>OX465497.1:96221-2596221 GCA_950022335.1 Eurois occulta | reverse complement strand
GATTTTTAAATTTTAAATTCACAGAACGCACATGATATTGACTTTGTATATATCTATGAGTGGTTCTTATTGTGATTGTCGTAAAAAAACATCTACCTACCAAACTCAAAGTATTTATTTTAATTAGGCCATTACGGGTACTTTTGAATGTCAAAAAACAAGTCTTGTGTCCCAGTCACAAGGCATAATAACTTGTGAAAGTACTGTAGTTGCCCATTCCAAAGTGTCGATCTATATGGAGAAGAATGGGCAAGAAACTCCATGGACACTCTTTTAAATCAAGTAAATACTTAACGATAGTTTTATTTTTATTATAAAATCTTTCCAATTTACAATAACTTTGCGCGTTCATTATAGAGGCTCTGAAGGAAGAAATCAGCCTTTGGGATCTCCCAACGGTCATGGCTCGTGTTACTAAATCTGTTATCAGTTTTCACTAAAACTATGTGACAACTAAATAAATGCCTATATATACCGTGTACACACGGTGACACATCAAGCTCATATCCAGTACAACCTGACCTCGCTTTGAATTAGTTTCCCGTACAGTGAGAGATCAGCTTAATTTGGTTGTGCATAGCGTGATTGGTCGTCGTGCGTACTATTGCAATTTGAACTCACTGGCACTGAGCCGAGAGTTCGAAATTCAACAGCGGTTTTATCAAAGCATTAATTTTGGTGGCACATAGTCTTAGTCAAAATGAGAATTATTATCAATGTATGTTTGAGTGGGTGCAAATTATGGAAAACTGTGATAAAGATGCTTTGTAAATTTGCTGTAATGTGTACATAATTATATTTTAGGGTTTAATGTAAATTTCGTTGTGTCGATGATGTAGGCCCTTTGGATGACGACCGGGTAGCCTAAAATTGTAGAGAATTGTAAGAAAATTGTTAATTTAATTATACGAATTGTAATATAGCAAGTTGGCTGTATGATGTTATAATATAACATACATACCACAGACCCATTTTCATTTGCTTATAGCGGCACCTAAATTAATATATAAATAATAATCTATACTAATACTATAATAATATTATAAAACTGAAGAGTTTGTTTGTTTCGTTGAACGCGTTAATCTCAGGTTCGAATTGAAAAATTATTTTAGTGTTGGATAGCCCATTTATCTATTAAGGCTATACAACATCACGCTACGGCCAATAGGGGCGCAGCACCAATGAAAAATGATGCAAAAAAGGGGTAAATAGTATTTTTATAATAATGTCACGCGGGCGAAAGTCGAGGGCAGCTAGTGATTGAATATTACTGCACTTGGTAAGCCAACGGAGCGCTTATAATAAGCCAAAAATTCAGGTGCCGCCCAGTATAATTGAAATCAGGCAGTAACTGTTTAAAATTTTAGTTCAAATATTACTAATAAAATTTTTGAAATCACTTAAAATGTTTCAATTATTAAAATGTCGACATTCAAAGGGTCCAAATAAACGTAGTTACTAAAGGAAGACCTCACTTTTATGAACGAAACTGACCCCTGTACATTTCTAACAGACGCGATTTTAAAATACACAAATTACCTAAAAACCGTAAAACAAGGGTTGATTTTGTAAAAACGTGGGACTTCCTTCTTCAAGTCTTTGGCCGAGATTGATAAACGTTATCAAGGGGGCAGCGTCAGCGTAGCCCGCGAAATTCAAATTTTCTTACGTTTTTTGCAATTTGCATGTTAGCGTCAGGTTTTATGTTGATGAAAATAAGATTCGCGTCCATATCGCGTATGTAGTTATATTATTATAAATCATCAATACAACACTTATGTTCATTTAACCCCATTGAATGACTTTTTATGAAATTGTCATTAAATGGGATTAAATTAACTTAAGAGGGTTGTATTGATGATTTAAATGATTTTAATTCTTGCTACATACGTGTAACGGTCGCGAATCATATTTTGTTTAAAATATAGCCTGAAACGGTCCTGCAAATTCAAAAAAAAAAACTAGGAAATTTTGAATTTCGCGCGCTACCCTTGCGCTGCCCCCTTAAGCACAGTCATGCTTTGGCTTATAGACAAGTCTGTATCTTGAACTTGTAATTTGACAGTAAAACCTGCATTGCATGTTTTGTTGCAAATAATCTGTACCCGATTAATCTTACCAGAAATGCATAGCCAAAGTACTCACTTAGTAACAATTATAGATCTCGGCCCCATTACTTAGCTTCTAAATAAGAACTATTTATAAAAAATCACGAAAAAGTCACTGGAAACTAGTTAAACAGCCATGTACTAGAAAACTTTAATATAATTTATTGTGAATAAAATAAAATGATGAAATAATCATAGCATATTTAAATAAAATATTTTTCTATGGTACATGAGTAGTGTAGATGTAATATTTTAGTCCTATGTAGTCTTCCAGATACCCTATTGTAGATCTCATTTGAGTTATAATAAATATAATTTACATGAATCATATTTTTTTTTGTACATACTAACGTAAACCAATACCATAAGAGCCTTCTCCCAATTTTACTTGGACTACACATGGCGCGACTGCCTATCTGACCTCTACAACCCAGTTAGTACTGGGTAATACGATACCCTTTGGTAAGACTGCTTGTCGCACTTTCGGGTTAACTAGGTACCTGTAACGACTGTCAAAGATCTACAAATGACAGCCTATGATCGGCCCGAGCGGCTGGTATTATTTTACGAGAACGTATTACATACTGGTAAAAATAATCCTATGCCCTATTAAGGTAACGGTCTATCTGTGCGCTAAACATCGAAATTAGTTCAGCCGTTGAAGCGTCAAAAGGTTCCAAGCATAATTACCGAACCTTAAAATAATTCAAAATTCCTGGAAAATTGGGGGCAAACTGAAGCGCTTTTGTTAAAATTTGGCGACGTCTGTCTGTTAAGCTAGTGGTGAGTAATTTATTGATGTTCTGTGTGTTTGTGAGTTTGGTGAACACTGAAGAAACCCCGTAAGTGACAGTATAAGTTAATATTAAGAGTCACATCTTGTGTGGAACAGCATCACATTTTCAATCTAGGCTAGTCCATGATCTCCTCTCCACCTATGCATGCAGCAACATGAGTTTGGACTACAATTAAAAATTAGAGAAAGCTTAAAACAGGACTTATATCTTATCTTGCTCGTTACAAGAATTATTAATGTAATGGACGATAGGAAAGACCGTTAAATGCTCATTGTAGATGGCGCCACCGTAGCTAGGTCCCAATCTGACCAATAATGTCAAGCTATTTTGAAATATAAAATTACATTACCAGATTTTCAGCCAATGACGATGTATGGAACCAGCTATGCTGCGAGTAACACCCTAAGCGGCTGTCTCCACGAGCGAGAAAATCGCGGAGATATTACGTATTTGTATGGGATAATATCGCCGCGATTATATCGCTCGTGGAGACAGCCCCTTAGGTTCACAGTTGCCATGTCCGTTCTGAGCCGACTCAATTTTGATTGAAAAAATAAAAAAAACCACATTTCCAAAAACAAAACCAATTTATTCTTAACTCACTACGCATTACTATCACTCCTCTCCTTCTGACGTTCTGCATATAGCTGCGAGGTCTTCACCGCGGAGTACAGACTGAACAGCAGATGTAACGCTTGGATCCTATCGTTGAGGGTGTCTCCAGCTATGGGCACGTCGAACAGGCCACATACGAGGTCCACGTATTGGGAGAGGGAACAGTCGAGGGTGCCGGGAGGGAAGCCGACCTCGTTGAGGGTCTCCTCCATGGATTCTGGCCATTCTTCCATCAGGCTATCGATGTCGGGTGTTTTACTGGAATAAAGATATTTGGCTTAGTCAAGGGAGAATGTTGGCACTAGATTTGAAAGATGATAATTATGTTATACTAGAGTTTTTAAGCGAAATTCAGCAGGCTGTGATCATTATACAAACATTATAAAGCTTCAGTTCGCCTTATTTCCGTGTAAATTGACTTTACTCAATTTGGGACAGGTTGAAGTAGCAATAAGTAATAATTATACGAACACAAATAAAACATTAAGGCGCGGGCCCACCGCGGTGCACGGAGAGGCTACGCACGTGTATTAAGCTTCGCTTTGTAATAAACTTTATGTGGTTGTGTCCACTGCAACCCACGGAGAGGCTACGCATGAATTGACGTCATTGATACATGCGTGGCTTGCTCGAATAGGCGGTTACATAGCTCAACGCTGTCGACGTGGGCCTACGTTTCCACTGGAGTACACGAATATAAATGACCCAAGACTATGTACAGCTCACTTATCGCAGCGCAGTTTTCAGTCATACACCGTGGATTGCAGTGGCACGTGCGTAGCCTCTCCGTGCGCCGTGCCACGCTATAGGTACATAGTTGTTGGTCATATTCGTGTACTTCAGTGGAAACGTAGACCCACGTTGTCAAACAAATTAATACACGCAGCTAAAATGCGCCGCGTGCCCGTGCACAGCATGCGCCGCGGTGGGCCCGCGCCTTCATAATGTCGTCTGTATATCCCGACATTTTATCGTAATGTTTCGAGACCCATGTACATAAATTATCAACAGAGTTACAAATCTACACCCCTTTCGCTGCTACTCAGTTCGTGATGGGTAAACCTAAAACCACTTTGCTCGACCTGGGAATCGAAGCCAGGATCCCATCAAGCAGTTTTCTTCTCTAACCGACGGCGACGACTTATTCTCAGTGCAACAAGTACGTAGCGACATGGGGGGTTACTATGACGTCTTAAAGCAGGTGTAATTCAAGTATGGGAAAGAGACAGAGCTATACAGGTCGTCTAGCGCCATCTCTTTCCCACACCTGCTTAAAGACGTCTCGGTAGGCCACCTGGACAACTCTTGACGTTTTCTTCATTTAAGCCCCGGGTGAGTGTGGAGCCCCGACACAAAATATGCCGCATGTTGTGTCGGGGCAGATAGAACATGCGGCAATGTACTACGGAGTTCACTTACGGTTTGCTAATATTCAACATTATGCCCTAAGTAATAAGGTTGTATTGTTACCTTGTATACGCTACAGTGGGAGCCGGTTTGGACAGATGCAGCTCACTGACGTCCTTGATCCAGCGCTCGATGGCCTTGGAGTTCTTCTCCGCATTCTCTATCTTCTTCGTTAACTGTAATGAATGTATGGAAATATGTTAATATAATAATAATCTTTATTTGCGTGAAATATGGTACATTGAGGTGTTAAAGATGAATAGGTTCTACATATTCCGCTTACTAAAAATTCAGCATGCAAATATTGGTATCTAAAATATAAGTTAACAATTAAAGTTTAGATGACAAACAGTGTTAAAAGTTACAAATTCAGCTTAAAATTATTACTAAAGAGTACCTATCAAAATATTTATATTATGTAGTATTTTTACACATAGTTAGGTTGGTACGTGTTAGTTATATCGTGGACTGATCAGTAGGAACCCCCTCGGATACCAGATAAACGTATCAACATAATATCAACTTTATATTAGTGTAACTTAAGTAGCTTATAGAAAAAGTCATAAGTTTTAGTGCAAAATTTATGTGTGAGTATTCAAAATTGGTTTTCTAAAAACAGGCTTTATGTGTGTGCATTAAAGTTTTGTGTTCTGGAAACACAAAACGTTTCTATGTTTGCAAACTAAAACGCAAGCGTACAAATCCAATAACAGGTTAAGCTGTTTTTTTTGTTCAACTCTTATCGTACAAAATGCTATCAGCTACTGCTGCTAGCTGTTCCCGATACCGATGGGCTACAATTTTTAACCGACTTCCAAAAGACGCTTATCAATTCGTCAGTTTTTTTTGTTATTTTTTTTTATTTTTAAATGTTTTTATATTGTTTTTATTTTATGGAATATTTTAAAAAAATATTAGATTTGTATAGAAATAAATAAAGGAAATTAAATAAACTTACTGATTTTCCTGTGTGTTATTATTAGCATTAATATAATAGAGAATATAAGGTAAACAACTCTAATTCGACAAACACCGGTGTTTTTATTGATTACTAACTTTTGCCTGCGGGTTCGCGTTAATTAAGACTAGATTATTATTATATTTTGTTGATTCCACATGAAAATAAAGTAGTCCTTATGTTATTCCAGGGGGATTAAAATGGCCGCGGAATCAAAGTAGGATAACAATATAAATCACATTTAAATTCTTAAAATAGTACAGACGCTGTTAATATTACGAATTGTAACGTAATTCATATTATTGTCCTATTATGACTCTGCTAAAGCGGTCATTAGACCCAGGTCATAGTCTACCTGTGTACAATTTTTTTCTAAATCTGTCCTGCCAGTTTCAGCGTGAAGTAGTAGCAAAAACACACACACATACAAACTTTCGCAGTGTGATGTATAATTACTTTGATAATACTCGTAATGCTTTACTTACCACAGTAGACTTCGCGCTGCTAGTCTTGGAAATGGCTCTCAGCTGCAGGTGAAGTAGCGCCGAGTCGCTCTGCTCAGCGGCCGGCTCATCCAGAACTGTTAAACCTGGAACATTAGATTCAACGTGTTACAATTTTCATATTGTATTTATGTTTATTTTGTTTAGCCTGCACACATACTTTTATATTTTTGCAGTATTTATTTTATTTCTTATGATTGTTTTATAGTATAATCAAGTACTGTTTGTTTTATTTTCTCATTTATGTATTCCAAAAATTTATGCTGTCTTGGGTTCCATACGGTTTTTCTCGGGTGACCACTGAAAACCAGCCTGTGCTGTGCCCTCCATAGCACAGCATCGTGCTGAGTCATAACCTGCTTGTCGCAGTCACGACGTGCAAGCTATAAACTTTTCTTGTTCCGTCCTGTTGTATTTATAACTATTTATTATGCGTTGTATGTTTATTGTATTTTTGGAATTTTGTATGCACGTCATTTTCCAGCAACATAAATATTTTTTATTTCTTATTAAAAGACGGCTACGAGCCACCTGATGGTGGCAACACCGCCATCCATTCCCTTCACACGGAAACACAAGAACGTGCTTGGCGAGAGAAATAGGTGTGGTGGTGGTCATAGATGCATGGAAGTAGTAGGTACGCATCTAATTTTCTGGACTGTTGTAGTGATAAGTGAACCTTTATTCAAGAGAGCATATCCGTATCTATCCTGTACGATGGCCTGTGAGCACGGCGTTAATTGAAGTATCTTTCCAATCAATATAAATTAAAATGTGTTTGTGGTAAAAACAAACTATCATTTTTATAACCCAATTAAAAAGTCATTTATATTCGGGCAAAATTCATCGTTAGAATTGTTTTAAGGTATATTACTAATTACACTTAGGTGTTGGTAAGTCATAGCCACATTAATTCAACCGTTTGATTATTTTGTCAAAATGAAATGGATTGTCATTCCGATTGCGACCCTTATATAGGGCGTCTGCTGTCAAGATATCCTTAAAAATCCACCGCACGCGCCATTTTTACCGCTACTCATACTACTTTTCAATACAGACTTACATTTTCATCAATAGTGAAATAATGATCTATGGCATTGCTAGCTGACTTGCTAACGTACGACCCAGGGCCGGTAGTCTCGACATAGATACCGACACTTTCGCAAACTTTCAATCGCTTAATAATAACGGAAAAAATCGTTTGTAATAACGATGCTTGCGAGAAATGCAAGTCTGAACATCCATGATGCGTTTCTCGCAAGCATCGTTATTGTAAGCGAATTTTTTCGTTCTTATTAAGCGATCGAAAGTTTGCGACAATGTCGGTATCTATGTCGAGACTGCCGGCTCTGGGTCTGTATAGACAGGCCCAGATCTGAACAGTATATCCCCGGTTTTAAATAATACGTAAACCCACCTAAATTATCAATATGTTCCAACACGTGGTCGCCTAGTGGAGCCGCACGCAGGTTGCACGCCGGGGTGCTCACTTTGATGAACGCGTCGATGTCGCCCACTGCTGGCACGTACTCCGGGACGAAGGGCTGCAGCTTCAGGTCTATGTCGATCTTTTGGGGAGTGTATCTAGAGTAAATGGAAAATAACATAACATAAAACAAACATAACATCATGGCTATTTTTTACCTTAAAACTGGTCTCATCACGGACAGTTCATATTTAAACAAACACTCACAATAGCGACATATTTGTATTAACAGTAACTCTCTGTAAAAAAATCGACTCTCTTTCCGATGACGATAATATTACAAATCCAACGCAGACGCCAGAATCTCAAATGAATGAGATAATTGGACGCAATTTGAAAGCTCACAACTCTTAATAAAGTTAACGACGGCGGCACAATTGTCTGATGCTATCACTCTGATTGCTCAGCACAGCTACAAAAAAACGTATAGAAGGTCTGCGGTTGACTTTAACATGCTGGTCCAAAGGCGACTACACCCGTACCAGCACACCATAGCGGCAAAGTCGTAACGCAATGACAGACATGTCGCTGCGATTTTAGTTCCGGATGCAGCTGAATACTAGTACCTATTTTACATGGAGCGACTGCTTATCTGACATCCACAACCCAGTCAGTACTGCGTTATACGATACCTCTTGGTAACACTGGTTGTCAGACTTTCGGGCCACTGACTACCTGTAACGACTGCCAAAGATATACAAATGACAGTCGGCAACAACGGCTTAACGTGCTGACAGCCGGGACCAGATGGCTGGATGCCTTACCCTCAAGGCACCCAGAGGATAGTCTGGTTAAGCAGACGACAACCCCCTAGAATGACGTACGAGATGTAATTAAAAAAAAAAAGTTTTCACACAAAAGCAAGGAGCTTTGGGTCTGACACGTTCAAGACAGTATCAGTTGCAAATACGCTTGTACGTGAAACATGCCTATGTGTGCGTGCGTTTTAGCTCGTTGCATGGAGTCAAGCTTCTGTAGGTACCTATGTATTGTGTGGATTAGCTTGTGAACATCTTATATTATTATTAGCAGTGTTGATTAAACTATCTCACAGCTTCCTGGGAAAACTTCATATATCGTATCAGAAAGATTTTACTAGAATGATGTAAATAAAAATGACGTCTGACAGGGGAGAATGGATGAAGAAAACGTGTTGCGCCGATCCCAAGTAGAACGTGACAAGGGCAAGAAGATGATGATGATGGTGTAAATGAAAAATGTCTTGATTTTAGAGCTTATCCATGGAGTTTCTTACCCGTCCTTCCTATTAGGGTTCTGGTGCCTTTTGACAGACAGACGGGTGACGTAGGCTAATAGTGTTCTATTGGTGCCTTACGGGTACAGAACCCCAACTAATCACTGTGAATGTCGGTGTACGGGACACTAAAAATCATTCTCACAAGCCAAACGCGGTCGCTACTAGGAAACAAAAAATTACTACATTAATAATTTGGTATCCAATTCAAGGTTTCAAATCTCAGCCACAAAACTTCCGAGTCACCCGATATCTCTATAATGTACGATATTCTATATTTATCAGCTGAGCATTGGAAAGTGCCCACTCATTTATATAACAGCTTTAACGTTGGACTAGTGGCAGCAAGCGCTACTGCTGAGTATGAGGACGTGAGTTCGATTTCCAGGTCGGGCAAAATAATAATAAGTTGTCTTATTAGAAATTTCTCAATTGCGGAACGGAATTCGGATCTGTGCCCGATTGATGGCAATAGGCTCGACGCCGAGGAGGTCTTATATGTGACTAAGTACATCATACACTTCTCCCTACCACAACCTAATATTTCTGCTCCTCAAAAAACTTACCATGGAGTTTCTTTCCGGTTCTTCTCCATAGAAAACAACCAATCCGAACAGTGCACCTATCTTCTGACGTTTTATAAGCACCGATGTATATTGTAGTTTTATGTAAAACTAGCTTTTGCCCGCGGTTTCGTTCCAGTTATGGTCGACAATTATCCCACGGGGACGTTTTAAATATAGCCTATGATACTCGGGGATAACGTAGCTTCCCATAAGTGAAAGAATTTTTGGAATCGGATCAGAAGTTCCGAAGATTACCCTCTACATGGAAACTTACTAACAATACCTCCTTATAAAATTAGTATAGAAGTATACATAAAATATTTGGAACTTGAATTCTGCTAACTCATCGAAGATCACAACCGTGACGATGTTGTTATGTATGAAACTCAATATTAAACAGCTGAACAGAAAGTGCACCATTAATTTAAATTACGTGCACAAAATTAGACTCATTCGACCTCATTGATACTCAAGATTAACTAGTTATCATACTGTGCACAGCAGCTCAACAAACATAAACTGTATGTTTTATGAGATAAGGTTTAAATTAGTGTTGGTTATGATTATGCTCTAGGTTTAACGTACTAAGTGCAAGGTTGATGGTGGGCAGTCCACCCACGTCGGCTATGAAATAGGATAGCTATGACCTGATTTGTAAGACGGGATAGATTCACGGTCTAGGTATGATTTAGCCAGTGGTGTCTAATCCTAATAATTTTAAAGCCACTGTATATTAACTGACATTGGTTCATTCTTTTATTAATTCATTAACAATTTATATTGTGTAGCATATTACATATTAAATAAAATTATCACATGCAGAAACAAATACATTTAAAAGCCTATTAAAATTATAGTGAAATGACAGTCAATTAATTTCAAATATGTCAACAAATAAATACAATGTCAAACTAATAGCAGATAAAATGTCAAATTCAATGTCAAAATATTAAGAGAACAACTTTGTCAAGGTCCTAGTGATGAGCATAGTGCTAAGTCAAAAATTCAAAAGATAATTTAAATTATAGCTTGTTCACTGCTATTATTTTATGTGACTATTTGTGGTTTAGGAAAATATCATGATAATAATACTTAAGTCTGTAATATTTTTTTGCTGATCAATGCTCTTGCCTTCTCTGTAGAAGAAGCCTTTGCCCAGCAGTGGGACTTTAATACGCTGCTATTATGAAGTTTAACAAAAACAGTGTGAAAGATTTAAAAGTGAACATAAACAACTATTGGACTCAATCTCAGAAAATGTCGAATGATGTTGATCGAATGAAATTGCTGGTTGATTTTTTATAAGCCAACATACAAATAACGAGTTGGCGTTATTGGGTATAGTCGAGCGGTACTTTGTTGTACAACAATTAATAAATAATCAGCCTATAATGTTCCCACTGCTGGGACACACGGCCTCCTCTCTATGAGAGGGAGTGGGCTACCACGCGGGCCCAGTGCGAGTTGGTAGATGTCATGTCTACGAATGATTGGTTCTAGGACATGCCAGTTTCCTCACGATGTTTTCCTTCAGTTTTGGGAGCAGTGGTGACAAAAATAAATTACACAAAGTAATGCGCCTGCCTAAGTTCGAACCCACGACTTACTGCTCATTAGTCGGGGCCACCACCACTGGGCCACCGCTGCTCATAAACAACAAAATGCCAAATTGAATGTGCACCGACGGCATATATGTAGATACGGACATAAAGCATTGCACGCCCATAACACCCGCTCTCGGAATACTGCACCGTTCAAACATGAGACGGCAAATATTTTACTGGTGACTCAGTAGCAACCGGTCTTGATAACATAAATTCAGTCACATGTTGCTATCTGAAATAAACTGTGGTTTACTTCCACCATCTACAACTAATGTCCCAAAACTTTTAACAGCTTATATTTAATCCATTCTACGGATAGATTTACACGCGGTTAGATAAAAAGTGTTTTTACATACTATTATTGTATACATACATATTTTATACTACTAAATCACCTCGGTCCTTGTGTATCCCTCGCACCACTCAGGATTCTAATCTAAAATCCCTTGCTACGCTCAAGATTCTAATCTAGAATCCTTAGCTGCTCTCGGGATCCAACTTGGTCCCTCGAATTAAATTCCCTTTTGTTCCACTTGTTGTAGGTATAATCTACTATTATAAGACCCAAAAACACTATCGTAAGGGAAACATTTTATCCGAAATAATCGATGTTTTCTATATGGATAATGAGGAATAGCCGTAAATAAAGTGGCTCGTGGCTAAATAATAACAGCCGCTCGGATCGATCTTTAAGTTAAGCTGCGCTTGCCTAGGTTAGTCCGTGGATGGGTGACCACCCATTTAGTTTCCTCCGTGCCTCGGAAAGCACGTTAAGCCGTTGGTTCCGGCTGTCATTTGTAGATCTTTGACAGTCGCTACAGGCCTTACAGTGGCCCGAAAGTCTGACAACCAGTCTTACCAAAGGGTATCGTATTACCCAGAACTAACTGGGTTGTGGAGGTCAGATAGGCAGTCGCTCCACGTAAAATACTCGTATTCAGCTGCATCCGATTAGACTGGAAGCAGACCCCAAAATAGTTGGGAAAAGGCTAGGCAGATGATGAGCCGTAAATAAAGTCCCTAGAGTGGAGACCGACGATTCCACCAAGTTCCCAGGGTCAGATTGGAAGCAAAAGGCGGAGGACAGAATTATAGCGCAGCTTGGAAAAGACCTGTGCACGGTTGACTTGACTGATAGTAAATCAGGTTACCAGAAACTAGACTAGCATATGTAATTGGAGCAAACAATCTATCGGCCTACGTAATACATTGGTACCTAAAGCCGTGTGACGCAATCCGAAAGGCAAAGTCAAAATGCTCATGACAATGTTAGTACACCAGCAAACAAACCCTTTAAATCGGAACCTCTTCGACAGCAGGAATGTGTTCTGTGTTCCCTCCCACATATAACCCGTCTGCCTTCAAAGCAAGAGTGAACAGGCATCTTCTGGGCACGCTCGTTTCATCATAGACCTCATCCATCGCTTTCCACCAGGCGTGATCGAGGTCAAGAGCAGGCCCATTTTGTAATAAAAAAAAAAGGAATAGATATAGTGGTGCTACTTACTTCATAATATACTGGAATATATTCTCCATTTCAGGAGGCACCTTCAGATCTTGAAAGCTCTTGGGATCATATGCACCCTCCGCCGGTATGACTACCCCTAAAGCGCGTTTGCGACCGCTGCCCAGCACCGGTTCCACTGGCCCCGGTTCCAAATCTCCTGATTCCTCCGTATCTAAAAGTACGAATATCGTTTCTGTATATTGGGTAACCACTGCTCTCAAAACGGTGAAGGTAATGGGGAAACTGGCTGTATGTACCAGAATCGAAAATTCGAAGACTTTACCGCCAACTCGAAATGGGCCAGCGTAGATTATGAAATGCTCCGTTTCACAGAAGGGAGGCCTGTGCTGAATCTCAGCAGTGACGGCTGATTATAGATGAGAAATAGCGTTATGACGTTGGTCCCTGTCATATTTTGTAGATCTTTGACAGTCGTTACAGGTAATCCCGAAAGTCTGACAACCAGTCTTACCAAAGGGTATTCCCAGTGCTAACTGGGTTGTGAATGTCACATAGGCAATCGCTTCATGTAAAATACTGTTATTCAGCTGCATCCGGTTGGACTGGAACCCGACCCCAACATGGTTGGGAATAGGCTAGGCTGATGATATGGATGAAAAACAGGCGGCAGTGCCACCTGATCATAAGTTGTCACCGCCGCCGAAGGACGCCTACAGTAGCATATGCATCGCATTTGGTTCCATCCCAAAAACAAGCTGAATGTTACACAATCCCGTAGGATCTTACATTTACAGAACCAAACATATTATAAAGGGCCTGTGACAGATTTCGCTAATTAGAGCGTAAACTCGCTTTGTTGGATTCGTCTCAGTTTCAACAAAACCGCATCCATTTGAAATACCTAGTTACTTTTGTCATATTACGCTTACATTAGGTACATAAAGTATAGTTGTCCGCACATCGGCGTCTGTTGTTACAAGCTGACCTAACTTAGTACGAAGTTTCAATAGAATCACAGGGCAGTTCATTCTGGAATCTGGATGCGTTACCACTGACGTGCTCGTGAAATAAAGGACATTCACATTCTAGGTTCAGTAGACGAACCTAGAATGTGAATGTCCTTTGTTTCACCCTTATCAACGACTAGCTGACTCGTGCCCACTTCGTTGGTTCGCGGTAAACATTTTCGACCGTTTTTTCTCCGACTTACTTTGCAGATCCGACTACCACGAAAATGTCTTCATTTTTCGGGTTTATAATGGTAAAAGAATTTTCAAAATCGGTTCAGTGGATCCAGAGATGACCCCCTACAACCTCACAAACTTTACCTCTTTATAATATTAGTATAGATAACATAACAAACTGCCTAATGGTCTGACTGGGAATGGCGACAGCATCTTGTGATCCATACACAGGCCATTATTAATATTACCAGAATCGAGACTGGATTGGGTTCTGTAAATGTCAATAAACTTGGACTAACTTAACTGGCGAAAACTAGGTTAGGAAGGACACACTTATCGACACAAAAACGGCTTGACCGGGCCAGAAACAGTTTTATGGCCATGCAATAAAAGCGAAAAACATGTCCTTCGTCTTGTTTCGGTTCGGGCGATGCGACTCGACGCCACGCCGACCGATCAGCTCAAGCTGACTGCGTCACACCCTTACCCTGCGCCCTGCATATCCTTCGTGAAATACAGGCGTGATGTTATGTTAATTTAATATGTTATTTTGTAGGCCATGCCATTATTCACACAACACGCACAGCAATGCCGCGATATCTAAAGACTCATGTAAACAAAGACTGTTTGCATAGTTTAAAAATAGCTAAACGCATTACAGCATTGTTTCAAATAGGAAAATTGGAAGTTTCATCATAACGGAACTGCGTTCTATTGGGAACATGAGTTATTTAATTGAATAGGGTGAATATTCGGGATCTACTTGAGTTGGTAAGGCGAAAATCCACGAAGGACAGACTTGATGTTGCAAGTTATGTATTCAGCTCCATGCATAGGCGATAAGGCACGTAAATGGGTTTGGGTATAGGCCATTAACCTGGTAATTTGACGATGTCTGAGTCGGGTATTGAACCCACGGCCCACGTGCACCAGTCACTGCAAGGATAATAATAATAATAATAATAATAATCTTTATTACACAAGAAAGTGGTTACAAAATTATTTGAAGTCCCTGACTCCTGTGCTAGGTGATAGACCTGTGTTACAGGAGCCAGTGCCCTCTCCCAGGAGGAGATATTACAGAATCTTATGCAACAAGACTAACAAAAAAATAAAATAAAATTAAAATAAAACTATAGAACAATAAAAGATTAATTAAAAGCGTTTAAGACAAGCCTGTAGTTCGAGTGTGGGTGTGTGTATGTGAGAGTGTGTACGTGTGTGTATGGCTGAGTGTGAATTGAATGATCAGGAATGGTTTTCAGTAATCGCGAGTGAGATGTGGTTACGAAACGGATAAAATAATTTTCTCTGCTTCATCATAGTTCAGCGATAGTAGCCATGGCTTAAGCCGCTGCTTGACTTTATGCAGGGTCAGTTTGTAAATTAAAAGCTTTTTGTTTATTTTGTTATACATTTGGGAGCTTTGGGCGCGATAGTGTCGTCGTGCAAGTGCAGTACGACACTGAACAGATTCACAGATAGGAAAGCCAATCCGCCGCTTGCATAGATTAATATCTAGTGTCATCGTGGAATGTCGGCGCAAGACAGAACGGAGGACGTAGAGTTTTCTCACAGTAAGCACTTGGGCTTCTGAGTACAGCTGGGCTGTGGGGTAGTCTCTTTTACGGAAATACATAACTTTGAGAACTGCCCGCTGAGCTCGTTCCACCCTAAGCATCACGGTTTTAAAGGTTCCGCCCCAGACTGGGATGCAGTAAGTGATGATCGACTCACACAGTGAACGGTATACTAATGAAGCAGTTTCAATGTCGGCCGCATGTCTGAGCTCCTTAAATAAATAAATTAGTTTACGAAGACGGGAGCATAGCTTATCCGTATGGGTACGCCAATCTAGCCTCTCGTCGATATAAACACCTAAATATTTGATGTGCGACACTATATCAAGGCAATTGCAATTGCATGAAGAAGCATCGTGACAAATATGCGCTATTATTTTATTTGAATTCATTGATGGCTTAGGTGAATTAGGAGGTTTAAATTGAATTACTTTGGTCTTCGAGATATTCAGCGTCAGTAGGTTAGTAGAAAGCCAATCCATAATAGTTCGCAGGGTAAGTTCAGTGGTATGTTTAGCTTTGTCCCAGGTCACCTCAGATATCAATAGTGCCGTATCGTCAGCGTAGGTAAAAATGTCGCAATGGGTAAGGGAGAGTTGACAGAGGTCATTTATATAAATTTGGAAAAGTGTAGGCCCCAAGATACTTCCTTGAGGTATACCGTAGCTGATAAACTCTTCGTCACTAAGAACGGAATCAATTTTAACACATTGGCTACGCCCTCTGAGGTAATCTTTGTAAATATCTAGAGCCACACCACGCACTCCCATATGCTCCATCTTGGCCACAAGTCTGGGAATTGACACTGTATCAAAGGCCTTTGTTAAATCTAAGAAGACACCATAGCATTTAAGGCGACTGTCCAATTTATCGATCAGGGTATTAGTGAAATCAGAAACAGCATCTTCCGTGGAAATTCCTGACCGAAATCCGTACTGGTTTTGTGCTATTAATTTATTTTTATATAGAAAATTTGTCAAATTGGTGTTGAGGATTCGTTCAAGAATTTTTGATAAGGAGCTAAGAACTGAAATTGGTCGATAATTAGAAATGTCATCCTTAGCTTTGCCTTTGTACACTGGATGGACAATAGCACGCTTGAAAGCTTTTGGAAAAACTCCTGAAGTGATGGCACAGTTACAGATATGGGCAATGGGAGGAGCTAGAATGCAGCTAGATTGTTTTATTATAATTGCTGGGATGTTGTCCCACCCAACTGCACAATCACTGCGTAATCTATAAATGGTGCTTATTACAAGTGCTTCGTCAACCGGTGGAATGACCAAGGAGTTTACTGGAGATGGGGAAGAAGATGAATAAACGGACGGTGTAACTGTAGCAAATTTCGAGGCAAGGTTTGTTCCAATGTTAACAAAATATTTATTGGCACTATTGACAGATACGATAGGCTCGACGGAAGATTGTAGCAGAGCATTAGGAGAGTGTCTTTGTTGGTTTCTGTGTGTGATTGACTTAATTATTTTCCACGTAGCTTTCGGGTTGTTATTCGCTTTTTTAAGTTCTGTTTTTTCATAGGCTCGTTTTAGTTTTTTAAGTAGGGAATTACAAAAATTGCGGTACCGCGTGTATGATGTTTTTAATATTTGATTGTTGGGAGACTTAATGACTCGTCGGTGCATTTTGTCGCGATTACGGAGGCATCTTACTAAACCAGCAGTCATCCAGGGTTTTTTAACTATTTTTCTATTAGGTGTGTGTACAATCTTGGTATGTTTTGTTATTACAGCTTGGATATCGGCAATTAAAATATCTGTTGCTTTCTCTGGGTCTGTGGTGCTGAGGATTGGAGTAAAGTCATGGTTATTAATATCCTTTTTTATTTCGTCATAGTCGTATCGGAGAGAAGTTCTTTTTGTTGGAGATCCAGTTGTTTTGTTTATCTCTAGGAAAACAGCAACAGGAAGGTGATCAGTAACGTGGGTGTCCAGCACGAGAACCTTTGCAGGTAATTTAGTCTTCATCATGACGTGATCCAGACAGTTGTTTATCCTTGTCGGGAGAGTATGGGCAGGCAATAATCCATGCGTAGCTGCTAACGTTAAATAGTCGTCTGAATGTCGATCATTGTTTCCGGACTTGATATCAATATTAATATCACCGACAAGCATGATGTTGTTTACAGATTTTACGGATGTTATAGTATCATTTAAACTTGCCAAGAAATTAGTTGGGTTTAAATAGGATGGAGAACGATAAACTGCGATTATAGCTGTGTTATTAAAGCATGTTATAAGACAGTTGGCATCCGAAAGCAAGGGTTCATGTGTGGTACAGTTAATCGTGTCTTTGACGTAAATTACGACGCCGTCATTTTTTATTGGGTTGTTGTTTGTAGAATGTGAAGTATAGCCCTGTAAGACTGGGATGTAACCCGCAACCTGCAACCAGCATTCTGTTAGTATAATAAAATCAAATTTAACTTTCGTTAATGTTAACATGGCGACAAATTGATCTAGATTCTTTTTTATACTCCTGATGTTTACATGAATAATACGAAACCCCCGAATGCTCTGCCCCACATAATCTAGGCATAGTTCTGGTGTACATGAATAAGAATCAGCAATAGAAACGTTATCTATTTCCTGAGAAATTTGATCAATATTCATCATTTTTAATTAGAATTAATAGTTTTGTCACTGCTAGTAGACTGAGGTATTCAAACTCGAGGATTAGGACGGCATTTAAAGCGAATAAAATAGACCATATTAACCAGTTATTAAGAGGTAAGTTTGTGAGGGTAAAATTAGGATTTTCTGTGTGAATATCAGTTCTTGGGTACGTGTTCGTGACTGAATTTGTGTTATGTTCAATTCCTGATAAGTCTGTACGTGTGGTTGAATTTGTGTATTGTTCAATTTCTGGTGAGTATGTGTGTGTGACTGAATTTGTGTGTAGGTTAGGCTTATAAAGTAACAAGGTATACATTTTAAAAGATAAGTGTTTAAACAACAAGCAAGGCATTACATGAATTTTAGGTAGATAACCAGACTCGGACATTAGTCATGTACTTAGCCGTAGACTGTCGAGGTCTGCTTCGTTTTTTATAACCACATGTCGCTCTCCATCCGCTTTTCGCAGCAAAATTTTACCATAGGAGGTCCAACAGTATTTATATACATTATCCTCAGCAAAGCGACGGGCCAGATAATAAATTCGTTGAGTTTTGGGTGTTAGTTTTTCGGAAATGTAAATAGGTTTGCTGGGTCCGTCAAGTTTTAAGTGGGTTGTACATAGCTTGAACTGTTTGTTTGTGCTATTAAACTTGCGAGCTTTCTTTACGATAGTGTCTTTCGTTATTGCAAATAATACCTAAGCTAAAGGCGTTTCAATACCGAAAGCCACTGTTCGCTCACAGTGCTTTTCGGTATAGATTTTTTCTATATTTTCGTACAGTCTGGCAGCACATCCAGTTGATGCACAGGCGACTGTACATTTTGTATAAACCATCGCTTACTACAGTTTCCCGGACGGACGTAGGAGGTTTTTTGCGCAGTGACTTAATAACGAGTTAGTTAATGAAGGACATATTTTATAAAAGCACGCTTTTAATGCCCGAAGAATTAGGCAGAGATATAGCTATAGTACACCGAAATTTTGCTAGTTATGTTCGAGTAGTAGGGGCGAGCCTATTGCCATCAACAGGGCTCGAATCTAGACTCCGGGCTGCCACTAAAAAATACCTGATGGAAAAACCCAATAACACTTTACCCGACCTGGGAATCGAACCCTGGTCTTTGTGCTTAGCAGTAGCGCTGGCTATCACTAGACCAACACAACTTGTACGAATAATGCTAACCTGAGTTAGAAGAGTCGGCCCGCTTGGCGGCGAGTCTGGACCTGCCACTGGTCGTCTCCTTCATCAGCTCAGCTCTTGTCACCTTCGGGACTTCTGAAGCCTTGTCAAACGGGTGGGACTGGGACTTCCTCTCTGACAACTGTGGCATAGATAACTTGATTACCTACATTAAGAGCGGATGTCAACAACGACAATGAACGGCTTTCAAAAGCTATCATTGTCAATTTTCCATAGTAATTAAGACAGATGAAAACGATTTACATGTGCTGATCGCGTTTAGTTTGGTTAAATTCGCCATAAAGAAGAAGAAACTATGCAGGGACCAGAGCATAATTTGCGTCGCAAAATGAGTTGATAAATAAACATGCGATCATTTACGTTCGACACTCGACCTAATTCCGTCTGACTAATTTTGCATCGAGTGCGGGTCACGTGATAGCAAGACAAATGCAACGTGATTTCGGCGGTTACGCTCTTTTGACCTGCTTTGAGGCATTTAGAAATCTACGTATGTTACACTCGAACAAAGCAATAGCATCCCTAAAAGTCTGCTCATAATATCTTCGAAAGACTATATTACAAAGTAATCAGAGAAGAATTAATACGCTATTCATGCCATGAATAAATGAATATGGTCGTGCGTTTGTTCGCACGATCGAACAACTATCGCTGAATACGGCTCGCAAACAGATATTAAGTAGATTCTACACAACTGACTAGCTAAAACTTTCACGTATTTCGTCGGCTTACTGGAAGAACTCATTAAGTGACGGTAACATAACTTTGAGAAATCATTTAATTACTTTTGATCTCATTGGATGTCCTATATTATAGGAAATCCAAGAAATCATTTAATTGATTTCTCAAAGTTATGTTACCATCACTTAATGAGTTCTTCCAGTAAGCCGACGATTTGTCCTAAAATATTCCTGTACTAGGAAGACTTTCCTTGCCTTCATTTTACGACAGTTTTAGACATAAAAACCATTTTTAACAAACCCGGAATAAATAACGTTTGACCATTGAACCCATTCCAAAATTATCTATGTTTACAGAGGGCGTAAACAACAGAGTGGCAAACAGGTGGCGCCATGCAAGCTATGGCGGGGAAATGAAATCTACGCAATATGGCCGCCTCTCTAACGGCTGTCTATCTAAATTCCTTGAATGCCGTAGCGGAAATAAATGCATTTGTTCGGCTACTGTAAGTTGTCTACAGTAAAAATAACTCCCTAGCGGAGAAATTAAACTATAAGAAGTAAGAACAGTAATTAGGGCGTGTTATATGTTATTTTTGCTGGTATTTTATTATTGCAAGGTGTAATCAGACTTAACGAACATAAATTGGAATAGTTAGCAAATAAATGAAGGTATTCGTGACATCATAATAGCCTTGTTTCTTCTAGTTGGTTTCTAAATATAATGAGACAAAGATTTCTTTGGATTTGCTTATGCTACAAGACCAAAAGATAAGCGTAGATATTTTTTCAAGGAAATGACAAAGAAAGTAGAGGTATCCAAGTTGAATGCCTATAAGATAGATAACAAGACGAAAAGTGATCTATGATCGAATGATAGATAGCAAATAAAGACATAAATAACAAAATACCTACTAACCTGATCTTCCCCAGAGAGATTCTCCAAAAACTTGTCATTTTCCGACTCAGTTTCGCTATCCGATTCGAAGTCATGCCTCGCCGTATGCCTCACCGGAGGGTTAAACTTGGACATCGTTGCTTTCACCACTTCCTCTTCACTCGACGGGCTGTCGATCTCTCTAGCGTTCTCCACGTTGACCGTTTCGTCATACATCACTCGTGCATAATCGTTAGCCGACCCGTTTTGATCGTTACTCAGTGAAAATGTCTGGCAGTGTTTGTCACACGTTGCCATGGCAACGATATAGAACCTCCTCGCTTGGAATCCTAACGAGGAAAGGCGGGAGTCTTATAGATGGCATTTTTTTCGTCAAAATAGTCTTGGCACGGCCTGGCACTGATTAGATCGGCATAAAGTACATATTTCACACATTTATCAACGTATGCAGGGGCAACGGGGCCAATCGTGAATAATTCTGCCAGGTTTTGCCCGCCATTGAGCTCGCGTGCAATTTAATGTTAATTTTATTCTGCTAGTCCCAAGTGATAGGGTGTAATGATAACTTGGCATAATAATGCTTACGTGCCCCATATGCAGATACCTCCCTATAGATGTGTGTTATTAGAAATCTAGTTGTTATTTAGTCTCAACCTCTTTCATTATCTTAGCGGAGAAAACATTGCATTAGTGCAACCGTATCAGAGAACCATCTCTTCTCACGTTAACCCAAAATAACACCTAAACCGGATTTTGTTTCCTTGACAGCTGCCCTCTCGGATTGGCTCTTATTTCAAGGGCGACCGGGAAGCGTCCGGTATTTCAATTTTTACTCGTGTTACGCAACGCCCAACGCTTGTTAATAGTGGACGATAAATAATATTCAGATTTCGGTATGGATGCAAAAATCAGACATGGCTGGCTTACATTCCCGGTTTCCCCCTTGTCCTAATAATGTTCTCCTGTTTTCTTCCTTCAATTTTTAAGGCAGTGCTAATGAAATAACTAATGCAAAATGTGCTTGCCAGGGTTCAAACTCACGTCCCGTAGGCAAGAGTCGTTACCACTGTGCCACCACTTATCAGTCATAATCATAATCACATAAAAAAACCGGCCAAGTGCGATTCGGACTCGCACAGGAAGTGTTCCATACCGTTATATATAAAACGGCAAAAAAATCATGTCTGTTGTATGGGAGCCCCACTTAAATATTTTCTATTCTGTTTTTAGTATGTATTTGTTGTTATAGCAGCAACAGAAATAAATCATCAGTGAAAATTAAATATCACGGTTCATGAGATACAGCCTGGTGATAGACGGACAAACAGACAGACAGCGGAGTCTTAGTAATAGGGTCCCGTTTTACCCTTTGGGTACAGACCCCTAAAAACGGGGAACTACGAATTTTAGGTGAATCGGTGAAAACTATCAGCAATAGATACTGCAGTCTAATAAATTACTTGAAATTTAGTTTCTTCAAAAAACGGTTACAGACTCATTTTCATTAGAATTCCACAACGACCACATAAATAAACTATTGGAATATAAAATGCGCTGTCTACAAAAAAGGCCATAAAGCTGTTCGTTTAAAATAGATGTGCTCAGAGCACGCCGTAGACAAAATAATAGTGCACGGAATTTTATGGAAGTATCGTGCTAGAAAAGTTTATTGAAATGTCACGAGAAAGGCAAAGAAATGTATAAATTATATGAGTTTAGGCCCTTTGTTATAAAATACAAATCAATCTAATTCGGACATATGCTTATTTAAGAGAAGGTTTGTCAAGGACATCTTAAGGAAACTGGCATGTACTAAAACAGAAAAAAATTAAGTCATGATTACGACCCACTCATCTCAGAAAGAGGTCTGTTTTCCAGCAGTTGTAACGTAATAAACTGATGACGATGATTTCCCTTTTGTTTTTAATTAAATTAGTTTTGACCAGAACTCTACCACCTCGACAGCGTCGGTGGTGGCCTCAAACAGGTTCCTCAAAGTGCACGTGGAACCACACATAGTGCAGGACAGGAAGTGAGCCATAGTTTGCGTTGAGGCACCGCAGTCACACATGGCTTCATCGGAAAACTCCCACCGGGCCAGGTTGTATCTGCAGCGGCCCACCTGCCTTCGCAAAGTGATTATGCTGTCTAGTAATGTGTTTAGTTAGACTGGAATAGCAACTTTAGATTAGTGTGATGAGGTGGCAGGTCATCGTTAATACAAATTATAATAGTTAGTATAGTGGGGACAAGTTCTTTTTTGACCATACTTTCCTCGTTCCTCAGTTTTCCTACTCTGTGACGTGCAACATGTGTTATTTGTATTGTACGTATTTTAATATTTCTGAAACTTTTATGGCTTTGACTACGTCGACAAGTGCGTTAAATAATAAATACATAGTTATGAAAAATGTCAACTTTATTAACTAAAATAATTATGTCTATATCGTACAAAAATAACTGACGAAACAACCCTTTAATAAGTTAATATTTTCGTAGTTCGACTACTCGGGAATTCGGATAGTCGAACTACGAAAATCTTAACTTTAACAATTTGTCACACGACTAAACAATTAAATGTAACTAATTTTGAGAATGTCAGAGATTGATTAATAATACGGAACAAAATGAGATGCGCTATTAAAACTAATACAGGAATAAAGGCTGGTCAGTAATGAGACTGCAAAATTAACGCATACCATAACGCGAGCTCGATGAGCCTTATAAAAGTAACATGCAACATAGTTCTTACGACGTTAGTCCAAAACAGTCAACTGCCTTCTAATACAGGATATAAACATTAAATTACATATAAATATCTATGATAGTTTTTACGAATATATCTACAAAAATATCATTAGGTGGACTTCTATACTTTCCCAAAAATATTGACGAAAATTTTAACATACAAAATAAATATCTGGGCACTTTTAAATACAACAGTTAAACATGCAAAAAATATACATTTTTATGAATTATCAAGATCTGTGTCTGAACTGTCCACCGCGCACATTTTAATTATGGCCGGCATAATATAATAGTGCAATGGTATGATGTGCTGATTGAAACATTAAGTGACCTCAATTGAATTACATATTATGAAGTAACACACTGTAACATGATTATAGAACTCGAATTTTATCACATTTTGCAGTCTTTGAGTATATAATGAACAACAGGAATAAAATGTCGTTACACTAAAATGATTTGGCACAATATCGTAGAGACTAGTTAAAACTTAATGCTACTTATCTTAAGATAAGCACAAAAGCGAGTCTCGGAGTATCCGCCTAGATCACAGACACAATAAATGTAGAGCCTAAAATTAGTTCATCCAACCTTGTTGATGAGTTCATCGCATATGGCTGTGAGCTCCTCGTTTGCCTTCGTCTTCTGTGCAAGAGACTCTTCAAGCGACGTGATGTGGAGGTCCTTCCTCTTAATCATGGCATTAAGCTTCAACACCTCCGCCTCATGTGACCTGTTAATCTTCTCTAACTCTTGGTTTGCGTGGTTTAACTTCGACGTCGCGTGCTGCTTTAGAAGCTCGTAATTGTTTTGCATTTTTGTGAGATTCTCTTCAAACTCTTTAATAGATTTCTTATATGCGTCTTCGTTAGCCTTACAGTTGAATATGACCTGTTTGCTCTTCTCGTATTTGCTGTGGAGATCGCTGAAGGACACCTCCATGCTGGCTAGATGCGCCGTCTGTTCGTCTCTTTCATTGATTAACTTTATTCTCTCCTCCGCGTGTCTTTTCTTGTCCTGCGCTGTTTCCGAGATTAAACTAGCTATCGTTCTTTCATATTCCTCGACTACAGCCGCCATACTCTTATTGATCTTAGTCTTCTCAGCCAACCGTTCGTTTAAACCATTGATCTTTTTTAATCTATCTTGACTTTCGTCTTCTAAACTTTTCAAATGAGATTCTAGTGAAGTTAATCTATCTTTTAGTTCTTTACTTTCTGATCTAAGACTGTAAACGCTAATTTCTTTTTCGGCTAAAAGCTCTCGTAGCTGTGTGAGAGCCAAGTCGGCTTCGTTCTGCTCTCTTGTGGCATGAGTTACGGTGGTGTCATGCAGAAGAGAACTGTTGCCGCTCAAAGACAGTAGTCTGTCAATAACGGCCATGGCAGGAGAAGTGAATGTAAGAGAACGCCTGTTTGATCTGTTTGGGGTTAATGACTTGTTTCTGGGTGTTACTGGGTTGACGGCTGGAGGCACGACCATCATAGGCTTAGAGACTGTGATGTTAAGGTCTTCGTTGAATTCCTCACTTAAGTTGTGTGTCATGTCCATGTTGTGTGAGACATCCATCTCCTGGGTTGTGTTCAAGTTTGAAGGCCCAGCGATAGGAGACTTGATATCCTTTTCTGGCATTGCCGCTTTAGTAGGTGTACTCTGCCTTTTCTGGAACTTATTTAAAGAAGCCCCTAAACTCTCAGACGTAATAGAAGATATTCTCTTTGCGAACAGAGGATCAAATTTCAGGAACAAACTCTCTTTACCGCTGTCAACAACAGTGTTACTCTTGTTCTGATTCAAGAGGAACTCGAAGGCTTCCGCATCAATAAATAATTCGCCATTGTCATCGTTTCCTTGAGTTGGTAAATCATTGAATTGCATCATGTCAATATTTTCGCCATCAAAATCAGACATTTTATCATCTGCGTTCAAATCCTCAGCTTCCAGGAATGGTCCCTCTATTGTGTCCTCGTCTTCAGTATTGACTTCTTTAATTGTACTATTTTTCTCATCAGTAGCTTTAGACGAAGTAGTTATATTACTTAGATTTCCTGAACCATCTTTTTCCATTAATTCAGTTTCCAATTTGTCGTCAGGTAAAGTAGTTTTTGTAACATCTTGTGCTTTGACTATTTCATCATTTTGAGGTGAAATAATGGGGGAATCAGTAGAATTTCTCATCTTGCTATTGGTGGCAAAAGGATTTTCGATGTCAAGGCGCGGAGGTGGGGACTGTCGCATTTTAGATTTTGTTGCAAACGGATTGAAGTTCTTGTCATCAATTTCAGGTATATTAAACACGTTTCTTGAATGGACGCTTTCATTTGATGATGTGCCTGCAGTATAGTATGCAGACTGATCTGATGAAGAAGTGGATTTTGAATCTTTGTAGAGAGTATTTGCAGATTCATCAGTTTCAATAACCTCGGCGGAGGATGTTTTAACAGGTTGTACAATTTCAGTTTTATGTTTAAGTTCTTCCTCTAATTTATACACTTCTTTCGCTACATTTAGTGTTATTTCGTGAACAATTTTGGATTCTTCAATTAATTTGTCTTCAATAGTAATATTATTTGGTTCCAAAGCTACATTAGGTGGCGGTTCCAGGTTTATGTCACCTACAGCGAATGCCTCAACAGGGGTCTCATCTTTTTTGTTGCTAACTGAACCACTAAAAGTCGAATTGAATTTCCTTTTAGGAGCAACAGGTTTCTTCCTTTCAGGTTGCGATTTTCGCCTATTTATCATTTCCTTTTTCGGCATAGACTTTTCGAAGCTTCTAGAGCTCGGTGATGGTTCAACAGCTTTAGTTGGAGTATCCAGTGACGGCGACACCCTAATTTTAGTTTTCGTGGCGAATGGATCATCAATTTCATCAAAATTAAAGTTATATCCTTTAGAAGCGATTGGAGGAGAAGCTGGTGGAGTAAATACAACTTTTCCGGCTGTCGCTAATCGATGATCGATATTTTGAACATCAATATTTGGTTCGGAAGCTATGTTTTCAGCAATTACTGATACAAATGGGCTGTTGCTTTCAGAAAGAATGATTTCGTCATCTTCAGTTTTAATGTCAGCACTTCCGCTGACATTTGTATCAGCAGGTTGTATTTCATTGTCAGCATTAACAGGTTCTGTAGGAATTACGTCAACATGGTTAAGTTGAGTATCTGCAACACTGTTTGTAGTAAGAGGTATGTCTTCAGTGGCAATAGCTGTCGTGCCATGGATAACTGAGTTCTTAGCTATTTCATCACTTACTGGAGTAAAAGGCAGTTCCTCTGTTAAATCATCCTCAGGTTTAGATATTTCAGAAACATCTGACAATATTTCTGGCACAACATTGTGAACAGATTCAGGCACAATTTCTGCATTAATAACTGCATTTGTCACATTTTCGAGATTTTCAGGCAACATGAAAGATTGTTCTAGGGTTACTGGTTCAGTCATGTCTGGGCTCGAATCGATATTTTCGACATTAGGCACAATATTTGTCTGGTTAATAATGTCAGGCAAAGGTTTCAGCCCAATTATACTTTCATTGATGTCCATGGGTTGACTCAATCTTATAATTTCTTCACTATTGTGTGTAACTGTTGCATTAAGGCTCTCTGTAACAGTTCCTGTCAGGTTCATAACTTCAAACTCATAAGCTTGATCAATTTTAAGTTTACTATCAGTATCAATATTCATTGACTGTACAGTTTCAGGGAATACATCAACAGTGACAACTTGTGGTTCTTCAGTTAATGGTGGCTTTTCATCCATACATGTATCTTTAATAACTTCTGGCACTGACCCTATTAGTTCTGGATCCAAAGTCTCTGGTTCATTCTGTAAGTTATTGTCCAGTTCGAAATTTGAAGTGTTTAATGTTAGTGGTTGAGGTAAAACAGTTTTATGTCCACTGTTTTGTTCTACTTCCATTATTTGTTTTGCTTTTTCAAGTGACAGGTTAATGATCTTATCAATCTCTGTTTGAACAGTGATATTGTCTACAAGATCAGGAGGCAAACTGATAGATAGGGTAGAAGCATCACCCTCATCAGTTAGCATTTTCAATTCTTTGTCAAGGTCATCTTCATCTGGTAAAGGAATTTCAGCGGCCAATTCAGTCATTGATGCTTCCTTAGGACTAGATTTCTCTACATCATCAGGATTAAGTAATGATTTATTTACTATTTCTTCTAGAGTATCAGGATTATGAATTGTTGTGTTTATAGTCCCGGCTAAGTTTGAAGAGTTATGTTCGCTGACATTTGTGGTATCAATACTAGTTTTACTAGGTTCAGTGTTTTGAATAATATCTTGAGTCAAATTATAGTAATTATGATCTGAAGTGAGTTTTCTAAAATCTTCAATAATTTGTGTTTCATTAATTGATGTTGAATCTAGAATGTTATGTTGGCTGTCAAAAGTAACAGTCCGAGATGAAATCTTTTCCATTAATTCGGTTATGTTGGGTACATCCTCTGTAGTTGCCACTGAATTTGTTATTTCTACTGTTTGATCAAATACTGGCTGAATTATATTATCAAAGGTTGTTGTTACATTTGATTCTTCAATTTTATCTATGGACTGGTATACAACATCTACTGTTTGATTTTGTACAGGCTGGTCTTCTTGTGATGTTATTGAGTTTTCTTGGGTTTCAACAAATACTCTGGAATCAATTGATTCATTGACTTTATCAAGTGCAATCTCACTTGGCATTACTGTTGTGCTTTCAGTCTGAGGTAGCTGGTCCATAATGGTATTGTCTTGCCCTTGTTCTCCTTGCATTTTGAGAAATGCTTCAGGAAGCAAATCCTCAGGTGTTATTGATAGTGTGGCATCTAATATATCTTGTGTAGTATTCAAAATTATTTGTTTCAGGCGGGAAGCACTTGTATTTTCACTTGTACTTTCTATGTCTTTTGTCAAGTCCAAATCTTGTGTTTTGTCATTCACTGGAGTCTTGTCCTGATCTTCTAATAGAGAATCATTCTTGGTAAATGTTGTTTCACAGTCAACAAATTCTGCATCTGATTCACCAGTAAAAGTGCAGTCTGTTTTGTTCTGTATGTCAGTCATAGTTCTATCTCTAAAGGAATCATTGTATGAAATATCCATATATTCCACAGTGGAATTCATATCATCTTGTATTTCTTGTGTAGGTAATGCCACATCTTGGTTGGTGTTTTTAATTTCAGCTTGAGGTTGTTGATAAAATAGTTTGTGTATTGGAATACGCTCTTGACTAAATATGATGGTTGTCTCATCTTTCCACTGGAGCTCTTTCTCAAGATCATCATTAAAAACAATTGATTCTTTATGCGGGCTGTTTCTTTTCGTTGGACTCGCTTCTTTCTTCCGATGAGTAGAAATAGGTGTTGAAGCTAACACTGCCTGTAAATTGGCATTCTCTGCTGATAGTGTCACCTCTGAGGGGCTGAGTATGTCAGGTTTTACAATATCTTCACTGTCAGCTGGTGGTATGGGACTCTGTGATGATCTAAACATGTTGAGGACAGTTTTGATCCCTCGCATTATAGGAGAACTACCACCATCATTCTTTAGGTTATCCTTTGTTGGTGTTGTTGCCTCAGGGGTTGGCACCGCAGATGATGATGAACTCAACAGAGACAAGTTTTCATCATTATCCTTTGGACCACTAACTGTGACGGTTACATTTGCATTATCTTCAGTAATTGTGGTATCAAGAGGCCTAAGTACTGATGTACTTCTATTACTGTCACTAAATTGCTCCGTGGAGAGTGATTGGAGCGGTAAAGCTTTGAGAGATTTTACTACACTATCATTTTTAGTCAAATTTGAATTAAGTGATCGAGTTAAATTGCTATTCTCATTAATTGTGACATTTATTGTGTCATCACCTGATTCAAGGCTCCTGTTATCAACACAATTGGCAGTGTAGCTCTTAGACATAGGCGAGGAAGCAGGAGTGATGGAATACCTGAGTTTCATGTTAAGTTCCGACACGTCCAGCTCTTCGTAACCCTTCTCTGTGAAGGGTAGCACATTGTTGTGATGTAAACTGTTCTCTTTGTTATCAAAGTCACTGTCAATGTCCATCGGCTCAGCGTGGTGAGCCATCCCGCACGGCCACTAGTCACACACTTGGATTATCACCCGTCACACAGGGTTCAGTCACTACAGAAGCCGCCCGCACTCGATACTCGAACCTCGTTGCGTCAATCTGGAGCGAGACACAAAGAAAAAATCAGTCCAATGTTTACAGTTAGCCGATTTCAGATGGTTTCACTAAGATTTCTAATACGTCGTTGTACAAGCGGCGACGCGCGTATGTATGTCATTTAAAAACAAAAATGTCGGTGATGTGAACACGCAACTCACTCTGAAAGTCTATTTTTATCCTTTTTGTGTGGCACGAAACGCGACGTTCATTTATGTAACGCGCGAGCCCGAGGGAATCTTGCCAAAATGCGATGCAGAGCTGTTGAACCCAAACACAAATACATCGGCCCATCCGAGACCGTTTGAAATCCGGTAACTTTTTATAATTTGAAATGTCAGTTTACAGAAAGGCGTGTGCGCACCACACCAAAGCTAAGCGGTTAACTTTAAAATAACCGATCACTGAAAAATAACTGTTACTATAACGTTTTTTTATTTATTTTATAAAATTGTTTTGTATTTTTTTTTTTTTACCAACACTATCGTTCATAACCATTTATTAATTCAATGGCAGTCTTTGAAATGTTAACGTAAAAATCCATTTTAGTTAATATAAACGTTACAAAATAATTCATTCCCGAATCTCAATTTATTAAGTTAAAACGAGCTGTAAACTGTTTATGATTAAGCATGGTTAAAAATGATTCTGCACAATCGAGAAAAAAATGTGCAGTAAACAGAATTTTACGGTTAAGTTGACAGCAACAATGGAAAAGCAAATTCAGATATATACAAAGGCTTTAAACTTATAAAACTCCAAGCAGAAGAATTCTCTCAAGAAAAAACAACATAAATTGTTAAGTATTCTCTTAGTTATTAATTATTTTGCTTTTTTCTTTTTTAAAAAAAACGTTGCCCCACACTAGGAATATTTCCTATAATATCGTGTGTGTGTAATTTTTTGTGATAGGTAGCTATTATAAAGATTATTCTTGATTGTAAAATCTGAAGAAAACATTTCTATACTCCACGAAGGGCTGGTAACGCATGATTAAATAAATAAATAAAATAAAAAAAAAGCCTTTTATTTCTTGCATTATAAAAAAAAAATTACAGCTTAATAATAGATTAAAAGTTGTTTGGAAAAGAAAAAATAATATATGCTAGTTTTTACAATCTATATCTTAATACTATAGTTCATTGCAAGAACCCCTCCTCAGGTGAAGGTGAAGGCCTCCTCTAAAGAAATCCATTCATCTCAACGCATGATTAAAACCAATTAAAATAGCTAAACCTATTCGTGTTAGCATGAAATTCTTTTGCGTAGTTGGCAGAAAGTCCTTTATTAGACAACTACTTCTTTGTTTAACTTATATTGGCACGTAGCCTGTCAATTAGAACTATTAATAAAGTAATTAGAACTAGTCACCGTAAAACAACGAATAAGCAGCAGTGATATTTTAAACATCGTTATATATTAAAAATAACAGTTACTGACCCTGTATAATAAAAATAGCGAGCAAGCACCTTTACTTTGTTAATGTCAGTTGTTGAAAAGTTCGTTAACGAAGCAAGTTTTAAGTTTTGAACATCGAGTTTGCTAAAAGTAATTATTTTGCAAATAATTTCGGTTTAATTAGATATTAACAATAATAGATTACCAATAAGTAATACAACACAATCATTTTGATGCATTTTTCGTTTGTACGTGGTGTAGTAAATTGCTGATAGGAAATCACTTACTTCGTAAACTGAACGTTACTGTTTGTCACTTGAACAGACAGATGTTCGTCGAAACATAAATAAATGTATATTTATAAAACTCTAGGAAAATTTCATAATAAATAGAATTCAACGTAGATAATAATTTTATACCAAAATTACAATGAACATTGTAAGTATACATTTAAAAGTTTTATTTAGTTTGAATCAAAACAAATGTCAAGGTTAAGTTCATAACCTCAACGATGTTATCAAAAATAATATACTACATCATTTGCGTAAATTTAGCTGTTTGCACCAAACAATAACGTCAAAATAATTATTTGGCTATTATTGCATGCATAGTTTATTTTTAACAGCTACTTTTTGTTCATGGTTCAGAGATCGCAATAACCAGTTATGGTTTAGACGTCAGTACCTCAGTACCTTACTTCTAGTCCATGTGTGATCGTGTCATACGACACACGTGCCGTGCGAGTATAAATATTAATTACGCCAATTTATTGGCGCTTTAAGAACCTACTAAGCTTATTTTTGCCATCCAGTTCTAAATTTAAATATTGCAAGACTAGTGAGTGGACGCAGCCAGTAGAGTATGTTACTTTATTTTTTTTATTTATTACTTTTTAATAACTGGTTCATGAGTAACAAGCGTCAATGAAAGATGTATTGATGAAAGTTTCTGGTCATGCATTAGTATAGTTTTTTTAAACATACATTAAATTAATATCTCTATGAATGCCACTATTATTTTGGGGTACTTGTACTGAATGTTAACTTTAAACTTTGAACTTTCCTGAGAAAAACAGATCTCTCCAATTAAGTTTTACATTATGTTGTCTTTTTCTTAAGAAGTACCTGTATTATAAATTACTTTAAATGCCTAAATCAAGTGTTAGACTTGCAGTTATTAGTACAGAATATTATTGTACATAATTATAGTGGATGTTGTCATATTTGTAACCAAAGTGTATGGAATAATAACAGTGAATTAATTGCTTGTCAAGGAAAATACCATAATGAACTGACATTTTATGCATGAACTGTAAAAAAAAACTGATATTTTAAGCATGTTCACTCCATCCAAAGCTTGTCTGGAAAATATTGCTATGATAAGACTGCCAATGGTATTCATAAAATTACCAATACTTATTGTAAAAGAGCTGTGTTACAGTTTTGGTGTATGTACACTAAAAATGTATTCTTCTTCTGATCTTTGTAAAATACTTAAGTCCTGTTTCGCAATGTCAATGGCTACTACTCACCGATTAAATTCAGAAATAGAACAGAATTTGTATCAAATTACCTACCAAGTAAATTAACGGGCACTTAATCGTAGGTGCCGAAACAGGCCCTTACGCTAGTAAAAATAAATCTGATCTTTAACTTATTTTTTCTTTTATTACAGTGTAAACTATGGAAATAGAGAATGATGTCAGTGTGAAACTATTATTTTTCGCGCGCTCTAAAGAGTTGGCGGGAACCAGGGAGGCCACAATACGTCTCCCCACAAAGATCAGCTACAAGAAACTCCTGAACACTATTAGTGAAAACTACAATTTACAATCTATAAAGGACAATATTCTGTTGGCTAAAAACGAGATTGTTTGTGAAGAGGATATTGACATTGATATTGGGGAGCGAGATAGTATTGCTGTGATTCCTCCAATCAGCGGTGGTTAATATTTAGACCCCTCTCAGAGAACACTGAATGCTAGCGTTGAAACCTCAATATTATTCCTAATAAAATTCAATTGCAGACTGATATAAAATAACACTAATACACATTCTCTCTTAAACTTAACTAGAAAATTAAACCTACAAAAGACAAGCCAAGATGGATCACCTAAAACTGACGATGGATAAGCTGCTGGTGGATGAGATCTCGGATCTAGTTACCGATGACAAATGTGGAGCTATATCTGTCTTCATCGGAACTACTAGAGACAATTTTGAAGGCAAAAAGGTCAGTAAAGTTTTATATTTATTTGACAGATCTGTCCTCAATAAATAACCTGTTGTATGTATCTATCATTCTGGGGATTGTTAGCAAAGATTTTAATTGTTAGATTACTCCTAGTACATCAAAATAATAAGGCCATGTTTCTGTTTTGTTGACAATGACATTTGAATTGTACTGTCTCACTCACACTGAAAATCTTACCAACAACATGCGGGATGTGAGCTGTCTAAACATTGAGAGCACATCTAAAGATTTAAACCTTTTTCAGCATGTAACAGCAACCGTAAGGCGCTTTCCTCACGGCATCGGCGCGTTTTCGTGTCTGTACCGAATCTGTACAGATTCTTTACCTAGTGCATTAAATGAGAGCTTCCTCACTGAATAGTTTCGGTACAGATTCTTTACCGAGCTCATACACGTCTGTGTACCGTGTACTACCGAAACATTCGACTCGCCCGTCCAGTCACTACCGCCCCACCCGCAGTTCACTCACACGCAGCACGGGACCCCACGCGGTACATGATTCTGATTCTATAACAAATGACAAAAACCGTAGCAAACCGAGTCAGTCAAGAAGTGGTTCTCGGTAAAGAATTAGTACAGATTTGGAACAGAAACGAAAACGCGCCGATCCAGTGAGGAAGGCGCCTAAGTACCTATGTCAAAGGTTAGATCCAATTTAAAGGAATATGAAGCTGGGATCGAATCAAATCAAATTTATTTGTAAATGTAGGTTTAATTACAACAGGATGTAATAATAAGACGGTGTAGTCGGGGTGGGTCAGGTTCAGTTAAAGAGCTTTGTTACACGGTAAAACTTTAATAATCGGATTGAACAAGTCGCCATTTGCTTTCTAAAAACTACCTTTAGACGAGTAACTTAAGACTAATGTCAAAAGACATCTTTAACCTCATTGGTTCTTACAATATTCAAACTGACCAATCAGTGATCAGTAAACCGTAACCTTGAAGTGACCGTGGCCACCATTGGTCAGAGCGACCATAGACAAACTCTACGTCTATGGGCGCGTTCGGAAACACGCTACTTAGGCTGGCGAGTACCGCCGGGGTGGAACACCTTTGCCTTTGCGACCAGAGAGTATTCGACCATCCGCTATACACTCCCCCTCGGGTTCATGAAAGCGTCCTCGCTCAGGAACCCGCTCGAGAACGTCAGAAACAGGCTGAATATGACGATGCCGGCCTCGGTTGCGCTTTGGCATAATCGGAAGAGGAGGCGCGTCATTTCTATTAACAAACCGCGTGAGTTGGGACGCGTGGAACCTACACAATTGTTCACAATCAACATTTTTAAAACAATAATTAACTTCGTTTGTGTTCTCGGAAAAATGTTGAGAACCACTGTAATTTACGGAAAAATGTTGACGAAAACTGTTTTCCACGGAAAAATGTTGACGGCCACTTGCAAAATCGGAGATATGTTGAGAGTCGTTGGTGCTGTTATAAAATGGATTAAAATCACAAACAGATCTGGAATTAGGCATAAAATCGCGAGCACTAGATTTTGATCCTTCGGAATTACCAGATAATGATTGACAACCATTGAACATTACCGACCGTAAACCGCTTTTATCATTATTCGACTTTGACGGCGACGCGAACTCCCCCTGGTCGCAAGTGGCACAAACACACCTCGTAGATTTAGTACAAACACACATTTCAATACATAAACAAACATTTTCCTTATTTACACAATAAAAATTTCCAAAATGACTACTCGGAGTCATAGAAGTATTACATACTCTGTTATCAATACAAAAACTATCATGTAAAGGCACAGAAATAACATTAACATCGTTATTAACGAAAGACATCGTTTGTGAACCACAATGATCATTTAAATTACAATATAAACTCTGCGAATTACAAGGTACTTGTTTTTGTAAACATTTACTATAAGGAACACTATTATCAGAATAGTAAGTATCCATAGTTACATTAACGTTATCAGTTAAATTACAAGAACTTTTATTAGTAATAGAGCTCCCAGTGACATATGCTGGGTTACCTCCAACATCGTGAGAAGACGTAGACTCGGCGCACGAAGGAGCGGGCGCGTTCGCCCTGCCGGCAAACATCACACCACCTTGCAGTTGCGAGGTGGGCGCTTGCGGTGGCGGCGCGCTGGTCACGTTGCGTTTGCCGCTACGCGAAGGGCGCGTAGGACTCGATTTAATGCGGACGGTGGGTGCACAATAATCACGTGCCGAATTAAGGGAATAGAACGCGGAATGTTCACTATTTTTCCCGGTATTAACGTTACACTTCGCGCACTTTGATTTTATTACATTCGCGGCACCACAACCGTAACATTTGATGTCTTTTGAGTCTTCACTTTTGGAGATATTTTTGTCACTGTTTGCTAACTTTTCACACTTTTCTTTGGTGTGACCATTACGTTTACAGTAAACACAGAATAACTTCGAATTTCCTGCCTTCTTCGTCGTTGAATCGCTCATGCGATTGCCGACGACTGCAGTGGAAGAGCGAGAAGAATGATTCGACGTGGAGGCGCGCGCAGGCTCGGCGGCGGCGGCGGCAGCGCGAGAGCACTCTTCGCGGCCTGATGACGGTTTCTGAGCTCGCGACTCATTCAGAGAGTCTTCTACGGCTCGTGCTTTCTTTAGCAGCTCGTCGAACGTCGAAACTTCGGCTCTATCGATTCGCTTCCGAATGCGGCGATCTAATAACCCAAATGCCATATCCAACTCGACCCGTTCACATAGGTCTTCCTGTGGTAACTTGGCTAACAAGGCTCGGACTTTAGCAATGAATAAGTCCGTATTTTCTTTACCTTGTGATAGGGAGAATAACTCGACGTAAATACGAAACGGTGGGCGACGATCGCCGTAGGCACTTCGTAACCTCGTGATGGCTTCATCCCACGTTTTCGTTGTACCCTTGACGCCTTGCCACCATGTTCCCGCCGATGAAGTCAGCAGCATAGACATACCTAAGAGCGCGTTAGCGTCGCTTATATCTAGGCATGATTTAGAAACTTCTATTGCATCTATGAAGTTTTCCACGGATTCTTCTGGATTTCCGCTGAACTTTGATGTGCACTTCGAGAAATTGGCTGTTGTAGACCTCATGACGCCCATTGCGGCGTTGGCGGCACATGTACTTGCATCGGTCGACACGTGCGGCGTCGATGAACGTACTTCACGTAAGAGTTGATTGCAAAATTCGGCTTGCGACTGCTGAAGAGTAGTAAGCAATGTAGTAAGCGCTTCTTGAGTCATCGAAATATTGCCTGATGGCTCCGATTCTTCGAGAATTGACTCGTCGGCTTGCAACGACTTGCGTCTTCGCGGCATTTTGCAAACACGTTGATGAAAAAATGAAACCAACGGCTCGTGGCTCTCTCAGCCAGCAAAATAAACGAAGCTAAACGCAAAACAGCTAACAACGGCAGTCCCTGTCGATTGTAGTGTCGGTCGTATCAAGAGATTCCGAAAACTTTTCTTGAATCCGCGACGAGAAAAAGTTCGATTCGCGCACAAAGACACCGACCCCTTGTTTCTATTATCAGAAAACACACGTTGAGCGCCAAAATTTAGTCGGGGTGGGTCAGGTTTTTTTTTTTTTTTTTTTTTTTGGAGGGTGAGAAATCATCAAATGACTCCTCCCGCTCTGGGCAGAGCGGAAGGGAGTGTCAGACTCTTACTGACTAAAAAACACCCATGTTCCTTCATTGGCCCTTTATGTTCCAGGGCCGCGGTATCTCTTTCGAACAGTCCCGCAGCCCTGGCAGGCACCGGCCCTTGCGGGCCCCTCCCGTATGCTGACAACTCTTTGAGGCGCGCGTGGAACACGAACGCGCCGTCGACACGGCCTGCCCGTCGTCATACGACGGACGGACGGCGAGCTAGCCCATTACTCGCCGTCCACAGGCCCGCGCCTACGGTGGCCGAGAGCCATCACGGCGTGGCCCCCGACGCCCGGTGCTCCTCCCGCGGCGGCTGGGACGTGAGGAGGTTCTCTCCCTCTCACGTTCCGCCGCCTCCTTCGCTAGCATGACTGCTTCGCAGAAGGAGGCGACGGCTTCCCATTCCCTCTCGCCCCGGACCATGGCTTGAACCAGGGCCGGACGCGAGAGGTCGCCGCCGCCAATCGCCGCTACGAGGACACGGCGGTGCTCCGCCCAAGCAGAGCAGACCTCCACGGTGTGCTCCACCGTGTCCTCCGGTCGATCCTCGCAGTTGTAGCACCCGGACGTTTCCTCCCGCCCGATTCGGTGCAGGTACCTCCCGAAGCAGTGGGTCAGGTTCAGTTAAAGAGCTTTGTTACACGGTAAAACTTTAATAATCGGATTGAACAAGTCGCCATTTGCTTTCTAAAAACTACCTCTTAGACGAGTAACTTAAGACTAATGTCAAAAGACATCTTTAACCTCATTGGTTCTTACAATATTCAAACTGACCAATCAGTGATCAGTAAACCGTAACCTTGAAGTGACCGTGGCCACCATTGGTCAGAGCGACCATAGACAAACTCTACGTCTATGGGCGCGTTCGGAAACACGCTACTTAGGCTGGCGAGTACCGCCGGGGTGGAACACCTTTGCCTTTGCGACCAGAGAGTATTCGACCATCCGCTATAACGGTCAGTTCGCTATATTTTACTCGAGAACATACAAATAATAATGTCCAGTAGGTAGGTATATTAATTTATAGTAGTTGTAGCTAGTAAGATCTAAATACATAAATTATTTATCACCAAATTAAAACAATTTAATTCAGAACTAGAAACTTTTGCACTAGATTAAATGTTAGTTAGACGTCACAACATAGAGTAATGATATGATAATACCAACAGCTAAAACTCGGAGCGTTTAACTTTATACAGAAAGTGGGTAACGTCACAAATAGCTGTCAAATATTTCGCTGTTTTGATTAATTTGGCAATAATACAGTAGTACCTATGATAAAAAAAACTAGTGAACTAAGTATAATATTGATTATGAGATGCAATAATTAATATCGTAACACCGAATATTTAGTTTTAGATGTAAAAAAAGTATTTGGAAACTTTCCAAATGCCTTTTTACACCTAAACGATTCCAACATCAATTTCAGTGTTTTAATTGCAATTCATTATTAATATTCTAGCTCACTAGTTAGCCATATTTCTTATTTCCATACAGTAACATTGCCAAATTAATTAAAACAGATAAATATTTGACAGCTATTTGCGACGTTGCCAACTTTTTGGATAAACGCTCAATCCGTTAGTCCCGGCCGTTACGGGTAGTCAGTGGCGTGAAAGTCTGACAACCAGTCTTCAAATCAAATCAAAAGTAACCTACCTATCCACACGATCACAAAAAAAAACGTGCAAAAAAACAGACTTCAAAAAAACACTAAAAAAGTCTGAAATAACTTTACTTTCAGAAGACAGTGATTTTGTTTGTTTCATTGACTTTTTTGCCACCGACTCGACACCGACACCGGCATAAAAAAAAAACAAATAACTCCGTCATTTATGAACCAATTCATAAATGACAGAGTTATGTGATAACAAACAAAAAAAACAACCTGATTAGACCTCCTACCTAAAAAAATTTTTGGAACTTAGAAAATTTTTCGAAAAAAAATTTTTTTTTTACAGGCACCTAACTAACCGAACCTCGGCGTGCCCCTGACGTCGACCGTCTAGGATTAGCGTTTCCGTCAGCAGGTCGACGGATCCCCGCTGCGCGGGGCTCCTATTTCTGTCTGCAGGGTTTACAGGAACCTAACTAACCGAACCTCTGACGCCCCTGACGTCGACCGTCTAGGGTTAGCGTTTCCGTCAGCAGGTCCATCAGTCACTAATTTTCTAAGTGTTTGCCCCTAACCGTACTCAAGGTGAAAAGTAAGGAGAAATTTTCTAAGTCCCAAAAATTTTTTTAACCTAAAATTTTTTTTTTGTTTTCTGCACGGCTCATGGTGCCTATAAGCGTATGGCATCAACTTCCAAAAAAACTTTTTTTGAAAAATTTTCTAAGTGTTTGCCCCTAACCATACTCAAGGTGAAAAGTAAGGAGAAATTTTTCTAAGTCCCAAAAATTTTTATTACCTAATTTTTTTTTCAGTTTTTTTGCACGGCTCATGGTGCCTATAAGCGTATGGAACCAATTTGAAAAAAAAAAAAAACGAAACATTTGCGCCCCTAAGGCTACACTCCAACCGGACCTCCTCCTTTTTTGAAGTCGGTTAAAAACAAGGAGCAGAATAGTAGATATTATAACAGAAAAAAATATTACAAAATAACCATGTGTTGTTGCGAATTGCAAGTCATCCGTGAGACAAATTCGATGATAAAATAACAACTGCCTGTTGGTGATACCTATTAGATGTTGGAACATTTAACAAACACAAATATTGTGTAATCTACCGTATGATAACGATAGCTAATTTTAGATATACATACCTAAGTAGGTATATAGGTGGTGGTGAGTGCAATATTATCTTGGTTTTTTTATCTCTATAGGTCTTCGGATAAAAAACTATGTTTAAAAATCCGTCAAGAAATATCTCTCGGGCATGCTGGTTTTCTCACGATGTTTTCCTTCACCGAAGCAAGTGATAATTTAGGTATACAATACGCACACGAATCCGAAAAATCAGAGGGGCGTGTCTTGGGTTTGAACTCGAGACCTATGACGTATGACTTGACAGTCCGACGGGCACAACAATAGGCTATCACTGTTTTTTATTGTGTGTGTTTTTTCTTCCATGGAAGTGTTTTAACTGGTGCAAAAAGTCGCGTGAATTCCTAATCATCAAAACATACGACTCGCTTTGTATCCCGCAACCCGCGCGCGACTCGCCTCAATTTGATCAGTCCTTAAAATATATTGTCATCGGTCAGTGGTTCTGAAGGAAGGTTCATCTCCGTGTTCCACCCGCCTCAGTGCCCCGACCGAAACTGGTGAACGACCAACTGCATGTCAATGGTTCCACTTCCAAGACAGTCTAATGTTTTCTCGAAGACTCGTCGAGCTTTATTGTCTCGGCACTTTTCTGGTGGTCGCCACTGTTGATTCTGGCTTTTAGAGACCCTAGTGCGCGGTATAAACGTTACGTAAATACGTCTATTTTTAAATCGAAAATACAATTATCCTAAAGCATTTAGTAATTGCTGCTTTTTTTTTGGACGGCATTTTTTTTTGTTGTCGTTGCTGAGCGATTGGCTGCTGCGCTATAATATTTGTATGGCCTACAGGTAGTTGTTCCGGGCTTCTTCTTCTTCCTGGCTGTTTGTGTATTTGAGTTATAATGTTTGTAAACGCACCACGATACAGGAGCAATTCCTAGTGGAAACGTATTTTTTTTTTTTTCAAGAAAAGAGTCGATGATTATTGTTTTCGTAATTCAAGTGTGGCAGTGTTACTCGACAAGCCCGTCTACATCGTACTGTGGGTAGTGATTATACGATGTAAAGGGGCTTGTCTCCGAAATTGATGTTTGGAAAAACACGAGCGTTATCATTTATCAGTTGTACAAATACAACGCCACAAGTTAAATGAGTTCCAAATCAAACAGGTTTTGGAACACGAAATGTTTTTGCGTATACTTATTTATTAGTCGACTGTTTCACTTTTGTTATTTTCACTTTCCGTTCTTATAAGACTACATATAATAGTTTGCTCCTGTAGTGAAGTGCTGAAGGAAATCCACCACCATCTGACCATCTTACCTTTCCCCTAAGAGTCAGTCTGAGTACTTTTTGTAGATTAAAGAGGAACATAGGTACAGCTTAACCATGTCGTCACTTTAGTCGCGTGATATTCGATATATGTTTTCTAAGATATCGCCCTTCCTCATGTCGTGGCAGCGCATAGGTTACTTTAACAGCATATTGTAGGTCTCAGAGGGCAGGATAAGAGGAGCTTAGTTTGCAATACAGGGCCACACCCAGGAGAGGGTGTTTTCCGTCGAGGTAGCTCTTACGAGAACATCTTTCCGCTTGGATCCGGAGACGGTTAAAGGCCCTGCAGGCAGACGCACACTCATATAATTCTTATTGACTTGTTTTTTTTTTATCCAGGTGGTGAGGCTGGAGTATGAAGCATACGAGCCCATGGCCATCAAGGCTATGAAGGCTATCTGCGACGAGGTTCGCGACAAGTGGCCCGCCATCCACAATATAGCTATATACCACAGGTTTGTGTTCTTTAAATAATGCTAAAGTCGGCGAATTTTTCGACTCATAATAGTGAAATTTAACATCAGGAAAAGCCTATGCTCGGAGTTCTTTCTATTCTAAAGAATCGAATCAGGACACGAGCTGATTAACTATTGAACCGATAGTCGTTGGGACAAACCACGATTTCCCGAATCAATGCAGTGTGCGAAGCCCTAACTAAAGCAAATCTTTGTAAGGTGGATTGAGCCGAAAATTGAGCCCAGTGATGTGCTATAATAGACTTAAATTAATGGTGACTCAAAACCAATTCATCCAAGTGGATGATGTTGAAAATTAAGATCTTTTGCAATATCCGGTCATTATTTAACGAAAAATAGCAGATTTCAATACACTTTTGTTAATTTACTAGCAATTTACTAGCGGTTCGTCCCGGCTTTGCACGGGTGCCTATGTTACTCAGGGTGAATGTAGCTTTCCAATAGTAAAAAAAAAATTGAAATCGGCACCGTAGTTTTTGAGTTTATTCATTACAAACATACACACGCATAAAAATACAAGTTTTTCCAAACATATTACAAATTTTTCACTTTATAATAAGTATTAGTGTAGATTGGATACTGAAATAAATTTTTAAATAAATAAAGGTTGCCTTGCGAACACTTGAGTAAAGTCTTGAAAATTATTCGATCGTCAATATTGATGCAGATGACAGGAAATTTCAGCGTTATATTCATATGCTAACCGATATGTAGGTGCTCGCTTAGTGTTTCAAGTTCTCGATCATTAATATTAATGAGGCGGCCGCATTTGTTAGCATTCCATTTGATAAAAATAATTGTAACGTCTCAATTCTTGACATTTCTTTCTTCACATAATTATGTCGACGTTCTGACGTCTTGACATTTCAAGCAACTTGGGTGGAGACATGGATTGTAGCATGGCCTCACATAGAACAAGATTCACTTGCAGACTATGGCTCACCTCTGTCCTGCACTATGTGCGGTTCCACGTGCACTTTGAGGGACCTGTCCAAGGTCACCACCGACGCCGTCGAGGTGGCAGAGTTATGGTCAAAACTAATTTAATTTAAAAAGGGAATCATCGACACCACGAAGAAAAAGACTATCTAATATTCTAAGCGATCGATATGAATATGAGCCAGCGTTTCATTCGTTTATGAACATTAACTTTATACCCATAAAGTTCATAAGCATATGATACGCTTACTTTACATAGCGAAATTTACTCTAAGTGCGGTCTGTGTAATCTTGCTCTTAGTTTCTGCAAATGTTCGCTCGTAGGAAAAAGTCGTGATTTTATGTGCGAGTTTAAATAAGGGGCTGTCTCCACGAGCGAGACAATCACGACGATATTATCGTCGTTGCCACGTATTTCTATACACTCTCTTAGAGGCCGTCCGTCTCCACGAGCGAGAGAATCGCGGCGATATTATCCCATACAAATACGTAATATCGCCGCGGTTATCTCGCTCGTGGAGACGGTCTCTAAGGGTTCTTTCACTAAAGCAAGACACACAAAAGGTCACAAATCATTTCGTTGACTAGGGAATCAGTGTAAATGAACTTTATATGCAATGCCGTACTGATTACAAGGGACATACCGACGTCGGACTTACTCATAAATGCAACTTCATAGCCTGGTTAAAATAACATAAATAACCATAAAAACCGGCCAAGTGCGAGTCAGACTCGCGCACGAAGGGTTCCGTACTATAAAAACGGCAAAAAATCATGTCTGTTGTATGGGAGCCCCCTTAAATATTTTTTTATTCTGTTTTTTAGTAGGTATTTGTTGTTATAGCGGCAACAGAAATACATCATCTGTGAAATTTTCAACTGTCTATCATAGTTCATGAGATACAGCCTGGTGACAGACGGGCGGACAGACAGCGGAGTCTTAGTAATATGGTCCCGTTTTACCCTTTGGGTACGGAACCCTAAAAGAGAAGTTTGATAGAATAGAATAGAATAGAATAGAATAATATTTATTTGCTTAAAAACATGGTATAAAAGATGGTAAAATACAAAAAAAAAACAAGAGCATACATGTTTTTGCTTAACAAGGATAAGCGTACAAAATTTAACATTTATTGTCAAAGAAGTCTTTGACACTATAAAAACTATGACTACACAACCATTCATGCAATTTATTTTTAAATGAACTTACATTTAACATCTTGAGACTACTTGGTATTTTATTATATATACGCACACACATAGATACACAACTTTTATTATATTTAGCTAGTCTTGGAAGGATATCCAGAACTAGCTTATGGGGGTCTCGTCGGTTACGAGGATATAAATCATCTGCATTATGAAACAATTCTTTATGCTTCCTCACAAACATACATGTTTCGTATATGTAAAGAGACGGTAGCGGTAACAAGCCAAGCTTTTTAAACATCGGTCTACAGGATTCGTCAGGTCGAAGCCCGGTAATTGCTCTAATGCATTTTTTTTGTGCAATAAATGCTCTATTTTGATCTGTGCTATTACCCCACATTATCAAACCATAGCGGAGCACCGATTCGACGTATGCATGATATGACGTTATTGCCGTTTTAACGTTTGTTATATTTTTAACTTTTTTAAGTGCATAAACGAACTTATTTATTCGTTTTGAGACGGTATCAATATGTGCCTTCCAGTTTATGTCTTGATCTAAAGTTACACCTAGAAATGCAATGTTTGCTGAGAAATTTCGGGTCCATGTGCAAAGGTGTAGATAAGATACCCACTTTTAAATTCAATAATTTTTATTTTTCGGATTCCAAGACATGAGTACAGTCACGAGCAAAGTCACGAGTCATATGTACATACACTTTCCTAAATATAGAAGCAATTTTCGCGAGTAATAACGATTGTAACTTGGAGATAGGATCTTTTTCATAAAAAAATATAAGTTCCAAAATACTATGTTCGTAACAACATGAAATTTTAATCAGAACAGTAGGAGAAAAACTCTTGTATAAGTTGTTAAGTGTTTACATATTGGTACTCGTGACTGTACATCTAGGTGGCGATTCAGACCATGAAAAGAATGGCAGGAACATGGGTCAACAGAAAAACAAAATCGATTCTTCATAATATTTGCGTCAGCCAATGCTATATTTTACGTGGGAAGTTAAATTTTTTTAATTTTTCGAAAAAATTCTAGTTTGATGCTCCAAAAATCTGCTGTTTCCTACAAAAATGCAATACAAAAATGGAACAGCTTTTTTTTTTAATAACCGATGAAAATATTCTATGTGTGGGGCTCAGAATGATGTACTGAATACGTGGTAACCGTTTTCGCATCGGTGTCCCTTCCACTTCCACCCCGTATCTACAGAATACTTATTTTGCAAAGAAAAGTTTCATTTTAATCGCGTTGTTTACATCACCTACATTTGCATCTAATTATACCTACCTACCTACCTACCGGCAGCGTCACTGCATAATTTACTGTTTTCTGATAATGTTCTCTCTTTTAAATTGGTGGATAATCGACCTCTCAATTGCTTTATCACTTTCCACAAGACTTCATATCCTATAGTATTCCCACTTTTCGCCAGTTACGTTCAAATCTCGTGTAATGGGAGCGAGATTCGCATCAACCAAGTAGAATTCCTTACTCCATGATTTCAACCTGGTTGATGCGAATAGGCGCCTACTCAGAAATAATTCTTGGGGTTCTAAAATGGCCGCTTGAATGAATCACGTTAAATTCTTAAAATGGTCACGCAGTTAATATTATGGATAGTTACTTTGAGACCATTTTTCGAATTCTAACTAATTTATATTATTATCCTATTCTTTCTTCTTTATCTTGTGGTTAGTATCTAACCTGGTGCCATAGTTTTTATGCCGCCTATGGGCCTTAGCCTTAAATATCCGTCAGGCATGTAGGTTTCCTCACGATGTTTTTAGTTCACCGAAGCAAGTGATAATTATACAATACGCACATAAATCCGAAAAATCAGAGGTGTGTGTCTTGGGTTCGAACTTGAGACCTATGACTTGGTAGTCCGATGGTCACACCACTAGGCAATCACTGCTATATTATACTATTATGATTCTGCTAAAGCAGCCATTTTAGGCCCCCTGATATAAAAACCCAGTATCACTTGGCCCAACCTGGAAATCGAACCTAACAATTTAAATACAGGCGTCATGTAATGTTATATTTTACAACAATTCTCGCTAAACTAAACATCATGGCTAAGGTTGAAACTATCAGTCACATAGACAAAAAGATGTTGTCTTTTTAAGACTTGCAATTGATAGGGTGGCAAATATGGTAACGCTATTTGGAGGTTGACTAAAGCTGCAAGTAATTTACAAATTGAACACTTTTGTTACACAAGTTATTGACTTATGAGACTTGATAACAGTGTTTTATGTGGCAGTAAAATCGATTAGGTACATACGAGTAAAAAAGAAGTTAGCAGTCATTATGTTAACTGATAAAAAAACCGGCCAAGAATATAAAAAATATTTACTTACGGTTAACATAGAAACAAAATGACTGCCTCGTTGGTCTAGTGCTAGCGATCGCGACTGCTGACCATGACGTCCTGAGTTCGATTCCCGGGTCGAGAAAATTGTTATTGCATTTTACCATCAGGAATTTCTCAGTAGCACCCACCCACGGAGTCTGGATTAGTGGCCGGTTGATGGTAATAGGCTCGCCTCCTATTACATGCGAAATATGGGTGTACTATTAGGTACACCTCTACCTAACCCTTCTGGGATTACAGATGTGATATATTGAAATAAAATCACTGCCATACAAACAAATGTGCTCAGTAAATACATGCTTTTAAATCTATTGTAGGTACGTTGCCAGGGTCAGTGAAACAGCATTCATAGTTATCAATAGAAAATTGTTTACATCCTCTTTAACTTGTTACAGTATTTATTTTGAACTCTATCACATGTGCGTAAGGTTCATAGTTGAAGGCGTTCTTAGTAGAAGTGTAATAATGTAGAATGCAATATCAAAGTGATGAGTGACCTCGATGTATTTTTTTATTATTTATAAAAAGATACTTAGCATTAGCGTATTAATAAACATAAAAAAACATGACTTACTGCGATTGCTCGCGCAGCGTCTTTGGTTTGATTCCCAAGTAGATGAAGTAGAGCAAGTGTTATTTGGTTTTTGCGTAAGGAATTTCTCTCTCAAAAAAACACGTCTTTCTTGCCAGTGGTTAAATTCTGCGCTACTTACAAATTCCTAAAGCCTCCTTTAAGAAGAGTCGTCCAAGTCGTTCCGCCATCTCATTCGCGGCCTCGTATCGCTGTTATTTATTTAATAAACGAGAATTGGTACACCTACAGCAATACATACACAGAACTATATTATTAATATATACCTAGATTATAAGTGAATGATGTGGTCTCCTATACTTGGAAGCGCACACGTGTATTTGTCCCTGTTAAATGTATATACTTGCATGTAATTGTGTAGTTTCTGTTGGAGATCCAATAAATAAATTAAAAAAAAAAACATGGAGAGAATGAGAGTGCTGTTATACGCCTATTACAAGAATATCAATATATATATTATGTTATATATATATTATATGTACTCGTTTTATTATAAGGTTTCTCGTATTTCGGACCATGTGCATGTATTATAATATATATTAGTTTATTTTATCTGTATCCATATGTATTAGTATGTACCCATTTGTGTGTACCATTTCTGTTAACAAAATGTTACCATTTTGTTAACAGAAATTTTATATTTTTTTTTTTTATACTCTACCACAATGCTGTCCTATTTAACTCAAAGGTTGACTGGTAGAGAATACCTTGTGGCATTAAGTCCGCCTATGTACCACTATTGTACAAGAAGTTTAAATAAATAAATAAATAATATCAGCGTTTACCGTATCTTGCATTGAACAAAATATCTGTTCCATTCAATTTTAAATAACCAATGTAATTCTTCCACAGACTCGGCTTCGTCCCCTGCCGGGAATCATCAGTCGTCATAGCGGTAAGCAGTCCCCACCGGCGGGATTCCCTGGACGCTGTCTCCCACTGCATAGAGACCCTGAAATCCAGCGTGCCGATTTGGAAGAAGGAGGTGTATGAAGGCGACGCGCCCGTCTGGAAGGAGAACGTTGAATGTGCGTGGTCCACTAAACGTAGAGCCTGCAACGGTCAGACCGTCGGCTGAGTTTTTGAACAGCTCCTTTGTAGATCTTGTGAGCGAAGTAGGGTGTTTTGCTACTATTAGAAATTTAGATCAATTACCCCCGAATGGCTAACTAAAAACTAAGCATCAAATATGCTGCATAGTTCAGTTCAAACTTAATGGCGGCTCGGAAGTTAGCTGCGAGTGATGGTCTGCGCATTATACAGTCAAGATGATGCGTCCTCTTCGGCCCGTTCATACATAAAATTGTGTTCTGCGCAGCTTTGCGTTAGGCCGCTGCCTCGAATTTTGCGGGCAGCGGGGCGGCGGCGGCGGCGCGGGAGCGGCAGGATCTTATGCGTAAAATCAAATGGACCGGTTCTCGAAAACAGCGGCGCGGGGGCGGGCAACGAGCGGTGCACTCCATACAACGAGCGCCGCCGCCGCCGCCGCCCCGCTGCCCGCTAAATTCGAGGCAGCGGCCTTAGATGTTTCGAGCCACAATAAAGTTTGAACAGTCTTAGCTGCGCTGACCGCCACTCGTAGCTAACTTCAGAGCCGTCAAAAGTGTGGACAGAACTATAATTGTTGGTTAAGTCTCTTTCATTCACAGCAGCTTTTATTACCCGGTTGTTTTAGATAAAATCGTTCTTAGAGCATTTTAGCTTAACTCTTTGATTTGTTAATATAACTGAGGAAAGAGGGGTGTACTATTAGGTACACCTCTGCCTAACCCTTCAGAGATTACAGGCGTGATGTTATGTGTTTTTGATTAGTAAGAACTCGTAGGGCTTTTATAATTAAAGCCTTCACATGTTAGAAAGAGCTTTCCTCTGCCATTTTGAGCTCTATTGTTAATCATTTAAGGTTTAAGGGTTGTAATTTAGGCTTTGAATATTATGAAATAATGTTGATTAATGCTAGGTGTATTTGATAGCGTTTTTTGAGCTTCAAAAGTTCTTTAAAGGGTCTTTACTTGTTTAATTAGGAGGTTGAGGGTTGTGAGCAAAATGAGGATTGGATTTAATACAAAGGTGTATTTTCGCACTATTTACATGAATGACGTATAAGAAAAAGGAGGCAAGGGCGTAGCTAGGGTTTTGTTAAGGGGGGGGGGGGGAGGCGTAGATAAACCAAGAATATATCTAAGGTAAATGCTGCATGAGCAATGGACAGTTTACGTTAAAAATGAAAAACAAAATATCAGTGAAATATACAACAACGAACTGGTAACGTCGACTGCGCAGCGCAGTTCAAGTGAGGCGATGTTGACTGGTATCAGCGGCGGCACGCGGGGAACGGAGCCATGTCGAGAAAACAGTTTCGCGCGTAAAAAAGCGAATCTAGATTCAACCATTCATAGCACAATCTTATAAAATTCGCCTGTCAATAGAATCAACTTTATGTTTGTTTATTAATAGGTTACCTACGTAATATTACTTTTAACACCCTTGCTCGTAAAGCTGATGTAATTCCACCGGTTTTAAATATGTAAAGCGGGTCATAAAAAACGCGAATGTTACCAAAGCAAATAGTTAAGTTAAAGTCCATACAAATTCCATAACAGTATTATTTGCCATTTCAAATATGGAACTGATCGCCGCCGCACGACTCCAGCTAGTGAGCAGTGCGCTGTTGCTATTCAAATTTCGAACTAATCGCCGCGCGGCGCCAGTCAGTAGGCAGCGCTAGTGCGCTGTTAAAATGGCGGGAAAGCAACAGTGTGCATTCACAGATTGAGTTTATTTAAAATAAAAATAAAAACAGTTTATTCGGTAATTTAATAACTTGGCTGCATGCTCTAGCGTCTTTGCCAACATTTTCACGCAGCCACGGCAGAAAATAATCCTCGCGCCATTTTTCTCAAATTTTCTTTTCTTTGTACTTGTATTGTGAATATCTTTTTTTTTCTGTTTTCTCGCAAATGTGTTAAAAAACGTCGAACGATATACATGCGTATTGGTTATAACGCACTAATATCGTAATGTATTATTACGGTTTGTGAGCATTCCTGCATCTTCTAGGGGGGGGGGGGGTGCCCCCCTACCCTTACTTAGCTACGCCCTTGCAAAAAGGTATTCTCTTACCATAAATACGCGAAATAAAGACAATCGAAATATATTCCTATAGATCCAACTGATACGGTTGATATTAGCATATTTGTCAGGCTGCCAAAAGTTGCAAATACGTACAATGCAAATAGGAGTTTAGGGAGTGATAAAATAGGTGGTAAATAAGTAATTAACATTGTTTGCTGTTCACACGCCCTTCTAACGGTTGTGTCTCTTACCTCGCGTTTGTATCAAGGAACTTATTGACAAATTGTCAAAAGTTAACAGGTTTATTAGCAGCTGGTTGTTTCATAAGTAGCTGTTCAAAAACTGTCTTTTTTTATCTTGTATGAAGTACGTACGCGCAAAGATTTTACAACATCGGAAATTGTATAAACTGTTGGTTTGACTTAGCTAACACATTTAACGCTATAAATGTTTATTTATTAAGTGCCCCGTTGGTTGTGTGGTTGTAAGCGGGACTGCTGAGCATGAGGTGCACGATCGTGCCCGGTTGATGGCATTAGGCTCGCCCCCTGTTACATGGGACTTAAACATAACTGGCGAAATGTGGGTGTACTATTAGGTACACCTCTGCCTAACCCTTCGGGGATTACAGGCGTGATGTTATGTTATGTTTAATTCTTTATTATGTCACTGTCATTGATATATTACAAAACCGTAGATAAGCAGTTCCGATTGATTTAATACAAATTCAAACTTACACCGACCACATAAAGTTGTTTTTAAACGAGAGCAACGCACGGTATGTTATGTTGTCAAATGTAATTCCCGAAAAACAATGGCTGCCTCTGACAAGCATTGAAAAGAGCGCACAATTCGAAATGTGCGCACTTTTTTTTGCGGACAGTTTTGAGACTGTGATTGTATATCTTGAGTTTTTTTTTTCTTTTATATGTCAATGGTAACTGTCATCTTAAAACCATTCCTTGACAGAAAAAGAACGGTTTAAATACGTTTAGAGCTAAACACATTTACTTAGTGATTTATGGTGCAAGCGAGTTAATTGTATTGCATAAGTTTGACCAACAAATAAGACAATTTCCTATCTTGTAACCGCTTACTGCGGGAAAAGGATTGGCTGCTCAGTTTTGTTTTTTATTTTATTTTAAATATTATTTATTTATATATATTTATTTATACAGGGTGGAAGGGACACCGACGCTAAAACGGTTACCACGTAGTCAGTACATCATTCTGAACACCACCAGACATAAATTGGACGTAGTTATGCAGAAACGTTCCAACCCACAAGTCACCCGAAATCGAGATAATGTGATCAAACTACCTTTTATGACACTTAGCATCGTTAGTCTTATAATAAGACTCAAAACTTGAAACCTTTTTGCTAATCTGACGCTAAGTTTCATAAAAAGGTAGTTTGATCACATTATCTCGATTTCGGGTGACTTGTGGGTTGGAACGTTTCTGCATAACTACGTCCAATTTTTCTTCGGTTATTAAAAAAAAAACAGCTGTTATCGACAAAACTGCATTACCTACACGGTCAAAATGTATGGAAGAGCTGATTTTTTAATAACCGACAAAATAAATGTGGCCCCCCACAATTTTTTTTTTCAGAGGTTTTGTTTTCAGGGTTCAGAAAGATGTATTGAATACGTGGTAATAACCATTTTAGCGTCTCGGTGACCCTTCCACCTTGTATTTTATTGTTGATATAAAACTTACTTTGTATGATGATAAAAATGTAAGTAATGCATATTTCGTGATTCGTACACACGATGTCTTCACTAAGAGTGAACGTAAAATTGTAAGAATAGGGACATTAGTTCTCCTATAATGAACATTGGTTTTCGAACTTTGGAGTTCAATTGAGATGTTTACTGAACACTTAATAAGTACTGTTTTATATCAATAATTTGTTTTTATAAATGTACACAGCATGAAATGCATGTTTTTAAACATTTTACTTGCAGTAATATTTATTGTGTGGGTCTAGTTTTTTTTTATTCTATTTACAAGTACCTAGATCTCTTTTTATTTACATAATTTACATTCAAACCCAAACTCGTTTTAATGTTTAATAAAAAGTTTGGCAGAAAGCAATTTTTTTTTTGTATATTCTAAATTTTAGTTTTTTTTTTCTTTTGTTGTTCGAAGGCAATTTAGTTTTTAAGTGATCAATGCATTAATCAAAAATAAAGTTTAAGATTGTTTTAAGTAGTTTTCATTGATAACCGAGTGATCTGCTGCGGCGATAACATTCTGATAAGGTCAGAGGTTCAATTCTTATGTTGTGCGTAGTTATTAATAGTTATAAAGGACTGTTTTCATTGACAAGTTAAAATGCACCTTAAAAAAGCTTTATAGACCACGCAGGATATTTTTACACGAATACAGTAATAGCGAAATGAACCTTAATATCAAGTATTTAAAGAGATAAATATCAGATCAGATTAATATTTTCCAATATCTTCTTATCTTATCTCCTTTGATAAATTTAAAAATAAAAATAGTTTTCTCATAAAGTAGCGACCAAACAGTTTTGCAGCCATTTACGATTTTTCTGCGTTGTTGGCACAATTCCAAAATGTTCTACTCGTAATTTAAAAAGACAAAAGAGTGAATAACATTGTTTTATTTTAGCAGATTGATAAAAATATGTGCGTGTGCACTCAGATAAATTATCGAAAGAAAGTTGGTACATAGTCAGTGCCCAGCATTACTCCTCTCCTCTTCTTTGTAAGGTCAGATAATGCAGAGCACTGACTACTAAAAAAAAGTACCTAATCGCATAAAAATCAAAGAAATGCCCAATTACACACCTAGTATTTTTTTTATTCGGTATATTCTGTGTCACTGCTTGGCAAAGGCCCCATGGCTTTTCAGTTTCCTTTATTGTTTGCTTTCTCCGAACAATTTGTTAGGCTGATTTTATAGTCACTCGTTTCAGCAGCGCCGTTCGGAGTGCGCGCGCTCGGATATGTATTGGGGTAGTAGTAGCGTTTCAAATTCGCGCGCTTGAGCAGCGCCGTTCGGTGTTCCTGTTCAACAGCGCGCTGCCCAACGGCGCGTCTAGCGGCGTGACTATAAAACCAGCCTTAGTTAGTACTCCAGATCGTCAGGCCACCAGCTAGTAGATCAGATCCCATTTATATTAAAATTAACTAAACTTAAAGAAATACAGTTTCACACAAAAATGGTAGCTAGTAATACTTATTCATCTGGGCCCTAAGCTGACACTAAGGGAGAACACAAATAACCTTAAAAAAGTACGTGAAGAGTCGAAAAATATGACACTCAATGCCTAAATCAACTAGACGACATATACAATCGAACATACAGCGAATATAATACGAGAAACAGAGACGCTTGGTTCATTACGTTACAATCCTATATTTTTTTAAATTGTACTTTACTTTTTTAAAATATTGCTATTAGAACACCACTTATTATACCGTCGTCCTAAGGCTGATTGCACACTCTGTAAACAGAACGAGAAAATATATATTTCATAACATAACATCACGACTGTAATTCCTGAAGGGTTAGGCAGAGGTGTTCCTAATAGTACACCCACATTTCGCCAGTTATATGTTTTAAAATACCCATGTAATAGGGGGCGAGATTATTGCTATCAACCGGGCTCAAATCCAGACTCCGTGGCTACTACTGAGAAATTTCCTGATGGAAAACCCCAATAACATTGCCAGACCTGGGAATCGAACCCAGGACCTCATGCTCAGCAGTTTGCACTTGCGACCACTAATACAACGAGGCAGTCTATAACTTAACCTGCAAGCTAAACCCCACAAAACATTACAGGCACAGTACCAGACTCGACACCAATCCCAACGCCAGCACCGAACCCAGCGCCACCTGTCGACAAAACCCTGGTCCAGATCAACGTCTCCTGCGAAGAACTGCAGCAGCGTATCAACAACTTTATGGAGAGAAAGAGAGAACAAGTGAACATCAGTAATATCCATGACTTTATACCTGATAAGCAGGATGATATGGAGACTGAGACGTGCGCAAGAGTGAGGACGCAGTTCGTTAGGAGGAGTGATTCGAAGGGGCATTTGAAAAGTGAGTAATTTTGTGTTTAATCGGCATAAATCTCGTGCTCATGATAAGAAGTGGTCAGTCATACACTAAGCGGTCTCGGGGAATTCAAATTTAATTAATTAACCAAATAAAAAGTGAAGTCTATTGTGTTTAGTACACCCATATTTCGCCAGTGATGTTGATTTCCCACGTTATAGGGGGCGTGCCTATTGCCATCAACATAAATCGGGCACAAATCCTGGCTCCAGACTGCTTGGTAATGGTATATACTAAAAAAAATATTGAAACAAAAGTTCATTAACACTGCCCGATCTGAGATCGTCCCTTTTATTGTAGGACTCCATGCTCAGCATATTTTCTGACTTCAAGACCTCATTAGACCTTGTGTGAAGTTGATGTGGCAAAGGAGTATGTAAGGATCGTGGCAGGTGGTGTCCTGTAGTGTTTGCCTACCCCCATGGTAGAGCCGTGAATTTATGTATATTATTTTTCTTCCAGTCCGAAAAGTCCACAACGAATGGGGTCCTCAGACCGTCTCAGCCGCGGACATGTACCCGGACCAGACGGACAACAGTGGTTTACCATCGTCCATAGCCGAGCGAGTGGTGGCCATCGAGAAATATCTGAACATCGGGCCCGTATCTAAGGACGTATACAGGCGGCTGAAAGATATGGAGGACAAGATCGCGGAACTGCAGGCTGTGTCGCCGGAGTACGCTCAGTTTTGGGTACGTATTTTTTTGAAATAGTGTAACACTAGCTTTTGTCCGCGGCTTCGCCCGCGTGGACGGTGAAAAATATCCGACGGGAACGTACTACCGGGATTAAAAAGTAACCTATACGTTAATGTAATTCCAGGTAACAAACATACCTTCATCCCCCTTTTTATCCCTTCTGGGGTAGAATTATCAAAAACGCTGAGATACGTATAAATCAATTTTTAATCGTCAGCCTAAAAACAAAATTTGAAGATCCTAACTTCAAAACTGACGGACTTTCATTTAAACTTCCATCCCCTATTTTACCCCTTTATGGGTAGAATTCCCAAAAATCCTTTCTTAGTGAATACTTACTCTTCACAAAGAACACACCCTCTAAGTTTCATGTCTCTAAGATCAGCGGTTTGGGCTGTGTTGATATATCACCCAGTCAGTCAGTCAGCTTACGATTTTATATATATAGATGATTAAAGTTTAATTAAAAAATAGCAGTTCTACAAAATGTTCCGTATTTTTTCTAGAAAACTACAAGAGATACAGACACGAAACAAGAGGGGGAGGTGGACTACGCATTCTCGGCTGAAGACATCGCCAGGAAGATTGAACAACTGGAACGGGGCATGATGTGATGAGATACTACACACTTACTCAGAACAATTTAAACAAGCAAGATATGCTGTACTGGCCTGTTAATGTCGCACTATTGGAAAATGCTTTTACTGACTTGCACACATTTCGGCAACCACAGACCTGATCAGCACAACTGGTTTGCATGAAAGGGCCGGTCACCGAAAAGGGGAGACGAGAGATGTATTGTGAACCACCAATAGAATTTCGTTCTTTACACTTCTCGTCTCCGCTTAGCTTCAGTGGAAACGGTTGAGCAAAGAGGAGAGGACATGTCTCGTAGTTATTTAGGCCAGCGGAGACAAGAAGAGACGTGGGCGGTGTGCTGTGGGCGGCGTGCCGCTTTACTCATCTCCTCCTCTCGTATCCATAGCATATCTTAGCACATCTTCGGTGGATACACACACCCTAGCTTTCATGCATCTCCTCTCCGGTTTGGTGGAGTCCGGGCCTTACTCTATAAGAAAGACACCCGCCGCAATGTCACCATCTACGGTAGCATATCCATAGTTAAATAACCAGTGGTGTCACCGCGCTGTCATTAAGGCTGTGCCGCCGCGATAGCCTTCGAAGTTATACCTTTAGAGACTACAGGGGGACTAAAATGGCCGCTTTAGCAGAATCATAATAGGATAATGATATGAATTACGTTTAAATTCGTAAAATAGTCACAAGGTGACAATTCATAATAGTAATTCATATTATGATTCTGCTAAAGCGTCCATTTTAGACACCTAGGGATTGGCTTCGTAGGTGCTACCGACTTAACTGACGGTCTGCCACTTTTCACCCTTATGCCCTAAGTAATAAGGTTGAGGTGGTCGACCGTCAGTGAACTCGGTAATATCATGTTGGTACACATTCAAATGGAATATACATATATCTAATTAAATACACTATGTATGTTAACTCCGCTTTTTGTAAGCGAGGTATCTTTTCATATGTACTTTGTGTTAAAATAAAAACACATTTAAAATTAACTTGTAACTTTAATTTAGGAATTTAACAACTGTGGTATAAGCACATGTTAGATTTAAATAAACTTTTTTTTAATGTAAGATTGTTTTTTATTTACACCCAATGTTTTTAAATTAAAAATATATCAAACTAACGAAATTCGCAGGTTACCGAATTATCTCAAGAAAACGGGTGTTCATCATTCAAAATTCCCAGTTTTGTACCGTCAGGGAAATTATTTTTCAAGCTTACAACACACCTCACGTCAATTTGCTTACAATTGTCAAAGAATGATAGTTGTAATTTGTATATACGGATCATTTCAGTATGTAGCCAAGATGCTTAACAAATTAATTCACCCAACGTTACAATGTAATAAAAACCCATAAAATCAATGCTAACTTGAACAAATTTATCCGCCATTGCGAACGCTACAAAATACTGAATAAAACACATCAACTTTAATTAGAACATTTTCACATTTTATTTACACAGGTAGTCAGGTATATTTCACTTTTATGTACAATTCACGGTTCTGTCGCAAGAGACACTCACTACACTTCACAAGATAATTAAACTAACAGTCTCAGGGACCACACTCAACGACGCGAACTCGGCTTGATCCGATCAGGGCTGCAGGCAGTGGGGCACTAATAGGCTGGTCTAATAAAAGCGGAAAAAACATCGCCTCATTTCGCGACAACGAGCTTCACTAAATGCGTCACATGGTCATACTTGATCGGTTAAAGCCGATTTCAGTGTCGACAAGTGTGGTTCCTCCCTTTGGTTAGCAGACTCCAGCTTCGACTAGGCAGCTGGCTGCTGGGCCGGCCTTCTCAGGTAGACCACGACGCCCAGAGCCCCCAGGAGTGCGGTGATGAGGTACAGGTCCCAGTTCGAGAGCAGCGTGGAATCCGACAGGAACAACACTGCCAACGGACTCTGAAAGAATGACTGATGATTATCGACTTTAGTGAGCTTACTGTGGATCAAAATAAAATACACCACCGAACTAACGCGCATATTCCTATAAGTGAGTGGTCAAGCGTATTATACGAAAATAAAACTTTAACTATAGGATTAAGGTTCATTTTCCTATAGGACGCCACTGTACTTAGAATAAAGTGAAGTTCACTCAACAAACAAATTAAATTAGACCAAACCACGAATCACTGCGACGCGACAGGACTCCCGCGAATGAAACAAGTGCCCGGCGCGCTTGTCATTTGAATCGCAAGTGAAATCAACCGACGCCTAAGGACGTCCGCTAAAACACGTGCGCGGGTGCACGGAGAGGGTGCCCGCTGTCTGAATGGCCGCACGCTGCTCATACTGCTTTTCAATACAGACATGCGAAAACTCACCCGCACCCGTGCGTGTTTTAGCGGACGCCTAAATCACGTATAGCAGTGTCTACTTACATCAAGTATCTGATGTATAGCGGACGCAGCGTTCAGTCTAGCCAGCGCGAGCGCAGCGGGCAGACGTGCGTCGGGCGACGTGTCGGCGGCGAGGTCGTAGCATCGCTTGGCTAAGTGAGCGTCCTGCGCGAGCCCTAGGCCTCGCTCGTGCATGTAGCCCAGGTTGAAGGTCGCCTGCGCGTTGTGGAGCTGTTCCGAGGCTATCCTGTGAGAGGAAACATAAACATTACGTCTGCGATCCCGGAAGCAATAGACCAGACTCCATTTTATAAGATGGAGTCTGATAAAAGTCGTTTATACTAAGTTGTAAGCCAGAGCAAACGCGGGGTTTCATGGCATGAAAGTATCGGGGGAATATGAGGTTTATTTTTTCGGCCCAACATGACAGTTCCCTGTACACCGTACCTGTAGTGATACGCGGCGGCCTCCGCGTCCTGCGGCGTGCCCAGCCCGTAGTAGTGGTAGTCCCCGAGCTTGACCCGCGCCGCGCCGCAGCCCTGCGCCGCGCCGCGCGCCCACAGCTGCAGCGCGCGCGACCAGCGCTCGGACTCGCTGAACAGTCGCACCTCGCCTGCGGGGTACACTTGATTAAACTCTCTTCGCTCTTCACGTGTAACGCGGACTCAGGCAAGGCGTACCCCATAGTTCATGGCTATCAGTAGCTGCCAATACCGAACAAGTGATGGCAATAAAGGAGGCAGCAAAAATATTATTCATATGGTCATGATATACCATTTCAAAATCCTCATGATGAGCCCTTTAATTTGATACCCAAATGTATCCAAAAAAATATATTTTTTTATTTTTATTAAGAGGAACAGCAAACAGTTACACTATGAAAACTTAAAACTAGTATTACAATATTTGCGTTTTGTTAATAATGCAACCCACAACACTGTCCACGGGTTTTCATAATAATATAAAAAAATACAAAAATCGCCAGGGGTGAGAAAAAAAAGAGTAAAAATTATAAAATAAAAGAAAGATAACTAACAAAAAGTATACAACCAAGACAGATTTAAAACAATAATTTGAAGGTAACATCCTCAAAATTCTTAAAAATCAATACATACATGTAAAGGTGTATTAATAACAGTAAGAACATTGAAGATAAGACCTTTGAATTTTCCTATTGGGCTATTGAAGATGTCAATATTTACAAAAGTTTTATTGTATAAGTCAACCATGCGGCGGATGGGTGAGCGCAGGCCGGAGTTGGTTCGGCAGGAGGGTATTGCAAACAGCGTACCTGCGCGTGATAGATTATACATAGAATTTCAGTTTATTAATACGATAATTCACGTCTTTCTTTAGTTGAACACGAATAAAAACATCCCTACAATAATCATAACCTTATTTACATGTTTGTGTGTTGTTGTGTAGGTATGTGTATGTATGTGTTAAGCATACCCCTATGTATATGAGAATATCTGACTGTTTAAAAACTCTCAGTAATGACTACATTAATAATAATATGATCCAGCAACGTCGGCTGTCAAACGTAAAATAACATTGACGTATGGCGACGTTGCATTTCAAAAATATTACTAAAATAATCATCGCAAATTAATATTGGAGAACATAAAGGTTCTTATTTAAAATAAACGTAATATACCTTTTCCTAAAGGTATTTTATACTACGATGTATTTTATAGAAATAGTTTTTATTGTGGCTTAAAAGGCTTAGTATCCAAACGAAAGACTGTTGTTATATTTGAATAATCAAGTTAAATGATTATTAACTTTAAGAGTAATTAGTAATATTTAAGTGATATTTATAATGTGTCCCAGATTTTATGTTGCAATTTCAATATATCAAGTTGTTTCAATCAATTCTTTGAACTATCAGTTGATGTTCATATTTTATCCGATTAAACATATAGATTACAAATAAATACTTGCTAGTTTGCTAAATTATCTAATGAAGTTTTAAAATAGTTCCCTTACAGAGTATTTGTTAATTATTATCTATAATATTAGTTATTTAGCTATAATATGTGACCATTTGCCATTGGTTTATTATGGCGGGAAGGATGTACTGAGTATTTGACATTTGACGTGTATAAAAGTAGAGGTTGCCGCCAATTCGGGGCTTGTTATACTGCAACTGTTCTAAGGATTAAGACATACTCTGTGAGATATATTGTGTGTGCCATGTGTATAGTATTAAGTTTGAAAGTGACATAGTAATGAAGATACCAAATGTGTAAAGCTGAAACCTATTTGCATTACCCTAAGTTTCTACAATGTTAATGTAAGTTAATTGATAATATACTATGACTATTACTGATATTATGTGCTAGAATTATGTGTTATAATATGGTTTATATTGCTTATTGTTTATCTTCGCTGATAAATTGCTATAATTTGAGAAGGGTCCAGGACAACATATAATTGTTCTGGCATAATACTTTAAAAGATGTTTCCGTGGAGTTTCTTGTCCATTCTTCTCCACGAAGACCTAGGTTTGCGAATGGACGTAGCTTGATAGGTAATTAACGTTACCTATAAATATCTGACAAGCCTAAATCAAAATAAATGAATAGTCTTGTCTTTCTGTGCCTTTTCTTGATTAAAACCCTTTTGCCTACACACCTTTTTAGAGATACTTTTAGACAGTAAATAACAAGTAACCATTCTGACACTCAAAGCTTGATAATCAGTGGATATTAATACGTATACACATATATATATATATGTATATATATGTGTATATTAGCCTTAATCTCACACGCGCACCTGACGCCTGTGGAAGGTTCTAGGTATTGCGTAGCAGATCATGTTATTAAGGTTTATGCAGTTGAATTTATTCTCTCATCTTTTTACTTCAAACTATAGCGTCTCACAGTCGTTATGTTGGTTTTTTTCGCGTCACCTGTCTAAGAACACTTGGGTTACCAAGACGAATCTAACGATATGTTAATTAAATAAATCCGCCTTTTCCCAACTATGTTGAGGTCGGGTCCCAGTCAAACCAGATGCAGCTGAATGCCAGTATTTTACATGGAGTGATTGCCTATCTGACCTCCACAACCCAGTTAGTACTGGGTAATACGATATCCTTGGTAAGACTGGTTGTCAGACTTTCGGGCTACTGACTACCTGTAATGACTGTCAAAGATCTACAAATGACAGCCGGGACCAACGGCTTTACATGTTTTCCGAGGCACGGAGGAAACTCGGTATGTAATGGGTGGTCACCCATCCACAGACCAACTTAGGCAAGCAAGGCTTAACCTAAAGATCGACCCGAGCGGCTGTTATGATTTACCCACGAGCATTTACGAAGAGCACGAGCTTTATATCAGGTAATAATAGTACATTACGATATTAGTGCGTTAAGATGGTTATAACATGCTCGGCTCAATTACGCCCTCGCCTTCGGCTCGGGCTGAAATTCCGCCTCGCATGTTATAACCAATACGCACGTACAGTGCCGAAGCTTCCATAAAACTCAATTCCTACCGGCTTCCCTTTGAAAAATGGCACAGTCAGTATTCTATAGACAAATAATATAAACACACTAGCTGTGCCCGGCATGCGTTGCAATGCATGTTTTCCTACCTACTACTTTCACTACCCTACCTATCTACCCTAACTACCTACCCTACCTTCCTACCCTTCCTACCTACCTACCTACCTACCTACTCTACCTACCCTACCTACCTACCCTACCTACCCTACCTACCTTACCTACCCTACCTACCTACCTACCCTACCTACCTACCCTACCTACCTACCCTACCTACCTACCCTACCTACCTACCCTACCTACCTACCAACCCTACCTACCCTACCTACCCTACCTACCCTACCTACCTACCTACCCTACCTACCTACCTACCTACCCTACCTACCTACCTACCTACCTACCTACCTACCTACCCTACCTACCGTACCTACCTACCTACCCTACCTACCTACCTACCCTACCTACCTACCTACCCTACCTACCTACCTACCCTACCTACCTACCCTACCTACCTATACCTACCTACCCTACCTACCTACCATTGTTTTTAAGATGTATTCTGCTATTCGGGGCGGAGACAAATCCAATGAATCAAAAACCATGAAAATTTGTCCAAAAGTTCAAATTCAATCATATCTATCAATCTATGATAGATATGATTGAATTTGAACTTTATGCAGCGGTAATAAATTGCAAATTGACTCTTTGACGTTAGGAACACACCTAAATTGCTTACACAACAGTGAGTGATTATAATTTAATATGAACTTTATTGAATAGCAATAAAGTTCAAATTGACTCTAGAAAACGTTTGTATGGGAAATAGAAAAGGGCTGTTTTTAGGGTTTTCCCGGAAATTATTCGATTTTTTCTCGCCTTTTAAACCTTCCCTAGACCTCCACGAACATTTCAAGACTAAGATAAGATAAATCCGTTCAGCCGTTCTCGAGTTTTAGTGAGACTAACGAACAGCAATTCATTTTTATATATATAGATTAAAGATATGTACTCCGGCTTACTTCTTACAAAAATTGACCCTTCGCTACTGCGCACGTATATCGTACGACGTTTTTTAACACATTTGCGAGGAAACAGAAAAAAAATACGCCAAAACTACATTTTCGGAAAATGACTTGGCATTTTTCATGTTTTTCCACTTCAAGAAATTTTCATACGTGGTTATGTATCTGTCCTTGGATATTGACGGCAGCAAGCTGTCGCATGCGGTTCGCGCTTCTGTTAGTATATCCGGTGGAGTTGAAGTAATATATTGCTAATCTTCATTATTGAAAGTTGTCATTTTTAGATATTCACAATACAAGTACAAAGAAAAGAAAATTTGAGAAAAATGGCGCGAGGATTGTTTTCTGCCGTGGCTGCGTGAAAATGTTGGCAAAGACGGTAGAGCATGCAGCCAAGTTATTAAATTACCGAATAAACTGTTTTTTATTTTATTTTAAATAAACTCAATCTGTGAATGCACACTGTTGCTTTCCCGCCATTTTAACAGCGCGCTAGCGCTGCCTACTGACAGGCGCCGCGCGGCGATTAGTTCGAAATTTGCGAAAATAGCAACAGCGCGCTGCTCACTAGCTGGAGTCGTGCGGCGGCGATCAGTTCCATATTTGAAATGGCAAATAATACTGTTATGGAATTTGTATGGACTATAACTTAACTATTTGCTTTGGTAACACACGCGTTTTTTATGACCCGCTTTACATATTTAAAACCGGTGGAATTACATCAGTTTTACGAGCAAGGGTGTTAAAAAGAATATTCCATGCTTAAAACATACGCGCGAAAAACATAACCCTTCCTAGGCAGTCGGGTAAAAATCCAAGATGGTTTATACATCACTAGTTTATGCCCGCGGCTTTGCCCGCGTGGAGTTGATGTCAAAAATGCTAGTATTTTTTATTCATTTGGAAAAAAACCCACAAAAACCATGATTTTACCACACCTCCACTTTGACGAAAAGTATGTTGATCATCATCCTATCCCACTAATATTATAAATGCGAAAGTTTGTGAGGATGGATGGATGGATGTTTGTTACTCTTTCACGCAAAAACTACTGATCGGATTTGGAAGAAATTTGGCCTGGACTTTTTATATATATATGATCCGCGGGGGATCACGGAACTCCACGGGTACGTATTACACTTATACTTCATCGTACTACCGGTATAAAAAGTCCAGGCCAAATTTCTTCCAAATCCGGTCAGTAGTTTTTGCGTGAAAGAGTAACAAACATCCATCCATCCTCACAAACTTTCGCATTTATAATATTAGTGGGATAGGATGATGATCAACATAATTTTCGTCAAAGTGAAGTTGTGGTAAAATCATGTTTTTTTGTGGGTTTTTCCAAATTAATAAAAAAATACTAGCATTTTTGACATCATCACGCCAGTTGATGTGTACCAGCATGACACGGCAACACATAGCTCCAATGTGTACACTACTCACCGGTGTCAAGCAGGAAGGCGGCGTTGGTCTGCGCCAGCTCATATCCTCGCTCAGCCAACGCGAGGTACTGCAGCAGCGAGGAGTCGGAGTCCCTTGCGCGCCAGGCGGCGTGCGCCAGCATCAGGCGCGAGCCCCACGGCCCACGCTCGCACACGTTCTTGAATAACTGTTACAACAACGAAATGACGGTGTATTTATTTATATCACGGCTGCTGATACTGATATTTGCATTACTTGAATGCCATCATCAAGATTTTCGGGGATTTTAACACCAAAAATTAGAAAAAGGCGAGAATTGGATAGTTTTCATCGCACTGAAAAATTAATTAATAGGCGTCATTTTCACGTTTATCAGGGATACTGATGCCGAAAATCAGTTTAAAATCTCAATAGACTCACCTCTACGGCCGTGGTACAGGAGCGCAGCACCCCCAAGCCCTGCGCGTGCATCTGTCCGAGATGATACAGTGCTAACACATGGCCCGTCTGCGACGCTAGCGAGAAGTACTTGTTAGCTTGCTTGAAGTCGCGACGGACGCCGATACCACCTGTCATACGGAAAATTTTCGGTTAATTAATTAATTAATTCATCTATCATACCTCTATGTTTTATATTGTCCCCAAGCTGTAAGCCGCGACCTTCGTTCGAGTGAAATTATTATAAAGAAATATTACTTCTATTTTTTTAATCGGATTTTGTAAACAATTTCAAAGATTTTATTTTTTTTGCATGGAACCCTAATTAATTTTAAAAAAAGTAGCCTAAGTTAGACCTTATAACATCAGCTATCTGCTAAAACCGCAGTCCTGTCAAAATCGGTCCAGCCGTTTCGGAGATTAGCCGGTACAAACAGACAAAAATATATTTTTTGTCTGTCTGTATGGGCAATATTTTTTTGTTACAATATTTTTTGTTGTAAGTACCGTATAACTTTCAAATACTTTCAGTAAAAAGCTGTTATTTTGAAATTACAAACAGACACTTCATATGTATTTGTTTATATAGATGTTTCTTATTTTTCTAGTAATTACAGACTTACCAAAGTACATGAATCCGAGATGCAGCTGTCCCTCTACCCAGCCCTGGTTGGCGGCCATCGTGAAGTATTTAAACGCCGCGGTCGTGTCCTTTGAAACTCCACGACCCTACGAATGTAAATATTAAATAAATATTATATCAATTTACTGTTCTTTTTAACCGACTTCTCAGAAGGAGGAGGTTCTCAATTCGGCTGTGTTTTTTTTTTTACAACCGACTTCCAAAAAAACACTAAAAAGTGGAAAATAACTTTACTTCCGGAAATCGGTGGCAAAAAGTCAATGATACAAACATAAGTCGCGACTTCCGGAATGAACGCCGCATGCGCAGAAGGAACTAAAGCCAAACTTCTTTATCTTCAGCGTAGTCCTTAATTTTGTAACAAGCTTTTTAATAAGGACACGTTTGATGTAGTTTTTAGACTTTCCATCATTCAAAAGATTGAAGAAACTCGAAGAATTGAAGAAACTTGATAACACTGCTCAATGAAAAGCAGTGTTATCAAGTTTCTTCATGATTATTTTGAAACTACCTTATGCCCGCGGCTTCGCCCGCGTGGAGCTCGGCAATTGTCCCACGGGATCGTACAATAAATAAATGTAGGGTCTGAGTGTGTGTTTGTGTAGTGAGTAAGTGTATGATGTGTGTGTGCGTATGTGATGTGTAGGTGTAGTGAGAAGGAATGGGGTGTAACCGGCACAATAATATAACAAATAATCCCACGGAAACGCACTACCGGGATAATTATTATTCTATGTAATGTGGGATACATTACATACTACGGGTCTTCTTTATCGTGTGGTTAGTGCCTAACCTGGTGTCATAGTTCTTATGGCACCCATGGGCCTCTGACTTAGCTTTACATGCCGTCGAGAAATATCTCTCAGGCATGCTGGTTTCCTCACGATGTTTTTCCTTCACCGAAGCAAGTGATAATTATACAATACGCACATGAATCCGAAAAATCAGAGGTCTTGGGTTCGAACTTGAGATGAATGACTTGGCAATCCCACAATCACACCACAAGGCTATCACTGCTGCTCTCTTCGGATAATACAGACGTTGTTATAGTGTCAATAATGTTACTCACTTGTAAGAGGGGCTCGTGGCAAAATAATAACAGCCGCTCAGATCGATCTTTAGGTTAAGCCGTGCTTGCCTAGGTTAGTCTGTGGATGGGTGACCACCCATTCCATACCGAGTTTCCTCCGTGCCTCGGAAAGCACGTTAAGCCGTTGATCCCGACTGTCATTTTTAGATCTTTGACAGTCGTTACCGGTAGTCTGTGCCCCAAAAAGTCTGACAAACCAGTCTTACCAAGGGGTATCGTATTACCCAGTACTCACTGGGTTGTGGAGGTCAGATAGGCAGTCGCTCCATGTAAAATACTGGTATTCAGCTGCATCCGGTTAGATTAGAAGCCGACCCCAACAAGGTTGGGAAAAGGCTAGGCAGATGTTACTCACCTGTAAATACATGAAACCCAGCCCGCTCTGTCCAACTGGGTTGTTCAGTTCAGCCGCTTTCCTGAAGTACCGCAGAGCTGTCTCATTGTCAGCCTTGATGCCGTCGCCACCTTCTAGATATATCTGCAATGAAACGAGACTATTATGATTGATGGCTTTGAAGACACCTTTTGATACCGGTTAAATTATCTGGTGGAAAATTTAGACTGTATGTGTAGCTAAGTATCTGGCCGACAGAGTTCTGTTCGGGTGAAAATAATTCTCGGAAGCTCGGTCTTTGTTGATTATTCCCCCCCCCCCCTCCCCATTGGTGATACATCGTGAGGTTTTAGGCTACCCTTCCTCCCCTTTCCCAGCATCACGTGTATTTATTATTATTGAAAAGATAACATGTTTTAGAATCTAATTTTAAAAAAATGATAAAGATTCGCTAACTCGGGTTTTTAGAAAAAAATCGCTTGCTCGGGTTTTCAAGTAATTATTGGTAATAAATATGTTACACGTTACACATTAAATTCTTTTTTTCGTACAAAAAATACATATGATAGTCACATTTTGCTCCCCCCCCCCCCCCCCCATCGTGATTCATCGTGACCCCCTCCACCCTTTTATAACTCATGTGGTTAAAGGACCTACCCCTTATAGAATACTCATAGTAATACATACTTTGCCCAGGAACGCGTTAGCGACAGCGTTGCCCGTCTTTGCAGCTTGCTGGAAGTAGTGCAGCGCCTTGTTGATGTCCAGCGTCACCCCGCGTCCGCCTTGGAAGTGCAGCTGGCCCAGGCCCACCTGTATGATACACACATTTATGTAAATAGTTTTAATGACATAATTGCAGTTACCAGGGCTCGGAACCGGTTTAAAAAGAGCGGTTAAATTCGATTAAATACCGGTAAATATATCGTTCCTTCATTTACCGGTTAAACAAGTGAACTTTTTTTATGTAACCCAAATGATAAAGTTTACCGGTTACATAAACACAACGGTTTTGACACCCAAATTAACCGGTAAATTCCGTAATTGGTAAATTATTTTCGTCTATTTAAACACTTCCATTGACATTACCCCTGAAAATATTATGAAAAAAAAAATGTTTGATCTGAGGCAGTCAAATACAACCGGAGTTCGACTTGCTTAGTTGCGCCTAGACCCTATCAACTTGATTTTAACCGGTTAATTATCAATACCAAAACCAAAATTCATAAAAAAACGGTTATCTGCATAAACCGGTTAATACCGGTAAAGTGCAACCTTTAACCTAAATTGATTTCGGTTTGAGGTCAATGACCGTAACCGGTTAAGAATTTCAACCGGTTTCCGAGCCCTGGCAGTTACAAATTCAATCAATTTATTTTTATTCGGTACTTGGTCCCTTAGGTAAAGTAAAAGATATTTGAACGAGTACTCTCAACCGTTGTTGGGTGGGAGACCAAGGAAACGATGGATGCAATATGTGAAGAATGTTATGAAAGAGAAAGGAGTAAATGATAGCGTGACGGTTGACAGAGGAGAATGGAAGAAAAAAAGCAGGCAAGAATTTAATGATGACTCTCAACCCTTAAAATATTTTGAATTCTATCTAAAAGTACCGGCCTAAATTCTTAAGTAGTGGCCTAAATTCTTGAAATCATTTCGGCCCCGTAATGGGTGTAACAAGACCCTTAACGAAGCCGAAAGGCACTGATTCTCTCCGTCATTGTGATATTTCTTTTTGTTCTAGACATTGGGAGTTCTAACTTTTTCACAAGTTTTTCTTTTTTTTTTTAATACAGGTTTTTAATGTTATAACTTTAACTATCTCCATAGCCCTTGTACTATCCAATGCATTCATCAGCACAATGTTTTGAGTGCGTTACATTGAGTTACCGTAAAACGTGATATAACCCCAACAAAAATGTCGTTGCCCAGCAATTATTTTTGCGTAGAGTGACTTAGTTTGATGTACAGAATGCTTGGTTGACGCTTCGTGAAGGGTCCGTTTATATCTTGTAGAAATGTTGTGCCGAGGGTTCCCCACTCCCGGGTGTGCCGGCGTGGTAGTTACCTGCGCCTGCACATCGCCCTTCTCGGCCAGCAGCTGGTAGTACTCGATGAGGTCGGTGTCGAGCGTGCCGGGCCCGCCGCCCTCGGCCTCGTCGATGAGGCGCGTGCGCTGGATGGCTGGCCCGCCGCTGAATGTTACTTGACTTGCCACTGGAACAAACACATCACACTCATTTTAAATGCACTTCAAGAACAAAAGAAGTTTTATATTTAGCGAATTTTAACTCACAGGTACTATTTTATATGCTAATAAAGATCACATCGCAGTAAGAAAGAAAGAAATTCATTAAATGGTCAGGAAAGTACAAACGAACGCACAGCGTTAATCTTCAAGATCTGGAATGTCTTGCATCTATTGGAATTGATGGGTAGGTAACAGGTACACGGTTTTGGGGCCATCTAATTCCTGCCAGGAATTTGAGATCAACTACATAGTTGACCGAGAAGTAAACTATTTATAGCTGTATAGCTTTGTCCGACCATCTACACAACTACACCTACCTTTCGAAGCCACCTTCATATACAAGTCCATGGCCTTAGGACACGAGCTGGGCACGGTGTTGCCGCTCCAGTAACGGTACGCAAGCGCCATCTGTGCGTAGTCGCTTTCACCAAGTGCGCCCATCGTGTAATGCACTAGGGCTTTGCCCTGGGACACCGGGACTGCGATTCCAGTCGCGTAGAGGAAACCCATGCCCTGGAAAATTCAGTATTGTTAGAAATATATAACGACGGTGAATCTTTTTAGATATCTTAACAGAGATGGAGTGTGCTGGCGCTGTTGGATTTCCATTTTTTGACGCAGCGTGCTAAAAAGTTACTATTATATCTATGGAATAAAGACGCTACCAGGTTTAAAGTATGACTATTGACGTACGTTTGACAGCACTACATTATGATCACTATCTTTCTAGGGGACCTGGACATCTTAACAGACAGATATGTAGCTGGGAAGCTTCTTCAGCCACTTCTGCTTCCAGCTGTAAAACTGTGAAGTGCTTTTGGGAAACTTTTTTATGTGAATTTTACGTTCAAAAACTGCTGATGCTCTGAATTGCCTCGTTAGTCTAGTGGTCGTGAGCGCGACTGCTGAGCATGAGGTCCTGGGTTCGATTCCCGGGTCGGGCAAAGTTTTGTTGGGCTTTTCCATCAGGAATTTCTCAGTAGCCATGGAGTCTGGATTTGTGCCCGGATGATGGCAATAGGGGCGCCCCCTATTACATGGGACTTAAACATAACTGGTGAAATATGGGTGTTCGTGTTCTGGTTAGGTGCTCATATTTATAACTTTTGCATTCCATAATGTGTGAAGATCTTATAATGGGCTTAAAGCTAAGGTATAGGTAATTATGGACCCTGTAGGGCACAGCAGAAAGTATAAAATTTATGAGTGAAATAAAATTAATATTGAATCAATTTACAATTTTAAAACATGGTACACCTCTGCCTAGCCCTTCAGGGATTACAGGCGTGATGATAAGTTAAAAACTGCAAATTCTGAGCCAAATTGGGATAAATAACTTTGATTTCCAAAATAAAAATACAAACTTACAGCATGAGCATCAGCATTCCCTTCTTCAGCTAGCACCTCGAATATATTCTTCGCCTTATCCAGGTCGAGTTCGACTCCCTCCCCGAAGAGATACGACCAGGCTAGCTTGATCTTAGCCGGGACGTAGCCGATGTCGGCCGCCTGTTTGATCTGAAGGATAGCGCCGCGGAGGTCCGGCGAGCGACGGTTTAGTTTCGCCATAGCGACGTCGTACAGTTCCTTGGCTGTAAATAAGATACTACTAAGAATGAAGACCTGGGTTCCAATCCCAGGTTGAGGAAAGTGTTTCTGGGTTTAGAAAACAAGAAACGTTGCCACTAGGATTCTCCTGTATCGTAGGTGCGTCTACGAACATTTAAACTCCTATAGTCACAAACAGCCGGACCCGGAACAACTACCAGCTGGCCATTAAATATTTGTTCCATGCGGGAATCGAATGAATTTCTCAGTAGCAGTCATTGAGTTTAGATTTGTGCCCGTTTGGTGAAAATAGAGAGCCCTATTACATGGAACTTAAACATAGCTGGTAAAATGTGGGTGTAAAAGTTTTTATATCATGAATAATATTGAGCCTGTGTACCATGAACATTGAAGTTAAGAATGTTTGGAATTCGACAAGCTAGCCACAAAACAAAACACACAAAAAAACAACAACACACACACACACATCACACACACACACATCACACACGCACACACACATCACACACACACACACATTGTCGTCACACATTGTTACACAATAAATTTAAAATAGCTGCATGCAAAGTATTTAAAAGATAACATTACAAGAACAACATTTAATTGCTACTTAAAGTGATAAAATCTAAATGATAATGACAATAAAGCTAACCTAAATCTAAATCATTTAAAAAAGGTTTCAGTCATTAAAGTGAAATTTATTAATTTTTCTGGACCTACTAGACAAGAGCCTCAACCAATACCTGAGGAGGCTCTCGTTACCCAGCTGGATCAAAGGCTTGATTCAGAAAGCGGTATTCCTGGCTGCGGCTTGTATTGGTAGGCGATTCCTTTCTCTAGGGCTCCAGATATATTTTTAAATGTTTTTATTTTATATCGGAATGTTGAAAAATTAAGTAAGACTTAAGAATAAATGTAAAACTTGAAATCTAATCTGTGTGACAATCCCTAAAGCTCAATCTATACCAATATTATAAAGCTGAAGAGTTTGTTTGTTTGCTTGAACGCGCTAATCTCAGGAACTGCTGGTACGAATTGAAAAATTTTGTGTTGGATAAGTCCATTTATCGAGGAAGGCTATAGGCTATATAACATTACGCTACGACCCTTAGGAGCCGCGTAGCGTGTGACACCGCGGGGAAAAGTTAGTGTGTTATAAATTAACAGCCAAGCTAATAACCTTCTTTCAGCTCTGGTGACAACTCAGGTTCTTCCTCCGTGGGCAATGGTGGCAGAGTGTCCAAGATGTCTTGTGGGTTCTCATCCAACTTCTGTATTAGCCATACAATTATTGTCATTAAAACAAAGTTTAAAATTATTATGTAGCAGGAAAGTATTTAACAAGCCAAGTATAAAATAGTGAAATGATTATTTGTCCTATTATTTACCTCAATTTCATGTTCAGAATGTTCTGAAGCCTTCGGATCATGTATCCAGGCAGTCTCGGAGTGCCTTAGGAGGCTCTTTTTCAACAGTTTGAGGGTGTACTCCATTTGGTCTAGATGACTATCTGCAATACAATAATTTTCAACTTAAATGGTGCAAACTCAACACAGGAAATTCTATTCAAGTGGATGGGATGTATTAGTCTATTCAACGGTTAATTCATTTTTTCTCAAAATAACTGCAAGTTATGGACAAAGAATGTGTCCACTTGTCCAGCAGAGGATATAGATGAAAACTTTAATTATTTATTGATTGAGAACATCAAGAACATATTCTGAGTTAATGTTGCATGTTTAATGCTATTGGTGTTCCTAATATATAAATAAATAGCTGTCAGCTAGTATGACAATGTTGATAATGTACTGCAGATCAAACAGTATGAAGTACTTAGACACACAACAGCAACAATACAACGACGACAAAGTACCGGAAATCAAGTATAAAAACATAATAAAGAATTATCAACGAAAGTTCACCTTTATTGCTTTCTTCATCTTTAGGAACATCTTTGGTATTCCTCAGAGCATCAGCATACTCCTGAAGCGTCACAATTTCCTTATTCATAGCATCTTTCAGCTCTTTGAAGTAGTCGGCATCCACCGTAGTATATTTAGAGTCCAAACCTTCGTTGGTTTCCTCTTCTTCGTCATTTTTCTCGCTTTTCTTGCGTGCGTCTGGCCCCAACAACTCACCGGCCGACAAAACAACGCACAGATACAAGACGTAAAGTTCCAAACGCTTCATAATTTCAATTTATTATCACGCATCAGTCCAAAAGACTTACGTGTCCCTAAATCCAACACTCTTTGTAACCTATATTTTGTTTAGATGATGAAAGAGAGCAAACAAATATCACCTCTAGCGAACGTACACGTATCCTTGCATTGTATAAAGTCGTATTAAGTTAAATAATTTGCCATTAAACTAATTTATTTCACAATTTTTCTCGAATTATAGCATTTCCACAGTATCGACTGTCAAACTAAACTACAGCTGTCATTCTGTCTGTCTGACTCTCTAACTTGCCTAGAGTTGTCAAAAAATATCGATTCGTCAATGTTTTTCCAAAATATGACAATACAAAAAAAAAATGGAAGTCCGTAAAAACACAGCAACCACGTTTCACGCGTTGAACCTCCAACTTGTCTTTTACAGTTAAATCAACTTTGTACATTTACTAACTTGTCGAATTGAAGACCTTAAAAACCCCAACATTTTCACAAATTGTGACGGTCGATATTTTTTAGAATTACAATCAGGAACAACGGTTCATTAAAAAACAATCGATGTAATGCTCACCGACATTTTATGTTATTCCACATCCCTAATTCTGTCAACTTCTGTCCCTACAATTTTCAAATAGGTTGGGTTGGGTTGTGTTCAATAATTTCCCTCGCCAAACCCATATACCTATACACAAGTAAATATGGGTTTGGCGAGGGAAATTAATAATTATGGAAGTTAGGAAGGCAGTTTAAAGTATATAAAAAATGGATAGGCTATGGGGCCGGACGATATACCAGTAGAAGTATGGAAGTGTTTAAATGAAGACGGATGTATGTGGCTGACTTTATTCTTCAATAAGTTGTTGTATGAAGGAGCGATTCCACAAGAATGGTGCAATAGTTCGCTAGTGCCCATTTTCAAGAATAAAGTTGATGTGCAGGACTGCAACAACTATCAGGGGATAAAGCTCATGTCGTATAGTATGAAAGTATGGGAGAAAGTGATAGAAAAGAATAAGAGAGGATAGTGAGATCACCCGAAACCAGTTTGGGTTTATGCCAGGTCGAGGAACAATGGACGCCACTTTTACACTCCGCCAATTGTGCCAGAAGTACAGACTTGCACACAAGAACTGGCACATGGGTATATTTGGGAAGTATGTAGAGTTAATACGCGCTATGTAGGGCTATCCTAACGCTTCCACCTTAGGTCTTTACCTCTTCTGAGGCGCCCTGGTACAGTCACCATTGTCACCAAAACTTGATTCTGACCACCGTTTCTTGCTTGCAGTGCCGGGTCGCTATAAACACTTTGTATTGTATTGTTTAACGGGCTGGTGTCCGCAACTCGACGTCCAATGCGCGTATTTAGCGTGCTTTAAACACTTAAAAACTTTCTCTTCCTTGATCCTTTTTTTTGTTTCATTCCTATTGGTCGAAAAAGGGTGGTCAAACATCTGTGATCCTGATCTTTAACAGAATCCAAGAATTTTTGTAAAACAAAATTGTAAAAAGGTCGCTTATTTGTTTTTTGTTTACTAATATTGGTCCGCACACTCTTTGTGCAGTCCAATAGTAGTAAGGTAAGGGTGGTAAACAGATGTGGGCATCATGTAGATTTTGTTTTAAAATGAGTAGATTCAGTATTTCAGTTTAGTTCAATTATACCTATTTTTCTTAATCTATGACTAATAATTCATGCTGGAATGTCAACTGACGATTGAGTTGACATTGAAGGATAAAATGACACTGACAAACAGAATAATGACAGGTAAAACAGCTCGAGTTTGCCGAATTTTACAAAAATTTACCAAACTGTAAAACTTAATGTTTACATTGAATTTTCGTTGAAAACTAATGTAAATCGTGTCGAAAACATTATACCTGTTGTTTAGAGGGGCTAAAACTGCTCCATAACCTAAAATGCTTCGGGCACCGGTTAGAAGAGGTATCGTTCTCCACCAGCCCTGGGTCCGGTTAAAGTCCTCAAGTAGTTTTATAAGGAGCACTTTTATTGAATATTTTGAGACGAATCATGGTCATAAGCACGTCAAATCGAGCTCTGTGGTTCCGCTGTACGACCCCAGTGTGCCTTTTGTAAATGCTGGAATGAACCAGGTAAGCTGTCAATATTCTTGTTATTTACGCAGATACTTTCTTGATTTTGCGCTCTGTTTTGATCCTTGAGTAGTTAAGTATAGTGAGGTATAAATATAGTAAGCCAACTGGACCTAAAATCGTAGTTCATGTTGTGTTTTTCTCAATCAGTCAACAACTTTCGTTGTACTGTTTAGTTCTAAGGAATAGCAATGTCCTTGGCAATAGCATAACGCTCAGCAAGGAATTTGACAAAATGCACCATCCGTACTAAAATAATAATAAATTTTAAATCTAATAATAAATGTCTGTTTATAATAGCAATCACCTGTTGAGTCGCTCACAATTTCTACAAAGTAACATAAACATAATCATTCTGAATTTCAGTTCAAAGGTGTGTTCCTAGGCAAAGTAGCTGCCCCTGCCGCAAGAGTAGTGAACTCACAGAAATGTGTGAGGGTAGGTGGCAAGCACAATGATCTGGATGTGGTTGGCACTGACGGACACCATCACACCTTCTTTGAGATGCTCGGAAATTGGTCTTTTAATGATTATTATAAGGTGAATATTGAAATCTCAATGCTTGAACTAAGGCTTGTTTAGCTTAAGGGCTGAAAACACCATAATTTAACATGTAGGCACACTGTCCATGCCTGTAAACTTAATGCAATCAGTCTAATATTGTCCCAGTACAAAGCTAACTATCTTCTACTCGCAACTTCTATCCACATAGAAGTTAATTTTACAATTCTTCCTCTTTATGTGTTGATAAGTATTTTTACCATAAAACATAGTGCTATGCCATTCTGCTCTAATGTAGCTTTCTAGCACTAATACAATAATTTCTTTTAACAAATAGTATTTCATAGAGGTACCAGGGGGGGGGGGGGGTCAGGGGGGTGTTGGCCAAATAATAGACCTCTCTATTATTTGGCCAGAGAAGGCAAAACACTGAGAGAATTGGAAATAAAGCTATTAAAAAAAATATATGGGGTGGAAGGCACACTGATGATAAAACGGTTACCACGTATTCAGTAGATCATTCTGACATAGTAATTTTTCATCGACAATTTAAAAAAAAAACAGCTGTTCCATACATTTTGACCATGTATTGAACTTTTGTAGGAAACAGCTGTTTTTTTTTAATAACTGATGACTAAAATCGATGTGCTCAGAATGATGAACCGAGATGAATGATTTACTTAATATGTGGTGTCTATTTTGTGTCAGTGTCCATTCCACTCTTCCATTCCATTAGTTTTCATTCTTCATTCAATGCTAAACAAATTATGCTACAACCATTGTCTTTCAGTTTCAATAAATATATTAATATTACATTTAAAAGATCCTATTGTGTCCACTAATAATAACATTTATACTAACATTTAATTTGTTGTTTCATAGAAAGAGGCATGCAAGATGGCATGGGAGCTGCTCCTCGGACCCTACCAACTGAAACCGGAGAACTTGGTGGTGACATACTTTGCTGGGGATGTTGCCATTGGACTGAAGGCTGATACTGATTGCAGGGATATCTGGAAGTCTATTGGGTAGGACAACAAACTTTTAAAGATGTTATAAGAGTTCTAACACCAATACACACGCACATGCATATAGCTGGGCAGTCTTTTTTGAAATTTTCCTATTTTCTACATTTATTTCTAAAATATCGAATTTTAAGACAAGATTTGTTTCAAAATTGGTAACTGATGCTTTTTCACAGATAACTGGACTAGAAAATATTCATGAAGACGACTTTCATGAGCGTAGTGACTTAAAATTCAATCGCAAATGTCAGAAAATCGTCGATCTCCAACCGACACAAATAAATAAAATAAAATATTCTAACTACACAAAATTATTTTAAAAAATTATTAAACTGACTAAGCGATCTCAAAATGACTACAATATTAAAAACTCGGACAATAAAAGCAAAATGACATGGAAACTAATAAATAACTCTAAATGACTTACAAAATGACTACCAAATGACTTAAAAAATACAATTCAAGCTGACAATAGAACAATTAATAATCCTCAATTAATTGCTGATAAGTTTAACGCCTATTTCATTAATAAAATTATTCCAATACCAGGGGAACGCAAAAAATCGACTGCGCACATTATAAACAAACAAAAATCCATGTTCATGGCACCATGTCATCCAATGCAAATATTTAATATTATAAAAAGTTTAAAAAACACCAAAAGCGTAGGATATGACGAAATTTCTACAAAGATCATTAAACATGTTGCTGATCTAATTTCTGTCCATCTGAGTCATATACTTAATTTATGTATCAGTCACGGTGTTTTTCCTGACCGTCTTAAGGTCTCCATTGTAAAACCCGTGTTCAAAAAAGGGGATAAACAGCAAATGGAAAACTACAGACCTATTGCGCTTTTGCCAATTTTCACAAAAATATTTGAGAAGTATATTTATAACGAGCTATATGCATATTTAGAAAAACATACGATTTTTTGCTACGAGCAAAAAGGTTTCCGGAAAAATAAGACTATAAATATGGCAATCTATGACTTCTTGAATACAATTATGACTAATATTGATAAAAAGACACCAGTTTGTGCAATGTACTGCGACATGACACAAGCTTTTGACTATGTTGACCACAATATCTTAAGAAACAAACTGTACTCATATGGTATAAGAGGTAATATTCTGGATTTATTAATGACTTATCTAACAAATAGAAAACAAAAAACTGCTATATCAGACCTAAATTTAAAGACAAAAGAAGAAGTTACATACCTATCCGAAGAACGTACTGTATACTTTGGCGTACCACAGGGCAGTGTTCTGGGGCCCTTAATTTTTTTAATCTATATCAATGACTTGCCCAAAGCGCTAAATTACCCCATAACCCTATTTGCTGATGATAGCACAATAACAGTAGCTAGTAATAAACCTGACCAATACGAAGCTGATGTAAATGACGCGCTAATCTCAATAATCTCTTGGCTCAACAATAACAATTTAAAAATTAATCTAGATAAAACTCAAATTATGCACTTTGGCCATAGAAAAACTAATACAAAAATGGACGTAAAATACAAAAACAATATAATTAATGACGTAGACAGTGCTAAATTCCTAGGACTTATGATAGATAGACAGCTTAACTGGAAGAATCATATAGAAACATTATGCAAGAAAATAAGTTGCTCATCCTATGCCCTATATAAACTTGCTCCAACCGTTAACACGGATGCACTACTCACAGCCTATCATGGTCTTGTGGCATCTGTGTTAAGATACGGCATCATATTTTGGGGTAACTCGACAAATAGGGAAGCCGCGTTTAAAGCGCAAAAGCGCTGCATAAGATCTATGTTTGGGCTTCAGGTGACCGACAGTTGTGTACCATATTTCAGAAAGCATAAGATTCTGACACTACCGGCTTTGTATATATATGAAACTGCCTTATTTGTGAGATTGAATCCAACTTTGTTTTCTCACCTATCTGATACTGTACAACGTAACAGGCGAAATGACATGCTACGCGGACGCAGAGCCAATACAGCTCTTATGCGGAAAAGCATATTCTGCAGAGCTCCGCAAATTTATAATAAAATAAAAAAATCAATTAGAAAGTTAGATTTGGCTGGATTTAAGAAGCAATTTAAGGATTTTTTATGTAATAAATGCTATTATAATTTGAATGACTACTTCAATGACACTGACAATTAATTTAATTCAACTATTAATTACACTTCTCATCAAAAAAATCGAAACACTTTCGTTTTTATTGTTTTTGTCCTAATTTTTTACAAAAGAGAATTAATTCCATGAAAAAAAAAACATTATTGTGTAGCTGGCAGTTTGGTCATTACAGTAAGAAGAAAAAAATCAAAATTCGAAATTAGAATTTCATTTGTTTATCCTATAAATGAAATTAATCACTGTTTTGAGACAAATGTGTATTTAGGGTTGGAGTACGTTTCTCGTTTAAAAACTAAAAATTAGCGCTTGTCTTTAAACTTTTTGTTTCTTATTTCATTTACTGTGACTTTGGGATGTCTGAAAAAACTTTTTTTTCTAAAACATATGGATACTTCGCCCGCAGAAGCCGCCCAAGTGGTGGCATTGCTGGATTCTGGACTTAGTCAGCGTGTTGTGACTGCAAGATTGCATCTAAGCTTATCATCTGTTCATAGAGTCTACAAACGCTATCGGGAGACTGGTTCGTTCACGCGCCGTTCAGGATCTGGCAGGAATCGGGTCACTTCTGAGCGAGATGATCGATTTATTGTAACAACTTCTTTACGAAATCGACGCCTTAACGCTTTTCAACTGCAGCAGCAGCTTCGCGTTGTACGAAGAGTAGCTGTAAGTGACTCTACAATAAGAAGAAGGTTGAAGGAACGCGGATTGGCACCGCATAAGCCAGCGAATGGGCCGAAATTAACTGCAGACCATCGAAGAGCGCGCCTTAACTTTGCACGCGAGCACCTAACTTGGTCATACCTTCAGTGGAGCAAAGTACTGTTTTCTGATGAGTGTAAAATTATGCTGTATGGTAACGACGGAAGGAACAAGGTCTACAGAAGAGATGGAGAACGCTTTGCACAATGCTGCATTGAAGAAAAGGTCAGCTATGGTGGCGGTTCGTGGACGGTTTGGGGAGGAATCAGCGCCGACGGTAAGACAGAACTTGCCTTTGTGTCTGGGCCACGGCTGCCTGCACTAAACTCTCATCGGTACATCGAACAGTGTCTTGAACCTTTTTTTTTTTTTTTTTTTTGGGGGGTGAGAAATCATCAAATGACTCCTCCCGCTCTGGGCGGAGCGGAAGGGAGTGTCAGACTCTTACTGACTAAAAAACACCCATGTTCCTTCATTGGCCCTTTATGTTCCAGGGCCGCGGTATCTCTTTCGAACAGTCCCGCAGCCCTGGCAGGCACCGGCCCTTGCGGGCCCCTCCCGTTTGCTGACAACTCTTTGAGGCGCGCGTGGAACACGAACGCGCCGTCGACACGGCCTGCCCGTCGTCATACGACGGACGGACGGCGAGCTAGCCCATTACTCACCGTCCACAGGCCCGCGCCTACGGTGGCCGAGAGCCATCACGGCGTGGCCCCCGACGCCCGGTGCTTCTCCCGCGGCGGCTAGGACGTGAGGAGGTTCTCTCCCTCTCACGTTCCGCCGCCTCCTTCGCTAGCATGACTGCTTCGCAGAAGGAGGCGACGGCTTCCCATTCCCTCTCGCCCCGGACCATAGCTTGAACCAGGGCCGGGCGCGAGAGGTCGCCGCCGCCAATCGCCGCTACGAGGACACGGCGGTGCTCCTCCCAAGCGGAGCAGACCTCGACGGTGTGCTCCACCGTGTCCTCCGGTCGATCCTCGCAATTGTAGCACCCGGACGTTTCCTCCCGCCCGATTCGGTGCAGGTACCTCCCGAAACATCCGTGTCCGGTGAGGACCTGCGTCAGGCGGAAGGTGAGGGCGCCGTGGCGCCTCTCAAGCCACTCCTCAAAGAGGGGACTTACCGCCACTATCGTGGCGTGCCCTAGTGTCTTGAACCTCATGTGATGCCCTATGCACATTTTATTGGCAACGACTTCATATTCATGCACGACAATGCTAGAGCTCACACCGCGGGCGTCGTACGAAATTATCTTACCGAAGTCGGTATCTCCATTATGGTATGGCCAGCAAGAAGCCCGGACATGAATCCCATTGAACATCTATGGGATGAATTAAAGAGACGAATTCGAGCAAGAGATCCAGCCCCAGAAACACTTAGCCAGCTGCAAAATGCAATCCAAGAGGAATGGGATAATATACCACAACATGTGATCGTGACTCTCATCCGATCGATGAAGAACCGTATGGAAGCAGTAATAAGAGCTCGCGGAGGGAATACAAGTTATTAAATAAACGTTTCTTACATTTTTTTTTCATTTTTCATTTACGCGTGATGTTTTACCCATTTCCTTCATATTCCATACAGGGTAAAAATTACTCATTATACAAAATACGAAACCTATGAAGACTTAATTTGAATTTAGAACAATAACATTAGGATTTAAAAACCTCATACTACTCACTATTAAATGACATTTTACATTTATTCCTAAATATACACATTTTTCTGATAATCCTTATCAAATCATAAACTGCGAGGTGTTTCGATTTTTTTGATGAGAAGTGTATTTCATTCGTACAAAACTGACATTCCTTTTTGAATTTAACTATAATTTTTAAAAATATTATAATTTATCAGTATGACTAATGTAACAATTTATGTATGTAAAATTTGTATGCCCATGTGGTAGAATGTGATGAGACAACATAAACTCAAGACCATGTAATATACATACCGACCATGTTCTGACAAATAAATGATGATTTGATTTGATTTGATTTGATCGATATTTTTCTATGAAAATCATTGTGCAAATTATTGTCCAAGTCATCAGATGCAAGCGGTTCTTTTTTTTTAACTGTTATCTCTCACTTCCCTATGAAAGCAATAAAAAAAAGTCCCATGAAAATCCGAGCACTATAAACTTCATTTCACCTTATTGTCTAATTGCATTCGACTATTACATAAAAAGGTGTTGATTTAAAAAGCGAGCGCGAAAGCGTGTACTCATGCAAACGAAACAATTGACGCACGCGTGTTTCACGCAAGTGTTTTCACTTCACTTGCGATGTGAGTTCGCATCGTCTGTGATCCGTGAACAGGGCGTTAGTGCGTAGTTATCTTCACAACATCGAGGAACATCATCTACAACGTGTTTTTTTTTTTGATATCCCATAATTCTATAGGGTTATATTCTATAAGTAAAAATAATACAAATATCGACCGATTGACCGATCGATTGAGGATCGACGTCCCCAAGTAAGATTACAGTTTTTTGCTGAATGCCTCTGAAAGTATACAATACTTATAACAAAAAAAAAATAGATTAGAGTTTGACGGGACTTTTACTGGCAGATAGCTGATGTTAAAAGAACAACTTAGGCTAGTTTTATTTTATAAACAGGAAAAAAAATGAAAGCCTGTGCCATGTTACTAACAAAATCAGATTCAAATAGGGAATTAATAAGAATAAGAATAATTTATTTCAAAAAAGTAGGTATTACAAAAGTGTACATTTAGGTGCAGTAGTGTTATTTCTAAACAATTGTATAATTAGTGCTTATAAGTAAACTATAACTAAAATATATATAACTGTTGCAAGTTACGATAATGGCGAAATCAAATGTTAGGTAGCGACCTGCCTGATCTAGGTTTATTTAAACCTGTGTTTCAGGCCATCACTTTACAATGCATAATTTAATTAGGACAGGAAAAGTTTTAAAATAAAGTAAATCTAGGAACAAAAACAGTAAACATTAAAACTAACTTAATAACAATATGTACAACTAAAAACGAGGAGATGACATATCAAATCAAACCAGGACTTCTAGAAGTTTTTCTGTGTCCGTGTAATTAAGCATCGCTAAATAATCCGATATTACAAAATTACATTTCCTATAACTTAGACTATAGAAGTTTAGTTTCTTGTTGAGTCTATTATACAGAAAAGGTCCTAAAAACACATAAAATCGACTAGCAAACGCATGTCTAGTTTGAGGCTTTGTGCAAACCAGGTCTTTTCTTCTCCTATCGGAAGGAACTGGGTCATAGGGAAGGGTAGAGTGCTGCTGTAGTATAATGTGAAGAATAAATAATTGCCGTACTGTGAGCACATTACATGCTTTGTAGAGCAGATGTGTAGGAAATCTAAACGGACGAAAGGTAGCAACCTTTAGAATTGCTCTTTGAGCACGTTCTAGAGGGAGAAGAATCGAATTTCCCGCCCCCCCCCAGGATGGTATGCAATAGGTTAGAATAGACTGACACAACGCTAAATAAACCTGTTTTATTAATTTATAGTCGGCTACATTACGTAAATACTTAAAAACATAAATTAGTTTGCGCACTCTAGCACATAGTAACTCGATATGTTTACGGAAATTTAGATTGGAGTCAATAGTGACACCAAGATATTTCAAATGGTCAGCTTTTTCTAAAGTAGCGCAAGAACATGCAGTGTGCTACAGGTATGCGCGTAAATTGTTTGGTTAGTAAGCGGTATGTTAGTATTTCTCATTGTAAATGAAATGTATTTTGTTTTATCAGCATTCAGGGTTAGAAGATTATTCTGGAGCCAATTAGATACAATGTTGAAACCATTCTGAGCATGTTCATAGGCCTCAGCCCTTGATTTAGCTGCAAATAACAGAGCAGTATCATCCGCATAAGACATTACAACACCATTTTTGAGTGTCAGGCTGCAAAGATCATTAATATAGACTAAAAATAATGTAGGACCTAGTATACTGCCTTGTGGAATTCCAAAACAGGTATTAGAATGATCAGAACTTGTAGTCGGACCAATTTTTCACATTGCTGTCGATCGTTAAGATAATCAGATAATAGTAGAAGCTGCGCTCCTCTTATCCCAAGTGATTCAAGCTTCTGCAAAAGAGTAGTGCAAGAAATAGTGTCAAAGGCCTTGGCAAGGTCTAGAAAAATACCCACTGTATGCATTCCACTATCCAGATTTGTAGAAATGTAATTAATCAATTTGTTTACTGCTTGGTTAGTTGATTTTTTAGGCCTAAACCCAAATTGATTATCTGAAAGTAGTTTGTTATCTTCCAGATATTTTATCAGTCTACTGTTTATGACTTTTTCTAAAATTTTTGACAGTCCTGTTAGTACTGAAATGGGTCTGTAGTTATTCACACTCATTTTGTCTCCAGACTTAAAAATAGGTGTCACCACAGACTTTTTCAGCAATTTTGGAAATATCCCTTTAGATAAACAAAGCTGAAAGATGTGGGTAAGCGGAGGGGCCAGTAGGTGTTTAAATCTTTTAAGTACATTATTGGGTATATCATCCCACCCAGTTGCGCAAACATCCTTTAAGCTGTCTATTATTCTAACTACTTCGTTTACGTCCGTATCTAATAAAACAAAAGAATTTAACGTGGAAGATGGCCTAGTTGAGTTTTGAGTGGGAGGACGGCTAATATTTATGAATTTTTCAGCCAAGTTTTTACCAACGTTGATAAAATATCGGTTAACCTTATTTGTTGCTTCGGATGGGTTTATTTCTGTTAATAGTAAATCTAGCGGAGGTTCGGAATTTTTAGACCTTAGGCTGGTTTTATAGTCACGCCGCTAGACGCGCCGTTGGGCAGCGCGCTGTTGAACAGGAACACCGAACGGCGCTGCTCAAGCGCGCGAATTTGAAACGCTACTACTACCCCAATACATATCCGAGCGCGCGCGCTGCCCAACGGCGCGTCTAGCGGCGTGACTATAAAACCAGCCATAATGTATTAGTTTTTATAAATTTCCACACAAGTTTGCTATTTTTTTCCGCCTTCTCGAGTTCATTTTTATCGTACTGGTTTTTTAGTTTTTTCAAAAGATTATTACAGAAATTACGATATCTTTTATAGGTAACAGAAAGTATTACGTCATCAGGTGCAAGTTTGGATTTTAGGTGAAGTTTGTCTCTGTGTCTTATACAAAGAACGAGACCTGGTGTGATCCACGGTTTAATACAACTATACTTTTTAGGGATTATCTTAGTGAATGTGTTTTTTCTTATTACGTATTGTAAAGAATTTATGAAATATTCTAAAGAAATATTTGCATCAACAGAATCATAAATAGGGTTAAAATTAATGCCGCGTATGTCACTTTCAAGGTTTGTCATATTGACTTTAGTGTAGCTACGCTCGCAGTTTTTTCTAGGTGAACTTATTTGCATTGTTAGTAAAACAGCTTGATGATCGGTAAGCGCAGAGTTAGTAACCAATGTTTTGGATGAATTTTTTGATTTTAGAATGACATGATCTAAGCAAGAACCGCTTTGGTGTGTGGGGTAATAGTGCGCTGGTAAAAGTCCATGAAATGCACAAATATTTAGATAATTGTGTGTATGGGTATCGGGATTCCCGGAGGAAATGTTTAATGTTTTTATAATAATTTCACGTGGGGGAAGGTCTCGGGCAGTTGCTAGTTTCTCTCATAAGTTTGCCGTTCGCCAGTGTCTCTGGCTCTAACAGCTTGATTCCTTTATCCTCCTGGCTTAAATGAGTATTTTGTGTCTCTTCCAGTGTTCCAGAGAGCAGGCTCCTAGCTAAAGGAGCCAAGGATAACTTCTGGGAGATGGGCGACAGTGGCCCATGCGGTCCATGCACGGAGATACACTACGTCAATCCCGATGGCTCGCTCACTGAGATATGGAATTTAGTTTTTATTCATTGTCGCAGGTTAGTTTGTAGGTATTTATTTAAAAGTAATCGGACAAACTTACTAAGTAGATCGATGTTAAAGTCTCCGAAAACAAGAAAATTTTAGGCTTTAACCCCTCTGTCTTGTTCTTAGAGATGAGAAAGGCAAAGTGAGGGGTCTGATGAAGCGTCACGTGGACACGGGCATGGGGCTGGAGCGCATGGCCACCATCCTGCAGGGCGTGCCCACCAACTACGACACCGACCTGTTCCAGCCGATCATCAAGGCGATTAAGAAGGCATGTAACATCATGTTCCTCCCCTTGTCCCCCATGTTATTTGGGGTCGGCGAAACACTTTTTTTTCTTTCATTCTCCTTTTATCAACCGTCACATTATCATTTACTCCTTTATCTTTCATATCATTCCTCACACAATCCATCCATCGTTTCCTTGGTCTTCCTCTCCCTCTATATCCGTCAACATTTATATTCATCACTTTTTTAGTCACATGTGCTGCATCCCTCCTCATCACATGTCCATACCAAGACAGACGATTCCCTTTTAACTTTTCTGTAACAGGTGCCACTTTTAAACTTCCTCTAATATACTCATTTCTTACTTTATTCATTCTTGTCACTCCATATACCCACCTCAACATTTCACAACATATCTGATATTAGTTATCAACCGGGCACAAATCTAGACTCCGTAGCAGCTACTTAGAAATTCCTGATGGAAAAACCCAATAATACTTTGCTCGACCCGGGAATCAAACTCAGTACTTCAGAGCGGTTTCGCACTATGTCCGATCCGAACCCGTGAAAATATTGGTCTAAAGAAATCAGATGACGGAGATATCGGATCTAGTGCGTAAATTACCATAGAAATAGTTCTACAGCTACTATGGACCATATTTTCACGGGTCCAGATCGTAGTGCGATACCGCTGTCATGCTCAGCAATCGAAAAATCATAATCATTAAACTTTACGTTGTCCAGAACAGTAAAGGAGTTAAGCCATACGGCGGTATGTTCGACCCTAATGCTGTTGTGGATGCAGCTTACCGGAGGCTGGCAGACCATGTGAGGATGATCAGCGTCTGTCTGGCAGATGGAGTGTTCCCTGCTTCTAAGTAATTCTTATTATAATTTTACCTATTATTATTTATTTATTTATTTAAATGCCTTAAACTATAATTACAGGTCTACAACCTAATGCAATAGCCAAGTCACACACACAAAATTAAAATATGTAATAAAATAAATAAAAAATACAAAAGTGAGTGAGTGAGAGTAAAGAATGAGTGAGTGAGTGTAGTAGTGGTGTAGTGTGTAGTAGTGGTAGTTATTAGTGAAATGGTCCCAGACGCAGTTAATATTATGAATGGTCACAAATTGTAACGTGATTCATATTATTATACTGTTATGATTCTACTAAAGCGACCTTTTTAGCCCTCCTAGCTAAACTGAGATGAATCTCCCTCAGGATGCCAGGTGTAACAGCGCGCTGTAATTGTTTTAAAAAATACGAACGCACGCGAATTTGCGCTTCAGTTTGAACACTTCCACACAACCGGCGCGGGCGCATCTCATTCTGTATCCCTCGCCAGATTAGCTTGAACTACGAAAACCTTTTAAGACTTTTCTTTTCGTCGCATCTTTGCGCTAGATATCACGGTCCTGGGCCATTATTGGGGCTTTCTGAAAAGGAAGTTCCAAGGTTTGGAGCATCAGGTCTGTCTAACACTTTGTTCATCGAAAACAAACACTTACTTGCCTTGCAACGAAGTAAGATCACTACCGATGTCAGTTAACAATCTAACTACGGCGTGCAGTTGTAAATTGAAAATGTTTGAAGCTTACAAAAAATGATATCTAAATTGAAACGCTTGTTCCAGTCTAAACCTAAAACAAATAATGAGGAAATCCTTCAAAATCTCAACGGACGTCTTCCAAAACCCTGAACTCATGAAGATCCTGTACAACGAGGTGGCACATACCCTGGGTTCTACCTACCCTGAACTCCTGGCTAAGGAAGCTGATGCTAAGCTCATCATAGACCACGAGGGCGAGGCTTATGCTAAGATGAAGGCAGGGCTGAAAAAGAAGTGGAAGGAACTGTCGAAGCAGTACCCTGAGGTGGAAGACCTGAGTGATGTGGAGCTGCCAGGGTTTGCGCAGGGGTATAAGGAGTTTAAAGAGGTAATTAGGCAGTTCTTGCTTTTTATTTTTTTGAGGTGTGTTTCATTTAAACCTAACCATTAAAAATATTTAAATCGAACGTCATAAGTATTATATCGTCGGCAAAATTCGGGCATCGTGAAAAAGAAGAACAGTACAAGTTTATAATTTCAGTTTGTTTTTAGTCATTGCGTTAGATAAAAACGTCCGCAGAGTGGCAACCCAGTTGAATTTAAACTTGTGGACAGCTGTCATTTTAAGATCGTTGTATAACGGTACTTTTTTTAGCAACTGACTCTCTGGTCTTGTGGTCGCAAGCGCGATGCTGAGCATGAGGTCCTGGGTTGGGCAAATTGTTATTGAGGTTTTCCATCAGGAATTTCTCAGTAGCAGCCACGGAGTCTAGATAAGTGCCTGGTTGGTTTTTTTAATTTTTTTTTTATTACAAAATGGGCCTGCTCTTGACCTCGATCACGCCTGGTGGAAAGCGATGGATGAGGTCTATGATGAAATAAGCTCGCCTTCTATTACCTACATGGGACTTAAACATAACTGGCGAAGTGTGGGTGTACAATTAAGCACACCTCTTCCTGATCCTTGGGGAATTCAGGCGTGATGTTATGTTATGTTTTTTTTTTATAAAACCCAAGCTTAAGTTCCTTCTCTGTCTCCTTCACCTTTCTTTTTTAAGTCAGTTAATAACATGTTTAAGTTATTATCTTCTTCAAACCGAGTTTTTAATCCTTCATCCTACTAATCTTTTCAAACTTCCACAGACAATGGTCAAACAAAAATCAACCGAAATACCAGGGGAACTAGTATTCAAGTTGTACGACACTCACGGCTTTCAAGAGGACATCATCACCCGCATCGCAACACTCAACAACTTGACCATCGACAACAAAGGCTTCTGGAAACTTCTGTCCAAACACAAGACAAGACACAAGACTGCTTTCAAAGAACAAGAAAAATCTAAAGGACTTCTCTTCGAAGAAGCAATTAAAAGTCTTAAGCAAAATGGCTACAGCAACACAGACGACTCACCAAAATATGATTATACATACACGGCCAACGGAAAGGACATAGAATTCAAACCGTTGAAAACTAAATTAATAGGCATTTTAAACGAGGATTGTGTCTGGGTAGACTTTTTGCAAGCATGCGAAAACCGATCCTTTTATCTAGTAACAAAAGAAACAAATTTCTACTGCGAAGAAGGTGGTCAGGCAGGAGACGAAGGAATGATCTTCATCAATGAGAATGTTGCTTTGGATGTCAGAAGCGTCTTTAAGATCCAAGATTTCGTCTTCCATAAGGGCAATTTCTCCGTGGAAGGGAATAGAACGACAGTACACGCTGACATGGATGTGGAGCTAGAAATTGATGAAGATAGGAGGGTAAAGCTAATGCAGAATCATACAGGAGTACACTTGTTGAATGCTGCATTGAGAAGCGTCTTGCCCAATAGTGCGGTGTGTCCTACAGGTTCCAGTGTTACGGACAAAGGCTTGAGTCTCAATCTGTCTGTGTATGGAGAAAAGTTGTCGCAAGATGTGATGTTGGATGTACAGAAACTTATTAGGTGAGTTTTTGAGATTGTTTTTAATTAGTACGTGGTAACGTGGTATAGGAGTTTTTCTTTTTGGGAATCTCCTTGCGGCAATTTAGCTCACTATTTTAAATGGTAGTCTAACTTTTTTCTATCTTTTACAGAGAATCCATAAACTGCAACGCGCCCATAGAGACCCGTGTATTGACGAGCGTGGAACTATCCCGCGAGTCGTCAGTATTGACGGTCCCCGGCGAGATATACCCCGAGGTTGGTCTGAGGCTAGTCACCGCCAACCCGCCGCTCGTGTCCAAGTAAGTTACTGTCAGCGTCAATTGAATTAATACTGTCAACGTTCGCTTAGTTGCGGTCAGCGCCCACTGAGTTACTGACTGCAGCCTCTGAGTTACTGTCAGCGTCCACTGAGTTACTGTCGCGGTATAAAGACCCGTGTATTGACTAGTGTCGAGCTATTCCGTGAACCGTCACAAGCGATGGTTCCCGGTGAGACATACCCCTAGATTGGCACGCCGCCCGTATCCAAGTGGGTTACTGTCAGCGGCAATTGAAGCATTACTGTCAACGTTTGCTGACTTACTGTATGTGTCCACTGAGTTACTTTCTGCATCCACGAGTTACTCATTACAGGTTAAACTAATCTGTCAGTGGAAAGTTTTTCTAGAAAGAACAAATTAGTGTATATTTTACAGAATATATTGTGTGTGTTAAGAAATATATTTTCGTTCTTTCTTATTTTCTTAATCCAACCTTCCAACACCCCTACTGCTGGCTCTGATATACCGATATTATGTGTTGCTAAGGGAGCTATGCTGCGGTACGCACCTACCCTCAACGGGTGCGCTGGGCGAGTTCTGCGTGACGCTGGTGAAGGGCGCGGGCGGACAGTCGCCCACCGTGCATGCGCTCACCGGCGAAAGAGCTAAACAGGTATCATAACACGATATGGTAAATTATCGGTATACAATATTTAAAATACGCACGAAACCAACCTATTTTATCCGACTGAGGAGGGGAATCTGTTTATCAGCCTATGTATGTATTTTTCTTCCTGGTTAGGCAAAATAATAACGAAACACCAAAGAAAATTATAGTTTTATGGTTAGTTGTCTTCGGTGGAGTTATGATGGTACCATTTTGTTTAGGAAACTTAAGCTTTTTAGTGAGTAACATTACATACTTCAATTAAAGGATAAATTATAAGAGAAGACACACACGAAGCTAAAGAACTCCAACTAGCACTTTTCCATAGTTTGAGTTCAAATTTCGAATTCTTTACGTCATCGTCATTTCACAGTCAAACAAACATACTATAGTAACCAATAACGTAATGCTAGGAAACAGGCCTCTCTCTCGCCATAATCGACCACTCAATCCCAGTTCGTGTTGGTGGATATCAAATGTGACATTCACCATCTCGAATTTGAATTCAGAAAACTTATAAAATTTTAAAAGTTCTTATAACCTTTTTCGTATTGAACAGGTCCGCGAACTATTCTGCCGAGCCGAAAAACTGGAGCAAGTCATAGACTTAGTAGACCCTGAGAGAAAGAGAGAAGAAGTCTCCCTCATCAAGCAACAACTGACGGAACTGTGCGGCACTAGTGGCGCCCCCTATGCGGAGTACGCCAAGTGTCTGGCGCTGCTCGACAGCTTTGCCAAGAGGGAGGTGCAGCAGAATGATCTGGCTTTGAAGTGAGTATTTTAATTTCTTAGGCTCTTGTAGATAGTTAAAAAAACACGCTTCTCGTATTCTTTTCAGCAAACCCTTTCATTTGATACCCATATTTTTTTATCCCACTGCAAGGCAAAGACCTCCCTTCCCTCCTTCCACTTTTTGCGATCTAGTCTGATTGTAGGCCAATCCTTTGCGAAAGAGTCCAGCTCATACCGCTATCTCCTTCTGGGCCTGCCGCGTTGACGATTCCTGCTATTTGGTATCCACTGAGTGGTAATTTTTGCGCATTGCTCCTCCGACATGCAGTAGATGTGACCAGCCCAGTTCCATTTCAACCTAGCAGCTGTAAGGCCAGCAACAGCTATTTAGGTTTTGGAGCGAAGTATGTAGTCTGATGCGGTCCGTAAGTTTGATACCCATATTATGGGAATGTATTGGAGTCCGCCATATTGGATTTTGAATGACGTCAGTAAGTTAACCAAGCATTGTCATCTAAGCTAAACATGTATGCAAAATTTCAGCTCAATCGAAAACCGGGAAGTGGGTCAAATTGACTTTCTAAGATTTTTTTTTTTACATAGTTACAGGTGAAGCAAATAAAAGCGTGTTAAAGAAAACATGTATTTTTTAATCAAATAATGTCCGACATTAGGAAACGTTTACAATAAGAAGAAATGTGTTTAAAATAGATAGAAAGGATACGGATGTCTTACATGCCAACGAAAGTCTAACTGTTCTCTCGAAATGGTTCGCAGCTAACAATCTTTTACTGAATGCGAACAAAACAAAATGTCTAAAATTCTCTTTACCAAATGTACCTCAACGGGATATAAATTTAAATCTTGACAGCAAAAAACTTGATGTTATAGCGGAAACTGTATTCCTAGGGATTACTATCGATTCAAAATTGCAGTGGGGACCGCACATTAGAACTCTTTCGGGTAGGTTAAGCTCAGCTGCATATGCAGTAAGGAAAATAAGGCAGTTAACTGATGCAGCTACAGCTAGGTTAATATACTATGCTTATTTCCACAGTATTATGTCTTATGGCATTCTGCTGTGGGGATCGGCGGCAGACGTTGACTCAATTTTCATTTTACAAAAGCGGGCAGTCCGCGCGATCTATAAAATGGGTCCTCGCGAGTCCCTCAGAGAAAAATTTAAAGAGATCGATGTACTGACTCTGCCTTCCCTTATATCCTAGAATGTATTTTATATGTCCGCAAAAACCGAGGGCTTTTCAAAATTAGAAGCGACTTCCACAATATTAATACACGCAGTAAACACGAAATTGTAATATCCAAATTCAGGTTAACAAAAACTAGTACGTCTTTTCTTATTAACAGTATACGTTTTTATAACAAATTACCTAAGTCAGTTATAGAACTGACCGATGGAAAGTTCAAAAACTACATTAAACGTGTCCTTATTAAAAAAGCATATTACAAAATCAAGGACTACGTTGAAGATAAAGAGGTTTGGCTTTAGTTCCTTCTGCGCATGCGGCTTCCCTGGTAGCTCATAAACGGCACAAATATGTGGATGTCTCTTAACTATTCTCAATCTCATTTTTATTTTTCTTTTCATTTTAATGTAGAATTTTTTTTTTACAATGGTTCTCACATCATTTAAACACCCTTTGTTCAGAATAGTTGCAGCACTGATGACAATATTTTTGTCACATGTTTAATTTAGTCTTTTATAATATTTTCTTGCCTTTGTATAGATTATTTTTAACGATTGTTTGTGAATGTGTGAACAGTGTAGGCCTTGTAGATTCCTTCATGTGTGTTAACTTTTGTTAACCTCTTATCTTGTTTTCCGTTTTTCTTGTGTAGTAAACAACGACTTATTGTCGGGCCTATGCTGTCCCCCCATACTTGAGTACTAATGCTGTAACATGATAATATTGTAAAACTAATCATTTTAAAAGAGTAACCATGGAGTTTCTTGCCGGTTCTTCTCCATAGGAAACGACCAACCCGAACCATGCACCTTTTTGTCGACGTTTCATAAGTGCCCATGTAGGCCTATGTGAAATAAAAATATTTTGATTTTGATTTTGAACGCGTATCGATAGAATAAGAAATGTTTTTATTAAATGTAGTCTAGGTGATTGGTTGTCATGACAGGCATGCAATGCCTTAGAAATGGGAAAAATTAATGTGAGACATTCACATTCATACTCAAAACCTTTTTCACGTCACTTAGCACCCGGATAACACAGAAACAATGAATGAACTGTGTGACAGATGATATGGCTACATATGGGGTAAATAAATCATGCATGTTTTGAAATGCTATCGTCTAACCACAGATTACTAAATACACTTCTCATCAAAAAAATCGAAACACCTCGCAGTTTATGATTTGATAAGGATTATCAGAAAAATGTGTATATTTAGGAATAAATGTAAAATGTCATTTAATAGTGAGTAGTATGAGGTTTTTAAATCCTAATGTTATTGTTCTAAATTCAAATTAAGTCTTCATAGGTTTTGTATTTTGTATAATGAGTAATTTTTACCCTGTATGGAATATGAAGGAAATGGGTAAAACAACACGCGTAAATGAAAAAAAAATGTAAGAAACGTTTATTTAATAACTTGTATTCCCTCCGCGAGCTCTTATTACTGCTTCCATACGGTTCTTCATCGATCGGATGAGAGTCACGATCACATGTTGTGGTATATTATCCCATTCCTCTTGGATTGCATTTTGCAGCTGGCTAAGTGTTTCTGGGGCTGGATCTCTTGCTCGAATTCGTCTCTTTAATTCATCCCATAGATGTTCAATGGGATTCATGTCCGGGCTTCTTGCTGGCCATACCATAATGGAGATACCGACTTCGGTAAGATAATCTCGTACGACGCCCGCGGTGTGAGCTCTAGCATTGTCGTGCATGAATATGAAGTCGTTGCCAATAAAATGTGCATAGGGCATCACATGAGGTTCAAGACACTGTTCGATGTACCGATGAGAGTTTAGTGCAGGCAGCCGTGGCCCAGACACAAAGGCAAGTTCTGTCTTACCGTCGGCGCTGATTCCTCCCCAAACCGTCCACGAACCGCCACCATAGCTGACCTTTTCTTCAATGCAGCATTGTGCAAAGCGTTCTCCATCTCTTCTGTAGACCTTGTTCCTTCCGTCGTTACCATACAGCATAATTTTACACTCATCAGAAAACAGTACTTTGCTCCACTGAAGGTATGACCAAGTTAGGTGCTCGCGTGCAAAGTTAAGGCGCGCTCTTCGATGGTCTGCAGTTAATTTCGGCCCATTCGCTGGCTTATGCGGTGCCAATCCGCGTTCCTTCAACCTTCTTCTTATTGTAGAGTCACTTACAGCTACTCTTCGTACAACGCGAAGCTGCTGCTGCAGTTGAAAAGCGTTAAGGCGTCGATTTCGTAAAGAAGTTGTTACAATAAATCGATCATCTCGCTCAGAAGTGACCCGATTCCTGCCAGATCCTGAACGGCGCGTGAACGAACCAGTCTCCCGATAGCGTTTGTAGACTCTATGAACAGATGATAAGCTTAGATGCAATCTTGCAGCCACAACACGCTGACTAAGTCCAGAATCCAGCAATGCCACCACTTGGGCGGCTTCTGCGGGCGAAGTATCCATATGTTTTAGAAAAAAAACGTTTTTTCAGACGTCCCAAAGTCACAGTAAATGAAATAAGAAACAAAAAGTTTAAAGACAAGCGCTAATTTTTAGTTTTTAAACGAGAAACGTACTCCAACCATTGATATATAAAAACCCAAGATGCACAGTCTCGAATAAAAGTAACGTTCGAAACTGTCACCAAACTTATAGTTATGCTGTACGCATATATTTTTGCAAATTCAACCTTACGCAAATTGTATAAAGTTGTTTTTACAACGCAGTGTTCGAAAAACAATAAAATTTTGCGATCGACAGTGGTCGGTAGGACAAGGCATTGAGTGGAGACGAACATCTTTATATTTTTTTTTCGTAATATATTTATTTATTATTTTAAGAGTTTGTTAAATTGTGTTCTAAACATATAATTATACTTTTATTTGAGCGTAAATATGTTTTTGGGTAGGACATGGATATATCAATAAAACAAATATTAACTGTTAAAATCGTTTATTTTAATTGAAGGTATTAAATTATTAAAACAGGTTTGTCAGTTTAAACGCAAAATAACTTAAAATCAACGGCACGAAACAAAAAATAATTGAATGAAGGTACGATACTACGAGTATTTGACAAATTCATTTTTCTGGCTAACGAGTTACTTACCACTACGCGAGGAACCGCCGTTTTACGAAGACGTTTTATGCCTTTTGCAGTGACATACATATCTTCGTCCAAAAAATGTTCTGAACAAACGACGCTTGAATTACTCGGCTTAAAAAAATTTCACGCCTTTGTCGACTAACAAGTGATCTCCATTCTTCACATCGTATAGGATCACGAGGAAAACTAAAATATTATAAAAATTACGCTAATAAGTTTTCAAGAAGTTTTTAAAGTGACGTGTTTAGCCAAAGCGACACTTACAGACTACGCGACACTTCTGTCGCATGCCGCATGTCGCGAACCCATAAGTTGTCCCATAATTAATCCAATATACATTATAATATTTACGAACATTTAAAAAAATCGTCAAATTGACTACCTTTTCTCCTATATTAAATTATTTATAACTTAAACATATTCGTCAAAAACGAAATAAAAAAAGTTCAAAAGTACATAAAAGTATTAATTAAAAAAATAAACAGAACAAAAAAAATCGACTCCATTGAACAAGAACAGGGTCATTTTTATTATGCGACTAAAATAAGAAGGAGTCTAAAATGTATCGTTCTTACACTGAAAAAGCGGCTATTGAAATTTGCCGTATTATACTTTGATCGTTGAATTAAGTTTTTAGAAAAATAAATCAAAATCGCATATTTACTTCCTATATTCAGTCATAAAAACAACAAAAACTAGTCAATAAACTCTTTTATTTACCGAAAATATGATATCCCATCCTTTTATAACCTTTTTGACGTAATATTTCTACAATTTGTCAGAGAACACTTCGGCATTTTTAACGAGTGCACCTAGACGCGAGTGACGCGAGACTATTTGAAATGAGCGCACTATTTAGAATGTTGCGCTCATTTTATGCGGACGGTTTTGAGACGTTGACTGTGCATCTTGGGTTTTTATATATCAATGACTCCAACCCTAAATACACATTTGTCTCAAAACAGTGATTAATTTCATTTATAGGATAAACAAATGAAATTCTAATTTCGAATTTTGATTTTTTTCTTCTTACTGTAATGACCAAACTGCCAGCTACACAATAATGTTTTTTTTTTCATGGAATTAATTCTCTTTTGTAAAAAATTAGGACAAAAACAATAAAAACGAAAGTGTTTCGATTTTTTTGATGAGAAGTGTAGTTACTACGTAAGTCTAACGTTAATCGTTGACATTGACACAGATCAACCCAGTTATAAGATACATAGTTTCTCAATTCTTCCAGCTCAATAGCGGAGACAGAAGTCCGCGAAGCAGTAAACCAAGCAACCCAAGATGGCCGCCGCTTCGTGGTCCACTTTCTTCGCTGCTCATACCTCATGCAGAGCGACGGCGTGAAATCTGTACTGGCTGAGCGACACAGCATACCCACTATGGTGCTGGGCTGTGCTGGCGGAGTGTTAGTAGCGGCATGCACTGTGCCACAGGTACATCATATGTTTATTTATTTTAGTACATGGAGGACTTAAAGCTAATAAAAACAAACAAAAAAGTAAACCATAGTCACCAGAAAGACAATTACAAATCCTCATGCATAGCCTTATAATAAAAAAATGATGGTGTGAGCACAAAAATAGAAAACACATCACTGTAATGAAAGTAAGAAGAATATAAATACTTGTTTTGCCATTATAAGTTACTGCTGAAAAATTAAAACATGACAAAAGGCCTCTGTCGCTAAGAATTGGGAGCGGTATCGGTGTCAGGCCCGAAAGCACCTAAGAAGCTAATTCCCTCCGGCTTCCCTTCGGGAACAAGGCACTCTACGTAGTGTTCAGGTGTCTACTGTAGTCAAATAGTATATTACATACACATCTGTGGGTATCACATCACAGTACAGCCGTTTAATATATCATAGGATTGAAAACATTAATAAAATGACAATATTTTTCATGTCAACAAATAAAGCTACAGATGGCGCCAAATAAGCCGGTGCCCCGAGCACCGCTCTGTCAGAATTCAGAACTAAAATTGTAAAAAGTCTAATTGCACTCGGCTAATACACAGTTAAGATCTGTAGATACTGTCTTTCCTACTCCGACTTGGGTTCGGAGTCTGTTTATTTACAAGCGAAGTAACAAATGAATGTGCGTGTGCAGGACATGGTGTCGCCCGCGTTCTCCGCGTGCGGCTGGCTGGGCTGCGCCGCGCGAGTGTTCGGCGTGGACGTGCACGCGCGCGGGGACTTCACGCAAGCTGAGATGACGCCTTCTAAGGTACTATAACATTACTTGGCGTATTTGTCTAAATATTCGCGTTTTTTTCGTTATCTATACATACAAATAAATAAAATTGAAGTGTCTGTTTGTAATATCAAAATAACAGCTTTTTACTGAATGCATACGAAAATATATACGGCACTTAAAACAAGAACACTTTTTTTTTTGTCTGTCTGTCTGTTCCGGTAAATCTCCGAAGCGGCTGGACCGATTTTGACGGGACTTTTACTGGCAGATAGCTGATGTTATAAGGTCTAACATAGGCTACATTTTTTTTCTAGAAAAATAATTAAGTTTCCGTGCAAAAAAAAATAAAACCCTTCAATTTTTTAACAAAATCTAATTCAAACGACTTGTCTCCAAAATGACTGGACAAATTTTGACGGGGCTTTTACTGACAGATAGCTGATGTTATAAGGAGTAACTAAACCTCTTTTTTCTTTAGAATAATAATTAGGGTTCCGTGCAAAAAAATGAAAACCCTTGAAACATTGAATTGGTAACAAAATCGCATTCAAAAAGGGAAGTAATATTTTTTATAATAATTTCGCGCGAACTAAGATCGCGGGCAACAGCTAGTTCATGATATAATGTGACTGATAAATAATTTGTGACAAACGTTTTAAGGGCCCAGTCTACCAACTTTGATAGCCCGTTGAAATATTTTGCAGTGACAAAGCGACAAGTTCTATTATGCTGAAACAAAAAATAAAAATGATTGAAAACTAGCGATCATGAGTTTCAATAATAACTATCCGAAAAATTGTACACAGTATTACGTAATAAAAAATTATATTCCTGTAAATAAGAACAAATATAAGGGTCGAATTGATAACCTCCTTTATTTTAAGTCGGTTAATAGGTAGGTAGAGCAGCTTTAGCATCATCTCAAATAATCTAAGTACGACTAGGTGTCAAAGGGAGAGGTCCCCGCAACACACGATTTGTTTTTGTTTTTGCAGGGAATTTCGCACATGAGTTTTGCACAACACGACTTTAGCCTTTACATAAATGTTTAACAGCTTTTTTCTCATAGTTTGTCTCACGGTAGTAGTTATCTTAATTTAAAATCTGGCCTACTAGAAGACAAACATCATTTCGTTTCAGCAACATAGCCTAAATAAAAATATTCTTCTTTGCAGGTGAGCCTAATAAACTGCGAGCAACTAGTCCAAGACGCGATGCGCGTCGCCATCAAATTCGCGCAGTCACACGTAAAGGAGAACACAGAACCTTCTGTAGACACTCAGAATAGACAACAGAACTGATCATCATAATCCACTTTGAAAAGACTGTAACGACCGCACGGAGGCGAGGAATACCGACTGGGAGCTTTAAGCCATATACGTCCCTTAATGGGGGACTAAATCTCCCAAGACTTGTCTCCAGAGATATCGCGCGAAGTCGCCCGGCTTCGTGTTGTCTGGTAACATCAATTTCATAGTTTTCGACGAGAGATTTGAGACGTTTGTCCCCTAACGAATACATGGCTTTAAGATTAATTGGGTGCTACTTTTTTTAAGATGAAAGCTAAGCTTAACTGAGACGGTGCCATCGGCGAGTAATGTTTCGTTCAGCTCAGGCATTTATGACCCCCCTCCCGCACTGCGCAGCTACCATACCACACACCGTCTCTGTTATACGGTAGACCTGGGCCCTACCATGAGCGCGCGGTGTAAATGTAACGTAAATACGTCGATTTCGATTAATTAGAAATCCCTATTTCTGGCTGACTTAAAAAGAATTATACGTTTTACGTTCATGCAGTATCAACAACTTAAACTATTAAAAAGACTTCCAATCATAAAAACGACATAATATTTAGTAGTGCAGCATAATTTTCGCGTTGGATCGTGATACACGACATTGATATTAAATATTATGTAATAGTATCCTACTTCCTACTAATATTATAAATGCGAAAGTTTGTGAGGATGGATAGTTTGTTATTGTTACTCTTTCACGCAAAAACTACAGACCGGATTTGGATGGAAATTCGGCACACAGATAGTTTATAACCTAGATTAACACTTATAATACTTTTTATCCCGGTAGTACGGTCCCGTGGGACATTACCGAACTACACGCGGGCGAAGTCGCGTGCATAAGCTAGTTATGTATATTATGTATATGTTATGTTATGTATATTAGGAATAGGCTGGGACCCAAAACGCTACCCTGAGGCACGCCATATGATACCATTGTATCATCACTGCTGTATGGCCCAGCCTGACCCTCTGCTTCCTATTTGAAAGATAATCTTTCAGAAGATCGAGAGGAGTTCCTCTTATTCCTATTTTCTCAAATTGTTCACCAGGATTGGGACAAGAGACGGTGTCAAATGCCTTTTTGAGGTCTAAGAAGATGGTCTGACATAATTGTCCCCATTATCAAGATGATTAGTTATAAGTGACCTAAGAGCAATTACAGCATTTTCAGTGGGTATACTTTGCCTAAAACCAAATTGCGTCGGGGATAGTAAATTAAATGTATTTAGATATTTAAGGAGCCTAATGTTTAATAACTTTTCTAGTATTTTGGAAATAGCTGGAAGGACAGATATGGGCCTGTAATTGTTGATATCGTCTCTGCCTCCACCCTTGTGAACCGGAGTAATAGTCGATTACCTAGTCCTTGCTTATGAACTTTAAAAAATCTTGTCGAAATATTATCACAAGCCAGGAGCAGTATCAGACTTTAGGCTCATCAATGTTCTTTCCACTTCTTTGGGGTCAGTGTCCAGAAGTACAAGGGTTGAGTTGTTGATAGCGGGTGAACTGAGAGGCCATTATTATTTAAACTTGGCTGGATTTGCTGGGCCAGTTGTTTGCCGATATTTACAAAAAAAACATAATTTGCCGATCCAATGGGGGAGGGTTTATTATTTATCAGTTCGATGATGTTCTCACTTGTACATTTTAGTGTACGTTATGGTTTTAGTATTTTCCATAGTAATTTGCTGTTTGAGATTGAATTTGCAAGTAAATCCCTATCGTATTTTATTTTTAGTTTTTTAATGAGGTTATCACAGTGATTTCGATCGATCTTAGTTTTTTTTTTGTAGTTTATTGCGATTGTTTATGCAACTTAGTATACCAGGGGTAACCAAAGGTTATACAGTACCGACGTTAGGGCCACTGATGCCCCTGGCAAGAATATTGCTGAATAACGTAACGTTTGCCGTGTCAGCCCCAGACGTCGGCGCCCCCCATTATGAATAGATCAGTCAGTAGTTTAGAGTCATTACAAAATAGTAATTCTGCTAAGTTTTGTTGCTGAATATGTTTTAGGGCTTCTTCGAAATTTAATCTAGTTGTAGACTTATTTTTAACATGTATAAGTTTTCGTTTGCGCTGTGATATAAGTGTAGTGTAGTGATCAGTGATAGTAGTGTGTAGGATGGCGATAGATGCGGAGACCTTTTTTTTATTAATCTTTACCATACAGTGGCAAGGCAGATTCTTTCTCTCTGGTGGGAAGTGTATGCCCTGGGAGCATACCATGTAATGACAGCATATTTAGGTAGTTTACTCTTAAATTAAATTCTTGAGATGTCTCCTTGTCTCTCAGGTCTAATATTGATGTTTATGTCTCCCGCTATTATGTTTTTTGTGATGTCAATGTGTCCAGTTGAGTACTAAGAGAGTCAAACTCAGATACAAAGTTGTCAGTTTTAGAGTTCGATGGAGAGCGGTTGATACCTAATATATGGTAATTAAGAATGTCTAGCTTAAGACACGATGCTTCGGTTAACTGTATTTCTTTAACTTTTGGTTTTAACCTGTTCTTGACATAGGCGATAACCCCATGGTTTATGTGGCGAGTTGAGGCATGACAGAGATAATTGCTGAGCTGAGGAATAGCTTTATTAGGATTTAGTCTGCATTCTGTTAGAATTATAATATCAGTTTCAAATTTAAGAGTAGATAAATGGAGCTCAAAATCATCAAAATTACAGTAAACGCTCGTCATGTTTTGTGCGATAATAGTGCCGTCATTTTTTCTACTGAAATGTGCTTAGATATCTCAGAGAAGTCACATTCGATAGCATGCGCAATTTCGATATTGTTCAATTCATTTAGGGTTTGTAACGTGTCACCCATTTTTAATTAAATACGGTAGAATACGTTAACATCAAGATATATAAAAATTGATGACAGTCGAATGAGATAGATATTAGAAGTGATTTCGTAGCAATTGAGGAATCGACAGTATTTGAGTTATGATTCTGTAAGGGTTTATGCATCTGAGTTTGTGTAGTTTTTTTTATTATAAAATGGGCCTGCTCTCACCGTGATCACGCCTGGTGGAAAGCGATGGATGAGGTCTATGATGAAACCAGCGTGCCCAGAAGATGCCTGTTCACTCTAGCTTTGAAGGCAGAAGGGGTTAAATGTGGGAGGGCAGTTATGTCATGAGTCAGTGTAAGAGTAGCGATGTGTAAAAAGTATGAGGTTTTGGAAAAGTGCTTGTGTATTTGAACAAACAGTTTATAAGAGTATCCACGAAGCCATTTCAAATGAACAAGAAATAATCTATAATAAAATAAAACACAAAGAGTTTAACTACTCGAGTGAGGTTTCGGAACATAGTGCTGCTTGTGCGTGTCTAGCACGACCGCGATCATGACTTTTAAACATTCTGCCGAGTCGCGACTGCAGATTGGTAGTGAGAGTTTCCAAAGACGAGATTTTGATGGTGCGCCCACGTCAATATGGACCGGCGTTGTATTTGGTGGTCGGAGCCACTCGCGGATCTTCCTCGGGTTGAGTGCTCGCTGGCTTCACGGGCAACATCTTTCTGGCGTACGGTTGGAACGACATAACTGTAGCGATGGAAGATCTGAACTTCGAGACGGAGGCCAGAGAGCACTAGCGAAATAAATGTGTTAATCCAGGTTATAAACTATCCGTGTGCCAAATTTCATCCAAATCCAATTAGGAGTTTTTGCGTGAAAGAGTAACAAACATCCATCCATCCATCCACATTAGTAGGAAGTAGGATTAACTGTGAAACGAATATTTTTAAAAATCAACTTTTCATTTTTATTTTTTAATAAACAATACACACTGTTACACTATTACAAAACACAAACATACCATACAAATCATCGTGGGCTTAACAGTGGTATGTAACTTATTTACCCACGTTACGTTTACATCGCGCACTCTGTAGTAACTTTTATTCTATTTCGTCGCCTTGGAGGCCAATGGAGCTAAGCCACAATTTTTGCTTTTTTGTTTTAGTTTATACAGAGTGTAACGGAAGAGGGGTATCAACCCTGAAGGAGGTGAATGTGCTCATGAAACTCAACAACTTTCCCCAAAGAACATAGGTCGAAATATGAAAAAAAAAATTGGCCCTCCCTTACAAAACTGACTACCAGCTGATTGATTTACTATGGGAGGGCCAAATTTTTTTTTTCATATTTCGACCTATTTTCTTTGGGGAAAGTTGTTGAGTTTCATGAGCACATTCACCTCCTTCAGGGTTGATACCCCCCTTCCGTTACACGCTGTATATAAACTTTTTTTTAAATATTAAGTGGGCCTACTCTTGACCTCAATATAGTCCTGAAGACAGCGATGAGGTCGACGATGGGACGAGCCAACCCAAAAGAAGCTATTAACTCGCGATTTTTTTCCCCATAGTTGTTTTATATTGTAATCCAAGTACTGTTTTATGTTTGTCCTAATTCATGCAATCTAATATTTATGCTGTCTTGATTTCCGTACGTTTTTTTCTCACGGGTGACCACTGAAAACCAGCGCGGTGCTGTGGGCCCCCATAGCACAGCATCATGCTGAGTGGTAACATGCTTGTCGCAGTCACGATGTGCAAGCTGTTAACTTTTCTTTTTCTGTTTCTGTTCTGTTGTATTTATAATATTGGACGCGCCTTATGATTATTGTTATTTCTTTTTTTTTTTGGTATGCACGTCATGTCCCTGCGACAAATAAATATTTTTTGTTTCTGTCTATCTTTTTTTATTTAAATAGATTGGGGTCATATGAACTTGGAATCACCGACGAAGGGAATTCCACTCCTTGGCTGTGCGTATAATAAACGATGTAGCAAAGCGCTAAACAAACTATGGCTCTTTGTCAGTACCTACGTTACTGCACTTAACTCCATTTCCATCCATTGGCGTCCAAGGCGACGATTTGTATGTTAGCGTGGCTATCTCCTGATTTAGTAGCTTGTAAAATCAGTTGAAACATCGAAACTAATGGTTTTTTTAAAGCATAATATTTATATTTCTTTGTGTTTGACCCGCGTTTTTTTTTACAAAATTATGGAATATTAAAAAAAAAACTGTATCCAATAATTTATGAATAATAATTAATTTTATTTCTTACTAGCGAGCCGGCTCGTCTCGGCTTCGCACGGGTGGACATTTTTTTTTTGCGATTATAAGTATAGCCTATGTTACTCAGGGATAATGTAGAAATTATTCTTTATAATATTAGCTTAGAATTATATTTATAATTTGTGAGATGAAACGAAGGATTGCGTTTTGGAAATGGTATTTATTTTTAGGTAGTTATAATGTATTTTATTTTCTAAAGCTTGCAGCAAGGCAATAATAATACTGCCTATTAAAAGTTTAATTGTTCATGCACCCAAGTGGCCCAGTGTATGAACTGCCTTAGAGATGCTACACTGTTCGGGTCGGTACATTCAATTCGGTAGTTTTTGTCGATTATTTATTTTAGTGTCTTTACGACTGCCTCGTTTGTCTAATAGTCGCAAGCGTGACAGGTTCTGGGTTCGATTCCCAGGTTGGGCAGTGTTATTAGGAATTTCTCAGTAACAGCCATGGAGTCTGGATTTGTGCCCGGTTGATGTCAATAGGCTCACCCCCCTATTACATGGGACTTAAACATAACTGGCGAATGGAATTACAGGCGTGATTTTATGTGCTTATTTAATTCAGTCCGTGCCGTTCGGTAAACTCCGATCGGCATGTATCGTTTCTGAATCATGTTGGGGCTCGATCTATGCAGAGTGGCTGTTTCCCTAACGTATTCACATAACTCTATGCCGCATAGCCGCCCGCTGTTGCCGCGACATACCTACCCGAACTTGTGTGAAGCACCCGTGACTAGTATGTAGTGTAGTAAGTCTGAATGAAATTCGAAGTGTATCGTTGAAAGTCTTCCTGTACATAAATAATAGCGTCTACCTCTATTTTTGTAAATAAAACTTGTTGGAAACGAAGTGGTTGTGTTTATTTATAGTTTATTTCCACAAAAGGCCACGGAAGTGACAAACATCGAAGGAGTCGAGTGCGCTATCTTCGACGGAGACACCATGGCTTGTCTGCGTGGAGCGCTACCTCTGTGCCTCTAGCAAATCTTCGTACAGCAGGTGTAGATCGTTATGCAAGGGCAGCAGCACCACAACATCCGCAGCCTCCGCACATTTTAATTCTATATGTAGGTAATGAGTAGGTACTTTAAAACGGGCCTAAAAATAGGTCAACATAAAGAGTAGGAAAGTCTAGTTTTGGTGTGGAAAGTCACAATTTTTTTAGCCGTTTTTAGTAATATTAGAGGTTATTTTTGGGAGTTTTTAATACGTGTGTACTACGCAAGCGATTTGATAGTACTTTATGTTCTTTATTTGTAACCAATCACAGGCGCCGCATCGAGCTGTATCCTTTAGTCACTTGGTCCTTTGGGAATTACAGAGCGGGAATGCTATAGCAGTCGGCAGCACGCTCTGTTACTCGCTCTAGCAAATGGCGGTTCTCAGCGGCAGAAAAGGATAGGAGCATGGAAAACTGCGATTCCGTGCTGCCAGACGAGATTCTATATATCCTTAGACAGAGATTGGTGACCGTCAAAATGGAAGGACTAAGTCTCCACAGTGTGTCATACACATATAAAAAAATAATACCATTAATCTACTATTTTCGAAGTTACTAACTCTACTACTCGAAGTTGTTAACTACGAGTACCTTCGAAGATCAAAAATAAACCGCCTATTTACCTGTTGCACTAAACAATTGAATCGTCAATTTGAAGGAACCAACTTATATAATCGATATCTTTAAAACGATATATGTTTTGGGCAGCCAAACTCAATAATATTAAGGTATTATGACATAAATTTGGTAGAACATTCCAGGGAGTAGTCGCGTACGGCGGCATGACGTCTCGCGGCGCGTTTTTTCGCGTCAAGTATTTGGATCAGAAGTGCTTGCATTGCACCCTACCTTTCTGAAGAACACCATCAATAAGGTCACCGTGTGAGTATTATATTGTGGAGGAGCTCGTGGCTAAATAATAACAGCCGCTCGGGTCGATCTTTAGGTTAAGCTGCGCTTGCCTAGGTTGGTCCGTGAATGGGTGACCACCCATTACATACTCGAGTTTCCTCCGTGCCTCGGTAAGCACGTTATGCAGTTGGTCCCGGCTGTCATTTGTAGATCTTTGACAGTCGTTACAGGTAGTCAGTAGCCTGAAAGTGACAATCAGTCTTACCAAAGGGTATCGTATTACCCAGAACTAACTGGTTGTGGAGGTCAGATAGGCAGACGCTCCACGTAAAATACTCGTATTCAGCTGCATCCGGTTAGAGTGGAAGCCGACCCCAACATAGTTGGGAAAAGGCTAGGCAGTGAGTATTGTATTGTATTTTGTATAAAAAGCTGGTGTCCGCAACTCCACGTCCTAGCGCGTATTTTGCGTGCGTGGTGAGTATTGGTAAACAAAAAAAAACAATTGACAAGGCCACCCTCCATACAATAATAAACGTTATTTATTCAAAGATACATTACTTAATAAATTGACAAAACCGTCTGAATAATATACACAACTAAGTTTCATACAAATCTACTTTATTGTTATTAACCCTTAATCAAACAAAACTTTTTTTTTTAGAAAATTGAAATCTGGTCACGGTTTTTAGGTAATTGGGGTATACAGATTCCGAAAAAAAGACTCCTTTTTCTCTAAAGAGGGGGGAAGTGGGGGTTTTGCGGTGGGAAATTATTTCCCATTATCCGGTATGTCAAAGCAAAATTTAATTAGGTGGGAAATTATTTCCCATTATCCGGAACAGCTCAAAACTTTTGACACATTTTTACTACAAATTCTAAACATGTTAGTTGCTCCTGCTTTGCTTGTTTTTTTTTTATCTAATATAATAATTTAAAAAAAAAAAACAAGTAAAGTAACATGAGTGAATAAAGTTTTAAAATGAAACATCAACGTTATGAATAATGTTTTAATATAAATGGCTTGTATAGCAGGCGTTTCTTGTTTGTCTTCATACAATTCACAGCCAAAGATATATTCAAGACGTTGTTCGTTGTTGTTGTTATCGTCAGGCTGATTGAGGTAACTATTGGAAGGAGAATGAATGCTGTTGACGTAGCATGAGTCGTCTTCAGAATCTGAGCCTGATAAATCAGACAAGTCGTCTAAATTTTGTACCACTTCTTCTAATTTTTTCTTGGGTAGCACTTCACGTTTCTTTCTTGCCTCCATATTCAAATAGCTGAAATTAAATAATAGAAAGTCGGTAAGTGGGTAGTCTAAGCAGCACAAATAGTCACAAAAGTTCGTAAAAATTTTAAGTGACAGAACAGACACCAGACAAAATATTTATTGTATATAAAGAAATTTTACAATGCAGGAACAAACAATGGGAAATAATTTCCCACTTTTTTAAACCTAAGAAAATCCAACAAATATCAATGCTACGACGGCAATAACCGAAAAAGGTATTCAGAAAACATGTCTAGTTTACAAGAATATTGTATTTATGCACTTACCAGATTTTTTTTCTTCAAAAACTTTCAAAACTCCCGTCAGTACCGGCTTTTTCGCGAAATATTTCAAACTGTGTTTTTGACATTGATATACGATGACTGTTCGCGGCTTCGTACAAAATGTTGCGATTAGATTAGATTTAAAAAATCTTTACGATTAATTTGTTCTTAAGGTTGGTACTGATTAGAGTTACCAATAAAGAAATAAAACAGAAATGTTGCGGTAGCGTCATGTGGGAAATAATTTCCCAATATTTGATTAAGGGTTAAGTATGTTACGCATGATCAACCTTAATAGATCGCTGCATCGGCATACCTGCATATACATTGCACACGGCACCTACGGGCACGAAACGCAAGCTCAGCATAACGTGACCAATTGACGTCAATCGAACCTTTCCATAGAAACATAAAAACGTGGAGCGGCACTTTTGGATCTGACATCGACCAATTGACACTTTAGTATAATTAGTCGTAATTTCAACACTTTGTAATACAGTAATAAATTAGTTTATTAAAATAAATTTGCATTTTTTTGGATCCTCCGGTTGCACCCATCGTAATTAGTAGATAGAATATACACTTCTCATCAAAAAAATCGAAACACCTCGCAGTTTATGATTTGATAAGGATTATCAGAAAAATGTGTATATTTAGGAATAAATGTAAAATGTCATTTAATAGTGAGTAGTATGAGGTTTTTAAATCCTAATGTTATTGTTCTAAATTCAAATTAAGTCTTCATAGGTTTCGTATTTTGTATAATGAGTAATTTTTACCCTGTATGGAATATGAAGGAAATGGGTAAAACAACACGCGTAAATGAAAAAAAAATGTAAGAAACGTTTATTTAATAACTTGTATTCCCTCCGCGAGCTCTTATTACTGCTTCCATACGGTTCTTCATCGATCGGATGAGAGTCACGATCACATGTTGTGGTATATTATCCCATTCCTCTTGGATTGCATTTTGCAGCTGGCTAAGTGTTTCTGGGGCTGGATCTCTTGCTCGAATTCGTCTCTTTAATTCATCCCATAGATGTTCAATGGGATTCATGTCCGGGCTTCTTGCTGGCCATACCATAATGGAGATACCGACTTCGGTAAGATAATCTCGTACGACGCCCGCGGTGTGAGCTCTAGCATTGTCGTGCATGAATATGAAGTCGTTGCCAATAAAATGTGCATAGGGCATCACATGAGGTTCAAGACACTGTTCGATGTACCGATGAGAGTTTAGTGCAGGCAGCCGTGGCCCAGACACAGATTACACAGATTAAGGCAAGTTCTGTCTTACCGTCGGCGCTGATTCCTCCCCAAACCGTCCACGAACCGCCACCATAGCTGACCTTTTCTTCAATGCAGCATTGTGCAAAGCGTTCTCCATCTCTTCTGTAGACCTTGTTCCTTCCGTCGTTACCATACAGCATAATTTTACACTCATCAGAAAACAGTACTTTGCTCCACTGAAGGTATGACCAAGTTAGGTGCTCGCGTGCAAAGTTAAGGCGCGCTCTTCGATGGTCTGCAGTTAATTTCGGCCCATTCGCTGGCTTATGCGGTGCCAATCCGCGTTCCTTCAACCTTCTTCTTATTGTAGAGTCACTTACAGCTACTCTTCGTACAACGCGAAGCTGCTGCAGTTGAAAAGCGTTAAGGCGTCGATTTCGTAAAGAAGTTGTTACAATAAATCGATCATCTCGCTCAGAAGTGACCCGATTCCTGCCAGATCCTGAACGGCGCGTGAACCAACCAGTCTCCCGATAGCGTTTGTAGACTCTATGAACAGATGATAAGCTTAGATGCAATCTTGCAGCCACAACACGCTGACTAAGTCCAGAATCCAGCAATGCCACCACTTGGGCGGCTTCTGCGGGCGAAGTATCCATATGTTTTAGAAAAAAAAGTTTTTTCAGACGTCCCAAAGTCACAGTAAATGAAATAAGAAACAAAAAGTTTAAAGACAAGCGCTAATTTTTAGTTTTTAAACGAGAAACGTACTCCAACCCTAAATACACATTTGTCTCAAAACAGTGATTAATTTCATTTATAGGATAAACAAATGAAATTCTAATTTCGAATTTTGATTTTTTTCTTCTTACTGTAATGACCAAACTGCCAGCTACACAATAATGTTTTTTTTTTCATGGAATTAGTTCTCTTTTGTAAAAAATTAGGACAAAAAAAATAAAAACGAAAGTGTTTCGATTTTTTTGATGAGAAGTGTATTATATTACGTACTTCATTGTACATCAAAATTGTAACACAACTGTTTACAATATTAATAATTCTAGTACAGTTACAATCACGGTCTTACAAGTTGTCAGGTAATCCAAATAATATACACAAATTCGTAAAAAAAACTATTTATTATTACATAATTACATGCTAATTAAATATATTTACAGTCAGTTTTAAAATCCAGTGGGATCGTATCACTCATCACATCACTAATAAAAGTTTTTATTTTATTGAGAGAGTTTTCATGTCTATAATATTTACGGTATCACTGACCTACCTATTGATTTCGGGTTTTCGGTAGATTTAAATTATAAATACTCGCCATACCGCGCCAAAATATATTCACGTTCATATTGCGTTGACAGGTGTTCCGATTCAGTATAGCGTTCATATCGTTAACAACAGTGATATTTGCATTCGGAACGGTTCTGTCAGCTGTCAGTAGTTGTTTATCTGACAGTTCTTAGGATTGATTTGTTGTTTTCTAAATAATTCAATTTCTATATAATTTTACTACACACAACAAACAAAACAAAATGTATGAAATGTCACATTTGACAGGACGTTGCAAGAGTAGCCGTAGTACCCCGATATAGTTAGGTAAGTGTCCGTAAACATTGCTAAACATAAGTACGTGAATTTGACTCTCGGCTGCGTATCGTTTTGTAACAATCATTGATAATGTGCTCTTTTTCTTTTTTAAGTGTATATTTTTTTTTGTTTTGAGTATTTTTTACCTTTTGTAATGTTCATTTACTTTTTTATGTCAGTAAGATTTTTTTGCGTAAATAATTGATTCTTCAATAGAATTATTACAATTGATTTATGTGACACCACATTAATGTTAAACTGTAACTAACTAACTGTTATGTTAGTAGTGTTTGTGATAAATAAATAAATTACAGTGTACACATGGCCTCGTTGTGTATACATTTCCTATGAGAGATCCACATACACTGGTTTTGTATATCTTGATTGGTCGCAGTGTGTACTAACCTTTGGCCAATGTGATATTGACTGTTTATTTTTGAGTATTCGAACTGAAAATAATTACTGGAACTACGAAAACCGCTCTTACTGCTACGCAATAAAGACGCTGTATAAGTCGAAAGTGTAACTACGGCTTATGATTTTGTTACCAAATATTACCATGGGATTAACCCTGAAATCGCAAAGCAAATCCTACTGACCCATATATATCTATTGTTCACATAACACGACAAAATATATGAAACTGCTGATTTGAACACCTTGTATTTGAACTTGTTACTCTAACTACACTTTAAAAAGACGAAAGAGCACACCCCAACTCACTCTCTTAACGCGAGAGCGAGATGTTAGAGAAAACGTGACGCATCCGCGGGCCAAAAAGCACGGACTAGTGGTTGTCCATGTACTGCAGCTCCGACAGCAGCAGGACCGTGTTGGGCAGCGGCCGGGGCTGCGGAGACAGGATGGTCAGCATCTGGCGGTCCATGTCAACTGCCGTGCTGTGGGAGGAGATTGATAACTTTAGTGGAAGAGGAATACACTTTTCATATCTTGTTGCATTATTACGGGTAAGGTAGGATCCAAATGATATTAACTTTTTTACCCGCCTACCGCGAAGCCAAAAGGAAGGGTAATGATTTTAACAGTCTATGTTTCAGTGGCGGATCTAACATACATCCCGAAAAGCCCGGCTTGCCTTACAATCACACTCAAAAAAAAAAAACATTCTATCACAATTTACGTCAAACAATAATAAATAACATCTGATTCTGCGCGAAACGAGCGGTCGAATCTCTTGCGATATCGTACCAACGGCCTACAGCCAGTGCGCTTTCTCTTTCACACCCATTGGCTTGCATTTAGCTTCTGACCTTTTTCTTGCTCCTAGAAAGTTGTGTCTGATTTTTATTAAATCGGTAAGTACATATTTGGACATTTTGTATTAAATTTAAAGCTGGGTTTTTTTTTAATGTGTGCGTGTAAGTCAGTGTAGTTTGAGAGAGAATGTGTGTTCTCGGTTCGCGCCAAGAGGTATGTTGGTTTGTTTGTTGTGATTTGAGTGATTATTACTGATTAGTGATACTGATTACTGGTGCAATTTTCTTTGTTGTTATTTTATTATTTCAATTTCTTGTGATTAGATTTGGCTGTAATTAACGTTGTTTAGAAGTGATTATAGTTTTTTAACACGGCCCGGGTAACATTTTGCACAATTTGCTGTGCACAAAAAGCCCTAAAACTAACGATATTGACAGATACACACACATAAAGCTAGCCAAGTTGGAGTGCAGCAGCACATCATCAGGCCGCGGCAGGCGGACGGGCGAACACTAGTAATGATATTGATGGATACTCACACACAAACGAAGCCAGCCAAGTTGGAGTGCAGCACATCATCTTCAGGTCCCGCCGCGAAGGACACGGCTAGTATGCGGTGATGCAGCGCGGGCGACGGCCACACGCTCACCAGCTTCGTGAGCGCGTCCTCCGCGCGCATGCCCAGCGGCATGCACGAGTCGGGCAGCGACGGCGCGCCCACCTGCGGGACAAGGGACATTACTACGTGAGCGCGACCTGCGCGCGCATGCCCAGCGGCATGCACGAGTCGGGCAGCGACGGCGCGCCCACCTGCGGGACAAGGGACATTACTACGTGAGCGCGACCTGCGCGCGCATGCCCAGCGGCATGCACGAGTCGGGCAGCGACGGCGCGCCCACCTGCGGGACAAGGGACATTACTACGTGAGCGCGACCTGCGCGCGCATGCCCAGCGGCATGCACGAGTCGGGCAGCGACGGCGCGCCCACCTGCGGGACAAGGGACATTACTACGTGAGCGCGACCTGCGCGCGCATGCCCAGCGGCATGCACGAGTCGGGCAGCGACGGCGCGCCCACCTGCGGGACAAGGGACATTACTACGTGAGCGCGACCTGCGCGCGCATGCCCAGCGGCATGCACGAGTCGGGCAGCGACGGCGCGCCCACCTGCGGGACAAGGGACATTACTACGTGAGCGCGACCTGCGCGCGCATGCCCAGCGGCATGCACGAGTCGGGCAGCGACGGCGCGCCCACCTGCGGGACAAGGGACATTACTACGTGAGCGCGACCTGCGCGCGCATGCCCAGCGGCATGCACGAGTCGGGCAGCGACGGCGCGCCCACCTGCGGGACAAGGGACATTACTACGTGAGCGCGACCTGCGCGCGCATGCCCAGCGGCATGCACGAGTCGGGCAGCGACGGCGCGCCCACCTGCGGGACAAGGGACATTACTACGTGAGCGCGACCTGCGCGCGCATGCCCAGCGGCATGCACGAGTCGGGCAGCGACGGCGCGCCCACCTGCGGGACAAGGGACATTACTACGTGAGCGCGACCTGCGCGCGCATGCCCAGCGGCATGCACGAGTCGGGCAGCGACGGCGCGCCCACCTGCGGGACAAGGGACATTACTACGTGAGCGAGACCTGCGCGCGCATGCCCAGCGGCATGCACGAGTCGGGCAGCGACGGCGCGCCCACCTGCGGGACAAGGGACATTACTACGTGAGCGCGACCTGCGCGCGCATGCCCAGCGGCATGCACGAGTCGGGCAGCGACGGCGCGCCCACCTGCGGGACAAGGGACATTACTACGTGAGCGCGACCTGCGCGCGCATGCCCAGCGGCATGCACGAGTCGGGCAGCGACGGCGCGCCCACCTGCGGGACAAGGGACATTACTACGTGAGCGCGACCTGCGCGCGCATGCCCAGCGGCATGCACGAGTCGGGCAGCGACGGCGCGCCCACCTGCGGGACAAGGGACATTACTACGTGAGCGCGACCTGCGCGCGCATGCCCAGCGGCATGCACGAGTCGGGCAGCGACGGCGCGCCCACCTGCGGGACAAGGGACATTACTACGTGAGCGCGACCTGCGCGCGCATGCCCAGCGGCATGCACGAGTCGGGCAGCGACGGCGCGCCCACCTGCGGGACAAGGGACATTACTACGTGAGCGCGACCTGCGCGCGCATGCCCAGCGGCATGCACGAGTCGGGCAGCGACGGCGCGCCCACCTGCGGGACAAGGGACATTACTACGTGAGCGCGACCTGCGCGCGCATGCCCAGCGGCATGCACGAGTCGGGCAGCGACGGCGCGCCCACCTGCGGGACAAGGGACATTACTACGTGAGCGCGACCTGCGCGCGCATGCCCAGCGGCATGCACGAGTCGGGCAGCGACGGCGCGCCCACCTGCGGGACAAGGGACATTACTACGTGAGCGAGACCTGCGCGCGCATGCCCAGCGGCATGCACGAGTCGGGCAGCGACGGCGCGCCCACCTGCGGGACAAGGGACATTACTACGTGAGCGAGACCTGCGCGCGCATGCCCAGCGGCATGCACGAGTCGGGCAGCGACGGCGCGCCCACCTGCGGGACAAGGGACATTACTACGTGAGCGCGACCTGCGCGCGCATGCCCAGCGGCATGCACGAGTCGGGCAGCGACGGCGCGCCCACCTGCGGGACAAGGGACATTACTACGTGAGCGCGACCTGCGCGCGCATGCCCAGCGGCATGCACGAGTCGGGCAGCGACGGCGCGCCCACCTGCGGGACAAGGGACATTACTACGTGAGCGCGACCTGCGCGCGCATGCCCAGCGGCATGCACGAGTCGGGCAGCGACGGCGCGCCCACCTGCGGGACAATTTTTTTTGAAACCATGTTATAAAGACACAGCTTAAAACATATGTTATAAAGACAGCAATAAACGCAACTGAAAAGACTCCCATTTTTTAATTAAAGTTATTTTCTAGCTAGGTACTAACCTTATAAATCTTGAGATCTGTGAACTTAACATCGAAGGAGTGCGGGTAGTAGGGCGTGCGCTTGCCGTAGAAATACTCGCGAATGCGAGCGTCGCGGGACTCGGCGCGCTGCGTCTGTGAGCGCTCCACTACCTGTAATGTTTTACTTATTGTTAGGATTGTAGATTGTGGCATTTTCAAAATAATGTTATTGAACGCATCAAATGGTAAGTGATCGTTGCCATTATGACACAAGTTTCATAGAGATTCTAAACATGTTGGTGCAAATCTATACAAATAAAGGGTTTTTCAATAAGGGCGGGTAGATGTTGAAATGAAATAAAACATGCTGTTTATCAAGTATTAACAACATTCTTTTTTTATTTAAAGGCCCACATGTGCCATTAAGTGTGGAATATGACATCGTTCAAATGCGCGCCTCGGCTTCTTACAGTGGCACGGATCCGAGAGGTCCAATTCTCAATGACTCTTCTGCATAGATCCGGCTGAGTTTTAGCGATTGCCTTTGTTGTGTTCACTTTTAGGGCATCGATCGATTGTGGTTTGTTTGCATATACCTGCGACTTCAAGAAAGCCCACAAGAAAACGTCTAGCGGGGTCAAATCGCATGATCTTGGTGGCCAACTCACATCACACCTGCGAGAGATAACCTTACCCTCAAATCGCTCATGTAGAATGTCCACCGTGGCGTCCGCCGTATAGAGGTTTATAATTATAAAGAGATATCTTCGGAACTACTGATTCGATTCTTAAAATTCTTTTACTAACGGGGAGCTACATTATCCCGGAGTGTCATAGACTACATTAAAACGTTCCCGTGGGTTAATTTCCGTGCGTAACGGGAGCGAAACCGCTAGCAAAAGGTAGTGGTAGATATATTTATGGCAGTAACAGACGAAACAAGAATATATCGCCTTGGTACAGCAATCCACATGCTCTTTCTAAAACGTCCACAACTTCTGACCACTCACGTAGTGTTCAAACGTTGTGGACCTCATGTGTGTGCGTGTGTGTATTCAAAACTAGCATTTCGCCCGCGACTTCCTCCGCAAAAGTTGTGATAGCTCGGCTAAGCATCATCATTTGTCTAGCCTTTTTCCCAACTATCTTGGGGTCGGTTCCCAGTCTAACCGGATGCAGCTGAATACCAATATTTTACATGGAGCGACTGCCTATCTGACCTACATAACCCAGTTGGCCCACTGGGTAATACGATATCCTTGGCAAAACTGGTTGTCAGACTTTCGGGCCACTGACTACCTGTAACGACTGACAGCAAAAAGCAAGCATGACATAAATATAATTTATAGTATATAGCATCCACTAAGAAGAGAAAGACCAAAGAAACGATGGATGGATTGTGTGAGCAATGATATGAAAGATAAAGAAGTAAATGATAGCGTGACGGTTGACAGAAGAGAATGGAAGAAAAAAACGAGTTGCGCCGACCCCAAATAACATGGGACAAGGGCAGGAAGATGATGAGCATCCACTAAGAATGTATTCTTATTCTTATTCTTTATTGCACACAAAATAATAAATTTGGATACAAATTGCAATAACATAGCTTATGTACAATGGCGAGCTTAACCCAGAATTGGGTTTTCTTACAGCAAACCAAATTTTGACTGCGAGATTTGCAGAAGAGGGTACACTTATGGTGCAATAACATTAACAAATTAATTAAGAATGTATCCTTCAATAAGTGAAAAAAAAATCCCCATATAGAAACTTACAAACTAATACCTCTTTATAAAATTAGTATAGATAAGGGAAAGTAGAATCAACTCACGCCTCCACTCTTGGGCAGGTACACGACTTTGACGAACTTCGGCATGTCTCTCTTGAGCTCATTGTATAGCCTCTCGTTGTCCAGCACCAGGATTACATCCACCTGCAAGGGAAAAGGGAATAAAACGTCACTTTAGTCTATTACAAGCATTGGTTTGTACTGTATGGTGTTGGTAGATAGAAAGCTTCCGAGCTTTATAAGTAGTAATTTCGGCGCTGTTGCAACTGCAAGTACCATGATCATGGATAAGCTGAAGTTATTGCGGGTGGGTGTTTATGAGCAGACAAAACGATCTACGCTCTAAAGATACGTTTTGCGCGCTCGATGCCGCTACCACTGTCACATAAATCACTCACAACTCGATTTTGTTTCCAGCACAGTCACTGTGTCCGCTGTCGAACTTTTTCGGTTTGTTTTTTTGTTCTAAATAAATAGTATCATGGTAAATATCCTTTTTTAAGTGTTAATGATAGTGCTCATGTTTTCAAAAACCCTTCAAGAACGAGTTGAGCTTATAGTGTGGATGAATGAATTTCTAAGACTTTTTTTTAATCTCTATCTAAGTATATCTCTCTAGTAATATTGGTAAGCCTGCAAGTCTGCTTACCTCAAAAGCCTGCGCGGCGTGTGTGAGCACTTTGTACCCCGCATTCTTGATCCATCCGCAAGTGTTGATGATCACTCCTGATGTTGAAGCTATAATACAAATGATTGTAATGATTAATTTTATTTAAATACCATAGAGTAGGGTAGCCCGCCAAATTCATTTTTTTTTTCATTTTTTGCAATTTCCAGGTTGTATGTTAAACAAAATATGATACGCGACCGTAACACTTCTGTAGTTATTTACAGAATAATTCATTCTACCTCTTGGTATCGTTGGCACGACAAATTTTATATTTTGCTAGCCCAAAACTTGACCACTTCTACCGCGTCGTCGGAGGTAACGCAAAAAATAATATGCAATAATGTAAATTTCATTGAATTACTAATTTATGTGTTATTATTGTATGCCCTACGGGCGGGACATAGCTGATCTAAATTAAACTACTTAAGAACTGTATTGTACCTATGATCCACAATAAAAATATTGAATTGAATTGAAAAAGTCACTTCGGCTGCATGTTTTTGGGCTAAGAGAGCAGGATAGGAGATGGAGCATAGTTTGCGACACAGCTCCACAACACACACCCCGCTGCTGTTTCATTCAGGTAGCCCCACTTAATGAGGTTGGAGTTACCTCTTTCCACTTGAGTTTGGAGACGGTTCAAGGAGTTCTAGATGGACCACGGAAGGCTAGACCCTGCTGGAAGACTACCAAGTGGGCACACTTGGTAGTAAGTAGTGAGTGGGAGGGGGACAGCTTCCCCCTCATCATTTCCCCACAGCTTACATTGCATCAGCCGGGTTTCCTGATAAGGACGATGTGGTTTTAAAAAAACTGTGCCTGCTTTTAAGCCGTTGCTTTGGCAGTTGGGCGCCGTGTAGTGGGTGGTGTCTGACTCCATTTTTTGTTCTCCACTGCATTTATTATTTTGACTAAATTAATTACTCATAAAAATCATCAATACAACCAAGTTCATTTAATATTTTATTCCCATTGAATGAGTATTTCATGAAAAAGTCATTAGAAGAAATAATTAACTGTTACCTTTCTTATTATTTTCGCATCGCTCAGCAATGACCTCAGCCAGCCTGGACACAATAGTGTTGTATAGCTCCAGGTTCTCTCCCGGAGTGTTGTGACCAAAGTGATACACCAGCGGTGCTTGCTGACTGAAGCCTTCTTCAATTGATGCCGGTCTTTCCACGAGAAGTGCTCCTATTTATGTAAAATTTTGATAAATTTTATAATATTAAGCTGCATCCTATTACATATAATACTAAACTGGAAGCCGACCCCAACATTTTGTTAAGGCTAGGCCGATGACGATGACCACAGAAGCAACTGGAAGGATTCTGGGTTTTTTTAACAGCTAGTGGACATGTCATTTGAGCAGATTAATTAATTTATTTGGATCCAACTAAGGATACACACAGTGGCGTAGCGAGAGTTACTGTCGCCCGGGGCGGAGTCATAATTTGCCGCCCTTTTGACGTCTTAAAAATAATAATGTTGGTGAGAAAAAACGTAACGAAATGAAAGAATTGAGCGAAAAGCATGTATTTCAAAACCATGGAAATGTGTCAGTGTAAGTAACATGAATATGTTAAAAACATTAACAATTTACACTATAAAAATACGTTTCATAAAGTCTAAACAGTCTAAAATTCTACTTTTCGGGACTTACGCGCAAAAAAAATCATGAAAAAGCCGACGAAAAATTTTAACGTAGGGGGGTCCAGAATAAGGCACGCCAAGATAGTGGCGATAAGTCCCCTCTTTGAGGAGTGGCTAGAGAGGCGCCACGGCGCCCTCACCTTCCGCCTGACGCAGGTCCTCACCGGACACGGTTTTTTCGGGAGGTACCTGCACCGAATCGGGCGGGAGGAAATGCCCGGGTGCTAACATTGTGAGGATCGCCCGGAGGACACGACCTCTACGGTGTGCTCCACACACCGTAGAGGTCTGCTCCGCTTGGGCGGAGCACCGCCGTGTCCTCGTAGCGGCGATTGGCGGCAGCGTCAGGAATGGGAAGCCGTCACCTCCTTCTGCGAAGCATTCATGCTAGCAAAGGAGGTGGCGGAACGTGAGAGGGAGAGAACCTCACGTCCCAGCCGCCGCGGGAGAAGCACCGGGCGTCGGGGGCTACGTGGTGGCTCTCGGCCACCGTAGGCGCGGGCCTGTGGACGGTGAGTAATGGGCTAGCTCGCCGTCCGTCTGTCTTATGACTACAGGCCGTGTCGACGGCGCGTTCGTGTTCTACGCGCGCCTCAAAGAGATGTCAGCAAACATGAGGGGCCCGCAAGGGCCGATGCCTGCCAGGGTAGCGGGACTGTTCGAAAGAGATACCGCGGCCCTGGAACATAAAGGGCAAAAGAAGGAACATGGATGGTTTTTAGTCAGTAAAAGTCTAACACTCCCTTCCGCTCCGCCCAGAGCGGGCGGAGTCATTTGATGATTTCCCATCCGAAAACAAAAGGGAGGTCCAGAATCATGTCCTGGACCCATGGTATTCGTTTGCGCGTCGATGTCCCTTACACCCTGTATGTAAGTCGTCACACAAAACACGATACGCTATCGCCGACGTCGCGCCAAGCTTGATGACGGCGGACGGCGCAGCGTGACGTGATCGCTAGGCGTTGCTATGATAACCGGTACACAGGACCCGATGCTGACGGGGCGCGAGCCCGTGGCGTGCTTCCTACAGTGTGATCGCGCCCCGCACTTACGGCCCGCCAGACTCGCGTCGCGCTACCGTCGAGCTCGCTGTTTGACAAAGGCTTTAATTTAGGTATACACTAACACTACTGTCCTGCACATTTTGTCCATCAGAAAATGAGTTATGTCTGGCGGCCTTGGGATCTTGAACTAGGAAGCGGGGCAGCCGATTTTGTTTATATTTTCCGTGAGACTTGTAATAAAAAAAAAACAAACTAAAACTTACTTACTATTAAAACGGCAGCGCGGCAGACGAAGAAGTTACCATAGATATACACTATATTACTGGTACAAGTTGAGGTACAGTGTGCACACCTTAACATCGTGCATGTACACGTCTAAACACAAACAAGGGCTGACCGCCACTCGTGATTTGCAACAATTGTTTTGGGCGGGAGGGACATTTAATATGTGTAGGTAAGTGGGTATAAGCTAACTTCTTGAGAAATTAATTGTCTGACTAACCGCCAGTGACCTCACAAAATATTTTTTACCAATTTTGCCGCCCTTCTAATGGTGGCGCCCGGGGCGGTCCGCCCCTCCGCCCCCCCCCTTGCTACGCCACTGGATACACAGATAAAAAAACAGTTATTCAAAAGATTCTTTTAAGTCCTCCTTCAATTACAGGAGACACAGCATGCACATAAAACTAATGAAACAGATGTGAGCAGAGATTGCAAAGACAAAGAGGTTTGGAAGATAAAAGAGGAGGCTTTTTCCTAGCAGTAGAATGTGAGACACAGTACAGGCTAACAAAAACTAATACTAGACTGTTTTAGACTGAATCTATGCAAATAATGAAATTTTTACCAAACACATATGAAAGTATACAGGATGTTTCACGCGGACAAAGGTCATGGGGCCGGGCAATAGCTTGTTATCAATAAACATCATAATATTTTGCAATAAAAATTAATACTATTTGATTGTGAAATATTATGAAACAAGTGAGCCAATTGGATTTCTCATCAACAATTATGATGAACTTTCATCTTTCTATTTACCCTCTTTAGGGAACAAATTTACAGAATTCCTTCCTTGGTTCTCACCGAGTCACCGTCCTAATATAAGGATCTTTAGTACATAATTTCATGCTTCCAGAGCCAGCAATTTAGGCTGCACATTGTCTGAATTGAAGGTTTTTATTAAGCAGACACAAGTCAAAAAATACCACTTACCAATAGTGCCCGGTACACTGATATGCCCCTGGCCTACATCCAGCTCCACATAAATAGGCCTCCGTCCCATCCTCACTGCGTAGTTCAACAGTATCCTCGTCAGGGTAGACTTGCCCACATCCCCTGGTCCCACAACCATGGTGACGGGACCTCGTGTAGACTCCTGCTCTGCTGCCACTCGCTGTTGTTCAAGTGCGGCATGCACATTGAGGTAAACTACCTGAAAAGAAAAAGGTATGTATCAAAATACTGATCAGAAAAAATATTCTCTTATTTAAGATCTGATAAACCAAGCTATCTTAGTTTATCAGTATACGATTAGACTGCAATCATCATTATCATCATCTACTGCTAAAAGTTTTTCTATTCTTGAGCCAATTCTTCTTCATTTTAACAACAATCACGCATAAGAACATAGGTACGAGTCACTAGGGTCCAAGCATACAACTAAACTATTTAACCATCACAAAATGTAAATTGGGGTGACTAACATAATCTACTACCTATTTGAGCAGATGCAGAGGCACACATTACTGTAGCTTTACGTCTTTACTAAAGACTCGAAACACTTGTGATAATGTAATATGGAAGTGTCCACAACTGATTTGCCTTAAAATTCACTATCACAATATGGTGTTTAAGATTATTGAGGAGACCTCTACCATGCAGTGGGACAATATAGGTGGCCAGAGAGTCACCTCAGGGGTGAGTTTTTGAGGAAATAAGACATTTGAGAAGAATATGACAGCTGGTATATGACTTACCATAGGTGTTTCCTTAGCTATGTAGCTGACTTCAGTGCGGCCCCTCAGTTCCACTGTGCAGCCGTGCCACGTGAAGACGGCCACTTTTGCCCCCGTGTGGAACTCATAGGGCTTCCCCTTCACAAGCTCCGTGCCAAAAAGCTCCGCATATCCACTCTTGACCTACAACAACATATTTAACCTAATATATGCTTCGACATTCTTGAAGACTATTCAGATTTACGATTGCTATACATTAACCCATATGGTAAGAATTTTGCCACTGATTTCGTGAAATGTTACCTCTAAAACTACTTTTTCGTTCTTCGATTCAACTTCGAACCTAAGCTCCGAATCGGGGTCTAGTTTGAACTCCTGTAATTGAACTTCAGTCATTTTAACAACTTGAAGTTCTAATTAGTTTAAATGATGTAAGGAGAAATCAAACAACTTTTCAGACTTTCTTATTATTTCCAATTCGTCTATTCAGCAGCAAGCAGATGTGCATCAAATTCAAAACACGAAATAAGACTGCGTTTCATATGACCGAAACACTCAATTGTTTAGCACTAGATCAGAACAAATTACTTTGGACCATGCTTGAAACCGTGATATTTGTATACATCTGGAACGCTTTAATGTCATCCACAACAAAAAAAAAATTGGGTCTTTATGAATGGGAACAAAACGTAACTTGATTATCTTTATTTTTAAATTAATGTAGTTGCTCTCAATTTTCTCAGTAATCATAGTGTAATTGTGTAATTTTAACTCTCTGTCGTTTGTTGTTGTTTAATTCAATCATCCATCATTCAAGAAGAAAAGAAGAAGCAAAAACAAAACGTTGCAAACGACAATTTAGTTTCAAAAATTGTTTTGAATGGTGGTTATTATTTTATTTTCAATAAAAAAATGAATATTTGTGTATCGTGAATTAATAGTTGTTATCTTGCGAATACAATGGAGAATTCATTCTTTGAATATCGTAATGAGACAGGCGCCGACAGCGGCTCCGAATCGGAATTTATTGACAATAGTTTAGCTGAGGAGTCTTTTGGAGCAAAAAAGAAAAATCACACGGTTTTTGTGGCAGAATCTGAAGAATCTACAACAGACGGTAATAAATTGCATCCAATTGTGTAGCGCTGGCGATCCAAACTTGTTTTTCATGGCATTTTCGGTACAAATATCATAAGTTTTCAGATGTTATTAATGAAAAGCTTTCATCTGCAGGAAGACATAACTTTGTAGTTACCTACTGCCTACCCCCATAGGTATAGGTTTAAGGTCTGAGTTTAAGTGCCTATGTAGGTATGTATGTATATAACATAATTGATTCATGTATTTGGGTTAACCAATCAATACTTCATGCACAAGAAATTAAGTGCATATAACCATAAAAATGTAGTTTAGCCAGTTTTTTACTGGTATATTATGTTGTAAAAACTGGTTTTTTACAACATAATACACTTAGTGACGTTACACTTATTTAGATACTTTTATTGTTATTTATTTACACTACTTACTGTTTTATATTTTAGAAGAAAGTGAAACAGAAGAAAATACACCAAAGACAGTGTCTAAGTCAGTGGTTAAACAAAGCAGTGCTGCTCATAGCCATGTCATATCCAGCAGTGATGAAGGTTAGTGTAATATTTGAAGAAAGAATAATCTAAGTATTTCATGAAAACATACAGTAGTAGTCTTCTAACCCCACGCTGACTAAGGGCCAATTTTTGAATCTTCAGACAACTTTTATTTGAGGAATGAAAAATCAGGTCTTAGTAGGTTAAATTTACCAAACACGTAAAACCTGTATGGTGTGCTGTATGTTATCAATAGTAATAGTATCACTTGACATTTACGGTAAAGATTACCATAATCTATTTGTAAATGTGTTGTTGACTGTATATTATTATTTACTAGTTTATGCCCGCAGCTTCATCATTTATTGGAGTTTGGGTAATGGTCCCACAGGATCTTACTACTGAAAAAGTATCCTATGTGTTAATCCAGGTTATAGACTATCTGTATGCCAAATTTAATCCAAAGCCTCTCAGATTTTATTGCATGAAAGAGTAAAAAACATCCTCACAAACTCATATAAAGAAACTACCTAGAGACCAAAAAGTACAGTTCTATAACTTTTTTTTTTCTTAGATGCAAGCAACAGGGGCAGTATTAGAAGACAGTCGGAGTCTTCCAATAAAGTAGTTTTAAGCTCTTCAGATGAAGGTAAGAAATATTATAGCTAATTTAACTTAAATTTATTTTTTACTTACTTTATAAAAAATTGCCAATCCCAATCCCAGCCTAACAAGTTATGGAATTCACTTAAAATCAGTTAAACGTAATTATAAGTAAAACAAATCAAAATTTGAACTACTGTTATTAACCTGGAACTATCAAATATTTCCCGTGATATTCTATCTTTCATTTCTCTAATGCTATGAAACTAATGTCCGTTTTCACTAAATGCGCATATTATATACCAAATCCATTATTTTCTTTAACAGAAGAAGTATCACCGGAAATAGTACCAAAACGCAGACCACCAATGACTAAGAAATCTCTAAACCCTAACGAATCCATCATTGGACGTAAAACAAAGAAACGTATGATACTCATTGATTCCGACACCGAAAACTCAATTATCATAGAACATGACAAACATACAAAATTGAAATGTATGAAAGACACTCCCTTGAAAATTGACAATGGGAGCAGCCAAAAAGTACTTGAATCCAGTATAATGGACGATGATAATCCGTCGGGAAGTAATGACAGTGATGATGATAATGGTGATGGCAGGAAAGATGAAAGTACAAATGCTGATAGGACGGCTCCACTCAAGTATGATGGTTCTGAGGATAGTGATGAAGCTTCAGAAGAAGTTGATGATGAAGAAAGTGAAGACGATGGTCCCGATGAGGATCAGATGGTGATGTCGAGAGCTACGCGGATGAGTATCATGGGCGTTGCACCGAAGGACAATGAAAGTGATGAGTCTGACTTTATTGAGTCTGATGAAGTAAGTATAGGCCTGAAAGGCATTGGTATTATTTTTTTTATATCACGGTTGTGTCCACAACTCGTATCTTGCGTCATTCAGACTAAGGATTAAACAACATACTACTAAAATATTAATTTTACTTTCCATGTTTACTCCTACGCAGTTTTAGAGTAGAACTTTCGTCGATGGTGTGTACCCGCTAATCCGCTTCCTAAGCAGAACAATCGATCGGACTAAGACTTAACCGTCGCGTTCATCTTGTTCGGCAAACCTAAACGCGTGGTCACGCCGACAGAGGCCCCTTACAGTTTTCCTAACAAATGAATAAAATAAAAACGTGACGAACGCGAATTCCGCGGACCAATCGCTTCGGTTAGAACGCGGGGAATGATATATTCGAGCATATTATTTTACAGACATGAATCAACCATGATCTAGTTGCACTGACATGTTCCTAAGACACAATATTCATTTCAGAGCCCACGAAACTCAAACCACGGCTCCACAGCGAGCCTCACCGACCTCCCCGACCTCCCCGACCCTGGTCTTCCACCCAAGACCTCGGAAAAGACACCAGAAGACCCGGACTCCTCAAAGATAACCTGCTCCCCATTCTCCAGTCCACTTCAGGACATAACAAACGAAACTAGAAACGCTAGGAAGTCCCTAGGAAATAAGGACGAGTGTATCATAATAAATGATTCAGAGAAGAATGCGTCTAATGGCCTTAAGAATATAGTGCTAAATAACTTGATAGCGAAGAAGGAGAGGGAGAATTTCATACACTATGACGATGACGTCACTATTATTGATCTGAAGCCAGAGATTATTGCGCTGAGCAGTGATGATGAGGATGAGGTGAGGATGTTTTTTGTTAGCCTGTTTTGCTCCACTTCCTCCATTTTTCGCGAACTGCTAGTTTTTCTTTTAATTTTTTCGGCCAGTGGGTAGCCTTAGGGGCGGTTCCTCTTTTGTTGACTGAACCTATGCAATATTATTGAGTGAATTATTTCCACTTTAACCAACTTATCTGTGCAGGCGGGAAAACACAGAAGTAAAATAAATGTACCAAATTTGACGTATTGCTGCAAATTTTCTTGAGAAGCAGCGCCATCTTGAACTGCGCACTTAAATTTGTCATACTATCCATACAATGCAATGTAATTTTCATAGTTTTTATTTTTTTGGAAAAGAGAAGAATACTCATTCCTCTTTTCGTGATACAGGTAATTTAAAACCTCAAAAGTAGGTACCTATTTGTTGACGTTTGTCACAATAATATTTTAAAAACTGGGAGGTAGATTGACATTCTATTTGACAAATTCAGTTTCTCAACGGAATTTATACGCTAGCCATTTTTTGTCGTGTTACTTAATTTGTTTATCATCGCTAATTAGTTTTAAATAGTGTTATTTAATTTTATTTGAAGTGGTTTTACCGATAATAATTGCATGAAAGTTATTCTTAATGTTTCTCGTTATTAATAATTGTGAAGTGAATATTGGATCAAAATGCCTAGAAGTCCCACTCCGAAACCGGTGAGTTGTTACCACTACTGCAACTGCCTTCAAAGTATATAGCAGTCGTTACTACTGGTCACTGTTAGCCTGTGTCAACCCACTGCTGGGCAAAGGCCTCCCCTCATGACCTCCAAATCCTTCGATCCAGGGCCAATGTGGTCGTTTGTTCTGTCCAGCTCGTCCCGCCATCTCCTACGAGGTCTACCGCGTCGCCTTCTGACTGTGTCAGGGCTCCACAATGTTATTTTGGCACACTGCTCGTGGGGCATACGGCGGGCCAGCCCAGTCCCACTTCAGCTTAGCGGCTTTTTGAGCAACGTCAGTAATTTGTGCTTTGGAGCGCAGTGTGAATCATTTATTAAATATCGACGCTTGAAAGGCAATATTTACCAAGCGACATATCGGCAACTTTACAGTACGTTCTCTATATTATAGACTAGCTGTTCCTTGCGGTGTCACACGCTGCGCGGCTCCTAAGGGTCGTAGCGTAATGGTATAGCCTATTATAGCCTTCCTCGATAAATGGACTATCCAACACAAAAAGAATTTTTCAATTCGAACCAGCAGTTCCTGAGATTAGCGCGTTCAAGCAAACAAACAAACTCTTCAGCTTTGTAATATTAATATATAATATAATATAATATATAAGTATAGATTTTATAAAATGACGCTACCATGTGCTATTGTTGATTGTTAGGTAAAAAGAGATTTAAAAAACTTAAAGAGCGGACATTGGAAATATTTTCATACAAAAAAAAATATCACGAACATTTACGATTTTGACACACGAATACTACTTGACGAAGTATATAACACAAGTCAGACCGATTTGTTAGTACCTAAGTAGTAACGAGTATTAATTGGATCACGATTTTCTTCGTCTTGTCGCGTCTATCGCTCGTAAATATTTGTAAAAAAAACACAAATATTTACCAGATATGAGCTTGCCTACCTAGCTCAAAGCAAACTCGATAACTTCATTTAAAGATACAAAATAGAATGACAAATATTAAAGCCTGTGTATTTGAATAGGCGCCTACAGAAAAAAAGTCGCCAAAGCCCCGGAAGTCTCCGGCTCCTAAACAAGACCAGACCATCAGTGTGAAGCCTGAATCACAAACTATAAAGAAGTACCTCGCGCCACCGAGCTATCCTAACCAACAGGTGGTATATGTCAAGAAGCAGGTCAGGGAATCAGAGCTCATGAAGTTAGAAGCGCTGAAGGAAGACTTGAAGAATATTAGGGTGAGTTTTGTACAAGTTTTTCTTAAAACTAGATTTTAGATGCCAAGACAAACAGTGGTAAGTGCATATTCCCGCCTCAATTTGCAGTACCTGTTAGAAGAAATGGATGTGGACACTCTCCCGGACCGGGGCAGCAAGCTGATCGAGAGACTGACGCATCTGGAGGAGCAGGTGCGGCGCCAGGGAGACAAGGTCGCCAATATGGTGGTGGAACCAGGTGAACGAAATAAACTTCATCTCAATTGGTTTTGGTATTGTGTTCATTCTGAAATAGTCCTAATATCATCGAGACCTTCTTTATCGTGTGGTTAGTGGCCTAACCTGGTGTTGAAAGTTTTTATGCCGCCCATGGGTCACTAAATTGGCTTTACATGCCGTCGAGAAATGTCTGTCAGGCATGCTTATTTCCTCACGATGTTTTCCTTCACCGAAGGTAGTGTTAATTATACAATCCGCGCACGAATCCGAAATCAGAAGTCTAGGGTGTGAATTCGAGACCTATAGAATAGAATAGAATAGAATTTCTCTTTATTCGAGTATCCATGACTCAAAAACTGTTAGTAAAACTTACGACTAAGTTAGTAAGCACATAAAAACAAACAACACAAACAAATAACGGTGGATCACTGCTGCGACAACCCATGAGTAACTGCACAACAGCGACCCACATAAATACAGTCCAGGCGACTGGCAATCATGCCTAAGATACTGTTGGTGCTGCCCCACACCCTGCGCATCAGGGAAGCGCACCTTTTACGCATTGTACCTATGACTACGCGTTGGCGTTGTGCCTATGACTTGGCAGTCCGAAGGTCACACCACTAGGCTTTCGCTGCAATTGAGATAGTATAGTTTAACTGTGTTCTGATCACTTAAAACTCCCTGTTAGTGCCTAATGTTTGACGCTGACTTCACAACATCGAGGTTCCAATATATTGGACTTTTCGGTCTTTTGGGTGCCTGTCCTATCGACTCAATTTTACCATCTCGGACTTTCCAACAGCCGGATCGTGTGGATTGGACAGTCGAGGGAACCGAAACCAGGGGACAGTTTATGTAAATGTTAATAATAATTCACTTTTCGTAGAAAATCCTACTGCTGCCGACATCGCCAGAGACGGTTTCGGGAAGGACAAGAAGATGACCTGGGATGAGCTACAGAAAGCCAGTAATGCTGTCCAGCCAAGGATGTTTGGCAAGCAGGGTGAGTGCATCCTTATCATTACTGTCTTAAGTATTTGTGGAAACACTAAATAGTATTCAGGATAGTACATGTAGAATCAAACCGTGATTTCAAGTCTTGGTCCATTAGATTAAAACTCACATTCAAATGTAGACGACAAAAGGACGCGAAAATGACGTAATTATCAAGTACTAAAGACAGCTATTTATAGTAACGAGTTGAAAGTATCGAAGTAATATGATTCGCGTGATATTATAGCATAACTTCCCTATGTTCAGCCATGGCAACCCATATGGCGGAACGTAACCTGATCTTGGACCGTCTGCGCGACTTGTACGAGTCGCTAGGCTCTCGGCCTGCAGAGAGCCAGGAGGCACCGGCTCCGAAAGCCATGAAGTCCAAGCTGATGCCGCATCAGCTGCACGCGCTAGCCTGGCTAAAGTGGAGGGAGACACAGCGGCCCAGGGCTGGCATATTGGGTAAGTCGAAACTCTTGAGCCAGGAGACAGTGGCTCCGATAGCCATGAAGTAAAGAGCCCTATATGCAAGCGTTCATTTGACGTAATTGAAAACTTGTTCAATTAAAAAAATTATGCAAAAATGTATTTTTAAATACTAGTTGCAAAATATCGCAGCGTGAAGTATTGAAATACATACCTATTCAATTTTTAGGAAGTAAAAGCTAGTTTAAAAACTGCCAAGGCCGATATTAAAAAGAAAACACTCGTATTTAGCTGCAGGTGGTTCAAATGGTGTCAGACAAAACATAGTTGATAAAAGGCTAGGTTGATGATGAGTATTTCGAGAAGCCATAAATTCTATCGGTAATATTTCCCTTCCTCTTCAGCGGACGACATGGGTCTCGGCAAGACGATCACCATGATAGCGCTGATCGTGAGCGACAAGGAAGGCAAGATCGACGATGATGAAGATGATGATGATGATGATGACCCGCCCACTAAGGGAAAACGTGAGTACCCAAGTAGCATTTTTCTTTAATAGTTCACATTTAGTTCACCGGTGATCTCTAAGCATTAACATTGGCCACACATGGTTCATTGGCTGTATTAAAGTGAACAAATCCACTCATACCTGTATAAGGCATGTATAGAAGTTAAAAAATCGCCTATTAAGTAACTATTGGTGTTATAATAGGATAACATTAACCTTCAAGTCAGCTTTCATTTTAAAATCCGAACAAGAGCAATTTAATGGGGGATAAATACGGCACGGGCTATTTAAAGGTCCACATGTACGGTGTTATATTGCTGGCATTTTAACACAACAAATATACTACATTGTGGTATAACCATATTTGTTGTGTCATGATGCATTGTTGATTGCCCTTTCTTAAAAAACGAAGCCAGGTTGAATGAAAAGCAAAACTTAACTCGGTTGGTTTTAATTTTTACTTTTCATTCAACTCTGCTTCGTTTCGTTCTCAATTAAGTTCTCAGCAATGAATTACAATGCTGAATAAAAGTAACATACACGTAGTGCCATAGTCGCGGAGCTAATAAGACAGTTTTCTTCTCCAGCCATAAATTCATTCTAATATTATAAAATTTAAAAAGCTGAAAAAATTCCAATGTTTGACAAAGGTAGACCATGCCTTGGGTTCAGTCAGACATGGTATTCTTTTTTTACCAGTAATCCTGAGGGATTCGGAACTCTACGCTTGCGAATCTTCGGGCGAAAGTAAGTTAAACATAACCGGTAAAAGTGGTGCTCCACACTCTGCGTTTTAATATTTTGGAAGTCAATATAGTACGATAACGATAATGTCCAGCGATGTCATTCCATTCTACTAATAGGGTACCTAGTACACACCATTCATCAGGGAATATGCATGATTTTTTTTTTATTTCTTAAATTAATCAATAACATCTTTATAACATATAAAAAAAAATAGGCTTGAAAATAGTCAATTAATTTTTCAAAGTGAATTTGAGCCGTTCAAACGCCACCATTTTGCGCGCGCTTTTGATGACGTCATTGGTTGTGTCCCGTGTTTGTTTACTATAGCGATTTAGTTACTTCATACTTATTTTCAGTTTTAATTGCTATACAAATCATGGAAGAAGTTAAAAAACCTTCTTACAAGTATTGTATGGTACCGAATTGCAAAAACACTATTAACAGTACACCCGATAAACTGTTTTTTCGTATTCCACGCGATGTGAAACTACGAAAAAAATGGTGTAAGATGATGAGAAGGGTTAATGTATCTCCATTATCCGTTGTATTTTGTTGTGAAGATCATTTTAATGTAAGTATGCTATATGTATGTACAGCTTAGTGTGAATTAGCTATTAAGCAGTAGAAAATTCGGTCTAAAACTAACCTAACCTAGTTTACAAAAATTCATACTTAAATAAAATTCTTTAGTGCTATTCCTATTGTGGTTTTACGAAATAATTTTGATATTTTATGATTTATTTCAGGTTAGGGAAGATACAGTTAATTATATTAAATATAACATCATGAAACAGAATGGAGTAAAATGTAATCTCCGGTTAAAGAAAGGAGTTGTTCCTCATAAATTTTTATGTCAAAAACGGAATATGCCACCACCAGTTGAAAGAATGGCCGTAGTTAAAAGGCATAGACTATCACTGGTAAATGAAGCTCTTTCAGAGTATGATATGAAAAGTAGTAATATTTTAAAAATTGGTGAACCTCCCCAAAGAAGTGATTACGAAGCAAGTCCAAATGTAAGTGATATTAATCAAGCAGGACCCAGTACTTCCCGTATTGAAGTATGTGATGATCATCAAACAGAGCCCTGCACTTCTTATATTGAAGATAAATTACAGAGTGACAAAGCTGTGCAAGTCAATATTAAACCGAAGTACAGAAGTAAAGGTGTCAATGTCAATATACCTACTGAAAAGAAAAATGTAGGACTGTCACCATTACCTCTTTCATCACACTATATTGGAACTTCACCATTAAAACTATCTGTTTTAAAAAGAGAATTGTTCGCTGATAACCCGGCTGGTAGTACTTCTATATCATCTTATTCTTCTGTCACATCCGCTGACTATGCACCAAGTTGTTCATCTGAGTTAAGTGTAGTGCGAGATGATTCAGAGGACGAGATACATTTTAAAAACATAATGTGTAGTAGCATGCTAACTGCTATTGAAAAAGAGCCAAAAATGTTGCTAGGATTACCTAAACAATCATATCATTTCATAAAACGTTTAAGTGATAATATCCCACTTCCTACTATACATATATTAATAACCCTCAAGAAAATTAAATTAAATGAGTCCTTTAGCATATTGGCATTACAATTTGGATATTCACAAAGTACTGTTACTAGAGTCTTCTCTAAAAGTATACCTCTTATCGCAGCAAAACTAAAAGACTTGATTGTGTGGCCAACACCATCAGACATTTACAAAAATTTACCCATATCTTTTAGGAGTAGGTATGCAAACGTCGTTTCCATCATTGATTGCCTAGAAATTCAGATTGAAAAGCCATCAGACGCAGACCACCAATCACTTACTTGGTCGCAGTTTAAGAAATGTAACACTGTAAAGTATTTAATTTCGTGTACGCCTGATGGCTTGGTCAATTTTGTCTCTAACGGATATGGTGGAAGGGCCACTGATGTTATGATAGTACAGGATTGTAATTACTTACAGTGTTTACCTCCTAACAAAGCAGTGATGGCTGACAGAGGATTTACAGACTTGTCATGTTTGCTACAAGCCAAAAAATGTACCCTCATAAGACCACAATCTGTCTCTAAGTCTACACCCAGCACTAAAGATGAAGTAAAACTATCAAAGCAGATAGCAGCATTAAGAATACATGTTGAACAAGTATTAAATAGGTTAAGAGAGTTTCACATGTTACTTCCTCATGCTTGTGTAGACCATAATTTAATTCCTATCATAGATCATGTAATAATTATAGCTTGTGGACTGGTAAATATGCAGAATGTTTTAATAAAAAAATGAATATATATTTAAATTTGTTTTATTGAAGGTCATACTCACATAACTTTCATAGCAAAAAGAAATTAGACTCTAATCTTATAGACAGGTCCTTACTAGAACATTCGAGACTCGCACGTAATCTGGAATGTTCTCTTAAAGCAACCGACGTAACATAATTATAAATATAAATGAAGTACCTCTACAAACCACAAAAAAAAATTACTTTTCAATGATATTTTATACATAATTTGGGAAAGTAGCTTTATTCCAAAAAATGTCGCATTTTTCCAATAAATTTTCACACAGTTGCCTATCATAATCCACTTCGAGAATAGTAACATTTTTTGAAGATTCAATATCAGTGTGAGCAACACAAAACAGAGCCTTTACTGTATCGGAAAAATGCATCTGTAGTTGCACTTGTGCCATGTATTTTATGTATCTCAGAACGTTCGGCCAGTCGAGATAGGGAGCTGGCTGCTACTCCAGTTTTTAGTGACGATTATGTGACGCATAAAGATGCCAACCAAAGAATTTGTGACAGAACAGTTCGAAAGTTAGAAGCATTTATTTATGGCCGAACGACCTGATATCAGAACGTTCGGCCAACCTGAATCTCCATAACTGAGGACCTTAGAGAAACTGTTACTGAATAAATATTTTGTGACGATTTAGTGACAAACAACCACTGTTTTACTTTTACTCGTAATGCCACCGGTTAAAAGTAAAATTAATTTTAGTTCCTGGAACATCAGGCCGTTCGGCCAACGTAAAATCTGCGTAACTGAGGACCTGAGAGAAACCGTTAATGAATAAAGATTTAGTGACGAGACTGAAACGTATTTTTATTGCTTTATTTTTTTTGTGACGGTCCCTTTATATAGTAAAATGAAAATTTAACATATAACCTCAAAACATTGGGATTATCGATTCTTCCACAAGGAAGAAGCCCAGAGAAACCGTTAATCAATAAAGATTTAGTGACGACACAGAAACGAACTTTTATTGTTTTATTTTTCTTGTGACGGCCCCTTTTTGTAGTAAATTGAAAATGTAACATATAACCTCTAAACATCTAAACTTGGGATTATCGATTCCTCCACAAGGAAGAAACCTAGAAGACTCGTAAAACCCCTGATGTGTTATAGGTTTCCAATGCAATAGTGTCAGTGTTTTTGTTAATTCAAGATTAATCTATAAAAATGCACTATGGCGGATGGCGACTGAAATAGGGTGACCATGTATTCTTACGAAACAAGTATTTATCGAGTAGGTACGTAATTACCTAAACAATGAAGCAAAACACGTCGAAATAGTTGAAATAAGGTGACGATGTAGGTATTGCAACAAAATAAATAGATACGCGGACGGAGGTTATATGTTACATTTTCAATTTACTATAAAAAGGGGCCGTCACAAGAAAAATAAAACAATAAAAGTTCGTTTCAGTCTCGTCACTAAATCTTTATTCATTAACGGTTTCTCTCAGGTCCTCAGTTACGCAGATTGTACGTTGGCCGAACGGCCTTATGTTCCAGGAACTAAAATTAATTTTACTTTTAACCGGTGGCATTACGAGTAAAAGTAAAGCAGTGGTTGTTTGTCACTAAATCGTCACAAAATATTTATTCAGTAACAGTTTCTCTAAGGTCCTCAGTTATGGAGATTCAGGTTGGCCGAACGTTCTGATATCAGGTCGTTCGGCCATAAATAAATGCTTCTAACTTTCGAACTGTTCTGTCACAAATTCTTTGGCTGGCATCTTTATGCGTCACATAATCGTCACTAAAAACTGGAGTAGCAGCCAGCTCCCTATCTCGACTGGCCGAACGTTCTGATATACATTGTATTTTGCAGTCACTTTATTTCCTGCACTAACAAATCGTCCCATGTCTTTTTCGGATGTTGGGCATTTTATCTCAATGCTGTACACACAACTTTCACTATCTGGAGAAGACCCATAATAGGATATGTACTATTAAACAGTAATCCACATTTATTTTTATTATATTTTCTACTTTCTTCAAAACCTGACTCTCCAAGACCTTGTCATAGCCGACAGATATCCGATAGTTGTATTGGCTTGTTATGGTCTGAGTTAATAATTACCTTGCAGCTTTCACTCCTTTGATCTTTGCGCTCGTATAATCGAGATTTGTTGCAAAATATGCTGACATCATAAACTCATCTATTTTCGGTAGATTATCCGACTGTGCTTTGACAAAACCAGTTTCTGTCATCGTCCTAGCTAAATTGTAGGCTCTAGCTCTAGCTAGTATGAATATCAACGCCGAAACATCCAATGACGTGACGTGACTCGTGACCATTGACGTCACATTTCGTTTCGACCAATGGTGACGCGTTTTGTAAGCTTGAATTTCCCTCCCTTATTTTTCACTGTTAATACACCATTATTTTTAGGTCGTTCTGGAGCCGAATACCATGAACTCGATCATCGAACTCGAAACATCAACATTTCGTGATTTTTTTTTGTTATTTTTTGAAAAAAATAGTCCCAGTCGTTTCGAGTTCATGGTATTCGGCTGCAGAACGACCTAAAAATAATTGTGTATAATATTTTCTGGGTTTAAATAATAACTAAATAAAAATAAAATACCTTTTAAGTATGAAGTAAAGACATTATAGAATCTAGAAAAAAATATTTGACACTAATTTAACTCAATTATTTATTGATTTCAAAGCAACTAAAAATCTAATTTTGCAAAAAACTGGAAATTTAATCGCGGTTTCAGGTCGAAAATTAAGTGTTTTTTTTTTTAAAGAAGCTGTCTTGAAATTATTTCTTAATGGTGTCAACATCCCTATTGGCTCATGTACATGAACTCGCATATATTTGTTGAACCAGTGGTCAAAGGCGGCACCCTAGTCGTCTGCCCAGCATCCCTCATAGCGCAGTGGAGCGGCGAAGTCAGCAAGCACTGCCAGTCGCACGCGCTGTCCGTAGCCATGCACCACGGCGCGCACCGCGCCACGCTGCCGCACCGGCTGGCCACGCACGACCTGGTGCTCACCACCTACAACATCATGCTGCGAGAGAATGAGAAGGTACTGTAAATATGGTTTATTCGACAGTGGCGAAGGTTCCATACAAGTTCGATTCCTTGATCAAGATTCCTTCTGGATTCCCTTTGAAAAATGGCACAGTCAGTATTCTATAGACAAATAACATAATATATTGATTATATCTATCTTACAAAAATTCCCTTCGCTACTGCTATTCTACCAACTTCTATCCTCAATTCCTTAAGATATCTTCTCCATTTCCTTTGTACTTCCCCTGTTAACTTCAGATTATAGAACAGGGTGTAAAGTTCCTCAACCTCCATAGGAATGGGGGGGGGACCTCCGACCAGACGGGTTTTGTCTGTTAAGCTGCTACCCGACGGTTGTTGTCAGGCTTTTGTATTTATGTTAATACACATGCGCGGATAACTTTAATATCACGATGTAGAATATGGCAGCATTCTTTTTCCCTCTGTTCGCTAAAATGTCTTCTCTAATTCCTCAGTACTTGTCCCATCCATCATACCCTTATTGCGTAAAAAAGAGAAGGTATGTGCTCTCTTTACTTACCCATAGCTATTTCCTCTGTTCCCAAGTTCTTATCTTCATAATTCCCAGTTTTCTTTTTCCGTTTCCCTAAGTTCTCTTATTAATTTCCTAATTTTATTTTCCTATTCTATTCTCTTCGGTCTCTTCCCTTCTCTCTTAGTTCTCACGGCCCGTAAAAAAAATACAATTAAAATAAATATTCTTTTTTCGAGCATCTTTAAAAAATATTCACAAAATAATTGCTGGGTAATTAGATTTCAAGCGGGCTGCCAATTCGCCACCTACATTTAATCCTGCACGGTGGGTACAATGTATCGAATGCAGATATTTTGGCCAGTGCCCAGAGGTAACAGCTAATGATCCGCGAAATAGAACAGCTTGTGTTACAATTAATCAGTTTACAATGACAACAATTTACAAAACAATTATAACATCATCTGCCTGGCCTTTTCCCAACTATGTTGGTGTCGGCTGCTAGCCTTTTTGAGGAATTGGGGTGGATCGAATAAATTTCCCACGCAAAATTCTAATAATTCCTGACAAAAGTAGTTTTAATTCCGCCTCGAATGCAATAGCAAAGTTTCCCCACTTGTATCAAAATGTACTATTTACGCTCTGTAACTCGTCTTCTCATCCCACCCAGAACGGCGTCCTAATGCGCGTCCTGTGGCGGCGCGTGATCCTGGACGAGGCGCACGTGGTGCGCAACCACAAGTCCGCCACGTGCGGCGCGGCCGCCGGGCTGCGCGCGCGCAGGCGCTGGTGCCTGACCGGCACGCCCGTGCAGAACAAGGACCTGGACCTCTTCGCGCTCTTGAAGTTCTTGAGGTGTTCGCCGTTTGATGATCTTACTGTGAGTATATATACATGTAAACAGCATATAAGCAATAACACACAACTTATATTACATATAAGCAGCATTATCAGCCTATAAAACTCCTATGCATTTGCTCCTTTATCTTGAAGAACTAACCACTCAAAGATATTCTTTATGCTCAGTTTATGCTACACTTTGATAAACTACTAAATTTCCTCTCCAGATGTGGAAGAAATGGATCGATAACAAGTCCCTGGGCGGCCAGGAGCGACTCAGCACAATAATGCAGTGCCTGCTACTGCGCCGCACTAAAGTGCAGCTCGTGCAGCGCGGGCAGCTCGCGTGCCTGCCGCAGCGCGCGGCGCACGTCCGGACTGTCGCGCTACAGCCGAGAGAGATGAACGTCTACCAGAAGGTCAGTACAATAAAAGCCCAGAAACAGTGAACCCTCTGCAGGACCTCCTAGCGCTCCAATTCTACTCTCACCCGGCTGTTACCAGCTTCCCTTCTCCTCTCACATGCAGGGCCAGTGCGGGTTGGTTGGATGTCACATGTCTTGAGTTTTTGCTTTATCATTGTCTTACAATACCACTTAATCACTGAAGCCTCCATTGAAACCAATTATCACCCTGACTTTTATTGCAGGTGCTAGTATTCTCCAAGACGTTATTCGCTCAGTTCCTCCACCAGCGTGCGGAGAAGAATGCAGACGCGCAAGGTTTCACAAACGTCGGCAAGGACAGCGCGTACGCTAAAATGCATAAGAAAATGATCGCTTTACAAGGCATGTAGTCGTATCCATCATTCTAATATGTTATTAATACAGTGACTCCTTACTTATCCCGTGGTCCTATCACGATTTCGTGCGGTGTAAAATAACGTAAATTCAGAGATTTTTTACATTAAAAATACTCGTTTTTTTTGTAAAGTACAGTATACAAATATTATTCTTAATTCTAAAACTTTATTAATATCTGTGGGAGATACAAATTGCCATAGTCGAAAAAAAAATTGGCAAAATTCTACAGAATGTGTTGCATTTTCGCTTCAAAAATCGTTCAAATTTATGTTACATTTACGTTGTGCGTTCTTCTTAGAACCTCTGAATCCTGTTTTTATTTCTATATATCGAAAAGATACTTTGACATACCCACTCAACGACTACATTTTTCTTCAGGAGCCCAACCAGTAAAGTCCCACGAGATCTTAGTCTTACTGTTACGTCTGCGGCAAGTGTGTTGCCACTGTGGCCTCATCGCGGCCATGCTGGACGAGGAGAGCGCGGCCGACGTGCAGGAGGACCCGGCCGGGCAGGATCTACTGGCAGAACTCACCAAGCTGTCGATAGAGGACAAGAGGAAGGTAAAAATTGGCAGTACTGTCGAACTACGACAAACTTACTGTGCTTTGAGCCTTGGGCACCAAATCATTGGCTGTTTTTTTTATTTTTCAAACGTCTTGTTACCAACTCTCTTTGCAATACACAAAAAATCAAATGGTATCAAGTGGCTTACTCCACGCTGATATTTAGTACAAGCAGACCTAAGGGCGGATACCACCACGAATACATCACCTGAACCGCGATCAAGATCAGTCAGTGGCACTGACAGCTTGAACGTGATTTAAATGAGCTGATCACGTTATAAACTGGTGAATTCTTCTCCCTTCTTCCATCGGGAGTCCAGACGTACTGCGGGTTATCACCCATTCCTTGTCGATGTTCCACACATTCGCACGAAGCGCTTTGCTACATCGTTTATTATGCGCACAGTCAAGGAGTGGAATTCCCTGCCTTCGTCGGTGTTCCCAAGTTCATATAACCTTTTGGTAGTTTTGTGAGGTATCTATTTAGGTGAGGGCAATCTATTTAAGTCGCGAGTTAATAGGCTTCTTCTGGGTAAGCTCGTTCCATCGTCAACCTCATCTCTGTCCTCAGGACTATATTGAGGTGAGTAGGCCCATTTAATATAAAAAAAAAAGAATTTTGCCCTAAGTGTTCTAACCCCTGTAATGCTTATATTTCATATCACAGAGTCACAGCAAAAAGTCAGATGACGAGGATGAAGACGATGGACCAGCTCAGGAAGGCACGACGGCAGCAGAGGCTATTCGATCAGTTTTATCCCCCAATAACCCGGTGTTCGACCTCGGCAACCCCTCCTCCAAAATCACAGCCGTGATGGAGTGTCTCAACAACGAGGTCTTCGCTAATAAAGGTAGGGCCGTCGCAACAGATACACGGCGTGCGCTTCTGTTACAGCGGCTTAGAATTGATATATTTAGTTACTTGGTATTGTAGGTTAAAAAATTTAAAAACAGCAAGCATGTACACTGGTTTGATAAGGTTTTTGAATTATAATTTGAAAATCCGTAGTACTGAGCACCATCTAAATTACAAAGCCTTCTTAAATCATACCTGACTAGTCGTTATACATAACAAAAAAATATTAGCAAGTAGACGAACATTCAAGATTAGGAACAAAAATCGTAACAATAAGACTGATTTTGGAAGGGATCCTTAATTGGATTTTCCAACAGTAATTAAACTGAACTAATATTTAAAAAAAAGCGTTCTTGAATAGTAATTTCAAAGCCTCGAAGAATACAGTCTTATTAATATTATATAATGTTCTCAGGCGACAAAGCAGTAGTAGTATCCCAGTGGACATCAGTACTCCGGCTGGTGGAGGATCAGCTGAAGAAGGCCAACATCCGCAGCGTGACGCTGAGCGGCAACGTGCCCGTGCCTGCCCGGCCGCCACTACTCGAGAAGATCAACGATCCCAAGTCTGATGTCAAGGTATACCTTAGTTAGGGCTTTAATATCACTCGGGTCTGTGGATGGTGAGTAATGGGCTAGCTCGCCGTCCGTCCGTCTTATGACGACAGGCCGTGTCGACGGCGCGTTCGTGTTCGTATGGGCCATTGTTTGTTCAATAACACCTGGAACACCGCAATCGCTTTGGCCTGGCCATCCAGTGGTACCAACTAATTTAACACGCACACTAATGTAACCGATTAAACTTATTTCGATGTTTGACACACGGGTAGACCATTTGTGTTAGGACACAGTGTTGCCAGATGACCATTCTGCGTTCTCCCCAAACCGTCCTTGAAATCCCCCCAAAATTGGAGTTTTGAAGAAAAAATACCCGACAAACGGCAAAATATTTTTTGCTAATGAAATACACAATTTTATACTATTTCAGCAATAGCTTCCATTAGAGAATCCGCATCTTCTCTCGCGTCATCTGCAGTTCCGTACAGTCTTTCTAAGTTAAATCTCTTTAGCATAATAGAACGGTGTTTAAAATGAATATCTTACTCTCAAGATAGATTTCATAGTGTGAATGGCTAATCTGTATTTAAGCTTTTCTTCTAATAATTGTTACTTGCTTACTTCGCATTTGTGGATAGTCTTCTCACTATCCACAAATGCGTTAGAAAAAATGTTCCCGCGCAAATAAAGTTAAAGTCGGCCATTTTGTTATTGGGTTTTTCCATTAGGAATTTCTCTGTAGCAGCCACTGAGTCTGGATTTGTGCCTGGTTGATGGCAATAGGCTCGCCCCCTATTACATGGTTAAACATAACTGGCGAAATGTGGGTGTACTATATTATGTGTGTTGCCGCACGGTTTTGTGCCAAATAGGCTCCTACCTACTATTTAATAATCTATTCATGTATGTCAGGTGATGCTGCTATCCCTGTGCGCGGGCGGCGTGGGCCTCAACCTGTGTGGAGCCAACCATCTCCTCCTCCTGGACCCGCACTGGAACCCGCAGCTAGAGGAGCAGGCGCAGGACCGGATCTACCGCGTCGGGCAGACCAAGGACGTCAACATATACAGGTAAAAATAACTAGCATTATCATCATTCAACCGACCACTGTTGAAAAGGGGGTGCTACACACTTATTTAGGTTGGTCCATTCAAATTAACAGTTTGTTTTGCGGTTTACTCAGTTCGGATTTTTTTTAATCGTTGCCCCTCATTTCGAATTGTTCCTGTATCGTGGGTGCTTTTACTAAACAGAAAGACCCGGAACAAATACCTGTAGGCCAAACAAATATTTGATCCGTGCGGGAATCGAACCCGCGACACGCAGCGTAGCAGCCAAACGCTCAGCCACTGTGGCAACCATGTACCATCGCTACTGGGCACAATTCGGGATAAGCCGAGCTTTTTGTCGGTGAATGTGTATTATTATAATCAGACGAATCATGCTGAACCGAACATTAGTGTAGCTAAGAGAAATGGATGATCCGTCCACCCGTCCATGCACTGACTTCGGCGAGTGTTGCTTTACCTTGAATAACTTTGCGCTGTTACTATCTAGCCACAAGTTTTGAATATAATTATGTCGGTACTAGCTTTTGCCCAAACTTCGCTCGCGTTAATTTAGAATTTGACTGTTTTTTAGGGTTCCGTACCCAAAGGGTAAAACGGGACCCTATTACTAAGACTTCGCTGTCTGTCTGTCTGTCTCCAGGCTGTATCTCATAAACCGTGATAGCTAGAAAGCTGAAATTTTCACAAATGATGTATTACTATTGCCGCTATAACAACAAATACTAAAAATTAAAAAAAAAAATATTAAGGGGGGCTCCCATACAACAGATATGGTTTTTTTGCCGTTTTTATAGATAATGGTACGGAACCCTTCGTGCGCGAGTCCGACTCGCACTTGGCCGGTTTTTTTTTTCTATAATAATATAATTCAATCATGATTCGAAAGACACGTGGCTCCATCTATTATCATATGAACGTTATTGTTGTTTTCCTCGGGAACATTACTTTTTTCGAGATGAAAAGTACCCTACGTTCGTTTCTGTATCTGACAACGTGTATGGAAAATTTCAGGATGATCGGTTCAGTGGTTTATGAGTGAAAAGGTAACAAACAAAGAAACTTAATTTCTCATTTACAATATTAGTTAGGATTAACCTTCTGCAGATGATGATGATGAAACTGTATCCGGTTAGACTGGAAGCTGACTCCAGCATAGTTTGGAAAAAACGAAGCAAATAATGAGCTTCGAATATTATCAAAATTTCCGGCAAAATCTTAGTCGCAGCGCATCACAACGCATTGTTATCCGAAGCGCATTTAGAAGTCATAGCGATTACACGACCGCGCCAGCTGCCAAGTATTCCCGTAGCAAATAGCTCCTTTCCTGAAGAGCGCAGATGCCAGATATTCACACCGCCGAGTAATCTGTGACGTCAGTACATAGTTGCTCCAATTACCTAATAGTAATAAAAGATTTGCGGATTCTTGCTCTTTACAAAAGTTGTTTACAGCTTGTGGTCCTTGTTTCGTTTCCCTCGTCGGGGAAAGTGTTATTGGGTTTTTTATCAGGAGTTTTTCAGTACCTAGTAGCCTGGCTCAGCCCTGTATTATTACTAACACAAACATAATTGGCGAGATGTGAATGCACCACAGGTACACCTCAGTATTTTTTGCTACTGACCCAATGCTCGAATGTACCCGAATTGTAGTATCCGACCAAAGCTTCGCCTTCGGCCACAATCACATCACCCCAAAAAAAGTCGTTTCCCAGCAATAATTTTTGCGTAGTTATTTTAATGCACAGAATGCTTGGTGGACGGCTTTGTGAAGGGTACTACGTACTCACCGTCAGGCTGCAAACGCAGCGCCCTATATACTTTTCTCTATCGTATTTGAAACCATGTTTAATACAATTTTAAGTTAGTTGACAAATTACTTACTTACGCAAACACCGCGGATTAGCATCCAGCCTAGTCTAACTTAGTGATCGATACACCTAATAAACTTTTCGTGTTACCAAATCTGTGTGTGTTTATATCAGCTCAACACTGACTCACTTGCCACTTCTAAGGTGCCGACAACTACGGGACCTTACAGTCTGTTTACACTTTGAATTTACATATATTAAAACATTTACTCGTGAGTAAAATTATAATAATATATAAATTATCTTGAAACTTAAAGACATTTATGATCCTGCCTTCCGCGCGTCGTATCGTCCGTCTTGCTATTGCGCATTTATTACAATTTGTTCAATTTCAGCCCTTGATAGGAACCTCCGGTTTCGGCCAAAACTTCGGCCGATTTTGGCCGAAGCCGAAGGTTTGGCGGAATTCAACACTGTCATCAAAACATGTGAGACAACACCATGCCTTAGAATGTTTTTACCAAATCTTAGATTACACCATTGGCCATTCCCACTAATTCCCGATTGCAGCCTGTGTCTCAGGCAGCAATCGGGAATGTTGACAGCTGATTATACTAAATATTTGTACTTCTAGATTCATGTGCGTCGACACCGTGGAACAGTCCATCAGAAAGCTGCAGCAAGCCAAGCTAGAGTTGGCAGAGAACGTCCTCACGGGCGCCAAGAAGACCAACAACTCTAAGCTCACGATAGAAGACCTGAAAGTGCTGTTCAATATGGGCCAGTAGATGTTATGCTTGAACTGTAATGAAGGTCTGTTTTTTTGGTAATTAGAATGTGATTTTTATGCTTGTTTCGAGCTAGCCATTATAAAAGTACCTAGAATACATAGCGGAATACGACCTCGCATTCGTCTTAGGGTAATTTTGATTTTTTGATAGTTTGTCCACAAAAATAACGTACGGAACGGCACTATCTGTCAAATATTAGCGAATATGGCGTCATTTGCATTTCAACTTGTAGGCTAGATGATACTCAATACAAAATTTTCAGATTCATATCCATGCAACATTCCTAAGGCCTATTTTAGAGTCAGACCGGCGCCGGTAGCGTGCGCTGGTCGGGCGTTCCGTTACGTGCGATCTTAACGACCGGTGCACGTGGAACAGTGAACGCTATCATAAAAGTCTATGGATATCGTAAACCCGACCCCGGTCTCGCTCTGTAATTGGCCTAAAGTGAGTATTATGTGCCATTTTAAATAATATTGTAGATTTTATAATAATTTCTTAAGATGAAAGATTAAAGCAACGTTTAATATAAACATTCATAAATGCGTGCGTATGCCTAACTTTACATAAATAACTTATGGAACTAAATAGTCATTCTACTGAAAAATTGGTTAAATCCTTAATCAATAAATCTTGCTTTAAACTTCTTGACTTATATCCGTTTTCACTAATATTAAGCGGCACCTAAATGGATATAGAAACATTCTTGCTTTGTTGAATTTCGACTCTCGGCGCTGAGCCGAAAATTGGGAATCCAACAGAGTGGTTTTATTTGGCATCCATTTAGGTGACCTAGTTTTAGAGAAAACGAGCATGTATTTATTGTTATTGAGAAAATCAAATAAACAATTAAAATACTTTTTTTTTCGCAAATGGCAGGGACCAACGAATATTTGAATTCAGAATGACATTATCGCTACATTTTTAATAATTATGAGTATGATCCTGTAAAATATAGGTTTAAAGAATTATTTTTGATACTTGTAATATGTTATAGATTATATTGTTGTACATTAAATAATTATGTAATCTAATGTTACCGTATTTTTATTGTTATACTTATGGTTAAGGCTGAGAATCACAACAAGAAAACATTCCACAAAACGCCCGCCCTCCACCACTCTCTGGTGTTGTAGCTAGGGATAAAAATTAACAGAGCAGAAAGTTCCATTCACACAGCCTAAATTATGTCCAATCGAGTGCGGGAAAGAGATGCAAATAATTATACAGGATGACTACCTGAACCTGAACGAAAGCCTTCACAATGGTAGAGTCACATTAATTCTCAGTAATCTTGCTGGCCTTGTCTCCCTGCCTGGGACAAACACCCCTACCCCTCCTCCCTCCAGTTCCCCCTAATAAGATCCGGGCTAAACAAACACCACATGTCCACATACAGCAAGCGATTGACGCGCAACGCAACAGAAGCAGTGAACCGCCTAATAGTCCAGTCATTATAGCAAGTTCACCTCGGAATTCGAGATACCCAGCTGTAAGTCTGTAAATACTTGTATATTGACACCCTAAAAGTTGTCTCAAAACCTACATATGGTAGGGTGTAAGCAACTATTAAATTTCAAGGTCAAAGGTCACAAAAATCGGTTTTTTGCGCTTTTTTGGAAATATCTCGTTTCCTATGGGTTTTTTGCTATTTATATTTTCATCAATATTGTAGAATACAAAATTCTCTACAAATTTTGTTCACAATTTTTTTTATACGATGAACCGTTTTCGAGATAGAGGGCGGAGAGCGCGCGGTCACAGCATCACTTCAGGTCAACCGGTGCCTCCGGTCGAAAACGCGCCATAATATAGTTGATGAACTATCGATAAATCAATGATTATAAATATTTGTCAATTTTTATTAACTATTATATTATATTTTATCATTTTTTTCCTAACCTATCCACTTTTTATTCAGTATTAATTTATTTAACAACACTTACCTGCCCATGTAATTGCAGAATTGTTAATGAAAATATAGGAATTATATTTGAATTTTAACCTAATTAATAGTAATAACTTCTTAAATGATGAAAAAAAAAAACAAATAAATTATGAATTAATCTTTTTATTCAAAAATATCATTCAATACATTTACTTTTATTGAAAGTAAAAAAATGGAATAAAGGGTACAAAAACTACAATTTATAATTTTAATCATCTTCTTCCTCTTCATCGTCGTCTTCTGGCTGCTGGTAAATTTCAAACTGGTCTTCATTATCGTCTTCAACGACATTTGTCTCAAGTTCTTCCATGATTATGGGGTCAAAGGTTCAATCTTCGTTAATGTCGCTCTGATATGGTAGAGCATTGAGACAAGCTTGCCCATTACATTGGCCACAAGCTAAAGAGCATTGCATGCCCGCTTTCCTGCTTCCGCATCGCGAACCACAACCTCTCTTGCAGTTGCAGAAAATTGTATTTAGCAAATCTTCTGGAGCAGGTGGAAAAATTGTCATGATAGGCTCCAGAAAATCGTTTCGCATTGCCCAACCCCATACTTGGGGTTCCACATCATGTCCTAACCAAGTTTGAACTTGATAATATACACGGTTGAAATGTTGATGAGCAGCTGCACTTGTTGGTGGAATATTTGAAAGCTGCACAGGTTTATTAAGTTTTGTAGACTTGACGTAATGCATATAACGAAGATGATCGAGACTTTTCACAGATTTCGGAGCATTATAGACTGCCAATTAATGCATGAAGAAAATGATAAAATATAATATAATAGTTAATAAAAATTGAAAAATATTTATAATCATTGATTTATCGATAGTTCATCAACTATATATGGCGCGTTTTCGACCGGAGGCATCGGTTGACCTGAAGTGATGTTGTGACCGCGCGCTCTCCGCCCTCTATCTCGAAAACGGTTCACCGTATAAAAATATTTTTTATACAAAATTTGTAGAGAATTTTGTATTCTACAATATTGACAAAAATATAAATAGCAAAAAACCCATAGGAAATGAGATATTTCCAAAGAAAGCGCAAAAAAACGATTTTTGTGACCTTTGACCTTGAAATTTAATAGTTGCTTACACCCTACCATATGTAGGTTTTGAGACAACTTTTAGGGTGTCAATATACAAGCATTTACAGACTTACAGCTGGGTATCTCGAATTCCGAGATTCTTACCTAATTTAAGCTTAAATGACTGGACTATAATCCATAGCAAAAATAAACGAAACGTCACAACAACAGAAAAGGAAACTGAAATCATTGAGGAATTCTTTGAAAAAATATCAAGACGGAGAGATCATTCACCGACGGAGACACAACATGCACAGTTATCTAAAAATAAAATAGGAATCACGGTCGTCCAACGGCGCTCCCGAATTATTACCATTTCACGCGGGAAACGACTCGAGTGCCGCGAATATTTTGTTAATAAAGTTGCCTTTCTTTACTTTTTTAAATTATGAGCATCGAGCGCAGGTCTTCCGCGAGCCAGGCACCACACGTCACGCAGCGCCTTCTAACCATCATTGCGCTTCTTGTTGGCTTGCTATGCATGTTTGGAGGTAAGATACTTTTCTATCGTATTCTATAGATACTATATTATTTTATTCATGGCAATTGTCCCGCTGTCGACAATTTCTGCCAATGTCAAATGTGATATGGAAAAATGTGTGAGGGAGAAAAGAACCGGGAGATCAAAAATATACAAACTAAGAATGTTTGACATCATAAATTAATGAGGAAAAACACTTGTGTTGGCAAGCTATGGTAATATGATTAAATTATGTGATAGCATTAAATTAAATTACACGATGTTATTTACGATCACCGGCAGCTTTTGACGCGAAACACAAAATAAATATTAGTTGACGGTTTATAAATGAAATACCTCACTGTGCGTTCCCGCCGGCAAAACAACACAAACTAGTCTTTCTTGTGTTTCTAACAACACAAGAATCTGATTATCTAAACAAAATCGTAAGTTTGTGAGAACCGTTAACTTTCTGTTTCCGTCTCAAATATTGCGACCGGTGTCATTCGATTACAACATGTAAATGTTTGAAATCTCTTGTTTTTCTCTCTTATCTTATTTGAAATCTTTATCTCATCAGACAAATTGTTTAAAAATGAATATTTCCCTACTGGGAACTCTTACTAACATTCTACCTGGAAGAATATGATACCTAGCCAATTAGAAAATCATTCAGTAGTATTCATACGCATAGTCAATGGATGAATTTGAACCTGTGGCGGCAAATAGTTATTCTGAGTTACTCAGGATAACTCAGTACACATACTCAGGCTGTGTTATTCATACGCATAGTCAATGGATGAATTTGAACCTGTGGCGGCAAATAGTTATTCCGAGTTACTCAGGATAACTCAGTACACATACTCAGGCTGTGTTTGTAATTAAGTGTCTAAACATGTAGGTAAACTATCATTGTTTTTGGGTACATAACTTTGAGCGTGCGGTAAAACTTCAATTCTTTTGTTGATAATATGATCTGAACATGGAATTGGTTGGATCAACGCAGTCGTCCGTGCGGACACTCGTCCTGCTATTTCGATTTTTTTTTTATGATATTGATCATACGTCACAGAACATAATAAATACTCTAGCGAGGATAGATGGCGCCACGTGTCTTTCGAATCATGATTGAATTATATTATTACAACCCGAATTGATTATAAAATTCTAAATTAACGCGAGCGAAGCCGTGGGCAAAAGCTAGTCGAGTATAAATTCCATCGGCTACAGTCCGGCTTAAGAATCTAAACAAATAACAATGTCCATAACTACACAAATTTATGATATTTTCAGGCTATCTACTGGGGCGAGCAGCCCGACCCAAGCTGAGAACCAACGACATGCTGACTTACAACTTAACAATCATGGCAGAAAATATTTACAAAAAGGCCAAAAGGATACCACCGAAACTTATCCATCAGAAGGAACCAGAAAAGATTCAGTTAAGATTGTTGGAAATATTTAACTGTAATCAGCCGTGCGAGGAACTGAATAAGAATAATCTGGCTGAGTTCGTCAAGAATTCCATGAATTACCAAGTGAGAAGGTTAATGAGAGTCGTGAATAACGCGTCTGTGTATTTAGATAGTCTTAGCTGACACCGGTAACTAATAACATAGTTGACCGTTTTCGGTCATGTCATGGTGGCCAATCTCGGCAGAGAGTGGCCAAAGACGCGGGAGATATTGTACGGTAGTGCACAAGTGAGTGCGTACAGGTGCACTCTCTCTTCCCTCCCTCTCATATAAGTAGTAACTAATGGAAAGACTACCATTTAGTTTAGAATACGGTGCCATCATTCAGTGGCGTAGCTAGTCCTAGTAGGGCCCTGTATAAAATTTTTTTGGGGGCCCTTTGAAGCCAAGTGCGGTGAAGCCCAAAACGAAGAGAAAATTATCAGTATTAAACTAATGATTTTTGTAAAACAAGGAAAATAGCATCCTGACATCGCTTTAGCTGTCATTCATTTTACTTAGAGAATGTGTGAGTGAGCAAGGTAAACAAAAAAAAAGTGTAACTACCATCATGACTAGCATAGGTTAAGAGTTCAATGAAGAGCTAGAAAATTACAGCTTTCATCGAAAAGCAAGCGAAGTGAGCTCGAAAAATTGGTGCTTTTTAAATGGTCATTGGCGAAGCCTAAAACAAAGAGCGAGCGAAGCGAGCTCGAATAATGTAGAGCTTTTTGGGCCTTGATAAGTTATATTTTCTTATAAATGAGAATCAAGAAGAATCTTTGAGGTTTTGAGAAGATTTTGTGATTTTTTCCTCATCAGGGGCCCTTGTTACTTGGGGGCCCCGTATCATTGATACGGCTAATACGGCGGTAGCTACGCCCCTGCCATCATTATATATCCATTTTTGTTGTATTTTGAGAAATATTGTGCTACAAGGATCTTTTGGCGCTTGCATGACATTGAATAAAGAGGTTTGGAATTGAAAAACAAGATGGCGGCGGTTTTGGCCACGCGCCAACAGGTCTTTGGACAGCGGTACCTCGCTGGGTTGTTTGATGTCAACTGCATAGAGGTACATATAAAGATGACATAAATAATTATAAGTTAAAGGTGGAAAAGAAAGACTAAAACTGCTGGCAGTAACTATACTTTTGGTATTTGATCTTATTTCACTATGTAGAAAGTAGTGTACCTAACACAAATATTTTATGTTCTGAACTATTGCTGTTATTACAATAGAGGGTGGAAGGGACACCGACGCTAACACGGTTACCACGTATTCAGTACATTATTATGAACCCCAGATTGTTTTTTTTGTTGAAAGTCAGCTGTATAATTATGTAACACAAATTATACAATGTCTACCCGATCAATGAATCAAGTTGCAAAAATGACTGAAAAATGTATATATTAACTTTGTTGTGTACCTACATATTCCCGATTCTACTATAAAGCGTGTAATTAAACGCAGGTCGTTTCCTAACACAAATGTTTATATTTTTATAGAATGCATTGTTTGTTGGTTTTTGACATACACCAGTGTGCCAGGCCAACATGTATTTCAGTTTATTACTAGGTAAATAATAATTATTTACTTAGTAATAAACTGAAATACATGTAGGTAATTATTAATATCTTGCAATTAAAAGTTGGTTAGTCATATTCTCTTTCTTATCATTTCATTTTCCTTTTCCTAAAATTGCCATGGTTTGCTAAGACTTTTGCATTTGAAATTTTTTTTTTTTTTATAATCACAAAAAACCACGAAATCAATCTATTTTTGTTAAAAAAGCAATCTGACACTCCTTGTGAGACGCTTGCTATTTCAAGGATATTTCAAGGTTATCCAATAATTACTGTGACTAAATATTTTGTTGTTAATAAGTTGAAAAAACATCGTAGCAATTTTTTTTATCGCATCACGAGTTTAGCTGGATAATTATTTTTGAACTTGCGGCGCAAAAAACCATGTTGCATTACCACAAAGAAAACCACACATTTTTTGTCTATGGTATTTTATATAGGCTGTGGTCTGTGGTGCATGAAATGTATTGGCCAAAATGCCAAGTGACGTTTGTCTTCAACCAATCACAAACGCAATTTCTAGATTGTGTACACAATTAACCAATTACATTTCTTTCTTAGCAACATTGTATGGCTTCGTTGAAGTTAGCATCATTCTGCAAGTTCCGGTCCGCCATTTTGATCGGAAAGCGGATTCGGCGTATTGCGCTAAAATAGCGGTGGTGGATTTTTGTGATATATTTAAGTTAAATTAGGAAATTTATAGACAATGGTGCCGGTGAGTGATATTCTGTGTTTTTTATAACAAATTGTACGATTTCTCTGGCTCGTCTTGATGAAAATTCGTCTCGTTTCAGCAAACGAAGGTGTTCGTCGGTAGCCTGCCGCAGGGCTCGAAGCCGGAGGAACTACGGAAACTGTTTGAGCGCTTTGGCGTCGTGACCGAGTGCGATATAATGAACCGGTGCGGATTTGTACACATGCAAACAGAAGATCAGGCTTCGGCTGCTATTCGCGCGCTTAATAGTACGACGTTTAACGGCGGCATCATCTCTGTGGAGCGCGGGCGCATCAAGGAGAGAGGCCAGCGCGGAGGACCTGGAGGAGGCGGCGGTCGCGGCGGCGGCATGGGCCGGGGAGGCATGCGTGGGGGTATGGACCGGCGCGGCGGCGGACCCATGCGAGGTGGGCCTCCGCCCCGCGACTCGCCCTACTCGCGCGAGCGGCCCTCACACCCGCGCGGCCCGCCGCCTGGCGCTCCACCGCAGATGCCGCGCCCGCTGCCCTACGAGCGCGCCGAGAGGCCGCCGCCGCCCGCGTACGACGACCGTTACAACGGGTACGGCGGAGAGGACCGGCGCGGGTTCGCGCTGATGGAGCGCGGCGCGCGGGACCCGTACGCCAGTGCGGCGCCCATGTACGCGGAGGAGCGGCGCTACGACGAACTGCCGCCCATGTACGCGGACGAGCGGCGCGCGCCTATGTACCCGGACGAGCGCGACCTGATGGAGCGCCGGGCGCCGATGAGGGCCGCTCCTCAGCAGATGCCGTACGAGCGCTCGCTGCCTCCGCGCCCGCAGCAGATGCCGAACGGTGACATGTTCAGCAGGCGCTCCCCAATGTGAGTTGTGAAACTTGTACTTACTGTTATTCATATCGTTTGCAGCCAACCAATTTAGATGTTTTTATGATGCTGGAAATATTATTCACACACGTTGGTGTGCAGAGTTCCCAGTGCCACGTTTCCCATAAACATGATAACACTTTTCAAATGGTCTGTAATTCATTTTCCTAATCAGAATTGAATGATATCAAAACCCCAGTGACTCATTGGTTAACACATCATTTTAAATTCTGTAATAGCATTTGCTCAAATTTCATACTTGTATCTTGCAAGTTGCAGTTTGTTGTTACCATTTTATATAAAGTGTTCTCCAACAGCTTTCCTCAAAATTATGTATTGAGCTTTGGCTTAAAAATGAAAATCCAGTGCCTCATGGCTGAGCTAAATGGGCCCAGTTGAGTTAAAATGCCAATCAACTAATCCCTGATGCTGCTTTGCAATATGCATAAAAAGTTGAGGTGAGGATGTAACTCAGTTTCATCAATGTGTCAGACAAATCATTGTTCTTACATGTTCAACTGTTAGTTACAATAGTTTCTTCCTTGATCCAAGTGATGACTCATTCAATCTTTTACTCCATGGAGCTCTGGTCTCTGGATAATATTTATATTAATTCATGATTAAAACTAAGTTTAGCTGTGACTTCCACCAAAATTTTATTATTTGTATAATATAAATATATAACAAACACACCCACCTTTTTCTGATAAGAGTTTGCAGAAATTATGGAATATCGCCTGCTCCAATCCTTACATCTTTTGTCTACATTCCACATCATTTTTTACATACATTTAAATATATTCATTTTAAAGATGGTACTTCTGACATTCCAGGCGCGGTGCAGCTGGCCCTGGTGGATATGACAGAGATCCTTATGCACAGCAGTACCCTCCCATGGGACGGTAAGATGTTGCACTTATTATTTAAGTAACAGCTGGCATGGAGTATACAGTCATCTTTTAGTTACATGTTTTCTTATCTGTTCAAAATTAATACTAAAATAGCCTAAATCTCACGAAAGCTACATGGAATTTTGTACCAGTACACAGGATATTGTGCAACTTGGACCTAGCAGAGGTTTACAGGTCCTGAAGTTAGGTCTTGGTAAAGATTTTTCAGTGGTTAACTGGTACTGAGAAAGCCAAAATCAATACCTAAAAAATACCGTTTACCGACACTTAAAGACAATAAATTGCCTCTCATTATGGTTCATGCATTGTTAGTCATGCATCAAAATACTGTCATCGCGTCAAGCAAGGACAAACGAGAGATCAACCCTTGTTGACTGCCCAAACATAAACACAACAAGGTGTTGCGTTTGAGTGTTATGCTATCGTAAACAGTATAGATACAGGAAAATATACCATATAATCATATTAATTTGAGCAAACAGGAAAACATGCTAACAAATACCTAAAAACAAGATTGTGCAATCTACCTAAACAGTGAAAAACATGTTTCCTTTACATTAATATCATGTGAGACTGACTTCATAAATAACTTGCTAATCACCTGTCTACTTCTTGTTAACTGTTACATTCCATGCGGCCCGGCATCATCATCTTATAGATCATACTCAAATTATCTGCAAATATCTCGTAAAACATGATCAACATAATAATTTAAACACTTAATGCTGCTAAAGTTCTATGGACCTGAAGAAAATGAGGTCACTTGTCATAATATCAATGTTGATCGACGCTCGCTCCCAGATAACTGTGTGACGCCTCTTAGGTTGTAGTGAATAAAACGTTACATGCGAAACATTAGACGGTTGTTGACATTGATGAGACGATATTATAGTATAATATAGTAACGATAGCGCGTGATCTAGTTGAGGTGCGGTTTCACTATGAGCTAAGGCGGTGTGGTCACTGTTTCCCTGAGGGTCGGTCGTGACGTGTCGTGTTGTTTGTATAGCGGGGGCGGCGCGGCGCGCGGTAGAGAGCTGAGCGGCATGGGGGGCCCGCGCCGGTACTAGCGGCGACGTCTCTCCTAGGCTAGCTCGTAGTAGTACCTCGTGACACGAACAAATCAGTACCTAGTGCCGGGCGACGGTCGAACTAGCCGCATTCGCGATGCGCCGCTATGCGTGCGAGCGTACGTACGTGCGAGCGCGCGCGCGTCCCGGACCCGTAGCTTGTAAGTCCAGTACGAGTGAAAAATTATGTGAATCACTTTATATTGTAATAAATGAGAGATATATTGACGGAACGTTTTCATTTCACCTGCTGATTGATGACATGCTTCATGTTACATATATCATCGAATTAGTTTTATATAATTGTTTGATTAATTTCCATAACGATAAGTCTAAATATTAAGGTACATTTTGTTTAAGTTGTATATTTACATTTTAGATTAAATTCCTTAGAAAAAAAAATTACTTTAATTACCTCCTACCGGCACTAAACTCTTCATGCATGTAAACCTTGAGATCTTTGGCTTCGAATACTGCTGCTCCTTGGTTGCGGTACTTCTGTTTAAATTTTGTGGTTTTATTGCAGGATGCCTACCGTAAAGTCGCGCGGTCAGCTCGGTCTGACCGATCCCTGACATTGGTTGTTGCAAATGTATGACTGTTTGCAGGCAGTGATCTGTAGAGGGGTGCGTTCATTGACATCTAGCGATCTTCTTAATCTCTGATCTCTTAAAGATATAAAAAAAAACCTCTTAAAACTTGAACTCGATACGATTCGTTTTAGGCTACTTAAACCCCGCCTCCAAACCTACACTCAAAATAACAACCAGAGTCCTACTCTAAAATTGCGTCCACGTAACTCGATGCGAGCGCACCCCAGGCTGACTGCCCTGCGTGTGTCACTATACGTGAACACAACAAACCGACAAATGACCGGCTCTGCTAACATTACATAACGCTGTCGAACGGCGACAAAGTGCGTGCGAGTCCTTTCAGATAGTTAGATGCGGCATGATGATGACGAGCTTACGGCGGCGATGCGTAGTCGATGCTAAAGCGACGGCGTTACGCTGTATACGTTAGGCGACATCGGCAGAAGACTGAGGAATGCGAAAAATTACAAATCGTAAGTACGGCTGAGGAAAGCAAACGTTAGAGGCGTGCGTTATTGAGCCAAGAGCTCGAAAGTCGAACTTCCAAACCAATGTGCATACAGTGCGTTATATTTTTAATCCAACAACATTGCACAGATCTAAATTTCGAGTTTTTTTACGGAATAATCATTGCGCTTAAATCTTCAGTACGCAGGAGGGCCGAAAATACCCTAATAAAATAACGATTGCCAGGCCTAGTCTGCGTTTCAATTTACAATTCTTCAATAAACTTACGTAAACGTTCTACTGTCAAAGCAACAAAACGGTCAAGGCTACCATACATGGGCAAATTCATCAGATGCATTTGATCTGTAGAGTAAGCTCGATCGTCCACGACGGCCGGAACAAAGCAATTCGTTGAAACCAAACATCCCGATCGACGCATAATTCACGTATTCTGTCAAACCGATCCGATCCATGTATGGTAACCTTTACGTGTCATCTGGCTTTTATTTCGTGGTGCTCATACCATTTCTATGTTCCACAGGGATTGGGCGCCTGGATGAGCATGCTCAAGATGGAGCATTGTGAATTTGTGACTTTTCCGGAAGACTTCTCCCTCCCCTCTTTTGTTGGACCAAGGACTGTGTAGTGTTTTATAATGCAAGCAAATAAATGTTTTCTCTGACAAAATTACTTTTTTTTTTACAAGAAACTCCTAGGTTTGTTGGTTGACATAAGCCAAATTTTTTAAGCCATAAGTGGCAGATAAAATATTGTATGAAGTCAAAAGATTCATTTATATTATATAATTTCCTGACCCAAATCTGCGAAGGATTTCTGAAAACTTTAGGATTCATAAAAAAAATTAAAACTATCCTACTAAAATTTCTGACGCCTCATCACAACCACGAACATTACGTTTCATCCAAATAAGGATTTATAATTATTACGTCCCATCACGATCAGAGTATGCTCGGACCGAGTGGACAATACCTCCTCGGACGCAACTCTTTACTATGGCAACCCATCCGAGTGCGCTCAAATTTTGGGTTGCCACAGTCCGAGTACAGCATACTCTGATCGTGTCAACGCGGTTTTATTCCCATTCCCTTATTAGGCTTTACGGACCGTCAGCTGTGCGAGAGGTTTGGTCAGTGGAATCTTCTTTTATCTGACATGCTAAAAATAAAGTTCTTGTATCCGACAGAAACCAATGTGTGGGGACGTTGCGAGAGTCTATAGGAAAAAAGTGAACGGAAAGAGTCGCGGAGTGGGAAGTACATGATTTACTCCAGCTACATGCACTGATTTTTAGGGTTCCATACCTCAAAAGGAAAAAATCGGAACCCTCATAGGATCACTCGCTTATCAACGTTAAGCTTTAATCGCTGATTGACAATTAACAGTACTACGAGCGGTCATTTCTGACCGGCATACAAATTGACCATGATCAGCGATATAGTGTTGCGCCACATCTATCAGCTAGAAACCGAGCGGTCAGCGGGAGTGCTATCGCACACGGTAGCATCAACGATACGCTTGGCAACACGCTCCGAGGTTTAAACATTAATAAAAATCTGGCTTCTTGGTGATTGAGAACCAAACAAAGAAAGACCATTCGGGCATAGATAGGTCTCAAAGGCGGTACGCTACGCTTTAGAGCCTTTTTTTTTTTTTTGGTGGGTGGGAAATCATCAAATGACCCCCCCCCCGCTCTGGGTGGAGCGGAAGGGAGTGTCAGACTCTTACTGACTAAAAACCACCCATGTTCCTTCTTTGGCCCTTTATGTTCCAGGGCCGCGGTATCTCTTTCGAACAGTCCCGCAGCCCTGGCAGGCATCGGCCCTTGCGGGCCCCTCCCGTTTGCTGACAAATCTTTGAGGCGCGCGTGGAACACGAACGCGCCGTCGACACGGCCTGCCCGTCGTCATACGACGGACGGACGGCGAGCTAGCCCATTACTCACCGTCCACAGGCCCGCGCCTACGGTGGCCGAGAGCCATCACGGCGTGACGCTTTAGAGCCTGTTCCCGTATTCACAAACGCTTCGATTCGACAAGTCGTATGACTATCTTTTTTTGGCATAACGAAAGCGAGTGAGATAGAAAATAACATAAGACTTCTCGAATCGAAGCGTTTATGAAGGGAAAACCTTCCTACCTTGCTGTGCTGTGTTGTCATCTTCCAAAATATACTGAGCATTCAGTTTTATTTTTCAAAACTTGAGCCAAAGCTTGTTAAAGTTAATTACATTGCTTTCCAGTTGTTTTACATTTCATGAATATTCTTCACGAAAAATTATTTACGAATGCACCTTTAAAAAATTGGCAACGCGCGTGCGTGCGTCAATTTTGAAACATAAAAATAAAGTCAGAGATCAAAATTTTTGTAGATTTTTTGTTGTAATTTAATTTTTAAAGAGCAAAAAAAAATTAACCGTAGAAATGTGAAATTATTAGTGTTAATAAGTTAAACTTCGGTAGATATCAATACCACCGGTGAAGACATACTGGCCTAAGTCGTAAGTATATAAATATAACCTATGCTTGAAAAATTGCAATTTTATATTGGTTAAAGTAAAGGTAAAAATCTGTACTTGAGCGTAATTTGTGGGCAAATGTCGCCGTTGTTGATTTGTGGATGTTTTTCCGGTTTGCAGTGTGTATGCTTAGAGCTTGATTGATACTTCGTGAAACCTGCATTCTGTCGTATTGCCTTCTCCTGCAGTCAATGCTTAGGGGGTGCCGGGTAGATACATGATAAATTGTTCTATGTACAAACTCTTCCCGTTTTGCCATACATTTTGTCTTACTTTTGCTTAACAGTAAAAAGCATTCAAGTTTTAATAAGTTAATACAAGAAATCCAATTAATATCATATTTATTAACTCTCAATCTTGATTTGAAACAGCCTAGAAAATATAATGGTTAATATTACAATCTAAAATTCTAACAGAAAAAAATCAGAAGCCAGATTTAGGCATACCTTTTAAACAAAATTAATTTAATACAAATAAGGGTAAGTTATAAGTACTTAAATAATTTTGTTTTCTGCTACAAAAGAGCCATGGATCAGGAAGATGAGGGTGAGCCTAGTTTTAGATTACCACCAGGCGATTTACCCAAAGTCCACTCAGTACTCAACCAACGCCGTCCACACTCCAGGTTCCTTTTATATAAAACTAGTTTTATACTCAACATTCCTCATATTTATTTATTTATTTGAACTTAATATATTTTCTTTTATTTATTTATCTATCTAATCAAAAAGTACCAACTAAACCATACTCTACATGGTGTATGGACATCTTGACACAAGCTTTTACCATGGTTTCAGTTTATGGCTCTAGAGTCTAGTGCATTGAAATTAGCAACATTCTGACCATGAAAGTATTGTATTGAACAGCTGATTTGTTTTCCATTTTTAAATGTGTTCTAGAATCATGTACTGAATCCTGAGTATAATATTGTGTCACAATATCTCTGACACCATGTATTTAATAAATCAGCATTTTTTTAATTGTTTTTGGATTTCACATCTACACTTTATTTACTCCATCACATTTTAAATTAATAATATTAACATACATTTAGGCCTGCTTACATCACATTTATTCATTGCATTAAAAAATAAAAATATAATTCTGCATCTGTCAATTTCTTTTGATTTATATGTAAAAAGAACAATACCTAAATGTGTATAGAAATTCAGAGCTGTATTTTTTTCCTGATTGGTGGTGTGACCAGGCCTATATAGATATATCTATTCAAAATTAGCAAACAAACACACCCAGATAGTTAAGTAAGAAAGCACACAAATGATTCACACGTGTTTTTAGACCTCTTTCGCCCATTCATGCAGCTTTCAAGATATTTACACTTATCCTAATCCTAACTAATATTATAAATGCGAATTACGTAAACTGCAGACGGTGGATCGAAAAAAAACCAAAGATATTTTAAAACTAATTTAATTTAAAAGAAATTGCCACAATTAACATGGTGAAACCTAATCGATGCTAGCTAGAATGTAGGATAACGGAAAAAAATCATAAAAATATAATTAATTGGTATGGTGAATTTTGCTGTGTCGCGCGTCGGCGGCTCGTGGCTGGACGGATGTCGACACTGCAGTTTTCATGCGGTGTTGGCGTAAACATGAAGGAATTTGCGACGTCGGCGATGTCCATTAGGGATCCGTATTTAACATGTGAACAAGTAAGTTTGTTTGTTACCTTTTCACGCCTAAACCACTGAACCGATCATCTTGAAATTTTGCGTACATTGTCACGGACATTTACCTTTAATCCCGAAAAAAAATACTGTTCCAGATGAGAACAACAATAACATCCTTACGATAATATATGGCGCCACGTGTCTTTCGAATCATGATTGAATTATTACTAAAGAAAATTTTGTAGTATGATAACGATAAGAGTTAATGAACGCGAACGAAGCCGCGGACAAAAGCTTAATAAAACATTTGTTTAATTATCTAAGTATGCATTATTTTTTTTAATATAATAAGATGATGAGACATGAAAGTTTAAATCGGTGCTTTTGAGGATCCATAATTGGACGTAGTTACTGAAAAGGTTTCAAGTTTTAAGTCTTATACCTAATAAGACTTAAAACTTGAAACCTTTTTGCTAATCCGACGCTAAGTGTCTTAAAAATAGTAGTTTGATCACATTATCTCGATTTCGGGTGACTTGTGGGTTGGAACGTTTCTGCATAACTACGTCCAATTTATAATATTAAATAACAAGCAATGGACTGCAAACTAATCACAATAATGGCAAATGGAAATCGTTTCCGCAGAATCAAGTACATTTTTACGTCTTTGTTACAGTAAAAAGTTTTTAACTACCTACCGCATTGCGAGTTTGCGACGGAGTTGAAGTAGGTGTGTATTTTTTTTAACTTGCAAAGGTCGCGGTTATTGTTTACGGAACGGTTATTAAACTTTTGTGGGCTGTGATTGCTTCTATTGTGACAACGATGTAATAAAAACGGGTTTGAGTTATTGGCGCAACATAACCAAGGTAGAAGCGCCAGGGCTGCGGGACTGTTCGAAAGAGGTACCGCGGCCCTGGAACACAAAGGGCTGAGAAAGAACATGGATGGGTTTTAGTCTGTACAAGTCCCAGAGCGGTCATTTGATGATTTCCTTCCCGAAAAAAAAGGTAGAAGCACCAGGGTAGCCCGCGAAATTCTAATTTTCATACGTTTTTTTGCAATTTGCAGGCGACCGAAACAAATAAGGCTTTACTGGGTTATAATCATCTATACAACCCTCTAAGTTCATATAGTCCCATTGAATGACTCTTCCACGAAATAGTCATTTAATGGGATTAAATCACAGTATTAAATTAACCAAGGGGGTTGTATTGATAATATTAATGATTATAATTCTGGAAATATATACGCGTGACGCTCTTCGTCGCTGCGTCGTCTGCCAAACCTATCCAGGGGTAGGGTTACAGTGTAACCGCATGCAGCTGAATACCAGTATTTTTCATGGAGCCACTGCCTGCCTATATGTATGACTTATACTACGCAGTTACTTTGACAAAACAAAATTCAATAAGTATAAAATAAAATGAAATGGTGGAGTAGATTTTTAGATCAAATAATTACGGAACATAACCGAGTATTACGAGGGCGGCACTGAAAATTTCGGGAATCAAGGAAGTGACACAACATTACTATTTAAAAAAAAACTTTTATGCAAAAAATAAAACCGACTCCAAAAACACAAAAAAAGTGAAAAATAATTTTAGCTTCAGAAGTCGGTGACTTTTGTTTATTTGATTCAGTTTTTTGTCACCGACTTCTGAAGCTAAAATTATTTTTCACTTTTTTTGTGTTTTTGGAGTCGGTTTTATTTTTTGCATAAAAGTTTTTTTTATTTTTTTATTTTTAGTTGCAATATTCCATAGAAATATTTTTCATCATCAGACCTGTAATGGCACTTGTAACCCAGATGGGTGCAAAGTTTTCATCAATATACATGAATTAAGTCCAAACGCAAGGTAGCTACTGTAAACAGTTGAGGAGTTCCCTTAACTGTCCTTCGTCTTCATCATCAGACCCCTTATGACAGTCACAACCCATCTAGGTGTAAATTTCTCATCAATACAAATTAATCAAACCCAAACACAAGGTGACTGCTGTAAACCGTTGAGGAGTTCCCTCGACTGTCTTTCGGTTCCATCATCAGAGCGACTCCAGAACTTCTTTAAATTGTAGTGCTTTAAAATACTTAATCAAAACATTTACAAACGCACTAGTCGCCACTACAATTTTTGAAAGCTCCCCTCAATTTCTCTTGGATGCCATCATCAGATCCCGGTTTTCTTATCATGGGACCACCCTTGAAGTATCTCCTTTCCAACAAAAAACAAAAAAACAAAATCGGTTCATAAACGACGAAGTTATCCGCGAACACACATAAAAAAAAAAAAAAAAAAAAAAGAAAACATATATACGGTCGAATTGAGAAACCTCCTCCTTTTTTGAAGTCGGTTTAAAAATGTATTTATTGCTTTTCGAAGTATTCTCCGCGAAATTTGACACATTTTTCCATACGATGAAACTAATAATAATTGAAGCAACCATTCCATTCGGAAGTTGGGGTCTCCAAAATGGCCGTTTTGTAGGTGTCCACAGCTTCTTCAGGTGATGAAAATCTCTGACCACGCAATTTATTCTTAATTTTAGGGAAGTATAGAAATCATTAGGGCTTAGGTCGGGGTTGTACGGCGGATGGTCTAAAAATTCTATGTTTTCTTGCTCTAAAAACTCTTTTGTTCTGTGCGCGGTGTGAGAACTCGCATTGTCGTGACGGAGGATGATGCGGCGATTGCAGTTCTCTTTACGGAGTTCAGAAACGACCTGTGGCAAACAAATGCTAGTATACCATTCTGCATTAACCGTTCCTTGTCCCTCAAGAGGAATAGTCGCAACATGGCCGATTTTGGAGACAAACGTGGCCACCATTTTTTTTGCAACACTCCGTGAACGAACAATTTTTGTTGGCTTTAACTCATTTTCGAACACCCAAACTCGTGACTGGTTTTTTGTTTCGGGTTCGTACGCGTATATCCAGGATTCGTCACCTGAAACGATGTTGTATACAGCATTTGAGGATCCTGCGTGGAATCTTTCGAGAGTTCTGACGCACCAAGTAACGCGAGCCGCTTTTTGCTCTTCACAGAGCGAATGCGGTATCCATCGGGAAAACAACTTTTTTACACCTAATTGTTCATGCAAGATTATTTGTATTTGACTCATGCCAATGTCTAAAGTTGCCTGAATTTCGCGGTATGTCACATGTCGATCTTCCTCAATCAGCTTACGCACAGCATCAACGTTTTCTAGGGTGACTGCAGTTTTTGGACGACCTTGACGGGGATCATCACTGAGCTGGACACGTCCACATTGAAATTCAGCAAACCAGCGATAAATTGTGGTTTTGGATGGGGCTTCATCACCAAATGCAGAAATCATCCGGTCAACACACTGTTTTTGTGTTAAACCACTTCAAAAGTCATAATAAATCATCGCTCTTGAATTTTCTCGAGTCAATTCCATTTTCTCAACGACTGAACAAGTTTGACAAAACCTTGTGGCAAAACCGAGAATCTTTTTTTAAATAAATAAATGGTATTCGATTTTTAAACCCAAGGAGTTTTCAATTAAAAAGATTTTAAAATGACAGGAACAGTGGAAATATTCCATTCCCGATACTTTTAGTGCAGACTATGTATCACCGTACTAATAAAGTCATTAAATAAACTAAGTATTACCCCCTAAGAAATACACGATAATTTTTTCAGTGTCAAGATTTATTTTGCGTGTTTTCTCATAATTTTTCTTTAGAACTCGACCGAAAGCGTATTCCGTAACTTGGGGGTCCTAGAGCAACGGTTCCTTAGCAAATATCAGTAATAAAAAACAAGAGAGGTACACAATATTGAAAAGGGGTGTTCCTACCTATAAGATTGATGGTCGCATCGTCGCGTCGGTAGGTTCGGATTGGCAGAGCCGCCTGACTTGAGGATCGAATCGACACGGCGCAGTGGCTGAGCGATTGGTTGCTGCGCTGCGTGTCGCGGGTTCGATTCCCGCACGGAACAAATATTTGTATGGCCTACAGGCAGTTGTTCCGGGTCTGGCTGTTTGTGAGTTTAAATGTTTGTAAACACACCCACTATACAGGAGAAATTCCTAGTGTGGGTCGTTTTCTTTTTTTGTTTAAATAACATGAATCCGTTCCCAGCCCGGAGTCTGGATTGACGATGGCATTAGGCTTGCTCCTATTAGCCGGGACTTAGTCAAAATTGTGAAATGTGGGTTAATAAATGTACCTACATAGGCAGAGAGCCTACGTGTTGTTGTGATGTTATGGCTCCATTTGAAAATTCTTAGTAATTGGTCGAAGTTTTGATTGGCTCGCTGTTACGTAGAACTTATAAATGACGGAATACGTGTGAAATGCCCTTTCCATGAATACATGGATATGTGTTTTCTAGACTACATTATACTACGACTTCCGTCTTATTCTAGACAAAATTAATTAATAATAAATCTGCCTGCCTGATAATAAATAAAGGGTGTTTCCGTTTTCATCCCATGTTTTCATCCCACGAATATTTTATTCCGTTTTCTACCCAAATCTTAGTCCGTGTTCTACCCACAATCATAATAATAGTTGTTTTTTCCGTATTCTACCTAAAATATATTCCGGTTTCTACCCACTGCAGTTTATAATTGTTTTTTTGTACAGACAGAAAAATAATCTTAAACTATTTAAACTTTGTATATACTTATTTACGACGTCACTTCCTTGGCACAGACGCGCATACACACACACACAGGCACAGACACTATGTCTATTTCATTCAGCCGGAGAGGGAGTGAAAGAGAAAGCAATATTTCTAAAGAATATTGCTAATCTGTTATACCCTTTGTTTCTCTTATCTGTTAGTTAGTCGTAAGTGATCGACAGGAGCATAGTTGCTGTGAAAGTGATATTAAAGCAGTTAAAATGCAAAATCCAGGTCCAAGTACCAGTAAAAACATTGATTCCGAAGTTTATTTTACCCTGTCAAAAAGAAACAAGCCAGTGTTAGTGTGTGGTGGTAGAGAATTCCATAAAAAAAGAGTGAATAAGGACAATTCCATAATATGGCGATGTGCGAAAGCGCCTTCTTGCTTTGGCATTATAAAAACAATGGACAGTGAAATTATTAATAGAAGTGGACACAATAGTAATTGCCATGCTAATTATAACAAACTTTTAATTAAAAACTCTATGAAGAAAATAAAAGAACAAGTCAAATCTGCCGATGGTCGCCCTATTCAACAGATCTACGAAGATGAAGTTTTATTAATAAAAGAACAAGGGTTAGATTTAGTAGAAGAAATCCCCAAGTTCTCAAGTGTGAAAACAGCATTTTTCGATGCCCGAAACAGAAGTCAAAATGTTTCTAAATTAGTATTTAAGAACAAAAGTGAAGTAGAAATACCGAACACCTTCAAAGATTTTTTACTGTTTGATTACGAAGATAGCAATAATAGAATAATTGCGTTCGCTACACATGAAGCTAGAGATCGAATGAGTAAACTTGCAATGTTTTTTGGAGACGGAACATTTAAATGTTGCATACGACCATTTATGCAGCTATATGTCATTCATGGTGACATGGGCAGCACAGACACTACAACAGGTATCACACCACTTGTTTACTGTCTTCTTTTAAACAAAAAGAAATCAACATATGTAACACTCTTCCAACTTATCAAATCGCAAATACCAACCTGGAAACCTTTAGAGTTTCTGACAGATTTTGAGCCGGCAGCCATAAACGCTTTAAAAATTGTTTCGCCAGAAACGAAGACAAGAGCTTGTTATTTTCACTTTTGTCAATCAATACACAAAAAAGCCAAAAAGCTTGATCTAACAAAAAAAAACTATTTGAAAAAACATGTGGGTTTAATACTTACGTTACCTTTAATACCTCAGGAAATGATTGATGATGCCTTCCTATATATTATGGAAGACTGTCCCACCTTAAACAATATTGTTAAATTTAATGACTATGAACATATATGAATGGTGGTAAATATCCCCCAACATTGTGGTCCGCAAATAATAGAAGACACCGAACTACAAATGCACTAGAAAGCTGGCATGCAACCCTAAACCGCTATGTGGCAAAAAAGAAGACTCTCAATATGCTCCAATTCCTCACAATTATAAATAAAGATGCCAAGTTACAAAACACGCGTTTTACTGGACAAGTTTCATCATCAAGGCCACGTAACAATGATGTTTTGGAGAGAGAGAAAATAATTAATTCAGCATTAAGTGATCTTTCTTGTGGTAAAATTAGCATCGGACACTGTCTGGAGAAATTAGTACCATTTACTTTTTAATTTATTGTAAATTATTTGATAATTTTCATATGTAAATCATAAAGCTATAATTTAAATCTGTGATTTTATATGCACAATTTGGTAATAGTTACGATCTGTGATTTTTAGATGTATAATTTGTAATAGTTACGATCTGTGAATTTTAGATGTATAATTTGTAATAGTTACGGTCTGTGATTTTTAAATACATAAGTAATTGGTAATAGTTACGATCAGTGATTTTTAGATGTATATGTAATTGGTAATAGTTACAATCTGTTATTTTTTTAGAAGTAGAATTTATTGATAATAGTTTGTGATTTTTTAGATGTAGGGTTAATAATACTTACGATCTGTGATTTTTTTAGACGTAGAATTGATAATAATTACCATTTGTGATTTTTTAGATGTAGGATGAATAATACTTACAATCTGTGATTTTTTTAGACGTAGAATTGATAATAATTACCATTTGTGATTTTTTAGATGTAGGATGAATAATACTTACAATCTGTGATTTTTTTAAAATGTAGAATTGATAATAATTACCATTTGTGATTTTTTAGATGTAGGATGAATAATACTTACAATCTGTGATTTTTTTTAAATGTAGAATTGATAATAGTACGAATCTGTGATTTTCTAGATATCAATATTCTAAAGACTTAGTTGTGTTAATTATGAATAAAGATTTTTCTAACAAAGTTTGTTTGTCTGCTAACGTTACTTACATAAGTTACTAAACAGTTATGTACTATGCCGTGGGTTGAAAACGGAGTCCATTTTTGTTGCGGCTCTCCTCTATACTGTAATATTCTGTATTTATATGTATGTATATATAGTATAGGAAAATATTTACAATACTAGTATGTAGTAAGTAGTATGTATGTTTATTTTTTTTTTATAGATCTATTTTTGTTTTAAGTTAATTAAATTTCCATGTTTTGTCTCTTCTACACACTGTGTCTACATCTCTAATCCATCTTTCCTCTCACAGGTCTGCTGGAAGAAATTTCTTATGAAATAAGCAGTACCTTTGTGCTCTTCTATGTTAATATAATTTGTCCTGTTAAGTATCTGTGTGTACATAAATAAATAAATAAATAAATAAATAAATATATTTTTTATATTTTTAAATGTTAGCCTGCGTCATCCCACTGCTGGGCAAATGCCTCTCCCCATTGCTTCCAATTTTTTCGATCCAGGACCAAAGTGAACCACTGGTTGCTGGTCAATCGATGTCGTAGCAATCTTGTTGGAACTTATAAATCCACTCTAAATTCAATTCAATAATCTATTTATTTCATTGCATTTCTGTCACCCTAACCCTCTGCCTTACCGACCGAGTATCTAAAGTACCCCTTGAGTAGTTCGTTCTTTCACGCGAACCTTGTGCCAGGCACTGATGGACGATTTTTTTGCCCCATCACGGTGTAATAGCGAGAATCACCTAACGGTATGCACGAAAATGACGGTAGTACTGTTTGTACAACTTTACTTTCAATAAAAACACGCCAAATAAATATTTAAATACATCGATGTAAAATAATGTGAAAATAACTAGTGTCTAGATCTAGAAATGAATCCTTCTTTTCATGAACGCCGTTGTGACGAGACCCCCGCTGCACAAAACTCGAAACTACAACTTGTACCAGAAGTTTTATTCCAATTTAAAAAAAACAGGCACTTTTGAACTGTCAAGTAGTCAAAATTTTTATTTGCTAAACACAGGTGTCAAAGGTATAAAGATAAACAGATCTCTATGTTTTGCCGTCACCGGCGTACAAATATTAAAACGAAATTTATAGATTGAAATTAATTGTTAGAAGGTGATAGCAACTACCTACCATACATTATCTCTTAAAGTATAAAGTATTTCTAGGTAAGTTTCTAGGTATTAAATTTATTTTATTATAAATTACCTATTCTTAAAACGAAATAATTTCTGACAAAATTGTTTTAAAACGTACAAACTGTTAGGAAAAAATATAACATTTCTTATTACAAAAATAAAATTTTCCTAAATTACCATCTAATCTACTTAGCTTGCATTATCGTCTAGGTATTCGATAATAGAAAAGTCTGCCTTTTGAGTTAAATATTTGTTTAAGTACTTTTTAAATTCATTTATCTTATTTTTTTTCTCTTAAAGTCTTCGGAATTTTGCTGTAGATTCTGGGTGCCATGCCTTGACAACTTTTTGTATAAGTGCTGTGTTATGTGCATTTGTGCAAATGCACATAGGTCAGTTATTCCGAAAGTTGAAGCTTTTCCCCATTCCAAAACGTACACAAATGGGTGGGAATGGCATGGCGCCCAATACTAGCTGGTATTGGAGCAGACATATCTGCCTCGTTAGTCGAGTGGTCGCAATCATTATCATAAATATGTGGATGTCTCTAACCATTCTCAATCTCATTTTTCTTTTCCTTTTAACCAGTTTTTTTTTACAATAGTTCTCAAATCATTTAAACATCTTTTGTTCAGAATAGTTAGAGCACTGATGACAATATTTGTGTCACATGTTTAATTTAGTCTTTTAAAATATTTTCTTACCTTTGTATAGATTCTTTTAAACGATTGTTTGTGACGATGCGTGTTAACTTATGTTTAATTTAGTCTTTTATAATATTTTCTTACATTTGTATAAATTATCATTAACACTAGAAACGGGATATTTACCATGTCCACTGTTTGTTTTGAGTTTGAATAGATTGTTTTAAACAATGGTTTGTGAATGTGGGAACAGTGTAGGCCTTGTAGATTCCTAGATGCATGTTAACTTTTGTTAACCTCTTATCTTGTTTTACGTTTTTAGGGTTCCGTACCCAAAGGGTAAAACAGGACCCTATTACTAAGACTTCGCTGTCTGTCTGTCTGTCTGTATGTCTGTCGGTCTGTCTGTCTGTCTCCAGGCTGTATCTCATAAACCGTGATAGCTAGAAAGCTGAAATTTTCACAAATGATGTATTACTATTGCCGCTATAACAACAAATACTAAAAATTAAGGGTGGCTCCCATACAACAGATATGATTTTTTTGCCGTTTTATAGATAATGGTACGGAACCCTTCGTGCGCGAGTCCGACTCGCACTTGGCCGGTTTTTTTTGTGTAGTAAGCAACGACTTACTGTCGGGCCTATGCTGTCCCCCCATACATAAGTACTAATGCTGTAACATGATAACATTGTAAAACCAAATCATTTTAAAGGAGTAACCATGGAGTTTCTTGCCGGTCAGATAGGCAGTCTCTCCATGTAAAATACTGGTATTCAGCTGCATCCGGTTAGACTGGAAGCCGACCCCAGCCTGGCCTTTTCCCAACTATGTTGGGGTCGGCTTGATGATGTTGATGATGATGGAGTTTCTTGCCGGTCCTTCTCCATAGGAAACGACAACCCGAACCGTACACCTTTTTGTCGACGTTTTATAAGTGCCCATGTAGGCCTATGTGAAAAAAAAATCGTTTTGAATCGCGTCTGCTATGCATGTGGTCCTGGGTTCGATTCTTGGCTCGGGCAAATTGTTATTGGGTTTTTCCATCAGGAATTTTTCAGTAGCAGCCACGGAGTCTCGATTTGTTCCTGGTTGATGGCAATAGGCTTGCCTCCTATTACATAGAACTTTATCAAAACTGGCGATATTTGGGTGTACTATCAGGTGCACCTCTGCCTACAGGCGTGATGTTATGTGGAGCAGACATAAAGCGCAGATGTAGGCTCCTCGGCCAAAGTAATTCAAAGAACACCGTAGCGTATGGTTAAAGTCGATTTTGGTCTGAGATTATGCCATCCTCGGTCGAAAGTATGACAATATGGACACTAAGGGCAGTCCCGTAAATGGATCATGTTCTGGAGAGCTCCGCACTCACATTTAGTGTCGGAAGCGCCTGTAATCCCCCATTTTGCCAAATTGTATTTACAGCAGCCTTTCTGGGTGGGTACGAAAATGATTGAAAGGAGTTCATGCCTATAAGGCCAAGAAAACTGGGTCATCAGCCAGTTCCATGACACGAAAAATGTTCGTAAAACTCACTGACAAAAGGTAACTCGAATAAATAATTCAGGAAATAATTAAGATGCAAAAATGTATTTACTACGTGACCTATTTAGGAGTAATGCTCCCCAATTTTTTGGATCAGTCATTTTTGCTGTAACGACATTTATGGGAATTGTGCACGGAAGCGGGTTATAGGAAATTAAGGTATTTTGTGGCCTAAAATTGAATGTTTTTTTTTTCCATAATTGTCTTGGCTCGTGGCTGATCGATTAGCTTCCACGTTACGGATCGTGGCTTCCATGACCGCGCTGAGAAAACACTTGCAAGCGTAAGTCTGGACAGGGGGTGTTGTATGTTTGTGTGCATTTTGCATGTGTAAACGCCCCGAATGCAATAAAAGATTGCAGCGCAAGCAACGTTTCTTATTGTTTTATTTGCCAAGACTGCCACTGCAATATAAAAGTTTGTCCTGATCCCATGGATAAACAGAAAAACGGTCCTGAAAAGAACCCACACAAGATTCTCCATGTGAACGAACTCTAAATGGAATTCTACTTGTATTATTTCGCGATCCATTAGGCGCAGGCCACACTGCCAGCTGGCGGGCGAGCGAGCGACGCGACGTCTACTTTTTTCATACTTTAGGTCATACCACAAACTACCGAGCTAAGCTACGTCAGCGATACAAGCGATCCAAACGAAATATCCGACGATGCCAGCAATGCTATTCGTTGACGTCGCTCGCGTCACCCGGTGCGAGACGGAACGCTGTCCCGCCCGCTCGCCCGGCATCCGTATGTAGTTTTCAGTGTGAACCCACATAGTTTAGCTCGCCATATCTTCGCGTAGTTTATATTATAGTTTCCATCGCCCTTCGACCTTCCCGCCAGCTCGCTCGCTCGCTCCCTAGCTGGCGGTGTGGCCTGCGCTTTACGTTTCGTGTCGCTATACCTATTACACGAACACCTAAAACGAAAAAGAAACCCTGAAACTTTATTAGGTACTCTTGTTTCCAATGCAAGAATCAGTTTTTCCCGCAAACAAATTCATGTGACTACTGGGTATTTGGGTAATCATCATCTACATAGCCTTTGCGCAACTTTGTTGGCTCGGCTTCCAGTCTAATACAGCTGAATACCAGTATTTTACATAAAGCACCTATCTGCCCTCTGCCTAGCTGCCTATCTGACCTCGACTACCCAGTTAGTACTGGGTAATACGATACCCCTTGGCCAGACTGGTTGTCAGACTTTCAGGCTACTGACTACCTGTAACGACTGTCAATGATCTAAAATTGACAGCCGGGACCAACGGCTTAACGTGCTCTCCGACGTACGGAGAAATATATTATATGCTAATCATCATTTTCTTGACCTTATCCCAATTCATTTGGCTTCTACGCAGCATGTCTTATTCTTCCATACTTCTGTATTACTCGTTATCATCCTTTACACAGTCCATCCATCCATCGGTTTGGTCTCTAGTTTTATAACCATTCACATTCATACTCAGAACTTACGAAATTTTCCTGAAAAATATATGCCAACAAAAACTTAAACTATACTCAACAATATCTCTCAACTTTTTAGAGCCTGTAAAAGCCCTTATCAAAAACTTGCATTGACATTGCTGCTCTAACAACTTGTCAATACACTAACCAATCACCTGAATCACCATTCGACAGTCAGTGTTCATCGCTCACCCGTGACGGACGCATTGTGCCCCGCGATCATTGTTTATTTACGAACGCGAACTTATTCAGGACGCTCTGACTCAACACGATCGCTGTTAATACTCGTAGCCATGGTTTTTGTGTAAGTAATTTTTTTTTCTTGGTTTTATTCTACAACCAGTGTTTTTTTTTTTAAATTAGAAGACAGATTTTTTTGCCTTTTTTTCTTGAGTGATAATGATTTGCTTGAGGTTTTATGTCATGTTTTTTTTTTATTAGATCTTCGAAGACAGTTTTTGTGATTTTAACATTTTTAAGTCATATTTTTTAAACAAAACGCCCTGGTTAAGAATACGGACTTATTAAGCAATACTCAACTATTTTATTGTTTTTTTTTTTTTTTTTTTTTTTGAGATTCAAGGCCGCAAGCAACTGCGTTTTGCATTAAAATTCGTAAGTTTTGAGTCATGTGCGTTAAAATAAATGCAAATTGTTTGACTGCGCAAAAGTTCGTCACTTGCATATATGTAGCATTGTGATCGAATTAAAGTGTTTCTTGATTGGAATGTGCAGAACAATTCATTTACACGAAGCCTTATTTAAAAAAAAAACACTAAGTTCTGATGGCGACTTCGTCCCCGTGTTTTAACATAAAATAAATCATACGGCATTCGGCAATAGATACTTAATAGTTTTATTTTTTAAATCAGAGGAGTAGTTTTGGAGATTAACTCCTACATCCAAACTTAAACATTATCTCTTTATAATATTTGTAGGTTTGGATAGCCCTGACCTGACGATGTGAAAAAAACAAAGTGAAAAAAATAGGTACACAATTACTCTGCCAGTTCTATTCTGGGACATAAATGGCGTACTAACTGCATTTATTTATAAAATACCATTATAAAACCAGAAAAAAAATACACAACACCGATGCTATTGTATCTAAGGCTCATTTATATCGCGTTCTACCTACATTTATTAATGAAACACCATTAATTATCTCGTGACCCGGATAATTATTGCGGATTAATACGTAAATAGCACTAGGTCGGGAAGCATGCATGTTAGTCTGACAGGGCTGCATATCGTAACTTGCATCGGAAATCAGCACGATATATTGAGCCCGTGACTCATTCACGAGCGGAGCGGGAAGCTAAAATGACTGCTGCTGAGTTCGCTGACGGTCTGCCGTTTTCCCCCCTTATGCCCTAAGTAATAAGGCTGAAAAGCCAGTGAACCATGGTTCTTCTCTTTAGACATTGTATTGAAAAACCATGGAGGCGACGTATGCTGTATTGCATGATATTCGCAGTTGCTTTTAGGAGGAATATTATTGTAGGCCGCATTTTTTTTTTTTGTTAAATAATCTTTCACACGTCAATTGTTGCTGATCTGGGAAATTATTTTTTGGGCTACTTATGTGTTTTTGGGTATTACGTAACATAGCTGATAAATAAAATCATCGAGTTATATTTGTGCTAATTCATGGATGCTTTACTTGCCTTCTATGCGGAATCTAGCGGAGGTTATATTCTGTGTTAGAGAAGCATGCACGTTGGTTTGACAGTCAAGACAAACTGCAGCGTATTGTAGTTTGCATAGGAAATCAGCACGATATATTGACCCCGTGAGTCATTCACGAGCGGAGCGGAAACCTGAGTGCGTGCTTTAAAAATAACGGATGAGCTTCGCAGCTGTTTTCTTTGATTTCAAAATGACTAGAACTAGACTTGGCCATATTTTTTTTTGGAAAAATAAAATTATAAGCATCAATGGTTGCTGCGTTACTAGTCTAGTAAATTCACTGCCTATTGTAAATTGCATCGGATCTGCACGTTATACCTATTGAATCTCTGACTCATTGATGAGCAGACCAAAAAGCTGCAAAGAATGAATGAGCTGGTTTTAGCTTGTTTGCCGGGTATAGAATTGTTAGCCAATTTTTTTTGTTACACAAAGTTACAAACATCAAAATTGCATGTTTTTCAGTGTTTTCCTATATTGGATTTGTAACGTCGCGTCCGATTGACAAATACATAAATTAAAGCTGAAGTTAAATTAAAATAAAATAAAAGTTACAGCAGTTTATTAAAATTAAAAGAAAACTGCTGACTGAAATTATGAGAATAGATTAAAATCCTGGGTATAAATATGCAATAAAATTGACAACCTACCCCAATGAATCGCTACCAAGAAACATGAATGTTTGTAAAGCCAGCACCGTATCCTCACCCTAAAGCAAGGGTGTCTCCCTCACCATGTGGCCATAAAGCCGGCGATCGATAGATGTAGGTGCGCGTTGCTAAGGTTACTCTCATTTGGCAAACCAACCCTAAGGTTATTGCCTTATTGGTCTGCCGACACCCGTCACGGTACATGGACACGATTTTTTATTGATTTGATATAATAATTTTATACTTAATATGCGTTTTCTATTTAACGATAACTTAGTTACGATTGTTGGGTCACTTTTTCTGATGGTGGCAACCAAATCACAATCCAATTATTCAAAGTAGGTAGATTTCAGCACTTTTTGAACATTTAAGTTTAAAAGGGACAATATCTGTATACCATTTATCTAATCAGGTTTTAAAATGTTGATTCATGGGTCATTGGGGTTTCATTATTTTTACGTAATTCCTCTTGATATATGGAGAGCAGCGGTGGCCCAGTGGTGGCGGCCCCGACTTACAAACCGAAAGTCGTGGGTTCGAACCCAGGCAGGTGCATTACTTTGTGTAATTTATTTAATCACCACTGCTCTCAAAAACGGTGAAGGAAAACATCGTGAGGAAACCGGCATGTCCTAGAACCAAAAATTCGAAGACATGTGACATCTACCAACCCGCACTGGGTCCGCGTGGTGGATTATAGCCCATTCCCTCTCTAGAGAGGAGGCCGTGTGTCCCAGCAGTGGGAACATTAAAGGCTGATTATGATTCATAGGTCAATATTATGCTTACTAGAAACAAAACACATTACCCTCCTTTGCGTCGCGCAGTCAGGTAAAAAGCGGTGAAGTGCGAGTCGGACTCGCGCATGGAGGGTCCCGTATCATCTTAGTAGGGGAAACCCCTTTAATTTTTACTTTATTTTTTATTATTTGTTGTTAAAGCGACAACAGAAATACACATTCTGTGAAAATTTAAACTGTCTAACTATTACGGATCACGAGATACAGCCCGCTGACAACCAGACGGACGGACAGCGGAGCCTTAGTAACAGATCCCATTAGTTACCCTTCGGGTACCGAACCCTGAAAACAAAAAAATAGTTAATTCAAAAGACAAAGAAGACGAAGAGTTAATGGTTTGATCATGATGAGAGGACGAATGAAAGGCTAAGACGACTAACAAAAGGTATTTAAAAGGCAGAAGTGACTGGAAACGTCATGACACGACGCGACACCCTAGTAGGACAAACACTGAACCTTTTTGGTGATGTTCTTCAAAGGTCAGGCGCTTAAAGTACTCGCAATCGGCGTGCAGTCGTGCGTGTATTACCAGGGGTCTAAAATGACCGGTATAACAGAATCATAATAAGATGAATCACGTTAAAATTATTAAAATGTTCACAGACGCAGTTAATATTATGAATTGTCCATTTACGAATTGTAACGGAATTCATATTATGATTCTGCTAATTTAGACCCCATGGCCATTTTAGACCCCCCAGATGTATGAACGAGGGCGAAACAAAAGGAGTGTGTAAGAATGGTAGCAGGTGGCGACACTACAGAAAGTGTCTGCCTACCCTGTGAGAAGCGGGAGCCTTTGTATGTATGTATGTGTAAACATAATTAATTCAAGAATTTCAGCAATACATGCTGTATGCTAATATTCAAATATGCAAAATATTTCGGTCGGTAACAACTTGTACCATTCGATCAGAATTTGAAACATTCTCAATATTCTCATTGCATTCGTAAAGTTATGTTCTACTTCTAAGTTCGCGTGCTGTAGTCCGAATTTATTTGATACCTGGCGCTAAACGACTGATTTAAGGTCCTTGGCCATAAATTCACCGAGTATGGTCTGACTGGCTATTTGGCGCCCAAATGGGCCAATCAAATATGTGTTGAATGTGAATGTGTTAATTAAGCTAATTAGTGTGGTGAAGATTTCTATTACACGGTGGGTACAGATAGGTGTAAAAGTCCCTAGTCTGGCACCATAGTGTGAGTATTTTAGGCTCAGCTATGATTCTCGAGCCCTGGCGGTATTCGAGAACATTCTAACAAGACGTTCTAAAAATATCGAAGACTAGCTTTTGCTCGCGGCTTGGCTCTCGTTTTGTACGGAATTTACTCACGGGAACGTTTTAAATGTAGCCTATAACACTGGGGGATAATGTAGCTTGCCGTTAGTGAAAGATTCTCGGAATCGAACCAGCAGCTCCGAAGATTACCCCCTACATACAAGAGATCCACTAGACGTTTGCGACATACCATCTCGACTCTGACGTCTCTAATTTATCTATCAGTTATTCTAATTAGATTGAGAGTCAGCACTCTTCGAATTCCAAAAATACGTAAGACACGACTGTCTGACGGACTGCACAAAACATCCATCCGTCACCACTTAAAGTAGACAATAGGAAGCTGTAGCTGAAAAGAATAAGAGCGACAACAATCTCACCAGCAACACGTGTCTGTTATGTTTATACTGTTCTAATATTTCGTTTATTTATTTCGGTACTCATTAATTACATTCTAAAATACATCAATACAAAATAATATTAAAAATAAAACATTTAAAAATAGTAGCCCACCGGTATCGGGGACAGGGTCCAAGCTACCGGCTGTCAGAGCGCGAGAGGATCTTCCTAACAACACAGGCCGTGTCCAAGAGTACCGGGGTCTGAATCAAGCCCTTGATCCAGCTGCCTAACGAGAGCCTCTACAGGTATAGGTCGAGCTCGAGGATTTTGGCAATTAAGGCTTTGCTCAAATGACTTTCGCCACAAAGATCCAAAGAGAGAGAACTCAGCGAGAGTTCACATCCCACATGTCGATAATATCGCGAGCCAAGTCAAGATACTCATTATTATAGTTATTAGTTTGTTATGCTCAGGAATCAGTCCCTGGTAGTATTTTTAAATTCATTATCAATTTGCTTTTTGTGCCAATATTCCTGTCTACAGTTCGAGAACTTTTTATTACTCTTTCCTTTCTAATAAGGATACAGAGCGCTGATTAGAATTTTTGATGAGAAATTCGTATTACTCATCAATACATATAATATAATATCATCAGCAGGTCAGTGCGTCAGTGGATGTATTCTGCGGCGGGATTGAATTAAGTCACCGAAAAGTGTATGTCAAACTTGGTGAAATTCGTAAAAAAAAATATTAAACGCGTTCAGGTTATTCCACTTTATTTCAAACGTGTCATAATATAGGTATTCGTGTATGTACTGTTTAAATAAATAAAGAGACCATAATTATATCGTATGCTATACACCATTATTTTTAGGTCGTTCTGGAGCCGAATACCATGAACTCGATCATCGAACTCGAAACGATTGGGACTATTTTTTTCAAAAAAACAACAAAAAAAAAATACGAAAGAATAAATTTAATGTTTTTTTTTTGTGAAATAATGAGAATCGATCGATGAATGAATTTTTCAATGGGTATCGTTCGCATGTGTTGCCGATCGTGGATACGTTTTACACACACATATGCATTTAAGTTCTCATTATTTCAAAAAAAAAAACATTAAATTTATTCTTTCGTGTTTTATTTTAATGATATCGAAATCAATAACACTAATAAAAAATTAGACTAAAACTTAAATAAAATCTGTTTTAACATTACCGCAACTAAACATACAGACGGCTGACTACTCTTAGTAGATATACAAGTCAGTAATAATATGTATTCGGTCAAACACAACCGTAAAGCAACTATGTACCGAACCGATTCAGTAGAACCTACCTACCCACCGGCCTTCACCATATATGGCGACACAATCGCCTCATTGATTGACCATAGCGACCACATGTTGGCATAACTTGCAACGCTCCTATGTGCTTATAGAATTTGCAGAGATTTCTATGGCTGCATGCTATACTTTTGGCAAAAGATTTTTCTAGTTTGTCTTGATTCCCTTGATGTTTTTGTTTTTTTGAAAAAAACTTCTTTTGTATTATTTACGTAGGATTTTTGTTGAACTGGATTAAATTTATGAATAATTCAACACAAGCTGCATGCCTGCATCTAGATTTTCGACAGACACAGTAGTTAAACGAATCTGGGTTCACGTTCCCAAACAAAAGATTTCCATCATTTTTATACGAGTACACATTATACTGACTGCAAAATCACAATTCATTTGGCAAATTTACACGTAAACCCTGGTTTCCACCAAAACCGAGAAAAGCGTTGCGGAGAGAAGACGTCGAGGAATTGGGGAATCTACCAACCGCATTCGTTGACATCCACATCGCGTCACTTCTGTGACAGGTCAAATCTTACTACACGTCACCGTACCGCTCCACTCGACAACACTTTGGTTGAAACCAGGCCTTATAGCCTTAAAATATCTATAACGTTATTCCTTTTCTAGTCCACATGTATCGTCAGACACCTCCAATCCGTCTACATCAGGCCTTACGACAGCAGACACACAGCACGAAGACAAAATGAGAAGAAATGACGAAGATGCCCCTTCCAAAGAAAACGAGGGATCCGTTTCAGACTGGGTGTCTGGCGGACCCTTCGGCACTAAGGGAGCAGTCCTGGTCTTCAGATCGTGCGTCCTAGCATCCAGGACGCCTTCCATGGAGTCGGAAACTAAAACAATAGGTAACAACACAGGGACTGCAATACTACTGAACAAAGCTAAGAATATGGCGCGGAGACTGGTCGCGGAGCCTCACTCTTTCGCGATGAGACCGAAGAATATAATGCACGATGTGATGGAGACATTTGGGAGTACTAACAACAAGTATAGTGGGACTGCTTACGTGGTGCGTCATGTGAGTGATGCGAACATGCTCGAATCGGTGTGCACGGACGAACAGGGGCACGAGGAACGTACTGACTCGGTGACGCACAAGCGGGACATCGAGGATGTTCTTCACGACCTCAAAAAGATCACGCTAAAGAAACATCTGAACATCGAGAATACAACAGCTAACATCAAACCGCCGGAAGAACCGCCACCTCAGAGTTCTAAGGGTAAATATTGTTAAACTCTTCTTATCGTGTCGATAGTAATCTAAATTGAGTCTGCTCATAATTCGACATCGAGTTTAGCGTCTTCAGTAGCGTCAATCAGTTCCTGTAACGTGCAGACACCCAGGGCACGATATTAGGTGTGTAATCTTGTTGTAGCATGCAGGCTGACACTCTATTGAGCCGGAGCGAAGGAATAACGAATACGATTTACGGTCTTTTACGAAGATTGAGCAGAAAACCGTTAAATATTGTTTAATTTCCCTCCACTTCCGTTCATCCCGTGCGGTTCTTACATATAACTGTACGCCGACCGCTGGTCGTCATCGCATGATCGCATTAGTTACCCTTAAAACCCAAAAGTATAATTTAATTTTACTAAGCTTCAGCCCTCGAAACATATTTGATACTCATACTCCCTTTCCAGACAGCAGTAACGATAAAAAAGGCAAGAAGAACAAGGGTAAGCACAAGCGTAAGGTCCCAGTGTGTCAGCGCTCGACGTCGCCTGGTCTCGACAGTGATGACTCGGAACATCTGCTGGTGAAGGAAGTCGAGAGCGTCAAGGTATTAACGCCCGTATTTATAACCTCTTGTTTGACAGATTCATGAGATGTTGGGTTGCCCTAACGTCCCATCCGGACTAATCCGGAGCAGTGGTGGCAAACTGGTACTGGCCCTGACTTACGTTCAAACCTATTGTGGCACATTTTTTGTTATTGTTACCATCAACACCGCTATCAAAACGGTGAACGAGAACATTGGGGGTTGTCCTTTATTCACGTGAGGTTCAAACAGGGAAATATAATCAGGGTCAGAATAAAATCACGATCGGGGGATGGAGATAATGTAAAAATCACGTGTATTTTTGTTTGACGTGTACAATTTTTTTACCAGTAATGAATTAAAACCGAAGCAAGCGAGTTTATGCCTAAAAATCCGATAGGTAAAAAATGGTTTTTAATTTTAATTAAAATTTATGCCTAAAAATCCGATAGGTAAAAAATGGTTTTTAATTTTAATTAAAAACTAAAAAAAAAACTAAGATATCGGATTTTTTCTAACAGATTCAAAAACTATCTGATCTTTGCAATAAAAAATATACGTGATGCTGGAGGGTAGCCAAAAACCTCGCGACGTATCACCAAGGGCGAGGGGGTTTATACATGTGGCAAAAACCTTACGTAATTAAAGGATGCCCCTTTGTGGGAAAACTGCCATGTTCTAAAACCAAAAGAAGATATGTCACATCGATCAACCCGCGGTGGATCCGCTTGATGGATTGTGGACCGCTCTCGGCTCAGAGGAAATATGGGTCCCAGCAGTGGGAACATTATAGGCTGATTACGAAATCAAAGGCTGCGGGTGGTTACTTGAACTTATGGCTGACACTCACAGTTTATTTAGGTAAAAACTGATTTTATTAAAATTTTGTCAATAATTTAAAATGCATCTTTAAACAGGCGCACAAGCTCAAATGGAAACGAGAATAAATAAACTTGATGCCCTCTAAGCATCTCTACTCCAGCAGACTTGTCGTTATTTTATGACTTACTAACCCTCATTTACGCAATCCCACAAAACCTGCACAACGGTTTTCAACTAAAATTAAACTTTCATTCCACCACCAGGTCCTAGAAAGCAGTCACATGCCAGCCCGACTCCTCAAAATCACCTACAAACTGGTCAACACAGAGACCAAACTTCTTCACCGGTTACTTCAAGCCCATGGTCTTCAAGAAACCGTGACTGAAGGCAAGGAGTTCAACCTGCTCTGGTCAGGCTTGCACCCCAAGCCTGATGTCCTGAGGGCCTTGTCGCCTTACCAAAGAGTCAACCACTTCCCCAGGTGAGGATTAGTGTACGAAAACGTGAATTACTGTCAGTATTTTTTAATTTGTTTTGTTTTTACCCATTACTTTAAAATTTTTGCAGCAGTTTAAGAAAGTTGTTTATATTTTGTGGTCTATATTTGGTTAACAAAACACGCGTTTTAATCCATCTTCAAGTCTTTCGTGTTAGAAATTTATGAGTACACATGACTGAAAAGTTAGTTAAACTTAACTTTAACATAATGTAATGTACATAAAGCACAGACAAAATATTGGTGTAGAATAAAGCTTATTCTATGTAATTAACTAAGCATGAGAAACTGACTCACTGGGTAGGATATGGATTTGAACTCTATTTTTTGTATGCTTCATCATTATTTGTACCCATATTCAAGCAAAATGAATGATTTGATTTGCTTTGTCAGGCAAAGTGAATTATTGCGATGCGAATCTTTATGTTCAAGTCTAATTCTAAGTGGCACTATTTCAATCAATATAAGATTCACATTCATCCATTCAGAATAATTTGTGCGTTAAGAATCAGAAAATCAACATCAAAAACAGCATTTCCCGGAATCATCCTTAAAAGACCTTAATAGACCTTCCCTTAAAAAAACAACTCTCATTCAAGAATATTGACAGTAGTTCACTGTAGGCCGATGTTCCTACTGCGCCAATTGCTGGATGCTCACGGTCTGCAACAAGCGGGCGTGGACTCCACCTCTTGGACACTTTTGTGGTCAGCGCCCCAGATCCCCTTCGAAGTCCTCCAATCTATGACAAAACGACAGAAAGTCAATCATTTTCCAAGGTAATCTTGCTTTCAATTATTTTGAACCCTTGGACACCGATTGAATTGGCTTTATAGTACCTCCACAACCAAGTTAGGTAACACGATATCTCTTGAAAGGACTGCATTATCAAAACACTATCCCCCTTCCACCATCAGAAAAAAGGTGAAAGCCTCAGGGTAGCCCGCGAAATTCAAATTTTCTTACGTTTTTGTAATTTGTCGGTCAGTGTCAGGTTGTATGCTGCACATAATGTAATTTGCAATTTGCACATAATGTAATTACAACTCTCTAAATCCCATTGAATGACTTTTTCTTGACATAGTCATTCAATGGGGTTAAACTAACTTCATCATCTGCCTAGCCTTTTCCTAACTTTGTTATGGTCGGCTTCCAGTCTAACCGGATGCAGCTGAATACCAGGTTTTTTACATGGAGCGACTGCCTATCCTGACCTCCACAACTCAGTTAGTACTGGGTAATACGATATCTTTGGTAAGACTTGTGAGACTTTCGGTCCATTGACTACCTGTAACGACTGTCAAAGATCTATCAATGACAGCCGGGACCATGTAATGGGTGGTCACCCATCCACAGACCAACATAGGCAAGCACGGCTTAACCTAAAGATCGAGCCGAACGGCTGTTATTATTTAACCACGATTAGAATTCTTCAAATTAAACTAACTTAAAGGGGTTTTATTGATAATTTTAATGATTATAACTCTGTAAAGCCATATTTGTTACTGCCGCGAATCATGTATTAATCAACATACACTTTTTCAAATTTGGAAATCAGCAAATGACTCCTCCCGCTCTGGGCGGAGCGGAAGGGACTTATACTGACTAAAACCCACCCATGTTCCTTCTTAGCGCTTCGTGTCCCAGAGCCGCGGTATCTCTTTCGAACAGTCCTGCAGCCCTGGCAGGCATCGGCCCAAGACGACCCCACCCCGGGACATCGCATTCCTCGTCGTGAGGGCTCTCATACGCATGATAGTGTCCACCGTCGAGCGCCGCTTGCGGAAACCAAACTAGTGTTCCGCAAAATCCGGCCCCATCCCCGCAAGGTGCCCGGGGAGGCGGTTTGCAATGACTCTTTCAAAGAGCTTGGCCACCTCTTCAAGCAGCACGATGGACCGGTATGCGGACGGAGAATCCGCAGGTATCCCCGGCTTCCGAATGAGGACCAGCTTAAGACGGGTAGTCTTCCAACGAAGCCGCAACTGGCCTCTCTCCAAGCATGCTAGGAGCCCCACCAGTCGGGGCCCGAAATATCGGGGCATAAAAACTCTGACACCAATCTGGTTAGGCACTAACCACACGAAAAAGAAAAGAAAAAAGTCAGAAGCCCGAAGGTTTGACAACCAGTCTTTGCATAGAGCATCGTGTTATGTTGAGAACTGGGTTGTGGAAGTCAGATAAGCAGTCACTCCATGTAAAATACTGGTATTCAGCTGCATCCGGTTAGACTGTAAGCCAATTCAAACATAGTTGAAAAAAGGCAAGCTGGAGATGACTCAAGGACTTTATTTCCCTTTCAGATCCTACGAGCTGACTCGGAAAGACAAACTCTTCAAGAACATAGAGAAGATGCAGTACTTCCGAGGTCTGAAGCAGTTCGACTTCATCCCTACTACGTTCCTGATGCCGGCAGAGTTCAAGGACCTCTGTACTACCCACTACAGGACCAAAGGCCCTTGGATTGTGAAGCCGGCTGCGTCGAGTAGGGGGCGAGGGATTTATATTGTTAATACTGTACGTATCATTTCGCTGAAACCAATACTCGAAATTTTGGTCAATGGATATTTATTTGACTTCTGGGTTAACGGAATTCTAAGGCCATCCCATAGTCTCAAGCAAACAACTTAATTGAACAATAAGGGTGTTGAGTTATTTGGTCTGCTTAACTTCCGCCATTTTATTTTATTTCTAAAATAGCGACCACCATTAAACCTGTATCAATCAATAGCTGGCATTAGTGGAAACAAGATTTGTATGTGACCAAATCTTCTATAGCGTCACGTTTCCGAGATATAATTTATAATTAACTAGCACAAACACTTACACACACCCAAACTATCACTCACACACACACACACACACATGCACACACAGACACTCACCTACACACACCCCCTCATGAACACCCACTGCCACCCACACACACACACACCCACACACCCCCTCTTTTCTACTAAATTTTTACACTAATGTTGGTTATATTCAGTATTTATTATTCTGGAACAATTGTTTTCTTGTTTGGATGGGCGTTGGTAGCTGCGACACAGTTATAAACTTTTGTAGCTATCATCGTTTTCTTTGTAATTGTGCCCTGTATAATTTCCAGAATAAAAATTTTTTACTTTTACTTTAATTATGTAACTATACTTGTTTTAAACTCATAGTTTGAGCTTTATTAAGTAAACTAAATATATGCATTATTAAACTTAGGTATACTGTCACTTACGGGATATCTTCCGTGCGCTTGCAACAGCGTCGAAATATCGGGAGCTCAAAATCATGAACAATCACGTAAGATATCCTACGGGATATCTTTTTTATCTTAGTGACAGTATAAGTTTAGTTTTAAACCGTGAAAGCTTAAAACAGTAAATGCAAAATATTAAATAAACTTAATTAAATAAACTAACAACAAACTAAACAAGGACATCAAAAAACTAGAGAACCCCATAGCTCACATTTATTTACAAAAACTACCATCTACTACTACACTACCCACCCCCTACCGCTCCTACTTTTTTTTTTCGAATAAACTTCTTTTTTTATTTGAGTAAACTGCCTCGTTAGTGTAGTGGTCGCAGTCGTGACAGCTGATCTGAAGGTCCTGGGATCGATTCGCAGGTCGGTCAAATTGTTATTAGGTTTTTCCCAGTAGCAGCCACTGAGTCTAGATTTGTGCCTGGTTGGCAATAGGCTCGCCCGCTATTACATGGGACTTAAACATAACTGGCGAAATGTGGGTGTACTATTAGGTACACCTCTGCCTAACCCTTCAGGAATTACAGGCGTGATGTTATGTATATTATTTTTTTCTAGCCTGAACAAATCCCAAAAGGCGAGAACGTAGTAGTAGCGAAGTACATAGACAAGCCTCTACTAATTGGAGGTCACAAATGCGACCTCCGCCTCTACGTGTGCCTGACCTCCATCGACCCTCTCCTCATATACCTGTACGAGGAGGGACTGGTGCGGTTCGCTACCGTGAAGTATGATAAGACGAACAAGAACCTCTGGAATCCCTGTATGCATCTGTGTAATTACAGCATCAATAAGTATCATACGGATTATATCAAGTGAGTGGATTCTAGTTAAATAGTAGTTTAAGAAGTAACTCTTATAGTTAACCGCATGTAGTACCGATCTTAAACCACGAAAAAAGTTATTTTGTTACTATGGCATTTTCAAATAAAAAGTTTAACTAAATATAGCCATATATTTAGTTAAACTTTTTATTTTAAAATGTAAAGAACCATTCAAAATCGAAGAAATATAGGTTTTCGCAATTACCTTTATACGGAAAATCAACACATCTAACAAAAGTTTCTCCTTTCATTATAATTCTGTAAGTACATATGTCTTACAGCCGCGAATAATATTTTAATCAACATACAACCTAGCACTGGCCTGCAAATTGCAAAAAACCCAAGAAATTTTGAATTTCGCGGGCTGGTTGGAGCATTCCCCTTAAGTCTAAAATGGAATAAATATATTTATATTCTCCTATTTTATTTAATCAATAATGTGGTCCAACAGATGCGACGACCCAAACGCCGGCAACATAGGCCACAAGTGGACACTGTCGGCACTACTGCGTCACCTGCGGAAGCAAGGCCGCAACACCACGGCTCTAATGGCCGCCATCGAGGACCTGGTGGTCAAGTCCATCCTGTCTTCAGCTCAGACCATCACTGCGGCCACCAGGGTGTTCGTACCCAACTTCTTTAATTGCTTTGGTAAGTACATTATAAATTGTTGATTTAATCTTTTACTCTGGACCCTCTTAATGAGCACGTCTTTCTACATCTTTCTCACATACCTATATGTAAATAATGTGATTTTATAATCACTTTAGGATTTTGAAATATAACTACCTATAACTATTCTGGAGTTGCTCTGATAACAAATGTTTTTATTAATTAATAGCTGATGCCCGTGGCTTCGCCCGCGTGGATGTCGGTTATCGCGACCAAAAGTTTAGTAATCATGAAATTTTGATCCCGTTCCCGCAACCCATGGGAACCTATTCCAGGGATAAAAAGTAGCCTATGTCTTATTCCAGGCTATATATAATCTATCCCTGTACCAAATTTTAGCCAAGATTCGGCTTTTTTAAAGTATTAAAATGGATATAGTATGTTATTCTTAAAAGATAGACATATGCCATCGTGGACTTTTCTGTAGACCTATATAAGATACACAATTCCACCATACATCATTTTGTTATATCTCAAAGGGTTTAGACAGCGTTTTCGTTGAAAGCTCCCAGACGGCTTATTTTTTCCGACACCTCAAACAAATATCATTATATTTTAGCCAATGTACAAAAACTTGACAAATTATATACTAAAACCTTCCTATCCATTGGTGAAATAGCATGCAAATCGGTGCAGTAGTTTTTGAGTTTATCGCGAACAGACAGACAGACAGACGCGGCCGAGGACTTTGTTTTATAATATGTAGTGACTATGCCTTCAACATTTAAAATAACACACTTAAAACTAGGTACAACTATTAATCTTACCTGAAAATAAAAACAACATTTAAAGCTAATATTCGCAAATCCTTTTTAGTTATTTAGATCAACTCTCATTCGCACGTTTGTAGATTATGCTCACCGTCATAGCCCAATGTACGTGCTCTACAGTTTCTGCCACAGACCGTATAACATCAAATATTATGCGCGGGAAACAAACAGAACGCAGTGTTAACTTTGTTTATATGTATAATCTTAACATGAATGAATACCAAGATCTTGTAAAAATATTTTGATTTAAAAGAGTGTTCATGGAGTTTGTTACCCATTCTTCTCCATAGAGATCTACGCTTTGGAATGGGCAACTACAGTACTGTCACAAGTTATTATGCCTTGTGAATTTGACTGTAGCTTCGTTTTCTTTTTTCTGCAATCAAAAGTGCCTGTAATGGTCTAATTGAAATAAGTGCTTTCGAGTTTAAGTTTATTATGAATTAGCCGAGATTTTCCAACGACCCAGAGAGCAGCGGTAGCCCAGTGGTGGCGGCTCCGACTTACGAACAATAAGTCGTGGTTTCGAACCCAATCAGGCGCATTACTTTGTGTAATTTATTTCATCACCACTTCTCTCAAAAACGGAGAAGGAAACATCGTGAGGAAACCGGCACGTCCTAGAACCAAAAGTTCGAAGACATGTGACACCTACCAATCCGCACTGGGCCCGCGTGGTGGATTATAGCCCATTCCCTCTCATAGAGAGGAGGCCGTGTGTCCCAGCAGTGGAAACATTATAGGCTGATTATGCTTCCCCAACGATGTTGGAGTCGACGTCCAGTCTACCCGTATTCTGAAGCCGGTTGGAGCTAAAAACTACAACCCTACTAAAGTACACTGTTGTTTCAGAGTTGTTCGGCTATGACATTCTGATCGACGACATGCTCAAGCCGTGGCTGTTGGAAATCAATTTGTCGCCCAGGTAATATTTTCTGCGTCCTCATTGTGATAATAATACGACAATTTCTAAAATTAATTGACACGAAACCTAATGTCCGTACTGCCGACAGATAATCCGGTGGGAGTCCCACTGGATGATCCGTCGACAGTCCAAGAAACACCTACAGTCTTAGCGAAGATTGCAGATGTGGTGTGATATACATAGTTTGTGCCTCTCTTCCATATCCACACTCGCATCATCAATTAAACATTACGTTAAATCGCACAATAAAACTGTCATCGTTGTCGATATCTGACAAAATGCATTGTGTTCTTCACCTAGCCTGGCTTGCGACAGTCCACTGGACGCGCGAGTGAAGTCAGCTCTATTGGCAGACACACTGACCTTGGTGGGTCTACCGGCCGTGCCCATGTGCAAGAACGACATCGCCACGCAGAACAACTCGCTCAAGATGCGCATCGGTGCGGTAAGTTCATCATCTTCATCCATTGCTAGACAGGTTAGACACACACTGACCCTCGTGGTTCTGCCCATGTACAAAACTGTTCCAAAACTTAGATCTCTTTGGAGAGGAATGGGTAAGAAACTCCATGGACACTATTTTCAATCAAAAATATTGCTACAAAACCTTGATTACATCATTCCGTGTGATCAAAAACTGTAAATGCAGATCGAAATTTAAAAAATAATGTAAAGCAACGTCTTCATTTGTCTATTGAAGAGATGGCGGGACGAGCGGGACAGAACCAACTACCAGTGATCTACATTCGCCCTGGATTGAAAGATTTAGAGGTCATTGGGCGAGGCCTTTGCCCAGCAGTGGGATGACACATGCTAATAGTAAAGGAATGTCTCCTAAGACTGTTTTCCTGCAGCTACAACGGTTATGGTTGCCCTTACTGCCCAATCTCAAAATTCCATCCAGTGTATGCGTTTGGTCTCTGAACCCATCTTTAAATCGATTAATTCTAAAAAGTTTTCAAATGGACAGCTTATTCTTAACACCCGACAAAAAAGAGGGGTGTTATAATAATTTTGTTTGAAAGAAGTCTAAATCGAGACTGATCTGAGCTATGTTTCAAGAAAATCTGTCACCTCTTTTCTAGTTGATGAAGAGATGTAACCAACGTCTATATCTGTTCGATTCAAAATTTGAAATTCGTTCACTTGTCGACATTGGCGTCGCCGGGGGGGGGGGGGGGTTGGTGGCAGCTGCCCCTCCTAGAGTCTTTTTAATTTATAAAAAATCTTGTTTTTTACAAATTAAATTACCTGTTGACACAGATTTTGTAAGTACCTACGTACACACTCTAACTAAAATATTTTTAACCCCCCGCCAAAAAAGAGGGGTGAGACATTTTGACCTCAAATATCGTATTCTATTCTACGTATCCAAATTCATTCGAGACAAGATGTAAAACTTTTCGAGCTTGCTACGCTCACCCTTGCAGACTTACTGTCTTTTGTATCTTAACTTTGTCTGTAAGTCGACCAAGTAACTTCGGTATGATGGTGACACTCTACCTTGGACAGGTTAGAACTGTTTCAAGTTCTAACCTGTCCAAGCCAAGTTCAAAGTGTCAAAAAAATTTTGAGATCGCTTCGCTCGCTCTTACAGCATTCATTCTTTCGGAAGTTATCTTTATGTATTAGTCGACCAAGTAACTCCTGTATGAATGATCAAAACAATTCTTACTTGTCCAAGGCAGTGTCAAAAAATTTTCGAGCTCGATACGGTCGCTCTTGCAGCCTACATTCTATTAAACCTCGGCTTTATATATAATTCGCCCATGTAACTCCTGTTTGCAGGGTCGTAAGAATTCTAACCTGTCCAGTAACAAGGTAGGATGTTTACATTTTCTAGCTCGCTCTTGCGGACTACGTTCTCTTTAGTCTTAACTTTGTCTAAAAGTCGACCAAGTAACACCTGTATGATTGATCGAAACAGTTCTAACCTGTCCAAGGCAGGGTGTTAAATATTTCGAGCTGGCTCCGCTCGCTCTTGCGGACTATATTCTCTTGAGTCTTAACTTTGTCTAAAAGTCGGGGGGCGGAGGCCCATGGGCTCAGATACAATGTTAAGAAAAGTGAAGAACTGACATACAAGGCAGGCACTAAAACCTACCCGATTGCACTCTCGCTGAAATTTGTGGAAGTCCTTTAAATAAGGTCACATCTTCCAAGTATCTGGACCACTGGGTTTCCGAAGACCTAAAAGACAGCCTGGACATTGAGAGTGAGCGCTGAGCGTTGGCTGTCCGCTGCAATATGTTGCCTCGCAGATTTGCGAAATGCTCGTTGAAGTAAAGGCTACGCTGTTCACAGCGTACTGTCGGTCGTGGTAATGGGGTTGCCGCGCTACTGCAGTCCTACCGGCATGCTCGCAGAAACTGGCATAGATGGCTTTCAAACAATCGTGCGATGAATGTGCCATGCTGCTATGCACCTGCCATGGGTACGCGTCAGCCCCAACAGCCTGAAAACTATTGCCGACAGGTGGGTCAGTCCCATACTGGGGCATTGGATACGCCTACATGCGCTTTTCTGGTAGATGTAGTACTAATACCAGTTTTTAAGTTGTGTGTTGTACCAACCAAATGGACTTTCTCTAAAATAAAAGAATTTTATTAATTATTAAAGCTGATCTGCCACTCGGAGTATTAAGCAGCTTTGTTCGATGCAGTCGATATAACTGTCGTTGTGTGTCGCAGTGCCGGCGCGTGCACTCGGCGGAGAACGTGTTCGTGCGCGGGCGGCGCGCGCCGGGCGAGGCGGCGCTGGCGCTGACGGGCGAGGAGCTGCGCCTCGTGCGCGCCGTGCGGGCGCAGTACGCGCGCCGGGGCGGCTTCGTGAGGATCTTCCCCTCGCAGAACTCGTGGCAGAAGTACTCGCAGTATTTAGGTTAGTGATCATGACTAGCTGACGGGCGAGGAGCTGCGCCTCGTGCGCGCCGTGCGGGCGCAGTACGCGCGCCGGGGCGGCTTCGTGAGGATCTTCCCCTCGCAGAACTCGTGGCAGAAGTACTCGCAGTATTTAGGTTAGTGATCATGACTAGCTGACGGGCGAGGAGCTGCGCCTCGTGCGCGCCGTGCGGGCGCAGTACGCGCGCCGGGGCGGCTTCGTGAGGATCTTCCCCTCGCAGAACTCGTGGCAGAAGTACTCGCAGTATTTAGGTTAGTGATCATGACTAGCTGACGGGCGAGGAGCTGCGCCTCGTGCGCGCCGTGCGGGCGCAGTACGCGCGCCGGGGCGGCTTCGTGAGGATCTTCCCCTCGCAGAACTCGTGGCAGAAGTACTCGCAGTATTTAGGTTAGTGATCATGACTAGCTGACGGGCGAGGAGCTGCGCCTCGTGCGCGCCGTGCGGGCGCAGTACGCGCGCCGGGGCGGCTTCGTGAGGATCTTCCCCTCGCAGAACTCGTGGCAGAAGTACTCGCAGTATTTAGGTTAGTGATCATGACTAGCTGACGGGCGAGGAGCTGCGCCTCGTGCGCGCCGTGCGGGCGCAGTACGCGCGCCGGGGCGGCTTCGTGAGGATCTTCCCCTCGCAGAACTCGTGGCAGAAGTACTCGCAGTATTTAGGTTAGTGATCATGACTAGCTGACGGGCGAGGAGCTGCGCCTCGTGCGCGCCGTGCGGGCGCAGTACGCGCGCCGGGGCGGCTTCGTGAGGATCTTCCCCTCGCAGAACTCGTGGCAGAAGTACTCGCAGTATTTAGGTTAGTGATCATGACTAGCTGACGGGCGAGGAGCTGCGCCTCGTGCGCGCCGTGCGGGCGCAGTACGCGCGCCGGGGCGGCTTCGTGAGGATCTTCCCCTCGCAGAACTCGTGGCAGAAGTACTCGCAGTATTTAGGTTAGTGATCATGACTAGCTGACGGGCGAGGAGCTGCGCCTCGTGCGCGCCGTGCGGGCGCAGTACGCGCGCCGGGGCGGCTTCGTGAGGATCTTCCCCTCGCAGAACTCGTGGCAGAAGTACTCGCAGTATTTAGGTTAGTGATCATGACTAGCTGACGGGCGAGGAGCTGCGCCTCGTGCGCGCCGTGCGGGCGCAGTACGCGCGCCGGGGCGGCTTCGTGAGGATCTTCCCCTCGCAGAACTCGTGGCAGAAGTACTCGCAGTATTTAGGTTAGTGATCATGACTAGCTGACGGGCGAGGAGCTGCGCCTCGTGCGCGCCGTGCGGGCGCAGTACGCGCGCCGGGGCGGCTTCGTGAGGATCTTCCCCTCGCAGAACTCGTGGCAGAAGTACTCGCAGTATTTAGGTTAGTGATCATGACTAGTTGATGGTCGATCGACATCCACCAGGCTATATACGAGTAGGTCGCTTCAAAACATAGAGTCAACGATCCATCGGTGTTATCCAGCTGCCATGCACCACATTTAAACGATCTGAACGAAAAATTTGTGTTATTGATCGATCACAATCTAGTCGCACGTTTCTACAAAGGTAATTAATCTAAGAGAAGCAGTGCAGACATTTAGCGACCGTAAAATAAGGATAATCGTGAAAGCCGTCAGATTCCGGTGTTTTAACGTTACACTGTTACGTTAAAAACGCATTTTCATTGATATATTGGAATTTACAACATTTTCTATTACAAGTTAGTAATTTAACTCATTACGTTTGCCCCACAGACCCAGTGACAGGCATCCCAGTGTGCTCCACCTCGCTGAACAACAACATCCCGTACCAGGTGGTGCAGCACAACTACAACCTGCTGGTGCACTCGCACGTGCTGCCGCACTTCCAGCACGCCACCGTCGCCACCAGCCTCACCGACACGCCGCAGAGGTAAGGCTGCCCCGGCACGACGAGCCCACTGCTGGACATAGCTCTCCCCCTGACATGGCCAAAGTGTGGTGACTCGGACCATGAACCTGAACACCTTTTGTTATATGACTTTTTTTAGTTTTTCATACATGTTGATCAGCTGATCACGTCAATTCCTATAGAAATGTCAATTATTTTTTCGCGAATTTCAAGAAAGTTTTTCAGTTTCATGATCCGCGACACCTCATCTCCGTAACACCTTGTATGGAGACAAAAATCTTCTGACATCATCACATACTTCGCCAGTCATCTTGGTAGCGCGACCTTCATAACAATTAAGTCAGACATCTCAATTAATTTCGCAGGTAACAGTATCGCGGGACATAATCGCATAGCCAGTGAATAGAACGTCTGCGAAGTGTCTGTATACTAACAATATCTTGACGAGTTAGGCTTTAACATCTGAAGAGACAATGTTTCAGATGAAATAAATATTTTTGAATTTGTAATATCTATTCCAGGTTAGGTTATTAAGACACCCGTCTGGCCAGATCCTTTCAATGGAGGAACATAGCCATCTATCTCCAAATATATATTTTGTCGCTCATTACAAAAATCGTTTATCTGCAGGCTAAAGCGTTACGAAGCAGTGAGCATCACCTGCCAGGCGCCCGCCGTGTGGCTGGGAGAGACCACGCCGCAGCTGCACGACACGCGCCGCGCCAAGGAGCTCGTTAAAAAACAGCTCATGGAGGGAATGAAGCTCACGTGAGTGCTACATAACATTCTAGAACTCAAAATAAACATCTGTTACGGTCCTATACTTTTTTTGCTTTACGTCATTTCTTACGCATCTGAGCTCTTTGAAATACATTACTAGTAAGTTCAGTGTATGTTTAGGGCGTCTCCCCCTGATGTTTCTACTCATCTTTGCCTCGTAAATATCTTTTGTTAGTCACACATATGCACATGCCTCATGAATAACATCGTTAGTATGAGGTCCTGGGTTAGACCTCCAGGTCGTGCAGAGTTATTGGTTTTTCCATCAGGAATATGTCAGTAGCAGTAACGACTCTGGATTTGTACCCGGTTGATGGCAATAAGCTCGCCCTCTATTATATGGGACTTAAACATAAACGAAGTGTGGGTGTAGTATTAAGTACATCTCTGCCTAACGTTCAGGGCATTACAGAGGTGATGTTGTTAGAAGCAAGGCTCATAGTAGTGACGTGTGCCTGCAGCATGGGCGAGTCCCGGCGCGCGTTCGGTCTGTTCCTGACGCACGTGCTGAAGCGCGTGTCGTCGCCCAGCAACGAGCTGGGCGTGGCGCACGCGGCGCTGGTGCTGCGCTTCCTCAAGCGCGCCTCCGCGTCGCTGCGCATGCCCTACAATGTAAAGGTGACGAGCTATACGCATGCTGCACCAGCTTTTATTCTCACACACTCATTTTAAGATGGATGCGTTTGATTGATCCCTTCAAAACTTTTTTTTGTCATCTATGATAATTCAATGCATTTGATCATCTGTGGCCCAACAGTGAGAACATTACAGGCTTATTATGCTTGTGCTAATCATAATTACCTGTTTTACTCAAGAGAGACCACAACATAAAAAAACCGGCCAAGTACGAGTCGGACGGAACGAACCACTACCACCACCAGCACTAGCTGGCATCTCTTTAAACATGTATTATATGGGACAAAATCTTCTCAAAAGCATCACATTTCCGAGATATAAGCCATCAATATTACAATATTCGCCATCAGCGAAACTTTGATAACTTATATTTTTAATTAATTAGCTGAAACGAAAAATACGATCAGTGAGTATTTGGGGATCGATTAAATATATTCCAATAAAAAATAACCTAGTATTTAAATAATATGTATCTCTATTTATGTATGCCTAAATTAATTATTGTTGTAATGTAAATATTCAATTGGCTGTTTGTTTGTGTGTTGACAAATGTAGAGTTGAAAAATAATATTGTATTTATATATTATGAACATACTAACTATGCCTGTGTACTAATGTGTTCCTTTTCCCGCTGTCTGTCTGCCTACCCGGCAAGTGGCCTGGCTTGACGATACTAATGTATGTTTGTAAGCTTTTTTTATTTTAACAAATAACAGCTGGTTCCCATTGTGAAGTGATAGTATTCTCTAGTTATCCGACTTCTTATTGAATGATTTGGCTGCTATCTATTAATTTTATTAATGTAAATGTTAGTGAGTCTGCCTGTGGGTGTAGTGGTCGCAAGCGCGACTGCCGAGCATGAAGTCCTGGGTTCGATTCCCAGGTCGGGCAAAGTGTTATTGGGTTTTTCCATCAGGAATTTCTCAGTAACAGCCACGGAGACGGAATTTACGCCCGGTTGATGGCAATAAGCTGGCCCCCTGTTACAAGGGACTCAAACATAACTGGCGAAATGTGGGTGTACCATTAGATACACCTCTGCTTATCCCTTCGGGGATACAGGCGTGATGTTATGTATGTGTGATTTTCATTGTGTAAAGCCTTCACCCCTTATAAACGATATGATATTGACAGAACGTGAACAGAACGACTTCCTGTTGTCACAACACAGTGGGAACTTGATCCAGTAGTCTTGTACGCTCCACAGTGGCTTTGGCTTTTCTTAGTTAAGTCACACAATAATCATGATGCCGCAATTTCTTTTATTTATCATAATTTCTATTTTATTATAGTGTCCATATTGTTTTGATGACTTAATTTATTCAATATCATTCTCTTGCCGTTATTCCAATTTATTTGGGGTCGGCGCAGCATTTCTTTTTATTTTTCTTCCATACTTCTCTATTACTCGTCATCTCATCAGACACCTCCTTTCTTGCCATATCATCCATAATTTATTCAATAATTAAATTAAATTTTCCATATTTCACGCATTAAACCTTTTTTAATCTAAACTGTCTTTAACCTTTTGACCGCCAGAGCATAAAAGCACGCGCGCGCCCTCCACGCCACGCCACGCCACAATTTCACCTACTATTTTGTCACATATTTGTGTCATTTGTCGTACAGGGCACGCGCTTGCTTGTCACGTATATGTGACTATGGCGGTCAAAATGTTAAAACTGGTATAAGGTGAAAAATGTATCATCTGTAACCTCATTAAAATGCATTGCTTTGCTTTATACCTACGGATTCTTAAAGCCCTCGAATTTCAACACTTAAAATAAAATGAACGCGATCAGTACATCTGAACCGAATTCAAGAGCTGTTCGTTTTATTAATGTTGTGGAATATTAAAACTGCAGCGTTTGGACGCTTTTTAAATTGCGTTCAATTTCATTTGTGAAAATCTCTTAGTGATTTGTGGTTCCAGTCCAAAGGCCCGAGCGGCACATCAAGCTACACAAAACTGTCAAATTTTCCCAATGAACCATGAACCTAATGCTTTAGCGATAAAGTTGAAAATATACTAAAGAAATTTGACAGATTGTAGTAGCTTGATGTGCTGGCGTCTGTACCTAATGTATAACTATGGAAGATTTAGTTATATGTGACCCAACCTAAGATTATTAGCATATTATAATGAGAAGAGTCGATGATCAGCCTGTCAGCAACATGAAGTCAAATTAGGAAAACATGCCGAACGACTTCTAAGAAATCTTCTTCGCATAACTTATGCCTCCAAAAAAAAATATTAAAGAAAAAAAACAACGGGTTGCACTCCGGGAGTGCCGGCAGAAGTGAAAACTTGAATATTAACGTTGTGCAATAATTTTGCACGAATTGCTTTAATTATCAATATAAAAGTACTATCATTTATGTGGTAAAATACAATATTCATTTATTGCGCTATCGGACACAAACATGACAATTTATATTACATTAAAAATTTAACACTTCAGAACTCCCTCCGTCTTACGCTTTTTCGATGAGGTCACGTGTCCTGACGCGAGTTTAAGATTTTATACCCATTACAGAAAAAGTGCTCAACGCCGCTAAAGAATTTTACTACCATTTAAAGCGAAGGAGATGTTCTTAGGAGAAAATAGATGCTGGACAGATGCAAAAGCAGGATTTTGTGCGCTATCTTAGGGTGTCGGCGGGTGGTGTCGCGAGAGAAATAAAGCGGGATATGGCAATGATAATGATAACTAACATCTTCCATAGAGTTTCACGCACACGCCTCGCGTACGCATGTAGTCTGCTCAGGCCTTAAGACTTCAAGATGACCCGTTGGGGCAGCCCATACCACTAGCCTCAATTGTACCGATTAATTCTCGAGCTCTTAGGGTCCACCGGCGAAGATGTGCGACAAAGACCGCTGCGCCGTCATCGCGAAGCAGCTGAACGACTTCCTGTACATGTACTACAGAGAGACGGACCTGTACACGGACAGCGAGGACAAGGAGGGCTGCGTGTCTAATATACACTTTGCGCAGTTCTTGTACTCCGCTAGGTAAGATTTTATTGTCAAGTATTTTTTGTTAAACCGTTAATGCTCCTGCTGGGCAAAGGCGTCCCTGATATCCTTCCTGTGCCACCTCGAGCCAGCCCTCGCCGTGCGCGTCCAGGTCATCTCGTCACCTGTGTCCGCGCCCCCGGTGGTGCCGTGCATCGTCAGGCCCCCACTGCGTGGCGACTTGAGCCCGGCAGTCGCTATGCCTGCGGCTCACGTGACCCGCCCAATTCTATTTCAGCCTGGCTGCCTTTTTGTCTACGTCAATAATTTTTTTCCTGTTTTGGTACTCAGCTTGGTGTTCCGTATTCTGTTTAACCTTTTTACACTGTTTTCATGTTTTTTTTTGCATTTAATTTGTAATGTTAATCCAAACGACATTTGATGTTGATCACCAGAGGGTTTAACAACAAAAGACAATCCACCAGCAAAAACGATGATGGTAAAGACAAAGTTTCCCTTCCAGCGAGGCGGACCTAGAAGACGTCCTCCTGCTGCAGCTGCGGATGGAGAACTACCAGACGACGTTCCTGGGCGACGCGCGCAACTCGTTCTGCGTGGACCTGCCGCCCACCAAGCTGTGCGTGGAGCCCACCAGGCACACGCTGCTCAAGCACCTGGCTTGTTTGTCGCCTAACAACACCAGGAAATACAGGTATAGCTAAATTAGAAAATGTATGTGTTTCGGTAATCTTCGTGTTTCCGAGTTAGCCCGAACGTCCCGCCACAGAGTAACCCCCACAGAGGCTAAACCTCTCACTTCGGTCGCAGATTTCATCCAAAATTTTATAGATATTTCTGTTTCGAAATCAATAAAACAATATTTCCATAGTTGCACTTGTAGCAGCTCTTAAGTTAGATCTCATCATCGATCGTTCGTATTTTCTAACCATAGGTGATGATTCCTGAAGAGCATACTGTTAAAAATAAAGTTATCTGCGACATAAGACCCAAAGATAAAACCTTGCAACAACTGTTGGGTAGTAGCCTACCAGACAACACCGTCTGGTCGGAGGATCCTGTCTTTTCGATGGAGTACTGAGGAACTTTACACCATGTTCTTTATATACCTGTAAAGCGTTATCAATTGACTGCTCTTTGGTCTAGTGGTCGCAAGGCCGACTGCTGAGCATGAGGTCCTGGGTTCGATTCCCGGGTCGGACAACGTGTTATTAGGTTTTTCCATCAAGAATTTCTCAGTAGCAGCCACGGAGTCTTGATTTTACCCAGTTAATGGCAATAGTCTCGCCACCTATTAAATGGGACTTAAACATAACTGGCGAAATGTGGTTCTACTAATTGGTACACCTCTGCCTAAGCCTTCGGGGATTTATTATGTGTTATAAATTACGAATGTTTTCAGCCCAGACTAGCGAGTCTCGATGCTAATGTATTCGCTATAATTAACACTAGAAACGGGATATTTACCATATCCACTGTTTGTTTTGAGTTCTCGATATTTCGGCGCTGTTGCAAGCACCATGATCACGGATAAACTGAAATACCGAAATATTGGGAACTGAAAACAAACAGTGGACATGGTAAACATCCCGTTTCTAGTGTTAATGACCATGACAATTTAAAAACTAAAGTGTTCGCTCTCTTTGGCCCTCAGATCTGAGTGGATGTCATGGATCAAAACGGCTTCCAAATTGGGGTACACTAAATTATATAATTATGTTTGGCTTTTAAACTTTCATTAATTCAATTTTTTTTCTTCTATTTTTATGTCTTTGGGCTGCCATTCATGATCATGAAATCATGATTCTAATTGAGCACTGAACTGTATGAAGAAATATTGTTGTCTTTTACAAGCAGATGAATTAGGAAAGTGATCCAAAGAAGTTGAAGTGTGATGTCGCGTCCTAACCATAACGAAAGTCGCGCGAACATGTAACCACCCCGATCATTTAAGCGAACCCGAACGCGGGATCGTGTCGACAGAGGGTGCCATCCGATTTTCTGAACCAAATGCAAATGGCCGATGGCTTTCGTTAGGACGCGGGTTAAGACCGTTTATACAGAAAGTGGGCAACGTCGCAAATAGCTGTCAAATATTTCGCTGTTTTGATTAATTTGGCAATATTACTGTATGGAAATAAGAAATATGGCTAACTAGTGAACTAGAATATTGATTATCAAATGCAATAATTAATATCGTAACACCGAATATTTAGTTTTAGATGTAAAAAAAGTATTTGAAAACTTTCCAAATGCCTTTTTTACACCTAAAACGGTTACAACATCAAGTTCAGTGTTTTAATTGCAATTTTTGTTAATATTTTAGTTCACTAGTTAGCCATATTTCTTATTTCCATACAGTAATATTGTCAAATTAATCAAAACAGCGAAATATTTGATAGCTATTTGCGAATTTGCCAACTTTTTGGATGAACGCACTTAACACAAAGCACACTGACCAACTTTCGTTTGAAATACGAAAAAGAAACAATGAACAAGTTTATTTTGCCTGACCCGCTGCCAGTTTACGATAACGATATTTTTAAATCAATCAGTGCGCAAAAGAATCCCTAACAATCTTTGAATGTTGTCAAGATTGGCTTATGTTTGCTTTCAATGTTAGTTTTTCTTTATCTTTAACAATAAATCTTTGTAGGATTCCGTAGTCAAATCGTAGATAGTTGTTTTATCATGTTGATAAAATACCGTTACACCGAATCAAGGTTTATTTTTTTAAATCTCTTTGATGCCATTTCATACAGATTACAGAACATATTACTTACCATTTCATACAAAATCTGTTTCATTGGTTAACTTGAGAGTAGGTCATTTCGTGAAGCAGACCCAAAATATTGCTAACTACGGAACCCTACAATGTGGTTCACACTTTAACTGGTTAATTAACACAGCGATACGAATGTCTTGATGTTTGATACTGGAAACGGATATTTTGTGTTTAAATTATAATACAGTAATGCCCCCTAGTTATCCGGTTGGGAACGAAGATCTTATAAGGGGTCTCGACAAATCTGTGAAGCGGGGAAAGAAAATTACAGCGTAACGACAAATATAGTAAGAAAAGTATCAAGATTGTGTAAGTCGCGGTATAATCTTTTCGTGTGGCTTTAGCAGGTACTAACACCAAAAGATCTGAGGTAGTTATTAACCGTGTGGATGCATGCCATTAGTTGGTAAATATACGGTGGAAGGGACACCGGTCACATGTGCTGTATACGTGGTAACCGTTTTTGCGATGGTGTCCGTTCCACTTATGCTTGTAGCTTCCATAAAACTATGGCATTACCATCACCGATTAACCCACGTTAATACGGGCGATTTTCACAACATATTTCTACTGCGCTCTGGATTTCCAACTCTCGACGTCGTCGATCCGAGCACTGAGAATACAACAAAGCGCATTCTTTTATGCGTAAAAACCGCACGATTGGTATTCAAACTCTTTTCGGCCTTCAGAATGTGGTGCGCGATAAAAAAACGTCGCGGGGAAAAAACGCCCATACTACGTGGGCTACTTGCTTACGTAGTGCTACTTACAGGCTCTTATCTTAGCCACGTCTTCAAAATATACACGTTGGTCACTTTTGTTGCACACTTAATTTACTTACACACATAACACAAGCAATGAATAACGCACGCAAAAGACGTTTTAAGGTAATAGCACATAATAATATATCAACTCGAAAAGTAATCGTCACCGTATCAACACGAGCCACTCAAGTACTGCAACACACTAATCGAAATCGTAACGTAATACTTAGCCTCGCCTCGGGACAAGCTTACGATCGGCCGTGGCGAAAGGCGATACGGTGACGATCCCTTTCAGAGTTGATATGTGTGCTATTTCCTTTAGTCCTGGCTCACGCTAGGCGTGTACCAACGTTTTATTCACTAACACAACGTAAAACATTGGTCGCTCAGACCATGGTCGTGGTCGTCTAGTGTGAGGGAGGCTTTATATAATTTTACGGCTTAACTAGCATTAGGTGGGCTGCGGGACTGTTCGAAAGAGATACCGCGGCCCTGGAACATAAGGGGCCAAAGAAGGAACATGGGTGGTTTTTAGTCAGTAAGAGTCTGACACTTCCTTCCGCTCCGCCCAGAGCGGGAGGGGTCATTTGATGATTTCCCACCCTCCAAAAAAAAATAAACTATCATTAGTTAACCCTAATAAGACTTGCTTAGCAAAAAGCTAAATTTGGACTTGCTTAGCAAAAAGCTAAAATTGGGAACACATCAAAAATTAAATAAAAAAAATCCAACTGTTCCGTTTGTCTCAGTCAAAAGGTTCATTTGACCGCCATAGTCACATACCTATACGTGACAAGCAAGCGCGTGCCCTGTACGCCAAATGACACAAATATGTGACAAAATGGTAGGTGAAATTCTGGCTTGGCGTGGATGGCACGCGCTTGCGTTGATGCTATGGCGGTCAAAAGGTCCTTTAAAGGACGAGACGAACCTTACCAGAATTAACAGTAACATTGCATCATGCTGTGAACATTTTGAACGGGCAACTTAATTCGTTAAGAAGGATGCTCCAGGATAGCCCATACACCTTATTTCAATGAAGAATCACATGCCGTGACTTCGACATCATTTTCTATATCAAAAACAGCTTTCACGGTTTATAACTAAACTTACTCTGACACTTAGGGGCTGTCTCCACGAGCGAGAGAATCGCGACGATATTATCGTCGTTGCCACGCATTTCTATACACTCTTAGAGGCCGTCTCCAGGAGCGAGGGAATCGCGGCGATATTATCCCATATAAACACGTAATATCGCCGCGATTCTCTCGCTCGTGGAGACGGCCCCTTACGGGATATTTTCCGTTCGTGATTGCAATTGAAGATATCCCGTAAGTGACAGTGTCAGTTCATTTTATATATCAACCTAAATATGCTTACTAAAGCCAAAATGACGAAGATTATTTCAACGATTTGATTAAGAACCTTGACAGACCATTAATCGAACATCAGACCAAGGTCACATGATTCAAGGACAAAACAAAATAAATATTACAACAGGAGTATACGTCGCTTACAATACCCCCATTTCATTTCCAGGTCAGACTCCCAGAGCCGTTCGGAGATAGATACGGAGAGCGATCAGCCGACCGCGGCTTTCACCAACTCCGACCTGGTGCTCAAGGACTCCTTGAAGGAGGAGAAGCCGCTGAACCAAGCGCTAAAGTACGCGCGCTCATAACAATGTTAATATACCGTGTGTTTCTCCTGCCGGGCTAGGGATTTTGAAGAAGTCATTTATTAATATGAAGAAGCTAGGTACACATCATGCACAGTTCTATTGGTCGTTTAGAAGAACCGACAAGTATCGCAATTGTTTCAATATTTTCTTAAACAAACTGTAGTGATCTTCTTCAAAATCTTTAGTCAGTAAGGTTTACATTACCTCCTGCTAGTCATTTCTGCTAGATAGCTCTCCCTTCGTGTTTCCTTGCCTTTGCTTCTCTACTCACCCCCCTTTCCACTGTAAGATTAAGATCCCAGTGATAACTGACCGACGGTGGAAATTTTAAATGCCTTAAGGGACATTGAGATCGCTGTCGGATTTCCAACTTTCGACCCAGCGCCGAGAGTGGCATATCCAACAGCATATCAAAGTTTCTTACGGCATTTCAAAATTCCACTGTCGAGTTTCCTGTCCATGTCCTTTAGAATGTACAAATGATACCAAATATAGATAAAATGTTAATGTACATATTGTAATGTAAAAGCTAACTATGGACCGAATTTTCAAACACATTTTCTTCATAGTAAATTAGCACCGTCCTCACTACTTACGGTTTAAACGAAATTGTATTTAAAACAATACAAATAAACAATCCGGACATAATGCTTTAAATTATGGTAAATACCGCTTCAAAATACATTGAGGAGTTCAGAAAAACAACGTGGAAAACATCGTGAGGACACGAGAGCCCTAGAGCACCAGCACTGGGCCCGTGGTGGATTATGGCCCACACCCTCTCACAGAGAAAAGGTCTGCTTCCCAGCATCGAGAACATTATAGGCTTACTCTACATGTTCTGATGGTAGATTTGGTCTATAGTAAGCTTTGCAACCATCCTTATTACTTACGTCATAAGATAGATAAAGTAGTACCCTACCTTGTATAAATCTATCTCTTTCCGTCAATTCTTATCAAGGAAGGGAGTGATCACAGCCATCGACGCGGAATTGGTTTGAGCCAGAAAGGATTTTATGTCTTTGTAATAAAAGCGAAAAAGACGTTGTTCGTCTCGTTTCATTCGATAAGACGACAAACTACAAATATACATGAATAAACTCGTGCTTTTCCTATGCGGGTAACTACAGAGCGCCATCTACTACGATCCTTATACTCTTTTCGCCTCGTCCATGTTCATTATTCATATATCTGGACTCTGATCATAGCAACGGTTGCGAACCTGGCTTTTCTGGAAATGCGACAATTTTGGTAATACGTGATCGACTCAAGCTGATTCGCGTCGTTAAGTGTGGCTACTCCTTTGACGATGATTCCCGATGTCCTCCACTGGAGGACAGTGGGCTTTTTTTTTAATCATCTCTCTGGCCACCAGTGGAGGACAAGCAGGTCGGGGACATCGGGAATTATCGCTCCCTTAATTAGTGCGATGATATCATCCGCGCAACCCGTCATATTGCCTTCCTTTATAGTACAACAATCAAATGCACGATTTGCCTTCTAAAGTTAGCAATAATTAAATATAAACATGGTGTTATTTAAGACATGTTCTATTTACTGTGTACCTGGCGCTAGATATATAATGATCAGACGGTGCTATGTTTAACGAATCTGTTAGTAGATTAGTGGCGATCATTTACGATGAGGCTAGCACAAGACAACATCTGACATCTGACTAACCTTTTTCCAACTATGTCGCGGTCGGCTTCCAGTCTAATCGGATGCAGCTAAATAATACTAGTATTTTACGTGTGAGCGACTGCCTATCTGACCTCCAGAACTAGGGCTGCCATCTGTCCGGGTTTCCACGGATTAATCCTAGTTTGGAAGGGGTCCGTACGGGCGGGGTTTTAAAAAGAGTCCGGTTAAAACCCGGTCACTTTTTGTGTCAGGGGGAATCCCGGCCTGCCGAAACCGTGTGTTTAGTTAAAGGCGTGTGGCGCAGCCACGATCAGAGTGCGTAAAAGAGGTGAAAAAGAAATCCTACATACTCTAAGCTTTCCGAAATGTTTAGGTATAAATATAGTAACAATAAGTCAACAAATGAAATCAGTAAATTAAAACAAATCTTGGTTCAAAATTCGACCATTACGATAAACCGTATATAAATAGTTGTAGATCGGCCGCACCACCGCGCCTTCAATTCTTAGGATTCACTATATCACCATGCATAGGTACGATTCGTTTCGCGATATTTTTTCATTTCTTTTCTATTTAGGTGTCCAGGGTGTCGGTTTTGAAGTTTTTTTCCGGTATTGTCAATATAGGTGATGGCAGCCCTATCCAGAACCAACTTACTTGGGTTACACGATACCCCGTGCTAAGATTTTTATGTATCCATTTGGAATTAACTTCAAGGTTCTAAGTTCGCCTGTAAGTTTTCTAGAACACATTTTACCATTTATTATAAATTTTAAAAAGTGGAGGTTCTTCTTCTTTTTTAAATAAAAGAATTACTAATGTTCCCTTTTACTGTTTCCAATGTCTCTTGACCGAAAATTGGTAGGAGCCTCTCCTTTAACGCGCTGCGAGGCGTTACATGGGAGTTCTATTAAATGCCCAGCCGCAAGCTTATGATTAAAAAAATGCCCCACTACTTTATGATCACTTAGAAAGGTTATCCTATCTGTCCAAATGGGGTATGAATGACTCATCCCAAACTTAATGTGAAAAAAAGAAGTACACGACTCCTTCAGATATTGTTCATGTGCTTGTTCGATCGTAGTGATCCGCCTACCAAGGAAATGCTATAGACTGAAGCGATATGTACTTACAAACAGCTGTTACATGTGATTTCTATTATTGTATTCAGGCAGTTTAGCTTGCTCTATTACCAGATGTTAGTCTATGGTTTGATGTTGTTAAGTTCGGAACGTTTTTAGCTGTAGGACGGCAATATGCAGAGCAGTTGATACCAAAGGCCAGGTCAGGTGAAGACCCTATTTTATAAGGTCCAGGAGTTACCAGTCTCGTCATATCTTCTTTACATTGGGCAATATCGACAGATCAAGCCTTTATACCTACATATTGATGGTGGATATTTGAAATTGTCGTAAGACATTGAGCACGCTGATCCATTTTGTACTTTCGGCGCTAAGCTGAACGTTGCAAATCCAAATTTAAAAAAAATTACGCCGTCAATATTTTACACTATGGGAAATTTAGATTTGGGGGGCTCCTCTCAGTAGTTCTACTGCCTAACATTTAATAATTAAGAGTGTTCAAGAGGATTATACGCGGGCGAAAAATTTTATATAAAGCCAATTATAAATTAATGTGTTACTTCTTTTCAATTCAAGAAGTTTTCAATGAATTCTCGGAATGGGCAATATATGTGTGGGAAAGGATGAGAAATACATCAATTTGAACATGTCATTAGAAATTTAATTATTACCTATCCGTTTTTATATGATTCCGCGAGTGTATGTATTATGTATGCCGCGCATTCTCCTACTTAAGTATGTAGTATTGTAACTCGTGATTTGATAACCTATGCTAGTCGACATGGTCACACACACACACAGTGCGCTAACGCCAAAGTCTCGAATTATTTATTTCATTATTTAAATTTAATTAGCTTTTTAAAATAATATGTATTTGGAATTTACACAAGTGATCAATAGTCGTAGCCATTTTTAAAACTTCACATCTGTCTTCTAGTTAAAATCAATTTCAAAAATATGCAATAATATTTTTTGTAAAGACGCCAGCACACGAAGCTACCTGAAACTGTAAAGTTCTCCCAATCAACCTTGAACCTAATGCTTTAAAATAAAGCATTAGGTTCAAGCATAAAATTATTAGCAATAAAGTTGATAATCTATTAAAGAAATTTGACAGATTGTAGTGCTGGCGTCTACTTTCAACGATATACCGTCCACTGTGATCGCATTTTATTTAGGAAAGAATCTCATGAAATTTTAATTTGTACTTAATATTGATATTTTTAAAAAGTATTACTAGTTTTAAGCGAGCAGTGTTTAGTTTAGTTGCGTTTGTTTGTGATAATTCAAAATTAAATTATAGTTTAGCTCTAAATCTGCAATGACTGTTGTGGAGACTGCAGCTATTATTATATGCATTTACATATCGACGAGTAAATTCAGCTACAATTGTAACATGTTTAAGCATAGATGTTACCATTGCAGCTGTAATACCGTTATTTAGGCCACTTAATTCCGATCTCTTATATATTTTGTATTACTTTTCTAATTATACGTTAAATTCCTTTATTTGCAGCTGAGCTGCTTTAGATATTCCCCTATTTATTGAGTATTCAATTCTTATTTTAACTTGTGTTTAGCAAATATCATTGACTTTTTAATTTTATAAATGCTTGTTTGTAGAACTAGTGCCATAACCCAAAGATGTAAAGTCGCAGTGTTTCTTGTAATATTGCTGTCACTGACGACTTGACGAGTGAAGCTTAGCTTGAGTACAAACAAAAGTGTGAAACAGTGAGATACATCCGCAAAGTTTTAATCTCATATTATTATATACTACGTGAAAATATATTTTGAATATGCTAAATAAAAATTGGAAGCAATTTTTGTTGTTTTATTGGAGTTCCTCTTTCTGTGCGTTTAGCATTATTATTTTATACAGGGTGGAAGGGACAGCGACGCACAAACGGTTCCCACTTGTTCAGGGTACAATATTCCGAACCAACATTGAAACTTTTCAGGGGCAATTTAAAAAAAATCAGCTGTTTGTGGTATGGAACAGCTAATTTTTGTGCGTCGATAACCTCTCCATCCTGTAGAGTATCACATTTTGATGATAGGAATATAATATCAGATTTCAGAATTTGGATTTACAAGTTAGTGTCACTCGAGTTTGGCTACAGATATCTACTAGGCGGCACTCTATAAAATCTCTTTCATGAGCGCCGTTGGACCCTTCTTTTCACGAACGCCGTTGTCACGAGACAAACTCAAACTCCCAAGAAGTTTTATTCAAATTAACAAAAAACCGGACAAGTGCGGGTTCGCGTGGCGTGGAGGGTTTCGTACGTTAATTATCTAAGTTCCGTAAGTTTTTTTTTATATTTAATGGGCCTACTCTTGACCTCAATCTAGTCCTGAGGACAGAGATGAGGTCGGCGATGGAACGAGCTAGCCCAAAAGAACCCTATTAACTCGCGACTTAAATAGATTGGGGTCATATGAACTTGGGAACACCGACTACCTAAAACCTAAACGACGACCTTACTAAAAGTTGAAAATAATGCCCACTATAGGCTTTAACTTGGTTTAATAAATAATATGAATTTATTAAATTATTATTAAAATAGTTTCAAAAATAGTTTCATCTTAGCATAAAAAATTAAGAAAAATATTACATACCTAGTTGAATAGACGTAAATGGCTAGATGCGTCCTTTACATTTCAAACGCTTTTGGCTGTACTTTTCTTATAAGTATTTAGTTAATCTATCTAGTATAATGATTTTAACAGAAATGGGCGCATATAGGTATTTCCGCCTTTTTTCTTAAGAATTAGAGAGTATGTAGATAACCCTTGGCTTACATAAAATGTTTATATATTATTTAATAATCCTTTTATCTATTAACTGTAATAGTAGGTAGGTACAGTAGGTGGTTATCTTGTGAGCCATTGCCTAATTTATTCTTTTCATCTTAAATCGGGTTTAAAAAAATGAACAGAAGCGCCCTATTTTGTTGTGCTAAAACCAGACAAATATTAAAAATACAGGCAGACGCGCCTTTTTTTTCTGATTCCGGCAATGTAGTAACTCAAATCTGGGAAAAATGTTAGATGCGTCTTTTTTCCAATCGGGGGCAGATAACTGTGCATAAATTACTTATTCACAGTACAGAGGTAATTAAGACGGTAATAGTTCCAATAGGGCAGCTTTCAGAGGAAGCCCAAGAAGCGAGAAACAAAGATTGCCGGAGGTTTAGAGAGCACAACACCAGAAAGTGCTCTCGTCCTGCTACGAATAGAGACTTGCTCAATATGATGATTATAACGTCCGATCCTCCGATCAACAGCCTCCGCGAAGTACCGAAAAAAAAATCGAATAAATTGTGCGTGGAGGTCTTAAAGCTCATCATAGCTCTCACTATAGTGCCTCGACTCCAACTCCAATCAAGACCTCGAAAAAACCCAGGAATCCTATATTTTATCGGAATCATCGGATTCTGAATCTGATATTGAGAATTAGTTTCAATATAAATAGATACCTCTAGCGTTAGATTTATAATTTTTGTATATCATATGTTAGTCTAAGGTTGTTTATTATACAATTAAAGACTAGTACCTCATCTGGGAATGCGGGTTTGGGGGGTGTGGGTTTGATAAATTTAATTTAATTTATTAGACGCTTTTCGCAGATTCTGAATATGTATTAAGGTCAACAAATCGCAATTTTAAATAGGTATCTGGCTTGTAATCAAACTGCATCAACCAAATTACTCTGTGGTGGCTGCATGCTGCGGTGACGCTCGTTGCGGGCGAATCATTGAGCTATCGCGACTTGAGACGCCTTCCGCACTGAGTAAGCCTATAACTTAGAACGGGCATCAAAGGTCTAAGGCCTGTAGGCATCCAATAAAACCCAACCATTTTTCTATTATTTTATTTATACAATAAACTTACAAATTAACACGCAACTCATACAATAGCGGCTTAAGCATAGTAGCTGAGGTTAGCCTTCTTCTTGGCTTGCACCTCCAGGATGGCGTCCATAAAGTCCTCGTGAGTGACGGCTGTGGCGGAGCGACGAAGCGCGATCATACCGGCCTCCACGCACACCGCCTTGCACTGCGCGCCGTTGAAGTCGTCCGTGGAGCGAGAGAGCTCCTCGAAGTTCACATCGGGACAGACATTCATTTTTCTGTGGAAGTGTTTATGATTAAAATACGTTACGTGAAAAGTTTCCGAGATGATTATGGCTAGGTATGTAGTCCTCATGACCGCTTCCGGTCACGGCGGCCAATCTCAGCGGAGACAAGCCAATAACGCTATTATAGAGCAGAAGTGTGTGCGTAAACCAGTTGCACTATGTCTTTCTTCTCTCTTATAGTACGATGGGGCGGCAATCCAACACGACCAGAGAGAGAACAGGTGCAGTACCAACGGCTAAGCGTGCTTTATGAGACACGGGGGTACCATACTGCCTACTTCCAAACTTCGTGCTGAGAAATTCTTCATTGTAAACCACAATAGTACTTTGAATTGGACCCAGGACCCCACAATCGGAAGTCGCACAGGACTAGGGAAAGTTTAAAGAAACAATAAATGGACTTTGTGCAAGATGATACCAGCTTCAGAAAGAAGAAGTGAAGCATACCTCGAATGGATCTGCATGATGCGCGCCCTAGCCTCCTCATTGGGGTGAGGGAACTCAATCTTCCTGTCGAGACGTCCAGAACGAAGCAGAGCAGGATCCAGAATGTCCACTCTGTTTGTAGCTGCAATGACCTGAAATTAACGTCAAATTATGACTAATTAGTAGGACACAAATAATTTGGTAGTTACTATTCGAAGTTGCTAAGTAACAAGCGAAAAGATGACGTTAGAACCACCATCCTGCGCTCCATAATTTAAATAGCGGATGTTGGATAAAAAATTTAAAAGCTGTAGGAGTGTGCTGGTCACGTCACGCGGATGCATCCAGTAATCAGCAAAGATCGTTGCCGCCGAAGGCAACTACGGCAAAGGATATTATCATGCTTGCGGGGCAAACAAGGACAGAGATCGCACAAGACTACGTTATGCAAACTCTAGTCATGTGTGTTAGAAAGAAGTGAAGTTTGGAAGCTAAGGGCAGTCTTTGTCCAGCAGTGTGACGAACAACATTTTCCATAATGGCCTTGGTTGCTAACCAATTTAGTAAATACCTTAATATCAGCAGTAGAACTGAACCCATCAAGCTGATTGAGGAGCTCCAACATAGTACGCTGCACCTCCCTGTCTCCAGCCTTCTCGGAGTCGAAACGCTTCGTACCGATAGCGTCGAGCTCGTCAATGAAGATGATTGCTGGAGCTTTTTCCTTGGCGAGGGCGAAGGCGTCACGGACGAGTTTAGCACCATCACCTATAAGTAAAGAGTTTTGTTTATCATATACCTAAATAGTAACCAGACTGACCTGCATTAGCAATGTACAGAAGTGGAAAAGAGCGGGAGGCCTACAAGAACTTGTTAAATTAAGAAAACATAAAAAGTAACATACAACATAACATAACACCTGTAATCCCTGGTTAGGCAGAGGTGTACTTATAATTATAGTACCCCCGCATTTCAGTTATGTTCAAGTCCTATGTAATAGACGGCATATTGCTATCAACCGGTCACAAATCCAAACTCTGTGGCTGCTACTGAGACAATTCCTGATGGAAAAATCCAATAACACTGTGCCCGACACGAGAATCGAACCCAGGACCTCATGCTCAGCAATCGCGCTTGTAAACCACTCGATCAATAAGGCAGTCAAATAAAAAGTCACATTATTGCTTCAAAATCCAGTCTCCTCCACCATTTATTAAAATTAGCCCAATAAAAGGCACTTTTAAATGTCAAATACTGAAATAGAATTGAATCATTCGCATGGTGTTTCAATGTGGAGAAGAATGCAAGAAACACCATTGTTACTCTTTTAAAATGATCTACAACAATTGTATGCATCTTAATATTATAAAAAAAGTTGAAGAGTGTAAAATTAAAATTCTTTTAGTGTTGGATAGCCCAATTGTCGAGGTAGGCTATAAAACAACACGCTACAACCAATAGGAGCAGAACATCAAAGAACAATATTGCAAAAACGGGAAAAATTGTATTTTTATAATAATTTCACGCGGACAAAGGTCACAGGCAACAGCTAGTAAATTTAAAAAAAAAGGGGGATGAGAGGGTTCATACCCTGAATGAAAACTTGGTATACTACAATAGTTACCAACAAGGTATTTAAATTGAACAATGAGAAAAGAAATAAATATGTTTATGACATGGTACAAAAAAATTTAAAAACATTGCCGCCATAGACTTTTCCAAACATTTATTGGAAAACATTGTTATTGACCCCTCAAATAAACAGGAAAGAGGCTTCATGCACTGACCACTACACAATGGTAAAAGAAAATGGTGTAAAAGGGCTATGTGATGATTTTGATGTGCAATGAAGTATAGTCTATCTATCATCATAATATTACACCTGTCATTTTAAGGTATATCTAATAGTACGCCCACATTACTCTTTTTTTTTTTTTTTTTGGGGGGTGGGAAATCATCAAATCAAATGACTCCTCCCGCTCTGGGCGGAGCGGAAGGGAGTGTCAGACTCTTACTGACTAAAAACCACCCATGTTCCTTCATTGGCCCTTTATGTTCCAGGGCCGCGGTATCTCTTTCGAACAGTCCCGCAGCCCTGGCAGGCACCGGCCCTTGCGGGCCCCTCCCGTTTGCTGACATCTCTTTGAGGCGCGCGTGGAACACGAACGCGCCGTCGACACGGCCTGCCCGTCGTCATACGACGGACGGACGGCGAGCTAGCCCATTACTCGCCGTCCACAGGCCCGCGCCTACGGTGGCCGAGAGCCATCACGGCGTGGCCCCCGACGCCCGGTGCTTCTCCTCCCGCGGCGGCTGGGACGTGACTCTAGTTATGTTGAAATCTCATATAATCTATGGTTATGATTGAGAAGAGATCTTACCAATGAACATCTGCACAAGTTGTGGTCCAGCCAGCTTCAAGAAGGTAGACTTGGTCTGTGCAGCGCATGCTCTTGCCAGCAAAGTCTTGCCTGTACCAGGGGGACCGTACAGAAGCACACCCTTGGGTGGATGAATGCCGAGATTCACGAACTTTTCCTTATGTGTCATCGGGAGAACCACAGCTTCAATTAGCTCCTGGAAAAGACAATTTAAATTTTGTTTAGGATTTTGGTACAACCATTTAGGGGGTCAGTAACAATTTGTGTTAAAGTTTGTGTAAAGTTATAAAATGTTGAGCAATGTACTGCAAATGTTGGGATGTTGAAATAGTATTTAATACAATGTATAAACTTCCTAAAGCAACCAGACCTATTCAAAATACTTACCCAATCAATAACGTATATTCTACTTATGAAAACCTTTATGACTGACACATTACTTACCATTACTGAAATAGACAACTTCGAGGCGGCGCGTACAGTCGAATGCAATAGCTCAGACCTAGATAAGCATGTAAATATCAACAGAAACGATCTCACTATTATTTCCCAAAATATAAGGAGTATTTACTGTAATTTTGACGACTTTATACTCAACCTAGCTCATTTTAAATTCGAAACAGACGTTATAATTTTGACAGAATGTAGACTTAGTCCCAATAAACCAGTGCCCCAACTTAATAATTATTTAACGTACTTTACTACTCGCCAACTAAACCAAAATGATGGAGTAACTATATACGTGAAGCAATCCTTAAATCCTAAAGTTCAAGAAATTGAAATATCACAAGCGTCTTGTCTCCAACTGGAAATACTCAATAATATAATATTAGGTATTTATCGTTCCCCCTCAAATCTAAATATAGATTGTTTTGTAAATTCCCTTAGTACTCACTTAGATAAACTAAAGTCAAGCAAAAATATTATTATTGCAGGAGACATAAACATTAACATTAGAGCTAAAGATACAGAGTCATCACATGAACATAAAAACAGAAATCACTATCAGAATATGTTGTCATTGCATGGAATACTCACAGGTCATACACTACCTACGAGGGAAAGTAATTGTTTAGACCACTTCATGCTAAAAATTAATAAAAAAAGGTATCCCCATTTATTGCCATAATACATACGACAATAACTGATCACTTTACCACATTTCTGTCTTTGTCTAAAATTAAGAACACTCTACCTTCAAATAAAACTACGACTATTACAAATTTTGAACAAGCACTAAAAGATCTACAGCAACAAAATTTAGCCGAACTCCTCTTCTGTGATGATCCAAATGAACTAACCTGCCTACTCATAAACAAACTTTCTAACATCATAGAAAGAAACACTATCTCCCGCAAAATACCTAACAGCAAACAAATAATAAAGCCGTGGATCTCTACAGGCATTTTGCGTTGCATAAGAAATCGTAACAAATTACAGAAACAATCCAGGCTTAATCCACATAACGAAACCCTAAAAATAACCTTCACTAGGTATAGAAACCATTGTAACGCACTTATAAAAAAATTAAAACGTAAATATGAAAGAGACCTACTAGTAAAATCAGTTGGTAATAATAAGCTTCTCTGGAAAAATATAAAGAACCTAACATACTCCAATAAAATTAAAGATCGTAATACCGAACTGCTAAATATTAGAACATCACCTCTAGAATCAGTAAATTTTGTCAATAATCACTTCGCCAACGTTGGTAAACTGTTAGCTCAGCAAATAGTGCCTAGTTCTAATAATAAACAACCTGTCAACCAACCTGCACAGAGAAATACGTTTGTACTGTTAGACACTGATCCTTATGAAGTAGGTCAAATACTGATGGGCTTAAAATCTGACAGTGCCCCGGGATGGGACAAAGTCCCGACTAAATTTCTAAAGTTTGCTCGATATGATATCGTTCCCATAGTAACGCATCTTGCGAACCTTTGCTTTCAAAAAGGCATTTTCCCTGAGCTGCTCAAGCAATCAATTATTACTCCAGTTCATAAGGGGGGGGACAGAGACGATGTAAATAACTACAGACCTATCTCTATCCTTCCGTCAATATCCAAAATAATTGAAAAACTTCTAAATGTTAGATTAACTCAATACTTAAATAAATTTAATTTACTATCGAAACAACAGTTTGGCTTTAGGCAAGGACTATCTACGGAGGATGCGGTTTCAGCTCTAAGTTCCCTGGTAACTGAACACCTTGATGCTGGGAATAAATGCTTAGCGGTCTTTCTAGACCTTAAAAAAGCATTTGACACCGTCTCTGTCCCAAACCTTATAAACAAACTCGAAACTGCTGGTGTAAGAGATATCCCTCTGAAATTATTCAAGGACTACCTCTCAAAAAGGAGGCAGAGGGTCAAGATGAAAGAACATGTCAGTGAAGACGCGGAGGTGACATATGGTGTCCCACAGGGAAGCATACTGGGTCCTACCCTCTTTCTTTTGTATATTAATGACCTATGCAACATGAACATCGAAAATGCAAAGGTCTTCTCGTATGCCGATGACACCTCTGTCGTTTTCACTGAGAACTCATGGCACGACGTAAAACTAAAAACAGAGATGGGCATGGCCCAAGTTGCCAGCTGGCTCAATAACAACCTGCTTACGCTAAACACATCCAAGACGAATTACGTATGCTTTAGCGTGAGTAACAGGACACAACCAAGTGACGATTTTAACATAAAAATTCATGTTTGCGGAGATCCAATAAATAAATGTTGTGGCTGTCTACGTATTTCCAAAATTTCGCAGACTAAGTATCTAGGAGTTGTAATTGATCAACGTCTATCATGGTACCAGCATCTGGAACAGGTTACAAATAGAGTCAGGAGACTGAGCTGGATATTTAAATCACTGCGTCACATTGCTCCAAAAAATATAATCAGTAAACGTGAATCTACGAGAAACATCCTAAATGAGGTATACATGGCTCTGGTGCAATCGGTTCTACTGTATTGCATCACGATTTGGGGAGGTGCAACTAAAACCAAACTTATATACTTAGAGCGCGCCCAGCGTGCTCTTATTAAGATTATGTATTTTAAAAACAATTTATACCCTACAAATAGCCTTTACACTATCAGCAATACAGTAAGTAACAAAAACCCTGTTGTTCCTGTTAGGGACGTATACATTTACCTACAAGCACAACATTGATGAAGTTATAATTAAAAAAAATTAAGCATTGGCCAGTCGAGAGGCCAAAATCAAATAACTATTAAAATCGACACATTCAAAAAAATGTTTCGAGTATCTGATTTTACAAGTACATCTTTATTTCGCTAAATAGCCGAGCTCGGCGGCTTCCTTTGACGCGACAGAAGATGCCTAGAAATCAGTTAAACCTTACAAATATTAATAATTAAATATTTTTTTTTAATTATTTTTGTTGACCGTTTTTTATAAATAACTTCCTTTATTACGTGTGTATACCGATTCTTAAAACGTAGGTAGAAGGAACAACAGGGTTTTTGTTACTTACTGTATAATCTCAATAAGAAAGTTGTATATAATACAAACCGTATTGACAAAACATAAAACCCTACTATTTGAGTCCGGAAAATTAACCAAACGAAGGAAAGACTTAGTAGCACCAGTTTCCCAGACTAAAACCGTGTTTGCCAGCAGACAATTTAATAAACGCTCAGCCGAACTATACAATAAGGTAAACAAAAAAACGTTCATATACACCAAAAACACATATGATTGTAAGAAAACCGTCACAAATTGGATCAAAACACTCACATATGAAGAAACTGAGGCACTTCTACAGTACATTAAATAACAAGACACAAAATAACAATATGTCACTCAAATTGTCACACATACACACAACCTCACAAAAACTGGCACTTAAAAATCAGACAGATACATACACACACACACACTCACACACACACACACTCACACACACACACACACTCACACAAAACACACACTCCCACGCATACTCATCACAAACACTCTTTTACACTATTTTTCTCTTTTTTAAATTAAAAATAAATAATAATAATATTAGAAATAAGTAATCTAGTATACGTTTAATTATCAGCATATTTGTTACTGTTGTAATTATTTTTGTTATGGAAGAGCGGGGTCTCCTAACACAGGCAAAAATTGCTTAAAAGGAGTCCCCAAACACAACCGCCCATTATTGTAACAAATTTTCCTGAATAAACATTTTTGTATTTGTATTTGTATTTGTTTCTAGTCTAAAAATCTTCTAATTTGACAAATTGTTGTATGTCTTCCAAAACTAGGTCTCTAAACAAAGAAGTATCAACTTTTTCTAAATCATTAGTTTTGGTTATTTAGCCTGGCGAAACCACTCCTAAGGCAACTGCTGACTGAAACTACAAAATAGGGCAACTGACCTGAATCTGTTTGTCCAAACCACCAATATCTGAGTACTGCTCAGTAGGTCTCTCGTCCACCTCCATGGCCTTGACCCTAGCGTCGTACTCAGCGGGTAAAGTCTCCAATATCAAGTACGAATCCTTGTTGACACCAACAAGATCACCTGGCTTCAACTTCTCAGCATCTACTAGGCCAATGACAGGCAAAAAGTACGTTTGACGGGTGGAAGTCTTGATGACCGCGCATTTCCCTTTACGCTGCGAGTCCAGGTCCACCACAGCACCGTCTTCCTCCTCTTCTTGAGGGTCTACATCCAGTAATTCTATCACGTTCGATACAAGGTAAGGCAATGTTTTGTTCACTTTGATTTTCTCTGTGTTCTCCTTTATTTTGTCGTTCTGCGCCTGCAATTCATGTGAAATCCTCATAACTTCACTCTTCATGATTTTAATCTCATTGTCTAGAAGTCTCGTACGGCTGATGATTTCGTCTGTCGGCATGCGGAGAACTTCCTCGCTGAGAGCCTCCTCGCCATCTTCCCAAATAGATTTATCCTCTAATGTTGTAGCCATTTTCTAATTTATTCTAAATGAGTTATGAGAGACTCGGTACTAATGCCGAAACGATGCAAAAGCAAAACAAAATTGTTCAAAATCTTGGAGTCACCAAAATGAATTGTCATTCTGTCATTCTGCTGGTTTTAGAGATGCGACACAGACAGACAAAACCACAGAATATATACCTGATACTGAAATCCCTTTCACTCCAAACGATTTTAATGAATATTATAATACTTCATTATTTTATTTGATTTTCTCGGCATCAAAGAAACCTTCAATAATATTTTGCTGTTGAATTTTGTATTAAACTCTATAGTACTGTCCACCTACTTAATCATAGCGTTAGGTGTTTTTTTCAATCCCTGCGTGACGTTATGTGACATTTGTGACAGTGACATTGCAAGTCAATCCATAAGTCAATCACATTTCGATTTTTGAATCACGTCGGTGTATGTTAATTTGAGTTGACAAAAAATTCGTAACTTGATGCTGTGTTAAAATATTTGGATTGTTTTTCTTTTCTGTCGTAAAATACCTCGAAGTAAGCTCAAAAATGGCCTTATCGACGCTTCTTCGGACGTCAGGTAATTACACAGCTGTAGTGGTTGTTTTCCTATTACATAACCGTAGTTGTTTCAAGTTTTTTACTCTCTGTAAAGTTCTCAAGACTATTGGTGCTTATTCTCTTATCACCAAATAATTTATTTTTTCTCTCCTACTCGGTCTGAGTTGTCGAGTTGAAATGCCACTTGCCACGAGTCCTAAGACGGGGCCTTCGAGCCTGAATTCTGATTCGGTACTTACCTAAAAAGTCAACCATGTCAAAAATACTTGAATAAAAATGCAGTTCGTTTTTGTGTTATAGATATATTATTGTTATTTATATATCTCAAAACACAACAAGACAAAGCACAGCAAGGGAGCTTTCCCTGGCTGTGCTTGTTGTTATTATGATTATTATCGGACACAGGCTGTATGTTTACCACCATAATGGAGACCATTTGTATACACAATGCACATACACATACACACACACACAAATACATTAAAAAACCCACTTGCGTACATCAAACATGTCCGCTCCTTTCTTTTTTTTCAATTGCATATTTTGTATAATGTTAAGTGGCAGAGCGGAGTCACTTAACACAAGCATCTCCTTGCTTAAGGTGATTTCTATTTGTTTAATGTGGTGAATTATGTGTGTTCTAACTTTATGTAATTGAAAAAAAACATTTTAAAGTAAAGTAAAATTTATTTGCATAGATTGTAGGTACATGAAATAAGATGTAGCGATAAGATAAGTGAGCCTTGTTGTTTATTTTTTTATAATATCTATAATTTCTTGCACAGTTTTATAAAATTGCATTGAACATTCTCATAATAAATTCCATCAAAAGTCGTCATTCAAAACCCGTTTAAATGAATTAAAACTGGTTTCAAATGATATAAAAAGACGTGAACAGTAAATTCTATTATAAAATAAAATTCTAATGCCATAAACCCAGTTTTAAGAGGTATTCATTAAAATGTGTTTAAGAACCTGTTTGGTGTAATGCATTGAGAAGATACAGAAATATTACTGCATGCAAAATATGTGCTTGGACGTGGAGTTGCAGACACCAGCCGCCCGTTATACAATACAATACAGAATTATTCATGTTTAGCAAACCTTAACAACAACTGGGGGTCTAAAATGTAATTCGTAAAATGGTCACAAGGTGATAATTCATAATAGTAGGTACGTCTATAACCATTTTAAGAATTTAAATGTAATTCATGTTATTATCCTAATATGATTTTGCTAAAGTGGCCATTTTAGACCCCCAGGTGATGAATGAAAAAAACTATTATGTGCTATATTATCTCTGCTACCCTTGGTTGGCTGGTAGAGAATGCCAAAGTCGTTAAGTCTGCCTTTGTGTCTTGTTCTGCATAGTTTAAATAAACATTGTTTTCTTTGAAAAGTAATAATGAAAAGAAATTGTAGCGACAAGCAAATGCACTAAAAGATCTGTCTGTAAAAGATCTCGACATCTATGATCCAATTTATAAACAAGAACCCGACAAAAATTGTTGCGCAGTAGCTCACTAAACAAAACACCCACACACGTCAGAGGATCCTCCCTTTTCAATGGAGTATGAGGAAAAAAAATCATGGTTTAAATTACAGGATGTAGAAGGATATTTACACAGCAAATTATGAAGTTAACAACACAGGCAACCCTGCAGCGGCCTGTGGCTAGTATGGTGCCCGTCACCACACGGCTGTTCAAGGAACTCAACAGCACGCCAATCATTAACTCTGTAAGTAAACTCTATTGTATGTTCTCAGATTGAAAACGTTGTGAGAGGAAAATCTCTCGCCCCAATTGTGTCAACAAATTTTTGTGGAGGTGTTTACTGGCGCGACTACAGTATTTTCACAGTCAGTTTTCGTCTGACGACAGAAACTCAATAACAACCTTATTCTAATGAGAATAAGTATCACTGTTATTTCATTATTTGACAGACCTGTCAACTGCAACCAAACAACAAAATTATTGTGATGATTACTTTAACTTTGATAATGTTGCCCTATCAAATAGACTCGCCCAGTACCTTTCCGAATACCGCGGGATTCGCCTCAGTGTGGACTGTGGTCACATTACCCTAGAGTTGTAAATCCAATAGTGCACTTTTAAATGTGCTCGGATGTTCCCTGTTAGATCCAGTACGCGGTTAAAATAAAGTAAGCGCCCTTGTGTAAGCGGGCTCATTTTGTGATTGCGGTGCGATTTGCGGTGATTCTGCACACAACGACACATAATAACGCTAATATATCAATGTGTGAATTTCATGATTTTCTTTTAATTTAATGTATCATGTTTGTTAGAGAGATTTGATCCTTAAGAATATGATTGACCCTATCGATTGAGGCCTTAAAAATACAGGGTGTTATTTTTTTAGAATGTAGCTGGTTCGATTCCAGTGTGGTTAGCGCATTTCAGAAAATCTTTGAATGCAGATTTATATCTTTTTAAAAATAAAGGAATGTTTTCTTTGAGTAAAATTTTCTATCTCCAGTATTTAGAGTACTTTCCCTCTAGGTGGCGTTGAAAAATTCCACCCTGTATAGAGCGATTTATGTAAAATAAAAACTAAGGCCCATAATTCGGAAACGGTGTGTCGCAGGACCATGCATCTCAGAACCTAAATGGTTTCTATGGTCTAGGTCAACTCGATACTGCAATAAAATTGGAAAATTTCCGAAAAATAAAACTAAAAATTTCAAAGTCCGAAATTTTTTCGAAATCCCAAAAAAATTGCCCCTAAGCGTATACTCTAAATCCTACAAACCCACCCATAAGACGACTCACTGACCGAAATATGTTTCTGTAAATTATAGCAAACTCAAAAACAAAACTTTAAGATTACATCACGTGGGTTTTTCAGGTGCGTTCATTCCGCACGTCGCCTGTGATGGCGGGCCAGCCGCACGACCACTCTAAACTGTGGGTGATTGAGAAGGGAGTAGCTGTCCTCTTGATACCCTTGGTACCTTTAGGTCTGCTCATCCCAAACAAGATTTTCGACGCGGCCCTCGCTATCCTTATCGTCGCACATTCTTTCTGGTAAGCATACATTTTAAAATGACGTTTAAAGATCGTTCAGACACTCAGTGTGGATGTGGTGCTCCCGACCACACCATGGGCCACTTGCTGGAGTATCCAGTGCCCTTATATCTGCACTTAAGATTTACGAGGACTTAAAAACGCTTCAGGCTCTAGGATTAACGTTGCCCACCGGGTCCAAGTTATATAATAAGAGGTACCGTCCATGCGAAAGAAGAAAAACAGAATTTCAGCTATAGTTATAAGTTGGTGATTAAGTGACAGCAGTTTTTGGAATGACTCATTAAACTGCTGTCATGAAATCGACGGTAGCATAACCTTACCTATTGTCTGTATCAAAATAATTTGCTTGAAATTTAAACTCATTGGTCAGAAAATGGAGAATAGTGTATTTTAGGAGATGATTAGATTAGAAGATGATAGACAGGTTTCAAGAGAGAGATTGCGTAAGAATTTAACCTGAACAGGTTTAAACTTTTATAAAAAAAAATATACAGACTAATATAAGGTAGGTACTTATTTACTTAATCGTGGTAAGTTGAAGGCATATCTGCTTACTCCTGCAGAAAATACAGGCATGGTTACCCAGTCCTATGCTGCCTTTCCCATTCCTGATCATCCTCATCTTCCCGACCTTACCCCATTAAATTTGGGGTCTTGGCGCAACACATTTTCCCATTCCTGGGGCTGTACCTCCACCTCTTATTGCAGTATTACTTTAATCTTACTTCAATGTGAATAAGAAGAACCAATAAGATTAAAATAATAGTGTTTTAGGCCCGGACTCCAGCAAAGCGAGCGAGCGGAGCGGGGCGATCTGTAAGACTCGACGAATTACAGGAGGGACAGGGACGAGTGATTGATGAATGTGATTTGTCGGTTTCCGCTCGTCTCCGCTTCGGTGGAGTCCTGGCCTTAAGGCTCTATTTCCACCAGAGATGTGCGAGGTAGCTGGGCGGTGCACAGATGAGCGATGCGAGAATGTGTAGCGGGCTCGTTTCAGATGCGAGCGGTAACCACACCGTCTAGTAACTGCTATTTTTTCGCTCGTATCCGTCCCTAGCACACATCCCTCGCAACACATCCGTCGCACACATCCCTCGCACAAATTCTTCCCTTGTTTTGTATGTACGAAACGGCTCAGCGGAGCGAGGCTAGGTTATATGAAATGATTCTATTGGTTCTTAGCAAACACATCCCTCGCTATGCATCCTCGCACATCTCTGGTGGAAACGCGTAAGAGGTGGTAGTAGACCCCGTGTTCCTATCCTTTTTTTCCCATTCCTCAGGGGCATGGAAGCCATGGTACTCGAGTATGTGCGTGTGCTCCTATTCGGACCCTTCATTCCCAAGGTAGCGATAGGCATCATCTACTTCCTATCCGTGACCATGCTTGGAGGCCTGTTCTACCTCGTGTTTAATGATATCGGGCTATGCAGAACTTTTTGGAGGATCTGGAGAAACATGAAAAAGCCCAAGTATACGAGGAAGCGCAAGGGAAGCAAGAAATGCTCTTAGATAAAGGTTTTTTTTTGTTCGGTTGTTGGTAGTGCTATAGAGTATAGAATGTGTATTAACACGCCTGTATTCCCAAAAGGCTGAGGGGTGTAGTACAGTCACGAGGGAATTGAAAAGGTTTTGTCGTGGAATATCGACTTTTGAGATCGAACCTATTTCGTTATGAATTCCGAAATACTATGTTTGAGTAAATTACAGTGGGAGAAAATCACTTTAGAAATTGCTATTAGTGCCGGTGACTGTAATATGGGGTGAGTCTATTGCCATAAACCAGGCTGCTACTGAAGAATTACCAATAACATAACCTGATCTAGAAATCAGGGTCTCACGCGACCACTAGACCCTCGTGGGTCTAATGGTCGCTTGGAGCAGAATAAATCGTGTGATCCATCAGTAGCGAGCATCATTATCAGCATTTGCTTAGCCTTTCTCAACTATGTCCACATCCTATTTGCTGGGTAACAGGATACCCCCTGGATAAAACTCCACCAGTAGCAAACAAATGTTAGAAAAAAAATAACCACCGTGATGTTGGAGGATTTTTGCAATGCGTGTTTCGTCGACCTATGTCTAGGGTTAGCAAGCAAGACGGAGCATGAGGTCCTGGTTTCGATTTCAGGTCGGGCAAAGTGTTATTGGGTTTTTCCATTAAGAAAATTTTCAGTAGCAGCCTCGCCGCGGCACGGTATTTCGCCTAGAACATGCTAGGTGGACAAAATTCAAGTTTTCATTTCCAGGAATCTTAATTGCACAACACAAACAACACCCCCAAACTCCAAATTCCGAGAAAAAGTTGTTTTTTAAATGTTTAACTGATGAGTCATAGAGTTCAGAAGTCAGGTAATGAGTTTAATGCAAGCGTTCCGGTCAATCTATTGCAATTTAGCGACACTTTTGTGCACATCTCATAGTGGTTTATAGTGATATTGTGAAAGTTTTTTGTGATGGATACTAATGCTGAGGGTATGTACTATTATTTAATATATTATTTTTATCAGAATCTATTAAAATGCATTTTTAGCATTTTTTTAACTTGATGCATAAATTTTAGCGTATTTTTTTTCATAAAGAAAACTTTGAACGTTCAGGAAATACATTGATTCGCCTTTATTCGGGCTAGCTTTTAGATATATTGTAGGTATAACTGTGTAGTTTGTAAAAATACACATATTGTTCAGCACACTTCAGTACAACATATTATTTCCATTTTTTTTTCAGAACACGTTTACTCTATTTCAAGGGTAGCCTTTTTTGAAGAGTGGTTGAAACACACGAAGAATGATAAAAGGTCGCGTATTTATGACTATCTTTCTTCAAAATTTCACTTTGGTGACATTACTGAAAGCAGCCAAAGAGAAATAAAGTTGAAATTATCCAACTTTTCTACTAAGATTGGAGCCAAATGGTTGGCTTCGGGAAAATCGAAAGAGCGTTTTTTAATTACAAATAAGACATGGCTGGATGAAGGAGCCATACAGTTTACTGTGAGTTCTTTAGCCCCACAACCTTCGACATCGAGTGAGGCTGTGACATCTGCAGGAAGACCTCGCAAAGATTTCGAGGAATCGTCGTTTAAGACGAAGAAACGTCGAGTCGTGGATCTCGTAGAATCTCGAAGTGCCAGTGAATTAGTGACTGCTGCCGAAATGCCTAATTTGTATAGTAGGTATTTATTTAATGCAATTTTGTTGCTTGTTTATTATTTTTAAATAAAATTTTCTGTTTTTTTTTATATATTTTTTGTTTTTTATTACAAAATCATACCAAGAACTATTAATAATGCCTCAATATGACTACTTATATATAAAAGCATCGTTAAATATCATAAAATAATATTGTCCACCTAGCATGTTCTACGCGGTACACTGTGCGCGGCTTTCGGAGTCTTGATTTGTGCCGGGTATAAGGCAATCAGCTCGCCCGCTATAACATGGGACTTGACATAATTGGCGAAATGTGGGTGTAGGTACTATTAGAAACACCTCTGACTAACTCTTCAAGAATTATGGGCGTAATTTTATGTTATGTTACCTAGATATTAACGGCTAATTCTGTGCATTTCTCTTGCAGGGGACTCGAAGCCATCGCCATAGATTACGTTCGCGCCAGTGTTGTGGGGCCCATTCTACCCAAAATTGCCCTCGGGCTTGTGTATTTCATCTCCATAGCAACCCTTGGCGGTCTCTTCTACCTCATCAGTCATGACGTCGGCATCGCCAACACCATCAGGCAGATCTGGGCAATTAACGCTGACCGCCAAAAATCATAAATCAGTATTGATAACAGAACTACGCTAGTTAGATTATTGTCAAGTTAACGGTAATGGTGCATCGAGTTTCAGAAAAAAATGTAGAGCCTTGTCTCATTCACTCCGTTTTACTGTCTCTTTCTAAAACTTGATGGGTCAGTGTCGGGCGATTCTGCCTGCATCTATTGCATTATAGAAATATTACGCAGGAAGTTGCAATTTTAAGTCTTTCGGCCATGCCATCAAGGTCCATTGTGCTACGACTGCTCAGCAGTTTAAAAGGTAATACAACTCGGCAACAACTAACGCAATTTGATCATTCATTTGATTATAAAAGGTTTCTTTTCAAGTTTACAAATGAATGTTCGATATTAATATAGAATTAGCTGAGTATGCTATTGCAGGGTAGTCTGCGAAAATATTGACATTGGTAGGTACTTAAGTGCACAAGATTCGACATGATCGAAATATCGTTGTTTTAACGAGCTTATTATTTTATTGTTTACCGTTATATCATTTTTGTTCTTATAAAAAATTTAAATGTATGCGCCTTCGGGTGGGATTTTATTTATTGTAGAATAAAAATGATAATTGAGAAATGCGTTTTATTTCAGATTTTTGCTTATATGTATATACTTATGCATTACATAACTTACTATAAAATAAGAAGGTTTACATTTCAAGTCACTACGCTACACGGCGACGTCTCAGGTGTCTATAAATGTTAGAGCTTTACCAGAAAGGGCTAATTCACCGCTAATCTCTCGTATAGATAGACGCGCCTATATTGCGTCCAGCAGAAGCGTACCTACAACGTGCGCATTGCCCATTCACCTCCCTTGATACGTGCACTCGCTTTATATCATTGATAATACATTATAATATAACTACTCTGAAGTTCGCGCGTAAACTGGACGCAGCATCCTCGAAAGTGTGGCGAAGTGCACGTGATTTTCGCGCGAATTTTCAACTCTCAGCCAGCACCTCGCCATTCGTCCCTTCTGGGAAAGGTCTTAGGGACCTGTGCACTACACAGCCTCGACTTTTGGTGGCAGAAGCTCCGATTAGGAACAAATTTTGGTCGCACAACCAGCCATCCGACCAGTTTTGTTCAAGTAGAGATAGTGGCCGCGTAGTGCGCGATATCTCTTAGGTAGAACCTGTGCTGCCGATCGCATCGATGCTGCTGCGTGCTATAGCTCTTTCTCGCTCTAGCAAATGACGGTTCTGAGCGACAGAAAAGGATAGGAGCATGGAAAAGTGCGATTCCATGCTACAACAGATGTAGCGCAACCCTAAGAGACCGCTATTCAGCACGAACTTTGGCGAAGCGTTATTCCCGTCACTGTCTCTCCCACAACTGTTCAACTACAAGTTCAAGATAGAGACGGAGGCATGTCTAAGCAAATGCACGCGCCAAGAAGTAACTACTTGTGGCCTTAGCTAAGATTTTACAAAGTTAGGTTAAGGATGATGAAGATCATCCTCGAAGAGTAGAAAACATATTATCATCCTTCTAATAAATGTTAATTTGTAACGTAAACAAAATCATCTTCACTACCTACTCCATCACACCCAAAGACATTCAAATATTACGAATCTCTTTGATCACACACAATATGACGACATCACTGTCACTCTCAATTTGTTTTTTTTTTAAACTGGCAATTACCTTGTTTAATGTTTTTTTAAACCATAGATTTAAGAAAAATAGTTTTAAACCTTCATTATAGGTAAACAACCTCTTTTAGTGTGCATAACACGGTCTAATAAATTCTTCTCATTTATGCACCAAATGGTATTATTTCGCAGCTAAAGAGTTGAACTTTCTTCCCGTTAATTACAAAAGATCTAGAATACTCTTTATTCTTTTTTTAACTTTTTCAAAACGATCGTCGTGTGATATCACACAGCAACCGTAGTGACAAATCTAAAAAAGTAGGAAATTAATCTTCTAGATTTTTGGAAGAAAACGGATGTAAATTACAGCTCAGTAGCCAGTAAATAGCACAATTTGACGCTAAAATGAGAAGGATTTATAAGACTGTACTAGTACAAATAAAGGTGTACTTTATAAAATAAGAAATATTTAAAAAAAAAACACAAATTAACATAAAAGTAGTCAGTACAAACAATCTAATATGAGTGGGGTAGCGTTTGTAAAATAGTCAGTGAAAATTGAATATAAAAACAAGATGGCGGCGAACAAGTTCCGACTATGGCCACGCGCCAAAAGAACCATGCATCACTATTAAATAAAATGACACAAATTAACACGTCCGCATTACGAAAAAGCCCTTCTGATGCGGCACAACTTAATTTCAAAAGACCTAGGGTTGGTATTGGTTTGGTAGTGAAACATGACTTAGTTCCGATAGCGCAGGACTTCTTTCGTTAGGAAATAAATTAGATTAAAAACTTACTGTAATTATTGTAGTATTTTTGTTTTAAACTTCTTACGAACTTATAACTTTGCGGGACACTAAACTAGGCAATAATTATTAAACAAGATTTATCTTTAAACCATCGAGTCATTTAAATTTACAAAAACTAATTTTAAATCCTAAGTACAAAAATACCTATAGGTACTCCAGACGGAAAGAGGTTTCAAATAAAAAAGAATCCAGCTTAAAGCTTGAACTTGCTGGAATACAGTTAGAACTCGCTTTGTATTTTAATAAAACTTCTTTAAGCGATTAGTGTCCCGCAAAGTGTTAAAACTGCATTTGATCACGAGTGCTCATCACTGTCTTAAAAATCCTTCTCATTTTAGCGTCAAACTGTAGTATTTCTCGGCTATTGAGTCTGGCTTTTTGTCCGTTTTTTTCCATCTGATTCAAAATACTCATTGCTCTCTTCTTAGACTGCTCATAACGACCACCGTGGGATCGTGAAATCATAGTCTGAACCGGAAGGTTGGGTTCCAGAATATGTTTTATAAACTCCAAATTATGTTCTGAGGGTTGATTACGTTCGGGGGGTTCCGAAACACTTTGGTTACGTTCCGTTTCGTCAATACGTCGATGGACGGGTTTCAGATTTCGTTCTTGACTGAAAAAGTCCAATAGATCATTTTTTCTCATCTTCTGCACAGTCTGAAGTAGTTTTGATCGTAATTTGCTTAGGTTTTGAGGTATCTGCAACAATTATTCATATTATTCTTTAACCGACGGTTCCCCAAAACACCCTAATTTCACCACTTCCACTCGTTTTTTATCTGCGGAGAAGATGTGGCGGAACAAACTCCCAGCAACTAACACATCATCTGTGGATGGAAGAAGCATTCTTCTTCGTTGTGCCGACGTCATATTTTGTTGGCTCATAATTTCGCCACTTTCGCGGCCTCGGCAACGCAGATGTCACTTAGACTGCATATTTTGGGGGAAAGAGGGCAGGATAGAAGGTGAGACTTAGTTTGCGACACACCTCCATATTCACACCCTGCTGCAGTTCCGTAAAGGTAGCCCCACCCCACATCTTTCCACTTCGATTCGAAAACGGTTCTGGGACCTTCAAGTGGTCAACGGAAATTAAATCCTGTGGATGTGGGCACATACTCGCTTGGTGGTAGATAGTGGGTGGGGAAAGAGTATCCTGCTACAATTTGCTAAACAAGTCAATCAGTAGGAACTTGGAAAGTAGGTACTACATTTGAACAGATATTATAATCAATTAAGAGAGAAGAATACCTCATCTTCTTCAGAAAAACTAAAATCGTCGTCTGCTATAGCACTCTGTACCAAATTGGTGTTACCAAATCTGTAAAAATATAATATAGATCGAACAGTTAATTTCTAAAGATACTTAAAGGCACACAATTTTTTTTCTATTTTTTGCATAGGTATATGCTGAATTTCCATGATTATATGCCAGCATTGTTGATCTTAGTGGCCAGATGTAGCACAGAATCATATTGTTGCAAAGGTTTACACACCTTTGGTACATACATTTACCAGTTATGTTTAAGTCCCAATTAATAGAGGGCGAGGGCTGCAAGTGCTGCAACTGTAAACATTTCAGAAGGAATAGGTACCCCAAATAACACTGCTGACTTAGGATTCGAATACATCCAGGACCTCATTCTCAGCAGTTTCGCTTGCGACACTAGACTAATGAAACACTACTTCGATACATCAAATAAAATAAATTACCTGCGGTTAAGTCTTGGACCCCTTTTACGACTGTTATGCTTATAAATATTTTGAAGACTGAAAACTGGTAGCATTACAATCTTTGGTGGGCAGTTTACCTCAGTGTTGCAATTTGATGGAGTTTTTCCTGCCTTGGGTATTGGGGTTGACTGTGTCCCTTTGAGCTGCAGTGTCCATTTCTCATTTTTCTGGAGTATAGGTTCCAGTACTTGCTGCTTAGCCCACCTCATGTTGTTCTGAACTATGGGTTCCAGTATTTGCTGCGGAGCCAACCGCAAATGTTCCTGGACTTTGGGTTCCAGTATTGATCGCATTTGGGGAGCTGTAGATGTCCAATCTATCGGGATTATGGAAACCTGCGGCTTGTCCGTGAAATATATAGGCGGCGGTTTCCACAGTGCCGTTGTCCGCTTCTTGTTGAATAAGGGAACCAGCGTTGCCTTTCCCGTTGAATTTATGGACAGCGGTTCTACAATACGTAATGTTAACAGTCAAGTGCGATTTGGACTCACAAAGGGTTCGTAGACACCCAGCAGTGGTTTTCACACCAGATTGGTCTTAGGGAGCGTTCATTAATTACGTGAGGAAATTTTGGCGATTTTCGAAATACGTGCTTGATTGCGTTGGATTTATTTAAAAAAAAAAAACAACATAATTACGTAATTAACGATATTTCCCCCGAACCCCTTCTCTCTCGTGAGATTGGGTGAGATTCGGCTCAACGCCCTCCCCCGCCTAAACGCTTTACGTAAGTAATGGATGCCCCCATATCAATGTCCCCTCACCGGACATCTCGCAAGAAATGATAGACACGATTTTTATTTGATGTCGAGTCGCGTCGTCCGAACTAAAACTAGGCGAATGACATGACATGGAAATTAAGCTCTTCGATTAACATTAAGGCGATTCGATGAGTGTAGTCACTGGCACTCTTTACTCACTGCATCCGATTTGAATTAACCTAACTAGTATATTCAATAATTTGTTTGAGTACTTCCGCTCTAGGTACATACAGGGTGTAAACTGACCCTTCACGAGTCGCCAACCAAGTACAGACGCCAGCAGGTCAACCTACCCGAAACTGTCAGATTTTCCCAACCAACCTTGAACCTAATGCTTTATAGATATAGTTAAAAATCTATTAAAGAAATTTGACAGACTGTAGTAGCTTGATGTGCTGGCGTCTGTACATCAAACTAAGTAACTTTGCGCAAAAATTATTGCTGGGAAACGACTTTTTTCTTGGAGGTGAAAAATCACGTTTTACGGTAAGACTCAATGTAACGCACTCAAAACATTGTGCTGATGGATGGATTCAATAGTACGGGAGTCGTGGAGGTGTTTAAAGTAAAAAGTTTACGTCCCCCATACACCATTACACCATTTTTTGATTCCCAATATCTCTTCAACTAGAAGATTCTTAGATCAGATATGGTCCAGAACAAAAAAATTATCGCAATGACGGAGAGAACGAGTGCCTTTCGGCTTCGTTATGTTATGGGTCTTGTTACACCCTTTATATTTGATCCGAGTTTGATGCGTTGTTTCTCTGATTGGAACGGATGCAGTGGGTAAGCGCTGTGACCGCACTTATACATATACAGGGTGTTACAGAAAAAGCGCAATACATCTTAGGTAGTGATTCAGACCATCAAACTGGACCTCATAACATACGGAACATGGGTCGGAAAAAAAAAGACTCTTCATAATACTTGCGTCAGCCGATTGGATATTTGGTATGGGAAGCCTTTTTTGACCCATCTTAGTAAAGTAGCCCATAGCCACTTCAGCTTACTTATTCTGTGAGCTACGTCGATAACTCTGGTTCTTTGTCGTATCACCTCGTCCCGGATGCGATCCCTCAAGAGACATTTTTGGACCAGCCGTACCGCGAGTGTTCACGTTTCGGCCCCGTAAGTTATAACAGGCAGGACGCACTGGTTGAAGACCCGACGAAGTTTCCTAAATGCTGGCCAGCAAAGCTGAATTCTTGTGTTAGTCTCCCTCTCAAAATTGTTTCTACCTAACTGCAGACCCGAGGTAAATATATTCTCAAACAACCTCAAGAGGACCGCCATTGACAGCAATAGGTTCTGGGGTGACGTGTTCGTTGAACATAACCTGGGTTTTGTCCAAGTTCACCCCGTGCCGTGACCAATGCGTATTGAAGAATCAACTAGGCCATCCAATATCTGATGCAAGTCATGCAGTGATTCAGCCAGTATGACGATGTCATCTGCAAATCTGAAGTGTGAGATGTACCTACTCGCCGCTGATGTTAATGCAACGAAATTACTTCCCCTTGCCTCACCCCCCGACGCAGTGGAATATGCTCTGTTTGCTGGTTCTGAGTTTGGACGGTCATTGTGGAGTTTTCGTAAAGACTTCTCAGCAGTTGGATGTTTCGCTAACCGACTTAGCATCGCTGCAGAGACTCCAGAACTGACCAGGTCTCGACAGCGTCAAAAGCCTTCTCATAGTCCACAAATAGAAGATACAGCGGCCGATTTTACTCTTCAGACTTTGTATGATATGATCTGCCGCGACTGCCGCACTGTGTGAATGTGGTCTATGGTGCTGTATCCTCCTCGAAACCCAGCTTGCTTCGGTGGCTGGAAGTCGTCGAGTCTTCGCGCTAGACGATTCGTGACGACTCTTGAAAACAGCTTATACACGTGACTAAGGAGCGAAATGGGTCTTGTTCCCCTTTTTTAAAGAAAAGAACGGCTACGCTCCTGGAGTTCTCCCAGAGAACAGGACCGAGTCGAAAAGCTCCCGAAACTCTCTCAATACGGACTTCCTCCCGCTTTCAAGAGCTCAGTCTTTATCCCATCCTCACCAGGGGCTTTTCCATTCTTAAGTTGTCTAAGAGCCGCCTCGATTTCGTCTTGGCTGACTTCTGACAGGTCTTCTGTGAAATAGCGGGTTAAGGTGGCTCTGGAATCCTCATTTTCGGGATCAGGTCGAGATGCATGCGATGCATACAACTGGCCGTAGAAATTTTCAACTTCCGAAAGAATCTCCGGCTTCGAAACGACAAGTATTTGAGGTATTGCGCGTTTGCCGTTACAACTTGTATTGTGCGATTTTAAATAAGTTATAATGAATGCGTTGTGATAAATACCTATAGAAGTTTGGAGTTTGCTAAAAATTTCATCCAAATATTTTTGATAATTATTATAATACGCTTGTGTGGAACTAGCTGTAAATAAAAAGAACATCATAAAAAACTTTTCGTAACAAGATAAGAACAAAGATAAGTAAAAAAAAGAAGATAGTAAAAGAAGTAGAAGTAGTAGTGAAGATAGTGATTTAAGTACATGTATAGTTAAATAATTTTCAATTTTGGCGCATAGACCAGTCTTCATAGAAATTCACGCTGCTTTATACCAGTATTACTGTAATCTTACTTTCGGAAAAAATGGGAGTTAAACGTCCTGAATAGTTCTGCGGCGACTTATGGAAAAACATCGTTAGCGCCATCTATCACGCAAATTAAAAAATAAAAATCAAGCATCGCGATACCATATGATTATCCGCGAGTTAAGCGACAATTGTCGGTCAGTAGCCCATCACATACAACACCCGTCTGGTCGAAGGATCCTCCCTTTTCTATGGAGTATTGAGGAACTTTACACCCTCTGTTCCTCATAATCCTAAAGCTCTACTAGCTGCTACGAGGTGGTGGTAGGGCCTCTGTGGCCCTGTTCCTAATTAAGTTACCATCGAAGTATACATTTTGTAGAATCCAATAAATGATTGAGTAAGTATGCCTACAAAGTTTCCACTACCGGGACAGACCTCCTCTCGATGAGAGGGAGTGTGCTGTGATCTACTACGCGGGGCCAGTGCGGATTTGATTGGTAGATGTCACATGTCTTCGAGTTTCTAAGACGTGCCGATTTCCTTAAGATATTTTTCCCATATGTAGCCCACAGCAGATGATTGAGTTGAGTATTCAGCTATAACTTACTATGGTATTTTGTAGGCGTTGGCTGATTGGTAGTTGGCTTTGTTTGTTCTGTTATAGGAATATGGGCAGGGACGCAAAGGCAGGCTTTGGTTTCTCTATACTTAGGTGGACAACCGCACTTGGTATACATGGTACCAGGGAGCGGTTTTGTCGTGTTGTAGACTGGCATATCTTTCTTGGCATAATGTGATAAGTAGCAAAAAAGCTTTGCAGACTAGAAAATAAAGATTATCATTATTATAATTTCCTTTATTCATCTTTTTGCAAACTTTTTACATTTTTAAATATTAATTTTGAAAAAATATATAAAAAACATTTAAAAATATAAAAAATTGTAGCGCACCGGTATCGGGAACAGGGTCCAAGCTACCGGCAGTCAGGGCTCCTGAGAGAGGAACCTCCTAACAATACAATTATAATAATTATAATTATTATTTTATTTTATAATTATTTTCTAGTGGCTTATCGTGAACTCACAAGGGCTACTTCAGTGCTAGAAAGAGATGGAGCCATATCATGCAGGTCTCTCATTTTACATAACATAGCACCACGCCCGTAAGCCCCGGAAGGTTAGGCAGGATAGTACCTGCCACATGTCGCCAGTTATGTTTAAGGTGGAAACGGAAGGGTAGCCCGGAAAATTCAAACTAACGATTTTTGCAATATGCAGGTCAATGTCAGGTTGTATGTTGATTAAAATATGATTCGCATTACATATTTATTGGCTACCCTGGCCCTTCCCTCTTCAGCCACATATAATACCCGAATTTGAATTGATGCAATACTAACGTAGTTTTAAGACCATTGTAACTAAAAGTAGTTTTTTTTTTGATATTGAATTGTTTATTATTTGTTTTTTTTTTTTTAATAATGCATACTAACGTAGTCCTAATACCTTTGTTACTAACATGACTATTTTTTTTCTAGATATTGAATTAGTTATTATTTGAATTATATTGATTGATGCGATACCTACTTAGGGTGTTACCACACCAATCGATCGATCGTCAATCGAGGCCATCGGTCGATGGTAGAATGGATAAGTCGACGTCGATCGACAGTTTCTACTACACTAATTCATCGATCGTCATTTCTACCATAGATCGATTGGTGATCGGCAATCGATCAATTGGTGTGGTAACGTAGTTTTAGGACCTTTGTTACCTAACAATTATGGACAATTACTTGGTCTGAAATAAATGTATTTTATAATACGTGCCTATTGTCATCAACCGGCACAAATTCTCGACTCAGGGCTGCTATTGAAAAAGTCTGATTAATAGGCATTAAGAGGAAAGGCTAACGGCGTTTAGCCCATACAAACGTACCTATTCAAATATAAAGATAGATGGGATACCGCTTACAAATGGTTACCACATACTCAGTTCATCATTCTGAAAAAAAATCCCATTTTTTTTTTGTGAACACAGAATTTTTTATCGAAAATTTAAAAAAAAGCTGCTGTTCCATGTATTTCAACCGTGTAGCCGAAAGTATTGCAGTTATGTAGGAAACGGCTGAGATTGTTAGGGTTCGGTAGTCAACAAACAAGGAACCCTTATAGTTTCGCCATGTCCGTCTGTCTGTCTGTCCGCAGCTTATCTCAAAGACTCTTAGTACTAGAAAGGTGTAATTTGGCATGCTTATACAGATTAGTTACGCCGACAAAGTGGTAAAATAAAATCTATAATACCTAGTATTTTTTTAGGCTCTCTCCAGTACCTACACGTAAAGTTAGGGAGTTTTTTTTCTCGCGAACCCCATAGTGTGGGATGTCGTTAGATAGGTCTTTAAAAAAAAAAGCGAGTTTGTTAAGATAATTTTTCGATTAAGGGATTCGTTTGTGAAATATTAAGCTTTAAAGTGCTAATTTTTGTTGGACTCAAGTGTGTCCCCCTCTACCTGCTAAGCAGTTATGTTAAGGTGCGTGAAAAAATTCACTATGATAATATACAGGGTTATTTGTAAAACACCAGTAACCTCTTAAGAGGTCATTGTACTCATCATTATGAACAACTTTTACTATGGGACCAAACCTGAAATCGCGAAAAAAAAATCAGCTGTTCCCTACATTTTGACGAGTTAATCGATCATAAATGTAGAGAACAGCTGATTTTTTTTTCGCGATTTCAGTATAACGAAGTTAAAAGGAAAATTACACAGCTAAGTAGGCTTTACAAGTTTACGAGTAATAGTCGACCAACTTATAAAATGTACTTGGATATTATTACAATAAAAATCATCTTTCGGAGGCAAATCGGACCGTAGGAAGTGTCCGCATATTTTGAGGGGCCAACTACGGACCCCTACATTATGCGTGGCCCGACACGCACTTGGACGGTTTTTCTATGTGGTGTGTGTGTGTGTATTTAGAATACGTGTGACGTGTGTGCGTCGGTGTCCCTTCCACCCTATTTATAAAAAAATGGATACCTAGGTATATGGTAGGGACGGATATACATAGATCATAGTAAAGTAATGTTTGCTTACATAAGTTTGTATGGGCTACAAGGTAATCAATTTGTACTCACTAGTACTTGGGCACTGTCATAGATTGCTGCGGCGCACCCTACGTGCGTGGCGTCACCCGTCATCATCTTTAGGTAAAATAGAGACAGCGAATCTCTGTGTTCCTCATCCTCTTCACTGAAAAAATGCAGATTAGCTAAGATGTATTTTCTTTTAGTTGGCATTATAATGTTTGGAATAATTATTTACCTATTAACTATACCTACAAAAGATAGCTTAATTGCCAGAACAAATTAATTTTGTTTATACAGGTCTAATAAAATAAAATTACACACATTATTCATCAACTAAATATTCTTACTTATATCTACCTAATCAGTTCAAAAAATATAACAGGGAAGTAGGTTTTAAACTTTTTTTTTTTCGGATGGGAAATCATCAAATGACCCCTCCCGCTCTGGGCGGAGCGGAAGGGAGTGTCAGACTTTTACTGACTAAAACCCATCCATGTTCCTTTTTTTGCCCTTTGTGTTCCAGGTCGCGGTATCTCTTTCGAACAGTCCCGCAGACCCGCAGCCCTGGCAGGCATCGGCCCTTGCGGGCCCCTCCTGTTTGCTGACATCTCTTTATGGCGCGCGTGGAACACGAACGCGCCGTCGACACGGCCTGTCGTCATAAGATGGACGGACGGCGAGCTAGCCCATTACTCACCGTCCACAGGCCTGAGCCTGGGACGTGAGTTTCTCTCCCTCTCACGTTCCGCCACCTCCTTCGCTAGCATGACTGCTTCGCCGAAGGAGGTGACGGCTTCCCATTCCCTCTCGCCTCGGACCATGGCTTGAACCAGGGTCGGACGCGAGAGGTCGCCGCCGCCAAAGGTAGGTGTATACCTGGATGTTGAAAATAAAAACAATCTAATTTAATATCTTAAACAGTACTAGAGTAGTAAATTAAATCAAATGACTCCAAAGGTACAGACGTCAGCGCATCAAGCTACTACTACTACAATCTGTCAAATATCGTTAATAGATAGATATTCAACTTTATTGCTACAGCATTAGGTTAAAGGTTGATTGGGAAAATTTGACAGTTTCGGGTAGCTTGATGTGCTGGCGCATGTATGTACGACGACCAATCAAGCTGACCCACTGTCTGTCTAGCAGTATAACGTGGTATAACTTAAAACCATACCTACTCCTTTATGAGGTGGTAGTTAGTAGGTTCTAGAACTTACCCTTTTAAATCAGGGGAACTGAGTATTTGATCTGAAGTTGTCAAATTAGGAGCAGTGTCCCACATTGCTAATATATCCGCAACGACGATAGTATGAGTGTCTTTATTGCTCGAGGAATCAAACATGAAAGCCATTATTGGATCCGTGAAGTTCTCTTAAAAACAAACCAGGATATAAATGTTGCATCGCGTTTCTTATAAAACTTAGGTACTGCCATGATTCGACAATTGCGGGCGGCAATATCGAATGTGAACATAAAAACTTTCTAAAAAAAACCGACTCCCGAAAAACATTAAAAGAGTCTAAAATAACTTTACTTTCGTAAGTCGGTGACATTGACATTTCATTGACTTTTTGCCACCGACTTCCGAAAGCAAAGTTATTTTATTTTGGTTAAAAAAGTCTTTTCACTAAAACAGGAATCATCTATCCGTAGCATACCTATACTATTGTAGCTCCACCGCGCGCCGGTTAGCCCGTTGATATTGGGAGGAAGAGTTAAGTTCACCAAAAGTTTTAGATTTCACAGTGGGCATGCTGTGTAGGATACACACAGCCCGAGTCCCTCCCCCGGGCTCTTCACCTGCCAAGCGAGTGCCGCGCGGCATGTCAGCACCGCGCAGCCCGCGGCCCGCAGGCCACCACCCGTCGCTTAAGGCTCCTGAGCGAGCTCCGTGCGGCGCCCCAGACGCCTAACTATACCCGTGGAGAGATTAATAGCGTGTACAGAGACAATTTCAATATTAAGGTAAGTCTCGTACACTGATGGCATCTGAGGCCTGCAAGGTTACGTCGCTAGATCAAGCCGCGACGAGTGGGTCGGTCGGTGAAGATTGCTCAAGGGAAGACCGAAGGAATAGCAACGACATTCGCATATATACTAACGCGCAGGAAAACTTTGATTGCGCGATGTAGAACTAAAAAACAATAATGCATTTTCTCCATAAGAGAAACAATACCACAATTGTTTTCGAGGTTCACTTAGCTTCAAATTAGTTAGCATTTCGACTGTACTGTTATAATGTTGCGTTTCTGTCAGTAATTAATTTAATTTACGAATTTTATTTTATAATTTGAAACTGCTCGTCGACCAATCACAGCGCAAAGTTGGCAGGGAAGTCCCGCGCTGACACGTTTTCGAGTCTCTATACCTACTAATGTAGCAAATGATGACTCAATATTTGTACAGTAGATATATTATGTTCTAGGTAGGTACCTATTCACAATACACAGCGACAGCCGACAAGTATATATTATAGGCCGCATAATATGCGTTCCGTTTCTCTGAAGATCTTGTAGGTAGGTACCTACTTACTATTCAACTTCAGAGTAAGTTAAAATAAAGTAAAATAAAACCGACTTCAAAAAAGTGAAAAAGTGAATGCGTGAGTGTTTAGCTTCTGAAGTCAGTGACTTACAATAGGTTTGTTTGACTTATAGTTTTTTTGTCACCGACATCTGAAGCTAAAGTTATTTTTCACTTTTATGAAGTCGGTTTTTTTTTGCAAAAATGTTTTTTTTCTCGTAGCAAAATATGTCATTACTTTTGCATATCTTTTGTAGTACACTACCACATTTAGAGAGCATTTGAATGTCAAAGGCAGCTTTCTAAATTCTAAACAACGAGTATTTTGGTTAACTTACCGGTAGCGGCGCAACCGTGTGTGTGTGTATCCAAACACTGTTTAATCATTATCCGTGCGATAGACGCCAACTTGTTGTCCCAAGACTGTAATTTTATAATTAACACTGTACCTAAGTATTTTTGACACTTTATTAACTGATTGATGCTCATCATCATCTTGCTCTAAAGGGATTTGGCAACCTCTTTAACAAAGTATCTAATTGAAAATAAGCCTGTTGCTACACTTGCTACACACAATCATGGTCGGTGGGTCTGTTTCGGCCATAGCTGAGCCGGAGCTGCCGGAGCGGCGTTTACATTTGATTTTGCTGTCCAGCCTGTGCGCATCAGGGCGGTTACGATGACGTCTTGTGGGAAAGAGACAGAGCTATACCGGTCGTCTACCGCCATCTCTTTCCCACGCTGGAATTACTCCTGCTTTAAGACGTCGTGGTAGACCAGGTCCATTCGAACATGTGTGTAGCGGTGGAGTTTTTCCTGCACGTAAGTACATAAAGTTCATTTGTACATCGCTCGTATGGTACACCCTCATTTCGCCAGCTATGTTTAAGTCCCATGTAACAAGTGAGGATCTATTGCCATTACCCGGGCACGAATCCGGACGCTTTTCGATCCAGAATTTCTGATGCAATAACATTGTTGGGAATTAATAGTATCGATACTATTATCTTGGGACAACCAACACACCGCCATCTGATCCCAAACTAGGCAGAGCCTGTATCGCGTACTATGGCAACCAGATAACTGATAAACATACTTATATATTTCTAAATACATACATAAGTATTATAGATAAATAACACACCCAGATACAGAACAAATAATTGTACTCATCGCACAGATTTGTCCTGTGTGGGAATCGAACCCACGACCTCCGTCCTAGCAGTCAGGGTCACTAACCACTAGACCAACAGGCCAATCAAAGAATTGAACACAGAACCTTCTGCTCAACAGTATAATACATCAAGTGGCATAGCATAGCATAATCAATCAGCCTATAATTTTCCCACTGCTGGGACACACAGCCTCCTTTCTATGAGAGGGAATAATCCACCACGCGGGCCCAGTGCGGGTTGGTAGACGTCACATGTCTTCGATTTTTTGGTTCTAGGACAGGCCGGTTTCCTCACGATGTTTTCCTTCACCACCGTTTTTGAGAGCAGTGGTGATGAAATAAATTACACAAAACAAAGTAATGCGCCTGCCTGGGTTCGAACCCGTGACTTACTGTTCGTAAGTCGGGGCCGCCACCACTGGGTCACCGCTGCTCTCCATACATCAAGAGGAATTACGTAAAAATAATGAAAACTGTTTTCTACTTACCACCTCCATCATTCCATATGCTTGAGGCAAATGCTGCTGGTCTTTTCCTATGACCAGACCTCTGGCTGCTTGTGACCTCATGCTGTAGTAATAAATATCTTGGATCTCGCGACAGAATTAGCCAGGAAGAAAAGAAGCCATAGTCTCCACTTCCCTAACTACACAAGGGGGAAGCGACATCGACGCTCAAACGGTACATCATACTGAACTCACATGGAAATTTATGATCGGAAAAAAAATAATTATACTGTTACTACAAAAGTGCAATACCTACACGGTCCAAATGTACCTATGGAACAGCTTCTTTTTAAAATTACAGATGAAAAATTTTTAGGTGTTACGGCGGGTGAGCTCTGTATGGGTCTACTCACACGTGGTAAGGTAACCGTTCGTGCGTCGATTTATCTTCCACCTTGTATATATCTATACTACCTTAGTTTTTGTTTACCATAAATGTTAATAGTGATACTATGACCTATCACTCACTATTAACAAAAGCTTTAAATTGAAAAAAAAAACAGCTGCCTCTTGTGTTAGCATGAATTGTCAAAATATAGGGAACAGTTAATTTTTTTCACGATTTCAGGGTCATGCAATCGTCGAAAGGTGTGGTAACATTTAGGGTGAAGTCAAACGAGCGTAATTTCTTGAGCTGTGGTCGCGGAAAATCAGTCGCGGAATTTACGCTGCATTCGGTTTCATACTAAAGTCCGGTTGTAACGACTAAACGTTTTTAGCAATATCCTTGCAAACACAAGTTAAGTTTTATACATAACATAACATCACGCCTGTAATCCCCGAGAGCTTAGGCAGAGGTGTACCTAATAGTACACCCATATTTCGCAAGTAGTTTTATACAGTAGTTACGATTGATGAGTGTGAGGAACAGGGTGTGAACTGTGACGTTCCTCAATACTCCGGAAAGGGAGGATCCTTCGATCCAGACGGTATAGAGTACCTCTCCGCAAAATATAGTGCAATACCTATTAGGTGGTGGGTGAGTCACACCATCAAACTGGGCAAGTTTTCCAGGAACATGGGGCGAAAAAAATAATGATGGACTTCCTATAAAATATCGCATTAGCTGACGCAGTTACTCGTAGTATGAAGAATCCATTTTTTCTCGACGTGCCTTTTGGAAAGCAGCTATCGAGTTTGATGGACTGAATCACCTAAGAGGTATTTCGTTTATTCTGTTACACCCTTTACATTAGGGTACCCATGATTTGGAACGCTACCTGAGATAAACAAAAATATTTAGTAGGTACATACTGGTTAATTTGACCTAGTATTTCAATCGCATCATTCATATCTAAAGTCACTTCTTGAAACCGTGAACAAGAGGCTCCTGTTTTCCCCTGCAGAGAAAGAGAGAGAGTTAAATAATAATACGTGTGTACAGAAGTTGGTGACATCTCCTCTTCAACATCTACCTAGACTTGTCCCAACTATGTTGGGTTCGGCTTCCAGTCCAACCGATTGCAGCTGAATACTAGTATTTCACATGGAGCGACTGCCTATTTGACCTGGGTAATACAATATCCGTTGATAAGATTGTCAGCCTGTCGTCGTGTGTCAGTTTTTTTTGCCTTACGTCGCCGACGGTTTCAACATCGGCGTACCTACACGTCTATAATAGTACTCTTACATGTGCTATGCAATTATATAATACTAACATATTGTATCTATACAATGCAAATATAGTTTTACATTCTTTTCCAGGTTCCACAGTTCTTTGACAATATTACTAATTGTATTATTATAGTTCATCATCATTTCAGCCGAAAGACGTCCACTGCTGGATATAGGCCCTCTCCAAGTCTCGCCACATTGACCGGTCCCGTGCGTCTCGCATCCAGCGGATCCCTGCAACCTTCAAAAGGTCATCGGTGTTCCAACGCAACGTCTTCCGGTTCGCGGTCGCCACTCCAGGACTTTTCGGCCCCATCGGCCATCCGTTCTGCGAGCAATGTGCCCTGCCCACTGCCACTTAAGTTTGGCAATTCTTCGGGCTACGTCGGTAACCTTGGTTCTCTTGCGGATGTCTTCATTTCTGATTCGATCACGCAAGGAAACTCCGAGGATAGCCCTCTCCATTGCCCTTTGGGTGACTTGTAAGCCTTCTGTTGAGGCCTATTGTGAGCGACCCGTATGTATAATACACGGCATACGGCACGGTGGCGGCGGTGTATCATGTGTATTATAGTTTTTGTTCAATTACTTACGTAGTACTGACACACAACATGTTCTTGATGGCCGATGTGGTGGCACAATGTCTCCTGGTTGTCGCAGTATTCAGTCACGTCCAGATCCACGTAGAGAGGCGTACAATGCGTTGATTTTAGAAAAACGAAGAATGCATATAGAACTGTGATTTTTGGGACCTAAAGGAGAATTAAAAGCTATGTATTTGGCGGTTGGGCCATTTTAGTGTAATCTTGGAAACTATGTGTAATAGACAACATAACGGCACGCCTGTAATCCCTGAAAGGATAGGCAGAAGTGTACTAAATAGCACACCTACGTTTCGTCTAACTATGTTTAAGTTCCTTTGCCAAATCCAGACCCCGTGACGGTGTCAGAATTTTTTGATGGAAGAAACCGATACCGCTTTGCCCGAAATGGGAATTGGAACAGAAGCTCAGCAGTTGCGCTTGCGGCCACAAGACCAACGAGGTAGTCGTGTTATAAATTTAGTGGTAAAACCAATAATTGATTTGCGGTTCAAGGCTTTAGTGCTGTTAGAAAGACAGCCATTATTAGTTTAAAAAAATAACTTACATGTAATACTCTTGTCATGATACTGTTTAAATCGTGTAAAATCCTTTAATTTATGTTACAGAAAACCAACACGCACTTGCTTGTATATTTTATTACTTAAAACTCGGTCTGGATAACCAACTATTGCGAAACTGAAATCAATTTTGATTTAATGTAACTGCGTGCAAAAGAGAATGCTCATGGAAGTATGGAATCCCGTACCATGCTGCATCAAAATCAAACCTTGTTTTTTATAGACTACACTGATCGTATTAACTCCTACAAAAATTATTTTTGAAAAAAAAACCCGCGTTTCAGAGTTATTTTATAAAATCGAAACTAACCTAAGAAGTAGGTCTATTTTTTCGACGCTACCAACGACGTATTTTAACACACATACATTACATTATTGCTCTAAAAACAGCGTAATACACTAATATTAGTAAGAATTACGAGTTAAAGTAACATCCACAGTATGCTTGACTGAAACTCGATTTTATTTTAGACCTTTACATTGCCAATAGTCAATAGTCAGTCAGTACAGTACAAATGTCAGATGCCACAGATAAGATAACTATAAACCATAGAGTATAGTAAGTGCTATAAACTAGTCGGGATTTAGGGATGTAATCGATAAATCAAAATCTTTAGGCTGAGAAAATCTATTTTGTTGCAAATAGCAATAAACCAAACTAAATCGATTTGGTGTACTGATCTTACTTAATTGTAATTAATTTTAGAGTCCGCTCGACAGACAAGGGTTTGTTCAATTGAAACGGAACGTCATTTATATTCAGTTGAAACGGAACGTCATATAAAGGGAGTAAAACAATATTCATACTTTTAAACTCGAAAAGTATATTTCCAGTTCAAAAATCAAATCCCCGACGCGTAATGCCGTAAAAAAATATGAAACTAATTACTATAATATTTTGGTTTTGAGGCGCGAGACTTTTTGGTACCAACTTTGGTCATTGTCCTTTACTATGTACTTTAAAATAAGCGCACTTCATAATATAAAAGTAAACTGGGTTACTCGTTTCAACGGTTCACAAATAAAACATTGGCATATTAAAATAATAAATTTAATATATCAATAAAATATTTATTATTTATAACAAAAATAATAATTTAAAACTACTTTAAAGGCGATCACGGAGGAGCGACACTTCGTCTTAGAACTCCCTAATTCAAAAACTATGTACTTAATTTGTGTCGATATTGTTTTGTATGAAGTTGTCTAACTAACATTACGCTTTTAATTGCCGAAGGGTTAGGCAGAGGTGTACTTTTCTTGTGTCAATATTGTTACTATGTAATTGTCTAACTGCATAAATAATATTTAAATTACAGCTATAGGTAATAATATACCATAGAGTGAAATAGCAATAGGGAAATATGCAAGTCATTTAAAACATTTTTTTTTTTTTTGAAGAACGATGTTTATTTTACTTTGAATACCTTTATGTGACTAAAAGAGTGATGAATATAAATGTTGATGGATGGAGAGGGAGAGGAAGACCAAGGAAACGATGGATGGCTTGTGTGAGGAATGATATGAAAGAAAAAGGAGTAAATGATAGCATGACGGTTGACAGAGGAGCATGGAAGACAACAACGTGTTCTGCCGACCCCAAGTAACAAGGAACAAGGGCAGGAAGATTTTATTGATTGAGGTGTTCAAAAAATTTCATGCGTATTTCCCATTGTTAATTCAAGAAATACTGGCCAAGCCTACAAACTGAAAATATTGCTGGCAACTTATAAAATGGCAGTCACACTTAGCTTTAAAAATTTGGCCCGTATTGCTCGTCAATTAAAGTTCAAAATCACAGTAGAGCACTGCACGGGATCAAAGAGGGTGTAACAAGACCCTTAACCAAGCCGAACGGCACTTGTTCTAGAGCATACCTGGGAACCTATTAGTTACGGAGATATTGGGGTCAAAGATCCAACTTTGTCACACTTTTTTGTTTAAATAGATGTTTTTAATGTAAGATTTTTATTTTAAACACCTCCACGACCCTCGTACTATTAAATGCATCCATCAGCACAATGTTTTAAGTGCGATACATTGAGTCTTACGTAAGACGTGATTTCTTTAACCCCAAAACAAAAAGTCGTTTTCCAACAATAATTTTTGTGTAAATTGACTTAGTTTTATGAATAAAATGCTTGGTTGACGACTTCGGAACGTTACAATTATCTCATTGAACACAGTAACCGGGCACTAGTAGAAACAAATGAGGTCAGTATTTGTGCATAACAATATTTTCTCCGCTGGCAACTCTCACGTCCTCGTGACGTGTTGTCTATGGAAGATGTCGAGCGCCTCCCATTGCTTCGTGTGGAGAAGGATGTGGGGCCGTCGTGTGCGCATGTAGGTCACGGCTTCGGCAGGGGACCAGCCGTTCTTCTGTTGAAAATGAAAATATTCAAGTTAGCTGGCTTATAACTTAGCCAAAGGCATTGCCGTGCAACGTGGCAACGTGACAGAATTGAGGAGGAGTTTTTTGATGCTATGTTTTAGTTTGTTGTATTGAAAGTTAAGGTTATTTTCTTGCTTTTATTTCTAAATAGCACTTCGTGCGCAAACATTGTGATAGCTCGGCTAATATGCACGAAATAAATATAAGTTATAGACTATAGCACCCACGAATAATGTAGCTTTCAGCCAGTGAAAGATTTATTAGAATTGGATCATTCGTTCCGGAGATAACCTTAAATTTTACCTCTTTCTAATATTTGTGATGTAGACGTATACAGTGTGTACCAGAAAGGTGTGGTCATATTTCAGGGTATGATTCAGACAATCAAACTGAAAAACTTTTTCCATGGGAACACCATAATTGTATGATCTATGCTTTAATAACACCTCTGTACACCATGTTTTACGAAAGTAAATTATCTTATCTTATCATAGATATCGCGAAATATTTCAGCAGTCCAGTACAAAACTACGAGTAAAATACCTACTCAACCCAAATGTATGGGACAGCTGATTTCTTTTTTCACGATGTTGGTCCTATGGAGAAACTTGTGTTTGATGGTCTGAATCACACCCTGAAATATAACTACACCTTTCTGGTACACGCTGTATAGTTATTTACAGAATAAATTATTTTTCTAGTAAAAAAAAGTTCGTGTATGCAGATTGTTACTTTGGCAGTGGTCTACGAAGATTTTGGTGGAGGAATCCGGTGTACACAAAATTATGTAAGTTACGACAGGCTCGCCTTGTCAGTTCTCTGCATTACCTGACACAATGGGGTAAGATAATGTAGGGCACTGACTCCATCTACAGTCAACGTATGAAAACTTTAACCGGTTCAACCTTGTCACGCAACATATAAACACAACAAAACAACACAACACACAACATATATCATGCGACGCGACAATTAATACTGCTACATAATTACAGTATAATTTTAGAATTTTTAAAAGTGATTATCGGCTACATTTGCAGTTTGACAGTTTGACATACGTCAGTTATGACATATGTCACATGTGAGTCATGTGACACATATCGAACGTGACACTTACCATCATCAGGTAGCAGCCAACGAGCGTGGCGCTGCGCGTGCGCCCCGCCTTGCAGTGCACGTACACAGAGCCGCTGTTTATTTGTTCGCAGTCAGTTGGTACGCCTGACAGTTTCCTGTCAAGTGGCAGGAACCTGAAGTAAAACAAAACGCAGGTCAATATTTGACAGAAAGAAGTGTTAAGCGATTTTGAACCTTGTGTGAAGCAACTATTGGCTGTCACCTTGACATGCCAAGATAATGAATGTACTGGTCTTGCAGTCAGTAACAGTATCGTATCGTCATCGAGTCGTTCGTGCAATAGATTAGTTGTTATTACATACATTTACTATATTTGGCACTTAAGATTTTTGAATTCTGATTAAGACTACACAATTCTTCAATTTTGTTTAAATATTTACTTCTTATATGATATTTGAGGGACATTCTTAGTGGCTATAATAATGATGGAAAAGTGGAGAATTTATTGGATTGAAATAATACATAACATAATATCACGCCTATAATCCCCAAAGGGGTAGGCAGAGGTGTACTTATTAGTACACCCACATTTCGCCAGTTATGTTCCCATGTTATAGGAGGCGAGCTTATTGCCATCAACCTGGCACAAATCCAGACTTTGTGGCTGATACTGAGAAATTCCTTATGTAAAAACCCAATAACACTTTGCCCGACCCGGGAAACGAACCCAGGACCTCATGCTTAGCAGTCGCGTTTGCGACCACTAGACTAACCAGGCAGTCTAGATATTGTAGGTCAGTTGCGACATTGACATATTATGCTACTGAAAAGCGCAATATTTTAATTTAAAAACAAATCTTCATGTTTTTTTTCAAAAAAAAAAAAAAAATCCTCACCTGTTTATAAAAGTGACTCCTTCGTAAAGTTTATCCTGGTCGGGTGCTTCGAATATGTCCGTTGTTGCTAGCTGAAGGAACTCTACGCCTTGGCCCCGCCATTTCTGAAACATAAATTAAATTATTGTTAGGAAATGTATTCACGGGAGGAAAATATCAATATTTTGCGAATGACTAGTGGCTGCGATTGTTCTTTTTAATCTACTCAACGGATTTTAACGCGGTTTCACTATCCTTTAAGTCTAGAGCATTTATTGCGAAGATTATTTACACGTTAATATAAAACTTATATAGGGTGTAAACGGACCCTTCTACCAAGGATTTTGTACATCAAACTAAGTAACTTTACGCAAAAATTATTGCTGGGAAACGACTTTTTTCTGGGGTGAAAAATCACGTCTTACGTTAGGACTCAATGTATCGCACTCAAAACATTGTGCTTATGGATGCATTGAATAGTACGGGGGTCGTGGACGTGTTGAAATTAAAGATACATTAAAAACTTGAATGTTAAAAAAACTTGTGAAAAAGTTGGCACTTTGACCCCCAATATCTCCGTAACTAGAAGGTTCCCAGGCGGTCTAGAACAAAAAAATTATCGCAATGACGGGGAGAACAAGTGCCTTTCGGCTTCGTTAAGGGTACGTACTTTTACACCAATTATAGTTATTGAAAAATATTTTGTCTATTTTCTAGTTGTTATTTAATGAGCGTACAGATTGCCTTGGGTCCTCAGTACCACGATATTCCAAAGTTATATAAATGAAGAATTTCTACTAGAAAACGGTAGGTACATACTCGTACTTACTCAAAATTATTAACATCACAATGCCATAATGTCATCGTTAAAGTCAAACGCAAGGTTGAATTTATGTAACAAATTGCGGACATTTATGTATTGAATAATTTCCTTTACCTTAAGATCTTACAAACACAAGATTTTCTTCACAATATTTAAGTATCTAAAGTTGTATTTTTTCTGAATTTATGATGACATCATTGTGAAGTAAGCGTAACTAGACACACATACGGCGTAAACTACGGGACGTGATGCATTCAATCGCGTTTTTACAGCTCATAAAAATATGCCAATGGCGTTTGGACAGCTCATAAAAATATGTCAATGGCGTTTTGACAGCTCATAAAAATATGTCAATGGCGTTTTGAAACCTCATAAAAAATATGTCAATTGGTCGGTGGTGTCAACTAAGCAATCAAAGAATGTGAGGCCCGCAGTGGTACCTCACATTGTCCATCTGGACCAGAAAAGTGTGACGACCACTGGTCTAGAAGTTTAATTTTTTGCAGTACAGTTCCTTCATTTGTAGATCTTTGACAGTAGTTAAGGTAGTCAGTGGCTCGAAAGTCTGACAACCAGTCTTACCAAAGGGTATCGTGTTACCCAGTGCTAGCTGGGTTGTGGAGGATAAATAGGCAGTCGCTCCATGTAAAATACTGGTCTTCAGCTGCATCCGGTTAGACTGGAAGCCGACCCCAACATAGTTGGGAAAAGGCTAGGCAGATGAGTTCCTTTTATACCAAAAGTGGACTGTTAACTTGAAAGGGGTTAAGGGGTTAAATAGGGGATGAAAGCTCGTCCGGAAGAACTTCATTTTCCCAAAAGGGAATCTCATCACACACACATCTTATTTCAAATAAACAGGAAGGAAAACTTTGATAAATCAACATCTTCATTTTAGATCTCCATACGACTTAACAATATAGAGACTTAACATAACAAAACGAATTTTAATAAGTTCCACAGACCCTTGTACTGATGAACTACTGTTCAGTAGATACAGACACAAAGGTCTGTTCATTCTATGCTTGTAATTCTAAACTGAGATAACCGATCAATTGACAGTTGTGCGTCATGTGCACTACGGATTCTTAGGATTATATTGGAGGCTAGATAAAGTTACATATTTGAATCTTAGGAATACTATCAACTGGTTGCATTTTTTTTTGACAGAATTCGTACTCGTGTAGATACAATCAGACTCATCATCTGTCTTAGACTTTTCCCAACTCTGTTGGGGTCGGCTTCCAGTCAAACCGGATGCAGTTGAATACCAGAATTTACATGGAGCGACTGCCTATCTGACCTCCACAACCCAGTCAGTACTGTACTGGGTAACATGTTACCCCTTGGTAAGTCTGGTTGTCAGACTTTCGGGCCACTGACTACCTGTAACGACTGCCAAAGGTCTACAAATGACAGGCGGGACCAACGGTTTAAAGTGCTTTCTGAGGCACGGAGGAAACTCGGTGTGTAAGGGATGGTCACCCAACCACGGACCAACCTTGGCCAGCTCGGCTTAACCTTGAAGATCGACCCGTGCGGCTGTTATTATTTAGCCTCGAGCTCCACCACAGTATCATCAGAGACTAACAACTTGAATTGTCCTTAAATTCAAATCCCAATTACCGATAATCTTTGACAGCCATAAGAACGAAGAAATGGCAGAACTAAAACCGCCTTAGTGCCAATTGGAGTCGCGCAAAGGTTTCCGTACCATCGTAGTAGGGGAGCCCCCTTTAATTTTTAATTTATTTTTATTATTTGTTGTTATAGCGGCAACAGTAATACACATTTTGTGAAAATTTCAACTGTACCCTAAAAACGCGGTAAATTGACGTTATATATAATATGCTTATCAATTGATTGCCTTCACTCTACATACAACACAATACATAAGTAATAATGAATTAGCTACGTGATTAAGTCTAAGGAATTCTTGGTAATCTTAATCTTTTGTAATTAATGGCCGCCCCCATATTATGAATTCAGAAAAATTACTAGAACTATCATTGTTGTCAGGACGGGAACACGTGCAGTGTTGCGTAGGACTAGCCGCCCCGAGCGAGTGGTGCGAGTAATCGCCAGTCGCACTCGCACCCTCGTTTATAGCCCAGCGACAAAACTATCGGAACTACACACTCGCTTCTCGCTAATCGCTGGCGGTGGGACAACAGCCTACACTTCGGAGAACTACAAAAGTGATGTTATGTTTTATGAAATATGATTGCTGGCAAAAAAGGGTCATCCTTACCTCTGCGTCGTTGGAAAATATTTTCAACTCATAAGTCTCGTTCATGGACACCACCCCTTTCATGTTTTCATCTTCTTTCAACTGAAAAGTCAATATTAGGGCCATTAAAATATTATTAATTACACAGAAAATGAAAAACTTAAATTTACCAATTTATTTAAAAAAAAAAGTTTATTGGTACATGTCGCATACCAGAATAACCTTTGGTATGCCGTACGAACGCAGATCGCTCGCAAACCTCGACATCACGCCTTTTTTTTGGAAAACACTAGCACTTCCTCGCGACTTCGTCCGCAAAAAGTGTGATAGCTCGGCTAATGTGCATGATATAAAAATAATTTAGAGCCTATAGCACCCACGAATAATTTAGCTTTCTATAAGTGAAAATTTTTAGAATTAGATCATTAGTTCCGGATATTACGCCTCACAAACTTACAAACAAATACCTCTTTACTTTATAATATTATTATAGTATAGATTAGTTTAATTCGAGGATACACGTACCCAACCAAATATCAAAGTTAAGTTAGAATTGAAGGAAATAAATATAATTCTGAGAATAGAGGTGGACATAGTTAATATAATATATATAATATAATATAATATCTTGGGACCACCAACACACCGCCATCTGATCCCAAACTAGGCAGAGCCTGTACTATGGCAACCAGACAACTGATAAACGTACTTATATATTTCTAAATACATACATATTATAGATAAACACACACCCAGTACACAAACAAACAACAACATAGTTGAGACAAAGACATTTATTATGCTCTTTGTTGAATCATTTTCCTGAACGAATGCTAAGTTGTACTAATTGTCTCAAATTAAGTAGTTATTTAACGTGACTCTAAATCCCATTTTCCTTAATGCTACGATAAACCTAAATGAATGATTGCTGTGTTAGAGTTCCAACTCTCTGTGCTGTTCCCAGAGTTGCTTTTATTTACGAAATTGAAACACAGGATAGCGAAATACAAGTTTCTTGATTGTAGATCTTTATTGTTTAAATTATAATCGAACAGAGTTTCGGCTTAGGCTAGGGTCTAGATCAGAATAATCATCCAAAATGCGCTGCGCGACCTATTTATAAGTTTAACCCCACTCTAAATCGAGGAGGGGATCGCCGCTCGGTAACGCCCATCGCGTTAGGTTGAGAAGCGCATGTGACGTGCTAGTCAATTGACTTTCTCTTTGCTGTGGCTGCCGTGGCGTACTTGGTTGTCATGGCTATGGCTTTGGCTGAGGCTGTGGCTGTGGCTTTGGCTGCACCAAGACGACACGGCATGGCATGGCTTTGGCATGGCTGGCAATCAGGTGACCGTTACAGTCGGCCATCCTGAAACAATTGCTCCCGCAATGGGAAAAGGGAACACAATTAGCTTTCCAGTAAATCAATTAGGTCCTCTGTCTCTAACTGCTCATCAGAGCTGCTGGCACTGTCAGATACAGGAGCTACGCTTTGATAGGGTCGCAAGGAGTCAGCAGATACTAAACCTATGAAGTTCTTGTATCCTCTCAAACCTTTTATACTCCTGATCCTGTATCTGTCCTTACCAACAACTTTTGTGACAATATACGGCCCTGAATAGAGATCATCTAGTTTAGTACTGACTTTAGCCGCGCTACTTGTAGGAGCCTGTTTCCAAAGTACTAAATCACCTTTCTTATATGTGTGACATGGCTTACGACGCTTATCAAAATGGTGTTTCATTTTAGCGCTAGCTTTTTCAATGCGCTGCCCGGCCTTGGTGCGTTTCACGTGAGTCGTTTCGACTACCCGCCCCGGAATAGAAACATCACATGCCGGCCTACTACTCCGTGAAAACATCAAGTCGTAAGGTTTATATCCGGTTGTGTCGTTTAAAGTGTTGTTTATACCCCAGATTACGTCAGGTAAATTATTAGACCAATTGTTCGCGGCTTCACTAGGGTCGGTAGCTCGTAACGCGTTCAAAATGGTTCTGTTGGTACGTTCAACTTGGCCGTTAGCTCGAGGACAAGCTATAGCAGTTAAAGTATGCTTGAACTGTTTGTCTGTAGCAAACTTCTTAAAATATCTACTAGTAAAGGCTTTTCCGTGATCCGACACTACTCTATCCGGGTATCCAAACAAAGCGAAAATTCGTTTTAATAACCTGACCGTCTCGATTGAGTTTACTGTCCGAGTTGGTTCCGCAATTACAAACTTTGTAAATGCATCGGTTATCACTAGCATGTACACATAGCCTTTCTTCGTCTTACAGAACGGTCCTAAGTGATCTACATGTACTGTTCTGAACGGTTCAGTTGGTTTGGGAATAGGATGCAACATACCCTCCTTTTTCCCATGCTCCCCTTTTCCGTAAGCGCAATGTAAACACGCCGCAACATATTTCTGAATAAACCGCGTCATTCTCGGAAACCAGTAGTCATTTTTAATAAGCTCGATGCAGCGCTTGAACCCTACATGACCTATTTCATCATGGTGCATTTGAACAATTTTCCACCTAGCTGGTCCCGGCACTACAAGACGATTACCGCACAGAGAAATGCTTCATATAGTTCATCAGGGCGTTCACATTGGAAAGCACGTGCATTTGGTTGCAAAGATGAGGGTAGGCCTCGAATGATGCACGAGACACTGGCGCTGTCTGATAGCTTACAACGGAAGCACATGGATACTTTATCTTGATAGTACTTGGTCATTGTTTCATTAGTCATCTTCCGTCTTTGCATCATCTCGTCTAACAATGCACTGTAGTCCCGATGTTTTGGAAAAGCACGCAGCAGCATCTGTTTCCACTCGTTCCACGAGTAATTATACTCGTCGAGTCGGTTGTACCATTTGCGAGCTTGTCCCCGTAGTTTGTCTTGCAGATGGAATGCCTTTATCTCATCGCTCCAACGATGTATGTCGCCGAGTTGGTCGATTTTTCTTAACCATACTGATACTGTGCAATCTTCGCCATCCGGGTCGAATTCAGGAATGAGGGACGCAGCACGATGATTTTTGGATGTACCGATGTCTGAATCCAGTTCGCGGACGGCCTTGTCGACCTCATTTTGCAGGAGGTGTTTCAGAATTTTTCTAGCGGGCGGTGGTGTAGAATCGCCGTCTTCATTTTGCTCGGTGTCGCTCGAGGGGTCCCATCCGGGTGGACGCACCCCACGTCCATGAAGTTCACGGCTTTCTTCACGGCGATTTCGCTTCATCCCACTTATGAGTGAAACACAGGATAGCGAAATACAAGTTTCTTGATTGTAGATCTTTATTGTTTAAATTATAATCGAACAGAGTTTCGGCTTAGGCTAGGGTCTAGATCAGAATAATCATCCAAAATGCGCTGCGCGACCTATTTATAAGTTTAACCCCACTCTAAATCGAGGAGGGGATCGCCGCTCGGTAACGCCCATCGCGTTAGGTTGAGAAGCGCATGTGACGTGCTAGTCAATTGACTTTCTCTTTGCTGTGGCTGCCGTGGCGTACTTGGTTGTCATGGCTATGGCTTTGGCTGAGGCTGTGGCTGTGGCTTTGGCTGCACCAAGACGACACGGCATGGCATGGCTTTGGCATGGCTGGCAATCAGGTGACCGTTACAAAATATATTAGTGGAAACATGTATTTATTAATGATGTAACGTTATAATATAAATGAGCATTTGTCAACTAATAGTATTAAGATAGAAGCAATTAAGCCGTAATTATATTATTTATGTTAGGATAAAAATGAACACTTCAAATTTAATAATTGCGACATAAATTATGATATAAATAAACTACTGGATTAAGGCAAGGTAATGAATATGAAACACAATATTTATTCATCATCATCTTCCTAGCCTTTTCCCAACTATGTTGGGGTCGGCTTCCAGTCTAACCGGATGCCGCTGAATACCACTATTTTACATGGGACACAATATTCAACATTTATCATAATTTTTAAACATCATTTGGTGCAGAATTAATATAAATCAATATCAATATTTCTGAATAAAACTTTATTATTTGTTTTTGCAATAGTAATAAAAAAGAATGATGTAACAACAAAAAACACAAAATGCATTTTGCTTCATTATAATAGAGAAGAGGGTTCAGTGACGGGAAAATACTGAGTCCATGTGGCGGAGTACATCTCACACCCTCTGATAGAGAGGAGGCTGTGTCCCCGCAGTGGCCATTTTAGAGGGTGATTATGCGTAGGAAAATTCGTCAAACACATAATTTTTAGGGTTTTGACCTTATAGATTCATCCTGCCTGCCCGAGTTCGACTCTCACTTGGCCGGTTATTTCTTGAATTATTGATTGAAATTAAGAGGCATTGTTACAGCGATACAATATTTTTTTTAATTGCATCATACTTCAACAAATAAACCAATACTTTATGAGTACCTAGCTGATTTGTTTGTAACTCAGTGTACAAATATTTTTGCCGTACCATGTAAGCGGTGTTGTCTTTTGACGTAAAGATAACAAAGAAAGCCATAATACTATATTTTGCATTGATAAGTATTAAATTACTAATTTGAAACAAAAAAAGGATTATTGATGTTATTTTTACAATTTATTGTTTTCTTGATGCTCTAAACTCAAACAGGCACTTTTGAATTGTCAAAAAACAAAAAGAAGTCAAAGCTACAGTCCTAGTCACAAGGCATAATAACTGCAACTAATAAATAATGGATGAATGAGCTTGTTTTGTAAGTCAACTAGCTGTTGCCCGCGACCCTCGTCGGCCTGAAATTATTATAAAAATACTATGTTCCCTGGTTATATAGCTTATAGCCGTCCTCGATATACGGCCATACAACACTGAAGGAATTTTGAATTAGAACTAGTACTTCTTGAGATTAGCATGTTCAACCAAACAAACTCTTCAGCTTCATAACATTAGTATAGATTAATCAATAATTTGAAAGCACTGTAGTTATAGATTATTTTGTATTGAAAGTTTGTAATAACAATAAAGTTTCTCTTATAATAAACTAGCGAACCGCCCTGGCTTTTCACGTTTGCAATATACATATAAACCTTCCTCTTGAATTAGTCTATCTATTGCTGAAAACTGCATTAAAATCTGTTGCATAGTTTAGAAGATCTAAGCGTACAAACAGTGGGAGCGACTTTGTTTTATACAATGGAAAGATAATGGCTCATAATGGGCAACTACAGTCCTGTTGTAGCTAAAGTGTTGATCTCAATGGAAAATAATCAACAAGAAACAACAACTATATTGACCACCCAAATGTATGTACAGCTAATTCTTGATGGCTATTTTATTGACACAATTAGTAGAAAATGTTAGTATTTTATGATGTAGTGAAGTTTGTTTGTCTCTGAGCCTAGATAAAAGGTATGGATATGGATGGGTGCTTCTTAAGTTAGTGCTACATAGTAGGGTCATTGCGCCGGTTAGCGACCAGTTAGCTGGGTTGCCCACAAACGATGAGGAAAAAAAAATGTTGTCTACACGCAAAATAGTATATGTTAATGTGAGTTTGTCCCAAATATAGTCTAGTTTGGATATAAAACGTAAAATAAAATACATTAATGCAAAAATATTTATAAAATGCTGAAAAAGTGAAAATATAGCGAAAACGTCGGTTTGCGACCATTTTTATCAGTTTACGACCACCAGTGAGCTGGTTTGCGACCACTATTTTAATATGAAAAATATGCCATTAAAACAATTATAATCGCTTTAAAAATATTTTAATTTTTGCCTCTTAATAAAAACAAATATGGTAATCATTTGGTGTAATGTTTTCATAAAATAAAAAATAACAATCTTACATTTTGTAGGAACTTAGTCATAGTTGTATGTAGTAAAGTATGTAGTATAACATTTAAAAATAATCAACATTAATATTTTTTAATCATCTGGTTTAATATTATTTTAGAAATCATATTCCGCGTTTCTTATTCATAATTATGAATGATACACCTCTTCCCACTAAGCTAATCTTGTATCGTGGTCCTTGGGATCTGATACAGTCTACATGTTTCTCTTATTCCCTTCCCTTCTTTTCGTATATCATCGAGAACTGTTTTCAGGGTTTCTTCAGTGTACTGGACAGTCTTTTTCTTTTTGTTTAGTTGACTGAATTATTTGGGAACTCCGATGGTGGCCGAAAACCAGTGTTTTTATTTCGATTATTTTGATTTACGACCACCTGTTTAGCCCAATTTTGTACAAAGTTCTTTCAAAGAAACTGGTGGTCGCTTACCAAAGAACTAAAACGAAATACTTTTACAATGCTACATTCAAAATTGTAACAGTCCTGTATAAAGCATTAGGGTCATACTAATCAAAACAAAATAATGCGGTTCACGTCGGTTTGCGACCACGTGGTCGCTATCTAACGTTTTTGATAAATAAGCATTTCGATTACCGACCACTTGATTTTATCTTAATAATAAGTTAAAAAATAGCAAAATAAAACTAAATACTATCCAAAACTTATCGATTGTACAATTTAACAACTAACTTGTGTGTAAAACATGAAATAAGTAATAAAACTTACCTTTGAACGCCGCGCGTCGTGTTATTTTTTTTCTAACTCGCGGTACGTCCAGGCACCACTGAATCAAGACGCGCATTGAGTAATTTTTTTTCGGCTCTGGGTTAACCCATTTGTTTCAAACTGTGTAAATTCTTATTTCCTAATTATTCATAAAGCACGTTAGATTTATTTTTTATATAAGTTTCTTCTACAAATACTATTATCTTGATTTAAAGAAACTTAGTCCGTCAAATGGTCGCCTACTGAAGGTGGTCGCGATACCGGCGAAACGACCCTACCCAGTAGACATAACTGAAGTAGCAATAAATCAACAACAATTAACATAAGGGACAAATATTAGCTTATTAGAAGTACCTATTTAAATAGAGAACTTAGTATGAACATGAATAATAAAATAAACATGAAATAACTACAAAGTACACACTGGTCTTACTATTTACCATGCTAATTACCTCAAGGCTACTCAGATGTACCTTTGCCACATACAATAAACTATGGTTTCATTAAAAAAAAAACAAATTAAAAAAATAATTTGATCATCAAAATAACCTACAAATTCGTACCTGTGTTGACATACTTTGGAAAGGTAGTGCTCCTAAGATCACAGTATCGTCCATCCTGTCATACCAGCGCCTGCTGGTCACCTTCTCCATCACCACATTGTATAATAAAGTGGGATAGAAAGTCACCCTCGCGAACATTGCCGTGGCCTGATGAATAAACAGTTACAGTTAGGTTTAGCGCCAGAAGTAGGCCGGCGGTTACTATATGACGCTGCGAAGCAGTGACTCTGGAACTCCGATACCATGGTGAAAGCTGAATTCCGTGGTGGGGATTGAATTTTAATTTCTGTTTATATCCTCCTTCCACTTAGAACTGGCTGACAGAACTACTGACAATACTGACATAGTTGTAATTGACAGTGACAGCCAGTAACGTTATCTTGTCAGTGTCAAAGTGCCATTGAGGTTCAGTGTTGCCATTTTTAGATTAATTGTTGAATTAGCATTATCAAACCTTCTTAATAAAATCTAATTTTTAAAATGGCTGATTTGTATTTTATTTATTCTAACAAATTACAAATTGCATTTTATTGCGTTTATTTTTTTTATCTTAGTGCGTATGTTATGTGAATGATACGCCTTACACTATGGCATAGCAATATGTCTCATTGAGACAAAACATTGTTCTTACACGATTCGTAGGCGTTGGTTCTCGATCCATTTTAAACGCGTTACCGATATATTTTAATGCAAAACGTAGCTGCAATTTCTTAATTACTACTACTTACAGTATTTTGCCATCGTACTGTAGCATCCTGAAATACGGCTGTCGCTGAATATAGTATAATATTGTAGGACTTAGTGCAGGCTTTGCAGTCACAAATTGCAGTCAGGCAGTCAAAATGTGGCCTTTAAATGATACCTATTTATTCATTGTGAGTTGACTAATCTTCATTATAGTTATTTATATAGGACAACAATAAAATTCACACATAAATAGCGTCTTTAGTCCCCAAAGATTAATTATCTCTTTAAGTAAAACCGTAACCGAGTATCAATTACCTAGCTACTGTCAAAATCAGTAATTTTGAACATGTTCGTCTCCTAATATTTCACTATGTAGGGTTATTTTTTTTAACTTATATAATTTATTAATTTGCTGGCCACGCCGGGTTGCGTTCAAAAGTTGAAAGAGATATCATCGCCGTGATGTATAGCCGCCATTTGTTAACGCGGCGGGGTGCCAGCAGCGCAACGACATTCCCAATTCAAATTAAATTAAAACGCGGTAAAAACAACGTGTTTCCGTTCGGTGCGTCCGCTATTCAAATTTGGGCGATTCGATCTGTGCTAATTTATCTATGACTTGAAACTATAGTACTGTGGTACCGTGTACCTTCGATAAGAAACCTAAACAATAAGTAGTACTTAAAATTAAACATCACTGATAGAACCACAGTTTTCATTTTAAGAGGATGTAAAGAGCCGGAGCCCATACCAGCTAGACTGCATACTGATAGACAAGAGTAAGAGGACTCGCAATTGCCTTCGAGACGAGCAGCACCTGTGAGAAAAACAATTCAACTTCTTTTTTTTGTCGAGCATGCTAATTGCATGTGGGGCCAGCAATACCCATGGTGAAAATCTGTCATGATCATGTCAGTCGAGTTCAAGTTCTGGCGCAGGCGCAGCCCAGGGTTCGCGTTATTGCCGATTCCCCTAATTCCGTGTTTTGTTAATAACATGACCTCATTGGGTTTCTGAGAAAGCAAGTTGATAATTGTCTAATTAATGATGGACATTTGTCTTACAAACAAAAGGGCTCACTCCGATGCTTTTCTTTGAACGTAATAGTTTTGTTATGTAGATTACGGCAGCCCAACATTAATAAAATGCAACGTTCGCGATAAAATACCATTAAATATTGTTTTCAATTACGCATTTTAAATACTTGATATCTTTGCCATTTGCGTTTACTGGCCGTTAAGTAATTACTCGCCTATAATGCCTGTAGTTCTACGCCCAACAGTAACTGTGTGGGTATATAAAATACTGAAAATAGACATCTGCATGTCTGGTGAATGCTTGTGTAGACGCACACACGCACGGTAATTGCCTTCGTTTCGACATGAAATAAATAATTTACCCGAATATATTTTGTAACTATCAACAAACTACACCGCGCAAGCAGGCGAGCACAACTCCACAACTCGCCACGGAGCGCATTAAGCCGAGATACCCCGCCTCATCTGTCATCATTAATGCCACGGTATCCTAATAAGTTTGCTACAATAAATAAAATAAGAAATATCAAAGAGTTGCGCCCCGTTTAATGGTTGTAATTGTGGCCAAATGAAATATGGCCGAAGACGATACGGACTCTCTGTCGTGGGTGTCTACCCGCCTTAATATCGACGTTTACACGCTATAAATATTTTAAATGATTATCTTAATGCATTTGAAGTCGTCATTTACATAAGCGCCGATGGAATGAGGTTGAGACGAGCCCGCTGCAGTTAAAACATTCACACCCCGTTCGCGAAATAGCCGCCAAAGTAAACGCGCTTTCATCACGTACGTCTCATAAATAGCGGCGCGGTGCAGCTCGCGTCGGGGCCGAACTAAATCTGACCGTATTATGCGCGTCCTGTCGAACATCAGACGCTTATTTGTGTCCGAAAAGCGCTCGAAAGACTTAAAGCCTTCCCGGTTGATGTATGGCGGCGACACGTGAATGCCGACCTTTATATTCAAATCGGCGGTATTCAAATGCGCTCGTTGTCTATGCGACGGTTGACAATTCGCGGGCACTTTCGAAAAAGGAACGCGGGAAACGTCATATCACCGACGGGGTTCGAAACTCGAATTTTGCTTTTTGGCGCATCGATACGCATCTGGCTTCTGGGCTGCGTTCAGGCGTCATGTTTAGTTCTTTGCTTTTATTTGAGTTCGATTGTGTCGGACGGAGATATAGTTTGAGATCTGTAGATATTTTGACGTGGGCCACTGATAAAGTTAGTGTTTCGCGGCGGCCGGTGAGTTAACGAGCGTCTGAGTAATGAGCGATGCTATTGTGATGTGAACAATGGCTGGCGATCGCTATTGTTTATATAATTGAAAATGATACTTATTCGATAACGACGCTTGTGTACCTACGTACGTTTGTGTTTAGATGCGGCACCTGCGTACGATAAATTGTCAGATAAAAGTATCTCTACTTTCATTTGTGGAATTTTTTGATGATATCTGCGGTAGATATTACTTAGTTTTACGTAATATTTTACGGTGTACTGCTACGGAGGTTATAATTAGGTATGAGGGCGGTTTATTTACAAATTTCTTGTTCCGAAAGTTGATGCAAATTGTGCCGGAGGAGTTGGTCGGATGTCCTCACATCTGCATACAATGCCGCGGTGCATCGCTCCAGTTCAGCGGTAATTTACTGCTGATTCTACTGCTTAGATGTCGCCTGAAGATATCACGTATCTAATTTAAATCGAAAATAAAAGGTGTACAAAAGTGCCGAAATGTATCCCACATTTCGGCACTTTGGCGCAAATGTGGGGTAAAGAATCAGAAAATCTGTTGTAAGACAAAAAATGGACTACTCTATAACAAAATCAGACCAATTTTTAGGCTCGGAAAAATATTTATTGCAGCAGACGATGAAGTAGCAAAAAGAACCTGGCGGTAACAAAGAAAGTATCACTGGTGATAAAAAGGCTGAAGAGGAGCCGATTCTAGTATGCACAAGTGATGTAGAGGAATAATGCATGTGGAAAACGTAAATTTCGAATCTGGAAAGCCATAAAAAGACGCTGGTTATAAACGTGGGTTAGGCGTTAGGAGAGGGCAGGGAGGAAGAGAACTCGGTATAACAAAACAGGCAAACTAAAGAAAAGATAGATGAATTTATAAGGCAAGAAAGAAGGCATGGCTAGCAAAGAAGGTAAACTTGAGATGATGGTTAATAGAAAGAAAGAGACGTGCTGTGCTGTTTCTAAGTGGTGTAAAATTATGGTAAAAGATGAATTTCAGATATTTGTTTTCTTTAACTAAACTACACATTAATATCGTGACAAGTAAACGTTTTGTCGTAACAATAATTTACTTTGATAAGCCTACATTTTATTTAGAAAAAATAACGCGGGGCGTGTCGTATAAATTTTAAATTAAACAAAGAAGTTTTTATCATCAGCTGTTGGTAACCAATTAACTGTAGTTGGAACGCCTACCGTTGACAAATTGATGTGTATTCCAGAACGGGACCGCGCCCTTTTAAATTTTAACATGGCCGACATTTTACAATCTATTTCGTGTCAAATGAAGGGTAATGGAATTAGGAGTCGTAGGTTTTGAAAGATAGCACTTGATGGGACAATTATGGCGTCCACAAATAATAATGACGCATTTGGACTCGGCGATCAATTTACCCATAGTTGTCACGGTCAACTGTCTCATAAACCCAGGGTAAAATACTTGCCAACAAGTCGGTTAAGCACTTGGATCCAGAAAGCGTTCTTTTGGAAACGGCTCAACTACCTATATTAGACAGCCAAGTGACCAAGGTATGACATATTGTTTTTTTACACTAATTGGCTTGCGTTTGGCCGCAACTCGCGGCCCTAAAAAAATCGATTCACTAGAACTTTGTACAGATCCAGATTATAATGTAATGGCAACGATGATGTAAAAATCAGAATTATATTGAATAGACAAACTACCGAAAAAGTTATGGCAAATCAGTTGAAAGTCGTTTAGGAAGTACGAAACGATTTGAAAGCGATTGCTACTTGTTCAGGCCTTACCTCCACGACATTATAATACAAATGGGCCTTCCCACAATTTCAGATATCCAAGGTGTTTCTTCATCAGGTAAGTACCAGGCCTTTTAAACCACGTCGACACAAAGACATTTGTCGGTACACGGGGTCCACCCAAATTTGCAGACATCTATTTCTTCATTACCAGGAGACCAGAAAACTTGCTTTTAAAAATCCAGATCCCTCCAGAATCTGTCCACGATTATGACAGATGACTCCAGCGCATTCTGCCTGTTAATTTACATAGTGTTATAACACGACGCCTTACGCCATCTACCGGATTGTGTGCACTACACTACGCTACCCGAGTAGATCGCAACATAACCAAGATAATCATCGATAAGACGACAACAGCACCTATAGACTACAAGCGACATCTAACATTCGACGTGTGAAGTGTCCGTGGCGTCAACGAAGGTTACAACCACAAACAAGTGTGAGATGATGAAGACACACACTAAAATGTGAAAACCGCATATATAAACCCGGACCACCGAGGATCTAGTCACTCGCTACTTAGAAGGCACAGTGGTCGATAGCCCCGCAGTCACCACTGTTGTCATAAGCTTGCCCTGAGCGGAGGCCCCGTCGCCCTCAGGAATAGCCTAGCTAGGAGGTGAAGGGATAGGATAGCCCCGCAGTCCATCCCTAGAACCACTAATAGGTTTAACTTTAGTCTAACTTTGTTTGTTAAAGTCTGTCAAGTTTTGAAGTGAAGAGAATAAACTCCTATTTGTCGTCCAACGCTGGTTTTATTCCACCGCCACCATTATATTGGCGCCCAACGTAAAAAATCTTCTTCTACCCGCAACTATTTTATCGGAGTACCCACATTATTGACGGTGTACCCACATATTGGCGGATAAACAGAGGCCTACCCTCAAGACAATTTATAAAATTTTGACAGTATTGAAATGTCTGAGAAAAAACAAGAAATGGTGATGATGACTCAGGAACAATTCACTGCACTCATAACAAAAGTGACAGAAGCGAACGAAAGTGGAAATAGACATTTTAAAAGTTTTGCTGCGTGCACTAAGCGTTACGACGGTGAACGAAATTTTGATAAAGTTGAAGAATTTGTAACTAGTATCTCAGTTTACAAAAAAATTGAGAAAATCAGTGACGAAGACGCCTTGGAAGGTTTAACTTTATTACTATCTGGTGCTGCTGCTACGTGGTGGAACGGTGTGAAAAGCGACATTAAAAAGTGGACCCAAGCTCTGGACGCCATTAAGTCTGCTTTTGCGCCGAAAATGCAACCACACGAAATTTATTTGGAATTATACTCGAAGAAGCAAACAACAGAAACAATAGACACGTTTGTGTGTGAAAAACGTGCCTTACTCGCACAGTTACCTGCAAAAAGAAATAGAGAAGAGGAACATTTGGATTTTGTTTACGGACTCCTCAATATAACATACAAAAAGGAGATCGCTCGCACGGAAGTGAAGACATTTGCTGAACTTCTGAATCGTGGTCGTCATATTGAGAGTCTGCTCAAGGACGACCCGAACTCGCTCGAGAACGGTGCTCGAGAACCCGCTGACAACCAATCTTGTGTGGATCCGCGTATTATTTATTCACCAATAAACCCAACTTCTTTGTATTCTGTTGATCTTTATTTAAAACCCGATGAAGGAACCATACTTACAAACAATGAGCAAAAGATGTTCAATGAATTATTAATTGAGTACAGCGACATCTTTGAAAAAAACACGGAACCAACTCCATTTACACAACATAGAATCGACACAGGCAATCATCCTCCTATTAGTGTTAAGCCTTATAGGTTGTCATCAACAAGGCAAAAGCAATTAAGAGAAAAGCTGGATGATATGATAAATGATGACGTTATCGAGGAATGCGATTCCCCATGGTCAGCACCTGTAATTCTAGTTCCAAAAGGAGAAACCGATGTTCCAGTTTGCGTAGATTATCGACGACTCAACGAGATAACTAAACCAGACATATATCCGTTGCCTCGTATTGACGACTTATTACATCAGGCAAAAGCGATGCCATACATGTCAACAATTGATTTACAGTCAAGTTACTGGCAAATAATGGTACATCGAGATGATTACGATAAAACAAGCTTTGTATCACCATTTGGAACGTTCCGTTTCAAGCGAATGCCATTCGGTCTACGGAACGCGCCTGCTACGTTCCAAAGATTAATGGACAAATTCATACTTGGATTGCACGCGAAGTGTGTATTAAGCTACTTAGATGATCTAATTATCCGATCTATTACATTCAGTCAATATATAAAAGACTTAAGAGAAGTATTTATTAAACTAAGAGAATACAAGCTACGAGCTAACAGAAAGAAATGTAAATTTATGTGTTCAGAAATAAAATATCTGGGCCACCTTATAGTTTCTGACGGTATCAAAACAGACCCAGAGAAAATCTCTGCTATTGCAAACCGTCAGGCGCCTAAAAAGCAAAAACAATTAATATCATTTTTACAAACCGCATCATGGTATCGGAGATTTATTCATAATTTTGCAGACATTGCTAGACCACTTACTAACCTAACGAAGAAGAAAATAAGCTGGAAGTGGGAACGAGAGCAACAAGAAGCATTTATGAAATTAAAAAATGCCTTGACTACGTCACCAGTGTTGAAACAGGCAAGTGACGATTTACCCTTTGCTATCAAGACTGATGCCAGTCAGTATGCCATTGGCGCAGCTTTAGTGCAGGGGGAGGGGGACAATGAACACCCTGTTGAATACGCAAGTAGACTCTTAACACAAGCTGAACGCAATTACAGTGTCACAGAAAAGGAAGCACTAGCCATAGTATGGGCTATTTCAAAATTTCGTGGCTATATAGAAGGAACAAAGTTCATAACTATTACAGATCATCAACCGTTGAAATGGTTAATGAATCTTAAAACACCAACTGGTCGCTTAGCACGATGGGCACTACAGCTGCAACCATACGAGTTCAAAATCCAATATACTCCAGGACGAACTAATGTAGTAGCTGATACATTGTCTCGACCACCGTGTGAGCAGCATGATGGAAAATGCATAATATGCAGCGCAGAGTTAGATCTACCTAGATACAATGAAAAACAGTTAAGAGATGAACAAATGAAAGATGACACCCTTCAAACTATCATAAAAATATTAGAAGAAGGAAAAGAAATACCAAATTATGTAGAATACATTAAGAAAGGGTACCTAGTCCATAAAGGTGTCCTGTATCTGTACATGCCAGAACAAGAAAACGACAATGCAAAGTTAGTAGTTCCACGTCATGAAATACAAAATGTTCTAAACGCTTACCATGACTCACCTACTGCTGGTCATATGGGAGTAGAAAGAACAATACAACGTATAACAAATAGTTTCTATTGGACGGGACTACGAAAAGATGTTATAAAATACGTGAAAACATGTGTTGAATGCCAAAAATATAAGCCCACTAATAAGAAGCCAGCAGGCTTATACCAGTCTACCCCAAACTCTCAACGATTTGAGGTATTGTCCATTGATCTTTTTGGACCTTTGCCAAAGGGACCATCAGGAGAAAAGTGGATTTTGATCATAGAAGATACTACTTCAAGATGGGTAGAATTATTCCCACTAAATGAAGCAACTAGTGAAAATTGTGCCATCATTTTAGTCAATGAAATATTTCTTCGGTATGGGTTGCCAAGGAAAATTATCAGCGATAATGGAGTACAATTTATATCAGCGATAATGCAAAAACTAGCATATTGCTTAGAAATTCAACAAATATTCACACCCGTATATCACCCTGAACCAAATGTGGTTGAAAGGAAAAATAGGGATATGAAGTCACAAATTGCAATTATGGTCAAAGACAAACATAAGAACTGGCCAACGACTTTACCAACAATAAGATTCGCAATGAATACAGCTAAGTGTCAAACTACAGGCTTCTCACCAGCTTACCTTACATTTGGAAGAGAATTGCGTACACCATACGAGTTGACACATGATCTAAGCTCGGTTGTAGAATCGGAAAATTTTGTCGCAGAAATCACTCCAAAGTTAAAACAACTAGCCCAAGACTTGGAGCTAGCAAAAGAAAATATAGAGTGTAACAAAGAAACGACACGCCAAAGAGCAAATAGCAAGAGAAGGCCCGACCCAGACTACGAAGTTGGAGACTTAGTCTTGATTGAATCTCATCCCGTGAGCAACATCGATAAACAGTTTACTTCGAAATTTGCTCCTCGACGAGATGGACCGTATGTTATATTAAAGAAACATGGAACCTCCACTTATGAAATTGCTCACTCAGAAACTCCAGACAAGCCTATTGGAAAATATCATACGTCAGCAATAACGAAGTTTGAAAAGAGAGACAACGTCATATCCAAACCAACTTATCCGATACGCCGAAGAGGAAGGCCGCGGAAACAAACTGGTGCTGGTACTCAGTCGGGACGACCATAGAGTACCAGAGGGGGAGAATATAACACGACGCCTTACGCCATCTACCGGATTGTGTGCACTACACTACGCTACCCGAGTAGATCGCAACATAACCAAGATAATCATCGATAAGACGACAACAGCACCTATAGACTACAAGCGACATCTAACATTCGACGTGTGAAGTGTCCGTGGCGTCAACGAAGGTTACAACCACAAACAAGTGTGAGATGATGAAGACACACACTAAAATGTGAAAACCGCATATATAAACCCGGACCACCGAGGATCTAGTCACTCGCTACTTACGGCCGCTTTCTATATTCGATCCTGTATCTGAGATTTCTTTTGATCCAGATTTTATCTGATCTCTCGATTGATGTCGAATCTGCATTTCAATAAACCGATCTCGTCTCCAAATCCATTGAAAAAAAGAGATTGGTCATAAATTTGCGCCCTCCTAAACGTTTTGTTTTACGCATATGCAGTAAAAGTACATCAGCGATTATTAATGAGTAAAATGGTGGTTGTTTTCTTAAAGCTAATCTATTTTATGTATAATCACAAGAAATTTCATACAAAGTAACAATAATAATGATTGCGAAGTCGCAGCGGTAAAATACTATAACTATACGTCGAGATTTTTAAATGGAATGGAATGGAATGGAATGGAACGACAGTCAATCGAAAAAAAGTAGCATCAGTCAGTTTGACACTAACAAAACAAAAGAAACATTAAAATCTTAAGTTTGTTTGTTTGTTGTTTATTTCTTGGAAAGAAGTGAAAAATGGAGCCAGAAACTGTAAGTAAAATAATTATGACTAAATAATCGTGCAATAAACATTCACGTCCACAAATGTATTATTTTTTTGCTGTAAAAGACATGCGTGGGGACGCGGTATTTCGCGCCATTTCGTACAAAACTTACTAAGCTTTATTTGTTTTGTTTGTAGAGTAAAACCAAACCTCTTTCGAAGGAAGAGACGACAGTGCTGCTCTCCTTAATTGAGGGGAGCAAGATAATAAATAATAAGAAGACCAATGCCACCAATAATAAATTGAAGATGGAAGAATGGACACGGATTGCAAACGTTTTCAATGCAAATATGGGCACTTGTCGCCGTACACCACAACAACTGCGTCTTAAGTGGGAAAACTTGAAAAAGAACTCACGAAAGCGCAGTACTTTAATACGGATGGAACGGATCAAGGTAAATTATGTTTAAAATTTAAAAATAGGAACCTTGGACTAGCCTTGTCTGCTCGTTAGTCTAGTAACTAGACTGGTGGTTGTAAGAGTGACTGCTGAGCATGGTCTTAGGCAGTGTTTTTAAGCTTTTCCATTAGAAATTTCTCGGTAGCAGCCTGGAGTCTGGTTATGTGCCTGGTAGATCAATAGGCTTACCCCCCGATATGCAACTCAAAACATAACTGGCAAAATTTGAGTGTACAACCGCTGCTCAACCTGTTGGGGAATACAGGGCATGATGTTATGTTTTACTTATAGTTAAGTATATTAAATGTAGTCTAGAACATGTTGAATTATGTCATATTATGTTCCAGACTGGAGGTGGGCCACCAGGTTACTTTCCTCCTGATGACATCCTGGACAGGGTGGCAGCATTACTAGGCAGCACTGGAGAGGGTCTCACAGAGAGGTTTGGTGGTGATGCTGAGCCCCAAATTATTGGTGATGGTGATGGTGATGGGAGTGTTGAGACGGCTTATATTATGCCAGTTGATAATAACATATCTCCAATGCTATTGATTGACAGTCCATTGCCTATGAAAAATCCTTCCACGTCCATGGATTATACATCAGTGTCCATGGGCAGTGAAGTGCCAGCCAATGGCGTTGGAGATGAGTTGGTGATGCTGGGAAATATTAATACTCCAATTGTGCCAAAAGAAAAAAGGAATTTTAGAACTAGTGGTAATATCCTACTCTATCCTATTAATACATAATATATGAAACTTTGTATGTTTGTTATTATGAATGTTTGTTACTCAATAACGCTTTAAACCGTTGAACCGATATGGATAAAATTTGGCACACAGGTAGACTATGACCTGGATTAACATACAGAATACTGTTCATCTGGGTAGGTACTTACATGAAGTTTGTGAGGATGGATAGATGGATATTTGATACTTTATTCATGCAAAAGCTACTGAATGAACTTTGATGAAATTTTAAACATTTTGATTTCCTATATTTAATGCATTTTTGTTTTACAGGTGGTATTAAACGGAAACTACTGAAGCCAGACAACAGGTGTCAAGCTCGAAATATTGCATTGGCTGAATATTATAATGCTAAGAAAAAAATGATAGACAGTAAGATAGAAAATATAATGTTAGAAAACGAAAAATTAAGATTAGAGATAAGGAGCCTGAAGGGAGAGGATTTTTAGAATTATAATATTTTTTTTATGTATGTAACTAATTAAACAATTTTGAAAAATTGATATTTTATTTCCTGAAATTATTCATATCATTGTTTAATAATTCAAAGTCAAAGCATTTTACCATTACAGGCTCTTTTGAAAGTCAAACTAAAAAGCTAAGCTACAGTCACAATCACAAGGCATAATAACTTGCGAAAGTACTGTAGTTGCACATTCCAAATCGTAGATCTCTATGGAGAAGAATGGGCAAGAAACTCCATGGACACTCTAAAAATAATTTAAAATTAAGCCTTGTCTATTTCTGACATCATTTTGAATAATGTCCGAATTCTCTGATGTCACAGTAATTTCACTTTCTTCTGGCATTTCTACTTCGGGGGGTACTTCTTCGATATTATAATTTCTGCAGATATTGTGAAGAACAGCTGTAGCAATTATAACTGATTGTATGTTATGTAATGATAACCGCATGGTCAATGATATTACTGGGAAGCGACGTTTCCAGACTCCAAATGCCCTAAACAAACAAAAATACACTTTTTCATGAACTTTGTTAATTAAAAGAAAAAATTGGTCCCATGAATAGGTACTTAAATAATCTCTAGTATAGTGAAAACTTTAATGGTGATTTTACCTTTCAATTGTGTTTCTAGTTTTTATGTGTGCCTCATTATATCTTATTTCCTGGCTAGTTGATGGGTTTAACAAAGGTGTGAGCAAATAAGGCCGGTTTGGATAGGCACTGTCCCCGAGTAACCAGCGATTTCCTAGAATACCATCTTCACACTGGGCTGTAATAATAGTTAGATACATTAGAAATTCATATTATTTTAATGTTATTAGACAATAAACCCAATATTACCTCTTAATACGGAATTGTTAAAAATAGTAGCATCATGAGCTGAACCAGGCCACCGAGCAACAACATTCAATAATTTAAGGTCTGCATCACAAACGGCTTGGACATTGATTGAAAAGTATCCTTTCCTATTTCTATATTCCTCACCTATTGTTGAACCTGAAATACAAAATATTTCATTTGTTGTAGCAAATGTATGGCAACTTTCTAAACAACTAGGTAAATGCAAATTCTTAATTGATAACAAATCATGACTTGTATACCTACATGGAGACTGAATGTGTACATGTGTACAGTCAATAGCACCACATACTCTAGGAAATTGAGCTATGTTATAAAATTTGTCTGTAGTTCCAGAATGCAGAAAAATGTATTTGTTATACAATCTAGCAATAGCAGCAGATATGTCTGCCACTATTCTACAAGCTGACGATAAGGATACTCCAGCAAAGTCGGCCACTGAATTAAGCATTGTCCCCAATGCATAAAATCGAAGTGCCAATAAAAGTTGATGCAATGGTGGTATACCATTATTCCTGAAAGTAGGTAATACTATAGTTAAGTATCTGTTCTTTTAGGTTATGTTTATATATTGAAGTAATTTGAGCATACAAACAAATTTCTTACCGGCTTGATTTCACTTTGATATAGGGCATTATCTCATTCAAAGTAGATTCAACTGACGATTTGTTAATTCTGAATCTGAATGTGAACTCTGCGTCAGTTAAACTTGCCATGAAGTTTATGCGTCGAAAAGTTTTTGAGGACACAGCACTCTCTTGTTCGCTGTCGCTACTATCCCAATCCGATAGCTGAGCTAATACTTCAAGATCACTATCACTATCACTTGAAAATATTTCCATTTTCAGGATCGGTCGACGTACAATCGGTCAAAATTTGAGGATCGCAAATAAAGATCAATAACGTTCAAAAATCGATTTGTCAAAATCAGAGATTGGTTATAGAAAACGCCTAACTGTCACTTTCATACAAAATACCAATCTAAAAATCCGATCCGCCCTCCCAAAGATGGATTGAAAAAAAAGATCGGTTTATCGATTCATCGATCGGTTATTGAAATAGTAAAAGTAAGAAATGGATTCAAAAATCAATCTCGATCAGCAAATTAAGGATTGGGATTGAATATAGAAAGCGGCCGTTAGAAGGCACAGTGGTCGATAGCCCCGCAGTCACCACTGTTGTCATAAGCTTGCCCTGAGCGGAGGCCCCGTCGCCCTCAGGAATAGCCTAGCTAGGAGGTGAAGGGATAGGATAGCCCCGCAGTCCATCCCTAGAACCACTAATAGGTTTAACTTTAGTCTAACTTTGTTTGTTAAAGTCTGTCAAGTTTTGAAGTGAAGAGAATAAACTCCTATTTGTCGTCCAACGCTGGTTTTATTCCACCGCCACCATTATAGTGTGTAATTTAACTGCGTGCGCGCAGCTTGCGAATGCTCACCTGCAAAGTCCAGCCGCCATTACTCTTTTTAATTGGTAGCTTGTCTTATAAAATAATTTTGTTACAGACTATTAACGTCTCATTATTGGAGTTCAGGAGGTATTAATAAAATCTATGTGTCTGATATGGAATTGTATGGATTTCTCCGTGTGATCTGACGGGAGGGAAAATGGAGTGGGGCAGGGCTTTTAGTTGTCGTAATGCCTTTTTGAAACTGATCATTAAGTATTTTCTGTTAGTAGTCATTCTGCTGGCGAATAATACTAATAATATTTTACTATATTTTCATTATTTATATCTGGAACTTTGGGTCGATTTGTCACGCATGAACCACTTAAGCGCAGAAAACCAACCACATTCAAATGTTTTATTTACATTGTACTGTAAATACTGAAGAATTATTGAGAATCTTCAAAACTCAATTTTCACCAATAAAATAATCAAATGACGTCCCAAAAGTTCATCATGAAACTGATCAAACAACAGTACGAAACTCCTCAGCATGTAAGTACATAAATGAATGATGTCACTTTAACCGCACTTAACTACCCACATTTCAGTGTCACCGCAGCCATTTAACAACTTCAGCTTGCTATCGCAGTCGTTAAAAAAACTAAAGGCACAAAAGCACATGCAAATTGACTTAATTTATCTACATTCATTGAAAAACCTTAGATGTCCAAACAAAAGTTTAGAGGATTCAATTCAAATCCTGCCATTGTTGTCTGCCAAAGTTTATTTTTTTCTTTTTAAGTTGATAAACGGTTCTCTGCCGGTAATTCGTTTAGAGTCGTCCATTAATTATGTTTTAAATCAGCAAGTCTATCATCGATTTTGACGGCGCGTCACTGGGGATGTAGTTTGTCAAAATCATTCCGAACGAGTGATTTGATGCCACAATGTTTGGGCTTTTTGAGGTGGGTCAAATTATAGAGCTGAAGATTAATGTTGCTATCGGCAAGTGAGGAAGGCAAGGCGATCTGGCTTAAAGCGTTTGCCGTATTAGAGATCTTTCTTGTAGGTATCTAAGATTTTTATGGCTTTTTGGACACATTTTGAGTTCAGATTCTCTTGTCAATTTGCGGTCCTAGTTTAGGAATCTTTAATACTTTTCATAGTTGTAAGTTTGACCAATTACGACAGCAGAGTTTAATGTCTCAATTAACACTTATTACAATTTTAGGCCTCACACATTCAATGGTTATCAAAATGTAGACGACATTTTGGTAATCATTGAATGTGTGAGGCAATCGTATTATTATAAATCTTTATCATGTTAACTAGGTTACCTATTATTATGCAGTTACCAAACTCTACAGAACCACAGACACTCCACTTCATCTTTACCTGCATTTTTTTAATACTTCTGCTACCGGCAATCTTGCGTGTTCGCGCATAACTAATAGACAGTTGTCTGTGGTAGTTTGACAGTTTGACTAATGTAAGTCTATAGTCGATGCTCAAGTTTGACAGGTGAATTAAGACAGAATGGCGGTGTCGACATCTGGGATATTAACGGGGATGGCACTGTGATGAACTGATGACGTCAAATAGATCTTTGGAAGTATTTTTTCTGGACTAGGTAAATTATTGGTTGGCTAAAGAGTTTTTATGTTGAAGGATGGTAATTATCATCATGTCTCATGTTAAGTAATTTCTCTATTAATGTATGATCGTCAGGTACAGACGCACGCAGGTCAACCTACCCGAAACTGTCAGATTTTCCCAACCAACCTTGAACCTAATTAATGCTTCATTTATAAAGTTGAAAATCTATTAAAGATATTTGACAGATTGTAGTAGCTTGATGTGCTCGCGTCTGTACGTTGACAGTGTTGACACACTAACCAATCTTTAAACATACGTAGTTGTATTGTTACCAAAATATTAATAATTCCACCTACTTGAAAGACCCAAAATAAATGTTAAAGAGCTATAATTATGTCAGAAAGGCCAGACAAAATTGTCTGTTTTGGTGAAAGAATTGGCAGAGGTGACACTAGCAATTCCTAAATACCCACTTTTAACCATGATGTCATAAGATCCCCATGTAATAGGGGATTAACGCGATTGACGGAAGAAAAGTACCAGGAAACTAGCATTCAAAACACATACCCTTACTGGGTTGTTGCGGTACAAAGGCCACTCAAACAAACAGTCGTGTCCACATCAGAACGACGCAGTTATTCGAAGTTATGAGAGATATATTCCTAAGAATTGAGACGTACCATCGACAAAGAGGTATGCCGAGTGTTTTTAAATCTACCAACACTTACTGCACTCAATTCTTGACAGTTAACCTTTCGGTACCTCTGTCTATGGTCGAAAATCCCGTGCGGTTGTTAGTTTTGATTGTAGATTAGTGGTTGTTATTGGTTGTCGATCGGTGGGTTCGATTAGACAGCAGATGGGTTATCAGGCTGAGTGTGCCGAGGTTGGAATGTCAACCGGTGTTCTGTCGGGTGTTTGTTTATGTACCTATCAGATGTATTGGTGTGTTTTCTTGAGTCCACGGTTTCTTTTGTCTATCAATGGATATAATATTTGAATGAAATATTAGGACATTTTTTGAAAATTAGGAAGCTACACCTCTTGCCTCTCTGGTTTTATGATAGAAATAGGCTCGCACCCATTAATTTGGATCTTAAAACGTAACCGGCGAAATGTGGGTATGCGTAATAGGTCACCACAGCCTATCCCTTCTGGGGTAATAGGCGTGCTATTAAAATAAATTCTATGTGCTGGTGCTGAGCTTCACAATGGTAGAAAGATGCATACTTATTTATCTTCCCATAATCTTGATTAGCATGTTTTACGTAGCAACTAAATAGACTGGGTACTCACAAAAACTAGCTAAATAAACACATACGTAACCTAACATAACATCACGCCTGTAATCCCTGAAGGGTTAGGCAGAGGTGTACCCACATTTCGCCAGTTATGTTTTAAGTCCCATGTAATAGGGGGCGAGCCTAATGCCATCACCCGGCCACAAAAAAAAGCTATAATTTACCAATTAGTGTAGCTATGTGTCCTTAGTTAGTCTGAGTTCAGTATACAACAAACCTGAATGCAACATCTGCCCGAGTAAGACGTTAGCACGAACTAAAGAACAAATACAACTGTAACTGCATGAAAAATTATTAACTCTGTCTAAGATTATGTACAATTTTTACCGTACCATGTTGAAATCATTTGAAACAAATGCGCGATATTAGCCAGTCTTGCATTTATTTAGTCTTACTAACCTTACAATTTCGTGTCAAAATAGCATAACTATACGTGTATAAGCTATAATTTTTAACCCTTATCAACATAGCCATGTTGAAATCATTTAAAAGAAACGCGCGGTTTTAGCCAGTCTTACATAATTATTAGCTCTTTCTTACTCACCAGTTTCGTCTCAAAATAGCATGTGTAGAGCGAAGGGCCTTTGTTAAGGGCTTATTAATCGTCAGCCGGCCAACCCTGGGCAGGGGCGGGGCCAGGGCGCGGCAATAGCGTACAATTTGCATCGACTTACCACCGCTACTTGACCGCACGCAAACCGCCTGATAATAACGCGTTAATAGTACGTTAACACATGCAATCGCATCGCGAGGGTTGATTAATTACTTTCTGTAATGGACTGACCGTTCTAGAATCTAGGAATTTTTAGTTATAATAATGCTAGATTAACGTAAAGTATTGCAGTTTGTTAGGGAGCTGTGGTATTTAAATTTATGCTGTTATCTTTTATGGTTTAGTTATTAAGTGGATGCCACGGCCCCTTTAGAATAGAATTAGCATTGTTGCACGTCGCATGATATTAAATGCAATAGAGAAATTGTTTACGATTAATTCGGCGACTAACGCAACTTATTATAAAGAGGAAGATAACTTTGAAGGTGGGAAGATGATAAATAAGAGTTACTGCGGGAGGGACATGAAGGAGAAAAACTTACGCCCGTGGGCTATGGAAAGGCCTGAGGGAGGCCAATGCTAAAGAGTAAAGCAATCTGGAGATTTCTGGTTATATCTTCTTATTATATTAAAAACTCTCATATTAGAGACCAATACACGTTTTCACATAAAAACACATCATCTTCCTTCTGTGTTTATGCTAATTTATATGGGTTCGGCGCAGCATGTCATCATCATCAGCATCGACAGCATCTGCCTAGCCTTTTCCCTGCTTGACTGCCTATCTATCTATCGCAGCATGTTTCCTCCTGAGATATTAAATTAGGTATTTATTAATATGAGTAGCCGGGTGTAAAGTTCCACAATACTCCATAGAAAAGGGAGGATGCTCCGACCAGACGGTCGTTGTGTCTGGTGGGCTACTGCTCGACAGTTGTTGTGAGTTTTCTTTAAAGTCTTATGGCGCAGAAAACTCAAATAGCGCGATTCAGAATTTTGATGTTAGTTCTTCATTTGTGTCATAGATGGCGCTGTAGTACTTTTTGTACTATGTGGCTGTAGCAGTTTTTTGCTCTGCTACTACAGGTACACTTATTAAATTGCGATTCTTATTTTTCTAGGCAGTGGTGTGGTGGTCCAGTCGAAACGGTGAAGAAAAACATCGTGGGGAAACTGTTCTAGAACCAAAAATTAGACAACAGATGATATCTACCGTCAACCCGCACTGGGCCCTGTGGTGGATTACAGCCTTCCCTCTCAAGAGAGTAGGCCTGTTTCCCAGCTGTGGGAAAATTATAGGCTTAAGTATCCTATTTCTCAATGTAAAGCTCGAAATGACGTAATGAATTCGTTATTCCGACACAGGTTTCAGCTGTTGGCACCGCTTCCATGTTTGTTGATGAAGCGCGCGAAATTATCCAGATTTCGCGGCAAATCTCCCGCCCGCGGACTTTGTTTATGATCTGACAAAAGCACACTTTAAGGCCTGCGCAGACGAGTGACTTTTGTCGGTCGGGAAACGAGATGCGTATGTGCTGCGTCATGTATAAATTTTGCAGGTTATATTATTAGCATTTCATAAGTAACATAACGTTTAGGCCAAAGAAACCAGAGGCGCCCAAAATCGCGTTGGGTTAACACCGCAGCAAACACGTACAAAAGCAGTAAGTATGATAGAAAAAACAGGAGCCTATATCAAGCAGTCAGTGATTTTGGGCTTAAATGAAGATGAAGTAACATAAAATTAACATGATTACTGCAAGCCTTTTTTGCAAGGGAGACGCGCCCTGAGACGCGCAGAGATATTATGTCATAGTAATCACGAAATGTGGGCCATTTCGCACGGTACCTATAAATATCTGGGAGATTCTGATTTCTTCTCCGCCGACAAAAGTTCCTCGTCTACGCAAGTCTTTACAGTTACACAAATGATAACTTTATGTAATTTTAAACTGTATCTCGTTGAGTTAGGGACTGTTAAAGTGTAACGTGATGTATTTTTCAACGGTTGTTTAGTTTGACATGGTGTGTTGTTTACTTATTGAAAATATTCCGGTGCGTTTGGTGCGCGCACGCATTTCGTTTGTTTTGTTATTAATTTAGGATTACAGCAGTTATTGTTATGTTTAATGTGTTTATGTATTAGAGTGCTGAAGTGGGTAGGTACCGATAGAGACTGATCGGGCACTAATGTATGATTTGTATTCAGTTTCTTTTTTTTCTACCTAGGTAGGAAATAAAAAAATATTTGAATGAAGTATGTACACACAGCGTCAGAGTGCTAACCCCTCAAGCTGCCAACACTTACTGACACTGAGTGTACATTATTTAATTTTAAAAACTACAATTATAGTCCTATAATAATAAAAATATGCCGATGACCGCAAGGAAGTGTCGATGACTGCAAGGAAGTATGGCAAGGCAAGGAGCTTCACGGCCGCTTCTACCAGTCTCTTCATGGGCCCGATGTAGATTTTCTAGCGTCCGTGTCCTGGCTACGTTTCGGCAACCTCTTTGGGGAAACTGAAGGTTATGTCTATGTGACTATGGACGAAGTTATGTTGACAAACAACTACCGGAAACATATTATGAAGGACAGGACGGTTGACGTGGGTCGGGTATGCCACCGTCCGGGTGAGTCCATCAGACATATTATTATTTCTGGTTGTTCTCGACTGGCTAACGGCGAGTATTTGCACAGGCACAACCAAGTAGCCAGGATTATTCACCAGCAACTTGCTTTGAAATATAAACTTGTGGAATCTGAGGTATCGTACTACAAGTATGTGCCCGACCCAGTTCTCGAGAAAGACCATGTCACGCTGTACTGGGATCAGTCTATCATTATCTGACAGGACTATTAAGCCAATGCCAAGAGCTAAGAGCCTCGTTGACCATCTTTCGGTCACGTGAAGAGTCGACCAACCGCTTGGCGATTTCCCAAAATACTAGGTGTGTTGTGCTGTTTGTTTGTTGTAAGTCAAAACAGTTTCAGCATCACCTCATAGCGTTCCATCACGTTAATTTTCAATTTAGTTGTTGAATTATGGGATGAATAGCCAAACTGAAAATGACAGGCCCGAGAGCTGGTGGCTTAACCAACTGCAGATTCCCAAATGTTGTCCTTGTAGAGTAATTTTGAAGTGTGCCTATAACTTTGCCACATAAAATCATATATTTCGGGTAAGTACTGCTTTTTTGACTTCAGACAACAAAGTGTCCCTTCACAGAGGATTTACGGAGTTGAAAGCATTTTTGACGTCAACCTTGAGGATGACCTCACCTTTCTTTGAGTTTAGGAAGATAATAAGGCACGTACAGCTGCCTCACAGCCCGCTCTGGAACCAAAACCAAGTTGAAGCTGCCATACGCCTGTAGGTGCAACCGACGGCAATGGGACGAATGCCGCCGTCCTTCTTGAGCAGGACACACAAATCAGCCCCATACAAGACATCGACGACGGTATCGTTCACACCGCCTGAGAGCGTTAAGGTGATCAGAACCGCAAGCTCCTTCAAGAGCGACTCACCAGCTTCCCCGGCGCCTGAACTCAAGAAATCTTTCAGATGCTGTGGAATCAGGCCGTCGAGGCCACCCGCAGAACCACTCCAGAAAGACCTCACGGCTCCGATCATCTGCGGGGCTGTAATTTGAAAAAAAAGGTGGATCCTGAACGAGGGGTCTGTGTGGACGGGCGGGTCGGGGAAGGTGAGACCATCCGCTGGAAATGGATGTTTACTCTCCAGGGCTGAAGAGAGTAAGGCGCCGCCACATCACTGCTGAACAGTATTCTGGCGGCCTTATGTCAACTTTACTTGACTTGGATTCCACATGAGCACAAATGCCTTTCTGTGAACAATTATTAAAAAAAGGTAACTTAGAATCTAAAATACGGGCCGAATTGTTGCAGTTTTGTTTAATTTGGTTTGTTTAAGATTTTTGAATTGCCTTTCTTTGAATTCTTGGACATGCAGAATCCTGTATGGAAAGGTGAGTAACTGCTCACAGGCACTTTGTGAGTTCACCAGGGTCGCCAAACATAGCGCTAACTCAGTGCAACCGAGTGTCTCGCGCCCCGGGAACTCTTGTGACTCTCTTGGACTGGAGACTGGAGTGGAATTTTTGAATTTGGACAAAGTTTTCCACAAAGTTTGTTGAAAAGGTGTTGATGTCGGGGATGTGGCTGGGGGACACAATGAGGTTAGTGAACCTTGCCATAGTGTATCTTAAGCCCCCGTCCCCGTCTTAAAAAAAGCGAGCCTGGGAGCAGTGAGGGCATCTTATCACTTGTATAATGTACATCCAGTGATGTGACAGGTTGACTGGTACAAATTATTCCAGCGTCGCTACAGCTGGCGCTGAACAAAAAATAATAAACTTACCAACTATCACACGAATAAACACTAACATAAACTATAAAATACACAAAAAATCATATTTACAAATAAACAAAATAGATAATTTTGAGCAGTAACGGTTGCCTAGCGACGGAGAGTACGCCGTCTTTTAGCGCTGCCCTGGCAACCGTTACTACGATGTAAGACCAGCGTAAATTGTTTTTGTCACGAATAAATCTGGGAAGCGCACAATAGCCCCCAACTGCTCCACCGTGGCTCCACCAGTTCACAACGCACTTTCAGAATTTACAGATAAAAATAAGAAAAATTTCATGACCATCGGCACATCACCAATCCAGAATTATTTGACATTTCAATTTCCAACGATTCCAATGAATTGACGGAACAAGGCAAACTAACTAATAAACTTAAGCACCATGTCAATGACTATATTATTTGAATTTGCTCATAAAATTTAATAAATATTGCCTTGAGAAAATAAAATCCTGCGTCTTGACGCACGCTGAAAATTTCCCTGTTTGATTTTGAGATCCATTAATCGTTTGGTACCGGCACTACCGGCCACTTCTGTAGCGAAATGAGTGACAGCATTATATGGAAATTTTCGGGTTGTGTAACAGAAAATGCGTTCTGAACGCCTAGACAAAGTGACTCTATCAGCTTTAACGATGATGGAACTGTATTGTCAAAAATGTGTGAAACTAACATCATCTGCCTAGGCTTTTCTCAACTATGATGGGGTCGGCTTCCAGTCTAACCGGATGTAGCTGAATACCAGTATTTTACATGGAGCAACTGCCTATCTGACCTCCACAGCCCAGCTAGCACTGGATAACACGATACCCTTTGGTAAGACTGGTTGTCAGACTTTCGAGCCACTGACTACCTTAACGACTGTCAAAGTTCTACAAATGACAGCTGGGACCAACGGCTTAACGTGCTTTCCGAGGCACGGAGGAAACTCGGTATGTAATGGGTGGTCACCCATCCACGGACCAACCTAGGCAAGCGCGGCTTAACCTAAAGAACGACCCGAGCGGCTGTTATTATTTATCCACGAGCTCCTCTGACACTTCAACTGACATTTAGCTACCGAAATCTATAATTCAAAACTTTTGTGGAAGGAAGCGCTTCTAAAGCGATTGCCATTTGTATAAGTATAAGCCCTCTGTTAATTATCTTCCTCGGAATTTTATTGTAACTAGGTAGAGATTTCTAGGTTTATAATTAGTGCAAAAATACCCTTACCGAAGCCGAAAAGCACTTGTTTTCTCCGTCATTGCGATATTTTTTTTGTTCTGGACCATACCTGGGAATCTTCTAGTTACGGAGATATTGGGGGTCAAAGTTACAACTTTTTACACTAGTTACAACCGAGGCACACGTTTTTAATGTTGTGGCTTTACTGTAAATACCTCCACGATGCCTGCATTATTCAATACATCCATCAGCAAATTTTTTTGAGTTTGTTAGATTGAGTCCTACCGTAAAACGTGATTATTCCTAAAAAAAGTACCTAGTTTCCCAGCAATTTTTTTTGCGTAGAGTTACTTAGTTTGACGTACAGAATGCTTGGTTAACGGATTCGTGAAGGTATTCCATTTACACCTTGTACGAGTACCTATGTATAGCTACTAATTACAGCTTATGAGCTTACAGTCCTTTACTTAATTATTTACTTCTGACATCAACCGAGGCAGCAACCAACCAGAAAATATATTGCGATGAGAATAATTTTGTTTCATTTTGTATGGGAATAAAATCGCTGCGAAAAGACTGTACTTAGACCAGCTTAAACAAGATTACATCAATTACATGACCATCCTTATATTAAAAAAATATCGTCTAACTCGATCTGCGAGAGATATGAGATAAATTTTTTAAATAAAAAACAGGCAAAGGAATCGTAGCATTAATCCGTTGGCATGAAAGGAGGCCGAGCGGCCCCCCGTGGGGGGTGGCAGGTGCGTATGCGCAGTGTAGGCGAGCGGGAAATATGTGGGGACAAGTGTGATCCCGCCATTGTGTTGTGTTCAACCTGTTTTAGAACTTTTGGGGCGTTCTTGACACTTATATTCTGGCTAAGACGGGCCTCGACAATATTTCCTCAACAATAATTAACCGGGTTATGAAAAGGTGTTTAGTCAGGAAATTCAGTAGCAAGTTAAGGTCAACTGTCATTATACAAGCATTGCACGGGATTAAGATCGCTGCATCTGAAGTCATTCGGGAATCTTTCTATAAAACTTCGTACTTGCAACACACTTAAAAGAAGCACCGGAACGATAAACTTTCAGATCGGGAAAGTCAAGTTAATTGTTACATTACCCCAGAGAATGTATTAGTGAATAAGTCGTTGGAGTGTCATAATTAAATAAATAAATCAAGTAACTTGGCTCGCGAGGTTGTCGACATGTGGGATGTGAACTTAGCGATCATTGTACCGATAGTCGTTTCAGCCAATGACTTAATTGCCAAGAACACTGACAGCGCCGGTAGCTTAGACCCTGGTCCCGATACTGGTGGGCTACATTTTTTTAATTTTTTTTTTTGTAATAAATTGATTTTATTTAAGAATATTTAAAAACGGCTATTAAAAAATAGGTGAGGTGATGCCTATCAGGTGCAGTACTTATAAGTGTGCTATGAGCTTTATCCATCAACAGTTAGGATTCATTTGTTGGATCATGGATCCCTAGAAATTGCTTAAAATAAAAAAGGTCGTGTCGCCCGCAGCGCCCCTTGCGGCGAGCAGGCGGAACCAATCGTTCCGTTACGGTGTCACTATTATTTCATGTGTTCAGACAGGATCACACAGGATTTCTGGATAATTGTTTACACGTAGATTATGTGATTTTAAGAGTAGGCAGAGCTTGTGGTCACCTTCTCAGTTCTTCAATATCATATAATATATGAAAAGAGTTAGTGAGGACGCTCAAAAATCATGATTTTGTAAGAAGTCGTGATCTATCTTGGAGCTGGAGTTTTTTTATGTTCCGTCTAAACTGTGTAAACTGTACTATAGCTCGGCAAAAGCCTACTCCACATGCTTTCAGGAATTCCTTTCTCCCGCCTTCTCGAATAGCTTGTGAAGACATGTGACATCTACCTACTCTGGACCTGCGTGGTGAATGGCCCACTCCGTCTTTAATTGTGGAGCCCTGTAAGCCAGCAGTGGGAACTATTTGGAATTTTGGACTGACTTTACTAAGTTACATAACAGGACATCACGGCTGTATGGTGTTGTGTGTGTTAGGCAGAGGCGTACCTCATAGTACACCCATATTTCGCTAGCTATGTTTTAGTCCCGCGTAATAGAGGGCAAGCCTATTGCCATTACTGAGAAATTCTTAATGGAAAAGGAAAAACCCACTAACACTTTGCCCGGCCTGGGAATCGAACCCAGGACCTCATGCTCAGCAGTCGCGCCTGCGACCACTTGACCAACAAGGCAGTCACTTTACTATGTTATCTTTTAAAATTCTCGCACACGCCTCTTCAGGGATTCGCTCCAGGCCTTCAGCATTAATTAACGATAAAAAACATTCGCATTTTCTCATAATAGAATGTTACTTTATGAGTATAAGAGTATTTTTACGTCTGAGTAAAATAAAACTACACGCGAGTACACGATATGAATGTGACTCGTACGCCGCGGGAGTCTAATCGATACCTGCGATAGTGCTGCACTGAGGTCCATATCGATTATCGATAGACTGACGTTCGTCAATACTAGTTGCACCGTTTTTAACTAGACTGATTAGAGTATTATTTATTTATTAATTATTAATATTATAAATGCGAAAGTTTGTGAGGATGGATGGATGTTTGTTACTCTTTCACGCAAAAACTACTGACTGAATTGGGATAAAATTTGGCATACAGATAGTTTATAACCCGGATTAACACATAGGATAATTTTTATCCCGGTAGTACGATCCCGTGGGACAATTATCGAACACCAAGCGGGCGAAGCCGCGGGCATAAAGTAGTTCATTATGTACGGCAGAAGTAAGTACTGTGGCCGGACGAGCTCCTTCACAAACAGCTCAAGTCACACTCGCTTTTCCAGAAAGCCTACGGAACTCCATGTCTAGATATTATGTAAGAATTTGATATATAATGTCAATGGCATAATTATATACTCGCGCAACAGGAAGCACTCACGTTGCGTTGCTTTCAAGTAGTTTCACTTTCTCTTCTTCTCTAGAGCTTACAATCTAACATCTAGGATAATTTAAGTTTAGTTGCATAATCTATGCATCATGCTGTGGTCAATTTTAAGGCTTTAGCTTACCACAAGCGAAGACAAGCGATGTGATTCACTCACCACACTGGGTCCGCATGGTTCATTGTAACCCACTTCTGTCATAAAATGGTGAAGGAAACCATCGTAAGGAAACCTACAAGACCTAAAAAAAAATTGGAAAACATGTGATCTATGTAGGATAGAATCCCGACACCGACGCTGAAACAGCTACCACAAATTCATTACATCATTCTGTCTAATTCTTAATATCTTTTTCCTACAAAACTGCAATACTTACACTACACGGTCAAAATGTATGGAACAGCTGATTTTTTTTTAACTCGCCGATGAAAAATTTCTTTGTTCGGGGTTCAGAATGATGTACTGAATACGTGGTAACGGTTTTAGCGTCGGTGTCCCTTCCACCTTCTATCTATATCCAGATAAAATTGGGCCTGGAGGGTTGAACATAACTGCCCACTTTCCCTAAAGGAGAGGAGACCTGTGTCACATTATAGGCTGAATACATTAAAGAAGCAACGCTCGTACGTAGTAAGGATCGCTGCACGTTAACTTATGCTAGATCAAATACACGTCCATCGCGTCGCCACCGCCTCGCTTTCATTATGAAAGTAGGTTCTAGCTAATCATTTCTATCTGTGCTAGATTACTAAATAATGAGTGCAGTTATCTTTAGTCGGTTAGGAAGATTCTCACGAACATAACACGTGCGCAGTTGCTCCATGTAAAATATCAATTTTCTGGGTGGCAGTAAAACCTCTTGTGAAAAATGATGATGGTCGCTTGCCCTCATAAAGCATCTTTCGGTTTCATGTAATGATTGGTTGTCATACTGAAAACCTACTTTGTGTGAACCTATTTGTACCTATTGTATTGATGCTGTGCCTAATCTCATTCCGATCGTGTCGGATTGTCTTCCCATCGGACTATGACAGGAGAAGAGACGAACGTGCACCTGTGTCTGCGCACATCTTGTGCATTATTATGTCTACTGCGACAAGTCCCGCTTAGGGGCCGTCTCCACGAGCGAGAGAATCGCGGCGATATTACGTATTTGTATGGGATAATATCGCCGCGATTCTCTCGCTCGTGGAGACGGCCTCTAAGAGAGTGTATAGAAATACGTGGCAACGACGATAATATCGCCGCGATTCTCTCGTTCGTGGAGACGGCCTCTAAGAGAGTGTATAGAAAGAAATACGTGGCAACGACGATAATATCGCCACGATTCTCTCGCTCGTGGAGACGGCCTCTAAGAGAGTGTATAGAAATACGTGGTAACGACGATAATATCGTCACGATTCTCTCGCTCGGAGAGAATCGCTTCTTGGAGACAGCCCCTTAGATTTAACATCATGGCCGTAGTTCGGTCAGCAGGGCTACTACATTATATGATCTGAGGAGTGGGCGCGTCCAAGAAGAATTCCCAATACAGTACATATTTGACACGCTTCCTGGTTGCAGCAGATTTCATCGCCGTTTACTGAGTTCTGTTCGTTGGTCCACCTTGTGACTCACAACTATAATTTGTGATACCTGGGGAAGGCCTATCTTCAGTAGTAGACGATTTTTAACGAGGAAGCTGATCCGGATGACAGTAGTAAAATACAAATTCCAATTATTTCACTATTTTCCAAAAAGTAAACAAAAGACATATTTCAGTTCAATAAAAGTAGTATTCATATTTTTATCCTAGCGTGAAGTAGTCTCGTCGGGAGACCCTTTCCTGGATATGTCCAGAACTGTGATCCATAGTTTGTTGATTTTGTTCAGCATCTTCTATCTTTTCTCCGATTATTGGGAGATCTAGGGATTCCACTTGTTGTACAAACTAATAGTGTGTTTTTGGTTTTAATTTTCTATCTATAACTTTATGATATTAATTAATCTTATAATCTTCATACTTCCCAATTTGAAACAGAATGCTCTTGCTATTTATATCCGCCAACTTGCAGGCCCTTATGAACCTCTCACAGACAGTAGGACTGTGTCCCAACATTGGGAACGTTATGGTTACTCGTTATGGTGTCCAGATGTATGAATGTAGACGAGTCGAAAGGAGTATGTAAGAATTCTAGCAGATAGCGGTCTGTGGTGTCTGTTTACCCCCTTGAAGAAAGGTGTGAGTATATATGTATGTTGTATACTGCCTATATCAACAATTTTGTCTAATTTTTAATTAACAACCATTACTATCCCCAATGACTCAAGCGTAAACAAAAACAAAATAAACGAAGAATCGATATTATTTGCGAGCAATCAATTGATGAATCGAGTAAATAATCAGCCACCCACATGCAAAATTCATTACCGGCTTACAATGATTAAGAGTTGGTTGTATGTTATACATGTGCGGCAATGTATGGTGGATGTAGCGAGTGTCTCGTTGTGTAGACTTGGAGTCATTGACCGGAGCCTTGACCGCCGCTCAGTGAAAGTTGAACTGCAGTGATGCCAAACAAGATACTAACTAAGATATCGATATACTTTAGAATCGATTCATGTATCGGAATGGCAGAGAAAGGAATCATGTTACATTTTAGCAGTCATAGATTATTGCAAAGCACTACCGAAGTACGTAGATTGTTAGAGGACAGTACAAGACCCAAATAATTACAAAAAATATAGTTTAAAATCATTGTTTTAATGTACAACACTTAAAATTAAAAATAATCAACAACAATTACACAATAGTCAACAAAAACGCGATCAACAGCACAGACAACAACATTATTTGTTTGCACACCACAATAAATATCACAACATTATAACATAAGTCAACACTGATGGAATTACATCTCCATCAGATCTACGAAATTTGTATTTACACTGGCAACCCCTGCTTATAAAAATAAGCTATAGAACCTCTTTGCCCCTTAATTTAAATTAGTTTTTTCTTTTAGTGCTTGTGGCCTCCCTTGTGGTGGTAGACGTGTTTGTAGACAGGAACATGGACGGGGTAGGGCTTGGGAATTGGGACCTCGACCCTCTTTTCGACCTCAACGGGGTAGGGCTTCTCGACCTCATAGGGGACAGGCTTCTCAACGGTGTAGGGAACTGGCTTCTCCACAATTTGTTGCACTACCTGTAAAAGAATTTTGAGGTTAGTCTTGGTTACTGAAGGACATCATTTGGAGGCTACGGAGAGATTAGCTCAACGTCCTAAAATACTCATTAGGATAATAATGAGTATTTTGGAAAAAGAAACTGCACGTTTAAAGAATTTCGGTATTCATTTGCATTTCAATATTGTCAAATTTTGGGGTGAGAGAACGTATCCAAATGTAAACTGGCTGCAAACTGTCACAAACGCACTGTTCTTTTTTCAAACGCACGCCTGACTGCCCGCGCTTTTACTTTCTGTCATGGCCGACTGAGTTACGTAACTTGATGCAGCAATGAATGGGTAACGTTATGAGATAATTGCAAAAACGCATCTAGCTAGACACAATAACTGTGATATAACATCTACTTTGTACTACTTTATTTGCCGTGTAAAATAATTGTATAGTTTCTCCTTTGGCAGTAACTTTGTGGTTTAACTTTAATTGAATTGATGTCTAGGAGAATGTCGTTTTACCTCTAGGGAGTAGGTGTACTGTACCTAATTGGTTCCATGTTTATGTTATGGCCAATGTAAAAGGCGCATGTAAATGTTATATATAAATAATGGCGATAATTAGTATTTACCCAAGGTAGACAAAGAAATGCAATTTACGGCGATTCTTATAAACCTTTTTATTATGAAACACACCGTGAAAGTCATAAAGAGTTGTGTCCGTTTTATTTGCGTAGTAGGTAAATTGTTATCTTCCTTTTATTGTTTTTGTTATTTTTGAAGACTATATGTATACGTGTTTAAAATAAATGTTAATTAATTCGTATTTTTTATAATTCACACAGACCGGAACCACCACCTGAGGCCAGTGTTGCAATAACAAAAAAATGAGACCGATTAGTTCTGGAATGACAGTTAAATCAAGAAGTTAAATTAAAAATCAATGCAAGTGCTGCTGTTGCAATGATCTAAGACGATAGTGTGAAGATAATGACTAATTAACAGATGATGTATGAGTACCTACAATTACCCACAGTTTAGCGGTCGCACGATTCACGTAGTATTTTTTATTAAGTTTTGTTAAGTCAATGAGTCATGGAGCAAATCAATTGAATTAAAAAAGAATCAGCAATTAATCAGCAATAAACAATTTGTATAATTTTAATACGAAAGAGAATTTAATCTGTACTGTAAACATGCAGTATCGGAAAACAATATTATTACAACATAGTAGGATTGATAATTATTTAAATGAAGGAACTGAAGATTCAAGATTTAAGACAAATTGCGCTAATAATAATTGCATCATATATTAAATCTCAAGGCAGTAGACATCTAAATGTTTGATTAGTATAAGTACCTACTCCTTTATTTTATTTCAATTATTAATCATCATCATCTGCCTAGCCTTTTCCCAACTATGTTGGAATCGGCTTCCAGTCTAACCGGACGCAGCTGAATACCAGTATTTAACATGGAGCGACTGCCTCTCTGACCTCCACACCCAGTTAGTACTGGGAAATACGATACCCCTTGGTAAGACTTGGTTGACAGATTTTCGGGCCACTGAATTTCTGACTTCCTTAATACGCTGACTGAATTCAATAAATAAACTTGACCGAAATATGAATTCGCAAGAAGAGTTGAGATTCTAAGCAGTTACTTTTGATGTACTCCATAATTAAATCTAGCTACAAACAATAATCGCCGGGACGCCCTAATAGAACTTTGTGTCTATTCACCTTACTTATTGAGCATTAAAATCATCCTAATTACGGTACACGTGGACAGACTATTGTAACGTAATGGACATTGTCAAAATGAAAGGGACATTCTCTTTCATTTTGAGTGCGTTACGCAAAAGCTGAGCTATTTGAATGGCCAGCACCGTAACCGCCTCCAGGATTTGTGACAATCGCTTCCAAAACCTTTGTACTTTTGCAGGATTAACAAATTAAGGTAGTAGCGCCAGGGTAGCCCACGCAATTCAAATTTTCTTACGTTTTTTTTTTTGCAATTTGCATGTCAGTGTAAAATGATGTGAGAAAACTTGAATTTGAGTTCCCTGGCGCTTCTAGCTTAACCTTGCTTCGGTGGCTTTTTGAATTTTCTAATTTCGTTATCGCTTATAGAATGGCATTTTCTTTTCATCATTTTCTCTAGGCCCTTTGAGTTAATACCCAAAGGGCCTAGAGAAAATGAATAACAATAAAAAAAAAGAAAAAAAAAAAGAAAAAAATATAGAATAGCAATTTAGCTATTGAGCTAAGTTGCCATTCTTTAACAAGCTATCATGAGCTATTTAACACTAGATTTAAAGCATACACCGAATCGATAGAAGAGTATTAGTTAATTTTCATTTGCCTTAAAGTGCCAGACAGAGTAGATACTCGTACCTAGATATTTTGATGATATTTTTCAGTTCCAGTTTTTCCCGATTTTTCCCTCATGAACCATGTAGTTTTATTTTATTGATATACGCCTTTTTATGTTCTTATCGATCACATCATTGTTTTTCTTAGTGTCAAAAGTTATTGCCTTTACTAAAAGTCCCCCCAAAATGCTTATCTTATAATAGTTGTCAGACTTTAAACTATCTATTAAGTATAACGGTAGTCCAAAGCTTACCTTATAAACTGGCACATGGATAGGCTGCTCCACTGTAACGTGGACGGGGTAAGGTTGCGGGATGGGGATCTTCACGTACTGCGGGACGGAGACTGCCACGGGATGCGGGACCGGGACTCCGATCTTCTTCACAACCGTGACGTGGTAGGGCTTGGTGTGTTCGGAGTGGGAGTGACCTTCCGGCTCCCATTCATCCGAGGGTCGGGCGGCTGCGAAGGCCGCCAGGAGGAGGATGGCTGTTGTTTTCTGGAAGGTAATGAAGTTTTAAGTTAGTATTGGATTTTAACAATTCTGCTGCTGGAGCTGGAGAAGGTGCTGCAGTCCAGGGAGGGCAGACAGGAACCCTTTTTGCCTAGACCGTGGCGCCTTTTCTGTTTTTCAGAAATGTGGAAGTATGATCAAAACTAAGTAATTTTAGACTATTTTGAAGGCATGTTTCCTCCACATTCAAAGATTAATTTAATACAATGAATAAGAACCTGTCGGAATCGAACCCGCTATCTCCCGCTTATGCACTTAACTTCCGGGCCACATCATTGTCTTTCGAATGTAATTTAAATTAAGACTATATGATAAATAAAAAACCTTTGTAAAGGGAATTAGTTTCGAATTTTTGACTCGATTTCAAAATCAGAATATCATTTGACTTTAATGACTGTCTATGGTCTCAGGTGAACGCATAGCCCATTCACCACAGAACAGGTAGTAGCAAATTTATGATGTAACATTACAGAATCATTATGTCACAAGCTATCACCGATTTAAACTATGCATAATGTATTATTTAATTCTCATTCAGAGCGTGAGAAATATTAGAAATACAATATTTTATCAAAAAATTTTGACAGTACTAAAAACCCGCCATGTTTTTTGACAACACTTTTTTAGATTTAACTCCCACGCAAAGGAACCACATTATACAGCCAGGAAAACGTCACAATTTCCCGATCCATTTCAAATGTAGTTGTTACGTCACTTTACATTAAATAATTAAGAAAACACTTACAAAAGCGATCATGTTGAATAGTTTAGATGCTGTTGTCGACTTCTAAGTATTGACTGGTGCATTCTGAGATCCCCACGAGCGTTTTATACTTGGTGAAATGTACAACGTGCCTTTCCATTCAGTGATAGGATTGTCGCACCATGATGCTATCGAATTTGAGTAAAGAGAAGGCGATGCTGCTTTGTTTCTAGTACATTGCCGTTTTATAACGAGTAAGGGATTTGAATTACGAATAAAAGAAGCTATGTATATCATACATATTGGTTTTATACAGTAGTACGTGATTCCATAGTGAAGTTCGATTGTACTATTCGGGCTAACAAGGAGAAGTATACCAGGCTCTTGATTTTGTTTTTTTCTTCTCTATATGTGCTCAATTCTTTTTTTAAAGTTATTATTATGGGCGATAGAAAGTATGACGGCTAAATTAAAAAGGTTTTATGCGACAGATTGTTTTATTTTATCGTTGTTAATTAGGTACTGTGTAATTATTACATAGGCTTACAATACATTGTATTATGGTTAATTAGTTTCCATATTTGTGTGTGGTACTGGTTGTTAAGATGAATTGCAGTTTATGATTTTATCATTGGACATTCCGCGAGTAGACCCCTGATGCTGAGCTGTTCACCCTCCCAAAGTACAAGGAGAGATTTGGATTTCGGAGTTGATGGCCAACAATTACTAACTGAAGAGGGACCAGCAGGAGAAGACCATGGTTCATAGGTTCAGCAATTACGTTCTTGGTACCAGTAACAGTAGATTATACCCACAGTCTACTGCTGCACTTGATTCTCGGTTATTCTCATCTAGCTGTTCCCAGGAATACTGTATGTCCGCTATTTCATGTTTTTTTTTTTCATTTTTCAGAACTAAAGCAACGTCAAAGGCTAGACGGGGTCGCGGTAGACCGAGGAAAAAGATGGCGGGGCGCCTTGGTTTCCTCATGAATGGGCTCGAACCAGCACAAGAACATCATCGAGAACAGTGGCAGGAATCCTGTGCCCAGAAGGGACAGTTCCGGTTATTAAAAAAAAAACAACAATTACTAAATTCAAGAATATAGGTTATTCGTTGATTACGATCTTTCTTTTAAAGATACTTAAGTAACATTTCAATTTCTTAAATGAGCACCTCTGCTCATTTCAGATCGGTTATGTAAAAACATTCACGCCATTAAAACAGTGAATGTAGTTCCAGCAGGTTACTGGAAGACCAAAAGCGACTTTTACATTGTACTTAAAAGGAGTAAAGAACGCGATGTTCGTAGAGATTGTTTTTTCTGCCTTGTTGGTTATTGGTCGCAATCGTACTACTTAGGCCGGGTTCGATTCCCAGGTCTAGCAAATTGTAATTGGGTTTTGCCTAAGAAATTTCTCAGTACGGAATCTGGATTATGGCAATAAGCTCGCCCCCTATAGGGTCTTAAACACTGTACTATTAGGTACACCTCTGCCTAACCCCTCGGGGATTACAGGCGTCATGTTATGGTATTATTTTTTTGTTTTACAGAACCTGTTCGTTGCGGATATAAAACTGGAGACACGTAAGTGTGTTCGACAGCACTGCCCGGCCCTTTGAAGAATGCGATTGTTGGTGTATGTTAATGGGGAGTGCTATGAAGGTAGCGAGTATTGAATTTGTGCTACTAGAAGAAATTTCACTCCAACATAACTCGGTCGCAAATGCGATCTCCAGATAAATTCGGATTAGAATATGCTATTCGACAATTCAAAAGTGCCCGTAATTGGCCTACTTGAAATAAATGCTTTGATTTTTGATTTTGAGTGGATTTCATTGCCAAGACTTTCGTACTAGCGTACCATTCAGTTTTTCGAATCAGCTTGTTCGCAACAACGTCATTCGAAATAGCGGTTTTCGACTTAATGTGTTTTCGAATTGACTGATTTTTCATGAAATAGCTATTGAATGGGGTTAAATGAGCTTAGAGGGTTGAGTTCATGATTTTAATAATTATAATTTTGTAACTACATACGTGTTACTTACGCGACTCATTTTTCATCAACATACAACCCGACACTGGCCTGAAAATTGCAAAAAACGTAAGAAAATTTGAATTTCGCGGGCGCTGCCACCTTAATAAACTAATACGCTCTTATTCAGTAACGCAATGACAATCCCTGTTATTTTGGCAATTCAATAAAAATCATTGCGTTATTTTGGTTGATTAGTGATTTTTTTAAGAGGTCTTCCTAAGGCAAGCGTAATTGCTTACTGCAGCCAATCCCCATGACTCGCTCTTTTTCATACATTTATTTATTTTATTTATTAAAACTTTATGCACATAATGTACAAAGGCGGACTTAATGCCTTGGGCATTTTCTACCAGTCTACCTTAGCGTGATGCAGAGACAAAAACAGTAGGTGCAATAGTAGGTACAGAAAATTACAAAGGCTAAAATATAATAATAAATACATATATACATACATACAAACAAAATATACACTTAGCAACCACATACATAATTAGCGAAATGTGGTTATGCTATGGTACACCTAGTGGCGGTTCTTTCAAACTAGCCTAAAAGCTTGGAAGCTAAGGTTTCTGGAAAGTCTGTTTACTCTAGGGGCTTGCCGTATTGTTGGCCCCAAGACACGCCACCTGTGGCAATAGTGGCCGTACTTTCAAACAAGCGTAAGTACAAGCCTGGCTTGTCCTTATAACTACTATATTTCATGATGACCTTAAAGCTAGGCCACCTACAGCTATACCGTACAATGTCGTCAATGGTGTTCTGACATGTCCGCTTTGTGCTCGGAGTTTTTCGGCCAAAGTTGGATATCCTAGCCACTTGAGAGCACATGATAGAGCAGCACACCGAAGCTCTCGACAACTACCCTAGAAAGCCATCGAATGCAGTCGCTGTGGCCGAGAATGCCGAGATCGGCTAGATGGCATCATCATCATTACTACATTTCATGATGTGAGGGTTTCTGAACAGTCTGCTTGCCCTGGGGCTTGCCGTATTGATAGCCCCTAGACCCGCCACTGTCCCACTGCCAAATTCTTTAGAGAAATAATCGTGATGGTTGCAAAGTAACCAGTAATTGTGTCGGTGCGGTCTGCTATCTATATTGGGCTGCGGTTGCATCTGTCGTGTACGGTTATGTGCATCTTTGGAATTGTGTACCCTTAATCCACATAGGGAGGAGTTTCTTAAAATCCTTTCTTAATATGTAAAAGCTCGTGACTAAAGATTAACAGCCGCTCGGATCAATCTTCAGGTCAAGCCGCGCTTGCCTAGGTTGGTCTGAGGATGGGTTGACCACCCATTACATACCGAGTTTCCTCCATGCCTCGGTTAAGCCGTTGGTCCCGGCTGTTCATTTATAGATCTTTGACAGTCGTTACAGGTAGTCAGTGGCCTAAAAGTCTGACAACCAGTCTTACCAAAAGGTATCGTATTACCCAGTACTTACTGGGTCGTGGAGGTCAGATAGGCAGTCGCTCCATGTAAAATACTGGTATTCAGCCGCATCCGGTTAGACTGGAAGCCAACCCCGACATAGTTGGGAAAAAGCGAGGCAGATGATTAAGTAAAACCCTAACGGTATCGTTATGTGCTGTAATACAAGGAATTAGCATAATTAAGAAGAGAACAATGCCACTTGGTCTACATCTTAATTAAAAACACTTTATTCGCGCCAAAAATGTGAAGTAATTGCCGAAATATGCAAATACGCCGCCATTAACTAATTGATCGTACGCGAATGTAGATTATTACAGCTGTGCATTTACCACACCACAGAAATAGTGCAAAAGGTTCAGAAAAAATAAATTGGACGTCAAAGTACAGTAAAAAACCGGCCAAGTGCGAGTCGGACTCGCGCACGAAGGGTTCCGTACCATTATCTATAAAAACGGCAAAAAAATCATATCTGCTGTATGGGAGCCCCCCTTAATATTTATTTATTTTTTAATTTTTAATATTTATTGTTATAGCGGCAATAGTAATACATCATTTGTGAAAATTTCAGCTTTCTAACTATCACGGTTTATGAGATACAGCCTGGAGACAGACAGACAGACAGCGAAGTCTTAGTAATAGGGTCCCGTTTTACCCTTTGGGTACGGAACCCTAAAAAAGTTTCAAATGGGTCCATGGAGTTTCTAGCCCATTCTTCTCCATAGAGATCTTTGCTATCGCTTTGGAATGTGCAACTACAGTACTTTCTCAAGTTATTATGCCTTGTGACTGGGACTGTAGCTTCGCTACTTTTTTTTTGACATTCAAATGTGCCGTAATGGTCTAATTGAAATAAATGCTTTGAGTTTGAGTTTGAGTTTCAGTGTGTGCGAACTAGTCTTATTATGCTACTGATTTGACTAAATTCCTATTCCTATTAGATTTCACCAACCAGTCCTTGTTGCATTCATTTTGAACCACCTGTAACTCTTTGTAATCTAACTAACTTTGGACGACATTTTGAAAGCAGCCAAAATTCCGCTATGTCTAAGGTCCCGCCTCTATAACCAGTGTGTTCTGCCCACCATGACGTACGGTACTGAAACATGGACGCTCACGCAGGAGGCTGTGCACAGACTGAGAGTTGCACAGAGAGCCATGGAGCGTTCCATGCTCGGCATAAAGCTGGTAGATCGAGTTCCTAACGTCGAAATCCGAAGACGTACAAAGGTTTTCGATATTGGAGATCGCGTTACGGAACTCAAATGGAGTTGGGCAGGACACCTAGCAAGGCACAGTGATGACAGGTGGAATAAGGCTGTCACCGAATGGTGTCCAAGAACGGGGAAAAAAAAATGTGGGTCGTCCGGCGGCCAGATGGGCAGACGACATAGTTACCATCGAGGGTAAAACCTGGATGAGGCTGGCACAGGAACGTGGAGATTGGCAGAGGAAAAGAGAGGCCTATACTCAGCAGTAGGTGAATTCAGGCTGTGGATGATGATGATGTTAAAAAAATAGAAGTTAAATTTGACCCACGTCCCGGTTTCCAATTGAGCTGAAATTTTGCACACATGTTTATTTTAGATGACAATGCATGGTTAGCTAAATGAAGTCATTCTAAATCAAATATAGCGGACACCCAAGGATGGCGGACTAGTTATTTTTTATGCATTCCCATAAGGGTATCAAATTTAGAAAGGGCTTGCTGAGAAAAATACGAAAAGTAAAATGACGTCACTCTAAAGCGTGTTTTTTAGTTTTAATTAAACTGTCACTCTCATCTCACAAACAATCACTCCATGTAAAATGGTGTTCAGCTGCATCCAGTTAGACGAAGCTCTAAGCTCTTCACACACTACGAAGAAGATTAGTTCATATTTTAGTAGTAGTGAACTTTCTGCCACTTAACTTTCTACTGACTACACTGCTGACGTAATTTGTACTCAGAATCTCGGGCAAAAACACGTGTCCGTTTGTCCGGCGCGCGGTCCGACTTGATAGAAAGTAGTTCTGCTTTATTTTTGTTTTTATTTTTTTGTAGCTTTAAAGTAGAACTGGCACTTTTAGGTTATGTAGGTGAATGCAAATAAGAAAGAGTTTTATTGATAAATTGAATATTTCATTTATATCATCATCATCATAATTTTCCCGCCCTTATCCCAATTTATCTGTGGTCGCACGTCTTCTTCCATACTCCTCTCTTACTTGTCAACTCATCAGTCCGTTCTCTGTGGTCATTATTTTATCTAAGTATGATCAATCCTTTCAATTAATAAATCATAATAAATTCTACTTCCTACACTCACTCCAATTATTATGTAACATATACGGAATGTCAATCCCTTTCACTGAGATACTCCAATAGTAAATGATTGAAAATTACATTACGTATGTACGAAGTAGGTATTATTGTCAAGCTATCTAATTTCACAATCATAATATAAACTACTTCTTCTTTATCGTGTGGTTAGTGCCTAACCTGGTGTCAGAGTTTTTATGCCGCCCATGGGCCTCTGATTTGGCTTTACATGGCGTCGAATATATCTCTTTCTTTACGATGTCTTCCTTCATCGAATCAAATGATAATTATTCAATACGCACAATCGAATACGCACCGAAAAATCTGAGGTTGAGACTTGGGAGTCCGACGGTCACACCACTAATAGGCTAATACTGCCGCATCATAAAACTAATTATTTCCGATTCTTTCCGAATCTGAGCGACATCCGCAATAAGAGAACTGGGGTTCTACTGTCCGTTCGCTCGGCATCCTTTCCTGAAACTGCTATCCAATGAGCCAAACGGATTTAGACAGAACTAGGTGCATTTCTTTAATATTTATTTTATTGTCGGCTTGGATTATTGTCAAAGTCAAAGTCAAAGGCATCACTAGCAAATGACTCAAAAACTCATATCGGTTTGGTTTGGTGCTGGAAACAAAATAAATGTGAAAGGACTGTACTCTTAAAAAAACTGAAATGTTCTATTTTTAAAATAATTATAAAAAATTAACTGTGAGCCTGCCCGCGCTATGTCGCACCCCACTTCACGCCACCGCGCGGTAGCAAGACAGCACGCCTTCCGGAGAGTCGCTTCCGCATGCATTGTTTACTTATCTGCTTTTTATTGTACTTACGTACAGTCACAACCAGTGGTGGCACAGGGGTATCGTGGGTTCGAACCCGGGCAGGCGAATTACTTTGTGTAATTAATTTCATCACTATACTGCTTTCAAAACGGTGAAGGAAATATCGTGATAAACTGGCATAACATAAACATACATAATATCACGCCTGTAATTCGCGTAGGGTTAGGTAGAGGAGTACCTAATAATAAATTCACATTTCGTCAGTTAGGTACCTACTATGTTTAAGTCTATGTGTTCGAGCCTATGTCATCAACCGGGACAAATTCAGACTCCTGATGCTTAGAAATTCCTGATGGAAAAATCTATTATAACAGGAAGAAAAATCATTTTTAAAAGTTGCTAAGTGGTTACCTACGCATTAGTGTTCATGACAATAATACATCATCATCCGCCTAGCCTTTTCCCAACTATGTTGGGGTCGGCTCCCAGTCTAACCGGATGCAGCTGAATACCAGTACTTTACATGGAGCGACTGCCTATCTGACGTCCACAACCCAGTCAGTACGGAGTAATACAATACCCCTTGATTAGACTGGTTGGTCGTGACTGTACAAGTTAAATACTGCCTTCATATTTTTTTTTTAAGTGTCGCCATTCAGTCTTTTACATAACAAAAGATTGTGCGTTATATGTACCGAACAGTGTTTTATAATTTATAAACCTTTCGAAGCAAAGTCCGCTTCTCATACGGAGGAGTAACGAGCTTTGATGCACACTCTCCGGCTGTCTGTATTTACCGAATTTTGGTTTCTTGATCAGATAATAATAAACATATGTATAAATAGAAAAGAAGAAAAGTATTAAAGAACATCGAAAAATTCGTCCGCATCGCTGTCAATAGGAATGCCCAGAAGGCTGACAGCATTGGCACATTGGATGGCAATTCTGATTCTTTGACCAAAAAATAGGCCAACCAGGGTCACGGAAGAGTCGACCAACCACTTGGTGATGTCACGAAAGTTAGACGACTCTTGGATACTCAGACCCCATGGCCCTAGTGATTCATTTCAACCCCAAACGGCTCAAACACATGGCTACCAATGAGGTTGTTGTATTGCGCCGTTTGAGCTTTCCAGCACCGACAGCAGCACGGGTTACTATGACGCTGAGAGATGGCGCTAGACGACCTGGATAGCTCTGTCTCTTTCTCACACTGGAATTACTCCTGCTTTAAGACGTCATAGTAGGTCACCAGCTCGCCGTGCTAGGAAGATGGGATGGCGCAAGGGTGTCGAACTATCGACACATGTTGCATCCCAAGTTCCAAGGTTCCAATTATAGTCATACCAGTTTTGCCCTACTTTTTAATAAATACAAACCTGATAAAACGCTTGAAAAAAAAAGCTGAGTGTAATTATGTGTTAAGGATCTACCAGACCAGACAATAATTGGGCATTATTACTCAATCCCAAATATGGCACGCAATAGGGATGTTGACACCATTAAAAAATAATTCCAAGACAGCTTCTCTAAATAAAAAAAAAACACTTAATTTTAGACCTGAAAACGTGATTTATTTTCAGTTTTTAGTTGCTTTGAAATCTATAAATAATTGAGACATTGACTAAATAGTGACGTCACAGCGTGCTATTGCCATACAAAATGTAAGGGGGAATCGCGTTTTGGTATATCCTAAAAAGTAAGTCAATTGATTGATGTGTCAACTATTATTGAGAGAGGATTTTCACACGTTTTGGGCTTGCAGTACGTTACATAAATGTGTTACGTAATAAACCTTCTGGAGGCCGAACCTAGGACTAATTTCAGGGAAAACATAGAACTAAAATTTATGTAGGTACTAAGATTGACAAGTAACAATTTTTTTGACAACAGGAACACCACTTTGCACTGCACACTTAAAGTGGCCATACTATACTGCACATTTATAATGATCCCGTACAGTTTGTAATTGTGCCTCTGTGTTGCAACTCAAGCCGGGACTCTTTGAAACTCCATGCTGCAAGTTGCAACGCAACTTACAAATAAGCAACGAGACTATATTGCTTCGGATCAGGATAAAATATTAAAAAAAAAACCGGGCAAGTGCGAGTCGGACTCGCGCAAGAAAAGTTCCGTATCATCGTAGTAGGGGAGCCCCATTTAATAATTTATTTTTTGTTATGGCGGCAATAGAAATACACATTCTGTGAATATTTCAACTATCTACCTTTTACGGATCATGAGATACAGCCCGCTGACAGACAGATAAACGGACAGACGGACGGACAGCGGAGGCTTAGTAATATAGTCCCGTTGGTTACCCTTCGAGTACGGAACCCTAAAAATGAGGTGAGGTGATACCGATCCTACGGTGAGTAATGGGCTAGCTTGGCGTCCGTCCGTCGTATGACGACGGGCAGGCCGTGTCGACGGCGCGTTCGTGTTCCACGCGCGCCTCAAAGAGATGTCAGCAAACGGGAGGGGCTCGCAAGGGCCGATGCCTGCCAGGGCTGCGGGACTGTTCGAAATAGATACCGCGGCCCTGGAACATAAAGGGCCAAAGAAGGAACATGGGTGGTTTTTAGTCAGTAAGAGTCTGACACTCCCTTCCGCTCCGTCCAGAGCGGGAGGGGTCATTTGATGATTTCCCACCCTCCAAAAAAAAAAAAACAGTGCGTGTGGGTAAGCATATATGCTATTAGTTTAACAGTTAAAATAAACCATGCCATTGCAATCAGTATCAGCATTTTATCAGGAATTTGCGAAATGCAATTAGACACAGTGTTACTTGCAACATTTGAAACTGTTCAGGGGTGCACCTGCATTGCATAGTCGCATACCAGCAACGAATGCAACTGTTTGCCGATGGAGCTGATATGGTTAAATTAACTGCGCTGTGTTAACTAATGGCTGAAACTGACGTTTGTGGTTCTGTTAACATTATTTATAAAAATCATACTAGTTCAGGGACGTGTCTTAGCCCGCTTGGAAGTCAGAAATTATTCCATGAGAACTTACAAACAGGATAAAAGATGTCCCATGCCCTACCTCGGCCTTTTCACTGATATTCGTTCAGCTATTAAGGCGTAAAAAGGTAACAGACGGACAAACGAAGTTACTAACATAACATAACAAAACATCACGCCTATAATCCCCGTAGAATTAGGCAGAGGTGTACTTAATAGTACACCCACATTTCGCCAGTAATGTTTTAAGTTCCATGTTATAAGGGCCGACCGGCCGAGCCTATTGCCATCAACCCAAATTTAGCAACGTGATCTCTTGTTGGCACAGTAGTACATTAATGAACTACCTAATATTTTTATTTTTCTATGTTCATTTCATTGATGGTTATTATTACTTATTTTATTTTTGATTTCTGAATGATTTTAATTATGTTCATAATTAATTGTTACTTAGTTTGTGTCTTGCTGTGCGGTGTCAATAATTCAATCTGCATTTTCTGATTATTTTGGGCCACCAAGATACAGGCTGTGCCTAATTTGGGGCCCACAGCTACTTCATGCACTCATTTAACTATCATTGTTTTTGTTTGTATGTTTCCTAACTTGTGTGAGTCATTAAATTAATTGATTTATTTGTTATTTAATTATACATTCCATTTAGTAGCACACCAAGGCAATTTAAAAACACTCCTTTTGTCACAACGGGCTGGGTGCCACAAGTCAAAACTACCCCGACAAAAAGTTTTCTGCTATGGATTGATACCGTTTCTAAAACAATTCAAAATAAGAACTGTTTTAAATCCCAAAGTCTTTTTTTTTTAAGGTTTTTATGAATATTTTGGGTAAAGATTTTGTCATTGCTGTTCAAGTGGACCACACAAGAGAGCAGTGTGCCACAGATCTAAGATGGCGTCGTGACCTGTCAAAATGGGGTGAAACGGTTTGATTTATGTAATACCTTCTGTTTAAACGCTGTAGGTGGTAACGTACCATGTGCTGTAACTTCATAATAGTTTGTTTACGTTCTAAAGCTTTTCGAATCTGCAAACTTTTTGTTAATGTTTGCATTTGCGGCCATTTTTTTTGCAAATGTGATCATGATTTTTTCATTGAGTAACATCTTTACGCCTTATTGTATAGATTTGCAATACAGAGCTTAGCAGCCTTTTAGGTCTCACGTAATTTGTTCCATAGGCCGTGGTGGAGCAAAATTAAACTTAGTGGACTGTATACATGTATATTAAGAAAACAATTAAATTACATTCACGTTTACATACCTAGCCTACTGACCAGGTTACTCCAGAAGTCCAGACACCCTCATCATAAATCATAATCTGCCTTTAATGTTCCCACTGCTGGGACACACGGCCTCCTCTCTAGAGAGGGAATGGGCTATAATCCACGTGCCCATTGGGGGTTGGTAGATGTCACATGTCTTCGAATTTTTGGTTCTAGGACATGCCGGTTTCCTCACGATGTTTTCCTTCACCGTTTTTAAGAGCAGTGGTGATGAAATAAATTACACAAAGTAATACGTCTGCCTGGGTTCGAACCCACGACTTACTGTTCGTAAGTCGGGGCCCCCACCACTGGGCTACCGCTGCTGTCAGAGCAGACATCCTCAATTGTGCAAAATTCCCGCCAATGGTTTTTTGAATAGCCAAAATGAAAGCGAATTACGCAGCGAAGGGCTAACTTAGATTACGGTAGGTTAAATCCTCTTATGTCAATACAATACCATCATCGTTATCACTGATACGAGCTAGGTTATCTGGCACGGGCGAGAAGCTTCAGGGTTGAACCACTTCTAGCAGCACGGAACCGCAGTTTTCCAAGCTCCTATCCTTTTCTTTCGCTCAGAACTTTAATTTGCTAGAGCGAGATACAGAGTGTGCTGCTGAACGCACCGTGAATGCTGCCGCGTGCGATAGCAGTCCCACTTTTAATTCGCAGAAGTTTAAACTTATACATAGGGAAAATAATCTGTATGGTCTTACACATTCTGCTTACCCTACGAGAAATTCAAGCAAGCTGATGTCACGCTAGATGTTACGCTATGCTAATTTATAAAAATAGCTTCGACTAACAAGTCTAAACATCTGTCTCTCTGGCCGGTAGTTATGGGACACCTCGACGTGTGAATTAATCTAATGTGGTGATGTTATCAGCAGCCGTTGTTCCGACAAATGGACATCGGACTGGCTTTCAAAGGGCGAAGGCTGTAGTGATGAATTGTTAGTAGCGACGGTGTCAACGGTAATGGGGTTTGGGACCTATGACAAATTCTAGTTTGAAATAAAAGACATGACTTTTAATGGTTTTTTAGGGTTCCGTACCTCAATCGGCAAAGGGAACCCTTATAGGATCACTTTGTTGTCCGTCTGTCTGTCGTTCAATACCCTATTTCAAAAGAACGGGTACAGGTATCATGCTGAAATTAATATCAAATACACAAGTCTGCTATTTCTTAGAGCAGTGATAACATCAAACTTGTAAGTCAACGCGATCAAAATTTAAGACCGTTTATGTCGTTTATTTTTCGATTTCTAAAGGGAATCAAAACCTATAGGGTAGTTACCGTTGATCTAGAATCGTGAAATTTGGCAAGATCAATGTCTTACAGCACACCTAAAGGAAAAAAAAATGTTATAATCTTGTAGGTATTTAATAACAAAATACCTACAAGTTTATACAGAGCCCTCGGTACGCGAGTCCAACTCGCACTTGGCCGGTTTTTTATTTTATTTTGACGCTGAAGCTAGATCTGTTGCAAGAAAGACAAAGGGACTACATCTATACGTTTTTTTGGTGGACTAAAAATTACTACTACATTTAGACCGTAGACAATGTTGCTCTTGCGGTGGTACCTATAGAATTATGTGCTGAATTCATGCTAACATGCGCGTCGAAATCTTTTACACCCTGTAAATCACTTACGAGATTTCTTTCGATATGCCAATCTTCTGTAACATAGATTTCCTTTTATTTTGTATTTCAGTATGTCCTTTCATTATTAAAACCCTATATTCTAACGAAGCTTCTATCCACGCATTGTTCATTAAGTTTAAACTTGCTAATGAATGGCGCTTGGATTATTACCTAAGTAGGTACGAGTACTATTAGCAGAGTAGGTCCCTGTTCCACTTTAACCTTCTATGCTCACGGCTAGGAAAAAGGTGGCATTATCATCATCAAGAATCACAATTTGTAACGAATGGCACTAAAGCCAGATACATACATAATGATAAACTACCTAAGTAGTTAAGCATTGCAGTGAAAAATTACTGTGGCACGAAGTAATTATTGCTATGACGGTTTTATCAGGCATTTGTTTAATGTTTCTTTATTTGCATTATGATGAGGAGCTCGTAGCTAAATAATAACAGCCGCCCGGGTCGATCTTTAGGTTAAGCTGCGCTTGCCTAGGTTCGTCCGTGGATGGGTAACCACCCATTACGTACCGAGTTTCTTCTTTGTCCCCGGCTGTCATTTATAGATCTTTGACAGTCGTTACAGGTAGTAAGTAGCCCGAAAGTCTGACAACCAGTCTTAAACTTAACCAAAGGGTATGGTATTACCCAGAACTAACTGGGTTGTGGAGGTCAGATAGGCAGTCGCTCCGTAAAATACTGGTATTCAGCTGCATCTGGTTAGACTGGAAGCCGACCCCAACATAGTAGGGAAAAGGCGAGGCAGAATGCAGATGATATTATTTGCATTAAGATAGCGCTTCTCTTGCACTCGTCGAGACTACCTTAGCGGGACAGCCCAGGGTACTTTAGGGGCATCCAGGGCAATCCCTAAGACCCGCTACAACCTAAAATATTCGCGAGTCAGGTATTTTTTTTATTATTGTTAAATTGATGTGTCCCACAGCTGGGCAAAGGCCTCCCTGTTTTCATTTATATGTCGACCGACCGTTATAAAGACCGTTTGATAATAGTCCAGCTCATCACGCTATCGCTACTTTTAAATGGGAGTTAACATTTAGTTCACGTCGAGCCGATACGAGAGAAGATTTTGTTTGTTTTGTTTTTTGTTTGATATTGTTTATTGTTTGTTTGTTTATTTTTGTTTTTGATTTGTTTTATGTTTTGTTTGATTAATTGTACCAATACTTTGTAGCAAATAAAATTGATTTGATTTGATTTTGATTTTAACATTACCCAACTGCCCGGTTCGTCTAGTCACAAGCGCAACTGCTGGGGTTGATATCCTGGGCATCATGCCAAGGGCTGGGAAATTGTTATTGGGGTTTTTCTATAAGAATTTTGAGTAGTAGCGTTTGATTTTCCTGATGGCAATCGATCTATTACCCATAACATAACATCATGCTTGTAATCCCCGAAGGGTTGGGCAGAGGTGTACCTAAAAGTACCTACACCCACATTTCGCCAGTTATGTTTAAGTCCCATGTATTAGGGGGCAAGCCTATCAACCGAGCGCAAATCTAGAGTCCGTGGCTGCTACTGAGAAATTCCTGATGGAAAAATCGGAACCTCATGCTCAGCGGGACCACTAGACTAACGAGGCAGTCTATTACCCATTGGCGAAATAATTATGTTTGTGCTTATAGGAAGGTATGCCTGTGCTTATCCTTTCGGGTAATATAGGCGTGATGTTGTTATATTACCTACGCTACTTATAGGGCTCAGAGTTCATATTGTGAGTTCAACCAGTTTCGCCAAACAGGTTTTTAAAAGAATTAATCATGTCGGTCGGCTGTGATACTTGTCTTTTTGACTTCGGGCATTTAATTTTGTTGGAAACGAAATTATTTCATTGAATCAACGATTTCAAGAATGTTGTAGGCTTTTAGTGGCACGGTGGTTAAGTGTATTACATTGTCACGAAAGAGGTAACGGATTCGATTCTGATAAGTCGAAGATCGAGGAGTTCTCTCAGTACAGTTAAAACCCTATAAGTAGATAATTGAATTATGACCTTTTTTTATAAAACTCACATACTTTTGCTCGCGGTTTCGCTTGCGTCTCGGTAGGATTTGTCCCACCGGAGCTTATCGCACTGGGATAAAGGTATCCTATGTCCTAGGTCATTAAAAATGTTAGTTAGGATTATTTATGGTAAAAAATGAGGTAAGGTTGGTTAAGCCGTTAGTCCTGCGCCTGATCTTTCTCCGATCTTCGAATTGCCGTCCCATCGGATTAGAAATATGACAGTGAGAAAAGAGAATGAGTGCTTGTGCACATACTTTTGAAAGAAAGAAAGAAAGAAAACACATTTATTTGGCACATGCCACAAATGCACACAACATAAAATAAAATAAAACTTAAATCTCCACAATAAAAACTTAAATCTAAACAGGAAAAAAAAGGGAAAAGTAGTGTGTCTCACGGCTGCGCCAAATAGGCATCAGAATATCGGATCTCCCGCATCGACTGCTGAACCGATATGACCGGATTCAGGAGGACATTTTATTTATTTATTAGCCTGCACTATCCCAATGCTGGGCAAAGGCCTCCCCCAATCCTAAGAGCTCTTTTCCCATAAATCATGTTTTACGGTAAGTCTCAATGTAACGCACTCAAAACATTGTGCTGATGGATGCATTGACCAGGCATTGCATTGAACAGGGACCATGGAGGTATATAAAGTAAAGTTATAATATTAAAAAACTGTGTATTTAAAAAAAAAATACTTGTGAATAGGTTGGAACTATGACCTCCAAGATCTCCGTACTAGAAGGTATGATCCAGAACAAAAAAAAATGATCGCAATGACGGGGAGAATAAGTGCCTTTGGGCTTCGTGAGGAGTCTTTTTACACCTATTATAGCTGTTGCAGTTGACTGCTGGGCTTTTTGACGGTAATTACAAAGATATGCCAATCCGTAGTAGACGTCCAGACGCAGGAATAACTGCAGATTGATAAAAATGCCTACGGTAAAGGTATTGTTCACATACATTTTGAATTTGAGTTAATTTTAGAATTTTGTTTTATTTTAATAAATTACCATTCAGAAGTCCAAAGTAAGAGGCTCATGGCCAAGTAATAACAGCCTCATGAGTCGATTAAAGGTGAAGCAAAATTGGTTGAGTTCGATCTATGGATGACCAGCCAATCCAAAAAACAGAACCATTCAGTAATTCTGGTATGGTTATTGCGGACAAATTTGACTGCCTTATTCTAAGTCATCACAGTCATTAGGGTGCTGACTAAAACAAAATAACATGAAATTGATGTAATTATTATTAGAAAAATTAATTTAATTAATGTAACTGAATTACCAAATTTTTTGCCACTAGTATTTATTCACTAATCCTTATGGACGGTTCGAAATCTATACTAATATAATAAAGAGGTATTTGTTAGTAAGTTTGTATGTAGCGGTAAATCTCTGGAACGAATGATCCAATTCTAAAAATTCTTTCACTGGCTGAAAGCTACATTATTCGTGGGCTCTATAGGCTATAAATAATGTTTATATCATGCATTATATTGGCCGAGCTATCACATTTTTTTAGTCGAGGGCGAAGTAGTAAATCATTATGTGATTTTGATTTGAATACACTTCCGGACTTCTTCGTGCCTCTGTTGGTCCTGGCTGTTACTCGAAAAGCTTTGACGTGGCTGATCCGGGTAGTCAGAAAGAAGCCTGCAATTCGCCGTAACCAGGGTCACATCAACCTGTTGTGGGGGGCCGAAAGGCGCTCCATGTTGTGTAGGTGCTCAGCTGAAGTCAGCTGCATCCGACTTCAGCCCTACCCTCTTATTACTTCTTTACACTATCTTAGTTGGAAGTCTCGGCGATTTCCAGGTCCGGCGAAGTGTTATTGGGTTATTCCATCAGGATTTTCTCAGTGCCAGCCACGCAGTGTGGATTTGTGTCCGGTTGATGGCTCCCCTATTAAAATGGGACTTCAAAAACGTACTTGCGAAGTGTGTGTGTACTATTAGGTACACCTCTGACTAACCTTTCGGGAATTAGGTACAGGCGTGATGTTGTGTTACTTATCTATATTAAAGTTATCATCATCCGTTACACGTTTCCGAAGTCATTATGTTCGAGTGAGTTTCCTGTGTAATAAAGCAAGTTAATTACAGATAGGTATGTCAAGTAACTGGCAACAACAGGCTAAGTATCCCACATAATGAAGGGCATGAGGAAGGAACACTCGAGCACTGGAAATATAATGAAAAAGATAGAAAAGGGTATATTGCGATAAGACGCACGTCACGGCATGGATAGGTTACGCAACACCTTGAATTTCTGCTAGCCTAGTACTTGTCGGTGGGTTATCAATGTACCTATTATTCAAAATACAGTATCATCGGATGAGCTAAATTACTTCATTAAAAGCACAGCCGTATTTTGTTTTAACCCGACTACGTCGAAGTCAAAAGAAAGGGTTATGATTTTAGCAGTCTTTGTATGTATGTATTTACGTATGTTCCTCCGTAGCGCCTAAACTATTCATCCGACTTTGATGGATAAGGTGGTAATCGATTCGTTATTATGGCCCGGGTAACATAGGCTACATTTTAACCGACTTCAACAATAGGAGGAGTCGATTTTACCTTGTAAAGGTTACCTAGGTTGTTCCGTGGTTGGATGACCACCCATTACATACCGAGTTTCCTCCGTGCCTTGGAAAGCACGTTAAGCCGTTGGTCCCGGCAGTCAATTCAATTGTAGGTCATTAACAATTTAACAGTCGTTACAGAGGTAGTCAGTGGCCCGAAAGTCTGACAACCAGTCTTCTTGGTAAGACTGGTCTGTGTGTATTGTATTAACTCGGTAAGTACTAACTAGGTTGTGGAGGTCAGATAGGCGTTCGCTCCATGTAAAATACTGGTATTCAGCTGCTGGAAGACTAAACTAACTAGAACTGGTTAGACTGGAAGACGACCCCAACATTGTTGGGATTTTGAAATAAATTCAATCCCTAAACGGGTGAAATAGGGGTTGAAAGTTTGTACGAAAATCCGTTACCCTGCGAAGCTGGTGCGGTCGGCTAGTTATGAAATACGACTAAGATCCATTTAGCAATAAAATGTGTGAATTGTCGATAAGAATACACCACGTTCATTATGTACCTGAGTTCCGTAAAAAATGATTAAAGTATACCTACTTAGGTACCTACCTACCTAGTTTTACACAGACCACACTTGCGCGCAGGTTAATGCCAAAAAGCTTTCCCCAATTACAACGAAATCAAAAGAAATAATGACAATTGAAATTGATGATTTCCTCAGTGTCTTCACAAAAAACGATAAATCGTTAAGAAAAACTGCGAACAGATTTGCACACCAAGAAAAAATACCTACGACGTCAACTGAGCAAGATGCGTGTGAAGACCAATCTCAGAAATAATCCCTAATTGACCTATTAACAAAACCAGTCATAACTCAACACATTGAATGCGCATTTAAATTACTTAAACTAATTAAACATGCCATTGCAGGAGCGCAACCAAACGGCTTTTCTCGCCGCGCCCCCCACATTTCCCCTCGCAGCTTTCCCGGAGGAGGCGCGCAGCCCGCCAATCAACACGACCGCCATATTGTTAACGGGGCGGAGTCAACGAACACAACTCCATCCATCTCGCTCTATGTTTTAGTTTTCCCACTCGCACGCAACGCTCGCTCATTGGCGGGCCTGCAATTAAGCGCGGGAATCCGAATTCTATTTTTGAAGTAAATGTTTTTTCAGAGGCAGTTAAGTCGCCAGTTCTGATGACACGCTGTCCGAGAAGGTTCGTATCGATCATAGGGCCATCAAAACTTGGTTGGGTTACATAAAGTAAATCTTGGGAGATTTATGTTTGTGAATTAACACGTGAGGATGTCTGGTTTGATTGATTTATTTGATGTTTTGTTACAAATTGATCGATAAATCTGTTGTATTCGAGGTGGGCGGTTGCTACCCCCTGGTTTATGTTAAACATTTTCATACGTTGACGGTTTGATAGTTATCTAAGACATGCTAATGTTTCAGTGCGTTGCGTAATACTGCGTGCATTTAATGGTAATAATGCTGAAACAAATTAACGGAAATGTTGTGATTTCTGTATACCTCCGCGATAATTCTTGTTTCCGAATCCTCTGAGCAATTCTAGTTCAGTGCAATTTTTTTTAACACTCATTTGTATTGCCATTAATAAGAGTATCAACCAAGGTTGCAGAAGAACCATAATCACCAGCCTTGGCTGACAGACTGCTGTTTACATAATTTATTGCCATGAGGCTGGGACTGACACAGGAGCGTGGGGATTGCACAACCAAAAATGGGTTTCTGACCAGCAGTGAGTGAAATCGGGCTATGAATGGTGATGACGACTGAATAGATGCTTTGTATTTTACCTATAGGACTGAAATTCAATTAAACCTATCTCATGAATAAATCTACGGATGGAGAGGAAGTAGCTCTCAGTCTTTACTTCGAACCCCGTCTTCTCTACTTATTAGTCATCGACGCCCTCCTCCCGTTTGCCAAATTAATTTGTAGCCGGTGCAGCATATTTTTTTCTGAGGGCGGTGAGTGAGGAAAGTTTTGAGTACGAATCTGGATGGTGATTAGAGTAGAGGAAGACCAAAGAAACGATGGATGGACTGTGTGAAGGATGATATGGCTAGAAAGGAGGTGTCTGCTGAGATGACGAGTAATAGACAGAAGTATGGAAGAAGAACACATGCATGCACAGGGTTGGAGAATGATGATAATGATCTAACTACCTACTTACCTATATCTCTATCAGCCATCATCTCAGCAGTCATCCTCTTTCCGAACCCAATACCCGCGAGTCCGCGACTGCTGAGCACTCGACAAACGAATTACCCCACTGTTATAGAAAATGACTTTATTCAACAAATCATAAAGATATTCGAACACATATTTATTAATCAAATAGTCTCTAACTGTAAGCTTACATTATTAATTAAAAAACTATTAAAAAAAAACTAAAACAAACTATAAAAGGGCACCGAAAAACTCCTCAACGCTGTCAGCGGGTAATGTGGCCAAGAGAGTGGCGGCGTTGCCACATTATGTTTTATTTTTGGCATATGAACTGGAAGTATACGTACTTATTATAGCCGTAGATTGTTGCTATCAAACAGCACAAGACTTTTTCAAATAAATTGTTAAAGGTGTGATCAAAATGGAAGACATTATCATTCCGATTGTGTTCACAATACATATAACTAGGGTACGAAAATTCATCAGTTTCGAAATCCATCACAAAAATTGAATGTAAGGATACTACTATGGTAATTAATATACGTAGTGGTCAATGCTTGTCCCTTCTCTAGATCACCAGAAGCAAAGACAAATTGACAATCGATTTCAAACGCGTTACAACGCCTTTTCCCAACTATGTCAGGGTTGGCTTCCAGTCTAACTAGATGCAGAATACCAGTATTTTACATGGACGGGTCAGACGGCTGCCTATCTGACCTCTGCGACCCAGTTAGTACTGGTAAGACTGGTTGTCAGACTTTCGGTTCACTCAAATATTATATGAACTAAATACTCAAATGTATAAATATAAATGACAGCCGGGACCAACGGCTTAACGTGCTTTCCGAGGCACGGAGGAAACTCGATATGTAATGGGCGGTAACCCATCCACGGATCAGCCTAGGCAAGCGCGGCTTAACCTGAATATCGACCCGAGTGGCTGGTCTCTGAACCCTAGGTCTTTGCTCTACAAAGTGACAGTTATATGTCAGAATTTCACTAATATACATAATTGATTACAATTTATTATACGGTGTGGAAGGGACATCGACGCGAAAACTGTTAGGGTATTCAGTACATCATTCTGAGCTCCCTCCCCCACATACAAATTTTTCATCGGTTATTAAAAAAAAAACAGCTGTTTCCTACAAAAGTGCAATACCTAAGTACCTACACGATATAAGTTTTTAAACTGTCATGATCATAACATTATCATAAACCAAAACAAACAGTAAACATGGTAAATATCCCGTTTCTAGTGTTAATGTACCTACACGGTCAAAATATATGGAACAGTTGTTTTTTTTTAAATAACCGATCAAAAATTCTCCGGGCTCAGAATGCTGTACTGAATAAGTACGTGGTAACCGTTTTCGCGTAAAAATGCAATGAAATGACATTCAATAAATTATAAAATAACAAGTAACCATGGCATAGCATGCTATGAAAATAGAAATACTCATCCTATAGAATAACTACTTACTTTCATAAACTTACGGCCTTGTCCCCATGCGGTCGGCAGAAATTATAAAATACCATCTGCTATAATTCTAACTAACAAACTCCATTTTCTTCGTGCACTTCATATATTGTCATTAAAACACGTCTGTGAGTACATCTACATACAAGGTGTAAACGAAAACAATTAAAAGCATTCTGTACATCAAAATAAGTAACTTTACGCAAATAAAACTTGCTGAGAAACGACTTTTAAAACTCATTTTAATGCAGTCAAAACTTTGTGATGATGGATGGATTCAATAGTAAACGGGTCATGGAGGTATTTAAACTCAAAATTATAACCTTAAAACCTAGTATCAAAAAAATAACTTGTGTAAAACTTGGAACTTTGACCCAATATCTCCGTAACTAGACGGTTCCCAGGTATAGTCCAGAATAAAAAAAAATAACAGGGAGAACAAGTCGCTTTCGGGTCCCTCAAGGGTCTACTTACAACCTTTATAGGTATGACCTCCGCGGTCGTAACACACTTCAATGATAATGCCATTAATTTATTTTAAAAGGTATAACATTCAGTTTAAGATGACTTTTTTCAAAAATATTAATCAATAAGTAGTTTAGGAATCGTTCGGATTGTGATTGGAAGTACCTACCTACCTATGTTACGCAATTTGGGTGCTGATCTTTTGAACGACATTATGATCTTGTACGACTCTAAACACAAAGTCTAAATCTCAACGTGTGTTCAAAAAGTAAATTACACTATACTATCTGTAAGCTTCCTTAATAATCTACTGAAGACGTCCTCGATCTTACTAGATTTGATTTTTTTTGTCCACATTTTGTGAATATTTTCTTGTTTTATTTCATTTTTTTTTCCAAATTCTAACCTGAGAGTCTTCGTGTCTCGAGTAAAATCCCCATGGCGAACGGGGCAAGCATGTCGGATGTTGGTAAAAGAGATGGTGCTATAACATCACCATCGCTTTATTCAAAGACATTGTTTAAGAGATGGCGATTGAACACAAAAAAGAAATTAGATAATGTTATAGCTACTGCTGTTTTCAGAAATAATTATCATCCGTCTGTTCTAACGCCAATTTATTGCTTAGCTATCTCTTAGGGGCCGTCTCCATGAGCGAGAGAATCGCGACGATATTATCGTCGTTGCCACGTATTATACACTCTCTTAGAGGCCGTCTCCACGAACGAGAGAATCGCGACGATATTATCGTCGTTGCCACGTATTATACACTCTCTTAGAGGCCGTCTCCACGAACGAGAGAATCGCGACGATATTATCGTCGTTGCCACGTATTATACACTCTCTTAGAGGCCGTCTCCACGAACGAGAGAATCGCGACGATATTATCGTCGTTGCCACGTATTTCTATACACTCTCTTAGAGGCCGTCTCCACGAGCGAGAGAATCGCGGCGATACTATCCCATACAAATACGTAAGACAGCCCCTTACGTCTTCAGAAACGTCGCGGTCAGTCTAGCCCAGTCGTCCTAACCGTATTAACGTTCACACAATCGTCTATCCTCCTGTACTTCCTTATCTTTATCTTAAAGCCTTCGTAATCATTCTCAAAACCTTTTCACGAATAGCTCTAGTTCCTTAGGTCTTTATTTTTTTGAAATAATGGTTCTTCAAGGCACGGTTTCACAATCTGTTAGTGATCTCTGAGATAGCAAAAGCATAATCAGCCTATAATGTTCCCACTGCTGGTACACACGGCCTCCTCTCTAGAGAGGGAATGGGCTATAATCCACCACGCGGGCCCAGTGTGGGTTGGTACTTTGGTAGATGTCACATGTGTACGAATGTTTGGTTCTAGGACATGCCGGCTTCCTCACGATGTTTTCCTTCACCGTTTTTGAGAGCAGTGGTGATGAAATAAATTACACAAAGTAATGCACTTGCCTGGGTTCGAACTCACGACTTACTGTTCGTAAGTCGGGGCCGTCACCACTGGGCCACCGCTGCTCTCAATCTCTGATCTCTGAGATAACTTATACAAAATGTCTTATGTCTTACTTAAATCGGTTGAACCAACATCCTTGTGCTCATGAAAGGGGGATGTTTTGGCATTCGACCCCTACACATTTTTAATTGTATTTCATGTTTATTTGTAGCCTACCAGAAGGTATAATAAATGGCAGTCGTTTTCAAAGCTATTTATTGCAACAGGGTGAACGTTTCCTGGAAGAAAACTCTCCGGTGTCATATGTATATCAATCCAATATCTACATTTTTGACTATTCTGCTGGCTAACAACCAGTCTTACCATGGAGTACCGTGTAATCCAGTACTAACTGGGTCGTGGAGGTCAGATAGGCTCCACGTAAAATACTGGTATGCAGCTGCATCTGGTTAGACTGGAAGCCGACCCTAAAAAAGTTGGGAAAAGGCTAGGTAAGTAGATGATGATTTTGACTATTACATTATCTTTATTACTAATAGAATGTTACTTTGTCTATGCCCTCAGGACCCGGGCATTAAATGACACATCGGGTTTTACAAACAGGCCACTCCAGAAAGCTGAATATTTTTATCACTCAATATACCATATTTTAAAACCAGTAACTATACAAGCCATCTTCATAGGTCCACAAACAGACCACCATGCTGCATTATCACACTCTGATAGTGTGCTTTTAGCGACGTGTTGACATCTGTAAGTAGTGTTTGACACATGTTACGCTGACCAGTTACCATCAGTGGCGCACTCGAACTGGGCTGAGTGCCCGGTGCCGGCTGGCGAATAGAGTGTACAGAGTGATGTTTAAAAAAAGTAAATTTGAAATTTTCGAATGTGTTCTAAAAAAAATAAAAAAAAGAAGAACAATTTTAGACATGGAACTATTAAGTACTAAGAGAACAAATTATGGTGTAAAGAATAATTAATTTTCTAAGTAGAATTTGGGACAATGAATTGGATTGTGAAATAAAAAAGCTATAAACATTTTCCTTCTGGGGTAGTTAGTTAATGTTATTTACTTAAATAACTTAATATTGCACCTTTAGTTTTTTTTTGCTATATAGCATTTTATTAGAAATGTCGAATAACGAATTAAGAAAATGAATTAATGTCAATGACTGGTTAGAGAAAATTAAACCTGTAAAAATGTTGTGTTGAAAATGCTTAACTAATTGAAAAGTTAACAGCATTATTGCCTTTTTCCATATTTATTGACTTATTTAGACGTTTGTTTTGATATCTGCCTTTCCACTTCAGGTTTTTATTTGCGTAAAACATAAATAAAGAACGCAACGGAAGGCACTTCGGAACTGATACACGATAAATAAATTGTAATAACGCGGCCACAGAAAAAATATTCAGCCAGTAATGCCTAGTATTAATAACCGGCCAGTTTACCGGATATACATTTTAACGTTAATTTAAAACATTTTCTAATGCGTTAAATGTAAAATACGAACTAAAAACGCGAAAAAAAATTACGTAAATCTTGCAAAAACCTTGCATTTTAACTAGAAACGTATTGCATGCCGACACGCAATGATGCCATTAAGAAAAAAAAAAACTATATTTATTTATGGTTTTGTAAACCGCACGATTATAAGTGTTCTGGACGTCCGGGAACGCCATTCGTCTGTCAAAACGTCCCACATTAAGCTATATTGTCAACATAATTGTTTCATTCTCGTTATTAATCTCGTTTAAAATTTAATCGGACGCGCGAAATACCTGGGCGACGGAGCCGAACGCAGCGGTAAGTTTGCGCGCGAAACTAAACGTCACATTGACATATTAACGCGCGAAAACTTTAATGGCCGCGCACTTTCACAGATAATTTCACTCATTTCCCTATCACCCGTTAACTAAATCACAGGCTTCGTTTCTTATTTCGTGTAATAAAACGTAATTTACATAGCTGTACGTACATTTTCGTTTAAGGCTAATACCAGTTTCTCGCTGTCGTTTACGCGCGCTGTGACGTGTGATTGACAGGTGAAAGGGCGCGAAATTAGCCGATCGGACGGAGACCGAACGATTCCTTAAGACGCTCCCATTGTTCGTTCATTACATTCACGGTTCATTGATACAGATTAATAATATTTCCGTAACAAAAAAAGCACATGCTGTGTGTTAGTGTTTTAACGTTTGCATAGACGATTTGGATTTTAGGGAAATGTTTGAATTATAATAACTCCATTAGGCGTTTAGTGAACATATGTTGTAGAGTGGGTGTGATAAGATAGAGCCGTATGTCATGTAACAGCTACCGTTTGGCATCCGCCAACAAACCGAGGAAGCGAGGATTAGTGCGCAAACATTGTGATGTTGTTATTAAAACCAAAACTCTTTAGATAAAGACATGAAACAACAGGCCTGAGGAGATTTGAGATAGCGGGCTTAGCAAGCGTCGGCTCGTCGGGAGACACTATCTTGTGCGTCGGCGCAGCGTGCGGCGCGCGCCGACCGGGCTCCCCGCACACACAAACAAACATGCACATTTTGGAATCAACTTATTGTTTTACAACGTTTTCTTTTTACTGCCGTCAAATTAAAAGTTTCATTTATCTTTTTTACTTAAACGTAGTTCGTCCAGAAAGTGTTTATTTTAATAAAGATAAGATACAGATTTCTGTATTGTTTTGCAGGTACATGCTACGAAGTAGTTATGTAGATGTTTGTGGCATTGAATAAACCGATCATCGGGTCGTAATTTGCAATTCAGTAATTTCGCTGAGTTCGGCATATGTTTGAATTTAATGGTGACTAATTATTTTTTCTTAAAAAACTAGTCACTTTCTGAAAGAAGGACGTTTTATAAACTGATGTTGATACCTATTTTGTTCACTATCATCTAAGAAATGCGGACATGTGTGCTAGCGTACGAATTTTCTTTCGTACGTAGATAACAAAATCATAATGAGCTCTGCAATAATACTCAGCCACCTATAAGAATACCTTATAGATATGCAGTAAAAGCAACTTTTTTGAATTACTTGTCATATAATCATAAGACCATAGGGTTGAAAATTTTAGAAAATGGACTCATTTCTTTAAATGTAGGTAGTGAATTACGGTCAATTTAAAATTGTCTGTTTTAACAAAAGCAATCAGTCCTAGCCAGTCATTCCTAAATTAATGGCTACAAAGTTTTTGGGCAATCATAAAACGAACTATCTCTTCATTTTTATAGCATAGACTAAAAGCTAAGCGAATCGAAAGCCAAACGATAATCATACGTATAGGTTCAAGTCACACAAGACTAATTCGATATTTATAACATTTGACAAAATTACACTTTCCATGTCTGCAACTGAGTGGCGACACATAAAAATATAACATCACGCATGTAAGCCCCGAAGGGTTAGGCAGAGGTGTACCTAACAAGTACCCCCACATTTTGTCAGTTATATTTAAGTCCAATGTAATAGGGGCGAGCCTATTGCCATCAACCACAAATCCAAACTCCGTGGTTACTACTGAGAAATTCCTGATGGAAAAATCTAATAACACTTTGCCCGACCCAGGAATTGAACCCAGGACCTCGAACTCAGCAGTCGCGCTTGCGACCACTAGGTTGGATATCATTTAGCAAAAATAAAACCACAAAGCCAATCACCTTTGGAAAACGATTATCACAAGCACGGAAGTGAATTCAAAACATATACGTCATAAGACGTCAATTATTTTTTTTTTGTCATTTTCAAATGGGAACGTAATGAACGAATGAATAATCAACAATCTCATTCACTCGTAATGAAGATATGTTTGCTTTTAAATTATTCACCGAATGACATGTTTGGCGTAGTATCGATTATAAAAGAATGAAATATCGATCTTATGCGGAAATAAATTTATTTTTTCCTCTTTCCGTGTTTATCTTTTTGCTGTATTAAGTGTTTTCACACCGTTTATGTAGTAGACGGGTGAACTGATAAAAAGGGTTTATTATCGGTTAATGAAGGCTTTTTTTTCTGATACTAATTAACTCATTCATGCATGGTCAGTTGTGTTGGCATAATAAGGTGTCTTTTAATGAGATTGCGTGATTGATTTAGTGGCAAGGTGTCAAATAGTGAATTAAAAGAAATGGTTGCGAAGTTCCACAGAAAAATGAAATTGGTCAAATAAAAAACACTGGTATCTTCGCCTTGATATGATTGCCTTAAAAAACACTACAACATTTGCCTAGCCTTCTCCCAACTAAGTTCATGTAATTTGGGAGTAGTCTTTCAGTCTAAACGGATGCAGCTGAATACAAGTATTTTCACAACCCAATTGCACCCAGATATCGATCTAAACATACGACAAACGGAATTCGAAAAGTGAATCTGTGAGATCGATTTCGAATCGTGTGCTATCACTACGCAAACTTGACTATTCGAGTTTCAAAATCGAAGTGAGTAAATATTTTTGACTACATAATATGCCACTTTGTCCTCTTTCCAGAGTCCCTGTGCCTACATTTAAACAAGAACACATTTATTTTAGTGCCGATTGTTAGTAGGTACTTTGCGATAAGTGCTAATTTCTTGTACAAGAACACAATTAGTAATAACAATAATGTGAGATTTAAAGACACTATTGTTGCAAATGAAGACGTGTCCATCATGAAGAGGCGCACAAAATGGCCGCGTTTCATTTGGCGGGAAAATAATGGTGATTGTGTTGATTTCAGTTTTTTGAAAGGAAGTGGTTGTTTATCTTTTGACCAATCCGGGAGAGTTGTCTCGATCTCAATTGCATTATTAAATTAGATCGTGAAAGGGATTGACTATTGAGAGGATGACTATTAAGACGTAAGGAAGAAGAAGACAGTCATGCTGTGCCGACCCCGAAAAAATTTGGGAATGACTTTAATGATGTAGAAAATACATGGAAACGATGAATAGATTTGTCAATGATGATTTTATGGGTTGAAGGGAACTGTATGCTTAGATGACCACATATAGAGATGTTAAAATGCCTTTAAAGGAGCATGATTGTGTTAAAAGAGTTAAAGATGTTTCCTTGGGGACTAGACGGTGACATTCTTTTAGCGAAAACGTTGATGGAAACGTTAAAAGTGTATTGGATTGACATAAACTACCGTAAATCTTATCCTGTTCAAAGTCGTTGTAGATGTAAGAAATGGTTGAAAATTGATTGTCTTTTATTTGATTCGAAACTTATACATAATAATAGAGACCGGATTATATGCAATGTAAAATATGTTTTAAACTCAATAACGATTGAACGATTTACATCCCCTGAGCTCAATGGGCATCATTTCAATTTACCACCATCATCACCATTTTCATCATTTCATTTTTTCACCTCTGGCACATTTTTATCCTGTTAGATACTATTAAAATGAAAGAAAACATGCCCAAAACATGCAGGATCAGCCGATTTTACTAAAAATATAATGTATTATTTAAAAAAAAACAGCCATCCTATCGAATCGCATATACAAATATGCATTTGCATAATCCGGTCTCTACTTATTAATATTTAAAATCCTAACCTAAAAAGAAAAAAAAAAAAACTAAATCTTCATAACCTAATTCAGTCACCATTACCAAGACATTATCTTCCAATTATTGTCACAATTGTTTAATAGTTGTCACGAAAACAGTGCCATGCGATCGCATAAATCTTTATCAAGGTAAATAATGACATATTAAAACAATGACAATAATTATGTTAATTTGTTATTGATTCGAATTCTTCTCGAATGAATTAAAGATTCGGTTAAACTGCGTCATTCGAATAGCATGATAGCAAAGGAACTCCGATGCACAAACGGTTACCACGTATCCAGTACATCCAGCCCAGAAAATTTCATCGGTTATTAAAATAACGGCGTCGCTGGGGAGGGCAGCAAGGGGACAGGCTGGATCTGATTTCCATTATTTAGGGGCTGATTTAAAGCTACTTGCTCAGCGTCGCGGGCTGGCTCTGGCAAGAGACGGGGGGGACCGTTAGTGGGACGTCGCGACGGACCTCGGCCTAATCTGTGCCTCGGCGGCGAGGTCGGAATGACGGCGGTCTTGTTTTGTATTTTCTGAGAGTACTTGTTTCCCTACTACTTTCTTGAAGGAGGGTCATCGGGAGCGACAAGGGTATGCCGAGGACGGCGAACTCAAAACAGCTGTTCCATAAATTTTGACCTTTTGTAGGAAACAGCAGTTTTTTTTTAGCGATGAAAATTTGGGGTGTTCAGAATGTTAGACTGTATGTGCTAGAGAATGTTTAAGCGTGGGTGTCCCTTCCACCCTGAGAATCGGCCTGTAACGTTTCTACTGCTGGGAGTCTGGGACACTGGCTTCCTCTCTATGATAGGGAGTAGGTCATCCACCACGCAGGCCCAGTGCGGGTTGGTAGATGCCACATGTCTCTGAATTTTTGAACAAGCCAGTTTCCTTCACAGTTTTGAGAGCAGTGGTGATGAAATATTTTTAAGAGGTAAAGTGTATACATGTATGGGGTAATCTGCGGAATTCCTGCGATCCGATTTCGCAAATTCTTTCACTAATGGGAAACTATATTATCACCGAGTGCCATAGGGTATATTTAGAAAGTGTCCGTTGCATAATTTCAGATCCGCAAAATCTATTAATCTACACGAATTGAAAGTAGGCCTGCCAGGGTTCGAAACTACGTCCAATAATTCGTAAATAGCGTCGTTTTTACTGAGCTACCACTAGATACTTTTATATTCTACAGAAGCTACTTATGTAATAAAAGTAAATAAGCCTTCGTTTCTGGTTCATATTACATAGTAAAAAGGTGTTATATTAGACATAACTCCTACAGGTGGTATATGCTGGCCACCTGTATTATTTTATGAGTCATAAAAAAGCTTATAAAGGCTATCTCTGATCCGCTATGGTCGTATGTTACAAAAGTATTTATAAATGACAATGATGTGTGTGTGTTTGGGTGCGAGTAACTTGAAAACGACTGAACGAATTCTGATGGGGTCGTTTATAGTAAGTTACAAAAGAAAGAAAGTTGCATTTTTTGGTTGGTTTACTGGTTAATATAGAGGTAGGTTAGGTCAGTGTTATTCCCAGGGCATTGTAGATTAATGCAAGTTGCTTAATTATAAATAACAAGGCATAAATAAGCAATTACTTTTAATTCAATTTAAGCACGCTTTACCTTTGCATAGTAAGTAATTTCTAACCATTATGCATATTAAGAATCTACGATAAAACATGAAAAAACTACACAATTATGTAAAAGTAAGTTCGTTGACAAAACAAAATGCTAATTCAGTCAAAAAGGTGTCTGTTACGACCGCAATACGTCCAAAATCGAGATCGAATAGATAAAAGTCAACAAAATTAATGTGACTTCGTTATTTTGACGGTAACATTTCGTCAAATTGACGCTCCGAAACAAATGAAAAAATCCACCGAACCGCCATCTTTGAATTTCAAATTTGACATTGGAATGTGCATGGTAGCATTTATTGGCTCGTTACAAACGATCACATCGCTTGTTTTCATTGATTTTTATTCCATTGCCTTCTTTAATCGTTTGTCTGTATAGGATATAGAAGAAACAACGCATTGTATCTTCCTTACTTAATTTATGCTTGATCTCCCAACTTCAGCGCATTATCCTTTTTCTAAAAAAGAAACCCTAAATGATGCTTTATAATTTTTATTTGTACAGCAAACAAAAGGTAGTTAGTGTCTTTCGATTAGTTTTCGACGTCTGAAAGAGCAATTTAAATATTAATTTACGCGGTAATATTTTAACAAAATGGCGGCAGGTTAAGATGGCGAACGGTTTAGTTAATTAGCATGGCGTTTGTTATTGCGTTATTGTTGTTTAAATCGAGGTAGATTGGTTGCTTTGTTTCCGATTCGTAAACTTAAGTTTATGTCTGAATTTAGAAAGTTTTCTTAAAGTTATATTCTGTTTGTGTGCGCTTGTTCGGTGGAAATTTGACGGGCTTTCTAAATGAAGGAGGTTAGGTTATCTACACATCCGTTTTTCGAAGTTTAAAATTGATGTTTGTATTGTCTATGGGAAAGAGAATACCACCTTGTCTTTGCCGATGGTCTGTATCCTGTATTTGTTGGACTTTGTGAACAAAACCTCTATGTCAAATCTATGATGTTATATTGTCTATGGTGACTTTTTGGTATCTGTCACTTTTTTACCGTGCTCTCGCGTAATGTGTACTAGAACAATCTCTCTTGTCATGTCTGTACAATAAAACTGTTGTGATCCTATTTGAATATAGTTTATTAATTCCACACCTGAATACATAAATAACAGGTTATGGGCCCAGGCACCTACTCAAATAGATAACGAAAGTTATTTTTTGTAAGGAAAAAACAAGAAAAACAAAAAAAACCGATCGGCACGTGTTTTTTTTTTTTTCTTTGGTTACAAAAATTTGAAAAAAATGACCAGCGAAGCAAACCACACAGGAATTCCAATAGAAAGGCTGAAGGGGGCGGAAAACTACAACAACTGGAAGTTTTCCATGAAGATGCTCCTGATGCACGAGGACCTCATCGAATGTATCGAGTCCACCGACGGAAGCAAAGATGTAAGAAAAAATCAGCGCGCGCTTGCAAAAATTTGTCTTTCTATACATCCCAATGCTTTCTCGCTTGTGCGTAACGCAAAATCGGCTTACGAAGCATGGACAAATCTACAAAACGCATACGAGGACAAGGGTCTGTGCAGACGCTTAGGATTACTGCGGTTGCTTTTTGGAACTAAACTCGAAGAGAATGCTTGTAACATGGAGGCTTACATTACGAAAATAACGGAAGTTACACAACAATTGCATGACATAGGTTCTCCACTAGACGATGACTTCATAGCAGTCATCATGCTGAGCGGACTGACATCCGATTACGACCCACTCATCATGGCGTTGGAGAATACCAGTGACAAGCTTGTCAGTGAAACTGTAAAAATGAAATTATTACAGGAGTTTCACAGAAGAGATGATAAGACAGAGAATGCATCGGCTTTGACTACTGTCAAGAAGATCAAATGTTACCGATGTAAGAAACCAGGACACACAAAGAAGAATTGCCCTAAGAATGCTGCTTCTACGACTCCAGTGAGTAATGTCAAGGACAAGAAGAAGGTGTTATTGTCAGCATTGTCGGTTAATCTCAAGAATGATGTGTGGTACGTGGACTCGGGTGCAACCAACCATATGTGCAACAATAAGAGTGTTATGTCAGAATTAAAATCAACTAAAGAACTCTCTGTAAACATTGCAAATGGTGATCAGTTATGTACTGCGGGAATAGGTAAAGTTAGAATTAAGTTAGACAGCGGTTTTAGAACAATAACAAATGTTTACTTGGTTCCTCAACTGTCAACTAACCTTTTATCAGTGAGTGAGTTAACAAGAAAAGGTTATAAAGTCAATTTTAATTCTAAAACTTGTAGAATAATGGACGGGCATGAAACTGTTGCTACCGCTAGTTATGTAAATGGTATTTTTCAATTAGATACTATAGGGAATAGCAGTAGAGCTGATGTTGAAGTGCAGCCTCAATGCATGGTGTCTGACAGCAGCAGTAAATCACTACTGGTCTGTGATGTGTCAGAGCAAGAGCAGAGCAGCTTGGTGTCACAGGAAGTATGGCATCGCAGGCTGGGGCACCTCAACTCTAGGAGCATGAATGTCATGAAACAAGGTATGGTCATTGGTATGAATTATGATAGTACTTGTTTTCAATCATGTATTGCCTGTATTAAAGGAAAACTCGCAAAATTACCTTTTCCAAAAGTGTCTCATACTAGGTCTAAGGAGATTTTAGGCTTAATACATACAGATTTATGTGGTCCAATGCAAGAGAAGTCATTTGGTGGTGCTTGTTATTTTCTTACTTTCATTGATGACTGCTCACGAAAAACATTTGTTTATTTTTTGAAGTCAAAGGGTGAAGTTTTTGAAAAATTCAAAATATTTAAAAAGCTTGTGGAAAATGAGACTAATAAGAAAATAAAAACTATTCGTAGCGACAATGGTGGTGAATATATTAATAAAAAGTTTCAGGAGTTTCTGCAGCAGCAAGGAATCCATCACCAGATGACTGTCCCGCATTGTAGTCAACAGAATGGTGTAGCAGAAAGAGCTAATCAAAAGATGGGAGAAGGAGTACATGGACACTCTCAACACTCACTTTGAACTCGCTAAGAAAATAACCAAGCTTAGTATAGGGGAGTGGATCGATACGCCATGGACTGGATTCTTTGAATCTGTAGACCCTACCAAAATTCAAGAAACGGGCATAAGTCAAGATTCAATAAGTACCATAGCGAACCATTTTAGCACGCCACCGGAACCGTGGGCCTTCCAGGTTCACAAAGGCATAACTAGGATGCTGAAACTTCGTGAAAAAATGGTCAAGGACGGCATCGCGGACTGGCCGATGGGCGAGGCGCTGGCGTACGGCTCGCTGCTGCGCGACAACGTGCACATCCACTTCACCGGAGAGGATGTGGAGCGGGGCACTATGGACAATGGTGGTGAATATATTAATAAAAAGTTTCAGGAGTTTCTGCAGCAGCAAGGAATCCATCACCAGATGACTGTCCCGCATTGTAGTCAACAGAATGGTGTAGCAGAAAGAGCTAATCGTACCATCATGGACAAAGCTCGCTGTATGCTAGAAGATGCTGGTCTTGACAAACGTTTTTGGGCAGAGGCTGTAAACACTTCAGTGTATCTGAAGAACTGCTCACCCACAAAAGCTGTCATGGGCATGACACCACTGGAAAAATGGACTAACACAAAGACAGATGTAAGTCACCTTCGTACTTTTGGTTGCTTGGCCTATGCTTTGACTTCAAATCACAAGAAATTGGATTCGAAGGCAAAGAGATATATATTTGTGGGTTACTGTAACAATACAAAGGGTTACAAACTCATGGATCCTGAAAACCTTGGGTATTGTATTAAAGCACACCATGTGAGGTTTTTAGAAGATCGTTTTTGGCAGAAGGATCTGTCAGAGGATGGTACTAAAGAATTGGTTCATGTTGTTTCATATACAGAACCGACATGTAGGGCAGATGATACCGGGGATGAAAGTTCACAGGATATCTCTGCAAATTGTCCTTCTGATGACAGAAATAGGAACAGGGAAACAGTATTTAGTATCAATGACAGTAGTAGTTCATCTGAAGCAGATAACTCATCGGATGAAACCTATATTCCAGGGAGTTCTAGTGAAGACTCGACAGTTACAGACTTCACTGATGCTGTAGATGAAGATCTATCTGCACAACTGGCAGCTCAACAGTACAGGGATCTTGGAGACCCAGAGACTGTTAAGGAAGCACTAGGTGGCAATGAAGCTAAAGAATGGAAGGAAGCCATGGAAGTTGAGTGTAAATCCTTTAATACCAAAAAAAGTCTGGCACCTTGTGGATCTACCTAAAGATCACAAAGCAGTAAAATGCAAATGGATCTTTAAAAGAAAAAGGAACTTAGATGGAAGTCTCCTAAAATACAAGGCACGGCTGGTTGCCAAAGGATTTTCTCAAAGGTATGGCATTGACTATAATGAAACTTTTTCACCTGTGGTCCGCTACTCTACTATCCGTTTGTTGTTAGCACTAGCTGCAGAATATGATCTGGAAATAAATCACCTAGACGTCAAAACAGCTTTTTTGAACGGTGATCTACAAGAGCATGTGCTAATGGAACAACCAGAAGGATTTGTTAAGAAAGGACAAGAACATAAGGTGTATAAGTTGGATAAAGCTGTTTATGGATTAAAACAGGCAGCAAAGTCATGGAATGAAAAAATTAATGGAGTGTTAATAAATAAACTCCATTTCCATAGAATGCCTTCAGAACCATGTGTCTATTATAAAGGACAACAGAGGGAAATGGTTATAATTGCCCTTTATGTCGACGACATAATGTTATTCTCTTCATCAATATCCAAAGAAAGAGATATGGTGAAAGAAAAACTCATGTCAGAGTTTGAGATGACGGATTTGGGACCAGCTCATCAAATATTGGGCATGAGCGTTTGCAGGAATAAAGAATCAATTACTTTAATTCAGTCACATTACATTGAAACTGTTCTATGTAAATTTAATATGACTGAATGCAAACCGTCTCCAACCCCTATGGAAGTAGGATCAAAACTTAAGAAAAGTGAAGTCAAGGATGCTCGTTTCGACTACAGAAATCTAATAGGTTGCTTAATGTATATTTCAGTTTGTTCCAGACCAGATATCTCTCATGCAGTAGGTGTTTTGAGCCAATTTAACGAATGTTTCGATGAAACACATTGGAAAGCTGCGAAAAGGGTCCTGCGATATCTCAAAGGTACAAGTCATTACTTTCTTAAGTATGTTAAGGGCGGATTGGTCTTAAATGGGTACACAGATGCTGATTGGGCATCCAATGAGGTTGATCGGCGTTCATACACAGGATATGTATTTAAATTAGGCGATTCTGTTATATCTTGGGAAAGCCGTAAGCAGAGAACTGTGGCTCTCTCAAGTACCGAAGCAGAATACATGGCTATTTCAGATGCTTGCAAAGAAGCGTTATTTTTACGTACTTTTTTGAATGAATGCCTTCTAGTTAATTGTAAGATAAACTTGTACAATGATAATCAGTCAGCACAAAAACTATGCTCTAATTCAATGTTTCATGCCCGTACCAAACATATAGATATTAGACATCATTTTATAAGGGATATTGTAAATAATAAATTTATTGATATCTGTTATGTGCCTACAGGTGACATGGTAGCCGACTTGCTCACCAAACCATTAACTAGAGAGAAACATGTTAAGTTCTCTTTGTCTCTTTTATCAGTGTAATGTTGTTATTCTTATTTATTAGTAAGTGTTATAACATTTCTTAAATTAGTGTAGTAACAGTTTACGATAATAAATGAGTTGTGTTCGAGTGAGAAGTTTAAGGGGTAGTGTTGTCATTTAATTAAGATTGGTATGCACGTTTAGTTCAAGGGGTAGTGTTGGACTTTGTGAACAAAACCTCTATGTCAAATCTATGATGTTATATTGTCTATGGTGACTTTTTGGTATCTGTCACTTTTTTACCGTGCTCTCGCGTAATGTGTACTAGAACAATCTCTCTTGTCATGTCTGTACAATAAAACTGTTGTGATCCTATTTGAATATAGTTTATTAATTCCACACCTGAATACATAAATAACAGTATTACTAATTGCGACGAACTGTCGAAGAGTTAAACAGTCCATAGAATAAAGATGTATGGTATAATTGTTTCTTAAACTACGGACACTTAATGTCACAAACTCACAACTTTCATTATTTAGCTTGATTAGTTTTCGTTTAGAAGAGGAAACACGTACTTATTATTTTATTCATACTGAACTTTCTTTTTTTAAATTTAATGTCTATATTTACTACAAAACTATAATAGTAGATAATAAATATGTACAAGTAGAAAAGAGTTACAGGGCGTCCAAAAATTCGTCCACATCGTTGTCAAAAGGAAAAGTACCTAGAAGGCTGGCAGTATTGCCACGTTGGATGGCAATGCTGATTCTTTGGCCAAAAAATAGGCCCGCCCTCTGGTCACGTGAAGAGTCGACCAACCGCTTGGCGATTTATATTGAAATTGATTTTTAGCGTGGCAAAAAAGTTCACATTCGATATGTTTGTCCCATGATTCAAGTATCTATGATTATTGATGCAACTCATGAGCTTTAAAGTCAGTACCTACGTCTGAAAACACCGTTCGGGATCCGAAGGGACAATAGAAGTAAAGAATTATAATAAACATAGATTATTTACTATCCTAAAGGTAATACACGCTAGGGTGTACCTGACAGGTTTGCCTGTACAGTTGGACTGCACAGGTAAACCGGAGGGTGTGTGTTGCAAAACTGAGCAGGTTCCCTCAAGAGGCAGCTCAAGCTTACCAGACGGGTAGGACCCCTCAAGTTTTAAAAATTTACACTTACAACATTGAATTCGTAACGAATAATCTAAAGAATACTTCAAAAAGACTTTATTTTTTCGACTCTGATTCGAACCATCGCATCACCGAACGTCATAATATCATCCGAGTTACTTTATCTTTATGTCTATGTGTAATCGATGGTATAATTTGAGGGTATTCATTAATTTACTTACTTACGTTTTCTTTATAAAATTAATCCATACCCTCAAGTTCAAGCTCAAGTCATACTCTAACGTAACGTTTGTTAAATAAGTTCACTTAAAACGACAAAGACACTACGATTTACCAAGTTTTGTTATTTAATAGCAATAATAAATATTATTAAATAAATGTTAAAGTATTTTATTTCTCTTAATTTTTTTGTAAATATTACTAAAGCAAAATAGAAAAATACTATAAAAAATATAATGCGTTTCAAAAGCACATTGTTTCGTGCTTTGGAACCTTCAACCTTATGCACGATAAGCGATCTTAAAACCACCGGTCTATTTAGACGTTGAATAACTTTTCGTTAACGTTAACCCTATTATTGCTTGTCGTTCTAAACAACAATAAATACAAATAAAAACTTATTTATTCACCAAAATAATACATTAATTGTAATAAAATGTTTTTGCAAAATACAAAAACCAACTTGGGCCTATCACGGATTTGAACGCTCATGTCTTTTGAGGGGTAACCACTTAATGGAGCTGTGTGTACACCCTAGCGTGTATGGCTTTAGATGCTCCTTTAGATAGTACGTATTGAATATCGTGTCTTAAAGAAAGTCGTTAGACAATGAGGCAAAGACTACATAATATGTTTAGTCTATATCTTGATAAATGGCCAAAGAAGGAAAAGTAATAGAACGAAACAAAGTTAATTACTGCATTCCTATGGAAACAAAGGAAAATACAGCTCTCATTTAATCTGAAACTTTCTAGTCTGGCAACATTACGGCGCGCATGAAACAGTGTTGTTAATGTTAACGTGTCGCTATCGATTAGTTTTGAATTCGGAATTGTGGAAGTGCCGCCGTGTGTACGGTGTGGAAGGGACACCGACGCGAAAACGGTTACCACGTATTCAGTACATCATTCTGAGCCACATAGAAATTTTTCATCGGTTATTAAAAAAAAAACAGCTGTTTCCTTCCACAAAAGTGCAATACCTACACGGTCAAAATGTATGGAACTGATTTTTTGTTAAATAACCGATGAGAAATTTCTATGTGGCGCTCGAATGATGTACTGATATACGTGGTAATCGTTTTCGCGTCGGTGTTCCTTCCACCCCGTATTTGTAACTTGAGCGCATCTATATGTATTTATACAAATAAATAAAATTGAAGTGTCTGTTTGTAATATCAAAAAAACAGCTTCTTATTATTCAGTAAGAAGCTGTTATTTTGCATATGAAAATATCTACGGTGCTTATAACAAAAACATATTTTTTTCCATTTTTGTCTGTTTGTTCCAGCGAATCTCCGGAACGGCTTTACTAGCAGATAGCTGGTGTTATAAGGTCTAACATAGGCTACTTTTATTTTAGAAAAATAATTAAGGTGCAAAAAAATGAAAACCCTTGAAACTGTTAACAAAATCCGATTCAAACGGATAATCTCCGAAACGGCTGGACCGATTTTGACGGGACTTTTACTGGCAGATAGCTGATATTATAAGGAGTAACTCGGTCTGACATAGGCTACTTTTATTTTAGAATAATAATTAGGGTTCTGTGCAAAAAAATCAAACCCTTGAAATTGGTAACAAAATCCGATTAAAAAAAGGGAGAGTAATATTTTACTAAAATAATTTCACGCGAGCGAAGGTCGTGGGCTACAGTTAGTATATAGGTAATAAGTACATTAAAACTAGAAATTACATAAAACCTAAAGGAATGCCTAAAAAAGCGCTTTTCAATGCTTGGCTAGAGATTTGAAATTGCTACAGTGCAATAATACATATTTTAGGTTACTACCTTAATTATTTATTTTTTTAACAAATTATGTATACACTAGATTCAGAGCATTAGGTTAAAGTTTGATTGGGAAATTTTGACAGTGTCGGGTAGCTTGACGTACTGGCATCTGTACAAAGACAAATTAATTAATTACCACTCAGTGGATACCAAATAGCAGGAAACAACAATGCGGCCGGCGCAGAAGGAGATGGCGGGATGAGCTGGACTCTTACGCAAGGGATTGGCCTACAATCGCACTAGACCGCGAAAAGTGGAAGGAGGGAAGGGAGACCTTTGTCATCCAGTGGGACAATACAGACTTATAATTAATTGACAATGACAAAGGTGATGCTTATTTCTAAAGAAATCTCTCCTCGCACCATCGAAGGGAGATACTTAGAGGACTTGGAGGTTGAGCATCTAATTATGGTGGTTCCTTATCTTCTTCGCTCCTTGCTTTCGTCAGAGAACATGCCTTAGCCCTGCAGCGCTACAATATTGACATTAATTTACAGGAATTAGGCAATTATAGCCCTTTGTGACTCCCACATTTCTTTACCTAAAATAAAACGGAATCCGGAATTCCTATCCCCGATACTAAGCAGATGAAAAGTGGTATTCCAAAACAAATTCAAGGAAAGCTAGGTAATCTATATATATAAAAGAAAGTCGTGTTAGTTACTTCACTTATAACTCAAGAACGGCTGAACCGATTTAGCTGAAAATTGGCAGGGAGGTAGTTTAGAGCCAGGAGAAGGACATAGGATACTTTTTATCCCAATTTTCAGCTTTTCTTTTTAGATATACATTTAATTTAATATAATTTAATTTAATTTAATTTTGCATATTGAATTCATGACAGCCTGGTACTTTTTACAGAAAATTATGATTAAGATCCACAACTGTTAAAATACCACCTTGAATGCATGCCAGCCTGGTACTTTAGTACCCGGTAGGTGGGTGGTAGGTGGTAGGTAGGTGGTAGATAGTTAGGTAGGTGGTAGATAGTTAGGTAGGTGGTAGGTAGGTGGTAGGTAGGTGGTAGGTAGGTGGTAGGTAGGTGGTAGGTAGGTGGTAGGTAGGTGGTAGGTAGGTGGTAGGTAGGTGGTAGGTAGGTGGTAGGTAGGTGGTAGGTAGGTGGTAGGTAGGTGGTAGGTAGGTGGTAGGTAGGTGGTAGGTAGGTGGTAGGTAGGTGGTAGGTAGGTGGTAGGTAGGTGGTAGGTAGGTGGTAGGTAGGTGGTAGGTAGGTGGTAGGTAGGTGGTAGGTGGTGGTAGGTGGTGGTAGGTAGGTGGTAGGTGGTGGTAGGTGGTGGTAGGTAGGTGGTAGGTAGGTGGTAGGTAGGTGGTAGGTAGGTGGTAGGTAGGTGGTAGGTAGGTGGTAGGTAGGTGGTAGGTAGGTGGTAGGTAGGTGGTAGGTAGGTGGTAGGTAGGTGGTAGGTAGGTGGTAGGTAGGTGGTAGGTAGGTGGTAGGTAGGTGGTAGGTAGGTGGTAGGTAGGTGGTAGGTAGGTGGTAGGTAGGTGGTAGGTAGGTGGTAGGTAGGTGGTAGGTAGGTGGTAGGTAGGTGGTAGGTAGGTGGTAGGTAGGTGGTAGGTAGGTGGTAGGTAGGTGGTAGGTAGGTGGTAGGTAGGTGGTAGGTAGGTGGTAGGTAGGTGGTAGGTAGGTGGTAGGTAGGTGGTAGGTAGGTGGTAGGTAGGTGGTAGGTAGGTGGTAGGTAGGTGGTAGGTAGGTGGTAGGTAGGTGGTAGGTAGGTGGTAGGTAGGTGGTAGGTAGGTGGTAGGTAGGTGGTAGGTAGGTGGTAGGTAGGTGGTAGGTAGGTGGTAGGTAGGTGGTAGGTAGGTGGTAGGCAGGTGGTAGGTAGGTGGTAGGTCGGTGGTAGGTGGGTGGTAGGTGGGTGGTAGGTGGTAGGTCAGTGGTAGGTGGGTGGTAGGTGGGTGGTAGGTAGGTGGTAGGTGGGTGGTAGGTGGGTGGTAGGTAGGTGGTAGGTAGGTGGTAGTGGGTGGTAGGTGGGTGGTAGGTGGGTGGTAGTGGTAGGTGGGTGGTAGGTAAGTGGTAGGTGGGTGGTAGGTGTGTGGTAGGTGGGTGGTAGGTAGGTGGTAGGTGGGTGGTAGTAGGTAGGTGGTAGGTGGGTGATAGTAGGTAGGAAAAGATGCATTGCAACGCATGCCGGGCACAGCTAGTTAAATATATTTAGAAGTAAATAACAGAATAAAATGGACATTAAAACAAGCAGTACATCGTTTTAAAATAAGCCATTGACTGTTAAACGCCTATTAAAAAGTATTTTGTGTGTGAAAGAACTTTGAAACTGGCTGATTTAGAACTAAGTTTTTTTTTTTGTTTGAAATTAGTATTAGAAAATGTACTTAAATTGCGAATGTTAGGTGTAATGAAAATAGAGTAGGTAAACTATTTAAAGTAATAGTACATAAAATAACATCACGCCTCTAAATCCCGGAAGAGTTAGTAGTAATAGTACACCCACATTCGCCAGTTATGATTTTAATTCCCATGTTATAGGGGCGTGCCTATTGCCTTCAACCGGGCACAAATCCAGACTCCGTGGCTGCTACCGAGAAATTTCTTATGGAAAAACCAAATAACAATTTGCCTGACCCGGGGATCGAACCCAGGACCTTATGCTCAACAGTCGCGATTGGGACCAAACCAACGAGGCAGCCAATGTTAGTACGTAGGTTAGTAATCACACTGATGCACAAAAAATATCGATATTGAATGCCACAAATTATTTTTGTAATCAGGCTTTCAAGACACAGGATCGACGTGACCTGATACGTCTAAAGGTACTGATGGAAAGTACAGCAGACGAAAACTTGAATAGAAATAGGGTTTAGACAAATAGCGATAATGGTCACTGAACACTTACCTATTTAAATGTTTTGGGTTGATGTACATAATTATACTACCTAAAACCTTATTTCTTTTTGAAAGGCATAGAAACCCGAAACGATTTTTACTTGTTTAGTAGTCTAAACTCTCATCATCATCTGCATAGCCTTTTCCCAACTATGTTGAGATCGACTTTCAGTCCAACCGGGTGCAGCTGAATACTAGTATTTTACATGGAGCGACTGTATTTTGACTAGTATTTTACATAACTGGGTACTACGACACCCCTTGGTAAGACTGGTTGTCAGCCTTTCGGGGCACTGACTACCTGTAACGACTGTCAAAGATCTACAAATAACAGCCGAGATCAACGGCTTAACGTGCTTTCCTAGGCACGGAGGAAACTCGGTTATGTAATGGGTGGTCACCCTTTCACAGACCCTAAGTAAGCCCGGCGAAGAAAATTGACCCGAGAGGCTGTTATTATTTAGCCACGACCTCCTCTAGACCCTCGAGAATCAAAAATCTTAACCGGTATGGTCGCAAGCATGTACGGCCCTTTGGTGGATAGATCGACAGACTGAAAATGGCGTCGCTGACAAATTAGACGCAGAAGGCGAAGGACCAGCTGTTTTAGCGCAACTTGAGAGAGACCAATGTCCAGCATATCTAAGTTAACTAATTGCCTGGTGGTATTTAGCATAGTTTGGCACCTATTTGTCCATCGAAATTAATAGGATCGCCCCCTATTACATGGGACTTAATCATGGCTGGCTAAATGTGGGTGTTTTAATAACCTTCTCTGTCTGGACAAAATAACTATCTATGATGTATTTTTTGATAACCTGCAGTACTAATTAGATCCTAGAGGTTAGGCGGACAGTCGCTCCATGTAAAATACTGGTATTCAGCTGGATCCGGTTAGACGGGGAGCCGACCCCAACATAGTTGGGAAAAGGCTAGGCGGATGATGATGGTGATGTGGTTATTTTGTTTTTTTTTCTCTGTAGGGTGAAACACCAGTTATGGACTAGGGATATTTTTTTTTAAACTTAGATCATACGATTTGAGTTAAGAAAAATGTAAAAACTGTTATTTTTTGTATCTAAAGTTTTTGAGCCTTCTGTTACTATAAATAGTTTATGGATTAGTAGGAACAAATAGGTATTTCTAAGGTGGGAAATCCTAACAAGGGAGCAAGTTTTAAATATTCTGTAGGTATCAACAGCTATTCGGCAATCATATTAAGGTTAACACCATCATGTAATAAGTATTTGACGGCCTAAGCGCTTACCCTAAAGTTAAGGGTAGCAATAATTGCCCTCAAAAACATAATTATACGCCAATAAGATCTAAATAATAATAACGTCTTGTCATTTGACGAGGTACCGCCCGCTGGCCCATATGTCCGACAATTTCAAATGAAATCGAAAAAACCGATCCGCATATGACGCCTTCTAAATCCGAAATTCTCTCCAAAACCGATCTCACGCTGAGAGCGGATTGAAAAAAAAATCTCTCTGACTCGTTCTTTTTTCGAATACACATTTTTTTTCTAACCATTGTCACGGCTGGATGCTTCGTAAGTTCGTATTGCCAGTGTTTAGTATCGATTTGAAGAATTTAAATATTATTTCGTGAATCAATCTGCGAATTTAGTGCGGGTGGGATATTTTTATGAAAAATATAATGCCTACAGATATGTAGGATGACTAATATAAAAGCACCTTTTAACTTGCGGAAGTGGGGTTTGTGAATCATCGAAGCTTTTAAGCAATTAAGCTGGGTGCGGTGTTGATAAAAGGTAAAATCTAGGTCTAGATTAAAATTATCTACGTCCAATAAATACACTGGCAAAAAAAATACAAAAACATACTATATTATGATAGTGAAGAGTTTTTCTACAGTTAGCCATTTTGTACTTCACACACTTAAATGTCAGGTAAATTCTATACTTAAGTAAAAACACACAATACGATCTTTTCACCTGTGAGCCGACATTCTCGACCCTCTAGAGACCTTATTAACAAGATTTTGAATATCCTATTGTCGCTAACACTTTCTATGTTCGAAATTCGAAAATCTTCTTTTTTTTACAATACAGTTTGGACATTTCGCTTGAGTTATCGCTGGCCAGTTCTGTTAAAAGGTTTAAAGTTTTTTTTTCTTTCATAAACGTCAGTGTACGGGTCGTTTTTGACGTGGGTGAGCGCGGTTATAATTGCTGTTCGGATTGGGGCGCATGATTTTTGTAATTGTCTGGATAAGTCCTATTTAATTAGTCTGACCGCGTGATATCGATGTATATTACCCAGTAACTATGTCGTGCCGTTTAGATAGGCCGTTATTCCATGTAAAGTATTGGTACTGGTATTCAGCTGGAGCCAGTTAGACTGGAAGCCGATCCCAATATAGGTACCTAGTTGGGAAAAGTCTATGCAGACGATGATATGAAATATTTAGACTTCAGTTCAAAATCTGATTAAAGTTTGAAAATTAATAATTGCCGTAGAGAAACAATTTACTTCGTAAAAAAATCACACACAATCATGCATGCAAAAGTAAACACCAATTGGGTATATTTTCCTAACCACTTATAACAAATCATATATATATCGCCTTAAAATTAAGTCTCAAACTTTTTATCCCGTATCAACCCAAAAACATGGTGACCATACAGCCAGGTAGTTTCAAACTGGGATTTGGAAATATATGGATAATTATAAGACGGCTTAACGTGGAATTTTTGTCAAAGTTTATCGTCATTTTGATTGAGGTTACGACTCTTGTATCGGTGAAGATATTGTGTCGGTAGCTTTATTATAAGAACGGGGCTATAGCAACGGTTGTTGGCTCATGATATGGGAATCGGATATTACTTGTTTGGGGACTAATGAGAATTGTCCAATATGTTTATTTTCTGACTTTGTGACATGTTTTATTACATAAAAAAGCAAACATTAGTGTTTTTATTAAGGAAGGTATGCTAAAACGGTTAACATAATTGGTAAATCAACTCAACCAATCGATTTCAGCATCACACATCGATTAAACGGAACCAATTCCCAAATTCAATACCTAAGCACTTATAACTCACAAAAAAATAATCTATCATGGTCACGGACGATAATTGGTCCACCCACCCAACTTAAGCTCGTAGACCAATCGCGACACGATTTGTCTTGCTAGATTATTTAAAACATGTCGTTAATGTGAATCGCTCGTAAAAATTGTATAGAAACTCCTTTGATTGGTCATTATATTTAATGGGTAATATTTTATTGCATTTTTATAGTTAATCGCCTATTTTTGATGCGGTTCAACGATTTAACGTAGGTATAACTGCTTAATAAGTAATCGAATGTCTAGTAAAGTAGTAATCTCTTCTACTACACCTGTAAAGCTAATTAAAAATGTTTGTAATACGGAATATTCCATTTTTATTGTATATTCCATTTTTTATTGAATTCTGCCTATTTAAAATCGATCGATGGAACAGTTTTAGTGATAGGTTGAAATACGCGCCATAAAAATAAGTGTTCGATTTCCAAAACCGTTTTATTTGTTTGTTTATGGATTATTATCTGTTGACAATTAAACAGCTGTGGAAATTGAATTCTGTTTTTGAATGGCGACGTTTCATTTGTTTTTGAATGATTGACTGACTTTCAAAAATAATATTTCCCCCACCCAAGTCAATATTTGATAAATATTGCCTCGTTGCTCTACAAAGTGGACCTAGGTTCCTGTTTTTTGATTTTTACTTTTAAGTTTTCCCAACGGAAATATGTTTGTAATTTACTCACACATAACTTTCAATTAAGTACTTAATTGATTCTATGAAAATTGAAAAAATACACTTTTTCTATAAATGTGTATCCATTGCATTGTGAAGTTAAGTAGTAGTAGTGCAGGAATTAAACTTACACTGTCACTTACGGGATATCTTTCTAAGTAAGTAGATAAGTTTTTAAGTTCAGTTTTAAACCGTGTAAACTTAAAACAGTGTAGTGCATAAATCTAGACGTTATTCTATGTTGGGTACAACTGGGGTCAAATCATACCCCCACATCAGTGGCGAAGGTTCCATACAACTTGATTCTTACCGGCTTCCCTTTGAAAAAAGGCACAGTCAGTATTCTATGGACAGTCCAGCTTACCTCTTACCAAAATTGACCCTTCGCTACTGCCCAAAGACTAAATAACCACTTGACTGATACAGTGCCCCGGCGCTCGAAAACTATTTGTATTTTGTCGCCTATGTATAGACTACGGTACTAGTAACCATTTTAGTTGTGTCCAATTGTTAGACCTGTGTGCACGCAAAGTTATATTCTCTATGCTACTGCCCCATACACATATGATTCACGTATTTTCGCATGGGGGTAGGCAGAAGCTTCAGAACGCCAGCTGCTACGATCCTTACATACTCCTTTCTCCTCGTCCACGTTCATATACACTTCGTCACAAACACACGCCAAATCACCAACGATTAATGACCCCCACACCACACCAGCACACGTACCACAGAACATCATCTATCATCATCACGAGAACTGCGCGGGGGCAAGCAAAGACGATTAGATCAGCACTTAGCTGTCCACCAATCATATGCCATGTCAGTAGGTATTGTGTACTGCTGTTCCTCGAAAATTGCTTCGCAGGTTATGATGTTGTACGATGTTTTAAAAGGAGCTCTTATACTTAAGGCTCCTTCCACGGCTTCAGGCGATGCTACCTTTTATTTTTTTACCTGCGGAAATCGTCAATGGATGTCTGGAGGGGTCTGTCAGACTTCTACAGATTAAAACCATACGGTGTTCCTCCTCATCACTTCTGGCTAGGGTGCGGGGACATAGTTGCATTCTCCACAATCATCCCCTACCTGAATTAAGATACGCGATTACGATTTTCATAGCGTGAGGACTGTCACGTCGCAAATCTCATGGAACGCTCAAAGCTATAACGTACCTACTTACTTTGTTTTGTTTTATTCGTAGCGGATAAAACAAATGAAAGAAATTCGGAACATGCGTCTCGCTTGATCGAGTGGGTTGTGGCCAAGCTGTAATAGTTCCCTGAGTGTTTTAAACGTATTTAAGTTGTTCAGGAAAATGACTGTGTACTTCTGCACACAATTGTTTTTTAATGAGGCTGTTGTCAGATTGAACAGGGCTTCTTTCTTAGATAGAGCGAAAATTGATCACGCTGATCACGCTTGCTTGTTCAGTGCGTGTTGGCGATTTCATTAGTACGTTTTTTTTATGATGTTTTACTTATATACATAGCAAATCATTAATAAAAGTAACTATCACTACTATCTAACTTAGAAATTATGTTGTAATAAAAATTGAAAAATTCTAAAGCAGTTTGCTAACTTAAGTTCGGTCAAGATAGAGCCACAACTTTTTATGGACTAAGATATTTCAGAGACGTTTCTCACAACGACACAGGACAATGAAAATCCAAGAAATGGATGATGAAAAGTAGGTTTTGACAACCTGGACTGGACAGTATTTATGTAGGTGTTGTTTTAGTGACCTAGAGAGTCCATTATAAAATTGAAAATCACAAGTATTTCGCGAGCTTTGTCGCCGCATAACTACCTACATCTTCTCATGAACTACGTAAATAACTACATAATAATATAAAATACGTAAATGACTTAAATACCTAACACTGAAAACGTAAAGAATAACTTGTCTCAAAGCAGGTTTTGTCAACCTGATCCTCCAAGCAGGTTTCTGACCCTCCACACTTGGATGTAACCAAGTTGTAACTGACTAATTCTAAGGCTAGAAATATGACTAAGCAATAAATTAAAATACATACGATATTCAGCCGTAAAACCGCTCAGGTTACCTAGGTAGGTCGTTATCAGCAATCTAGCGAAGTGGACAGGGCTCAATATAGTTAATAAAACATACTTGCATACATACTACGTCTTAAATAACTTGTCAAGAATTAGTTGTTGCGCCTGGCAATACCTGTTAACTGAAAAAAACTAAAATTATGTCTTGAACTAGCTGTGCCTCGCGGTATCACCCGCCGTTTCTATCTTTGCCCGGCTCCTGAGAGTCGTACCGTCATGTTTAATAGCGTAAGTAAGTACCTTCGTCAAGGATTGGGTTATCAAATGCAAAAATATTTTATTTAATCCGACTGGTAGTTCCAGAGACTAGCGCGTTTAAACAAACAAACTCTTCAGCTTTGTATAGAAGGCTAGTGAAGCTGCCGGAAACAGCAAAGTATTCATAATTTGATTGACTGACGGACAACGAACAGCAGTAAACTCGGGAATTATCCCGGGTTTACTCGCTTAATCTTCTCTTAATAAAAGTCTTACTTATACGACTTCTTGTCAAAGTTCATAAGGTTTTTCAGATATTGTCGGTCTAACTAATGGTTGTAGTATTACCCAGTAACTGTATTGTGGAGCTCAGATAGGCAGTTGTTCGATATAAAATACTGGTATTCAGCTGCATCCGGTAAGACTGGAAGCCGACGCCAACTTAGTTGGAAAAAGGCTAGGCAGATGATGATTGCAGATCTTTTCGACTCTTGCCAGTTCAACTGTGTCTGTAGGCAATCGCTTACAAAACCTGTCGTTTTTCTACAACGATTTTCGTCATGATTGTTATCAGATTCGTGGTAGCCTAAATATGTCCATAAAACACTTTCTAATTTTCCATGATTGTTACTGCTCATTGAATGTCACTTTGTCTTGTCATTGTGACATGTGATTGGCCCTCTGGTCCAAGATATAACCGCAGAACTCGACCTAAACACGAGTCTAGGAGGCTTATTATGGCCTTTACTAGAGCACCATATTTCCCACATTCTAAACCACTTCCAATTATAAAATACTTTTTTAAATACTTCGCACACATTTTATTATCTTTTATCTTGAGCTTATCTACCCAAGTCTTCAATCATTCAGATTGACCTCAGCGTCACCTCTTTAATAAAAAAAAGAAACAATAAGAACTCCATACGATAGGATAGAAAAGTTTTAATTCAAACATTTTGTGCCGGCGGCGGCGTATGCGCATCGCACGCACTATCGTCGATCAGACAGTGACCTATGATCTTTGCCCAACGGTGGGTCTATCGACGTGATGTGGACTACATACCGAACTATGAATAAATAAATGAAGTAGGTATACGTTACCTTTGAAATGCCGGGAAATTTATAATAGTCTATGTCGATTTTTTTAATCACTGAAAAATTGCTAAATATTTAAATGGTTTGTCAAACTGGTAAGGACAGATTGCGAACCGGAATCTGGACACAGGACTCTGGTATCCACAGCCAGTCCTCAATCTGAAAGAACACTGAGAGTTTTTGCCATGCTTCTTGCGCGGCAAAAACTCTCAAAAAAGATTATTAAAACCAAGTGTGAAAACTAAACGAATCTGACAGTTTAACATCAAAAAGCCCGCCATTTCACTCCAGGGCATAGACAAAAAACACAAAATTGCTGACTCATCGCAATCAATCACCTTTCGGACGACGATTATATTAATTTCGTTATACTACTATTTGCCTAAGCTAGACACAATGGTGCTTGAGTGAGAAAAGGGCTTCAAGATGACATGTCAATTAAATAACTATCCATTATTGTTAGAGAAATGATGATTGTTAAATGTTTTGTGGTTAAAATCGTGTAGTCTGTGGTAAGGGATAGTTTTTTTTTGTTTCGGTTGATGACCTACCTGGGGCCAAGCCTGGGGTAAACCGAAGTGACATTTTATGCGATAACGATAATAGATATGTCAAAAATGTGTTAGATTGACATAAGCTACCGTAAAGCTTGTGTCAATTTCATTGAGAGTCGTTGTGGAAATGAGAGAGGCTTTGAAAGCGATTGCAACTTATCTAAGCCCCCTGATATTGAATATTTCTGCCTGTCTTTTGCTTCTCGTATCAACTATTAAAAAAAAACTAGTCCCGCAAATAGTCACTCCGGAAGATCGTACCAGGACTGACTGGGTGCAAACGGACGTGTATTTACACTCGTGCCGGGCATTGGGGAATTCACTACTATTAACTACATACTACTATTTCTATTAAAGAAGGTCTTTCGGTCTAGGACCTAAGTTAGAGGACTTAGGAAGGCAACAAGAAACCGCTGAATGCGAGAGTACCTACAGAATCGGTTGATATGGCGACGCTTGGAGACGGCCTATGTCCAGCAGCGGTCACCGTTCGGCTGATATTGTTAATAATAAGATATCAATCATCGTGATCAGCCTAAAACAGTATACTACTGGATATTTTCTATTTAATTATACACACTGAACTTGATCCTCCGACAATCTGTCTGCTTCCACATTCAATTCAGTTTTTATTCCTTTTTTGTCTGCGCGCGATTCCATTGCATGTAAACAATATTCACCTAAAGCCATTTTAGTCTTTACCTCTAAACTTGTAACATAAACCAAAAATATAACACATAACTAATACCTACAATGTTACTATATGTTTAAAAACCATCCACACACACACACGGGGAATGTTTAACATAATTAGTAGAAAAAGCGAAACGGCCGAAAGGCAAGGCATGCAAATTGAAGGGGGCGGAGCCAGCCTCTACTTACTTTATGCTCCGTATTACCAAGCAGGGATGTTACGGAGCTCCGACTCCGATTCCGATAAGTCGGAACTTCCGATTGATATTACACATCTGGTTCCGCCTTCGGCTCCGATACTTTAAATCGGAAGTTTTAATCGGAGGTCGAAGCATAGCGGCGGTCGCGGTCAACACGTATGAACAGGTTTTTGAAGGTCGCGCAGCCCCACTCCCCGTGTGCTTTCTGTCGTCGATTACGTACTTACTATTTCACTCCTTGTGACGATCCCTTATTGTGGTGGAAAGTGAATGGAAATACAAAATTCCAATATCTTAAACCGATTGCTCGCGAATATTTGTCCTGTCCACCAGGCTCGGTAGCTAGCGAGCAACTTTTTAGTGGTGCTGGCCTAATATACAGCCCACTAAGAAATAGACTGGATGGTGATAAAGCTTCCAAGCTTTTATTTATTAAATATAATATGCTACTTTTAGAGTCAATACATCAGATTTAACTCTTTTTTTTATTTTTAAGAAATTCTGAAAACCATATTATTATGACATTCTTATTTGAAATAGCTGTGTGTGCTGAAACATAATTATAATAATTTTTATCGTTTTTAATTGAAATTAAAGAGGCTGAGTACATTATGTTGTATTTTATATTATGTATCCTTAACACATCTCTTTTTTGTCACCATCTCAGACTCCGACTCCGATTCCGGTTCCGGTTCCGGTTACGGTTCCGGTTCCGAGTCCGATAAACTAAATTTAAAAGCTCCGATTCCGACTCCGATTCCGATAAAACCACTTCCGTAACATCCCTATTACCAAGACACCAGAGGCCATGCATATTTACATTTTAAAAAGAACATAGTATTTGTACGAATTTGTGGTATTTTGTTTATGTTTTCGTGAAAAGAGGTTTGAGGTAGTGACGATATTTGTAGTAAGGAATGAATTTTAAGAATAAAAAAAAACATTCACTTCATAATCCACCTTTTTGAAGGCGGTTAAATTTAAATGAAAATGATTTTTGTTTGTTTACCAATATTTGCAACAATCGCCAAATATTTCTTTAGCTTTAAAATTACATTCCAAAAACTGCGCTTTCTTCAATAGGTAGAAAAGCAGTATTTAGTTATTTTAAATTATATTTACCACTCCGTATTTTACAAAAGCAATTTTATTCAATCCCTGCACAAGAAAAAAACACTACATCTAAAAAAATACTTTTGTAAGAATTCAATCTTGATTCATATCCCCGAACCATTCAAAAGACCGATTTCTCAGAAAAAAAACTGAACCAATTTCAAAACACTAATTCCCAATTTAAATCCATGATAATTTAAAACTCCAAAATGGAGCCATGTGTTAATGTTTCAAGTGAGCAAAAGAAATGTTCGTCAATCGTCGGCGACGACTTTCGCAGTCCATAAATGTTCTGCTTTCAAAATATTGCCATAGACACCAAGGGTCTTAGGGCAGAATCGCACAAGAACACGTGCAAAAAGTTTGAAACTTCTCCGAAAAAATTGTTCAAGAGGTAAATGAAACTTGTCTGTGGCTGTCAAAGTTTCGGAGATAGTTTTTGTTGAATTTATTAAAACTGGAGGTCCAAGGGATCTCTGATTTTTCAGGAGCACTAATCCAGTTTGCTAAGTGATGACGAGTATCTACAAAGAAGAATAATGAAGAGAAGTATGGAAAAAGACGACATGCTTTGCATGCACCCTAAATGAATTGGAAGAAGGTCAGAAGAATAATGACGGTAGTCCAGTTTGCTAAGTGGAAGTTTCACCGTACAAAAAATCTCAAAACACACGATAAGGATCATGCAACTCCCATGATTTCAAAACTAATTAATCATCTGGCTGATGCAGCTGTCGATGATAGTAGGTCATCATCATCTGTCTAGCCTTTTCCCAACCATGTTGGGCTCGGCTTCCAGTCTAACCGGATGCTGCTGTGCTGAATACCAGTATTCCACAGTACAGACATATCGATGATAGTAAATGAAGGTAGGTAGGTAACACTTTTTGTTGTTGGAGTTTATATGCATAGAACCTAATTTTAACCTTGTACAGATATAAGAGAGTTTTACTATATTAACTACCTACATGACAAAATGCTTCATAAAGACCTCTTTGCCCGATTTCGACGTTTTAGCTCAAATTAGCAATGTCGAAGTTCAGTAGAGTTTCGGAAACATAGAACCTAATTTTAACCTTGTACAGATATAAGAGAGTTTTACTATATTAACTACCTACATGACAAAATGCTTCATAAAGACCTCTTTGCCCGATTTCGACGTTTTAGCTCAAATTAGCAATGTCGAAGTTCAGTAGAGTTTCGGAAAATAAGATTTGTCCAGAGAGCCTAAGCTTCATATTCCTATAAAGACGTTCAACAGGATAGGACCTTTTCGGTAGCTTCTGTCAATTCATTCAATGCATTTTCTCTTCGGGCTCATATTTTGTTGACTCATCAAAGAGAGCCTGGCATAATTAGCGAGTTGTCCTAATATGAACATGGCCAAGAAACCAAATTTGCACAAAATTTTACCTGATTAGGATTTTTTTAAATGAGCACCAAGTCATTAGCTTGGAGCAATAAGGATTCAAGTCATCAATTATGAGACAATAATGTAACCTTGGGTCGAGGAGCAGTCACATAGTAGCACGGCCTTAGTAAATGATTTAATACGTTTTTGCTAGTTTCAGTATTGTCATTTTAACTAGCGTGGACAGCTGATTTTGCCTGAAAATATATCTAAAACTCTCAGTGAGTAGGTTGAAAGGATCTGTCTTGATGCTGGCGTTTTGCTGTATAAGTATTTATTTTGCAAATATTCTCATATTGCTATGTACATTATATACAGACTACAAATAGAACTAAAATAAATATAAAAAGAAGACTAAAATAAAGTACCTATATATATACAACGATGACAATATGACACGTCTTAGGCGTCAAAGTACTCCTCCGCATCGCTATCATCTGGAAACGTGCCCAGAAGACTGGCAGCATTGCCACGTTGAATGGCAATGCTAATTCTTTGCCCAAAGAAAGACCCAGCCCTCTGGTCACGCGAAGTGTCGACTAGTCGGCGAGAGAAAATGCATTGAATAGTTTTTTTTTGGCGTTTTGCAGCAAAAAAAAACTTTTCCATGTGGCATATCGCATTCGAAGCAGTTTCGATATATTTCAACGACTTTCGATATTATCGATATATTTATTTGTTAGCTTATACAATATTTACATGTTTTCGCCGATAGCTATGTACAGCCGCTAGACCCAGATTTACTTATGCGGGCTGTTTCATGATTATTTCAGTTAGACTTGCAGATTAACCTTCTCTCATAAGTTTATTACTTCAGTTGCCTATTTCGTTAACATCTCCTAAACTTTGGAAGCCCCTATATTTACATAGTTTTCAAGTGGTTCCGTCTTGAACACGAAGAGTTCTTACAATTTTTTGGCACAACACCCTTCGGGCCGAGCACAACAGCGCCAACCGCCCAGTAGTCACCGGCATTTCCAAAATTTAGTGTGACAGAAATATGTACGTTTTCCAGTGTTTAAAAACTTAATTTTTAAAATTATGTTACATTCGGAGTGATCGAGTTTTACATAAGTTTTTCAATAGTGTCTGTGATAAAGTCATTGTTTCGTGAATAAAATTGACTATTCGAATTATACCTAATGACTTACATTCCTGTGTCAAAAACAGTGTTTAAAAATTAGCAGAGTGTAAATATTTTCTATTTAAATTAATTACAGAACTTACCAAAGTTTAATTACTTACTTAATTAAAGTTACATTTTGAATGTTACCATGATAATGGTCGTATACGTTTTTACCTGTTTTACGGATTATAAAACTTCACTATTTCACTTGACGCCATTTGCGACGCCATATTGGAATTTTCGAACAATTTTATAATCCGTTCAGTTAGTTCTACTTTTACTAGTTTTGTGTGCGATTATGTTGTTAAAAGTAAGTAAACATCATTACTTTTATATTTCTTTTAGCACCTATTTAGTGTAAAAGAACTTTGTTTCCATGCGGGCCAGGACAATAATTTTATAGCGTCGGCTACTACCTATGTTCATTTTTTTTTATATCGACAACATGAAGTTACTGCTTTTATTTAATCTTTTAAAACGTGTGGTTTTCTTTATAGGGTCAATTCATGTTCAACGAAGCAGGTTAGACATTATGATTAAGGTCTTCTTTACTTCCTAGGTCGTCCTGTATCGTCTTGAAGCAAAGTTTTTCTTTTATCAAGTTTAATTTCCTCAATTAAAAAAGGCGGTCTATAAAAGCAATGATCCAGTTTGTTATGTTATGACACCCACGATGAGGTGGCCAGTCCTAAGAAGAAATATAAATTATATATCTATTAATAGTCAAAAAAGTTTTTATTACAAAAATGACAAGTTACCTCACCGCATTATCTAGCGCACTGGCCGGTTGTAAAATTCAAAGTTGACTTTTACGATAGCTGTCAAAAAGATACATTAGATTCTTTTTCTCGAATTCAAAAATTAACAATGAACTACTCCAAATTATATTTCAAAATACATTTTATAGCCAAATAACATTAAAAAAGTAACTAATTACAACAAGACCATTATTAAAAAAGCTATTATTTTTCCAAAATCATAACTATTAAAACGATGTGAACGTAAAATAACGACATTATTATAATAATTATGATTTTATGACGTAAATAATCGCATTTACGAGTTTTTTATGACGCGTTTAAATGTCCGTAGAGAAATTAATAGCACTAGATATTTATCAATCAACTTATTATTATTGATTCATGCGTCGTTAAGGAGTCATTCTATGATTAGCAGCTGATCAAAATTGCCGTAAATTATTTCTCTGACTGACCGACAGCATACAGATACTGATAATTGAACCATGTGGATAATTTCCTTAATAGTATATTTATTTGCGTAAAACATGGTATACAAAGGTGTTCACAACTTTAAATGGCACAATTCACAAACATGTTTAACTAGGATTAGACCAGAGGGAAATATATAAGGAGGCAACAACAATGAACAAAGAACATCAATTTTTTTTATGTATACATATTTTTTTTTGTTACTTTTCATTTTTAACATCGTTTAGAATTTTGACATTAGGTTTTGTCACACTTCACGCTTAACTGAAGTGATGAAGTGGTCGAAGATTTTGGACGCTCGTCTAGAAGTTTCTATTCAAATTCTAGTCTTCAAGACACACAGGTTAATAGCGGTCGGGATACACATACTCTGATAGGAAACTCCACTCCTGAGCACACAATTAACGTATTATTATCATTCAAAAACAAGAGGACCTCGTGGCTAATTAATAAAGCCGGAGAGGGTCGATCTTTAGCTTTCACCGTGCTTACCGATTAGTCCGTAGATGGGTGACCACCCATTTCATACCGAGTTTCCTCCGTGCCTCGGAAAGCACGTTAAGCCGTTGGTCCCGGCTTTCTTTTGCAGATCTTTGACAGTCGGTACAGGTAGTCAGTGGCCTGAAAGTCTGATAACCTCGACCTCGTCTCTGTCCTCGGGACTGGATTGAGGTCAAGAGTAGACCCATTTAATATAAAAAAAAAAAAAAAAAAAAACCAGTCTTACTAAGGGGTATCGTATTACCCAGTACTAACTGGATTGTGGAGGTCAGATAGGCAGTCGCTCCATGTAAAATACTGGTACTTAGCCGCACCCGGTTAGACTGGAAGCCGCCTCCAATATAGTTGGGAAAAGGCTAGGCAGATGCTGATGACATGATGACATTTCAAAAGCAAAACGTTTCAGAGGTGGAAGTACCTGTTAATGTCCCAACGAAGTTGTTTTCACTAAACGGGGTTCACTTATGGGAATTCAAACCCAACACGCACGACCTTAGATACATATGTAGATATCTAGAAACTAGGTACCTACCTACTTTAAATGTGTATTTGAAAGCTCACTTTGCATGTAGGTACTCAGTCTTGCAAGGCATTGTCCTATGATTAATGAGCTGTAAGTGACAAATAGGTATTTGTTATGAACAATATTATTTTTACCTACCTACTGATGTCATGTATTCAACTAAGTTTTGCCCATGACTTCTTTCCTTTTTATACACATTAATCGCACTAAAACATTCCTGAAATCGTCATCACGAGCAAATGACTATTTCATTACATTTCTTAGGCAAAAATACTTTTCGTTCTAATATTTTATTTCTTCGAAAGTGTATTTAAAAACGTCGTTTGATACACGTGGGCATTTGTTACTGCAGTTCTCGGCTCTATAGCACCCTTTCTTTTTTTTTTCGGATGGGAAATCATCAAATGACTCCTCCCGCTCTGGGCGGAGTGGAAGGGAGTTTCAGACTTTTACTGACTAAAAACGATCCATGTTCCTTCTTTTGCCCTTTATGTTCCATGGCCGCGGTATCTCTTTCGAACAGTCCCGCAGCCCTGGCACGCATCGGCCCTTGCGGGCCCCTCATTTTTGCTGACATCTCTTTGAGGCGCGCGTGGAACACGAACGCGCCGTCGACACGGCGGCTCTATAACACCCTCGCCTGCGGCTCGGGTGTGAATTCTGACTCGGCCGCGTTAACAAAATTTCCCCACTTGTATCAAAATGTACTATCACCATGTGCGTTTTAACATATCTGAGTAGAAGCTTTCTTTAAACTAATCAAGTAAGCGATTGCTAAAAAACTAACCTAAAAGCTGCTCCCTCGCCCTGTTAGTCTACACTGTTTTAAGAGACACATACACTGATTAGCTATTGGTTAAAACTTAACTCAAAGTTGAAAGTCTTCACAGTAAACCCTTGTTCCTAACATGAAGTTAGGAACATGTGTCGTTTCTAACTTCATTTCTATTCTCATATGCTTTTCGTTATCTGTTTCTGTTGTTGGGTTTGGTTTTGCGTGGTTTTTTCACACATATTAGCCATCAGTGCTCCTCATAGCAATGCCATTCAAGCGGTAGTTGATCCATATACCTACATGGATCTTAGTAGGTAGGTCTATAAATTATGACAAACTGGTAGGTAAAGGTATGTCTCTTATGACAATTGCTCAGTGACCGTAGAAAAGCCTGCCGCAATATGAAATAATAACTTTATAACCGATTTCATTTGTTACTATTAAATTGTCATTATTTCGTGTGTTTAGCTGGCAACCACTGCTGTTATTGTGTGCCTCATAATTTATTAGTACGTCATGTCTTTATGTGACGTTCATTGATATATTGTGTGTATTGATAGGATAGTTTAAACTTGTTTTGTAGATACATAGTTGCCGCAACCGTGTATATAGAAATTTGCGAAAGAAAATGTTTAATTTTTCATTTAAAACTTTACTATAGAGACTCTTTTTAAAACATGTAATAAACATTTAGGTGCATTTCCAAATTATGGATAAAATCTCATTGAACTGCTGACATAGATGAGAATCTTATTTTGCAAAGACCTTTTCGTAACTATGTTGGGGTTGGCTTCCAATCTATCTGATGCAGCTGAATACAAGCCTTTTACATGGAGCGACTGCTTATCTAACCTTCACAACTCAGTTACTGGATATACCTTTGGTAAGACTGGTTGTCAGACTTTCGGGCCACTGACTACCTATAACGACTGTCAAAGATCTAAGTACAAATGACAGCCGAGAACAACGGCTTAATTTGCTTTCCGAGACAAGGAGGAGTCTCGATTTATAATAAATAGTAATTCATCCACGGATACACGGACCACAGCAAGCGTAGAAATACCTAGTGGTAATATAAAACGCATACTGCTTATGAAATCTTTAAAAATATTACAAGTAAGTCAACACCTCAACACAGAATGACCGTCGGACCAATATCTCTGCCCATAACCCCTCTAAAAATCGTTTATTACAAACTAAAACGAATCAAAGAGGTTAAACGAGAAGTTTTTAATTAAAAACGAACAAAATCCTGGCCATTAATAATAAGAGAAGCCGCGTTTTTGGTTGAATTAGATTAAAAAAAAAAGTATAATGGGATCAACTCACGTCACGGCTGTCCGCGTACATATTTGTCTGTGTAGATTTTTTCAATATGGCGGAGAAGTATGGTCGCCTCGAATTTCTTTGGAATATTTTGGCGTGACGATGATGACTCGATTATGGTAGGTATGCTGTTTCTAATCTCTTTTCTGAGTCATTCATATTTGTGGTTATCCCGACGGTCAATCTAGCATTATTCACAAATTATCCTCGTTCGTATTTGTTCTGTATGGTAAGTAGGATCGAGCCGGTGGTCTGCCATTGGTAATAGACAACAGACTTTTAAGCAATTTAAGACGAAGGAAATGAAATGAAAATTCATACCTACAGCACATAATTAACATCATTATATTATGTACTGTGTAACCTTTATATGTTAGACTTTCATATAAATTGATTTGAGTATGAATGTGGATGGCTCTAAGAGTAGAGGAAGACCAAAGAAACGATGGATGGACTATGTAAAGGATGATATGGCAAGAAAGGAGGTGACTGCTGAGATAACGAGTAAAAGAGAAGTATGGAAGAAGACAGCGCGGACCCAAATAAATTGCGATATGGGTAGGAGAATGTTGACTATTATTATATAAATTGTAAATAAGCGTCTAAGTCAAAGTGTACATATTTCCAGTGAGAAAACCTATTCCTCTCTTGTTTCTCTCATATCTTATATTTCAAAAACACAGCTCATAAATCTTCTAGGATTGAAAATAAGTGTTTTAAATAACGGAAATATAAATACAGCATGCAACGATACAATATTTTTCACCGTCGTTCTTGTAAAACAAACTTCTCCAGTACGGGTTAATTTGCGATCCAATAAAGCGATCAAAACGACTGCGAAGTTAGAATTTTGCAATAAACAAACTATAAGCCTAGCGGATTTAATAAAAATAAACCATAAATACTTTCTTGTCGATGGTATTTCAAATATCATGTATTTTGTGCCTGAAATGTTTTTTTATAAGACCTACATTTAAATTTCATCAGTTTGTGAAGAAAACCATGTTTTATAAGAGTGGTTTTTGCTGAAATTCAGCACATTCTTGTCCTAATGTAGGCCAAAGGTCTGTAGCCCATTGCAGGGCAATGGCACCTTCAAATAAAGAAAGAATCGAACAAGAATGCAGCATGTACTTTTGTATGTTGAGTTTTCCTCAGACATATGATTTGAAGTCAGTAAAACAGTCGTTCCTATTAACCCCGCCAATTAAGCAATACTTATTATGCTTATGATGTGAGTAGTTTTTCGTTTGCAATTGTTGTGCCACGGGCTTATCTATACTATACTATTATTAAGAATTTGTTTGTAAGTTTGTATGCAGGGGGTAACCTTCGGAACTACTGATTCGATTCCGAAAATTCTTTCACTAACGGGGAGCTGCATTATCCCCGAGTGTCATAGGCTACATTAAAACGTTCCAGTGGGTTAATTTCCGTGCGTAACGGGAGCGAAGCCGCAAGCGAAAGCTAGTGTTGTTATATAGGCACACGCTACCGTGGCAAGCGCTAATGCACTATCTTTTTTCAAAATTCAATTGCCTAGGTATCCTTGCTGAAAAAGTCTGGTAATATATATCGATTTTTCTAGATTTCTTGATTGGTGTTATTAGTTTGTGTTTGTTATAATTACAACTGCTAGAAGTCCTGAAGCCACAGCATTGTTGTTGTTGAAAGAAAGGGCACCTCTGCACAGCCGTTTTAAGATAACATATTTTATCTCTAATTATATGTTCTAATTATATATTCTATCTATAATCTATTCTAATATAATGTAATCCATGTTATTTAATATAATTCAGTGTAATCAATTTAATTTATAAAAGTTTTTATTTTTCTAATTGTGTATTTCATGTTTTAAATATTTCATTAAATTCTAATTAATTATTTGCGCATAATGTAGTGCATGCTGTGCTTTTCTGTAAGTGATGAGGCGCTTAGACTTAAGTTAGCAATGTACATATTATAATGTAACAGTGTACTCATTGTTGAGAAGCCTAATAATAAATAAATAAACATTTCTAGCAACTTATAGAATGGTTGAAAGCGTGAAAATGTTGCTTATTCGAAAACCAATATTGTTTACTACCTACAACAGACTTATTACCATTGATACTGATTTAAGTACCCAAGTAAACGAATTACACTACAAATCACTAAATGCATAAACTAATGTAAAACACCGTTTTGTTAATGTCAATTGTTTGAAGTTGACAGAAACAAAATGATGTTTTCTAAATAATGTCTATAAAGCTAAATATATTAACGAGATCGTGGCACAAACTGGGCAGTCTACAGTGCTGAAAACGATGGATCTTTAAATCTTAATGAACAAGTAATCAAATAATAAAGAATAATCTCTTCTATGCCATTCATCTACGAAAGTATTACCTGCTTACCTGTTTTAATTTTCTTTCTAGTATAATTTTATTTTACTGCCATTTTTTGTTTCTGAATTAACCTTTATGGAAAACGCAATAAAGCACGTAAAATAGCTCACGAAAAAGAGACCACAAAAAGTTGAAAGCTCCTGTAAAACTTCCGTTTAGTTCCGCTACTCCATACGAGATGGCGCTAGTAGTACGTTTGTGTCTTGAAACTTTCCTCCGTAGTTAAGCGACGGCAACTTAACACTGAATAAAACTTATTTTTCTTTTCATTTTGTTTTAAAATAATGCAACGTTAAACATTATCATCTCATTATAAACATAATGTAATTTACGATTTGGTTAATAGTTGGGTTATTAGGTATAATTTTTAATTTGTTCAAAAGTTGGTATGTGCATAAAGTTTTCACGATTATTGGTAAGCCTTGTTATTTTGCAGGATTATTATGTCCCACCTCTATTGTCCCACTGCTGGGCAAAGGCCTCCATAGCCTTCCACATAGCCTTCCACTCTTCTCTCCGTGCGGTTTTCTCTGGCCAATCTCTCAATAACATTAATAATTATTTAAAAAAAAACCTATTAAAGACTTGATTAAGGTGTACCTTTATAAAACCTTCAACATCGACGATCATACTAAGTTTTTCCTTCAACTCATCTATAAATCTTCAAAAATAATAATAAAAAATAATTTATGTCTGCGCTTATATTAAGTAGGTATTGTTTTGCTATTAATACTTCATTATTATGTTGATGATGTCAACATGGTGGGGAGTAGCGTCCTTCTGTCTGTCTATAACTGTGTCTTAGCAAGATGCTCATTCATGAACAGCCTAGGAAATACTTTTATTTTTATTTAGGGTGATTCATTTCATCTATGCGTCCCGGCTGTCATTTGTAGATCTTTGACAGCCGTTACAAGTAGTCAGTGGCCCGAAAGTTTGACAACCAGCCTTACCGGATATCGTATTGACTGAGTTGTGGAGGTCAGAAAGGCAGTCGCTTCATGTAAAATACTGGTATTCAGCTGCATTCGGTTAGACTGGAAGCCGACCCCAACATAGTTGGGAAAAGGCTAGGCAGATGATGATGAATTTCATCTAGTTTCCTTATACAATAACTGGTCGTATTTTCTAATCAGGTATAGTAATGGTTGCCTATCAATTGTTTGAAATAAGTAGTTACTATTTGTTTAATAAAACTAACGGATTGTTAACTTACCAATCATTATCATCTGCCTAACTTTTCCCTGCTATGTTGGCGTCGGCTTCCAGTCTAACCGCATGCAGCTGAATACCAATATTGTACACGGAGCGACTGCCTATCTGACGTAACTTACCATTCGTTTTTAGGGTTCGTACCCAAAGGGTAAAACGGGACTCTATTACTAAGCCTCCGCTGTATTTCTGTCTGTCTCCAGCCTGTACCTATCTCATAAACCGTGATAGCTAGAAAGCTGAAATTTTCACGAATGATGTATTTCCGTTGCCGCTATAACAACAAATACTAAAAATAAAAAAAATAAAAATATTAAGGGGGTACTGGGGATACAATAAACGTGTTTTTTTTCATATTTTTTTAAAAATAATGGTACGGAACCCTTCGTGCGCGAACCTGACTCGCACTTGGTCGTTTTTTTTTAGTTTATGTAGCCGAACTTCGTTTTTCAAGGAATGTTACAGAAACTTCAATTGTTGTCTTTTCTACTGCTGTGTGGGAGCAAATGATAGGATTTCTTTAAATGATGTGTTTTAGTTTAAAACTTAAAATCCATTTAAACAATAACATAAATCACACAAAATTTATTTATGAGCATTTAAAAACATGTTAAAGTCATCAATTTTATCTACATTTAAATGATAAACAATAAAACGAAGCATTTAATTGGCATATCGGGGGTTTATTTTGTGCCGTTGGTTAGGTATATAGATAATAATAGATTTAGTTTAATTATTCGAAAGTTTAGGTACCATAACTTAGTGGTGACTTACGATATCAATGTGAGACTATGAAAAATGTAAAACAAAATAATCTTCTGCAGTTCTGCTATTCTAAGTAAGCAACATTGAATCACTAGTTCGGCGACGAAAACATGACGTAGAAATAGGACCATTGCCCCGTTTTTGAGTTGAGTATTCTAATATAGATCTACTTAAATTGCAATGAAGGTCAAGAAGCAACCTTTTCTCAAAATTTCAACTCAATTACTTACCAAAATTCATTGCCGGTTGGCAATGAGTATGAAATAGCTTAAGCATATAATGTACCTAACTGTGGTGATCGTGCACACCAATTGCGTAGAAAGCATAATTTATTTTCAATCATCAATCTTCACAATCCTTAGGACGCTAGGGGTGATGGTAGAGGTGATATAACAACAACGTACAATATTCATTGGTCTATAATTATATTCTAGACTAATATTGTAAGTTTAGTTGTTTGGGGTAATCTTCAGAACTACTGATAAATTCTGTTAATCCGTAAATTCTTTCACTAATGGGAAGCTACATTATCCCTGAGTCTCATATGAAGCTATATTTAAATCGTTCCCGTAGGGAAATATTCGACCATAACGGGAGCAAAGCCGCGGACAACAGCTAGTTAAAAAAAAAGGAAGTTAGGTACCCAACGAACGACACACGTCTCTACCTAGCTACCTAAAAACGCCATTTTAATAACTCAAGAGAAAAAAACGCCACGTACAATATACATCAAATGCCACTTTCAACCCTGTAATTTCAAATACACCCCATACTTTAGCCAATAAGACTGAAACTCCTATTTCTTAGTCCACACCCTGTGCAGTGTATAAGCGTGATTGCCCTGAAGGCGGGGCGCACTGAAACATGCAACCGGGCAATAATTAACATTGCGAATATTATCGACTACTCACCGTAGTTTAAAACATCAATTTGTGCTTTAAAATGCAGTTAATGTTTGTTATTTTCTTTACTTTTCAATAATCTACAAAGGACTTTTTTCGCACCTATAATTATTTGCGAAAAAAGTCCTTTTTAGATTATTGAAAAGTCCTTAATGAAAAAGTCCTTAAATGATCCTTTCTTGCCTTCTTTTCCTTTTTCCTTTCTTTGTATATGATGTTTTTTTTATGGTGGTCGTTTAATTATTTATAATTGACAGCCTTGTTATTTATTACTACTATAGGTAGGTTTCCTTGGTGTTGTGCCCTGTTTCCTGGTATGTGTGGCTCTTATGCAGGTCGTCCGCAAGATCTTCTGTAGGTCCATTGCCCTGATGAATGATGCCGCCGTCGACTGTGTTATAAGCTTTCTGGAAGTCCTAACCTATTAACTCGAAACTCTCAGGCTATAGACGGTAAAAAGCAATATACAAGGTGTAAACGGACCCTTCACAAAGTCGTCAACCACGCATTATGAACAAATTTAACTTTACGCAAAAATGATTGCTGGGAAACGACTTTTTTTGGGGTTAAAAATCACGTCTAAGGGTAGGACTCAATGTAACGCTCTCAAAACATTGTGCTGATGGGTGGATTGAATAGTACGGGGGAGGCGTTTAAAGTAAAAATGTTACATTAATAACGTGTATTTAAAACAAAACTTGTGAAAAAGTTGGAACTTTGACCCCCGACATCTCCGTAACTAGAAGGTTCCCAAGTATGGTCCAGAATACCAAAATGTTCGCAATGACGGGGAGACCAAGTGCCTTTTGGCTTCATTAAGGGTCTTGTTACACCCATTATGTAGTTGCCAAATTTCTTTTTCTGGTGCTGTGTCTCCTGTTACTGAAAGTTCGTCTTCAAACCTGTGATTCTTCTGTTTACTTTACATCCTAAGCAACGTCAAACTTATGTCACTTATTGAAGAAGAATTCGCCATACAGGTCTTCTTGACTGATAATGTTAATCTCTGAGGAGCTCGTGGCTAAATAATAACTGCTCAGATCAATCTTCAGGTTAAGCCGCGCTTGCCAAGGTCGGTCTGTGGATGGGTGACCAGTCATTATATAACGAGTTTCTTCCGTGTCTCAGAAAGCACGTTAAGCCGTTGGTGCCGGCTGTCATTCGTAGATAGAACACGTAGTCAGTGGCCTGAAAGTCTGACAACCAGTCTTACCAAGGGGTTACTGTTGTGGATTGTGGAGTTCAGATAGGCAGTCACTCCATGTAATACCGGGATTCAGAGCGACCCCCAACATAGTTGGGAAAAGGCTAGGCACATGATGATGTTCATCTCTGAATAAAAGAACAGAACTTAGAAACGAAGCTACAAAAAAATCTAGTCTTTTGCTTCTACTGATAGTCAGGTTAACTAAACATACCTGGATAGAGGACTGTTTTCGCACCGAATAAAAAATATCTCGTCCCTACTAAGTGAAGAGTTGCAAGTCTTCAAATGTTTGAGAATAGGATTTTTTGTACATCTTTTCTGAGTTTTGTCTGTGAAGGTATAATATCGGTGATTATTTTGATAGTGAGAAAGGCAATGGACGAAAGAAAGTACTCAAGTGCCTTTGGATTCCCGAGGTTGAATCACCTTTTGAAGCTCATACCCGTGACGATAACCATTATGACAAGTAACAGGTACTTCCATGCAGTTAGAGCCATAAAGAATCTATCGGTACTCTTTTGTAAGAAAAATTCAATCGATTTTGATAAAAACCTCTTTTCGATTAAACTTGACAAAAGATGAAAAAGTTGCAATACAGATCTTTACGGCAAAAATTGTAGGATAAAATGTGTCGAAGGTTTTTATTAGTTTGTAATAAAGAGTAAAATAGACACTCGTAACTAGATTTCCACAATTTTTGTTGGATTTGTCAACAAAAGAGGTGTTTCCGAATTTGTGTCGAATGCTTTATTTTCGGTCCATTTTGCCGACGAAGAGCTGTGGCACTCAATTAATCGCTAAATTAATTTTTAATGTAGTTTTTTTCTGTTTCTATTTCTTCATAGCATCTGAGTCTTATATTTTCTTACAAACTAGGAAGCTAGGCATCTTGCTGGTAACCATTTTGTCCTGAATACGAAGCGGCAATTCAGTATAAGTAATATTCATCAAAGATTAAAAACTGATGGTTTTATAGACAGTTGTATTTTTGCAAGAAAAAAAATGGAAGGAGTAGTTTCCATAACATTCAAATTGTAGTAGGTAAAGTAATTAGGATCTAATTAAACTTAGGAAGCACCTCTGTGAATGACGGTTCTTTTAAGTTTGTTCAGCGCTGTCTGAGCACTAAGACCACTTAAGTTCTAGTTACTGACTGGTACACCTTTTTAACATGATAAGCATCGTACTACACAACATAACATCACGCCTGTAATCCCCGAAGAGTTAGGCAGAGGTGTACCTAGTAGTACACCCACATTTCGCCAGTTATGTTTAAGTCCCATGTAATAGTAGGCGAGCATTTTTTCAACCGGGCACAAATCCAGACTCCGTGGCTGCTACTGAGGAATTCCTGATGGAATTACGTAAAAAAAAATTCCCCGACCCGGGAGTCGATCCCAGGATCGCATGCTCAGCAGTCGCGATTACGACCACAAGATTAACGAGACATCGTACGAAACGAAAACCGAAACGAATTTATAACTTATAAAGTTATGTATAAGTTTTTAATCACTTATCCATACTGTGATGACCTTAGTGTGGTTACTTAAATATGACACAAATAATTGTAAAATTCATACGACACTTTCAACTTGTCCCCGTATATGATCCTATTGTATAGTTCTATGTTCAGCAAAAAGATCTCCATAGTTTCCTAAAAAAGGTTCTTAATCATCAGTGTAAATCAAATTAACAGTAGCGTCATTCAGTCTGCTAATAACTTCGATTACCAGTCCGTCTGCCAGCAAGTGCCTGACTCCACCATTTGTTAAAGTGAGGTCATACTTCGACCTATTTTCTTCGCCACCGTCTGATATATTGTGTATAATTAATAATGTAACAAGTACCTTCCTAAAACTACGGGAATTTTCCAAAATTTACACTAACAGAATTAAATGTTTTTTTACAAGCCTCTGCCCGCGAATTCGGCCGCGTTGAAGAAACATACCGTATAGCGAATAGCGTAGTATTATACCTACCAGTAAATAAAATATATTTTTAAATCAGTTGGAGGAGTTTTTGAGAGTTTTTAAACTGACATGGTCACTAACAATATCATTAACACTGAAAACGGGATATTTACGATTTGCAGTTGCAAGCACCATGATCACGGATAAACGGTGTATCCGTGATCATGGTGCTTGCAACAACTCCGTAGTATCAGAAACTCAAAACAAATAGAAAAATATAAAAAAAGGTAAATATCCTGTTTTCAGTGTAAATGATGGTTTTGGAGAGTACCTCCTACATCAAAACTTACTATTTTAACTCCCCTCTTTAATGACTGTAGATTTGCGTAATTAATAAGTCTTACAATAACTAGATAAGCCTGAATTAACTCAGCTTCTTCCTAAGCTTAGTTCATCTTCAATTTATCTGTAGACACAGCAGCCGCAGCATCATCTTTATAATATCTCGACGCATTAACTACAAATACCTTGGAAGTTGAAGTACCGTAAGGAATCTCTAAACGCCACAGACATAGCCAAGTCGTAAGATCACATGTTTTGCAATTTATACTGTTATTGTATCTTATTTGAAAACTACAATATCATCAATAAAATTAACTTGAGGAGAACTTTTCAAGTTATTTTAATATTAATGGAGAGTTTAGAATAAAATGCGATGTTAAATTAATCAAATACGAAACTAATTTCTTTGAAATATGTTGGATATATTCTACAACAATTTATTAAAGAAAATGTCATCTAAATATACATTAATAAAAATTATAAAAAGTTTTATTGTTTTCTTGTTACAATTGTTCTACAGCACTAAATTGAGGCAGCCCTGGTAAGTTATAAGGATACTTGTGATGGGGTTGCCTCGCAACTTGACATGGATTACAATCTACAATGTTGAGACATAATTATAAAAAAAAAGTTTAGGTTCGAGGACGTTACAAAATTAACACTGTATTCATTTTTTGGGAGGAATGATACCTTTCTGTGATTTAGTAGTCCGGAAACCGTAATACCGTGTAGTACCTAGTGTAATTGATTGAAAGGCATTTCAATACACAAATTTACTGTTGCACCTGGATCTGGTAATAAGTCGACAGTAAGTCTATGAGCAGTCTTTGGTTTTCCATCTCACTCTGGATTTGAAAGCATTGTTACTTAGCCAGTGTTCCCGGTTACAAGTATTCACAGATTCCGCTGCAAGTTTTACCAAAAACATTCTATAAAGTGATTGGAGTTAAATTTATTTGAAAAGTAAATACCTACAAGGAAACTTGAAAAATTGTGTGTTAGATTATCTTACAGATGTGTGAAATTGTTTTATCTACAAACATACTTAAGATAAGATACAAATCTATTAAATAAATTGCTATATTTCAATGTCTGTCTGTTTGATAATAAATCAAAACTATAGTAAATGGGACAGTAGACGAAAACTGTGGTGTTTTTATATAAAAGTGGCAATAAGACTAATAGGAGAAGGATAAATGATTGTTTCTGCTTTAATCGTAGACATTAACTAATTAGGAGAAATAAAACTATCTTAAAGTTAACGTTTGTTGAAAAAATACCTACAAGCGAATGTGCGTCATGCAAGCCTGACCCTTTATGAATTTGTTCAGGTCTTCGTATAAATTAAAACCTTTTGTTTAACTTTACTATGCGCTCCGCTAATGTATAATATAAATGCTAAGTAGTCATAAAAGAATGAAAAGGAAGCAGTTACACCCATATTTCATTTTCTTATATAGGAGAATTGATTTGTATTTTTTTTTGTCCCGTGTAGTAGGTATAGTTTTAAGAAGTTTCAAAATACAAAGATTGAATCTGAACGATGAATGGACGCGGGTGAGTGTAGCCATCACAAAGTTTTCACATTAAGCACTTTTACCTACGGCCGTCCTACGTCGGAGGTGACCGCGCATGCGCGCAAACCAACCAACGACACACTTGTTATTATTAGAAAGGATTCTGTAAAATGTTCAGCTGATTACAGAGAAAAATCTTGAATAAAATTTAACATCTTTAAGATGTTTAAAATAAATAAAGATCCAAAGTCATCCCATTGGCGCGCTCCAAACATACACAAGCGAGCATAAACCGTCGAACGCCGATACCTAACTCACAACGCGTTCCGTGCGAGAGGAACTCAGCAATTTTGATTAGGTACAGAACAGAAAATCCGAACAGAGGAAAACTCTCATGTAATTGCCGCAAAAACCGTTGAAAAAACGCGCACGACCGTCTGTGTCGACGCGCGCGCGCGGAGTGGCGGGCGGAGAGGCGCACACACGCGCAGCGCCGGGCGGCGCGCTCGCCGGCGCCGGCTCCCATTGGCGCGGCGCGCGGTGGGCAGTACGCCCCGCCCCGGCGTCGGCCCAGCTCGCGCGGCCCGCGGCAGTGTCCGCCAGACTGCCGAGCGCGCCGGGCCTCCCGCTTCCCCGCGCCTCGCTCGGCCACGCCGCGTCCCGTGATCGAACCATACAAAACCTCTAGTTAACATCCGTCGCGAGTGCATTATGACACTAGTGAGCTAGCGGGCCGCTGTGACGGTGTCAGATAATTGATGTGTATGTGTTCACGTGCTAGTGTGTTGTGTTAGATTGGGCCCGTGACGAAAAACGTTCGTGGTGGCCAGCGGAGCCTTGCACCCGGGCTCGGGCCGAGCTTTCATGGCTCAGCCTAGGGTATGTACACTGATGATCAGTACACAAACAACACCACACACTTACCCAACCAGTATGACAGCTGCGGCAGTAGTACAGTTGATAGCCTAGAGGCGATAAATCCTAAATCCTTAGATAATGACATTATGATAGTTGATAATGATAGTAACAACAGTGACAAGTGTTCAAAACAAAATAAACCTCGGGAATCACTTGTTGGTCGCGTACTGACGGAGGGTGAACTCGTTGATGATAAACAAAGTAAGGCAAATCAGAATAGAGACATGTTTCAAAAATGGTCAGACGTTTGTAACGACACATTAGGCGTGTTCAACAGCAGGGAAGTTGTTATAACAAGTAAGACGCGTTCGGAATACATAATGGCAGTTGAGAGCCGCTCTAACACCGCCGACGCATTACCGGTGATAATGAAAACGAAATGAATCCATTATGGACGTAAAACACTCTGTGATAATGTAATCACGACGGTATCTCTCACTCAATAAAAACTTTTAACTGTGATATGAATGAGCGATTCCATTACGGTTCAGTGGTAGCTTTAGTGGGCAGTGACGTCTTCGCAAGATGTGGAAGCGGTCATAAGAATAAATCGGATTGATGCATATATGAATAAGTCTCCATATTTTGGACACCTGACGGAATAGCAACTCCGGTTTATAAATCGGGATAACAAATGGGATAAAATGGCGTGCAGCGGGGAGTCTATTGTTGAATGCTCTCTTACGGGCGTTAGGGATGGGACATGGTGGAGTCTGTGGAGTTACAAGCGGCTTTAAACGCACAGTTTGTCACAAAAGAGTATCTCAGAAACCGACAATAAAATTCAATTGACAATGAAAAGGAAAAACTTTTTTTGGTGCGCGCCACAAAGACGTGCCCCTAACGGAACTCTTGGGGACAACTTTCTAAAGAGTTAGGGTTGTACTGTTTTTGCTGTAGGAAGTATAAAAGTTTTAATCCTTCTTTGTTAAGAATTTAGTATTATTAAATGATAAATGTAAATAACCAGCAACCCATTAAAGTGTCAAATAAAATGTTCTTGTAGATTTTGGGAGATGTTGCTAACAAAATATATGATCATTATGTTTATTCAATATTATGCATAGATTGGATAGCGAACAGTGGTAGGTATTTACGTATGTAAGTGTAGTATTCAAAAAGCTCAGTTGTCTTTTTGGCCTTTAGTACCATTGACAATATTTCATTAAAACCAAAATGGGACTTGAAATGATGACCAAACCAAGAAAAATCCTCGATGAACTTTAAAGAAATTACCATCACATGAATTGCAAATCAAACATCTATAATAACAATAAAATATAAATAAACAGGGTTATTAAAAATCGACAACAATTAATAAAATCTGTCAAACGATACCCAATTGGAAACGATTCGCGGTTCATAAATTAGTTGAACACATCTAAAACAAATTGTATTCGATTCATTGATTCCTCCGACGGTCGTAAAACTTCCTCAAGTACCTTTATGAAGTACTAGCTTTTATCCGCGACTTCGCCCGCGTAAAACACATTCTACAAAAGTGTAGCTTTCCATCAGTGAAAGATTTTTTGAAATCGGATAAATAGTTTCAGAGACCTCTTTATAAAATAAGTACCTATAAAGTCACTATCATAATAATATACAGCTTTAGATAAAATTCTCAAAAAACAAAATGGCCGCTTAAATGCCTAAAGGTAAAGGACCCTTAAATATTAAATTCATAGTCATAGGTCCCGCCGCACTAATGCACACCAAAATTGCGGACAAAAAATCGACTATTTCGATTTCCTGCGTAAATTCTTAAGTTTCCATGTTTTTGGACTGAGAAAAAGTGGACGATTACTACAGTTGATTTGCAAAAGTTTAGGTGCAGGACGTGTAGGAGTCTTTCAAAATTGTATCTTTGTATTCTCATAGGTTTTGGCAATCCCTGAATAATGTGGTTTAATTCCGCTAACGTTAATTGAAGTTTACATATCTTTTTCAGCATAATATGTGTATGAAGCATTAGTGATTTTACATGTCAAAAATAGCATAAGCATTGTCTCTAAATTACTTGACTATCTGTGTTTATCAAAAAGTCATATTGAACTATTGCAAATCGTATCGAATCTCTTCTTTGGCCGTGATAACTATGTGTAGCAAACTTTCATGTGATGGGTAAAAATATCACTCCTTACCAATCGATAGAAAAAAATATAAAACATTAGTTGTAGGTAAGTAAAGTTAAAATCCAATTCCACCGTAATAATAACTTTATACACGGCCAGAGTTTAGGTATTTTCAGATTAAAGAAAAAATAATTGGACACATTTGAACTGTGTTAGACGCCATATTGGTACTCATATAATTTATATAATAATTGTATCATATAATGGCATAACGTTTAGCATTAGCCTAGTTATGAAGGTATGCGATTACCATTAATTTTGAGGCCGAGATAGTTTATATCGGATTCATTTTAATAAAATTGATATAAAAAGGTAGGTAGCAGAAGTTTCGATTTAAGAAAAATACAATGAGAATGTTTTACTATAAGACCTCCAGCAATGGGAGTACAGGTTACTAAATAAATGTTTTGGTAGGAAAACGGAGACTTAAGAGTTATGATTGTAAAATACGGATTTTAACCTTTGCACAATATGTACCTACCAAAGATGTACTACTACATAGATGATGTTATAGTTTTTCTAAAAGTTATTTTGTGCCATTAAAATGATATTATTTCCATTTAATCAATGTTTTTGTATGCAATTACACACGAAACGGAAAGTTACACACACTGTTAAACACCTGTGCAATGAAACTCGAATATTTATTGAAAATAAAAATATTCACTTCATGACGTTGAATGAGAAAAATAGTTATGTACATAAGTGTAATATTTTCTGTGAGTACATTCGAATACACATGCATGTATACTTAAAATTCGGATTTTTTTAACAAGAAAAATACATTTTTCCTACATACCTACTTAATATGTTTTTAGGATGCAATTATTGAGTTCTGTTTATAAAGTTAAAAAACAATATAAAAAAATATAAAAAATACCGTATTATAAGAATATACTGAACGTTACTAACAAATAGACATTCCCGTATAGGTACCTACTCTAAAACTTAAATATTAATTGCATAACCGCGTACGATAAATAAAGATGATATGAATTTACATAAATTATAATTTAAATCGCTAAAGTAGCAAACAAGATAAAACATTAATAGTAGAGGAAAATAATAACGCGTTTGTTTCGATAATTTCGTTTCTGGCACTATTGCTAAAACAGACTTCGCAAAAAAGTACAAGACAAACCATGATATAGATAAATAGTATAATTAACATGTTACAAAAATACATTAACTTTTAACATTGTTGAGTTTAAAGAATTTTGTATTTATTTAAAATGATTAATTTCTGTTTTTCTTATATACAGTCCATAAAATAATGGACACCGTCGGTAAAGGAAGGTGGAGTTTTGAAAACTTTAAAGCAATTATAATTCTGTTTATGTTATTTTAATTTTTAGTGTGATGATGACCTGTTTATTGTTTCTAGTAAATCGGACAATGACACCTAAATTTCTGTTATATAGTTTGTTTAAAACCGCTTTAAATTAATTATAGTAAGATTGAAAATCCGTCCGTTTAGTTCGAGCACGGGGAACTTCAGACAAAATAAAAGCAAATACTAAATGCTACTAATTTAGTCTGGACTAAGTATTGTATCATGACTACAATAAAAGTACAATAAAAATCTATTCAAATTAAATACCACAACAATTAGCACCGTTACACATTATCTCCTAATTTCAACGGTAAACCAAAATTGGTAAACAACATACGATAGCAAAAAGGCGCCATTTCTCGCAATTATCGATCATTACGCAATAAAGTTAACAAAAATTAATTCACACGTAACTGAACCAAATTATATTTGCACAAGACTTGTCCGTTCATTGTAAACGGTGGTATAATCGTAAATTTTACGATATACCAGATAAGGATATCAATTTGTCTACTAATAGTTAGTCATAATCGGCGATACTGCTGGTTTTCGGCGGTGGCCCACTAAATAACGTGATAACATGTGTACTGGATACGGTGTGTTGACTTGTTCCTGTTATAAATACGTGTATCTGTGGTATCTATGCGATACGCTTCAATATTAACAATATTTTGTAATTTTTCCCAATTTTATACACGCCAACATAAATTACGAATGTGGTCGCGCTGCATTGATGGACACATTAACAATTGATTTGACCTATTTCCGTAAATAATATTTTAAATACTTTTTCTTACTAAATACACTTTTTTATTACTAGAAAAAAATAGTCTCTACCTGTAAATAAATAAATCAGCTGTTTCTTCTAAATAGTTTGTTGCTTGAATATTCTAAAAAGTAAAAGAGAAACAATTATAATGGAAAAAAACACTAAGGATGCACATCACATTATACACAACGGTATTATAATACTCATCGAATGTGAAAAAAAGATTATGGTGAAAATCTTGAAAGACAAAAATACTCTAACGGCCATTATAAGCGCAATAAAAGTGGTTAAATAAAAAATATTTTATGTTATCTTTTGACCAATCTTGCCAACATGAGGGATGTAAAAACAATTTATGATCCATAAAATTTTCGGCAAAATCATTAAACTTTTGCAATTAAACGTCTAAAGTATTTATATTTCCGATGCATTATAGGAACAATGTACTTAGATTCTAATCAAATAATCATGTGAAAAATGAAACAAATACAATTTGTAAAACATTTTTCTTATAACTAAAAACTGTTTTAATTACTCTACGCGCAAAATGTCGTGTTTTTGTGGTAACCTGCAGGAAAACATGACAACCATCACAATAATTAACGAATAGATTTCTTAAATTGATCTAGGACCCACATTTTCTCATAAAATACACTTTAAACAAAAATAAACAATAAGAAAAACATAACTCAAGAGATTCTGTCCATAGTATTTTTCTGTAAAAAAGAAAAAATATATAACTTAGGGCAAGGGAATAAACACCTGGTATTCCAACGATGTAATACTTCAAAAACTAGATAACAAGAACCATAACGAACATCTGAGATCAAAAAATAAACAACTTTATCTATGATCTCTTCTAAACTAGAGTAAGTCAAAAGCTCAAAATAGGATAGTTTGGCTTCAAAAAAGTTCTAACCAAAAAAAAAAGATTATTTATGGACTAGCTCTCGGTCCGTCGCATGTCTACTTGTAAACAACTATCCATCCTACACGGTCCTTTTTACAACTTCTGTACTAAAACAGCTGATGGCCATTGTACCGTACCACCTTTTCCCAAGAATACAAATATGGGCATAGAAGTACACTATTATAGGTCAAAAATAAAAAGTATAGGTGGAGGAAGGACAAGTTTTCACCAATTACAAAATAAAATTAATTCCCCCCAAAAATCATATGTTTGCCGGCCGCCATTTTATAGTATCTTTTCTCTAAGTCTTCGGCGCCAATCTGCGGGCGTTTCGGCCATTCCTAAAACATTAAAACTTATTATTGGCACTTATTTCAACAGTAAAGATAACACCAGTATTGTATAGGCAGTTCTGTTCACATTACGCGATAAAAAAACGCTCGATTTTATGTTTTAAGTGTTGAAAAATGTCCCGCCATTGCTTGAGGTATAAGATAACGTGGCAACATTACTGTTGTCTTTTTTTTTCGACTTTTTCAACGCTGGCAACATTGCGAAACCTGCAGCTAAGTTACGACGTTGTATGGGAAGTGAAATAGATAATAAAATATAATTGAGTGTTGCCACTTACGATTATTTTTATCGGCTTAAATGGTACTATTATATTTTCATTAATAATGTGCAGCGATTAACTAGTTTTTGTCGGTCGAAATTATTTTTTCATTACGGCTTACTTGTTGCTGCTGGCAAAGTTATATGTAAAGATATTCATAGGTCATTAAAAACTACAACTACAAAAATAAAAAATACTGCCACTGGGCGCCATTAGGCCTTTTTGTACACATCATCAATATAATAGCAAATAGACAAAATGCTCTGATTGTGCCGGAAACATTTTGGGACTCATCACCATATAACTGTATCTTACTGTTTTAAACTTCTCAAGTGAGGATCTACTATCAAAACATCAATTGAACTCAAGAAAAGTGTCATCGAAATGTTTATGGGTACTTGATAGAACCCGCTTGCTAAGTCTGACGAAAAAATACATCAATTAGCTTTAAATTGTTTCTTAACATGAAAAATAAAGCCTTTAAACTAGTTTTATAAATTATGATTTTATGATGCACCTATGCAATGCCGTCGCATTTAAAAATACTGTTGTATAGAATAAGCTTTCTTTTAGTTGATCTTAAATATTTGGTAGTACTAACCTATTTCTACTGAGACAATGTCCCTGCATAAGGAATATTGTAATCATTCACAAGGTCCTTACTCTAAATCCTACTTTGAACTTGATTCAGCTTTCGAAAGCCAAGTAGATACCGGATACATTCTCAGATGGACCACTGATTGTAAAGCGCAATTTAACAAGGCACAGAACATCTAAAATCTCCATGTTTAATTTAAATATAAAACGGTCAAGCGCCCCAAGTTGACCATATAAATAATCTTTGATGAATTATATAACTCAGTATACGACAATATGATATATTAATATAATAAAGTAAAAAACCGGAGAGACCACTTCGGGGACATAACTTTTTAATGGCCAGAAATATAGCTATTTACCGGAGCCGGTCGGTCAGCCGTAGGGCCTAAGACCAGCCACCAATGTGGGCGTAGATAATACACATATATCGGTATTGTTTAATGGATCTAAGGAAAAGATCGGAGACATTGGAGATTACACTAATGTGACGTAATGTACGTTTTTATTCCTCTCCGTGTTTTATTTCTTGTGCCCGATAAAGATTGTCCGACTTGAAACTGTATTGAAACAGTCCCAGCTTTTAATATAATGAACAATATTGATGGCGCACACGATTTTCTCTCGACAGTTTAATGAACGGCGACGCACTCTTGATATTTTATAATAGTTAGATTTATGATTGCATTCGCAAATGTAGGTATGCAATAAATTGGTTGCTTATACAAACTGACGAACATGTGTTCAGCTATAATATGTAGGAAATACTATTCAAGATATGATTTTATATGCTTTTATAGAGCTAGTCCTGTTACATATAATGTTTTATTCGCGCACTATCGGACGCGCACTCTTAACATAATTCCGACATCAAAATCAATTGGAATCAGTCTGATGCTCGACGCGCTTTATAAACGCACCCACTAATTTGTTATTTAAATTTTGCTGTTCGATTCCATTTTTGAATTGGGATTCGCGACGGGCCGAGCGCGGCCGAGCGCTCTAGATGCTCGGCTCGCATACCGAGCACCCGAGGGCAGGTACCCGCTTCTCATTGTTTTATTCGCTGCGCGTTCCATTTTCAATTTGAATATCGCTGTTCATTTTCGAATTGGCTCTTTGTAGACGCGCGTTAATTGCGCACTTTAGATTCAACGGTAATTCGCGCGATCGCTAATTTGAGGGTTTATTGTTGGCCGAACGACTGACATCCTTTTTACGCGCACACCCCGTGAATTACTGATTGATACGCGCCGTTCTAGTCAAAATACTATACACCATCAAACGCCGTAAATCAGCGTGATCCCGTCTGGCGACAGTTATTTGGACGCTCATATCGAAATATGTTTCCTACTCGCATATTCATGTCACGCTATTTCTTTTGCTGATCAAACACTACTAGTTTATCGCGCGATCGACAAATCCTACCGCGGTGACTCCCGAAACGATATAATTCCTCTAACACGCCGACGGGATCTAGATACAGATTAAATAATATTAATTGAAGTAACATGACTCGGCGGTTCCGTGCGAAGGGCTGGAACAATGCGCGTCGAGTGCTGGCCGGCTGTAGGGCAGCGCGGCCCAGCGCTCCATGTGTACGAATCGAACGTTCCATTTTTAAAAACTTGTTGTTCGAATTTTTTCCGAATCCTTTTTTGATATCTCGTTCAGCCTCGTCTTTTTTCGGGCTGCGATAACGAGGTTTGAAATTGGAATCACGACGGTCCGTTACTAGGCTATTTAGCGCGCGCTTTTCTTCGTTGACACTTTTTAAAAATATGGCCGCCGCGAGATGAATAGTCGGCCGTTACTGGTAATTAGTGAGGCTTATCTTTTAGATTAGTGTTGCTCGGCACTGCGTATTGTATCTATTGATTTATTTAGTTAACCGTGTGTCGGTTGTTTTCGTCGGCGGCGTGTTCGGTCACTCCGGCCGGGGCGATGACCAAATTATTGCCAAGAACGAGTCCCGCCGGTGGCTGGTCACCGACGCGCGTTCAATTCACATGATCCCGCGGCGTCTGTAAATCTTGATAAAACATTTTAGACGAAATTAAAAATTCTCTTCGGCCAACTATTTGTCGGCGTTAACGAGGTTGACATCGCATCGGTGTTAGACTATCGCGGGTGATTAAAAATAAAAACAGTTTTTCACTTACAAATGTTATCTGACGAAACAATTTTATTTATAAGACAGACGTAACACACTTAACATAAATCTGAACGCGGCCGTAGCACTTTACAGATTATACAAAACTAAAATACCTAAAGCGAACGCGTCCGAGCCGCGATGGTACAAAAGACAAGCAACCCGGCTCGGTTCAGAAATGCGTCACTCACAGAATTCGAAGTTTAAATAGTCAATCACGAGTGTCGGTGTGGCTAATCTCGCATTCACAGCCACAATAGAGGTAACGAACGGACAAACGGACAGACGCAGTAATAAGCGGCGCGTGGGCGGCTCCGCGGGACAATGTCAACCTTATTTATGATGATACACATTTTTCGGACTTTTTGCCCGACGGCCCTATCGGCTCGAAATTGGAATTTTCTTAGAATAAGTGAGCATTTTAACGAGGCGTGGCAAGCGCGCTCATTTTATTATTAACATGGAAATCCTTTAAGTAGTTAAGTATGTCCTTATTTTAATACTTTGAATAAAAGCAAAAAGATACTGCGGCCGTCGCGTCGAAAGGAAATCGTTATCTTAACGAGCGCGTATTTACGTGAAATCTGACTGGGAGAGAGTCTCGAACTGTCCCTTGAGTGCAGCAGCCGATAAGAGGGCACGGCTATCGTCCACGGTTCATGTGCCAGCTATTGACCTCACTGTTTACATTACACACGTAAGATATTCATATTACGCAGAATTACGATAACCAAAGCATATTAGTTTCAATTTGTAAACCTAATCGCAGGTCCACGGGGTTAATGGTCGCTTAAAATTAATTTTAATGTACTTAATAAAAAAAAGTTTAATTGCGCGTCTCTGATAAGCTGTAAAAAATACTTTATCAAGAAGTCAGCTGATACAGATTTACCGCTCGCGAGACGGACATTACCGCGGCTGTGTTTTATAGAGTTCAAATTAAAAATGGAATGGGAAGTAAAACTTTCATCCGCGGCCTTAAAACAAGTGCTAACGTTCCCCCCGCGGTACTTTCTGAACGATAAATCTGCTCGCGAATCGACCGAATTCGAGCGCCCGGCATCGCTCACAGTTCTATTATTAAAAAAAGCAAGAAGAAAAACATTCTAGGCGTAGAATGGATATCGAAGCGATTCGGCTCGAGAGCGGCGCAACCTTACTCGAATTTAGAACGGGCCCTACGAGATTCGAATTCAAATATAGAACAGTGAAGTGTTGCCAGTAATTAAGGTAGGTGCGCAGCGTTCGGATACGGCGCGCGATTGGTTTATTGACACGTGTTAGCGCTGTCGCGTCGGTGTCGTGCCGCCGTGTCCCCATGCGGATGGGCAAATGGAATAATGGACGTCTGGGCCCGCATCCGCCGCGGGAGTCGGATACAACTCTTGCAACGCTCTGGATACAATTTTTCAATTAAATCGACCAGACAGAAGATCCCTAATAGGTGTCGTTAAGAAGTCGTGTGCCCGATTTTCGAACTGTCCCCGTAACGAGGCCGTTTTATTAGTATTTATGGTCGTGAAACAAACGCATGGAGCATTCTTTGGTCTCTTACGCTGTGTGTATCATGAATGAAACGGAATTTATGACTAGCGCCCGCTATAATGTTGTGTCGCTGGTAAATTGAAGAGGTCGCAGTCGCGGCGTTAATTCCCGACTCGGCTGGCACATCTCAATCCGGTCGGCTAATATTTTAATACACAAAGATTTTTCTAAGTTTTACGGTCGTATTACGTTCGAAGTCGAACGGGACGCAGTAAAATTCGATACGAGCATCTCGCAGCGTCTAACGACGCTTGATTTACCACTATCAATTTAAAGAAAACATAAAAACACACCTGAATGATTGCTACCTACCTCGCTTTAATGTATCATTTTTATAGTGCCAATTTATGCCTGTAACAAGTATTGTTTGGGAATTAACCAGTGTTTTTTTTTTGATGTGGCAATTGTCAATTATTATTATTAGATGTATGCTATTCATATGCATTATTCACTGTAACGAATCGGTTCTGGTGGCCCCTCAGCCGTGTGAATAGGTTGCCAGATGACAGCAAGGCGACGGCTATATGCGGCAGGGGGCGAGCGCGAGAGGGACAGGCGACGCTAAGGGTGGCGTTCATCATGTCCCACCCCGCGTCGGGCACAAGTGACGGTTCTGTCTTCCCCAACTGCCTGCGTTCGAAAACCTCGTCTAATTTTATCTACTTTTTATATATAAGCGCTTTCCGTGGTAGAGGCAACGCAGAGCAAGACGCCCATCTCACCGCGACGTTTGAACGTATCATTCATATCTGTTGCCGCAAAAGAGTTAATTTTTTACTTCTTGGAATCGACCTACGCTAATCTCGTAACCGCAAGTCGTAAAAAACGATAACCCCACGGCCACGGGCGTTTCAAGCAAAATTTAAATAACTGAAGCGATTAATAACGGCGAGCTTAATTAGCGCAACAGGGTTCTGAACTCATCAGCGTTTGACGGGATGACGTATGCGCTGCCCCCACGACAATGCACGACCCACCAAAATTTTAATCATATTTTGATAGTGTTAAAGGAACAAATCGAAGAAACAGTATGGCGCGCAAAAACCGGCCGCTCCGTAAACTTATTACACTGTAAGATTCCCAGCAAGAAAAAACCACAAGAATGTCATTTAAAAAAATTAAAACGCTAAGATGCTTATTTTTTCTTTATGGCAACCCAAATGGACTAAAGGTTATCTCGATGGAAAAAAGGCGGGACTGAGCGATTCCATTTTTAAAACGTATCATTTAATTTTGGAACCGGCTCTCGAGCCGTCAAAAGGTAGTCATTACACGTTTTGTGGTGGACGATTCTTAGCGCCCGCACATTACACAACTATTTATGAATTATGGGCTTTATTGACAAAAATGTTGTTTATGGACTGAGAGCGCTGGCAACACCGTTTGGAGTCAAGCAATTGGGCCACGGACTGGTGATTGATTGTTATGCCTCTTGTTTGAGATTGTCGAGTGGCTGACATGTCTAAATGAGACCGATCTTATTAAGACAACCTCTAAGCAACCGTTGATAGAATAAAGAACTGATAGAATCAGCTGGGTAGCCAGACCTTTTTTTATTAAAATAAAAACACTGGCAGACAATCAACCAAGCTTGAATTATGGCTCGTTGCGTTGGAATTTATGATGCGCCCTGTGCAAGAAATTCAGGGACTGCACAAGCATTTCAAACGTCAACAAAACCTTGGAGATTCACACGGAAATCCACATCAGGTGTCTCTGGAGCAACAAAAACAACTTTCAGAGCCACCGCGCCAAACGGACATCCCTTCGACTTTTTGCTGCTGGCAATTCCGGAGTTATTTCATTTATTAATTGTCAGCGTTGTAATTGTGGCGAGGTGTGAATATGATCAGGTCAGAATTTTAATTACCCGGTATCCATACGTGATGTAATGCGACCTAAAATGTTATGGGAAAATAATTTATGGATCTTTGTGTGTTGTTCTTTGGCGTTGAAAATGTTGTGGTGTGAGTGAGCAGATGAGAATGTCCGCCATATGTCAACCGCCCACGCGAGTGACGTCACCGTGTGACCGTCACTATTTAGATTGATTGTGGTGGAGAAATAACAAGGGTTTTAGGGCCTCGGTGGAGTTCGGGAATGAGCAACAATAATATAAAAAAAAAATTTTGACAAAGTAGACAGAAAGTATGTCTTACTGCTATCCTAGTAGGAACCATTGCATACATGGTCCTGTTAGAAATGACTGACAATGGATAATGTGATCCTGTATGTGTTCAACCTGTAAATAAATAAAGATCTTAGGAGAAAATAGTGAAACTCAAACCATAGAAGAGATTCAAAACCAACTGTGCCTTCTCTACACTTGAACCAAATAAAAAACCGTATCCTCCTATACCGGAAAGTGAGACCTACTACCTAACTTCAATGATTTAATTTGTCCAGCTATCTTTCCGTTAACATGAACGCAAGACAGGGACATGTTAAACCAAAGGCTCTTTGACAATATAACGGAACGCATGAACAGACCGCCTTCTAAAAATAAAACAGGATTACTGTCATTTTGAATTTGATTCTGTCAAAATTACAGGGTTTATGATCGAATGCTTAAAGAATAATTATGTCTTTGAGGAAAATAAATGTGATGACACGACCTAGAAACACTACTTATAATGATCATGTCTTGGAAAATACATATAATGGAAAAAGAAATTAAATGAGATCGCTATTATGGAAAGGAAAACGTAAAACAAATCACGAAAACAGTAATCTTTCCTTAAATTACACAGAATCTAATCAAAGTTTGACATAACCTCAAAAAAAAAGAACAACACCACTGAAAAGAATTCGAAAATTAGACATGGCGGCCTCGGTTGCCCCGCGGCTAATTTGTTTCATGGCGACCAAACGTAATGTCGATTAAATAAACGCTAATTTCACCCCCGTATCACCCCCAAACGTAGGCGTAGTTTGTTATCCAACTAAGATCAGTGCGTGTTGTCGAATTATTATGAATGGAACGCGCCTTTCCACGGTAGCCATTTTGGAAAAATGGGCGGTAAAATTTTCTCTGCGCCATGACAGAATTTAAAGGTATTTTGCTGGTACTTCTTTTTTTGATGATTTTTTGAGTCGAAGCATGACTTCTGAGAAGTATTATGCGAATAACATAATATCAAATAATGTCTTTGGAAGCTAACTGACCAGATTTGTTTGTTGAGAACAATCGTTGAACATAAAATTGGCACAGTTTTGTACCCAATCTGTAAGCATAATCTTAAAGTTTCTCAACACGTTTATCAAATTCACAAAAGTCCGCAATGAGCTTCGACGTACACAAAATAATTTTAGGCGTTCACAAACATCCATTGTTTCAAACATGCTCCAATAAAAATACCTAACTTCGACGCCATTTTCATAACGCGCCAACATAAATATAACCTCAAAACTGAAACAACCTTCTCTACACCAGAACAAAGTCGAAAATCGCTTGATAGGTTTTTTTTACGACGATTTGTTTAATAAAGGACATTTTTATAATCCTTATCACTTGGTAATAGAGTTCAAAATGCGTGTCATATGTGTGTACGATTCAGTTTATAAGTAATTATGATTTAAGGCGACTTTTACGACACCGATTATTGTTGAGCGCTTGTAAATAGTTAGTGCTGCGATTTTGTACGGTTATATACGTTTGGTTGCTTAATTATAACCATTTAAATCGAGTTGATTGTCAATTCAGCGAAAAGACGTCATGGTTCTGCTAACTCTTGCGACGGCGACGCCTTGCTCTAGTTGTGTTGATGTCTCGCTTGCTCATTTGTTTGACTTTGTCATACTAAAGTGCTCAATGTCCTTTGCTTCATTCATATGTAACCAGCTTTATTAACTCATCTTGGCGTGGTTCATAGCTCAACAATTGGGACTGGCCTCCTTCTTGTGCAAGTTTACCCAAAGCCCTTCAAACGATTACTGAAAAGCTAAAATCACTTTGATAGTAGGCCCCTTGCCTGATCCGTTAACAATGAAATCTTCTGTTTATAATTTAGTAGCTAAGAATGACCTCAATCGAACTAGACTTGTATGCCTTGACCCACTTTAGTATTTACTCTCATTTCATTCACTGAAGTTATCGTCAATCTTTAGAGAAGGGGTATACCTAGTTCTGCTATTCTTCCATAAGGATTTCCAATAGCCTCTGTCAGTTTAACTTTGGTTATCAAATATCCTTTTTACCCGACCTCGGCGAAGCAAAGAGGAGGGTTATAATTTTTTGCTCTTATGCCTTATTCTATCTGGGATGATAATGAACTGCTTCACTGTGATTTTGACAGTATCGAACAGCATATCATCTTCGCAAGGTCTTACTTCAATTTATTTTTGGTGAGCGTAGAATGTCTTCTTCTGCCATCATTCTTTAACAGCATCAAGTGCCAGTATCCAACGCCACAAATATGAATAAAAAAAATCAATTTTGACACAATAATTGACAGGTGTCACATAAATTCTTAAGGCATACAGATTATATTAACGATTAGGATTTAATCACAGATATAACGCCAGCAATAGATAAAACTCATTGAATGTTGTAAAAAACTATCTAAGTACTTTATCGATAAGAAATCATTACATATTATCTTGGGTTTTTTAGTAAATAAAAATAATCCTATGACGCTACCTGTGTTTTGAAAGTATGAATTACATTGAGATAAAGAAATTGGCGCCGAGCAGACAGTGGGTGTCATTAAGGTGTTTATATACATGTGCAATTCTTATGTTTATCATGATATTCCTAGTATTGTATCATTTATGTACACAAACATTTAGTATTAAAAAGCTGTACGTCTGACCATGGGTTCGTTCACTGTTCTTGCACGGTTGTTTGTCACCTGAAGATATTACAAAACGAAAGGCGACAGTTGAATATTTAAAAAAGGATAAAGGAGGATACCCAATATCTGCCTAATAATACCCATTGTATGTAGAAAAGGAGAAATGTCCTTGCAAGGAAACATTATTGCCACCGTCCTTATTCTAGATTCCATCATAGAACAAATAAATCTTGCTCAGAAATAGTCTTAGTAAAGGTTAACAGGACACACCAACAATAGGTAAATTATTTAGTCAATAATAATATTCTCGTTTCTTAGAATTAATTTATTCTACCATTGGTTTGCTTACGTATGGTCATTATATTATTGATGAAGGTCTGTCGTAATGGTCTGTGTGTCCACTATTATCATTAATATTGTCACCTTCGGACTACTACGTATTATCAAGATGACTGCTTTAAAGGCTGAGCAGAGACCATGGTCAGATAATTAAAAATAACATAACATCACGCATTGTTATCACCGAAGGGTTAGGTAGAGGTGTTTCTAATAGTAAACCCACATTTTGCCAGCTCTGTTGAAGTAAGATGTGATAGAGGGCTAGCCTTTTGTTTAAGTCTCAAGCTTGAAAATGGTATGGTCTGAAATATTAGAAAAAAATGGGATATATCCTTTAGTTTCACTGTATTAAAAGAAAATATATAATTATGTGTCATTCGAAATGAACGACGACAAAATGATAGTAATAAAAGAACTAAACTTGTTATTACATGAACATACAAATCTTTCACTTCAATCGAAAAAAATTCACGGTACTCCTACATAACCTCATCATTGGACATTGCCCTTTAAAAACTTGTACGGAAAAAAAATTGCCTCCCTCATATAATTTCCCATTTGAACCTCTTCACATATTAATAGACCCACGTACAAACCGTCTTTAAATCGCATACATTAAGGGACAACGTTTACTCATAATAACAGGGGAAACCAATCCCTTGGCATTCCCCTTTATGTCTCAGTAAGGGTGATGGCGCCTATACTGTGAAACCTAGACTAGTTACAAGGTTTGCAATTGCAGATTCATTTTTAATGATTTAATGAACCCCTCTGGCTAATTACTGCTTGTAGGCACTCCCCTGCCGGCCAATTACGGTTAAACGCTGAGGTTGATCAGCTCCCCTGGAAGGAGGCATGTTTTAATTGTTTGGGCTAAGTCTTGAGGATTTTATGGAGCTAAAGAAGGTAATTGATTATCTTTATTTCTTATTTCCACAAGAGATCTGTTGCTTAGATAAAGTAAAGCATGTCTGTTGTATGGGAGCATCACTCAAATATTTTTTTTATTCTGTTTTTTAGTATTTGTTGTTATAGCGGCAACAGAAATACATCATCTGTGAAAATTTCAACTGTCTAACTATTACGGTTCATGAGATACAGCCTGGTGACAGCCAGACAGCGGAGTCTTAATAATAGGATCCCGTTTTACCCTTTGGGTACGGAATCCTAAAAACGAACATGTACTAAGAGGCGACGTTTTATAACATCAAATCCCATTCTATAAAATGTTCATCATCCCATTGATATATAAAAACCCATATCAATGCATCATCTTCCAGGTCTCGAGGTTTCTCTCCCACAATTCTCAGCATCGTGCGACCCTCATACAGGTGATATCAGCGATTTTCATCACCATCATTCTACTGCTTCTATCCCAATTTATTCGGGTTCGAGGCAGCATCTTCTTCTTCCATACTTATCTTTTACTCACTCGTCATCTTAGCAGTCACCTCCTTTTAAGCCATATCATCCTTTATCATTTCAAAATTCGCACCTGAAAAATGGGAGAAAATAATAAAATTATGCTGTATACAAAAACAGTAAGTAAAGATTAGTGGCACAGTTGTGTCCTGATAATGTCCAACGCCAGTTGCAATCACTACTTAATCTAAATAAGGCTCATACATAACACATTTACCCGTATATACTGGGCTAGCGAAAATCTCAAATATTCTCGCTCGCAGAGGAAAAACACTGCGCTCCAATTTTCCCTGGCTTGTTTTTTTAAATATGAGATTAATTATATTTTTTAAAATTGTTTTAATTATGAATTGATATTTATAAACAGACAGCAAATGCATCGTAGATGAACAAACATCAAGTACTGTACCTACCAGATGTTCGTTTCTCAATCACCTTAAAACTTCTAAACTGATGAAATGCTCGGGACATTGTGGGGTAGTGTTCGCAAGAGTGACTGCTAAGTATGACGTCCTCGATTCCCAGGTCGGGCAAAGAGTTATTGGGATTTTTAATCAGGAATTTCTCAGTAGCAGTCACGGAATATGGATTTATGCCCGGTTGATGGCTATAGGCTCGCCTCCTATTACATGGGACTTTAACATAACTGGTGAATTGTGGGTGAACTAGGTATAAAGTCACACTTCTGCCGAACACTTGAATGAAAGAAAGAAAGAAAATTCGAACGCGTGCGAAACCGCGGGTAATGCCTAGTTTGAAGTAAATAGTTTTGCCCCGCACCATGCAGTTATTCAGAGGAATATCTAAATTAAAGATATAAAGGCTGACAGTTCGGTGGCCAGGTCCATTCACTCCGTATAATTTAGTCGTTAAAGTGCGAAAATTTAAATTTTCTAAGATTAACTTTGATTGGGTAGTATATTGGTCAATGTTGGTTGGTTTCAATTGAAATTGTTAGTTACTTTAACTAGTTTGTCTTATTTGTAGTACCTTTGAGGAAGAATAAATATAATTCTGAAAAAAATATGGAGCCAATATTTGTTTGGAAATATTTCGTAGATACACAAAAAAAAATTGATGAAACAGAATGTCTTAGGAAAAACGATAATCAAAATAAACATTACCAGAAAATCTTACTACTAGGCATAAATAAAATTAGTAGTAAGCCAGCAAAGACCAAACTAAAGTACAGTCAGCAACACAAACCAGTAAAAACCGATACCACAAACACGTAGGTACCACAAAAACAAATTACAATGAACTTAACATCAGTAACGTACTAATAAAGTGACGTATTGAATGCGCAGTAAACTTGCGCAGGTACAGCCAGCAAAACAATGGGCTTTATCAGAAATAAAGTCACTTACCTTAACGTGGGTTATCACGATTATAAATTATGTTTGAGTGCTAATGTTGGTAGAGTGTCGTCTGTTACAGAAGTAAGCCATTTCCTTTATTGTGGTACGGTTGGCAATGTAATCGATAAATGTGAACTTCTGTGCTTTGTCAATAGAACTTTCTACAAAATAAGTTCATATGGAAAAGTTTTTAGAAATTATCAGTATAATCATTAATCACCATAGTATAGCTATGATTTTAATTTACTCCAAAACCATGGAGACAGATGCTCTCCTATCATCGTCTGCTTAGCCTTTGCTCAACTAAATTGGGGTCGGCTTCCAGTCTAACCGGATGCTGCTTAATACCAGTATTTTACATGGATTCACTGCCTATCATCATGGATTGACTGCCTCGTTGATCTAGTGGTCGCAAGCGCGACTTTGCTTGAGGTCCTGGGTTCGATTCCCAGGTCGGATAAACTGTTATTTGGGTCTTTCCATCAGGAACTTCTCAGTGGCAGCCACGGTGTCTAGATTTGTGCCCGGTTGATGGCAATAGCCTCGCCCCTATTATATCGGACTTAAACATAACTGGCAAAAATGTGGGTGTACTATTAGGTACACCTCTGCCTAACCCTTTGGGGATTACAGCCGGCATTTTAAGTCATATCACTGCCTATTTGATTTCCACAACCTAGTTCCCGGGTGAAACAAGAATACTGGGAAGTACTTTCTCTACCAAAAACAACAATTAATTACGGTCCTAAATAAAATGAGTTACCGAGTCTAGTTTGTTGTCTGTACATTAACGTATTGTTTACTTGGCATTAAGTGGCAAGAGAAGCGGGTATTGAGACCTAGTATATCGCACAAATACGTATTTACTATACAATGTACATAGTATTATAGTATTGTATATTATATAAACCTTCTACATTTAAACAGCGTAAGTGTAAACAGGACGCAAGATTGCCTTGCCAATGGTACTGCATTAGAAAATAAACTTTAAAATAATTGGATGAAGATTTTTTTTAGAGAGAACTACTCGGTGAGGGTTATGGTTTATTAAAGTACACTGGCATTTTTAAGAATTCAAAGATATGTACTAACAAAAAAATAAGCATATTTTATCAATGAGAATTCAGCAAAAAAAGAACTTATGAATTAAATGTTGATCTGGCAATCAGCTGTTATATTTTAAAGGATATAATATACGATTTGTTATCCTAATTTCCACAAAGTACTAACTGGGTGTGGAGGTCAGATAGACAGTCGGTCCATGTAAAATACTGGTATTCAGCTGCGTCCGGTTAGACTGGAAGTCGACCCCAACATAGTTGGTAAAAGGCTAGGCAGAGATGATCCTAATTTCCACATTCTCAAGCACTAAGATTTCACCAAGCCATTATCGATCTTAATCAGTTCACAATTAAAACATTTGTAGACCCAAGAGGGGTTGAAGTGCTTATGAGGTAAAATAAAAAATAAAATATGAAGCAAGGTGCGGTAATGACCGGCCATGTCTATCGATCGGTGCAAAACGCATAGTCACCCTATTTGATGGCTTGGCTTCACAAAATGGACGATATCAATATACTGCATGAAGGTTTAATGTGGCAGTAAAAAAGAAAACAACGAAATATTGGATGAGAATGCAACTGAAAATTATTTGTAATATTGCTAGAAGGGTTCAGCAGAGGTGTACCCACATTTCGCCAGTTATGTTTATTTCCATGTAATAAGGGGCGAGCCTATTGCCATCAAATAGGCACAAATTCACGCTCCGACTGGAAAACCCAGGACGAGCAGTATCACTTGCGACCACAAAAAAAAATCAAGCAGCAAAATATAGCTTTGGTCTACAAAGCTATAGGTATTTTGTTGCTTGATTTTTTAAAACTGCTGTAGTAAATGCAACCACGTCATATTTAAAAACATGCGAAATTATATTTAATAATAACTGCTGTTGCATCTAAAATTATAATGTTAGTTCATTTATTATGCCATTACTAAGATAAGGATGCAAAATAATGACAAGACTACATTAAAGATGATGGAATTTTACTTATTCAACAATTATAGGAAATCCTTAACGTAACTTTACATGCGTAATGTCATGAAGAGACCAAAGAATGAAGGAAGGGCCATCTACAGCATTCAAATATGGAACATATCAACCATTTTGTTAAAAAGTATAATTATTTTATTGCAGTCTATCACAGGCTGCTCAGGATTTGTAGATCTTTGACAGTCGTTACAGGTAGTCAGTGGCTTGCAAGTCAGATACCCAGTCTTACCTAGGAGTATCGTGTTACCCAGTACTAACTGGGTTGTGAAGGTCAGATAGGCAGTCGCTTCATGTAAAATACTGGTATTCAGCTGCATCCGGTTAGACTGGAAGCTGACCCCAACATAGTTGGGAAAAGGCTTGGCCATAGACTAATATAATATGAGATAGACTGGCAACTGTCAGTTTGATTATTTCTTGGCATTGAGCGACATCTGGACGCCAGACCCGAGAACTAAATAAAATATATCAATACCTACGTATAGACAGGTCCTCAGCTAGTTCTTGAAATGTCAAATGTACTGATTCGACCGATTTACAATAAAATATTAAATACTTTATTTTCTGTGATAAACTATTTAATCTTTTATTGCAAATCGGTCGAATCAGTACATTTAACATTTCCAGTACTACTCGTCAAATTAATATTTAATTAGGAATAAGTATAGATAAACAGTCAGGAAATAATACAAAATTATGATATTTAATTAATTTATTTTCTTAATCATTCAATAATACTCCAGTTTACCTTTCTCGTTTCCTACCTTTTCTTTTATTAAAATGCTCTTGAGCCTGTAGGATAATGCAGTCCATCTCATTACAATCTGCTTCAGTAAAATTATAAAAGCTCTTGCCAGTGAGAACATTGCTGACTTCCTGCACCAATTCATAATGAAGAACACAACACTTTTACAAAGTAGTCTATACTGGAATTTCGGTATTTCTGGAATATACGGAGGAACTAAAGCTCAACTCACACATAATATTAGTCTATAACTCAACGTTATAACACAAAATAACCAAAAAATTACAAGAAAAATTCGCACGAGCATGTAATCACACCAGTGGAAAAATTCTTGTGTCGTTCAGAGTTAGTGTTGCTAACTTTGGTATTAGAAAACTACTCCTAAGTTTCTATCATTGTAAAAATATCACTTAAAATACAAATTTTTAACAAAATATTTTATAAATAAATTCTATTAAGTTGTTAAATCATACATTTCGTGCAACTGGACACTGATTAAAGAAAAATAGCTAAATTAACAGTTAGTGAAAGTACCAAATATTTCAAACAAAAAAAGTGGTAACACTGCTATAAAAACTTCCAGGAGTGGCGGATAGATGGCACTTTTGTCAAAAATATTCTAAGTTACCAGGGTATTGGGCTTGGCAGATAATGATGATATACAATTGCACAGTGCACGCACTTAAACATACCTGTGTGGATGGATCCAGTCCACAGCGAAACTGCTAACCGTCTTTTTTTTTCATAGACAATTTTAAAAATGGTTACCAACAACGCCTTACAAGATCAATGTCTTGACCTGCACTGTCGGATAGGACCATGCCATTGCTAAAAATAATGTTCCATATTTAAATGCTATCGATTTAAATATGGAACATTACTTTTAGCAATTTTTATTTGGAATAAATGTCAACTTATTTTGCACTATTTTAATTAAAAACTGCATAATTATTACGTCAAGAGTTGATTAGAACAACATCATTGTATTAAATAAATAATATTATGATTAAAATTCCTCATTTAATGGTCGAAAGAATTATATAATCCTAAAAGTAATAAAGTGTATATTTTGATGTCAGAGGTCAATGTACGTTTTAATTATTTATTTAAACGAAATGTCTGTGATGATGTATATCTATAAATATATTATATGCATAAATAATAATAAAAAATGATGAAATTATAGATTAGCAGACTAAGCTAACAGTAATTTCGAAAATAGAATTTCAATACAATGAAAATATGTCCGTTATTATTTCTTAAATCAATATTAAGATAGGCAAAGAAACAGTATCCATACAGCCAAGCAATACATTAAAAATATAATCTGTCATTAAAAGAATAGTACACAAAAGAACCACAAGAGGGCCTGTCAATTTTTTTTAAACGCTCTAATCTGCTTAAAAGCACAGGCACGCATTCTAAAAGCCTATGGTGTTTAATTGAGGATCGCCATTGATGTTAGATAGCCATCGCGATGACTTAAACATTTTTAATGAATATTCAACGTTTCAAGTCCATCTTTTTTTTTGTTTTTTAACTCCTTTGTACGCGCGTTTAATTGTTGCTTTAAGAGGAATGTGGCGTATAGGAAGTATAATGGCCGGGCTTTGCTTTTAACTGATTTTTTTTTAGATAAAAGAGGGAATGAAGTTTGTTTGACTGTGTAGTGTGAGGTATAAAAGGTAATTTGTTCGTGAAACTGTACTTCTACCGCAATTATACACACCCAACATTATTTTTAAATTAACTTGTTCTTGTTGCCCAAACAGATAAGCACACTATACCAAGTTTTTATATTCTAAGTTTTTATTCAATAGAGCTATCAGTGACTCCATTGTATATCTTACTTTTCTTAAAATAACGTTTTCCAACCATCTCCTGTTCAGTAGCCTTATTTCCAACTGAATCTGTTTCTACATCCTTACTATTAACTTCTTCTCTAGCAATCTCTACATCATTACCTTTACTCCCAACTCTTTTAGCAGCATCTATACTGGAATCATTTTCTTCCTCATCGCCCTTACTTCCTACTCCTTTAATACCAGACATTCTACCAATTACACTAACATCTCTAATCAGATCTCCCTCAACATCCTTATATTTACAACTCTTTCCTATTCAACACTGTCACCTACTATTCTTCCAACTGCTTTTCCAACAGCTGTTCTACCATTCCTAATCATATCTCCCTCAACATCCTTATTTACAACAAATCTTCTATCACCAACCATTCTCCCAGCTTCTTTCATCTCTCCTTCAATACTTCCATCACCTTCTATATCAACAGCCATACTTCATACTTCTCTAGCTATCTCTACCTCAGTTCCCTAACTTCTTCCTCCACTTCCTATTTTATCAGTTATACTACCTTCTCTAACCATACCTTCCACAACATTCTTATTTACAACTCTTCTATCACCAACCTTACTTCCACATCTACAGCTACACCACCATATCTAACCAAATCTTCTTCAACAGTACGACGAGAGCCTCCACGGCGGGGGCTACATGGAGGGCGGCGCGATGTACCACGAACACAGACTGTCTCACCCGCACCTCCCGCCGGTCCACTACCCCCCTCCCGCGGCGCCCGCGCACGCCCTGCCAGGAGAGCCACTCGTACACAAGAGGGACAAAGACGCTATTTACGGGTGAGTGGTAACGTGTGCTTTTGAGGTATTTATGTGGTTAAGTCCTTCATTTTTCTTCTCTAAGACTCCCGGGAGTGTTGCAACAACAATAGTAGTTGCCTTAACTTATCAAGATGTTAATAGTTAAGGTAGGCTATATTGTAATACAATGGATGATGGTTAATAAAGTACGCTATATTTTTACGAGATTGGTTATTTCATAAAATATGGCACAGATAGAATCTGTCATTGAATGACTGTACAGACCACGCCAAGTAACAACTGAAGATGGAAACATTAAATCTGGCCGATGAGTTCCAATCTTCCTATGGGTGGCCCATGGGGAAGTTCACTGATGGACAAATGGGTAAAGTTTCAGATAATATCTATATTACGAGTATATCAGGTTACTGTGCTTAAATGCAACTATCTGAATTGTTTAACCAGCAAATACTTTAATGACTTTGATTGCCCGCAAGCTGTTTTTCATATCAGCTATTAAAATCTCCTCCTAAACGCTATTGTCCCAATAATCATAAGTATTGTCAACCCTACCAATGTTTGTTCCCACTTTAAAACTTGGCCAAATCTTTGGCCAAACTTTAGCTATCAGTCTCCCCTTCTGATGATAGATAAAATACATAAAGGTGTCACATTTGACGCTTTACCGTCCGTTTGCAGTGATCTTAATGTAATCTGATCAAAACTTGTCAAGGAACTTTAGGATAGGCGCCATTAGGAGAGAACTGTGGTGTGGTCCCAGTGGTAGAGGGCTGAAGGTACAATAGAGAATCATACTCTTCAGTGGTTGTTAATAATGGTGGAAGTATAGAATAAGTAATTTTGCAAATGGTTACTGATTACTTTTCAAAGTGAAAGGCTTGCAGGCTTCATTGACTAATGTTTTTCTTTCCCCTCATTTTTGTGGAGGTTAGATTGGCAGTCGCTTCATGTATAATACTAGTATTCAGCTTACAGTCTAACCGGATGCAGCTGAATACCAGTACTTTACATGGAGTGACTGCCTATCTGACCTCCACAACCCAGTTGGTCCACTGGTTGGTTGGTCATTTCTTATAATAATGATTGAAATTAAAGTTAGTCATTATTTAGAAATCAATTTATTGTTGAATCAACTTGCTCGTTTATAATGGTAATGAAGAGAAAAATTAAAATTGCAAACACAGACTGTTAGTTATCCCCGCATAACTAGTCTGTGTTTGCAATTTTAATTTTGATGAGCTTAAAGCTTGAGGTAACATAGTCATAACAAAACATCACGCCTGTAATCCCCGAAGGGATAGGCAGAGGTGTACCTAATAGTACACCTTCATGTCGTGAGTTATGTTTTATGAATAGGGGGCGAGCCTATTGCATCAACTGAGCAATAGGCTCGCCTATTGCATCAACTGAGCTCAAATCTAAACCCCGTGGCTGCTACTGATTTCTGATGGAAAAACCCCTATAATACTTTGCCCGACCCGGGATTCAAACCCAGGACCCCATGCTCAGCAGTTACACTCGACCAACGAGGCAGCCGCGGTAACACAGTCGTAACTCGAAAAGATATCAAAATTATCATTTAAGTTGCAATGCATAGCCAAAGTGGCAGAAAAGCAAAACCTTTTTCCAATATTCAAATAGAAGAAGTAGTTATTTATAAGTTACCAGAGTAAAAAAAGGAATTTTATGGCGTGTCTAACAGCAGTAGACCCTAAAGTTTTCTTTTTTAATTAATTTCCTGGTATATATAATAAGTTGTGTTACTACGATGCAAAGGTCAGCCACTAAGCATAGCATTCGCACCATTCGCATCGATTGCCGTTTTTGCGCAAAAAGCAAATGTTGTAAAATTTATTGCAATTAAAATGTAATTTATATGTATTTATTACTTATTTCACTGGATCTGTTAGGGTTCTTTAGGTTTTAATTGTTTTTAATTAATTATGCTTCCTTTTTACTTTTTTTATTAGAAGTGGGATCTTTGTAAATAGGTTGCTAAACTAAGCTTTGTCGATTAGATGAAGTGCAATGTAATCTCAGTGATTCAGGTTGTTAACTTGAGTGAATTATTGTCAAACCGGTTATCATGATTATTTTATTGTAAATCGTATAAAAATATTTCGGTTCGTTAGTTAAATGGATATCTTTACAATGAGATCGTAAATCACTGGGTATTCATAATTTAGTTTTTTAACCATTCACATGAACTCATACACACAAGATGGCGAACAGTTGCAAAATGGCGGATATGATTTTTTCATTAAAGAATTAGTGTTCCATGCCTACAAACTTTCCAAAACGTTATTTTAGATTTTCCAAATCCCTGCTTCAGATATTTGATAAAAATAAAATGTAATGATGACCGCAATTAAATAAGTTTTAGTTTATCAACAACTAAGTTATTCAGAAAACTTCTATAAAAATTTCTTGCTTTTGCTCAACAGTTTAATAATGCGCCGTACCATGTTCTTAGACTACGGAACCCTTCATCACGCACTTAGTAACTTTTTTCGACTTCCATTGGCCGATGCGTAGAACGGACACGACTCCGTCTCACTCGACTGGACAAGCAATACATCTATAATTTTGTAAAAGATAAAAATAATATAATATGTTAGTCTTTAAAAAGTTATTATTACCGTAGGAACTAAAGTTATTGTAAGTTTTTATTGAGTTTCTTATGGGTACTTAAATAAGGAAAATGTAATAGATTTTATTTGATTTATTGTACCTAGTAATTATTGTAAATAAAATAAATGTAAATAAAGGAAACACTTTTATGAGTAGTTCGTTGACAACAGTACAGCAAGATATGAAAGGATTTTAGAATTTCGATGATACATTTTAGACAAGCCAGCTCTTATTTATTAATTAATTAGCAAGTTACCAACTAATATAAAATGTTGAAACAAAAAAAAAAAGAAAATAATCTATTAGCTGATAAATTAGGATCTTATTCTTACCTACTTTACTATACTTTTACCACTACTACTGCTAGGCAAAAACCTACCCAATTCTCACATAATATAGTTGCATAAACAACGATGTCCAACCCGCCCTAACTGGGACCCCACCCGCAAACAGTGGCAGAACTATAAAGATGATATCGGCATCACGTACACATCTGCATCTGATCTGAGATCAGCGCGTCAGTCGCGTGAGAGGTCATCCCCGCTCGCAATTGGACCATATCTCTACTTTTTATTTGGTTTTAGCGTTTTTTTTTGGAGCGGAGATGACTTTATGATGTCATTTGTTAGGTTAAATGTATGATTCAAGTGTTTTAAATGGTGTATCTGGTTTTACACGTATTTTCCGAAGAATAAGTAAGATATTTGTGTCTTCTATGAGAAGACTGAGTACCTACTTCAGTATAATACTTAAGTTTAAATGAAACTGTCAGTTTTGAATCGAGATTCCAGTTCTAGAATAAGGCAACTTCATTTTAAAACTTTTAAAACCTGTAAAGAAGACACTTGAGTACTTTTTTTTAAATTTGACAGTTACCTATTTTTTTCAGACCAACCTCACTATCCATACAGCCATAATTGTCGAAATGAAAATAAAACTAATACACTAAACTTGTCCCCTGTTTCCAGGCACCCACTGTTCCCCCTGCTGGCTCTGATCTTCGAGAAGTGCGAGCTGGCCACATGCACCCCCCGGGACCCCGGCGTGGCGGGGGGTGACGTGTGCTCGTCAGAATCCTTCAATGAAGACATCGCAGTCTTCAGTAAACAGGTAAACTATCAATCATGGAAAAACGAACATCATCTTAGGGCCTTTTAGTTCTGTTTTTGCCACCTGGGAAATGTTTTTATAAACCTATGATTGGTTAGGGTTAGGTTATGCAATGGTGGAACGAGCTGGACAAAACTTAAGATTGTATTATTGATTGTACAGGCTAACAGTTACATTACACAATGCACTAAACGTTTTATTTACCCTGGGTGGTCAGGGAAATTTTCGGTTATTTTTTTAACTTCAGTTAAAACGACCTAAACAAATGAGAAGATTGAGATTGAGTATGTTATGCTTCTACTAGCAATATATTAAAATTATTAATAGCACAGAAGTCTAGACCAAAAGAGGGAGGAATTGAACTCTAATTGAACCATTGAAGACGTAAAAACATTCAAAGGAACAAACGAACTAGAATTACTCGGTGAAGGGACTTGGAATAATAGTGGGCACGACACACCTGCTGCCTGCCTTGAAAAAACGGCAGGGTTACCTGATTCAACATTTTGAAATATTATTTTATAAAAACGTCTTTTTGTAGCTGATTTTTACTTAAACGATAAAAAGGAATACAATTAAGCTATCTCCCAATAAAAAAAAAAACGTAAACACTAAATTATTCCTTCTACCAGTTTAAAAATAAATGCAAACCAAAAGACCATACTGGCAACTTTGCATATTAATTCGAATTTTAAAATGTCTTTCAAAATGGGGCCCAGTAAATCAGTAGCGGCAATTTCTCCTGCATAATGCTTTAATAACTATAAACTTGTAATTAGTAATGGTAAATTCGAGCACGAGTAAATACGAGTTATGGCGATTATCGATTGTTTACGCACTCGCGTCTCGCTGTTCCGTCTGTTATCGATTTTGAATCGAGTTTGTAGGTACTCGAATTAATTTTCAATTGACTGTAATCGATTTGATGCGAGTATTTCTTTCAATTTTCCATTAACTTGCTGATAAGAAATGTTTAGTTACGGAAGAATGAGTTTTTTTTTAAGGTTTCTGATACTTACGAAATATTAATAACGTTGCTATGCTTATTTTGGAATTTTAATATGCCTACCTTCCATTAAGCGATTTGAAATACATAAGTTGACTGTTCTACGTAATTTTATCATGTATTTTCGACGTTTATTTTTCTGATTATGATGGACTAAAAAGCTGTTTCAAATATTATGGCTCATCAAAAACAACCAAAATATTTGTGAACCTACGCGTCCCCTCTTGATTTCGAACTAGACACTCATGGCCATAAAACTAACAAAGCACCTTGTAATAAGAGCGAGAAAAGCTGATAAAGTAACATTCAAAGACAAGCTTGATTTACGACTCCGTCTGCAGAAACAAAAAAAAGATCGTCCCCTTAACCATAATCTCTTGCCAGTAGAAAAAAAAAACTTAGTTTATTCTCAAATTCTGAATAAACTTCCTGGAAGGACACTCGCTTAAAATGGCAACATTATAAAGAAAGTGTTGCCGCATTTATAAAAATGATATTTCATTACGGAACCTATAATAACATGACAAGGCAGATCGCTTAATACGTATTATTGAAGTAAAAAAAGGAAAATGGAGTCATTTTGTAACAATTCGGGGCTTCGTAAAACTGGTAATCTGTACAAACCGACAATCAAATACCGTGTAATTTGTAACAAAATTATGTTACTGCGATATCTTTGTGGGTTTTTCATTTTTTTTTTTAACAATAGGCACAAAAGCTGTTGACATGTTGCGGCTGATATGCAATTTAAAAAATAACTTTGACGTCTTCACATTCACGATTCCACCGGATGTGACTTTGTAACGACGTGCAATTTGAATTTCACTTTCAAAATTTGATTGTTATATTATTCCGCTTATATCCTTGCGAGGGGTTATTTTTGCTTATAGAAGAATATTTTTCTGTTGTAATTTTTGATATTTGTTGTGGTAAAATGAATAGAGCGTAACTTCTTAGAAGAAAGTTTATATTATATTCACCGTAGAAAGCGAACTAAAAATAACTTTTCTATCAACCCCGTCTCATATCGTAGAGCCGAGTTAATATATCGATTCTTTATCAGTCAAAGACTTTATTGTATTATAATTATTGAAATTAAATTGTATTTATAAGTGGAAACGGCGGCGACCCGTGGACCTCGCCGAGATAAATGATACGCCAGTCACTCAGTGTCATGGAACTGACCAGTGTTTATGTATTTATTGACATAGGTTCCTCCCTGATAATATTTACTATTTTAATGCTTGGCTGAGCAAAACGTTATCTGTCTTGGGAGGAACCTAAATTATTCAGTTATTGATGTGGTTTTCTAAAAATGAAATGCTATGATGGTCATTTGAAATAGACTTACACTTTGAGCATTATTGTATGCAATCTAAATGTGCATAATTATAGTAATGCTCATTGCTAAAAGAAAATAAGATTGAGACATTTTCAATTTGACAGTATTGCTAGTTTTCTTTTTCTTAATTCATTTCACTCTTCTTTAAAACTTTCGCAACAAATGAAGTAACAAATTCCTTTTTTATTAAATTACGAAATCATTATCGTTTGACGCTCTGACAGTAAACATAAAAATATACTATCACATACAGATTAACACTGTAAAATGACACATTTATCAAATGTTTGGACGCGTAACACGTACGAAATCTAATCGGTCGCTTTAATTACTATAATAAAACGTTTATCGGTAGCCGTGGCACGTGAAATCGCAATAGATAGAGATAAAACGCGTATCTCCCTCTCTCTCTAACGCTAAATAAGTGACGTCCATAATTCATACCACGAAATAAATCATAAACCGTAAAGTGTTTATTTTCAACGTACTTAATATGTTATAAATTTATTTAAGTGGCGTGCGGTGCGATTGTGGGCCAAATGATTGATATAGTGCCCTCCCCGTGGACGATCGGTTTAGTTGTGATACTGTCATCCCATCATGGATACTCGCCGTCACTACCGTGCTGATGCAATGACCGAGTATGCTCGATACTCGACACTCGAGTACTGACGATGAGTTTAGCTCTTTTTGTTGTCATTAATCGTTCTCCGAGTGACAGTGAGTCAATTTTTATAGTTCGAATGGTTCGTTTGTTTCGTTTGTTTATCGCTGGATAGAGATGTTTTCTAATGTCTGTCAAGTGTGACGTGTCTATTGGTAGTAAAGAGCACCCAGCGGATTAATGAGGCAATCGAGACAAGGATTGAGTGTGCTCCGCCATTTCTACAGCTCTCAGTGACGTCATGTACTTAAAGTTGTTTCTTTTACCCTCCTCCACTAAAATTTCCCTTCAAATTGAAACAAATTGCTTCATAAGCTCCATTTCTCTTAAAGCTAAATCTGGCAGCCTTATAAACCCAAGGCATTCAACAAACAACATTCCATTTACGAGACAGCTTATTAAGCCATCGTGTAATGAAACGTTAAAACAAAAATCGCAAAGAACGCCTCCGCTAAATAACTGGATAAATCAAGATATTTTTATAGAAACGGAAAGTATAATGAGATGTAATTAAAACTTAATTGCGGGAATTTTAATTGACAATTGTCGGGGACACGATCTATCGATGTGGGAATCGATTCCAAAATGTTTTTTTTGTTCACATCACTAATGACGGGGAGGGAACCTGGTATGTCGATATGTTCGTTTTTCTTTTTTTTTCTTGCAAGTCATGCATTGTTACGTCATAACATAATACAACGCTTCATTGGTCTGACAGTTGGTGTCTACGTCTGATTAGTTCATTAGTCAATGTTAGATTGTGAATATCTGGAACTGATTCTAGTAGTGATAAAGTACAGGTGTTTGCTGCCAGTTTATGTAAATTACTATCAGCTGTGCGTTTAACTTATTCACAATAACTTATGTAATTCAAGAATGTTGCTACTTTTCAAAAATCAATCCTATTTAGACCCATATTGATCAGATTAATTCACATTGTTAACTTACTGATTCTTCAGAAGATCACTCTTAAACGGCTTCTTACGTTTGTTAATCAACCGATTCCATTCAAATCCAATCCATTACAAGACATATTTTTTGTCAATTAACCAGTGTTCTTTCTCGTTTCAATATGTTCATTGTTCTTGCGCGATGTTTGAATGGCGTGCATCGATGTCGTTACCTCGGAGTCGTTCTCATTACTACGCTTTTTAGTACAGTTCACACAAAACTCCAGCGTATTGAGTTCATATTAGTTCATTCCGATTTAATTGTATATTTTTATTGGTTATTGTATGGCGTCACGGTGACTTGGTATTGCGGGATCGGGAGGTACTTGGCTGTACCGTAAGTGGTTAAGTACGTTGCTTTTGTATCTCCATCTTCATGTGTTTGTATTTGGATTATACGCTTGTTAACTGTTATGTTTGCATTCAAACGCGTGAATGTAGAAATTCGTGCACATTTCATTGTTTGCTTATTTTACAATTCACATGCGATCGTGCAAGCTTATCCTTTACAAGAACATTTATAAATTTCATGTTCTGTCATCCAATTATTCATTACATTTAACTTTCTCCATTACATCAGTGACGATGAAAATTAATCACAAAATCACAACATCATCAATTTTATTGAGTCTTGCTGATGTATTGGCTATTAGATGATTCTATTACAAAGCCCGCTGTTTGGCAGACTGATCACCGTCAATCAGTTTCAACTGGCATTTTCTAAGTATTTCTGCCATTACTGCGAGTTTACTGAATATTAATAGAGAAGTAATCGATCTTATAATGTCGGATTAAACGATAAAAGAATATACTGTTGTGCTAACGTCTAATAACTAGACTTTGTAATTACGAGGCAAGTAGCGCCGCAGGAAAAAACCTAGTAATGGGCACACACACGCACAGACGAGATGATATATCTCAAGATATGAGGTTTAGACAGATTTATGCGTCATTGAATTTTTTGCATTCGCGGATTGTGTTTTTTCATCGCAATCGACGGTTTCTGATTGCAAAGATTAGAAGAAATTTTACTACGGTAGACTATAGATTTATGATGCTTATAGATTATCAGATGAAAACATAACTTATTAGAAAAGCAGACACGTACGTCATGCAACGCATTCATATGATCCAATGCATGGAATGTCAAAAGTTGATGAAAGGTGTTCAACGTTTTATAATTTTACAATCCCGTATTACAAGATATTGTGTATTCATTTACAAAAAGGGATCAGCACGGAGTCTTGAGCATACAAGATCACTTCCCCGCCAACCGAGCCGTGAGCCGACACTGTCAAGCTGCCACAGATACTGCTCACACGCAGCATTGTGATGCACAGCGTCAACAGACACTACATTGTGTATTTGTTTACATCTGTCCGTGTTCCGTTTAACGCTATAATTGACAATTGTCATGGGATTTGGACGCGCAATTTAACCTCTTTGTCGTACTGATCCAATTCAACGTTTCGCGCCGAAATAAAATAAATAATGGAAATGGCGGATCGGTCCGCTCGCAGCTGCGCCAGCGCAGCGCGCCACGCAGTATTCATTAGCTGCGCGCGCTAGAGTGGAACCGCGATACGATACATTTTTTGTTATCTCGCTCGCACGCAGCACTTGCATTTTTTTTTTCGACAACGCATCGGCGATTTCGTTTTATCGTCCCCATCGAGTGGTTTTTGCCGTTTGGAATTCCTTACGCATCTTGTTTCGGGTTCGTTTGTTGATAAAAATTGTTGGGCTTTAGATACACTCGACCCTGAATTCGTGGGAAACCTTCAAGTTCCCCAACACTTCTCAGTTAATTTTCGTACGTCGTCTGGCTTCGGTCGACGAGCCGAAGAAAACAACGGCAATCGCAAATCGTCGATTACAGTCTGTTGTATTTTTTGCGTAATCACCAGCGTGAGCGTAAAGAATATCACCTATTTAATACGCATTACCCGCGACGTTGGTCTCGTAACATTGATGCGACCATTTAATTACGAAGTGGAGCCACGACACGTACGTGATAAAGACAAAAAAACCCTTATGTAACGGACGTTTCTTAAGTCACATGCGAAAATGCGAGTAGCATACTTTTTAATGTCGATAATAAAATTTACAGCAGCCGCCATTACAAGGTTACGGCATTCGGACTTTTCTCTTTTATTGTAGCGGCATCTCCGTGAAAGTGGTCATTAAAAAAATAAGTGTTATTTGTTTGAAAAAATAATTATAAATGCGCTTAGATGCGTTTCGCGCTGCATTCACAATTATTGAGGCTAATGAATTCTTGTCATGATAACCAGCGCTGTTACAATATTTATTAGATTCGTAACTATCGCTTGGCACAACATACCTGTTACTGTTTTGTTTGGTTCGGTAGTTCAAGTTGACATTGTTTATACTATCGAAACTGTCCCATAAAACCTCCAACGCAATTTCAGTTCAAGTAACTTCCAGTAGGGTCCAAACTTCAGTATCCCGCTCCACATTGCAAGAATGTGAAATGTTTTTCAATTTACTTGAGCTACTGCTTTCGATCTCGATACAAAACATTCCCGAGTAAATTAAAGGGCAGTCATTCATTTATTCTGATTACAAACATCGATAATCTATGCAATTTTATAAAAGGCTGGTCACCGACAGAACTAAATAAAAGTATGTTATTAAGAGAATTTTCTCTAACCTTTGCTTACTGATTGAGGCCCGGTTGCACCATGCGATAGCGTGCGCCTCTCAATTAGTGCCTGACACGCCGCGTCGACCGACTCGCGTCGAGTTTTTGTCCGTTTAAAGCGGCATTAATATGCCGATGAACTAAACATTATGCTCTTTCATCACTTACTATGACGTCGACTAGAAAACAAAAATAAATAAAAAAAATACGACGTCGTTCGGAGGTCACTGCGGCTGGCAGGGATTTTGGAAATAGAACACGAATCACGGCCGCAGAAGGGACGCGTTCGAAATTTAAATTCGTCCAAGGGTTCCCGAATTTGAATACGCCAATGGTAACGCGCACCGACGTGATTGGTCAGTGGATTTTCGGCTATCTCAAGGGTGTTTTAATTTTACCTAAACGTTTTATGTACCTGCCAATATTATAATACAATTTTATTGATAAACATATCGATACCTAGGTACCTACCTAATCAAAAGTAAGGCACCATCAGGTAGATAGTAATAATCACCTACGACTAGCAGGCCTATTTTTTAAATGAACCGACTTAAAAAGACTGAAGTTATGTGGTTGAGGTTGTGTCATGGACAGTTAATTTTCTTATTAAACTGCCTTCCAAAACACAAATCAAAAAGTTTCCTTACCCATCTTAAACTCTCCTACAAATCCCTACCAATATAAATTATACCACAACAATGATTAGCGGTCCATTTTCGGTAGAAAGCCGGTTCTTCGCCGGCAAAAAAAACCGGTGGCAAGCCGTCGAGCCGGGCCGTGCTAGAGGAATGAGCTTTTTGCGCCTCCGTCAGAGCATTCGCGATAAAAATGGATGCTAAATGAGTATTAATTCGCACCGGTTAATAATGACATAAATACTACTAGGCGCAATCTTTTGCGTATAGGATGTTTGTGGTGGAAATCTGTGAAAATTCTGTTTATTAGAGACAGTGTCTTAAATGTGAGTCATTAAATTCTTCTGCTGGCTTCTAAGAAGAATATATCTAAGATTTTCAACGATCAAACTACAAACAGATCTATATTAATAAACAAAATATGTACAAGTATCAAAAGGGGAAAAACATGTGATTTGGTTTCTAAGATCAATTTTATTACTGTCTGTGTTTTGTTACAAATACAGATTAGTAATCAAAATTGATGATACTTTTGTATCAAGGTCACTTATTATAAACAAAAAAAAAAGAATTGCTTGCTTTCCCATGTTTCCATATTCTAAAAATCTATTTATAGTGATTAGAGAAATATCTTTTCGTTTGACACATAACACCATATAAAGGTAAGTCTATTTAACACTGTTTCTGAACATTGGGTGTGCTCTACACATGGCACACCCATTTTTCAGCAAGCAGTACTTCACAATGGATTTCTTTTACCAACAACAGCCTGTAGATCAAATGGTGTGCAATTACAAAGTCTCAGGCGCATTCTTCGCGACACGTCGGCCGATTTCGTCGGCGACACTCACCGACATTCGCCGACATTTCCCGACACTGGCCGGACAGTCGCCGAACGTTTTGATTCCATTTTTAAATTTCAAGTACCGTACAAATACTGGTTTGGTACAAAACGAGTGAATTGTTCAGTGCTCGGGTCATTAACCTCTCATTCTGTTTTGATAAACATTTTTGTGGGAGTCGAAGTGTTTATAATTATTAATTTGTTCCCGGTAACTGGGTTGTGGAGGACAGATCAGTCGTTCCACGTAAAATACTGGTATTCAATGGCATCCAGTTAGACTGGAAGACGTCCAACTTACCTGGGAAAAGGCAGATTATGACCAGCAAAATGCATCTTATTTATGATCATAAATAAGATGCATTTTGCTCATAAATAAGATGCATTAGCACTAAAAATACGTCATTACTGAGTTCTAGCGTTGTACTAATATTCTAGAGGTTTCTTTGTCTCTGAAAAACTGACTTTTGGTCACATCCTCATCGTCATTCTTGTACCTTTTCGTCAATATTCAATATGACTCCATATCGGCGTTACATGTCTTCTTCTTCCGGTTTTTGTAACAGATCTCAAAATTATAGAATCAATAATAAAGGCATAGAGACGGCAAAGGCTACATATACCTATTTCATAAAACACTGAAGCTAAAATTCCTTTAAAAAAATCCTGCTCTACCTAGACAAAAGCAAGCAATTTACTGAAAATCCAGCCAGAAAACTTCAAAAAATTGGCAACATCAAACGAACGAAGATTCGCGACACCATCGATCGTTTTAACCATAACTCTATGAAAAATAAAACCGCTCATTATGTATTTGACAGCTAGGACCCACGACAGACCAGGATGCCTTGGCACTTCACCCAATTGCAAAACCTTAAAAAAATCGTCCAGGTTATACTGGTCCATGGTCGGTGGAAGCCATTTTAACTTGACCTCTGGTTATAAAGAATTTCCAAGGACGGAGAGGTCTTTGTTTATTTTGGTGTAAATAAGGGTAGTCGAAGGGTAGGTTGGGGAGAAGCGACCAGTCACAAGCAGCTGACGTGGATTAGAGGGAGTTTTTACCTACGTAGGGTAGAGTATACCTATGATGTTGTTTAATTTCGTCATCAGTGAATGGGTTTTATAAATTCATGTGTTTTGCTTTGAATTTGTTTGTTCTGGTAGGGATTGTTATGATGGCGGGTGAATTTATTGGTGTTTTTTTTATTAGACTATTATGTTGGTAGGTACTGTAGAATAGAGAAGTTTGAGACTTTTCCCAAAAGTGGGACACAACAGTTACTCTTTGCCCAGAAATGGAATGAACACCTATTTTATTTCTGAAGAATTCAGTGGTTTGCTTTTAAAGATATTCATTGTCTTAGTCTTGCTTTCTCTTGGACCTAGATGTGTTTGGCTGTAGATAGCCCGTCTTAGACCTGACGTTTAGACCTTATCGATAGTGCAATGAGCTCCAATAAAAGGTCCAAAGGACTACATGTTAGAGCTCCGCATAAAATTGTGGTATTCAGATGAATCTGGAAGATTTTGAAAGTAATTTAAAAAAAAAACAGAAAAGTTTATCCTTTGCCTCAAATTGCTGTGTCATTGTATATCCAACCATAATTCTGAACACACAAACTAGATCAATACACAGTAAAAAATATATGACAGTACTACTTCCGTAGTCGATGGTACACCATAGACAAAGCCACCCCCACCCTCTTTTATTGAAATTAATGTTGCAGCGATGATTAGTCGCTTTTCACCCCCGAATATTAACTAAAATATGAATATAGGTAGTTTGTTTGCAAAGAAAACGCTGAAAATACGGAAAAAATGGCGTTATCATCTATTCATACTCTACCATATTATGGTATGAGAAAACTTATTATTTAGGTATTTTTCTAAAAAAGTCATTTTGGTTTTTGAGGGACCATTGCACTACATGTGATGGCAGATAGGGCAGTACCTATACCTTTTAGGACATATCATCCCGCCTGTTAGCCCCGAAGGGCTAGACAGAAGTGTGCCTTTAGTACACTCGAATTCCGCCAGTTAGGTTTAAGTATCCCTTTTATATTGTTTATTTATCTATGTTGATATCATAATAGTTCCTAAACGCATCAAAGTCGATACCCTCACGCTTTGCCATTACAAGATAAACAGTCCTAAATACGCATATGCATGCATTCATGATGGGGCTTAAAATGATGGTTAATCCTACCATGAATCACAATGTCTTATTACAATAATATTTATAATCTCTTATGTGAACGGGCGAACAGATCTGCCAACATCCACAAAAAAACTGCATCAAAATGAACAAAAATACACTTTATTTCAATGCGCTTAGATTAAAATTCGTGTGTGAAAATTATAAAAAGAGACTAAGCCCGGTGCATCTGTTTCGTATAAAAAATACACATTTTTAACAAAACGTGCAAAAAATGTTATTAATATTTCTTTTTTGAGTGTGTCTTTTTATCCCTGCACTCCTCTGGGCGTTTTTGTATATTAAGTTTCTATACAAACTGATGTTTTTTATTTCTTTAATCTGCATTGATTATATGTAATGTTGTTAGCCCATATTTATTATTTTATACCGAATGAAAAATTTAATTTTTGCTGATCTGTATATAGCCCCTTTAATGTATCATCTCATCTATAAAACCCCTGTGCCTCTTAAGTAAAAAAAACACTTAAAAATCCACCAATGGACTAACTAAAGACTAACTTCGTCCATTCCTAATGAAATAGTCATCAAAGGGAAATTCCCTACCTCCCTTTTCCTGCACAAATATGAAATTCCCGGTATTTCACAACATAATAACGCATCTTTAAATAACTAAGTACTATCAATCAGCACTTTATGGTTTAACCCCCTGAATAATTCAATTTTCTAGTAGCACCGATCAAGTACTGCACTTAAAACCCTGTAATTTCTAAGTCGTCAATTTGCCGCAGAATTTGCCCCGCCGCAAATGATACACCACGGCTACTGAACTCGTAATTATTTTTAATCTATTCCGATGTAAAATGTAGTCTATGGTAGCGGAAAATTCTATTTGACGGCCATATTAGTTCCGTTTTGGCGCGAAAATAGTAACCGCCATTTTTGATTTTCGTCGTGAAATGTTTTTTGTTTGTTTAAGAATCGGGTTTTTTGAGTAGTCGTTTTAATAAATTTGCTTATTACTATGGTACTTAAGGTTTTAAAACATAATGGCTATGTATAATGACGTGCATTTATCATTACATTGCACAACGTGACTTAATGATATGCAGTCGGAAAATATTACTAAATATTCAACGAACATTATCTTGGTACTTTTATTTTATTGTGAATCATATAAAATGCACAGCTGGACGCCATCATTGGCTGTCCCCTTCATTCATACAAACCTGTCTCTAACACCATTTGCTACCAAACTTTAACATTACATATTTCGAGTAATTTCCACGACAAGAAAAGCGCATCTAACCCTCTCCCTGCTCGCGGTACGCGGAACAAAGAAAACACAAAGGGTTGATACGTCACGCGGCGCGAAACCAACATTATTTGTAGCAGATCAATCAAGATTATGTCCAGTAATGCGTCTAACCCTTCGGTCTGTGAGACCCCGGGGGCCACGTGATTGTTTCATCAATGTGTCGATGATTAGGGGTTAACGCGGTAATGCTCTTGATATTAGTTTGTTCCTTTCTAATTTGTTCAGAGTGAGCAAATAAGGCTTATTGTATGAGTTTTAAAACTACAGTTTGTGTTATAAAATTACCGATTTGACCAACATATTAAGTTTTACTAGAAACAATTAATGTTTAAAGATGTCTTCGCTATGTATATCTGTTATTACAGCACTGAGTGTTGGTATAATTAACATTTAATAGTCGAAGCATTTATTTAATCATAAAATGTACAAGCGCAATAATTTTGTTATTAAACAGAAACAATATGTTCAACACAATGTCCTATAAAATTTATAAGAGAACGTTTTTAATCTTAAACATGTGTTTGTTCGTCATTAAGAATGAGGAAATGTGTAGTAATAATACTTAAAAAGTTATGTGGGAGATAATTCCGTGTAGTTTGCATCGATTTCCCGTCCCCTTAAAAAGTTAAACTTGAAAAATTACATTAACAAAAGCCAAACACAGAGCGAACCCGCAGATAAGTTATTAAACACTGCACCATTACACTTTAATTTTAGCCTGCTGGGATTTAGGAGGGGTTGATTAAAAAAAGAGGCAAACCAAGGGTGCGTATGCTTACGTATTCATAATGGCGTGCGTACTAAACGCGTTTATTTTAGTACAAACACGCGTACCGATCGCGTTTGAGGGTTGAACTATTATTTTATTATATTTCAATGCGTATTGTTTAAAAATATTGCCGTTTTTTTCGTATTTATTTGTTTTTTGAAACGGCGTGTGGAGTGCACTTCAACGAAAACCATGTTTCTGAATTTGTTTGTTGGTCTTTGTGTTTGTTTATGTTACAGTGAGGTCATGAGAATTCTGAAGGGTTATAAATTCAAAGTTTTTTTTGTATTGTTGTTATCTTAAGCGCTGGAGCACGTAAATAATGGCGTTAGTCATACGTAAATAGGTTGTGAGTTTCTGAGTGGCCATCTCAAAAACTGCTGAGAGTATTTTGATGAGTCAATTGAGTGAAGCTTTATTGTGGTGTTGGTTTAAGATGAAAGGGATAGAGCTCAGTGCTAATAAGACAGTTGGGTGAGAAATTTACGTAGTAAGTATAAACGCTTTTATTAAAGAATATCTAACTTCTAAAATTGCCAACCAAAATTGCCTATTTTTTCAGCATGATAGGTATACCAGAGCATGTGATGGGGTGGAATGAGGGAAATGTCGCGAGTATGAATGTATCCACATTCATTTCAAAACTTCCTGGGTATAAGAGTAGAAGTCCAAAGAAACGATGGATGGACTGTGTGAAGGATGATATGGTTAGATTGGAGGTGACTACTGAGATGACGAGTAATAGAGAAGTAGGTATGGAAGAAGACATGCTTCGCCGACCCCAGATAAATTGGAATAAGGGCAAGAGAATGATGACGGTATACCAGAGGGCCTTTTTTTCGTAGGAAATCATCAAATGACTCCTCCCGCTCTGGGCGGAGCGGAAGGGAGTGTCAGACTTTTACTGACTAAAACCCATCCATGTTCCTTCTTTAGCCCTTTATGTTCCAGGGCCGCGGTATCTCTTTCGAACAGTCTCGCAGCCCTGGATACCAGAGGGCCTAATGTTTATTTGTTAATTATTGTAGTTGGTGGTAGGTATACGGTTTTAATTAACTATAAATAAATAGATAAAGCTCCACAGACCTTTAAAAATAACTTAAATAATATATTATAAATTAATTTCCTAGTTGTTTACTTTAACGTCTCTATCAGCCTAGGTTTGTCTAGCTCGTTAATTCCTAGCTTTTGCGTTATGGACCTTATAGTCTTAAGTGCAACGTCTGTTTTGGCGGATGAAGGTTATGATTAGGTACTTAGTCGTTGCTTGCAGACTGCAACGTATAAGTAGTTGTATTTCAATTTGTTTTAGATTTGAAATTGTGGAGGATTTTTTGCTGAGTTTTGTGCAAACGAAATTAATGAAGGTAAATACTAAAACTTCTAGCAGATACTTTTTCCTGTACTTACTAACATCTAATCAAGGTTTTTTTCTTGTATTTTGTAAATGTCCCGTATATCATATTACCATGTAACTGGGTGACTTGTAGAGGGCACGTAAAATACTGGTATTCGACTGCATCCAGCTAGACTGAAAGCTTACCCCAACATAGTCTGGAAAAGGCTGGAGAGTGATGAAACGTCCCAAATAAAAACATGTCAATATTAAAAGACGGTCCAGCTATATCTACATAATATAAGATAAACAAAAAATAAAGCGATTAACACAAATTTACGACTAGTGTAATAGTCAGAACGAGTGAGACACCATTTAACCGACTGCCCCGAAGTGGGTAATTACCCCACCACCTTTATTGCTACCCACTAATTCCACACCAACCCTCTGATCGCGTTAATGGTCGAAAAACTGACCTTCCGGGTCGAAACGACCCTCTTGGGACCTGTTAAGTAACTAACTCTAGTGTATGATGCCTCTGTATGAGAACACGTGATTCGCACAGTGGGCAACATCGACACAAGCCTAGAAAAAATACTACGCAACGCTCAATGGTCATTATAAACTAAATTAACAACGGAATGCTACAAACAAAAATACTGTCGCCGATTACACACTGTGTCAAATTAATTTTTTTGCAGCTAAAAAATAAATTGCTCAAATTGCCGCAATAAAATTTCACAGTGTTTAGTGTAGGTAATGTCTCAATCGGTTCAAAACAAAACAAAACACTGAGAAAAAATTAAATATCATTTTGAGCGTCCAAAAATTATATGTTACTGACAACTGTCAAAACGAATACACGCCCTCTGACGAACGATCCGTGAATTAATAAATCAAGCTCCCTGGTCCGTAGTGACAAAACTCACATCAGAAATTACAGGTCACAAATCGTCACACACCACGACCATAAATCAACTTGAATTCTTTGTGCGAGAAAAAAAGAAACTAAGCAAATACCCCCGGTTCGGTCGCGTCTACCTGCCCCGTATCTTTTGAATACTTTTCTTGTATTAAAATAAAATTTTTGAACGCACGGATTTCGGGACAAAAAACGCACGAAAAACGCTCGACTGTCTCCCTATCCTTGTTTCTCTTTGAGCTTTGTCCTTTTCTAATGGGGATGACGCTTCGCAGGCAACGAGAAGCGTCATTTAGAAATTTTAGAGCAACAGTTTTATTTGTGAACGTCGTCGTGCGAAATACGCTGCGAGTGACCTTTCCACACAGAACTTGGGCTGTAAGGCCACTGGCACACAAACTTTTTGACAACACAAAAACAAACCGTAAAACATTTATAAATTCCAGTTAGTTATGAATAATTTCTAGATGATTTACATATATTTTATGGAAAGAAACACTACGCAAACAAAAGGTCGGACCCGCGTCTAAGTTCTTTTAATTCCAACACAGAGCTCGAACAAAAGTTAAACAACCAAACCTCATTTTATAGAGCTACGTTTATGGCCACAATATTCAGTAGGAGCCATTTTGTTAAGAATATTTATGGCATTTTTTGTGTTCGCCAAGGAGAAATGACTGATATTTGACGTTTACAAGTATACCATAAAGACATTTGTTCATTACGTCCGTTTATGGGCGGTAGTAAAGCGGACCAAATAAATATATTCGCACGTCGTTGTGTCAAAACAGGTGATTAAATGTGGAGCGGTCGCGGTCGCCAAAACAATCGCGGCATGACGCGCGGTCGGGCGCCGATGCGCGCGTCCTCTCCCGCCCGATGCGACGCGACGTACGGCCGAGAAGCGCGCACTATAAATAAAAATTTCGTAACAGGAACGCGTATTAATACACTATAATTTTAAAATTCGAACTACTTCAGTAGCGAGGTCGGCCGAACGACCGTTTTTAAGTCAAAAAATTTGAAAAAAAAACACCTGCCGACCGCCGGTCGTCCAAGAATGTTATTAAATAGGAGGCGACTTAACTAAATTACAAAAATCGACCTCTGAGCATTATAGAATAACTTAACATTAAAGCCAGAACATGGTACGCGCGATTCTATATCGTACGTTTAACTTTGACAAGCGTCAAAATGGCTCGAAACCTCTTGATTTATTAAAAAGCCCATCGAGATCGATCGCTGGGCATCTTAGGTAGCGTCTCGGTGCTTTATTTTATCTCATAAATAGATTTTTTATTACAAATTACAGGGTACCACGTTTGGTAGCGATTTTGGTGCCGCAGTTATTCCGTTACTTATCGCAGTAAGTGCCTGTGGTTCATCAATTTATAATGTGCTTTAATTTGTGTCAAATAGGGTTTAATATTCATTGAGACATGTGGACGTCTCGATTGGGACCTTACGAATTTAATTATGAGTTCCGTAGTTTTTTCGAGAGTCCAGGTAGCGCGCAATCGGTGCTTAAAATCAGTGTTACTCGGACACTGCTCGATTCCAGTTTTCAGTGGAAAAAAATGTTTAATCGATTAACTTGAGTGTTGTTCCGAAGTGGTTACATGCGCATGAGATATGCTCCTTTTGAGGACAAAGGACTGCACGAAGGCATTTATTCAATTAAACAAACAATACATTTTGACTGAAATTGCACAAAGACAGGCAACAATGAGCCTCAGGTAAACGCCATGAATAGAGAAAACGACAATTGTCGTATCACAAAGATATTTGGGACGAGTCAAAAGTTATTTTGTTCACGGCCTGTTTATTTTTACGGGACAAACAGATATAAAACGCTTTTGTCACATTTTTTGCGAGTTAAATCGATAGAATACAGTTGGATGCATCGATTAAAACAAAAAATATGGTCGCAATAACTCGATTCGTAGGGAATTTTTGCCACGTATCGACACCTAACAATTCGTGATGTTTTTTGTCCCGATGTCAGTTGTAATGGAGGCATTAAGCGTTCCGATGCGAACGAGTTAAGCTTTTGTTGCATTCATTATTATATTCGCGCTATTTAGTCTTCATAGATCAGTGGAACTATAGGTATTCTGAAAATAAAGTGTTCTCCTTGGTAGATACATTAGGTTCTAAGATGTTATAAGAACATAATACTGAGTCGTTACACAAAAACTATTATTGTTTTTCAAGCTAAAATTAAATCTATGCAGTCATTCTTCATCAATATTCTAAATTCAGGGGAAGACAAGAAAAAGCTAAGTATACCCATCATACATATATGCAAACACTACCATCAAACATATGGCTATAGCCTCAAAAACACCCATAAAACTCATCCTCTATACAACAAAAATTGTTGTTCCAAAGCTTGAGTATCAGCCGATCGTCTTATTAGCATTTAATTTGTGTCCAAAGGGGCTTTGGTCTTGCTTCATGGGTCGGTGCCCCCCTAAATGAGACACTTCCTTGCCTCAGGGAGGGGGAGGGGCTATATTTACGTTTGTTATATTCCTCGATCGTACATTCGCCATTGGTCGAATTTTGGTAACTTTGGTCTATCATTATTGTGATACGAATCGACACGATTACTTGTATAATGACATGTTTGTATGTAAAAGGCGTGCTTTGCCTGTGTGAGTACTGATGGTGCCTTGGTTGAAATAATGACTGAACTGAACCAAGATGGTGAAAGAAGGAAATGAGAATTTGAAAGCAATCTGAACCGGTAGACGGAGTACAATGGAATTGGTTGGTTTATCTAATTTTCTTTTTGAAGATAGCAAAGTTATAGCTGTTAATTATGTAGAAATAGATTAACTAGATGATACAAAGAAGCGCAAGGAAACGATGGATGAACTGTTGAAATGATATAGATAGAAAGGGGGTGAAAACTGAAATGGTAGTAAGAGAGATGTCTGGATAAAGTAGAAGACATGCAGAATGATCACATAAAAAGACATGAGGATGATAATACAATTTTACCAGATACTCAAAATTAATCAGACACAGTCATTTAGAGAGCTAAAACTAACCAAAATTAAAGATTCATCCCAAACAATTATAGTTAATACACGAAAGAGACTAAGCAATAAAATTATACAGCGTTACTATACAGTACCCATTAAAATAAAATACAAGGTGTGAATATTTCTAAGGTATAAAAAGTATGATTCATTCCTAGATCAGTGACCCACAGATTAAGAATCAGCAAAACCCACGTCTATTAGAGTATATCTATCACTTTTTTTATGACTTTAAAAGAGGTTAAATTACAATAATGTTGTGGTCAGTATTATACTGTATTTCCGTATTTGTTCAACGTTCCAAGAATTGTAATTTTGAACGATTTTTAACTAGAATTATTTATTAAGAGCCTATTGTTGAGATGACATTTAATAACTGCGTTCGAAAAGCTATATTCTGCTGCTGGCTGGAAAGAATTTTTAAAAAAAGAAATAATTATGGTAAGAAACATTTTTGTTCACTACAAAATAGACCTAGCCCACTGTGCACCAGCACATCCGCAGTTGAACTAGAGGCAAATAACAATTTGTTGTGTCCAATAATGACACAAGGCGGAATGATAACCATTATGTCGTGGGCGGGATCGAAGCCGCTACCCAGTGCACGGTGGTCATTACCAGCCGCTATGATTTGTTACCATCTACGGCTCAAGGTGGGCTGGCATTAGATGTATTAAAAACTTTTTATGTGTGTCTTTTGGTTTTGAAACTAAACTTATGGTTTTAGGGTAATATTAATTTAGTATACACAATTCTTTTTGAATCGTTGACCCATTTTTTATTGAACCAGTATGTGATGACCTGGGCAGTTCTGTCATTTGATTCATTTAAGTCCTGGAAGATGTACGATGACCCAATCTCAAACTATCTATATTCAAACAGCGAATTTAATGTGAAAAGTTACGAGTATAAATGTAAGAGTTGGGAAGACCAAAGAATGGATGCATGGAACAACTGGACTAGTTGCCCAGAGAGTGCCTGACTAATTCAAATATAGTCACTTTTTAAAGTTTTCTATTTACATGGAGCTAGACGCTCTCTTTACCAGACGTTTAAACCTAAAGCTAATACGAAACCCTCAGGAAGAATATTTTTAAATAAATTAAAGTAGAACCACCAGGTCACACAAAAAATCATAACATTTAAAGCCGAATCCACAACATATTATTACGAATGCAAGAAAAAACCTAACTCAATAATTAAAAACGGAGTTCATATAATTATAGAAAAATTTATGAAAAAGTTTTAAATTAGAGAGAAAAAGGTTAATAATTAAAATCCAATCAAAATTGCATGGAAACCTTATCAATCATCTGTGGTCAAGTAAAATGTATAATTTTTATATGACATTTAAGTCTCATAATAATCGATCCCATACATTTTAATAGCCATACCTTATAGATACGTTTTATTTAGTCGTGTAAATTGCATCTTAAAACAAACGCAATAAAGTTTATTTTTAAACGCTATGGGTAACTGTCATTTTTATAATTTTTGCAAAACGTCGAGTCGTATCGATCGGTGTTTTGTCGAAATTTATGATCTTATAAATACGTTTCGCACTGTCTTGTTTAACTGGGATCAGCAGGACTTGTAAATGTTAAAGTAAAATAAAGATATAGTTGGGACACTAGCTTTTAATTATCTTGCAATTAATCGAAGACGGTTTTCTTGTTCATTACAATTCATCGCATTTTTTGGACTTTCTAGCACAAACTTAACTTTAATTTGTTCATAATTAAATGATAATTTATAAATAATTAAAATTAATAATGGAAAATAAATTAAAAATGTTTATCCAATAATTTCTCAAAATTGAACACTGAGTATCTCTTTATCACAAGTAAGCATACACATTCAAGCACCTGCTGTCACATGGCTACAAATAAAGCAGATTATAAATATTCATATTTACTTAAAATCATATTTTTTAATGTCAAAAACGCAGTGTTAACAACCAAGTAGAAGAAAAAAGTAAGAAAAAAAATGGTGGTCGTTTACCATGTGAAATGGATAACAATGCATGAATTTGTATGATGTAAACTTACTTGTATGTTATAAAGTTCAGTTTTTATGTTCTTGAAGGGTTCAATACTAAAATAAATTGTGTTAAAGGTGCATATATTACACTCAAAGTAGTGTACGTGCAGTAAATAAGTAAGTATTTTTTTTACGGACCTGTCAGTAAAAAGAAATGCAACTCGTAAAATTAAAAATTAATTAATTGACACGATAAATAATTAACACAAATTTCACTTTATTTGAATCCAACACAAGAGAATACATTTTATTTTTATTGAAAGATTTAAAATAAATTAATGTTCTACAATAATTGGCTATCAAATTCTAAACCAATTAGCCAGATATAAAATAATTTGCATAAAAGTTTATATGTTTTTTTTGTTCTGGTGTCTTATAAATTATAAAGTTATTAAGTTACAGTAATTGTTTCACCGTTTAGAATCTACACAAACCAATTAATGACAGCTCACTGCTGGATATAGGCTTCTCCCTAGATCTATTCTTCTCTCTCTGATCTTTTTTTCTTCATCTATCTTAGCTGTTTCTTCGACGTCTTCGCCTTTTTACTGAGGTTCTTCCAAATGGTCGCTGAATCTACAGCAATATTCCATCATAACTGTTTTATTTTTATCATCTATCTGCCCAATACTTTCTCTTAACTCTAAAACAAATATGAAATAATCATTGATATCCTCCACCATTACATCAGCGTCAGATTTTAAATGAAAGACCGCAATAGATTCGCCTTCTATTACATGTAACTTAAACATAACTAGCGAAACGTCGATGTATTATAGGTACAGTCCCGAGCACCAATATGTAAATACTAAACCACTTTTAAAACTTTTTTCTCTTACTGTTCTGATTAAAATTTCATGTTGTTACGAACATAGTATTCGGGAAATCGTATTTTTATGAAAAAGATCTTATCTCCAAGTTACCATCGTTATTTCTCGTGAAAATTGCTTTTAAATTTAGGAAAGTTTATGCATATTGGTGCACGTGACTGAACACATCGGTCTAACATTTCCGTACGAAAGATAGAGGTCGAAGGTGGTCAATTATTACATCTATTATTGCAATATTATTTCTACAACTAACATCGTCATTTAGAATTAGCCTTTCTGATTCTCATCATGAAATTTATGTCTAGACATTAACTCTAGCAACATTATCCGCAATTTTAGCGCCTTTGGCATTATTAGTGGGAGCATTAAAATCCACAATAGATTTTGTTTGTATTGTATTGTATTGTGTTCATATGTCAATTGGTGTTTAAGTCCTAATTGGCTTTGAAATAGGCATACACAATTATCCGTTGTGCCTACATAATTTTGTTGTTAAAGTTTATTTGTTCATAAAACATTGCATGCTGCATTGTCTTTATCTTTTAATAGGCTATATGTCTTGTGTTGGCGAATTAGTCTTAAAGGTTTAAGGTGTCCAGGTTTTGTAGTCTGTTCATTGTCATCTTAAGTTTAGTTTTCATTTTCTTCATTCGTTTTAGCGTTCACTTTTGCTGTTTCACCTTTGTCTTATTTAAAAACTGTATCATTAACTTTATCTTGATTTACATAGTTATTTTCACTAACATTCCAAAGTTTTTCTTAATTATTAACAACTAATAGGTATCTTTAAGTGTAGACAGTTACTCACTGAACTTAAAACAGAGGTTTCTCAAACACTGCTCTTAAACTAAACAAGATACACAATGAATAATGAGACTAGTAATTTTAATTACAAAATATAAGTCGGAAGCAACTTAGTATAGTTTTGGAAATGTTATGTCATGTAAGTTTAATTAGTACATAATCATACTATAATTATTATTGTTGGCAACTAACATATAATATATACTGTGTTGCTAGATGTAAAAAATCGGGCCGCTTCGGTGTGCATGATAGTATCGCATTTCCGGGCAACACGGGGTTTAAATGTCGAAAAAAAGCGTTTCTTAAGTATGGGCCACAGATTATGTAGGAGATTGGACAGATTATATGCCTACGACCGTGGCTGATAAGAGTGCCATTCAAAAAAGTTTGTGGGAAAAATGGGGGATTAAAGAAACTAAGGAGTTTTTTTTATGCAAATGAATTTAGGAATAAGAAGAATTTAGATCACGGACTTAGATCTTACAAGACAATGATACTTTTTGTTTAAGAGCTCAATCACGTGAAGTAGTTTCTGTGAAAAGATTATTAAGACCTAAAAATTAAAGGCCTTCTATTTATTTTAGTATCAGTTTATCAGCACACTTCCACCATTATCTGCATCGAAAGTCCTCGCAATCTTCCACAAAGTCTGAACCTATCCCAGTTATTATAATTTATAGTCAGTAAATTGTCGAGTCTATATTTTTAATCTGCGTGCGCGGGCGCACCGAAGCGAGCGAGCATTTATTAGCCACGTACAAGCATTACGACCCGACTGCGCCCGCCATTAATCCACTGCCCGACAACCTTACTTTACATTCATAACGATTGTGAAAAATATCTAATAAATGTACTTCTCTTTCTTCCACAGATACGCCAAGAGAAACCTTACTACATAGCGGACCCTGAGGTCGATTCATTAGTAAGTATTGTCCACATTTATGACTCATACTAACCATAAGACAAATAAAACGTGGGATAACTTTACTACCCATAAAATAGGGAACATTTCAGCTTAATTTACGATTTGATTAACTAAAGAGCTGTCCAAAATTAACCACAGGTAAACGAGAAATATTTCTCGGAACAACAAAATAGGGAAATAAGTTGAAAAAAAAAAACGATATTATATTGTCACTCATAAAAAGCTGAATCGCACCGTGTGCCTCCCGCGGCTAGCAGGGACAAAAAGTGAAATAATAAAAGTAAGATGGCGGCCACCCACGGCCGCGGTTCGACACGGATACTTAACCGATTTTTAACAAATAAAATCTAAGGCATTACGAATCGCGCCGGTCGGAGGCGACGTTCATGTTATTTGACTTTGTTACTGAAAATTCGTTTTATCAACTGTCGCGGTTACGCACGTACGTATCTCGGCTATTAGATTGATTTGTTTGCTTAATGCATCGTGACTCATAAATTTAGAGAAATTAAAGCTCGCTGAGACGAAACAGTAGCGTAGGGTTATAAAACTTATAAACTAAGCTGTCAGTTTTACGCTGATAAGCGTCATTCATCCACATGGAGAGTTTTTACCCGGCTTTAAGATAAGATGGGCAAACAGTGAAACACGCGGCGACATCCGGGCGAAGAGCAAACTTAACTCGACGAATAGGTGAATTATCGTGTTGTGTTTTTTCATCCTGAAACTGACATGTGGTGCCACTGGCTGACGCATCTGTTTGTCTAGTTGCACAGTTTGTTTCTGAGAGGCCGGTTGTTATTACTTAGATGACTTTTGACGCAAGTTGGTAAAAAATCTTGGTGCTAGGTCGATAACCTGTCAATTCAGCTCCGATTCAAGTAGGTAGGTATCTGTTTGAAACTAAAATAAATTATTTTCAAAAGAGTTTCTTGGTAATTTACCGCAAAAGAACCAATGGGGCATAAAATATTCCTATACACAACACACAGACCTCAAAAGCTGTTGAGTAGTACCACATAATTAGTATAAGTAAGAACAGCTTAAGTATCTCATAATATATTTTTTCTACAAAATCTTGCGGTCGGCCTCCTGTGCAAACCCACAAAGCGTACTTAACAAAATTATTTCAATACTGTATTGACTTTTTGAAATAATTGAAATGGAGTAATTTTTTATAGTGATAATTAAAATGGCAGCTTTGTTGACGGTTCTTGAGAACCACATGACACGTCTGAGTTCATGTTAAAGGTGTTTGAAAAGGTCCTTCCTTATACATAAAAGGTCTGTCTGTCTGAACTTTTATTTACAGTTTTTTTTTGCAATATTTGAGAAAATCAATAATGAACTAGAAATAAAAAAGTAAAGAAAATGATAATCAGGTTTGGATTCTTCGAATACTTGATAAAATGTTTCCTTCTTCTGAAAGCCTAGAAGTTAGGTAACCCCTCAAAAATACTCAAAATAATGCAAGAAACATTCAAGCCAATCTCCCAAAGAAATTAGTCCTAAGAATTAGTAATAGCCCTTTCACAAATAGGTAAGAGAAATAAAAATCAGCCTAAGAAATACAACACATTAATTTTCGAAACAAACCGTTCCGGCAAAACAAAACGATGAGATCATCAAAAACTACGCAAAAACAGGCAAAACCAAGTCCTTATCCTATACTATACCTTTCACTAAAGACATTCACTCACCAGCCTCAGGTGATTCCTTTTATCCCCAACTGTCGTTAATACAATGCGGAGTGCACTATCAAGTGTAATTGGGGCCCCTACAGTCTGTCGCCCGCGCCATGTCGCGAATTTTAAGTGTTTCGCGAAGATCTGGGCCAAGGGTACACCAATAATGGCTGCTACTGACGTTTCTGCTTTGATTGCTGTGTTAAAACTGTAAAGGATTTGTTTTAACAGCGTTTTTAGAGAAGTTCTCTCTAAAATTCCAAAAACTATTTTAAAATCAAACTTTGAAACTGAACGCCAAAAAACACTAGCCGCAAGATTTGGTAAAAGTTCGTATTTCAAAAAAAAAACATCAAACATTTGTAAAAGAACACGTGGACCGTGCGTTTGTTAGTGATGTACACACTATATCGAAACAAAGTACCTAAAGTCGAGTAAAAACTAAAGTTGACTAAAACCAACAGAGAATCAACTGTTTTATTGACCCATTTGGTTGAGAGGCGATTGGTTACGACCCGTGGAGGTTGTTTGCCCACGTCACATCTGTGTTTGGTCTGTCACAGCCTTTTGAGGCTTTAAGCTTCCTCAAACATAGTTGAACTGCAGTAGCGTGTGGGTAAATATAACCGAATAGTTTTGTATTTTACGAGTCATTAGTAAACGATATCGTGTTAACACGTTATGGCATTTGTCCCTTGAATTTTTATTTATTGAAACGTGGCCTTAGACTCCTTTTTTGTGATTATTGTTTATTAATAATAAAGAAAAAAAAATGAGGTTAATGCCGCAATTTCTTTTAATTAATTGAGTTGTAATTTATGTTAGTGTTAATAAAAACGTTCTAAGGTTCTGGAAATTGTGGTGTTATAACCATTATGAGGTACTTACCAAACAATATTATTAACAATTAAAGCGTATAATATTTGGCAATAAAAAAAAAACAAATAAAAAGTGAACATGTTAGTATACTTTAGCGGTACTTAAAGTTGTGATTAGTGTTGTGTAACTAATAAATTAAAAACTTTTATCGATATAGACACTATTTCAATTCCGAAACTTTCAGTCTCGCTTTCCTAGTCAATGCATTTAAAACCCAAAATCAGATGCTTCTCAACCAAAATTCGGTTTCCAAGTAAGGGATTACATTGGGACACTCATAGTCCCCTTTCCAAACAAACCCGTCTCGGTGGCAAGAGTGAAACAAGTCAAACACATTTTTATCTGTTGGTGTCGCCTGAGTCAACGAAACGTCTGAATAAACAGACAGGGGTGGCGCTGTGGCGTTGTGGCGCTTTCGACTGTTTAATTGATATTGCAGAGACACGAGCGTCACAGATGTTGGTGGTACTTATGGGACTGTGGGTTTATAGTTAACTGCGTAGTTTTTGGGTTGAGAGAAAGTACATGGCTGTAGTCTAGTTGATAGGCAATGTAATGTTTATTTTTTATGATTAACTTTTAGTCTTTAATAGTGGAAATAGGAATAAGTAATCTGTTATGTGAGACTTAGGTTATAGGTACACCTCTGCCAAATCTTTCGGGTATGATGCTATTTTATGTAGTCTCAATTTCTTCTCATGGTTATAAAGTATTTATTTTGTGATAAATTTAATACTAATATTACAAATAAATTGAGTTGTAATCATTAAAATGACATAGAGAAACTCTACCTACAATTACCAATTTTCCACACTCGTTACTGTTACCGGAAACACCAATTTCATACATAATAACATCTAATAACCACCAAATTACTTATTACGAAGCTTAAAACAGAAAACGTACAAAATTTAAATTCGAGACTGTAAAATCATCAATCAAAAGCAAAATAAGCCAAGATCGCTTTTAGAATTCAGCTCGCGTCCTCAAGTGGCAATCAGAAACAAATCAAGACGCTATTAAAACGGCATTAACTGCCTTTTTTAGATAGATATCGATTTGAAAAAAGTCGCCGATTACATCTTCAAATACTATCAAACAATGGTTGATAGGATCTTAGTACGATGGCGTTTGAATTGCGCCGCGTGAACATACTCTTGTATTGTGTGTTATGTTAATTCAAAGGAATACGAGTATTTGTGGCCTTCGAACTTTTGAAATTGTTATTGGTAATTTGGATATGTAGTTATGAAATTTAAATATGGATGGAAGGAGGTTGTGAAAAGAGAATGAACCAAAGTGTATGGAGCTTGGTCCAAATGTCCACCACTAACGAGACCTATATAATTAAATAGTCTACGAAATGTCATATAATTGACTATAACCAGACCACAACCAAAAATATGCAGTCAATAAAAAGTTATGACTGAATGAAAAGTCATGTTTTTGACCTTTTTATGCGAAAAATATCGTTAATATCATTCTGTCCATCACACATTTTTTTTTCAACGATGTGATGACTGTGCTGTTGTGAATTTCAGCAGTCATTTTCCATAAAACAAACTAAACCTTTTAGAAAATATTGTTAAATTTGATCAGCTTCGTGAAAATTATTATCCAATGAACCTGCTTAAACTATCGATAACATGTTAAGTAAACAAGATGAACATGTCACATCCCTACGCACAGCGGGGACTCGGTGTACATTGTCCGTCCATTGTTGCTCAGTTCGTATTGTGAGATGGCCAATGGACAGACTATAATATGTTTCACGTTTCTAAAAGGGCAGGTACAGCCCAAAATATTCAGCCTAAACTGTATAACTAAGTTATTCAGACGCTTCTATAGTTAGAAATAAACAAAACCTTCGAAGATCGCAGACATTTTGACAGATTAGTACAAAATTATCATAAGTCACCGTTTAAAGGAGCAGCATTCGAATTTCCAAGGACTTAAAGTCATTCTTGAACTGATGACATCACTAATTAGGCCAAAAAACTACAGAAACATGTGACATTCAATGTTGAGAATACTATTTTGTAATTATTAATAGTTAGATAATAATAATAAACACTCCCACGACAGCTCTACAAAATAGAACGGAGAATATTAATTCCATGTGATTAAGATGATGTTTTTCTTTACAGATGGTGCAAGCGATACAAGTTCTACGGTTTCATCTATTAGAATTAGAAAAAGTAAGTATATCTACCTAACATCTTGTTGGAATACATTTGGAACCGAAACTCTGGACCGGTTTTGAAAAAAAAATAACACCTTTCGATTATCTTTGGGCACGATTTTAAATCGAGATATCGTATCGATCTCGGGGCACGCAACGACTGCACGCACTGGCCGTTCGATGTTTAAATTAATCAAATTCACGTTTCGAATAGTTTAAAATGTGTTTGTAATTAAGAATTCACGCGAGAATATGAAGATAATATGTTAGAAGTTACGAACTGAACATTGTTTGATAGTTTAACATTTTGAAGTCACATTGAAACTACATAACGTTCCTTGACATTTGATACAAGTCTTCAAGAACAGGCTAAGGGCACAGTTCATGTTCATACTGCCTTGATGCCTTCTCGTTAAATAATGAATTGTTTGCGACCTAAAAATAGGACATTCGATCCTAAAGGCATATCCACACTTAATAAAATGTAAAGTCGTTATTTAAGACATAAAGCCGTGTCCAGCCCTAATTTGGAGAGAGCGAAACTAAATGTCGCGTAGTGCGCGAGGTGTCGGCTCGCGAGTGAATGGGATCGGCGTTCGCATTTCGAATGTTGTTTGTTTTTCCCTTATCTCCCATTTGGGCGCGTTCCGTTCCGACCGGTTCGGCTTCTTGCGTGTGTCGCATCGCCAATTCTCGCCATTATACTCTCCAATGTAACGGTAACGCGACGGGACGCGGGCTTTTTGCTATTCGCAATCAGATCGAACAATTTGCGCTCGCTCGCATTAATTAGGAGCATAAAATTCAAATCTCCGGTATGTTTTTACGAGGAGCGGTGTCGCCCGGCGAGGAATTAATTTAGCTTGTCAATATTATGGTCACGTTTCAACGAAACTAGTTTGACTAACGTCTATATCAAGACGAACGATCTCGAGAAACGAGATACCTCGAGCGGTCGCTCTCACAGCGGATTCCATAAAATATCGGGCGCCGCGCGTCTAAGTCGCCGTGTGTTTGGGGATACGTCCGACCGAACATACGCACTAATACGAGCCGCGGTAACGAGATAACGTGTAATGCGACACCGCTGTACGGCTGTACGGAACTCGCTGCTGCCTGGCTGGCCGAAGGGCGAGATAAAGGCCGTTTGGAAAAAAATAAAATAAAAAATAATGCCTTGTTCGAAAATCAAAATAGCGAGGGCCGCGCGGAGATTGAAGAAAATCGTTCAATTCAACGAGACGGATGATCGATTTTTAAAATCGGAATTGCGAGTTTGTTCTTTTTTGTGAGAAACAACTATAGTTGTTTTTTGAAAGTCACACATTTGATGGCGGGTCATGTGTGACCTGTAGGAAAATTTCGAGTTTATTTATCTGTGTTGGAGGAGGTGAAGAGTTCGCGACACCCGGGGACCAGTTATCATGGCTGACCCGATTGCTGGCTCGCATAGAAAGTGGGCTTTGGCACCGAAGCAATGAAAGCCGAGAACATAACTTAAGCGGAAGTCTGAATGCAGATAGACACGTTTACCTGTTTCTGTGATCTAAAAAGCTATTTTTTCCGTCCGTTCATATCCCATACACGTCGGTTTCTATCTCGTCTTCGGTTTTTGTCGAATAAAATATAAAAAAAAGATGCCGTTAGCTCGATCCGTTTCCGCTTCACTACACACCGTTCACAGGTGATGTGGTTTTTTTGAGCTTTTATAATAATTAAAAAGAAAAAACGTCCAAAGGCCCAACTCGCGCACAATAAGATCTCGTTAAGTGCACTGTTTTTTACTCCCTTTTTACTGTAATTGCTCGGTTTTTTACATTTTTTTTCGAAAAAAGAACGTCTATAATAAAGATCTTTTGAATGCAGACGAGAATTTTTTGACAGAACATCTATAGTCGGTAATGAGGTATGATGTTATTGCGTTAGACAAAAAAGACACTTTTAACATTCTTGGACGCCATCTCTTTAACGAACTCCCCGAAATTATATTTACATTGAAAATATCGTATAACGTTTTTGATTTATGTTTTTAATATTTTAAATATGGCCGCCGGCGACATCGCTCGATGTTGAGTCCTTTTCGGTCGATCGGCTCTGCGATTGGTCGTCGTTACAGCGTTTTTTTAGTCGCGCCGTCTGACTGTGCCCTAATTACGTTATGTGATGTAGCTCGGTAATGTCAGCCTTTGAATAGACTCGTTCTTTTTTCAAAATTTTCGAATATCGAAAACGGCCGATTACGGAGTCCGTTCGATGTTCATTCGTCCGAATCCGGATTGTGAACGAGTAATTTTAAAATTGGAACGTTTTATTTTTATTTGTGGTCTTTGGTTGTTTTATTTTGAAATTCCTTTGGTCCATAGAGAAACAGCTGTTAGTCATCTCATAACTAGTTGGGATTCATGGAACTGATATGCTTACCTTTTGAAATGTATGCTGTCTAACGTTTAGAGAAACTATAAACCCATTCAACCGTAGCACTATTATTTTAATGATCAAGAAAAACCTTATTAATCGCTACTCCACCCCGCAAACTTAACCACATCCAAATAAAGCTAAAAACATTTTTTTTTCATATTTCCTTTGCGTATCATAAAAACTCTTATCTGTAACGTGCTTAACTGATTTACGACGGGTCAAAATGTCAGATTTGTTGGTTTACAGGACTCGAACCCGGGACGCTTTACTGCCGACCCGTTTTTATAACCGTTATACTGCTGGATTACTATATGAGACCGTGGCGACTTGGTGTTGGTTTACTGTTAGATTTTCACACGTTTAATTGGTGAATTAATTAGTAGGTTCGATTCCTGTTTGATGTTAGTTTTGGAGTTCAAAATAGCTGGGTACTTGGGTAGTTAATATTAATTTGTGTTTTAAGAGTCAATGTTTAGCCTTTTTAAAGCTTTTATTGACAGTCTTATAATAGCCCTTCTCCATGAATGGTAAAAACATCCAAACGAGTGTTTTGTCAAATATCTTTAATTTTTACAATCTTTCAACTTTCTTTGCGAAATTTTGACAAAACTCATAAAATATATTCTTTACAATAAAAATAAAACAAATGCTTGTCATTTTCAGAATATTATTACCTACGCAAGTACACATGTTCAGTCAAATAGATAGGTAATAAATTTCAGGAAAAAGCCGTCAAAACTTCTCAACTAACATCCAATTACAAGATGTAAAAAAAACATAAACAGCAAATAAAAATAAAAATGACATTATCAAAAATAAATTCGATAATGTGACATTTGGAGAGCGATGGCGGGCGCGCATTCAACCTGTCAAACTCACAGATTAAATAAAAATAAAACCATAGATTATGTAATAATGGCCGGTTTTATTTAAGATTGCGCCTACGTAATCTTAAAAGTAAGAAGTGCCTAGTTTTTTAGTGAAATGGAATGTTTTTGTAATTTTTGACCGACTTGGCAAATGATAATGTGGTTCGAAAGATATTTAGGATGTTGTTGTGTAAAATGTTATTGTTAGGATTTAATTTAATGTATAAATGAATAGCGCTTTCATAAACGGTAAATAAATGGGTACTTTGAGAATTAACCAGAGACAACGAATTAAATGATTATAACGAAGTAAGGTGGTACTACAGGTGGTAGGTGTTATAAATTACTCTGAAAGGCTTTTACAAAACTTAGACTTTCTTCTCTGACGCTGTTTAATTGGATTATAATCTAAAAAATACTAAACAGCTTCTACAAGTAGTTGGCTATAGTACTCCTTATCCCAGTACACACATAACCCCACCCTTCCCAACCGGGCCAGTCGGCTAGCCCACTCATCTGGCCGTGGCCTACTTCTGACTCCAGCCCACACTTCTGGCAGTCGCTGGGACATTTCAACATCTTACATGACACCTGCCTAACAACCTGACATATTTTCAATACTAAATCATATTGGCTAACACTGAAAAGGCTTACTGGAATTAAATATAGGACAAACTAAAAGACAGGTGTAAATGGCAACACTCATCCTTAATAATCTAAAGTAATCTTCAAAGCAAGAAAAAGAATTCCATATTCAAAATCCCTTTTTATTCCAAATGTCACGAGCCGTTATGTATCACCTTTCATTCCAAATTTAAAAAGTATCGGTGAGACGACGTATCTTAATCCCAAGCTCCAAATTTAAAATTTCTGGAAAGAGTTTTAGGAACGACAACTTAAGCTTACGTTATGTCACACCTAATTCAGAGTTATTTTAGAAGGAACATAAAATTATTAACTGTCATTAGTTCGACATCTCTAATCAGAACGAAGAAAGTTAAAAAAAACTAAAAAAGAGGGCATAAGTCGCATTTTAAATAAAACATTCTAATTCTATGAGTCACGATATAGATGAAAATGTAAGAAACTGCGATAAAACTGATACGGCAGATGTTATAACGTAATTTAAAGATGTCTGCCATAGTTCGGCATCGGAATGCATCTCATTAGCGGGGGTCAACGTGTTTCTAACATTGTGTATCTTTAATATACGTCTTGGTAACGGCAAATGGCTGATATTGAATCGGCTGAAGAATCTGGACAAAGGTTATCGAACAAAGAAAATAATGTACAACACAGTTCGGGCAGTTTTGGATATATTGCATATAGTATTTTTTTGTTAATTACTAGGCGTGGTTAGAAAGGCTATACAAAAGAGAGGTGTTGCAACAAAGACATTGAACAATTAACATTTAATTAAAAGTATCAAAAAACCCGACTACAAATCGTATTATGTACCTTTATATAAATATTTGTATTACGGTATTATTAATATCATAATGATACCGTAATCGTCGAAATCCATTCGAAACATACGAGGTAATAAAGAAATTTACAAAGAAAGAAACATACAAGATACGCGCGAAAAACAGAACCCTTCCTTAGCAGTTGGCTAAAAGCTAGAACTAGAATTAGGAAAAGAGTACGTAACTGAAAATATGAATAGATTTGAGGAGAATCTTGAAGAAGTGAAAGTTTATCATTTTCCCAAACCAGTGGCATAAGTCAGTCCAGAACATTTGTGACATGTCAATAAAAATATTGAATGACATTTTGTCTAGGCGCTCATATTAGTAGCAAAGTCTTATACTCCAATAAAATCCATCTTTGATTTTATTTCTTCATCATACATTTGTATCTTTCTCTATTAATTTCCTCTGTATTTCCATCATCCATTTCTTCTTCAAATATATAACTTTTACCAGATGTTTGTAAATATCTGTATTTCTTAGTTTTTTTTCCATTTCTCGTCAGTTGTCAAGTAATTTAGAAAAACCTGTCGATTAGGAAATTAGTATCCCGAAACATAATTAACTGTCAACGGGGAGCACCGTATCCGTTTCCGTTGTAGCGTTCTATTTTCAAATTCTCTGACGTTTCTTACCCTGTTTCGATATAAAAAATGGATATTATGAGTTATGTCGAAACTTGTGCAATGAAACAAAATATTACATTTTTATATTTGATAAAATCTACATCTAGGTACATATGGATTTCTTTCTAGAATCCTTTTATGTTTTTGATGATTTTAATATCATTTGTGTCATTGCTACGACAAGCTTCCGCATTGTCTTACCACCTTTCTCTAAGCTTGCTTTTGCTATCTCCCTGTAATTATTTCGTTTAATCTTTCCTTTTTATTACTCAGTCATTTTCCTTGCTATTATTTTCCATCAAAATATATTCTAATTCAACTGGGTGGACAGCCTTTAATTCTTTCATCAAAAGAGTTCCGAATTTACGATCCCCCGCATAATCGTACATCACTTCGGTGATGACATCTTAATTACTCCGAAATTATACAATGATGAATAATTTAATATTATTATATCATGTTTTCGGTGACAGCTCCAGTATTTACATAGTATAGCGGTCACGCATGCATTCTAAATAGGGTATAGAGAATAGCGTAATAGTATAGAGAATGTAGAGGGAGAAGAGTGCAAGTGAAGATTGGGGGAACAACGGGTGAAAAGGACCTGTGGTTTTTTATCGGAAAACAGGCAAAAGTAAATAGAATTATACTTTACCCAGTCTAGAATTATAAGTAACATCCAAAACTCCAAGCTATGCTATCAAGTTTGCAGCAAATAGAAAAAATACATTTAATTTTTGTAAAATCTAATGTTATAAGGATTTCAAAAGCCGGCTTACACCTGCCGATATTTTATTACTATACCGTGTAAACGCTATCTAAAAGTTTCGTTACCCATTTTATTGCTCTATGTTAATTTCTAAGTTAATTATACCCATGAAAATTTATAAGGCCGGCGCACAAAATTAATATCTACCCTACAGGGTGCCTTTATAGGCAGAAATGGTAAAAAATCGTGTTTCCTTCGTTTTTACGATTCATTTTCGAGTTTTTTATACTCGTGTGACAGTTGGTCGATTCCAAATGTATTCCTTTTTGTATTGTTTTGTGTTTTTTTAGCTTTGTATGCTGATATTAGTTTAAAGGTTAGGTTTAGGTGAGCGGAACGAGGATTTAGTGTCGTAGAAACTCATAAATTCGACAACAACGGTTGTAACAATGTTTTGAGCAGTCCTCGAGTTTCTAGCATAGATTAGAACATGCACTTTGAATAGAGTAGATCAAAAAAATTTTTACAGATATTTCAGATCACCGATTCATTGATCAGTCAATGATTGATTGAATACAACCTAAGGTTTCAGTAGTGTTTTAACGACTTTTTCGACTTAAGACGATACCTCGTTGCGAAAAAGAAAAAAAGATAGAGAGTGATAGAACTATACGATAGCAACGTAAATAGACAGAGAAAGGAAACATGCAACCTGCTCGAAAAAAATAACGTAAGCGGCCACACTACATAAAAATTAATTAAAAATTCAATTTTATGTTTCTATAAAAACTGATTTCTGATTAATGTTTAATAAGATATTATCTACATTCTTCATTATTTTAATGTGACAGAAAGTACATAACTACGACATAAAATGAATAAAATGTTATTTTCAGAGGCAAGTTCCGATTTTTTTTCTCTCGAGGAAAGTTACTTGTTTTATGTTTCTGTCTTCGGATTAATGGAGGTAATATAGTCAACAAACACATATAAAAAAATTGAATTCTTCAAGCAAGTATTCATAGAATGAAATTAACATAAAGTTTTTGTTTAATTACGAGGTATCGTCTTAAGCTAGAAAGTTTAGGTCATTTACAGGCGTAACAAAGAAGAGGCCTTATGCGCAGCATTGGCCTAACAAGGATTTTACAACACCCAACATTTAGCTACACCAATACCAGACCCCAAGTCGCCTTCCACATCATCCTCAAGCGCCTCTTCAGCAGCTTCTAACCCTGAGCCTCTCCGCAGGTACACGAGCTGTGTGACAACTTCTGCCACCGCTACATCAGCTGCCTCAAGGGCAAGATGCCCATCGACCTGGTCATCGACGAGCGGGAGTCTGCCCGCCCGCCCGACACCAATGGCGAGCCCCGCTCCGCCCCCGACAGCAGCCACGACGGCGCCTCCACCCCCGATGTCGTGAGTACCCCCTACACCAAGTCCCATCTGATTCAGAGGCGTGATCCCCAGCTTGCACCCAACTCTACCACGAGCTACCTCGTGCACCCCTGCTCTTAGTTTGGCCATTGCAAAAACGAAGTATAAAAAGGGGGTGCTCGCAAAATAGTTTTAAATTCCCGCCTCCCTTGTTGTAATGCCGCGCTCGGCGACACTGTGCTGGCCACCGTTCTTTCCGCTTCTCGATGGTCTCAGCCGCACAGTGTCCTCGGGCGGGGCACGCTCCCGGTCGCTCCGACACCCTCAGGTTCACGCCTGACGGTCAAGGAACTGCCGCTAGTTTAAGTTCCTTTAGAACAAATCTTCGTTTTTGCAATTGGCCAACCTCTTAACACTGTACGATTCAATTAAAGTAAATAAAGCAAACATACAAATGAACGAAAATTTCCAAATTATTTTTCATATCAACGTTACAGTGAAGGGGTGAAATCGGGTGCGATTGAACACTATGAGAAATGATAAAAAACGCCGTTTTGTATATTTTATTGATGTCGCGGAGTTCCGCACAGCACATGTTTCGATTTGTTTCTATTTAGTGTTACGCTGATTGGACATACGCGCCTGTGTCCATGTTACTATTATTTTGCACTGGAATTTATGTATACGATTGAAAAAAACATACGTATAACGTTGATTGTAATATGTGTATACTAATAAATAACTTATAAGTAAATAATACATTCAAGGTATGAGTTGGAGAGCCGTTGTTCTTGTCTTGAGGCAGTTAATACAATGCCATACAAAATATTAGCATCGCGTTTCGGAGCTTAGATTTTAAAACGTAATTAGATGTATTAAAAAACCTATTGGAAAACGAAGTATACGTAAAAATACAACTTTAACTTGCCTAAGTGAGATAATAAGGATTAATTAAGAGTTTTAAATTATTGTAATTGATTTAACGGTGGTAGTTGCTAGAGTGTTATTGTTTTTGGCTAGTAAATACAAACATGATACGTAAATAGTTAATATTTTACGTTTACTATGGGATAGCACGATTAACTACAACTTAGTTAGTGAAAAAAAAGGAAAAAAAATACGTACACAGTATACGCTAGTTATAAAGAATGTCCGTGTGATTTGCTCTACTCTTGTACATTTTATTGTAATTAAAGCATCTGCTTTATTACAAATGTACAGATAAGAGTAATTATCATAAACGGATAATATATGTATGTGCGTTAATGAATAGAGAACTAGATGCTTATACAGAATAAATTAAATTTAATCGTGGCGTTCATTGTGTTGCTGATATTAAAAAAGTTAATGTGTACATTTATCCCCATTCTCCTCTCGATTTTAATATTAAAGTAAAAAATAAATAAGAATTAAGTTTCGCTGTATTTTTATACAATGCGTGAAAATGTTGCAGATTTTTCTTTTTCAATATTTCGGATCTATGCTTTGGTTTTTGAGTCGACGTCGACAGTTTCGTCGTCGTCGACAATTTGTTTAATATTTTAAGGAATATTTTGGGCGTTGAGACTGAATTGTTTTGTTTGTGTTATATAATTATTATTTTCCACAATTGTTAACATTGGAAGCCATACTTAACTTATGTAAGAGCGCGGTTTCGCCCGCACATGTTAACTTGGGGACGATTAATTCTATCTGAAGCAATTATTAGTTATTTTTTGTCTGTATATGAGTTCTTTTTAACATTTAAAATTTTCTGTAGTTGTTTGTCTAAGTTAGGTTTTTAGATTATGATGCGATAGTATTCCGTGCTTGGGAAACTATATTTTTTTCTTAAAAATCTAACTCTTAATGTATTATAATGCTAATTGGTGTACGTACATCTTGTATGTCAATGTGATGATTATAATTTTATAGTTTTATTTTCTGAACGGATTAAACAATAAAATGTTCTGTTTGAAATTAATGAGAGTTTATTTTCAAAGTAACCACAATAATAAACGTGCTGACCTAGGACGTAAGAGTACACCAAATATAAAGCTCTGCTCAACAGTGCTTTCCCAAATAAGATCTCACTAAAGTTAGTACAAGACTTGAAAATCTGATGAAATCACAAGCCAACGACTACACTTTAAAATTAGTCGAAAACACATAACGTCTACTAAAAACTTAAAAAAAAACATGCATACTCAAACATCCACAAAAAAATGAAGCAGTAAAAATCATCACCTACCCTCAAAATCTTCAAGAAAAATATTCTCAGTGCAAATTTCCCTCGACAATATCGCAGTTTTATCATGTACCGTATTTCTTTAAGCAGTTGGGATCCCCTGGCGCGTGGGAAAAGCCGGGAAATTGTTTCTTTACGACACTCCTGCCTCTAATCTTCTGAAGGGGAAACGGCCATTAAAATATACCCAAAGTATTGACAATCTGATGTTTTATTATTTTCTTTTCTTGAGGCTTTTGACAAGTGGGGTGTTAAAGGAAAGCTGGTGGAGAAGATAATTTGGTTGTTAAGCTGTGAGGTGATTTAGGTTAAGCACCGTTTTTCCCAAGTGTTTGGTTAGTGAATGAAACGCTATGTATGGTGTAATAATGAATAGTAGAAATAAAAAACTTCAGCTGATGGTATAGAATTAAAGAAACCAGATTTGAGGGAAATCAATCAAGTCATGCAAGGAGCTGACTGCCAACCTTTAAAAGCAGAGGCACATGAAAACGAAACGAAGAAGACGAAGTTGAAATACGTACCTATCATCATCTCATCAGCAATCTTAATATTTAACATCCAATTACTGCAGATCCTATAAAATTCGAAGAAGATCCTTCTGATCATTTTAGTATATGCCCTCCTACTAAAGCACATATTTAAAATAAAACAGTCAAACATAACAACACTGAAAGCAGACAAATTCCCAAGAATCAACAATCACGTACATGAACCCATAACTATCCGAGAAAAGCAGAGACAACAGCCAATCACAATTACGACCAACAGAATTAGTACAACTTATTATTCATGGCACTATCCAGAAATAACAATAATTCGACACAGAGCAATATGGGGATCTCCCATGAATTATGTATGGGAGCAAGCAGATATAATAAAATAGGGGGCTTGGGGACAGTTGGGGACAAAGCAGGGATTTGGACTGGAGACGATTCGTCACGCGTCCGTCACGGATTCCTATCACTTGCTATATGGACTTTTTATAAGGGAATCAGAGTTCTGGGATGAGTTATTTTGGCATTAATAGATGTTATTAGAAAATTCTTGGATTCAGCGAAAATATTTTTTGCTGAGAGCCAAGACAAATTATGGAGGGACAGAATGGTGCGCCTGATGCTGAAATTTTATCAACTCTTCGTACAGTTATATGTACCTACTTGTTCTTAGCTTCATAGGTATTAAATCTCCTAATCATTACTGGATCATTGACTAATAATAAAGATACCCTTTGAATCCTCCAATACATCATAAATTGTCAATAGAGACTCTCCCTCTTTCTCTACAGTCTACTAGACAGTAAAATTGTCTTTATCACCTTCATCCCGGCCATCTATATCCGTGTCACTTTATCTCAATGTCATAAATAAAGCCTGTCTTACCAGTGATCCCTGTCGTCTAGAGTCTAGACGACAGGGATCACTGGTAAGACAGACAATAGTCTTAACCCCATCCCGGACACAAACGTTAAAGATATTCCAACAAACACGAATAAAATGGTATCTATTAATAATTAATACCAGCGCCTCGTTTGTGATGCACCTCGTCTGCGCAAGCGCATTCTCATTAGTCTGACTGCTTTACAACATTATATATCAGGATCACTTTGCATGACATGTTCTGCGTAAATAAAGCCAGGCTTTTTAATTAATGGAGACAGTTCTGGTTGGAGAACTCATTGGGATTTATACTGTGCTGGACTGGCTGGGTGGTATGGTGTTAGAGATTTTGTAATTTGAGTATTAGGGACTATTAAAGATTGATTCAGTGTGCTCTCTCTTTTTGGTAATTTCGTTGGCTTTGGTAGTCAAACTGGGTGGAAAATCTAGGCAGACGATGATAGTAAAACTGTCAACAGGATCAAAATAGATATCGAGAATTGACACCAAACAACCGAGATTTTGAAAATAGACCACCTTTTGGCAAGTCTTGTTGCCATTATTATAAATGAGGATCCTGACATTCAGTCCAGAATTATTTCAGTGCTCAAACGATCCTGAATTCGCGCCCAATCACTTGCGAACCAGGTTAAGTAATTAACACTAAAATGCATCCTAACCAAACTGACCTATAACTCGAATTTAAAGACGGAGCTGTCAATTTTGGCGCCAAAACAGCAAAAAGACGCCGCCTGCCGATCGTAAACCGTCGGTTTCAAATCTGGAACGCGGTTTTATTGGCCACGAGCTGACCAATCGCGTCGCGCGAGCAAATTTTACGGTCACCCATTGGTCGTCCGGCATTTTCTTATTTACGACTGTCCTTAAGATCGCTCGCAAAATTTCTATTAATAAATTAGTCGTAAACTGTTTCAAATTTATTATCATTGCGTTTCAGCGTAATTATTTCCTTTATAAGAATAACATTATTCCTTGTTTGCAAGGGAAGAGTTTATTTACTAAATTTCATTTTCGCTTTAACTTCATCTTGAATTAAATTTGAATACTGCGTTTGAACTGAAAGGCGATGAATTATATTTAATTTCCTTTAAAATGTTTGGTAGCGATTTTTGAGACACGAAAATTGTCATTAATGTTCATTAAAAACTCGTTCAGGACTGATGTGATGTCAACAAGCTCTCTCAAACCGAATTCAAAAGTATCCTAAACTGCATTCATAAATTAGGATTCTTTTTTATTACTTGTTTTTCCAACAGCTTAAAGAAGTTTCCTTTCATATATTATCTATCAGGACCTTTAGTACTCCTAACTTCAGTTCTCAAGGATCTATTATTTCGCTTAGCTCCTGGTCTTCTTCATAATCTATATCTATTTTACACTGATTATTAGTTTCCTTCCATGTACCTATGCAAGTACCTTTGCTGTATGCCTCTAACGTAAATTGTCTTTTATTTTTGTTAATCTCCTTTTCCTCGGACTGCCTCGTTGATCTAGTGGTCGCAAGCGTGACTGCTAAGCATGAGTTCCTTCGATTCCTAGGTCGGGCAATTTCGGTTCAGTTATTAAGTTTTTCCATCAGGAATTTCTCAATAGCAGCCACGTAGTCTGGATTTGCTTGCCGCCTATTACATGGGACTTAAACATAACTGGCGAAAAGTGGATGTACTAATGGGTACACCTCTGCCTAATCCTTCGAGTATTACAAGCGTGATGTTACGATCTGTCTTAACCCTCCATAATTACTATCCTCAACATTTTTCTTTCTAACTCCCACATTTTTTCGTCAATTCGTTCCAAATGCTCAATTATTTCAATGTAATCAAAATATAGATTACAAAGGGGATCGTTTTAGGTATTTTTTTCGCAATAATAAGTTATCCCGCTGTGCTTTGATGTGCTCCGGTACATTTGATGGCCACGGGGAGTCGACATCTTAATCTGGAGATGAGTTATATTCCGTAGGTTTTGTTACATGTGATTTTGGATGAAGATAGGATTGTGGTCGGGATTAAAGATTTTTTTTGATTATGATGGGGTTGGCATTCTTTGATGATGTGGTGAACGAGTTGTGCAGGTGATAGAACATTTCAGGGAATGGTCGGCTGATGATACTGATGATGTTGATGGCAAAACAGAATAGGACCATGAGTGAAAAGTACCTATGTTAAGTACCCAGATGTGGTGACCCTAAAGAAATGGTAGAGTGGTCGCAGTAAGATAGTTACAGCCGTGGTATAGTTATTTAACTAGGGATATAAATAGTAATTATATTATATTATAAAACACTACCTACTACTAATAGTATAGTATAGTATGGTATGGTATGGTATGGTATAATAGTAAGTAAGATAGTAATGTTTTATAATTATTTCATTATATAAGTCTAGTAAGATAGTTATAAATCGCTTTCATGTTATATCTTACTGCGACAGAGTTAATACGGTAATTTGTTTCTTTCCCTTCACCACAAAAAGTGTACCTAATTACTGTTTTTAGCACCTAAACTGTAGGTACTCGAAATTAGCTTCATTATACAGTTTTTTGGTGCCCACATTACTTGGTACTTACAGTGTTATTTCACAACAAAAGGAACCTTCCATTAAGGTCACATAAATATCCATAAATTCGCGCACAATCATCTTAATATGTATGTACTTCGTGTAGCACACTTGCATGTAGGACTCATCAATTTGCTCCAAAAAGGTCGCGCTGATGTCACTGCGCAGCTCTGCCCACGGTTCCCCTACAGGGCAAACGTTGCGTTACAATGCACATTATATTATTTTATGGCATTCCGTAAAATATTGGCCAAATTTAAAAATATAAATTACTGAGGGACAATAAATATTTTGGTGTAGGTGGTTCAGATAAGTGCCTACTTAAACAGTGATAAAGAAATTCAAAAATGGTTGCCCATTTTGATGTCGTCAGTCTTGAAGAGAAAAAACTAAAATACAACGCTATATTAACGCGTTAAATCTCTACCAAAACCGAATATACAAGCATTTAGAATCACGAAGCCATAGTCTCATCAAGTAAGTATCAGAAATCTTAAAAATAAACCACAGACAAGCGTCAAAAATGTAGTTTCCGAAACTATCGAGTTGCCTATAAGAAATTAATGGTAAAACAGGAATGGTTGCATGGAGATCTGCTTACGATAACCATTACTCAACTCAATGAAAACGGGTCTTTATATCTAAAAAGATTATTAAAACGCATGAAACAATTAATATTACCTGTCCAAGTGTACATACAACTCTACTGTAGGTACAAGTCACTCACAGAAAAACCGCGACTAACACACCGTAAAACTCAAGTGTACCGATAACTAAACACAAGAAACATGCCGGAAATTGTACCTAAACATCCCCTGGACGCCCCTTACCCTGGCCATCACGCCGTGACAACGGGGAGCAGGCAGGAACCCCGCTGCGCTATTTGTTGCAAACCTCTTGGATTTCCGCCTCCAATCTTAGGGGACTTCAGGGTTTTTGCGAATGTATGTGGAGAAAAAAGAATAGTACTTATACTATATGTTCCTGAAGCAGTGTTTCCTCAACATGAAATTCCTAAACTGTTTGGATGAGAATAGCATAGCATTCACTGCAGAAAATAGGATTTGCATCTATCGTAAGATACGTTACTTAAATCTAAGAAATGTCCACAAAGAAAAGTAATTTTCTTTATCGACGTCACTGGAAAAACCTAGTAAGTTTAAGAATATAAGTAACCAGGCCAAGGTAAGGCCAAAGAAATCAAGGCCTGTTAAAAAGCGCGTGTGGTTCATAATATCGTCAAAGTCGTGGGAAACACCTGGTTGAAGGAAGAATGGAAAAGGAATGGGGGGATTATACTCAGCAGTGGGTGAGTGGGGTCAAATGATGATGACAGCAGAAAAATACCAAAAGCCAAGTTTTATTTTACCAAACCGGGAATTGGACTCCCAAACCTACTATACCCATGTCTTTCACAGGTACTACCGAATTCACTGATGATCTGCCACTTTTCACCCTTATGTCCTAAGTAATAAGGTTGAAAGTTGTCTAGCGTCAGTGAACTCGGTACTATTATTACCTAATATACCAATAGTTCTTATCAGCAAATAGGTACCGTTGAGAAAATACTTAATCAATTTCTTATAAGAGATCTTATCGGCCGATAATATTTATAGGCTAGATAAAAATGTAGCCGTTAATAAGACTGACAGATTAATCTCTAGATTTTCTAGGAATGTGTCTGATAGATATTGCAATGTTTTTGTCCTACTGAAATATTACCATTTATTTTCTCAGTCTATATTTAATGCTAGTATTTTTCGTTATTATTTTCTTAGCATTACTACATTTGTACAATAACCTAGATCCAACAAAGAGGAGTAGTAGGAGGTCATAATAAAATTGCACGGTACGGGAATCGAACTCGCAACAGCATAGGAGTCAAGACCTCATCCACTGCGCCAAGATACCCAACATAAAAATCGAAATTAATTTTTCGGAAGATTGACTTTTTTCCAACAAAAAATTACGATTTATATCTTCATAGATTAAAAAAATGACATAGATGTGTTATTAATTACGTTCTAAAGAAATGTGTGAGAATATTACAGGAATGTTAAAACCAATTTTGTTTTGAACTCAATTCGACAACCGTTAGTGCTGGGTGTCTTAATTCTCATAGAAATTAAAGTTTATGAATAAAATTGTGATTTGTACGTCTGTATCGAAGTGCAATAAAAATCTCGAAGTCTCGAGTCTGGTGAAGAATATGGTGATTTGTGTAGTGAGAATTATTTGAGAGATGGCAAAGTTTTTGATGCAGTTTTTAATTATTTAGAAATACAGTAATGGCAGGAATTAATAACCTTTTAAAATAAATAGAAGTCCACGAATGCTGGCATAGGTTTAGAAGACATTCGACTTAATTATTCTGAGAGCAAGTCTTTATTAAATCAATTCCATAGGACGCCAAAGTAGTTATGATAATATTTGTGCCTAAATGATCATAACTAGTTGGACTTCTATCAAAATCAAGTGTTTGTGTTTTGTAATTGATTAGTAATGTTTTTAGCGCACGAGTGAATCCGCAAACATTCGCTAGTATCTCACAAAAAATCCCAGAACCATAAAAGCCGACACAGTAACACCAGAAGTGGAAATAGCATTCGTGTAATCAAAAATTTCGAAATTTAAAAGTTCAATTATAGAACGCCGATCGGCTTCCGAACACATACGAGCACATTTCCTAATTAGCGATTGGTCACGCGCTCGGCGGCCGCTCTTCGGGCCAGTTCGGCATCGAATCGGGCAATTTGAATTTGGAACGGTTGCATACAATGTGATATACTAAAAAATCTGTTATAAACGTGGACAACTGGATTAGTTTTCATTAAAATGTATCGTTAGGCTTAATTGTGAATGGTCGTTGGGTGATTAAATGGCGGCTAGTTTGGTTGGATGACCGATTACGAAGGTAGTTGAAACCCTTTTTTAATTTAAAGCTGAGGAACTTTCTTTAATCAATCGGCCTTAATGCTTGCTATCATCATTAGCTCAAATCCATCTTTTACTAAGATTAACCTCCTGATAAGTAAGAAGGAATGAATCCAGTGAAAACCCAACCTATCAATACATCCACAATATAAAACAAACACTCCAAGAAAAGCTCAACAAAAAGATATCATTACACACAAAGTCTCTATCAATGATAATGAGCAAAAAAAAAAAATAAACAAAGTCAATCAAGATGTCGAGAAAGGAATTCTAAATCAAACGCTGTCCTGCACTTAAATGGTCAACATCACTAAATAGAGTGATGTCGTCATATCAATTAAAATAATTATACCCCTTAATAAGTGTCAATTCTTAACGAATGTGCGTACGTACGATTTTTATTCACACGTTTCTTAGTGCGGTATTGAATTTGTTAACACATCACAGAAAAATAAACCTAAGGAACCAGATGTAAGGTAGATAATCAAAGAAACACTTGAAAATTTTACGACTATTTTTATTGACGGTTAGTCTCGACACTCATATGTAGCGATTTTAAACGAAGAACATCACACGAGTGGGATATGTCAATCAAAATTGAACCCTATAAAAAGTTAAGTAAGGTCTTATTTAAATTCTGGATGCGAATATGTTCGGGGGCGCAGAGGCAGTTAATACGAGGCAAGTCGAAGATGAACGAAGTGGAAGCCATCAAATTTTAATTGTCCGTTAAAATAATAATCAATGAGGCGACTACCACTCGCAAATAGAAACTAATAATGCGAGCATATCCGAATGTTCTAACGGGGTGGGTTCTACTGCAACATTGTGAGGAATTCATGGTATTTCCGGCTACCGTACGTCAGTAGACAAAGATTTTGGAACAGCTGAGACTACTGGGAAACATAACTGGTCTGACAACTTTGCATGAAATTAATAAGCATAGCGTCATCAATATATGCAAAGGTGAAAGGTCAAAGAGGGTTTCTAATTAATGTTCCACATACAGTTATTACTTAGGCTAGTTTTTCTATTAACCCGGTAACAGTGCAATGTTCTATTCTATGCCCTTAATTGCTTCAGTTGTAATTATAACACCATCTCTGTTGAAATCATGAGAATTTGATGAAATCCCGTCCTTGAATCCAATCCTAATTCTAGTACCATTTTTTCAACCCCTTAAAAGCTAAATGCTCGTACAAATATATATATTTAATAACCTCTTCGAGACTACCCTCATTCCATAACTAACTGCCCGCAGTAGCTCTCTCGGTTTCCATTTCTAATTGTGAATTGTTCGTAACAGCAATAACATTTTATGATTGATGTGTTTAGCCACGGCTCTTATGGCATTAAGCAGCGAAACGACGTAGAACGCGTGTTTTCGGCCTTTTAATTGCACTTAAAATACTATTGATGAGTAATTAAGTCGTCATAAACGGGAGATTAGTGGTTTAATAAAGCGGGGCTTTGAGAAAATATTTGTTATTCAAAAACAGCAAAATCTTGGGTATTAAACAAGAAATTATGACAACAGGTTCCTTGGCATGAAATGAGATGACATATGCCAATAGTGCATGACAGTTGCTTGTATTCGATTTGGCGAAACCTACTGAACAGTTTGGCTTAAGCCAGTAAAACTTATTTCCTTTTGGCAACATCATCAGAAAGAGGTCGGTAGCGCACTAAGTCACAAAAGAAGTCGTATATCAAAAAGATACTTTCATTCGAAAACTAGTTTTAGTTGTGATTGATATCCAAACTAATCGAAATACAGCTAGTAAATTAGAAATGTATATTTAGAATCAGTTTTTTCCCACATTTTGGCATGAAATTGGATGGGACGTGAGAAGAATCTCAAAGACTTTAATTTTGGCAATGGATGCTCGTTTTCTAGCATTGAAATTACTGTTATTCTCTGTCTAACAATCACATGAGACGATATAGCACGTCACAGACGTTTTAAGTCGTCATCTTCACGTTTTTACGCGCGTACTGACGCAATATTAGCAGTTTTGTACGTATTAGTTGTTCTAGCAGACGTTTCTGTTTATTTCAGTTCGTTATAAGCTGCCAGTTTCGTCTCAAGAATGTCCCCGCACGTGCCCATGCTATGATAATAATAAAATGTTGGCGCATTATTTATTTATAGTCCGTCTCGCGGCTGTCGCTCGTCCGTCTGTCCTGCTTGTACGCTTATGTTATTATATATAAAGTGTTGGCTGAGCGAACAGAGACTAGCGTTTCTTTGTCTTGTCTTGAATTTGAAGACTCATTTTTGGTATCTGCAACTTCAGCCTCATTCAAAATTTTCTTGACTTTAAGTTCATTTTTATCAGTTGAGATTTCATCGTCGTCTTCGGATCTGCCCTTAACGTCACAATCAAATCTTCTAATGTCAAATGACGTCATATCTCACTCGTAATTATCCGCATACCACTCGAGATTCTTAAAACCGCACAAATCTCGCAGTGCGTACTGTACCATAATATCATACCGGTATTGTTTTGCTCGGCAGTGATGGTCGCTATTTGCGGACGTCTTCCCCCCTTGGCCCGCGCCCCCCGGCCGCCCGTGCCGTCCCCCTCGCTACGGTGCCGTCTGTACATGAGCTATATTTTATCCCTGGCTTGGGCCGCAACGTAAACTGTCAGAATCATTCCGATGAATCTGCAGGACGTTCAACTTTTAGTTTGAAATTTTAAGAGGTTGTAATCCGTCTGGATGTCTGTTTTTGGATTTTATATTGTGTGTAAGAAAGTAAGGATGGTGTATTTGTCATAGACTGGGGTTTGGGTAGTAAGGATAGTTTGGGCACCAAGAATCAGAGCGTAGAGTGTAATTTCAACTGCGTTATTTCATTGTAAGCATTTTCCAAGTCTCCTACCTAGGAATGCTACTGCATGTCTTGATAATTACTTATGTTTATTTCTGAGAACAACATGTACTAAATTAATCATAATCCGCCCCTTGGCAACCGCCAAAATTAATGATGCACAAAGTCCATGACACGCTAAGAAAATTTTCAAACGTCTTGAAAATAATATAACGATCTTTCTTCAATACTTACCAAGACAAAGTGAACGGAGAGCATTAATACATCAAGACCAACCATCTGTATCCCTTGAACAATAGAAGAAACAATACGATAATTTAATCATACAAATGGTCTCAAAGACACGGGGAATGTGCCGTGAAAATGTCATTAACAACACTAATAATTAGATATATATCAACGGAATCAGTGCGACGATGCATTGATAAAACGACTGTATATATCTCAAACGTGCTTGAAATATGGCGGCCACGTCTCGCCCGACAGCCAGTTGGCGCGTTCCAAAACTCCCGCTAATATGCGCATGATTGATTTTCGACATACTCTGGTAAGGAGCCGTCCTGTCGCTGCAGCGCTCTCAAAGCAAATGACTGACTATTCTTATTATGAAAAAAGAACATGGCGTTTGTATAAAATCAGTTACGAAATTAGAACACCCAACCCAGATTTAAATTGAGTTAAATATGAAGGTACAGAATTTCGTGAGCGCGTTTCAGATTCTTTATTTCGCCTCGTTATCTAAGTATGAAGTGTCTTGTTAAACTCGTAAGTGACGTCCGCTGTACAAACACTATAAATTATTACTCAAATCACATCTGATGCGCATTTCCCTGTCGCCCACAAAAAGCTCATGTATCTCTCTCGATCTTCACGGAACGACAAATGTGTAACAAATAAATTATGAAATCAACGGCCGCGGTTTTTATATCTCACGTGTTATATGATCTATCCCTTTCTTACTAGTTGATTTATCGTATGTTTTGTCCTGCTCGCTCGCAGGTTGTCACCACCGTACCGCACTTTATCATCGACCGCCGTCTAATGATGACGTGTCTATTTATCTGTTGGGATTTAGAACATTTCACGCAAATTGCAATTTGAAGTATGACAGTTCAACGCACTTTTTATTGTTATGTTTAATTATTAATTATCGTCAACAGTATATCACGGAGTAACAAAATAACAAAATTAAATCGTCATAATTCTTTTAAAATGTCGTCCGGCGTCGAGAACGGACGATAAAAAGATGAAATATCAGTAAAGGAAGTAATATGTTTGGATTATTACAAAAACTTGTTCAGTTAGGACTATCAATCTGAGTGTTACACAAGATGTGACGGAGAATGTTTCAAAAATGTTCGTATATTTCAGAGAAGATTCGAGCCGTCAGCTTTAAATGAGAGTGTTGCTAATTAAATATGATCACGGTGGTCTCGGCGAGCTCTTTAAATATGGTTTCCTTTCCGACGAACTTCCTACTTTAGTCAATAATTGTAGTGATATTCTTACTGAAGATAGTCACATTCCAAGTGTCAACGTAACGCAGGTTCTCAACAAGCAACCTGTTCGATGGACACCTGTTGAATCGACTGTCTTGTTAAGAGAAAGCTCGTAACTCATTCTAAATTCTTCGTCCATTTAGCGCGCGATCTACACACGAGGATATATCATTCATTTCACTTAGCATTTTCTTTTTTAAACTTAACCGTACGCCATTCTGTGTAGAATTTTGAATATTGCTTTTGAATTTTGGGCACTACCTTTCGAAAATTCATGTAAGTTTGGGACAATCGCCAAAATCATTCCAAAAAACGTCGAGAAGCAGCCATCTCCCAATTAATTAGCATGGCGGCTATAATTAGCTGCGCGCGCGCAGGCGGTAGGTGTAGCTGTGACGTGTGACAGATGGGGACACAGCGCTGGCGCACTCTCCGAGCTTCATTGAACCGGGATGCTTGAGGAAACTTAGAGTTAATTAGAAACGAAATTTATATCACCAGGATCTATCATGAGGAGCCAAGGTAGCTTGTTAGTGTACCGTTTTTTGATGTGACTGAAGAATTATCAGATACTTATTTCGGAATTAATTTAAAATAACACAAACGTGATAAATATTGGACTGATTTGTCTGGAGATGTTTCTGAAGAGATTTCATTTTCTTGAAACAAATGATGGTACTAATTGGACAATACATATTGTTGAAGGAGTTGATGCAGTTCTATAATAAAAATTTTAACATAATAAATAATATATACGATTAATGTCACTTTGTCTTCCAATAAAAATTGAGACGCAGCATCATGAACATTCATCATACTGATTCTTCTAATTTCATAAAAAGTAGGTACACCGTTTTGCCTCAACGGCTATAAAATAGTATTATGCATAAATTTCACTTATTCATCATTGTGGTTGACGAAGACCGAGATGAAGCAATAAAGACAAGGGAACAAATTCTCGCCAAAACACCAATAAAAACTTCACAATTAACTAACACATGTGAGTGTCATAAAAATGTGATCTCTCTTAGAAAAACTATTAAAAACTAAGATTCACTTCACGTTGCGATATAGCGATATCTTCATCGACAAACTTATTACATCATCAATCAAATCTTCAGCTGTCAAAATCATGTCTTATGCCCCAGAAAATAGAAGCTCCTTCGAATCCTGTTACAGTTTAGTATAAGCAAATTGTAAAGTTGTACTTTAATTATATGCTTGTCTCGTACGCGAAGCTGCGATTTAAACCTGTTTAGTGGCCATTGTTTGTCTGTATGTCCCCAAATAAGTCAGTAACACGATTAGTGAGGATTTTTGGACTAACTTTTTCTATGAGTATAAGATAATTATGATTTTTTGCGTTTTGAGGCGGGGAGTTTCGTCTATGTATTATTTCTTTTATGTATTTTCGATAATTTATGCGCATATAAATAATACTCGATTAGTACGTTATGGGTAAAAAATTGTTTTGAATGTGTCTTCAATTAAATTAAATAATCGTTTTGGGAACAGATATTGAATTTAATTAAATGTGGGTAGTTCACACACGAAACCAATTATTGGAACACACGAAGTGACATAAAAAATACAGCTAATTCCTCTAACCACAGACGCGTGAAAATATGCAAAAAAAAATACCACTTTGACACTTTCATTAGTGAAATATTCAAGAAACGACATGAGAATGGAAGCGAATGCAGTTCAAAGTAAAATTTATCCATTATGTATTTAGTATAGGTGAGGTGCGCGCACGCAGCATGTTGCGGTTAGGGCTGGCACGCGGAGAAAATCTGTCGCGGAAAAAGGGGATTAACAAAATTACCGTGGTAGCTTCGAAGTAACATGAACTAGTAGTAGACATTTTTGAAAAGAAAAACGCAATTTTTAAGTTAAATATAATTCTCAAAGAACAGCAGTACTTAACATCTTTTCTGAATGAATCTCACAATTTCATCTTCTCAACGATCTCAGCGACCCAAAAATCCAGATCAATGCTGCCAAAACCAATTCAGAGACAACCCTGTCGGTGCCCGAATGCTGCGCACGATTTGATCGAAATCTCGCGCGGAACAGACGCGGCGCGCATGCGCAACCTATCTGCTTAACTAAGCTGCACGTGGTAAATAAACTTAATCCGTACGGAACCACTCGTGTGAATTTTTTAGGGTACCTCCGTGAGAAATCCGATGGTCCATTTCGGTTTTCAAGAATTGGTAGAAAGGAATTTTTCGTTAGAAGTTCTTTTGCAGTAGATTTGGTTGGATTTAGTGTTGGGTTATGACAAGATGCAGGTTATAAAATAAATCGTCTGGTTAGTACTGGACAATTTACACCCAAGGCTGTTCAAAGTTTACTCAAAAACTGTCAATGCTGGACAGGAACCAACCCATAAGTAGTATGTAACCCATCGAAATTCAAGACTGGACATTATTCCACTATACACCACTGCTTTCCCCGAAAATCCTGAAGCAGCATTACCAATTCATATTTACACATATTTAAATCATAATTACACAGGAATACGAAGGTAAACTCCTTAAAGATCTGGAAACATGTACAGATCTAAAAGAAATCGGGACAGCAAAACCTAATCTAGACTTTGTAATCCACTTATTGTTACTAGAAGATTCATACACGACAAATTTAACTCATCTAGCGTATGTAGCAACATTATCTGAGCACTAAGATATATATCGTTCATATTACAATACACGGTAGGACTAGGAAATGTATCTCTTAGAAGATAGTTGATATTTTTGATGTCGAGTTTGTAAAGACAGTAAAATTAAAGATAATATTGAAGATGAAAATGTTGGGAGGGATCTGGCTAATGGGTTTGAAAAATAAGAAACGCAATTTTAGGACTCACTACTAAGCATTATGCAAAAGCACAAAATGTAGGAGATATAAATAAGAATACAGGCATCAAAAAGAGATTTCCAATGATGCACAAATTATTGTAACTGTCAAATTGTAAAAATCATCACCGAGAAATAGATTTAAAAAAAAAATTGAAACTGACGATAACTGCCAACAAAATTGAAGCTCCTGATTATATTGCTGCGTCATACTTTCTAGCTTACCCGCCAGTAAGCTCCCAACTGTCAAATGACGTCATAATGGAACAGATAATCCATTTATTTGAACGTCAAGTAGCCAGACCACCAGAGCACGTCACGCCTACCCAATACAAATCTGATCTGATGATATCTTTGCGCGTGATTTTTTTTAATTTGCCTACTTATGCCGCTATTCCGATGGAATGTGATAACTTGGTGTTGCCAATTCAAATATATTCTTATTGACATTGACACCGACTGCTTTATTGGTACATAGATATAAAGAGGTCTCAGTCGTTGAATGTTAAATTGTAAATTATTCCGGATTTTTGCTTGAGGCAAAGTTATATTGAGAGATGCTAATAGTTTACCTATCCCTAGTAAATATTGATAGCCAATTTAACATATGCTTTGTCGGACATTGGTTTTTCCTTTACTTAACTAGAATATTATACCTATAACTTCGATGTCCTGTTTAACTTCCAGTTCATATTTAAATTAACAGAGTCAGCCGTTGCCTTAAACTACACCTTTTCCCAAGCTTATTACAAAAAAAAATATATCGAACCCAGCCAATAGCGTTAGCGAGTCCACGCAACCTACAGTTTTGAAGGCGCCAAGCCTCAAGCGCGTAATTCAAAATGCAAATATTGTGCACTTATAATGTATTTTGTATTCAAGCGGCAACGATGCAGCAGACCGGCCACGTCTCTCGTCAGTTTTACTGGAGAATCATGTAAAAATCGGCCATTTTTATTCCGTTCGCGCACACCTGATTGGCGGTTCCCATGAGGTTAATTTTCGCGGATTTCTTAAAAAGCGATATTTGTCTATGGTCGTGAGGTATTTACGCGCGACGAGAATATCGCCCCAAGTGTGGCTCGATATTTAAATGGATTTATTGTTTTCCTGTATATTGGCAAGCGTGCAGGTTGTGTGGCTTGCATCAAGAATGATGCTGTTACTTTGACGGAATGTTCGTAAATCCCTGAATGGTTACGGATGTGATTATGCGCCGGTCTTCCTTTATAAATATTTGGATACGCAAATCTCGCAGAAACACTGTAATCTCCAAGATATTCAGAAGCAATATGAATAAAATATTCACTTCATAAAGTGAGTTATCAAAAAACCCAATTCCGTAACGGATCCACCCAAACATTTGACGAAAACATCAGCTATTTTTAATTTACCAACGATAATTGATCACAACACTGGCCCGGCGAAGCGCGAAACCAAACATCTTGCGTTTAAAAAAAAATCCAACTACCTCGTTAGCGGCTGATACGTCATTTGACTACACCACAGAGTAGGAAGATGCAGAAGGTGGACTGTACTATGATAACAAACAGACAGATGATGATCGGAACGCTAGTGAACCACCATCTGGGAAGGATCTTATGCCACAGTGAGGAGTGGATCTTCTGTACACATATTCTGTGACTCTGCCGTGTGTATACCAGACAGTGGTTCTGTAGGAGCTTCTATAAAAAGGTGCTTCGCCTTTCCTCGCCCCCCGTTGCCCCTCGCCGCCGTTCGTCTAATTTTAACCCGAAGACGAGCCAGCACGTGTGCACTTAGTTCTCGGCAACTTGAATAAAGTTTCCTTTAAGAGTCGCTTTTTTTATAAGAAAAGATTTGGTTTTAATTTGGATTAGTTTTGAGATCATTAGGGACTTAATTAATGTTAAGACACGCTTCATTGTTGCTCTTCCGTGTTCTGTTGTTTCTCTTTGACTTGGACTATTTTAGGTTGTAATTCGACCTTTTTTTTTTATTCCGAATTTCGAGACTCAAAGAAAAGATCTCAGGTTTTCCAGAATTATTGAAAGAGAAGACCACTTTCAACTTCAAGTAAACATAACTAAACTATCTTGCCAAAACAGGCCACTCGAGACCATGACAAGTAACAGACCACCGCAGCTCAACCACCGTTATACAAAAAGATACAATTTCACCAAAAAAGGTGCATCGATAAAAACAATCGACGAATTCATTCGGACACCGGACCGAAGACCAGAACAGATATAAAATTAAAAAGTATAAGCGGACGAATCGAGTTTATTAAATTTCAAATATTTACCGGTTCGGATATATTACAATTTTAAATGTTTTTCGACTTGCTATAGCGACATAGTTGCTGGTCTCGTCGGGTCATCTCTAAGCAAATGGGATGCTGCGGTCATTGTTTATTCGAATGATGTCTTTGAACCTAAAATGTTGCCATACGGAATTGGTGATGCGTTTATTTAGCACTAAGAGAGCGTGAACCAGATTAACGGTTTTCTAAGCAACAAAGAGGTATTTCTTTTACTGTTGATACTAATCCTCTTCAAATGGTGTTTTAGCAAAAATTTCAAATCATTTTGAAAACCTCTACAGTCAAATATTTATCATCATCATCATCCTCTTCCAATTTACATAGAAGTCGTCTTGCAATCTAACTGGATGCAGCTGAATAACAGTATTTTACATGAAGCGACTGCCTATCTGACCTCCATAGTCAAGTTGCTGGGTAACACGACACCCCTTAGTAAGACTAGTATTATTAAAATCTGGTTTTTCAATATTTATAAAATCATGTATCGCAGTAATTGGTATTAAGAGGGCTACTGTTCCACCTGCATCATTTGATGCTTCAGTAAAGTAGGTAATATTGATAACTTCAAGAACTACTGTTGTCACTTTGCATACTAGTGCCGTGAGGTCTGCCATGTCTTTCACTTTAATAAAATTATTCAAATTGTATAGCTGTAATGTTACGTGCTCAAGTGTCAATTGATTCCTCCAGAATCAAAACAAATAAAACCCTTTTCCACGTTCCCTTGAAAATGTAATTGTATCTACAGTATTTTTAGTCCCATATTTCGGTTATGCTACTAATTACTTGAAGGCCATAATGTCAAAATTATGACATTTGACAGATAGAATGGTAGTGGCAGTATTTTTGTCATTAGGTACAGTAGAAGTGTATGTAGATGATCTTTTTCATTTTCTTATTACCTTGTAAATAAGATTAAAATTACTTTCATTGATTGCTACAAAACGAGTCCAAAATCCAATAAAACCGATTCGAATTAATCCAAGAATAAGCTTGTAGATTTGACAACGACTGTACCGAACCTGTGCCACCACTTTTGGTTTTCGTATGACGTAACTGGCTACTTTCTATTCGGGATCAACTGGCAACGACTACATTGAAATGCTTGAAATGTGATGATGTCCATGTTATTGTGTTTATACGTACCATAATGGTACTGAGCTGATTCTGGTTAGACTAGGAGTTGAGACCGTCGTAGTTTGGTTAAGCTTGTATAATGATAAGGATTTTAGTCGAATGTGTTGAGGTAGGCAAGTGAATTTTGCTTGGGATTCATCTAGTTTACTTTATCTTCGAGGTAGAGATGATACCTATTACAGTCAGTGAGTTGTAGTCGTTGTAACTGATTTATCTCATTGCACTGATGATGATGTCGTCAAGGTAAACTATACGGATTAGTAAAGTCCTGTCCAAATAAATGTGAGACAATCAATTTATGCGCGTTATACTATACGCGCGGTATGTATTATGTTTTCGGTAAAATAAAATAAAAAAATATTTCCTCCGAATGGCGATAAGAATCAGAATTATTATGGGTACCTACATATTTTTTCTCAGAACTGAATTATATATTTTTTAAATACACATTCAAATCTGAACGTTAAAATTTCATCTTAGTCTTAATGGGTTTCAAATCACATTTACGAAAACAATCTTCGGATTCATCTTGAAACACTCCACCTTGAATTTAAAGAAACATCGTATATCACATTTACACCAGACAATTCTGTTCTTTACTTTTGATGTTTAAGGTTGAAATTAGGTTGGTTGATGATGTTTATTAAGACATTCTGACTGTCCAAAAGCGAGGAATCTCTTTAAAGATAAGCGGAGATTTTCAAAATACGGCGAGTGAAATTCGAATGCCAGATAGTTTTTGCCGTTGCCGCTCGAATAATATCTCGTGTTTAATTATTTTGGGCGCTAATTAGTTCTTGGGGTACCGTGGGGTTATCGAAAATCTGGTGTTACTTAAATTATTAAGAGCCTGTATTGTTCTACTGCAGAGCGAAAACATCTTCAGTCTTTTTCCACTTTCTCGATGTTAACTAAGAACTTCTTTTTTAAATCTTCATTTCTTTTCTCTTACTGTATTGAAAGAGTTTAGCTAACTTCGCCATCGTGTGCCATTTAGATAAGTTCGTCCTTGTTTCGTTTTCATCAGTTGTATGTTTGGTCAAGTCAGTATGGGTTTTCTGTTGACCAATATCATTGTTATCTATCATTGACAGCCGGTCTTCTGCTGAATGTTCAGCTCCTCTTTTGGGACCCATTTTACGTCTGTATCAATAGGCATTGCTCTTTCGGGGTTTTAGTGCTCCATTGTATCGCCTAGTCTCTCGATATCACCGCGTCTCGCCCAGTACTATCCTAAGTATTGACATTTCAAGTCCATTAACCAATTGGCATTTGGGTTTTACTTAGATACACATAAATCTATTAATCTTTTACGAGTTCTTGAATATGTGTATATTCCTGTTTTCTTGAAGACATGTTCTGTATATTTGTTTATAGTAGACGACAGAACCCATTTTATGCAGTATGTAACATGCTTGTCAGTTATTTTTTTAACCAAAAACATCAGCATGGAGTTAGGTGACATTTTATGGCTTGTTCCAAGCATCAAATGGATGTAAAAAAGTCAAATTTTAACATTAAGACGCGACTTCAACATTCTTCAGTTTAAGGTGTCGTGAATACTGAATGGTAGTTACTTTAGCTTTGTTTTAAGATCAAATTTTACTACGAGAAATGGTATTTTTGATGAGGTATTACAAATACTCGCTTTGCTTTAGGTTCTCAGGGAACTGGAATCTGGAAATGACTATATTGAATCGGACGGGGCTGATTAATCTCAAGTACGTTTAAGACCTAATGTATATAAACTGTGACTAAGATATATTGCGTTATCTTAGAGATAATCAATAAAATAAATCTAAATCAAACACGACTAAAGTCACACGCAAAAGCTAGTACGATAAACAACAAAGTTTTCGTATCAAAATTTATAACATTTTATGAAGAGTCCGGTACTAGGCGGGCTGAACAAGCGAGGAGGTTTAATGAACGTATCGGTTACGGAGTCGAGTTACACTCGTTAGTGGGTGACGTCGTGGCTGCCACCCGTTCATTGTCTCCTGGTACTCTTACAATGGTGTTTTGTTTTAGGGGTTTGTAAAACCTTCATTTTGGGTTACTTTTGGGTTGATTACCATTTCTGGAACGAGATCTGAGCAATCTTTTTGTTCTGGAAAAGCACCTATTCTTATTTGCTAATAGTCCGATCGCAATTCTTCCAAGTCAAACTTGATTGAACGATCACAAACAGCCGTCATGTCCACTAGCACAATTACATAGCAGAAATCGTTCGACCATCCTTGATTGACGTTAGATTTAATTCTAACCGACAGCAATAGATCCCCGCATAATCTACCCACACTCCCAAACAAAAACAAGCAGTGTGTACACTCAAAACAGTCCCCTGCACGCGTCAACAAAGCGACGACTGAATAGAAGTTGCCTCTGACGCGGTGTTGACGAACCGTCAATTTGTCAGGCCACCAACACCCAGACAGTTTCGAGCTCTCCCAACCACCCGAAGAATGGGCACCGATGACGGCGCACGAGATATATTGGAGCCCCGACGTCCGACGATTAGGCCCCATGCCAACCCGAGCACGCCCGATGATTCACGAACGGGTTGAACGAACGCACCCGAACGCGATTGTGTCAATTGTTTTTCTTAAACGGACGAACATTAATTTGAACATGCGGGTTTGTATTTCGTATGTCGCACATTCTATTTAAGGTTAACTGTTTTGGAGATAATAGTCGATTTTCTAGTGAGGTTAATTAGTGAAATCTAGTAATATTTGGGTTAGTTTTTGCGTGATTAATAGAGTATAAACGAGTTGCTAGTTGGCAACCAATTCTTTGTTAGTAACATTGTCGCTTCATTGGGACGATGCGATGAACGCTGAAAATTGATGACAATTCTGAGCAATGATGCGTGCATTTTATGAACGTTGTCTTCAATCAACAGCCCTGATGTTTCGAGTGAAGATGTCCTTCTTAATGACTGGAATTAGATGCTGTACTATTCCTGCTCTGACCATGACAAGCAAAGAAACAATACCCCTTTTAGATGCTTTCATGTCTTCTATGTTTTTGCCTTCTTAAACGTACTACACTTTGGGAACTGCGCGATGGAATAGTTGTTCTGTCTTGATACTTCTTAAGAGAAACACTTAGAAGAAGAGTAGGATGAAAGACTTGCAAGTGGTGATCCTAAGTTTGGATGTCTAACCTCAACTGACAGTAACCATCAACAAGAAGAAGAAACAGCGAAAACGTTCACATCTCAAATTAGATATAAATTGCGAAATATTGAATCTGGCAACACTCGGGTCGCGTTGACATCGGGTGTGTCAATTATTTGGCAGAGTCGCGACGCATTCTGGGCCATGACGACCAAGAACACTCTTTTGTCACCAATATCATGATCAACGCATTTCTCACCCTACCACCACGAATTTAGGGCTGAATTTTCAATGTGTCCCAAGTTAGTCTTGAATTAATTCTTGATCGTTTTTTAGCTCGTTTCAAAATTAATGTGTTCTTAAATTATTATGTAGATTAGTTATGTTTGGTGGCGGAAATTAATTAATTAATTGGTACTTCCAAAACACTCCTTTTCCTTGCTATGTGATAGTTAAATAATAAAAATACTTTCCAATAAAAAAATTGCACATCCTGCTGAACACAATCGAAAATAAAACCGACCATCGAATAAAAAAATCGATAACGATTTAAATCGATTAAAATACAAATCGAATAGAATACTAATAATGAATTCATACGACCATTTATCATAAGTACGTTAATGAGATCGATGTTCGCGGATCGGTCATTACAATTGGTTTAGAATCGATTCAGCGTCTGAGAGAGACAATGGCCTCTGGGTGTCCGTATGATTTACGCTCGCTCGTTACGACCGCCGTAATGAGCTGCGCTCGCGCTGCTTAGTTTACATCTCTTCCATTATAAATAGTGATGGCTAGATGCGGATCTCATTCTTCGGATATTATTCGAAATATACGAATATTGCTACGGTTATGGTTTAATATTCTGGGACTTTTAAATGATCAAAAATTGCGTTTATTTTTTGTAAATGATTTAATAAAACACGTCAAAATAATAATGGTTTAGAACTAGGTCGATTTAGGTAATTTTAGATTCGGAAGGAATCTCGGTTTTTAGTGTAAGTAATTGTATGTCTGTCTGCTCAACTGTCAAAAAGGTATACGATTTAAGTAGTGTGTAATTTTTATTTTGTTAAAAACTCACGGTGGTATTTTGTAATTTAATGCTATTCTTGTTATGTTAGGTTTATTAGCAATAAATATTCTTAATGAAACTGGCGTTTATTTGATCGCATCCTGGAATGTAAATTCATCAACAACCCTCACCCCTTCACTGAAACACATCGATAGCATATCCGAAATTTAGTTCAGATATCTTACACTATCCACATCACTAGTGTCAGCCATTTTTGTATTAACAATAGTAGGTAATGTTAATAATAATGATGGAGAATCTTCTATGATTGGATTTTACCTTTAATTTTTTTCTTTCTTTCTTTACATTATTTTTAAATCTTGTTTCAGGTAAGTCCATTTTATATTTTATAGTAAAGGAGTTGGCCGTTGGTATAGTGAAAGAGAGGTATTGTATTGCATGGTTTTTCTAATGTCTGAAGAGCTCGACTTTGTACCGCAAATTAAGATTTCTAATTATACTTTGCCCTTTAAAATCGTATATGCCATATCGGTATATGTTACGGCTAAAGATGGGCGTGAAAATAAACTAAGAATTAGTCTTCCCTCATGTCCTTCTGTGTAGTCCTTCCCACACGATATTATGACATGTTTGTGAAATCACTGTAAACGTTGGCTGTTTAGCTATCAGTAGCTAAACAGCCAACGTTTACAGTGATTTCTTTGAGAAACACGATGATCATGAAAACTATTATTTAGGGACTTATTTTTGAGGATAAATAATAATGAATTGACCTGTCTCTTATTGTCCTACAGCTCAGTAAAGGACTTTCCTCACACATAGAAGACACGAGTATGACACTACGCTTGCTTTAGACGGCGATTTAAGTCTTATATTGTTTAGTTTCTAGGTTTCCTTACGACGTTTTCCTTCACGAATGTCACTAGTCTGTACTTTTTAATTGAATATTGAAGAAAAACATGGATTTCAAGCAAATAGTTAATAGCCCTTTCATTTTGTTGTTACGACTCTGTTTGAATCTGAGTCACACGTTGTTTTCGTCTAGCCTTAAACTATCACCAGTAACCGATTATTCAATGTTTTGTTATAATCCCACATAACTTTAAATAAAAAGCATTTAAAAATGTAAAATATGCTGTCTTAAACCCGACAGCCACGTTACATATTTATTACAACACAGGTATTTATATACCAATAAAACAAAGCAGTTGCCGAAATAACTGACACAGAGAGAAAAAAAAAAGTTTTTTTTTTTTTCAAAATACAAATCAACTCAAATAGAGGAATAACTATAAATTTTGTTTAGTTAGTTGTAAAACAGTTAAAGCCACGTCAAAACAAGGGATTACTGTAAATTACGTTGATATGTATATCCTTGGGTATAATGTAGTAGATGAGGCTGACTCACTAAATAGTGTCGAATTTAAACTTCCTGTTTTCATTAGTTTAAACAAACGTGTCACTTTTTGTCTTGATTTTGGTGTTGTGAGCTATGATAGATGAGGATATAAAACTCGAGGAACGAGTTATAGCAACAGTTACAAGTGAATAAACAATCCATACTAATTTATTTAGTCTTTTACACACAAAATACTTAACAGGACATTTCCATAGGATAGAAGAGCTAGGGAACTAGGGAGGGACTAGTATAAATGCGAAAGTAACTATGTTTGTTCACGACTAAACGGCTGATCGGATTTTAATGAAATTTGGCAAGGGGATAGATTATATCCTGGGGAAGGACATTAAGTATCTTTTTTTTCTCACCCATACACGTCAAGATTTCCAAGCTAACGAAGTCGCGGGCAACAGGTAGTATCCAATAATGTTTTTAACATTACCATTTCTTCAAATTTTAGGAATTTAATAAACACTATGATAGGTGAACATAAAAAAGGTATAGTATTATAGATACAAATGAATTGTTTTGGTGAAAACTGTTTCTTTTTCAAGTTATTTACAAACTACAAAACTATAATAGAACTAAATATGTACAAATGAATAAACAAAATCACAACACTCGTCTTTAAGTATATACTATCTTGCCAAACTCGACATATCATCATCATCTGCCTAGCCTTTTCCCAACTATCTTGGGATCGGCTCCCAGTCTAACCGGATGCCGCTGAATACCAGTTGTACATGGAGCGACTGCCTATCTGACCTCCACAACCCAGTTGGTCCGCTGGGTAATAAGATATTCTTGGCTTACCTTAGCTGGTAAGACTTTCGGGCCACTGACTACCTGTATCGACTGACAAAGACCTACAAACGACAGCCGGGACCAACGGCTTAACGTGCTTTCCGAGGCACGGAGGCAACTCGGTATGTAATACGTTCACCCATCTACAGACCAACCTAGGCAAGCACGGCTTAGCCTAAAGATTGACCCGAGCGGCTGTTATTATTTAACCACGAGCTTCAAACCAAACCTAACCCAATCCAAACTCGACATATACGAGTAAGAACCATTATTTCAAATACTATTAAAGATGCTACAAAATTAATTCAGAAATTCCCTACGTCAGCCAGACAGACATACTTATATCCACTTCCCTTTAACATTATATCGATAAAATAAGAAATAGGAGAGAAGTCACGGGCATAACACACTACACCGAAGGAGTCCCACAGGGATCTATTCTCGGCCCCCTTCCTCGAATCTCGAAAATATTTTTTCCACCATCTTTCTAAGTGTAGTATTTATAGAACTTTACGTTCCGTGTTTGATTTAGTTTTAGTTTTGTATAAATATGTCGGATTTTTCAGTTGAAACATGGATTTGAATAATGTTACTGTAGATTATACTAATGTGGCCAAATATGCTTTTAAGAGGCATTTAGTTTGATTGTGGAAGTTTTATGAAGAATTTATGTTGCCGTAAAGACTTTATTGAAAGTATTAGCACGTCTTTAGGATTATATTGAAATGGATCGTTAAATGCCTTTGTTCTACATATTCTCTGTGTGTTTTTTGTGGTGACCAGTAAGATATTTTTTAATTGATTCAGCTCTCTTTTGGATCTAAGCAGTCTTTAAAAAAAAAACAGTGCAAACGCTTCAACTAGTGTTAAACCAAAGGTGAGAATGACATATTAAACAAACTAGAACAGGATTTATCTCCATTCAAAATAGATTACAAAGTACCAAGCCATCAATCCAGAAACACCGAATAACTTTCACAAAAGCTTTTCCCGATCACATTAAGCAAAAAAACATAGTTTTTCAATAACAGTAAATAATGGCATTGAGATAATGAACGAAATTACGTAATATGCCGTAAAAGCTTTTAATTCAACACTAAAAATCATAAATAAGATTTACAACCCACGTCCATTTGTAATAAAAACAATCCCATTACCACCGCACATTATAATAACGAAAATTCATTAAGGTACCGACCATTAATTTCATTCCGCATCCGATGCAATGCCATTACTCTCATTCCTTACCAAAACAAACAAATCCTACAATTATTCTAACTCCACAAAGTCATCTGGGTAACCAAACCAATCTATTCTAACCTCTATTTCTCCACAAATATGGTCCACATCAACCGCAGACGCTTTACCATCTGTGGATTCCTCTGCCTTTATATCACTAAGAGTATTTTCAACTATTTCAACAAAAATAGCATCTATATCCATTACTTTAAGGTTGATAGCATCTGTGTTCCGATCTGGTAGAATCTGATCCCCAAGTCCTGTCCCGAAATTCTCAAGATATTGAAAGATTAGCAGTGGGTTGCGTTTTGGATGTCCCCATAAATAATACATCGACTGGGGGACACCCGTGATGGATCGTGTCTGTCTATCCACTTTCTATTAGTCGGGAATTCTTAAAGGGTGGTATGGGGTGGCTGTTATTATTAACGGCGACCAATGTTAGCTTAGCAAGTGATACCGGGGACTCATTAATTCCGTGGACGATTTCAGAGGGGCATTACAGTTGTCATGTAAACAGATTTGCTATAAATCTTTGGAAAGCTTTTGTCGGACGACAATTGTGCTTTCTCCTAACTCAAGAAGGGTTGTGAAAGTGTTGTGTATTTGTATTTTTCTGTTATTTATGACGTCACTCGTATGGTACCGGTTGTTACGACCTGTTTAGATTATAAAGGGGATACAAGATAAGAGTATGTTCCTATTTGTAGTAATAATAATGGCGTTGCTATTGTGTTAGTCCAGTTTATGAAAGGAGTGATGTAAAAGAATGAAGTTATAGAAAGTTCAAAGTAATAGTATACTCTAATGTAAGTAAAAACGGTTGTTTTCAGGCTGTTGGATTTGTCTTGGTATCGATGCCTATAAATATATCAGTAATTACTATGATTATCACTACATAGTATAACAAAGTCGCTTTCTCTGTCCCTATATCCCTATGTATGCTTAAATCTTTAAAACTACGCAACGGATTTTGATGCGTTTTTTTTTAATAGATAGAGTGATTGAAGAGGAAGGTTTATATGTATAATACATGCACCCGTGCAAAGCCGGGGCGGGTCGCTAGTGTTCAATATAAGGCTGCCAAAGATGGATCATCAGCTTCTAAGTAAGAGCGTGGTGGATCACGAACCACTATTTCGTATAAAGAGAAGGCCGGTATCCCAGCAGTGGGAACATTATCGCCTGATTATGATGATGATGAACGTATCATCACAACAGTGATAGCCTAGTGGTGTGACCCTCGGACTGCCAAGTCATTGGTCTCGGGCTCGGCCCCAAGACCCGTACCTCTGATTTATACCTCGTATTGTATAATTATCACTTGCTTTGGTGAAGGAAAACATCGTGAGGAAATCAAACCAGCATGCCTGAGAGATATTTCTCGACGACATGCAAAGTCAAGTTAGAGGCCCATGGGCGGCATACAAACTCTGACACCAGGTTAGGTACTAACCACACGAAAAAGAAGAAAAAGACGTATCAACAGTTACTTAAAAGTACTCCGTGATGTTACAAACAAAAATTTCGGCAATCATTTCACACGACACTTGAAACTAAATAAAATCAGTACAGTTGTAAATCAGTCGGCATTCTAAATATTTGCTGATGGCAACATTCCTGCCCAACATGGGAACCTTTATCGACACCATATCAACCGATAACTAAGAATTTGGGTGACCGATAACATATTGATGAAAAAAATTATAGCAACATTTTACTTGAGCTTATCTCAAAGTGATTTGAACTAGTATTTAAATGTATTTGATGTGGGTATACCTAGTCAAATATTACTAAGTTAATCAGATATATCAGCATTAGATGTAACTGATTTAAGTTTGGATATTTGGGGTCAAAATATTCTGTAATTGCTAACATGTATTGAACTAGCGTGTTGGTTAATGCTCGTTTTTTTCTCTATTTGAGAAGAGGAATTACTTCTACAGTAAGACAGATACCTAATAATGTCTGGGGGCCGAAAATTGCCGCTTTAGCAGTATTAACAGGATCACAATATGAATTCTTTTTTTTTTAATCTTTATTGAAAAATAGAGGATTTGATCAGGCATTATCATGTCATAGTTACAGTCCTATTGACTTAAATATTAACATCTTACTTATCAATCTTATCTACGTTTTAAAGCACAATCAAGCATTTTATACGAGTATATTAATCTCGCTTCCTCTGATAAAGGAATAGCAAGAATGCTATTACATACACTGGTATCGTGTAAGCTAATGCCGTAAGCAAGCCTAAAAGATATCTCTTCAGCTTTGTTTCGAACACCTTCCACTAAAACTCTAATCGTCACAGACGCAGGTAATATGTATATATAATTATGAATAATTGTCACTTGTGTCTTCGCTTGAGTACTTGGTCATAGTTCTCAAGTACTTGCTCACTAACACATATGGACCTTGTTGTTCGAAATAAATAGTTATTTGATTTGATTCGATTTGATTTGATTATCATCGTTTTAGCCAAAAGCTATCACTGCTGGACATAGTTAAGATAGTCAGTTAAAGAAGAGAACATAACATCACGCCTGTAATCCCCGACGGGTTAGGCAGAGGTTTACCTAATAGTACACCCACATTTCGTCAGTTACGTTTAAGTCAGTAACAGGGTCGAGCCTTTTGCCATCGGACGGGCACAATTTCACACTTCGTGGCTGCTACTGCTACTGAGAAATTCCTGATGGAAAAACTCAATACATTTTGGCTGACCCGGGAATCGAACCCAGGACCTCATGCTCACATGCTCATAAAATAAACAAAGGAGGACATAATATCAAAAATCCCAGAAGAATTAAGCAGAAGTCTACCCAGTATAGTAAGTAAAATAAATACTCTTCAATTGGTACACAATACCTCACTTAAAAAACCAGTCTTCAACAAAATCTCCTCTCCTCGTTGAGAATTCTTGACAAAGTCACAGTACACCGTTCACCTGTTCATTTGATTCCCAACGATGTTTTTATTATTCATCCGGTGTCCTTCCGATAAAAGTTGTAAAGTTATCGACGAATCGACGGAACCTTCAGCACTTGTTATTTTTCAATAACTTTCAAGAGACATGACATCTTTTCGAATAAGTAAACTTGTTGTGATTTGGAATTATTTTGAAGTGAGTGACGGTTTGTTTCTGACTCACTGTAATTAGGAAGATATTGTAATTATCAGCTTTGCGTAAGTTAAAGGAAATAGTGTTTTTGTTTTTGGAAAAACCTAATTTTAAAAAAAAATTGGACTATTGGAAACCAACAATGTATTTGGCGAGTAAAATGCTGCAAAACTCTGGGTTGTAAATACGAAATTCCTGTTAGAAAACCCAGTAATGCTTTAACTGACCAGGGAATCAAACCGAAGACATCATGCTCAGCAGTACTTAGCGCTTGCTACTAGGAAAACGAAACCAATAAGAATAGAAGTAGGTACTAAAAAGGAAATTACGTAATTACAAAACTCAAAAACAGCAAAAATCCCACTCTTTTAAAGAATCTAAAGAAGCTCCTTACAACCAAACACTACAACATCCTTAGAAGTAAACTCAGGTATGTGAGAATCGTAGCAGCAGTGTGTCTGCTCGTCCCCCGGCGCCGCCCGCATATCGTTATGCATCCTGAACATTTTCCGACTCTACTTGCTGAATTCCTGAAACTTCGATATTTTGGATGTGGTATAATTTGTAAGAAACGAGCGATAATACAAATTGGAAAAATTGTAAAAAAAGGTAATATATGTATGTGTGAAATACTCGTAGTAATATGTGATGGTTTTATATACATACATTCATTCGTATCGATCCAAGGCTAATGTGGACCACCGGTCGTTGGTTTTTTCCAGCTCGTTGGAGTCATGGGAAACCTTTGCCCAGCTGTGGGACGACGAATGCTAACAGTATCATCAGTATTTGTTCTTAGAGATTTTTTTTCAATTAATCAGAAATAACTAAGAAAAAGTCCATAGTTGAGAATTAAGCTAGATTAAATTAAGATAAAGTTAACTGGTACTTATCATTATTTTCTAAGAGGATGCAAAGGTCATGGCAATGGATTTAATATAAATGATTACCAAGTTATGGTGTAAAATTACGTGGTATGTATCGAAGCAAATCACAATTATTTGTAACTCGGATGAAAACTCTTACCAAGTATTGTAAAGTTATCGACACGCCACGTTTTTTCGTAAGAATCTGTGAGACACTTTTTAAACACATTTTCCGATACCTATTTTAAAAAACTTTCGTCTCCCTCTTCAATTACACCACGCAATGGAAAACTTGAATCAATATCAACTTTTTATTATTGAAAGTATTTATATATTATATCACTTTGTCCCCTTTCACTTTTACACAAACTTCTTCAGTAGGTTTAATACACTTAGAGGGGACAAGTTTTTCTTTTTGTTTCAATCATATTTTCCCTCACGTTTCCAAGTTTTCTCGAGTTTTTATTATCGGGAGAGTATAGTATGCTTTTAGAAGACAGTTTCGAGACCCGGGATTTCAAGATGACAATTGCAAATAATGCTTTGTGTTTCTGTAATGTTATGTTATGCTAAAAAGGAAAGTTTGTTTGTCTGTTTGTTTTTTGGTTTGGGTGTAAAATTTACTGTTGCTTGGAAAACAGAGTGCGTTAAAGTTTGAAGTATCTTCTTCTTACTCACTTAACGTACCTACTCTTGTAGATAAACTAGCTTATGCCCGCTGCTTCGACCGCCTGTAGTTCAATTTGTCCCACAGAAACATACTACCAGGATACAAAGTATACTATGTGTTAATCCAAGTTACAAATTAAATGTGTGCCATATTTCATTCAAATCCGTTCAGTACTTTTTGCGTAAAAGAGGAACAAACATCCATCTATCCATTCTCACAAACTTTCGCATTTATAATATTCCCACATCATAGGGGGCGAGCCTATTGCCATCAACTGGACACAAATGCAGTCGCCGTGCTATTGAGGAATTCCTATTGGAAAAACCCAATAACACTGCTCGACCTGTGAATGGAACCCAGAACCTCATGCTCTGCATGGATCGGGCTTGCTACCACTAGACTAATTAATCAGTTACAAAATAATGCAAGTGACTGTCATCTCTTACGTCTCGAACTGCGTCTTATGGATTACGTTTCCAGGTAAAACCATATAGTCCTAATTACTTGTTTAACCAATTCAGACGTCAGCAAAATAATCTCACACTCTTGTTTTCCATTAAGTTAATGAATCATTAATATTTCTGCTAATTATTACCTGCAAGATCTGTGCAAATAGACCTTGTTTGTATTTTTACTTGTTTATCACATTATCAGAGAGCAAACTGAAAATAAATCGCTCTTTGACGTTCGTTTTCTCAAGAAATATGACGACAGATAAATTCTTGGAAGATGGGTTTAATCAGGTAACCTACTGCGTTAGTTGGTTATGATAAAGTTTTGTGAAGAATGGTTATGATATGATAAGAATATTATTGGATTTAAGAGTAGAGGAATACCAAAGAAACGATGGATGGACTGTGTGAAGAACGTGATTGCTGAGATGACGAGTAATAGAGAAGTATGGGAGAAGAAGACATTCTACGCCGACCCTAAATAAATTGGGATAAATAACACTAGACATAATCAACTGGACATGGTCAAGTGTGACACAGTCGTACATAGTGACGTCTGAAAACACAGATACTCTAACAAAATACTACAATAGTGATTAGGTATTGCATAAGGCAGCGTAAATGATAAAATGATGATGCATGAATGTGGATGAAACAAAAGAAGTAAGGTATGTGGGAATCGTAGCAGTTTGGGAAAAGGTGTGAGACTTTGAATCCTGTACTATTAAGTTAGCCTGCTATGTTATCTAGGTGTTGTTAGCTGTTTAAGACGAAGAAGTAGCTGGTAGATATAATTTTGGTATTTTTAAGAAAATGTTCTGTGAGTAAATTAAGTGCCATCAGAATCGAAAATTTTCAACGGAAAGCTGATCCATACGAACATTTTAATCTTATTGACGACTTTAAAAATCTAGCCATTTATAATAATAATACACAACAAAATAATGCAAATTCAAAAGCAAACATTATAAATATCAATGCACAAAACATAGTTATTCAGAATGCGATCAGAGCGGGGGAGGCCGAGGGTAAGACAAAAGGCGCAAATCTATCGCGGTGTAGAGTTACATGCGAAAACATAAACAGACGTATGATATTGAATATGAGGTCCTGGATGAAGGAAAGAATGGATGTGGCAAAAAGAACACTGGGAAAATAACGTAACGTATAGTAACATAATAGGTAAATAGGTAATCTGAATCAACCATAGTTTGAAAATAAAAAATCAAATTAAGTGAAAATCTGCACTTTTTGAACGGCAATTAGAAAAAACTGTCTCCTGAGACGCTCGTCTTTCACCATTTTCTACTCGGAGAGAAGAAGTAGCGGTACAAATTCTCCAGCAGCACTAGTTGGATTACAGAAAGGAGGCTTTATTCCAGCTGTGGAATCATTGAATATGGTATTCAGATTGCGACCACTTCTCAATCAGCTGTTTTCTTCCACTCATGGTCATACCCTTAAACCTCAAATAGGAATATAGTAGGAAGTGAAACTTAGTGAAAAATTACTTAAAAGTTGTTCTATATTATTTTTAAGTTACACCGCAAGTGAACAGTGACACAGGGTCGCGGCAGACCACGAAGGAGATGGCGGGAGGAATTGAATGGTTTCCTTGAGAATTGGAAAGAAATAGCACAGAATCGTGACCGTTGGAAGGAATGGAGAGAGGCCCCGCAGTGGAACAATATGGGCTAGCTGTAATAATAATAATTCATAGCAAGTCACGTGTCCGCATCAAAGGAGAAAATTACCATACAAACAACCAGAAACATAATCTCTTTCCCTCCACGCTCCTAAAGATAACACTAGCCCGCGGCCACTACATTAGCCACCACAACCACTAAACATTTATTGAAAGTGTAAATCAAACAAACATCCAGCCCCACGTCAAACTGACAGTCGACAGCAGTAATCTCGGCTCTATTGTCGAACCCGCTACCCTCCGGCAGCCAGCCAACTACTGCACAATCAGCCGACAATACTCCACCACTCAGGCTCCCATGTTTTCCTTTGTAATCATCCCCTAACGCTCACCCCTAATGATTTTTCTCTGTTATTTGTTTTTGTTCTGTAATTACTGTTTGGTTTTCCCGTGAATTGCTCTGCGGTTGTAAATATGCGGTTTAAGATGGTTTAGCTTAGTGCTTGTGGTCTGGTGGTAGAGAGGGAAAGTGTCTGAAGGTATATAAAGTTTATAGCACGTCTTTAATATTCTGAGGTTTTGAAGTCATGTTTTAACGTATACCACACATGAAAAACCATTAGTAAATATGTACATATTGTATTGTATTCGACCGGAACATACAATTGGAAAATACGTTCACGAAGAATTAAATCTAAATCGAAAAACATAAGAACTCAATTCAATAATCGCAAAACCCGATGAAATCCACTAAAGAAAACCTCACTCGCGCATAAAAACTAATCAAACTTAATGAAAAAACTAATAACCAGACGCAAATCCCATTAAAAACCAACCACGCAATCCTAAAAAACATTGCAAGGAGAAATTTCAATATCAATTGTGAAGCGGTCCCAGCGTAGCGCCCTGCGGAACTCCGACACGTGTATCCAAGGCTTAGCCGCTCTAACAATTAAGCATTAAACTACGGTTAATTTAACCGAGTGAGTATTGTCGCCAGAACCCTTTGAGTTCACAATATGAACGGTTCGAGAAAAAAAACCTATTTAAATCCTCGCAGTTTCCATTGATGGACGTTGTTGAATGCTTTAATATAGACATTCGGTTGAATGAGGTCTTTGGTTCGGTTTGATTATTGAATTTCCGGATTTGGGTTAGTTTTGTGGTGTATTTGAATACTTTTAGGTCTTATAGCGTTGTGGTAGATGAAGTTTGTGTAAGTTTGTTGGGAAGTACGTTAGAATTGTTGCACACTGTCTGAATGTTGGGGTAGGACTCCAGCCAAGCTTGGTGATAAAGATAGTTTTCCTCGAAGTATATACCAATGTACGAGCAAGAACAACGTGTGAATATCAAGTTGATATAAATAAAGGAAAGTTTCTATGAACTAATCGACACTTCTGCTAGCATATATTAATTAAACCTCTTCTATAACTAGCTTAGGTACAGAACAGCGGGCAGCAGTAACTGCATAGACATGTCTACGAAGTACACATAAATAAATAATAATTAATCAATGAACGTCTAGCATAAAAAATAGCGCCATCAAAAAAGTCATGTACTCAAATTAAATTAATGTACTTCCTGAACGAATTAATGTTAAAGAAACTATTAAAAGTGGCGATTTAAATAGAAACAATTGTTATATCAATTAGTGAAGACCGGAAGTAGCATAGGAAGAGGCATACACCGATAGCTGACCAGAGAACGATCCCTGAATTATTTATGCCCCCCGTTCCGTTACATTGCATATCTAATGAGCTGTGCCTAGGAATATTTACTTTGAATTTAATATTAATGCCTGTGTGCCGTGGACTGACTGCCGATACAAGTCTGCGATGCGTCTGAACCCCGTGATGAATTCGTTCTATATATCTTTAGCTTTTTATTTATAATCTGGGTTTTGTAAAGCATTTGTTGGGATAGCCAGGTAGGCGTAATGTGTGGATGTTTCTTTGATTGACTATTTGTTTTGGGGATTGGAAAGAATGTTTGTATTTTTGGAATAATGGGAGGTTTTAATGGTGTGCTGATCGATGGCTATCCATTGGCTGAGCATCATGTAAATCTCCCATTTCCATCCCACACTTTTCATCTGTAACATTTGAAAATGGCGTGGTCTGTCATGATCTCAGTGCAAATTCATTTACTAAAACAATTGTCAACAAAATCATCATCACCATTCATCATATAAGTCATCGCTGTTATACACTGTACTCAGACCATCAAAAGTTTCTTACTCATACTGCATAAAATAAAGAAACTACTATACTCCAAAATACAACGCCAAAACAAGCCCCAATTGAACACAAACTAGACCAGAGTCAACACGTTTCTTTCACGCATTTCCCACAAGTCGTTGTTAGGGGACAACCGGCGCGCGCGCCGGCTCCGGTTTCATCCTAAACAATAGCACATGACCCTCCTACAGCCATTACTACAACACAATCACTCTTGATTAGCTATTGACCTATTTTCAAATGTATATTTTCAATACAATTTTAGTTTATTTTCAAACGAACTAATTTTGTTTGGGCATTATTGCGTATGGAGTTTAATTTGAAGGGTTAAATCAAGAGTCTTTTGACAGCACCAACATCTATGGAAATATTATTCTTATTACTTAAAAAAAAATTCAACTATACAACGCTGATTTAGATGTAAAATAAAACCATAAAAATATAGTGTACAACCTTATCGCACAACAAGTTGTAAAATTAGATTGAGTTAAAATATTAGTTCAGTTACCAGCTACATTTTATACATTTCAAAACTAAACTTTTTCACTCAATTACTCACAAAAAATAGATAAACAAATACTGTTAATGATATCGTGCTGCAATAAATCTATGTACCAGGGCGGCATAAGAGGGCAGGAGTAAGATCGTACGGAGATAGCGCGCCTAAAGGACACTTTGATTGAACGGAGCGGACAACGCAGATAAGAACCGGCTACACTATTTGCATACTAAATGAGTCGATATTAATTTTACCGGGACTGGTCTAGCTTTGTTAGGGAGAAAGGTAAAGATGCCTAGTACTTAATACTTAGTACAGGGCCTATTAAAATGGACGAGCAAAAAGTTGGAGGCAATCAAGAGAGTGTATTGTATAGGCCGTTGTTTTTATTGCGTAGAAATTAGTTTCTTATAAAAATGTCTGTATTATTCCATTTTTAATCTGTATTTTTTTTCTTAACTGTCAAAGTTCTTTAAGGCTATTTTCGCACCACCTAAATAAAGTCCAGATAAAAATAGAGAAAAAAACCGTTTATAATTTCGCTTAATTGAAACTTTCAATTTATTTTTTCTAAGCAACATGCTTTTTCACGCCCAAAGCACGGAGTATTAATTAAAAATGCATAGCTCTTATAATCTATAGTCGTTAACGAGGCTCCTTTTATTTTCTGCGCTCCTGGTACATGTAGTGTTTATTTTGTATAGAGAATAGTTTATATAGCATTTATTCGGTTTAATTAAGAGGCAAGTATATTCGTAATGGGGTTTTTATGTCTAAAGTCTATGGCGGTTACGCCGTACTTGATATAGTTTTAGTACTGGCTCTAAAAAGAAGAGTTATAACTTAGAAATGTAAAGGTGAAATGGTAAAATGACCATTAGCGTCACTACCTATATTATCTTGGACCATACATAATACTTCATGATCAAGAAAAATGGGACTGCTGGAAAAGAAAAGCCAAGTTTTTCAAAAAAAAAAAAAAACAGCGCAACATACGCTAGATTTGGAACCAAAATAAGCAGATGAAGAAGATCTGCGTCTAAAAACTACTATAATAATGATCTTGAAACACGAATATTTTCAAACACAAATTATTATATGAATAAAAAAACGATAGCACAACCCTATTATGAACGACATTAAAAAGAAAATTACCATACAATAAAAATTTGCAATATTTTTTACATAATGTTCATAGACGCATACCATTCATACATTAATGTAATATATTGTTAATATAAGCGATAGCCCTACGAAGTGTAGTTTTATAGTTATCAATTCACGATGGTATGTTTATTAATTTTAAAGATACTTTCCAAAAATCAAAAATCTACAACCTAAGAAAACTGACATGTTAAAAAAATAATTAAACTAAAACAATACTTTACTGTTTTTTAAATATATTTAAACATGCTTTTCCGAAATTATACATCATCATCATCATCTGCCTAGCCTTTTCCCAACTATGTTGGGGTCGGCTCCCAGTCTAACCGGATGCAGCTGAATACCAGTATTTTACATGGAGCGACTGCCTATCTGACCTCCACAACCCAGTTAGTACTGGGTAAAACTATACCCCTTGGTAAGACTGATTGTCAGATTTTGCGGCACTGACTACCTGTAACGACTGTCAAAAATCTACAAATGACAGCCGGGACCAACGGCTTAACGTGCTTTCCGAGATACGGAGGAAACTCGGTATGTAATGGGTGGTGATTACTCATCCACAGACCAACCTAAGCAACCTAAAGATCGATCTGAGCGGCTGTTATTATTTTGCCCTTTCCGAAATCATACGAGTATGTGAAAAATAAATATTGACCGCTTTTCACAGAAAATTATTTTACGAAAAGTATATTAACTAAACTGATTTTCACAACTTTAAGAAGGGCAATTATTTTCTCAATAAAACATCGAATTATTCTTAAAATGCCGCAAAAACTTTGCCAGAACACAAAAGCAAACAAAAATCACAGGAAAAGTCGCGGTCGCCACTAGTCTTAATAAAAAAATATGATAATCATATGTCAAGCAGCACCACGTAAGGACCCATGGTGTCAGGTTCCCAAGCGGTCAGTGACTTATGGCTGCGTGGTTTCTATTAAATCATTTTGTTTATATTATTAACTAGCTGAGCCTATGGTTTCACTTGACGATTTTGTTATACTACTGGTACGCGACATTTTTTCGTTGGTTTTTTTGTGATAGTCGATAGTCGTGGGAAAAAGCATTGTTATTGTTACAGATGAATTCAAATTATTGTTATCAGCATAGGTACTTAGAAAATCATTGGCTAATCAAAATAAACTCATACAAATCCAGTGATTCCATAATCCCAGTAAGAAAGACGAAGAAGTAAGAAAAGTTAATTTTTTTTGAATGATTGTTGCATAAACCACTTACTTCAAAAATACGAAATATGCGACATGCGACACCTCCTTAGAATATAATTTACTAATAAATTTGATTTAATTTAGCTTATAGACACAATCCAAATCTGAATGTGAAAAACCCCCCATTAAAACAAACGGACAGACACACAAATCAAATTAACAATACATGGAAAGTTACCAAATATGCGCAGACGCAGGCGCCGGGGCATTAACATGGCAATCACGATGGCCGTAAAGCGGTGACATAAATAGCATAGATTAAATAGACATAAAACTTGCCCTTGAATAGTACAGTGGGCCGTATGGCAGTGGTAACCAAAGCAAGTTAAGCTGGTCTTCAGCATAGCTCCAACATGTGAACCGAGTCATCATTCTCCTCCCCTTATTCCAATTTACTTGGGGTCGGGTCGGCGTAGCATGTCTTCTTCTTCCAAACTTCTCTATTACTCGTCATCTCAGCAGGCACCTCCTTTCTAGCCATATCATCCTTCACACAGTCCATCCATTGTTTCTTTGGTCTTCCTCTAGTCTCATAACCATGCACATTCATACTCAAATCTTTCCTCACGACATTTTCCTCATACCTCCGCCTCACATGCTCATACCATGAAAACCGATTACCACACAACTTTTCAGTCACTGGCGCCGATTTCCGACTTCCTCTTATATACTCATTTCTTATTTTAAACACATCGCCCTTAGCGTTATTACTCAGGGACATGCAATTGCCTTCTGTGAACTGATTGCGGGCTCAAATTGACCGCTGCATACCCAGTCTTACAAGATGGGTTATAATCGACCTATCTCGAACACAACGTAATTGTGGAGCTCCGAAACAGGATATGTCTCATCTCCACTCCTGTCCATCGTGATAACTCTACCAGCACCCTCCAAGACTTAAATCAGGCAAATGACAGAAAGTACATTGATTGGAGACGAAGAAGAAGTACAGTTTCAGGTCCAGCTACTGGAGCTATTTTATATGAAGCAACACACAACGTGTTGCTTCATACAAAATACTGGTATTCAGTTCCATCCGATTAGACTGGACTGGACGCCTTCCAGTCTAACCGTATGCAACTGAATACCGGTGTCTTACATTGAGCGATTGTCCATCCGTCCTCCACAACCCAGTTAGTACTGGGTAATACGATACCCCTTGGTAAGACTGGTTGTCAGACTTTCGGGGGACTGACTACCTGTAACGACTGTCAAAGATCTTCAAATGACAGCCGGGACCAACGGCTTAACGTGCTTTCCAAAGCACGGAGGACACTCGGTATGTAACTGTTCTGGCCCCTTATTCCATTGAAACTCTGTCTTGCACTAGGCCAGTTCAAGGTACCGACGTGCGTTCACCTGTACATCGTTTAATTGTGTTAAATTTAGTAAGGAACCGATTTTGGTTAGTAGTAATGTTAGGAATACTAAGTATAGATAGGTGCTAAGTACTGATGAATACTAAGCGGTTTAGGCGCTGTCGCGACGTGTAAATTGTATTGTCTAGATTTTAATGGGCTTAGCTTAAGGAATATATTAAGTTTTTTTAATGATGTTGGGTGGCAATCAGGCAGCCCACCTCATCCTCATCCCCAGCTATGGAAAATTGGACATGTGCGGTTTAAGAGGCATAGTTGGTGCGTTACCAGCTCGGAAATCTCATCCTTCCTTACTAATACCGTAGGTAAATGTTAAAGTAACTCTGTGTGTCACCTTTTCATGCTTTTACAGATTTGGATAAAATTTGACGCATAGGTAGACCAAGACCTGGGTTAAAAAGGACATTTTTTATCCCGGAAGTACGTTTCCGTGGGATTAACTTAGTAACTAATATGTCTCATTAATCAGGTCGAGATCTATAATCGGCTAAGCGGTTTTGCGTAGGTCATAGACAGTTTCGACCAAAGATACCTTAAATTTCCAAATGCAGGAATTCCACTACCCACTGCATAGGAAGTCCGAATCTTTAACTATATTCTACCAAGTAAACACACGATTTCCTGATTAACTATGGATTTTTGTCTTGATTGGCATTTTGGAGTAGATGATCTACTCCAAAATGTCAATCAAGACAAGGATCCAAGATGGCGACGCCGACATCTGTTAAACATATTACGAACGTTTTTGCTCCGTCTTACTGCCGGTATCGCAAAAAAACTTTCACTTCCAGGAATCGAACCTGGGATTGAACAGACGCCCCTCGTATTTGGTGAAATGGGTACTGCAGTTTTTATGATAGTCTGTAGGTAAGTTTACCCTGCCCATATCAGATACTCGTGCATCTTCAAAAGAACCTGGACCAATGCAGGTTTTTTGAAAATATATAATCTTAAGCGGTTAAACAATTAGTGTGTTTTTTCACCTCAAGTTTCTTGCGCTATGCCCTCGATCTCTGTTCATCTTCCATGTTGTCAAATGTCCTATAACTCTACTAACATATTTATAATCAGCAGGCGTTGACTAGCCTAAGTCCTTTCATTTCATATTCTGTCTCTCAGATGGTCCTCTATATTTTCTGATTGTCATTTGCACCTGAAAAATTATGTTTTTACAATACCATCAATCGTTTTTCACATTTAATAGGGAGATATTTTCATCTATCTGAATCTATTGTAGCAGGCAAATAATTTTGGGCTTTTTACCCAGTTGACACGATCAGATTATGCTCGGACTGAGTAGACTCGGAGACCTACTCGGACGCAACTCGTATTGTGGCAACCCATAATCTGAGCGCACTCGGATGGGTTGGTATGGGTTGCCTCAATCGGAGTTGTGCCCGAGTAGGTATCAGAGTCCACTCGGTAACAGCATACTCTGATCGTGTCAACGCGGCTTTAGTTAACCTCAAACCTAGAAAGGCCCAACAGTCGCTCTAAAATGCACACAAAAAAAAAGTCAGAAAATTACATTTCCGATATCTCTAGAGATAGTCACCATGTCGTCTGCTCACCCCAAATCATAGCAAATTGGCAAACGATCGCAGTTCCCACGTCACCCGACACCCGCCACGCGACGTGCGCAAGCGCAGGGTGTTTGTCGCTGCGAATGTTTGTATCGCTGCAGCGCTGTAAGTGACGCTGGGTGCGAAAGTATAGTGAAGGGATCAGTGTATTAGCTATTATTGGAATTGGATAGAAATGTGTGTGAGTGTGAGAATGTTTTAGGTTTGAGTGAAAATTAAACCCAAGGAAAAACTTCTTGTTATTGAATGTTGTTTATAGAATATTTATCTATCTACGAAAGTATCTATAAATGAGTACCAACATAAGAGGAAGTCTGAAAGTGGCGTCGGTGGTTGAGAAGTTGGTAATCGGTTGTCGTGATATGGGCATGTGATGCGGAGGAATGAGGAAAGTTTTGAGTATAAATGTGGATGGGTATAAGAGTAGAGGAAGACACGATGGATGGACTGTGTGAAGGATGATATGGCACGAAAGGAGGTGTCTGATGAGATGACGAGTAATAGAGAAGTATGGAAGAAGAAGACATACTGCGCCGACCACAAATGAATTCGGATAAGGCAAGATAATGATGATGGTAGCGGTCAGCTTTCATTTTAACTGGATGCAGCTGAATACTAGTATTTCACATGGAGCGACTGCCTATCTCCACATCCCAGTTAGTACTGACCGATACCTCTTAGAAATCTTACAAGAAAAGATGTGTATTTGAGTTTAGAATGAGTGGTCATTCTAGACTCAAATTCCCTTTTTTACGGTCTATCTATCAGAGGAGAGGGTCACCTACTCCAAAAATCATCTCCAAAAGGCCCCTTACACGTGTCCCCTGATAAAGACGGAGTATGGACAACTTCCACCCGAGGGGAGGTTCCCGTAGTATCCGACTTTTCCATTACGTTTAATGTGGCCAAATGAAACTTTACTTTGGTGTCATCGGGTACCGCCATACGTCTTAATGTAACGTCTTTTGTTTTTGTTTTTTTTTTGTGAGTTTGAGGGTAGGTAGAGTTGTTTGAAGGTATTTGAAGACTGGAGTGTGTTAACGCTTTTTATTGGGTATGTCGAAGTTATTAAAGTATCACTTTTATAGAAAGTATTTCGACGAGTTGCCTTAAGGTACGATTTATTTATTTATTTATTACATTTGGGAAAACAAACAGTAGTATATTGCGCATAAACTGCGTTGGCTTAAAATTAGTCTTAAAAATATACTACCCACAACATTTTCCACAGATTACTATGATATATAATAAAAACAAACTGTTAGCAAACTTTAACTGTAACTAACTTAACGAAAAAGAATTTAAAAGGAAAAAAAAATGAAAATATGCGTGATATATCATACAGGTCATACCCTATCAACAATGATACATACATTGTTTACTGAAAATAATTATGATTAATCAATTAGAAACTCATGCCAATTGGTATTTTTCTGAAAAATCAAAATATACTTCCACTACTTGAATAATTTAATCTTCTTCTTATTCCTGGTGCCTCAGATATGTAACGTTTTTTTAAATCATAATTTGAGGGACGAACAGATTTTTCATTAAGTATTTCAGAATTTAGCCTTAAATTTTCTGAAATTAAGTAACCAAGACAATAAAAATCCAACGGTAATCACAAAACATTTCCAATAAATACAAATCACATTTAAATTCTCCACAAAAACAATAACACATATCACATTACCCTCTTTTAACCGACTTCATTGACACACCCCCACCTGGCCTGCGCGTGCGCTCCGCTCAATTCCAAATTCAAACTGGAAGTTTTGTTCTCAAACCCTTCCATTGTTCTTTTTAGGAATTGTTTTCGATTTAATTCATCGGCCGCGTGCATTTGACGGGTTGATTCAGGGGTCCGTTTAGGGCTGGTCCTGTTGACAAATACTTGAGTAAGCATGTACTATGGATGGAAATATTGTGCTACGTATGAGTAGGTACTCTGGTATGCCATCAATGATTCTGTACACACATCTATTACTACTATTGGAAGTTTGCATGGATAGATGGATGTTTGTTACTCAACACACCAGATCGGCTGAACGGATCTGGATCAAATTGGCACAGAGATAGATTATAGTCTGGAATAGCACATAGGATACTTTTTTCTCACATTTACGTATCAAAATTTCCACGAGAACGAACTCGCGGGCAACAGCTAGTTTTATATAATAATACCATTGTATTATTATACATAGTGTTATAAAAAGTATGGGTCTGGTAAACTGGTACAATTCGGGCAGCTGGATTTTCTGATCGTTTTCAAGAATTTTATCGTATTTATGTATTACAGAAACTATGTCTTATTAGCTTTTGCCAGCGCCTTAATCCACGTAGAGGCCGAAAATTATCCGGCAAGAATGAAGGTACAGGCGCCAGCACATCAAGCTACTACAATCTGTCAAATTTCTTTAATAGATTTTCAACATTATCGCTGAAGGTGAAGGCATTAGGTTCAAGGTTGATTCTTAAAATTTGACAGTTTTGGGTAGATTGATGTACTGGCGTCTGTATACTGAAAACAAAGAAAAAAAACATTTGTTACACTCTTATTCGCCTCGTTGGTCTAGTGGTTGCAAGCACGACTGCTGAGCATGAGGTCCTGGGTTCGATTCGTGGGTCGGGTAAAGTGTCATTGGGTTTTTCCATCAGGAATTTCTCAGTAGCAGCCACGGAGTCTGGATTTGCGCCCGGTTGATGGCAATAGGCTCGCCCCCTGTTACATGGGACTTAAACGTAACTGGCGAAATGTGGGTGTACTATTATTAGATACCTGCACCACACCTCTGCCTAACTCTATATATGTGTTATGTAGGTAACACTCTTATTTTATTTAAATTATTCAACAAATACACAAATGCACACACCATTCTTCCCTTCACATACTTCACTCACAATTTTATCCACCACGTTCAACCCTAAACCGCTGTACCGTATTGTTTTCTTAAACCAAAGTTAACCCTGCTCGACGTAAGCGTGTTCATTGATTTGTTTGTTAAAAATAATTGCTGCTTCACGTCGAAGTGTGTTTTCAAGTGTTATTCTTTGCGTAGTGTTGATGTTGATGTTGAATGCGTAATGAGGTGTTTAATTAGATTTTTATGTTTTTTTTTAGGGTCAAAAGTGGGCTGTTTTACTAGTGTAGTGTAACCTAATAGTGGATTGTCCTGAAAGTATAAATAAAAACACTACTGCTAACATTCTGGGTGCTTTCAGAAATCGTCTGAAAAAAAAATACAAAATCATTTATAAGTTTTTAAACTGTCATGGTCACTAACATTATTAAGAAAAAATAAGGGGCAATTAAAAAAAACAGTTTAGTGACGTACACTTCAGCTAGTAAAATGATTTCAACCCGTAATGTTTTCACGGCTATGTAATATTCCTAAAAATAGGAGCAACGAGCATATACCACCAGTTCCTTATCGCTCCTTCGCGTTTTTAGCTACCTAATAAGAATCAAAGAGGTTGATTCAGAAAGCGGTACTCCTGGACACAGCTTGTATTGTTAGGAGGTTCCTCTCTCTGGAGCCCTGACTGCCGGTAGCTTGGACCCTGTTCCCGATACCGGTGGGCTATAGTTTTTTTAATGTTTTTTTTAGATTGTACTTTAATGGAATATTTATGTTATAAAAATGTATAAAATATGTTTGAAAATAAATAACAGCGAATATAATAATCATCCAAAAACCCTTTCCTTACCAATAAAACTCAAAATAAACAGGTGTCAACAAACACACACCAATTTGAAACAAAAAAAAAACAAAGCTAACGTCGATTACCAAATCGATTTCCGTCACGACAGTCATTCATTTTCATCAACACTAAGCGACACCTAAACGACTGCCTAAATATTATTGTACTGTTGGAAATTCAACTCTAAGCGGTAACCGTACAATTGAAAATCATAGGCATTACATCTAGGTGTAGCTTAGAAAATGGATATTAGTGGATTGTTACGTTTTCGCTAACGATATCAAAATGGCGGCTCAGCAAACGGAATTATAACAATAACAGACAGGACAGTAATGATGCATTTGTCCCATATGGTGTGAAACGGTTGCGCCGATTGTTTCCTGTTGAAAAAAAAACTAACTAGAGGTGTTCGAACCAATTACTATTAGTGAGGGTTTGAGCTTTCGTTTTTGGGGCGTAATTGGATTGTAGTGGACATAATATCTGTGAATATGGCTGAGAGACTGCCTCTGAACAAGAGGTCCTGGGTTCGATTCCGGTTGGGCAAAGTGTTATTGGGTTTTTTCATCAGGAATTTCTCAGTAGCAGCCACGGTGTATGGATCTGTGTCCGGTTGACGGCAATAGGCTCGCCCCTTACATGGGACTTTAACATAACCGTGTGTGGGCGTACTATTAGGTACACCTCTGCCTAACACTTCGGGGGACAGGCGTGATGTTTATGGCTGAGATATTTGTTTCAGTGACATTTTTTACACAAGCAGAGGTGTACCGACAGTTCACCCATAATTTGTCAGTTATGTTTAAGTGTTTATGTCCCATGTATGATGTAATCGAGAGCAAGCTAATTGCCAGCAACCAGGCACAAATCCTGACTCCTGGCTATTACTGAAAATTCCGCGGTTGAAAAATCCCAACAATACTTACCGACATAGGATTCGAACCCAGATCCTCATACGTTAGCGACCACTAGACTAACGAAGCAGTCATATCCAATTTCATTGATCACTACGCGAGAAGAACTAGTACAACACCTTTCAACCGTCATTATCTCTTTAACCAACATATACTACTCCACTTACCAAACACACCTATTATCTGTTAATCAATAACTAATCAGCATTAGTACAACCTAATCATTACCTAGTCACATTTCGATTATCAAGTTAATTTCGATTGTCAAACGAATCAGAATACTCGATTAGTCTCATCGAATAATGGCTGACTATTCGTAATTTGAAATTCGAATGAGTTTAATTATCTGTAGCCAAATGGCGTTCAATTATATTTGTAAAGAACTAAAGGATTCGGTAAAGGGTTCGTGGATTTGAATTTGGAACAGGTGTTTGAATAGTTTTCTTGACAGTTCTAAAAATGGTGGCACATGTCAAATTAAATCAGTCCAGTATTTCCGAACGGACAGTCAGAGGTGTACAGTACACCCGCATTTCGCCAGTTTTATTAAGATCTACGTAGGGACGAACCTATTGCAAAATTAACCGGACACAAATGCAGACTCAGAGCTGTAACTGCAACTGAAAAATATGAAAATAAAAATACAATAAAGCAGCTCTGATCCAGTAATCGAACACAGAACACTAGGATCAGCAGTCGTACTTATAACCACCAGACCACAGATACGAAATATTACAACCAATAGAGGTTAGGAGCCAGTCAATTTCTGTGTGGATCCCATCAAAAAATTACCTAAATCTTAAAAAAAAAATAACCGGCCAAGTGCGAGTCGGACTCGCGCATGAACGGTTCCGTACTATCGAAGTAGGGGAGCCCCTTTGATTTTTAATTTATTTTTATTATTTGTTGTTATAACGGCAACATTTTAAACATATTCTGTGAAAAGTTCAACTGACTAGCTATTACGGATCATGAGATACAGCCCGCAGACAGACGGACTGACCGACAGCGGAGGCTTGGTAATAGGGTCCCGTTTTACCCTTTGGGTACGGAATCCTAAAAATCATCAAGCTCACAGTAATGAAGTCCGGACCAAAAACAAATGCTTCGAAAGCCGTCCAAACACATGTTCCACTCACGTCGGCCAAACAGCTCTAGTACCTAATGATTATTGAAATCGCCAGTTGCCCAGTCTATTTTTGTATAGGAATTCTAAACGTTTCGTGCTAGGACGTGCTGTGTCTATATAGGTGGGCTTCAGTTACTTGTAGATATAGTTTTCGAGCTAAGTATGTTTCAAACTATCTTGATGGTTGGATCATTTAGTTTCAGCAGATATTAAAGCCCTAAGGTGGACATCTCTATCAGCGAAAAGGAGAACGGGGAGCCCAAAGTATATTGAATTGATATAAGCTGGGAATACGAAATACTTTAAAACTTGTAAAAAATTTACACTTTTTGAGCGGGCCCTCTGGATTACTATTTTCTGGCATAAAACGTTGCTTTGTTGTTTGTTTATCTCTGAATGTACTCGGTAAAAATGACAGGCACTAAATGACACTTCATTTTAAGGATTGCCTCGTTGGTCCAGTCGCCGCAAGCGCGACTGCTGAGCATGAGGTCTTGGGTCCGATTCCCAGGTCAGGCAGTGTTATTGGGGTTTTCCATCAGGATTTTCTCAGTAGCAGCCACGGAGTCTGGATTTGTGCCCGGTTGATAGCTCACCCACTATTACATGATTTACATGGGACTTAAACATAAGTGGCAAAATGTGGGTGTACTATTAAGTACACCGCTGCCTAACCCTAAAGGGATTACAGGTGTGATGTTATGTTATGACATTTCCTAACTAGGCTCTGACTGGAGTCGACAAAGCATATGTAACGGTACTGGTATCCGAGATGTGTCTTGTAACTTTAACTTCAGATATTATCATCCTCTGCCTAGCCTATTCCCAACTATGTTGTGATCGGCTTCCAGTCTTACCGAATGCAGCCGAACACCAGTATTTTACATGGAGCGACTGCCTATCAGACCTACACAAGTCGGTACTGAGTAATACGATACCACTTGGTACGACTGGTTGTTAGACTTTCGGGACACAGACTACCTGGAACGACTTTTTTTAGGCTTGCGTTTGGCCACAACTCACCTGATCTGAAGCGATGATTCGGCCTAGTGAGAAGCGCGCTCGCCTAGCAGAAACCGATTCACTCGAACTTTGAATAATCCAGATTATAATGATCAGGGAACAGAGAAGCCGGCAGTGAATATCATAGACTGGCGACGCGCGACGCGGTGAATTTTTATTTAATATGCTTTATAAAACTCAGATATCTTATAGTAGTAGTAGTTTATAGTAGTTTATTGCCACAAAACGGCACGGAGGAAACAAACATCGAGGAGTTGAGTGCGCATCTTCGACTGAGACACCATGGCTTGTCTGCGTGGAATAGCGCTACCTCTGTGCCTCTAGCAAATCTTCGTACAGAAGGTGTAGATCGTTATGCAAAGGCAGCAGCATCCACCGCAACATCCGCAGCCTCCGCCTCTTATGCCTAAGAATATCTTCCACAGATTGATCTGGTTTAGCAAATGCGAGGTTGAATGTACATGTTACTTCATACCTAAGCCAAAAAATCAAGAATCCTATTACCCAAAGTCATCAAGTTAAATGCAACAATACATCAGTTGCCACAGTTTCACGTACTAACGATCGTTAGCAACTATCATGGACTACAATTAAACACGAGTTTTTTCGGTAATTACTGGTTAGCCGAATGGGTGGGTATCAATCATTAGTATGGTAATGGAAATAGGTATGGGAGTAGTTGGGGTTTGGAGTTGGTTGTCAAAATGTTGATTTTGGTTAGGACTGAAGTACCTAGATGAAGAAGAGTTCTTTACTAGTTCAGTACTACCTTCTTTTTAGCCGAAGAATCAGCATTGCCTTCCAACGTAGCAATGTTGCCAGCCTTCTGGGCACTTTTTCTATTGACAACGATGTGGACGAATTTTTGACGCCCTTTAATTCTTTTCCCATTTTGGTATTTGTACATATTTTTATTAATGTTTTATATCTATTTGTAGTTTACATGTAAGGATGGTGAGAATGATGTGTATTGGATTAGTGCGAATTATTAAAAGAAATATCGGAAATTTGATGTTACTCTTAGCTCAATCATTTATTTGGAGTAGTAGAGAGAGTAAATAGGAATAGGTACCTACCTAATGTTAACAGTGATAGTGCCTTTTATCTCTTTCTATAGTACAGTCGCCAGCGCATCAAGTAACCACAAACTGTCAAATTTTCTTATTCGATTTTGAACTTAACCGTCAACATTTTATGGCGAAAAATCATTTGGAGAAATTTGACAGTCAGATACAGGTACCTTGATGTGCTGGCGACTGTATTCACAGCTAAAGAGTATTTATGCTATTTTTATATTCATTCAAATTTCGAAAGGTAGCTTGGTATATGAAATTAGAAGTCAATTAAGCACACAACGCATTGAGCAAGGCTGGTCATCAGTTCTCGTTCCCAGTCTGTATACGAAACAGCCTCTGTCCAACAGTGGGATAGCTACAGACTAGCAGTTTTGTCAATATGTACTGTCAATATCTAAATTAGAATTTATCGACTACACTTTCTGTTAACATCGCTTGGCCAACATAAATAATCCCACAGATATCTAACCAGCCTTCCTAACTAACACAAATTCATAGCCAAGTCCTTAATATACTTCAACTTCCTTATTTCATAACTTGACCATTAAGGCTGGCCATAAGGCAGGTGCCTACCGCGCATGCGCTGCTAATGTCAGAGTGGCGTGCGCGTCGGCTCATTACCGGAGCGCTTCCGAAGTGTTACGACAAAACCCGAAGTGTTACGACAATAGCTGAACGCTTTAATTTTAACGTCTTTAGGAAGCTGTTGGTAATTGAGGGTAGGAAATAATAAGATGTGGCGATTTTGAGAAATGAGTGAGTGAACATTTAATTGGTTGTGTTGTCATTTTGACATAATATCACACCTGTTATTCCATAGGGTTAGGCAGAGGTGTACCTAATAGAACACCCACATTTCGCTAGTTATGTTTAAGTTCCACGTAAGAGGCGAGACTATTGCCATCAACCGGGCACAAATCCAGACCCCGAGGCTGCTACTGAGAAATTCCTGATGAAAAAACCCAATACCAATTTGCCCGACCCGAGAATCGAACCCAAAACCTCATTCTCAGCAGTCGCAATTGCAACCACTAGACCATAGAGGCAGTCTGACTAATCGTTATCATACACTTTGATTTTCAACATTTGCTCTAACTTAGCATACAAATCATTAGTGTCTAATTTCAGTATACATGAAACTATTCTACTGCTCATTGCCGACTTCCTAAGGCCAAACAAAATAAATATTATGTGTATTTTTTAGCTACAGCATTTAGTTACGGTCGAATGGGCACAGTTGCTCGTTTCGCGCCATTGATTCGGCTGAATCGGTTCTGTCAAGGGTCCAAATTATGTTTAATACAATAATTGATATAAAAAGATTGCGGGTCCCTTGTTTGAGCTTGTTATAGCGGTGTTTCCAAAAAGAGGACATACTTCAAAAAGGGTGAAGTACAAAATTTGTGACTGAGAGAAAAGTTTTTGTTATTTTGGCGGAAAAAAAAGATGTAATCCTTTTCTGCTCTTACCAAGATGTAAGTCCAAAAAAGAACATCAATATTGGTCCAGTAGTTTAGATGTGAAGATGTACCAAACTGACAGATAGATTCTTTTACGGTATAAGTATATAATTGAATGATATCTCGTTGATCTCGTAAACTTATCTTCAGTTACCTGATGATAATGGAGAACATTGGAAAATCTCTATTGGATGATTCACTTTCATGTCTATCTGTGTCATTTTCATACCGTTATTTTCCAAGCTTTTGCTCTTTTTTTAGCGTTCATGCAATACAGTACCTATATTTTCTCCAAATCACAGCCTCTGAAATACCATCTCTTTCTCACACACATGCTAACCATATCTTCTGTCCTTGTCAACAGAGACCGCCATCGTCATCGTTGTCGTACGGTGGCGCGGTGAACGACGACGTTCGTTCTCCGGGCTCCGGAGGCACCCCTGGACCCCTCAGCCAGCCCCCGCCGCAGACCCTCGACGCGACAGATCCAGGTAAGCTCCTAGATTATAATGATACCCTAGTACTTTATGAGTGGGTTGTATGATTCAGCTGCATCCGGTTAGACTGGGAACCTGAAACTTTTCTTAGATGCTATTATGCTGTACATAAATTTGGGATGGTATTATGAAGAAGAGAACTTGAGACGCAGAGTTCCTTCATGTTCTACGGCCCTAGTACTTTCTTCTGCTTATAGTCATTTTCGGGCTATGATGATTTTACAACAGAAGAATAAGATACAGTTTCTTTGTGTTCTGGTAGCCTAGTAACTTGAGAAAAGCGTTGAATGACATAAGTCATCAAACGTCCAGCCTAAGAATCTAGCTATAAGTAGTATAAGTAAATTAAACACTGTTTTTCTGATTCTTGTATGTGATGATTAATATTAAGTTCGATAAATGCTTTGGTACGGACGCCAGCACATCAAGCTACCCGAAACTGTTGAATTTTCCCAGTTAACCTTGAACCGAATGCTTTAGCGATAAAGTTAAAAATCTATTAAAGTAATTTGACAGATTGTTGTAGCTCGATGTGCTAGCGGCTGTACAACCACACTCGCGGTCTACAGCTAGTCTCAAATCAATGACCAATATTTTAATTGCGATATTTAGAGGAAATTCCATAATTTTGAAAGGATGAAAATAATCATTGGTTTCCGCCGGTGGATACGATTTTAGCACCAAAACTCAGGTTATTTGGCTCATTTAGTTAAATGCTCATTATTTCAGCATAAATTACAGTTTTTTTGCTGTTTTTAAATGCAACCAGTTGAGTTGTACGTTTTAGGTAGGTAACACAGTGGTAGATAGGTGTTAGTGTTGCAATACTAGGAAGATTAAAAGCAAATTGAAGATGTATGTAATTTCAAACTAAATCACAGACTGTTAAAGATTATTTTGCAATAACTAAAGTCATTTAGTCCATGACAGAATGTTTAAAATAATTTTCAACCGTGTGATTAGTCTGTATCTCATCAGAATATGTAAATTTTAACGATCATAACACTATATTTTTGCGTCAAATAAAAACAATCTTTTACGACGCGTCGCATCGCTTGAGCGAACTTCACATACCTAATGATGTTTACTTTTGCAACTTAGTAACTACTCGTATCCGTTCTAGTAATCGATTCTCATCGGAATATATACGATTATATTTATCGATTAACGACGACCTATCAGGTTTCATAGTCCACGTAGGTTCCGTACTTCAAAAAGTGATATCAAATTACACGCGATTTAGAGCGAGAGTAAAAGTAAAGGGTGTGTTTATGTTACTCCTACGCTTCGTCCGTAACAATTAACATGTCCACACTTGGAATCTAGATCCGACTTGCCACGTCAACACTCTTTGAGAGCCAATTGAAAACTGACAGGTCCACATCGTCACGTCACTATCGCACGTCAAACTTATTCTGCTTGAAATTTGTAAAAAGAACTGTGAGGACTCGCCGGCCGAGCGTTTGTCAACGTTCCGAGATCCGTCACGAACGCGAGAATCACTCGTCACTCAGACGAGACATGTTACCTTACGTATCTCGATCGATTGTCATGTATTCATTCGTAAATGACTGATGGGTGTCCGTAGACCGGGACGTTACGACGTTACAACACTAGCGCCGACCTCACAATAGGTATTGAAATGAGACAGGATTGTGTGCACGTATCGCCGATGCATCTCGGTTTATCGCTTTCATATTCCTATGCGCTGGTAATTTGTGTGGGATTACATTGTGCTATTCATATTTACCATTCAAAATATTCAGGTGCGGTGACGTTTTGATTTTTCCATGTAAAAAATCCGTGTCTCCAAAAAGGTGCGACTACAAAAGACGCAATCACTAGCGCAGCGTTTGACAGCTGTCAAAAATGGCCGACGCGTTGGCGCGAAAAACTAACAAAGCGTCAGCGAGTGTGTTTTTTTCGCATTTCCACGTAGTTTTTGTGGAAAAATTATGCTTTCGACACACGTATGTGTAATTGTTTGGTTTGTCGCACGGCGAGAGCGGTGAAATGCTGGCCAAATTGAATTTTGTGGAGCCGCGGTGTCCGTACTGATCTGTAACTAGGAACCATTTTGTTTTTAACTTTTTTCTGGTCTATCCATCGAGAATTAGTAATTGCGTAATATATCAGTGCGTTGCGGATTGTGAATCGTTTCGTGTCAGCGGGCGACGTCTCTCACGAGTGGAAAAAAATAATATGATTCAGTTGCGCCTATCTAAGGTTAAGAAGTTAACCGTTATTGTGCTTTTAACATATTGATATAATAAATCATTTGTTTATTAGGTCATAGTTATTACTTGTGAGAAAAAGCTGGAATTAATATTATATCAATATTATCGGAGTAGGTATAATAAATACAATTATTATGTCAGATAAGACGTCTTTATTATTTGGAATGCAATTAAATCTTAATCGGTTGAATGCTGAAGTAAAAAGATGCCAAAAACAATTAGAACCACAGAACCCGTTTCAACAAAACAATAACTGGTCTAATTAAGGCAAAAATTCCCTCGTCCTCCGCCGCGTGCCATAAAGGGCTAACTTACTCCCGTGAATTATTCAAAATTCAAAATTTGCCTATAATTCAATCAGTCCATGTCCCCGTCTCCCCGGGGAGGGGGTGTGGGGGAGAGCGGGGCGATTATTTCAGAATTTAATATTAATTAACTGACGCTCTCGGCGCTCATAATTGCGTTTTTCAATTACCGAATGACAATTATGCGAAAATTTTGGATCAGACAGGACAGTGCGGCTAATTGTCAATCGTTGACACTTGTGCAGATGATTTTTTTCGCGTCCGCCATGTTTTTTGATGTGGATTGAATTTATTTTGTTTGGTTTAAAATAAGAATTTTATTTCTGATTGGTTGGGAAATGAGGCAGACGTGGAAAATGATTCAGCCTTATTTGACAACTAAAAGGTCACCATTTCAGTTTGTTGTGTACGTTAAGTTTTTATGCTGGATGAATACTTAAATCATTAACTTACTGCTGCAAATAATATGCTGCTTATTAATTAGATTAATCTATCGTGTTCACTTTTCCGTTAAGATGTGTGTCTTAAGCCCTTGTTTTAAGGTATTTTATCTTTTAAGGCGGAAACGCAAGGGTAGCTCGTAAAATTAAATGTTACTTATATGTTTTTCTGCAATCTGCAGGTCTGTGACAAGCTGTATGTGACACGTATGTATAAATACATACGTGTCACATACAGCTTGATTTGCAGAATTATAATCATATCATCAATACAACCACCTAAGTTCATGAAAAGTAAGCAAATGAACTTAGAGGGTTGCATTGATGATTTTAATGGTTATAACTCTGTAAGGCCGTATTTGCTGCGGTCGCAAATCATATTTTAATCAACATACAACCAAACCTGCAAAGTGCAAAAAATGAAAGAAAATTTGAATTTCGCGCGCTACCTTAGCGCATCGTTCCTAAAGAAATTTCAACTATCGGTGTCGTTGTCAGCTAAAAACCCATCTCCCAGACTCATAACCAAAGTAGACCAGAACAAGGCAGTTCCAAACCCTGGCAAGAAGCCAGAAAACCCCTACAGTTTTAAGAACCCAATAGGGTTTTCACAATGTGAATTAAAATCCTTATTCGCTATGCTAATACCAGTGTGAGAGCTAGTTCTATGCTGATTTAGTTATTTAAATAAAACATACTGTTTGCCAGGTGTTAAATGGGGTCCTTGATCTTAGCTGTATGTCCTTTTCGATATATTAGGGTAATTACCTCAGTTCTGGTGAAGGTAAATTGAGGAATTTTGATAGTTAGTGTCTTTGTGGTTACTGGAATTTCATAAATTCATCTGATGGAGACGCGAAGCACAAGATTGCTCGATGTGGTGACACTTTGAGGGAGGACTATGTCTAGTAATGGACGTTTTCCAGCTGATATGATGATGAAAATGATAATGGCGAATCATTTCTGATGCTGCAAAGGAATTCCGATTATCTAGAATGGAAGTTGACTTTAATATTATTGAGAAAAGTCCAAGTAGATACGAGAAGTGACTACTTTAGCATTGTGAAACTCTTCAGTCAGTCTTCGAAAAATTAACTAGCCTAACGTTACGGAAAAAAGGTTCTTAAAAACTGGTCCTGTATTTTTCAAATAGGAAATTGTGACTTAGTAACTGACAAACTCAAAACTTAACCTTTCCAGTTCAAGTAGGGTAAAAACCACCCCAAACTCCACGGTCCCATGCACAGTAAATTAGAAAGCAATTCTTAACCAAAAGAGGCGTCAAGTGTAGCTCATACAAAATATGACGATTATTGTGTTACAGCACCCTTGAGGAGGTGGGGTAAACACGAAACACAATTACCTCGCCCGGCTGCCGGGTTCCATATTCGTCACAATTCCGACAGTGCCTTAGTATTCCATCCACGGGTAAACTGACCGCTGAGTGGACATCGTGTGCTTAGAATTTTCTAAGACTTAGTCCCATCCGGGTGTCGGTAAAGTCTGTCGCGTTGGCTACATGTTTTTTGCGTGCTAATAACAGTTTTACGCAATGTCGTATGCTAAACAGCTTCGCGTAGCGTTTGATGGCGTTTTTTTTTTGTCGTTTGACGTATGATCTTGCGTTTTAATTGTATTTGCGAGTTATGAGCTATTTTTATGTAGATTGTGAGGGTATTATGTAATTTGAAGTTTTTGTATGGAGGTTTTGTTGCATATTTTTAAATGATTGTTTGTTAATTCAATTATTCTATGCGTGATGTTGAAGTGCTGTGAGTTGCGTTTTGACGATTTTTGAACGAAAGTTTAAATCGGCAGCAGTTTGAGTATTATAAACTGTAAAAATTTTCATATTCTTACAATTACAATTCACTCCATGAAAGTACCATACTGAAATATAACAAATTGAAAACGCACTAAAGAATCGCCAGTTACAATGTTCTACCATCAGAACTGCAAGTCAGCTTCAAGTGATCCAATAAAGTGAACTCTAGGGACTTCAGCTTATCAATATTTCAGGCACAAAATTGAAAATTACCGGAACCCCCAGCTGACTTACATAACTCAAACCTATCGAAACCAATAAAATATTAACTGGCAACGTTTTCCCGCCATTTTTCACCGGCCATTCGACTTTCGTATCACGTCCCGCCCGCACTTACACTCAATGCTAAATGTAATCATAAAATTGTTGTTAATAATTCATGTTAGAGAGGGACGGAGGTATAGGAGTGAGAGGGAGGTGTGTATAGGTGTGGGAGCGGGATTATTAAATTCTGTGAATGCTCACTTTGTATCTAATATCCGAATGTGTTTAATATTAGATTAGCGGAGGGTCGGTGTTTGCCCGACTTCCCCGGGGCGTGGTACTTCGTGATAGATTCGCGTTAAGTTACGTTTTCCCCGAATTATGATTGGTTGATGGTTTCTCTTCATTTGGAAATGGAAAATTCGCCCTTTGAACGTGCAGGTAGTAGGGAATCGTTAATAATTAGGAGTATTCCGATACATTGACACGCCTATAACATGTATTGGAGTAACTTAATATATTGCTATTTTCCTTGTTATGTTACTAACAAGGTTAGGTAACAAAGTTTTTAGAATGTAGTTTTACTGAAGAAAATGATAGTGGATTGTCAAAAACATGTCATTTTAACGCGAACAACATCGGTAGTTTACCGGTTAGTGTCTGTAAAAACTATGAAGTTGTCAAACTCGTCAATAACAGCATGACCACTTCAAGTGTGCAGTTCAAGATGGCGCTGTATGTCAAGAAAAAATGTATCGATATGTCAAACATGGTTCATTTATCTCGGTCTGCACAGATAACTTGGCTGAAGCATATGCCATTTTCCCATACGGCCTCACTGTCACATGGGATCACAGATTTTCTGACATTTCTTCTGATCGTCACTCCATAGTATTTTAAACATCTATGTAGTAACAGCTACTCCTCTAAAATATTTCGACTCAATATCAAAAAACACAAGTAACCGTTTCACTGAGCATTAGTGACTGGTTACCAAAATACTGGTAATTCGACCCTCACCAAGGCTTCCTCATTTCCCGTGTTGGATCTGTGGTTAGGACCTCAGGACTCGTGTATCTTACAAAACGAAATGTAATCAGGTTCAATTACCTGATACATCAGAATTTCTGGTAGTGATTCTTCCATCTTGGTTTTAGCTCATTTTTGGATCTGATTCTTCAGGGAGTGATCTGAGTGAAAAACTACAGTTCTCACTGAGATCACTATTATTATGCCTTGTGTCTTGACTGTAACTTCATCTTTTTGTTTTTGTCAATTTAAAAGTGTCTGTACACTTCAACCAACTTATCTGTTCAGGCGGGAAAACACGGAACTAAAATAAATGTACCAAATATGACATATCGATGCAAATGTTCTTGACAAGCAACGCCATCCTGAACTGCACTTAAAGTGGTCATATTATAAATGTAATTTTTGAAATAACTGCGTTGAGTATGAATTTTGAAGTCCTCCTTTCGCTTAGGCAACACTTTATAGTTTTTCAATTTCTAACGTTGAACATTCAATTTATTTTTTTATTGATTTCTCTTTAGTTGAGTTATTTCAGCACGAGGATTGATTAATTGGGGCTTTAGGTACAATTTCAAAGTTTATTTTATCACGATTAAACGGTTCTTCAAGGTCATGTTTTATGTTTATTGAATCATTTTTGTGTTTAGTTCCCTTTTCCCATCTGTCAACAACTGTTCCAAAATTATCATTCATAACATTTTCAAAATCGTCAAAAATATCAAACATGTCTGCCGCATCCCAGTCGTCAAATGTCCCCGGTATTGTAATCCTAACATTACAAGGGCTTACTCACAAACCAAAGGGTTGTGTACAATGCAATCACACAGAATATAATTCTATTGTATATCTGTATGCGTTATGTTGGCGTAATGTTTCGGATCATGGGAGCAGAGATGGTCTTTTCGAGCTTTTGGTTCTATGATTTTTTTGCGTTGTATTTTTTTACGCTGCAATTTGATATTATTTCATGAATTATCAGACGTGTAATAAGAAGTATACTTACATATACTTTCTAGATCTTCATAAGCCAAGCTTAGCATTAGACATTTCGCTTTGTGTTCAATATCAGATATTTTTTTGTGGATCCATGGTGTTGTAAATCTCATGTGTACGCAGACTGTTTTTCTTAATCAATTATTATACAGACTTACACTTACCATCAAAAGACTAGCATCAAACTTAGAGTGCTATTCTTCTACAGACTGAATTGTGTCAACTTTAATTTCATTTACACCATCATTTTCATCTCCCTCTTCTCTTGCACCAAAAAATATCATTTTAATAAAATTAACACCAACCCCACGGGACCCTAAAAAGCGAAAGCACACATTATCATCACGACTCACATCAAAAGGGTGAGAAGCGTCCAAACTGACACAATGACAAAGTGATTCGTCACACATGACAGCTGCGCGTGCGACGGAGACAGCAAAACAACAAATACTGAAGTGTGAAAGGGATGCAATGAACAAATCGACAATTAGAGCGATATGCGTGCGCGCATTTTTGTCGTGTTTAGATTATTGTTAATTTTTGACCTGATTTTTTTGGCGTGAATGGGATTGTCGTTGTTGAATGCGACGCCTGTTTGAGTTTATTGTGTCCTGGTACATGTGACAGTTGTAAGAAGAATGGCGAGTTTCTGCGAATGTAATGCAAGCAGGTGGTGTCGTTTGCTTTTATTCATAGTTCAATTATAATGGACAAATACTGTCAAGCTTGATGATGGCAAAGTTAATAGTAATGAAGCTTGATTCGTCATCATCAAATTGGATTTTGTTGTTGGAAAATTAGTTATGATACGTGAGAGATGTTTTGTTTTCATATTCGTCATTATAGTTGGTTGTTTTGAGATTGTCATCGTTATTCTTATAAATATCGGCATTCTATTAAATATCACTTCCATTAAAACTGTTTTATAATTAGTATTTGTGACCCACCTATATTCTATTTGACTGATACATATGATAGAAGCCTGTGTAAATTTAATGGTGTATGTTCCAACCTAACCTACGCGGTACAGTGTTGTGTATGATCTTCTCAAATTTTTCTTCTACCTATGCCCATGTCTCTACAATAAAGTATGAGTCTTCGGATGCTACCACTCATTCATCATATTTGTTTCTCATTAGTGTTATGTTAGTATTGTCAAATTTATTCAAAATTAACAATGTAACTGCATTTGTCCGGACGCATCTTGTAAACTAAGTACAGTTCTCATTACATACCGCTACCGTTCATTCTTTTATAAAAGGCATTCTTGTATCGACCAGGTTAAGATGACCCCACATTTGTTTGACACCAGAAAACCCCATACATTTTAATCTCTCCCAAATTTCAAGACGGCTCACGAATATCTGGACGACATATTAACATTTTTTAACATTGAAATATTTATTTAAGTAGCCTATTTGTGTGTTTGTCTGTCACTCGAAAGGGCACGAAATGGTAGCAATGTGTCATTTGAAATTTCTTTGTGAAAGTAATCGTTTCGTTTACAATTTTTAAGTTGGTAGCTGGCTTGCATATGTTTTGTGATTATTTTGCATACAAATTAGCTGTAGTAAAGGCACATAAATATTTAAATATTGCTTCACGAATACTGTAGTATCTATTTGAGGATAGACATACCTAAATCACATATTTTGCTACTTCATATTTCAAATTCGGCACATTCTAACCGCCATTCCGTTAAGTCCGCCATTTTAGTCATTCCAAATCCACAATTCAAATTTAAAAGAAGAATGTTATGCAATTTCACAGTAATTTCGGGTGCAGTGACTTTGTCTCGCGGGCAGGTGAAGTTGGTATGCAGCAAGGAACTGCTCTGAATGTCCTAAATGCCTACACTACAATGTTTGTGAAAATTAGATTCTAGGTAAACTAAAGTGTAACGTGAATACAGTCTAGCACTGGAGGAATTCCAAATGGAAATTATTTTGATTCCATTCCAAAGTCTTGGCTCGCGTGATGGAGGAACGTTTTCTTTGCAAGTAAATATAAGGCTGTAAATGAAAACTCTTTTAGTTAAGGGAATTATTTTGTTAGCTTAGAGGTATTTGATGGAATGCTTTCAATAAAGCAACTGTTTTAGAAAATTTATTACTTAACACCAAAATCTGAGTATCTGGAACTTTAATATGCCGCGTCTATATAGCGGTGGATATGACCTGAACCATGCTATTTTTATTTGAACTATAACTTGTGCTGTGTCACACTGACATCCGAATGCAATCTGCCTTTACTGCTGAAAGGCCACCAAGATACAGGCTGTGCCTAGTTTGGGACCCACGGCTACTTCTTCTTTTGTACTCATTTAACTTTGCTCATGTATCTTGTTTGTCTATGTTTGTATGTTACCTTTGTGTGTGTCAATATATATATTATTTAATTTAATTTATTTAACAACTTTGTGCCTACCATATCCAATGAATAAATATCTTTGTCTTAATCATTATAGGTACTGTTTTTCCTCTTGACAATAGAAATGATGAAAAGTCTAAGTAAAGCTAGTCTCAGCTTTAAGATTAAATAAAAACATCTAACTTTTTCAATGTAACAGTGCAGTCACCAATATAAATGATCTATTTAACTTAACTAGGTATTAGCATATTTTGCAAAGATGGTGTCAACATGGATAGACCAGTATCTAATAGAGTATTTCCAAAAGATGAACAGAAAAGCGAGTTAGATACAATCACAAACAATGATTCTCTTACTTTAAACTCAAAAAGATGTTGAGTAACCAATTCTTTAGTCCTTTTACCAAAAACTGACGTAAAATACATCATTTTTAAACAATATCTGCCTGCGGAAGAACAGAACCAGGGTGATAACAAAAAACTGTACTAAAATTTCAGACAATTCGCTCATTAATATGTAAGTAGAAGATTTTCAAGCGCTTCACAGACAGCCTTGTCGAATCGACGCAAATCTGTTATATCTGACCAGTTAAAATATGCTTCGTTACAACGTATGTATGTACATAATTTTTACGGTTTTTGAACAACTATCATTTACTTTGGCGACTTTTGGTACATTTTGTTCAGGATTTCTTTTCTTTTTGTTTCACTTTTAGAATTAATCGTTATACATTGTTGCGTTGTTCTTAAATGTTTTTTCATTGTTTTAAGGTTTTCTTTTACTGAGAATGGTAGTAGGTCGCGTGTGAAGTGGCTTGTGAATTATTTATCGTTTGTAGGTACCTCAGGATTTGTGTTTTTGGCTGGGAAAAAGGTGTGAGGTAATCGACGATTGTTGATTTTGGGAATAAGACCATCTTGATTGGAAATATTTAGGACCTGCCTTTGACACAGTTGTAAGTCAAGTTAAAGCCCATGCTTAACCATTTGAAGGCCATTGAAAGGCACTTTCGAATATCAAAATGTACTATAAAGGCAATAGAATTGATCCGTGTTGCCATTCGCAAAGCTGATGATGATAATGATAATATGTTTTTACTACCTTCATTTACTAATTATGTAAAAATACTTAATGATTTTTCACACTTCCACTGTTATTTCTGATGAGTTTCGTTGCGGGATCAAATGCAGTTGAATCGGTTCTCTAGGACTCGTAGAGCTTCATCTCTTCGGCGCTTATTTGGTGGTCGTGTTGATTCTAAAGTATAAAACACTATCGTTATATCCATCAGATTGTGAGGTTAGATCAACAATAGGCAAACGAAAAAGATGCCATAAACGGTTATTTGAGAACTTTTCTTGTAAAATAAAAACTGTAAATGACAGTATAATTAAAATACTACGCCTATTAGGAACTTAGTTGATCATGAGGAATGGCCGCTAATAGCTGCATAGATAAAAGAAAATGGCGTCAACATTCTATCCCTTTACTTTCACTTCTTTGTATCAAACTTATGTATCTTTATTTTGAATTTATTGCAGCGATAATCTAACGGCTGCAGCTGTTTTTTTATTATGGCAACATTTTTATAGCTTGTCAAAATGTTATTTATAAAAAGTAGGAGGCTTTATGTTTTCTTTGTTTATTCAAGTTTGTTTTGTATAGAATAAAAGTCTTATCATTAACGTTCAAAAGTGGCTGTTGGTGTTTTTTAAATAAATGGTTTTTACTTTGTCTATATACAGACGTACTAACATACTTACATAAAGTCCCGCCTTTTATCTACATAAGCATTTTTACATACAGCTGTTTTTTTGTAATTATTTAAATGTATAGTTTAACGTCTCTGTTATAAATTGCAACGCAATTATTAATAAAATTTATATATTAGCAAAAGAGAAATCACACATGGACGCCATGACAGTTACTATCACCAATTCCCGCCATCACTTACCATAGACATACAAATAATTTATTCATGTGCAAGTCAGGCACACCCATCCTGACTTAACTTCTGTCAGTCACTAACAATACAAGAATTATCATACCTTTGTCAGGGGGACGCAAAAATATTTAGATTAAAAATTTATTCCACCAGTAAAATGTAGGGTAGATTTTTACACCAGCCGGGATTGAACCCCTGGCCTGACAGATGTCAATCTGTGAAGGGAAGCTTGTTTTTTTTTTGTCCGAAGGGTGTTGGTGATAATGGTCGGAATGCGGATGGTAAGCGTTTGAGTGCGGTTCGATTCTAAGCTGCTGTAATTTGTTAAGATTGTTTTGTTTGAAAAAAAATGATTTATTGAACTGATTTTGCAATAACTACCGTTACTCATCATCATCTGCCTAGCCTTTTCCCTGCTATGTTGAGGTCAGCTTCCAGTCTAGTCGGATGCAGCTGTCACTGCCTATCTGACCTCTATAACCCAGTTAGTACTTTATACGAAACGCCTTGCTAATGCTGGTTGTCAGACTTTCGGGCCACTGACTATCTGTGACGACTGTCAAAGATCTACAAATGACAGCTGGAACCAACGGCTTTACGTGTTTTCCGAGGCACGGAGGAAACTCGGTACTTAAGTAATGGGTGGTCACCCATCCACAGTCCAACCTAGGCAAGTGCGGCTTATACCTGAAGTTTGATGCGAGCGGCAAGTATTATTAAGACATGAGCTCCTCTATTAATTACTACCTTTACTAATACAAGAAAAGGGATATTTGAATTGCCTCCACAAGTGGAAACTCCACTCCTAGCAGTTAATCATCATCATTTGCCTAGGTTTTTCCCAACTATGTTGGCCGGCTTCAGTCTAACCAGATGCAGCTGAATACCAGTATTTTACATGAAGTGACTGCCTATCTGAACTCCTCAACCAGTTACTGTGTAGGTAATAGTATACCCCTTGGTAAGACTGGTTGTCAGTCTTAGACTTGTTTGCTTAGAAATTTATCTAACTAAACCTACCTGGAAAGACCCGGGGTTCAAAGTGCTATTGGGTTTTTCCGTCAGGAATTTCTCAGTAGCAGCCACGGTGTCTGGGATTTGTGCCCGGTTCATGGCAATAGCCTCGCCCCCTATTACATGGGACTTAAACATAACTGGTGAAATGTGGGTGTACTATTAGGTCCACCTCTGCCTAACCCTTTGGGGATTACAGGCGTCTGGTGTGATGTTTTGTTTATGCTTATCTACCAACTGCAGTCATCCTGTCCCACTCTCCCACTGCTGGGCAAAAGACTCCCCGCAAAGTCTACGACTTGACAAAACAAAATGGCCGGTCAAAAGCGGATACTGGTCATAATACACACAATTGCCTACACTAACCGGGTGCGTCGAGTAGACGTTTCACAGTAATAATATTAGACATGCACATAAATATTAACGTCTGTCTGTCTTTCAATGATACTAACTACGGAGGGTAGGCAGTAGGATTACTCATAAAAAAAACCTGTATCAAAGACTTTAAAGACATTCCAAACGAGGCATGAAAATCTGTAGACAAAATATGATTTTAATCTCTGGTCTACTTTCAAAAATATCATAACCTCTTTCTATCATAATTCTAAATTCAAAAAACATACACATCACTACTCTAGTTATCGAGCCTCTACTTTTAGGGTTCCACACATAAAATACATATGCAATATACGAACCTTTATCGTGATATTTTTCTCCAAAATTATAGTGTATGATTTGGTACATGGTCCCTCTGGGAGGGCTGAGACTCGAGAGGTATTCGACGAGATTCGTCGGCCCTCCGGCCCTCCCCATGCGCAACCAAACCTCTTATTAGGAATAGGCTCCAATACCGTTGTATTATATCGCTCACAAAAAGTATGTAAGTGAAACTTTTTCCTCCAATAAGAATACTTTACTCAAAATACGTCTTTCTAATTGGTTTAATCTGATTTTCATTTTCTCTAAGTAGAAAATAATTTTCTCATTTCCCGAGCATGTTGTTTACGATACAAGAAAGAGATACTGGAATAATTCCAGCTTGTTACTCCGGGAGCGAAAGCTTCATAAATAAGCAACAAATACCTAGTTACTACCACAAATAAGTATTATCCTGGAAGAAAATAACTTGGTAAAGAAACACCGGATAAATTACAAGCACCTGAATAACAAATATGGCGGCTTTTAAGGCGCGTAACTCGGAGATCCGACAATAGTTTTGCTTACCGACCAAAATACAAAAAACTTGATATTTATTTAGCGGAATCCGCGGTCATTTTTAGTAAAAATATATAGAGCAATAGTTCCCCCGGCCATTGTGTCCGTCCGTCCGGCCAAACATCGGCCCTTTCATTAGCCCCCATGTAATTTATTTGAAAAAATATTTACGAATTTTCTTGTACCTACGCCGCGCCATTTTGTTGCGATATATGGTAACAGCAATTTTGGGTTTTCCGCTCACATTTTTGCATGTTATGTTGTCCTAGTAGTTTTGTTTGGTAGCTTTTGCTTATTAAATGTCTTTTCTTATTTTTTTCAGGTAAGCGAGGCATTATTGTTTGAGAAAACTAATGTTGGTAAGTTTAGAGCTTATGAAAAAGGAAATGACATAGTTTGAAACTCAGTGTTTTCTTTGTGGGAGAGCATTAAGAACATTCCATAGCTGCATTCCTATTCAACCGAAAGTTCCCATCAACATAAGCAGAGAAAGTTAAAAATCCGATTTACAACGATTATTTTAATTTATCCGTTAAATCCGATCCATTACTTACTGTTCTAGGTTTAATGTCAGTAATACTTAATTCTCATCACGTGCACTCCGTCTGCTGGTCCCCTCGGAGGCCTAGCGACATTTTATTTAATCAAGAACACTTTTTAACATTCTTTCGACGTACTCACAATATTTTCTAAACGTGGACATGAAAAAAAATTATAAAAATAACTGACGACACTTCTTGCTTTCATTAAAATGAAACGAAAGGCCTCACTTGAAACATACAAATTAAAACGTTAAAAAACATATATTTTTCAGCTTTTTGTCGTTTTTCTCGTTAGAAAATCATAATATTGTGTTTTACTACTTTTAAACGTTCTCAAATATCGTAAAATTAAGGATACGTACGAGAAATAGCGTCTTAAACGGTGATTACTAAAAAAAATATTAATGAAACCATTATTTATAATTTCCATCGCGATCGCCATAAAAATATGTTAATTAAAATGGATTTTTCCCGAATTATCCAGCGTCCAGGGCCACATTCTAACCAGGTTTACGGCGTCGTAAAATAATCTTTTTTTACTCGCGTGTCCTGCGTTCGCGAGCATAAATTTAAGATTTTGTCAGATTTATTAAGTAGGTCTTGTGTGAATTTGTCGTAAACGTCCGATAGTATTTTACTGCCATTGGATTATTACATTTTTAAGTAACAAAAAGTAAGAACACCTTGTCGCGACTCAGAGCGTTTTTAATTTCATTTTTTTTTACTTTTTTCGATCGTTAAATCCCGGGCTTAAAAATCTTGGGGTCAATTAGACCTATTTCAACAAAGCCCATAAGATTTTTTCATTTACAATTTTTATTGGCCCATAAAATTTTTAATTGTAATAAATATATTTTGAACACTTTAACGTCTTTACTTTTGATGACGCGCGCGGGACATCGTAAAATGTAGCAGGAAACAAGCTGAAGCATAGAAATGGACCGAAATTAAAGAAAATCCTAATTATGTTTGATCACATCAATTTTATTCAAATAATTTATACTAAAGATTCTTAATCACTATTTCTCAATAAGCTGTAGACATTAAAACACGCTTGAACGATGACTTTAATTGTCCACTATAGAAAGAGTTCCCCACTAAAGACTTTCAAACTCAAATAAACTTATCATTTGGAAAAGTAAAATATTAAAAATGCATTTGGCTGCATTTCCTTTTATTTTTCTTGCTTTTTCTCCGGCACGGTCCCTTAATGACTCGGAGCATTAGTTATCTTTAAATTACGATAGGTACTCCTCCGGGGGGTGGAAAAGAAAAAAGGTAAAGATTGAAGGGTGAAAGTGGCCGGGAGGTGATGATAACGAGGATTCAAATAGGGCTCTTATCTCCCGCTTTTTGTGATAGTCAGAAAAAGTAATTAAGTCTTTTTTTGTTTTGTCAAAAAAGAAATTAGATTTGAAACGGGCTTTGGGTTTCAGTTAATGTATTTGTGATGTTCTTAATTAGGAGATTGTGCATCTTCGGCAAATGTTTTAGTTTTTATTTTTATGTTTAATCGTTTCACCATAATTCATTCAATGTTTACTGGCGTCGTGTCCCGTGAGATATTGATAGCGACGCTTCAGTGATTGTGAATAGAAAATGTTTATAAAACAGTTCTTCTTTTATGTAAATTGTATCGTAAAAAATGTTTTGTTCATTAAGGCCATGTTTATGAGATCTAGTACATAAAATTTGTAGTTATCTAGATTGCACGCCGTAAGAAAGCTATCATTAAAACCTATAAAGATAGGTGTAATACCATAGAATGAAACACATGTTAACAATGCGTACCTAATTATTTTTGTATTTCTACTGTATTATTATTGTGGTATTAAACTAGTAAAGTAACACCTAACAATTCTTTTGAATATTATCTTTAATTACGATCCATTAAGCGTAACATGGAACGTAATAATTAAAATAACGCAATCGACATTAAAGAATAAAAAGAAAAATTATCAAAAAGAAATGTCAATTCCGACCCTCTTTCTTCTAATTAGAAAGGGACACAAAATGTACAAATACAAGAGTAAGAGTGGGATGGGAATAGGAAAGAGGGGTGAAAGCGACGAAGAAAAAAGCAGGTATTGTTTTAAAGACAGTTTTAATTTCCCGAAGGTAATTTATCACGACGCGGTGTTTTGGCGCGCGGCAGGAGTGTGTGTCCGATCGATATTTTATACAGAGTTTAGGATTCCGTTAAAAAGGCAGTTGGAATGTAGTATCTGAATGAAAAGTTAAAATATCTAACAACATTTTTAGGTAAACGTAAGTGTATAATGAAGACATGAAAGCTACCAACATTGGTGGAGTAATTGAGGAAAATACTGTTTACTGTTTCTCTTGTCAGTATTCAGAATCAGTTCTTTCAGTTAAAAAGAAAAATACAAAAAAAAAATGATCACGGAACCCATTTTGAGTAAAAAGCACTCGCACTGACCGTTTTTTACCGCGCGGCGAGGGGGAGTGTTCCCGCGACGAATTCAAAAATAGAACGCAACTTATGTTTTCGAAATAAGAATAATATTTTTGAATACGGAATGCCTTTGCGGGTGATCGGTTTAATTTCGGCAATTTTAGAAAATATTTTGGTTTTGAATTGGTTTTTTGATAAAAGGGCATTATTTTAGATTAGATTAATTAGGATAAGACGTAATATTAATAAAGGATGAAAAAAATGATGGTGATTTACTGTCTTAGCCAGAAAGAGAAGGTAGATTCGCAAATAATAAAGACTGTATTCTGCCCGTGACTTCTTCCACGTCGATGACACAACAGCACTCCGTAATAGTGCAGCTTTCCATCAGAGGAAGCATTCTTAAAATCGGATGAGTACTTTAGAAGATTACCTCCTACATCCAAACTTACAAACTTTACCTGTGTTTAATATTTGTATAGATTGGATTTCTAATATCTAGGCTTGTAAATATAGTAAGATTTTTCTGTAAAAGTGTACTTACTACCTTTAAACCAGTGAAGAAGTTTCACCCATCTTCCAGATCTGACCCAAATGACGAATCACAATAAGACCCGCGAATCAAACCTCAAACGCCATAACCTGCTTATACGGCCATCTTACAACCACGTGGGCAGCGATCAGCATACAATGACCTGTCACCAGCCAACTGTTTGCAAATCAACCATTGTGGTACATTAGCTGGTTTCAATCGCCTCCCAAATTCGAACGTTGGTGGTCTTGATCTCCTCTTGTGTTATGCCGCCCTGGTACTTTTTGAATAGATGTCATCCTGTTGGTGATGACAGATGGTGCTTGGTGATTGATGTTATCACTTTTTTGGTGATGACAGGACAAGTAGAATTGATACGAATGGTGATTAAGTTTGAGCAAATCAACAGTTCTCTATCAGTTCTTGTCAATAAATAGGCTCGCCCCTAATAATATGGGAGATAAATATAACTGGCGAAATGGGCACGTATTATAATTAATACACCTCTGCCTAACCCTTCGGCGATTACAGGCGTGAAGTTATGTTATGTTCTCTCTTCACTTCTCTTTACTTACTGTCAAGAAAGCCTTGACAGTATCTGAGAATAATTCGCAGTAATTCTTTGATAAGTAATTATGTTAGTTGAATAGGTAGATATAACTGATGTAGTAGCTACGTAAAATAGGGAGCTTTGTGCTTGCTTGTTAAATGTCTTACATAAAACTTCCTTTCGTACTTACTTTTCTACAAAGTATGTAGTCTTAGAGTCTTAGTAATCTTGAGTTTCAAATACACGAAAAGAAGATAAATACTCAAGGATTTCGAACTGATCATAGGAAAATGTACGTCCAAACATGTGTATAATATAAGGGCTGTATTCCAAAAATACATTGAATAATCTTAAAGTCAAACTCTAGCGCATTCCAAAGTTTCAAATAACTTCGGCTTGCTTTTAAAGTAAGCGGCTTTTCTTGCAGAGCTTAAAATTCGCTTGCCGTGGCCGTCGGCATCACTTAGCAATGATGCGTAAAGCAGTTCCAAGGGAAATGTGTTTCGCTTACAAGCGATAACCGATGGGGTGCTGTATTGAGCATTATTTTGAAATCTTTAGTGTTCAATTTGGATTAAGATGGAGGGAGAATTGCGTAGTGATTGACCGGTGTAAAGACATGATATTGATAGGAGACTCCGGCAGTTTTGGTGGAATGGTCAAAATATATTCTATTTCATCTAGTACATGACGTACTTATTTAACCGCTCTATTGAAGTATTATTTTATTTGTGTATGCAGTATGCTAGACTCTCAGGCACGCTATTCGACTGCTAAGTACAAGTGGTCCTGAGTTCGATCCCCTGGTCTGGCAAAGTATTATTGAGTCTTCCCGTTCACAATACCTCAGTAGCAGGCCAGAGTGCTGGAATAACAAAAAACCTCTATCTTACCCCCCCCCCCCCCCCTCTTGGGACACGGAGCGTGATGTTCTGTTAACACTAAATCCCAGTTACAGTACTAGGAAAACATAAAACCATACAATACGAAACCGAGAAAGTACTGGCGTGATATCAGTCCATTTGACAAGAATGGCAACTTTTTGTTCAAACGAAGTTTCGATCGCCCAGACTTTATGAGCTGGAAAACATAACGGTAACTGCTTAGGTGATTAGTAAAGTACTTACTTTTATTAAGAATGGATTGACTACTTATTTATTTATGTTTTCAATAACGATTTTTTTTTTATATCGGCTGCCTGTGGTCTAGGTTTGAATTTCACTTTATCCTGTCGCAGTCTGCTATTAGATGTAGGTAGTAAGTACCTAATATCTAGTGTGGTTACTATGACAACGGTTGATAATTATTATGAGTACATGCGTCTGAAAACAGAAATACAACATTGATGACAAACCTCACAATATGTGTTTTTAGAGTAGAGAGAAAAAATAAATGCGGGGGCGTTTTTGCTCTGCAAATTCAGATTTGTGTTCAGTGTTCAGTTTTTCAGCATTCCTCTTTTTTATCACCTCTTTCAATATTGCCATAGAAAACCATTTTCGCTCCTGTCTATATCATTCTTATCTTATGTTCGACAGTCGCTAACGACAGGTAGCAGTGTCATTATCTCGGTAGCTCTTACAAATTGCGTCGCATTTTCCTCCAGATCTTCTAAATTCCTTTAACAACACCAACAATGGATGTCCACAAAGGCAACTCCGGTAGCCCAGAAACAAAAAAAATGTCTTCCCATTTCCACCTAGCGATTGTTTACCAGGCCAACATAAGCGTACAGGTGGTACTTGAACAGCATTTGCATACGTAATGGACGAAACAAAGGCTCTGCCTCGGCCGGCCGTGCGCGCTCATGCTACCCCGGTTAGCATTGTAATAAATGCTAATGAACATTAGGAATGTTAAAACAAATAACTCGAAAAAATAATAGTAACTCCTTGAGGTTATGAACGCCGGCTGTTTGACTCCTATTCTAATCAGCTGAACCGCGTAGTTGCAGTATTTCTTCTAAATAGCCGTTTTATTGAACAACAAAACGCAGTTTTAATAAAAACGTTGACTTTGTTGCGCAAAAAAGAGAAACAGCTAACAGAACCATTCAGGAAACTAATAATGCGAACGTATAAAATTATTAAGCCAACTATCGGCATAAACACAACAAACATCTCATTAACATGTAAATTAGTTACAACCCACAACAATAACGTAACCTAACCAGGGTGGAAGCAACAAAAAGAGCTTTAAAGGATGAAAATGAATACCACAGAAAACGTAGCGATTTTAATTAGAACGGTCCTCGCCTGGGGCGAGACCGCACTCCGTAAACCGAACTACCGACCGGCGAACGTTAAAAAATTAACTTCTATTTTTGAATTTCATCTTTAATGCTGACAATTTTTAATATCCGTCCGTCTTTGCTGGCCTGGTAATTAAGATCGGCTCGTCTTAACGCCTTTGAGACCCAGAAAACGATTAAAATGAGGAGAAGTGTGTTCCGTCATGTATTTTAGGGTTCAAAAGGTAGAGTAGTTTGCGAGAAACGGCATGCAAAAACGGCATAAAAATACTGCGGTTATTTCCTACAATTGTTCCATTATTAAGTTTTTTCTTCAATATCTGTCACAGACAGGGAAAACTATGCGTTCATTACACATTTAGATCCAGAAACCACATCAAGTGACTGTGTCTGTCATATCAACCATATTTATGGTGTAATCACGTCTCTGACATAGACTTTTTTGTCAAATAAAAGGACGTTACGACCAGCGTAAATTCTACCAAATTATACGTTTGTACATAAGAAATGCTGACACAAAAAAAAGTATAATATGCGGTTCTCCCGGATATCCGCATACGAACGACAATATTTGACCGTATTATGATCCGGGCGCGTATTTCTTTCCGTTTGTACGATATTTTTCGCAAAAGGAAAATCCAACGGGGCCGCGGCCCATCCGTATATCATCCCCGTGCACAGATTTAACCCCAGAAACAAGACCGAAATCTCCATAGGAATTGTATGCGGGCAAATATCAGTGGTTCAATTTTATCATACGAATGGCCGGACCTAAATAATACCACCCCTTATTATCATATATTTCGGTATGCTACGGTGCCATGCGGCGACGCGTACCTCTCACCGATGTGTTCTGCTCACGAAAAACCTAAAGAATTTGTCGATCGTTATTAAAAGTTCGATGCGAGCCGTCTTTTACATAATGTAAGCTCATCCAATAGAGTGAAAGTAAATAGACGACGCCGACCCGAGAGGGGTTGAAACGGAAAAACCGCAAGACAATCCCGAAATTCATTACACGCACTACGAGAACATCGCCGGAATTCACAATATTGAAATCGTGGAGCCGCGCGCCTTCGGCCCGCGCCCGGAGCCCTGCGTACCCCGCGTAGCGCCGCGCAGATATTACAAAACCCCAATGTAAACGTTGCTATTATTGCAAACTAACACGAATAAGTAAATCGCTCACTTTACATAACCGAGCGCTCCACTATATCCTTCATATAACGACGATCACTCGACATACTTCGCCCCGCGACCTCGCCGATCAAGCATTACAAAAAAACATTACAGTCGTAAACAATGAAAACATATCATAAAACAATTTAGCCGGTAATCCCGACTATAATTTATAGCCAGTAATATCGGGGAGAATCAGTGTTAAATCATAAAAAGAGCACTTAACTGATGTATTAGGTAACACGGGCAGCCGTTTTAATAACTATTATTAAAAGTCTTGACGAAATTCCCTAATAATAAAGCTGAAGAGCGCGGAGCTTCCGATTGCTCCTTTACTTTATGGATTTTAACACGTCTATGATTTTATGATGTTCTGGTAATGTGTGGAAATATTTACTCATTTACTCCTGGTAGTTTGCTCCTGGTATTATCATTATGACTAGAAACGGGATATTTACCATGTTTACTGTAAACATGGTAAATATCCCGTTTCTAGTGTTAATGATAATGTTAGTGACCATGACAGTTTAAAAACTTAAATTGTTCCTGGTAGTTTGCTCCTGGTCAGCGAGTAATCGCGACTTATGAACGAAGACCATTCCTAATAGAGGTTTGAGGACATTTCCTTAATAGTTGTAGCACCGCTTCGATATTCATGGAACAGTAAACATTTTGCGGTTTATTTTGATGGCGTGATATACTTCTTATGGGAGATAAAAATGTATCATTCGCGTAACATTTTAGTGCGCGCCAATCGTAAAGAGTGCATCACTTGGACTGGGTACCAGGCTAACATGTGTCGTAAAGAGACCTCTTCGGCTAACAATTTCCTGATGGTCTGTAAATAGTAAGTTTATTGTCTTTTTATGAGGTACTCGGACCGTAAAAAGGAAATAAAAGAGCACCGCCGATGGTGATAATAAAAAAAATAATTTTCGACTCATCTTCGTGATTATCTCTTTCGGTTTTACGAGTAAGTAACGTGCGGGAGCGAGACGGGAATGGTTTTACAGCGTGTCGTACCGATGTGACCCTTTCGACTCGATGGGGGTAAAGGTCGTAAAATGGGAGCATAAGGATAATGCTTTGGGTTTCCTATACTGCGCTTCATTCATGATTTCGTTTTAGTACGGCGTCGGTAGACATGTAAATCCGATTGCTTTCACAACGTCGATACGAGTATTGAGATACGTTTCCCCCTATTATTTGGTGTATTACATTCGTAATAGAAAGAAAAAAATCTTGTTTTCCGTCCCTGAAAGTTTTCAAACAAGAAACTTCGAATTTCGTCGCGTGCTGGCTACAAGTAACTAAAAAGTTTTAATCTGAATTCGCAACGAAGGCCCGATTACAACGAAACCACCGAAATCAGTACACGCAAATTCAAATTTGGAACAACGTGATAACGGGCGGTTTAATTGCGAATAGGGATGGGACAGTGCAATCCCGCGCGGACGTATTCGGCAGTCGGCCTAAGTTCCAACACTCCATTTGTTCGGCTCGAGTGAGCCTAACGCCCGGCCACGGGACGCATCCTAATTCTTAAAGGGCCCATCAGCAGACCTTTATGCGTTAATAAAGTTGCGATATAAAAAGAATGGAGGCGTCCGAGGGTGAAAGACGGAAAGGGTAGGAGTTAAGTGCGCGTTTAAGGCGATGTCGGGGGCGTGCGAATTTGTCAAGCCATAGAACGGGACCATTCAATTGTCCGATGATTAAATAAAGACAAGAGATCCCTTGTTTGCCTATTGTCATGAAGTTTTCCCTTTTGTGGCTTAACTCTAATTTTCCATGGACAATGAATTTTATTAGGAAAATTATTAATCTATTATTTCAATAGCATAATTGGTAAAACTCGTTCTGTTTAATGGACTGCACGTTTCATGTGTTCAGAAATACGTGCATAATTGCATCACGCCATGCTACATAAAGCACCGGTAATCATAAAAAATGGCCGATTTTCTTCTCTTGAGTCATTAATTATCTATTGCTTTGTTATGTATCTTCAGTGGCTCGTTTATTAAGTAATTACTGGTACAATCCGCGATGTTTATTGCACGAAATTAAAACTAAAATCTCCAATAAGTTATCCTATGCCATAATTCGGCCACAGTGGCCAATTTTAACGGTGACTAGCCAAGTACACAGGAGATAATATAGTGCATAACTGTGCGCACGGCAACACAGCCACAGGTGCATTGTCTGTTGCAATGGGCTGCCGATGGGATAGCAATCCGACAGAACCGAGAAAGATCAGGCGCAAGAAAAACAAAACTATTCAAAATCAGATTCATAATTCTCAGCAACATTCAAATGACACATCGCTTAAAACCTCATCTCCCACACTCAGGACCTCTAAACAACCGTATCAAAATCTTAAAGTCAAAACTTTACGACATCGCGAATACTGTGCACACAATACCCAACAAAAATACAAAGATATCCCTTAATCGTGATAGCCCGCTAGTTGGTCTTAAACAAAGATGAGGGCCCGTAAAGGAAGCCAGAGTGTTTTATTAACCATTTGGGCTTTATTTAACGCTCTCTCATACAGATTTTATACATCGGCGTCTCGACGTCTGACGGGATGGCATGATGGGCTCCGATGGGCTCTTAAGGTTCCGTGTGCTTCGTATCAGATGGGGGACTTTAGGGCTGGTTGGTTGCGGAGTAAATTGTGATGGGAGAGATTTTTGTATGTGGAAATTGGGTAGGATTTAAATGGTTTTGTTTTGCAATATCCAAGTTTGGTCTTTATGATAGGATTCTTGAATTTTGGAACTTACTAAGCATCATTTTAAGTCTCAGATTTTCTATTCTTCTAACCAATATTAATGGGTACAAGAAACTATTCATTACTGTCTCTATGTCCCATAACAATTTGCTCTGCTTTCTTTATTTTAGTTTCTTATGCATCTGATACCTTGTCTGCCTTTAAAAGTTTTTCGCTTCCTTCGATCTAACCTATCTTCTCGTAGGTGTCGTAAGATTCGACTAAGAGACTTACCAGAGAATGGGCAGCAGCTTCTCTTTGCTTTTTTTTAACAACTGTATTGCGATCGCCAACCCACATGCCAAGCGTGGCGATTATGGCAAAAGCCCCCTTTGGGGGAGGCCTATGTCCAGCAGTGGACGTCTTTCGGCTGAAATGATGATGATGACCAGAGTGCAACCATTTCACCAACGTAAATTCAAAATTAATGAGAAAACAATCGATGATTGTTGATTAGTTTTATCATCTTCAATCTTTACTATCACCATAGTTCTAAAGCCAGTATTCTTTTTCTTTCCCAAAGATCCCGTTTTCACCTCCAAAGATGTCAGCCCTACTCTTGTCATGTGTATGCTATGTTATTTCGATGGTGTGCCCCACCGTCTTGCCAGACAGACTGCAATTATCCAGAGGGTGAATGTAAACAGTTGTTTGTCGATGTTTCTAGTACAATTTTGATAAGGAACGCTAGGGTTATGGTGTGAGGTTGACTGGAGTATGATGCGTTGTCGATATTTCAAATACTTATTGGAGGGTGATTATATCCGACGATTATTGATGTGCTCAGTCTATAGCTTGACTATTTTCGTGGTCTGTTGTAGTGTTTTGTTTTTCTGGTCGAAAAAGCTGTCGACATTATTTTATCACTTAAATTGAAATCTCATACATCATAACACCTGTAAAATCCAAAGGATTCGGCGGAGGGTGTACCTAATAGTACCAACACCTTTTCGCCGGTTAGATTTTTTTAATCCCAATGTAAATAGGGAGCGATCCCATTGCCATCAACCGGGTACAAATCCACTGCAACGTGGCTGCTACTGAGAAACTCCTGATGAGTTATCCCAATAACATTTTGCTCCCGGGAATCGAACCCAGGACCTGATCAGCAGCTCAGCAGTCGCGGCTGCTAGAAATAAAAAACTCATCAGCTCATTGATGTATTTAAAGTTAAATTTAGTTAAATATCTAAGACCTACCTATTTTGAAAACTTGTTCCGGGTAGAAAAGATAATTTAATCTCAGATTATATAGTTAATTCTTATCTGTTGTACCTAGAGGTACAGTGTTTATCGTCTATGTGTTACACTACGTGTGCTGTATTAGTTCCTGGTCAACAACGGACCTTGTCCTTGTAAATCGTATAAATATACAGTTGATGTAAAATGCAATGTGCTATAAAAAAATCCACGAGCAATGGCCTTACCACAGGTGTTTGTCTGTTCCTGACAAATCTCCATTTTTCTTTATTCTCCAAAATCAATGTAAAATCCCATTTTATACTTCCAAATATCAGTCGAAGAATCCTGCCGTATAAAAAGCAATAAAATGCTAAACAACATGAATACAAATCTTTATCAACGATACAAATATAATCACTGCGTTACACCTGCAAATATAAATGGGTACAAATAAAGAACTTTGTCCTTCACACGATCGTGTCAATCACCCAAAAACCCGAATACTATAAAAAGTATCCACAAAAAACTTGAAAACCGCATTTCTAAACTCTCAACGACACTTACGCATTGTAATCGCGGCTAAATCGAATAATCGAGCACTCGAGCAAACCGAGTTAAGTTATTTAGACTCGAGTCCCCCCGGCGTCGCGGCACTACTCGGTAATCGAATTGGAGACCGCCACTTGGTGACACTTGAGCGGAGTGTTACTTTGTTAGCCGATTTTTGCGGGCCCCAGTCCGCCCCCGGGGTACAACGCGATTATGCAAAAGTACCCCATACGAATCTTCACACAGACAGCTTTATGGCACTTCAACATTTTTATACCTTATTTTCTTACATTTTTTTTAATACAAAACATGATAATCTTGATACTTTTCGAGGACATTTTCACCCCGCATAAAGTTTCGAATTTTGCATGTCGAGCACTCTTTTAAAACAGGAAGAGCGATTTCAAGCAGTTAAAAACAAGGCAACGAGTCAGTAAAGTTGTGCTAAACAGAAAAACTAATTACGGAACGTTGAACATGCAAACATACAATACGAATTAACAAACAGTTCGCAATCTACAATGTCATTAAAAAGACATCCTATTCGATTAATATTCAGATCATAATTCACAATACGCAACTACGCTTGAAAAAACATAATCCCAAAGCGTCACAAACAATAGCGAATAATCGATTCCAAAATCGATACAACACTAGAGCGGCTAACTCGGTGCAAGCACGTCACAATCTGACTCGATTCATTCGTATGCCGATGACGAGACACAATTCAATTTGAATATTTTGACGTGACCGTCGAATACTAATATAGACGACAGTTTAGCAAATTGTATCTTATAGCTCGTGTTTTATGTATTATTTATGATACATACGATTGTAAATTTAATTTGTGTCGCGTCGCTAACGATCCCAGTCTGGATTTCGTGCATTCTCACTTTTGTAACCGACTAGTGATGCGACACCGATACTGTCGACCGATACCAGATGTGAGCGCCAACTTTCAGCTCCGAAATTTTCGGCTTTGATAAATGACAATATTTGTTAGAACGCAGACGCACCTCATTTAAGTTGGTACAGTCCATTCATACATCTTATTATGTATGAGGATTCTATTCCAACTTTCGCTGTGTGCGTCAGTTAAAATTAATTAACAGTCAAGTTGAACGTGGGACATGAGTTTTGGCATCGTCTCCGCGCCGAAAAACTCTAAGTATCGGAAATAGAAACGGATGAATAATGACGTGATATACCTAATGAATGTCGTGTGAAACTGTCACTTGTTTTAATTAATGTTGTTGCTGTTTCCACGCAGCCTTTTTGACTGAGAGACGCTTATTATGTTCTGTAATAGAACAGACACGGATAGACATTTGTACTTCATTATTTCTACTGTCTCAGATCAACGTAAAAATGCTTTGACGTCTGGATTTTTGTAAAGATACATTTTATAAATGATATCTTGTGTTAGTTGTGAAACCAACGAATATCTTGTTAGTTGACATTAATACGTTTTTAAAAGTTATTCACGGAGCTGTTTCTAACACTCCTGCGCATTCATAGATCCGTGAGAAAGACTAACAGACTGTGTTTGTCACATGAATGTTTAATTTTTATAAACATTCGAGTGTTTAGTACTTTGGGACCTTTCGAGATCTTACCGGATACGGAGATAAAACACTCCACGTCAAGATTAGATTTTTCTAAATAAATATCAAACTCGAGTGTTATTTACCGAGGCAGCTTGGCAGCACAAGAGGTCCCTGTTCTCGACTCAATGGTGTTTGTTTAAAACCACTTAAAAACTCAATGGGCTCGACAAATACGTAACTGCAGTAATCTGTTGTAACAATACTCGATACTGTAAATAATACGAGTTTACGTCGTTACGTATCGGAAATGTTCCGTGGGCGTCACGTTTTATATATTACATACATTATAGAATGTTTTTTTTCTTATAACAAAAACACCATAAGCCATGGTGACATGTGTGGCGCCTCGGCCACGTTATCTCATTGTGAAATGTGTACCAAAAAGACGGCACGGTGTGACGTACAACGAGGACACATTCGATACATAAACCGCGGCGTATCTCGGTGAATATCATCTGTGCCTTCACAAACACTGACCGTAGATTAGATAACGCCGGATGTTGCTTCTGAGATCAGAGACGTCTGCGCACGGCTATAGACAACATTTACACAGTGCTACCTGATAGTAAGCAGTGGATCTTTCCATCGGACTATCTAATCCGAAATTTTGAACACCGAATGCCGAATTTCCAACATCCCCCATCACTAATTGCGAGCGACATGTGTTCAACGTAAACTATATTATAATGACATTAAAATAACAGAAAAAAGGTGCGAACGCATCGATTCGGTATTTATTATTCGAAAATAATCGGTAACGCTCCGATAATGTGCTAAATTCGAATTACCGCCAGCCAGGCGCGCATAACATAATTGCTGGTCGCACGCGAAGTGTCTATCAAAATTATTTTCGTATGGGGTACTTTTTTTTTCTTATGCACCCCTGGTAACGCGCGTGGGGTGTCGTGGGATCCTCTCGCACCTACGGACGGACACGCAAACCCCGTCAATACAGATAATTGTTTCATTATTCTTCTATTAACTCCACTGGTGCGGCAATTTATCTTAGCGGATAACGTGAGGGATAAAATTGTATGATTTTTAACACACTGTTTAGCAATATGGCCGGTAGAAACTAATTTTGGTGGCAACAAAATGCGGAGACGGCTCGTAAAACGCAAAAGCAGTAAAGTTGCGAGCTGGCGCGGTCTAAAAGCCTGCGGGGCGTGGTGGTGACGCCCAGCGTTTTAGCCGCGCGGACATGCGATGCTTAGCGTCTTTATTAACATTGCACCTACCCGCTAGATATGGACTCCTGGTACTGCTGTTATTTATACCATAAGTAAGTATTATCTTCGCGATTATCTTAAAGGGTAGACAGACAGTAAAGCTATAATAATATAAAGTGCAAATCAAATTATTCATACTACGAGCATCTCGTATGAATTGGCTGCATTTCAAGTGCATGTAATCAAATAACTAGTTTTATTTGAAATTGAATTTGGAATGTAGATTTTGCGCGTTTTGTCTCAAGAACGCCTGAGCTACTTTTGACAGGGTTCCAGTAACGTGTCAAATATTTTTGGGGCTGGCCACCCCAGACGGAAAGTTACGTAATACTGATTAATTAGTTATTTTGGCGGAGCAGGGGCGGAGGGTGGTGTTAAAAGCAATTATATTGATGCACGCGAAACTACGGCCATTGCTCGCCTTGTTTTGATTTCTTTGGGTGGCAGAAATAACTTCCTAGTCGGGTATGTTGGCTGTAAGTTTGAGCTACGTAGATTTGCTCTGATGTTTTGCAACCTGAATGATTAACTCACGATTTCTAACTTCTTCTTCATCTTCTCTTTGCGTGTCGATTGACTCAAATAATACCCGTCCAGTATATTGCCACCTGCACAGCTCTGTTGTTGGCTTTGCTTAAATCCTGGAAGGCACAGGTGGCTGTGCAGGATGGGCAAGAAAGAAGGTGGGGCATATCCTGCAGAGGGGCTCCACACCGACATTGTATTTGGGACGAGTCGATGATACCCCATTTGGCCAGATTATTTCTACAGCGGCAACCTGGGCCCGCAAACGGTTAAGAGATTTCCAGATTGGCCACTGCAGTTCCTGTCCAGGATGAAGTTGTTCTGCTGGATTGATGAAATGAGAAGGGGTGGGATGTCTGTTCCTCCACAATTCGCATGTTTCATATGATGATTTCTAACAAGATCTGGCTTAAAATGAGAGATTCTAGAGAAAATAGTGTAGACCTTTTTTTAGAGCTAATTAAAAGCCATAAATCATACTGACATTCGATTAACTGAGTCTTGATAATGAAACTTAAAACAATTAGTCATTTCCACACTAAAAACTTAACACTGAAATAATCAAACACCTTCCCACATTACAAACAGTCGGTAAAACGAAGTGCTACCAGCGCGACAAGAAACAGAAATACCGAGGCGTAATGAGAGCGCAGCAGATATATTAATTGGACAGCAGATCAAAGAGCAACAAATGGGATCTTCGTCAGCCATGGTTGCCTGGTAATTGTGAGGACAGGTCGCCCGTTTGATGGCTTTCTGCTCGCTCCTGTGATCGAAAATAGAGGCCAATCTGTTTTGGTGATAAACTGGCGCGTGTTTACGGTGGCTTGCGTAATGGGAGTCAGTAGAGAAGCATGTGAACCCATTTATTATGTCATAGATTGTTCTAAATCTGGAGACTGAAAATGTTCTTTGTCCTGTTTACTTCCCACTGCTGGGGTACAGCCTCCACTCTATGAGAGACTGTAATCCTCCACCACGCGGGCCCAGTGCGGGTTGATAGATGACATATGTTTTTGAATTGTATGTTTCTAAGATATTTGAAATAAATTGGGACAAGGGCAAGAGAATGATGTTGGTTTCTAAGATATTTTTTGACATTGTGTCTATGATGTGTTCCTTCACTGTTGTTGTGTATAAATTGCATAAAAGAACGCCTTGGTACATGTGCGCACAACCAACAAGTCGTCATTCGGAGCACGTTACCGCTACGCTGCCTGCTCTCTTTATCCACCATCAGAACCACAAGATGGACATCACATCTTACCGCACGAACACAAGGAGGTTTATGTAAACGACTGAACAAACTTACGCCTATTAAAATTAAGATATTCAGATAACAGCCGGCCGCAATCTCGCGACCAGAGTTATCTAAATTCTTCAAACATTGACGAAACTAAAACAAGTAGTCGTCGACGTGAAGCCAGCCTTATCTTTACTAGTTCGCCTCCCGGCTAATCTCGTGATAATGCTGCACAAACAATAGTATTCCCTAGAGGTAATTAAGCAATGGCTGGATCAACGTTATTTTATTGTACTATTATATAAGATTTGGTAAGTGGGTGATCAGTATTGAAAAGAATTTGGACATGGCCTCTTTACTATGAATGATCTTTACTTTGGCTTTAATCAGTTGCACCTTTCTTACTGCTATATTAGCGTCTTCTTGGATGATCTTTTTGAAATTCAGTACTTTTATCAAGTCGGTTCCTGTGGCGTCTTCTACATTATCATCAGTAACTGATGTTTCTGGAGACCAAAGACAGTTTTGTTTAATTTTGAGAAATCGTCAGAGATTCTTTTTCAAAGCGAAACTTCTGGGAAACCCAGACGATTTTTCCAAAGAACCCTGTAAAAAATATTGGATGATTTCCCAACAATACACTAGGAACACATAAATAGAAAGGGCTAATGTATCGCTTGTAACAAAGCAGGTTGGTACCGGAACCGATTCTCGGAAAAGTGGGAACCGTGCGCTGCTCGTCCTTTGATATAGCTGTAACAACAAATACAACTCCGTTAGATGCTTCCGCCCTGGTACTTGCTTCTGTAACAATGAAATTCAGGAAAAATGTTTGATCTCCTAGCTTTTTGTAGGAAAAAGAATTGAATGGGCGCAAAAATATTCATGGTTTTGAAACGATCATTTTTGACAGCCACAATTTCATTTTCGCTTGTAGTCTGATCTGTTGCTTATACTGATGTATATAATTATTGCTGCAGCTCAACATATATAAGAGGGTTAATCGTCTAATTTTGGTTTATGTTCACTTGCCCTACGATAGTTTTCTATTCATAATATTTTCCCTATTTCAAAACCATGACCACATCTTCTCTAGTAGCGTCTGCTGTTACTTACATTAAAACAACTCGTTATTAAAAGATGAGTCAAAACAGTTATTTGGTTAAAGACTCATTAAGTCTTCAAAGCCAAAGGCTTCGTTTTAATAATCTAGACTCCACAAATGATTAATATACCTGATACCTGAAGACCAACCCGTACCTGTCAAATGTACCAGGAGAGCAGAGGTAACCAGTGTTTCACATAAAATTAAATAATAATGAACTAATCGTGGTCTCGCACCGGCCGGACGGCCGCGAAGCGAACAATACCGCGTTAATTCGACCCCTTTGTCCGGACCAATAGAAAATTTCATGTTCCACCGAGCCCGCAATGGCGGCATTCTCTTCATTACGACACTTTTAATGTAAATCACCACTACCTTTATCACCTATGGCTGAAGGTAATTGGGAAAGATTTTAAACGCATTCCTCTCGAAAAGGTGAGACTGTTCTATTCATAGAAACTTCTTCACATGTCTTCATACGACGTTTGACTGACTAGCGTTAAACAGAAAAGAACAATCATTTAATTCTATTTACATAATCCCTGGCTATGTTACTAGGAATCCAGAAATTCGGCTTTGACTTTGATACCAGCGTTTAGCAGGTTACAGCGTTGCTCGGAACCGATTGTTTGTTTGTCGGGCTGTAAAACTGTTACGAATCGTAAACGATCGTGTGTGGCCAGCCCTTACGACGAAATCTGAACAGATGGACCGAGATCAAAAGACTGTGTGGTGATAAAAACGTTGATGTGAATTAAAAGTAACAACTTAGTGTCGGGGGACTGGCGGTTGCCGACTATTTTCTTTTTCGTTACACACCATACATTCTCCCTTAATGTAACGCGTGAGGGAAGGGAAATAACATTCCCATTTTCCAGGTATTTTCCGCACTCCATATTGGTGGGATTTGTAGGAGCCCGCTGCCGGCACAATCATTAGCCCCGCAATCCTCCACGACTGTATGGGGCCCTGGTACCGCTCGGGGAACTATTGGCGAATTTTCCGGGATTTTCTTCTTATTTTTATCCCCCTGTTTTGGTTGTTTTCTTGAGGGAAAACAAACAATGAACTGGAAATGAAGTGCACATCTCGTTGAGTTTGCAAGATAATTCTATCCTGTTACAAAGAAGCAACGCGTAACATAAAACACTTAAACAAAAAAGAGTTCCCCTTACATTAAGAACTGTTCATTAATATCCAACGAGAAGACGTCCAATTACAGAAATAAAAGACCGTCGAATGGCTCCAACAATATCCTAACTAAACGTAATCAATGTTGATAATAACCGGGCAATTATAACTCCCAACTAATTCTCGATTACGGGGCGCGGGTCTGAGGAGCGGGGCGGGGGGGGGAGGACGCACCGGGACCTCGCTAGGCGTTATTAACCGGGATTACCGGATCCCCGGCGCGATCCCCGGATACGGGGATTTGCTCACGGATCGCGTAACAGTGGAAATGATAAAAGATACGTGTGGATACGGGGATTTTTGTATGTTTATTGGCATTCGAAAAATAATGGAAGCGAAAGTTTGAAAAGAAAACTAAACATATGCGTCATGTAAGAGAGAATTATGAGGGTAGATAAAACGGGCAAGAGAGATTGCTTCCGCTAACGCTCAGCGCTGTCTGCATACATTGAAAGGGTGTAATTACGTTCTATCTTTGAACCAACACTTGCAACGTCACATTGTGAAACACTGCAAGCAGTGACACCGGCACCGCTATCCTACGCACTACTTACGCCCTAGTAGAATTACAAAAGTACCAAGAGACATCTATCTCCTGAGACATGCATGACAAGACCAAAAAATAACGAACAGCCCGTGTAGTGTAAGGCACGTGTACTAGGCTCGCACGAGCTGTTAGGAGTGTAGGCCGGGCGAATCCCATGCGGTATCAGCGTTACAAGCGATCGCACTTAACCGCGTCACTGGTATCATATCGCGCTGCAGCGCTATCAGTCAGCGTCGCCCGCTGCATTAGCCCCGTCGCCGCATCAATAAATTATACAGGACACCTCCGCGCGGAGCAGCCGCCCTGGTCACTCGCTGCATTAATGTCAACGAACATTTAAATGCGTGTTTGTCTGTTTGTCACCCGTCTATATATAGGGTTCAGCAGCTGAGCTTAGGGATAACTTAAGGGTTGGCAGGCATTCAAGATCTTATTGCACACATGGATGCAGAGAGAAAGCGGTACACTTGCATAGCATAACCTACAGACTTGGTAGAAATAACTAAAGATGTTGCTACAACAGAAATGTGGCGATACCATCTGGACTTGTTGAGCAGCAGAACTCATCACAAATAACATCATCAATCAGCACCCACAACACATCAAACAGTTTCCGAAACGAAAATTCCCTCGCTGACGAACTTTCTACCCACCCACAGCACCATCAAAACATTCTTCCTCGCCGTTCGGTCTTAGAATCTAATGTCAAAGTTACAGGTCAGGCGTATAAATAGCCAGAGTGCGTCAGACTACTATTATAGTACATAAGCCGCGCTTATTAAGACCAACTCCCACTCGCAGCGGAGCACGCAACTCGATTAAGCATGGCTTACATGCTGTGGACACAGATTTCTGCTTTCTTTTTTGGATGCACTGACTTTTGTTCCGTTGAGTCACTTTCGCTGTCTGTCTGATAGTTTTCACATATTTTGAGTCTTCTTTTCTATTTTCTGTAGTTCGGGTCTGTATTTGTGTCGGACTGGTTTTTATAAACTATTTGTATACTAGTTTGGTGATAGTATTGACTAATTTAATTAATTCTAACGACTTTCTAACTTATCACAAATTGACATTTATTGATGTCATGACAAAGCCGTCAATGACGTCAATCGTGTGAATGCTAATTTTTATTTATTTTTTACGGCTTTTACAGCATACAAACTCGTTAGTCTATTGTTTTAATTTGAATTTCACGTTATGGTCGGATTAAAAATTTCATAGATGGAACATGTTCTGGATTGAATTGTTTTTTAAATTAGATGTACCCAATCCAGTGAAAATAATATGCCGTACAGAAAACCTACTGTTACCACGTAATCCAATATCTAATATCATAGTTATCATTGAGTTTTGGCTAGATAAGATATCAGGATTATATCAATGCAATAGCAGATTATTCATCTTATTGTATCAGATCATTCATCGCCACTGAGTTTCATTTGATGAAACAATCTTAAATTGGAATACATTCACACTATTCCATATCTAAACATAACTTTTCTAACTCCCGATTAACAACCGAAGAGAAATTCCCATAAAAAATAAAAAAGTCTAGAACATACCCCACTTTAGCGTCATGTAAGCCTGGTGTTAAAGAGTAAGTGGAATCATACGTACATTTCCAAGTAGGGCCGACTCAGACCGCGTCGGGTTGCACCGAGCACGGCGATCGAGAGTTAACGTGATCGACGGTTACCTGACGGATACGATCCGAAGATGGAACGTGTGTTTATGGGAATTTGAGAGGTATATGATCAGTTTTAGAGAAGACAAATGGCGTTTTGGAGACAATCACGTTAGATTCAACAACAGAATTTTTGTTTTAAGAAGATTAGGTTCAAACTACACTAAAAGTAGCGACATTTCAACAACACAAACACTAAAAACAACTTCCTAAATATTCCCATCAAATCCCTCTTGTAACACCACAATTTAACCATCAGTTAACCTCCAAATCGTCCAGATACTAACCGACAGTTAGCCAATAGTATCGCCGGCCACTCACCGGCTCGGCGTCGGAATGTAAACAAGAATTAAGGCGGCTTCGTCGGAGCACGTTTGCTGAGAAAAACCCCTCTTTAATTAGCCAGCATCTCTCCAATGCTGAAAGAATGCTCATCCTTGCAAACCTTGGGATGATGGGAAGCTGTTCTGATGGGTTTTTTGAAAGTAAAGATAATTCTCTGCTGGATTATAAACACATATAACAGAGCATAACATCACGCCTGTAATCCCCGAAGGGTAAGGCCTAACAGTACACCCACAATTCACCAGTTATGTTTAAGTCCCATGTAATAGAGGAGAGCCTATTGCCAACCAACCAGGCACAAATCCAAACTCCGTGGCTGCTACTGAGAAATCCCTGATGGAAAAACCCAACAACACTGCCCGAATTGGGAATCGAACATTAGTTATACTTTAATCCAGGGCTGCGGGACTGTTCGAAAGAGATACCGCGGCCCTGGAACACAAAGGGCAAAAGAAGGAACATGGATGGGTTTTAGTCAGTAAAAGTCTGACACTCCCATCCGCTCCGTCGAGAGCGGGAGGAGTCATTTGATGATTTCCCATCCAAAAAAAAAAACAAAAAATTAAAAGTACTTTAATGTCACTTTAGGTAGGATTGAAACAATACTGCTATATGAAGTCTTGATAGACTAGACCAGCTGAGCTGAGACTCTCATAGCACAGTTAGGATCGGCAGCACCTCACCTCATTTCTACTAGCTGATCCGGATCCGAGGCGATGCCGTTACGGTGGGTATGTGTGCAATGCAGTTTGGAGTTTTATAGAAAGAATCCCGAATGGCTTGAGTTGAGCCGATGCTGGTCCCGTGCAGTGCTTATAACCTTAGGTCTAGTGATGGATTAGAATTCTATAGGCTGCTGATGAGGATAAATCAGGAATAGTAGATGCCCATATGATAATATTGTATCTCATCTAAGAAACTACTACTACTACTATTTCGAATCATCCGTCAGGCAGCTGTCTTTCACGGTTTAAAAGTAAACTTATATTAGACCATGGTTTTGCAGATAAGCCTGGGCTTGATAGTCCAGGTTTAATTAAACCGAGGTTTATTTAGTTTTTTTGTAATAAGACTGATACTGTCACTTACGGGATATCTTCCGTGATTGTTCATGATTTTGAGCTCAAAATAGAAAATAAAGGTTTTGCTGCGTGTATTTACTCTTTCAAAGGCAGGAATATCTTCGGTGAAATTGACTTTCGTTATTTTTGGAAATATCAACGCCCGTCATTAGATGTTTGGCAGCTATTTTAGACAAAAACCAGTTGTTTTACAAGTGTTAGTGGTACTTTATTCAATCTGCTAACTATATTGATAGAAGAATTAGTACCACAAAACAATCTAGGTATACTGCTAATACTATTTATTCTGTGGTCGATTACATAACAAAATATGGAGTGAAAGGAATTGATAAATCTAAGAATGATATTGTCAAAGTAGTGATTACTACTGCTTCGGTTTGCCATCTTGAATCGATTTATTACCAAGGAATAGATAATATTGGTATATTTCTTGCGTCTCTATCTTTAACATGATATTCGTACAAGACTCCTAAAATGCGATGTAGGCATCTATGTCAACAATTCTATGTATTAAATTTTTCACGGAATATAATTATGTAGTTTGCAATTTAACATTAGCATTTTTGTCTTTGGTTTGGGTGCCTCAGGTCCCAGAACACCTAACTTGATTTAAAAGAGTCTCCATGCAGTTTCTTGCTTGTTCTCCTCTTCATAATATCCACGTATTGGAACTGACCACTTACTAGTATTAACTTTCTGACCAACTGACCGACTCTTTGACGGTTCAAAAGTGCCTGAGAAATGTAATACAAATGATATAATCGAAATAAACTTTGAGCATGGTCAAGCAATACGTGTAAAACCATAACCATAGCAAGTGGTTTGAGGTATGATATGGTTTTGAGTGGTCGTGGAGCTTGGCACAAGCAAAGAGAGGCCTATACCCAGCATTGGGCATTCAGACGTACCATCTCATGGCACTAACCACCGATTTATTTATTGTGTGCCCAATTTGAAGAACACAAAAACCCAATAGCCTACATCATTTTCCTCTAACAGCTGATCCCTATAATTTGGAATTGGCACTCCTTGAAATGACGGATCACCTGTCAAACTGTCAAAATTTGTCAAACGTCAAGTGCTTGACAGGGCCGATAGGGGTGATAAGAGAACTCTTGTGATAGCGTATCAGCGAGATTCGGGGCCAAACACTATATCTTGGAGATTAGCTGATTTTAAATCGTTGGGAAATCCGTAAACATTGAGAATTTTACGGAATATTTTGGTGAAGGTTACTGCGAATATGCGTAGATTAGTATTAGGGAAACATGTTTGCCTAGATAATGATCTTAGAGTAGGTACTAAGCAGTCGTTTTTAGTGGAATCCCTTCGCTATCCAAATTCAAATTCAATTATTTCAATCCATTTCAGATCATAGGCACAAATCACTTTATATTATAAAACAAAGTCCTCTGCCGCGTCTGCTTGTCTGTTCGCGATAAACTCAAAAACTACTGCACCGATTTTCATGCTGTTTTCACCAATGGATAGAATGGTTCTCGAGGAAGGTTTTAGTATACATATAATTTGTCACACATCCACGCGGGCGAAGCTGCGCGCATCAGCTAAATTGAAATAAAAATTAAGAATATTATAAAAAATAAAATTAGAATCACAACCAGCACAAAAATAATCAATTAAATAATATAAAATGAAATTTTAAAATTATAATGGTAATGACTAAAATTAAAATTAACAATTATAAAAAATAAAATATAATTTATAAAACAGTATCTATGCTACCTAACTATACTTTCTAAATAGTCAAGACGACGGAGACGATAGTCGAAGAGTTTGTCTATTTTGGTTGCCGATTCTGATGGTATTTTTTTATAACATGGCATTAGCTATTCTTATTTATATTTATGAGAAATTATGATAGGACGCTTTTGACGGTTCGTTTGGAACGGAAGGAGGTGTTATAATAACTTAAAACTTCATCAATATTCACACTTGGAACAAGCGGTTTGTAAGATTTTTTTTTTTCAAAAAACTTTCTCTGCTCCCTTCGTATTCTAAAAATAACTCGAAAAAATCCCACGTAATGAACTCGGTAACTCATAATGTGTTTTTAAACATATTTTTTTTCTTTTTGTTTCAGATGCGATGGGTAAGAGCGCTTCAGGAAGGCATCATAAATCACAGAGCAGCCCTTGTAAAAAGACTGTAACAGAAATTTCAATCTTCATAAAAATCCAAAAATAATTATGGGTCGCACGACGTTTTTTTCTTCAGCACAATAAGTCAATCGGCCTAACACTAGGAGTCCGCGCAAGATTCGCCTCGCGTCGTAAAATTTGATTAGGTCATTAAAACCAGTTAATTTATAGGCGTTCGAACAACTCTCATTTGCCATAAACATACAAAAACCAACCATAAAATTGTGCCATAACGCTTTTTATACTCAATTTGCGTAAACGTCGTTTATGACCTTCTGAAAACTGCTTTTCGCGCGTGTAATCTAAAATAGCCTTTGTAGTAATTAATTGTACGGTGCAAATCTGTTTAGAGAAATAAATTTGGAATGCCGTTCTATATTGGGAATAGCAAGTCACGTTGGTGACGTCAGAATTTATGTATGGACCAATCAATGAATGATCTTTACCTTTTTAAAGGCTGTCATGCAAAAAAATATGGCTAATGATGTTAAATTATGCATGTAAGTGATAGGCTAGACTGTCTTGCCAGACATTTAAATTATAAGCAATGCTTTAAGCAGTCTGGATTGCGGGGCTTCTATAGATATACCGCTAGTATATATAGTAGGTATAAACCATGCAAAGAGTATTATTTGATTAACAGAATAGAGCGTTCATAAACAAAGCTGCATCGTACAATCAGACTACAATGTACGAATATTTAAAAACGGAATTAAAAAAGCAACCTCGTATCGCACGTCATTTCCAAAAAAACCAATTCCAATTTTAAAATATTTAAAAAATATGAAATGACGTATTCATTTCAATCCCGTTCGAATTTTAAGCACACACGTTCGGAAACGCGTTCCGTATTTCTGTGAAATCCCATAATTCCGTCAGTCCGGAAACGCGGTATTCATTTAGTGCAAAATTCTGTTGATGCATAAAATAAATTAAATGCAAACAATATCAATCGGACACGGGAACACACTCGGCCGTTGGTACAGCTATTTATCATAAAATACGAACGTTGCGCTGAAATTGGATAGTGCTATCTCTTTTACACCTTCTGGGATTGACAGAGAGGTCTGTGAGGAGGTTTTTTCTTTGTTTCAAAGCCGTGCTATCGGGTTGTCTGTCTGTGCGTTGATTTGCTCGCGTCGGTATCGACTCACAATATTAATTAATGGTAGAATAAGCTTTGTTTCTTTCGACTTGATTGGGATCTGCATATTTCTGTTCGTTAAATGGTTCCGTATGTTTAGATTGGTAGATTATGTAAGGAATTTTATGTTGCAACATGAACTTTGACACCGCTTTCTCTTGTTATCTTGTATAATAGGCATTAAATCCCGCGGCAGTTTTTAGAAGGAAATAACAATGTTTTTATATTATGTAAATCTACTCAGGATAACATATTATGTACTAAATTAAAAAAAGAAAACAAAAAGCCGGGGAAGTAAAAACAATTATTTTTTATCAACTCTTTCAGAAAAGATCACTTTATCAAAAAAACTCGCAGACTTCTAAACAGTTTCTTCATTTCAAAAAAGCACCGCAGGCCCCTAAATTTGATTAATGGTTCCGCAGCAATATAACACAGCTCGCAATAGCATTGATTCCTATCTATTGTTAATACTACTTGTTAATTACAAACGCGATAGATAACCATGGTTGTAACCGACATTGTTTTACCCGCCGGCAAAACGGGGTAAGTGGGAAATTCATGTTTTTTTTTTGTTATGTTGGATGTTGGTATGTTTTTTTTTAATGTTGTAGTTAGTAGCCATGCTGTTTTTTTTTGTGGTGGTAGGAATAATTTGGTTTTGAATAATATGTATAATATGAATTGTTATTTTTAATATTTATTGTGAGAATATTTTGAATGGCTCTTATTCTTTACCGATATGGTATTGTGAAGTGGCACCTACGACTTGAATACCTATTACAGGAGCACTAGTAAATGATCTGTAGGATTTGGATATTTCTGATAGATACCTCAAAGCCGGATTGTAAGTAAGATAACAATTTAGTAGTGGCTATCTTTGAAAAACCTTCATACAAAAAAGTTAAAAAAAAATCATAACAAATTTGCCCGTTTAAAAAAAAAACTGCAACCACTATTGTTTTTTACCCTCTATGTTTTCAGTTTATTCTTGATCTTCTAATCCTAAAACTGTTACAATAAGTACTTGTAACTGTTGCTGTCTTTTTCTGCATATCCCTCACTCCCATCTTGTTCTTCGTGTAGCAGTTCTGCCACCAATTCTACATTGTCGTCGGATAGCTATATCTAGGTATCTTAAAAAATCTTCCAGAAAACTAGCGCTCGCAAATCTAACTGACTCCATGATACATGAGAGAATAACACACATTGTGCCGCTAATTATCTTCACGTGTTACTAACAGTACTCGATCTAGGGAAACGAATGCAAGTGAAAAAGTGTGATCCCATAAATTAGAAGTAACGTGTCTGCGTTCATTTTTGTAATTAAGAGCTTGATTGTGGAATGAGTTTTGATTGATGTCGTTGGTTTTGATTATGATTTCATATAATCCATGCAAGATAGTTTGATAGTCCCCCCTATAAGATAGACCGACGACCTTTAAAAGTGGCTAGGTCAAACTGGTCCTTTGGAATTCATTCTTGGCTTTTATTGGGTTTCCTAATCCTCGTAGGATGATGTAAGGCTCTTAGGATGTTTCATCAACACCTAAATATAGTATTTGCCTTGCATTTTATTTTTATTATCTGCGAATTCGTCTTTAATGTTACACTAGGCTTCCAATCCCATCGAAGCCTCAATTTGGTAATCTAAAAACATGGTGAAGTCTGCAGACTGGTGTTTTCGCAAGTGATAGGCATCCAGCATCAGTACATAGTGTGCACAGACTGTCACTTGTTTCCGCGTATCCTAGAACAGAGATCCGATCTATACTCACATAAATCACAACTAATATAAATTGCTCTAAAACCGGCCACATTGTACCGTACTATATTACCATTCCTTTCATCTCCAGCCTCCGTTGAACCCTATCTAACTGAGACATTATGCTTCATAACCTCCAATCAAGAAGTTGACTCACTGCAGCCATTCATTATAGAATTATGACCGATGATAATTGTCCGTTTAGCAAAGAATGATCTAAGTAATTTGTTACAAATCACAATTAAAGATCCTGCTGATAGTAGCTGTCAGATTGACGTCCGATTAACTCGTGTTTGCCCAGTTTTTGATGGCATCGTGTGCACTAAAAAGTATGCTCATTATGCGTACTAAATGAGCCTGTTGAACGTATCATTTGTCAATCTAATGCTCGAAGCAGTAGCAGTATAACCGCCGCTTTTTGCCATCACCAATGCTTAACTGAATGTAAGATTCAACATCGCAACCGCAACGTCCACAAACTCATTCATTCATTGAGAATTTACAACCATATTTTATGTGAACATAAACTTATAATGCCAACATCACCGTATTAAGAGTCTATCAAACAGAAGGCTCTATTAGATCTGAATTGCAAAACAGCCATCTCAAATGTTCCCACAGTATAATGGTAAACATAACCTATAAACCGAAATCCCGCCAAAATCCGTTTGACAAGTGCACAAACGGGCCAATGGCGCGTACACGTTCAAATTTCGAACGCAACATTCAAGATGGCGACCTTCGCGAGTCATATATCAATCGTGATTTACGCACCGCAGCCACGGCCGGTCGACGACCGCCCGAATTTCGTTCAGAAATGCACTCAACGAGTAATTTATTTGTTACCATCTATTATTTTGTAGACTCGCAAGGTCCTAAACACAGCTGACATTAATATATCATTTTACGCGACGTCGACCCGGTTCTCTGTCTCGCTTCAACGTGCTAACGTGACATAAGAGGGAAAGGGATGGGCGTAGGGGCAGAGTAGTTTGCGTTTTCACTTTTTATAGTAGCAATATATTTGATCAGCTGATCGTAGTGACGTTTACTGCCCGTGTGTCAGTGTAGTGTTTTTCATAATTTATATTGTAGTAGGTATTTTTTACTCTCGCTTGCTGTAGGTCGGGGTTTTATTTATATATTGAATATTCATCTAAATATTGTGTATCGACTTCTGTTGAGCTGGCCTATAAATTTAATGGGCGGTCGGTTTTTGGTGAATTTTCACGTTTATTTATTGTTTATTTTGTTATTAAATCATTTGGTGTGTATATTTTAAATTTATCGGATGTGCCGTTCTGTTTGGTGGTGATAATGGATTTTTGGTAAAGTTTGCCAGTTTATGGTTTTAGGTCTATGTTAAGTTTTTATTTATTTGTTTTAATTATCGAATATTTTATGACTTTAAGCCTTTCGGTTCTATTAAGTTAAATGCTTTGACTACCATGACGGCGCGATACCTAAAACTACATAAAGACGCCATTTATCGTAAGTTAGACTTATGTTATTGACTAATCTAAAGTTCTAAGTCATCACGCCAATTTACCTAGGCATGTCTTGCTAAATTGCTGACAATACCCATCTTTAATATCACACAAATACACGTTATCGTTTAGAATTCCGGCCAGGACTCTTTCCTCCTCTGTGAGAAGCAGCCAGTCATCATTCACCACTTAGGCCTCAAGTCTGAGAATTTTTGGTTTATGACATACTATAGTTTCCTCCTAATCCTTCCTTGGATTTGGAGCAGTGGTAGATGATGAAAGTATTGCTCAAAGTAAGCTGCATACCCTGGATCCGATCCCACAGCCTATAACGCGTGATTCCTTTCCCACCACCGCTCTATCTCTCAATATCCACCCACAGACTCAAGATATTTCAAACTCGTCCGAAATAGCCCACATAAAGCTACACATGTCATGTTATATAAAGGTGTACGCACACTGAGTGCGTGCGTGAAGCACACGTGGTCCCCGTAAATATTTTTGGACGCAATCGATTTCCGAAATCCATTCGGTACCCCCGCGCCGCGCCGACGGTTGCCTATGGCGGTAGTGTGGACATGCCTGAATTATGCGGTGTTGTTATTAGGAGAAGTTTAGCATTGTTATATATTTTGAAATAGCTAGTTTATCTTTACTTATTTCGAATATAGTTTTCAGAATGAATAATTTCTTATAGAGGGTGACAAGACAAGTGGCTGTCACTTTTTTATAAGGTACAGGATTGGCATAAGTGTAATTATACCAGTCTCATAATTTTATGACATCGTTACCGCTGACTAAATGTTCAGCCCCGTAGTATTTCCTACGAACTTCTTAATAAACCTCGTCATATAGGTAACTTAATCATTTTAGCAACAGCCCTGCTATAAGTTTCTGTATGATACGGAGTATCTGTCATTGTTTTGCAGATGACTCTCCTTTCTTCCCTAGAATTTTCTCTTTCCTTTATCTACCACCAACCTCACAATCCTTCAAAAACCCTACAATTCTTACCCAAATCTTCAGCTCAAAAAACTCTCCACGTCGCATCCATCCAAATCGTTCGACATTACCGCGTATCGCACCGCCTGGTATCATTAATCTACGTGACAGTTCAAAATTTAGTTACAGAGGGTTCCCGCGGCCCCCCCTCTCCCCTCCATCTCCCCTTCACCCCCGCAGCCCTCCACGCAAGTTTTTGAGGGATGCCTAACTGTCTACAATTCTACATGGTTAACTATCGTTAGTGAGCAGAAGCTCTTCAAATGTGGTGGATTGTGGTACAGCCATCGAGGGTAGTATTGTTTTGTTTGGCTGGAGGGTAGTCGAGGAGTGGATTAGCAGGTTGGTAGTGGCGGAGGTGTGAATGGTAGCGTGGAAGTGAGGAAAAATGTGCGAAACTGTCAAAATGACAAGGGCCATAAAAACAAATGATGAATGATGGAAAGACCGGATTGTTGATCTTCAAACTTAACTAAGTCAAGAGGCTTAAGACGTTAACTGCTGGCAATATTGCAGTATATTAAAACCAGCCCATGACTTATAACCCAGTATAGCAGTCTCCATAAACTGAACGCTCTACGCAACATTCACTAGCAAATCCAATGTCCTCTTGTCACACAACGCATAACACAAAATAACAAATGCGTTACCAGCCTAATTTAAAACGCCAGTAACAATAAACTAACAGGTTGCAATAAATGTAAGTCATCGGAATATGAACAAAACTTATTCATGAATATTTACTTACACCCTCTGCCGTGATCCGAAGCTATAACTGAACCCTATAACAATAACTTAAGTATCGGTAAGATCATTAAACTCTCAATCGAAATTACTAGGCTCGCAGGAACATACAGAGTTTCACTTGAAACTAATTAGCGTAGTCTACAGAGCGCTTTTCACAGGCTCGCCTGTTACTGGCAGGCGCCGCGGGGCGTCTTCGCTTCCGTGTACGATACATTGTGGAAACTCTGCGCTTGTCCTGCTACCCTGGTGAATTGGGATCGATATTGAGGCGCGGCCATGTACTCTTGTGGATAGCGTGATGGTATTTTGAAGGTTGTGGTTGTTAGGGAGGAGTTTTGGTTGAAACATTTGATATGGGAACAGCTAAAGACTCAATGGAGAGTCACCAATGATTAATTTGGAAGCATCAGAAGCACAAAGAACTTCAAAAGCTTTTTGACAAACTGCAATAAATTGAACACCATTTCAGGAAAGGCTCCTCTCCTATTCCAAACCGAGACACGTCCAATCTTCATGATGCTTTTTCACCTCCCACTTCCGGCAGCCATCATTGATTTACCCAAAAGCCTCGTTAGCAATCAAGATACTCACAGATACATAACTAAAAGCATCAAAACAGCTAATCAGCGCCAAGTAACGAAGCATACAGCACGAAGGCTCGTGTGTAATTTTTCTCAAACCCGCCATGAATAATCAAATTTTTCTATACATACCGTTTATACCGTCACGACCCAAAGGAGGAACGTCATAAAATACAAATGTAAATATACCAAATCAAACCTTAATATGTCCCTCGTAAAGTTGGCATTTAAGTGTCCGTAGCGCTAGGGTTGTGAAATTTATGAAAATGACGAGCGGAACGTTCGACCCTCGTGACTGGCAGAATTCTGTGGCAGAGTGTATTTTTACTTTTTTTTTATTACATTCTGGTGGTATTACTCGATTTTTAATATTGTGTTATGCTTATGGGTAATATTTGAATGGGTTGAACAAAAAATACTTGTAATGTTAGCATTGTCTTTGAAGTTGGGTTTTGTCGGGTAATTGTTGTTTATGTTTCGAGGTTCTAGGTCAAGTTTTGTCTAGTAAGTTCATTGGCACTTTTGCTTGATCAATACTTTTCAGAGAATATGAGATGTTTCCTTTGACATTCATCAAAAGAAATGTTAGACACAATACCTATCTTAGCATTTAGGTATCGTTGCATACCAAAAAAAGAGTTTTCAGCTGCTTCTGGATTTCATGACTCAGATAACCCCAGATTGGTATTACCCATAAATACAAACAGTAGTCCTGTCAAGCAATCGTTACACCACAATTTAAAGACGATTAAAACGCAAATAAAGCCTTATTTAACAAAAACATTCGCATAAAACTTACGCATACTTCGCGTGCCTATAAAACTTAATTTTATTACATTACATAACTCTCAATTCGACAAAACTTGTGGCAAATAAATCGATAATTTTTCGTTACCACATTATCGAGCTCGATAAAAAAGGGACACCCGCCCACCCCTATAAGTACAGTCAGCTAAAATTTATGCTAGCTCATCGCATCGTGTTACATGTGTTTGGAGCTGGCTGTACCGCCCAATGCACTACGTGGCACTATCAAATTGTCATTAGTGATACCACCCTCTCTAGTTTTTTTTTTGAGTTATTTTCATTTGGATCAGGGTGCCTTGTTACATTCATGAGGTCATTCACGCCCAGGTTGAAAAGTGGATGGGTGGGTGATGCACCTGTTTTTTTCTCGTTTTTTCCGAATACCCTAGTATTTTCTTGACCTATGGCGGACCCCACTTTTTGCCTTGATGGACGAAACTTCGGCTTTTAGCTAAAACTTTCTTTTCGTTGCTTTCTAAGGCTCCCATGCAAGAAAAGATAGATCTTAGGGTTCGTACCAGTTCCTCTATAGCTATTTCTGCTTATTGAGAATACTGGTACTGCTTGCCTCATCCCACAGCTGGGCAAAGACTTCTCCTCATGGCATTATAAAGCTTATAAATGAACAGCTGATTCACTAGGCTTGCTTACGTAGTATAATTACTCGCAAATGCCCATTTAACGTACAAACTAGTTGCACCGTGCAAGCACTACTCCATACGGCCCGATGACTATCAAATGACGTCACAAGACGCCATGATGGATGTGTCAAGGTCAAGTTTGACAGCTGTCAGCGGCAGTCTGAAAAACGCTGTCACGAGTAATGGATAGGCTTCCTGGACGCCTTTTTGGGGTCGACGCACTTCGCTCGATATTATTTACGATTCTGATGTTTTGTAATGTCAGTGGGTTATGTTTTTGTGGCCTTGTACTGCTTCGTTGTAAGTACATTATCAATTCACGCTTTTATAATCTGAAAGGGTTAGTAGAGATCTCATTTGCCAGTTATATTTTTAGTTTCATTAGTAAGCGTGCTTTTTCTCATGCTATAAACAACACCATGAAATAGATACTTTTTTAATAAGAAGTCGACAATAGCAGTTCCCATTAAAGCAATGTAACCTGAACATAAGACCTAAGCAAAGTTGGAGCGGATCACGTAAGCATTTCATCAAAGGATATGTGTTTCTGTTGTGGATGTAAAGAGGCTATCCATTCTTAGCCTTACTTATTAGTAAATAAGTAATCTATTCATTTAGTAAGACAGTACTTGTATTTATTAAGTACTATCAGTCTTGTTAAATTCACAGACGTCAAACCAAACAGACTTACGGCTTACCTACTTGGAGGTATACGTAAGATTTAAGACATAGATAATTCAGCCAGTACAAAAACTGGAACTAAACATCAAAGACATAGACAAGACATTATATTTACCTATAGCTAAAACCATGAACCACCCCTACAAAACACCACTGACACCAAAATTACATGAAAAAGTGCCCGAAAGCAAACAAACAGTTAGAGTAGGTACTCTATCGATCTGCCATCGCGTCTGTATCTACAGATGAGTTATAAGACAGATCTATGGACCATCCCTCGACAAGGCAACGACCCTTAACCCACACAACTGATTTACAACCCTCCCATTCAAGCAATAGAGCACATTTTGAAACGATCAAACTAAGCTTTCTTACGACGTTGCAAAGTCTGCGTATTGACGTATCAAGTTTAGTAAGACAGTAAAGACAGTTGGTCTCAAGCGATAATGAGCTTTATTGTCTTAGGTATAAGTGCTGGGCGGTTGGGCGGGCCGCCCAAACCTGGGCGGGTGCAATTAGAAATGCTTTTCAGCTAAAAATGATATTTTTTCTTCTTATTTTTGGATTATTAGCTGTTGTGTTTGCGAATGTGAGTTAACTTGTTTTTGTTTTGCATCCTACAAAGGGTTGAAATTAGTTAGTTATTGAAATAACAGCTGTATATGTACCTTTATTAAACTGACTTAGTCAAGTGCTAAGATCACACTGTTTATAGGTATTTATTTCTTTTCTATAGTATCTTACTGAAAACTGCCTCATTGGTAAGGTCGCAGGCGTTACTACTTTGCATGAGGTCCTGGGTTCGATTACCAGGTCGGGCAAAGTGTTATTGTGTTTTTCCATCTGGAATTTCTCAGTAGCAGCCTTGGAGTCTGGATCTGTGCCCGGTTGATTGCAATAGGCTCGCCCTCTATTATATAGGACTTTAAACATAACTGGCGGAATGAGGGAGTACTTACGGGTACACCTCTGCTGCGCTGCGAAGTTATGTTATGAAAATTAGCTGTAACATCAACACTCGAATATTCCACCAATGACTTTAAGAATCTTATTGGATTTATATTTCCATTAAAATTAACGAAATCCTCATTCTTCTGTCTAAGCGTTGGTGAAGTTCTGGTTGGAATAGTGTCTTTATCGTCCTCATCATTGTATTGAGTATATTGGCCGTCTCTTGTGGTCCATACTTTCCTGGTCTGCGCTATCTTAACTTATGGCTACGATATTTTGAATATCTTCTCAAAGCTTCCTTAAATTTTATATTTAATCTTCACATAAACTGTCCCTACCATTTTGCCTCAAGCCAAGCCAATCTCCTCAAGCCTATACATACATATATCAAAACATGTCCACCAATTTCCAAGCTCAGTTCTAACACACAGACGAACACTTCCTACATGCAAGGGGCGATCAGTCGGGCTCAAAGGCAGTTACTCCGATACTATCGGCGTCCATTAAGGAAATTGGTTTATGTGAGGTCGTGGTGGCCCATTGTTGAGGTCCTAGTCGATCGCGTAAGCTCAGTTGGGTTTAAGAAGCTGTTGGATATAGCTTGGTTTTGAGTTTTCAAAGGACCAGCGGACCATTTGTTCTGTATAAGATGGTGGAAATTAGCTTCATATTGCTTTTTTATTTGTTTCTTTTTGGCTGAACATTAAATTATGACTACATAGGCGCATGCTTCATAAAATCAAGCCTTTTTACTACAGGGGTAGTCAGAAACTACAAAACGCCACCTGTGAAGTCCAAGTTTACAAAAAAAACAAAGTTTTTATTTGATTCGCAGTTTGTAAAAACTTTTAAATATCAAGAACGTAAAAAATAAAAGCTTTAAAGAAACCCCCTGACAGCTGGTGCTATACCAGGCGAGCATAAAACACGCAGAGGCAGCGAACAGAAAAAGCGAGTGATTTATCGTGAGAAGGGACATCTTCTGCGCCTTTGTGTCCCTGGTACAGGTATCGGCAAGTGCTAGGAGACCGGTTGGGGTAGGCAGATGTGTAGTTTAGTCTTTGTTTTGTTGTTTTTTGTCGCCTCGTAGAAATCTAGGGGGTAAGCAGGTATTAAAGATTTTCTTGAGACTTTATAATTTAGAAAAAAGAAACATAAAAATTCTAATCTTGTTAGCAACAAAAAACCCAAGAACGGATTGATAATAAATTACTTAAAAATTTACAAACAAAACTGGAGGAAATAAACGCTCCGGCCATATTTAAATTAACCCAATTTGAACAATCTAGCTAATAAAACTCGTGTGGCGGTTTTGCAGAGACTGAACGTTTATTATTTCAAACTCAGGTTGACACATACAATGGCAGGTGGCGCTAGTGTAACAAACTATTTTTATACTACCATAGACTTTAGTCCGAATTGGAACAATGTTTAATTCAAAATAACACCCCCACTTATAAAAATAATATCTACATTAAAGTTACACAGTTTTAGAACAATACATAAAATTATATTTTACTATTTTCATAAACATATATTTATACTTATTTTATTTGTGTCAACCCTATACCATTTATGAATTTATAATGTTTTACATGACAAAGACTTTTGGTTAACACATCAGCTGGCATGTCGTTAGTAGGCAAATAAGATATTTGTACTAAATTATTAGTGACACATTCTCTAATGAAATGATGCCGAACATCAATGTGTTTTGTTCTTCTATGGTATAAAGGATTAGATGCTAATTTTTGTGAACTTTGGTTATCGCTTAATAAAGTAATTGGTACATTTTCAATTTTTGTTTTCATTATTTCACAAACAAGATTTTTTAAGTAAATTGCTTCCTTGCATGCTTCTGACAGGGCCATGTACTCAGCCTCGTTGCTGGACAAGGCAACTGTTTTTTGTTTCCTACACTCATATGATATTGCACATCCAGACATCTTAAAAACAAAACCCGTATATGACCTTCTGTCAATTGAGCATGATGCCCAATCAGCATCAACATACCCTATTAAATTACAATTACTTTTGACATATTTTAATCCATAATGTTTAGTTTTATTTAAATATTTCAAGACCCGTTTTAAATGTTTCCAATGAATCTCACTGTAACAATTATTATATTGACTTAGAAAACTAACTGCAAAAGCAATATCTGGTCTTGTGAGTACACATAAGTACATTAAAGCACCTAACAATTGTTGGTAAGGATATTGCTGAGAAATAGTTGAAGCCTTTTCTAACTTTAAATTATTTTCCATCGGAGTGTCTGAACTCTTACTGTTATACATATTAAATCTTTTCAAAATTGTATCAACAAAGTCCTTCTGATCAATAGAAATAGAGTCATTATTCACTGTTACATTCATACCAAGACATTTTTTTATTTGGCCTAGATCTTTTATGTTAAATTTTGCTTTTAATTCACTTTTTAAGTTCTCACAAGTTTCCTTACTGTTATAAAAGACAAAAAAATCATCAACAAACAGAGCAATATAAACTTTGATATTTCCATCACATTTCATAAATAAACATGGTTCATACTGAGACTTGGTATACCCTAATTCTAGCAATAATTCCTCAACTCTTTGGTACCAAGCTCTAGCAGACTGTTTTAGACCATATATTGCCCTTTTTAGTTTCAAAACTTTATTGTCACAATTTGCAAAGTTTGAACAAGCTGGTAATTCCATGAAAATAGTCTCATTTAACAGACCATTCAGAAATGCAGTAGGGACATCAAGGTGAACAATATCTAAGTTTTGGTCGACACTTAGTGCAAATAATAACCTCAAAGTGGAATACCTGAGAACTGGTGAGAAGGTTTCTTTAAAGTCTGTACCTTTCTTCTGACTGAATCCCTTCGCAACTAGCCTCGCTCTGTACCGCACTTCACTTTCACAATTGAGCTTTCTTTTAAACACCCACTTGCACTTCACAACTGTCTTATTCACTGGTCTGTCCACTAACTCCCACGCATCTCGGTCACTGAATGATTGCAATTCTTCTCTGATTGCTTTCTGCCACTGCTCCTTTTCTGGTCCATTCACGGCGTCATTCAGGGTTATTTCTTCTTCAGAGAAGTCCTCCATAACACACAAGTTTGCATAGCCATAATAATCTGGTTTCTTTCGAGTACGTATCTGTGACATTTCAGTGTTTTGTTGCTGAGAACTAACCTCCCTGTCTTCTGACGTCAATGTCATTGACTCATGGTAGCTGTCCTCCGAGTCACTCAACTCTTCTACTGGAATATAGGTTTCGTCATGTTCATCAATCTGCTCATCACTTTCAGCTTCTTGACTTGATAAATCCTGAACATTTTCTGACTGTTTTTCCCCCACTGAATCCTGTATGTCACTCTTGTCTTGTATAGTAATCTGAGATGTCATACTGTCACACTCTTTTTCCATTATTATGACGTCCCTTGCAACTGTCACTGTTTTTGTTATGGGATCATATAGCCTATAGCCTTTAGTGTTGTCAGCATAACCAACAAGAAAAAGTTTCTTTGCCTTCTTATCCCATTTAAGACGTCTTTCCTTCGGGATGTGTGTCATGGCTATGCTGCCGAAGACTCGGATATGGCTCACATCTGGCTTATATCCCATCCATAATTCAAATGGAGTTTTCTGATGAATTCCTGCTGCAGGAGATCTGTTTTTTAAGTATACGGCAGTATGAACTGCCTCTGCCCATAACCCTTTTTTAAATTTGGCATCTGATAGCAGGCATCTGGCTTTTTCTACTACAGATCTATTGTATCTTTCACAAAGCCCATTTTGTTGAGGGGTATATGGGTTTGTTTTCTGATGTACTATGCCACACTGCTTCATATAATTCTCCATAACTGCTGAACAAAATTCACCTCCGTTATCAGTTCTTAAAATCTTTATTTTTGTTGATTTCTGATTTTCCACTAAGTTTTTGTACTGCTTGAAGTAGGTGAATGTCTCATCTTTAGATTTGAGAAAGTACACGTGTGCCATTCGACTGTAATCATCCACAAATAATAGAAAGTATTTGGCCATACCGAGCGACTTAGTTTCCATAGGCCCACACAGGTCTGCATGTACCAGATTCAAAACCTCCTTGCTTCTCGACAAGCTGGTGGGAAAGGGGAGTCTAGTTTGCTTTCCCTCGCAGCAAACTGTACAATTACTTTTGTCAAATTCTGCCTTATCTTGGAAATTTAAGCCCTCCACAGCACCATTTCTCATGGCGTTCAGGTCACTTTTGTTAATGTGGCCAAGACGCCGATGCCAAGTCTTGCTGGAAGTTACTGCCATTGCTACTAGAAGCCCTCCCGACTTTACAATGTTTAACTTGTACACACCATTCACTTGGTTTGCTTCTCCAATACAATCATTTTGCTGATTGTAAATGTGGCACACATTTTTGTTGAAAATGACTCTGTTGCCACTGGCTATGATCTTGCTCACGGATAGCAGGTTTGTAGTTAGGTTATGGGCCCAGTCCCGCGTAAAGTCTTTGCCACTAGCATCAACAAAATAACACAGTATCTCAACATTTCAACAATGAAAATAAAAAGGAACAATTATAAAAACCCCTTAATTCGACCGAAAACGGCAAGAACCGAGGTGTGTAGTTAAAACATTAATGAATAGTTGTTATTGGCTGATATTAATTGTAGCCCATATAAATTATGCCCCTTTGTGAAGATTTTAACGTTTGATTCGTACAATCACTGTTATTAAAATGCGCGAGTGCTGTGGCTCTCAAAGTTTTTGAAAACCACAAAATTAAAAGTTTTTTTTTGTTAAAGGCGATTTACAATGAATTGCTTGGTACGATCTTGTTATTAGTAGGTCTTGTTATTACCGGCCGAATACAGAACTTTAGTTAGTTTAGTTATTTTTTTTAATAACTATGAAAAATTACATGTCAGATTGTAGAATTCGGTTAAAGAAACACCCGAAGTCCAAAAAAATGTTATAATCTTTTTTTCTTTTAACCATGAAGAAAGTTACGTGTCTTATTCGTGAAAAAGAATCTAACTGGTCACCTGTTTAACATACTTATCATTCCCCCTTTTCCACCCAAGTAAGCTATCTCACATCTGAACGCCCACTTTAAGTTGAGAACCACAGCTCCAAAAAATGATAGAAATCAAAACATTTTCGACGCAACAATTGTTTTAATTCGATGAAAAAAAAAGAATTATGAACGGTAATTACCGTGTTTTAACTTGAAGCAGACCATTGTTATTTACTCTTATATTTTACTTTAATTACTTTTTAATAATCAGTTATGAATGCAGGTTTATGTACACGGTAATGTTTGGTACGTAAATAACAATTGAAACTGTAATTCATATCGAAAAGCGCGTTAAGCCGTTGGTCCCTGTTGTCATTTGTAGATCTCTGACAGTCGTTACAGGTAGTCAGTGGCCTGAAACTCTGACAGCCAGTCTTACTAAGGGGTATAGTATTACCCAGTACTAACTGGGTTGTGGAGGTCAGATAGGCAGTCGCTCCATGTAAAATGCTGGTATTCAGCTGCATCTGGTTAGACTGGAAGCCGACCCAAACATAGTTGGGAAAAGGCTAGGCAGATTATGATGCAATGCATAACAAGAAGAGGTTTATCAAAGTTCCTATCGGTATTAAAGCCTTCATGAGAAAATCTGTGTGCTTTTTGACACATGTATAATTTTTAGTTCCTGTGTATTTATTTACTAGGCATGTGTTCCTCACATGAGTTGGTAAACTGTTCTTTTCTTGACAATTTTCTACCGTCTTTAATATTAATTTCTTTTACAATCTCATCTAACTTTTGACAAGACACTGGCTGTGAAAATAATACCACATCGATAAAAAATACACTCGCCTTAAAAACCGGCCAAGTGCGAGTCGGACTCGCGCACAAAGGGTTCCGTACCATTATCTACATATAAAAACGGTTAAAAAATCATGTCTGTTGTATGGGAGCCCCCCTTAATTTTTTTTTTGTTCTGTGTTTTAGTATTTGTTGTTATAGCGGAAATTTCAACTGTCTAACTATCTCGGTTCATGAGATACAGCCTGGTGACAGACGGACAGACAGACAGCGGAGTCTTAGTAATAGGGTCCCGTTTTACCCTTTCGGAACCCTAAAAAAGAACAAAGTCAAAGTAATTACAAATTGAAATTATAATTGGAAGTGCGACAACCAAGTAATAAACTACGACTTATCATAAAAGTTATTACTGTCATTTTTATTCATACTATGTACGCGTTTAAAACAATTTTACACTCTATAGCGACGCGTAAAGTCGTCGGTGAACACAATTTTTAATTCCTCTGTCGTTAAATTTACGCATTCCTTAGCTGAAAATCCGGTCTCAATTACTGGTGTTATGTATTTTTTTTACTATAGTCTAAAGACGTCACACGTGAGATTCGCAACGGGGCATATTTAGACAATTTCCTTAACAAATCCCCCGGTCGCGCCCTCCATGGCTCCACACAGAGGTGTGTACCCTCTGCCCTAGCTGATATTCACCAGGTTATTACAATTTTTCGCGTTATGAATATCGTCGCGGATCCCCCGCTAATGCCCCCTCGCCCGGGGACTCACACCTCAGCAATTTTACTTTAATTCTTATTTAGAGTGCCGCCTTATTTCGGTTACAAGATTTTTAGTATTTGTTTATGGCGTTAACTTGTACCGTGAGCTGCGATGGGGTAATTTTCGCTTTTTTTCAACGATGTAATTCTACTTTATGTTTTTGAGTTTAAGTTTGCAGTTTGCGTGGGGTTGGGAAAACGCAAATTGGCTGTAAAAGTACCAGGGTAGCAAGAGATGGAGCAGTTTAGAGTCAGAGGTCAAGGCTTTTTATTTGCTCGAAAACTGTAGCGTTGTCGGTGTGTGTGTGACGTCACCGGGCCGCTATCAATCATGCATGCACCATTGCGCCGCGCGCGCTTTTGTTCGAATTACGAATTTTGAAAAAGGAACATAAAGCGAGAGAAAATTATGGTGGTTGCGTTCTTTTTAAATATCGGTCGCCCCCCGCTGTGCTGCGCTATGGTCGCTGCACCGAAGCGATATAACTTATTATTTTTCAATTAAACAGTAAAATGAGCAACGTATTGTAATGCCATTTCTTTAGTAAAAGCATTGCACGTTCGTTGATTACCCGGCGGAACTAACGGCGTGAGGCGCGACCCGCTGCATTACCGAACACAACAGTATACACTGTGACACCGTTAAAAAAGTAGCGAAATTGCTAATGGTGTATGATATTGCCTCCCCTTATTTTTGGGGTAAGAAAAGACTAGGGGCGGTAACACCTTCGTTCTCCCAGGAGGTGTTTTTTTGAGTCGAGTATTTTTTCGTTTTTTTTCTGTATGTTTTTTGCGTAATGACGTTGGGGTCCTGAGAGAGTTGGAGGAATCCATTAGATGGCGGGAAGAGCTTAATGTAGGTTTTTTTCTCTCCGAATCGAAATCGGTTGAAAAAGCGATGTCACATGTGTCACAAAAGACATTAGTACGAGTTGTAATGGTTACACCGACGGACGACAGACTATGTAGTTATTACAATAAAGAAAAACTTACAAATGGCAAGTTAAATCATATTAACATACATAAATATTTATAAATAAGTAAACGCGTCATTTCTGGTATTATAATCTAACAAAATTTTGAGCAAATTTCGGTGAGAAGTCAGACCAAGTATGTACAAATGGTTTATAATTGTGTGGGTACTAAAAAAATACGTTTTAATGGCCACATCGTGCGTAAATGAAAGACGTAGCAATTATAGTAACGTAGATATTATAATGAAAGTTTATGGGGACTTTATTGCACTTATAAACATACAAGATAACAAGGTAATTTAAAAAACACCAACAGAATAGTTTGATGTTAATAACTAAACAAACGTAGTGTCAAATAATTCTCACATGAAAAAGAAACACTCACAGAAGAATTTAAGCTCATTGAATTTAATAATATGGTTAACGAACTAACTAACATTACTACCTATAGAAATACTTAGATGTTTTAGATAGTTATAAGGTAGACACGAAAAGTGACGCACGGGACTGTGTAAATGATGATATAAAGGAAGAGAACACTGAAGTACAGGCTGAAAAGGATTTAAGGAAACAAAGACAAACTGAACTAATCAACGTGGAATAAATTGGAAAAGATAATAAGCTACTTCTATCCAGTAAACTTGAAGATTATCGGAGTAGGACTAAATAACCTCTACTTCGTCTCAAGTAGTACAAATAGGTATAGGACATATTGGTCATCATCATCGGCCTGGCCTTTTCCCAACTATGTTGGGGTCGGCTTCCAGGCTTACCGGATGTAGCTGAATATCAGTACTTTACATGAAGCTACTGTCTATCTGAAGTCCACAACCCACTTAGAACTGGACAATACGATACCCTTTTGTATGACTGCTAAATGTAGGACATATTTGTACACTCTTCATCTTACTTTACAATTTACTGAAGCAGTCTGATTTCAATCTTCTTTCTCGTACTAAATATTCTACAAATCACAGTAGCTTTCTCAAAAATAAAAGACAATGTAAGCAGATCCATTTTCCCCTTTTTCTTTATTCCAAAACACCCTTCTTCTGTAAAAACATTCTTTTTCATTAATCTGTTCATTCACGGTAGATTGGTTGGCTCCGTATCCTTCGCTTTCGAAAAACAAAAGCTAATTTACATTGGTACTCGACGTTCCTAAATTTTTAAGTACTTTTTATTCAATTAGAAGATTTTTTCATTGTTTGAATGTATCTTTAGTTTTCCAGAGAGGAATGATTGAATTTTTGTTGCTTTTGCTTTCAGAGTTCGTTTATTAATATTTTAAAAACATGTAACAATATTATCAAAGCATAAAATATAAAGAAAACCTTAGAAAGATCTTCAAATTCTTCTATTTGAACTTCAGTAAAAACAATAAAAACTGACCACTTAATCCTTCCGACGGCATTTGAATCTCTAAATTAATGTTCTCGCAAAGTATAAAATTACAGATCGTTCTAAAACGAATACAGAATTGACATTACATTCCAAAAAGGTACATAAATATTGATTTCAATTATATATTTTTGAAAATGACCCAAATGTTAACATGCTAGGAGAAACTATCAACGACAATGATCCAAGTATTGCCCAAGTCAATACGCTTAGTAAGTTAGATCATCACACTATAGCTAATGACTTGGCAGTCCCTTCAATGACGCTAAACTAATCTTCCAAAGATCAAAATAGAACTTATGAAACTACTACTTACATCAAAAATGAACATACAAGCTTTTTGGATGTAATTCTAACCATTTTTTCTTCCTTTTTTCCAGGCAAATGGTGCCCGTCGCGTCGTGAATGGTCTTCCCCTCCCGACGTTGCGCGGCGGGTTTACTCCTCAGTATTCCTGGGCAGTCCCGGTGAGTACCCAGGTATGGACAGAACCGGAGATTGGACCTCTGTGGTAGTCTTGGTGGTGATGGTCTTAAGTTGCCGAGAGAGATTTTATAGCTGAAATAGACTCTTCCAATAAATTGTGGCACAGTTATTTGGAATTTATGTCTCAGGATGTTGTAACATTTCACACCAAATATAGCCTATAATTAAGTATTTAAATGATTGTCATAAAATTAAATGTGACTCGCCATTTCCGCTAGAATCAATGATTGTGACATTTTTTATAAAGCTTCCAATCATTTTAAAGGTTTTGCTCGAATCAACTTGAGATCAAAATCAACGATTTATCACAGATCTAAATCCTTTTACCCGGTATTTTATTATTTTGTAGCTGTAAGCAAAGAAATAGTGTACAGGGAATAACCAAGAAGAATAAAACAACAGTATCAGTAAAAACTCATTACGAATATATAATTAAAATAATCATTAAAGTACCAGGCAAAAATAAGAACGAAGAGCTAAATTCAAAACAGGAACAAACTCAAATACCAGGCGCACGGCACACGTGAACACAACACGATGATAGAGCACAACACAAGTACTAGGGGATCATAGCATGCGGGCGGTGGTGCCGTCAATCACCAGTGTCCGGAGCAGTCGGCGCAAGGTCACGGGTACTCCTGACTGATGGCCGCATGAACTTTTGCTACGTGCATGCTTTGAGAATACCTCCAGAGATTTTCCTCACGATTTTTTTCTACTGCTGTTGATTCTACATTCAAATTTCTTGATGACTAAGGTACCTATGATCTTTTGGCTTAAACAAAAAACATTAGGTAAAAATTAAATAAAAAAAACTAAATTCCATTCCTTATTTGAATTGCAAAGTTTTATGATGTGTTACAGACTAAAATTGTACAAAAACTTATCGGGTAAGTTAATCTAGTTTTTTGGAAGTAACGTTCACCTAATGCCAGATAAAGATAAAAACCATATTTGGCGCTTGGAATTATTCTGGTCTTAACAAAAACGGCGGTTTTATGTGCTGAACAAGTTATGGGCATTTTTTTTTATTTATAGACAGGTGTAGTTGAAACTACATAACTTAAATGAATAGTGTAGCTTTGGTACAGTCGCCAGCACGTCAAGATACACCCTCAACATAAGTATAGCTACGACGCGGCATGGCATGTTAGAAAGAAAGTACACTTGGCATGATTGGTGGAATTTTCAACGTTTCCAAAATTGACCAATGGTTGCGCATACTAACAATTACCAGCCAATAATTCATGCCTTACTAGGAATAGGCCACACCCCCATGCCCCTGCGCAACTAGTCAACTACAACTACCCCGAACGTCAGTGTTTGCTTATTCATGCTCCATTACGCCCGTGTTACAAAATTCGTGGTTCGGCCGGAGGTTAGTCCAAGTGTGACCTGTGACATATTTTAATAACTTTATTATGGCGCCTCAATTGACTCAAATAGAAAGGGAGCGCATCATAGCTCTCCGATTGAGTGGATGCCGGATAATCGATATTTGTCGGCAGACGGGCATAACGGTGAGTAAAATTTTTTTATAATTATAATTTATAAATATAAATAAACAATAGCTAATCCTGAAAAAATGTGTCATTTATGTTTTTCTACAGAACTTTTTAAATAAGTAAACGATTTATGTTATTTGAGTGATATTAAATTAAAGTGTTACCGTTTTTGGTGATAAAACTGTAACCAATTTTATTGAATATTCTTAAGCTGCTTCTAGCGGCGGGTATGGTCTGAACCATAATACTTCATTAACTTTGCGCCTACCGTATCCTACGAATAAGGGTGTTTCTCAATTTTCGTGCATATTACACGTCCAGATCAAAAACCTTTTTATAAAAAAAAACAAAGTCGCTCCCGCTGTCTGTACGCTAAGATCTTTAAAACTTCGCAACGGATTTTAATGGAGTTTTCAGCAATAGATAGAGCGATTCAAGAGGAAGGTTTATATGTATATAAATTACTCCACAATGCCCCACATAACTATCTACATAGCACACGTGCGAAGCCGAGGAAAGTCGCTAGTTATCTTTTTCTTTACACAGCTGCATAGTATAAAACAAGCCACTCCCGCTGTCTATACGCGTAGATCTTTTAAACTTCGCAACGGATTTTAATGCAGTTTTCAGCAATAGATAGAGTAATTCAAGAGGAAGTTATGTGTATATAAATCCACACTCCATACTGCCCACGTAGGTCGGCCCGTGAAATCCTTTTTTTTTCATTAAAACAAGCTTGTGAGTGTATTTTTAGATTGTTTTATTCCTCTTGATTGCTAAATCCCTACCGTTCTCATTACCGTCGTATTCCGATTTTTATATGATAATATTTTTTTTGTTATTTGGAGAAGGAAGGTAAAATTGACAAAATGTTGCAAGATTATCTATATATTAATGACTAGCTGACCCGTGCCCACTTCGTTGGGCGGTAAAAAAAATCGACCGTTATTTCTCAGACTTACTTTGCAAATCCGACTACCACAAAAAATCTTTTCATTATTCAGGTTAATATATAGCCTATGACATTCACAAATAACGTGGCTTTCTATTGGTAAAATAATTTTCAATATCCGTTCAGTAGCGCAAGAGATTACCCCCTACAACCTCAGAAACTTTACCTCTTTATAATATTAGTATTATAGAAGTATAGATATTAGAAAATCAACGTTATTCGGCAATCAATTTCAAACTTAAAAATATCATGGAATATGCACGAAATACGAGAAACACCCATAAATGTCTGTCTCGCCATAACAACCTATCGGTAGGTTTCTTTCTTGTGTTCTTTGGTTCTTTCCTAATGAGTTTCCGGTATTGTAAGTTTTTAACGCTGCGCGCTATTCCAAGCGCCATTGTTATTTTTTTAAGTCGGTACTGCTTGTTGGATTTTAAAGTAAATACGCAATTGCGCAGTCCTTTTTGTCTGTTGAAACAATGTAGAGATAAGGCCTTTTTAGTGATGTTTGTGTGTAAATAATAAGTAATTTAAAATTAATAAGCTAGCAATTATTGTAAGGAATCATATAAGTAGCCTATTGAGTAATCATGTGCAAATAAACTATAGATATTTGTTTCGTTCCAGAAAAAAACAGTTTACTTCTGGCTTCGGCGGTGGCATGAAAGCGGAACTCTCGAAGCGCACCACCGCCAACTCTACGCGAGAGCCACGACGGCGGCAGACGATGCGGCTATGGTCGCTGCACACTCTGCCGACCCGTTTTTGAGCACAAGAGTGACCTCAACTTCATACAGTGTGAGTCCATGTATACCTTGTTATCACACATATCACTCTATCTTATTCATAAATTTTTATACTTAGTCATAGTCGCGTCAAGCGCACCGCGCGGCCTAGCTAGGACGTTCTAGCGATACCTAATAATTCCTCCAGCTATAGCAGCAATACGTCCGTATTGGACTCAGTGAATGTTATTATTGTTAGTATTACTAGATAATAGATAAATATTTAGTTCTTTAGCACCTATCTTAACAAAGGTGGAATTTTCAATTCGGCGGATTATTTATATGTTTATATTTTGAGGAATAATTTTTAACTGACCCATACTCATATAGTTAAGTTGGCCCGTACCATTATTTTGTCATAATTAAGAATCTTATGTAAGTATTTTTTTGTTTGTTTTAGATTTCAATGGACACCGTTAGGAGGCGCCTAAGGGACGCCGGAAAGAAATGCTGCCGCCCTGCTAAAAAGATTCTAATGAACCAGGCGCATAAGGAGGCAAGAGTAAGTTTTTGCCTGGAATATTATAATTTTGACTGGGCAAACAACATCGTCATTTTTGTGGACGAAAAAAGCTTCCGGTCGGATACGGACGGAAGAAAAATATTATGGCGCAACAGCAATGAGCGCTATGTGGAGGTGAATACTTTACCAAATCGAGCAAGTGGAAGAATATCTCTCAATTTTTGGGGGTGGATGAGCTCAATGGGACCGGGTGAACTGGTGGAGGTTAGCGGGCGCATGACTGGGGATCAGTACGTCGAAATTTTACGTGACGTGATGATCCCCACCGTGCGCCTGCACTATCCAGAGGGCATTATTTACTTGTGCCAAGATAACTGCCGCGTGCACACCTGCAGAGTGGTGCAGGAGTGGTTCGCGGCACAGGATGACGTCATCTGCCTGCCATGGCCTGCAAAGAGCCCTGACCTAAATCCAATCGAGAATCTATGGGGTCTCATGGTTCTCGATTAGGATGCCTCAGAAATCCGCAACAACGAAAACTTGCGGCGAGAAGCCCATACTACATGGGAGCATTTCCGAGGCACGGACACCTGCTGGAACATGGTGGCCGGCATGAAAGACAGGCTGGACGCTGTTCTAGATGCGCAAGGTGGTCCGACCAAATATTAAATATTCGGGCAAGTCCATTGTCGGACAATCTGAAACATATTACATAATTAAATTGTTTAGAATATACTTTTTTATTTCAAATTAATAACAAACAATCTTTTTATAATAATATTTTTTTAAACTATTTGTCTGTTATTAAAATTTTACAGTATCTATAGCTATTAGAGTTTTATGTAAGTGACATTTTATTTATCATTTAATAATATATTGTCTTGGCAACGCTTTACGCTCCTTTGTAGTTTACATTTATTACCAACTAAAAGGCCGATCTTGTTGCGTATTTCTGAGGTCAAGTTAGGGCTCTTTTAGGTCATGGCATTTTCTTTATCGCTAATAACACCCGAGTGAACTTAGTCTTAAGTTTAGTCTACAATACTATAGGCCGTACAGTCAATGTCTGACAACGTGTATTCATTCACACACAAAGACACTCGGTGTCGGACACTGACTGCACGGCGTATAGTGTCGTAACCTGAATTTAACTTCAGATGACGAACTCCGATGGCAATAGTAAAGAATGCACTTCATTCGCCCGGGTTTCCGTAGAAACCTATCCTTTGTGTTTATCCATCCATTTTCACAAACCTTCACATTAAATAGTAGCACAGTTTTACAATTCAATTCATCTAAAATTGTTATTATTTTATTTATCAAAATCAAGGTATTTCGGTATTTCCAACCACTGTTTCTCAAACGCTTATAAATTCTTCCATTGCTCGATTTGGGAAAGACGCCAGACATGTCGTTTGTTGATGTTGTGTCATAATAAACGACTTCCTCCATATCCTACATGTATTGTATATGGCCGACAAGTTATTTTAGTAAACGCAAATTTTAATGATTTGAAATCTTATTTTATCATGCTTAGCGGTCACATTTCATACACAGCAGGCTGTGCTGTATAATGAAATGTGAATGTCTAACAGTGTTAGATAAGATTCGAAATCATCTGTAAGTATTATAAAAATGCCTTGTAGTGCCGTGCCTCCAGTGGGCGCGCGGCCGTAGACGGCCCAGTCAAGTTATACTAATCTAGGTAAAAGCTTACTTTTGCTTGGCGGCAGCATTTAACTCTGCTTGGCGCCCATTTAACTGTATCTATTACAAATATAAATAAAAAACAGTTTGTAAAAATTAATATAATCTTGTTGTTTTTAATGTATGGTATAGGGTCATTGCGCCGGTTAGCGACCAGTTAGCTGGGTTGCCCACAAACGATGAGGAAAAAAAAATGTTGTCTACACGCAAAATAGTATACGTTAATGTGAGTTTGTCCCAAATATAGTCTAGTTTGGATATAAAACGTAAAATAAAATACATTAATACAAAAATATTTATAAAATGCTGAAAAAGTGAAAATATAGCGAAAACGTCGGTTTGCGACCATTTTTATCAGTTTACGACCACCAGTGAGCTGGTTTGCGACCACTATTTTAATATGAAATATATGCCATTAAAACAATTATAATCGCTTTAAAAATATTTAAATTTTTGCCTCTTAATAAAAACAAATATGGTAATCATTTGGTGTAATGTTTTCTTATAATAAAAAATAACAATCTTACATTTTGTAGGAACTTAGTCATAGTTGTATGTAGTAAAGTATGTAGTATAACATTTAAAAATAATCAACATTAATATTTTTTAATCATCTGGTTTAATATTATTTTAGAAATCATATTCCGCGTTTCTTATTCATAATTATGAATGATACACCTCTTCCCACTAAGCTAATCTTCTATCGTGGTCCTTGGGATCTGATACAGTCTACATGTTTCTCTTATTCCCTTCCCTTCTTTTCGTATATCATCGAGAACTTTTTTCAGGGCTTCTTCAGTGTACTGGACAGTCTTTTTCTTTTTGTTTAGTTGACTGAATTATTTGGGAACTCCGATGGTGGCCGAAAACCAGTGTTTTTATTTCGATTATTTTGATTTACGACCACCTGTTTAGCCCAATTTTGTACAAAGTTCTTTCAAAGAAACTGGTGGTCGCTTACCAAAGAACTAAAACGAAATACTTTTACAATGCTACATTCAAAATTGTAACAGTCCTGTATAAAGCATTAGGGTCATACTAATCAAAACAAAATAATGCGGTTCACGTCGGTTTGCGACCACGTGGTCGCTATCTAACGTTTTTGATAAATAAGCATTTCGATTACCGACCACTTGATTTTATCTTAATAATAAGTTAAAAAATAGCAAAATAAAACTAAATACTATCCAAAACTTATCGATTGTTCAATTTAACAACTAACTTGTGTGTAAAACATGAAATAAGTAATAAAACTTACCTTTGAACGCCGCGCGTCGTGTTATTTTTTTTCTAACTCGCGGTACGTCCAGGCACCACTGAATCAAGACGCGCATTGAGTAATTTTTTTTCGGCTCTGGGTTAACCCATTTGTTTCAAACTGTGTAAATTCTTATTTCCTAATTATTCATAAAGCACGTTAGATTTATTTTTTATATAAGTTTCTTCTACAAATACTATTATCTTGATTTAAAGAAACTTAGTCCGTCAAATGGTCGCCTACTGAAGGTGGTCGCGATACCGGCGAAACGACCCTACTTAGTTAAGTTTCATATTTTCTATTGTTTGTGTAGTTTAGTTTTATATATATTTTAATTTAGAGTTTCTTATTTGTTTTATTATAATAATTTTAATGTTAAAAAATAAAAAGATAAAGATTGTTGTTCCGCATTTTATTTTGATACTAGCTGACCCGCGCAACTTCGTTGCGTCACTTACATAAGAGACAGAGGCTCTTAGGCACTTACTTATAATACTTACAATTCTAAAGGTAACTGAACTTTTTTTGTTTTATCCACGAACCGCTTCTGTGACATATCTTAAGATAATCATTAAAATCAAATGATATAAGCGAGATTTTGTTCAAAATTAAGTACTTGTGATGAAAAACGTATTTATTTGTATAAGGATTAATACCATTTTTTTACCTTTTGGCTGCCAGAGTATAAACGCACACGCGTGCCCTCCACGGCAAGCCACAATTTCACCTTCCATTTTGTCACATATTTGTGTCGTTTGGCGTAAAGGACACGCGCTTGTTGTTTAAAATGCATTATTTTAGAAGAAATTAGATTACCATAGAAAAGGTTATAGTGAGTCAACCTTAAAAGATAGACATGCTATCGCGGAGTTTTTTTTATTAAACTTAATGAAAGAAACAAATCCGTCAAAATGATTGTTGCTTAACTTTAACCGTTTACGCAAAGAAAGCTCTCAAAAGGAATAAATTTTCCCCGTTTTTAGAACATTTGTCATTGATGCTCCGCTCCTTCTGGTCGTAGCGTGATGTTATATTATAGCCTATAGCCTTCCTCGATAAATGGGCTATCCAACACTAAAATAATTATTCAATTCGAACCAGCAGTTCCTGGCATTAGCGCGTTCAACCAAACAATTTCTTCAGCTTTATAATAATGGTATAGATTTTTCCCGCGATTTCACACGTGTTCTCGTAGGAACCTATCCTATGTCCTTTTCTGATATATTAAATCGATTGTAAGTTTTTATAGGTTAGCCATTACGCGGGCTGCCTGTTTTTGATGTGAAACATCTACATGCGCGCCTAGGCAGTAAAACCGACGGGAAATGGCATGACGCTGTCATGGCGTGATGCCCCCACTAAAAAAACAAACTAAAAAAAACTACACACTACAAACAAACACTACTACAAACTAAACTTCGTATTTTTTTCTGTCAAATTAACCTTTTACCATTAAAATGAAGTTTGTTTTGGACCGATTGTTGATCTAAGTATTTCATTTTTGAAAAATACCACGCCACGACCCCACTCAACTAGTTAGGTCGGATGCAGATTTGATCGATAGATATCGATAAAAGAATACATTTAATTTTTAACATTACAATATAAAGATCGTAACATTCATACACTAAATTTATTTTAAGAGTTGCCTGTAGCCAATAGGGAATAATTTTTTTACATAATTCTTATAATTTTAATAATGTTTGAGAGGTTGCATTGGCTAGCAAGTCATTTCGTGTGTAAGTAGCGGAATTTACTCATCAATCGGTTTTAGTTTGATTTCAGATTACAAAACTTCGTATTTTTTTCTGTCCTTTAGCAAAATAAAATGTAGAATCTGTGACTTATGCTAGTTGTGACTAAAATTAAAACGACCAATTAAACGATGTTTTTACTTGAAGTGCATTTTGATCGTATTCCTTTCAAGCAAATAAGTAAATTGAGGCATGTTCATACGCAATTTGGAATATAATTAGATGGACAAATAATCAACGTTCCTGCTGCAGTTGATACAATGTTAAGGTGATTACAATTTTACATCCTAGTTCAGTTATCATTGGTCAATCTTTAATACAGTCCAATACACCTTGCTACTTACTAACACCACATGCCACTATTACAGAAACCAGAAGATACGTCAAATAATATCCCGTAGCTCCACTGTAAAAACAGTGTCTATTAAAAATACTAATATATTTTATATTCTATTTACCTTCAAATAAATAAAATTGAGTGTTTGTTTTTAATTTCATAATACAGCTTTTTACTGAATACGTGCACATGAAAGTGCAAAATATTGGACACGTATTTTTTCTTTTTTCACGTAGGTAAAAAAAAAAACCGGCCACGTGCGAGTCGGACTCGTGCACGAAGGGTTCCGTACCATTATCTATAAAAACGGCAAAAAAATCATATCTGTTGTATGGGAGCCCCCCTTAATATATTTTTTTTTAATTTTTAGTATTTGTTGTTATAGCGGCAATAGTAATACATCATTCGTGAAAATTTCAGCTTTCTAGCTATCACGGTTTATGAGATACAGCCTGGAGACAGACAGACAGACAGACAGACAGCGAAGTCTTAGTAATAGGGTCCCGTTTTACCCTTTGGGTACGGAACCCTAAAAATGAAGACGATACAGCGCGTCGAAAACTCGTGTGACGTCACATTTCGGTACACTTTTTACGGGAAAGTGACGTCAAAAGCCCCCACTCATGATCTTTAATACGTTTTATATCTTCGTATATTTTTATTGATTTCATAAAATAAAAATACGTGTCCAATATTTTTCGATAATAATCTAACTGAACCATATTTTTTTTACTCAGGAATCATCCCTTTTCTACTATTACTTAAATGTTTCAAATTTGCCGGGCGTCCCGTGACGGCCAACTTATTTTTATTACCATGCCATTCTTTCGGTTCGATTCAAGTAGGTATTCAACCTGCTAAACTGGTTTTTTTGCATAGAACAGTTATTCTACACCACGACGCGCATACGCACACACCCTCACGCACGCACTGCAGCACGAAACATTACAAGCAAAAACAGACAAAAAGATATTTATCTCTTTCGCACGATTCTCGCTGTTTCTGCTCATAACGCGTTCAAGGTCAATGTGGGGTAGCTTGATGTGCTGGCGACTGTACATGGTAAAGATTTTTTATGTAAAACCACATGCATTAATAGGCAATACCGTTCCAAATAATCGATTCAATACTTTTAAAACAGATAAAAAATGTTCCCAAAATTCTTGACCAAATTACGATGGCATTTATATCACAAACAATTTATCCAAACACCGTTTCTATAATTTGAAAAGCGAACAAACATCCCGATGACAGTTCAAATCGATTCCCCGTAATGAGCCGACGAAAAATCGAATGACATTTACATCTGTCAATCGCACAGTAATGTAGACTCTAAGGGTTTAGGAATAGTGTTTTTTGAGTAACGAAACTCGTGTCCGATTGTATCAAGTTCTCGGATGAATATCGAATGTTTGCGGCGCGCACGCACTCGCGACAGCCCATCGATCATGTGTTATCGTGCGTAGGATCTCGATTCTCGGTGTCATCTCGCCAATGCAAGGTCGCCGGGGAAAATATCGCAAAGGATTAAAATAAGAAAAAGTAGTGACAGTTATTTTTTTACTTAACTTTACCATACCGCCGCCGGCAAAGAACCTGCCGGAGCACCGCTTTGCGCCTAATTGAGATTATAATTTTGACAGTGCAGTTACAAATGTCTAAGATTTATAAGTTATACGAGTTTTTGTGCCGCCTTCGGTTACGTTGTCTCAGTTAAAGTTGGCAGAAAACTGCAATCTATCAATATTTATGATATTGTCTTTTTAACATAAATATGTTTTATTGCTTAGGTATTTACAGTTATCTAAGTTTATTTTTGTATCTAAAATACTTTAAAAGAAACGCGCCAACACAGTTGTTTTGAAATCGCAACTGGAATTCCAAATTCAACTCCGATACGTCAACGCCATCTATCGAATAGTAGCTAATACAGGGACCTTTCTCCTATCATGTTCTAAATTAAACTTTATCATATGGGTGTAAAGTTACAATTACCGTAACAATATAATGCACATGCATCGTTATAACAGTCGCGTACTGCGATAACCATCTCGCTTGCTCGTACAGAATGACGTCCGTCTATCTCTCTCTTGTTTTACACGTCACCGTCATTGCCCGTTTCCATTACACTATATCAATTACCGTACTTCGCGCGTTCGCCCGTCATTCAGTTTAAAACACAAAAGAATTTTCGTCGGTGGGAAATGTTCTGAAAATGAACACGGAATAAACGGCGCACGAAGAATCGCAGTCAATTTATTCGTGAGTTACACTTTACGATTTTTATCTAACGAACGCTGTCGAAGACGGATTAACAGTGGCAACGATTCGAACAAAAAGTGCGCCAGAAAGAGAAATATCAAGTGTATCGATTCCGTCTTTAGCAAGAAAGGATTCGGCACGCGAGCGAGACGGCGCAACCGCGTCTTTACGACGTGCGAAAGAGATAAAACAATTCCTTATGTCGCTATTCTTAAGTCGTTCGCGCGTTCCGAATGGCACTTTACCGAGAGACATTAAGGTCGCAATTTCATTGTTATGATTGGGTATCGACGATTGTGGAGCGTCGTAAAAGAACGTTATAACTTCATTTGGCGGTGTTGGCGATTAGAGCTCTTTGTAGTAAAAAATAAGGTTGTTAGTTGTTTGTTTGGTGGGCGGTGGTTGACGGGAGCGCGCGCGGCGTCGGTTGCCATGGCGACGGGGCGCGTTGGAATGCCTTGCAAGGGTTCCCCGCTCCAACGGTGTTTTTACCTAAATTAGTAACAAAAACAATGCGCAGATAATGACGCATGGATGTGCCGCGATACCGTGAACTGTTGTTTGTTTTATTTCAAGTAATGGCACCCTCCCCAGCTAGCCATTGTTGACTAGTTGGGTCATTCTGTAGTATTTTCCACTATCAGCTGTATGAACCCTATGCACCTAGTAGGTATTGAAATTGGAGATGGCTGATTTATAGTTCACGAAGAGTAGGTTATCTGTCAAAGCATTTTTAATCAAAGAAATTAATACTTCTAAAATCTCAAAAGTTATCGAGCATCTAATATTTTTTCTTAGTTCATTAACAAATTCTTATCGGATCCTTCTAGTTCTTTATATTTCTTATTAGAGGAACATCATTTTTTGTGCGTCCAAAGTATTGATTTGTCTCCGGCGGTATTCGAACTCATTTGTCAAGTCAGGGCGCACATAATTACAAGCAGGGCCTCCTAAACATAAACCAACTAATTTTTAATATTCTCATTTAGGATTCACGTTGGATATAATGAAAATGAAAAAAGGCACCGAGCGAGATGGGTGCCTCGCGATAGACGTGCGCGAGCGGGCGAGCACTAAATTGCTCAATTTGTGCCTCGGCTCATAAGGTGCCTTCGGTGTTCCTTTTTCAAAAATCCAATGAGATCGATCGCTCGCCATGTCCGCAAATTAGAGCGGGAATCGTTGTTCGTTAGCGAGCCGCTCGGGACGAAGGGACGCAAGCGCCTCAAGACGAAGACGCCGAAACAGTTCTTACTGCCTCTGCTCTCGCATCATATCCTCGTGCGTCGTTTAATCTCAATCTACGTTTCGAGGAGCTCAAAGCTCGCCGCCCGAGTGCGCAGAAATGCATTTTAGTATTACTAGTGGTCTCGGGACGCTCATTTCGCTTGAACCTTTTAAAGCTCAACGCTAAAGTTCGCCCGCGCCGTTGTCGACGGAGCCATCGGCCGCCGAGGTCATGCTCGCGCGAAAATTGCACTCGTGGCTTCATTACGTCCAGGACAATGACCAAGCGGTTATGTACTTTATTATGTTCGCAAATGGCGCTATTAAGTCAAGTATATCTATTCTCCGGCCAACATGGCGATCGTAAGAGATACGAGAGATGAGATAGCGCGCGAATTTCACTCGGAACCAGTTTTTCTCGAGTTAAATTACTCTCGGCTCTTGAGCAATTTAAATAACAGCCCGTGATTCGTTGTGGCGTCTAAACGAGCGTTAAAACGTTACATTGTAATGAGTACCGATCGAGAAGCGATACGGACGGCATCGATTCTATTCAACTATCGTGTTATTTACTGTTATTGTGTGTTTTAATACATCCCACTTGTTTTTCTTTATGTTAGTAAGGGTTCGGTTTCCGTTCATGCGCCCTGGCATGGCTACCACTATCAATTTAGATCCAACCAGTCCCATTTTATTGGCACTCCTAAATTCGATGATATTTTTTATTAAACTATTTCATGTCTATCGAGTCGTAAAGCCGATGTCGTATACAACATGTAACTCAATAAACGCTAAGTTTACGGAAGTAAAGTGAGGGAACATCGTGGCATCGTAAAAGCATTGAAATGGGCAATATTAATAATGACTATCCATTTAGTTGATATCTTGTTATGTAGCATTGAAAAATTGCCTTTAGTTTGTAAAGTGACGATTGCGGTGTCTCGTCGGCAACAATTAATTGCTGCGTACGAATTTGTAAGTTTATCTTAATTCTTTTAAGAGTTGTCGTGTGTCGCGGTGGTCCGGTGCGTGAGAATGCAATTTGTTTGGAGTCCGACCTGTGACCCGGCCCGGCCCGCGACGCGATTATATGCTAATACACCTATAAACTTTCCTTTATGTAAACGACTCATGAAATTTCCCTCAGTCGCCATGTTTATGTCATGTCTGAAGCCACCGTTAACGGATGCTCATCGTGTTCAATGAACTATAGAAAGTTCAGGACCGACACACTCAAGTGAGTCAAGTGAGGAAGTGTCAATGATTGCCGATAGGTTGGTAGCCTTGATCTTAAAAGTGCGATTCAGTACCACCGAGCACACCCACGTCTTCATTAAAAGCGATGGCTTATCGTTAAAATCGATCTCGTTACGAACAATGAAACTCGTCGAAACAAAAACTGGCCGAGCGGTAAACGAATACGAGAAACGTAATCGGGGCGAACGTCGCGCCAAATAAAATAAAACCTCAATCAAAAATCTAAAGGCATTCGGTATCATAACCGGAGCGGTGCGTCGACCCGGCCGCCATATGAAAACACGGACCGTGTGGGTTACACGCCCGCGACCAAAAAAAAACAAAAGTATAATAATGTAACGCACTAAGTATCCGTCTTAAAAATACGCCTCGATCTCTGTTGCGCGCGTCGCGGCATTAACGCGTCGGTAGAGCCGGCCGCCGGCGCCGCGGCAACCTGGACCTTCGGCGGCCAGGCAGAGGGTCGAGAGTCGCGGGAGGACGGTGCGCACTCCGCGCCGCGGAGGGCCGCAGGGTGGAGGGCGCGCGCGCGGGCGGCGGCGGTGATGGATGGCCCAATCAGGCGGCGTGGCGGTGCCGGCCGCGCTAATCGAGCAGTGTGCCCCGAGAGCCGGACGCACACAGGCGCGCGCCGCACACACGTGCGCCTGTGTGCCGGCCTGCGGGCGCACCGAGATGAGGCCTCGCCGATACCACCACCGATTACACGTAAAAGCGCATCGAGAACCTTTTCGGAGATAATACATAATACCCTCGCTCCGAGCGGAGCCATGCTGCCACACACACCGACGGTGTACGTTACCGGCCACGTCGGTCCGGTGGAAAATCGATGAAAAACAGTCGAGACGACAAAACCGGGGGCGGTGTGCAAACAAAACGGGCCTTCGTTCGATGAATAACGCCGTATTTACGTCTATATCCGAGCGGCGGATCGATAGCCACCAACTGTTGTAAACAACCGTACGAGAGCCGGAAAAAACGGCGAGTGCACGCCACCCCCGCCGTGGGGCTATTAGCGGCCACGTGACTAATTTCGGGAGCTGTCACGAGCAGAGCTCGAGCACGTGGACCGCCTCGCCCTCGCAGCCTCCCGACACTCCCGGTTCCACGTCACACGCTATTTCAACCCGCTACCCGCTATACACTGCTTTCGCTCGCTACTCTCGCACACAACACACCACTCCGTTCAGTTTTCACTAAGATCACCTGCTCCACAAAAAACACGGCGATAGATCACGAAGAACAATTAATTATGTCCCATCGCCCGAAAGAGAGGATCTTTATAAATCAACGGACATCGCATTTTATCCTTAAGAGACCTTTCTCCGGCTAATCCCGACAGAATTGAAACGAATCTAATGAAACGGGGATACGTCCAAAAAAAAAACAACGCCACATCGAGATGCCCTACAATCATTTTAACTTTTTTCCGACGTTCGCTCTCGGGGCTTATAGTAGTTTTTTTTTTAATTTTGTCTCTGGACTCATGTTTTTTTTTCTACTTTTTTGTTGCCTTTTCATAAATATTTTAAAATCGGATTCAGTCGGGGACAAGCGAGGCGAATGGATTAGGATTTAGATATTTTCGGGCCGCGTAATTTATGCCCCTCTTTGTTGAGATATGAATAATGAGATATGTTGTATATCTGGTGCGCTATCGGCGACTTGTGGCAGTCGCAGCTAGCCGCGGCCCCTGGACCCGACTGCACCTAATAGTTTCCGCTTTATATCTACTATCTTGATTTAATTATGTTTGTTTTCCTTCAGGTTCGGACGATTGATGCGCACTCATTAGCTCGCATTGTTATCCGAATACAATAGAGTTTATTTAAGTAAAGTTTTTATCGTCAGCTTTAATTCCGTACGCACAGTCCAGATGCTCGAATAGTTCAAATAATTCTCAGGGCATTTCGTGATTTTTATTGTAATCCAATTTTAAAGCGATCCCATTTACATTCCAATACAAATGATCCCGACCATAAAGTACCGGCAGCTATTCCAAATATGCGGCCCGTTTAAAAAGCCCTTAACGAAATTATTAAAGTACGTAACAAAAAAGGGTCAAGTTGATGATTTACCGACGTCAATTCTGACAGCTCGTAGTTTTGTTTGACCAAAATTATAGTAATTTGATAAAAATACCCATCTACTTAAAATAAACGTTCCGTCAAAAAAGTTTATGATGGAAAACAGGCGTTTTATAATAGATACACTATGCGAGGAATGCTGTTCATATTGTAGAATGATTGAGAGGATTTTTTAAATCTCCAGTAGCCATTTTTATGTAGCCATTTTTACGGGTTAACTGATATTTAATTCCGCCGAGAGAGACCGTATGGCGATAATGTGATTGTTTTTATTGCAGTTTTGTCAGAGTGACGGACGCTGCTACGGTGCATTTGCTTATTATATGATTGTATATCGTCGATAAAGGCCAGCGGGCCGATGGGCGCGAGCGGACCTGTGTGCGCGACAGACTCTCACCGATAACTTTTTGTCCGTTAACAATATTTTTGCATCAAAATAAAGTCAACTTTTTATTCATAAGCGGCCGTTTCGAACGTTCAAAAATAATAATGAGTTGGATATAAAAATCGCGAATTTATACGAGGTCCCCAACCCTCGGCCGGCGCGGCCGACTTTAATATGATTTCTTATAGCGAGAACTCCTTATTAAATAAACTTTGAAAACGAAAATTATGTCCACCGTACGCGGACTGCCCGATCACAATAAAAACTCGGATTTGACAAGATTAAAATTGTAATTCAAGTTATTTCTGACGTGCGTCTTATTGCTTTTTCGCTACGGTCATGTTTATTTTATTATTTTTTAGTAAAAGTCGAAACGCGTAACTCCGATCGAGACGTAATCCGTTTAAAGACTCGGTTTAATAAAATAATATGAATATAATTTAAGGTTCATGCCAAACGGGTAATCAAGAAAACGACGCTTGTGAAAGCAGATGGTTAATAAAAATAAAGATTTTTTAATTGCTTACTATGCTCATCTTCTCTGAGTAATTCGAGTATAAGGATTAAAAAAATAAATAATAAAATATTGACACTGCCATAAAGCGCACTCTCTGTCCACTGTGACACTTCGAATTAAAAAGAAAAAAAGTGTCATGGCCGCCTTCGCGCTTTCCCGCCTCGCTGTCAATATCCATTCTGTCCACGGAGCTCGCAACTCGGATAAAAATACTAAAGGGTTTTAAGTAAATAATTGTATAATGTGTGAATAATGTAATCTTCTCACGGGAAATCGATGTTTATCCGATTCATGTCGCTGTCATTTTTAAATATCACGTATATTTATAATTCAAATGTATACTGTACATAAATTTTCCATGAATATTTAAATGTTTTTGATAGGTTTCGGGATGGTGCCTTAGGATTGTTATTTTCCCACAATTCGGCGGGAGTGCCGGCGGCTGGCAACACCAAGCCACCATTACTAGAGATTACGCTTAATGTAATGTGTCGGTGATTTGAAATAATCACGCAGATTACCTGAACGTGGCCGCTGTGTAACTATTTAATCAATACCTAACGTGGGCTGTGTATTTATGGATTTACCACGTCGCTATCTGTAATTATATGTGTGTACTTTATTAGGTTCTAGTTATGGCAAGATTCTTGTTAAAAAATGCTGTGAGGCTTCGTTTACAGATATAATCAGCACAGAGTTGAACTGGTCTTGTGGGAAGTCTACTATCATTTGATTAAACATACTCATTTCTACGTTATCAAATAAAATCGAGCAATGAGAAATTTACCTACAGAATGCCTTAATCTTAAATGATAAAAAATGTCTCTTTTTTCATTAATACGTATGACAAACATAGTTAAAGCCTACCTTTAAAAGTGATCAACATCTAACCAAGTCCCAACCATTTGTCACATTTTAACCCAACAAATTCCGCTAAGCATCAATCTTGCCAAACCGCAGCCGTCCCAACAACTAGTTAGGGTTAAAAAAAGTGTTGAGAAGTGACAAACGCACAATAAAACGAGAGGTAACGAGAACTAGCCGTAATGTCGCGGTCGGAGACGTAACCACAACGCGTTTTGTCACTTCGAAACTAGCCGGTTGTAGGTATTGGCATTTCAATTGTTAACTCGTGGTATTTAGAAGATTCATTTGGATTATCCTTAGTGGTCCGACAGTGGTGTTGATGGAAAATTAAAAAAATATATTTTTAAGGCTATTCGGTGGTTAAATCAATCCAATACGGATTGATTTAACCACCGAAAAGCCCATTTTGAAAATTTTGAAAAATTACAGAAATACATATAAACCCATTTGAAAGCCTACCCTAGACTCCATAACTCTCTTGCTCTTATCCCAATTCATTTGGGATCAGCGCAGCATGTCTTCTTCTTCCATACATCTCTATTACTCACCATCTCATCAGACACCTCATTTCTTGCTATATCATCCTTTACACAGTCCATCCATCGTTTGTTTGGTCTTCCTTTACTCTTACCTATACGCATCCACATTCATTCTCAAAACTTTCCTCAAAAAAGAAGAAGAAAAAAAAAGTGTTGTGTCCGTTATAAGTGATGCCGAGGACCGCATCACCTACAACGGACTTCTCTATACTATCTTCATTATAAAGAGGTCAAGTTTGTTAATTTCGAAATAGGCGGTAATCTCCGAAACTATTCACCTGATTAAAAAAAACTTTTACTGATGGTAAGCTATTTAACCGGATGCCATGGGCTATGTTTTTTAGACGCAGACGAAGCCACGGGCAAAAGTTACTACCAGATAACTTTAAACATCATACATCCTGTATATTGACAGCGAACAGTACTGTGTTCAACAGCTATTTCTTGTTATCACAAGAAGAGAGGCTATCATTGGATAGGTGCTGCTAGTATGTTTGGCAGATGGATCTAATCGTCACCGGTGACCAGCCAGGGTAGAGAATAATGATCGCAGCAGGTTGATATTTAGTAGACAGTCGGGCCGGCTTTTTTGGCGGAAACTCTATCGCATATTGGACTGACGACAAATCAGTCCGATATGCGACACCAATAAGAGTAAAGAAAGGTATCCTGAGTAATCCTTCTTGGAAAGTACTTGTCCTGCTTAAACACTAGAAATAATCAAGGAACTGTCAAGTTCCAAATAAATGGATGACTACACATTATTATCAAAAACATAACTTACACGTACACAACACACAAAGTTGTAGTTGTTGTATGTACACACAAGCAACTAAATAATTACCTAACATATTACTCCTATTCAAAATTACATGGCCTAAGGTGGTGTGCATTTCCAACTGCAGTTAGCCAGTAGTAGGGATAATTATTTTACCATCGATTTATCGACGCGTACCGCTACTCGGCGATAGATGGCGCTGTCGCTAAACTATTACCCTGCTAAGAAATTATTGCTTATTACTTGGCAACATTAAGTAATTTCAGAGACAGCTCGCTATCTCTTTACGATTTATGATTACCTAGTACTTTTAGAGGATTATTATAATAAATAGAACGTTAGAAATGTTATTTTCGTGTTTAATAATAATTCTCAATTATTACCTAATTGCAATTTGTGTTATTACTTTTCTGCTTCGAAAAAGTTATAATTTATGTTATACTTTACCTACTTACTTATTGTCATTAGATACTTCTATGAGTGCATGTGAATAATTAAAAATGAAGTCACCAAGTGCAATGATGACTGACAATTAATTTAAAACCTTCTTAGCAATAGCAGCTGTTCATACTACCTACTTGTTTTACATATTCATTATACATAAATAGCTACCTACTTAACCCCGTATAGTTAAGGTTCCTATTAGTTGCCTAAGTATTCAAATTGCCTTCAGCTTTTTGAAACGGTTTCCCACTTTTCCCCTTCTGTATTTTTTACGAGTTTGAATGTAACTTACCCGCAAAAGAAATCTTCCTAGGCCCCATCTCGACCACGGAAACAGGCGACGGTTCACCCCGAGAGCATTACAATACAGCAGTTATAATGCATGCCATATTCCGGGTTCGTAATTGAACATGGTATGCAAACGCGCGCGCGCCCGCCATCTCTTCAATATGTATGCGCACCTAGTACTTTCGGGTGAGGCAGGTGGACTCGCCCTGTTTATGTTATTGTTTACATATTGTTACCGTTTATGCCGCCTTGGTATGCCATGAGGAAACTAGCTAAATAATATGTTTTGCTTGGTAATTGGTATGTCCCAGTTTTTCGTAAACAAAAGCATTTTCAGAAAAGTTATATTGTAAGTTGTTTGAAAGAAAAAGTAGTGAAAACGACAATTTATGCGACCATCTTTGAATTAAACATGTTTTATGAAGACACTTCACAATCAAGCCCAAAATAAAACTTATTTATGTGCACTGTTTTCATCACCATCCAATTTCGTACGCATGATGCAACATTTTCTAGAAATCCGTACGTAAACAGGAATAATTCCCACGACGCTACACCGAAATTACTGGTGTCAACTTGAAACCTAACATGGTAACAGATAGCCGCTTTCAGGTACCAAATTAACTTTCTAACCTAAAAGCAGGTACAGCCAACCGCAAGTCACTGGTAACAAGACCAGTATACCCTGATCTCTGATTTAGTAAAAACTACGTAATACACTAGGCCAGTTTAAGGTCAACATGTAACCACAGATGAGCAGTCGGCAGTACCTAAGTTTCCGCGAACATCGCTTCTAGCAAACGTTAAATAAATAACATTTTAAGTATATGTCAAGATTATCTAGATGCGAGTGTGAACATTGTCAGTTTGAGACGATTTCAAAGAAGTTTGCAGATCATTAGAGGGGCCACATAAATCACAGTGGTTCCGCATAAATTTACATTTTAAAGACGCGTCGCGACATTTGCGCGGGCATCGTTTAGCACTCAATAAAATTAGAACAAAAGGCGGGCGCGGCCGATCAGGCGATCGCAGCGCCATATAAATGACGAGCAACATCGGAACTAATGGAATTAAATAAATTAAAGTCAATTGGGAAGAGTTGGTGCATCTGCACAACTATTTGTCGATACATTTAAGACCTGCATTTAGACATATTTATTTATCGTTATTGAGGTTTTCAGTTAGTTTTAGTTAAGACATTCATGATCGTGCTTTTATGGTTTATGAAACATTTATAACGTCAATAATTCAACGTCTACTCAACTTGATTCGTCTCTCAATTAAATAGTTGTTTACGATGAATCTAGAACTAATTGATGGCGCAGAAAATTTAATTTACATCATTGCCAATATCATAACACTTCAGAAAATCTTTTAATTGAACATGGACGTAACTGATTGGACGATAACAATTAGCATTTGAGTGTTCATTAACAGATTTTAAACATTTTCATTGGATCACCTGACTTTGATTAGCACTTAAAAATCTATATTAGTTTTAGTGGTAACGAGAATGTCAGTTCTAGAGTTTTATGGCGATTTAAAAATAAAAACTGATTTAGTTTTCGAATCGAGAATGTCACTCTATTTAATTAGCGCACATTTTTTGAATACGGTATGTCTAAATTGAATTCTTTTTGGAATAGATTTTGAATAAGGAATGCTTGTCGACAGAGATGGATGCAGCGGATGCCACATGAGATTTACCTTTTTGTTTTTCGTGAATAAAAATGTGTTAAAAATGTATTTAAGTACTGCAAACATATTTTAATACTTCCGTCCAAGTTCTTGATGACTCTATTTTTTATTGTAGAGGAATACCTACTTAGAAGTAAACACTACTTCAGATTTTGATGAAATACATACAATAAAACGACTACGCAGTACCTAGATATGAAGTAAAAGCCAAAAATATTGCAAGTAATAGACATTTTCATCATATTGTTACAAATAAAAAAAAAAATACTTCTTATAATTAGAAGATATCAATATAACAGATTGCCACGAGTAGTTAGTACTAGAGCATTTGCAGAAACGAGTATTATGTTCAGTAATTGAATGAATGTTTCTACAGACACGGAGCTAATATAATGATTATATCTGAATGGTTTCTAGTGTTTGCACATAGGACCTGTAACAATTATTTCCTAGGTTCCGTGATTGCTTTACAAGATTCATGTAGCCATGTTAATTGAAATAATAATTTATTTCGGTCCATTATATACAAAGATAATGAAATGACAACATAAGGTGTACTAAATAGGTACTTAAAACTTTTATTCTTGTTATAAACAATATATTTAAACTATAATTGACATGTCAAGACCAGGATAGCATAAAACAAAAGGATATACTCCTTCAAATGTGTACAGCAAAGCTTCATAGTTAGGGCTGCAATCATATAAAAAATGACTCCATAAAATGCATTACAAACGCTTATTGGTCGAACGCGTATAACGCATGATGCTAAATAATAGGAGCGGCTTAATTAACTCGCCCAGTAAACATGTTCCCTTGAGCCGAGACCAATTACTATTTGGCCAACGTCAACGTCTTATTAAAAGACAAATATATACGCTTATTTATGTCCACAAGACGCGCGTCCAAAAACGCACATCAATCGCGACTTAATCCGTGGATTATTTGCGAAAACTGCATGCGACGAGTTTATTTTGGACGCGAACGGCTCGGCCGTTTATGACGCGCGGGCGACTGACAGTAATATTTGTGTTGCGTCTGATTTATTCGGTGCGTAGCGCGCCGTTGCGCGGGTAGCCGGCACGTCGTAAAGCGCACTGTTTACGGTGCCGGTGTGTCCCTCAATTAGACGGTGCAATGCGAGTAGATTACAATTTGATGCGTGATGCGTGCTGACAGTTGCACCCGTCACTACTTGTGTCACGGGCCAAACATTTGCGATATCATTTTGAATCTTTATACCTGTTGTTCGAGCGATTGAAATGTTCCGGTAATATTTCTATATTTACACTGTCATACATTTCAAAGTAATCTTCAATCGTAAACAATTCAGTGGTTAAATCACTTTCTAAAATTACTTCAACATGTCATCTATGTAAGCGACTTCAATGATTTTCTTCGATGATTATTTTGAAGTAGAAAACTTCCAAAAGGGTTATTTTAAGCAAACTTCTTCCATACTTGTTTTAACTCTTCTTAACAAAGACCGTGAAGGATAGATCTGTCTCTGACATCGATAAAATTACAAACACTGACTTTTGCTGATACCCTTTTGGCAATACTTTAAGTGTTAACGATCTTCTACGATACTACTTCTTTTATTCTGCAGGTGGACTATCACCACATGAAAGATATTCTGGTCTTTAATATCGCTACGTTTTATAAGAATTTGTACGAAAATAAACATAAAACCAAGACTAATTTCAAACACAATCACGAGTGCCTTATTAACAAGATGGATGAGATCTCTTCGACCTCATAAGTATTCAGATGGCCGCCATTGCTTGTTATTTTCCTCACGTCTAAATTCAAATAACAATTAGCTTAGTCTTTAACATTCTGTACTGGCTAGACGGAACTGAAGCAGAAATCTAGGCTGACTTTAGTTCTAGATCGTGTTGGGTCTAAATGGGGCTGAATAACAGTATTTTGGAGACAATCTCTAAGTAATGGTTTGCAGTTTGTTCAAAGAATTTTAAAGATTTTTTTTTTTTTTGGTGATTGCTGCCATTTGCAATTCGGTAGCAGATGCATCGTGGGAATCTATTTAACCTGGTTTTTCCTTGGCAAAACGATTCAATGATTGCTTCCTTCCATTGGAATTATCTTTGATAGATGTCTTTAAAGTCACTACTGTCTTCTAATTAATTACGCCAAACCCATTCTTATAATTCTGCTGATGTTATTAGAATTTCTTTAATTACATCCTTAACAAGAAATCTGTCGTCGTTAAAAATATTAATGATACTAACCAAAACATTATTTTTGACGTTTTTAAAGATCACCTTTGATTGGGGGCACTTTATTTTTGCGGCGTATGCGATGGTATCGTTTCCTGCGCCGGCGCACCGAGTATCGAGTGATCAGCACCGGACGATGACACCGCGCACCGCAAGCTTTTTGATAAATACTCCTTTTTTGTTCTTTTAGGTGTTAATTTACGTGTTGTGATACCAAGGGCATGAAGGTTATTCAAGCTCCAGTGACTTTGTTTTAAAAGAGTCGAGTTTTTAGATTATTTTGGAGTTTATTCTCTTTCATGTTTCCTAGAAGACTTTAAGCACTTTGTTAAGTAAAATTAATGAGCCCATTTCTTTCTCATTGATACAATCTTTTTAATTAGAGGACATGCCATTCTTAACACAACATTACTCTCAATTTAAATCCTCTACAATCCGACCATCAGCCCAAGAAACACAGATCTTCCTTCGGTAACCATTGTTAACCAAAAAAACTTCTTATTAATCACTAACACGGCGGTGTAACGTTACCAGAGGATCATGAACGCCCGGTGTTCATAAATACGGTGTATGAACGGCCTCACACAGCGTTCCTTGGATAAATGCTGCGAGTATATGCTATGCTAGTACTCAGACCGGTCGTGTAGGCGACTTTTGCCTTTTGTTGCGTTTAAAATAACAAGTTTTATGTTGTATATTCAGTTTATGTTACGTGTCTATTAATATTTACAATAGATAAGGAAACTAAAGGTATAGCAGGGGAATGTTGAGCAAGAAAGTAGATTGTCTTAAGTGAAATATCTGAGGGAGTCGTTCGTTTGATTTGTGGGTTATGTCAGAGAAACTTGGTATTTATGTCTGTTTGTTTAAATGTCAGCAAAGAGAACATAAACTGAAAGCTCTCTGATCTGTAGTATCGAGCAGCCTAAGCTCGTTTTTAATCTTATTTCGGCCCATGGAAGCAAAATTTAGTACAAAACATCATCATCATCACCCGGTCTTACCCGAATTAATCTACCGTACATCTCTAGACATTGACTTAAAATTTTAAATCGCATCCTAATTTTTCTTCATCTTCGGCCTCATAAACGTAACCAAAACCATGGATTTCTGACAATTATTCCTTACCATGGTCAAATGTATGCTTATGTTTACCCTGTTTTTTCCTGTTCTTCCCAAGAATCCCAAAGACACGTCTAATCCAAAAAATCTACGCCTCAAAACATAAAATTACCTCATAAAAGTACAAAAGCAGTTAATGATACATCTTCTATCAAAATTCGCTTAGACTTGTACCCCAAACACATAAAACGAATAGGTGCTCAATAAAAACACAATAAAAAGGAAATTCAACTTAACTCCACCAGCCCTGGAATCGCCAATCAACGGATACCTACTGAGAGCATTTAACCCCCCGCTGCCGCGTCAGTTTTTATTGTCAGTCCGGCCGTACGCAACAGATTTATGTCGCCATGATTTGATTGGAAATAGCTTTAGTTAATGCACTGTGTAAATAAAGACGTTTTAAATGTAATAAAATTATGTGTTTAATGTTAGTCGTTATCGATATTTGTGGGATTAGCATAATCGAGTTGTGTTCGTAGTTTGTTATTAGACTTTCCTATTAGCAGGTGGCTTTTACTGGTTCAGTGATAATTTTATGCTTTCTTATGCATCTAGTTATTATTTTACTCATTACTTTCAACATGAAAATATTTGAACGTTAAAGACATTTTTGAAGTGTAAAATACTATCTAAGTATTCCTAACTCAAGTTATATTGATTGGGTGATCAAAAGCTGTCGTAAATAACAAAACAGTAGGTAGTAGGTACTTTCAACACAAAGCTTAAAACCCAACATGTGTCACGCATGAAGTCACTAACAAAAATAACTTATCCAAATACAGAGCATCATGAAACTCGTCTACAAGTATGTAGAGAACACGACATTCCGTAAATATTCCCTTTTGAACAGCTATCTGATGACTCGATATACATTTCTGGCGGTCTTGCTCAGTTCTTGCTCCTCAATTTTCTGATAGCAAGACGCAAGGAATCCTGACAGGGTTGAACGGCGTTGCGTTCCACTGCTGATGTAAAGATACGCTTACGATTATATGCATTACTTTTTTGTTAAAAAATATCAATTGCGGGATGAGTCTCTGCAATTAGCCTTCTCTTGAGGTATTCGTAAGTTTGTAGATAAACATCTTTTGGAAATCTTGATTTTTTTTTGCATTCGGCTAAATGTCAGTTTCATGTTTGTGTCACGTCGGGTGGCTCTTAAATGTTTCGCGTATTAATGTGGTTACGTGGATTAAGGAATGGCATTTCTTGTTGCTGTTTGAAATCTGATGCTCTCATTATGTTTTATTTGTCATGAGTGTACCTGAGTTAGTTGCATTATTTTTCATTTTTAAGTCAGTACCCACAGGAAGAAGTCCAATGTTCGTAAACTGGGAATCTAGTGCTAGCAGTTCATTGTCATCGTCGTCATCATCATCATGTCCTTCTCTTTAACCAATTCATTTGAGGACAGTGTAGCATGCCTTCTTCCATTCTTCTCTGTTAGTGGCCATCTAAGCAGTCATTTCCTTTCAATCAGCAGCAGCAAGCATATCATGAAGAATGACCAAAAACGACAAAAAAATATCAACACTCACACATCAAATCTCCTGTCTTCATTAATAATGACATCACCCATCATTATATTCAAATCAAATCATTCAAAACCTCACCAAGGAGCACATCTGTTTCACATAACATTAACTCAATTTATTACCATATTAATAAAGTCGCAAATCAAAATCGCGTTATGCCACGTCAAACGCGACCAACCCCCTTATGCGTTTAACCCTGTTTAGGCATGCACTGATCTGACTTAAAAACCCAATGCATATTTTGTCGTCAAAAGTTGCGACTTGTCGCGCACTTGATTAAAAGGCACGCGACTGGAAAATTGAACTTTATAGCTCTGTTATGGTGATTGTGACTCTAATTGATAGCTTTTCTGTACTTTCTAGATTAAATTCGTAAGCTTGTTATTGTTCTCTATTCGATATAAATCTACGAAGTATCAAAAGAATTGATTTTTTGATTGGGACTTCTAAAGTTCAAACGAATAAATTTGATAGACAGCAGATAAAGATAATCTTCTGCAAAAATACACCAAATCAAGAGAACCGTCGGAAGTAACATAAACATGTCACGAAAATCTCAAAAGCACAATCTTTTAAGTAGAATTTTAAGACGTTACAGAACGGACCGAGCCGAGGATAAGCAATAAAATACGACACCTATCTCGCTCGTATCGGCTTTAATGAAAACCGCCCGACTATCTGCGCTCAAAATCCGGCCCTCTCTTAGTTAATATATGCGATTTTTATCAGCACCCACCCGCACCAAAACGACTCTACACAGGGTTAAAAATATGCAAAAATCGCCGCCCCAGGGTGAATATTAAGCAATGTAATTTTGTATAATATTCCGCAATTAAAATTCAAATTGAAATCAATGCGCGAATGAACGGCCGTTACGCGTTTTGGGGCGCCCACGACCGTAGGGCCACCGTACACGACCGACACGTCGCTGTTTACTGTAGGTATTAATCCTTTAATCCGCGCGGTTATAACTTGGGGTTACACTACCAAGATTATTAACTTAAACTCATCAACTGCCCACATCAATTTGTTTATAACTTTTATTAAGTTATCAGGATGTTTAATTAAGCTAATCTATGTTTGATGTGATAGTAAACCTCATTCGTTTAAACGTCATAATATAATAACCGTAATATAACCGAGTCGTTAACTCAGAACAACTTGTAACCCACAAAACGCTGCGCTGAGTTTTACAACTAGACAAGCGACGGTAACATCGTAAACGCTAGACGCGAATCGTTGTAAATTCATACATTTAGTGTGTACAAAATATTCGTGAATCGTCTCCCGAGTTACGGCACACTTAATGGACCATAAAGGCACCCCATAACTTGGCTATCAGGAGGATAATTCCAAGTGTTATTCCCTCTTAATTGGCCGTTCCGGGCGGAATCGTCAATTTGAGATATTAAACTAATTTTCAATGCTGCGTAATCGCGGAGACGTGATCCGCGCCATTGTAAGGGTTAACTTTGAATCGTAAAAACATTTTTTTTACGTCTGATATCGTACATGAGCGCTTTTATGCGTAATATTTTGACGTTTTAAAGCCTTTTACGTTTATTGGTATTCTTGTAAATGCGATGTTTTTATACGAAATTCCATTAAAATAATACGTAACGATGCATCGCGACACTCATTTTTTAATAATCCGTTAAATAAATTTTGATGATCGTCTGTGCACCTCAGCACTTTACTCAACTTTCAGAGTGAAAGTATCAGTTTTATTATTGGAGTCCTCAACATTTTTAATATTTTTAATATAGTTAACGCAATAATGACTGTTCATGCAAAGAAATCGAGACTGTCATCATATCGTTAAAAACTTTAAAGCGTCTTAAAATGTTGCGTCTGCTCGATTTCTTTTTCTTTTCCTGAAATCCACTGAACAACTTTAGTTTCCAAAATAACCCGCAACCATTTTACAATGTTTAAAAAAATAAGCTTTATTTTATGAAGATACGACAATACTTATCCCTGTACGATATGTGTATGTATAACTACATCTCTCCTTTTCGTACCCAACTTCGCAAAAATCTCGTCATCATCCTAGCCCAGCCTAGCCTTTTCCCAACTATCTTGGGGTCGGCTCCCAGTCTAACCGGATGCAGCTGAATATCAATATTTTACATGGAGCGACTACCTTTCTGACCTCCACAACACACTGGGTAATACGATATCCTAAGGTAAGACTGGTTCTCAGACTTTCGGGCCAGTGACTACCTGTAACGACTGTCAAAGATCTACAAATTACAGCCGGGACCAACGGCTAACGTGCTTTCCGAAATTCGGTATGTAATACGGTCACCCATCCACAGACCAACTTAAGCAAGCACGGCTTAACCTAAACATCGACCCGAGCGCCTGTTATTATTAAACCACGAGCGCAAAAATCTCGTCATCATATTTCCAAAAAGCCATCAGCTCAATACATCACGTAGAATAACGAAGGTGATTAAACAGCACAATAAGACAGCGTAGTCATCAAGCGCTGAGCTGACGCGCTGCGTTTCGCCTCGCGTTTCGTTTCGCAGTAATTAAGCGTGCGTTGCGTTTTCAAACGCCGGCGCGCATTTGAGGGTTGAGTACAGTCATGCTGTTTTAGGGATGTCGTCAATTTTTGTTTTTCGAGGTCTTATGATTTGGAGTTAGTAAGTAGATTTTTATCGAATTTATTAAGGGTTAGTGTTTTAATATTTTTTTTGGATCAGTTTTGTCATTGATATTTCTTCCTGTATCTTGTTGGTGACTACCTACATAGATTTATATTTACCGTTAATAATCATATAATCAACACTTTTTTACGATTGTATGTAAGAGTTGTTCATCCGATTTTTCACTTTTACGGAGTGCCAAAGGACATGTTTCTTCGACGCAGCCGCAGTCGCTGGCAGAAGCTAGTATTATAGATAGCTCTTCAATCGTAGAGATTTTAACTACCAAATTTTTTTTGACAATCAATCCTTTCATTATCTGTCAACCTATTTTACTGACACAACTATAGCAATCAGTGGCGTGTCTACATCAACATTACTAAGAAAAGTAGGCTGTCTAAAAACCTTTAAATTAATAAGTTTTAACGCAAGCCACGCTTAAGGGCTTGTTCGGAGGTACCGCCACTGCTAGCAATTTCAAATACTTGACTTCTTTAGCTACACTTCACCCGCTACGCTTCAAAATAGTCACCCATGAACATTCCAATAAGAACTAATCAACCAATCAGAACAATACAACGGTCACGCAAAATCTCCTAATCAATCTTATTAAAATAAATTCCAATTTCAAATATTGCATTCCCACATCCATCCGATTCTGATGCAATGACGGCCATCTTACTCAAACACTTCATTTATAGAATAATCAACCTTGTTCTATAGAAGACAGGGTGTGGTAAAAGTGCATGGATAACTGAGTGCCAATTTTAATTAGCCCCAGGGTTCCCCCCTTCCCCCTCGAGGTTCAGATAAGGGTGTTTGCAAATAGGAGGGACTGCAAAGAAGCCAATCCATCAAATCGCTGAACGTATTACGACACCGCGGTTGTCGCCCTCTAGTGTTGGGATTGGCGATGATTTTGCTGTCGATGTTTTATTTTGAATTGTTTGAATGTTTTCTGTTTTTTTTTTTCATAAACGGGTGAAGTAGAAAACAGTCGATTATGAACAAAATATTAAGCGTGGAATTGTTAAAGTGGGATATTTATTGGATTTTCTATTGTATGTAATTAAAATATGTTTGTATGTATTACCTATACCTAACCAAAATATTGTATGTTTCTACTTTTACGTAATTCGCTTTTTAGCAAAAGTTATCTGCGCTCCAATAATCAAAAAACCAAAGAAAATATAAATATCGATATTTCCCACGCGTCGCATCACTAGCTAGCGCGTGCTTCCATTTGATTGGCGCAACTCGATAGTCCCTGCACTCATTTGCGCCCTGCACTAATGTCGGTAACTCGATAAATCTCCTCGGAGTGTCAGCGACAGAACTTGAGGTCGCTTTGTGCTTGTCTAATGATGTACTCACATCAGAATCGTAATAGACCAGTTTTTGAGTAATTTTTCATGATTTTTCTGTTTTTTTTTTGTGCTTTACGAAATTTACAATATCTAGGGTATAACGATAGCATAAAAGGCAGATTTCAGGTTTTCTTTATAGTGATGATCTCTCTTTAACATAATTATTGATGGAATATTACCTACTGTTTATTTGCAAGATCTTAGACACAAAAAAGCATAAAACAGTTTTAAATTTTTCTTTACTTTTTATTTTCTGAAAAGTATTCGCTCTCTTTTTAGCCTTTTTTTTAATTTTTTTAAAGCCTCTGAATTTAAAAGGTTATACAACTCCATTTTAAGAGGAAATTATTTTAATATCATGAACATAACATGACAAACAACATGAAATCTTTATCAACCGTAATATAATATCAACCACACAGCAAGCATTAAACCAGGATAAACTTCCAGCCAATATTAATCTTGAAATAAACATTTCTTCTCAAACGAGGTTTTACTTCGACCGCACAACGAAAAAAAAAGATAAAAATATAAATAAACTGTCATCCCACGCAACTTTTAGGTCAGTTTAGTTGAGGAAAACCCGTTATTTAAGAGTTGTAGGCGAAAGATGTGTCGCTATTTATCCTAAGATTATTATCAAGATGTTTTTCTGCATTTAAAATCTTAGTTGTGTACAGACTTCCATTTAGGAATTGTGTGACTGAGGTGGGGTGCATCAAAAAAGCCTCTTCGAGAGAAGGTACTTGATAAGTGGTTAATTTGTGTGACCGTACTCCGAATTTTTTGCCAGTATTATCATTGCCAACGTAAACTCAAACTCAAAACTTATTTAAAGTTAAAAGTTGAAAAACCAGTTACAGGCACTTTTAACTGTCAAGGAATCGGTCAATCAAAAATATGAAGCTACAGTCTCTTCTCAGCCATTACACGCCCGGCAGTAGAAACACGAGACAAAAAGTAATTACACGAATATTGTACCTACCACATCTTCCAAAATGTGTATTACTACCCACAGCCATGACTATCTTCAGAAGGACCACAAACATTGATTTACTGAAGAAACCGCTGTCTTCATCATCATCATCATCCACAACCTAAATTGACCCACTGCTGGGTGGGTATAGGGCTCTCTATTCTTGTGCCAGTCTCCGCCGTTCCTGTGCTAGCCATATCCAGGTTGCACCCCGATAGAAATCATGCCGTCTGCTCAGACACACAGTTCAACCGCTGTCTTACAAAAAATAATTCATACTTCGCTTTACCATTGTATAAAAACCACAAACATACACGAACTAATGCTTAATTGACGCTGTAACATTGTCTCACCTCAAGAATCTTATAATCTCCACCATAGCTTGCTTTGCCAAGTATAAAAACTGTCGACCACATAACCGCGGGTCAAACTCAAGGCTATACAAAAAAAAGACCTCTATACCTAGACCAGAACACATCTCTCTTTTCTTTTATCATAACACAAAGGGCAGTCCAAACCGCAGTGGCGCGTGCCCCAGCCCGAGGGTCGCGGATTCGGTGTCGGGTTGCGCCAATCGGCTTACAAACGCCATGGGAGCAAACACCACACCATGAGGATTAGCCCTAATGAGCAGTTTCACTTGTTACGCCCGATATGGTGGCGGAGTTACGGTGTATCAAATGTTTTTACCTACGAAGGCAGGCAATCAATAAATACCATTACAATCCCTACTTCCCTACTAATATTAATATTATAAATGCGAAAGTAACTCTGTCTGTCTGTCTGTCTGTTGCGCTTTCACGTCTAAACCACTGAACTGATTTTAATGAAATTTGGTACAGAGATAGAGTTGACCTTGAGAAAGAACATAGGATAGTTTTTATCCCGGCTTTTGAAGAGTTCTCTTGGAAACGCGATATAACCGAACTAGTGTTTCATAGATTAAAGTACATACATAATATTATATGGAATTGTTTACATGAGTCAGTTTCATCGCTCTCTTTAATCATATCGTGTCGGTGCAGCGTGGCTTCTTCTTCCATACTTCTCTATTAATCGCCATCTTAGCTGCCAGTCTTCCAAGCCATATCAAATGTTACACAGTCCATCCATCGTTTCTTTTGTGGAGTTCATAAACGAATCTTAGATTGTTTTGCAAAGGTCTCGTAAATTCGACTGCCTCGTTGGTCCTGCGGTCGCAAGCACGACTGCTGAGCATGGGGTCCTGGGTTCGATTCCCAGATCGGGCAAAGTGTTGTTGAGTTTTTCCATCAGAAATTTCTCAGTAGCAGCCACGGAGTCTGGATTTGTGCCCGGTTGATGGCAATAGCCTCGCCCCCTATTACATGGGACTTCAACATAAGCATAGTCATGAGCACCAATGTGTATACCTACACTTTCTTTAAATGCAATTTTGGCGAGAAATAACGATTGTAACTTGGAGATGGATCTTTTTCATAAAAAATATAAGTTCCAGATTACTATGTTCGTAACAACATGAAATTTTAATCAGAACAGTAGGATAAAAACTCTTTTAAAAGTTGTCAAGTGTTTACATATTGGTGCTCGTGACTGCATCTCTGCCTAACCCTTCGGGGATTACAGGCGTGATGTTATTTTATGTGTCTCGAATTCTAATAATCTGTATTTGTAGAGAAAAACGCCAAGCCTTTAAAGTATGGTACATTTAGAAAGTTTTCAGTTGGTACCGTAATAAATCCACTGCATCTTATCTGAATGATATAACTCTTGTTTAAGAAATTAAGTAATTACAATAAAAAAAGACAAGAATAAAATTCAGCTTCTTCAAGACATAACCATAACAAACTATTTATCGAAATAACCGTAAAATAGATCCTAAAGAAGTTTTTATGAAGTACTAAAATTACCTTTAGGAGTCCATCATCACATAAAAATTAGAGTGACCACGATAACTTTCAGCTATGGAAGTAAAAATCCCATAAAACCCATCCATAGCCAATATGAAGTGTGGATCTATAAAATGGATAATCAGGAATCTTATAACACATCGTTTATTTTACGATTTCTTTCAAAATTAGTTAAAATATACGACTCTGTTATTTTATGTTTTCATTCCAAGTACTAGGGAAACATAAAGTGATGGGGCAATCCGTTTTTATTGATCGAATTCGTCTCGATGGCTTGATTAGGATGGGACTTATGAATTTGTATGTTGGTGCAAGTATGGGGAAGAATCCAAGTTATTTGGCACGATTTGCATAGATATGTGATGGCAGACAATTCGCTGATTACATTCCTTTGTGAATAAGGAAATATTGATTCCGAGAAGAAGACGCAATGCTGTTTGCTGCCATCACTTTTGAAAAAAATTGTTTCTCCACGCAAGTACTAATACTAAACACATTATTAAACAAGTCTTAAAAACTATCTTGATAAAAAAGTGATGGGAAACAGCTAACATTAAAAAGCAATTTTTAATTCGAAAAAATTAACGCGATAAAAGCTGCACTCTTGACTTTTCGCACGCATATCTGTTTATGTTTGCGCTCGTCCATTTGGGGGTGTATTAGAAACATTAGGGGTAAGTGCGTATGTGTGCGTCGCTAAGATGAATTAGGGGATTACAACACTGCATCATGCAACTGCACTCTGATTTGGCACGCTCTAACTTATATACAGGATGAGTAATTAAAAAAATATATATATATATTTATTATTGATAAATTATAGAGGAAAAATCGAACAATTCATACAAACTTTGATATTAATTCAGATTGTTTACAAACATAAATCAGGAAAATGTAAAAATAAAACTCTCACACAATAAAGTTCTCCCAATAAAAAACAACGTACAACCAAACTTTAAAAACGTAATTTTAACAAAATAAATCTCGGTACACGTATAAAACAATTACACAGACAATAATCCCGTTGTTTTTGTCAAACTGGAAGCGTTTTATTGTGTCTTCTACACCCTATATCGCGCTGGGGTGGCCACGCAACATCGAGGGGCGACGGGTAATGGCCTAAGAGTAATTTTATTACTTTGCCCCTATTACCATCACAATGTGCATGCCACCGGTCGAATGAGATACGCACACTAGATACAGTTGCCCGTCGCGTTGCGTTTCGACGACATTCATTTTTATCGATAAAATGCAACAACAATACGCGCACAGCTCTATTTTAAACCAATAACGTAGAGCTGTGACTTAACATTGTTAAAAAAAAGGTACCACTGAATAAAAGGTTAGAAAGTGGGGAATAAGAATTGGTACGAACAGTGAATTCAGGTTTTTATTATTAACGGTGTACAAAGCAACATGGAGTAAGGAAACAAGACGCTCACACCCCGCTACCTACTGATTCGATTTGTTCCTGCTACGATGAATATTTGATACGGCTCAGTGCACGCTAATTTGTTTATCCTGTTGCCTGGTTCTGCTCTCCTGGTAGCTGTAGTACAGAATCCAAAATTATCCGCATGTATTATGCAAAGGAAAAAAGCACCTGACGCCATATCTCTTTCGGTTGGAAAAGCTACCGTTAACCCTTAATAAAAGTCTGATGGATTTCTTTCTGTAGGAACTTGCTGTTAGGAGTTTGCGCTCAATACTTTATGGAAAAGTTGAGAAAAGCCCAAGACGAGTGTAGTTTATGTAGATTTTCAAGAAGATATCCAAAACTTGGTAAATAAGTTACTGAAACAAATGACTTTTAAAGTTCATCAAGTTAATAAAGAATTATGACTGACTTACATGAAGACATCTCATTTATGTATGCACATCTAGAACATTCGCTATCATCATCAATGATCATGACGTAAAATGCATATAAGAAACACAGTAAGAATTAATTATCCGTAGGTACCAGGGAGATAGGAATCAGCGGTATGTCAGGTGATTAAATAAATACAACTTGGCGTTTCTAATTAATATGCCAGACGCAGTTTGATAAGACGCTCTCGTGTACAAACGGGACATCTCCTGCGTTCACTAACTGCCTGGTACTCGATTAACACGTTGTTATAATTATGTGAAATTTGTCTTGTTTGTACATGTTTAACGCATTCGCATGAGAAAATGTTGATTACACAATTCATTAAAAAATGACAATTAAAAGTAGGATGTGTTTTAATGAGTTATTTTTTTCAATACCCTTGGTTATTTGTTGTGCACCTTTTCATAGGAATAAGAATCTACATAGAACTATCGTGAAGACGAAAAAAATGCATACTTAGACAACATAGTCAGAGGGAGCTACCAATAAAATTTAGTTTCCACAATCAAGGAATGTATTCAATTAAAGGAGCTAGCAAAGGGCCATCAATACAGCTAGACCTTTCAACCTAGCACGATTTTGCACAGGTAGATAACGCATTAAACAGTCCCGCTACTGGTGCCAGATGCATTAGCCAATTTGACCGCTGCAGCCTCGTTGCGTAATCCAATCGAAAATGCCATCAAATTGGCTGACGGTGTTGGTGCAGTTCCCGGTTTCATTTTGCAAGGTGTAATAATTGCTAGTATGCGTCCAAAACGAGACATGTAAAGGGCTAGAATAAGTGTCAATTTTATTTGCAAAACTAATCTTTTCGAGCGGGCAAGACGACCTGAATTCCTCTGAACCAAAACCAACACGGTATTATTTTCATGAATCCTGATTTCTATATCGGAAAACGAACTGTGTTAGTATCCAATTGTAAATTTGAAATGGTCACTGGTCCGCAGTCAGACAATCCAAATCAATATGAAATAGGATTGACTACTACTGTTAAATCTTCTTTTCCATCCCTAGGTGACGCGAGCAACGCGAGTATCGGCTCGGGCGAAGGCACGGGCGAGGAGGATGACGACACCAACGGCAAGAAGAACCAGAAGAAGCGGGGCATCTTCCCGAAGGTGGCCACCAACATCCTCAGGGCGTGGCTGTTTCAGCACTTAACGGTCAGTACTGAGTTATTTAAACTGTAGAGGCAGAGTTTAGAACATCTAAGTATGCAGTTGACAAAATATTTCTGATTCCATTACAACTATCTACAATGATATGACGTATTTATTATCGTAATGCAAGATCGCTTCTCCAGTTATTTAGATTTCCTATTATTTGTGTATGACCATACGAATGCGGTCTACTACTAGATTAGGCTTGCTTTTGGCATCTCGTTGAACTCCAAAGATCCTTTAAAGTTAACGTCCTCTCGCAAAATCGTTGCCCAACGAACAACCAAAAGGCAAACGCAACTCGAAACTAAGTTTCAGTTCCCAGCTACCGGTAACTAACGAAATCTTTGTACTTCAATGAAAATTTTATTGGTGGCGGGAATTTTTAATTGAAAAGCGTCGGCGGCCCGCCACGGTGGCCGCGTCACGCTCAATGCAACCATTGTGATCCGTTTTTAAAAGTTACCCAACAATGCCTCTATGTATGTGTTTTATGGCATTTTCCCGCGTAAATCGCAATTTCCCGCGCCCGGAATTATGATTTTTTTTTTCGTTTTTCCCTTTTTTGTCCATGGTGCTTCAGTTGGGATGTAGGAAATAGGGTTTTGTTATTTTTTTTCGGATGAGGAGGGAGATTGATATTTTTGGACGATGCGTCTGGTCGTTTGATGGTAGACATGAGATTGATCCACTCTCTCTCTCATTTCTTTTTTCTAAAGGATTCGTAGTCCCGGAATATCTCTGGATGCTACCACATAGAAGACCTGTACAAAACCAAATTGAGTCAAACTTTCTGTTCTTTCTCTGACATTTCAAATTACTCACGTCGCGGATCGATCTGCAACCCCCGACTTGAATTGATTGATGAAATTTGAACAAAAAGTAAACATTAGCATAAGACTACCAGGATATCAGGGAGGCGAGACAATCGTAAGTGCACGACTCAGTGTTGCGTAGTAATTTCTAGAATGGATACCGGCGTGCGGGGTAGGAGGGGGCAAGGGAGGAGAGAGGGTGCAATTTCATTACCGGTCCGGATCCGCGGCCATAAATCACCAGGGCCGAAGAAGGCGCTCGGTACGCTCAGCGCTGTTCAGGTGACGCTCGCAAAGTCGCCTGAGCCCCGGTATTTCTGTTTCATTCGAAGCGAGCCGACTCCAATCCCACTTTCTTTATGACTATGAATTCCGCGAATTTTCCGTTCGCTCCCGCTGAGTTACAAGAGCGAGTTTTAATTACAATCTTCGGTGAGCCTTCACAATTAGCCTGCTCCCTAAAATATCTACGTCGCGCTATTTCCTTTAAAGTAAATCCTTTTTGAAAATTGAATATTTCACACCATTTCGTCGACCAGCTCCAACTTTAAAAAGTATACGTTGGCAATCGAATTAGGGAGCTTTTAGCGCGTTACGTTTGGCGCGTTTTTGCGCATCGCTTGTCCGCGCCCATTACCGCTCTCCAAATTACTTATAATTGCTTCGCTTAGCGCTAAGTGCTTTCATTATGGGCGGGATGTAAAACAGTTCCGGTGTAGGTCGAGAGGCGCCAACACTAACGCGACTCGCGCGATATCATTTTAAACCTCGCGAATTTCTATTCGCGTGTCACGGGTGCGATGAAACGCGGTCGCACGTAGACAATACTTGAAATCGGCGTAAAAAGAGCATTCGACCCATATATCGGGCGTGAAACTGCATAGCTGTCAGTTTGACGTTTGTAATATTCATTCGATTACGCGCTGCGGGAAATGGAACGCCGCGTGGTGACAGCGCGCCACCTGCGCAGCGCGCGCCGCTGATTGGTCGGCCGCCGGCGGGAAACAAATGAATGGTTGTCCCACGTTCGAATCCTTGACCACAAAGGTCGAGTGTTCGAATATGGAACGATTGATATGCGATTACACAGTTACAGTGGCTCGATGGAATCGAATGAAGCGTTTGAATTAATTCGGTAGCGAGCGCTCCACGACCAAAAAGGGAAGTGAAATGATCTGGTGGCTAACGCGGAGTCGTGAGTATTGTATGTGAATTTAAATTCAGTGCGGTGCATGCGATATTGGTAACAATCCGAATGTCCGTGACTGGGAGCGTTTTGAATTTTAAAATTGCCCGCGGTACGTGTAATAACGGTCGCGTTTGAATTTCATAGATTTTGTTCGGATAGCGTTTAGTTTGTTGCGAGAGATTGCTAGCTTACGTAAAAATAATGGTTGTTCCGGCGATAAACTTTTATTTCCTTGTGGGACATGAAAACAGTAGAATCCCACATAAATATCGGCTAATCCATTGAGGTTAAAATCAAAATCAGTAACGTTAACGCAAACTTTCGGCTTACATCATCCGCTAATCGTCAAATCCTCGCAGACGCTGCAAATCTCACATAATGCCTCACCTGGAACGTTTCCCCACGAAATTCCCGAAAGAAAATAATATTGAATAACGCCAGTCTTAGTACAAATCCTACGCAGCTGCCTTAAGCCCTTTCGGGGGGCTAAAAATAATTATAAGTCTGTAATAATCCCGGTACAGGGCGCCCGTCGCGCGACAAGACTCCATATTGTTTTTGGGTGCGCTCAGTTGCTTGTACTTATGATCTCCTGGTAATTTATTACGTTTCGTATCGGGTAATGACATTGTTATTTTGATTGTTAGTTAGAATTATATGTACATTTTATGTTTTGTTAATGTTTACAACTTCTAAGTTTAAATTCATGTGACAATTCTTTGGATATGATGTAAAATAATAACTCAAACAACACTTAAATTATTTTAATACAGTTGTGGCTGTACAACAACAGTTATATGGACAATTTACATGAACAGTTTCTCTGCACGACGCGCCAGTCAGGCCGAGAGCCCGTGAGATGCAATTGCTAACTATTCAAACAAGACACTTGATTGTTAACCCAGAAACTTTGAAATTCCCAGACATGGAGATAATTTAAATTAAATTAAACAAGGAACTGCAGAAACTATAATCTAGTACGCTGTGTACCGTAATCTTCTTACTCATTCTTGCTCTGTCAGACTTACATGTTGTTGCTTTCTCCAATCTCGAATGAACTGGTTGGCAGTCAAGTCTAGTGACCACTTGTCATTCGTGACATGATTTAATTCTGAGCGATTCCTGATTGTAAAAGATACTAACGAAAAAAAATCATGAAGATTCTTCCAAAATATCAGGACCCATCTGAAAACTAGCAAAAGGTTAGAAAGCCGCAAAAATAGTACGAAATTTAAACTGTATGAAAACCTGGCTGAAATAACAATCTTTATTTCACAATATAGTGAAGCCACATAAAAACATAAAATCAAAATATCAAAGGTGTTGCTTACGATAGAAAATTTCAATAACCACATAACAGCAATTATAATAATGTACTAAGGCCGCATAAAACGCAGAGTATATCCATGTGTCTAGCGGTGTAGTATTACCGAAGGCTCGGGTTGCCTTTGCGAACCACCGCGGCGGAATGAACCTAGATAAATTCATAAGATAAATGCTCGCATGATACGACCTACCTAGGCGTAGTTTTCTTGGCTGATTTTGAAGGATCGAGTGGTTTCTTGATGTTATTTTATCTGTTAAAGGATGGGAATGACACATTAATTATTTCCTCTTTCTATTTCTGGGGTGATTTATTTTGCTTCTAAACTGTTACAAGTGTAAACGAAAAGAAGATTGGAATTAATTTATAAGTTGTCAAAGTGGATATTGATAACGGGTTTTGTCAAATCATGATTTTTCTTACATAGATGATACACTTTTGCCAACCGTCTCTAGGTTTTATTTCTCAACTTATGGGAAGTTCCAGGCTAAACAAAACCTTTCTATGCTAAACCTTTCTACATATATTTGATTCTTCCAATGAATATTGTCCAGTAACTGTAACCAATGGTTCCAATATCTCACCACCAGTGTTGTCCACGGAAATATTACTGAATTTTCCTCGTTTTTTCGTCAACCCCTACTTATTTAGGACTAAGGGTGCGTCATAAGTTTTACTTTTGGACGGCAAGGGCAAATTGCAAGCGAATCCAGCCAATGAGAATTTATTAATATTAAGGCGACAGAAGCGGGTGGACAGCAAATTAAGTTATAAAAATGTTTATTTCTTTGGACTGGGGTCGTGTTTGTTTGTGTTGGTAGGTGAAGGGATAGTGAGGTAGGAATTTGGATGGGTGAGCGTAATTCTTGTCGATATTGAAACTTCGTAGGAAATAGATCCTACTCCTACCCGATGGAGCTTGCAGAAAGTTATTCTCCAAATCGCACTTTAAAATGATGGAAAAAAGCCTATCCTTAATATAGTTCATGAAATGAAAACTGAAACCAAAAATTGAAAAGCTAGACTAGCTTTTGTGCTCCCCTACAAGTAACGAATATTTTTTTTAATCTACCCACGATTGTCACGTCTGTCCACCTAAATCCATCCCATCCCCCAACGGACAGAAATCATTTCCGGCCATCCGCGGAGCAGATTTCCGAATACTACCCACTTTTTAAGTCTGCGACGTTAAATGCGGACGTTGCAGGAACTACCGGAAATAGAGTGAGCGACAAGGACAGAACACACACGTCTATAACACACGTTGAAAAGAGATAGATGTATGTTCGGAATGCGTCTTCGAAAACCGTTTTGTAGAAATTTGAATTTCGTGAAATGGAATTCACGCGATTGATGGGGTTCATAAAAAATGGTCAAGCGTGTTCTGTTATGGTTATGTGTGGCTAAGTACTTACATTAAATTTAACTTACTAACTACGTAACTAAGTTTACCGCTTTTGGTAGTTAAAATAACTAAGCAGTCATTTCGAAGCAATACCAGTAATTGCCAATTATGATTCTGTTCACCCGTACATAAAACTTCAAAGGCCAGCTGTAGTTTGCCCATTAGAAATAGATCGGTGGTACAGATACTTTTACCTATCTATTTTCTACAGTTTATAGTGGACACTATGAAAAGGATCGAAACAAATGTCACTTTTTGCACAATATTATTGCAAACTGTCCCAAAATATTCCTTGACTCACGCTAACCAAATGTCACAAATTATCATTTCTTATCCTTCCTTATCCATAAACTTGTTTGTCTACCCTCAAAAGGCAACAGCTTCAATATATCCGAAACCCCGTAAACGTCAAGTATCCTAAGCAAACTCAGTGTACTATAACTCGGATAATCTATTCGGGGAACCGAACCCGTTACCCTCGCAAACAATAACCCTCTCGCCACTTACAATATCGTGTTACTAAAAGTATTAATTAACTTACTTATAATATTACTAAGTTCTCTTATTTTTGTTATGGTCGTAGATGAAATATTTTGCGATAGTAACAATTTACAATCGCAGAATATTTCATCTTTTGTATGAATCATATGATTAGCATCCTAATCATTTATCAGATAATGTTTTGTGTTCTGCTTTATACTTGTGCGTTTTGTTTAACTACTTTATTTCGTCGTGTTCTCATTGGAAAAAAAATCTATATCTGCTGCTCTCCATCCATTCTGTTTGGTGGACATCGAACCAGCGACGACTTGCTTACGCAGCCTCAGGCCGCCACTCCTTTTAAGTTTCACATACATCCTCCTTGAACCCATTCATTGATAATGTAGAACTTATGAGTTTTTAAAAATAACTTAGAAGATAAAATAATAAATCATCACAATAAAATTGTATTAAAAGTTAGGTGTAACGATCATTGAGGATACATTAGGACTCCACTAGGGTGAAACCATGAAAACAGATCATTTGACAGTTAATTTTACATTTTTCCATTATTTTCTAAGACATCTCAATTAATCCCCTAAAATAATAACAATCCTATTCCAAAAACACAAGTAATCACCAACAACAGTTGATGGAGACTTATCAACAGATCAAAACAACAAGTGTCGTAACGGAGGTAGAGTTGACCAAAATTGGCCGTTCCATATCTGGTCGGTGTATCGGGGGTGTATCCTACCCCCTACCCCTAGGGAGGGGTCGTTAAGATAACGTGTATCTCCACTGGACACGGGCTCAGGTTACTTAATACGGGCGCTCGTGTACTTTTGATGGTAAATTTGAATAATATTTTAGCAATAAACTTTTTTATGTTAAGGAATTTAGTCACTTTTGGAAAAAGTCTTATTAGAAATCTTGAGTCACTTTTGTCGTTGCCAATGCTTCAAATATTCAATTTTTATAAAGATTTCAATGTCTCTTATCCATATCTTTGGCCAATGCGTTTACGCGATGCAAACGGTAAGCACCAAACAAACTCCATTCTTTAATATTTTCACCATTTTCGTTCTCTGACCTGAATTATTTTAGAACCATCGACTCCACCGAAACGTACCACCAGTTTCCAGTTACATCACTATGCACAAAGAGGGTACCTCACGTATCGTCTATTAGGGAGTGACTTACAGACATGAGAAGATACGGAGGACACAGAGGATATGGGTGGACACAGGGACCACAGAATAGCTAATAACAAGTCTACGTGTCTTTGCCTACCTAGACGATGTCATGGTTTCATGGTTGTTATAATCTGACAAAAGCGTTTGAGGAACTTGGTACAAGCGATCGTGACAAATACATAGTTTGTCCATATTCGCTAAGAATCAGTAGCTATTTGTTACTAAATTATTTCAAATATAAATGATTTCATATTTCTATGTAGTATCTTTACTTTACTAACGTAGCCTGGAGCCACTTTTATATAAAGGTCTTGAAAATAATACGTGTGACCCTTTTCCTACGAAGATTTAATTTCAATATCTTACTAAGAAAATAATCTATCCAGCATATCAATAACAGAGACTGCTCCAAAAACTAGCATGCACGAAGATATTAAGCTACCAGGAGACCATAAGTTACGGACACAATATCAAGCGAAAAATCCTCGCGAAGCTCGCACTTTGATTAATGTATTCGTATGTCACAGTTATATTGCGCGAAAAACCCCTTATATTCTTTGAGTCCCTATATCAGGGTGTTATACCAAATCTAGGGTATATTAAAAAGGGTGGAAGGTATTCCTATTTATGTGACAGAGTCGCACCTGCGTTGTCCCGAGGCTTCCATGTAGATGACTGTGGGGTTACCGAAGATATATTGTTTTCGCCTTATTTTGAGCTTTATAATGTTTCTTGTATTTTGTGTTTTCTTGAAATGAAGACTGTTTGCCTTTTTAGTATTTTTTTTGGATTGTATTTATGTTTTACCTAACCAGACGATAGAAAAATGCATAAATTAATATGAGGTAAATACACCCCATATTTTTTAGCTTTTTTCTCCACAGCCTTTTTTATTTTACAGTATCGAGGCATGTTCAACTTAACCCTGTTACTGCAATAACAAGCCCACTTTAATTTCTGTAAAAAGGATTTTGATTTCATCAACACTTTTTGCACAACCCTGAAGAATTGCATTAAGTAAATCAATCAGCATGTCTAAAATAACAGACAAAAAGATTAATTACTTTAAAAATAAGGAATTCGTTGTCACTCGCAAATGGCAAAGAAACAAACATAATTAATTACGATCACGTCTATTGCGTTTAAACCGCACGCAATTTAAAAATATTACCATTTCCTTTTATGCATAAAAAGTGCAGTTGTCTGTGAATGCTGACGTTGATGACTTTATCTAGTTCTTCAATACTGGTACTAACACGTAAAGGTTTACTTTAATTAGGGAACCGTGTTTTTTTTTAAATTTAATAAAAAAGGGGTAAGATAAAACCAGAAAAAATGGGTAGTTAATTAGAAAAAGCTATAGTGCATACTAAATGACGACTTCAGTAAAAACTCTTTAAAATCTTATTATAAAATACATCATGACTGTCTAAGCCTTAGCTTTAAACTTACTCATTGCTTGTTAAACATAAGGTAATGTTTTTATTTTTTACTTTTTGTCGGAACCTCAGATACGAGTATTTACAACCATTTATGTAAACACTTAACTTACATCCATTTCCGTTATGGTTAACGATTAAAATAACCAACAATTAACTTTTTAAAACTCATTAACTAATTCTATTTTCCGGCTTTTTCAAAAGATTACCTTTTTCAAAGATAAAGTTTTTACCCACGATAATCAGAAACCATATCGAAGTAGTCACGTCATACTTTGATGTACCAGGGCACCTGCACTGACAGGAGGTAGAATGCCAATTTGTGAAATGGTTTTTGCTTCCCTTAATTGCAAAGTTCAATGATAAAACGTAGATTGGTTTTGTAAAAGAGTAACTGCATACAATGGTGAAGTTGGATAAGAAAATTGATAATTGTTTTTGAATGCAAACTAGTTACTAGTTAGTTAGACGTCAGACAGTTCGAAAGTACTCGTAATCCATTTCTTTATTTAAGCATTTACTAACTAAAACGTCAATAAGATATGGATATCCACATTTAACAGCCTTCAACCCTATTGAAAATACATAGCCAATTACATTGAAAGCAACGAAACAGTTCTAAAACTGTAGAGAAATTTTCAAACACATGTTTCCCATAATTTGTCGAGGTAACAATTGAAAAGTGACTCGTTTTAAAAATGCATCGGACCGCTCCCGCCCGTCCTACGGGGCCCGCCGTAATAGACGCACGGTCAAAGTGTTTTCACTTATGAATTGTTAATGAACCATCAACCCCTGGAACCCTTCAAGTTATGGCGGCCGCATGGGGTCGTTTCATGGTGTCGACTTTTATGGGAATTACCCTTTAGTTTTTTACGAACTTACCGTTTTGCAACACGATGTAAATTGCTCTCCAACAAAAAAACGACCACGGAAATAACTCTCTAAATGCGCACATCTTTTGTACCAACAAATTTATTTTTTTACCACACTTCGCAGTTTGTTCTGTGCAAACGTATGATTAACCAACACACGAGTCCAAGTTGAGCAGTAAATTTGAGTCAAACTGAATGGGTTACACGCGGGGAATTTTTCCCCAAGCCGGAGAAAACTTACCATTTCCAGGGGAAAAGTCGGTAAAACTTGGTGCAAGTAATCTAAAGTTAGGTACCAGGGCGGCAGAGGCTATTTAGATGCACATCTTAACTCGCCCATATATCTAGATTGTGAACGAAGTTCGGTCCCGGGCGCGCGCGAACTCGGAAAGTGTTTCCTTACTCCGCTTTTTTCTTGGAAAGCAAAATTGCAAGTGTGGAAAGGAGGATGTAATCCAATGAGAATAGAATCTAAATGATGGCTGGAAGTTGGCAATATTCGATGCTATCGATTTAATTAAACAAAGAGCTGTTCGGATTAGCCGGCCTAGCGCTTAATCCGGATAGCTGTAGAGTGTAGCTGCCGGAATCACGCGACGAACGGTGCTGTGAATGTTTGCTCAATTTATATTTTGTTAGACTTTGGATAGTGTTAAGTTTTAACGGTTACTACGGTTTCAATCGAAGTCTACAGTAATTATTGAAGCATCTACAAAAATTACACAAAAAAAGCAAGAACTAAGAAGAATGTTTTGTGTAATTTTCACAAAACAGATTTTTAGCGACATAATTATGTACTTTATTTTCAAATATACCAGTATATTGTTTAGTGTTTTTTTTTCTTCATATCTAGTACTTGTTTACAAAGAAAGTGTGTCCAGATAATCGTTAATTAACCCTACCAATCACCTCAAAAATCCTTAAATAAAAAACACCGTTCTTATTCACCGTTCACAATTAACCCTCCCACCGCCGCCGCCTCCGCCGGCTATATTTATTTAATTTTAATAAACAGTACTTTGCATACGCACACGGAGAGTCGTGTGTGTGGCTGATAATACCGACATTTGCATCGGACGCGCCTGTGACTTATCTGCAGGTGGCGCATGGTTGGGGTTAATGTAATTTGCTAGTTGATTTTTTTAGCTATAATTATGGATGAAATGGCTAAAGTTGGGCAAAAAAGTTCTAGATTAGAAAGAAGAAAGAAAGAAAGAAAAAATATTTAGATTACTAGGAATGATCATATCATCAGTAGTAGGTACATCTAGAAACTCTTAGGAAAATATTTTTCTTGGATACTACGGCAGGATTTTTAGTGACGGATCCTTGAAGTGTGAAGTTTTACTTTATTAGTTGATTAATCGCCATCTTTTCTCTAGGAAACTTAGGTACTTAGACAAATATATTTTTTTAATATGAGTATTTATTTACTTACATCCTACAAAAAAGAAAAACTAACGAAACAAGCACCTACTGTGATATCACAAAATCGTGATTAGTTGTCAAGGCGAAACAAAAAAGCCCTCAAAATAGACACGTCTAGTTCCATGTCAAACGCCATTTTTCATTAAAAAAAACTTATCAAATTTTTGTTTTTCTAAACAACGTTTACACACGACTTCGTGGAATATTACCAGTTTCACCATTTAGACAATATTTTTTTACATGTTTTTTTTTCCTACATTTTCCGGCTCGGCTCAACCCTAGTCCGTTTGGACATCATCCCACCTGGTATTATGTGACATTCATGTTTTAGCCACATTATTTATTAACAAGCTTAATGAGCGCTATAATAAAATTTCCGCCTGATTAAAACGGGCTTGTCAAAATAATGTAAGTTTCGTATGTTATTTTGTTACAGCAGAAACAAAGTAGGCTTAGGGTGAATTTTCCAGCAATGAAACTGAACACATCTAAACTACGTTCACAGCTGTCAGTGTTAAAATTCCATAGAAATTAGGACAGCTCATAAACGCTGTTGAAATCTGCTCTTTTTAAACAAAAAAAAACTATGTTTAAATATTAACATTAATTTAAATATCCAATTTCCCCTACACAACATCCTAATACAAGATAAAAAACTCATCATAAATCATTGAAACCCCGTAGAAACACCATCAAACTTCAACGTAGGGTTTTTATCTCGCTATCTCCCCGTCGGGGTCAGGCAGCAACTCGTGCCTGCATAATTCCGAACACCAGGGGGGCAGATAGGCTAGGAGCTTAGCTAATCAGAGGCCGTCGGGCGATTAACTCGAAGCTGGCCGCGAGATAATGCCTCTCGCGCGATTAGGCACGCTGACCGCTTCGGACTTCTGGGAGCCTGGTACCCACCCTTGAGATTTTCCGATAATACCATTGGATTTCCTTTGGTCCATTTAATAATCGACTATTGTTGCTAATTGTGTGTAGGGAAATTAGTTTTAGTTTAGGGTTATGGCGATATGGTTGTTATGATTTCCGCGTGAGTTGGTTTTGTAAGGGTACTTTCAGCTAGCTAATGAAAATTAGAATATAAGAATTTTCTTGAATATTCGTCAGAAAAGAGAGTTTCCCTGTACCAAGAAATCACCATTTCTTCTTGTTCTTTCGCATTGATAGTTCTACTTCTTATAATACAGGTTGGAAGGGACACCAGCGCAAACGGTTACATATTCAGAACATTATTCTGAACACGGAACAGCTGTTTTTTTTTAAATTACCGATGAATTAAGTCTATGTGGGGGGGAATACCTGGCAACCGTTTGTGCGACGGTGTCCCTCCCCCCTTGTATACTTGGCCTATGAAATTCCACTGCTGGGACTCGCCTTTTCTTTATGAAGGGTGGACCCACCACGTGAGGCGCCCAGTGCAGGTTGGAGGACATGCAGGTTTCCTCACGTTTTTCTTTAATATATCGACCCTCATTTGTATTAAAATTAAACAAAAATAAATATTTCAAGTTCTCCTTTTAACCCTTAGTTAGTTACCATTAAATTGCCAATCAGCGAGTGCATGGCTAGTAAAACTTAACCCTGCGTATATCATGTTTATGACGATTTTTAAGGACGAAAGGACTCGGCGATTCAATTACGTACAGGTTGATATATGAATGTGATGCACTGACGTGGTAATGAGCGAAGGGGTATCGTAGACCGCCGCGATTCAGGGTTAAGTGCTGATATTTAATGTGTTTTTTTTTTGAGAATTGCTGGCTGGATTAGTTCAAAACGAAAGCGTTTAGTACTTTGGGAAGGTGATTTATTATTTTTCAGTTCTCGAAAAAATTATTAATTTATGTTGAATATTGTAAAAGCTATGAAACAATTTCGTTGTATCTACCATAGAGTATACTTTTTACTCCAGCATTTAGAATGTTTTGTGTATTAAATACATTTTAACTAATTTTTAATCTATTTTTGTTGCAGGTAAGTTCCAATATTGACATCCTTCTGGCGTTGGGTAAGTCTGTACCACAGATGTTTCCTATTTCACAGTGACATGTAATGGCTACTTTGAATAAAAATAATATAAATAACAAGCATTCCTATATTTCGGAAGAAGGATAGAAAAAAAGCGACAAATAGGAGATAGGATACCAGTAAAGTTAGACGCCGTAAAAAAAAACGATTTTATAATCTAATTGACATTTCTGTATGAACACACATTTAGAACACATAATTTTCCTAAAACTGTTCACCAGCTCAAGCAGTACAACTCAAAATTTCAATCTTTTTAAAAAACGAACGCTCGCTTCATAACTCGTGGAATAAGTAAAGTTTAAGCGCCATTAGCGAAATTGGACGGTTCGTGACGTCACAACGGATTTACTCCGGCCAACGCGATCCGGAACGAAGGATATATTGTCGAGATACTTGCGAGAATATTACGTAGACGAGAATAGACAATTTTCATAATGTGAGGTTTCAAGAAAGATTTCTGTCTGTGTTCTTTGAAAAACATGTGGGTTTTGTACGGTAAGATTTTCCTTTTAGGGATTGCTAATTTACCTTAACAAAAGCTTTCAAAATTTATCCTATTTTCCTAAGATTTGGTAAATCTGTTTTAAGCAAGCGTTTTATATGTATAGGGAAGGGACTGATCGTATAAAATATAGCATTACTTTGACGTTTATAACTGAATTATTAAGAGATTATCGGATGCTTCATTTCGGTAAAACTAAGTTCAAAAAGTTGAGAGCAGCGGTGGCCCAGTGGTGGCGGCCCCGACTTACGAACAGTAATTCGTGGGTTCGAACCCAGGCAGGCGTATTACTTTGTGTAATTTATTTCATCACCACTGCTCTCAAATGCGGTGAAGAAAAGCATCGTGAGGAAACCGCAATGTCCTAGAACTAAAAATTCGAAGACATTTGACATTTACAAACCCGCGCTGGGCCCGCGTGGTGGATTATAGCCCATTCCCTCTCTAGGGAGGAGGCCGTGTGTCCCAGTAGTGGGAGCATTATAGGCTGATTATGCTAAGTTTAAATTACGAGTCGTTTTCTATTTGGTTTTCTATAGAATACGATATAAGAACGAACAGTAGAATATAGCAACGTGGCAATACATGAGGTCTTAACGGGTACTTGAGGCAATCATCGGTAATTCGGTGCGAAGCGTACTTCGTCATTCAGTAGACATATAGGGGGTAATGATGATAGCACTATTAATAGTTGATGAATGATCACTAAGAAGTATTTACTGTCATTATCGTCATTACAGCTATTACATGTCCTTGAAACATTTTGATTGGGTATAATAATAAGCATTTGGAGTTACGGGTGACGATACTGTCAAAACATTGTGAATATTTTCTTATAATTTATTCTTTCTTGTATTTTTAAAGCTAAGTACATAGGGTTCTCAGATATATAAAAAAGCTTTCAGGAGAATTTTCCGGAGTTTTCTTTTTATATTTCCTTTGAATAAGGTTATTTTTTGCAAAGACATAATAAGAATAAAATAATATTAAAAAAATATATAATGACGACTTTCGCATGTGAAACTGAAATCGAAGTTCACTTCTAAACCGCGTTCAAGTGCTGCCAGTGTCAACATTTTATGAAAGCTCTTGAACTCAGTTCAAATAATTACATGCTGATCGCGTTCACATTCGCCCTAATTGCAGATGTTAAAATACCTAAAAGTCTTTTGACTATCCTAAAAACCACTTTAACGTTACCAAAAGACCTTTAAAAGTACCTAAGCGGGAAATTCTCTATATAAATGCACATGACAATAATCCATGGACGCATTAACCCCATACATTATGATGGCATTATCCTCCCACACACTTCCGCCATATTTCAGACCTAGTCTTAAAATTCAGGCGATGCAGTTTTCCGTCTAGACTTTCGCCTGAAAAGTGTTAAATTACACCTCGCTAGGAAGTTCACTTAGTCATATTAAAAATGCAGATTTTTAACTTACACTCTTTTGTCATGTGGATTTAGTGGTTTTTGGTGGAGTTAGCTATTACTACAACTAATTTAGAATTTCGAAATCGACCAAATTGCTACATTGATATTTTAAATGACTTAAAAATACATGCTGCTGAGATGACGAGTAATAGAGATGTATGGAAGAAGAAGACATGCTGCGCCGATCCCAAATGAATTGGGATAAAGGCAAGAGAATAATGATAAAAAAACATAAATAATAATCATTATTTTAGCCAGACATTAATCAAGTTCCGACAGTTATAACAGCATTTAACACCACGCTTGCCAAAGGATTAGACGTGATAAGTTTTATTGGTGTTGGAGCAAAACAGCTTAGGTAAGTCTGACATTTATAGAGGTGTCAAAGAAATTTTAATCAAATACTTATTACTGTTTGTTTGGCTAACTCGAGTAGGAGCCGAAAGTATGTTTTTTCGCGATTAGGTAACATACCATTGGACTCGTAATCTGTAATTTTGCAATAGGCTTCACAAATCCCCCGCACGCCCTCAACCCATAAATCAGGCACCTATCACAAAAACTAAAAACTGCAATCACTGTAACAGCTCGTTATAATAAGAGGCCAACCCTTCCACTGCCGGACTAATGTTGAACAAAACAACACCTGGGTACAATGGACCCGTCTCAGCACACTGGGCAATTATTTAAAGTGTTAAGTTTAAGAAGTGAACCGGTGGTGCATTATGGAAATGGCTTCAGGTACCACCCCACCCCGTGGGGGGAGGGGGGTTGCTCCCCACTTTCAGTTTAAGTAATTGTTTCACAGAGGCTAGCGGACTCCCGCGCTCTTTTAGTTTGATCGTGGAAAACGTCTTTTCCTGTTGAAATTTATTTTATTTTATGGCACTAGTGTAATAATTGGATAGTCAGAGTCCTTTCGAGCTGACAACCATTTAACCTTATCGTCATGTTGCTCACGGCTGCTTGCATTAGGTCCTGGGTTCGATTGCCGGGTCGGGCAATGTGTCCTTGGGTTTTTTCATCAGGAATTTCTCAGTAGCAGCCACGGAGTCTAGATTGGTGCCCGGTTGGTGGCAATAGACTCGCCCTCTATTACATGGGACTTAAACATAACTGGCGAAAAGTGGGTGCACTATTAGGTACACCTCTGCCTAACCTCTCGGGGATTACAGGCGTGATGTTATGTTATGTTAATTGTTAAGTCATGTTGCTCAGTTACTGGGTTGTGGTGGAGGTCAGATAGGCAATCACTCCAAGTAAAAAAAAATAAAAAATGAAAATGAAAAAGTGTTTATTCACAGAAACAATTTTTTACATAATATACATATTTACCTCCGCCAAACTGCTAAACAGTTTGTTGGCAGAGTAAAATACTGGAATTCAACTGCATCTGGTCACACTAGAAGTCGAGTCAACATAACATCACGCCTCGAATCCCCGAAGGGTTAGGCAGAGGTGTACCTAATAGCACACCCACATTTCGCCAGTTACCTATGTTTAAGTCCCAAGTAATATAGTTGTTGTTCCATTGTAAAAATTTCTAGCTGAAATGAATGGCGGAGTCTCCTAATACAGGCTATTCTTTGCTTAAAAGGAGGCTCCAATCAACAACTTGTTGTTTGGATTTTGGTTAAGAAATAAACAAATATTAATTTAAAATTTCATTTTAATTTAATATAGGGGGCTCGCCTATTGACATCAACGGGGCGCAAATCCAAACTCCGTGGCTGCTAGTGAGAAATTCATGCTGGAAAAACCCAAAAAAAAATTGCCCGATCTGGGAATCGAACCCAGGACCTCATGCTCAGCAGTCGCTTGCGACCACTAGACCAATGAGGCAGTCTGAGCAGCTGACTCAACATACAAAAAATGAGCATCTACAGATATTTAAATTTTGCAAAACACTTGAATTATGAAGCCATCTTTCCTTTTACCAACAATTGTAAATAAATTGAGACAAAGCCGATATCTATCGCCTCCACGAAGAATCCTCAACAAAATTCAAGTAACATAAGTGCGGGCTTAGACTCGCTGAGTGCGAGTAAGTTGTCACTCGCCCGTCGTGCTGGCATGCACCGAGGATTACGTCGAAGTACAGAGTGCTGCCAAATTCAAGCCAGTACGTGTCGTGGTCAAGTCGCTTCAAATATTCAAAGATACACTCGATGTGGGTACTTGTGAAATGGGCGTAGGAAACATTTTTATTTGACACTAGCTGCTGCCCACTACCTCTGTTCGCGAGAAATTATTATAAAAATATGACTTCTCTTTTTGAATCGGATTTTGTTAACAATTTCAAGGGTTCTAATTTGTTTGCCCAAGTAACTCCTTATAACATCGGCTATATGTCAGCTAAAGCCCCGTCAAAATCGGTCCAACCGTTTCAGATATTAGCCGGAACAAACAGATAGATAGACTGAAAAAGTATTAAAAATATATGTTTTGCTATAAGTGCCGTATTTCTTTCATATGCATTCAGTAAAAAAGCTGTTATTTTGAAATTACAAACAGACACTTCAATTTTATTTATTTGTATGTATAGATACACTCGATGTGAGGTGATGACTATTAGTGATGTGTGGGAAGCGTTTCATTTGAAAAACTCAGTCTTTGGTAAAGGAGTAGTAACCACGTCTTTTGAGACAGCTATAGCATTTTAATTCGTCTATTAGCTGTTAGATGTTTGAGAAATAGATGAGTTATTATTTTACCGATAGATTTCCACCATCTTCATTAATAAACAGAAACGAGGTAGCTGTAGTATGCTCCCAAAATAGAAAGAACTTTGTAAAATTTTTTGACAAGAATTTTCGCTGGATTCTATTGAAATTGCGTTACAAAGGATGCTTGACAGAAAGAGGGTTCTCTCAGAATTTTCCTCTTTTAAAGTATGGTTTTCCTCAAGACATACCTATTCTGTAGGAGCCTGTAGTCATATCTACAAAGTCGACAACAGTAATTAGGCTACCTTCCTCAATTTTCCCACTAATTCTCACCTCGCAGCAGTAACCATTGAACGTTTAACAATTGCACGCTAAACAGCCTGTACTAGCCTGCGAATGCATTCGCAAGTGGCCTCGTCGCTCAGTGCGATAGCATCGCGATTGAGTCGTCACAATACTACGCCCTCACTCGCCCGTTTTCGACGCTTCCTCGCCAACTGGCGCGGTGTGAACCCGCCTTTACGGAATTAAGTGGTTTTTAGGTTTCGCGATTGATGATAACATACCTTCATGTACGCGAATTTAAACTTTATTTTTATTGTTTTACGTGTGTTATTTTGAAGTTGCGTTTCAGCTGTTAGGTATTCTGTTATGTGCTAGGTGGAACGACATAATGGTTTCCGCGTTTTAAGTGATTTTAATTATTGTTGGTGAGGCTGGGAGGTGAGCACTAAAATGATGCAGAAATATGTGCATGGATTGAAGTAAAGTTCGTAATGGTTCTCCATGATGAGCCATTCTTCCACTGCCCTTTCAATATTTATTAATAAGAGAATACTAAACTCATGATTACGTACATTGTTGCATAAGAAGGTAGGATTTAAAGTTTTCAGTTATCAATGCATTACAAATAACATAACATAACATGATGCCTGTAATCCCCGAACGGTTAGGCAGAGGTGTCCCTAATAGTACACCCACCCACATTTCGCCAGTTATGTTTGAGTCCCATGTAATAGGGGGCGAGCCTATTGCTACCAACCGGGCACAAATCCAGACTCGTGGCTGCTACTGTGAAATTCCTGATGGAAAAAACCAATAACACTACCCGACCCGGGAATCGAACCAAGGACTTCATGCTCAACAGTTGCGCTAGCGACCACTGAACCAACGAGGCAGTACAAATAGTAATACCTAATAAAACCAAGCTAGCAATGTAAACAGTAGAAAATCAAATCCTACACGAACAAACCCACAAACATTCCCTTCTATAATTAATAATTATATTCTCACACAAGAAATACCGAAGATAATATTGTATGTTCTAAACAACACAACTCGGTACATGTTCCCTGGCCGTATTAAACAAGGCATCGCATCCAGGTCCTGCCCTGGCTTCATCCGCGTAGAGGTCGAAAATTATCCCAATGTAACATATTATCGGGATGCAAAATAACCTATGATTAAACAGGTCATGGTTTATCCGTATGCAAAATTCTATAGAAATCTGTACAGCTTGTTAGATTTGAAAAGATGACTTTCACATAGAGTTAACTTTCGCATTTATAATATTAATAGCGAACCTTTCCTGCTTCACACGGCGCCACCTATCGGGTCCAAAACTATCTTATCTATCAAACTGGAACCAACCATACACATTCAGAAAATTTCATTGAAATCGGTTAGGTGGTTTCGCAGACTAGCGGGAACGAACATAGTGACACGTAGTCTAAACCAATAATTATAAAACTTAGAGTTTGTTTGGTTGAACGCGCTAATCTCAGGAACGACTAGTTCGAATTGAAAAATTCTTTTAGTGTTGGATAGCCCATTTATTGAGGAAGGCGGAAGAACGGAGCATCAATGAAAAATATTTGTAGTTTTTAATAATAATTTGATGCGGACGAAGGTCGACGGAATCAGCTAGTTTAATATATTAACCCTTTGAACGCCATTGTAATATATACGTGACAAGCAAGCGCGTGCCCTGTACACCGACACAAATATTGACCAAAATGAGGAGAGCACTATAATGCGAAATAAACTATTAAATAGTTTTGGAATCCCGATTCTTTTTGTAGGTATTTGCGGTGAAATTGTGGCTTGGCGTGGAGGCCACGCGCGTGCGTTTATGCTCTGGCGTTCAAAAGGTTAAGATATAGTAAGTATGGTAACAAGAAGTACCAAACATAATATTGCATTTTCTTAGGAACAACAACATGTTTTCTGGCCATAGTAAACAAGGCGTCGTAACTAGGTGCTGGCCTCTGACACTAGTTCTAATACTCAAGTACTTAATAATTTACTAGTTATCAACAAAATATGTTTATTAGGTATTTATTTACATATTAGTACATGGAATATTGTAATTACGTTGACAGTATTTTAGTGTTCGCTTGTGTTGGAGATTCTTGCGAAAAGGGCCGGTTTATTATAGCAGTCATTTGGAATTGGTTATACAAATATGTGGAAAATTCATTTTTCTGTTCTGAAAATATTAATGTAACTGTAGAAGTGTAATCCCCAGAGTTAGGCAGAGGTGTACCCGTGTTTCACCAGTTCTGGTTCATAGAGGGCGAGCCTAATGCCGTCAACCGGGCACAAATCTAGTCCCTTTGATGCTATAAAACATTTTGCCCCATCGAACCCGGGAATCGAACTTCAAACACCCAGTCAACAGTAACGCTTTGCGACTTGACCAAAAAAATGTTACAACCCATAAAACCTCCTCATCCTCATAGACCTCACAGTTGGGCTGCGGGACTGTTCGAAAGAGATACCGCGGCCCTGGAATACAAAGGGCAAAAGAAGGAACATGAATGTGTTTTAGTCAGTACAAGTCTGACACTCCCTTCCGCTCCGCCCAGAGCGGGAGGAGTCATTTGATGATTTCCGGACCTCACAGTTGCCTGCCTCAAAAACAACCACTTTACTAATGAGACCGACAAAGATAATACGATTATTCTTAAAAAAAACGTTGGAAAGTATCACTTTTCCATTGAATGCGCAACAAAAAAGTGTGAACCTTTTAAAAGACACGTGTAATATTGACAGGCTGATGGTATCTTAATCAAAGTTCCCGTAATGAGGAAAAAATATTGAGAATCTCATTCATGTATATAATTAATGTTAGAGTACTACCATATCATCACGCCTGTAATCCCCGAAGGGTGAACAGGTGTACCTAGTGTACCCAAATTTAATTCATTTTTCGCCAGTTATGTTTAAGTCACATAATAATAGGGGGTGAGCTTATTGATATCAGTCGAGCACAAATCCAGAGTCCGTAGCTGCTACTGAGAAATTTCTGATAGAGATACCCAATAACACTTTTCCCGACCTGGGAATCGAACTCAGAACCTTATGCTCAGCATTGTTTCATGGGGCTGGGCAGAAATTACAGAACACGATTCTTGCCATAGGTAGGTACTCCCTTAGGTTCATCCACATTCATACATCTAGTCATACACGCACTACTCCTAAACACTTACTTAAACCCTAGTCTACACAGTTCCCAAGTACTACGCTCATCTTAACCCTGCGACTGCAACAGTACGCCCCGTAAGATACGGACCAATCAAACTGAAGACAGACGGTACGCCCGACCAATCGGAACGCAGGCTGTTTTCTAGGAAAATACAAGGCTGCCTTTACGTAACAGTATCTTGTATGTGATGACTTTGACTTGCGTATTGTGATGAACGGTGTGACGTAATAGTTATGCAACTTTCTGATTGACTATGCATTGGTTTATAATGGATTTCTTTATTCCAAGGTTTTTAAACTTAATTTTGCATTGTAATGTTACGCGAGAAAAGGTTACAGTATGTTGCTTCATGCCTGCCAGGGCTGCGGGACTGTTCGAAAGAGATACCGCGGCCCTGGAACATAAAGGGCCAGTGAAGGAACATGGGTGGTTTTTAGTCAGTAAGAGTCTGACACTCCCTTCCGCTCCGCCCAGAGCGGGAGGAGTCATTTGATGATTTCCCACCCTCCAAAAAAAAAAAATGTAGCTTCATCGTCAATTTGAGGAGTTCAACTTTAGACGCCTGATGACTTTTGCAACAAGGAATTGTCTTTTTGCTCATCCTCAATTGTTCCCAGTTTCAATTATGACCAAAAACGATAAGATTTGCGTTACTAATAGTTGCATGTATCTTCTGAAAATACTCTTATAAGAAACATTGTTTACCTAAAACATGCAAGGGTTTCCTATGTCGAACTAAGAATATTTTTGCAAAAGAGAGTGATTAATTTTGATTTTTTAACTAAATTACTATTGTTAAGTCACAGAAACCAGAAAGACCAACTTAAAAATATCAATCAGAGAATTTACATCAATCCAATAGCTGTTATCCTAAAAACAAAAGCACACAACTTTCCAACGAAAAGGACAATGACCAAAGTTGGTACCAAAAAGTCTCGCGCCTCAAAACCAAAATATTATAGTAATTAGTTTCATATTTTTTTACGGCATTACGCGTCGGGGATTTGATTTTTGAACTGGAAATATACTTTTCGAGTTTAAAAGTACGAATATTGTTTTACTCCCTTTATATGACGTTCCGTTTCAACTGAATATAAATGACGTTCCGTTTCAATTGAACAAACCCTTGTCTGTCGAGCGGACTCTAAAATTAATTACAATTTAAGTAAGATCAGTACACCAAATCGATTTAGTTTGGTTTATTGCTATTTGCAACAAAATAGATTTTCTCAGCCTAAAGATTTTGATTTATCGATTACATCCCTAAATCCCGACTAGTTTATAGCACTTACTATACTCTATGGTTTATAGTTATCTTATCTGTGGCATCTGACATTTGTACAATTGTACTGTACTGACTGACTATTGGCAATGTAAAGGTCTAAAATAAAATCGAGTTTCAGTCAAGCATACTGTGGATGTTACTTTAACTCGTAATTCTTACTAATATGAGTGTATTACGCTGTTTTTAGAGCAATAATGTAATGTATGTGTGTTAAAATACGTCGTTGGTAGCGTCGAAAAAATAGACCTACTTTTTAGGTTAGTTTCGATTTTATAAAATAACTCTGAAACGCGGGTTTTTTTTTCAAAAATAATTTTTGTAGGAGTTAATACGATCAGTGTAGTCTATAAAAACAAGGTTTGATTTTGATGCAGCATGGTACGGGAGTCCATACTTCCATGAGCATTCTCTTTTATGTCTTTCATCAAAAAATAGCCAACAATTCCACACCAACACCGTCACATATCAAAATAGACGTTAAAACTAAAGCTTGGTGCACACGGCGCGTATGAAGACGTCGGCGTAGTACAATGGACGCGGACAATACGCGCGCGATAACTACGCCACTCCGTCACACCGCTGACAGGGTTATCGGACGGCGTACAATGAGACCGGGGCGCGTATCACGAGCGGTGGAGGGTTGACAGTTCGTATTGAAGTTGGGTTGGTGGCTGTGTCTGGTTTGTGACCCTTTTTGTTTGAAAATGCAGGAAGAATCGGGTGTAGTGAGAGAAAATTACTGGTTATAGTAGATTTTGTTGAAAGAAAAGTAATGTTATGTTTGGTTGGGAAATATGTCTATTGTAGGTTGGAGTTCTGGCAGCGTACTAACTCCTACCACATTAATTCTACGGTATAAGAAAGTACCTATTTCATATCTCTGAAAACAAAAAAGCTTATATTTAACGAACGAGCAATTATGCTGACTGTTTTAGAAAAATCGAGTTAGATTAAAATTTCATCATCGGAACGAATTTCTTGAACGCTGTAATAACGATGGTATCATTGGATAAAAACAACGATACATTAATTTTCAGAAATGAAAATATTTTTACATAAAACGACATTATTTTTTCTCATAACTTGAGCCACACAAATGGCTATTCGGTGTATTGTTAATGTGCTCGTGAATTCTGTCTCGTGTGCACGCCTCTTTATGTTTTGTGCTCTGATTGGGTTTATCGTGTGTCGCCTGCCTAATATTGATCGCACCCTTGTTATGTAGGTATCAGTTTTTGTGTGATGTCTTAGCTTTGTTTTGTTACAGGTGGGTAGAGAGAGATATTAAGCAAATAATATTCAAAATGACTAGAAATGGATGAAATGTCGTGACTCGATATAAAACGAAAAATGCAAATAAAGTTAGATTTTTGGAAAGAGGAGCTCGTAACTAAATAATAACACCCACTCTGAAACTAACAAAATACTGAAAAGGGTCAATTTTCAGGTTAAGCTGCTCTTGCTTAGATTGGTCCGTGGATGGATGACCTCTCATTGCATACCGAGTTTCCTTCGTGCCTCGGAAAGCACGTTATGCCGTTGGTCCTAGTTGTCATTTGTAAATCTTTGACAGTCGTTACAGGTAGTCAATGGCGCGAAAATCTGACAACCAGTCTTATTAAGAAGTATCGTATTGCCCAGAACTGACTGGGTTGTGGAGGTCAGATAGGCAGTCGCTTCATGTAAAATACTGGTATTCAGCTGCATCCGGTTAGACTGGAAGCCAACCACGACATAATTGGAAAAAGGCTAGGCAGATTAAATACTCATTTGGGTCTTCTGACAGAGATGTGGTTATACAAGGCTTGTTTCTTTTGGTAGGGAAGATCAAGATTGCAAGTGTTTAAATATAATACGATTCTGAGAATATATCAGGCATAAGACTTATAAATCACGACAAAAAATATATTTACAAAAACTTCTTTCACTGTCAAATTAACACAAAAAGTCCAACAAAAAAACTCACTAATTCAATGGAACCTCTAAATAACGCCTTCCATCCAATTGAGGCCGAAAATATATGCCTACAAAAACTAAAACGGAATAAAAAAAAATCATTTTTCGAACGAACGAAAACAGTTTAAAGTGGTGCGCGGTTTTATTTGCCGCGAGATATCGCCCCGCGCGTAAACATCAAATTTTATTGACATTCGCGGGCGCGTGTGACAATTTTTTTGCACTGCATTGTATGTCGAGGATATTTTTGGATAACCTCTTTATATTGGCGGTATTGTTTTTTTGTGCATATTTACGTATCACTCCCGTTTATTTTACGTTTTGAGGTGTGGCTGAATAATTCGGACTGTATTTTGGTTTTTTCATGAAATGATATCATGTGTCAAACAGTGTACTACCTAGAATCTCAAAAGTGCTGTTGTAACGGAAACTTTAAATGCTTTTATAAACTACAGAAGCTCGTGGAATTGCCAAACCAAGAGCAAAGACCACAGGAAAGATCCTGTCAAAGACTACATACAGGAAAGACACTGTCAAAGTTGAACTTCAAATGCCCAACGACAGAAAAGAAAATGATTTCTTTTCTGCAACTTACCAAATCTTTTCTGAAAATTATCGTGAAATGTGAACACAGGATGTCAGTGTAGAACGTTGCAAGCACAAGACATCTTTTGAGCCCGTAACCCAATTCTTTATGTCACAAGTTCACAACTCCTTGATCAAATTTGACGGTCACAATTCGCCCATTGCTTTGCCGTCAGCTTCTTTTCACTTCGAGGTACCAGGAGCCCAACAATCGACAAGAAGTAAGCTTTGATTGTTTCAACGTAACTACACAAAGGTTGGATGTAACAAAGCGTTCGCCTGAGGCGGTCGTATGTTAAGAACGCGCCTAATCAAACGGACCAAGTTCTGTTTTCACTTTGTTCTTAGTTTCTTTGATGTTTCCACGTTGATATGATGCCCTGGTAGGGCGGGACCGTTTCTTTGCGTCAAACTAAACGTAAATTATGTTTTTCAAACAACTATTTTCGGTTTTGCAAACGTTTTTGTTCTTGGAAATTGCGAAAATAACTTTGATTTGTTAACGACTTTGTTTTACTGTAGTCAAGGTAATCTATTTAACTTTCCATGCTTAACTGTTTCACGTAGAAGAAATCTTAACAGAAGATTTTAGAATATTATTTCATCATGTTGGATGCTACTTGTCAAAACCTACAGTTGATACAAAAAGCTTCCCAACTTCAGTTAGGGATTTAAGCAAACTACTTGATAGACGCCTTGCCATCATTGTTTTAGCTCTCTAATGAGTTAATTTCGTGTAATTTATTGTTTACTATGTCCATGGTTATGATCTAGTGAATGATGATATTTATGATCGAGTTAAGCTCCTTTTCAAACGCGAGGATTCTATTTCCCTCACACTTATCTAGCTTTCCATCCTTTCCGCCGCCATTGAAACGTTAAAACCTTCCACATTTAGTTACACCGCATCCTTTATTTAAAACTCCAACGGATCTGCAGCAACAATGACTGCCAGCCATCCACTATCCTTATTTTTTCCTATTTCCAGGCGTCAACGAATTTCCCCCCGGAGTAGTGCGAATTTAGTCAGCTTACTCTACGGAAAGGGTTGATTGACGGTCTATTTTGAACCTTAAATACACCTCCTTTTTTGGGAGGACATCGACGGCCGATTGACAGCCTTGTCCTAAGTTTCTGTGGCTATTTTTTCGTCCAGACTTGTATTAGCACATGTTCAAAGTGTCTGTGAATTAGAACGTCTTTTTCGGACTGGCATTGTTCTTTTTCATTTACGACTACATGTCGTTCTAGTGTCAATTCAGTGGCTGTCTTTTAGTTTTTGAAAGACGCTCTGAGTTTGCTAATGCTGTGTTTAAAATCATGACTTTGATGTGTGAAATTGGTGTCAATGGGCTCTCTGGTTTTGAAGTGACTTGTCTACTGTCTTTTTTTAGTATTTGGAGCAATTGTGCGTCATTCGAATGTAGTTTCTATACATAACTTTTCCAAGTGACATTGAGTTTGTCTGCTGAAGGTATTGTGCAATTTCTTTTCTTGTGGTTTGTGACATTTAGAAATCTGTAATTGGGGGCAGTTGAAAATCTTATACCACCACAGTCTGCTGATATTGCTAAGTTCATTGTGGGGTTTTGAAATCTAAGCTCTCCATTTACATAACCACACAAAAGCATATCTTGTGATTGTGACCTCAAAATATTATTAGGTAAAGTACCAATAAATCGAAGATCACAAAGCAAAGATAACTGATTGAAACAGTATAACCAAAATCCATTATATCGTTCACACAAAGACGAGCCCAAACAAAGCAAGAACCCCAACACCACATAAAAGCTGTATCACATGACATATTTAACGTTTACTACAAAGATATCGGAGCTCTCACACTAAAAGCCACGACCATTAGAACAAAATGGTCTATCAAAATTATAATATCAATTACCGATGCATTAACAATTCATATCAGAACTCAGACGTAGCAGAAACAGGAATCTCGTGCACGTAATGTTATTATTGTGCGAGAGAGATGGCGCACGCCGGGTGGTAGGTGAGCGAGGGGGACGGGAGACAAGGCAGCCAACGTCGGAGAGCTGTCAAAATGTCAAATTTCAGAACGTAGCCGGGCGCAACTTCAAACGTGCCCCTACCGTTGGCATGCAGTGCGAGCGCTTGCTCTAATATAGTTATAGCTCCCTGGTACCGGTGCCGTGTTAATATTCATGCATCTCATCCCGACTCTTCCTAGGAACAGGGAGCCATTTTCGTGAAAGCCTCGCTCCCTGCTTCCACTATGAATATGAATGAATGATTTTCTGTTCGCTTCTTGGATTAAACTTTTTGGACGACGTCTTAGTTTGATTATTCATTTCGGTTATAACATTGGTTAGAACTGTTATTGTTTCATTTTCGGTAACAACTGCCTTGATTACATTTTTCGCTTGTTTCGACACGAGTATGCAATCGGCTCAGTCAAAAATGTGCCCAATTGACAGATGAGTTTTAAAAATGCATCCTCATCCTGACTTGTCAATCTGTATGGACTGTCGACGCGATTTTTTCTTTTGTTTCATATCCCGAATTGCTAACAACGTTCTTTCATTCGTAACACAAAGTAACGAACTGAAAACGAAATTGAAATTTCCAATTCCCCGTCTATTTCCTGGTAAAACAGGCAGTTTTCTATTCCATCTCTCAAAACCCAGCGTCCGTCGGCCGATGCCGGGCTGTCTCGCTCATGACGCGACGGTATTGGGGAGCCACCGAAAATGAGAAGCAAAAGAAAACATACACTTTTTGACGTTTCAATATGCACTCATCTGCGACGACGATCGAAACTGGTTAATTAACATTACACCGCAAAGATACAGCAGGAAACGTACGAAAACCAACGTTACTTTCAGAAAAGATGGGGTCCACAATGACATTCATAATTAAATTTTAGAAAACGGGAATGACTTTTAAAAGCCCTTGGTCTTGATAAAAAAAGTTGTTGAATTCCCGAACGTAATATAACAAGCTCGCACTTGACTCGCGGTATTTATAAACGTCAATCACATCTGTCAAAAGTGACAGTAGTCAAATCCCTGCGCGGTAATAACGTCGTAGGACGTTCGGTACATTCTGAATTTGAAAAACACACGTTCGGGTGTTGGAGCGCGTGCTCGATTCGCCGATTAGTGTTATTTTTGAGAATGGAATCGGAGATCGTGTCGCCTTCGGGTGTGCCCGCCCACAAGATGGCTGCGCTAATCACCCGACGCGTTCGCGGGAAACACAACTGAATGATATACAATTTTATTGATGCGATATGTTATTACCGAGCCAAACCTGTAATTACTAGCGAGCTTTATGCGTGGGAAGGGATTAGAAAAAATATGTTTCGAGTCACTTTTGACTCGTGCTCTGTAATTGTTCGGCCATTCATGTGAGCGACTTTGTAAGAGATTGTTTTCTAATTTGTGCTTTTGTTTTGTTCACATAATAACGTGGGTTGTTTGTTAGTAGATAGAGCTATGATTATTTTAATTGAATCGCGATGCTAATCTTTCACATTGCCCGAAGTTGTTAGCTGTTGACTCATGATCCGAATTTCTTTCACAAAAGAGATTTTAGAACCATTGCCTGTAACTCATAACCTCCTTGGTTTTGTAACGAAGCCAATTACTTTAATCCAACCCAGTCTTCTATTAAACTATTGTACAAAATAACCCTTTACTGCTCATCCACTTCTATTAATTAAATAATTACGACAGAACACAAGTCCGTTCGTCTCCAGTCATTACTTATTCTAGACCCGGTTCCGATCCGGGCGATCGGGTCTATCCGGCTGATTTATCGGGTGTCAGGCAAGGCTCACCGCACACTGGACACGGACGGCTCTGGCGTCTTAGAATAGGAGATTACTGTGTTTGATTTGTCACACTCGTGTTGATACGAGTCATTTTGGTTGTTACGGGTGTTGGGTCGGAGTTTAGGGTTAAAGGAGGATAGTTTCAAGTCTCAGTGAGTAGGTTTGTTTGACAACCTGGAGAGTAACGAGAAAGTAGGATTAACTTCGTTGCAGTCCTGAGCTTCTTTAACTTCAACATCATACAAGTCGATGTTGTGTTTCGTCAATGATGTTGACTTTCCTTTCATCAAGTATTTACATAGTCTTGTAATAATTGGTCTCAACATCTTCACATCACTGTGAACTTTAACTAGCTCACAAATTTACCAAAACACTATCATTATCCATTGCCCCACACCCAGTCAAAAACCTCTGCCCACCAATTACTGACTTTTAACGTAAAACAGGACCTTTGGGACCCCTGGTTCCCATTACTTCTTCTGTCCAATTTGGCGACACGAGTGGTCGTGTGCAAGGGCGGGCGCTCCGCCCCTTGCCTCGGGCTCCGCTGACGACACAGCATTGGCGTGGCTCGGCGATTTGTCGGCGCGGCTCGAGGCTTGTTCCTTCACACTTGTATGTGCGACACGGGCAGAAATGTTCGGTAGTTTGACCCAAGTTTGACCTGTATGTTTTGGGATTTGAGGGGCTGTCTTCCTTGTAAGCTGAGCTTTTGTAAGGTGTTCAGACAGACAACCTGGACAATGATAACGATGGTAGAGAATTAAAAATGTATTGGATTGCCAAGCAACCGAAAGGTTATATCATTATTTTGGACTGTCTTCCTTGTAAGCTGAGTTTTTATGTTCAGTCACAGGGCTCAATTAAATAAATTGACATTCTGTAAACGATTTTGGTGATAGATAAATCAAAATGTGTTGTTGGATTGACATAAGCTGTCGAAAAACTTTGTTAATCCTGTCGAAATTCGATGATGTACGAAACGAAATGAGAGCGACGGCTACTTGACTAGGCCCCCAGGTTGCAGGTTGATTTCAAATTAATATCCGGGGTTGGAGAAAGTTTTCAATTGAACTCTAGATAAATCAGTCTATGAAATCAGGTCTTTGAACTTCACTCTCATCCAGCTCCTTGCAATATAACAAGAAAACTTAAAAGTATTCGAGTAAACATCCGCCATAACTGCAAGTTACCAAGGCATCAACAACGCCAGGAGTTGTGCGCACAACAGCTATGTACTAGGCAAACATAGGGCGTTGGCGGCGTGCAAATATTTGCGGCGCCGCGGGGCGCGGCTCCCCGCCTCTTCGAGATAGCGCTGTGTTCTACTTGCTATATCTTATGTAATCCTGGTAGGCATGATGTTGTGCACGTCTTGCTCTCCTGGTATTTTTTTGTAATAATAATCTTTAACTTAGGACTTGGGGATAAGTCAAAGATTGAAGAGGAAAATGTCAATGAAAAAATAGAAATGAAGACGATAAGTCGTCTGATTGTGCTCAAAGTAGAACGTGACAACACTCTAAATAGTAGATTACACAACAAGTGAAAAAAAGAGAATTTAACTCGAGGGACTAAGTTGGATTCCAAGAGCAGCGAAGGATTCTAGAGTAGAATCCTGAGCGGAGCGAGGGATACAAGAACCGAGATGAATTTTTTTTCACGAGTTACTCTGCACTCTACTTTTACCATTGACTGCGAGAAAATAAATAGAAATATAGTACTTATATTTCTCGTGGGTTAATTATACCAGCCACTCAATCGATCTTCAAGGTTAAGCCGCGCTTACCAAGGTAGGTCTGTGGATGGGTGACCATTAATTAATTCGTTACATACCGAGTTTTCTCCGTGCCTCGGAAAAAACATAAATCCGTTGGCCCCGGCTGTCATTTGTAGTTCTTTGACAGTCGTTACCTACAGGAAGAAGAAAGCCTTACAACCAGTCAAGGTGTACCGAATTACCCACCCAGTACTAAATGGTTTGTGAAGGTCACATAGGCAGTCGCTCCATGTAAAATACTGATATTCAGCTGCATACGATTAGACTGGAAGTCGACCAATAAAGTTGGGATAAGTCTACGTAGATTTGACTTTATTTATTTTATTTACATTTTATTATATAATTTAAAAATAATCGGTAATAAGAGAACAAATGATTAAATAAAAACATTAATTTATACTGAAATTAGAACAATTTTTGAAATTCAGTGTTATATTCTGCTCGGCACGTTTTATTATTTATTATATTTTTTCTTAATTCGTGCTTGTAAAAGTGAGTTTAATTCACTGTTATCTATAAATCAAATGCCCTTTTTCGAGTGGCAATGGTAAAAAAGTTATTTGAGTCGTTCGAATCTGGCAACAATTGCACAGAAAAACGCCACGTAATCGAGAATAAGACCTTTTGACCAACATTCCAAAACATACTCAAACCACCCTTAAATAACGTTATATCCCATAATTCAGTCAACACAAATGACATTCAAACAGTTCGACAATCGCGCGTGAACTGCGCTTACGCACACTACGCATCACACGTCATGCTCGTAAAATAAAGCTGCATCCACATCTATAACTCACACAGAGCGGGCGACATGCAGGCGGGCGAGACCGCGCGATGATTTACACCACATCGATATCTGTTAGATATGAAATTTGTCAAGCGGCGTTCGCGATATCGCCTGTTTATGCGGCCCGGTGCGCCACGGATATGCTGCGTGCAGTGTGGTACCGGCTTTATGGAGACAGACAGATTTAGAAACGAACGTGTGATTAAGTTTATCTGAAAGTAACTTATAATGATAGCAGGAGGATAGGGTTCGATTATTGGAGACGATTCAGGGTGGCTTATCTGGGCCCCGTCTGTGTTGGTGATGTAGACCCTGGCTGGGCTATAAAATGTAGCTAGACGACAAACAGAAGCGTTGTTGGCTCCTGTTTGATAATACAGATTTCTTGTACCTCGAAACGACGAACCTTTCTTGTCTTCTAATCGAACCTAGAAAAAGATGTTCTTCATAAAAAAAAAATACAAAAATAATTATTCGAAATTACATTTTACACCTTCCGTTTCGTATAAAAGTTAATTCAAGCATTGTATTTCAATAATCCACTGGGCACATCAAACACAAATTACTGCTAGTATCTATAAAAACCTCATGTAATCGATACTAAACCATAGACACGTATATTGGCTCACACCGCAGCCCTATAATGCATGTTTTATCTCACATAACGCGCTATCGAGTGTGTAAATGCAACGACCGGTATATTTTCGATCCGATTCATTCGAATCAGAATCGAATGGACTCGATTATTATTTATTCGCTCGCGGCACTAATCAATGCGCGACACGCGCTTAATTTATGCAACCGATTCGTTACGGATCGGTTCGTTTTTAGTTGTATTTTTATTTAGACGATTTTTAATTTGAGTGTGGTTTTAGTCGATTTTAATGTGGTGGTTATTTTTATGACATGCGTTTTGACAGCAACGTTTTTTATTCTATTTTAGAGCCTGTGAGACTGTGTGTTTTGTGCCTTGTTTCACTTAAAACTTTTTTGGCTCAGGAATTCGTGGCGTAATTAAGCAAAATTTGAGAGTACTAAATTAATGTCAATCTCCCGTTTTGTCGGTCTACAATCTAAGCCTGGTATCGCCTGTGACGGAGGCACAATAGCCTGCTTCGAGCGTCACTTTTTGCCAACCCTACCGTTATTTATTGCTTCGAGTCGCATGCAAAACAGACTGAATTGACGCACAATAGGGTTGCCACGCTACACTTTTCGGGGAATATTTTCTACGAATATTTTTACTAACTTTATGACGTATTTTTTTTGTAGCATTACTGGTAAATACTTAAATTTCCTTTTCGCTTATCGTATCAGTCTATGTGATCGCGACAATCTTCACAACTTTGCATCCGATTTTGTTGCGTATTAACCATATACGGGGTGGAAGGGACTATAACGCGAAAACGGTTACCACGTATTCAGTACATCATTTTGAGCCCCCGGACATAGAAATATTTCATCGGTTCTTTAAAAAAAATCAGCTGTTCCATACATTTTGACCGTGTATTGCACTTTTGCAAGAAACAACCGATTTTTTTTTTAATATTCAGGAATGTTTATGTGTATAGCACGTCAATATTAAAGTTACATTTTAATAAAGAAATAAAATAACTAATTTTAAAATAAATCAACTAAGTATCGATAAAAGACATTGATACCACTTAAGATACATCTTGGAATATCATTATCGGCATCCTCATTTAATCAGATAACCGCGCAATTTATTATTATTTAGTTGTGACTTCTATCAATGTAAAAACATTGGTATTCAGTTAAGTCTATTCAGAGTTTCAGACTAAAAGTTTGACCTTAACAAAACTGGGAAAGTAAGTATTATTTTTGGTCACGATGTAACCGCAGACTTTAGTGACATACGACTATTTTTTAAATTAAATACAATGAAATCTTTGGACACTTGAACATCTCATCCTATGGTGACACCATAGTCCATGTTACAAGTGTTTGGCTGTTCCCTTACCGATGGGACACTTTGACATCATAATATCCTGATTTACCAGAAATCTGCACGTCAAAGGAATTTATTCGCTCTTTCTATTTGCTGTACGTTTTGGGCTTCCATAATTTGGATAGCCAACAACACGTTAAGACGAAGATACCTATAGAAGAGACTGATTATGTGATCTCCCACTACTCAATTTATTATAATAAGATGCTTTTAAGTTTTAACCCTAAAATGCCACAGGATGATTTCAAAGGACATTGAGTTCAGGGACATCCCTAGGACCTGAGAGCATCCTCCGAGCACCTCATGAATATTACTTCTTTTTACATTTACTTCACATTTATTGGCAACCGTTTGAGCTCACCGCCTGCCCAGGCGCACATGCACTATTATTTCCTACAGTCATGAAGCCTATCACACACAACTTTCAGCCCTACACCATCCAGACAAAGTCCTAAATTGAGTGAGTTGCCGCAGCAGCTTGGTCTACATACTTCTTTTTCTTAATTTTTAATGATACGGCCTCTTTTGATGTCCCGATTGATATGCAAAACTCTTTATTGTTTTACTTTTGTAGTAAGAGTGTGCCCAAACATAGTGTTGGGAACAGAACTGTCTTATTGTATAGAATTAATGGTTGATTTTAAACGGATATGTATTTATGGGGGAATCTTTGCTTCAGCTGAAGTTAGCAGACGGCTAGAGACATCTGTCATTTATTCCGCTGGTGTTCAAATCTCAACTGGCTGCATAACTTTATTGTTATTTGTTAGGTACTGTTAATCTAAATCCCTGACAATTTAAGACCGCTCCATTCCTCTCAAGCTAAATTAGTCACAAAACAAAGCATCACTGAGACAATTTAACACTATGGCCCACAATCTAACATACGTCACCTATTGTCCCAATTCCATCATTGTGAGACAGGTTAGTACCTGTTAACATAGCCCGCTAGGAGTTAGAACGCACCTATCTCATTTCCTAGCCCAGTTGCGGCTTCCGAACGGCCGTCAGCGCGGACTCTTCCGGCTCCACAGATTAGTATCGATGCCATTTACCGTCTCACTAGCGCATTGTTGGTATTGCGATTCACGTGTATAATGGCGGCGGCGTTCTAGCGAAAATTCGATTTTCAATTTTCGGTGCCTATGTTTTAATTTAGTTGATGTTGAAGGTTTTTAAGGCAGTGAAAGGATTGATTATCAATTTTTTTAATCGACCATTTTTTTCGAGTTTGACAAATATTGGGCACTTGAAGGTTAACGGATACCTACGAGTAAAATTACAATTTTTAAACGGTCCTAAATTGGAATGACAACAAGCATAAAATATTAGTTGCATCGAAATATGAATCCTCACTATAATTTAATATTATAACTGTCATCGTTCATTGCATCACACCAAATAGAGGAAATACATCAAGCACATTAGAGTCAGCATTTCGAAACGTGGCTAAAAACTATTTTTGTTTTCACATTGGACGGTAGCTGTCCATTAAAGATCTGCATAATTTAGGTGCTATCCTGTCGCGGTAGCTCCGGATAGGGCACTTGAATACTTTATGACATTGAATCGCTCGCTACGTAAAAATGGTGTAACGCCACTTGGAAAATTGACAGGTGTCTTTCAATTAGTACTGCTCGTTCCCATTTTAGTACTAAAAGAGAATTAGTCGATTATTTTAGTCGATAGTTTTTAGGATTTAGTACGTTTCATTTTGCATGGACATATGTTAGAATCAATCAGTTTTGTTGCGTTTTTTACGCGGCAGCTGCAATGAAACGTGAATTATTTTGTGTGACAGATTTGATTTTTCGGTTATAGGTTCTAAAACTGTGTTTGTGTCAAATATTTTTATGCTTTTGCATCTCTATAATCTCGCACTTTTGCAGCGCAACTGACGCAACTAAAACACGAAAGCCATCAATCTTTCCTCGCGAAAAAAGAAGAAAAAAAGTGAACTACAGAAAATATTTCACATTTAAAACGACAATGTATCGCCGGCCCTCGTGTTCGCACATAAACAAAACATAAAATAAATAAACAAGGAGACACGTCGGTTAGAAAACAGAAGGACTGGGAGGGTTGTGATAGTGCTATCCATCACACGGTCACACATCTCTTCGATAGGGTTAGGGCCACCTCCGTACCTTTATGCGTCCCTGGTGGGACATAAAGGCCCCGTACTAGGGGTCCATAGTTTTTTGACGTCTATTTGTGGTCGGTTCCTGCCCTCTAACGACTTTTGCTTGTAAACTATGCTTAAAATAGCTTTGTGTGTAGTGTTGTATTAAAATGTCAGGGATTTTGTTTTGCGGAGCATCAGATGGGCTTTAAAATGTAATTGAAATGGGGTTATGACAGATGTGACTGTTAATAGTAGTCTAAACTGTAATAAATATTCGATGTTTCTTTTTTCGATTCAATTTTGCTCTATGGCAACATATTTCTTTTTTTAACGTAAAAAATAAGCTCAGTGAAAGGATTGTCAAACTCATTTCACCAGCTACTTTACATAACCTAAATGTACCTCAAAAAAAAGTTACTCGCGTTCTTTTTGACGCGCGGAAGCGGAGCGTGCATAATTTAAAGCTCAATCCGTGGATGTCACGTCGTTGTGCCGAAAAATTTAATCCATCACATGTTTCGCATTCACTCTTTGCCGCGAAACCGTCTCTTCGGTAACTAAGGAACGTCTGGAATGGGATCGACTATTTAGATCCTCAAGCCTTTTTGAGGTAAAAAAGAAGCTTTGAGAAGTCGAAACTGATAACTAATGCTGCTTTTAATCTCTATTTTGACATTGAACTATCGCACCAACTAACCGACTTAAACAACTGTCAAGTAACAACACTAAAAGGAAATACGCTATCAATAAACAATATACTAAAAGCTGTCAAACTTTTTACGTCTCCATCAGCTCGCCGAAATGCCTCGACATCCCCCAAGATAACCCGAGGTTCCTTCGAGACGGAGCTATGATTTTTATTTTTACGACATTTCCGGAAATCACCGGGGCCCGTGAATATATTATTATCATTGTTATGGCAACACTGGAGTCTGGGAAAATTGTAAAATACTCCATACACTTTTCCCTCGCACAAGAATTATGCTTGTAGACGCATATCATTAGGGAATTTCGGTTTTCTGAAGCCGCGATCGAGTGAATATTTTAGTGAGGTGTTTTTCACGTTTTTTGATGTAACTTTTTTGTGTTTATTTTGGATCGGTTTATGAAAGTGTAAAGGACTGTTATAGTAAATAAGTAAAAAGACTCAAATTGTTTCCGTTTTTGGTAACGTACTTAATCAGATATAATTTATCCATGGAATGAAATACACATCTGACAGTTTTTGTGTGGATAAAATTCAATATTATTCCGTGGATAAAGATATCTAGCGTTAGAGAAGTCGGGCCTTTTGCAGTAAAGCACCTTTACACACAAGTTATTTTTTAATCAAACTCTGTGACAGACTAAATCGATAAAAGAGTAGATAGAAAAAGATTACATATTCTGCAACCAATAAGAGAATGTTTCTAACGAACTTTAAATACTTCATTCGAACTGTATAGTTAACTAACTTTTTATATTAAATATACTCCTTTTTGTGATTCTGTATAAACAAAAAATAATGTACCAACAGAAAATCAAGACATTATTCAACTTTAATTCGGCAAAAGTCGTTTTTTCGTTGTATTTCGCGCTCAGAGTCCCTCAACGCGTATTTACATATTCTCATTCGCTCACCCCATAGATTTAGGTGCCAACAAATGGATTGTTTTGCCTCCACATAGCGAAACAAAATTTATAGTAGCGAGAGCGGATTTTTCGAAGCTAGCCCTTTTTTTCGCAAAGAAGTGGCAGGGTTGGCGACGCGATCGTATTAAAAAAAATATATTATTAATAAAATATGTGTAATATGTTTTTTGTACTCTATATTGACTTCTGGTTTCCAATTGAGTGAAATAGTTGAAACAACATTTTTTTATCGATTACACTTTCTGCAAAATACTTTGCAAGTTGTCTTTGAGAGTCGAATTTTTGGCAAGTAGTTTTATTCTTACCACAAAAATATGAAAATTGTCAGTTTCTTTAATAAAAAGCACCAAAATATCGCTAAGCACGCTACTTTCTAACTCAAAACCGTGACCCTAAAGTCTTTTCTCTCGATTCTGGATTTATCGGCAACTTATGGCGGGTATAATCGCGATTTTAATGCGTTCCCGTGATTTACGGCGGGCAACACTGGATGAGAAGCGAACGGGATTGCTTTCGCGAAATTTGATATCTCTATAGTGTTTATGAGGCCCTGGTGCATACGGTTGAAAACAATATATTGAGATGGTTGCAGTTTTTCTTATTTGCTTGTAAGATTGGTGACTAAGGTGGCTTGTTCTTTTCGATTTTGGCAATATTATACGACCTTATAAAAGTCTTATAATATTGGACTTATGGATTTTTGGACGAGGAGAAATATTCGGAGTCGATGTAACCTTCAGTAATTAGATAGCAACCTATAAGTAGATGAAGATGCATACTTTAAACCTGACTTAACTGATAACGAGATGTTTTATGATACAGAAAATTTGCTTTCAGAATATACTTATTTTGAAAATGTTTTTCAAAACTACGGATTGAACCAACTTTCTTTTCAAGGACTTCACAAACACGATGTCTAAATAATTCATAAGAACTAAACAAAAAAGGTTTTCTTAATCTTTCGATTGAAAATCAATTACTTTCTTTCTTACCCTGCAGGCACAAAAAGCAGTCTCAGATATAACATTGAATCTTTGACAATCCCGTTATCCGAAACCTCTGCTTATCATATTTCGGTTTTTGTATCCACCTTAATGGTTCCCATAAATTTTTGATATCCGCTTTTTGTAGTGCAACCGAAAAAGCCGTTCGATTGTATGTTTTTTTTTGGATTTTACTACAGGTCAAAAGAATTGCTTCTTGTACCAAAAAAATCGTCAAAAATAAATTAACCATGATGAAACAACAAATTTGCAATATAATTAAAAACTACCTTTTGCCAACGGATGCGAGTGCGCATGGATATTGAAAATTATCCCACGGGAACCTACTAGTTCATCATCATCATCATTTCAGCCCGGAATCACCCATTGCTTGGTCTATACCAAGCCTCCCCTGTCTTCTGTCATTCTTCCCTGTTTTGTGTGGCCCTTATCCATATGTTTCTAGCGATTTTGGTACGTACTAGATAAAAATATATTCTGTAAAGTATTTGTATGCCAAAATTTATCAAAATTCGTTCAATTATTAAGGCGTTAAAAAATAACAGACTCATTTATAAATATGGATAAACAAAGAAATACACCAGCTATGTACTAAAGCAATTTATACGAAGCTCTAACAACGCTCACGACTATCATCAAATACCAATCAAGGAATCCAATTCTAACTGCACCTTAGCTGCGGAAACAACATTAATTTCATCTTGTAATACATCGGAATTATTCGAAATATCGATTAATCGGCCGCCAAGATAGAATAAACACAGCGTCGAACAAACAAACATACAGACCTAACATCCTGAACATACGTGCATTAGGAATGCATTAGTGCAATTCGACAATAGCCAAACACCCGTTATTGTAATAATAAACTTAGGTGCGCAGGAGTTTGTGGACCTACCGCGCATTTTAGGCTGGGATACACTGAACTCACTTGCCTTGAAGAATGGCTGTAACTAGGGAATGCAATCTCGTACGAGATTTCCGCCTAGCGAGATCTCGCGAGACTCAAAACCCAGTCTCGCGAGATCTCGCAAATTACGGGATCTCGCGAGATTGAGAGAATCGCAATTAAAACATATGCAAATGCTTGTTTTAAGAACTAGTAATTGACATGATATGTAATTAAATAGAAACTGCGTTGCTTAGTTATAAAAATAATGTAAGTTTTATTTTAAAAATCAACAGAGTACTTATTATTTTGTCTCTAACTCTAATAACATTTGTTTATGTCTATAATTATTATAGTAGGTATAATAATTATAGACATAAACAAATGTGTAGCTAATCAGTTCAAATTCTTACAATGTTGGTAACAAAACAATAATTATCTATATTTAGTCCTTTGTAAATTATTACTTTAGTTTCAATAATCAAGAGTAATAGGGACATTACTTATGGTAAATAAATACAACAAAACAAAAACTTAACTTCACAAGTTGTTAAATAAATGTTGTGAGATCGTATAAAAAAAGTTTAAAGTAGAAGTCAGATGAAGTTATCAAGGTACGGAAAGGCAAGTTAGTTTGTCTGAAAATGGCTTCTCAAAAAACACATCATGTCGAGAGTATCATCTGACAGACGACTTCTGATTTTGCATGCCAATGTCGATCTCGTTATCTCGCGAGATCTCGTACGAAATTTGACGAGATACAATCTCGTAAAATATGGCCGGGATCTCGCGAGATCGGGATCTCGGCGAGACGAGATTGCATTCCCTAGCTGTAACAACACTTTATGGAAATGTACACGCATGGTGCAAATATAATTTCGCTAATGATGATATTGGTGAATGAAAGTGCAGCATCTAAGATTGTGTGAGCAGTAATGAGATGAGACGTAATTATGCTGTGTGCATTATCGTCAAAAAGTTGAGTAGAATGTGGATGGGTATTAGAGTAGAGAAAGACCACTGAAACAGAGGATGGACTGTGTGAAGGATTATAATTATGGCAAGAAAGGAGGTGTTTGATGAGATGACGAGCAATAGAGAAGTATGGAAGAAAAAGATATGCTGCGTCGACTCCAAATAAATTGGGATGGAGAATGATGATTATCGTCAAAAACTAAGTTCTGAAGGGTATGCATCAATGAGCGGAGTTCGCGTTACTGAATTTTGGGCCAAAATTTTGAAGTTTTTTGCCGTCGACACGTTATGAAGATGATGCAAAACTATTAGCAATATTTGCAGAATTCAGTGCAAAGATCTTCCATATTGCTGGGTTTTAGTGAGTAACTTGGTGTAGAGATAAAGAAGGTGTACCCCATACCCATTAGTGGCTTCATTAAACTGATGCGACGTTGTAAATAATATCAACATTTTCAAACAAACTCGGTTCTCTCACCAGAGTAATCTTATTTTAAGCAAAGCGCTCGTTGTGCTCCCATCTTTAACCTGCGCATGCGTCTCAGACAGTCAGTTTACTTTAACTGATGCATTCTTACAACACTTGGAAAAATTGAAACGTAAATATTGTTTTAATAGACCAATCAGATAGCGTTGCAAATATTAATTCTTATTATGAACTAGCTTTAGGGAGTATTCGTTCAAAATCATCTGAGAACTAGTCTTACCAAGGGGTATCGTTTTACCCAGTATCTATGTAATTACTGGGTAACACAATACCGAGGTCAGATAGGCAGTCACTCCATGCAAGAGCCAAAATTGTTTCTTTTTTTATCTTACTTGGTGTACATCTAAAAGGATCGACCAGGGACTCAAACCGACAATATCTTAATAATTTAACCTACACACATTTCTCAGTTACCAAGGCGGGATAAAACGTAGGAGGTCTCACGGGGCGCGAAGCTCTCTAGTTGCACGCCAAAAACCAATAACATTAGGATGGTACGTGTTGCGTGTTTCTGTCGCCCTGGTAGCTTTTTGTATGAACGCTGGTATACCAGGATGAATAAATAATGTAATTTGCTCTCTATATCGGTAAAGAACAATTTTCGGGTTGAAAATGATGAAAATACACAAACACCGTCTAACGTTAGAAAATATTTTTATTATCTTGAATTTATTAGCTAATCTTAAGCCCCTAAATATACAGAGACTAGCAAAACAACAAACCTAACGAAATGTTTTCCGAAGTTCGGAACGGAATAAACAAATTAATAAAAAATAAACCCCCAGAAGCTTATTATAAAGCCCTAAATAAAACTAAACTACGCTTGAATAAAGATAAAAAAAGAAAGAAACAACAAATTGAATTGACAACAATACATCAAAATAATTCACAACCCAGCTTTCCACCATTCAATAGAAAAACAATTCTTTTCCCGAAATAATCCTTAAAATGCTCTCAAAATCTAATTGTACACAATCGGGGAAACTGAGGCCGATTTAATTAAAGTCAATTTAGATTTGTTCGTCCGTAATTGGATGTTCACAAATTCTATTTGTATCCGATTCGTTTTGTTCAAGTGTGTTTTTCTTTGTTACAGCACCCGTACCCTTCTGAAGACCAAAAGAAACAATTAGCACAAGATACAGGGTTAACGATACTACAAGTTAATAATTGGTAAGTTTTAGATTTAATATATTTTCCACTATCTTTACTTTTTCCGAAAAAAAAAAACAATTTGTACTAAACGAACATGATGACATCAATTCGAAAAAATCTCCTACATTGTCAATTTGGGGGAAAACTGCAAGAGGCCTGAAGAAAAGTTCCATAAACATTTTATTTGGTAGTTTTCAAGATCATGTCTCATATTACAGAGACAGACAACATTGACGAATACTGGGCAATTTTCCAGGTGTTCACTTTTAGGCTGTGTTGGTTAGTACGTACTTAAAAACAGACCCTAGGGTAAACTATCTTTAAACTGAAGAAACTTACTCATTCGTTTTAGCGGTGTTTTAAAAGGAGTTAATCTATTCGATAAATCGACCTTTCGATCTTTTGATCTATTCGATTTATAATCGATTCGATAGTGCTATAATAGGTTTCCTATCATGGCATATTGCATATTTCAGCACACACAGAAATTCGGAACACCTTTGACGAATGTTTAGCTACTGAAAGTTTATCTGGTCTTGAGAACCTGGGCATTAGTCAAAGAACATCATCATCTACCTGCCCATAACCATACTAAGACAGACGACTCCCTTCCATCATTTTGTTACAGGCGCTACTTTTAAATTTCCTCTTAAATGCTCAGAAATGAGCATTTAATATATATACTTTATCCATTTTAGTCATTCCATTCCATCTCATTCTCATCTCTGCTACATGCAATCTTTTTTCATCCGTCTACTTCACTGCCCAGCAACATAATCATCATAATATAACCTTCCCACTGCTGGGATATAGGCCTAGGCATTTCTCTTTGAGGGGATGTGAACCACTATCCACCAAGCCGGCCCAGTACGGGTTGGTAGATATCTATACATCCACACAAATAAATAAAATTGAAGTGTTTTTTTTTTTTTTTTTTTTGGGGGTGAGAAATCATCAAATGACTCCTCCCGCTCTGGGCGGAGCGGAAGGGAGTGTCAGACTCTTACTGACTAAAAAACACCCATGTTCCTTCATTGGCCCTTTATGTTCCAGGGCCGCGGTATCTCTTTCGAACAGTCCCGCAGCCCTGGAAATTGAAGTGTCTGTTTGTAATACTAAAATAACAGCTTTTTACTGAATGTATATGAAAGTTTGTCTGTCCGTTTGTCCCGGCTAATCCGAAACGAAATGTCCGAAACGGCTGGACCGATTTTGACAGGACTTTTACCGGTAAATAGCTGATGTCATAAGGAGTAACTAAAGCTACTTTTATTTTGGAATAAGAAATAGAGTTGCGTGCAAAAAAATGAAAACCCTTGAAATTGGTAACAAAATTCGATTCAAAAAGGAAAGTAATATTTTTATAATAATTTTACGCGAACAAAGATCGCGGGTAATAGCTAGTTAGTCAAATAAATCTTTCAAAATTACTAATGATATCTTCGCACATCCCACTGTTGGTTCTTGTCTCATAAAATGAACAATCTAGCCCATTTCGGTCCGAGATTGGAAACATGGGCTATTTGTCCAACGTTTTATTATTGCTCCAAGGAGACTTGTAGCGTTGGCAGCAAACTCCCACATAAACTAGTCGTGATGCAGTTGTTTTGTTATGTCTGACCATATGTTCAATTAGGATGATGATCGATAAGTATTTTTTTTCGGAATTCATTCCGAAATTAGTAAAAAATAGTGCATTTTCGGAAAAAAAAACGTCTGTTTGTCTGGTGTAGCTTGATTTGATTGATTGATTTGTATGCTAGAATTAGAATGTATGAACTATGGTAGAAGTTAAAATTGAAATATCATTGAAAGACTGATGACAAAATATATTGGATAGGTACGAAATGTCTATACATAACAAATGTCTTAACTGTTAAAAAATGCAACTTTATTCAAAAAAGGTAATATTACGAACTGTCTCATAATATCAAAACCCTACGGATCTTTATGACCAATCCCATATTCAACAACGATACTGTCCAGCTATTATCTTTGCGATCAAAAATGCAAACATAACCACGTGAATTGACTAGTATACGTATTTATGCTTTCCAGCGAACATTATTAAGGCGAGGTGGGCGCAAATTTGAGTTTTTTAAAACCATCTGAGACAAAGAATATAGTGTTTAAAAATTTAAAAGAAATATATGTTATAGTTAAGGATCTTATCTAGTCACAGTCGCATTCAGTTGCAAGACTTGATGAACTTCACTCGATAGAAAAAAATCGCAAAGTTACCCCTTTTTGTAACTTTTTTTCAATATTATGACTAAATTACTGATGTTTTACATTTAATTTTTATACTAATTTAAAGAAACTAATTAGTTCTAGACAAAGTGGCAGAGTTTGATTTGATAACATTATTTTCTTAATTACTATGTTTTAAAATGAATTAAAAGCGTTCGCGGCGGCTCGGACAGGCCCGATTAGTCGCGCGCTGGCGCTTACCGACGACGGACCTGTGTCAGTTTTTTCCGCGACAATTTCGCGTACCATACCGTCTGTTTTTGACCAAGTTTATTATAATTGTTGCAAGTTATAATGGGCAATAAACAACGCAAGCGAAAAAAGTCGTGTAAAGCAATAAAAGTAACAAATAAAAAGAATGCACTCCAAAGACATGTCACAGTACAAATATATACAGTATTGTGACTCGGCCCTGTCTTTGAAATAATTACCTACAGCCGGGTGGTACGTACGCGATAGGGCTGCGCCGGGCCTATAGTAAATATTTTAATTTCATCTACTTAGTTGAGTTTCTTTCTAGTTTTGTGATTGTTAATATTATATTTTTATTAAAAAAAATGAAATTTGTTTGAATGAAATAGGAAGGTTCAATAAAAATACACTTATTGCAATTTACACAAAAACACATAAACAAATCAAAATTTTATCTTTACAGTTCTCGAACCTACTAATAGCGAACTGGCTGTTTATTTTCAATTAGTTACTCAGACTACCCAATTATGATTATTTTATATTCTTATATTTTATAGACAATTATTTCATTTATTAACAAAGCTCTAATTTATCGCTACTAGATAGTAACAAATTTTGATCATAGAAAAAATATTTCATAAAAGTCAAGTAATATTACTTATCCAACTGCATATTTCTATGCTGTGTCGCTAGGCAAGGTCACGCGAGTTCACGAACGCGCTGTGTCCACGAGAAGTATTTTGCGCGCAGCCTACAGCGCTAAATGCCTACTTGTGCAGGAATACCTCGCCTTAATTCTATTTTATACTGGGACCAGATCTGTGATCGTAAAATACTATATTTTAGATCGAATGCGCTTAAAATAATCAAGAAACTTCACCAGTGTAGGTTGAACTTCAGAGAAATCGAATTCAAAGGAAAATGAGCAAATTTTTCAAAGAAAACGCGAGGGTTGTGAGGTCTATGGAAGTGGTTGGTGAATGCGTCGGCTGTAAAATTTCAATGAGACTTAACAATTTAGTAGATTTGTTTTCTAAAAACACCAGAAAGGGATCCAACGAAACACACTTCTGAAGATTCAAAATCTATACTATCTAATATTAGTCCCAAAAAAACTTTCAATAAAAGCAATGCAATGCATAACAAGATTTCCGAATTATTTATTTTTTTCGGAAATTTTTAATCGAAGGTTTTAAACTAGGAAATCAAATGTGAAATTCTTTCTTTCTTAAAAGATTCCCATACCAATACTTCATATTATTTAATTATATTATTTACTTTCTAGCAACTCTTGTAGACGATGACTGTCTGATTCTAGTGACTGAGGCACAGCTTATTGTTAATGGATGATTTCTATTTAATACGACATGATAGACTCGACGAAAGCATTGGTTATACTGCTCGCGGTTATAAAAGTGAGACGATGTGGGAAAATTGTCGACATATTGCCTTTGTTTAGATTATTATAATTAATTAATTGCTAGTTGTAAATTGCTGAATAACTTATTAGGGTTTAAAAGTGCATCTGCGGACACCAGCCCGTTATACAATACAATACAATACAATATCACTTTCTTGTCCGTCTGTCTCAAGAGATTTTTCTCGTTGCGTTGTAAACCTTATTGTGTGAGCCATACTGCCTCTGCTATTGGCCGGGGTTTTCTCTTTATTCTGCCAGTTTTTTAGCCGTACACACATTTCGAAATCATATTTTTTTTTGTCTATTTACTCATTTATTATTCTTCCTAAGCCTTTTACCATTGCAAATAAAACTTTCTCCACTAGATATAGCTGTATGTTTCCAAATCGCCAATCGCTGTCACTATGACCGAGGATTGCCGCTAAAATTCCAACAATAACCCTTTAATATTGATTAGTATTCAAATGCTATGGCGTAAATCTATTGTAATGAGACGGACGAAGCGTGGAGGCGTGTTATGTTCAGCGCAGTGCATTCTTGTCTCGAATAGCAGTGGCGAAGGAATACGTGGATGTGGCAAGGAATATTTTTCGGAATTGTCGTTTTTTTTTTCGGAATTGTTGTTATCTGTGAATGTGCCAGTTTTATTTATCTCATTATGTACGTTGTAAATGTAATTAAAAATCATTTATTTTAGACCTATAAGTGTGACTGTTGTTTTTTAACTTTCGAAAGGGTTTTTTGTTAAGTTAATAATTACATAATTAAAAATGACTAATTTCTAAAGACAGTCGTCAAGTTTTTTTGGCATAGACCTCCACACCTTCTTAATAACTATTGTACCTCATCCAAAAAGCTGTAATTAACTCCTAACCTCCTAGTATGAAGACGGACGCTGACTGACGAGGTCATAGGTCGACGTTGAAGCGCCTTTGTCTATCACTGCGCCTATCCCGTTATGCGTTCCTGGTACCGCTACACAATTAAACCATGTAATTACGGGGTTTATTACACTGTCAAATAATGAGTGTTACCTGCTATTGAGTTATGACATCCTGGTACGTGATGTGATTTTGGGTTGACGTGCTCGTAAAAGTTGTTATTGCTACACCACGTTTAAGGAATTTAGGGTTTTATGTTATTTTAGTAGATAACCAAAATGGTTTCGTGCCTGTACACATTTGGCCATCATGGCTCCTTCATCTTTCATCATGAAGTCACTGCTGTCAATTTATGAACTAACATAAAAAACGTAACATATTCAGTAACGTTTCCAGTTGCCCACTATTGAAATATAGGCCTTTCAGTGGTCCCCACCACATAAAGGTTGATATGGGTCATAATCAACCACGTGGGCCCAGTGTGGGTTGGTGGAGAGCTAATTTAAATTAAATCATAAACATCAAACCACAGCCTTCATAAGTGTAAATAAACTTGTAAAGCGTTTACAAAGTTAAAACCCCAATTACACTAATCGTTAGTAAAAAAGTCTACCAGGGCTACAGAGTAAACGAGAGAGTCATTTTTGGCAGTAAACCCATTAGGAAGGGTTCTCGTAAGCGGGTTGTGTGAACAGGTGTGTAGCCAGCTTTATTGCTCGTGTAGGGGGGATATGCAGTAAGCGATGTTGAAGACTAGTGCTGTTATTTATGCTAGTGATTTGGCTAAAAGGGTTATGAATTTTGCTGGTTAGAAAGGTCAAAAGCTTTTTGGTGCATGTACTTTGTGCAATTTTGGAGAAGAATCTTCTACTGTTTCGTATCACCTTTCAATCTCTCTTATTACAGTCGAATATTAAATTTTGATGATAATTTAATTTGCACTCAGTAAGTGATAAGCTCCTCTAATACCATCTTATAATATTCTGCATGATTTGTGAATTCATCATCGGTCCATATTTTCACATTTAACATAGGGACATTCCCAATGACATGCAAAATGTAGCTACTCTCCAAAACGATGACACATCACAATTTCCTCCCTGTCCCACATTTCCATCACTCGTGGTCGCACCACAGGACCTCTCGAGAGCGATACTGTGTAAATATTACATTGGCTCGTTCACTTCTACGATTAATGTCACCCTAGTACCAAATGAACTATGGATGATTATCAATTAATGTTTGTAACTGAAGAAGATCTTGTATGTAACCCTGATCATCACGCGTTTTTATGAAGAATTGTTTGCGAAAAAAGAAAACCCAATTTATTTATGTTAAAAAACAAAATTAACCTAAACGTTTTAAAAGCGCAAATCCGATAATTAAATGGAAAACAGAAAGGGAATCCCATCCGTCTCCAGAGAGATACGTAAAGGAAATTTAAAATTCAAATAGTCGCACGCCTTATCAATTACAAGTACCAGTATCGCAACAATAACGGACGGTGACAATTCCTCGTTCAGCCGTTCTTAGGCGAATTTGCATCTTCATACAATCGCAATTAGGGGCGCGCGCATTAATTCGGGAAGTCCCAGTGGCGCGGTGGTGCCCGCCGTTTCAATTTGATGGAGCTCGAATACAACCTTGTAATGCTAAGCTAATGTAATTATGGGACATTTGCATCAATGTTATGTGCGCCTGGTGGGCTAGCAGTTACTTTCAATATACTATTGGAATAAATTTCGTCGGTGTTTATCGTAATTCGCTCATTAGGTGATAAAAGCTGGTTTTCTTATCCCTTAAAGCTTCGCATCATGGCTGTTTCTTGGGTAATTTTCTTGGATAGTGAGAAGCTGGCACCATATTAATTACTACTGTAATTTAGACACCGTCTAATGTGGTCGTTTGTTTTTATGTATGGCAGAAAAAGGTGAGGGTTGTCCCTCTGTCCCACAACAGGTTTCCTAACCAATTTTGACGGGTGATTCTGTTTGAACCATAATACCAAACTATTTCCTCAAAGTTCGGCTTTGGAGTTTATAAATTAGCACGTACAAAAGCACTCAAGTTTTTGAGTACACTACATTATTCCCATTTCTTCCTCTTTGTAAGTCACACGCCTACATTGCTTATCCTCCAAGGCAAAACTACGTGATGATACCGCATACATTTCTAAACGAATTCCTCCAGTTTGGTTCGTCTTCCAGCTCAGTTCATGTATTATTCCTAAGCCACGCCACCGTTAGCCTAGCATACTGAATTTGTTATCACATCTTAATATTTGTTCCGTGTTGTGTAACCTCCTGCCTCGGGCTGCGTCCCTGGTGAATGTGGGATTACAGATATACTTTTATTTTTCTATGCTGTCACCTAAATTGGTATGAATTTACAATGTTTTTGTTTCTCTTGCGGCTTTTCGGTTTATATTTATATGGTGCATGGAGCGAAGTGGTTTGGGACTAAGAGAGTCAGTCAGTTTATTAGAATTTCTGTGCAGAATCTCATCAATGACTAAATTCTTCTAGATCTGTCTTGCTAATTTTCCGATTCATCATCGTCAACCTGTTTTCAAGTCTGTTAGGGTCGGCTTACAGTCTCCGGGTACAGCTGAATACCAGCATTTTACGTGAAGCGTATACTTAAGTGACTTCCACAGCCCAGTTGTTAGATAATACGATAGACACCCCATGGTAAGATTGGCTGTCAAACTTCTTGGCTTCTGACTGCCAGTCGTAAGATCGTTAATTCTCCAAATTATACACCACTTTTCATTTCAAACCATACATTCTGACACTCAATAAGTTCGAAACCAAACTGCCCCATCCGAAAACACGCCCAGCATCTTTCCACCTAACTTTCCCTAAATATGTCACCCTTGCTGACCCACTCGTAACCCTTCCCATGCAGGCTACAAGGCTATAAGCAGCCCATAGCCCCATAGTCGTGGCCGTCAATACATCCACGATACGCGACGTGCCAACAAAAGGCCAGTCGCCACTAGAAATTGGATACTATGTCGGGACAATGGACGGGCTCTCTTACTATTAGGGCTGTTACGGTGTACCTAGCTTAAGGTGTTTATTTTAGGCAGTTGTGCAAGTATTTTGGTCAACAGCAGTTTTTCGGGGGCAATGAAAATCTCGCCATGATTTTTCACTGTAACTATTGAGCATAGTCTCTCTATCCTTTATGTCTTCTGACAAAACTGTTTTTTTTTCAAATTAACCAGATTATTTGCTGCTTTGCATACTTATAAAATGGTAAAGTAACTCTGTCTGTCGTTCAGTTAGTCTGAGTATCTGTTAGCTTTTCACACCTAATCGGCTGAATGAATTTCGCACACACACGTAGAATTTATGGGCTGAGTTAGGACATCGCATGCTTTTCTACCTTGGTGGTACGTTTTCGTGGGATAATTCAAGAGATTCATGCGGACGAAACCACAGGCAACAGCTAGTAAGAAATAATCATGAAATAACGAAACCCTACAAAAAACAACTGACGAATTAACAACACCTAAACACCAGTGCCATCCCTAGCTTCCTATCCTATAGTCCAGGAGACAGTGCACCGACGTCGCAACACTATAGATTAGCCGGTTCGAACCGGATTACATTTGATTAGTAGTCAATAGAGGGAGCTTATGTCGATTGGCCCGATAATTATTACTAAGCACGGGTGTAGGTACCTCCGGCGTCTAGCGTGGGTCTAATTACGGTCTAGTACTGTTTTATATGCGAAAGTGAATTTATATGTAGGTGTTTTTGGAATTAGAAGTCGTCTGGTTGTCATACTGATTAGATGGGTATGGCAATGTTGGGTTAATACAGGGAGTATCTACTTTGTCTAGTGTGTCGACTATTTTATAAATGCAGGGACATTTTCCAACGGTTGCATTTCAAAACAATTGAAAGCAGCAGTCCTAAAAGTGGCTAAACACTTGCCGAGGTTGGCCCTGGAAGGGTGATCAGAAAGTTGGTTAATTGGTTGGTCCCGGCTGTCGTTCGTTAGATCTTCGACAGTCGTTACAGCCAGCCAGAACCCCGAAAGTCTGACTACCAGTCTTTCCAAAGGGTGTCGTCATAGTCAGTCGTTCCATGCAAAATATTGGTTTTCAGCTACATCCGGCTGGACTGGAAGTCAAAAAAACCGGCAAAAGCTAGGTAGATGATGACTAGTATACTACTGTACTAGGCCAAATTAATACCCCGTATTATCGTCCCGAGCTACCTTTTATCAACTCGGGAAATCACAACCTCACCTCGCTAAAGAAAACACCCTCAACACGTTGAACAAATAAAGCAACAACAACATAGTTGAACATAACATTCAAGACAACATGTTGAGCAGCCATCACGCATTGAGGGATCTCGCATGGCTCGTGGAAAATAACAATTTGCCACCGTATGGGGTGCTAGTGGCAGCGGGGTGACAAGCAGCACGGAAGGCGGTTTTCCATGAATGATTTAAGGAATCATTGCGACAGTTTTTTTTCAAAGCTTTCATGAACCTTCTATGACTAAAAGTTTCGATTGAAATTACTATCGATTCGAAAAGAAAATTTTGATTCTGACATTTTGACAGCTGAAATTCGAATCGTAACTCAGGCATAAGTAGCCGTTTAGACTCTTGCTGTGTCTTCTATCATATAAAGATGAAGAGTTTGTAGCAGAAGTCATTCTACGAGAAATAAAACACACTGTGCTATAGGGATCTTTTGACGCTGAAATGACGTTGACAGGGTAAATATTTGTGAACAAAATAGCGGAGATAATTCGATTTTAGACACGCGCCAAAAGATACACAGCTATTGTGAGGCGTACGCAAAATAAAGTGTCAAGCGATTTGATGCTGTATAAGCGCTGCATTAACAAAAATTTTACTTGTTCTAGTCTTTAACTTCCTTGCAAATAATATGATTGTAGGGCTCCAGTACAACTTTCCATGTTTACCCGCTAACACAGCGACCAAGCCTTACAGCAAGGTGCTTCATAGCTCATATCGTAACAATGAAGTGTGTTAACTACTCATTGCGAGGGTCGTGGGTTGTGCGCCGTACAGGTTATATGACAATTTTATTGCCATGCTGCTTTGTCTTGCTTGGAAGTCATTTTAGAGGCAGCTACCGGTATGTCGCTTCTGTAGGTATCTGTTTAGCTTTTGTTTGCGAAATAAACGTTAGTTTCATTCTTACTTTGGTTTACTATGCATGGCTAATGTGAATGTTCTCTACGTATGAGATCTTTCACAGTCAGTTTAAGTGCATTTGTTGAAGGTAGGTAGCCTAGGTGGAGTGACGATCTCTGCAGGGTGGCTAGTAGCAGCTGGATAAGAGTGTCGAGAATCGAGTCGAGTTGCGTTGCGATTGTAGAGACAGCAGTAAATTGCTATAGGCTGATGATGATGATAACTGACAGTAAAAATCTCGATTTTTAGAAACAACTAGTTAGCTTCGTCTCTGTCACTCATACTTCTGTGACAGTCTCTTTCTAAAAGCTCTTTGTTTATTTTTACAACTGAATACTACTAAGTACTGGACGCCAATGACTGCACTTTCTCTCAGTACTAGGAGAGCAGAAGTTAAAAGAGCTGTATAAAAACTAAAAATAAAAGATTTGTACTGTTGTAACTGCTGTCAAATATCTTCTAGCTAGATTAGGTTTAGTGGTGATACCTTCATAAGTGTGTGTGTATTTACGGCAAACACAACAGGTTCCAAAAACACTAAGTGGACGGGCCCTCGACCCTCTCAAGTGATGTACTGACGTTCCGGACTGTCCGGGATCGCAAATAGGTTACTTTTATGTGTCGGTTTGTTTTCATAATATTAAAGATTTGAAACTGAATTATAAAAAGGAAATTTGCTGTGGTTATTCACAATTAAGCTCGAATAGACAACACATTTCTTATACACGTCAAGAAATACAAGAAGAAGCTACAAACACAATCTATTATACCAATTACACTATTACGTCCTCTGAATCGTCGTTTACACTTCAATCAACTATCCCAAAACTATTCCTTTCATCCCGTGCGTATCCCGGGAGCCCGGTGGGTCACAACACTAGCATCCCCCGTCAGTGTGGCACGCAATAACCCCGGCGTTATCCCGGCAATTACGCGTTACTCTCACCTGTGACGCGTAATGAAAATACCAGAGCCACGGTACCTCTATCAAGCTTCTGGGCGCCTAGTACTTTTGGAAACGTCTTTCGAGTTTTCTATACTAAACCGGAAAGAGAAATTAAAAGAAAACTAAGTAAGCATGGATCTTCCGTAAATAAAAGCACCCCATATTTTAGTGCCATTATACTATTTTAGGAGCTACCATATTAACGTTATTTTTTGTTAATTCTGCATGTCACAGTACCTTTGAAGTAATAAATAATGAAACTAACAACCTAATTATAACGTTCTACGCACAATGAAATTTAATTTGACATTTTCCGTCTCAAATATCAATTAAAACCGATTCTCGTTACCGATAACCCACAAAAACACGAACAAATAAAGTTGGATAGCGTTACATGCTATAAAGGGGCAAAGACAGCCCATTCCTCCCGTTATCCTCTAAAGACAGCCCGTAAAGATATTTAACAAAGATGCCTTATCAACCGTCCTTACAAATTCACCGTCGTTTCATCCCCTTTATGAGGTCTTCCCGACTCAAAACTGTAAAACAAATCCGCGGTGCTAGGAGTCGACCTTGATAACGCTCCCCAGGGCTTTTACTCGTCTTATGGCCCTCGAAGTGGTACAAACTCTCAAATTGTCCATCAGGAATCACTGACGGACCGCGCCAACGGTTTACGACCCCTGAAAGGCCGCATAAAACAGCTTGTGAACGACACTTAGGTTTAATACCCCTGGATTTTTCTTTAGCGCCACAGTTTTGTGTTGTTTTCTTAAAAACGAGTAAGATTTTTGGGGAATTATTTTTGAATGAGGAAGTTACGTGTGGGGACAGTTTCTGTTTAACTGGTTGTAAACATATGATGTCCTGGTAACTTACAAGGTTGTTTTATATTACTTTCTTAGGTACTTCCAATTATTTAAAAGTACTATTATTTTCTTTCATTTTATGTCAATTTCACATGAATCGTCTGCCTTCGTCGGTGTTCCCAAGTTCATATGACCCCAATCTATTAAGTCGCGAGTTAATAGGCTTCTTTTGGGTTAGCTCGTTCCATCGTCGACCTCATCTCTGTCCTCAGGACTAGATTGAGGTCAAGAGTCGGCCCATTTAAAATATACAAAAAGCAACTAGGTACTTGCTAAAACCCAGAATAAAACGCAATAAACATGCAAAAAGAGCCATTTCTATCCCGTATTGCCCTCTAAAATCACTCCTTACGATTCAAAATCGTTCGAACACCGATACAAGGCCATTTGGAAGCAATCTCTTACAATCAGACGTCTGCTTCCCCCACAGATCTACATAGCGTGAAGACGCACTATGTTGTTCTTGGGCCGTTTAGTGCACTTATGGGTACCGACAGATCGAGATGTTTCCCTATGGTGGAACATACGGGATGTTATTTGGAACGGTGACGACGCGTTTTTTTAATCTACATAACGTCTTTAAAAAAAATCTGGTGCTAAGCGAAAGAAATATTTAACCTACTGAAAAAGGGATGAAGGCAATCATTATGAATATAGAATATTTAAGACAGATTTTTACCCTGTCTGAATCAGTCGATGCGAATAAAGAAACCCGAAAGTCTGACAACCTGTCTTACCAAGGAGTATCGTGTTACCCAGTTACTGGCCTTATTCAATGTTCGTGTTTATCAAATCCTCATTTACTTGCAAAACTTCTTATGCATAGAAACCCGGTTTTGGAATGATAATCACCAACAAATATTTCTAATATCTATAAGTCGGATTATGCAAATGTAATTGTAATTTAATCGCTAACTTGGGCTAAGTCACGGTGGCAGGTAAACCTTGTCCCCATAACATGAATCACTGATTAACGCATTAATAAAGTATGTATTTGTCAAGAATTATAGAAATTTGCTGCGTGCCTTGTTGCAGTGACTTGCAAGTGTGTCACGAAGTCCTGTAAATGACAGGTGTCAAATAACGTTATATCAATCATAGAGAAAACATGCATAGTAAGAAACTTTACTTTCTATAATACATTTTTAACCGTTCTTCATAAAACTTTCTTTAACATATGTTTTGAGAAATTCTATGGTAACCAAAAAAAACGATAGACTATATTTCAAAAATGCATAAACCCGTCGTTTATTCATGAGGGTAGGCAGAAAATTCAGAACGCCATCTACAACGATTCTTACATACTCCTTTTGCTCCGACCACATTCATACATGTAGTCATACACGCATGATATGTTTCATATAACCTACATTCCATTTCACTATTATTACTTTTCTATTTTAAAATAGATTTAAATCCGTCCTCGCTCACAACTCTAACCCGTATATTTCCACCCCGCGCCGCGAGAGGTCGTTCCGTGATAAAACAGCTATTTCCCGGCCGTAATCGTAGCCTGAATTTTTACTGTCGATGCGTATCGCGGGCGAAATGCGCGGGAACCGCGGCAGTGTGGCCCAGGCCTAAGAGAGGGTCTCTAGTTGATTCTTATGTCTTTTACGATTGTCATTTTAGGGTTATGCCCGTGTTCTGTGAATGAAGGAACGGGGTACTGTTTATCTGGTGGTATACCTTGTGTAGAGGGGTTGTATGTTTTATTTTAGACTCATTTATGCATGTTTAGGATCTTGTTTTATGTTGAGAGCAAGGGTTTCCTGAAGGGTCTTATTCGTATTGTTGGATATTGACTGAGCGTATGCCAGCTACTGTAGACTATGAATGTCCACACGGCCCTTATAGCTTCATAATCGACTGAAAACATGTTTAGACCAAAATGTCTCTGAAAATATCTCGAATACGCTGCGCCTGCCTGGGTTCGAACCCACGACTACTGCTCGTAAGTAGAGGCCGCTACCACTGGGCCACCGCTGTTCTCCCATGTACCTATGATCTTCAAACAATTCATCCAAAATCACGGCAACAACTAACCTCAAAAACCACACTTCTACATCTTATAATTAAACCGAAAAACAGCTTCGAATTACAAGGAAAACAATTACCCAGCCATAACAGTTCACCCCACTAGGGTTGTGGTTCATAGACACGGCGCTCTCGTCAAAATAATTCATTTTAATTTTCTTTATGGTGGAGTAAACCTTTATTTTATGACGGCCGAGGAGATAAAGTCCCAGTGATCTGAGGGTTACGGACCGCCCCCGTACTGAGCGGGCGAGGGTTAACGATGGAGCTTGTGTACCTGAGATTGTATAAGGTTTTTCTTTTGAGGTTACAATTTGTCTTCTTAGATATTTACATAGATTTAAACAGAGATTTTTATAGGACTTAAACATAAATGTCGAAATGTGGGTGTACTATGGATATACTTCTGCCTAAGCCTTTGAATGAGCAGGCGTAATGTTATGTTTGATTTTCCATGTATTTTTTATTATTTAATAACTGCAATGTTTACGATATTGATGAAACAAATATGATTTCTTTAGATTGGTGTTGCTCTGATGATAAATTAGTAAAAACTTATCTATCAATTAGTTGTAATTCATATAATATTATCATACAATTTAATGAACATCGTAGAATCCCAGTAAAAGTTACAGAAAAACCAGAATATTGTTATCTAGACCATAAACAATTTACAAATTATAAACTCTCTTTTCAAATAAACAACCGAACGAAAAAAAAATACGCAAAAATTTCGTCATAAAACGTCAAAAACTCAGTCGTTCAAAAACACCGCAGCATCTGGGTACAGGGTGTATACAGATCTTAAGGTACGTTACGAGACGGGCCCGCCATTTTTTCGCCTTGTAAATATTAATTATAATTAAAAAAATGCTTTTGTGTAAATAAATAATGTTGAAGCACTTTCTTTGTGCCTAATGTTAATTAAATTTTCTCTTCCTCTTTGTTTTAATTTGAGTGGCTTTTGCTGTTATTTGGCGTGAATTAATAAGTGTTTTTTGTCAGTATTGACGTTTTGTAGAGTAAAAAATAGGGTATGATAATGATTGTTTTTTGATTGACAATACAAGGTGGAACCGACGCTTAAACGGTTACTGCTGCTGTTCCATACATTTTTTTATTTTTTTTTATATTTTGGGACAACCAACACACCGCCATCTGATCCCAAACTAGGCAGAACCTGTACTATGGCAACCAGATAACTGACCGTGCAGGTATCGCAGTTTTGAAGGAAACAGCTGTTTTTTTTTAATAACTGATGAACGTTTCTATGTGGGGCGGTTTAGATTGATGTACTGATTACGTGGTAACTGTTTTAGCGTCGGTGTCCCTTCTACCCTGTTTATTGAGATTTGTATTTGTGTGTTATGGTTTTCAAGTGAAAAGATGATGATGACGATGATAGTAAGATGATGCTGTTAAAATTCTAACGTGTTTTGTAAAGTGTCTCATTATATAATCATTAATCATAGAAGGTTACCATAGAGTTTTACAAACTCTTTACAACAAGTATTTTGCAGTGCCCTGACAGGGTTCATGTACAAAAACCGACAGTAATTACTATTACTATTGTAAAATGTGTGATGTGCATGAGAGCAAATAAATAAATAAATAAAAAATACTACAAGCTCACTTTTGTCGGTTTACCAAGTCAGTGACATTGCTAGCAATTTCAGAATACCCAATATTTTGGACTTAACCGTAACACTGACAAACTTATAATTTCAAAACAATAAGGAAAAAACAAAACACCCAAATATCTTTCTAAAAAACCAGTAAAAGACACCACGCTAACACCTAAACGTTATAAAGATTTTAATTACAAAATTCTGTTTAAAAAAACACCTTATAATAAGCTAAATTGTTTACAAATTACTGTAAGAATAACATTTTTACGCAGAAAAATGTACTTGCACGTCATTTAAACATAAATCTAGTAAATAATAAAAACAGAAATAAAAAAAAAACATCAAAGAATTGCAGTGACATGACCTCCATAAAATATAGACTAGTGTTTACGGCTGGCGCCGCCCGCGCCTGCAGAAATCCTGTAAACAGTCGTAACACTGATGTCTCCATGATTTTTCTACTGCTTACTTTTAGTCTGTGGTTATTTTAACAAGTTTGTAATCGTTAGGTTTTTAGTATTTTGTTTAGCTTATGATATAGTGCTTTGGAAATCTTACTAAATCTCGTTTTATCCTCGATAACTTCTTCCTTCGTCAATTGAACGATCCCCTGAGCCATAGACAAGGTGACATTCTATCAGAGAGAAAGATTATGAGTAAAACTATATTCAAATTACATCAATTAATCGTCTTTTTCACTAGAAGAAACTACGGGACCCCACCTGCTTCGATCCTCACATACTCTTCTTGTTTTATACATCAGAAATATTCGTCTCTAAAATACAGAAAAATCATCAACAAAAACGTCAAAAAAGTTAACAAACCCTGACCCAATGCGCGACCCCTTTCGGGGCGTCTTTCCACGCGGCCGCGTCATCATTTTTCACGGCTCCTCCATTTATTTTATCTGTGCACCACACGCTCTGCCCAACCGGGCCCGATAGCGCTGTTTCGTATTTCGAACATCACTTGCTGAGACGAAGAGATTTATGAACGCACCCATTCAGCTAGAATCCCCGAATGTTTGAATTTCGAACGTATTTTTTTCTTTGCTTGAAGAATTTACCGTTTTCTGCTAACGTTCGTATTTTCGAGCGTTCCAATTCGAAATTCAAAACGGCCAATGAGTTTTCGGTTACTTTTTTATTTGGAACGATTAGTTCAGAATACGAGGGAAAAATGCAAGGGAATCATCAAATAAACGAAGAGTTATGTCAGGCGATGTCTGAATTTTAGGGGAAAGTGTGACGAAATACTAGCAATTCCTTTACTCGTGTACTTAGGTATATATTCGAGCACATAAACTCCTTGTTTTTTATTTGTATTAAATATTTTAGCGACAAAGGAAAAAAAACACAATCAATTCTTTTTTAACGCATTAAAAACGCAATAAAAAAACAAATACACATTATTATCATACACGTAATGGGCCCGTTTAGTGTTAAAGTGAAGCGCTGGCCCGTCGCGCGTCGTAATGAAATGTCAGCATTCCAGCGAAAGGGCAGCCTTTATTAGTCTGTTTTAATTAATTCTACACAAATGGACACTTTAATCACTATTTTAAACGGGAATGTATATCATTTTTGAGAATAAGGCCTCGGCTTTTTGGAATTTAAAAACATTTTGTTCTTTGTCTATGGGATTGATATTGCGTTCTTTGTTTGATTTTTTTGAGTCTATTTAACTTTAAGTAAACGTTCCACATAACATAACGCTTGTAATCCCCGATGGGTAAAGCAGAGGTGTTCGTAATACTAACAGTACACCCACTTAAAATAAGGCGAGCCTACTGCCATCAAGCAGGCCTAAATCCAGACCTTGTGGCTGCTACCACGTAACGTTCCATTATATCTTTGAATTCAAATTAATTCACAAGTTCTTTATTTAAAGAAACAAGCAATAAACCATTAACGAATAAAAAAGAATAAACCAAATTGTCTGAAATGTCATTTAAAACGTCTTCGCGCCCAAAATAAAACTAATCTAAGTCTTATTTTAAAATCGTTTTTATGGCGACGGTAATAAAGCATCCCCACAGTCGATCCCGAAGGGCTGCACGTCAGCGAAAAGGTCGCAAATTCAGCTTCTCTTACATTTCCCTATCTTATTTTCCATTTGACAAACATCATTACATCTTCCTGTGTAGCCCTCTCGGCAATTTTCGGATGCTTTCGGGCGCGCTCGGGCGCACTCGTCGCGTTTCCGGAGTCGTTCGTTGTACGCTTACAATTTTGAATGATGTTTGAATTTTGAATGTTGTATTTTTGTAATGATCGTTTTGTTTCTTATGTGGTAAACATTTAATGGATGCAACTTTAGATTTTGAACTTTTTAACAGAAATATATTGCAAATAGTGTAGATTCAAAGTCCAAGAATAACCCTATATACATACATTTTGAACTATATTCACTATTTTTCAAAGGTTACACCATCCAAAATACATTAAATCCAACAATTCAAAATCCAAGATATCTCCGAAATTCAAACACAAATAAATCTCGCACAAATGGAAACTGCTAATGACAAAAATACCATCAGTGCTAGCTACCAAAGAGTCTCTATCGGCGTACCCTCCCCGCGAGACAATTAATCATTCCCCCTCGCCCCGCAGCATCCCCCTGCAGCATCCCTTGTCCCAGCATTGTCACAGGATGCCAGAGAAGTACTGTTTTCAACCTGATACGATCAAGATTGTGGTGGCTTTAGAAATTGTGAAGTACTAGGTTATCATGGGTTCGAAGGAGATGTTTAAATCTGGGGAAAATTGCTCTACTATTGTTTTGTTAAGGTTATAAAGATCCTCAAGTTTAGGGTACACAATATATTATCATGTCCAATCTTTAGTCTATTCTAATATAAAATGTTTCGTCTGAAACATTAAATTCGGACTGATTAAGACGAAACCTTGAAACAACCGAAGAAATGGATTCATGTAATAAAAATAAGGCACACCACTGTTTTCACACTTCAAGACTCTTCAACTCATTTTTATGCTAGAATTTCTGAATAATACAAACTTATGAGAATATAAGATAGGAAGAAAGAAGGATATAAGAAATAAGAATCAGTTTTGTCTTACCCTAAAAAAAACCGTGGCTATAAGCCAAGAACCCTTAAATAAAGTTATAAGTACAACAATTACGGAAATCATTCCAGAAATAAACTCAAATAAAACAATTTTTATTATCAATGTACCAACGACCTGCCAAATCCTTCATCAGAACCAGATATCTAACATTTGTATTCAAATTCACACTTCCTAAATCTCATTCAAGCTTAAAAACCAACCCTAATAGCAAGTCCTAGGGTTGTATCTCCCGCACAAGTAAACCTGTCGAGTATAAACTCAACAAGTGAACATAGGTCGCTTTACGACATCGTAAAAGTCTTCAGTGACATCTCACTAATACATCATAAAAGGAATTGAGGACTGTGACATCTCTGACGAGATGTTATGGTGTCCCTTAGATGTTGGTTTATGGGTACTCTTTATACGGTTAATAACCGTAAACATTATTGTGTACTCTTTCTTTATTTTATGGTACTTGTTGGATTTCGGGCAGCTGTGAACTAAGGAGTAAGGAAAGACCGTCTTGTCTTGAAGTTGTTTTCCCCTAAGAGTGAGTAAGGTCAGTCGTAACTAATTCATTTTTGAGGTTGTTGTTTCAGTCAATATTAAAACAGGGACATTAAAACACCCCATGAAACAACAGTACACAATCAAAGAAATCATCACACACGTACCAGGAGCATAGGGCCGCGAGGATGTTCACCAGTAGTTTCAACTCCCATGTGGCACATTAGGAGCAAGACGAGCACGGTCATTAGGCGGCGATATTAGCTATTAAGACACCAGGCGAGCATAAGTTACAAGAGGTACCGTTGCGCACCGTTGCCAGTAGAACCATTTGTCTTTTAACGGGACTGGGTAATTACTAAGTGCATACTCGTGTATTAGGCGGGGTTATCGATAAATATGGCAGATTCGACATTTTTTTTTAAATTTTTCTAAATAGCATGTTTTTTCTTAAGAAAGTAATTGATCATGTCAAACGCTATAGACAAAACTACCCAAGGAGTTAAAAACGTCACAAAAAAGTCAAAATTTTTCAATCGACGGCTTCTAAACGAAAAACCAACTACTTAACAAATCGAAAACACAAAAACTATTGTATTTAGATAGCGAGACAAAAAAAAATCTCGCAAATAAACGTCTAACGCATCAAATAGATGTTGTAAATCATTCTAAAATTATGACCAAACATGGCGCCTGTGCCCGCGCACGCACGCGTCCCAAACACAGACGTACACTTTTAAAACTTGACACTTTTATATCCCTAAACTTAATAGCCTTATACTATTACAAAAGAATCATTGTTTTCTCAAACCCAACTGATTTATTACGACTTTAAAAATCTTTCTTTTTTTTCAACTATTTTTTAGTTGTCAAAGTTGACGTTTTCGTTTGACAGAAATCAAGTTGTGAAAATATTTATTAACTACCGTTGCTCTTGATATATTGGTCTTTATTTCTTTTGATATGTGATAGTTTATTTTTGAATGGTTTTTGTTTTAGTTTTTCTCGATATTTAAAGCTGAATTATATCATTTTGTTTATAAATCTTCCAGCGGATTGCCTTTGATACATTATACTGGGACTATTATTTTTGGATTTTATGTGTTTTGGGCTATTATCGCCATCAAAGTAACGCTTATTGTTAGGTTATTTTATAACCAAAACTATAATAAAACAAACAAAAGAATTTGTATAACTTTTTTTTAAGTATGACATCATCGTCATCCTCAACTTAAACAAAATCTTCAATTCCATTTTCAAATTACAAAAACTAATTCCAAATTCAAGCAGCTACGAGGTTCTAATTCACATTCGATCTAGATACTACTAGTGGTGTACAGATCGTAATCTTGCCCTTTCACGGTATCGGTTCTGGTACCGGTACCGGATACCAGTTTGGAACAATGTGTTGTCGCAATTTGCAAGCGGACCGGGGCTCACCATGTAAGGAGTCGGGTGACAGGGACTGTATGTGGTATCCAGTGTCCCTATGAACTATTTGCTTTAGCCTGTTGATAGTGGAATGGATTAGATTTTTATTCGCCCTAGGAAAGAAGAAAATTCAGGCAAAAAAAATATTTATTTGAAAAAAAAACTTATTTTTGGCTGTCATAAACCATAATAATGCCGTTGGAAAACAGCTTACAATAACAATAGTCGGCTAACCAACACACACACATTACATTGTCTAAATTCTAAAACCAAACTCCTTCAGTATATTCGTCATCCTGCTCAATTTCTTTGAGCAAGTTAGTTTAATTCGCTTGTCCCGCCCTTAGTCCGGCGTGAACCTGGCCATTACCACGTCACACCACTACGGAACGAACCGGCCCGATTCCGCCCGATTACAGGAATTACGCAGATTACGGAAATTACGCGAAAACGACGATTACGCGATTATCGCCGCTAGAGATGCGTTATTACGCGAAAATCGCATTCGATTCGAGTACTTTGTGCTCAAGTTTTTAAAAGCCCTTCCATTTCTTTCTCTTCTTAATAAAAACTAAATATCAATCAAAAACCACTGAGTCTAGAATCATGAAATTTTGCACCAGGGTTCTGTTCCTTGTAGAGTCTGACAACTAGTCTTACCAAGGGGTATCATATTACCCGGTACTAACTGGGTTGCGGAGGTCAGATAGGCAGTCGCTCCATGTAAAATACTGGTAATCGGCTGTATCCGGTTAGACTGAAAGTTGACACCAACATAGTTGGGAAAGGGTTGGCTGATGATGATCCCTCAAGGAGGTGAGGTGATCCAGGTGACTTTATCGCCACTCTGTATTAAGTAGATGCGTAATTAAGTATGTCACATAAAGTAGTTAAAGGTGAGACCACTAGCCTAGACCAGTAAGTGAGCATAAAGTTTGTACGAGACTTGCATCAAGATGAGGTGTCTAGCATGATGTTTGTATCTGATTCAAATATAAATTAATCGTCTGTTTATTGAAGTAGTTCTATTAGAATACTGGTAAATTACTTTGTGTCAAAATCTAGTTGCTAGAAATATGAGCATAGAGTTTTGATAGATAGGGCTACAACTTCTTTTTGAAAAGATTTTTCATTTGGGTCTCCCAAGATTTTCTCCTGTATTATTTTTAATCTGCCCTATCATGTAACCTCCTTTTTATTATTTATATCAAACCAATACCGCGTTGTTACCGCTGTAACAAGCGAGCCAAGATGATTGTCAAGATACCGCGTACCGAATATCGCCGATTGATATCCCAAGATGAGATCCCCTGGGACCTCATAGATAGAAAAAATAACCGACCCACCCTTAGGTATACATATTTAATGGCACGGGGCGTGGTCACAATATCTCGAGTACTAGGCGAACAGAAATTGAGAAGCGTTATCGTATCGAAATCCGCCGTATCTGGGCCGGTGGTCTCCGAGGAAATCATTGGGAAGGCATCCGGAAAATTTACCGCACATTCCGGCTCATGTGGCGTAACACACCTGCTTCTTGCTTATGCGAACCTAGTACGTGATATATTTTGTTGATATTGCTTTTTGCGGGGGGAAAGACTTACCTTTTTCATTGAGCTTACCGTTGTTTACCTACTTACCTTGTTTTATTTTTTCTCGTATTGAAGCTATTGAGAACAGAAATCGCAATAATGTCACCGATTACAATAATTGATTAGGTTCTAACTGGGTAGCACTTAAATGTCATCATAAATATCCAATTAATTATTTAATTACCGAAGCCACAAAAAGCCTGAAAAAGAAGACAAGTTTTTAAAGGAATCTTCCATCACTCTTGGAACTTTTCCATGGCTGCCGGGAGAATTTTTGATTTTCTCATTATTCCTTCTCGAAAGCTATTAGTGTTGCCATCGATTGAAATTGAAATTATTCATGAAGCAAGGGTAGCTACGTCTGCCGTACGTAATAGCATTCTCTTTAATTATTCAAAATGTCGACACTATAATAGGACGGGCATTTATAAATATTCAGGAGCCTATACGTAGGTACGCGAGTTATTGTTACAGTACAAATTACTTTCATATAAATAATATCATTTTATTTGTAACGTAAATCCGTCCAGTGCGTGCAGAGAAAATATTATTTGAATCGTAAATAATGTCGCTTTGAAGGTAAAAGATAAAATATATGATGTAGTTATTGATAAGCTCATCTTATTCCAATTTTCGTTAAGAGCCTCAGACTCTCTACTACTATTCGATATATTCGCATCGATAATTCAAATTACCCACTTATTTGTAATTGTTTTTTAAATATGCACGTATAACAATCTGACAACTGTTTGTACAAACCCATACGTACTTCTTTAAAAGTTCTACACAAAAGTTGCCACAAAAAAAACTTGTTATTGGGAGCGTCACGTTTACAACACAAACAAATCGAAGAAAACCGAATGAATCGCAAACCACTTGTCCTAACAGTATAATTATTAATAATTGATACTTTTACGTCAATTGGTAATAATGCCTATTGTATGAATTACAAAGAAACTCACTATTGTATACAGTTCCAGTGTTAAATCGCGCAATTATGTTTTTTAAAAGGACGATACAATTAAGATTTATGATATTTTCTTTGGGTGACAGAAAAGGTGGCTAAGGGGTTAGGTAGAGGCGTCCTATATGTCTGCTAATGACGTCATAGGTTCTCCTGATATACTTATGAGCACCAGTCCATATGCTGAGACTAGTATGATGGCAACATTAGTCAAATTTCAGTAGAAAATTCTCTGACATAAATGGGTACTTACATAACGTAGTTTTGAAGGATCCATTTCAACCCTAAATAGCATGATTCAGTCAACAAACGTTCGTCGAAACATATAAATTAATCACTGAGTCAAGGTTTACCGCCATACATGCTATATAAAATAATTTGGGGCAGCTCAGGCACAGGTCCTGCTAATGTCACTGCGTTTCCAAGTGCCTGACGCCACAAATTGGGCCTTGCCACGTTTGCGCCGACCACAACGACTATTACTGGCCGATTTGATGCCAAATGTCAAATTGTATCAGTTTTTAAACACACCAAGTTGCGGTCGCCCGTGATTTTCTGACAATGTGTTGTAATTGCCACGTTCCGGTGACTCACGTCTTTTTTTGAACTGGCAACTTTGGTGCGGTTTCGTGCACTCTCCTTGCGGTTTTTAGTCGTAATTTTAACAGTCAACAGGATGGTTGTGGGTGGGTGTGCTTGATAATTGAGTTTTGGAGATATTTTTTAGTAGAAGACTGATCGTTTTCCGGTCTCACATTTGTTTTCCAATCGTCACGCTAGCTAATTCATTAATTCCCATAACCTTTTATTCGACTGGAAGCAGCTGACACAAAACCAATATTAATTAACTCTATTTCTTATAAACCCTGCAAATACCACTAATTATTATTAAAAATTACTTTAGCACATAGTAACCACCCACGTGAACGAACTAATAAACCTAACCTGCTAAAGCTAGTTGCATATCAAGAAACTTCTGAATGTCATATAATTGCGCTTGCGTTTGGAATTATTCACAAATTGCACCCGCCACTTGTCACGCGATGTGGTCACCTCCTTGCGTTTCTGCCGCCCCAGTACTCGCTCACTCCTGGTACTCCGAGACCCTGGTACAATTACTTGGTGAAAACGACTGGAAAAGTGGTATTGTTGCTTTTTCTGTTTCCGAAATGGTTGAAAAAGTTTTTGGTAAATATTTTTATTTCTTATTTGATATTTATAATTTTCATGTTTTGATCATATCAATCACTGGTTTCAAGGAGTTCTTTTCTGAATTTGAATTGATTAATTGGACAAAACATTGGACGATGTAACTTAACTTCATCTCGGACCTCGTGTCAGCTTTTTTGTGAAGAACTCGACTTGTAAGAAATATTTCAGAATACATAAATTATTTTAGCTGCTGTTTTATGATGATAGAGTTAACACCAACAACCTATTAATGCAGAAGTTGAAAACATTTTTAACTACAAGTGGTTCCGTAGTTATTCCTCGTAAGATATTCTTCACCTGTAGTATTATTGAATCAGCTTCGTATTATTCTGCTCAACATAGAAAAAGAAAGGCGATTAAGAAAGTATAAGTTTAATTCTTGGTGGTCTCTTTGTTCAAAGATACTCGCGTGTGTGACACTACTATCCATTACTACTACTATTACATTATTATAAGGTAAGTAGTAAAAAATGCAACATAGGAATTCCACTCGTAATGAAATTAAAGACTGTAAGAATGAATATCTCCTCGCATTGAGACTCTAAAGGTCAGATAAGAGCAGACATTACTAAATACTCTATTGTGTAGGTACACGAAACGCGGAAAAGTAAAGGCCACACACGCATTTTATTATTCATTAGCACTCAGTTTATAGGGAAGCCTAATGAGTCTGGCGTTATCGTTATAAATCGATGAGAGTCATCTATTAACCGAACCCGGCACCCGATGTTCGCCGAAAGGTGCTCGGAACATTCGCAATGACAGCCATCTCGGTGCCAGTACCCCTTTTAGTGCAGGTGTAAAATATAATATTTATGGGGTAAAGAAAGGGTTCCAATGCTTGTTAGCGATAATGAGGTGCGCGCGCACCAATAAATTGGTTCGCCCGCTCGCCGCCCGGGGGCGCGGCTCATTTGCATCTTTATGTATTTCTGTCCAGACGAGATTATAACATTTTTTTGTTCCGTCAACGTTGCGGTTAGTTCGTCTACTGGATAAGAGATGGCGCTAGTTGTCGCGGCCCCGTGTCGGAAGGTGCGGAGTCACGCTGACGCGGCGCTCGCTCGCCTCGTTAGCCTGACGCGGCGCCTGTCACGTTTTTGACAGTTTTTGACTGAGACATCGATAGTGCGGTTCGTTACAAGCGGGGCGGAGCGCGAGCCATCTCTTATCGCTTACACTGTTGGTTTATGTTCTTTTAGCTTCATTGTTATACGGCGATTCAGTTCTTTTTGTGATAATTTGATAATGTCCGCTTTTGAGAGCTTTAGTAGTAAGTATTCAATCTTCTTGTTCGATCGACGTGACATGAATTGGTTCATTTGATGTTAAGTGGACTTAAGAAGTTGTGTTAGATCAATAAATAACTCCGGGCGAAAATATCCATTAACAGTTAGATTTGGAATAGCAGACGTTGTTGAGCTCTGTTATGAAACTGTCAAACATTTCAGTCTTCTTCTCAGACTTCATGAGACAAAGCAATCGTCTTTAAAAGCTACTTGTTATGACCTTAGGGATCTCGAAAGCGAAAACATAACACAATATATCACCATACATAAAACATACAAAACAAACAAACTCTGAAGTATATACCAGGATATAATGACATCAAGAAAGTCGCAATTTCGAATTCATAAGGAAGCGAGCAGGTGTCGCGATACATCCCGTATTCATGGGCCGATATATCATAGCCACGCCGCGTTAAAAAAAAACGGCCAGAGACAAGGAAAGCGCGCCAAATGCCCCCCAGTTTTCCCGCCTTGACGTGCAATTATAAAGATAATAACGTTTTCACCTCCGCGCGCCGTTTTTATTTGTTCGCATTTTGATTTATAACAGTTTGTCGGGCTCCCGACACATGATATCGGAGTTTCGCGGAACGTGGAAGCTTGAAACGTGTAACGATTATTTTTTCCTCTGTTTCAGACAATGAATGTATGAATGATAATGAAGGTGGCATTTGTTTTTACCTGCCGCCATTTAGAGCCGAAATGTTCGGACAAATTAAATCTTTTTACTTCAATCCGGAATGAAGGACTCCAAAACGATTTGGAGAGCCATCATTGAAAAAACTCGGATCGTTCCCACGATCGGCCGAACAAACGAATCTAATCTGCGGTACGGCCGACGCGTAAACTATTTTGATTAGAATGGCATTCCCGCCAAAAATAATCTCAAAAAACCGCCGCCATGACATTTCTCAACTTGTCAACCGGCGCGCGCTTTTTGCACGCCAAACGCGCGCCCGCCTTGAAATCTTAATTCGGAACTTTTTGGAAACATGCAACAATCGATTTATAGTTCTAACACTATTGACGATTATTGGTTCGATCGTAAACAGCTTCATTATGTCCGGCTCGCAATCGAACAATAAGCATTACAGTTTCTTAGAAGGAATTGTTTTTTTTTTCTGTTGAGGCTTGAGAGTCGAGCGAGCGGAGAGGTTCCGCGTCGACTGAGTTAATCATTAATCACGCGTACCCGCGGCGTAGGTAGGTAAGGTAACACCACCGCGCGAGATAACATTATCGTAAATATAGTTTTACAAAACGGCGGTACCTACCGCGCAAAACAAAAAAGACGCCATTGCGTTTCCCACAAGGAGACACTCGAGCCTTAGGAATTCGCGGTCGCAATCTGTGCGCATTATCAGAATTTACACCAGGTAATAACGTATAACCTAATCCGAGGGTCAGCGCGCCTTTTTTCGAAAAACGAACGCCGTGTGACAGTTGAAGCGGGAAAACAAAGCATCGATCAAACCCGCTCACTCTCACATAAATCAGTCGGACGGGAAAGGGACAGGTGAACGGACGGCGCGCGGTGCGGCGGCGGCGGCCAGGCGATTTTATAAATGGGCGGAGCGCGGAGCGAGACATCCACATAGCACAAACAAAAGAGTGAAAAGGAAATAATAGCTCGGTGCAAGGTGCAAGCGGAGAGAGTAGGATGGATTGGTAGACTTTTTTTAATGGGAAACACTAAGGCGGTCGGAAAATCTGAAGAAAAAGGCGTTATAGCGGGCGCGTTCGCTTCATCGTCGACTAATTAGGTGGAGTAGTTGTACCGATATTATTTATGTAACATCGCAATTAGGGTGCTGGCTTTATGTTAATGCTCTCGTTACTATTAAAGCTAATTTATAAACGTTATTTTGATATAATAAATACGAACACGACATCTGAACAAATTATAGTAACAGTTTAATACATTCAGTTTGATTAACTAGAGCGTTGTAAGAAATGAGGCGTTCTTTTTATTGTGAGTTAAATAATTAACCGAACTAAAGAAAAGATTAAGAAAACGGAATTACATATAAAGGTTAAGTTCCTAGCTTTATTTAAAATGAAAAGCAACCACGGCTGGCAACATCAAACGTAGAAAAAAAAACACGACCTAACCTATTTACCAACACAGCCTTTAATACAGATTTCAACAAAATTATACCTACTTATCATCATTGTGAAGCCCAACAGCACAATATAATACACGTATAATTTAGAAATTACACAAATAAGCTACAACAATGGCCGGTCACATATAATACGGATTGTATTCACTCGAAACGGAACAAATTGGTTAATTAAACGGTTCTGAGCAATTTACGTATCACTTGATACGTTTTGAGTGACGTGGCGTAGCCTGAGTACACACGCGACGTGAACTTGCTACAAGACGTCGGGTAGATCCCAAGATATCAGATATATCTGAAGATATTTTGATCATTGTTCTTATATTGGAATGTAGTCGTTTTTTGAGGGGTTCTCTCACAGTTTTTAGGGATGACACATCAGACATCACATGAGAGGGATTACAATTTTAGAACCCTATTATGAATGTTTTATATTTCCGTTGATTTAGTGTAATGATGAATAGGGTGAGATTTTATTAACTAAGTATTACTTAGATGTTTTTCTTTATAGGATGACTTTTCCAATGACATTTTCACACATAACATGGCGCCTGTAATCTCCGAAGGGTTATGCACAGGCGTAACTAATAGTACACCCATGTTAACCAGTTATATTTAAGTCCCATGTAATAGGGGGCGAACCTATTTGCCATCGACTGGGAACAAAACACAATTTAAAAAAAAAATGGAAATGACATTTTCCAAGTATCTAAAAGGCATTTCTGAACCACTAAGAAGACGGGCTAGTTTACAAACCGTATTTTTACATCAGTGTTTTAAAAGTAGGTATGTACTTCCCTACTCACTTAAGTTCAATCAAGGCACGGTATTTCCCTTCACTTTTCAAATCAACAACAACTCAATTCGATACCTCTACAATAATTTGTGAATTATATCAAATTACACCGCACACACTATAAATAATAACCGCCAATTTGAAAAAAATAGCTTCCGCCATAATCGCGGGAAATATCATGTGCGAATCGAAATCGCCATTCTTATAGCGCCTAATCACAACGTAATTGTCGTATCAAGTTTAAATTGCTATCAAATTACTGTTTTGCTCGCATGTCACCACTTATTAATAAATGTTTTCTGTCCAATTATCGCGTACTGTCTATTGTTAAACTTTAAATCAGACTTTTACTCCATAATTTTCAAATCGCTAGGCTAATTTTGAGGTTAGTCACCTCGTGATTCGTAGAATATTGTAACTTCGTGAAAGACCGTCAGTTCTCCGAACGATTCGGGTGTTTGATTTAAAAATGGAAGGATGGAATCTTGATATTTTTAAATCAAAGTGTGAGATGATTTTGGTCGTTAATGATGGGAAGGGTTGAACCAGAGACAATTGATTGTTTCCTTTTTTTTAATTGGGTTTTTTGACAACTTCGATCGGATTGTTTTTGTTTACGGAATGTGTGGTTTTAAAGTCTTAAGACCATATTTATTTGTATTGCATTTAATTTTGTGAATATTTTTAATCCATTCTTATGATTTATTTTTTCTTGTTACAGGTAAGTGTTTCAATTTTTCAGAAAAAACACCTCTATCGTACAGGTAAACACATAGGTACTTTTAAGACACCGCAGGAATTTGAAAAAGAAATAGAATACTTCTAGCCATTCCTCATATGACTCAACTGACGGAACCGCGTCTCCAGTCCTCATCAGGAAAGAACAGACCATCTATCTTGCTGCGACCCCTGACCCTGGCAAGTAGATGCATCATGGTTAAACGTCAGTCAAGCACTGGGTAAAACCCGCTTTAAATACTAGCCATAACTTTAAAATGACAGAGCTGTAAAAAGCATTTTGAGAAAATACTGAAGCGTAAAAATTTTGGCTATCAAAGTTCAGAAATAAGGTTTCAAAATTGAAATTGCAGGTAGGTAGGTAGGTTATTTCTTGAACATGTTTCTGACTTAGGTTACGCTGCCTCATCTGTTTTCCAGTCATCAAAGGTGCTAAAGTCATATTTTGTAAACCATCTCTCATCATGACACTTGCGAGTTATCCTGACAGCGGCTGTCAAAATATTAACGTCATCTTTTGTCATAGACAATAAGACTTGATGAAATTCTTTTTTATTCTAATCATACTAGCACTTCCAAAGTTACGCATAGGTAACCTATGATCCAGCTTTTATTAAGAATTGTTTCCTTAGTAGGTATATCGAAGTACTTATAAGTAGTAGTTTTCGACGATGAAATTATTTAGATAGTTTTTCTTGTAATATAATATTCAACAAATTCCAAACAGCTATAAAACCTTCCGAGCTTCTATTGTCACTCCATTCCCTCCGATTCTAAGATCACGAAATAATAGTATGTATGCCTTTTTTATTTTTCCCATTGTGGTCTGATTAACCGTTGTGAGGCATCGGGGCTCGATACAAGTACACATCGCAGCGATAACATCTCGATATATGAGAAGGCATTTGTCTTAGAGTGTGCCTCGACTAAAGTAATTGGTACCACGATACCACCGTTTTGAGAAAATTATGCTCGTGTTCTGTTTTTACATCTAAGTTCACTCTTCGTAGTTAGTTTTAAATTACGAATGAATCCAACGACCGTTTTGTTTTTAATGTCATTTGGATTTTTGAATAACGAATGCATCTTTATCGTTTTTCTGTCCATGAAATCGTTTTGTTTGAGATTGATAAATAGACATTCGAAACAAAATCTTCCAAAGAAAAGGTTTTCCTCAATTTACTGAAGCATTGAACACACCGCCAATATAATAGCAATCAATTTTGTTTATAATTTATCTTAATTATATGCATAAGAAAGGTGAGTATTTCAAGTTTTGCATTAAAGAACCTCAGACAGGGTCTCGGAGTGAATTCTTAAAGACCCCACGCTGACTCGGCCGCACAGAGCTTTAACAGAAAAGATTAAAATAAAATAAATTATATTAATTGTTTTTACCAACGTTTAATGACGGGACGTTAAAGTTTTGAAACGTTTTGGATGTTGCAGTTCATTGCGGAAATCGGACGTTTTTAATAATGACTTAGATTAAGATGCATCATTAGAATGTCATGTCATACTGTATAGTGCTTTCACTGTAGTTAAATCTTTCCAAGATTATTTGTAATTTAAATTCAGTTCTCCAAAATTAACTTTACCGTCTCCCTATCTACGAAACTTCACTTCAAATTATTACCATAAATTCACTGTTAAACCTATTTTAATGTAACATAAAACATTTTTATGAGAAAGCACCGCTTCAATGACATTATAAATTGATAATCGTTAAGGGTATACATTCGTAAAATGACATTTGATTCCTTTTGATTCGAATTTACGCGGCCGGCACTCAGGGGTCAAGTTTTTACTCTTTTTTTTCGACTCCACGATGTTTTTTATCCCGCCCGGTTCTTTAAAGCTTAAATTTCTGATGTGAATCTCTGAGACGATGCATACCAAACATATTTGATGTTATTTTATTTTTTCACTTTTTTACCGTCGACCAACGATATAAATTTGATTGTGGTACGTACGTATACGGGTGCCGGTTTAAGGAACTTTTTAAGTGAATTACTACAAGACAGCTCAAGTGAGAATTACAACTTGCGCGCGTCTTTACATTAACCGAAATGGTCAAGGAATCTCTCGGATAAGTCGGAGTTACGTGCGCCATGTATCTGTTGTGACAAAAGAGATGTATATTTGACAAGTGGAGTGTTGGATATAGGTAGTGTGGAGTGTGGAGCAGCGGTCAGCACATCGCGCACGCGTCACGTCCCGCGTCCAGGCGGCCGGGCGCGCACAATGCTAGCCCGCCCCTGCCTGCGTTATTGTCCAACAATGCGTGAAATGCTCTGACAAACGATGACAGCCGCCCGGGCAGCCTGGTACCGCCGACCTCCTGCGATTTATGATATCCTATTACGAGATTTAATGACACTAAACGTCAGCCCACTCTGTTTACGTCGTCCGTCACCCGGACTCGTCCGGATACGCTTCCGATGTTTGAAATAAACTAAATGTAAAGAGAACAGAACGGAGCCGCGCCGTGAACGGAATACGCTTACAGCGAGAAACGAGGCGACTGAAAAATTACCATATCCCGTTGTGTAAACAGTTGCCGACAATCTTCCCGTTGTCAGCCGACAGTGAGCGTCCGAACTCGGAGCGCCAAATATTTGCCGGAGTCTCATAAATTCAGTGGCGCCCCGCGCGTCCTACCAGGATAACATACATAATGCGCCGCTCCACGGATCGGTAAACATATTGTAATGGAAAACGCCGTCATTGTTTACACTTTATGATGTCCTCGTGTTGTAAACTGATGCGGTGCAGATTCGCCCGCCCGCCGCGCAAACAAAGAATAATTTCCTCGGAATATGAGATAAGAGAGGGTGTAATGATATCGAGGTGAAAACTTTATCCCGCCGTACATCGCGCCTCAAGTGAAAACTAATATTAAATCGGCGGGTGTGTAACGGGCGGCGCAGCTGCTCTCCATATCCCAAGACTAGTTTCACCCGCTTCTAAATTATCATCGTCTTATTAAAATGTAAGCCCACCCGGGCGACGATGTACGAGGTCCGTACGCCGCGTAACTCGGCCTAATCCCGAGACCTGCTGCTAAAATATTCGAAATCCGTCAAAACCGTAAATCGCACCCGCCTTTTGTATGTGGGTTGGGGTCCGTATTTACGACGCGGCGGAGAGCTGCAGATAGCCCGAATTAAACTTGAATTTAAAACCATTTTATATTAGCTAAGCTAGCTTAGATCGCGCTGGTGCCGCGCGCGTGAGATAAGAGAATTGGCCTGTCAGACGCCGGATGATATATTTGACCAACATTTCCATACCGCCCCCACCCTCGCTCCCTTTCCCCTATTTTCATTTTGTACGTGTCTGCTCCGCCGCGTATCTATAATGTATCCTTTCTGTTTAGGAGTTACATTGAATAAAAAAACTGCGAAGGTGAGAAGGGACGTTTATAATTTAATAGACTACATTCTGAGCTGTCAAACGGTGACGCGGGATGTTTAGTTTCGCCGGCGTACGCTTTGATCGTTATATTTTTATTGCGAGCTATGAGCTGGCCCGGCTGTTATTCATGCTGATGTTTTGGTGCTCTCATTTGAATAATTAAAAATTTGGCAAGAGATCTGTGCATATGAAAATGTCTGCAGCGTCGGAGGCGTGGGCAATCTACCGTTTTTACTGCACTGCGCTTGAATACCGCCGTAATAATTGTTAGTCAGCTCATCGCATAATGAGGATATTATTTTACACTTCGATAATAACTGGCTTCCTTCGAGTTTTATTGCAGATTACTTCGACGATCTCACAGATAGATTATTCAAGAGTTTATTGCTGAATCGTTGGCCGAATCTGGAAACTTCATTAAGCGACTTTTTCTCGGTTTCGCGAAAAGTTTTGGCTCAGATAAAACTTGGTGGACGTATACTTTGCAAATTGATCGTGGAACACAATTCTTAGCTTATCAGATAAATATAGAACACATGTCGAAATAAAACTCCTCAACTCGTTTTTCTTACGGCTTATCTCGGTAATCATGGAGGCTGATTTGAATAAATTTCGAATTAACATTAAGATTACATTTCCTTATCGAAACGGCCGTAATCATCACGTTGAAGCGTTAAGAATCCGAGTAGCCAATGTAAACTACCAAGCGCAGGGCATTAAGCTTTTCTCTTTTTAAAAACTTAGCAAAACAGAACGAAAATTTAAACCATGCATCACAAAATAAAATGTCATTGGCAAAGCCTCTTATGTTTTAGTTTAAGTTTTAAATGTAAAAATCTTTGATTTCAAAAAAGGTTTCACCAGTTTTTCAGACATATATTATGTTAAAAAAAATAACAAGCACATTAAAATGACAATAGAATCACAATTACACGTTTAAAATCTTTTTAAATCCATCAATGCCTCTTAAATTTATTCTCATTGAAGTTTTCCCCGGGAAAATCCTTTTTCCATTGGCGGAACGCCTTATCCGGACTGCGATAAATCAGCCAGCTCTATTGTCGCTGGTTCGATGGCTGGCTAATGTACACGGGGTATTATTACGCCATCTTGTTATGTATCCAGCTGATATTATACCTACATTATTTTAGAAGCTATGAAAAAGTGACATGTTAATTTTTTGGATGGTGGATGTCGCGGTCAAAGTTTGAATTTGGACAGTTTTGAAATTACTGGTTTTAGGGTTGTTAGGGTGAAAGAAATGGGTGGTTGGTTTTGTTTTTAGTAGTAGTTAAAAACAAGTAATTTATTTAACATATAAAAATCTAATGGATTATAGTTTTTGTGCTTTAAAATAAAGAACAACACAAAAACGACTTGTAAATTAATCTTGATGAAGTATTTAATTTACAAATGGCTTGTAGCGTACAGTGCACAGAACAAGCTAAATAAAATAAAAGCATAGCGTATCATGTCACGCTAAACGTTCGCGACGAAACTTTAATCCCAAACCAAGTGACCGTAAATAAAAGTCAAGCGAAAAAACTGCAAAATATATCACTAGCAACAGAGTGCAAATTTAAAATTACACATTCCACCGTCAAATAGTATATTATCTGGTAGCATTAAAAGCTAGGTTCATACAACTACGGCTGGCTCTCACGACGCCAAAGCTTTTAACAAAGCGCCTGGCGTCGCGCCAGTAAAATTGACATGTCGCAACCCGCCGCTAGATGCCGCCCTCCAAACACCAAGAAAAAACACCAAATATTACATTTGAACAAGCTATCCTACGTCTAATAAATCCACTACATGTATATTACTAGATTGGCACATGAGACAAACGATTACCGCCTTTGAGACTCGCCAATAAGTTTCCGAAACGCAATGCGTCAAATACATCTGTCACCCTCTAACGCAGAGGAATCAGTCAAGTGGGAGCGAGTGAAATATCGTATTGGCATCGCGGGGATGTCCACGGCAGTTTTCGGTTTTAGCAAACAAAGGAATTAGAGCAGTACCCGCAACTCCACGCGAATTTATGGACGGTCGCAGTGACCAAATTTTCCTTTTTTTTCCCCAACTCGTGTATTTTGCCCGGAAAGACGGGAAAACGTTCTAATGTTATTCCCTAGTTATGGCCACGAGAAAGGTTTGAGTCGCATTATGTAATAAAGTCTTAGAAATATGCAGGTTTGTGCCGCGCGTGACGTCACATGCGGATGTTTACCGACTACCCTCGCCTCGCCAAAATATCGCACGAATGCTAATTCATTAAATTACGTTAGGAATTGTGGTTCCGTGTCAGCGTTATTTCACGGTATTTTATTATAACGCGGCATTACTGTCAATAAGCTTGACAAACACACATTCCGACTGATTGTAAATGTTTATCGGACACAAATACAGCTGCAGCACGCAACATTACCGAGGCATTGCAAAAAGCAACTAAAAGTTTGTACCTTTTAAGAAATACTTCGCGATAGTGTTTAATAAATATCTATTATTTATAATTGGCGCTTGAATTAGTACTTGTTTATATAAAAATACGCTAGCATAAAAATTGTTCTATTATACATCGTTAATGATGTAAAACGTTTTTTTAAATGGCAAAAATAACACATTAAGCATAACAAAATGGCGGCTAACCGACGTCATATTTCAAACACACGTCCACAATCGTTCGAATTGATAATGTCTAAGTACCCTCTCTCACTTGAAGGTAGGCAAATAGAACAATTTATTTTAACGTATTTTCTCAAGATCTGATCGGGCAGAGTCTATTAAAACTTCGTACAAACTTGACACACCTTTAAATTCAAACGGTAAGCCATCTGATAAGTTCGAAAAAAGAACGAAAAAAGTTTAGAGGCAGACTGACTTTATCTATGCCCCGTTAATACTCCAATTAAATTACAAAAAAATAAAAGTGACGTTTCCTTTCTTCTTGTGACGTTATCTTTGTTGAACATTTTTTTTTTGTTAAGTATATTGAATATTCTTCTTTCTTGTTTTTAAACGTTGAAAAATTTTACTTATTATCATTGGTTTGCGCCATCCATTCTGCGTGTATCTGCACTGACTGGTCATTGATCTTGATGCCCACGCTCTTTCGACATTTTGTGGGAACTTGAAAACTTTTTGATACCTACTTCATTTACAATAATATTATCTCTTGGGTCAATCAATATGTAACATAAAACTTCAGATTGGAAATAATGTTAAACTGTTTACAAAATCACACTTAAAAATTTCAACAAAAAAATTGTCGGGCCAGCATAAATGACTTAGGTACTTAGGTACGAGTCAAATATTTCAGAAATCAGAAATGTTAAATAATTTGCTCTCAAAAAGTAAGTAGTTAAGTAATTGTATTTTTTTCCAATCATTTTAGCATCAGCACAATTAGTACTAATAATGTCTTTAATCACCAAACACCTAATTACCAACCACTACTTATTCTCCACATTTCCATGACATAACCTCAAAAAACAATCGAACCATCATTACTAGCCTACAATGACATGTAATTAACATTTTTCCTAATCGCGCCCACATCATCCATCATAGCGGCGTTTTGACTTGACAGATGGCTATGCCGCGATACAAATCCAGTCAGATATGTTTGTAAACACATATTATTGTGTTTTGACGGCCCGTCACTATCCGTAAGGCATTGTCTTTAGTATTTACTGCTAGAAAACTGACAAGTCGAAAAGATTTCATCCATTTGTATTTAGGCTTGTAGTTTTTGATTGGACAGTACGGTTATTTGGTGAAAGTTTTGTCAAAATTTCTGAAAGTTACATTTGGTCAAACGCAATCAAAATAATTATCTAGATAGTTTTCTTCCTCTCGATTGACCAAAGAGTTTTCCCATTTTACAGATAAATGCTTCATCCTTCATTCAACCCCTTCATGACCATAATGTTATCCAAGAGCTCTTAATGAATTAACACATCCCTAAATATGTCTATACCTGCAACTAAAAAACGCTTGTTCTAGGTATTTCAGTAAAACCTTTCACTAAAATAAAAAAGAGTCTCATCCCATAGACAACACACTCTACACCGCAGACAATAGTCAAATTCGGCCACCGATTGGTTCCGCGTGCCCAATTGTAATAGATATTATTATCATTATAGCACACCGTTACGGGCCACAATTACTGTAATAAGCTGTAATGATAGTTATTACATCCACTAAAAACGGCATTACAGTGTAAAGCGTAGCCTTGTATGTAATTTTGTATGAAATGCGTGTCGTTGCGTGACGGGTGTTCTCTGTAATTTTATGTCATCATGAGCTGTCGTCCAATCAGCGAAAGAGTCTATGTGTAGAACGTATGTTTTGATGTAAATAGACTTATGTAGGAATATGAAGAAGACTTTATCAAAGTTTCTAGGGTCACATAATGATTTTTTTTTTACAACGTGAATTTGTAAAGTCTCTTTGATGAAAGTTGAAATGCATATCTTTGAAATTCCAACAGTGCTACATTAAGGCTTATATTTAGTTGTCGTTTAGTGTTAGTAAAGAATAAGTCTAGTCTAAGCTTTGCCTATTCATTAGGTAACTTCTAAAGACCCATACAGTCTCTTGAATTAAAATTCCGTTGACCAGGTCAAACCTATTGTTCACTTCAATTACATCCAACACACATGACTCGGTCCAAACAAACCAGACGCGACCAAACACTTACATTTGTCCCCAAAAAATCCCATTTGTTTCACGAGTTAAAATTTTAAATGCGCTTAAGTCTGTAGGCAATTATGGGCACTTTGAATTTGCGAAAAATAAACAGGGGTTGGTAATACCCCTTGTGTACCCCTGCTGCCCTTATCAAGTAATGACGGGAGTTTAGGAATCGTCAGGATCACCTGAGCCCTGGGAATGGGATCTGTTTGTATTGGGCACTGGTGGTGGAGACTGTGGTTGATAGGGGCGTCTATTGTGGCGTGGCTGGTCAGCCATCGCTTTGAAGGACTTGCAACTACAGTACTTCCACAATTTGTTAAGCCTTGTGACGGGGAGTGTAGCTTCATCTTCTTGTTTTTTACATTCAAACGTGCCTGTAATGGTCTAATTAACTATCGAAAGACTAACTTGGTGGCGATGGACGATGGTGAAGTTTGTGCAGTTATGGTTTTAGCACCCTTGCAAGTCTTCCAATCAAACTTGGTTGACTATAGCGTAAGTTTCAGGGAAATTAGACTGACTTTATTGCTTCTGTTAGTGTTTGCTTTCAACAGTTTTGTTTATTCAGATTACACAAATCTTTAAACCAAAAACGGTACCATAAACTTCGATAAAGAAAATCCCGAGTTCAACCTCTTTTTTCCGCTTAAACTTTCTCTACCATAAAACCTATCAGCCAATTTTCTTAGATCACAATCAAAACACGTATATCGAACGGAAAATTCCATTAAAACAAAAGAACGTATTACACAACAAGACAGAACAAAGATTCCGTTGGTATTAAGAGACGAAAACAATAGCGGAGCAGAATCGGGCGAACAAAGGAGAGCGAAGCGCTCCCAACCCGAAATTTACGTTTAAAAACAACGTAAAATACCTAAAGCGGGATCCGTATCTATCCTATTTAGATATTAATCTAAACGAAAAAGCAAAAGCAATTCAAAATAGGCAACAAGCTAACAGAAGGGACGGGGCGGGCACAGTAATTGGCCATTTATCAAACTGCGAAGGGGTTAGGGAATGCTCCTGCCCGAGTCTGCCGCCCTGGTACGCGGCCGGGAGCAGCGCGGTACAAACTGCTTAAATGACAAACAAACATACACATTTTATGTATTAAAAATGAGTATTTAATTGTGTTTGGTTTAAGCATGTTCTGAAAAGTTTTAGGAAATTGATTCAAAGAATGGTTACACGAAGGATCTATGCACGGTTATTGGCAAGTGTAAAGTTTCTGAGAGAACTACAAAATATAATTATGAAATTATATATGGCCTTCCCATAACCACTTGTTTTTGAATTTCGCCTTCATTTGGCAATATTATCAGGTACCTACCACAGACTGATCTTACCGTCTGGACTTCATCATAAACTCATACACAACTTCGGAAACTCAACCCCCGAAAACTCTCAACACAGACGTATATCAAAACAAGCATTAATTTAAAAAGTTCCCCTCCAAAGCTGACACGAGTCTACGTCCGCAAAACGGACCAACCAAGGTCCTTTACCATAATTCGGAACAGGGAACCGAATTAATCTGAAACACCCGATACTAACGTAATTTTCGCAAAGTAATCCGAACCTAAACACACAGGTGGAAGGTACTCGGCCCTGCTTGATTAAGCCCCGTTTTAAATTCAACATTTTCGGGTCCATAATGAAAGTTTCTTATCAGTAAGGCGCGCTTGTGAGTTATGGTCGTTTGTTTACAATCCCTCGGGTTTCTGCGCTCCTGATAGCTCGGCTTAATTATGTTATGTATTTATAATTATGATTAGATGGATAATGTGGAAGCAATTTTATGTAAAATATTTAAATGACTCTGATTATTTGTTAGTTTATTACGAAGTTCAAATTCTTTCCTAGCTGTCGTTCAGAATGGATGAGCTTATAGCTTCTAAACTCTGTGGTTAACACCTAATATGATTCTGTTAGCCAAGCTTTTCTCTGTTCTCTGCTAAGTACGCCAAACTCGAGTGATCAGAATTCTTAATTCGAACAACTTCTCAAATACAAAAGTTTCTATTAGGAAAAGCCAAACTGTAACCCTCAAACAGTTCAAACTAAACAAATATAAAATCCAATTCGCATCAGGTGCAATAAACACAAGTACTGTGAGAGGTTCATCACTCTGTCCCGGCCTCCCAGCTGTCAAACAAGTGGCCCTCACCAAACCACCCGTGTGTAATGTCTATTGTCTATGGCGTGATGGTGTCTCATCGCAAAACTTTACTTGTAATGTCTATGGTCGGCGCTTTGGCGCGTGAGCTTTGGAAATGGAATTAATAACGCCATTTTGTGATGGCAGGAAGTTATGAATATTTTAGGCTGTTTTGATTTAAATAATTACGTTTTAAATGCGCATAGGCATTTCAAATTAAAGGCGGTATGTTTTGTATAATAAAGTGTTTCGTTAAGACATTGAAACATACTTAAAAGCAGTAAAAAATATGATACAACGTCCTCACAAATTAGTATTTGTTCAAAAATGTTGTTACAAGCTGTTATATATAATTGAGAGACTGATAAAATTATAGTTATTAAACGTATTAATTAGACGTTAAAACGAAAGCGCTCCAATTAAAATGGACTTTTATTACAACGTGCGTCGCTCGAGCCCAGTGTACGACAAGTAATAAACGAAAAATTACTGCGTCTAAAATGATAATTAACATCGTTGGGACGCATCAAAGTGCACACTTGAAGCGTTTTCATGTTTTAATAAAGTACACGCAGCGTAACCGGTATAACGAGAAAAGCAATAAAAAAAACTAAAGCAACCATCACATCTTATTTAATGGACACCCTTAGTTTTCTACGAAAATGATAAGCGAGATAAAAACTAACAAAAACGGCGACGTCAACATCCCAAAATGTCACCCGTACATCGCTACGCAAACAGCTCATAATTACACACGAAAACATTATCTCAAGTGATCAAGCTAGATCGCTTACATGCGTTTCTTTCAAAACAATTATGTTAATATGTAACGAGCGTCCACCGGGCAATAATTCACAATTAAAACCCCGTGCCAGTGAAACGGAGCGTAATGGGCGCGTTCGGATTGTCAGAGAACGGGACGTCATAATCTGGGCGCGTTCATATTCGTGCACAAATCCCGGCGCCGGCGCTCGGACGCGTTCAACTTCGCTTATAAATTCAGACGCGTCTGTTTTGAACGCAGTCATACGTAGGTATTAGACGGGACTCAAATTAATACAACGGGCCGGAGTACACCTGCGCCTCGCTTGTTTCTTTCCTACAAAATTAACTCGGAGCTCGCAACAATGGAGCCAGGGGCTCCGCTCGACCAACTTTTGCGCTGTTATTTTTTTCTCCACCGACTGCGGTGGCTATATTTCAAACTGTCATACTTAATCTTTTTATCAAAGTTAGTTAAATGCCATAAGAAGTGCACCCGTCTGCCGTGAGCTCATCTGCCCTCTAATTGCGTTTGGAGTTTGTTTTCAAACTTTTATTATGAAATTAAACTAGTTTTGATGCTGCTTTTAGTTCTGTTGCTATAGCTGAGAATAATAAAGATGATTAAATACTTCGAGATTTGGATGGTTTTATATTTTGTTTCGCGAAGTAGTTTGAGCGAAATAAGTTGGTCGGCGAATAATGAGATTAAAGGGTTGAAAAACTCATTTACTAGGTGAGACAGCCTTTGCCTTTTTTATAACAGGCTTTGTAGCCTGTCAGTGGACTTGGCTACTTAAAAAATTTCCATCACACCAAAAATTTTGTTTCACTTTCGCGTGAAATTATCTAGAATAGTGAGCTGACAGACAAACATTCAGCAATATATTTCCTTTAACGTCAACCCCGGTGTTACATCAACTAATAATATAACTAACGCGGCTCCGAAACAACTAAAACATTAGACAAAATACCAACAAAATCTTTACTAATTAAAACCCAACAGTTGTTTATTCAACGTTTCGCAGTTCGCAATACCAGGCGAGCAGGGCCTAGGAGGCGAATAATTTATATTTAATTTAAACAAGACGACATTGGTATTCGGTATACGAGTGCGTAATTAAAATTCCCGCGGCGGTGGCGCGCCCCGACCCCCTGCCCCCCTGCACCTCACCCCTCGCGACAGTTTTCGCGCCAATTTCAACGCGGCCGGAAATTAATTGTGACAGGAAGACGCGGCGGTCACATCCGGCCGCGTTCCGTTATACGCATTGAATTATCGGCCAGTGTGTCCCGCACAATACAAATATTCAGAGCTGTCATAAGTCCACAGGTCGCACGGAACGCGAAGCCCGAATTCATTTCGCTTCATTTAAACGTTATTATATTTTTCGAAGCTACAAATTAAAATGCACGGGAATTATTTATTTTGCCAACATCAACTCAATCATTTTTTTTTTCTGAACATCTTTCTGTAATTAACACTTATAAATCACGGCGCAATCATTCGTCGTGAGCAGTCCCAGGAATAGCCGTGGGCGTCTCCAAAAACTAGATATTCCAAAACATCGAATTCCGAGTTAACATGATTTATCGATAACGATTACTTAAAATACCATGACATGTCACAAAACCGGTCGCTCGTTGATGTAATCGTGATCTGACTGATGATTTCCATCGTTATAAAACCTTATAAACTCGGTGACAATTAATAAGTGTCAAGTTTAACATTTAATTAAATATAAATCGATAAAATCATCATAATCCATAGTAATGGCGATGGCGGCGCATTAAGATAAGACGCGCGAATGTTTTGAAATTTTTCAAAAACGGAATGTGTTCGAATTAATCCGTGATGCGTTATTACGTCATCGACAAATGTTTGGATTATTATAATCAAATGTTACCTACCCTTCCTTAAGTTTCAAAGAGTTGGTTTTAAAGGGTCCGGTCCCACTACAGGTAGTTAATATAAACTTTTACCGCCATACTGGGGGAAAGTACACCAAACAATGATAGATGGGATTTCTCTCTCAAAGTTAACAACGAAATGAAATAGTTTTCATTACTACGAACTGTTGACATAAAAGGACATTATTTCACACGTGAGAATCATACTTAATAAAGACAACATCCTTTTATGGCGTTATAGCAACATAATTATTGCAACTTCGTAGTAAGTAACAACCCTTAACTATCCATAAACAATCTAATATACTTTTAACAGGCAAAGGTCTTACATTGTCAATGCCGATTATTCGAAAAAAGAAATCGACTTTTATTATCGGCTACGAATTTCACGCGAGGAACAATTGTTTGGTATCCGCTGGCATCTGGGCGAGAGTCGTTCGTTACCAGCGTTAAGGGCCTCTAATGGCCTCCGCTGAACTCGAGGCCCTTAAAATTTTAAACGTCCTTTTATTTATAGAGGCTCGACCGATATCGAGCCGTCGGATCTATTCGTTATGATTCGATTTTTCACTTTCTTGTTAGGTTTAGTATTTCGGAAAATATTGACACCTTTTATTGGTTACTGTCACGAGCTTAAGTCGATAGCTATGTAGATGGAAAATGGGGATATGCTGACAGATTCTAAACCTGCCAAGTGTTCATGATCAAATTCAGCAAAACTTGCAACATTTCTTGCAAACCTTACATCTCAAACTGCCTTATCTTAAGCCATTCCTGCAGCGTCCCACCAACCATCATTAGAAAAAAATCCAGCTGACTTCCCGCCCACGAACCAAGCCGTCATAAATCGGTAAGTCGTTTAAAACGGTTAATTGCAGTCTGATTTATTAACGTCACCGTGCCTTATCTATGGATCAGACGACACAGTCGTTAGAACATGCTATATAGCTGGTATTTCATCAATTTGTATCGCTTGTAATTGCATTGGATCTAGATATTAAACAGACTAAATTAGGAACAGGTAGCTACAGTTTAGGCGTATTGCCATTAACAATGTGCACTGCCAAGTCGAGTGAGCATTTGGCAGTGTTGCGCAAATTGTGTAGGGTTTTGGCAGTCATTGAATGTTCTTAATTCGTCAATGATTATATGCATTATTAATTATGAATTATTACTTATTCGTCATTAGAGTTCAGTATAATTACATGGGTGTTGACGCCAGTATAATTTAGCCTCACCAGGTGGATAGATCTGGGTAAGAGGGCACCATTGGAAATAGTCCAAATAAACCGTGAAGATTTGTAGATGAAGCCTAAATTCAAAACGACTGATGTAGTGATATCATCATCATCATCTTCCTGTCCTTGGCCCATGTTGCTTGGGGTCGGCACAAACGTTTTTTCTTTAATTCTCCCCGCCAGTCCATCATTCACTCCATCTTCCTCCATATCTTCATATGTGATGATAAATCCACATAGCATTACCGTTGAAAGCGCTAAAGCATGAAACACACATTAAATACTAATAAGAACATGACTTATAGATTCCATAGTGCAACCGTACAATGCATTCAACACATAAATTGCACACAACGGTGCTGTACTCACACAGGTGCTGTTGTCCGCTGCCACAGGATAACTATGCGTCGGGACACGTCCTACTTAGTTATTAGTAGAGGAACAATACAGATGTGACTTTAGGAGAAAACTTTGATGTAGGAAGATTTTTTTTTTTTTTGTAAATGGGACTGCACTCTGCAGTCATTTTCACTTACTTGCTGAGGTGTTAATTCCGCCACAAAAAGCAGCATACACACTAGGTAGTGGTGGAGGATTTGGGGGACTGTCTTTATGTAATGTTTCGTTGCTGATTCCCAGCCCAATTTGTATAAATCACTTTTAATTTTGATGTTATCATTCAACCGACCTGTCCTAAGTGTGTGAACTAGGAAACAATATATCAGCCGCCATTCATATCTCCACAAAGTTGACCCATTAAGACCGCCTACCCAATAAATAAAATCGTAAACTCAAATGTCCCGAGACTTATGGTAGCAGCACTCCGTCCATTAATATAATGTATCAAACAAAACGTCCAGTTTAAAAACATCGGAAACGATACGCTCTGAGAGGCTTCTCGATCAAACTGTTTATCTAGAACATTCCCACTCGGACGTTATAAATTACGTTCTATATGCACAGGGTTGCCAATTGACAGTGACAGTACCAGAGACAATTCACTTTTTTCGATCGGCTCATTTGAATTCAAATTATTTTTAATTGGCAATCTTTTAGATACGGGAATATTGATGAATTGGGAGCTTTTAAGTTTTCAAGGTGCAGTTGCAAAAAATGTAGCCAAAATGTTGAAATGTTAGTAAATGAAACACGATGCTAAATCACTTTGTGACATGTTTGATTTACGCAAAACACCAAAATGTTAGTTTTCGAAATAATTTATTCGACAGCAGACATTAACACTGCGAATTTTAATTGCAAATAAAAGTAGCATCACATTTTCGTCAGACCGGCCGACCATTTGGTTTTAATCGTTAACTTGATTAAAGACTGATGCACGCTAGAAACTGTAGGGACAATCAACAGCCTTATCTGTCCGTAAAAAAGGCAAAAAGCCCTCGGTCCGACCATTGTTAGCGTACGATTGCGACAGCGCGATTAAGCAACGTGCACAGCTAATTCGACTGAGGTTAACACGCAAACACACCATCATAGTATGCAATAAACCGAATGTAAACGAAACAGAGATGTTTTGAATTAGTTTCCTTTCCATGTTCTTGTCTCTGGCTGAGTGGGCTATTCGTTAGATGATCATTTAAATGGTGGTAAATATTTGCGGAATTATCCCAGGCTGTTTCTAATAAGACTTGAATTTATTGTTTCCTTGTCCTTTCCAATTAAGGGCAAGGTAATTTCAGGTGGTAGGAAAACTGCTTTAAATTTAGGATTATTACGCACACCCCTAAGATCCATCCCTGTCTGCACTTTCCTGAAAATAATTTGCGTAATGTTCGATATTTGTGAACGTTCTTAAAAATCGAAACCTAAACCTCATGTCCGTGAAAATGAAGACATTTTTAGGTGACGTCACCGCGCGTCAGGTGGCCGCTTAGAATTCTGATTCGTCCATCATTAATTTGACAAATGGGCACGCGAGGTGATGGCGGACGGCGGCGCGCGCCCCATCGCGTTCCTTCAATTTATTTGAATTTAGCATTCTGTTTTTGCGATTATTCGCCTAACTTCCAATTAGGTTTTTAATATCACGCGTTGAAAGAACTTCCCATTATTTTTTGTTTTGTCTATGGTTCTTTTACGTTGTTAAAACGTACCCGTAAATGGTTTTCTGCAAATAAGTAGAACGCATCGCTTGTCAAAATGGCAGGCTTTCATAATTCGATTTAAATATTTTTAATCCGCATTAATTCACGTTCAGTTATGGAAACAGAACATGACGCGTCTGTAAACAGAATTATAAAGCTTTTTGTTATATTTATTGTGATTTCCGTGTTGTAAAATAGTATTTTATTTATCTAAACGAGCCATGAAATGTATGATGGGCGATTTGTTTATTTTGATTCAGTTTTCCGACTTTCATGTGGGCAGTAAGAACGAAAATATATCGAATGTTTATTGATAGTTTTTTAATAAATGTGTTTTTTAAATTGTATTGTTGCAATGTCGGTTATTACGAAGTGTTCGATTTCTCATGTCTCCGTCGGAATAAGTTGTTCAATCAATCGACTATTAATCATTCCAAGTTGTCTTCTGCCGTTCGGCGATTTTCTCATTTACACATACATACCTAGCTTGGAGCTTTTTGTACAGATCTTGCTTTCAACTTTAAGCCTTTTCTGAACTTACTTACTACCTACAAATGGTGACAGCATTCCAGAAAATTACCGAAAATATAGCAACAAGACATTAAGGTAGGGGGGGGCTTGAAGATAAATGAGAAAGATCCGTAATTAGAGCAAGTACCAGGCGAGCATACAAGACGGGAGTATTTGGTGCGACCCGCATCGGCCACACGCAATCCATCACTGCACCAAATTAGTTCGCGCGCCGGCCGCAGCAGCCACACCGGCGTTACTGCCGCACTCATTAGCGGTCGCTTGAAACCCTGCGCTCCTGGTGTTTAATTGTTATCATCATTAAAATATTGACGTTATTTTAGTGTCGTCATCACGTGGTTTAATGGGAAAAAGGCATAAACAGCAAAAGTCACGAAATACCATGGCTTACGGTAAACAAAATCAATCGGCACTAACTACTGTTTAGAAGATTATTCTGTCTGAAACAGATCGATCGGCTTTAGGGCATTCCACAAGTAAAAAACCTGTATTGGCCACTGCAGGGCAAAAGCTTCCTCTCCCTTTTCCACCAATTCTTTTGCTAGTGCCGACCAGTCCTCAAGCTAGACGCAAAAGACCTTGGCTGGCTATATCTTAACCCTACACAGTCTTCGCTAATTTTGCTCCGGAAAGCCAATCTTTTATTCCCCAACCTTACTTGTACCAACAAAATTCAAATTCTCCGCCAGATGTTGTCCATAAATAACTATTCGCACCTCAACCCTTCGGACTGTAGTACAAAATAAATTCGGCGCACACGTCACCAATCAAAGCAATATGGCGCCGGGTTGGCTATTATCGCAATTGCATGTTATCCCGCGACCCTGTCTTGGGAGAAGGGCATGAAAGTTATTATTGATGATGATTTTCAAAACAGTTCTTTTCTACTAGCAATTGCTGGAATTATGTTATTTCCCATGAAGTCTTGAATTTTTGCCCAAAAAACCCTTTTTGGGGTTTTGAAGTTCTTTTGATCTTGAAAGATCAAAATACTATAAAACCCCAAGAAAAAGCATGAAACATAAAAAACGGAGACACTTCTTCTGTTAATTATTTCTACACCTATTATATTTCTTTTGAAAGCAAGACCGTTGAAACCTATCGTTCTTAGGCTGATTTTATAGTCACGCGTTTCAGCAGCGCCGTTCGGAGCGCGCGCGCTCGGATATGTATTGGGGTAGTAGTAGCGTTTCAAATTCGCGCGCTTGAGCAGCGCCGTTCGGTGTTCCTGTTCAACAGCGCGCTGCCCAACGGCGCGTCTAGCGGCGTGACTATAAAACCAGCCTAAGTCCATTTGTCTATCCTGGAAAGGACATAACATCAGTTAGGCTCTCCCCTCCACAAATACGCTCTCCTTTCTTTCTTTTTTACATTACAAGACACAAATTGGAACTATGTTCAATAACTTCGGTCGTACCCGCTCACCGCTAACCTCGGGGCCACGCGTAGCAAGCGTTTTGACACCATCTGCGACACTTTGAGATATTTACTGCCGATTTATGCCGCCTTGGTGTCTAATTAGTCGACTGTTAATTGTACCTACAGCCTATTAAATTTGGAAACGCGTATATTAAAAGATGGTTGTTTATAATTAGATGTCCTACTATCAGAAATTACGATATTGTAGATATTAATACTAAATCAATATATAATAGGGTTCTACACATCTTTCAACATCATCTATCCATTAATCTATCTATATATGATCACTTCGTTTTTTCTGATCCTGGAAAATAAGACACAAAGCTTGAAGTACAGTCATGTTCGCATTATTCATAATACCTCGTTGCACAAAATCATAAAATCAGAACGTCTGTGGAAACTCAAAATAAAATAAATCGATGGCACGACACAGTCGGGTCCCCCTCGCAATCGCAGAATAAAAACAAATCCGTGTGCCCCGACAATTAACGCAGTACCATGTGTTACTCATTCCGTGTGATGAGGACCCAGAAACTGGGGGTCTGGGGGTCGGGGGGTCGAACTGGCGATATATTGCGCCCGGTAATTACACCCAGCGGCTACCAGGCTGCCATAGGATTAAGGAGCTATACGCCTTAAAATGAAGCATTTTCCGCTAACGTAATTTATTAGAGGCGATTTTTGCTTCTCCACTTTATGTAGCTCTGGTAAATTAATACTAGTGCGATTTATTGTTTTCACTTCTGTTGTTGTTGACTTTTATTTTTGTTTGGAAAATGGTTTTGTAATGGACAGCGTGGAAAGTTAAAATTAGAGGCTTTTTCGCTTGTCAAAACGCCAACTGTAATTGTAGTTTTTTAGGCGCGTTCTGTAAAACTTTCACGGTACTGCAGATACAAAACGTAAGCTTCCTCAATTGGATGCAGTTTCTAACAATCACTAGCAGACAAAATAAACCTATGACACCCTTATACGAAACCGACTCATATTTCGTACACAACCATGACAATAACGCTAATTCACGTCTAATAACCAAACATTCTTCGAGCGCAAGAGTCCATTACGAAAACAACATAGGCAATATCCTTAACAATCTCTATACGCCTCCTGATCCCCTGGTTATAATATTTACTGGTCACACCTATAATTGCCTGATTTAAGGCAGTTTGTATGCGCTAGCGACGGCGGTGGATTTCATGAAAAATATTTATTGTCCGCCCGGACTTCGTGGATTAGACGTATTTGTACGTGACGGAGTCGCTTGGACCTTTTGTTTTTCACGACGGGTATTTTCCTGGTTATTTTTGTGAAATGTTTCAGTTTTTAAAGCCTGGCAAAGATTTTGACATCTACCATCATAATTTTACGTCCAAAACAAACTAAAACAGAGATATCTTACTATGTATGGGCAATCAATCACCAGGGTAACATAGCTCTCCGGATATCTCAGACATCAAAACGCGATCGACCGTCGTCCGGTATCCACACTGGATTTGTCGGATTCCGTCAGCATTTGTTGCGGAATCCAAGTATTATTCACCCTTTTGAGTCTCTGTATCGTCTGGCAATGTTTGGTTAAGCTCACAGGGATCCTTTTTGTAGTGGGAATATCAAAACAAAGTTCTTAGATTACGGTAATCCATGAGAACATTTCATCAAAATAACATTTTTGTTGTTTTCCAACTCTGCCAAGTTGTTTTAATTATTCTCCTACTTCGAAATAATGAAAAAGCAATTTGGCACGTAAATAAATAATTACCAGGGGTCCATACGTACCGCGCAAGTTTGTATTTTGAACCAATTACTTGGGCAATATGTTATATGTCTGTTGAATAAGTAATCTCATCGCGAGTGGGACGGCGGGCCGCGGGATGGCGGGACGGCGGGACGCGGGACCCGATGCGCGCACTGCATTCCCAAATTAACTGTCACTATGAATTTTGTACGAACGCTGGGATATTCTTCCGATTGCTTTGTGATTCGATTAGTTTTTGTGATAATTGTTGTGTAATTACCGCTTCGATACGCACCCGTAATGGTTAAATACGCAGCGGCGCTGTGAACCGATTGAAAAATAAATTATTTCGTAGCTTGTGGCCAACTTTTTAATTAAAATCAGTGTCAATTCGTAGAATCGTGTGAAGGGCAAAGGAAATAATAAATAAACGAAGTGATTTCTGTGTACTCCAAGTACTTTAATGAACATAAAAATCATCATAAATTAACCCTAAAGCGAAACATACGAAATTGACGGCAAGCATACATTGCGAGGGTTGAGGCCGAACTATCCCTAGCAAGGGTCCCTGTAATTACTTGAGCGAAACATGGCTGCGCGTCCGATGCGTCTAATGTGTTGTTAATATCAAGATTAGTTCATTAACTCTTCATCCGCCGGCCCGGGGTCCATAACACCCCGGTCCGCCGGGAGAGGGGACCCGGCGCAAAAACGGCAAATTTTACGACTCTTAAGAGGGTATCTGTTAAATCGCGCTTTGTATTAATTTTGACGACGACTGTTACTGTTATTTTGATGTTTTAGCTGCAATTAACTGTGAGGTTTTAAGATTACATGGCTTAACCTTTGTTTTCCTTGTGTAAAATTATAATTTTGTGCATTAGATAGACGGTTTATGGTTTACATTTAAATTGAATGCCTAATGTAGATTCTTTGATTAGCAAATGCATTTAAAGTTGCTTTAAAAAATTAAATGATCATGAGAAGGACCATGTTATTCAGGAGCCATTTAACCCAAAACTGCCATTAAATTCTGAATGCAATCATAAAAAATCAACGTTCAAAATACATTGTTTTCCGCATCATAAATGTAATAAATCACAAAATTCATGAAATTCGAAACATAGTTCAACAATAGAGCTACACACATTTGACATTACCGAATTTGCATTTCTATGTGTGTTTATTTTATTTGTGACAACGGTCCGGGCGCTTCCAGGGGCGCATAAATCATAAGCGATCTGGATTTGTTCGGAAGGGTTGGCGATACAATTGTTTGATGCACATTATTGCACATGCGCGTGATATATCTGTTTGGTATGCAAATGCGACTAATTGTAATAAGATTTGGTACATTACCGCGTCATCTGAGCTCGGAGGGGACGTTGTTTTTATTTTATTAGGTGCTGTATGGTGGAGTGTTGGCGTTGCAATTGTCTGAGCTGATTTATTAGTGTTAAACAATTATATTTTTGCTACAAGACAAGTTTTAGATAAATTTCTGCTACTTTGGTTTAAGACTTCGTTACTCAGACACTTTCAAAGTCCAAAAGGTTATAGATACTTTTGAATCACCGTGAACCCTAGGTAAACTAGGAAAGGGTTAAGCATTTAACCAACCATGGTTAAAGTACTATACATGAACAACAGATTCATTAAAGAAGAAGCAAAAAACCAGCATGGGTACCAAATAAACAAGATAAGGATAGAAGAAACACATCCCACATATTATAATTAGTAGAAAAACACATCCGCCCAAGAGAATCACATTACGTAACGATAATAGGGGCGGGCCACTCGATCTCATGATGTCCTGGTAGCAACTTATTATTGCAATTGCTAGATTTCCCCGGCTTTTCCCTAAATAGGGAAAGTTAAAAAGGTGATTTGATCCGGCAAGCACGTTCCGGGCAAAGGGGGGTTGAAAATAGGGATGGAAGTCGACCAACGTACCTACACAGTATAAAATTTAATTTCGACTTCCAAGTTTTTGGATTTTAATTACCTGAGAGCGAATTAAATAATGAGTATGCGGGGTTGAGTGGAATTCCTTCAGTTAACGCTGAGAATTCGCATTTTGCGAGAAGGCGACGTCGAGGGGTTGCTGTAATTTATAATTTATCCTTACTTACTTGATTTGGAATTACAATATCACGTAAGATTACATTTAGCAGGACTCCGTAGGAATTCATTCGCTGAAGAACAAATTCGTTTTGTAACACATATCCTGGCTTTTTCACTGGTCATGCATATTTTAATTTTAACACAAGTTGTCCCAAACGGACTTCTTCTTCACGTACTTTTTCATGAATGTAATGTTTTCTGATAATTGTTTTCTAATGCAATTATCAGAAACATATTCTTAAGTCGCATAAAACATTAGTTGCCTCAATTCCCTTCGTCATGGCGTCGCAAAAATCGGTAGTGCGGGATCTTAAGCCCTGGGGGGTACGAACCACCCCGAATTAAGCGTTAATTAGGGAAAAACGGTATTTATTACCCCCAGGTAATAGCTCACTCTACCACCTGCTGTTTATGTAACTAAACACAGGAAAAACTTTATTTTCTCGCCCGTTTCGTTTATTCCTTTTAATCGTCCGAGAAAATTGGTTTTATGTTTTGTTTTTGAGATTTACTGAATGTTGTATTTGAGAAAGTTCTGAATGGCCTCTCCTGGAAATATTTGTGGGACTATTTTTTTAATAGGTTTGCATTTAAGATTAGATTACCGAAGACGACCGTCTTTCTTTCTGGCCATCTAAAATGAAGCATTGATCGCAATATAAAATGTTTGTTACTGTTCGGTACGTAAATTATGATCTAACAATGTTCATATCAAAGTTATATAGGTACCTAGTTTCGAAACATTTAAATTACAAACACGAACTGAAATTTCCACAAAACTTTTATCGGACACCCCCTTGTCCAGGGTAAATCCCAAAATCGTAATCCCGAGGTACTAGGGCGACATAGCTTATCGCCGGTGGCCGGAGCCGACGCCAAATGAAGGCATTAGTTTTCATAAAGCCGGCCGAGATAGCCCCCGGTCACTCCCTTCTGAGGGATGCTCTCCTAGTATCTAGCTTGATATATTGTCCAATGATATTTGAAACCTTTTTGATAAGCGAATCTAAAGTTATTTCAGTAGTCGGTACGGTTTCCAGATAATAGTCATACGTCTTATCGCGTCGGAATATTTTTAGTATACCACAAAAGATCACGGAATTTCTAGGTATACCGATAGCGGTATCGGTTCAAAAAAGCTACAGGATTCTGAGTACACCTCTGTGATAGGAAGGTCCTTTTGTAGAAACATTCCGGGAAATGTGTTAAAAGAAACTTAACTATGTAACCGTCATTCTTCCGCCCTTATCCCAATTCATTTAGGCTCCGCGCAGCCACTGTTCTTCTTCCATTCTTCTCAGTCGTCACTCGTCATCTGAGTAGTGAACCCCGTTGTAACCAAGTTTCAAGAAATCTATGGGATCATCTTGCTCAACCCTGGCAAAATACGGGCTCAGCAGAATTCGACATAATTCATTACGACTTGCTTGTTTTTCCCGCCTGTTTGTGCGAAGCGAAGAACTTTTGCGGAAACGGAAAACTAAGATTATGCTGATATGTATGTAGATAATATAATTGAATAGCGTTGTATATTATGTGATCGTATCTATGTGTGGATGTTAATCCTGACTGGGGTAGCATGTTTGTTAGTAGTCTGTGAAGTGACTGAAACTTCGCCGGTTATAAGTGACAGCGCAGTGGAGAGCTTAGTCTGTTGTTTCGCATAACGCAATAGGCTATGCCATCATGAGAGCCTAGTATACAACAAAGTATAGCGATAATGACATATCATAGGATACTTTTGATCCCGGTAACAGGATCCCATGGGATAATTACCAACCTCCACGTGAGCAAAGCAGCGGGAATTGCTACTTAATTAGGTATTACATAATTGAACTTGTGTTTTTTATTAATATGTTTTATTCTGTTTGTTTCAGGTTTATCAACGCGAGACGTAGGATAGTGCAGCCAATGATAGACCAGTCAAATAGAGCAGGTAACATTTTTCTTATACAACGGCCTTCCTTTATGTTAATTAAACACAGGTAAAGCAGATTTTCTTTGCAAGTTAGAGACAGAGACGACTTTCTCTGTTTATTAAAACTTAAACGAAAAAATTATAAGACCATCTTATCAATGAGCCAATGTAGGTATACTCAGGAAAATTTTCAAATTGGCTTTTTGTATCTGAACTGTTCTGTATTTGAACTGTCATGCTTTGGCATTTGTCATGATTGGCAAATTGAAGTAGTGTATCAATTTGAAAAAGAAACATTTTCCTGACTTTAAACTATTATAACACAAAGACTGTCTAAGGACGTCAAATCATTTCTTAAACCCCCCAACTACTTTCCGAAAAGTCCCAACGGTAAAAAATAAGACTTCAAACGTCAGTACCAATCGATATCCAAAATTCAAGACGCCATTACAGGGACATTAACGCGTTCTGACCGCGTCACGTATCGCTCGGACATTTCAAATTCTCCGAGCACGCCCCCAAACGACTTTGAAGTCTAAAATCGAGTTTGCTGACCACAAAGTACGGAGTGGTTCATAGAATATGCAGGCCGTCGCATGCGGCCAGTAACGCCGCCGTCCCATGAGGATGTTCTAGCTTTTAGCGCTGACCGCCCGTGGAATTATGACTGCCTGGTACGCCCCAGCTGCGTTTAGAAAGTAGATTAGATAGAATTACTTTACTCTGAGGAAAATAGAGTGTATTTATTTGTTTTTGAATATCGATAGTTTGAACCCGACTTTTGGAAGGATGTACTTATTTGAAGACCTTCCTGTGTTTGGGATACTTTGTTTGAACGAACCTATTCCTCATCAGCCTAAACCACAATGTGATTAGAGATCTCAAACTAATATATTGCTTTTAATTTCAATGTGCAACAGGCAATTGAACTACAAGAACAATTTAAAACGCTTGCGAATCACAAAACCAGCCAAAATACCCGCCGATAAAACCTTTTTTTTACCCATCCCGTCGACAATATGGAATAGAATTACAAACGACCAATTCTATTTTTACTTTGTAATTGTAGCACAGTCCATAAAACGTTCTCGGGTCCCCCGTACGTAGCCAACAAAAATTCCGTCCGGGGGAAAAAAAGGACGTCGCAGAAAAAGGGCTTACTCCTGCGAACGCAAGAAGGGTAAAAAAGAATAATGTCCGAATTCGTTGACCCGTCCCGAGCTATCCATCACTCGCCCCTCCGTCGACTATCGGCGATGTATGCTACCCTGGTACCTTTATCTAGATGTGTGGATGTTGCCCCCCTTTTCTATTTCAAGATTAGAAACGGGCATTTTCTTCATTTCTTGTTAATTTCGTTTATGAGAAAGGAGACAATACATCAGAGGTTTCAATCGAAGATTTCGGAATTCTCTTGATTAAAAGCTCCTAATGTATCAAGATGTTTATGTTTACTTACCTGCAACAGATTTACAGGATACCTATTGTAGTGTATAACGGGCTGGTGTCCGCACTCCACGTCCAAAGCGCGTATTTTGCGTGCAGGATACCTATCTGGGCGTTTGTTGTAAGGCATTGGATATGAAAAAAGAAAACTTCTTTTGTAATAAATCTGTTTTCTTTTTATCAAGTTTTTGTGATAGATATTGATGACGAAGTATATAGAATGCATATAAATCTTCCACTGAATAGCATCTTTGTGTTCAAAAACTTTACACCAGTTGGAAAACTGCATTCGCTTTCCCAATACAAAATGCTATCGCATTAAAGTTACCGGGCTGTCAGCACTCAAATATCGCGACACCAAACACCGGGAGTACATAAACCGGGTACAGTTCTAAATCTCGCGAGCCAAACGGGCGGATGTGGCCGCCCGGCCAAGTTTGCCGACGACGGAAAATGGAAAAACCGGAGGGGTGGAAGGATAGATGGAAAATTGTTTTGGCAATGGACTAAAGAAAATGGCCACCGCATTTCCTGCGGTCAAGCCAAAAGGCGCTTTTCCAATCACTATATTATTTGTCGTGCGGCCTCCCTGCGTTTATGTATTCCTGGTGCGTGCGATGTGCTCCCGTGTTTCGTTTGCCAACCTTCCCTATTTGCAGCGATTCGGTTGGCTGATTTTCCGCTATTAAGTTAACTCAAAAATAATGTTTTCTGTATCTGTCTCTTCGTTTTAATACTGCAGCATTGACTCATAATTTTCCTGCCCTTACCCCAATGAGGTCGGCGCAGAATGTCTTCTTCCAAACTTCTCTATTACTCGTCATCTCAGCAGTCACCTCCCGAGATGTTTTCTAGCCATATCATCCATCACACAGTCCCTCCATCGTTTCTTTGGCCTTGGACTACTCAATACTAATCAGTAATCATACTATTGGTTCCAAGCGTCTCCTCCCATTAGCAGTACGTTAACACAGTCTATCTCAGTAGTTCGGCGTGTACACACGGTGTGTCGCAGCGCTAATGAATTTATTATAAGCGCATAAATTGCCCTCTGATGCGACCCATTACGTGCCTGACTGTAAATTACAATTCGTTGGAGCACCGAACGATCGTTTATTGGGCATTGGGCGAGGATTAAAATCCGTTCTCTCGTCACCCATGCATTTATTAAAAGCGAAATTAATATTCATATTTTTGGAAACTAGACGATCGGCTTTGTTAACTCTGTGATCGAGGAGATGATTAACCGCTGAAGCTGTAATTAGACCTTGTCAATGTCCAGAAAAATCGTTTGGAGAGAAAATAATTAAATATCGTTGCTGTACTGCTTCATTAACGGGATTAATGTGGTTAATTAATAATTTAATATGAAACCCACTAACGTAATTATTTTAAAAGAACGGCAGAATTTTCTCATTGTAGCAACGCTAACACAAACAGCCGCATTTAGTATGACATCGTCAAGATGACTTCCTCCTAAATCATAGTATCCTGATAGTTGTGCCCCTGTTCGGGCGCCCGTTATTGCTTCCTGCGGCCCTGGTAGGAGACACGCGCCACTAGTTCGACTCAATCACCCACTTTTGCATTGTTTGCGAAAAAAGCAATAAAAATCATTCCGTGCAAAAAAAAAGGAAAATTGTCGTAAATTTTTTTCGACAAAAAAATACAAAGTTTATGATGATTGTGATGTCGGGTAAGCTTTCCTGGAGAAAACTCATAAAACTATTTTTTTTGAGTTTTTTTTTATTCATAACCACCTATTTAATTCTTGATCTATAAGAAAATATATAAAGAGAGAGATTTACGAAACCCATTTTATAAGACTACAACGAAAAAAAAGAGCTGCAGCAAATATGCATTCTAAAAGAATATACATTCAGCTTCATTTTCAAGACCTCTGCAGTTAAAAATCCTCCAACAGGCCATTGTGAGAAACGCAATTGCAAAACTCAAGAAATCCGTTCAATTTTACCACAAAACTGTTATGGCTTCCGCTTGCGATATATCCATGGGATTATCAATCGTGATGTAATGGTGTTCGTCCATTATAGTCGTCGATTTCCGACATCCTAGGGGTCTTTATGGTAGTACGCACCATTGCGCCTTGAGAGCGCGGGACACATACAGAACCACTAATGTATAAAACTTCCTTATAGTTTTTCGATTACTTGAGATTTCTGAACAGAAACTGACAAAACTTCTTGAGAAAAATATTGAGTGTGAAATCTTGCAAAGAAAATCTGCTTTTAAAATATGTAAGAATTGTGCTATGAGAAAAGTTAAGTTATAATAATATATAAGAGGTTTCTACCAGGCTCAAATTACAACTGAGACATAATAATTTGGAAATAAAAATAAAATTATTGATGGCATAATTATAGAGTATGATTTCATTTATTCATTTTTACACATAATATCTTTTATATTTTTATGTAAAATTTTAACATTTTGCAAAAACCGTTTCCAATGGCAGTATGATTTAAAAATTGAAACTTTTTTAACAGATCACGTGTCGTACAGCATGATGCTTTAAAAAATCCCTTTTTGTCTGTAACGACAATACCCAGCTAAAGCTGGTGATACAGCCAGCCTAATTAACCGGGCAGTTTTCTACCCCTCAGTATTTCCTCACGCGGGCCCCAGTGGCGCGTACAGCCCGGAGGCGACCATGGGCTACATGATGGATGGCCAGCAGATGATGCACAGGCCGCCCACAGACCCCGCCTTCCACCAGGGATATGCGCATTACCCAGCTGAATACTACGGCCACCATCTCTAATGCAACCTGCATAACTTGTACATGTGAGTATGAAACAATTTTTCATTTATTTTTAATTGTTTTTCGATGGCAAACCAGTCGAATGGTCCACCTGGTGGGAAACGATTCCAGCTGTCAGGACATCTCCAATTTCAGAGATATTTACCATACCAGAGGCACTTCAAATTTGTTTTAAACTCTGATAAGTTTAAAATATCGCTATTGTATTTTTGCCAAATTAGGAAACGCTGCCACTAGCAACTAATCCAAGCAAGCGCATACTAAATTAGAATGCTTAGTTTTATATGATACATATAATATTATAATCTGAATTATGAAGTACAGGTTACCATGACGTCTTAAAGCAGGAGTAATTCCGTCATAGGAACCCCCCAGGTCGTCTCCCACAATGCCGTAAGAATTTGACCAAGGTGTTACAATAACAACATGGACAGCAGTTTTGCATTCGACTTCTCAAACTACTGATGTACACCAGTTTATAGTTCATTCTCGACTCAATTTATGAAACCTCCAGAATCGTGTCAAATATTTTTCATGGCGTCTTTTATGCATTTTAAATTGTAATCGACCCATTTATAATTCCGATTACACGAAAATATTTCAAAGAAAGTCGTTGATATACGACAGAATTATAATTATGCTGTTACGGCTAACGCATAAAATGCATAATTAATGTTTAATATATTCAGTTGTAAATAACATATCGAAACGTCAATATATTTGAATTTTTATTTACAGATATGAATAACGTTGACATCGCGCGGGCTGGCTGTCCGTGAGCCACTGCCGCACTCGCCCAGGCCGAACAACGCCTTTTGTGATACTGGCACGTGATAACTACAGGAGAACGATGCTACATGTACATAAAAAAGAAACTAAAATAAAAAAAAACGCGACATTTTTGTAATATTTGAAACAGTATACGATCTCCTAAAATTAAGTTTTGAAGTCAACTTTAATGGTTAAACTAAAAATGTAAATGTTAAACGCGAAGTGACATGGACGCTGAAACATAATGGTGCAATCACCTATTATAAATAACGGTTTTATCACTCGGAACAATAGGAGCAAAGTTGATGAATGTAACAATAATGTGGTTTGATAGTTATCGTATAAATATTTATAGCTAATTGTGTATTGTTATTACGTAAATATAAATAAATAATTGAATAGTTGTGTAAGTTGTAACTATCACAGTACTTGGGTCGCTGTCGACAGAAAGGTAAAACAGAAATGGGACTTTTTTTTGTAAAGGAGTTGTATTAATAGGTTTTAGGTTTTTCGAAGCAACTTTCTTTGTTATTTGAGGAGCGGTGTGGGCTGCAGGCGGCGTCGAGCGGCGGTGCAAGTCATCCGCCGCTCGCTCGCCTCAGATGCTCGTCAGTCGCACTCGCCCGGCATACACCGCTCCTTACTATTTTCAAATGTATAACTGTAAATTGCGTTTACGTGTTGCGTCTGTTACCTACCAACTAATTTATTAAATGTAATTATCAAGCTCAAATTGTACATCTATAACGAATGTCAATTTCTTGCAAGTTAATTGTCCGCGTTTAATTTACAGAAAACATTTTGAATACATATCTTTGAATTATATATTTATTGTAATGATATTGTATATCGAATATCGTTTCTCACCTTGCCTTGGTGTTCGATAATGTAGCACAATTTGTAACCGATGTATACGAATCACAAAATGATATTTTACAATGTTAAAAAATGAGATTTTTAGGTCTATTTTTTGTCTTGTGGGATGATACCTGATATTGATTGCCTTCTATGTTACCAGGAGACCATACACTTGAGAAGATGTGCAGATTAAAAAATAAGTTGAAAAAGTATAAAGGTCGTGTTCGACGAGAAGGAACCAGTCTGTTGTTTATTTTTTTAATCTGTAGATCTTTCACACATATAATATTTATAATTGTGTGATTTTCATGACTGATGAGAATCTGTGAGCTTCTCCTAGATTACAAATAACTCCGTGGTGTAAAAATGAACTTTTTGCGTAAATATAAACGAATAATTCTAAAATTTACTTATTGGTGTCGCCACGGAATGACTTTACTGTGAGTGTTGATTATAAGATTAATGATGTTTTTCATGGAATTAATTAAAATTCGATGGTGATGCTAACTTTTGCCTAAATGGTAAAATCACTGTTTAATAAATATATAGATGAGAAACATCAAGAATAAAATAAGCCACTGTAAAAATGGAAATATAAATATCAAAAATGTATACGAATGTCAAATGATCGCTCACAGTACAGTAGTAATTTACGATGTTTTCCAAAAATATTTCACGTGAACCACTTTATAGTAATGCGTTGCATTACGGCCTTATGTCATGTATACGAACGGGAGATATAAAATGTCATCATTGGTCCTAAGCTACGATAAACTTTGATAGCAGACTAAGTTATCCGAGAACAAGCTTTATTCTAGGCTAATTAAGACCACCATATTGTCTTTTAACTTGCAATACGACTGTTTGTGACGTTATTTAAAAATATATATAAATATATCTTAGAATATTAGTGTATGTTTCATTTCTCATATTTTTTCAAATACCTGTTAGCGAAATAATATGAAGATTTTATTCATTCGTTTTAGTAATACGAATTTTAAAAATGGAATAGTAAGGGTTTCCGAAAATGTCTTTTCGGACAGTCGTATCGCAACTTATCGTCTCATTTAGAAAAAAGTTTGTTAACTTTTGTAAATAATTAATCATCAAATATTATACATACATTTTTACTTTGTATAAATACAGTTTTTCCCCAATGAAGTCTCAGTATTAAATAATTTGGAAAAAAATATTTTTTTCTCTTGCAACACCAGACTTTGTTGATACACAATTATTATTGTTATTTGCATTGCGTGTAATATATTTTTATTAAGAGGAAAATCTTAAATAGTAGTTGTTAGGTATTAATGTATTAATTGAAGAATTTTATTTTGATTTTTCTCTTTATTATATATGTATATGTACATTATATATAATGATTTGAAAGTCATCAAGTTATTGTAAATATAGCTACTAAAAAATGGTGAACATGAGCGTCTGTCAGCGGTACATTTTCAATTCGATGAAAAAAAGTTAATTATATATTTGTATTGTATAATTTCGGCGAAGTACATATTATAAATAAAAACTATACGATTAATAGTGAACTGGTTTATATAAATAATAAAGTGACAGCTGACGCTGACGGGCCGTTGTGGAGGCGACGAAACTGTGTCGGCATTATGAATGCTACGAATTGTGTAAAAAATATTAAAACCTAAAAAAAATGTCTTGTTTCATTTTTGCATAACCTCTTTCTTAAGTCAATTCAATACATGAACCCAAGTTTGGTGAAATCATTGATTTCAGTATATACCAACACAAATAATTGAGAAATCCTACACACCACGTTTTTTAAGAGTGATCTACATGAAAACTCTGTTTCTTTGTACGTTGAAATGAAGATAATTCTCAGGAAATTAACCAAATCGACCTGATTCTTATAAAAAGCAGGTCAACAGGCCAATCTATTCAAAACACACCCTTGTCAACTGAATACACACATAACCACCACTTCAACTCATAGACAAAACTTTGAAACTAACCTACAAAATAAAAAAAATAAAAACAAAAAAGTTTCGTTACCTCGCATGAATACGTTAAAATGTCTATAAATATCTTTGAAAACAGTCGTCGACAGAGCAAGGTGTTTGCCAACGGCCATAGTTTGCAACTTTCACAATTTATACGAAAGTAGACAAACTTTATTGTTGAACAGGCAACGTTTGCCTGAGTGATCGAATGTATGGGGGCCGGGTACAGGGGAGGAAGTCAGTGTGTTGAAAGATTTAATTTTGGAATTATCAAAATTGACGCTATAATTTATTGACTTTTAAAAGTAAAGTCAAAGAAATGTTTTGAGTAGCTGACTTTTCATGGTTTTAAAATTATAGCGAATCTTTGCCAATAATATCAATTAAAACTATGATAAGTTAGAACACATCGGCTGTATGTTGAACAAATGGAAAGTAATATTTTTAAATGATGGGGCGAACAACGAATGTTTGCATTTATTAAGGCTCTATGATATTTCTGAACAGATTTTGTTCATGACTCAAAATAAATCAATTACTTGGAAAAATACCATAATTTGCAATTATCACCTACGCGAAAAACGTCGTAAGTGCATCCAAACTTTGAGTAGGTATAAATTATTGATGCAAAATGATATTATGATGTTATGACACCAAATTACTAGTTGAGTCAATCAAAACTAAAATCAATGATTTTGAGAACAAAAGATACATAAATCCAGAATAGATGGTGAATGAAATACAAGGCACATCCTAAGCTTTAAAGTCCCAAAAAAATATACACTTTTTCATACCAACACAAAAACTAACATTTTCCTCATAATAAAAATGCGAATCAAATTAAACTAACAAGCAAAAAAAGTACTAAGACAACGGAATCCTCGAGCGGTTGCTACGTAACGGCAGTGCTACGCGGCGTAGCGTTTCGTAGCGTTCGTAGCGTCGTAGCGGGCGTGGCGGCTCGAAAATGGCGGACGACATTGAGTAATGGCACACTGGGACGAGTCCAGTGACGCGTACCACAGGGTTGCCATGTTACAATAAAACTAGTTCTATTTTCAAATAAATGGGACCTAAAACGATACCGTGTTACCTAAAAGGGGAGGGCCCAAAAGTCAGAGCTTTAACATTAACAGAAATAAAAAAAGACGAAGGAAATGTAATAGTTGATCACAGTTTATCATATTCTGTTTCCATTAAAATTGATTTGTTTAACCAGAAAACTCACATTCATACTACATCACGCCTGTACTTTTAGTAGGTGCATGCAGAGGTTACATTACATCGCAGTTTCCCCATTATGTTTAAGTCCAGTGTACACTAAGAACTTTACATTAAAGATTGGATTGCCTTAACAGGCTATTACAGCAGGCAGCAGGCGGCAGGCATGTATGTATGTTGTTTTGCGTTCCTCCAAAAATCTTCACTAAAAACATCACCGAAAAACATAAATTCTGACCCACACAACCCAGTGAACTCACAATTTCCGCCCAACTCTGGCAACCCTACGTTTTTTCCTCGAAGCGAGCACAGTAAGCAACGCACCGATTGTATCGCTCGCGGATGTTCGCAGCGGCCCATTTGTCAACCTTAGCCCCCCTCCTGCCCCTCCCCCCCTTTCCTCTACTGGGGCACCCCAGCCCCCGGCGACAAAAGAAAAGCTTCAGATGAACACTGAAACTATATCAATTTATGTTGGCCTGGTACGAGATGTGCAGGAATGCGGCTTTTGTAAGTATTTTTGGATCCCGAAAAGTCTGTCTAAAAAATAACATTTAAATTATTGTGTGGACCAGGGTCTAAACGTCAGTCTACCACTTTGGTCTAGATGACACAAAGTTCTACTGAGCATGAGGCAAAGTGTTATTGAGTTTTTCGAGCAGGAATTTCTGAGTAGCAGCCACGGAGTCTGGATTTGTACCGGTTGATGGCAATAGGCTCACTCGCTGTGATATGGGACTTAAACATAACTGTTGTGCATTATATGATACCTCTGTCTAACTCGAGGACACGTAGCATGATGTTATTGATATTCTGATAAAATCATTCCCAACCACTAAAAATCAATAAAATTGTAGTCTGCTCTTAGGTCAAAAAGTGAGTTAATTTGTTTAAAACTGAGGTATTTAGTTCAGCTGGGTTAAAATAGAAAGAGATAAATCTCTACATGGATTGGAAAATACATACATCTCAGTTGCCAAGGAAAAGGTGGTTTTGATGAATACTTTATTTTCTATTATTTTGGTTCTTATTTTATTTTTTGAAATAATTTAATTTCTTTTCTCTCTTTTTTGATTTTGATTTTGATAAATAAATAAATAAATACAATTCATCATCACCATCTGCCTAGCCTTTTCCCAACTATGTTGGGGTCAGCTTCCAGTCTAACCGGATGCAGCTGAATACCAGTATTTTACACGCTGCTTATCTGACTCACACACCCCGTTCCTGGGTTAAATTTTAATGAATAAAAGTTATACTTAAAAATATAGATTTAAAATCATTTTAGTTGACTTTTACGAAATTTTATAAGGATATACGGATGTTTGTTATTTCACGCATAACGGATTTAGATGAAAGACACACAGATAGTTTATAAACTACCTACAGTACGACCTCGTGTGACGATTACCGTTCTCCACGCGGGCGAAGCCGCGGGCGTATGCTAGTTGCAGATATATAGAGGCAGTTGGGTGTAGTAAGAAATTGTTAAAGAATACCTAGGAACAAGAGCAAGAATCAAAAGTTTTCTTTTTTAAGATGAAGGAATGATGCATCCATAGCATAATCAGCCTATAATGTTCCCACTGCTGGTACACACGGCCCCCTCTCAATGAGAGGGAATGGGCTATAATCCACCACCCGGGCCCAGTGCGGGTTGGTAGATGTCACATGTCTTCGAATTTTTGGTTCTAGGACATGCCGGTTTCCTCACGATGTTTACCTTCACCGTTTTTGAGAGCAGTGGTGATGAAATAAATTATACAAAGTAATGCGCCTGCCTCTGGGTTCGAACCCACGATTAATTGTTCGTAAGTCGGAGCCGCCACCACTGGGCCACCGCTGCTCGCATGATGCATCCAAGAAAGACAAAAACTGAACTGTAATTATAATATTTCATTCACAAAACAAAATACATGGACTATTCTTACACAATTGTTGTCTGTAAAATGATAATAAGTTCCATTCTCCCACCTGCCGTTAGCCCTTAAATTCATAGGACAGTAACGTTGCAAATTTACAAGCAATTATAAACTAAGTTTCATTACGTCCAGGCGAAGGTACCAGGGTGTCATGACTGGTGCGGAGGCATCGAGCAATTTCCACTCAGGGCTAATTTAAGACGGGACCACGACCGACATGTTTATTGGTTAATTAAAGTTTTACTCAGAAACAAACAGTACCAGGGACGCAGAGGACGCTTGGAGGGATAGCAAAAACGGGGATTAGAATACAATGTAAAGCGATAACTGTAACGAATTAAAAATCTGAATTTTATGAATTCAATGTATCGAAAATAGTTTAAAATTGCCAGTGAAATAGGAAGTCACCACAATTTCACTGGTAATTTGCTTGGATATATTGTAAGGCTTTTTCTGAACGACTCAAGATGATTTCGAGTCGATCAGCTTGAGTCGTTAGAGAAAAAGCCTTACAATATGTCCAAGCAATAAAAGGGAAAGACGTCATCCGCCACGTTTCGGTTCGGACGACGCGGCTCGACACCGCGTCGGACTATTCACTTTTGCGCGTCGATAAGTGTGATCACTCCTTAATTAAGATTTATAATATACGGGGTGATTGGTGACTGCCTCATAAACAAACGATGTTTCCAAAAAACATCACAACATGAATTAAACGGCGCTTAGTCTAAAAGTAAGTTTACCAGTTTCAATTAAATCAGTATCAGGTACAATACAATGCAGGCAATCGCATGGACTGCTTTTCTGTTTAATCTTTCATTGTTGGTGAGAGAGAATTCTGACAACTCCTGAACTTACACTTATTTGTTCTGAAAGGTAGTGCTTGAAGTGAATTGCAGAAAATTGGCTATAACACACATACCGGAATGGTAAACTATGGGGTGTCTGAAACCTAAAAAATATCCGACTAGTTATATGTTATGGTTAAGACCTAAATGTTTCTGCAAACGGTACAATATCAAAAACACCTGAACAGGCCACGGTTGGCAAAACAATAATCCAAGTTTACAATTTATCCGAGCGATCCCGATTACTTGCGCCTACCGACTAGCGCGAGTAGCTCTACTCGACACCAGAGTACCAATAAGAAGAGGTATCAAACGCATCTTGAAACAATATTAAAAAACTTAACCATAGTAACCACAGATATATAAAAGAGTTATAGAGTGGCCATCGGGAATAATTGTCATACAAAAAATTTGATTACGAACATTTTCGATTTTGACACACGAATGCTATCTGATAAACTGGCGTATGAGAGTAGAGCTAGACAAACCGTCTTGTTACAAAGTAGTAGATGAGATTTTCTTCGTCTTGTCTCCTCTGTCTCGTCTACGTCGACGATAGACGGGACCGTCTATCGTCTATTGTAATTCATTATTTTTTTGCAAATTTGTATGCCTTACGGGTGAAACATGTTCGTACGAAGTGCATGTATACGCATGTTTTGACACATAAAATTAACTTTATCTTTATTGCTCGTAAATATTTGAATGTCTTTGATACATACCACACATTCTCATAGTGGGTTGACCCACATTAGATGAAAACTGACGTATCAAAGCTTCCTGTGATTTTAATTTATTTCTGAGATGCCTTGCATGATTGCTCAGTATTTGCTACGCAAATACATACCACTTTGCCTTCACAAAACCAATATTTCTACGGCCTTTATGCAGTTGTTCAAGGTGTTTGGAAAACGACTCTACCTTGACGTAAGGCAAAATGTTATTTATTAATTGTTTATTTTCTTTAATAAATACGACGTAGCCCAAAGTTTGTTGTGAAGATCTGATAATGTTTGCGGGACGAAAATGACCAGAGATCGCAAAAGAGAGAAAATTTGGAAAAATGGAAGGACGAATCCAGTAGTAAGACACAGTACGATTTATGTTAACAAAAAAAAAACCTTAAAGGTAATTAAAAAGTCACAGAACATTGCAAATCAAATTATGATCGTTTTTCTCGTAAACATTAGTTATTTACCGGCAACGAAAGTAGCACTATATAATTTTCAGAAATTGAAAAATCAACTGCGTTAAACGCTCTACAGCTCATTCATACTCAAACGAAATTCGCCCACTCGCCCTCCCCGTAATTAACGAAAAGGACAACTAAACAGTAATGAGTTTTACTAGAATCACATAAATAAATTGATTCTGTTAATGTAAACATCGTCAGGTAATTGGTACTTAGGTAAATTAGAAAATTAGCGTGCTTTACGTTGATCTGAAGTAGATAAGGTGATATGGTAGCGGCCGAAGGTGTAAATTAGGCCTGAAATGCGATGGTGTTTGCCTTCGACGACGCATTTTTGACCACTAGTGGTTTGCCCGCGACTTTGTTCACGTTCAATAACTTTCTCTCGTCTTTGTCTTTGTTTATCCGCCTGTGTGATGGACTTATCTCAGTAACATAATCTGCCTAGCCTTATCCCAAAGAGATTTAAAACAGTTATAGAGCGGGACATTGAGAATATTGTCATAAAATAATTTTCATCCCGAACTTTTTCGATTTTGACACACGAATGCTACCTGACAAGCGGGCGTATGACACTAGACAGAGCGACTTGTTACTAAGTGGTAACAAGTTTTAGATTACGATTTTCTTCGTCTTATCCCGTCTATCGCTCATAAATATTTGAATGTGTTTGCCTTATCCCAACGATGTTGGGGTCGGCTTCCAGTCTAACCAGATTTACGGGAGCTAGTAGACCTTCATCAGGATTACTTGAATGTTGTCAATGAACGGGATCAGCTAAGGGTGATTACGGATGGGTTTAACAACTGTAGCAACTTGTATGAGGAGGCTTTGTGTAAAGTTAGGGACCTAGAGGATGAATTAAATTATGCTAATGTAAAACTTTTAAATTTGAAACAGGAACAGGATCATACTCAGGCTATAGAAACTGAACACTTGTACAATGAATTAGTAAATACAAATTGCAACCCTAATTCCATAATAACAATAGACCTCACAGAGGACTCCTTACTGAAACATAATTCGTACCATAAAACTAGTAAAATAAAATTAAGAAATATGCAAGATTGAATAAAATCATTAAAAAATTTAATAAATACAAGAAACAACAAAAGCACTATTCCAAAAATATTCAATTAAGGAAAGAACGTGTTTATCTTGTGAATAGATTAAATAACTATCAGATTAAATTGGAAGATAGTATAAATATTTATGAAATAGACACTCAGCGCTTACAATCTGAAATTGAAGCACTGAATAAGTCACTAAAATCATTATATAATAAATATGATATGTCTAGCAACCAAATTAAGGAGCATATTCTAGCCACTAATGAGTTAGTAGACAAAGTGGACTTGCTGACTCTCAGCAACACTCATTGTACTTGTAGGAGTGAACCCAGTCTTGATGCCCTCCAGCCTGAGGCAACGGAGGACCCGTCCCAAGCTATGAGCGCTCAGGACTGCACCATCAACCCAGATGCAATCCCTGTCATTACATTTCATGAGTCACAAGTAGTACAGCCTGAGATTAGTCATTTTGTATCACCTGATAGTAAAAATTGTTATCATTCAGTTATGTTCTCTGATGGTATAGGTAGAGGGCTAGGAAAATTAATCAGTAATAACCTTAGTTATTGTACCCAAAATTATTGCACGCCCGGGTCAACCTACAAACAGGTCATGACTTCGGTAATAAATAATGTTTGTAATCCTAATACCACCATTACTATATGTGTTGGAAATAGTTCAAATATTAAAAAGGAAGACATCACCGACTATGTATCAGAGTTGTTAAAGTTAAGCTGTAGTAAGATCATATTGTGTGCTTTTCCATATTTTAAAAATTTAAGTAGTAGAAAAAACAATTATATACATATGTTAAATAAGCATGTACATTTCTTAGTAGGTCACTATAGTGACAGACTTATATATCTGGATATCAACACTATTGTTGATAAACTTAAGTCGACACGAGGTAAGGTGTATCTACCTATTAGATGTAGACACAAAATAGCTAGGCTATTAGCTTATAATATTCACACAGACATAAATAGTATGTCTAAGTTTAGTTATATTATTAACACCGCGACTATTAGTAATCATACTAATAAACATTTTTATAATAACTGTAAATCGGATGATCCATGCGTAATTATAGATGATTCTCAAGTAGAATCCACTGGTAGTGGAGTCTCGGGGCTCACTCCAGATATTAATATTAATTTAAACTAGGTAGTGAGACAAAAGAAGGTACCTTTAACAATATTGTTAAACCTATCAACAACAAGGTATCTTCTTGCACTCAATTAGTTAGTAAAAAAGGGCCTCAGCAGAACACCTTAAAATTATTCCACCAAAATATCCAAGGCATTTCTTCCAAATTATTAGAAATTGAATTGTTTTTAGAAAAAAATATGTTTGACATTATTTGTTTTACCGAACATTGGCTAAAAGATTACCAAATGCTGATTAATTATGAGAACTATACGGTTGGTAGCTGCTTTAACCGTAAATCTATGCTGCGTGGAGGTTCCCTAATACTTTTGAAAAATTGTGTTAAATATAAACAACGTATTGACATAGTAGGTCTCTCGGTTGAACATTGCGTCGAACTGTCCTGTGTTGAGCTAGATAAGCATGTAATTGTGTGTGTCTACAGACCCCCAAACTATCAAAACTTTTCCTTATTTGAATCAATAATGGAAGATGTCCTGGCAAAACTTGCAGCCAGTAATAAATCTACAATTATTTGTGGTGATTTCAATATCAATATTTTAGAAGACAATTCAAATAGCAGTCGGTTATTAAATCTTTTTAAGTCATTTGACTTGACCAACATTTTTATAGAACCTACTAGAGTCACTCCATCTTCTGCTACTTGTATAGATAATGTTTTCTGCGATTGCGATTACTTAGATAAAGCCATAGTAAATTGCCTGCCGTCTGACCACAGCGGACAAACTGTAACTTTTAGGTGTAACACACCATTGCAAAATGTTCAGATTAAATTTAGACCTATAACTACTAGCAAATTAAATAGGTATAATATTTCCCTGCAGAACAAGTTAAGTGTTATGAGCCATCATATGGACGATATTAATATAAATCAATTGTATGATCATTTCTTTTCAATAGTTCACACTGAATACAACAAAACTTTTGAAAAGAAGACAAAAAGTATTTGCCCTAAATTTATATTTAGTGATTGGGCAACTAGAGGTATCAGAAAAAGTAGGGAAAGACTATTTGAGCTTTATGACCTTAAATCTTATATAAACACTGAAACTTTTAATAAGTATGTTGCTAAGTATTCAAGCATTTTTAGAAATACATGCAAGGTTGCCAAAGCCCTGCACATTAGCAACAAGATCAAAACAGCAGAAAATAAAATAAAGACAGTTTGGAAAGTCATAAATAACGAGACTAACAGGAAGAAAATACGTAACACTAGCTACACCTTAGATACAGCATGTGGTCCTAAAAGCTCTAATCAGGAAGTAGCTCAAGAATTTGTGAATTTTTTTACCGATATACCGTTAAAAAGGGGTCTCTTAATTCCTCTCCTGAAGTAGCAATTGGTTTATTAAAGGCGAATGTGTCTGGCTGCCCGGCTGAATTTAAATTTAAACACATAAACCCTATGATAGTTATTAAAGCTTTCCGGCAAATAAAAGTCAAACTGACCGAAGATCTTTGGGGAATGTCTATCAAAGTTTGTACATCCATAGTTGAGACTGTAGCACCATACTTAGCTTTAATTTTTAATTTGTGTGTAGACCAAGGAGTTTTCCCTGATTTAATGAAATACAGTAAAGTCATGCCTCTTTTCAAATCCGGGGATAGTAAAGATACTAATAATTATAGACCTGTATCCGTGTTGCCAGTTTTTAGCAAGGTGTTTGAAAAAGTAATGCTTAATCAAATGCTCAATCATTTTAACACCAACAGAATCTTACACGACCAACAGTTTGGTTTCACTAAGGGACGTTGTACAACTGACGCCGGTGTAACCTTATTAAAGCACATATTTTCTGCGTGGGAAGCATCCCAAGACGCAATAGGAATATTTTGTGACCTCTCCAAAGCATTTGATTGCGTAAATCACGACACATTGCTTTTGAAACTTGAGCATTACGGACTAGGTAAACTTGCACTTAGTTTGGTAAAATCTTATTTAAGTGATAGACAACAATATGTTCAAATAAATGGTGTTAATTCACAGGGTTTAAAAGTAAAAATGGGGGTTCCGCAAGGCTCAATATTGGGTCCTTTCCTCTTTCTAGTATATATAAACGATCTACCCTATTTATTGAAAAACCAACCACAAAATATGGTGTTATTTGCTGATGACACTTCTCTAATTTTTAAGATAAATAGACGGGCCCAAAATCTAGATGACGTAAATAATGCCCTACTTCAGGTCCATAATTGGTTCACAGCAAACAATTTAGTATTAAATGAAAAAAAAACGAAATGCATAAGATTTGCTTTACCAAATGTTAAAAGTAACGAGTGTGATATAGTATTGAATAAAGAGAAACTTGAATTCGTAGATAAAACCGTTTTCCTGGGGCTTACGCTTGATTCAAGGCTACAATGGGGTTCTCATTTGAAATCTCTTGCGGGGCGCCTAAGTTCAGCAGCATATGCTGTTAGAAAAATCCGTCAATTTTCTGATGTAGATACCGCTAGACTGGTCTATTTTAGTTACTTTCATAGTATAATGTCTTATGGCATTCTGTTATGGGGACGGGCTGCAGACATTGAGTCTATATTTATTCTGCAAAAAAGAGCCATCAGAGCCATATATAATCTTCGTAGGCGCGATTCTCTAAGGGAACTGTTTAAGGAAATCAAAATCATGACGGTACATTGTCAATACATCTACGAAAACATAATGTACGTTAGAAAAAATCTACATCTTTTTAATAAAAGAGGTGACAGACACAATTACAGTACGAGAACTAGAGACCAATTAGTTCAGCCGGGCTTCAGACTCGCTAAAGTAGACTCATCTTTCATGGGGTACTGTTTAAGATGCTATAATAAAATTCCACAAAGTATTCTTGAACTGAATGAGACGAAATTTAAATCATGCATTAAACGCACACTATGTAAGCAAGCATATTACAAGTTGGACGATTATATCTCTGATAAAAATGCTTGGCTCAATGCCGGTCCTGCTCCACATGGACAGGGGCGCATAAACTGATTAATGGATAGCATTAAATAGTATTGTTGGAGCTGCTGAAGATTGTACAACTATCTTTGCATTGTATAGATTCAATTTCTTTTGGTATTATATAACCGCATAGCCCATATTATGTGAGTACTATGTAATAGAAAGCTATCCTTCGTTGGAAACCTACGTCATTTTTTTTTTTTGACTTGAATTTGCCCTGGCGGTTAAGTGTATGTCATGCTCACTCAAATGTCTCGCTGATGGTGGCGCGTGTGTCGGATCAGTTAGTTCCCTTCAAAATGGTTGAGTTGAATGGTGCTGATACATGCGTCATGTTCGTGAACGGGCGCTGTCAGTTGTGACTGGTCATCTCTTGGTTGCCACGGCTTATTTGAATTAATTATTTTATTTTTTGAATTGTTCTTTTCCTTGTTTTTACTATGGACACTTTTAACGTGCACATCTTGCTACATCGCTCTCACATAATGTACCATCTAAACATGAATGATGTAACCAAGGTTTTGTAAAAATATTCTGATTTAAAAGAGTGTCCATGGAGTTTCTTGCCCGTTCTTCTCCATAGAGATCTACGTTAGGGAATGGGCAACTACAGTACTTTCACAGTTTTTATGCCTTGTGACTGGGACTGTAGCTAAATTTCATTGTTGTCTTTGTTTCGACAGTTCAAAAGTGCCTGTAACGGGCCTACTTGAAATAAATGCTTTGATTTTGATTTTTGCAGCTGAATATCGGTATTTTACATGGAGCGACTGCCTATCTGACCCCCACAATCCAGTTAGTACTAGGTAATACGATACTCCTTGGTAGTCTGGTTGTCAGGCTTTCGGGCAACTACATGTAACGACTATTAAAGATCAACAAATGATAGCCGGGACCAACGGCTTAACGTAAACTCGGTATGTAATGAAAGGTGGTCACCCATCAACGGACCAATCTAGGCAAGCGTGGCTTAACCTAAAGATCGACCCGAGCGGCTGTTACTATTTAGCCACGAGCTCCTCCAATAATTTTTTGTTGTCATTTATTTATTTAGGTATAGTATTTATTTATTTGTAGTACAGTAGTACACATATATTTTATTCTTTTAAGTTGGTGCCAACATAAACTCATTAGAGTTTTACCGTGCACCAACATCATCATACACGTGTGTTTTCATCTACATTGGAACTGAAAGCTGACACCAACATGGTTGATAAAAGGTTAGTTAATGTCTGTACCTGTATATGCTGTATCTCTTAACCCTCTTAGATAACTTATAACTTGAACTTGCCCTTGCCACAACGTCTCATTAAAGCCCTTATTTCACCGCCCAGAGGACACAGAGTTCATTGGCTATATTATATTCATCAGCACTCTAGCCAAGCTATTGTAATTGTAGACCTATGGTACTACAGCAGGCATTGACAGCAGGTAATTTACTATGTGTCATTTATTTAACCACTACTGTTTCACAAAGATGAAAGAAAACGTCGCACATACCGCAAAAGTAAAGATTTAGGTGGATAAAAATATTCAACTAATGAAGTTGATTTTTTATGTAGGGATTTAACATAATATGATACTTAATGACTATTTAAGCAAGAATAACGAATTTAATATTAGGTAGGTACTGGCTTCCTCCGGGAAGGAAATAATTGTTTGATTCACCATAAGTAGTAAAATAAATCATAAAAACAAAAAAAATATAGAATAAAAATGGATTTATTATGGAACTATCAATTTAAATAATTTTAATCGTGGGCGATTTCTTCATCAGTCTCTCCATCTATATCATCAACGTCATCATTTCTCATTGGTGTATCTTTCAAGAACTCCGGGATATCAAGCACTGATTTAACTTTGGCGAAAAACGGTATACTTTTGTGACTTTTAGTTTATCTTTTTGCAAATACACATTTAATGTGGCTTTTTAAACTTTCCTTCACTTCTTCTGACAAAATTTAATTTAAAAAAAAACTTATATTCTTTTAGAATTAAAAATAGTTCAAATTTGGTCATCACCACAATTTTGCAATTATTATTGTTTTAAATTGTTTTTTTCGTATCTGCCAACAAGAACAACAATTACTTCTAAAGTGATAGCTAAATTTTTGCATAGACTTTCTGAAAGACGAACAACGTTATTATAAAAAGTAAATGAGGGTACTCTGAGATTTGCTGTCGTCTATGAAATCACTGTTTTCGAGTAAATTTGATAGAATTTCTTTAAATAGTTCTAAAGTTATCACATGTAGAATAGTCAAAAATTAAAAACTTACTTGTTAGGAGTCTTTCTTTAACATAAAAAAAGATATACGAATGCAAACTATAATTAGTAGGTACAGGGCTAAAGCATGCCTAACAGCGGTGCATACGCAACCAATAAGCGTTCGGCAAGTTTCGGATACTCTCGTAAAAGAGTGTTACTGCGTTGCTACACTAAAGAACGTTGACACATATTATCATTTATCACGTATTGAAGACCATCGGTATTAGCTTTTTGTCCATCTAAATCGTCGAAAGAAATCGATAAGATCACAAGGAAGAGGCCTGTGCCGCAGGCGCCCTCCAGAGGAGTGAACGTTATAAACTCATTGTACTTCTGGCTAAAGCCGCCAGGACTGCCGTGCACTCTAGTGCTCACAAGTGCGACTGCTGAGCATGAGGTCCTGGGTTAGATTCCCAGATCGGGCAGTGTTATTGTGTTTTCCCATCAGGAATTACTCAGTAGCAGCCACGAAGTCTGAGCTTGTGCCCGGTTGTTGGCAATAAGCTCACCCCCTATTACATGGGACTTAAACACAACTGGCGAAATGTGGGTGTGCTAGGTGCACCTCTGCCGAACCCTTCAGGGATTACAGAAATACAGTCATGTTGTTATGTTATGTTAATATGCTAAAGCAAAGAAGAGGTGCTTAACGGCTGAAAACACAGCTTGACAACTACCTCATTGCCTCTGAATGTCATGATTGAAAGCGCTTCAAGCCTAACAGCTATAAACATAACCTAATCACATTAGCTCTAACTTAAACACAGCTATATAGCCATAAATCGTATTTTAAAACCTCCCGCTGGCTCTGCGCTCCTAGTACCCGTCGACTCCAACTATTTCACGTTTAATGGACCAAATAACTGGCGTGATGGTCCAGCAGTGGACTACGTCCGGCGTTTTGAACATTTTTCGCGGGAATATTTCCGTTTTTAGCCTAAATTATTGTTATTGTTTAGTAGGACTATGCTTTATTAAGACTATGTCGTCCTGGTAGTTGGTTGATATTGTTAGGCTTGTTAAATGTTCTGTGGCGGTTTGTCTGCCTAGTTTTCCAAATAGTTTTTCACAAACCAAAATATACTTAAGCAATAAGGATATAATATGTAAGCTATGTTATTGCAATTTTTATGTTTATTTTTTTATTTTGCGTGCAATAAAGAATAACAATACTTGAAATTTTTCAAAATTCTAAAAAAACAATGCTTTATGTAAAAATTCATGGCAAAGCAGGCACATTGGGCAGCTAATGTCAAAGTGCGAATTAATACGGATTGGGTTATATTTCTTTGGATAGATATGGTACCGATCGTTAAGCCGTGTTATACTTTTTTAAAAGCTTTTATTTAACTTGCAATGTATGTATGTAATTTGTTCGGGTGGAATCTTAGAACTCAATTTTGAAATAGATATCTTCAACCGATTGAGTTGAAATTTTGCACACGCCTTTGGTTCTGGTGACAATTCACTTTTATGACAGACATTACTTCATCCTGCAGCCAGGATCGTCTCCTCACTAGAGACCTCCTCAACGGTTAATAGCGCGGACACGAAACTTTGTATACGTGTTCGATTGTGATAGATGTAAAGATGATTTCTATCATGACCTCAACCTGCAGCCAGAATTGTCTTCTTACGAGGGAACTCCTCAACGGTTAATAGCGCAGACGCGGAACTTTGTATACGCGTTCACTTTTGATACTCGTAGATAAAGATTATGTCTATCGTGACCTCATTCTGCAGACAGGATTGTCTTTTCATGAGGGAACTCTTCAACGGTTAATAGCATGGATTCGAAAATTTTTAGATGCGTTCATATTTGATGGATGAACATGATTTCTATCATGACCTTATACTGCAGCCAGGATCGTCTTCTCATGAGGGAACTCCTCAACAGTTAATAGCGCGGACACGAAACTTTGTATACGTGTTCAATTTTGATAGATATAAAGATGATTTCTATCATGACCTCAACCTGCAGCCAGAATTGTCTTCTTACGAAGGAACTCCTCGACGGTTAATAGCGCAGACGCGGAACTTTGTAAACGCGTTCACTTTTGATAGATAAAGATTATTTCTAGCATGACCTCATCCTGCAGCCAGGATTGTCTTCTCACGAGAGAACTCCTCAACAGTTAATAGCGCGGACACGAAAATTTGTAAACGGGTTCAAGTTTGATAGAAAAAGATGGTTTCTTTTGTGACCTCATTCTGCAGACAGGATCGTCTTCTCATGAGGGAACTCCTCAACAGTTAATAGCGCGGACGCGAAACTTTGTATACGTATTCAATTTTGATAGATTTAAAGATGATTTCTATCATGACCTCAACCTGCAGCCAGAATTGTCTTCTCACGAGAGAACTCCTCAACAGTGAATAGCGTGGACACGAAAACTTGTAAACGTGTTCAAGTTTGATAGAAAAAGTTAGTTTCTATTGTGACCTCATTCTGCAGACAGGATTATCTTTTCATGAGGGAACTCTTCAACGGTTAATAGCATGGATTCGAAAAAATTTAGATGCGTTCATATTTGATGGATGAAGAGGATTTCTATCATGAACTCAACCTGCAACCAGGATCGTCTTCTCACGAGGGAACTCCTCAACGGTTAATAGCACGGATACAAGAAAAGTGCTAAGGTAATTATGCGTTATCAGAAATGGTTAGATACAACTAAAAATTTGATAATAAAATAATTAATTAAAAAACACTTTTAATAAAAACAAGGTTTTATTTAAGTGCGCTAAAAATAATAAAGTAAACGTTTCCTTTAGAACTTTTACTATCAACTTATAACGTAAATTGTGTAATGACACAATTTATATGATATAAAACATTGCCGTGTCGTGGGGTCAACGGAATGACGCCGTCAAAACCGATGTATCAATTTTATTGTTCACCTGGTTTTGAGGTTATTTTCGATTTTATAAAATTACTCCGAAACTCGGCTTTTGTTAACAAAAATAACTTTTGTAGGAGTTAATAATGATAAGTGTAGACTATAAAAAACAAAGTTTGATTTTGATGCAGCATGGTACGGGATTCTATACATCCATGAGCATTGTCGCGAAAAATCAAAAAAGAAACTTACATCATAAAACATATGGTGAATGGTGCCATTGGACATATCACAGAAATTATATGGCCATGCTTTCGAAGAGCACAAATGTATGACACTGATATACCATCCGTCCGAATTGACTTCGGTGAAGACGGTGTTCACGCCTAAGTCTATGCAATTTCCAGCAAAATATAGTCACGGAACCGCGAAACGGAGAATGCAGCCAATTTTATTATTTTGGGATTGTACAGTACACAAAATGCAAGGTAGTACTGTCGACTACGCCGTTATTTACTAAGGCTCGAAGCTGTTTGCTGTTGGTCAAGCATACGTGGCCTTAAGTAGGGTAAAATTATTTAAGGTCTCCTTATTGAAGAGCTGGATTGTTCAAAATTAACCGGCAAACGACCTTGCAACAATGATGCGTTGAATGAGATGAACAGACTAAGAAACCAAGCCAGCGATAACTAAAAAGTAAAAAATAAATTAAAAGCAAAAAAAACTTTTTAAAACAAGCTTTTATTTAAACGCTCTAAAAAGAAGAAAATAAAATTTTCCTTTTAAATTTTAACGATGAACTTACAACCTCATTATACACAACTCATATGATCATAAAAGCTTGTCGCGATGATCAATATTTAATTAATTGAAATTTTATTAATTTAAACTTAGCAGATTTTACATAAATCAATAAGTAGGTACTAGTTTATTTACACAAGAAAATCGCGCGACAAGCTTTTATGATCATATAAGTTGTGTATAATGAGGTTGTAAGTTCATCGTTAAAATTTAAAAAGAAAATTTTATTTTCTTCTTTTTAGAGCGTTTAAATAAAAGCTTGTTTTAAAAAGTTTTTTTTGCTTTTAATTTATTACTGAAGATTCTTACAGAAGAGGTCATGGTTTCTGTTTTCAAAAATCAAAAAAATGAGGAAAAATCTAGTTACTGGACAATCGGGAAAAAAGCTAGATGCGAATACATTTATTTGTTATATTTATCTATGAAATCATAGAAAAATAGACCTTCTACCAGAACCATTCCCAAAATGGTCACACCAACAAATACACTGAAATTAAGCAACAATTTAAAAACGTAAACGCATCTATTACTCCCTGACCGCTTCTAAATTGCGCTGTACATTGCGCGCTAGGTTAGGTAGGCCGCATCGAATTCATCACTCGCGCGGCAATGAAAAACGTTTGGTCGCGCGACGCGGCGCCGCGACAACTAACGGCCGTGTCGCTTTGACGCTCGTGCGACAAGTCGTGACGGCGCGTACGGTTGGCACAAAATGATAAAAGTATGGTCTAATAATTTCCAGTAAATAAAGTGCGTAGACTGTTTGTTAATCCGCCAGCCAGTGCTGTAGAAATTGATTGAACATCCATTCGGCATTATCCGTCCAATACTTATATTTATAATTGATATTAGAGGAAAGTACTTCATAAATGCCTCATACATTACATGATACACAAGAAATATTTCTGATTTCAGTTAGCAGACGTTTGGCAATTTCTGTAATGACGAAGTTCGTTCTCAAGGTTGGGATAGCTACTAAAATATACTCCTGGAAGAGTCTTTATTTATGACATGCCACATGAAAAACGAAGATATAAGACACAAACGTCAAAAAGATATCCTTTTTCAATATAAACTTCTGCTAATCTGCCAACGCTACTCCCGTAGTAGTACGTTCACCAACAATGATCGCTTTCCACACAGACTACTGAAAAATTTGTCCAACAGTCGAAGTCGCGCGCACACATATATCTTGTGCAGTACCACAATCCATGCTCGTTGTACTAGGCTATCATAAAATAGTAGAGAGTGATTGTCCAACTGCATGGCAAATGCCTCTTCTGATACAGAAAATGAACGAACATTGATCTTCAGGCTTGCTTAGTGTTGTAGGTGATTTTAGACTATATAGTAGATTGATCGTTTAAAACGTTAAAATCAAGATAAGACGAGATTATTAATTAAGTAAGAGATCTATGGTGTGTGTTGTGAAAAGATAAGTTGTGGGAATCATCAGTATTTAAGTTAAGAGGAAGATTTAAACTAGGTTCACAGAAACGCTAAGGAGTAGCCGATTTCTGTTGTATGGACAAGTGATGTGGAAGAATGTGGCGCGTAGAAGAGGTTGAATATGGATGGCAAAAGAGGCAGACCAGAGATAAGATGGATGGATAGATTCCTAGATGGGGGACCGCAAATAAGTTAGGATAAGGGCAGGAGGACCATGATGACTGTTACTGAAACACTCCAAAAAGGTTCAGCTGAATGAAATAATCCTTGAATTGTATTGTACAACGGACTGCTTTCCACAACTACAAGTCCAAAGCACGTATTTTAGGTACGGGAGGGAACACAACGGCTTTAAACCTAGATTGTCATTCAGCCAGCCTCCATTTGAGATGTGAATGACATTGTTTCCATCTTGGACTGGGCGAGACTACTAGGTAAACTTAACAGGAGAGCCGATATAGCCACAGAAAAACGCTTTAGCCGTAGTAGTAGGAGAAATGCGGTGTGGATGATAAAGACCGCCTAGTGAAATGGATAACTACTACCAGGATCCCATAACGCTACAGAGATACGTTTGTCTCTTAGACGAAGGTACAAGTGGATCCGATTCAGCCTAGTAAATTGCATCAATTGTACTAGGAGCACAGGAATGCAGAGATATACCGTTTAGAGCTCTCGCGTAATATGTGCTCAATAGCAAGGAATGGTTCTACCAGGCTCACAGAAGGACGAAGAGATTGAAATGGCACATCTATAGACTATGTATTGTGTAATTTAAATGAGGAATCATTGAATCACAATCCTAGACAAATGACATTCGCTTTCAAAGATTTACAAGAGGATTCACACAGCTTTTCGGGACCCGTCAATTCTTTTTGACTGTTCCATTTCTATCCACGGATAGAATGTCACTTTGCCTAGATATAACAGAACACATAACATAACATCACGCCTGTAATCTCGAAGGGTTATGCAGAGGTGTACCTAATTGTACACACACCTTTCGCCAGTTATGTTTAAGTCTCATGTAATAGGGGGTGAGCCTTTTGCCATTAACCGGGCACAAATCCAGACTCCGAGGCTGCTACTGAGAAATTCCTGATGGAAAAACCCAATAACAATTTGCCCGACCCGGGAATCGGACCCAGGACCTCATGCTCAGTAGTTGCGATTGTGACCACTATACCAACAGGTCAAGCAGGGCAACTGGTAGTCGAGGCAGCATGTTTGCCTAGACATAACTATTTCGAAAATGTAAATGACACAACATTATTATAAAAGACAGCCAATCATCATGACAAAAACAATTTAATTCAATTAGCTAACCTTACAAAAACTTAGAAACAACTTCCATAGTTGACACGACAAATACCAAAGTATTCCATACATAGTACACACAACACGAAGATATTTCTTCATTCTCGATACGAATCACAAATGGGGCGGTTCGCTTTCATCCAGATTATTCAATTATGTCGCATTCATTATAGTGCACATCAGAAATGTTAAAAAGGTACATAAAAGGATTGCAATTTCTTTATTACCCTCATTCCGATTCCGGTGACGGCGTTGTCAATATAAGAAACGTAAGATAGATGCTACTTCACGACCATACACTAACGAATTCTGTACTTTTATCGTAAGAACCATTGAATTTTCCTTCAATTTTGAACTTTAGGCACGCATAGTAAGACTCAAAATTGTAAATAACTAAACGCAGCAAACCCCAGCAATATTGTCCAAATTTAAAAATAACAAACGACATTAAAATATAACACTTAAAATCACAGCAATAAAACCCAAAATGTTTCGAATCGGAATTAGAAATACAGCATTTCCGAACTGGCACGAATCCGATTGTTTACATCGATCATCTGTCCCTTTCGCTCTGGGTTTTAATCATATGTTTTGTCTCGCTCGTTCGGATACGTGACTGAACATTTAGATGTTCGCTTGTGCACAGATAATGGCTGGTAGGTTTGACAATAACATTAGTTCGGATACGAACCGCTTTGATTGGATTATTGAAAGATATCGACGTGCCAGTGATTTATGATCGCCTGGTCAAATGTATAGTTGTCCGGAGTCTTTGGTGGTATATAAATTAGCACCTAGCACTTGTTTAACTTGAATACAATTGAACCATTTGTTGACTGGTGACATAAAAGATAGAAATAAAATTATTTCATGAACAAACACAATTTGGTACAATTTAATACCTATTTCAGCAACATTTCAGATTTAGGCAGCCAAAATAAGTATTTCATCATCCAATCATGGCAATCAATTCAAACAGGATTGCACTAATATACAGGGTGCAATTTTTCAACCTCACGTGGGGAGAAAGTACTCTAAATACTGGAGATAGCAAATTTTACTCAAACGAAACATTCATTTATATTTAAAAAGAAACACAAATGCAGATTGCATTCAAAGATTTGTGTTTCTTATAAATATCTCGTAACAAACATGATACATTAAATGAAAGGAAAACCATGAAATCTGAACTTATAAATTCAATAAGATAAAGCACATTTTTCAAAGGTCCATCCGATTACTTATGTTAGTACCTAATTAACTTAATAACTTGGCAGTCTGACGGTCACACCACTAGGCTATCAGTGCCTGCCACTGTTCCACTATCACATACTCACTTGATTGCCAGTCTTTTCCGAAATAAGTAGCTCATTGAATAATCTTTAATAATGGATTTGAAAATAAACCTCAACTCCCTCGGTCGAAGTTAGTCAACATTACAGAAGTAACAGAGTAGTGAGCAAAGAACTTATAACAAGCTAACTGCTGACTGATTACACTTGGTACGGAAAAAAGATGTCTTTGGAGTACTGCTACTGATATAGTATGACCACTTTCAAGTGTGCAGTTCAAGATGGCGTTGCTTGTCAAGAAAATTTGCATTCGATATGCTATACTTGGTACATTTATTTTAGTTCTGTGTTTTTCCGTCTGCACAGATAACTTGGTTGAAGTTCTATTATTGCTATCCTGTTGTCACTTCTGGACCTACAAATACAAAAGTCATCAAATTCAGTCAGTATTATAATAAGCCCATTACATGGGACTTAAACGTAGCAGGCGAAATGCGGGTTGTGAGTTTGAAAGATGCATTTTCAATTCAATTAGACTGATACAATGGATCCATATCTAAAACTGTTACCATAGTTTTAAAAACTATGCTGCCATTATGATTGCCAACTGCATTACAGCCTTTTAATCCAGCTTGCAACGCCGTTACATTTAAGTTTGTGTCAAATCCGATAGCCAATGGTTCACTTTTTTCCCAAAGCCTGGATCGACACTTCGACCCAATACTAACCAGTTACGTTTTGACTACTATACCAGTTCAACGTTGCAGTCATTAAAATTATCATCACTTTGACCGAACCAAAGGAAATCTGCTGTGGAGGAGATTCCTAGATAACTCTGCCCTAGAGTGTAAGTGTGGTGCTATTCCACAGACGATGGGGCGCCCAATTTCGTATCCTTTGTGTCCTGGCCCGCTCGCTACAGGAACTGATGGACGCTACTGAAAGCGTCAAACTCTTAGCAAAATTATGGGTTTGCTTAATAATTTTGACAGCCATTGGCACGGTAGAAAGAAGATAATCAGCATCAACAAAGATTCTAACTAATAAAATGTGGAAGTGAGTTTGTTCATCATGCCTTCACGCAATAACGGCTGAATGGATTTTGTGCATTTAGTTAGCACAGGGATGTACCATGACTAGCACACAAAATACTTTTATACCGTTAGTACGTAATGGGATAATTTCTGAAATCCATGCGGGCAAAGCCGAGGGAACCCTAGTTTAAATAAACATACGTGAACGGGACAACCCCAAAAAATCGTAAACTACTTGCGAAAACCAACCGGTTGGTGTCGGCACAACTGTAATTTGTCAATCTTGTCAATTATGACATTTTGCTTTAAAACGTCACTGAGACATGGGATTTTCTATGACATTATTTTCTTTGGGTACGATTTGATTTAATTCGACGGCACGGTTGGCGCAGTGGCTGAGCGATTGGCTGCTGCGTGTTGCGGATTCGATTCCCGTACGGAGCAAATATTTGTATGGCCTAAAAAAATCTTCTGGAACATGTCGTGAGGAAAGTTCTACGTATAAATTAATGTGGATGGCTTAATGGCTATAAGACCAAATTAATTAATGGCTAAAAGACTGTGTAAAAGATGATATCATGCCCATCAGTGGACTGCTCTAGGCTGAAGGGCAGGAGAATGATGACAAGTCTCTCTATTAAGTCTATGGTATCTAAAACCTCTTTGTCATTAAAACCCTAAGTCTATATGCAACTGCAAACGCTCACTTATGAGTTAGTAGTGAATACGCCGCGTTACTGACTACCAGCCCGCACTGGAGTCGACTTTAAGTACGCTTCCTTCATTTCGGAATGCCCTCTCACAATGATTGTAGCAATTTTCCGGGGCATCCGTCGTGAGAGGCCGCGGGGGTGAAACGAGACGAGCTAGCGAGCGATATAGTTTCCTCATCTTAAATTGTGTTTAAATTTGTAAGTCTAGGAAATTTTTGATAAACATAATTATGTTTGACGATGCTACTAATTCATCAATGTAATGTGCTTAGGTGTACTTGATACAGGCAAAAGGTATGATATTTTTCAAACCCTGTCTTCAGTATTATTTGTTAGCTAGACCAGAGCTAGAGTCATAGTCAATGTTCATACGATGAATTAACTGGTGAGGATCGCCATTTCTCAGTCAGGATTGCAATAGATCGATCCTCAAGTTTTGACGCAAAATTGATCACAATCAAGGCAAATAGTAAGCAGTTAATTGTATTGTTTTTTTTACATTCATTTATTTGTTCTCAAATACATATTATTTAGGAAGAGCTCGTGGCTTAGTAATAAATAACAGCCGTAAGGGTCGATTGGCTAAGCAGAGCTTGACCAGATCGGTCCGTGGATGGGTGACCAACCATGTCATACTGAATTTCTTCCGTGTCTTGAAAAGCACATTAAGACGTTGGTCCCGGCTGTCATTTGTAGATCTTTGACAGTCGATACAGGTAGTCAGTGGCCCCAGGTAAGATAGGCAGTCGCTCCATGTATTCAGCTGCATCCTGTTAGACTGGAACCCGGCCCCAACATAGCTGGGAAATGGCTAGGCAGATTATGATGTTCTGAAATACAAATACATTTTCTAATGATTAAGAGTTCGTGATATTTTATTATTTGCATTTTTTGTGCACTTTCAATAATCCAGACTTGGTAAGTACCTTACTACTAAATACATGAAAATTCCTTCTGCCTGCTATCTCTCTGCCTACAAAGGGGGCGGCGGGCGGGCGAGGGTGGCGCCGCAGGGCGGGGGCGTCAGTGACGTCGCTTGAGCGTGTGAAAATTACATTCCAGGAGTGCCTCGCATATCTATCACTTGCAAATTTAACTTTAGTTTCAGAACGGTGGTAGTGTGCGGATTCCGTTCTATGTATTCCAGTATTCCTGCTATGTAGTATGTACGGAGCCTCCAGGGATGCAAGAATGGAGTCTTAGGAGTGTGGTTTTGGGGACTGCATTATTATTTCAAACATTAAAAGGGAACATTTCTTGTAGGTACTTCAAAAAATCTTGAAAGAAGATTATGCTGAAGTATAATGTGAGATCAGGGTCTAAGAAATTACAAAATGGTCGTATACATAACATAACGCCTGTGATCCCCGAAGGGTTAGGCAGAGGTGTACCTAATAGTACACCCGCATTTCGCCAGTTATGTTTATGTTCCATCATCCTAAGTAATAAGGAGCGAGCCTATTGCCATCAACTGAGCACAAATCCAAACTCCGTGGCTGAAAAATTCCTGCTGGAAAAGCCCAATACCACAATAACAAAAAAAAACTTTGTTGCAAAAAATAAAACCGACTTCAAAATCACAAAAACGTGAAAAATAATTTTAGCTTCAGAAGTCGGTGACTTTAGTTTGTTTGATTCAGTTTTTTGGCACCGACTTCTGAAGCTAAAATTATTTTTCACTTTTTTGTGATTTTGAAGTCGGTTTTATTTTTTGCAAATTTTTATTTTTTATTTTTTCATTTTTAGTTGCAATATCCTATACAAATATTTTCTACGCGTTCATTTTACATTGTAAACCATACATTTCATGGTAATAGGCTTATTCTTACTTCCTTAATAATATTATAAATGCGAAAGTAACTCCACAACAACAAACAAGTAACAGACTTCAGAGTCAAATGCTCATAAAATAAAAACTAATGGGCCTACCTGAATCAAATTTTTATGGGACCAATTCGAAACTATTCCGCATCAAACAAAAAAAGAATTACGTAAATCGGTTCAGAAACTTCGGCGTAATCAGCGTACATACATAAAAAAAATATATATATATACCGGCCGAATTGAGAGCCTCCTCCTTTTTTTTGAAGTCGGTTAAAAAAGGTCTTTTAGGAAAATGCAATTGGTTCTTAAGATCAACTAGTTTTAGTCCGTGGCTTCACTCACGTGCAGGTCGAAAATAATCCCAGGGGAACGTACCATCGGGATAAAAAGTATCCTATGTAACCTAACCTAGATCTAACTGTGTGCCAAATTTCATCAAAATCCGTTCACGCGTAAAGAATGCCCATTGTGGCACCCTGCGAGATAGTCTACTTTGTTTTTACCCGACTGCAAAGGAAAGGTTATGTTTTTCGCGCGTATCTTGTATGTTTGTATGTTTTTTTATAACCTTGTATCTTCCAAACGGCTGAATGGATTTAGACAATTAAGGTATCGTTATATTCGTCTTAAAAACAAAAATTTCTTTAGATAGGTGTTTGAAAAAATTCAAAATGGTGGATTTTTGGCACGAAATTGTTGAAGTCGTAAATATTTTTTTTCCAAAGAAGGAAATTAAAAAGAGATTACAAATATACACATACATATTTGATACTTGTATTATGTATACATATTTATATGGTGTTGTGTAATAAACAGTGTTCTATCTGCCTATGACAAACAAAGATAACATACAGACGGATGAGGCAGACACAGAAACAAGCAGACCGACAGACAGACAGATTCTTTCGCATTTATAATATATGTTTGGAAGTATGGAAGACCTTAACATTCCTGGGTACAAGCTTAGGCCACCAGTCCATTGACCAAGATAATGCAACAAACTACGCGATGGCCAGACATTTGATATTGCGAAAGCAATACCTACCAGGCTATCATAACATTAATGGAACTATGAGCACATTCAACTGCACTTTTGTCAAAATCAGCGTCGGGCATGCAATCAGAAACGCATTACCGTCTATGCTTGCCTAGTACATGCGGTGGCGCAATGTGGCGTACATACTTAAAATTCTATTAATAACACATACATAGGACATAACGACTGGATTCTTGAAGGGGATAGGCAGAGGTGCATACGGGCATAGCATAGTGTACTAACGCCAGCACATCAAGCTACTACAATCTGTTAAATTTCTTTTAATAGATTTTCAAGTTTATCGCTAAAGCGTTAGGTTCAAGGTTGATTGGGAAAATTTGACAGTTTCGGGTAGCTTGATGTGCTGGGTCTGAGCATTTGATAATTTTGTAGTAAGTCTCATTATAACAGGGCATGAATTCAGTCTCTAAGAATATACTATTGTAAAAATCCAACTACAATCCATGCGACATAAGATTTACAAAAACAAAAAACATTTTTCCAGTCGATGCGACCGTTGTGACCGAAATTTTTATCCGAGCATTATAATCAAAAACAATACTGAGTGGAATAGTCATCGGGAATAAACCAGACCGTTCCATAAATCAGAATGGCAACGAAAGAAAGAAAACTAGTTCATACTATTTTTCTTCTTATATAATAACACAGAAGCAAAACAAAAGTAAAAACTCAGTAGTACGGTTGATAGCAATAGGCTAGCCCCCTACTACATGGAACTTCAAACGTAACTGGCGAAATCTGGGTGTACTATTAGGTACACCTCTGCCCAACCCTTCGGGAATAACAGGTGTGTTGTTATGAAGCAAAAACCAAACGAAAGTTTGTATAAATTAAATGTAAAATCTGCCATCTCTGTTAACCTTTGATTATTTAATTTAACGTGCATTTCCAAATGCATTTTGATTTAATTTTTAAGTAGGTACTTTAAGTTTACCAACGTCCATTTTTGGATACGCAAGCTCCTTCACACAAAATTACCATAATATGTACATTTATATCCTAAACTACACAAATAACTTACAATTAATATTAGAATACCTATCAAAAAAGCACGACCACGTTTGTAAAAACTTTAACCAATGACACAAACTCTGCTCCGTGGCTCAATACAAGTTTAAAAAGTTTGAATATTTAAATTATACGGAAACCGTGTCCCCAGCGTATGTACTGGCAACTGAACAAAATCACTGTAAATAATATAACATTGTGTTCGACTTTAAAATCTGGGTTTAAGACTTCTTTTGGTAGGTGTGACGTATTTCGGGAGAAATCGAAGGAAAATGTGGTCCTGGTTGTTATTTATTCGGGTTTAGCAGTAACTGCTATTGTTTTTATCTGTTTATGGTTAAGGAGGCTGCGCTAAAGTAGCCCGCTACGTTTTTTGCAATTTGCAGGTCAAAGTCAGGTTGTTTGTTGATTAAAATATGATTCGCCACCGTAGCAAATATGGCTTTACCAAGTTATAATCATTAAAATCATCAATACAACCCTCTAAGTTCATTTAATCCATTTTATACTCTTTTGTGTTATCAACTTATCACTTTCTTTGTGAATGCTGGTTAACCTGTAATTGGCGACTGTGTAAGTCCAAGACTGTAAAACCTGTACTCAAGACATTTTGTACACACAAGCTGTTGGTAAACCTTTATTAATAAATAAAATAAATAAATCCATTTGAAATAGTTGCAGAATTTTCTTGAAATAGACATTGGCGCTTCTCGCTTAAATGAACCGATTTCAATAACATACCTACTGGTTCCGGTTAAAAGTAAAATAGGTACTTACTACGATTTCGCCATCTTCTGACAATATAATCGTATAAAAAGAAAAAATGTGCACCTCCATCCTAATGAAAGCTGTTTTGTTGGGGTCGGCTTCCAGTCTAACCGAATGTAGCTGAATACCAGTATTTTACATGGAGCGATCTATCTGACCTCCACAACCAGTTACTGGGTAACACGATACCCTTTGGAAAGTCTTTCCAGCGACATCATCTTTCCCAAAATTTCATAATTTTATATTCATCTACTTCTAAACTAAACTTACTCTCGTCACTTACGGGATATCTTCCGTGATTTTCAATAATTGTGAGCTCCCTCTACTTCTTACCTCTAAAGATTTTCATGCTTTGAAAAATTGTGAAGAAGACCAGTGTTACAATCACCAAAATCTACTTCAATACGTCATTTATTACCATCCAAAATTACATTGCTCCCAACACTGCGTTCTCATCAGCCAATCCCAAGAAATAGTCCTAACAACTGACCAAAACGTCTCCAAACAATGTATTTTTACGTTCTACGTCCTAAAGACGTACGAACAGGTGCTACGTCCAACAGATGCATTTTATGTAACTCAGTAGGTTAGGTTTAGTGCGTCGTAAAACCGGGAGCACAATGATGTGAGGGGCTCCAAGAAGCGTTTGTATACAATAAGGTCTGTTGGCAAGCCTGGGCGGAAATTAAGTTATTTAGCTTTGATTTGTTTTGCCAAACTAGGTTTTGCACGATGTTTGAGTCCCGTCATGAACAGTTCCATTAACATTGATAAAATGTATGACTAGGTGATCTATCCAGGCCAGCTACATGGAATTTCTAACCCATTCTTCTCCATACGAAATATTTGCGAATGGCTGTTGGACGGGCTATTGGTATCAATTCTATTTGCTTTTATATTTTGACTGATGTGAAGTGCCTTTTAGTAGCACAAGCCGTCGTCGTCTGCCGAACCTTTTCCCAATGTTGGGGTCGTCTTCCAGTCTAATCAGATGCAACTACTGCCTATCTGACCTCCACAACCCAGTTAATACATCATCATCATACATCATGCGATACATCTTGGTTAGACTGTTGTCAGACTTTATAGGGACAATGACTACCTGTAACGACTGTCAAAGATTTATGAATGCCGGGACCATTGGTTTAACGTGCTTTCTCAGGCACGGAGGGAACTGGGTATGCAAAGGGTGGTCACCCAACGTGGGTAAACGCGGCTTTACCTGCAGATCGACCCCAGCGGCTGTTACCACCACGAGCCCGCGAGTCACAAGCGTAAGAAATTATTGAAAAACAACTTCCAGACCCCTACTGATTGCCGTTGTCATAGCTAAACTGGCAAATATTGTTACTGCGGCCACGGCATCAGCTCTCCATAATAATGCCGTTCCTCCACAACAAAACGAGATATACCTAATCATTGTCAAGAATCAGCGCGACTACCTCGGATGAGGGCCTAGAAGTGCCAATCTATCAGCAAAAACTATGATAGAAATTAAACAGTAAAAACGTAATGAGTTGACTTAAGCTAGCAAAAACCATATGTCAATTCCTTTGAAAGTCATTGTGGCTAGCCCTCTGGTCTAATAGATGCGAGCAGGACTATTGAGAAAAAGACCCTGGGACCCTGTTCCCGTGACGGAGTGTTTTTAGTTTTTTTTCCATATGGCAATGCAATAACATAACACATCATACCTGTAATCCCCGAAAGGTTAGGCAGAGGTTTACCCATTAGTACACCCACATTTCGCCAGTTATGTCAAAGTCCCGTGTAATTCAAGATTAGTACCGAGACTATTGCCATCAACCGGGCACAAATCCAAACTCTGGGGCTGCTACTAAGAAGTTGTTTATGGAAAAACCCAAAAACATTTTGCACAACCTGAAAGTCAAACCCAGCCCAGGACCTCATGCTCAGCAGTCGACCACTAGACCAACGAAGCAGTCCCGCCCTGTTCTGTTACAGGTAACCATTACTAGGGAATTTGCTGTAGTATACTGGTACATGTAGAATCTACGTTGCTTCAACTCTTAGGTATCAAAAATACTATCATTTTGGTAGCATAATAGGTAGTGACTACTGGTCTCAGGAACCACAATCCTGCCAGGTTCCTTTCGTAACTTATTATATTATAACACTAAACACTATGGTTTTCGAAAAATGAAGTGCGTAAAATGAAAATGTAGTTTTTTTGCTAACCATTCAATTTATAGCAGCAATTCTATTTTTTATAATATATTGGTAACAAAAAAAAGAAAACGTTTTTACAAAAAAAAAAATGCAATTGCAATTAATTTCTTACACAATTTACAATTTTATTTGTGATTATATGTATGAAAATAAAAATACAAAAAGAATAATAATTTAACTTTTGAACTAATACATAAGGACATTTAATTCATAATAATATGACGTTGCGTATAAACTACAAATAAATAGAAGATGATTAAAACAAACATTTACTGTGTTACTACAAAAAACTTAAACAGATATTGAGCATGTGTTTTACGAAAGTTGTACCACAAATCTGTGTTTAGTCAGTGTTTAGAGTTAAAAATTTTCTAAACTATGTCTAAATTTAAACACTCGCGATCCCTAGTCTAACATGTTTAAAACAACGTTATGTCACTTGATTTTACCAAGTTCACAGTGAGGTTAGAAATTATCAAAATAATATTAAAATGAGTGCACTAGAATTTGTAGATTTGATTGATTTGGCAGATTTAGATAATATGGCCAACTTCAGATAGGGTAAGGGGAGGTATATCGGTGATATAAGTATTTTGGTGATATTTTTTTAAACGGAATACCACACAGTTCCCTATACAAGCACATTCAAAAGACAGCGCTAGCGAGTTGTTACGAGTGTGAGGAAGACAGTGTATAGATGTCTCTTGAATGTGCTTGTTAAGGAACTGTGTGGTATTCCGTTTAAAGAAATATCACCAAATTACTTATATCACCGATACACCTCCCCTTACTCTATACTCGAGCCAACCGTGTGAGAGTAAATCCGTTTCAACATTATAGTGACGAAATATTCCGGAAGAAATATAGATTTAGCAAATAATAATAATAATTCATTTATTTATTCAAGTAACAAGGACTCATTAATGCACACAAAATTCAACACAATAGAGCACAAAACAATAAACACACACAACATTTATTATATTTATATTGACAGCCGACGACTGTAGGTTACGTTAAGTCACTGCAGCGTCTGATGTATGGACAGTTCAGATCATCAGCACGCGGTTGGAGCTGCCGCGAACCCGTCTGTATAAAATATCCATTATCACGAAAAACTTTGTTAGCGCGATCTAGAATGTTGCGTGACGTCCGATATAATGCGTAGTTCGCATGCTTCGTATATATCGCTTTCTTGTTACATCCTTGGATTATCACTGTGTATCACTGAAACTTCACTGAAGACACTTTTCCGCCACAAAATTGCTACTCCTCCATATGGCCTACCGACCAACATTCCCGCCTAGGTGTCCATTGCAGATGTTCCAATGCTTGGCAGCATTTAATTTTTTTAATTTCATATCTATATTGCCTAGGTACGAGATCTCCTCAGGCAATAGCCATGTTTCCTGTAGGGCTATAATATCACAACTTCTGCACAAATCCTTAATACTTTCGTTTGACTGCTTGACATTTTTGCAGTTGAAACTAACCATATTACATATATTATAACTATCCATTAGCTGGTTATTTACGTTCATTATCCACAAAAGTATTGGGCTTAAAACTTACAAAACGCCGGAATAAAATACCTTGCGGCCACAGTTTATTTTCCAGGAATACTTGCAATTTATATTTAGGAACAAGCACCTTGTAGGCATTATATGGTGTGTCGTTCCTTGTGTTTATTTTATGCAGGGAAACAGTCTCCCGCGTTTTCTGCCGAATATACTCAATAATATCATTCTCAGTGGTGTCTTTGTGGACATGACTGATAAGTAAGGGTACTTTTAAATCTGCTACTTTAAATCGCCCGTCAATCTCACTAGACGTACCCAACACACTCACTAATCGCTTCTTAAATTTTGATTTACGATTTTCTACCGTTTTCCACTGCTCGTCATCATTCTGCTCACCGCCACTTTTACAAGGAAGTGAAGAAAACACCTCCGGCATCGCCAAACCATTTTGTTTACTACAAGTAATAAACTTCTCGACGCACGGCCCCGTTATCTCGCGTATCAAAGCTTTTGCTAACAAAATAGTGGATTTAATCAAAGATGATCTTCCAATTGATCCTCGTGGTCATCCTATTGATCCACAAATACAAGTAACATAGTGCATCTCGTCTTGGGTCCAATTGTCCCCACGGTGATGACTTTTCTTCTTGTCTTCCTTGGTTTCCATTGATTGAGATCAAATATATCTGATAATGCAAAATAAATACCGAAACTATAATTAGGTATCGGTTAGGAAATGAATTTGACAGTGAGTGAATTTGACTGAGTTACACTGACGCAAGGACTGTCGCTCCGTTTTTTTAAATATAAATGTTTTTTATTGATTTCAATGTATATTTAATATAATTTTACCATTAAATTTGTTTTTGAGTTTTGTCGTAATCACCATTTTTTATTTTAAAAGTCCGCTTTGCCCAGAATATGCAATTTATTTGGATTTTATCTGCATAAATTGAAGTGTATTAGAACGAGTGATGGAAAATTTGAGTGAATGCTTTGCAATGTTGCTACATAAAAGAAATGATTACAGTAAACAGACGTTGAACAGAAGTTTATCTAAGTAAAACCTAAAATCGGTTTTGTGGTACGAAGTGTTAGACACCCTCCTAAACATGGTTTAAGGCTTTAGACACTTGTTTACCTAAACGCATGTTCAATCTGTGTTTAACATTCTTTTTGTAGTAAGACTGTCTAAGTTCCAGAGTGTTTTATTTGAGGAACTACTTAAAATGGTACCATTAGCGCCATCTAGTATGCGGTAGCAGTACTTCGCGGAAACTGCGTGGAGAAACGTGAAGTGAAAATTAATAAAAAAAGAACAGAAAACTCTATGTAATTCGATTTTTTGTACTGGTTAATTAAATTACTATAAGTAAAGAGTAAGTCTTAAAAAAATAAAATCTGACACTTTTTCTCTTACAAAGCAAATGTTGGTACAAATGTTGTAAGTAGGTAGTTATCGTCAGTCAAGTTACCCGAGACGCTCAGTTATCAGACCGCTTTATAAGAACTACGATAAATTACCCTTTTTTTCGGATGGGAAATCATCAAATGACTCCTCCCGCTCTGGGCGGAGCGGAAGGGAGTGTCAGACTTTTACTGACTAAAAACCATCCATGTTCCTTCGTTATGTTCCAGGGCCGCGGTACCTCTTTCGAACAGTCGCCGCAGCCCTGGCAGGCATCGGCCCTTGCGGGCCCCTCATGTTACGATAAATTACCTACCCTAAGACCAGAAACTCAGTACGGTACCGTATTGTAACAATCACTAGCTTAAATAGTTGATCAATAATTTTTGAAAACCGTCAAGAGTTGAATTCTCTATCAGCATTTACGTATCATCTTGTACATGTATGGTATTACCCAGTGACTGTGTTGTGGAGGTCAGATAGGCGGTCGCTCCTTGTAAAATACTGGTATTCAGCTGTATTCAGTTAGACTGGACGCCGTCTCCAACATGGTTGGGAAAAGGTTAGGCAGATGATGACTGATGAGGATTTGACCGAGTGCGTAACGCAATAAGATGCAGGTTCATTAGTTGGTATGCTAAATTATGATAATCGCTGGGCCAGGGTACCTGTCCTAGGTCCTCACAGACATGCAAAATGGTTGCTCTCAGCTCATCCATTGCCTAAACGTTATAATTTGTCATCATCTGCCTAACCTTTTTCCAACTATGTTGGGGTCGGCTTCCAGTCTAACCGGATGCAGCTGAATATATCAATATGTATTTTACATGGAACTCGACTGCCTATCTGACCCCCTCAACCCAGTCAGTACTGGTTGATACGTTACCCCTTGGAGAGACTGGTTGTCAGACTTTCGGGCCACTGAATACCTGTAACGACTGTCAAAGATGTAGATCTTATAAATGATAGGAGCAACGGCCTAACGTGCCGTAACCGATACGATTTGTGATGCTGGGATTAAGACTTTAGCGTCAACCGATCCTGCAACCTTTGATATTTTCTCTAAATTACACAAAAAAAAACCACAACCTCTGTACAAAAATAATCCCCTCTCACTTGAACAACAAACTCAACACGCTATCATCTCAAAAAAAACCACAAACTATGCATGTATTTTTAATGACGGACCGATCAAAGAGCTCCTCTTGCGCGTGCGCACGGCACATTGTACGCTAATGCGCGCATTGACGACGAAACCCGACGACGACGCCCGAAGTCCGACGAACAGACATGGATGGACCCGATTGTGAGCCAACGTTGTAAATTTCATTGTTTCCCTTACTTTTTCTTATTAAAGTCTATTTATTAATAAATATCAATGGGTTTTTGCGTTTGTATGGGCTAAGTAGACGTCGTGACCCGTCAAGTAATGTAGTTATTCAAATGAAGTGAAACTAGACTGGACTAGAGCTACCGACATAGCTTGCAGAGATAGCAAGGTAAAGTGACAGTTGTCTAAACAGGTCTGTCGAAAGACCTATGGCTCAAGGAGGGAGAAAATAAGACCTGGAGTGGAGACCGCCAAGCAAAGTGTGGGACCCCCAGTTAGATGGATCGACGACCTTAAAAAGGTGGCTTGGTCAGCAGCCTAGAGGCGGAAGGCATGAATACCTATGCAGTTCTCCTCCGATTTTATTCAGAAGCGAATTCAAAACAGACTTGGCTTATGACGTGGTCACTGTTGTCCAATGTTGCTAGGCTAAATAAACCGTATGACTTCACGACCTTTGTTGAGCTACGTCTGTGTTGTCTACCTATTCTAAATACCTATCCCTAGCATCCTTGAGTGACTTCAAACATAAATCTTAGCACCTGGCGAAAGAATTTAGAACCGCGAGCAATTTCCTTTCATCACCGAAGTGCCGACGGCACAACTAGCTCTTGGACTGATAATCTTGGTGTCGAATTGTCTATTACCGCAAGGAATATATACATATATTTTTGTAGTTTTTCGTATCCAGATGTGTGCGAGCTTATCGTGCCTCGGAAAGCACGTTAAGCCGTTGGTCCCGGTTGTCACTTGTAGATCTTTGACAGTCATTACAGATAGCCATTGCAGAAGTCTGACAACCAATCTTACCAAGGGGTATCGTGTTACCTAGTACTAACTGGGTTGTGGCGATCAGATAGGCAATCGCTCCTTGTAAAGTACTGGTATTCAGCTGCATCCGGTAAGACTGGAAACCGACCCCAACATTGTTGGGGAAAATTTGGGAAAATTTCATTGTTGGGGGGCAGATGATGTCTGTGAGCTTCGTGTTTGTAAGCACGCTCACAGTATAGTTTAGTAGTTTTAAATTAAAAGTGTGATATTTATGTCTAATGCTTTAGGCCTACCTTTATGCAGCTGTCCTCATTTCTTAAATATAATATTGCCAGACAACAAAACAAAAGACCAACTAATAATTATTTTAATTTAAATAGCTCGTCCGACGTCGAGCGGTCATCTAAACATATTACAAGATGGCCGGAGGGCATTTTATAATTATCGACCACCATTTCTGAGTGTCAACAAAAAAATACTAATAATATTTATGTAAATTTTTAAACGAAACCGCTTTACTGGAGAGGACTTCAATAGTTTGTTGGGAGGAGGGTGTTAAATATATCTCCCAATTAAGTCGATGACGTAGGTAGGTAAGTCACATGGATTTGATGGATTAGATAGTAATCCAAACCACAGGCTTAAGAGAAGGTACTTGAATGTTTTCTTATAAGTCAGGACCCGCCGAAGGATTCTGTAGGGAATCCATAATAACAGCATTTGACAGCACGGTTAGCGGCTGCGCGATTGACTACTGCGATGCGTGTCGCGGGTTCGATCCCCGCACGGAAAAATATTTGTATGGCCTTCAGATAGTTGTTTCTGATCTGACCGTTTGTATATGTATACCTATATATATGTTTATAAATGCACCCAGGCTACAGGAGAAATTACCAGTGTGGGGCAACGTTTAAAAAATGTACCACATGAAAAAAAATTATCTGCTTAACGACGTAAATAGCGTTATGAATATTGTTGAATCGTCAAAATGAGTACTTAATATTTGTGAATGTTACACAATTACCCTGCTGGTCATCTTGCAAGCTTAGACTCATGCTGGTCATCAAACACTGAACAAATCCCTAAGGCTCGCAGTAGCACTCTATGGCATTATATAAGTACTGTGTTTTACTTTTCTATAGCGATGAGAACTTGTGAAAAACATATCTACTGTGAAAAGCACATATTATCCTAAAGCGACACCTGCAATCGAATTTTAATCACAATTCACCGCAATAGGTTCAGAAAAATATATTATTTAATATATAATAATGTATTTTGTCTCAATTTCGAACACCAATAACTCGTACAAAAAAGTCTTCAAAAGCAATATTGGTTCGTCCATTAAGCCATCGAAAGAAGAGAAAAAAATGCAATTTTAATTACTAAAAACAAACTGGGGTCGTTGAACTAAATAACAAAAGCGCTCAAATCTCGTCGAACCGGCCGTAGCCTATAAAACTCATTATAAGAATCCGTCTTAATTTTATATTATTTTTTGAAGGCGTCCATTAAAACCTTCATTCAGGATCAGGCATAAAGACTGCGGCCGTGCCTGTGCCGTTTAGAAAAAAAAAGCGTGTTTACCACCAGTGTTGCAAAGTTTAAAAATGTTTTCTTTAATTAGGGAGAAATTAATATTTTTATGTAAACATAGTACATCTTTTGAATCTACACAAATAATAAGTACTTTCAGAATCCCCATTAAGACTTACGATGCAAAAAAATATCCCAATAATTACTTTAATAACCATTTGTGACAAAAAACGACACTCTTTTCTCATTACCGTCCCCCAATTTTCGATCAAATTTTCCAAATAATTTTCACGCGTTGTAAACTAAATCACTGGTACTTATAGTTATGCGTCTATCTCTTTTTTACTTCTTAAGTTGGATGTTCTGTCTCTTTCTAGCTATTACGAAACTAAATTGGTTTTAAATGCATAGGATTGGCGATGGGTTTGGTCGACGGTAAGGCAGGAGCAATTTACTGGGCCCAAACCTCGTTATTAGCTCTTGAATTAATACGAAAACTGCTCAACCCATGCATATTTATAAGGTTTTGTGTCTGTCAATGTACCTATTTTTATAAGTAGGTACTATGGCAATGTGTAGAAAGGTGGCTCAATGGCCGACCCCTAAATCTATACTTATAACGAGCTACTTTAAAAGTTATTTGCAACAAGGAAACTTTCATAACTAACTACTTAATCATGAGAAGTCACCACAAGGAGCTGGCTCTCAAACCTTAATAGAAAGAGTTAAGTTCAAGTTGGATATCGCCGAGTACCATAGCAGAAGAATAAAAAACCAACCTTTATCTACTCATTACCGGGTCAAACCCTGATCTTCCTGTTACTCTTCACCGATTTCTTCCCGAAATCCGGACAGCACTTTATTACATGGAGAAGGCGGTCGCTCGTAGTGTTCACGTGATATCGCAAGCATAATCAGCCCTGTAGTGAACCCACAGCCCGGACACAGGCATCCTCTCTATGTGTCGTCGTATATTGCAAGAGTATTGGATTACTAGATCCTGGGTAAGTTTACCCTGAGACCGGAGACGAGCAATAAAAAGCTGGGCCTTTGTGCTCAGGATGGTCAGGCTACCAGTGAAATTCATCATCAAAAACGAAAACTTTGTACTTACATAAAACGCAAGCCATCACCTGCAACACACATACAATCGACAACAAACGAGTGCGCGAGAACAGACCTCACTCAATCAGAAATACGCCGATCAAAATGCAAATGGCGCTCATTTTATTCATTTCGCGGCCGCAGGTACGGTCCACCATAAACTGCCAACAAATTATACATTACTTTTATTTTTAATTGCTACGGACGAGCCACCGTCTTGCCCAGCGGCCTCCCTGACCCTTCTACAGTCTCTTCAGTTAGTTTACGTCTGACTACAACTTACCAACTGTAACCTTATTTCAATCGGAATAAAGATCACTGTTATTTGACGGACCTGTCAATGACAACAACCGAACCACAACCTTATCGTAACAATAATAAAGATCAATCTCATTTTGACAACGATGCCCAATCAGAAAGAAATTAACAGTGAAAGAACAGTATTTTTGAATTATGGCGCGCCGACACGTGATTGGTCGGCGTAGAAGCGTTCGTTCAGTACTTATTTATTAGCGATGCGTTCATATGGGGTGGAGATGATAAAATCTAAAATGAAATACCTAATTGCATTCAAAGTTGGCTGCTCTGTATTTATTATGGCGTCCTTCAGTGGCTGTCATTATGGCGGGTCGTGACCGATTTTGCTGATACGCTTCAGGTGTGTTTAAAGGGTTTTGTTATTAATTTTCTTGGTGATCTTCTTGTCGGAGTTTTGCTTATTTCATGTTCATTTTAGACGAGTGTTAAGGATGAACAAGGTCTCTTGATCTAAAGTCCATTTTCGCCTAAACTAGAGGAGGACTCCTAATTAATGTTATTGCACTGTTGGAATTTTTAAGTCTCGGTGCTCAACTGAGCGTTGTTGTTAAAATTAAAACGGCATTACTATAAGCAACACAGTTATAGACACTCCGATCTATCACCTACTAACTTTTTATTCCAAATGATAAGAGGAACCTTCTTTCTTACCCATTTACGCCCAAGACTAAAGTAGCCACAGGAAAATGAAATGACTTATATTATTTGGTGGAGAATAGGGGAGTTTGAAAATAAAAAGTGTTTTCTTTTTTATTTGGGCACATTCTTATGAAAATATTTGATATAAAACGCACTAATAACCTCGACAATAAGGTAGATAAACTAAACTCGTCATGTTAATAAAAAAGTTGAGGGTAGATTTGAATGTGTGCCCAATTGATGACGGCAGACGTAAATGGGTAGCGTGAAGTGTTCATCAATGAACCACTACAATTTCTAACCGCCTTAACATACTTACATAAACTTAATGCTTTTTCCCCATGGGATGGACAGAAACTACAGGACGTCACCTGCTATATTCCTTTCGCCTCGTCCACGTTCATACATCTGGTCATACACGCGCGCCGGTTGCGAGTACTACGCATCAGACCTTAACCGCCATTAATTCGTAATTTTTAATTTAAATAATCTCTTTTCTGTAATTTTTAATAGGTTAGTTAGTTGCCTTCCTATTTGTATTCAAGAAATGATATTTTAACATTTTTTTTTTTTTTTTGAAAAAGCATCATCATGTAGCCTAGCCTCTTCCTAACTATGTCGGGGACATACGATACCCCATGGTAAGACTGGTTGTCATACTTTCGGGTCACTAACTACCCGCCACCCGCCCGCCCATCTACTACTGCCTGTAACGACTGTCAAAATCATCAAACGACAGCCGGGACCAACGACTTATCGTGCTTTCCAAGTTACGGGGGGGACTCGGTATGTAATGGATGCTCACCCTTCTATGGACCGAGATTGACAAGTGCTGCTAAACCTAGAAGAAAGACTCCGTGCGTACTTAATTAATCGGGGGAGTGTATGTTTAAACAACATTCTTTGATTGATTTGAACTGTGACATACCCAATGAGGATGCTGTCACTGTCGGGGTGTCAAGGAAAATGAAGCGCTAGGCCGGCCATTTTGTTGACAGTGACAGATATACTTTACGACATTCCGTTGCTTCAGAGTTTACGTGAATGTGCTCCCTAAAGTTTGATCCGCCTCCTGTTACTTTGTTTATAAATTAGAGTGAGAGCGAGCGAAGCGAGCTCGGGACTTAGGGCACCCCGACTCGGTCAGGTTAGGTTAGAAGGGGATGGCAGGGTTGAGTGAGCTAACGAAGCGAACGAATAGACCCCGCCATCCCCTTCGTGGTTATTTTATTTCAAACCATTCAGAAGTAGGAACGGGGCTCCGTCGACTACGCCTCTTTATTATTGCTTGCTTCCCCTCCCCCGTCTATTAAGACGATTTTTCTCGGAAATCATCCAATAAAAAATATAACCTTTAAAAATTCATTTAAAATAACTACGCACCTCCGGCAGCAGGGAAAGTGTAAATATGAATTATTTTTGGGTAATATATAAAATACTGGTCATAGAGTAGTTTATAATTGTATTTATTTAACACTAGCTGTTGCCCACGACCTTCTTTTCGCGTGAAATAATTTAAAAAAATATTAGTACCCTTTTTGTATCGGACTTTGTTACCAATTTCAATGGATTTTATTTTTTTTGCACGAAACCCTAATTCTTATTCTATTTATGGCTGTGTTAGACCTTATAACATCAGCTATCTGCCCGTAAAATTTCCGTCAAAATCGCTGGACCGGTTCGGAGATCAGCCGGAACAAACTGACAGACAAAAAATTAAATAAATGTGTTTTTGTTATAAGTGCCATTTATATTTTCATATGCATTCAGTAAAAAGCTATTATTTTGATATTACAAAGAGACACTTCAATTTTATTTATTTGTATGTATGTATATAGATTAAACACAGAGTACGGAGGAGGCGGACTTAGCCATAGGCATTTTCTATCAGTCAGTCGGATGTAAATGTAAATTATATATTTTCTGTAACCATTTTGGATATTCGTCAATTTTACAATTGATTGGAAAGTACACATCAATACAACGAACGCTCACTGGTACACTTCACCTACCTACTTAACTAAACCAAAAATATTGCCCGATTTTGTAAATAACACGAAGAAAAAGAACATTTAGCCGCCACGCTTACAACCGAGTATTTAGGTCAAAAATTAAGACCAGTTACGCAATTTCCTCGTAATTTTAACAACAATTTAAGAATAACAACATTTTTACTTACCTAACTCTTTCCACCTTGCAACTCGAAGAACATTGAACAATCTAATTCTAATTCGTTCTGAAATAACAATGATCTTGAAATACAAAGGATAAAATATGCCAATTTCAAGAGAAAACTGTTTCGCACTTGGTATATAAAAACATTATAAAAATTTAATATTCTGGATGTCCAACTTTATAACAAATTAGATGCTATTTTAAAATAACCAAAATTATTTTTGTAGGTAGTGTTTGTAAAATAATAATTCGGCCCTGAGGCGTTCAGAAATTCCTGTAGTTTCTGAACGACCCAAAGTAATGGCACTAATGTCAAAATAAAGAATGACATAACCACTGTGCAGTGCGCGAGGCGGAGTGTTTTTAAATTAAATATTACATTTAAATTGTATGTGACAGCAATTTAAATTAATATAACAATCAATTCAGTGATAATGTCGTACGCCCTTATCCGTCATTTACGCCGCACGGCGCTATTATCGCAACAATTTCGCCTTGAATCCACCATGACGAGTTTGACTCCGGAAGACATCGTATTTCGGCCTCCCCTGGCCCAATGGGGCAAAGTTATCAGAGAAGCAGAAAAGATAGTTGGATATCCGACCTCTTTTATGAACCTGCGATGGTTATTGAGCGACGAATTCGCCAATTTGGCCATGCATTTGCGGACTGTTGTAAGTACCAATTATCTATTGTTACGCCTAAATTATTAGATAAAAACAAGTTTTATTACGTTTATAACGTTCTAAAGACCGTGTAAATATCATAATTTATTAGTAACTAACCCGAGTAAAGTAATAATAGAATTAGTTACCATCCTGAAATCCTTCCAAAAGACTAACTTGTTATTGTTTAGTGTTTTACGGAACAGATATTTAAATCAAAGTATGTTAAATAACAACTTAAAAACAATATGTGACAACTTTAAAAACTGCTCATTTATTAATCTAAAATGTAATTACCCGTATGATAAATTCTATTATTTATTAGATGTATGTAAATTAGTTAACTTAAAGATTGACTCAAATTATTATGACAAAACATTTTTGTGTTGTAAAAATCTTGTGTTACTAAGGCACAAGGCTAAATTAGAAAGCACAAACATTCCTAAAAAGGGCACAATTCCATTCTACTTTGAGTCGTCTAAAAATATACAAGGTAATAATAATTGTACTGCCTCTTTGAGCAAACTGGAGGTGATAACCACCGGAACTCACAAGAAGGGAACCATACCCTATTATTTTAAAAAATCTACACCGTGTTTAAGGGCACAGTCTGATACAATATTGCCGTCACAAGCGAATAAATGTTTTCGCCCCTAATCCGGAATTCAACTTTAGAATATTTCACCAGAACATTGCCGGCGCGATAAATAAAACCGAGGAATTAACGTTTGCAATTAACGAACTGTCGCAAAATGGTAGAAGAATAGATGTGGTGTGTTTGACTGAAACTTTCATGAAAAAAGGTACAGAAATGCTTTTGAAAATTCCCGGTTATAAATTAGTTGCATCATATTCACGTGACACTAAACGAGGAGGGGTATGCATATTGATTAATAATAATTTAAAATATAAAACTTTGACTAATATTAATGACTTATCATGTAAACTCAATTTTGAATGTTGTGGCGTCGAAATTAATAAAATCATGATTATTTGCTTATACAGAACTCCAAACAGTATCCCACAAATATTTCTTGAGAAACTTGAACAGTTACTAGTAAGCCTTACTAGGAAACATAGAAAAATTATTCTTTGTGGCGACTGGAACTTGGACATCTTAAAACCAAACAAGAGTAGCGAAGACTTGAAGAGTATGTTAAAAAATTTTAAAATTGAAATGCATATCAAAACACCAACGAGACAATTGTCATGTCTTGATCAGTTAGCAAGCAATATTAGGCAAGTTAAGGCGGAGGTGCATCACCTTGCCTTGTCTGACCACGAAACAGGTCAAACGCTATCGCTGAATACTACAAAATCGTCCGAAATATTCAGCTGGTATGAGAATGTCAGAGATTATAGTAGAGAAAATATGGACAAATTCATAAGTTGTATGTCATCGCTTACCTTCTCAGACGTATACGAAAAAAAAAACCTACAAGAAGCGTTTGCTGAATTTCATGATTTATTTAAATTATTTTTCAATCTGTGTTTCCCAATAAACAAAATAAAGAAGTCCAATAAAAAAGGGAACCATAAATGGTTGACGAAGGGCATAAAAAGATCCTGCATAAAGAAACGGTCGCTCTATCTCATCCAACTACACAATAAAACAAACAGAAAAAAATCAAACAAACACTATAAATCATACAGCTACATACTCAAAAAGTGCATTTATAAATCTAGACAACTACAGAATAAGAAATATCTTGACACTAATAAAAATATATGTAAAGCCACATGGACAGTGATTAATGAAAACATTGGTGACGTTAGTACATTAACACAAATTGACAAAATAATCAACAATAATCGGACATATGAAGACCCTAAGGAAATAAGTGACAAATTTAATCAGTTTTATATACAATTGACAAATAGCAAGAATTTTAAATATAATAAAGACGAGATAAACAAAACTATCGAGACTAATAGCGAACATACAATATTCCTAAAACCAACTGATGCGATGGAAATAGTTCAAACAATTAAAAATCTTAATAACACAAATGCAGCAGGAGTGGATGACATAACAACCAATGTTATTAAATTATGCGCACCATACATATGTCAACCACTGTGTTATCTAATAAATTTATCATTTGAGGAAGGTGCATTTCCACACATATTGAAAAATTCAGTTATTAAGCCGCTTTTCAAAAAAGGCGAAAAAACTGACATGAATAATTATAGGCCAGTGACGCTGATACCAATCATGTCAAAAATCTTTGAGAAAATTATGCTCAAAAGGCTTCAAGACTTTACAACAAGTTTTCAGATACTTAAAGATGAGCAATTTGGGTTTAGACAGAATAGTAGCACTTCATTGGCATGTTTCAATTTGATCAAAATTGTCACCCAGGCTATAAATGATGGTTTACCAATCGTGGCGATTTTCTTAGACATGAGTAAGGCGTTCGATTTTGTAGACCACAAGTTGCTCTTACATAAACTAGAAAAATACGGAATACGAGGTAAAGCAAACGACTGGTTGAGAGATTACCTAAGTGACAGAAAACAATGTGTGGAAATCTCTAAAATACATAATAATAAGAAGGGTTTACATAGAAGTGAATATAGACTAAATAATTTTGGAGTGCCACAGGGTAGTGTATTGGGTCCTTTTTTATTCCTCTTATATATTAACGATCTCCCAAATATGATTGAACATAACACAATCTTGTTTGCCGATGACACAACTCTCATTGTGAAATGTGAAAATGCAGACACGTATGAGCAAGACATAAACAAAGCAATAGACAAAATAATACACTGGTTACATTCTAACAACTTACAAATTAATATGGAAAAAACTAAAATGATCCAATTCCAAACCCATAAAAGAAAGCCATTGACGTTAAAGGTTAAATATAATGACACTATGATTGAACAAGTGGCAAGTACTAAATTTCTAGGGATAATGTTGGATCAGAATTGCGACTGGAAAACACACGTCGATTACGTCTGTGATAAACTCGACAGATTTGTCTACGCAATAAAAAGATTAAGAGTCACAGTATCAACAGAAGCTGCTCTTTGCGCTTATCACGGATACGTTTCGTCCGTACTCGCTTATGGTCTCTTGTTGTGGGGTAATTCGGTGGAAATTACAAAAGCGTTCAGAGTACAAAAAAAATGTATACGTGCAATCTGTGGGGCCTGGTATACGGATAGTTGTAAGCCCTTGTTTAAAAAGTGCAATATTCTGCCATTGCCGTGTATGTACATTAGAGAATTATGCCTATTTGTAAAACAACATCCGGAATATTTCATTAAACACAAAGATGTAACCAAACGAAATGTAGTTCCTAGAAATAAAAATAAATTTAAACATGAGCTCTGTGTACCGCAATGTAGGCTCGAATTATATAAAAGGAACTCGTACATAAATGCTGTAAAGGTATATAACAAATTACCGGACGCTTTTAAAGACCTACCTTTGACCATGTTTAAAAAAAAAGTAACGCAATGGTTAAAAGACAAATGCTTTTATAATCTTAATGAATACATGTCAGATCGCGGAGAGAAATAGAAATCAATAATATTGTTATATACCTTATAATAATTTATTGATGTTCGAATTAATATTTATGACATTATCAATTACAATTTACTATTTTTTATACATAATATTCTTATTCTGACATTTTATTAAACTTTATCTCTGATGACATAGGTATAACTTTGACATCAATGAAATAATTTATTTTTTTACTATATATCGATGCATGCGATCTTATTTTGATGTTGCTGACTATTTATTATTCTTATTTTATTTTTGTTCCAAATGCACATAATTAGAACAATAACCTGGTGCAGATTAAAATTAAATATTTGCACACCATATGTAATGGTAGAATGTAAAGGGCCCATTATAGTTTTAAGATCATACATTGTAAACCTACATTCTGGCAAATAAATAGATTTTGATTTTGATTTTTTTTTGATTTTAGTAAAAGCTCAAAAAGTACAGCTTTATGTCATAAAATTAAATATTATGTAATAATATTTGTGTTTTGTGTTTGACCATGTGATTGATGTACAAGGTTATTTCCTGTCTTATAGCTTATTAGATACTATAACAAGAGACATGCTCTTGAGATCTTAATTTTAAATTAGTTCCTATTTTGATTATTATGACCTCGATTTGACTTAAAATATGAGCCTTTACTTGTTATGGGTGCACATTAAAGTATCTGCAAGATAGATAAGGCAAAATATAGATAATTGAGAAGTACTTTAATGATAAAGCAATAAGTTAGAAATTGTTTTTGTAGTATTTACGGAAAACGGAACCTTCACGAAGCCGTCAACCAAGCATTATGTACATCAATCTAAGTGCTATGCAAAAAATATTGCTAGGAAATGACTTATATTTTTGGAGTCTTACATTAAGAACAAGTATTTAAAAAAAAAAACTTAAAAAGTTAGAACTTTGACGCCCCTAATCTCTGTTATGGTGTGTTCCCACTATGTCGTGATAATTAATGTATCGTTGGATAATATTTGGAAAAGTTGTGGACAACAGTTAATCGTGTTGTGCTATATGTGAACACCTCCATTTAAATACACAAGCCATGATGCTTTAAATGACATGATAATCTGTTGTCATTTCATAGTTCACGTACGTAGTAGTAGTGTTTATGTTACTTGAATAAATAATTTTATTATTATTATTATAGTGGGAATGCTCTAAGTAGAAGGTTCCCAAGTATGGTCTAAAACAAAACAATAATCGCAATGATGGGGAGAACATGTGCCTTTCAGCTTCGTTAAGGGTCTTCTTACACCCATATTTTAAATTAATGTAATATGACAACAGGCCCTTTGTTATGTATCCACCAGAAACAAACATTTTATAAAACGAAAAATATTTTTTCCCAGGTTGGAATGAACCACCCCATCGTAAAAACAGCAAAAATGCTTCTCCACAATGAACACAATAACCTGCAACCGTGGGGGCTCGTCATGTTACTACTGTCTAAAGCTGTCAACCCACATACTTCACTTTTAACCAGCACGGTAACACAAAACCAACGAATCCTTGCTGAACTCACAGAAATGATCAGAACTGGACATTACGTGCACAGAGGCTTACTAAACATACCACCGAGTGACCGCGACAAAAACCATGACACTGCTATATTTGCGAACAAAATAGCTATCCTCATTGGAGATTATTTACTTGTGACCGCAAACGGAATGCTAGCTCGGTTAAAAAATCAAGACTTGTCATACTTAATATCTACCGCTCTACGAGATGTGAGTGAAGGAGAGTTTTATGGTCATAGAGACACACAAAACATGCCAATACCTGGCAAACCAGTAGGAAAAAAAACAGACATTTATGACATTTGCAGTGATACTTTACCACTAGAAGTGAAAGATGTGTTAGGTTCTCCTGTAAGAGAGTGGACTTTACGTTCAATGTATAACGGTGGTACGTTGTTTGGTCGAGGCTGTCAAGGTGCTCTGTTACTAGGCTCGCATGACCAAGAGAAGCAAGAAAACGCGTACAAATTCGGCTGCCATCTTTGCCTAGCATGGCAAGCAGCCACCGAAATACAAAAAATGACATCGGACAATGAATCTTTTTCGTTAGTCAGTGCACCTGTTTTATTTGCTTTAAATGAAAATCCTCAATTATACGAATTAGTTGGCAATGTTCAAAATATTACTGAAGTAGATTTAGACACACTAAAAGCTGAAGTTTTGAAAACTGATGCGGTTGATCAGTCTAGGTTGTTGTATACCGAGCATGCAAATAAAGCTAAAAGCTACATTGAAGAGTTTGGTGATTGTGAGTCTATAGAAACTATAAAGCAAATGATTTATACATTGTAGTAGAGGTTCCATGATAGTATAGTCCACCTAGTAATTGCCGGACCACTTTTGACAACATTTTTCAGTAAATGGGTAAGAAAAGTGACAAATGAGTTTAACCTAGGTACATAGTATTGATTTTTCTTGTCACCAAATTCAAGATAACTGGAAAGTAAAACATACTTCTCTTTTGAGGCGAAGCTTTTAGCAAACATCCCCATTGAAAGTTAAACAAACTGACCTTGTCGATGTATGACATGCAAGTTGTCTTGAACCTTAGTGAAGCAATTAGAAGGTCGACTATACATCTTCTTTAGAAATATTTTAAAGATTAGGAAATGCACAGATGAGGAATGTCAATGGATCAGGTGGCCTACCATGACGTCCTAAAGCAGGAGTAATTCCAGAGTGGGAAAGAGATGGCGCTATACGACCTGGGGGTCTAAAATGGCCGCTTTAGCAGAATCATAATAGGATAATAATATGAATTACGTTTAAATTCGTAAAATGGTCATAGATGTACCTACTATTATGAATTGTCACCTTGTGACCATTTTACGATTTTAAACGTAATTCATATTATTATCCTATTATGATTCTGCTAATGCGGCCATTTTAGACCCCCTGTATAGCTCCGTCTCTCTCAGACGTCATAGTAACCCCCCCCCCTTCCCCCCAGGAAATATAATCATAGTCTTTTCCGAAACGATTTTTAATAAGTATAATTTAAAATTATGATCAACCTATGAGGCCTATGAGGATTTTAGTATTATTTTTGTCTTTTGCTCGTTTTACTAATACAGCTTACAGCCAGTGCCTAAGGTTGAAAATTCAACTGCGCTCTTTTACTTAGGCATAATTTAGAGACAACTAATGTTAATGAAAACGGGCATTATTTTAATATTTGTTTAAAATTAAGTAAATCAACATATCATTTTTATTCGTTTTTATTTATATGTTATTCTTGGTATTGTTAATTATTACCTTGTTTTTTTTTAACGAAAGTTTTTGTAGATCATTTTATTTGTATAATTACTTACTTCAATGTCATTGTTTGTCCATTAGATCTCATTTCAAAATGGGTATGTACAAAAATGTCTTGTAAATAATTGCTAAAGCAATATTTTGTAATATTTGCCAAGACCCCTCTTACTTATCCTTCATTATTACTAAACTATTAACATCGTTTACGTTTAGAAGTAAGAGGAGTAATTATTTTACAATTATATTTTTTTGCCAAAAGCCGCTTTTCCTAAATCTTTTTGATTGAGATTTAATAACACAGGGTGGCTCGGACACCGACGCACAAACGATAATTCAGTGCTACACTACTATTTAGTTTTTCATCGGTTTTTTTTTAAATCAGCTGTTTCATACTTTTGAACCGGGTATGTATTGCACTTTTGTAGAAAACAGCAGTTTTTTTTTCGAAATGATGTTGTGAACATGTGATAAGTTTGATAACCGTTTGTGCGTCGATGTCCCTCCGCCCTGTAGGTATAAACAAAAGCTAAATATGTGTAAATAAATAGGTACATTACCAAATTAAATAAATATTAAACTACAATATGCACAGCAATACAAAAAGTAGATGATACCATCAAATCAATGACTAAGTCATTGAATGTCAGAGTGAGACAACAGTATCTAATTGCAGAGTGCATTGGCGAATGCTAAAGAGAGAGAGAAAAAACTTTAATTTATTGTATTGTACCTGATAACACTAAAGACAATAAGTATTCCTACTAAGTTTTGCAAAAGTTTGTTGCATTGTCAGTAATTGTCACAAAAACTAGACTTAAAAATTATTCTAAAATACAAGGTGGAAGACATCGACGCACTAACGGTAACCACGTTTTCAGTACGTCATCCTGAACCTTTTAAATTAAGAAAAATTTATATGTTTAAAAATCAGCTGTTCCATACATTTCGACCGTGTAGTGGTATTGCACTTTTGTTGGAAAGAGCGTTGTTTTTTTTATAATTAAAAAATAATACAATAAATAATAATGATGTACAGAATACGTGGTAACAGTTTGTGCGTCGGCTTCCCTTCCACGTTGAATCAAAATCGCGTGTCACTATGTTCGTACACACTAATCTCCGAAACTCAACTGTTTCAATGAAATTTTGTTAATGTGTATGTTTTGTTCCAGCTTGAAAGTTAGGGTAGTTTTAGACCCGATAGGTGGCGCTGTTGTCACAACAAATCTCGGTGTTTTTTCATTATTCCATCGCACCCGTGCGAGAGCAGGGCCTGGTCGCTAGTAATGTTATTAAAAAACATCTAGCCCACTTTGTCATAATTATACTGTGGTCGTTCTTTAGTATCCAATCATGTAAACAAATAAGTACTTTTGAAAAAAAAAAAAACAAATACTTACATTTTATTTCATTGGAATGGTCAATTGATTCTGAAGTTATTTCCGGAAAGATCACGGTACGAGTAAGTAAGTAAACCACGTAACAAAAATAAGTAACAAAAATAAACCCAGTATATTCAGTTTTTTTTTTTAATCAAAATGGCGCTAACTTATGTGATTTGTCCCCAAATATCACTTAGAAATAAGTGTAATTATTGTTTAAGCATTTATATGTTAAGTTTTCTTAAATTAATGTCCTTATAAGAACACCTCTGCCTAACCCTTCGGGCATTACACACGTGATGTTATGTTATATTTAGTTATTGTTGAGCATCGTGATTGTTTGAAACAGTGTTAGTTTCTAAGATATAAATTAAATTAACGTTACCTGTAACTGTTACGTTTTGTGAGAACTACATGGATTTTAACTTTTGTACATGTTGGTTTTATTTTAATACCTACAGCCATTGATATTTTATCTATAAAAAAAACATAGATGCCTTCCTTGCAAACATCACATCGGAAAGTGTCGATGATTAAGGGGAATGCTCCAACCAGCCCGCGAAATTCAAAATTTCTTGGGTTTTTTGCAATTTGCAGGCCAGTGCTAGGTTGTATGTTGATTACAATATTATTCGCGGCTGTAAGACATATGTAGTTACAGAATTATAATCATCAAAATCATCAATAATACGCTCTAAGTTCATAAAGCTGTAGGAATGACTTCCTGTTTTTTTTTTTGTTCCTACGCCTTTATGAACTTGGAGGCTTGTTTTGGTGATTTTGATGATTATAATTCTGTAACTACATACGTCTTACAGCCGCGAATAATATTTTAATCAACATACAACCTAGCACTGGCCTGCAAATTGCAAAAAACGCAAGAAATTTTGAATTTCGCGGGCTGGTTGGAGCATTCACCTTAAGGTGGCAGAGCAGAGGGTAGCCCGCGAAATTCAAATTTTCTTATTTTTTTGCAATTTGCAGGTCAGTGTCAGGTTCTAAATTGATGAAATTGTAATACGTATGTTATAATAAATAAATAAATAAATAAATATCTTGGGACAACCAACACACCGCCATCTGATCCCAAACTAGGCAGAGCCTGTACTATGGCAACCAGACAACTGATAAACATACATATATATTTCTAAATACATACATATTATAGATAAATTACACACCCAGATACAGAACAAATAATCGTACTCATCGCACAAAGATTTGTCCTGTGTGGGAATCGAACCCACGACCTCCGTCCTAGCAGTCAGGGTCACTAACCACTAGACCAACAGGCCAACAAATATAATAGAATTATAATCAATAAACTCATGAATACAACCCTCGTCGCAAGCGCGACTGCTGAGCATGAGGTCCTGGTTTCTATTCCCGAGTCGGGCAATGTGCTATTGGGTTTTCCCATCAGGAATTTCGGAGTAGCAGCCACGGGCCTTGATTTGTACCCGGTTGATGGCAATAGGCTCGGTACTATTAGGTACACCTCTACCAAACCCTACGGGGATTACAGGCGTGATGTTATGTTAAAAAGAATCGAAAATTCGAAGACATCCATCAACACCAATCCGCACTGGGTCTGTCTGGTGTATCATAGACATGGCCCGCGGTTCAGTGTATCTTACAGAGAGGAGGCATGTGCCCCAACTGTGGTAAATTATAGGCTTATGCTAATAAGAATTTCACATTCTGAACAAGAATTTACTCCTATATATTTACTCCTATATTTACTCTTATATATTATATATTTATACCTACCTACCAAAATATGAATACATACTTGCACCGCAATTTCGGCGACTAATTTTCATCAACGTAAATTACGCAAGTCTCTATAAATCTTACCGCGCGTTACGTATTGTTATTCAAATAAAGTCATCACGCCAATATAACGGAACTATTTTAAGAACATCCATAATAGATAATTACTGACGCGATCACGCGACTGCATTTATTTCCCGCCAATAATATATCCGGCGCCATAATATCAGATAGATCATTCTGCAATATTTGCGCGAAAATATTAATTTAATTCTGCAATATTTGCGCGAAAATATTAATTTAATTCTGCAATATCGCGCAACCATGCGACATCGCGATCGGGAAGCTCACATTTGACATTTGAATGACATGCGCTAATGTTGTTATTACAATAATCATTTCTACTGTCCTTTCATTGTATTTTTTTAGTAAAGTGATCTTTATTTTTGTTGGCATAAGGTTTATTGTCACAGGTTAAAAAATTATGGAAAAACTGTAGGTATATATCGGACACAATTTTAAAAGGAGATAATTTCGCTAACATGACTGTCTGATTGTGAATTTATGTTTACATTTACGGCCTAAATGAAAATAGGCTGCATAGGTAGGTACCTTCTGTTGTTAGTATTAGTAGAATAAATACCTACCAAAACACCGAATACTGCTGCCGGCATGAGTAAAAAGGTCGCATCTGAGTAAGGGGAAATTAACCCTAAGATGTGATTTGCTCTTGTTTGATCGACGCCAAGTAAACAAGTAAACATTTCATTTTTGACAAAACCATATTCACGACGTGGTAAAATAAAATAACGAATCATTTCATAAATACCTTTATTTATTTCTCGATATACTGAAGAGTTTCTCCGTGAATTGTGATGGCCATCTTCTGCAGTGCTGTCCTCGCGTCCTCCACAGGAAACCTGTTGCTGTACTCCAAGACCGACGCCAGCTCATCATCCAGGATCTTCATTAAATAATCCATTGACCTCGTACTCCTCACCGCATAGTACAGCTGCTTGTACTCAATCGGTGTTTTCTCCAATTTGGACTGCCAAATGTGACCATAAATCTGAGGGTACTCCCATAGAGCTATCGTGGTAGGCGCACCTACCAATGAGTATGAGTATGGGTGCGTGAAAAAGTCTTTTACGTCTAAATACAGTTGCCATAGTAATGCCAAGTGGCCGCCAAGAATGTAGGCGTTCTTCTCCATCTCAGGGCCTTGGTGGGCGAGTTTCATAGCGCCTTGGCATCCCTTGCCAAGTATGCTTCCAGACATGAGCATGGTCCGTAACATCCACTCGGCTATGCCCCGGCCGAGGAAGTCTTCAGAACCGCCGAGTTTCAACAAATTATCTTCATTCTCCCAGTCGTAGACAGCTGCTTCGTTGTCACCTGAAATATTCAACAATGTTTGTACTACCCCCGAAAGCTAAAAAGCGGTTTCTCAATAAATATTTGTTTCTAGAAAACGGAATAATATGGAAGTGTATATTTTCCTTTCATTATAAAAAAAAATGTGAATCGTAACTTTTTGGAATTCCATTATAAAAACTATGTGTTTTTATAATGGAATTCCAAAAAGTTACGATTTTCATTCAGTCAAAGTACAGACAGCAGCACATCAAGCTACCCGAAACTGCCAAATTTTCCCAATCAATCTTGAACCTAATGCTTCAGCGATAAAGTTGAAAATTAAAAGAAATTTGACAGCTTGATGAGCTCGCGTCTGTACGTGATAAGGGACATTAAGTCGCTGTTCCTACATAAGAAACGTGACACGCGATCTTGCCACTAGCATCTAGGAGTACATTAAAAGTAATTGTATGGAGTAGTGCCCATTCGCGTGGTGAGGCATGACATGACCTGCCGTGTCAACTACCACAATATACAGATTTAATAAAATATTAAAGTTAAAAAAAAAACACACTTTAGAGTGCAACGTCATTTTATTTCTTGTATTCTTCTCAGCAAACCCTTTCATTTGATACCCATATCATGGGAACGCATACAAAATAGCTAGTCCGCCATATTGGGTTTAGAATCACGTCACTTAGCTAACCATGCACTGTCCTGTCATCCAAACTAAATCTGTTTTGTCTGTGTGCGTGTATGTAATGTCCTTTAAGTGTGTGTACGGAGAGAAATTAAATATGCTGGAACTTGGAGATTTCTTCACTCACGAAACGTATTACAATGGAGTAAGCTGCGCGTACGACAATGCTGTGTCAGCGCTCCTACACATGGATGCAATACACATATTTCAGCTCAAATGGGAAGTGGGTCAAATGTATTTTCTAAGATTTTTTACATAGTTAGTAACTGGTGCAACTAATAAAAGCGTGTTAAAATCACATTACTGTCACGTTGGTTAGTTGGAAACAGTGCCTTAGACAGAATTTCACAGATTTTTTCCCTCTCGACAGCTGTTACCCTTACCCAAACAAAAAACTTACCTACTGCAACGAAAATTAGACATACGTGTCAATAGCGGCAAACAAACACCAAACTTAGAATAAAGATCACAGTGATTTGACGGTGATGTGTAAGCAGTGGAAGTGCGCCATCGTTCTAATGACGTGTGGCAATAGTCGGAACTAATGCGGCCATCTTGTTTTTTCCTTATGCAATTTTACAAAATGTTTACCAACAGCGCCCTGACAATGGCATTACAACACCAAAATAACCATGACGCATTCTAGATCTCAGGCTCAGTATACCTTTAGGTTCCGACGGGAGAGGGTTGTGCATGGCATCATGCACTCCATAGGCGTCACCTTCCACCAGATCCCTGAGACCGGTGGAGATCAGCTCCGTTACTTCGTTGTTGCGAAGACCGCCCAGATGCTGCAGACACGTCGCCAGGAGGAAGTCGCCTACCAAAGGGAGATAGGGATTTTGTGACGGACAGATATACGGGGTGGAAGGTGGAAGTGGAAGGGACACCGACGCGAAAACGGTTATAACGTATTCAGTAAGTACATTATTCTGTGCCCCACATAGAAATTTTTCATCGGTTATTTTTTTTAAACTTCTGTTCCATACATATTGACCGTGTTGGTATTGCACTTTTGTAGGAAACAGCTGTTTTTTTGTTAATAACGAATGAAAAATGTCTATGTGGGGGTGTTCAGAATGATGTACTGAATACGTGGTTTGACTTTTCGCGTCGGTGTCCCTTCCACCCAGTAAAGACTACTACTATGTTGTATTCCCAAAATTGTAACACATCTCACATGTCACAGCAATGTGGAATTGTGCCCATTTGTAGGCATTGGCAATGTGTTCAACATACACGACGACGACGATGACGAGACTAAGCTACTTAGGCTGTCATTCTGGTTTACATTGCCTCTTTGGAACATGACATATCGATAATCGTGTTATAGACAGAGACTGTGACCGTGTCACCCAGGTATGAGAAACCTGTCCCACCACCCCACCATCTACTTAGGACGCATTAAGCAGAAGTCACTTAAGGTATAATTACATTACAAAGCGCTTTGCTTCCACATTTATTGTGCGAACCGCAAAGTCTGTGGAATTCACTGCCGGCTTCTCTGTTTCCCGATCATTATAACCTGGATCTCTTCAAAGTTCGAGTGAAGCGGTTTCTTCTAGGTAAGCGTAGGCCACGTCATCGCTTCTCATCAGGCGAGTTGCGGCCAAACACAGTGTAAAAAATAAAACTATTTTGCCATTAAGTTAGTAGGGTTAGGGAAGAGCCCATTGTTCATTATCGGCCACAAATCCAGACCCTGGTCTGCCTACTATGAAAACGAATCCTTATCTGACCTGAATCTGTTTCGCTTGTGACTACCAGACCATCGAAGCAGAAAAAACTCACCTGTCAACATTATCATCTGCCTAGCCTTTTCCCAACTATATTGGGGACGGCTTCCAGTCTATCCGGATGCAGCTGAATACCAGTATTTTACATGGAGCGACTACCTATCTGACCTCCACAACCCAGTTAGCGCTAGGTAATACGATACCCCTTGGTAAGACTGGTTGTCAGACTTTCGGGTCACTGACTACCTGTAACGACTGTCAAAGATCTACAAATGACAGCCGGCACCAACGGCTTAACGTGCTTTCCGAGGCACGGAGGAAACTCGGTATGTAATGGGTGGTCACCCATCCACGAACCATCCTAGGTAAGCACGGCTTAACCTAAAGATCGACCCGAGCGGCTGTTCTTATTTAGCCACGAGCTCCTCCTCGAACTCACCTGTCAACAAAACAATCTTATTCCCATACAGCAGGTCCTTGAACTTGTCTCCATGGCTCTTCTTATCCTGAAGGTTCACCATCGCCTTGTGTATCATATGACCTGTCCTCTTCATTTCCACTATGAAATGAAATGATAATTATTTATGTTTTATGTAGGTTTCTAAAACACTTTTAACATTTTTTATAAATTACATGACGTAAGTGTTTCTTATACGACTACTCTGAGAAGAAACACTAACACAAACTCAAAGATCAGTCTTTTTTAAAGTCCAAACATTGCCTTGGTTAAATCATACGAGGACCATACAGATTAGCATGGTTGTCTTTTGAAGAAAGAACCACACACACTTAAGTGGACCTCTTCAGTAAGTCAGTGCAAGCATGTCACCGCATGTGCCAGCTTAACTCGAAACTTAAGGAGCTCACGACCCGACGAAAAATGCCAAAGAAAGGATATTTCAGATAGCCACATAAAGTAGGTACTCAATCTGCCAGATAATCAGGAAGTCAAGCCAAAAATATTGATATCCTTCTAATGGACCAATCCTCACCTATTTCTGCCAGCGCCCTTTGTGAGTGCAGAACTCCAGAATCGTAGTTGTCCCTGGTAAACTCTAAGGAGTCGAAGCTAGCGGCTTTGGAAGTCAACAAGATGATCAGACCGACGGATTGAAGATTGCTCTTCGATCCCACTAGCAGATTCTTGGCTGATTTCAGGACTGGATGGTTGGTGCCGACCTTGGGAGCAAAGGCTTCGGTTAATCAGGGGAATATGCTGAGTAGAAAATAGGGATTACGTGTCTGGTGCATACTGGCATAATACGAAGAAAAAACGAAAGTACCTCGGTTACCCAGGTACTCTCCGCGAGATTATCAGCAACACCAAGGCGCTGCTGGCCTTTCTCGGGGAGTTAGGGTAGATCGAATGTTCCCACCCGAACGCTAAATACGCACTTTGGACGTGGAGTTGGAACACCAGCCCGTTATGCAAAGGGTTAGCAGTAATCCGCTTGTACTGACTGTCTACTCATGGCATGACTAATGAGTATGAGCTCTACGATAACACGATACGATTGCGCAGTCATTGTACCACATTACTTGACCCTACCCATACAGAAGAACCGAGGAAGAGGGGTGAGGTAACTGACTATCCTTAATAGCAGATAGAACTGACCAGCTTCCTGAGATGTATAGCAGTGCTGGCGATTTCATCGTTGAACAACCAACGAAGGTTGAGGAAGGAGGTCGGATAGCCGACGATCTGCTCCGCCTCCGTGATGACGTCACGCCAGTCTATCTCCTCCTGGCAACCCAGACCTAGGCCACTGGAGTACATGCGACATACTGGGCTGAAATATAAACATACAAATGAGTCGTACTTTATCTTTATAGATAATGGACTAAAATACATACACACGATACAGCGTGCATCGTAAAATTCGCTGGCGACGTCATGACGTGTTAACTGACGATGCAATTCTGCGCCAGTGATGGAAAGAAATCGCTACATAGGCATACATAGTTATCTGAGATGTGTGTCATCGTACCACGATTCTACATTCGTTCGAATAGTGGTAGACTTCCGGTCTTCCAACTACTGTCAAAGACCTTCAAATAACAGCCCGGATCAATGGCTTATGGGCTTTCTGAGGCCTGACATACTTAAATGAGTTTTAGTTGACCAGCCTATGAAGTTGGTCGTGGTATGATTATCCTTATAATCTATTACAGGATACAAACCTTTCAAAAACTCCAGCCGAAATCTTTGTACTCATATCCCGAAAATATTGAGATTGTTTTCCGTTACATTGAAATCTTGACATCCCCTTTATTTTAATTTTCTTTTGCAACATAATCTGCGGCAGGTAACAAATACACCTTTCGGTAACATTTATAGATGTTTGAGGAACATTTATTAACAATTTTGAAGAGAACATTTTGGAATTATTTCACAGGATTACAGTAAGTACCTACTACCTACAATAAAATTACTAAACTAAATTGTCAAACTGTCAACTGGCCTGAAAGAAAATCGATTAAGGTTAAAAAAGCAAAAGCTATGTTTAATTATGAAGGTTTTAATGTGTTAAGTGCAAGGACCTTTTCAGACGTGGTCATTGTCGGAAATAATGACGTCACCTTGAATTTTCAATACAGTTGTAACAAACAAAATCTCAAAGGTTCATCAAAACATGAGTGGTTAAAATTTAACAATGACAGCGGCTCTTTATGTTGTAGTAGTAAGAGCTATATTATTCTCTTCTTATATTATTCGACACTGATGGGCAGTGTGCCTCCATCGAAAATTAGTCGTCATCAAGTGAGAATCAAATATTATTACATTTTGCGGATTTGACTATATAAAAGGTTTACCTACTTGACTTTTTATTTGACTGCCTGCAAGCGCGACTGCTGAGCATAAGGTCCTGGGTTAGATTCCCGGGTCGGGCAAATTTGTGAAATGTGGATGTTCTATAGGTACGCCTCTGCCTAACCCTGCGTTGATTATAGGCGTGATGATGTTAATAAATAGATTTACCGAATTAGACAGACAAAGACAGACAGACAGATAAACAAACAACAGACAGACAGACAAATAAACACAGACAGATAAATAGACAAGTTGAAAGGTTGAAACGCAACTAAGAGAAATATCTATACCAAGTATTGTAGACTTACTTAACCGTCTGCTTCAACTTTCACCTAAGACAAGACTATCTATTTCTGGAAATATACCTCATACATGTAGGATGTTAATTCTGAACGCATCATAATTTAAAAAAAGTAATGGAGCATGAACGCAGCGATTAGTGAATGAGGGACTATGCAAAGAGTATAATAATATAGGGGAGGGAGAGGGAGTATGTGTGGGAGCGAGAAGGAGAGTATGGCGAGCTAACTCGACTAGACGACTCCAATGTATAAAAAATCGTTTTAAATATTAAAAGAAGATTTCAAGACATAAAGATTATTTATTTCGATCATCCACACCACCCTACATACATATATCCTGAGTCCCGACCTCCTACTTCCGCTTCCAGTCTGCCCTAGCATCTTAATGAGTGAAAAATTCAGCTCGTAGCTCTATCGATAGAAACCAATTAAATTGTTTAACTACTATAATAAAACTATATAAGTACTTAACTTACCTATCTAATAAAATAAACAAATGTATCATAAGTATCACTTTTATCGAGGATATTTTGTAACAAACTATAGACAGTAAAACATACCTAGATATAGATAAAGATAAAAGTTCGCGAACACTTACATAAAGAAGTTGGCAGACTGGTCCCACAATTAATTTGTTGTTTTTGTCTATGTATTTTTATCTCTCTTTACTTTATTTTGTGTTTATGAATGTATATAAATGATTTATAATTATATTTTTTCTTGTTTTCTGTACTATATTGCACCTACTGTTTTGTCTCTGCATCACCCTAAGGTGACTGGTATAAAATTCCCAAGGCATTAAGTCCGCCTTTGTACATTATGTGCATAAAGTTGAAAAGTAAATAAATATTACTAAGAATCAAAGAAGACACTTACAAAATCTGCCGACAAATCCGAAATTGAATGCCTTCGTCGACAAAACGTCACAATTTCAGCAATAGCCAAGGAGAGTGACACTACAATATTAATTACATAATATGGTATAAAGTTATTGTACTTACAACACATACTAGATGTAGGTACATCAAGTGGTTGCATCGTTCGAGGCCCACAAGACACAGTTATAGTTGAACCCCCGCTGCGAAGCTGATTAAAGTTACGTTCGCGATGCCAACTCCGCGACTATAAGGACTTCTTGAAGGGATTATACGACGTTTCGCTAAAATATGCCGTTATTTAAATTGCGAATTAATGTTATTGTTGAGTTGCTTGTATTTGGTTCTTTTTTCATCTTTTTTTTCATTTTCTTACAGAAAAGAAAAAAATACGTACATTATCACCGAAATACAGACTGAAAAAATAACTTTTTAGTCAGTCAAGAACACTCTAAAAGTCTAAAATGAAGATATTTATGAAACTCTAAAAAAATAAATCAACAAAATATTTTTCCCTCGCATTTTAAAATGTCAAATGAACGATTAGAGCGAATCACTTCAGCGTGCATCCGAACGCGGGTCCGTTTCCCGCGCACGCATCGCCCATTATCGGGGTCACATGTCACTTCCGCTGACATTTCGAAAAAGAAACGCACTTTTAAATTGACGTTCCAAAGTTAACGGACAGTGATTTCCTTGTGCTCGTTAAATAAATCAAAATAATGGAGAAAAATAATAGGTAGGGACAGTCAGCAATGGCGAATTAATACTTCAGTTTTTTACATGATAATCACGTAAGTAAGTCCTATTCTGTGTGGTTACTCATAGTTTAGGTACTGAAAATGTTTACAGCTGCGTATCTTAGGCTTCAAAGAGTTACGTGTACGAGCATAATTTAGGTAGGTACTAGGTATTTACTTTAGGTTTACACTTATTACAGTTAGGGTAAGTAACACAAGTAAGAGAAAATAACAAACGGTACTAAAACAAAATGAATAAAATACAACACACAATTTAAAAGAAGACAGTACGACATTTTCCGCATTCCTTCGCATCACATACCCTTACCACGACAACCGATTACCACACAACTTTTCAGTCAGCGGTGCCACTTTCGGACTTCCTCATATTAGTCATAAGTACTCATTTCTTATTTTATCCATTCGCGTAACACCACACATCCCCCTTAGCATTCTCATCTCAGCCACATGCCTTTCGTTCATCCGTATTCTCCAAAAAAAAAAATACCATTTTAATCCATACAAGACAGCACGTCTAACCATTGTTTTATAAATCTTCACCTTAAGGTTAAGGGAAAAGAGGGAGTCGCACCAACCCAACAGATTATGATTACGGGAACAAAGATCACTTTAATGTTGACGGACTAGTCCGTGGCAGCAACTCAACATCAACCTTATTATAACGAGAATACAGGTCACTGTTAATTTGACAGTGAAGCAAAGTCAGAGATAAAATATAATTGCGAAGGGACTGCGTCAGAAAATCTTAATAATTAATTATAATTATCTGTCATCGCTCATCAGGAAAAGGACATTGTATTTTTCTCAATGATTAGTTAATAATTTCGTGACGATTGTAATTAGAACTCATTTAATTACAAAGGTTGCCACATCATAACATCATCGCCTGTTATTCTTGGATGGTTAGCCAAATGTCTGCCAAATAGTACGCTCGTATTTCTCCAGTTATGTTTAAATCCCATGGGCATGTAATACGGTGTGCCATCAACCGGACACAAATTCAAATTCTATAACTGTTACTGGGAAATTCCTGATGAAAAAACCCAATTAAAGTTCGACTTTTGAACCCCGACCTGGTATTCAAACCAGTTATTCAATCCAGCAAAATTAAAAGTTAACTAGGTGGGGAAAAAGGCCAGATATCATCTGCCTAGCCTTTTCCCTTATTGGGGTCGTCTCTTATAGGCGCCTAGGGCTCCACGAAAAATACTGGTATTCAGTTGCATCCGGTTGGACTGGAAGCCGAACCCACCAAGCAATTCAGCTCGTAGCTCTATCGATAGAAACCAATTAAATTGTTTAACTACTATAATAAAACTATATAAGTACTTAACTTACCTATCTAATAAAATAAACAAATGTATCATAAGTATCACTTTTATCGAGGATATTTTGTAACAAACTATAGACAGTAAAACATACCTAGATATAGATAAAGATAAAAGTTCGCGAACACTTACATAAAGAAGTTGGCAGACTGGTCCCACAATTAATTTGTTGTTTTTGTCTATGTATTTTTATCTCTCTTTACTTTATTTTGTGTTTATGAATGTATATAAATGATTTATAATTATATTTTTTCTTGTTTTCTGTACTATATTGCACCTACTGTTTTGTCTCTGCATCACCCTAAGGTGACTGGTATAAAATTCCCAAGGCATTAAGTCCGCCTTTGTACATTATGTGCATAAAGTTGAAAAGTAAATAAATATTACTAAGAATCAAAGAAGACACTTACAAAATCTGCCGACAAATCCGAAATTGAATGCCTTCGTCGACAAAACGTCACAATTTCAGCAATAGCCAAGGAGAGTGACACTACAATATTAATTACATAATATGGTATAAAGTTATTGTACTTACAACACATACTAGATGTAGGTACATCAAGTGGTTGCATCGTTCGAGGCCCACAAGACACAGTTATAGTTGAACCCCCGCTGCGAAGCTGATTAAAGTTACGTTCGCGATGCCAACTCCGCGACTATAAGGACTTCTTGAAGGGATTATACGACGTTTCGCTAAAATATGCCGTTATTTAAATTGCGAATTAATGTTATTGTTGAGTTGCTTGTATTTGGTTCTTTTTTCAATCCAGCAAAATTAAAAGTTAACTAGGTGGGGAAAAAGGCCAGATATCATCTGCCTAGCCTTTTCCCTTATTGGGGTCGTCTCTTATAGGCGCCTAGGGCTCCACGAAAAATACTGGTATTCAGTTGCATCCGGTTGGACTGGAAGCCGAACCCACCAAGTTGGGAAAAGGCTAAGGAAGCAGTTTATGATTCTCTCTGGCAGCCCAGAAGGATCCGGCAATAAGTTCACTCTATTACCATGGTACTGAAACATAACTGGCGATAAGAGGGTGCTCTACACCCCCGCCAGTGGGAACACAGACATCATCATTTGCCTAGCCTTTTCCCAACTATCTTGGGGTCGGTTCCCAGTCTAACCGGATGCCGCTGAATACCATAATTATACATGGAGCGACAGTTTATCTGACCTCCACAACCCAGTCAGTACTGGTTAATACGATATCCGTGGTAAGACTGGTTGTCAGATTTTCGGACCACTGACTACCTGTAACGACTATCAAAGATCTACAAATGACAGCCGGGACCAACGGCTTAACGTGCTTTTCGAGACACGGAGGAAACTCGGTATGTAATGGGTGGTCATCCATCCACAGACTAACCTAGGCAAGCACGGCTTAACCTAAAGATCGGCCCAGCTGTTATTATTTAACCACGAGCTCCCCTCTGGGAAACACAGACATGATGTTATTAATCAAGCAAAGAAGCAGTGCAAGCACTCAATGCAGCGACACTTGGGGGAGGCCTATGTCCAGCAGTGGACGCGTCTTTCGGTTGAAATGATGATGATGATGATGAAAGAAGCAGTATTCTTTAACTTCAAACAGACAGATGCACCGTCACTCAATAAGTCATAATTCTTGGTTGTTATTTACGATGTGTCGACTCGCAAATGTCGTTACATTTTAATTGCTTAGCATGGAGGTAATAATTGTCAGTTTGCCACCATAAATTAAAAATGCATTTAATAATAAAATTAATCGGAACTACCATACTGCTTGTCCTTTCGAAGATATTATGTTATTATTATACAACGACTATATTTTACTGTAAAGTAGACGGGTACTAAGGCAGCTAATAATATGGTTATTTTATTTAAAAAAACGCAACTCCAAGAACACTTCCTACAAAAAGATAAGGTCAGTAACAAAAGAAAGGTTTTTACTTCAAAAGTTACAAATATTTTCTTCGTAAAAATAGCAAAAACAACGATGCCATGAATACACCCGAAAATCGGATTTGACCAACACATTACCTACTCTCTGCACCTATGGCAGAACTCAACATTTTGGGCCTGTAGGTACCTATGTCTAAGAGCCTAGGTGGTTACTTATTTGGTAAACTAAACAGGAGACGTTATACATTATTTAATTATGAGCAGATGGTACCCTTTCCTCCACCCCAAAATTATAGTAATTATTTAATTTTATTGTAAGGATTATCATCTATCCCAAAACAATTCTCTAAAAACAGTAATTATCGAAACTCAAAAAAATACGTTACCCAGAGTAACTTGCACTATCCAATTCGAAATTCAAATTCAAAAAGCGAGCTCAGTATTGCCGCAATTAAAAAAGTGCACACTATTATTATGTTAACGGTTTAATCGTCGGTTTTGTAATAATTACACTGCTGCACCACATGCGAACGGCAAATGGAGATAGCACGTTTTATTCTGTTATTAAAAAGTACCCTTAATCTATGGTATCGTTGATTTTTTTTCTTGAGAATTTAAATGATTTACAAAAAAACATGTTTTAATTCTGGAGTAACTTTTTTAATTAAAAAAAGGACAAAGTTATTTAGCAGCTTTGCCTTTAAATTAGGTGGGTACCTGAAGCTTCGCTACAGATTCTTGTGCAGCAATAGCCAAGCTATAGTGCTCTATGACATGTGGCATGTGGCCATAGTCGGAACTGAGGCCATCTATGAGAAGCGTCACTATTATATGGTTGACGTTCCACAGATCCGAACAAAACGCTACGCTTCCATATTTATTGTGCGAACTAGGCTGTGGAATTCACTGCCGTCTTCTCTATTTCCCGATCATCATAATCTGGATCTTCAAAGTTCGAGTGAAGCGGTTCCTTCTAAGCAAGCGTGCTCCACCCTAGGCCGCATTATCGCTTCACATCAGGCGAGTTACGGCCAAACGCAAGCCTATTTAGTATTTAAAAACATCTTTTTTTTATATAATTTCCACAGACAATTTAAAAAATGCTTTCCAACATCGACTTTTTCATGAAAAAGTCATTCAATGGGATTCATTGAACTTCGAAGGTTGTATTGATGATTTTAATAATTATTATATCTCTGTAAAACCATAGTTATTTGTGCGAATCACATTTTGTTCAACACACAGCGTGACACTGACTTGCAAATTGCAAAAAAACTTTAGAAAATTAGAATTAAATGGGGTACCCTGGTGCTTCCACCATAATGAGACCAGCTAATATTATTTTAATTGTTAAAATGCTGCAATTGAATTCCTTAGAATAGCAAGGATTAATGAGACTGTGGGGCCAGGTAATCGGTTGTAGGTACACCCGACCCCATGCTGGGTTCACCCGCGCAACATACTTATATCGGATTTTATCGTTGTTGTAAAATGTAAGAATTTATTGACTTAAAATCGAGTGCGTAGCTACTTCTGTAATTATTATAATGGGAATAGTGTATTGTGAGAGGATTTTCATGTGTTTTGTTTTTTTTTTTTTTTGTTGAAGGCTGAACGTAATTATATCTCAAGCAACTTAGCGTAGTCCATTGCTGGGCATAGGCCTCTTTCAAATTCCGTGCCTTACCTCTAAATTCCACATCCAGTCTGTGATAGGTAGCTTTTTAAGGTCATTTAGCCGGGAGGCGTTTGCTCCATTGGCCATCAGACCCCCGACAAACGTGGCTGACTGCTCTGCAAGCTACGTCCAAATCTACGGGAACCTTCAGTTTATTATTATTTTAGGAAGTTTTAAAAAATGCAGTTTTTAGTGAAAGTAGTAGGTAGGAAAACATGCATTGCAACGCATGGTGGGCACAGCTAGTGTTAATGATAAAATGCAGTCGCTCACTCATCATTTTTTTCGCGTTCCCCAAGGCGCGGAGCTGTATGAAAGTTGGTTGTCCGGCCCCAGCCAGCATATTTCGTGACCAGCCATGTCTTCAGACCAATGGGGTTACCCATCGGCAAATACTTATGACGATCATACTTATATCGTTTTGAGCAGCTCGTGGCTGAATAATAACATCGACTCGGGTCAATCTTCAGGTTAAATTCAAATTCTTTATTTCAGACACGAGCCGAGCCCAGCCGAGCTTGGCGAGGTTGGCTAGGTTGGTTTGTGGATGGGTGACCACCCATTACCTATCGAGTTTTCCTCGTGCCTCGGAAAGCACGTTAAGCCGTTGGTGCCGGCTGTCATTTGTAGATCTTTGACAGCCGTTACAGATAGTCAGTGGCCCGAAAGTCTGCCAACAAGTCTTGCCAAGGGGTATCATATTACCCAGTTATACTGCCAGTCTGGTACTAACTGGGTTGTGCAGGTCAGATAGGCAGTCTGTCAGTCAGTATTCATTTGCATCCAGTTAGGCTGGAAGCCGACATAGTTGGGAAAGGCCTAGTCAGATAGTGATTTTCAAAAATTCTTCCTTTGTGTACCCCAGTCTTAGAACTAAGATGTTTTGCACAAGAGTTCTCTAGACTTAGTGGTTTGTCTGTGCGATATCTGCCTGTGAATTCAAAATTGCATGACTACGGTCCTAGGAATAAATTGCCAAAACCTAATACGAGTTGGTCTGACCACTACCCAAAGAAACCTATACAATTTAGTTTTTGGAACATAATTATAAAATTGGAACGGGCGCGTTCGATTTACGGCCGCGCACGCCAGTAGGCGCTCGGCCACGCCCCGCTATTATCCCGCCAACTTTTTACCAAACTTCCAACACGGGTGGCTATTAAATAGAAATAAATCTGTACATAATGAATAATACATTGGCGCGTTATTTTGAACATAGTTTGGTGTGTTTTGGCAGTTTTGCAATGTTTATAAACTTTTTTGGGTTCAACGAAGGGAGTGGTTGATGAATAAATAGACTAAAATGTTAGCTACCAACAAGGAAACTATGGCTTAGTTTGCATTTGGTCATGGACCCCAGTCTGCTGCCGGAATTCGATTTCTTTTCTCTAAAACTCATTGTTTTTACACGCAACGTGTGACGATAACAATAATTGCGTAACACATTTAATACGGTGGCAATGGGAATGTCATTCATTTTGAAAGTTCTACCAAGCACAAAAACATTTATTGCGTTGTAAGCCGATGAACTTTTGAGTCATTCCTACTTCCCTACTAATATTATAAATGCGAAAGTAACTCTGTCTGTCTGTCTGTCTGTTACGCTTTCACGTCTAAACCACTGAACTGATTTTAATGAAATTAGGTTCAGAGATAGAGTTGACCTTGAGAAAGAACATAGGATAGTTTTTATCCCGGACTTTTGAAGAGTTCTCTTGGAAACGCGATGCGTAGAAGGAACTAAAACCAAACTTCTTTATCTTCAACGTAGTCCTTGATTTTGTAATATGATTTTTAATAAAGACACGTTTGATGTAGTTTTTGAACTTTCCATTGGAACTGACTTTGGCAACTCGTTATAAAAACGTATACTGTTTATAAGAAAAGACTTGCTAGTTTTTGATAATCTGAATTTGGGTATTACATATAAGATACATTCTAAAATATAAAGGGAAGAGTCAGCATATCGATCTCTATAAACTTTCTCTGAGGGATTCGCGGGGACTGCCTACTTTTGTAAAATGAAAATTGAACCAAAATCTGCCGCCGATCCCCACAGCAGAATGCCGTAAGACATAATCCTGTGGAAATAAGCATCTGATACTCGTATTAACCTAGCTGTGGCTACACCAGCTTGTACTCTCTTAGGTTTAGAATATCATCAAATTCCACTTACCACTTGCATATCAGAAGTGGGAAACACTTAACACACACACACATTCGCACTTTTTTTAAGGTGGTGCCCATCGGACATGCGCCTAGATTTTGGCGCTAACCCTGATCTACAATTTCTACCTATGTGGCATAGTTTTATCCTAAATAAATATTACACACTAAAACAAATTGTAAAAACGTGTTTGTTGGTATTAATTTAAGTTTAAAAAATAAGTCTAAATTAACCATTCACAAAGTTACAAGCCCACCGTTTATAACTACATTAAAACGCGCTACTTCATCACTTAATAATTTATTGGTTAATGAGTTCCTAATCAGAACACACCGGTCATAATTTTACGTCGCCGATAAGCAGGTGTGTTGCTTTTATCGAAATATTGCAAATGGTTCATACGTTAAAAAATAATGTTAGGTACATGGCGCACAAGCTTTGCAAAAGATATACAAAGATAAGGTACATGCAACAGCTACATCGATTATTTGAAAAAGTTTAACAAAATGGCAACTTTTCTGTTAAAACGTAAATTAAACACATAATAAAATACCTTAACACAACACGTTAAAGTTTAAAGCATAAAAACGAACGCAATAAAATAAATATGTTGGTATAAACATGCACCCTTGATTACCGTAAACAAAAACGAACTTGCTTGTCGCTGATTGGTCGTTTGAAATTTCTTCGGAAATTACTACCAATTATTACAGGAAAGTGGTACGTTTTATGAGAGATTTTTTTAATTATTTATGTACCAAATAACGACTTGATAAAGCTTTTTTGAGAAACGCTAGTGTGGAAAGTCACGAAATTTGTCACTCTCACTGAAGACGTTTTTCTCGTCAAATTCTACCACTCACCTAATTCTGTTCTATGTATTTTTCTTTTTCATGACATAAGGTTGGTTTCTTCATTGCCAAGAAGGAACCAACCTCTGACTGGAAATGTATTTACCACCACCGCATATGATATACTGAGATATTGTATTGTATAACGGACACTGCGATATACTTACTTAATACTTATTTGGGTAGAGACCGGCCAATTCAGACAAAGAGGTGATGTAATTTTGTACAACTACCGTGAACTACCCATCAACTTCTGCCCGCGACTTCGCTCGCTTGAAGTTTCTTGATTTAAACAAAAAAAATCTATAACTGAAAGATAAGGCTGAGCGATATACGAGATTAATTCATACACCCAAACTTATTTTACCTGAGGAGCTCGTGGTTAAATAATAACAGCCGCTCCGGTCGATCTTTAGGTTAAGCCGTGCTTGCCTAGATTGGTCTGTGGATGGGTGACCACCCATTACATACCGAGTTTCCTCCGTGCCTCGGAAAGCACGTTAAGCCGTTGGTCCCGGCTGGTAGTCAGTGGCCCGAAAGTCTGACTACCAGTCTTACCAAGGATATCGTATTCTTAGTACTAACTGGGTTGTGGAGGTCAGAGAGGCAGTCGCTCCACGTAAAATACTGGTATTCAGCTGCATTCGATTAGATTGGAAGCCGACCCCAAAACAATTGGGAAAAGGCTAGGCAGATGATGATGACCCAAACTTATTTTAACTCTTAATAATATTAGTGTAGATGTCCACTAAAAATGGCTTGACCCGCCCAGTATGTCACACCAGCCTGGCAAGTCTGCCTAGCTACAACCTTTGTCTATCGCTCCAAGACTTCCATTAGTAATTTCGCTTACATTTTTACACACGGCAACATAACAAGCACAAATACAGGCTGTCTTCCGCGCTATCCATCATGGATGTCCCGCGGGCCGTGTCTGCGGGTGGCTCTTAGCTTTAATTGTCGAATGCGTGCTGCTTGTTACTTACTGTTGGTAGGACCGTCCTTCCCTGCCGGTTGGAGGGACAGCATAACTGGTTTAAAAGATGATTCTGGGTGGCCGTTTTGGCGTAGGTTCAATTTTTTAGTTCTAATGAGAATATCCTTCGGCAGGATTGACAATAAAACGTGTTCGCCTACCTACTTGAATTGAGAAGATCAATACTCCGGAGAATTTATTCTTTGGAATTCTACACACACCATGGGACACACAACATGATAAGCAGTAAGAAGTCTACGAAAGGTTAAGGTGATAAAGTCAAGCTGCGAAAGATAATATTTAGCACATAAACCTTTGAAAACTTGTAAAATTATTACCAACCGACAGCTATCTCAAATCCGCTAATTTACACAAGTTTTAGTCACCGCTAAAAAGTCTTGGAGTTATTCAAAGCCAAACATTTTCCATCCTCCCCTTTCTTTGACTTTTTAAAGTAACTAGTGCTGTTACTAAAACAGTAATATCTAAAGTATCAATTTATTTAATTAAAAATCCTTATCAAAAAACGATATATATAAAACAGGCTGGGTAGCCTGTTTTGCGGGCAGTATCGTCGCCCGCGCATATTGTATCATGCACCTTGTAATTTCTCATGCTAATAGCGAGCTACCGCGCCGTGTACCGCTGCTCCGATGGTACTTTATGACAATCGCCGGCCATGAGATACTTCAGAAGCCTCATGGTAGCCTGGTATTCTCATCATGCTCAATATGCTGTATTTGTTTGCATCAGACAGGCGATCCGGAAAAAAAACCAAAGAATTTAGTCATTGGTGTTGGACAGAATATCTGTCCGCATAAGCCAGGAACTTAATTGGAAACTCAAACCACAAAGGTGGTTTTTAGTTTTTTCGCTTTTTTCTATTAGAAATTTCTCCATACCAACACGGGGTCTATAATGGTTTGTGCTTGCACAAAAAAAAATTGTAAATGGCTCGCCCCTTTCATATGATACAATGATACAATCCAGCAATGCGCTAGATGCTCTTCCTATGCCAATAAAAGCAAATGGGCAAGAAATGCATTTATAACTGCCTTATATTGGCTGGAACTTGTTCGATCAATTAATTCCATGTATAATCTCATGGTAGTCCTGACAATGCGAAAAAATATCCAATTTATGACAGCAAGTTCAAAACAAGTAAGTAGCTAAGACCTTGCACGCACATCTGTAGTTACGGACACGAGGCATCCGATTCTACTCAGCTATTAATAGCAATACTTCATTAATATATTTAATTTAAGTTGAGTAGCTCGATCGGACACCACCTGTTGGGTAAGTGATCGCATTGGCTGCGCGTTGCGTGTCCATAGCCTACTCAGTTGCTTGAAAAGAGCACGTTTTGACATCTGTCAAGATGTCATGTTGATAGCTGTCATGTGGGTAATTCGAAATGTAAAAAAAACTTTTGTATAGTTCTGCTATAGTCGCGATAAGTACAACAATTCTTATGAGTATCCATGTTTGCAAATTATGTTTTATGGATATTTTGTAATTGTAATGTCCAGATATATGCATGTAGATAAGATAGGAAGCCTTATAGAGATGTTGTTGATATTATGTATCTGTTTCTCGGACAGATGTGGAGGCGATTGGGATCAAATTAATAAATATAAAATAACTTGTATTGACGACCTTATGTTTATTTGATCAGTCCTATTATCCTATACCTAAATGTTGTAACCACAATACATTGATATTCTTAATTTATCCAAATAAGGTAGGTGTCCACCTACCTTCATAATTCTTATTTATTTCTTAATATCGACTGGACTGAAAAAAAAAAGAAAAAACAAAAAAAAAAAAAAGATGAGATGAAAGATGATGAGTGATGATGATACATGATTTGATTTGATTTGACTGAATTGAAAAAGTCATATTGGTACTTGCCCGGATTTGAACCCACAACCTCGTGCATGGGAGGCGAAGCCTTAATCTCTGGGCCATCGTACTAAAAAGCGTTAACCAAGGAAAATGCCAAGCTCTGGTTGAGAGACCATTTCACATTGTCTACTCACACATTAATAACTTTGAAAGTTATCTATAAGACACAAAACATGGATAAAGTGGCTCCACCTGTCGGAATGGACACGAAACATCAGATCAGCACGATTTAACTGCAACTAGGATTGATTGAGGACTGACACACGATGAAATGTATCCTAGATGCATCTTATTTCTCACTTCAGAAATGGCAAGAATGTAGATGTTCTCAAATATAGAAATGTTTTAAAAGATGTGGCCTATTTTTACCCGACTGCAGCGAAGCAAAAAGGAGGGTTATGATTTTGTGTACAATAAGTTTGAAAAGAATGAGGAATCTTGGACAGGGTAAGATTTTTTGCAAAAACGTACCAATTATTAAGTACCTTAAAGGCCAAAAGGCAATACCAGCTGTCCAGGTTTGTATTCCTACAAAAATTGTAACAGGATTACCATACGCTTCAGTACGTTAAATTATGCCAATCTATGTTTCTTACTTGTGCCATCATAGTTATCGAAAGCCTTCCTGACCCGCTATTCACAAACGCTTCGATTCGACATCGTCGTCATCTTCTTCGACAAGACCGACGACTTTCGGAATCAAAATCGAATCGTGTAAGTCTGTAGTTGTAGGTATCTACCTATCTAGGTATCTACCCGAACACATGACTACACCTATCCGACGGTAGACTAGTATACTCGGCACTAACTGAGAACCTGTTAGTGTGAAGAAGGCCTAAGCCTAACAGACTGACTTTCAGCGGTGCTTTCAGCAACAACCGTTCTCCTCAAAACCTTACTCTATCAATAATTCAATATTGTATCATACATTTATAGGCATTAAGCATTAAATTAAGACGTGTCTGACCGTGGGAATGTCGCACGGAGACGCGAAATGCTAAACTATGTAAATTGCGCGGGAAAGGATGAATGTCACATTGGCGGCCATATTTTATCCGCAACGGGCGCGTTCTTCGCGCGCGCGATTTATGTCGCGTTCACGTATTGAATTAGATGAATGGGTTGTTTAGCTATTGATGAAAGGTAAGTTTTGCAAACTGGTGATTTTTACCGCAAGATTTACTTAGTCAGCGATTTTGTTTGACTTTTAAACGATTTATTTTGATAACAAGATGGAGTTTTGTTCATTTCAAGTTTAACTTGATACGCGATGGGCTTTACTGTATGGTAGGTAGATTAAAAACTTACAAAACAGCCTTTCCCAATTATTTATTTTTATTTCTGTATTTATATTATATTATTATAGCTAGCCCATATTGTCCCACTGCTGGGCAAAGGCCTCCCTCCATTCCTTCCAACGGTCAAGATTCTGTGCTACTACTTTCCAATCCTCAAGGAAGACATCCAGTTCGTCCCGCCATCTCCTTCGTGGTCAGCCGCGACCCCGTGTCACTGTTTCAGGGCACCAATCCTGAGCTTTACGGGCCCACAGGTCATTCGGCATGCGACAGACATGTCCTGCCCAGTCCCATTTAAGTTGGGCAGCCTTTTGAGCCACGTCAACGATTTGCGTTTTGGAGCGCAGTGTAGTGTTTCGAACACGGTCTGTTAACTTTACACTTAAGATACTACGCTCCATAGCACTTTGGCAAACCTTGAATTTGGACTTGGATGGTAGTCAAAGACCAAGTTTGGTCACCGTAGGTCAAAATGGGGAGAATACACATAAGATAAGATAAGATAAGATAAGATTTCGCTTCAGAGACATGGGCAGAGTGCCCTTAAAATACTCCTTCATGGACCAGTAGGTAACTCTTCCAGGCATTTTCCGTTCGTCTTGCAATTTCCTTTTCTTGCCTTGCCTGGAAAAAGATTACTTGGCCCAAGTAGATATGTTTTTGGACATATTGTATACTCTCCCCGCCTACGTGTATGCTGAAGCTGTAGGTCCTGAGCTTGGTCTTCCACATGTTCATCTTCAGTCCAACTTCAAGGCTTGAATCGCTAAGCAATTCGCGTTTCTGTATATTATACATAATTTACAAACTATTATAAAGCTTTCCCGTTTGCAGAATCAGAAAACTGACAATGACGGCACGGTTGGCGCAGTGACTGAGCGATTGGCTGTTGTTCTGTGTATCGCGGGTTCGATCTCCGCACGGAGCAAAAAGTATAACCTACAGTTAGTTGTAGTGGCTGTTTGTGCATGTGAGTTTAAATGTTTGTAAACGCACCCACGATACAGGAGAAATTCATAGTGTGCGTTTCCCCACACTATGAATTTCTCCTGTATCGTGGGTTAAAAAAACACGTGACAAGTGACTTTTGGCTGTGTGTGTGCACAGCCAAAAGTAATTTGTTCTTCCCGTTATTGTGATATTTTTTTTTTGTACTGGGCAACACCTTGGGGAACCTTCTAGTTACTGTTACAGAGATTTAGAAGACCAAAGACGTGTCTTTACTTTAAATATGCTGTACTATTCAATGCATCCATCAGCACAAAACGCACTCAAAACGAGTGCGTTACCGTAAGTCGCCCAACAATAATTTTAGCACAGTGTTACTTAATTTGATGTGAAGAATGCTTGGTTGACGGCTTCGTGATAGGTCCTTGTAAGACACTCAGATATTCATCATCATGCAATGTGTTCCTTTTCTAGCTGCACCTTTTAAAGAAATAAGGGTTCTAAGTTTAACTCCGTAAAAGCTAAACGGCGTAAAATCTAAATCAATAGATTTCAAATCGGTCAGACTTGTGGAAGTTGTTTACAAAACGTAGATGACGTTGTTGTACATTTTTCAAGGATTAAGTTTTGCATTACTTTACGCTGAGTTTTAATAAATATGGGGAAAAGAGTTTAGTTGTTCCCAGTAGGAGTCTACAAAAAAAGATTTCTAAGTACAAAATCTCGCGCTATGCGTTACGCGCTAGGGTTCCAATTCCAACACCATAGAATTCATTGACACTATCCTTGTTCTACCAGGTAAAAGCACTGGACTCGGTATTAACCCTTAACCTTTCAATAAATTCCAAGGTCGATCTCTTGTGAAACATAAAACCAGTTTTTCTCAAAATATGCAGCAAACCAAAAGCCAAAAATCTTTGCTATTTCAATCATTTAACTATCCGAATTACGCCCAAATTCTTAGGAATTTGTTTAGCAATGTTCGCAGGGACCACGCACGGTAAAGACTTAATTAGATACTTCAATGACAAAATTAAGTCGAAAACCCAGAAGACGCGAACACAGGTAACCTTATCAACATATCCGAGGCATCCATTCAGGCATTCCTCCAGCGAGTACAATTGTTTGATTCACAGGGGCACAATGTCGGCGCTTTTAAAATAGAACATTCGAGAAGGAATCAGCATCAGTTCGCGACATTTAAATGTGCTGGCGGCGCTTTTGGCCCGCCATTTGCATCCGAGATCGCGTTGATCGGCCATCTTGGTGCGTTTTTTTGCCGCCAACGCGTTGTTGTGGGTTTGGTGTACACTGAGTGTACATGTTTCGTGTGATGTATTTTATCAAACAATCAATCGACTGCTGATACAAATAGGCCGCTGCAAGCCCAATTTAGCAAAATGGGGTATTATAGACCACACCTGCGTACTTTGGTAAGGACTTGTTTTGCATTTCCCATAATTATGTTGGAGAGTCCGAAGTGCCCAAAAACGATCGCCTACTGGGTCCTACTTATTTGATAATTCAATGTTTTCTATGAATGCCAAAAGAATGAGAACATACATAAGTACATAAACTCACGCCTTTTCACTGTTTTGCACACTTTTCATTGTTACCCAAAACGGATTAGGTTTTCTGTTATCTGTTATATCAAGAAATAGTCACGCCCTCTCTATTATGTGTGAATTTATTTACAGGGAAGCCAGATTTTTATCGTCCAATAAGATCGTCATCGACCACAATGCCTCCAAGAACAGTGTTAGAGACCGACACTGTACATCATCATCTGCCTGCCTTTTCCCAACTACTTTAGGATCGACTACCGATCGACTATCCTAACCGAATGCAGCTGAATACCAGTATTTTACATGGAGCGACAGCCTATCTGACCTCCACGACCCAGTAAGTATTATGATACACCTGGATAAAACTGGTTGACAGACTTTTCGAGCTTCTGACAGGGTCAACGACTGTCAAAGATTTCCAAATGATAGCCGGGACCAACGGGTTATGGTGCTTTTGGTTTTTCGTGGCACTGAGGGAACTCGGTATGTCATACCCATCCACTGACCAACTTGGGTTGAAGATAAATGTTTATATAAAAACTGACCCCTAATTTGCGCTCAGTGTGTCCCCAACGTACCTCACGCAACATTTCGTTTTACTCTTGCACCATCTTTATATTCGGTAGCGGCGAACCAAAGGGACGCATTCAATTATTTACTCGTATTATTCTTGTTTATAACTGGTACGAATGTCGTACGTGATGCCTATCATCATCCCCGCTAATTGGGAGCGGCCAACAGACAAAAGTAGAACTTAAAAAGTTACAACTAGCGTAAAAAGCATGCAAAAAGTTTTTATGTCAAAGATGTTTGTCGCTTCTTTTAGTGGGAAAAAATGAAAACCTAACTATCTAAAACATAACATCACGCCTGAAAACTCCACTCAATGGTAAACCAGTTTACAGCACATTTCGCCAGTTATTTCGGTTTTTAGGTGAATTTGCTGTTTTTTTAGGATTATTAAAACCTTTTTACTTGAGAATGTAATATTTTGCCGTATTTCATGTTTGTAGATTATGTAATAGGTACTTAATGTATTTTTTAATTGGCAATTTCAAAAATAAACGCCACCTCTTCTTAAATGGAAGTGTTGCGACGACTTAGCTAGCCGCTTTCTATGAGGGCTTATTCGAGACCGAACGGGAAAATAATACTGAAAGGATTTGTGCGAGGTCTTTGTCCACCAGTGGAATAGCAACGGCTAATAAGAAAGGAGGTTTTAGTGTGACTGCATTATGGATGACCATTGCCAAAACGTGTGGATCAACGGCTGTCACGGGCTGTCAACGGTCATACCACCTGTCAAAATTACGCGCTCTTTCCCACAGAGAATCATCTCTTTCCAAACGAATTTAAATAATTATAATTCTTTCAATATGTATTTAAATAAGGAAAAATTAAAATTTATGAGAACAGTACCTACACTTATACTACAAGCATTTTTTTTGGATTTCTGAGTACCCAATAAATGTATAATGTTTGATCAACTAGGACTAGCTGTATAGATCACCATGGGGAGGCCCACCATAAATTACAAGAATTGGATTAAAGTGCACCTGAAACATAATCCAATCAAGGTGAGGTAGTCGATATTGTATCACAGAATTTAAAACTAAACATTCATAAATACACACGTCTTTTTCATGGAAGGAGGAACAGGAATACAAAACGTCATCTGCTACAGTACTTTTTCTTTTGCTTTGTTGGTATAAGAGTATTCTATTCTTTGTTATCCACGTTGTACTACTATGCACCTGGTGGCCAACCACGACGTCTTAAAGCAGGAGTAATTCCAGTGTGGGAAAGAGATGGCGCTAGACGACCTGTATAGCTCCGTCTCTTTCCCACACTGGAATTACTCCTGCTTTAAGCCGTCATGGTAACCCCCTGAACTTTATTATCGCACTAGATGTTGCCCGCGACAATCGTCCGCTTGAAATTATTATTAAAAAATATTATCTCCCTATTTGAATCAGATTTTGTTAACAATTTCTTGGTTTCTTTGCACGGAACCCTAATCCTTTTTTCTAAAATAAAAGTACCTGGCCTAAGTAACTCCTTAAAACATCAGCTATCGGTGCAGCCGTTGCGGAGATTTGCCGAAGCAACAGACAGACAATAATTTACTACCAAAAAAAACTCGAAGACGTATGTAGGTTGATTAATAATTTTGTAACTTTGGAACTTTCAGTTACACAACCTGCGAAAGCCACGCCGCGGTGTTTTTTTCACGGAGCAGCACTCCACCACACAAACTAGCGCTCCCTGCTCAGGTTCCCCTCGCTTTGGTAAGTACTTACCAGTCAGAAGTTTTCCTGAATCTACACTTTAATAAAATAATAATAATAAAAAACGTGTACAAACATAGTGACACGTGTAAGAGCTAATCTCGTAAACTACGAATCCGATTTCAAAAAATATTTCACTGATGAAAAAGTAGGTACCTACTATTACCGAGTGCCATAGGGGTGTTTGTCAGACGCGAACGAAGTGACGGGCAGAAGATAGCTTAATAATTTGTAATTTTTTTCAGTTATTAAATTGAAAAGGTATGGCCTCTGCGACCCTACCCAAGGAGAATCAAAGGTGAACACATTACCTAAAGGAAAAAAGAAGAACTGCCCTTGCGACCCTACCCAAAAAGGAACAAAGGTGAACACACTACCTGAAGATAAAGAGATCACCTGTCTTTGCCATACTAGCCAAAACAAAACAAAGAACACATGTCTTTGCCATACTAGCCAAAACAAAACAAAGAACACATGTCTTTGCCATACCAGCCAAAACAAAACAAAAAACACATGTCTTTGCCATACTAGCCAAAAAGAAACAAAAAACACATGTCTTTGCCATACTTGCCAAAAAGAAACAAAGAACACTTGTTTTTGCCATACTTGCCAAAAAGAAACCAAGTTGAAAACACTACCTAAAGAAAAAGAGAACACTTGTCTTTGCCGTGCTACCCAAAAAGATAAAAAGAAGAACATACTACCTGCAGAAAAAAAGAAAATTTGTAAACATTGTGGATCAGAGACTGGCTGTAAAGGAAATCCTAAGAAAAGCCAAGCCAAAGGGGATATAAGCGCCATGGACAATGAGGAGGGTGCCATGAGTAATTGCAACGAAACCATAGAAGATGCCAAGAAAACCATAAGTAATGCCATAGAAGAGGGAAAACTAACCATCGAAGAAGGCAAAAGAACAATTTTAGAGGCCAGAAATACTGTTATAGAAACATTTAAGTATAATATAGCTGGAACTACTAAAAATAAGAAAAGTCCTATTAAAGATAAGAGAATTACTAAGAAGAAACGTTGATTTTTCATCACCATCATTATTCTCCTGCAGTCCTGCTCATATCCCAATTTATTTGGGGTCGGTGCAGCTCACAGATATAGATAGACCACCCATCTGTAGTGCAGCTTGTCTTCTCCTTTCATACTTCTCTATTACTCGTCATCTCAGCAGTCGCGTCCTTTCTAGCCATATTATGTAGTTAAATATTTTTTGCCAACTAATACTCATGGGTATTTAATTATAAATATGAACAATACATTTTTTTCTCGTTTCATTAGATAAATTAGATTCAAGTGAATCATCATCTGCCAAAACTTTTCATAAACAATGTTGGCCTCGTCAACTTTCCCAAACGCAGTGCCGTTAAGTGGAAAATGTCAGCAGATCTGACCAAAAAAGATCTACCAATGAAAGCCGGGACCAACGGCTTAACGGGCTTTCCGAGATTCAGGAGGGCCTCGGTATGTAATGGATGGTCATCCATCCACAGACCGACATCGGCAAGTGTTGCTAAACAAACAGAAGAAAGCAATAAGTATAGAGCCACCCAAACCCAATGTCCTTTTTCAAACAAACGTTTTTATTTATTTTTCTACAGAGGGAATGTGACCGTGCAATAAAATGCAGACCAACAACTAGATGATAAACCCCTATCTATAGGGGTCATAAATGCTTAACAGTCTTCTTAGAACTTAAAAAAGTGTTTGACACCGTTTCCGACCCGATGCTTCTGCGCAGGTTAGAAGACATAGGTAGGTATAAGAGGCACGGCTCTCTCCCTTTTTGAGAGCTATCTCAAAGATAGACAGCAAATGGTTAAGATAGATAAGTTATGTTGTGTCGAAGGGGACGTCTACGGAGTTCCACAGGGGAGCGTTTTGGGTCCGCCAATGTTTTTAATGTTTATAAACAACCTATGGAATATGTAGATTATTGGAGGTAAAATATTCTTATATGCATACGACACTGTGGTTGTTTTTTCGGGAAACTCATGGAAACATGTGAAAACTATAGCTGAACGGGGTCTGAAAAATTAATTAAAATTATTAAATTTAAATGGCTAACTGGCTTAGAGTGAACCCTTAACACCGATAAAACTAATTTTATTTGTTTTTCCCCAAGTCAAAGCTCACAGCCTGGAACTGACTTTGGAATTACTATTCATTGTTGACAAAATGATTCCCTCTATAACTGCAGCTGCCAGAATATAAAACAAGTCAGATCAACAAAATATCTAGGCATAACGGTTGACCAAGGCACCCTCACATGGAGATCCTCATGAAAAGGATCAGGAAGCTCATTTGGGTCTTCAAAACTTTACGTCATGGTATGTCCGCGCAACTTATGAACAAAAGCTCTGGCGTAATCCGTAAAACTTTACTGTATTCCGATATGGGGTGGAGCTTTCAAAATGAAAAATGAAACAGTAGGTGATTGGATGAGATCTAACATAAGAAGAAACAAAACATACTGATCAGGGTAAGCTAACATGCTGGACGGCACATATACACACCATCACATAATTTCAAACACACACAAACACAATAGATCGTATTCTCGTAACTATAACGTTGATGTTGGACTGCATCTGACAAGTAAAATAACTGTAAAAAGGACTTTACTTAGTACTTATTAGTTCCATGGTACGTCACTCATGTAATTTACGTCATCCACTGACGTCAACAGTCAAACCTGTCAAAATTCCGTGTCAAAATTACGCGCCCTAGCGCGCTCTTTTTAAATGAATTTCAGTTGTAATATTTTGAAAATAATGGTGGCCACTGGCCAGTCATACAGAACGGTCGTTTAACAAGCAATAGGGCTATGTGGTTAATAAAACATAGGTAATCATCATAATGCTTGATCCTATGGTTCCTTCGGAAAACCTCCAGACTTAGTAGAAGGCGGGAGGGATTACAAATTAAAAGGATTGGATGAAGGTGTTAGTCACTTAAGGAGTTAGTAACTAAGATTATAAATTACGTGTAAAGCTAAAGCTAAAAAAGGTAATATTGCTAGAAAAGAGGGGACTGCTGAAATGACGAATAATACAAAGTATAGAAGAAGACATGCTGTGCCGACCCTTGATAAATTGGGATCAGGGCAGGAGATTACGAATTTTCGTTAACTGTTAAATTTCGGTTGAACTGGCAAAATAATACTTTCTGTTCTAGCTGTCCGTATTATTTTAAGCTGCTCATGTCCTTTTAACTTCTGATAACCTAAAATACATGTATTTGCTAACTATATTTTCTGATCAATTATCCATTTTCTATCTATTTTACAGCCTAAGAATAAAAGGACTTCGTCGCCAGCTTATTCAAAGGATTCAGAGCTATTGCTCATCTTGATCACGGAAAAAATATAGGCACCCAAAAGCAGAAACTGGCGATTCATAAAAAGTGCATAATACAAATCCTAGAAGCACGCTTGATAAAAACCAAAGATTGTAAGAGACATGGAAGAGTGCTCCAAGACTGAAGAAAAGGGTGAAAACGTTGAAGAAGGATGCAAGGAAAACGTTGAAGAAGGATGCAAGGAAAAAGTTGAAGAAGGATGCAAGGAAAACGCTATAGCAGAATGCAAGATAAAACCAGCAGAAAAATGCAAAGCTGCCGTAGCAGAATGCGTGACAGAGGCTAAAAACTCATTAGAATTTTGTAAGAAATGCGCCGCAGAAGAGGCCCAAAAATGCGCAGAAGAAGGCAAAAAAACCGTTGAAGAAAGCAAGAAAATCATAGAAACAGGTAAAAACTATTTTCGGAAAATTATAGACGAAGGCAAGAAATGCATCGAGCAAACAATCGAACTGACCAAAAAAGTCTTAGAACAGGGAAAAATCTGCTTGATAGAAAAAGCCAACTGTTTCATTTTAAAAATCATTGAGTTAGTCAAAAATATCATCTGCAAAGTCATAAATATGGCTAAGGAAATTATCTGTTGCGTCCTAGGACTAGCGACGGCATGTGTTTTGAAAACCATAGAGAAAAGTAAAAACGCCATTCAACAGGCCATAGCAACAATAATGAAAACAATAAGAACGGTCAAGAAAATAATATGTGAATGCCTAAGATCTATTTTGAAAGGACTCGAGCCGTGCTTAGCTGAAAAGAAACGGGATTCGTGCGAGTCGGAGACGCTCACGGAGCCTGTGCCACATTGCAATGCTTAACACTAGGTATATATTTTATTTTTTATTTCTTGTTTGGACTTTGGGATCCCTTTTAACTTTGAACTTTTTTTTTACCCGACTATGGAAAAGCCAAAGTGGGTTAGCCGTAGGTTAAGGTTGTGATTTTAACAGTCTTATGTGTGTAAGTGTGTGTATGTTTAAAACATTTTTTATGTTTCACCGTAGCGACTACACTACTGAGCCGATTTTGATGAATGAGATGTCAATCGTTTCGTTTTCACGGTCCGGGTGCCATAGACTATATTTTATGTGAACAAAATCAACACACCGAATGCTACAGCGAAAAAAGTGGCATAGCAGATTTTTTTTTTTTTTGCCAACCTTTGGCTTGATTTATTTATTTAGGTTAGCCTACAATTGTTTACACGTTACATTTCATTTAAAAGTTGGGCTGTCAAATGAACGAAATTAACTCACTGAGTTCATTAAAATATTTAAAATGAAAAATACAAGTTGGAAAACTAAAATCCAACCACGACAAAAATTACCAGTAAAAATGTATAGCTAAACAAGATATTGATATCAATGATCAATATCTTGTTTGTACTTTTTGTTATAGCAGCCATAGTAATACACACTGGGAAAAATTCAAGCGCCCACCTATTACGGTTCAGTAAAGACACCCCTGTGGCAGCCGGGCGGACAGGATAGGAGCCTTAGCAATAGGGTCCCGTACTCCCGTTGTCAACCTTTGGGTAGGTACGCAACCCTAAAAACTGTCTGCTAATCATTATTAATATTGTTATAGATAGTCTCGGCTGTCCCACTGCTGGGCAAAGGTTTCCCTCGGTCCTGGTCCTGCGCGCCACTTCATGCCAATTCTTCAGAAAGATATCCCATTCGTCTCGCCATCTTCTTCCAGGCAGGATACCAAGTGTTTTATTATCATGTACATTTTGTTCAGTAAATATTATAAATGAAGTCGCTTTTGGTGTCAATCAATGCGACCGTCGCGCGTCGTTCTCTAAACTGATTTTAGTGCCGTTTTCACCTTCATCAGTCATATCATATCATAACATATAAGTATAATTTTATTCCTATGTTAGTAAAAATATGAAGATAAAAAAATGTTGTTTCCCAATGTCTCTTTCTATATTAATTATCTATAGGTAAATTGGATGTTGGAGGTAATCTCCGTAGTAGGGGAGCCCACGATGCTAAATGGGGATTTACTCGAGCGTCATAGAGACTTATTAGGTTGCAAAGCTTAGATGATAAAAAGAAAAAAATGTTATATAATATATACCTTTTCATCGGTGGGGGAAGCGGCTATAGATTTTTAAATATGTAAAAAAATACTGTTGCATGGACATACTCGAGCGCGTCAGATATTGATAGCATTAATGTCCTACGTATTTTTAATAATGTACGTATGCTAATCTGATCATTTGCATGATGCGGGTGGTTGTACGTAAGGGTTAAAAATGAAAAAAAAAAAAAATTAATCGAGCGCGTCAGGTTTTCTAAGGGGGTGTTAAGTGCACCAAAAAAGAAGCTCTCATTCAATAATCTGACGATTTCGATCTGACGCAAACTCGCGGCCATTATTATAATGTGCAAAAAAAATTCGCCATTTTGAAATACTCAAGCGCGTCAGATTAAGATATATATGGTTCATCTTTATGTTCTAGACGTGCTGTCTCATAATCTGACGATTATCTAAAGGGATTCGCCTAATCTGACAAAAAAAAAAAAAAAATTTCAATTTTTTAAATCATTGAACTTAATTAATTGAGAAGCTCAGGAAATAGCATGCAAATAAATAAGTGTATGTTTTTTAAGTAGTAAGAAAATAATTTAAAAAAAATGCCCATAAAAAATTATTTTTTTATTAATTATTTTTTTAAATTTTAGATGAAGATGATGATTAATTAATAATCATCATCTTCATCTTCATCAGTATAATTATCTTCCTCTTCTGGCTCGAATTCATCCTCAGATTGCGTATCTGTAACAAAAAGTCATGAAAATATTTAACAATATTTTTTTATGAATAACGTGTTTTTTTAATTATTGGAGAAAAGAAATACCTGATTCTTGACTATCCTCAAGAATATCAGGTGTTATCACTACATCTTCGTACGCTTTCGGCAATTGATCACCTACAAACCAGATCATTTTGAATTTTCCGTCGACAACTTTCCATCCATAGTCCGTTGGTAAAAGATCAGTAATTTTTGCATTATGGGCATTACTCCACAAGCATGCAATGAATCTTGTGCGTAACACTTGCTGGAGTAACTCCGATTCACAGGGTGGCAAGTTGCACGCATCGTAATTCCGGACACTCAAGGAGAAAGCTTGTGATTTGTCTTTTACCTTGTACGTCCTATTGAAGATGACCATCCTGGCTTGATTGACATCGTCTAACTTTTTCAACCCATACAAGTGGCAAGTAAAAGACTGTATGATGTTAAAAGAATCCTGCACATTATGTTAGTTTGATCCCAAATCCAGAAATGCTTCTTGGAAAATTTCTGAATTCATCAGATATTGCAAAGGTTTCTTTTTTCCTCGTCGGTACAATGCTGGGTTGAAATCGCAACCAGTGAACGCATGCAAAGCTGGAAGCGCCTTCGAAATTTTTGGGCCTAATTTTTTGTAGAGAGCGGATACGTCGATGTATCGGCGTGAATTGCCAACTCCAAGATCCATCCAAACTTCTACTCTTGCTTGCAGGTGTTCCATATTGACCATAATGACCACTATATCAGTATCAGAAGTTCTGATAGTAATAGCAAGAAATGCTATCTTCGTATCCGCTTCTTCGTGATCAGGGCATGACAACTCATTATTAATGATGCACCATGTTACAGCGCACAGAGAATATCACTCATATTAAATGTTTAAAACTTTAATTCACATTACTAATATTAAATTAACAAAATAAGTTGAAACGTTGGAAACACGTTGATAAATAATACGCCACGAACGAGTCTCTGTGATCAGCTGTGATGGCGTCGTGGCAATAAAATCCAGAGTGGGAACGGAGTGAGAGAGTAATAGATAGAGAAAAAGTGAGAGAGGAGAAACGCGGAGAGGGAAATATAGGCATCACCCAGCTGCACGCATTAAACTTTATCGACGATTTTTTATTCTTTCGGCTTGCGGAAATCGTCAGATTATATATTTTTCGTTATCCTTGAATTATTTCCTTCAAAATAAAAAAAAAATTGGCTACGCTCGAGAATGTCGAGATGACGTTTTTTTTTTTACAACTTTGCTGCCCTCCCCTTTCTTTACGTCACTCTCAAATTGTCAGATTAGTGGAATATACACTTTTTAGCATGTAATTAACTCACCCTACCCTAATCTGACGCGCTCGAGAATTTCTAATGATCAATTTTTTTTTACTAATCTGATCCTTTATCCTTCACGGGCGGCCTTATATATGGGGCTCATATTTGGTGGAGGTACTTAACCGGATACAAGGTATCGCCCTGAATATTAATCTGCCGCGCTTTAGTAAATCCCGAAATCCCTGCTTGGGCTCCCCTACTACCGAAATTACTCATCCGATTTCGAAACATCGTTCACTGATGGAAAACTACAAGAATCAGGATCTCATGGCTGACCTAACTTATTTTCTGATTAACAAAATGTGTGGGATCGAGTACTGCTGGTATGTACATAATATGTACTGTGGACGTATGCATACCTGCTAGCTTGGTGAAATTTTCAAGTATCAGGCTATCAGGTGCTCAGGCGGGAGGAAACGCCCGGGTGTCACCACTGCGAGGATCGCCCGGAGCCCCGGAGGACACGGTGGAGTACACCGTGGTGGTCACCTCCGTGTCCTCATAGCGGCGATTGGCGGCGGCGACCTCTCGCGTCCGGCCCTTATTCAAGCCATGGTCCGGAGCGAGAGGGAATGGGAAACCGTCACCTCCGTCTGCGAAGCAGTCATGCTAGCGAACGAGGTGGCGGAACGTGAGAGGGTGAACCTCACGTCCCAGCCGCCGCGGGAGTCGTCTCGGCTACCGTAGACGCGGGCCTGTGGACGGTGAGTAATGGGCTAGCTCGCCCTCCGTCCGTCATAAGACGACAAGCCGTGTCGACGGCGCGTTCGTGTTCCACGCCTCAAAGAGATGTCAGCAAACCTGAGGGGTCCGCAAGGTTCGATGCCTGCCAGGGCTGCGGGACTGTTCGAAAGAGATACCGCGGCCCTGGAACATAAAGGGCAAAATAAGGAACATGGATGGGTTTTAGTGAGTACAAGTCTGACACTCGGAGTGGTCATTTGATGATTACCCATCCGAAAAAAAAGGCTGTCAGGTGCGAAAGTTACGTAAAACTATTACTCATTTTTTTTAAGTCTGAAGTACTTATTTTTATATAATTACTAGCTGTTGCCCGCGATTCGCGTGTGATTATAAAAAAATATTACTTCCCTTTTTGAATCCAATTTTGTTACCAAATCCAAGGGTTTAATTTTTTGCATGGAACCCTAATGCCTATTCTAAAATTAAAGTAGCCTTAGTTACTCCTTAATATATCAGCTATCTGCCAGTAATGGTCCCGTCAAAATTGGTCCAGCCGTTTCGGAGATTAGCCGTTTGAATCGGGTTTTGTTAACAATTTCAAGGTTTTCATTTTTTTGCACGAAACACTAATATATTTTTTTAAATAAAAGTAGCCTATGTTAGACCTTATAATATTAGCTATCTGCCAGTTAAAGTCAAAATTTGTCTAGCCGTTTCAAGTTGAGATTAGCCGGAACAAACAAAAATTTAAAAAAATGTGTTTTTGTTATAAGTAGTACCGTTATACCGTATATACTTTCATATGCATTCAGTAAAAAGCTGTTACTTTGATACTAGCTGCGCCCGCGGTGCTACCTGCGGTGAAAAATTTTGCATACCTACGTACAAACGCCAGCACATCAAGCTACTACAATTTGTCAAATTTCTTTAATAGATTTTCAACTTTATCAAGAGGTTCAAGTTTGATTGGGAAAATTTGACAGTTTCAGGTAGCTTGACTTGCTGACTGTCCAGCACGTCAATCTACCTGAAACTGTCAAAATTTGGCGTCTGCACACGAACACGAAACTTGGAAAAAAATTACATCAAATTTTCAACTACCTTTCTACCTCGTTTAAATAAACAACACCTTGAATTTATGCTAGCCTAGTACTTTTTTTGGTCGCCAGAGACGATTTTTGTCAAAATTCCATATTAGAGTTATTTGATCATCCCACGGGAACAATGCATTTTCCGGGATCAAATAGATCAGGTAACCTATGTGTTAATCCAGAATATAAGCTATCTTGATACCAAATTTCATCAAAATCCGTTAAGCCGTTTGAGCGTAAAGCAGTAACAAACATACACACATACAAACTTTCGCCTTTATAATATTAGTACGATTACAAACAGACAGTTCAATTTTATTTATTTGTATAGATGTTGTATAAAATACAAATACACTGCCAAACACTATCCGGTGGCGGAAATTTCTGCCAGACGCTTTAAAGCTCGGGAAAAATTACGTGATGTTACTTATAGTCTGAGGCTTAACTTTCATACTAAGGATATTATTTCAGTACCTACTTATTGTGAGCAGCCAAGCACTAAGGTCTGGCGGCTCTGGGATCTTGCTCTAACACTATTACCGAGTGCCATAGGATATGTATCTTCGACACGGACGAAGTCGCGGGCAAAAGTTGGAAAATAAAACAGTTTTTACAGTAATAACATTTAATGTCATCCAATAACGTTAGAGTATTTGCTAACAATATCCTTATAGAAATCGAATACAAGTTGGCTGGCGGAGCGACTTCGTTCCAATGCTTCGTTGTATGCGTCTTCGCTGAAACTGCCGTCCGTAAAACCTATGGGATTGAAGAAATGGATTATTAAATTTATACGACCTTGATCATTGATCAGGGGGTCTAAAACGGCCGCTTTAGCAGAATCACATAGGATAATAATAATAATCAATCAACATATTGAAAGTAATTGTATCATGTCTGCCTCTCAGAATGGATGTAGGAACGGGTCCCGCGGTACTAAGGAGCTGCTCCTCATAGATATGGCCATTAGCCAACAGGTTCGCCGCTCCCGAAGGGATCTGTCTACATGTTGGATAGATTATAAGAAGGCCTATGATTCTGTGCCTCATACATGGCTCATGAGGGTGCTGGAGTTGTATAAAGTTGATGCAACTCTACGTACCTTCCTGATGTCATGTATGGGGCATTGGAGAACGGTCCTTCGCTATCCAGGATGTCGACAGATCCAGGGGAACAGCGAACCGATAAGGATAGAGCGCGGTATATTCCAGGGTGATAGTCTTAGTCCATTGTGGTTTTGTCTAGCCTTGAACCCTCTCAGCACGCTGCTGGAAGGTTCAGGTCTAGGCTATCGGTTGAGGAGAGGTGGTCAGGTCATATCTCACCTTCTTTACATGGATGATCTGAAACTCATTGCCCCCAACAATTTGCAACTGATGAAGCTACTGAAGGTAACAGAAACTTTCAGTAGCGCCATCAGGATGGAATTTGGTGTGGACAAATGTGCAGTCATGCATGTCAAGCGAGGGGAGATTATGGAATCCGTGGGAACTCAACTCTCGGATTCCATACACCTTAGATCTCTCTCCTCAACAGAAACCTACAAGTATTTGGGTATGTCGGAAGCATTAGGTATCAATACTGCCGACATGAAACAATCGTTGAAGGAACGCTTCTTTGGCCGCCTGAATAAGGTTCTTGGCAGTCTTCTGTCAGGCGGAAACAAGGTGCGCGCCTTCAACGGTTGGGTCATGCCGGTTTTGATGTATTCTTTCGGCATACTCAAATGGACTCAGACGGAACTTGATGCCCTGGATAGGAGGGTCCGCTCACTGCTGACCGCAAATCGGATACATCACCCACGGTCGTCGGTGATGAGACTGTATATCCCGCGGAAGTGCGGGGGTCGTGGCTTCTTAAATGCTAAGACCCTGCACAACCGTGAGGTATGCAGTCTCAGGGAATACTTCCTAGAAGCCGACGTGGGTATGCACCGAGATGTGGTCTCAGTGGATAAGGGCCTTACCCCGCTCTCCCTGGCTAACGAGAACTGGCGCAAGCCTAGAGTATTAGACACTAATGACCGCATGGAGGTATGGCAGAGCAAGGAGCTGCACGGGCGCTTTTACCGGGCCCTACATGGGCCCGATGTAGACTTCTTAGCGTCCGTATCTTGGCTGCGTTTCGGTGACCTCTTCGGGGAAACCGAAGGTTTTGTCTGTGCAATAATGGACGAAGTTATGATGACGAATAACTACCGGAAATACATTGTGAAGGATGGCACGGTTGACATATGTCGGGCATGCCACCGTCCAGGAGAATCAATTCGACACATTATTTCTGGGTGTTCTCGTCTAGCTAACGGAGAGTACTTGCATAGACACAACCTCGTTGCCAGGATTATCCACCAGCAACTTGCTTTGAAGTACAACCTTGTGGAATCAGAAGTGCCATACTATAAGTATGCGCCCGACCCAGTTCTCGATGATGGTAATATCACGTTGTACTGGGATCGACCTATCATCACTGACAGGACTATTGTTGCCAATAAGCCTGACATTGTGGTGATAGATCGATTGGAGCGTCGCGCAATGATTGTTGATATAACGGTCCCGCATGACGAGAACCTCGTGAAAGCAGAGAAAGATAAACAATTCAAATATCTAGATCTGGCTCGCGAGGTTGTCGCCATGTGGGACGTGAGTACAGCAGTCATTGTGCCGATAGTCGTGTCGGCCAATGGCTTAATAGCCAAGAGCCTCGACCACCATCTGAGGAGGCTCTCGCTGGGCGGCTGGATCAAGCGCTTGATTCAGAAGGCAGTTCTTCTGGACACGGCGCGTATTGTTAGGAGGTTCCTCTCTCAAGAGCCCTGACCACCGGTAGCTCGGACCCTGTTCCCGATGCCGGTGGGCTACTATTTTTTATATTTTTAAATGTTTTTTTATATTATTTTATATTCTAATATTTAAAAATGTACTTAATATGTCTAAAAATAAATAAAGGGAATAATTAATAATTTTTTTTATTTTATTTTTTTATATTTATTTGTTTTTTAATTTTAGTTTTATTAATATATTTTTTGATATATATTTATAGTATTTTATATATTTCTGTAGTTTATCGTAGTATTCATTATAATTATTTTCAGATATACACCTACCACTGCTTGTCTCTGCATCACCCAAAGGTTGACTGGTAGAAAATGTCTATGGCATTAAGTCCGCCTCTGTACTTTGTGCTTGAAGTGTTAAATAAATAAATAAATTACGTTTAAATGCGTAAAATGGTCACAAGGTGACAATTCATAATAGTAGGTACGTCTATGACCATTTTAAGAATTTAAACGTAATTCATATTATTATCCTAATAAGATTCTGCTAAAGCGGCCATTTTAGACACCCAGGCCTTCCGCTAAAGGTGTGAACACACTTGTCACTAATGAATTCATCTTATGTTCAGGCGGTTGAAAAATCACTTTGAAGGAAAAAAAATATCGAAAAAAACGGAACGTCTGATATCGGTTTAACAAAAGCGATCGTCACATTCATTTTGGCATGACTCCAACAGAGGGCGCCTTTTATACACTAAATAAGCTTGCGTTTCCCTGCAACTCGCCTGATGTGAAGCGATCATGCGGCCTATGGTGGAGTTTCCAGTATTCTGACCAAGTGAGGGTTACAAACGTGCTTAGGACGAGGGAAGAGGTTCGCTTTATTTGTATAATAAGTAGTTCTGCATGGTTTTTTTGTCGAGTGGTCATAGTTGCAAATAAGGCAGCCATCATGTGTTTTCAATACAATGTCACAAATGTTTACCAACAGTTGTTGATTTTTTTTTCTCATGGTGTTGACTTTGACGTTTTGAAAAGTATTCAGCACTTACCGCTAACCAACGTTTTCTCTCGACTATCGAACACGAAGGTCATGGTGGCCCGAGCTGTGGCGAGCTGCGCCGGCTCGGGGTCGAGCTGTATGTTGCCGAGCTCGTCGATAACACAGGACACGGCTGCGAAGGTGTGCCGCATTGATAGGCCAGCGTTTAGGAGGGCGAGGCACGTGCAATTTATACAGCATGCTAGGAACTGGAATGAAAAATAAAAAACTTTGTTAACGCGTTCAATCTTGATTTACAAACCTAATTTTCTAGGTTTATTAATCAAAATTGAACGCGTTTACAAAATTTCGTGTCCGTGTTGAGGAGTTCTCTACAGACGAAGATACGATTAGCTATCAACTATTTTCTCGTTCAAGAAACTGCATGGCAGGCACAACCTGTCTCACGGCTAGTATTTAGCGAGACGCGAGCAGACCAGTAGAACCAGCCTATAATGTTCCCACTGCTGGGACACACGCCCTCTCTCTGTGAGAGGGAGTGGGCTGTGATCCACCACACAGGCCCAGTGCGGGTTGGTAGATGGTTCGATGTCACATGTCTTCGAACTTCTGGTTCTTGGACATGCCGGTTTCCTCATGATGGTTTCCTTCACCGTTTTGAGAGCAGTGGTGATGAAATAAATTATACAAAGTAATGCGCCTATCTGGGTTCGAACCCCAAGGCCTGCAACTCGTCGGTCCATTACCACCGGGCCTCTTCTGCTCGACTGAGACACCATTGCTCTCTAGCACTGTAGATCTAGCAACTAAAATTAATTTATATCTTTTTTTGACAGAATTCTTGCCAGTGGTGTGAACAGTTGATCAACTTTTAATATATGTTGGTAAGTCTTTTATTGACATGGTGGGCCTACGATTAGAGCAAGATACCAGGGCCGCCAGAGCTTACTTATTTTCTGACTAACAAAATTTTTGGGATCAAGTAGTATTAGGCCTGAACTTTACCAAAAAGAAATTGGAAACCAACCAATCACATTGGTTGAGATCTACTTCGCGCCTCTCCTGTGATTGGGTGAATGTTACACATCTTCTCTCCACTCCCCTCTTCTCTGCTTTGATGGAGTCCGGGCTGTAGTATTTACTATAGGCCTTTGCATAACTGTTATCTTACCCCGACAGCCAGCCAATTTTCAAATGAAATTTATTTTGCACTGGCGGCTCTGGTATCTTAGACCAGATCTTAGCTTGGCCACTCATAGGCAGTGGGACAGGTGCTTCAGATACTTTCATAACTGTGTAGAGGTCTGTTTTGTTTGTTTGATCTTAGGTTTTCTACTTACACCTCCAAAGTCCTCCATCTCTTGAATGGTGACCGTGATACCAGTTCGAGGGTACAGGCTGCCCAGGATAGCAGTCTCACACGTCTGCCTGATCACATGCTCTTTGTATCTGAAATGTCATCATAGTATACTTTCATAAGCATTCAGTAAAAGCTGATTATTTTTAAATTACAAACAGAAACTTTACTTTTATCTATTTGTATAGATAAAAGTAAAGTAGTAGTTACAAGATAAAGCATTCATGAGACAGTATTTATTTAAGATAATAAATGGGTGACAGTAATTGTAGATTTGATTTAACACAGCAAAACAGTTGTGAATAAGAAATACCATCTACGGCCACTTATAGATCGTCGTCGACTTGCAGATTGCACTTCCTTTTAAAAAAAAAACGCATTGACTGTCCTGATCTCCTGCATAAATTGCACTTCAATGTCCCGCAGAGGTCAGTTAGATTTAATCCACCTATCTCCATTCCTTTTTCCTCATCTAACTGCAGACAAAACTCATACACAGTGCGAGCAGGTAAGGACTTCAATATTCTTTGCCAAGAGTTCTCATTTGACCCATTTACCACCAAAACCTATTCTGCATGCACTCGCCTGAATGCTATAAGGCAATGGTAAAAAGAAGAGTACACAACTCGTGAAACATAATTCATCTCGGTTCTTGTATCCCTCGATCCGCTCCGGATTCTACTCTAGAATCCTTCGCTGCTCTCGGGATTCAACTAAGTCTCTCGAATTAAATTCCCTTTTTTTTCACTTGTTGTATAATCTACTATTTTACCATTGCCTCCCGAAAATGGGCATTTAATTTATTGTTAACAGTGAATAAAACTCTTTTAAGTCACTGAGTGAATAAAAACGTTTTGAATCAATAACAGTGAATAAAACTCTTTTTTAGTCACTGGAAATACTTTGCCAACAGGAACTCTATGAGGCAACAAGCTTGCTACATAGAATCTATGAAATAAATATCAATCGAACATATTCATTACATATAATCATAATCATTGACGTATAGGTAGATTTATATTATATCTATGGTAATGCCATAATATTGTCAATGTGTCTTAGTCTAGTTTCTAAATATTTAAGCTAATTTCTTTAAGTAGAATAAAGCCTTAAATTCCAAAAGGCTTTGCGTTTTCTTTATATCAATTTATTCTACTTAAAAATAATGTAATGTAAACGCTATTCAAAGCTATTCAATAACAATTATTTTCGCTGATGTCTAACGGAAAAAAAACATCTGACATACTGGAAAAGAATCAAGACTCAAAATTTACAATGGCTGTTCGTCCAACGAAATATTTAAATCCAGATAAGTTTGGCGCTGATCCGAGTGACGCTGGCGCAGAGCTCCATTGGGGTCACTGGTATAATACGTTTAAAAATTTTATTTCCGAAGAGGTACCAGATTCTTCTCCAGAGTTGAAACTGAAGCTACTTGTAAATTACTTAGCGCCAACAGTTTTCGCACTAATAAAACATTGTACAAATTATGAACAGGCTATTAAGACATTAACGGAAACCTATGAAAAACAGAAAAACCGTATCTTAGCACGTCATATTCTTTCTACCAGACTTCAAAAACCAGATGAATCTATATCCGATTATATTCGTGCGCTAAAGCTGCTAGCCCAAGACTGTGATTTTCGTGCCGTATCCGCTGAAGAATATCAAAACGAATTCATGTGTAACGCATTCATATCGGGCTTAAATTCTCAAAAAATCCGCCAAAGACTTTTGGAGAATATGACATTGACATTCGATGAAGCTATAAATCAAACATTGACGCTTGAGAGCGCTGAAAAGAGTTCCCTATCCTTTTCAACTCCAAACACAAACTCATTGCTGAATGCAATCACTTCTCAAAGGAGTATTAATATCAGTGAACCTCAAGTAGAACAACAAAATGAGATCCAAAATCGTTTAGCTGCTTCTACTTCCCGTTTCTATGGACAAAAGAAACGACGTTGCTTCTTTTGTGGCGGGAACGTCCATCAACGGATAAAATGCCCTGCATTCCATGCGACGTGTCAACTCTGCTCAAGAAAGGGTCACTTTGCTAACGTATGTCGTAGCAGTAGCGTTGGTGACTCGACGGCAAATGCGATTTTTGAAGAGACATCATTAAACACTGCAACCGTAATCGCAGCCTCTCCGGGAAGCCTTAAAAAGGCCACTGTCCCTGTTTCAATTAATAACTACACTGCAGACGCTCTTGTGGATACTGGGAGCTCAGTGAGCTTTATTGATAAAGGCTTAGCAGAGACATTGGGTCTAAAGAAACGCCATTGCAACCAGACGGTCACCTTAGCGTCGTTGAGTTATACTTCTATTGTAGAAGGTTCGTGCGTTGCAACTATAAAAGTTAATAAACACGTCTACAAACAGAAGACTTTGTTGATCGTGAACAACTTATGCGCTGATATTATCATCGGTCACGATATTTTGAAAACACATTCATCAGTTGTCCTGAATTTTGGTGGTAAAGACGAACCTTTGAATATAACATGTAACGTCATGGAAGCTGCTGTGCCCCCTGCTTCGATATTTACAAATCTTTCACCCTCTATAAAGCCCATTGCAGTTAAATCTCGAAGATATAATGAGGAAGACGAATCATTCATAAAACAAGAAATAACAAAACTACTAGAGGATGGTGTCATCAAACCTAGCACTTCGCCATGGAGGGCTCAAATTTTAGTCACAGGAGGGGGCCATCATCGGAAACGCCTAGTGATCGATTATTCGAGGACGATCAATAGATTTACTGAGCTCGATGCTTATCCATTACCTAAAATTGAATTTATCATTTCGAAGGTATCAAAATATAAATACTTTAGTCAAATCGATCTAAAAAGTGCGTACCATCAGGTCCCTATATTAAAAAAAGAACAAAAGTACACCGCTTTTGAAGCTTGTGGTAAGCTATACGAATTCACACGTATTCCATTTGGCGTCACAAACGGGGTAGCCGCGTTTCAGCGTACTTTAGAATTTATTATTGAAAATGAAAATTTAGAAGGAACCTTCGCGTACCTTGATGACGTCACTGTCTGTGGAGGAACAAAAGAAGAACACGATAGAAACCTGCGTGATTTCTTACAGGCGGCTGAGAAATATAAACTTACCTTAAATAAGGATAAATGTACTTTCTGCACAGAGAAAATTAATCTCTTAGGCCACACAATAAGCTCTTAAAACTGAATTAGCAGAGTCAAGTCTTACCACGATTGATCATAATGCTACATTTACGGTCGAAACAGACGCCTCGGAATTTGCAATCGGGGCTATTTTATCACAAAATGAACGACCTGTAGCCTATTTTTCACGTTCATTATCTGCGCCTGAAAGACGTCATTCTTCAATTGAAAAAGAAGCTTGCGCCATCGTAGAAGCACTCCGTAAATGGCGACATCTACTTTCTGGAAAGCATTTCATCTTAATTACTGATCAACAGTCTGTTGCTTTTATGCTCTCTCATCACACAAGTAAAATAAAAAATGAAAAAATAGAAAGATGGAGACTCGAACTTTCTTGTTTTAAATATGACGTCGTATATAGGCCCGGAAAACTCAATTTGGCGGCGGACGCTCTATCTCGTGTTTGTGCTCACATAAATACAAATAATTTAACTAATCTGCACAACGCTCTTGGACATCCCGGTATCACGAGAATGACACACTGGGTTAGAACCAAAAATTTGCCATATTCTGTCAATGACATCAAAGCTGTAACGTCTTCATGTAAAATATGTGCTGAAATTAAGCCACGATTTAATAAAAACCAAGGAAGTCTTATAAAAGCAACAGCCCCTTTTGAACGCCTGAGCATTGATTTTAAGGGACCAATACCAACAAATACGAAGAATAAATATATATTAACCATAATTGATGAATATTCAAGATTTCCGTTTGCCTACCCCTGTCCAGACGTGTCAGCAGAGTCTGTAATAAACAGCCTTAAGGATCTTTTCTTTATGTTTGGAACACCACTTTTTGTTCATTCCGATAGAGGATCTGCGTTTATGTCAGAACGTGTCCAACAATTCTTGCTGTCTCTGGGAATTGCTTGTAGCCGGACTACTCCTTACAACCCGCAAGGAAACGGACAGGTGGAGCGCCTGAATGGCACTTTATGGAGGACTGTACAACTGTTTCTTAAATCAAAAAACTTGGATGTAGTTTACTGGGAGAAGGTTCTTCATGAGTCACTCCATGCCATTAGGTCATTGTTGTGTACATCCACGAACACCACTCCACATGAACGGTTATTCTACCACCCCCGACGGTCAATGAATGGCCAATCAATCCCATCATGGCTTTCGACCTCTAGTACCGTCCTCTTGAGAAAGAATGTTCGACAGTCAAAATATGACCCTCTTGTAGAAGAGGTCGAGCTTTTACAAGCTAATCCTGCTTATTCATTTATACGATATTCTGACGGTAGGGAATCTACCGTTTCAAATAATCAATTAGCTCCTTTACCTAATGACGAAGACAGTATCTGTGATGAAGCACCTACAGGCATAGAAACTACTCAGCGAGAGCCTGAAACTCCTCAAGAATCTGAGGTTGCTCAAAGCCAACAAGAGGTGGCCCGGGAAGAACCTGACATAAACGAGAGGCGCCACTCAAGCAGGTCCAGGAAACCGCCGGGCTACTTGAGAGACTATATTTGCGAAATTTAAAAACCCTGCTGGGAAGAATGACGTATAGGTAGATTTATATTATATCTATGGTAATGCCATAATATTGTCAATGTGTCTTAGTCTAGTTTCTAAATATTTAAGCTAATTTCTTTAAGTAGAATAAAGCCTTAAATTCCAAAAGGCTTTGCGTTTTCTTTATATCAATCATTACCTGTCTCCAATTGCTGGTTTGCCACCTTTACTGCTGAACAGAACCTCAAGGGTGGCCTTCTCTATGCTTTGGCTCTGCATCTTGATGTCCAGTGGACCATTCACACTTACTAGGGCTACAGTTTGACCTGGAATATTACAATGAGGATTTGTTTATATTGTTAAATTGTTTATTATGCTTTTTTTTTTGTCTCGAGTCTGTATGGTAATAGGCTCGACATGGGACCTAAATATAACTGGCGAAATGTAGATGTACACCTCTGACTAACCCTTCGGGAATAAAACAGGCGTTATGTTAAGTTTTAATGCAAGAAAATAGATAAAACAGTTAACAAAAGATACCTTGAGATAAAATTGCTGATCCGTCCGATTTACTGAGGAAGTTGCACTCGCATTTCATCGGCCTTAGCTTGAAATCTTTTAAATCAGTGCTATCACCTCCCATTGTGATATATTTAGTGGTATTTTTCTATAAATTCCGAGATACTATGTTTTGTTTTGGCATGGCCAACGGGAAACAGGACGCATGTGCAAGTGACAACTGACTGACAAATCGTTTTTGACGTTGACATTTTGGCCAGTCGTTTTGAAACCGACACTCAACACTAAAAACAAAAGTCAATGAATGGGTGGGTCGGGTAGACCTGAAAGATCAAATGTTGGAGCGATACTTGCTTGAGCGCAAAAAGTGTTTGAAATTGGTACATAAAGCTAGTTTCCATTTTAAACGCACGCATTCTAATGGAGTCTTCTCTCCAGTGTCCTCAAGAAGAAAATCTTACCTGTCGCTTACGATTAATTAAATAGATACCATCTTTCACAATGCCCGCTGCCCGATTGCCAGATCCAATAAGAAAAGTACCCCACATACATTGGCTCGTGCGCGTAGAAGAAGCGTAAGGCCTCATTTACGGAGACGCGGGGCGTCTCGCGTCGCGTGTGGCGTGGCGTCTCGCGGCGCGTCGGACGTTTTTTCTGTTTACGGTGGGGCGGCGCGTGAAGCGGCACGCATCATCGCACGCGTAAACACAAACTTATAGCAATATACGACCATGTTCATAGAGAAGCGAGACGGGAAGCGTGGCGGTGCCCGCCGCGGCGCCCGTGGCGACTCCTCTAGCGTGTAGCGAAGCACGCGGCGGGCATCGCAGCGGCGCACGCTCGCCTCGATCAAATCGACTAGTTTTATGTTGGCGAGAGATGGGAGCGCACGATAGCTTCATCGAGAATTGCCGCTGCGTGCGCCGCCGCGATAAACGCCGCGTGGGACGCGTCGGTGCCATCCGCGGGCTCGGCCGCAAAAAACGCCCTAATTCAAACAAACGCGTCTAAAATCGCTTCTCCGTAAACGCACTCATACAACGCCATATATTTGAATTCAGTGCGGGCCGCGCCGCTCAACGCAACGCGCGACGCCCCGCGTCTCCGTAAATGAGGCCTAAGAATACTCGTCGAGATTCGAGAAACCGCAAAACACGGGTGAGATATTCTGTTTGCGTCCGGGAAGGACGGAAAACTGTTCAATTCAATTCAATTCATTTATTTGCAAAAACATGTGTAGATAGTAGGTCTTCCAAGGTATTCTTTAGATCAACAAGTTTGACCATGGCTGATGTACAAATTAGGTCGATCATAAGATTTCAAAGAAATAAAAATACATAGAATATAATATTAATAACTTTTTAAAGGAGCATCTTAAAGTTGTGTAAAAATATATGTTAAGGTAGCAATCAGGTAGTAAATATTTACATTAACAACGCGGTTAATACAACGCTAAAACTATGAGAACTTGGAAGTGGTCAGCCAACCTGACGACAGAATGGCTGACCACTTTATTTCTTTGATAAATTTCTTAACGAAAAGGTAGCAAATATTTCACTATAGGTAGTAAATAGTAGCAAATAGGTATTAAGTAGTGCACATGGTCTCAAGGACATATCTCGTTTGGTCCAGCCATCCTGACGCTGACGCGTGTGTCCCATCACTATGGTTTAATGTCAAATGGTGCTCTGTCAAATGCCCAACACATTGTTTCTATCTCTTTTGTTCCTCACAGTAATTGATTATTTGAAAAGAGATAGAGAGTGACATCAAGTCAAAAACTAGTTAGTGACGTCGATTACTACTGTCATTAGTGTCATTTTTTATCCAATTAATATCAATTTGTCGTCACTATTTTGATGAATTTGGTGAGAAATAATAATTAATGTTGTGAAAAAGTGATAATAAACCGCAAACATGAAGAACAGATTCAATACATATGATATTATGTGCATGGTCACAGAATTACAAAGGTAAAAATTTATCAAAATAGTGCAGAATTTTTGTTGACGAAATCATAACACAACAATTTCATGATTTACTAATTGATTTCTTGAATTATGTAATACAATCTGTATTTTTAAAGTGTTCATTTTTATTCCACGTTGATTTTGAGTTAAATTAAAATAACAATTGGCAGTAAAACATGAATAGTAAATAATAACCTATGAAAAGCTATTGTACTTATTCTGGCTGTTACATATTTCCCAATTAATAGTATTAGTAGTTCGACCTAGTCATGTACCTATGCTCCTTAGTATGTCTAAAAAGAATTGGTAAAAACTGGAAATAAATGACCTACCCGTTTGTATGCTGGTGTGGGTAAATTATTTAAGAATGATATTATAATCAATATTCTTTTTTTTTACATCCAGACTGATAGGAATGCGTGTAAATCAAGTCTATGACATAGACAGCAAGACCTATGTGATCCGTCTACAGAGGTCAGAAGAAAAGAGTGTGTTACTACTGGAGTCTGGGAATAGGTTTCATACAACACAGTTTGAATGGCCCAAGAATGTCGCCCCTTCTGGGTTTACTATGAAGGTACAGTATAAATACTATAGAACCATCCCTCTCCAGCACTTATCCCTATTTATTTGGGGTTACTGTAACATCTCACCCTCTTAAAAAAAGCTATAGAATATTTTTCAATAACTAGGAAACTCTTAACAAAGTATTTGTATCATAAGTCACTGCAAAATTTTAACCATTGTGAGAGCTATTTGACTCAATGATAGAGATTTCAGATGCACTTGCAAAAGCAACTAAAATTGCATAATCCTGGTAAACCTTGGATGTCTTTACTACACCAAGCAATAAAAAGTAATTCCAAGATTGTTTAAAAATCGCTAAGACTTTTACAATTTATTGTATTCAAATTGAATTGGGGTTTTTTATCAGTAAAAAATCAGTTCCATAATTCCACTGTCTTTTCTTATTACAGCTCCGCAAACACTTAAAAAACAAACGATTGGAGAAACTCTCCCAACTCGGTATTGACCGTATCGTAGATCTACAGTTTGGTAGTGGGGAGGCAGCGTACCATGTCATATTGGAGTTGTATGATCGAGGCAACATTGTGCTTACTGACTATGAGTGGACTATACTCAATGTTTTAAGGCCACATGTAGAGGGAGATAAGATTCGGTAAGTTTAAGTCCTTTTATAAATCTAACCTGTAATTGTCGCAGCTTGGCAGTTAGTTTAATTTGTTCATTATTAATAATGAGCTGACACGCCTACGTCTTTTTTTTATTTTTTGACTTGAATGTGCCCTGGCGGTTAAGTGTATGTCATGCTCACTCAAATGTCTCGCTGATGGTGGCGCGTGTGTCGGATCATTTAGTTCCCTTCAAAATGGTTGAGTTGGATGGTGCTGATACATGCGTCATGTTCGTGAACGGGCGCTGTCAGTTGTGACTGGTCATCTCTTGGTTGCATCTTTTAACGTGCACATCTTGCTTGCTACATCGCTCTCACATAATGTACCATCTCAACATGAATGATGTAACCAAGGTTTTGTAAAATATTCTGATTTAAAAGAGTGTCCATGGAGTTTCTTGCCCGTTCTTCTCCATAGAGATCTACGTTAGGGAATGGGCAACTACAGTACTTTCACAGTTTTTATGCCTTGTGACTGGGACTGTAGCTACATTTCATTGTTGTCTTTGTTTCGACAATTCAAAAGTGCCTGTAACTGGCATACTTGAAATAAATGCTTTGATTTTGATTTTTGACACTGTATTAAGCTTTCATGCTTTCGCCTGAAACACAGGTTTAAATAAACCTACATCAGGCAGGTCACTACCTAACATTTGATTTCACCATTATCATAACTTGCAACAGTTATATATATTTTAGTTATAGTTTACTTATAAACACAAATTATAAATTTTTTTAGAAATAACATTACTGCCCCTAAATGTACACTTTTGTAATACCTACTTTTTTTTAAATAAATAATTCTTATTCTTATTTATAACTACACTTGCACCGTCACTTACGGGTATCTACTGTGATTATCAATTATACTGAGTTCCCGATAGTTCAACGCTGTTGCAAGCGCCATGAGACAGCGATAATCATGTCATAAGTGACAGTGTAACTAAAAACTAGACAATATTTTCTTTTTTTTTTATCATAAATATTGCATTATGTGTATCTAATATCAACACATTAACAAATATTAACTCTTCTCATTCAGCGGAGGTTTAAAAATTTATTAAGTTAGCCAATTTATTGTGTTTCCTTTGAGTGTAGCACATGTTTGAACATGCTTGTGATTTAAAGATGTTTCGTTTGATACGACGTTATCAAAGGATGGCAAGTATAAGTTCAGATAATAATAATCTACAAATAATTACAATGGTTATCATTTCGTCACTACACCGTGACATACTGATAAATAAATAGTCATAATTAGTCTACTGGTCTCTATTTGATTAGGGTTCCGTACCTCATAAAAGGAAAAAAGAACACTCACTTTGTTGTCCATCTGTACCTATGTCTGTCAAGACCCTTTTTCTCAAAAACGCGAAGAGGTATCAAGTTGAAATTTATATTAAATACTCGAGTCTACAGTCTCTTTCAGCTGTAAAACAAACTTAAGTTAATGCGATCAAAAGATATGACCGTTTATGTCGCAAATTTTCACAAGGTAATCAAAACCTATAGGGTACTAAACTCTGCCCCGTGGACCTAGAATTATGAAATTTGGCAAGAAGCAATGTCTTACAGCACATTCGTCGTAAAGGAAATAATCTAAAAACCGTAAAAATACCTACAAGTTGGTACGGATGCGCGAGTCCAATTCGCACTTGCCGATTTTTTCCATTTGTGCCTATTTTTTGGCTATTCTTCCATGAATCAGTTTGTAACTTTTGTATCAATTGTTTGCAGGTTTGCAGTAAAAGAAAAGTATCCACTAGACAGAGCTAAGACTAGCTACGTAGCGCCATCTGGCGACGCGCTACAAGAAATACTAACAAACAGCAAGCCTGGAGATAATCTCAAGAAAGTGCTCAATCCTAAATTAGGTGAGAATTTTAACAATTGACAATAAACTATTGCCAACACAGACAAATATCAACTTTCAGGTCATGAGGATTAAGCTGATTTTAGAGGAAACTAGTTATTTTACTGAGGAATTGTGTATGCATTCTAACAACACACCGTTCTAGTTTTTCTCAGGTTTGTTGTGGTTCGGCTCGAATCTGAGTACTAGTATTTTACACTAGCTGTTCCCCGCGGTGTCACACGCTGCGCTGCTCCTAAGAATCGTAGCGTAATGTTATATAGCCTTCCTCGATAAATGGACTATACAACACAAAAATAATTTTTCAATTCGAACCAGCAGTTCCTGAGATTAGCGCGTTCAAGCAAACAAACAAACAAACTCTTCAGCTTTATAGTATTAATAAAATAAAATAATAAATAAGTATAGATGAAACGCCTGCTTATCGAACCTCAACAACTCACTTACTGAGTGGCCATCTTGAATGTCAGATTTTTGAGGTTTTGTCTATCCATTACTACTGTTCAAGATCTACGACAGCCGGGACCAACTGCTTATCGTGCTTTCCGAGGCATGGCGAGGCCTCGTATGTAATGATCTGTCATCCATCCACAAACCGACCTTCACAAACGTTTTTTTTTCTTTATCGTGTGGTTAGTGTCACAGTTTTTATGCCGCCCGTGAGCCTCTGACTCGGCTTTACATGCCGCTGAGCGATATCTCTCAGGCATGCTGGTTTCCTCGCGATGTTTTCCTTCACCGAAGCACTTGATAATTATACAATACGCACATGAATCCAAATAATCAGAGGTCTTGGGTTCGAACTCGAGACCTATGACTTGGCAGTCAAACCGTCACACCACTAGGCTATCACTGTTTACAAACTGCCTAACCTTGAAAGTTGAACCCGTACTGCTTAGCCAGGAGCCCCACACTTTCCAACAAATATAAAACAAGAAATAAAAATATCTCTGTCTCTTTCAGAATACGGTTCATCGATCATAGACCACGTCCTCTTAGAGAATGGTCTGTCGGGAACCATGAAGCTGTCGAAGGAGCCCGGCAAGGGCTTCAACGTGGAACAGGACCTGGAGAAGTTGGTGACGGCCCTGAAACAGGCTGAGGAGTTGCTGGATATAGCGAGGACGCAGGTGGCGAAGGTATGTGGGTTACAGAAGTACAGAGGACTTATTGTAATCACTGCCTCGTTGGTCCAGTGGTCGCAAGCGCAATTGGTGAACACGAGGTCCTGGGTTCGATTCCCAGGTCGGAGAAAGCGTTATTGAGTTTTTTTCCAGGATTTTTTCAGGAACAGTCCAAATTTTGTTTTAGTGCCCTGGTTGATAGCAATAAGCTCGCCACACACAGCTGGCGAAATTTGGGTTTGTAGCGGCATGACAAAAAGTACTACAGCAACATGGCACAAAAAAGACTACAGCGCCATCTATGACACAAATGAAGAACTAACGTCAAAATTCTGAATCGCTCTGTTAAAGTTATCCGCGAAGACTATATAGAAAAACCCGCCAACAACTGTCGGGCAGTACCCCACCAGACTCAACACCCGTCTGGTCGGGTGATCCTCCTTTTTCTATGCGTGATGAAGGACTTAACACACCCTGTTCTTCATATTAAAAGTGTAATAGGTTACCTCTGCCTAGCCCTTCGGGGATTACAAGCGTGATGTTATGTATTTATTTATGACTACACTAGCTGTGCCCGGCATGCGTTGCAATGCATCTTTTCCTACCCACTACTTTCACTACTCTACCCCACCTACCCTACCTACCTACTTTACCCTACCCTACCCTACCTACCTACTTTACCCTACCCTACCTACCTACCTTAGCCTACCTACCTACCTTAGCCTACCTCCCTACCTACCTACCACCTACCAACCACTAACCTATTTTAGAACTGTAAAAAGTACCAGGCTGCCATGCATTCAAGGTGGTACTTTAACAGTTCTGGATCTTAATCATAATTTTCTGTAAAAAGTACCAGGCTGTCGTGAATTCAAGGTGGTATTTTAACAGTTCTGGAACTTTAGCATAATTTTCCGCGCAATTTTTCTTATATTTTAATAGTTATTCTGCTATTCGGGGCGGAGACAAATCCAACGAATCAAAACCATGAAAATTGGTCCAGCAGATCTCGAGTTATAAGTGTTGTAGTAACAAACCCGACTTTGTTTTATTTGTATAGATTATACTGAAATTAAATTATCGCTCATTTCAACTGTCACGTTCGCTACCAGGGCTACATAACCCAGAAGAAGGAGACGCGGCCTGACCCGGAAGGCGGCGCCAGCACGTACCTGCTGACGAGCCAGGAGTTCCACCCAATGCTGTTCGTGCAGCACCGGGAGTTGCCTCATGCTGAACATGAGACCTTCGATAGAGCAGTCGATGAGTTCTTCTCGACGCTGGAGGGACAGAAGATTGATATGAAGGTATGTTTTTATGACAAGTACTTAATAAATTCTGGTTCTGGTTCTGGAAGTGTATATTTAACTGTGAAAACACACAAGTGGTCACACAAGTGTATACATTAAAAATAATTTACAAACTAAAAACTACAATTAATACAAGAATTACAAATTTATTTCAGAATGACTAGTGATATAGCATTGGTCAAAGACAAAGAACGTGTAATATCTTTGTATTTGTGTGTATTAAAGTTAGTTTTCTGAAATCAAATTAACTGTGTGTTAGGGTGAAATCATATTAGCATGCACGGATCAGCGTTTTCGAGTGTCTCTATCTCACTCGTCACGCAAAGCCGTCATTTGGTTTAGCGAGAAGTACGGTGACAAACATCCGCATTTATTCGCTTCAGAAACACTTTAATGTGCGATTAGACCTCTCGCTTCAGTGAGTTGCAATTCTAAGTAACAGAAAGAGAAAAAGATACAAGAAAATGCTAATCTGTGCGTGTAAATGTGATGTCACCTTAATACTGTTTATTTACATTGTAACTTATTTTTTTTATTTGTTTACTAGCCTATCTTAATTATAAACTGAGTGCACACAACAAGGCGTCGCCCAACTTTTTGGGTGAAACCTCTTAAGTCTGTGAAGCTTCGCAAATTTATTAAAACACTTTGTTTTTCGGAATCTGTCTTATCAATTCTTCGATGTTGAAATTTTCTTTTTTCCATTTTTATTTTTTATTTTAGGCGACATGCCCCGTAACGAGAGCTCCAGTGTCAAAATTCGGCTAGACTTAACACGACAAAATCTGCCTCTCGATTGCTATGCGAGAACGAAAACTTCTTCATTTAACTGATGTTAATACTTACACTGTGCTACTATGATTTCCCACAGACAGTCCAAGTAGAACGCGAAGCCCTAAAGAAGCTCCAGAACGTCCGCAACGACCACGAGAAGCGAGTCACCGAGCTAGCTCGCGTGCAAGACGTGGACAAGGAAGCTGCCGAGCTCATCTCGCGCAACGAGCCGCTTGTGGAGCAGGCCCGGCTTGCAATACAAGCGGCCATTGCCAACCAGGTCAGAATACTGTACCACAGCATCTGTCTCTCATGCAAGATGTGGACAGAAATCTCATCTCGCGCAACGAGCCTTTAGTGGAGTTTGGTTGCTTAATCACACAATCGCGAAATACTGCTGAGCATAGACACCAGGGTTCGAGCCCCAGGTCAAGCAAAGTGTTATTAGAATTTTCCACGAGCCATCCTGCAGGTATCCTCACTCCACCTAGCCATAAAATTGCCATCTTAAATCCCTACACTTGGGTAAATTCATCTCTAACTATTTATTCATGGAGCGATTGCCTGTCTGACTTTCACAACTTAGTTTCCTTGTACTGGATGTCCAACTTTCGGGCGTAAAACCAGTTACTCAATTGTCTATATTATCAAGACGACGTTTTTTTCTATCTCCAGATGTCCTGGGACGATATCCATCTCCTGGTAAAGACTGCGCAGGACAATAAGGATCCCATCGCGTCGTGCATCAAGCACTTGAAGCTGAACACCAACCACATCACCCTGCTGCTGTCCGACCCTTACGGAGAGGAGGAAGGCTTGAAGCCCAGGACGGTGGATATTGATCTCTCGCTAACGGCTTTTGCTAACGCTCGGAGGTAAGACTTGCTGCGTTATCTAGTGATGTGTAAGTGTTTTCTTACTACCTATTTCAGAAATAAAATAATATCCAACTAATATTATAAATGCGAACGTTTGTGAGGATGAATGGCTGTTTGTTACGTTTTCATGCAAAAACTACTGAACGGAATTGCATGAAATTTTGCACATAGATAGTTTATAACTTCACGCGGGCGAGGCCGCGGGCCTAAGCTAATAATTTACAGTTTGCCGATATCGGTTATCAGTATTATCGGTATCACTACATATTATAAAACAAAGTCGCTTTTCTGTCCCTATTTCCCTTTGACCGCTTAAATCTTTAAAACTACGCAACGGATTTTGATGCGGTTTTTTTTAATAGATAGAGTGATTCAAGAGGAAGGTTTTTATGTATAACACATGCACCCGTGCGAAGCCGGGGCGGGTCGCTAGTTCAGTAATATACCTTGCATTATTGTGAACTTGAGAGCAAAATTCATTCATTTATTTATTCATTAACAATTTACACACACAGAGACAAATACATTTAAAAGCCTATTAAAATTAAAGTGAAATGTTTAGTTCGAGAGTCAATTAATTTAAAATATGTCAACAAATAAATACAATGTCAAATTAATAGCAGGTATAATGTCAAATTCAATGTCAAAATATTAAGAGAACAACTTCATCAAGGTCCTAGCGATGAGCATAGTGCTAAGTCAAAATATAATTTAAATTAAAGTTTGTTTACTGCTATTATTTTAAGTAAAATCTTACATCCTTAGCGAGTTTTGGAACCAAAAACTCATCATCACTTTGTTTTTGTAACAAATGGCTACTCAAAAATCAACTGTAATTTCATAACGGTAAAGTACATAAATAAGTTAATAGCAATTACTGTAAACAATTAATTAATTCTTAGGTATTACGACCAAAAGCGCAATGCAGCTAAAAAACAGCAGAAAACGTTAGAGTCAGCGGGGAAAGCGCTGAAGAGCGCTGAACGCAAGACGAAGCAGACGCTGAAAGAAGCGCACACCGTCAGCAACATCATCAAGGCGCGGAAGACTTACTGGTTCGAGAAGTTCTTCTGGTTCATCTCTTCGGATAATTATTTGGTAAGATTTCGTCCACCCCTATTTTTACTTTTTTCATAATTTAACATTATATTTGTGTAGCGGTTCATAAAAGGCATCTACCAGTGGCGAAGGCTCCTTGTCCCTTTGCTACTGGCACCTACTCGCCAAATTTCAACTGTATGGTGCCAACACAAAAGCGATGTTTCGTGTGCGTGTACGCAATATTAGCCAGTTAGAACATTTGGGCGGTATCAAAGCGCCTCTACAAAGTTACCACGTTTAGCATAATAAAATGATGTTCCTCCAGGTTTTACCGTTTCTCTAGGACCTACCTTGTTAGACTTTAATAGCTATTCGTTCGATCCAGGTGATCGGCGGTCGCGACCAGCAACAGAACGAGCTCCTGGTGAAGCGCTACATGCGCTCCCGGGACCTGTACGTGCACGCCGACATCTCGGGTGCTGCCTCCGTCATCATCAAGAACCCGGGACCTGGAGACGTGCCCCCCAGGACCCTGAACGAGGCGGGGCAGGCGGCAGTAGCCTACAGGTGACATACACTAGCCTACAGGGCATACTCCGTAATTACTCGACTACAGTAATTATACGAGTATATTCCACTCAGTTTCGCTCATTCTTATGTCCCCACTATATTTTTGACATAAACTCATACTCCTTCAAATATGTATCCTACTATCTTTACCATCCCACTATTTCTATAAATATCTTTCCATATATCTTCCACAGCGTGGCATGGGAAGCCAAGGTCATGACCAGGGCGTGGTGGGTGCACGCGTCGCAGGTGTCCAAGTCGGCGCCCACGGGCGAGTACCTCAGCACCGGCTCCTTCATGATCCGCGGCCGCAAGAACTACCTGCTGCCCGACCAGCTGCACTTCGGCTTCAGCTTTATGTTCAGGGTAAGTGTCTCAGACAGCCAGACTTACCAAGGAGTATCGTATTACCCAGTAACAGGTCAGATAGGCAGTCGCTCCATGTAAATGGTATTCAGCTGCATCCGGTTAGACTGGAAGTCGAGCGTTTCGAGGATAGTGAAACACAAATAAATCACTAAAGGACTCTGAGAACTCTTGAACACGATTTAGTTTTTATCGCGTTCAGTTTTAGTGTTGAAATTGGCCCCTATTATCATCATCTAGCTTAGGGGCCAACCTTTAATCACGTGAGGTTTTTTAAGTCCAGTTTTATAGCCCCCCCTCCTCTTTGGTGGTACGACATGGGGGTTTTAGGCTACCCTTCCTCCCCCTTCCCAACATCATGTGAAATTGAACTAAAATTCGCTTGCTTTGGTTTATGGTTTATTCGCTTTTTTTGGTCCAGCCCCCCACCGTGATTAATCGTGATTTTTCTGACCCCTCCCCCCTGTTCAAACCTCACATGATTAAAGGATGACATCTAGGGATTTCGGTATGTTGGGGCCGGCTTTCGGACTTCGGGGTCTTATGACTATCCGTAACGACTGTCAAAATCAAAATCAAAGCATTTATTTCAAGTAGGCCCGTTACAGGCACTTTTGAACTGTCGAAACAAAGACAACAATGAAATTTAGCTACAGTCCCAGTCACAAGGCATAAAAACTGTGAAAGTACTGTAGTTGCCCATTCCCTAACGTAGATCTCTATGGAGAAGAACGGGCAAGAAACTCCATGGACACTCTTTTAAATCAGAATATTTTTACAAAACCTTGGTTACATCATTCATGTTTAGATGGTACATTATGTGAGAGCGATGTAGCAAGATGTGCACGTTAAAAGTGTCCATAGTAAAAACAAGGAAAAGAACAATTCAAAAAATAAAATAATTAATTCAAATAAGCCGTGGCAACCAAGAGATGACCAGTCACAACTGACAGCGCCCGTTCACGAACATGACGCATGTATCAGCACCATTCAACTCAACCATTTTGAAGGGAACTAACTGATCCGACACACGCGCCACCATCAGCGAGACATTTGAGTGAGCATGACATACACTTAACCGCCAGGGCAAATTCAAGTCAAAAAAAAAAAAATGACGTAGGTTTCCAACGAAGGATAGCTTTCTATTACATAGTACTCACATAATATGGGCTATGCGGTTATCTAATACCAAAAGAAATTGAATCTATACAATGCAAAGATAGTTGTACAATCTTCAGCAGCTCCAACAATACTATTTAATGCTATCCATTAATCAGTTTATGCGCCCCTGTCCATGTGGAGCAGGACCGGCATTGAGCCAAGCATTTTTATCAGAGATATAATCGTCCAACTTGTAATATGCTTGCTTACATAGGGTGCGTTTAATGCATGATTTAAATTTCGTCTCATTCAGTTCAAGAATACTTTGTGGAATTTTATTATAGCATCTTAAACAGTACCCCATGAAAGATGAGTCTACTTTAGCGAGTCTGAAGCCCGGCTGAACTAATTGGTCTCTAGTTCTCGTACTGTAATTGTGTCTGTCACCTCTTTTATTAAAAAGATGTAGATTTTTTCTAACGTACATTATGTTTTCGTAGATGTATTGACAATGTACCGTCATGATTTTGATTTCCTTAAACAGTTCCCTTAGAGAATCGCGCCTACGAAGATTATATATGGCTCTGATGGCTCTTTTTTGCAGAATAAATATAGACTCAATGTCTGCAGCCCGTCCCCATAACAGAATGCCATAAGACATTATACTATGAAAGTAACTAAAATAGACCAGTCTAGCGGTATCTACATCAGAAAATTGACGGATTTTTCTAACAGCATATGCTGCTGAACTTAGGCGCCCCGCAAGAGATTTCAAATGAGAACCCCATTGTAGCCTTGAATCAAGCGTAAGCCCCAGGAAAACGGTTTTATCTACGAATTCAAGTTTCTCTTTATTCAATACTATATCACACTCGTTACTTTTAACATTTGGTAAAGCAAATCTTATGCATTTCGTTTTTTTTTCATTTAATACTAAATTGTTTGCTGTGAACCATTTATGGACCTGAAGTAGGGCATTATTTACGTCATCTAGATTTTGGGCCCGTCTATTTATCTTAAAAATTAGAGAAGTGTCATCAGCAAATAACACCATATTTTGAGGTTGGTTTTTCAATAAATAGGGTAGATCGTTTATATATACTAGAAAGAGGAAAGGACCCAATATTGAGCCTTGCGGAACCCCCATTTTTACTTTTAAACCCTGTGAATTAACACCATTTATTTGAACATATTGTTGTCTATCACTTAAATAAGATTTTACCAAACTAAGTGCAAGTTTACCTAGTCCGTAATGCTCAAGTTTCAAAAGCAATGTGTCGTGATTTACGCAATCAAATGCTTTGGAGAGGTCACAAAATATTCCTATTGCGTCTTGGGATGCTTCCCACGCAGAAAATATGTGCTTTAATAAGGTTGCACCGGCGTCAGTTGTACAACGTCCCTTAGTGAAACCAAACTGTTGGTCGTGTAAGATTCTGTTGGTGTTAAAATGATTGAGCATTTGATTAAGCATTATCAGCAAAGCTCTAGAAATGACAGTTGGGACCAGCTTAAGGATCTTACCAAGACACGGAGAGAACTCGGTATGCATTATATGGTCACCCATCCACAAATCCACTTCGGCAAGCGTTGCTTAACCTAGAAGATCTATCCGTGCGACTGTTCATATTTAACGCGATTGACTGTTCATATTTTAAGGTGATTTTTGCGTGACCATTTATTCTAAATAATTTTTCATTGCATTATAATTAGGACCTTGACATTACGATATTGAGTAAATTATCACACATTTTTCAATGGAATCTTCTCGCTCTACCAGTTGGAGGACAGCTGCATCGAGGCCCACCGCGACGAGCGTAAGCCCATCGCGTTGGAGGACGCGTCTGACGTCACGTCCACGCAGGAGCTGGAGGAGGACCAGGAGATACTCGTGTCAGATGATGGTGAGCACAACTGAACCATAACTATTACTACCTTAGTGGAGACGACCTCGCCCGCGCGGTATTTTGAAATTATCCCAAAGAAATGTAATACTGGGATAAAAAGTATCCTATATGCTAACCCAGGTCTATCCGTGTGCTCAATTTCAAGCAAATCCGTTCAGACAAGAGTGAAAGCGTGACAAACGATCACACTGACTTTTACATTTTTATACAAAATCAATTCAATTTTTTTTCGTTTCCGAGATACAGGGTGTAAGCGACAGCCCTCCGCAAACTGACAGGGTGCATACAGCTCCTTATTTTGAATCATACTCCACTGGAATTTTTCTCAGGACAATTTTCATTTTTTTATTGATTTTTCATTCCTTTGTCAGTTTACTGCGAGAAGTCTCTCCCGATACTTCTCGCAGTAAACTGACAAAGGACGGACAGCAAGCGAGGAACACCGAAGCTCTCAGGGAGAGTGTACGGCCACCTTTATGGTGACTGTACAACTGACTGTACGCCAAGACACTTCGAGGTAGGGCGAGTTCGAGAGTGTGCATAGTAGCGCTCGTCTACCCTCGGTACTCCTCGCTTACTTCCCGCCCCAAGCCGAATTATTACGATACACGTCTCGGGAGAGCCACAGTGAGAGCTCTCGTTCGAGAGTCTATACTTTTTTTTTAACATAAAATCTTCAACAGACGAACCATCAGACAAGGAAGAAGAGAAGCCCGACTCCAACAAACTAGACGCTATCACGGAAGAGTCACCTCCTGGCCAAGATGTTGAGGACCCAGAGAGAGAACAGACAGAGGGAGAGAACGAGAAGGAGAATGCGCAGGAGCAGAAGGCAGAGGAGAGCGAGAGTGACAGCGACTCGAGTGAAGGTGATGTGCTGGATACTCATATAAAGGTAGGTTATTATTTGTAACTAGCGACCCGCCCCGGCTTCGCACGGGTGCATGTATGTATTATACATATAAACCTTCCTCTTCAATCACTCTATCTATTAAAAAAAACCGCATCAAAATCCGTTGCGTAGTTTTAAAGATTAAGCATACATAGGGATATGGGGACAGAGAAAGCGACTTTGTTTTATACTATGTAGTGATGATAAATGATGTTTATTTTGCAAAGAACTAGATGGGGTATTTCGTACCTGACTACTCTGAGAAGCCGAAACAAACTCAGAAGTCTCTTTTGAGGTCCGGGACATAATCTTGATCAACTCACACGAGGACTGTGCATATTAGTGTCTGAGATGGTCTATTGAAGAAAGGACCACACAGATTTAAGTGGAGCTGTCCAGTCAGTGCAAGCATTTGTCAGTTACCGTGTAACTCGACTGATAACTCAAAGACCTCAATAATAATAATAATAATTTTACACAAATCAAGTGTTTGTTGGAGATTCCTAGTGTAATAAAAAGGAATTTTAACATAGAGACCATCACTTCCGCCACTTCTGGGAAGAAGACACAAAGTGATAGTTACATTTAACCTTTTAAAACTGTTGTGAAAAATCAAACGTAAATTCATACGTAGGTAGTGGTAACAAGATACAGATTCCCTTGTAACAGCTCATGTCTTACTCCGGTTGAGAGCAAGCCTTTAAGATTAAGTGCAATATTTGTATACATTTAGTAATAACAGCGAATTCTTTTTCAGGTTGATCACGGAACTGGAGAAGTTATCGTTCAATCAAAATTGAGAACGTTCTCTGAAGCATCTGACAGAAGTAAGTAGCTAAATTATCATCTTTTTGGAACCCTCCCAATTTCATCTCTGTTCTTCTTCGTGTCTCTGGTACGACAGTGTTACGATTTTGATAATGTCAATGCAATTATAAACAAAACCGACCAAGTGCGAGTCGGACTCGCGCGTGAAGGGTTCCGTATCATTGTAGTACCCTAATTTTTATTTTATTATTTGTGGTTAAAGCGGCAACACACACACACATTCTGTGAAAATTTGAACTGTCTACCTATTACGGATCACGACATACAGCCCGCTGACAGACAGACAGACAGACGGACAGCGGAGGCTTAGTAATAGGGTTCCGTTGGTTACCTTTCGGGTAGAGAACCCTAAACATCATAACTAGCTTATAATGTTTCCGCTGCTGGGAAACAGACGCCCTCTCTGTAATGGGGTTGTAAATGCCGAATCATTTATTTAAAACCATTTAAAGGCACTTGAAAGGCAAACTATACAAGGAAATAAAATTCTGATTTGATAAAAAAGATATTTTTTTTTCTGATTCTTGTTGCCGTTCGCACAGATTGTTTTCAATGGAGAAGAATGGAAAAGAAACTCCAAAGTAACTCTTTTAAAACGAGGTTTATAAATAAGCATAATCGGCCTATAATGTTCCCACTGCTGGGACAAACGGCCTCCTCTCTATGAGACGGAATGACCTATAATCCACCACGCGGGCCCAGTGCGGGTTGGTAGATGTCACATGTCTTCGAATTTTTGGTTCTAGGACATGCCGGTTTCCTCACGATGTTTGCCTTCACCGTTGTTATAAATAAGTTGAACATTAATTCCAGGCGAAGATAAAGTCCCCACATTCCCATCCTTACCAAAGAAGGGCGGCAAGAAGCCGCAGAAGGACAAACAAGAGAAGCTGGAGAAGTCTGAACAGAGAAAGGAAGAGAAGGGAATGAAGCGGGGACAGAAGAGTAAGCTGCGGAAGATTAAGGAGAAGTATAAGTACCAGGATGAAGAGGATAGAGCTCTTATGATGGAGATATTACAGGTATGTTAGTGTTTAGAGAGAGGAAAGAGTATTTATCCAAAGAGTTTTAAATGTTTTAAACAGAAGTTGTTAAAAAGAGGTTACTTATATTATCAATATGGCTTTAAAAATCAATAAAAATAAATTAGATATCTGTTATTAATAAAGAGTATTATGTTTTATTCTAAAGAATAAAGTTCAGTAGTCATGGGGAATGTTAAGCAATGTGTTAATGTGTTGCTGGAAACATGTTGTTTGCATCATTTCAGGCAGTTGAAATACAGCTGTCTTTTTGAACCGTATAGCAATGTTTGTAAGGTTGATTTTGGAGTGTGCAAGATGTGAAAATCAAAATCAAAGCATTTATTTCAAGTGGGCCAGTTACAGGCACTTTTGAATGTTCGAAACAAAGACAACAATGAAATGTAGCTACAGTCCCAGTCACAAGGCATAAAAACTGTGAAAGTACTGTAGTTGCCCATTCCAAAGCGTAGATCTCTATGGAGAAGAACGGGCAAGAATCTCCATGGACACTCTTTTAAATCAGAATATTGTTACAAAACCTTGGATGTTGCCAGCAACACAAAATTATGTTGTTGCAAAAATTTTAGGCTTTCATGTCACGTGAATTGGGGTTATATTATAAATTAAATTTTATTCTTCTTCCACAGTCGGGAAAATCCGAGAAAGAATCAAAGAAAGCTCAAAAGAAGGCGGCTGCCGCGAAAGCCAACAACGTGAAGACCGGACCGCGCGGCGTCAAGATCCCTGCGCCTGCGCCGCTCTTACTGGAGGCCGACTCCGAGCCCGACGAGCCTGACACGGAGCTCGATGTAAGTGACGTCACGCTTAACTATAACCTAACAAATCATCACGCCTGTGATCACCGAAGGGTTAGGCAGAGGTGTAAGTAATAGTACACTCACATTTCGCTAACTGTTACTGTAAGCCTGTGGCATCCCACAGCTGGGCAAAGGTCTCTCCCCATGACTTCCAAATCATTCGATCCAGGGCCAATGTGGACCACTGGTGGCTTACCATGACGTCTTAAAGCAGGAATAATTCCAGTGTGGGAAAGAGATGGCGCTAGATGACCTGTATAGCTCCGTCTCTTTCCCACACTGGAATTACTCCTGCTGTATGACGTCATAGTAACCGCCTGGTCGTTGGTTCTGTCCAGCTCGTCCCGTCATATCCTGCGAGGTGTACCGCGTCACCTTCTATCTATGTCAGGGCTCCAAATCGTGGTTATTTTGGCCCACAGCTCGTCGGGCATGCGGCAGGCCAGCTTAGTCCCACTTTAGCTTAGCGGCTTTCTGAGCAACGTAATTTGTAACATTTCGCTTAGTTATGTTTAAGTCCAATGTAATAGGGGCGAGCCCATTGCCATCAGCCGGGCATAAATCAAATAACCAAAAAAATGCAATTTGTTTTGTGCCTCCAGTAGTTCCAGAGATATTCACGAAATACTTGTTGGGATGACTTTTGCACAGACGCTGCAGCAGGAAGAAAATTTAATTGTTAGGTGTATGTGGATTTCACTTAATCCACATCATTATTTATGTGTTATTTTTTCGTTTTCAGTCAGAACAGACTGGACCCGACGCGGACACAGAACTCCTGAGTCAACTGACCGGAGTCCCAAACAGTACGGACGAGCTCCTGTTCGCGGTGCCCGTGGTCGCGCCCTACTCCGCGCTCATCAACTACAAGTGAGTAGTCCCACTGCTGGGCATATTGTCCCACTCCCACTGCGCACAGCACAGACGAGCTCCTGATACTCAGGGAATTATTGCAGCACTTATTGTAAGCTACCAGACCAATCGTAGGGGCCAAACATTCCCCTGACACAATTTAAATGTCGCTATACAAGTGCATTGGTTTAATGAACCCATACGATGATTGATTGCGACCCTACGATTCTCTATTCCAAAGATTTTGCTAATAAGAAAATAAGTAACGGCTACAGGCCCTAGGATCTGGGGCCATGGAAGTAAGCAGTAACCAGAATTTTGGTAATTTTTACCCCTCACTTATTTTTGACCACAATGGGGATGGGGATCCCCCTTGTCGTCATAGATAAGTAAAGCAAAGACCCCCCCTCCCCTCCCTTTGCTGCTTACATACCACTTTAATGCCCCCTTTCGGGCTGTAATAACATTGCTTGTCTTGGAAATCCAACCCAAAACTACGCCCAATACAGTGATGAAGACAACAATATCTGGTCGCCTAATAGATATAGTGCTGCTGAAGTCTTTTCAAAATCAGCAAATCCCGTATTACTACAGGCGCCAGCACATCAAGTTACGACAAACTGGCAAATTTCTCCAACCGATTTTAAACCATAAATAGTTGTTGGTAAAGTTCAAAATCGAATGAGAAAATTCGACAGTTTGTAGCAACTTGATGCGCTGTCGACTGTACTATTCACCTCCTCCCCCCTTCAAATGACACAACCGTTTCATGTCCCCCCAGATACAAAGTGAAGCTGACCCCGGGCACGGGCAAGCGCGGCAAGGCGGCCAAGACGGCCGTGCAGGTGTTCCTGCGCGAGCGCACGGGCTCCGCGCGCGAGCGGGACCTGCTGAAGGCCGTGAAGGAGGAGAACATCGCCAGGAACTTCCCCGGGAAGGTCAAGCTGTCCGCGCCGCAGTTGCATAAGCACAAGAAATAGAAATGTTGTAGCGTATAACGGGCTGGTGTCCGGAACTCCACGTCCAAGCGCGTGTTTTGCGTACGGAAAATTGTTACGGTATTTTCTATTAGGGTCTTGGCAGACGTACCGTAAAATGGGGTGAATATAAACGCATAGAATTGAGACAAAACTTGAATTTTTAACGTTGAATTAATATGGTATGTTGCCAACAAGGTCTATATAGTAAATAACTGTCGTGAACCTGTAGTACTTACTACCGATGACCGCAAGTAAGTATGGCGAGGCAAGGAGCTTCACGGGCGCTTCTACCGGAGTCTTCATGGACCCGATGTTGATTTTCTAGAGTCTACGGGATTGGCCTGTCGTTACAAACAAGACTATTATCGCCAATAAGCCTAATTTAGTGGTGAAAACCCAATCAGCGCGCCGCGTCGTCGATGTTTACATCGCGCATGACGAGAACCTCGTGAAAGCTGAAAGAGAGAAATAAATAAAATATCTCGATTCGACTTGGCACACGAGGTTGTCGACATGTGGAATGTAAAGTCGGCTATCATTATGCCGATTGTCGTAACGGATAATGGCCAGATGACCAAGAGCCTCGACGAACATCTTTCGAGGCTCTCCTTAGGTGGTTGGATCAAGGGCCTGATTCAGAAGGCAGTACTCCTCGATAGGCTCACATTGTGTGGAGGTTCCTGTCTCTAGAGCCAAACACCGTTAGGCTACCAATATAATATTTTTATATGTTTTTTAAATGTAAAAAATGGGTAGTCAAAATGAATCAAGGAAGCAAATAAAATACTTTTTTGTAACTTGACATTATTAATTCAACGTTAAAATCGTACAAAGGTTTTGTCTCGATTCAACCCTGCGTCTATACTTACCCCGTTTTACGCGGTACTACTTTACAACGATGTGCTAAAAGTAACACGTCCGCTAAGTCTCTTAAATCAAAATCTATATACGTTACTTAGTACATACTTAGACATATTCCCGTCTCTGTCTTTCACTTGTAGCTTGACGGCTGTGCGATAGAGACGCATAATGTCAAAGTACGTGTTAAGCAACATTTATAGATCTCGGCCCTATTTTTTAAGATCCCAGTCTTGTGATTTTGTAAATACAAGTTACCTATCTGAAACATTGTTAAACATTGCTATTGCAGAATAAATAATATACACAATCATGTTTTTCGTTTATATTTTTATCAATAAGAAACATAATTATAATAGACAACAGCTGTTGAAGCGTAACTTAAATAAAATTGAACAGGAAATGCGTTCGTAAGTTTTTGGATAATAAGTGACTGCCGACACAAAGTAGGTATATCCATGCAATAAAAGCGAATAGTCTGACGGCGTGTTTTGACGCGTTGTCTGATCCGAAACGATATCAATGTCCCCCCTTACGTAAAGCTCTTTTGACTGGCTCGAGCACATTCCGCATCGATAAACGCGAATTACTGGCTGCATTGAAAATAGGACCTTATTATCATTGATTAAAAGAGCGCGAATCGAGTCGCGAGCATGCGCGTGACGTCCGCATCGATTCTTCACGGAATTTCTACTTTCAATAATGGTAATACGATGCTATTTTCAATGCAGCCAGTAAATTGCGCGAGGATTTTTCCTTTGTCTAAACTGACCATAAAGAAACAACATAAATACGTCTCCTGAAATATGAAAGCTAGGACAACATTAACAAACCGCGCTTAGACTTCGCAAAATAAGCGCTTCGTACGAAAATGAGTCTTGTTTCTTTACAAAAACGAACAAATTTGTCTAAGCGATCGTGAACCTGTTCAGCGAGAATGATGATCTTGATTTTGGTATAAAAGCGATTCATACTAAAATGCGACCGTATTTCAAAACTCATAATGTTCATACTTGATGAAGCAAGTATGAACAAGCGTTTCATACGATGATTTTCATATTCGTATATGACACACAAGAAATCACATTAACACACACAGATCAGCATTTTCTCGCATTTTCCTTCTGTCTCTTAGAATTGCAACTCACTGAAGCGTAGCACGTTAAAGTGCTTCCGATGCGAATAACTGCGGATGCTTGCGGCCGCACTTCTCGCTCCACCAAATGACTCCTGTACGTGACAGAATGAGATAGAGGCCACTAACAAAAGGTAAGGCAGATGTGAATGGCAACGTCGGGAGGGGACTTCCTAGAAGGACATACTCTGACCTTACTGGTGTGGTTCTTCAGAAAGGACCGCGACCGGTACGTAGTACTCAGAACCGGCGTGCGTGTATGCCCAGGGGGTCTAAAATGACCGCATTAGCAGAATCATAATAGGATAGTAATATGAATTACGTTTAAATTCTTGAAATGGTCATAGACGTACCTACTATTATGAATTGTCACGTTGTGACCATTTTACGAATTTAAACGTAGGTAATTCATATTATTATCCTATTATGATTCTGCTAAAGCGGCCATTTTAGACCTCCTGATGTATGAACGTGGACGTGGCAAAAGGAGTATGCAAGGATCGTAGCAGGTGGCCTTCTGTGGTTTCTGCCAACCCCCATGAGAAAAAGCCGTGAGTTGATGATGACAAGATGGAGATAAACGTAAACGCTGATCCGTGCTTGCAAAATTTGAGTTCACCCTAGCCAAATACACAAGCGCTTCGCACGTAAACGTTTTAACAAAACATGATTGACATTAGAATCAAGTTAATTTTTACTTGTTAGCATTTCATACGCCTACGACATTCATTTATCCGAAAATTGTTCTCTTTCAAAGCTAGTCCTCCTCTAGATCAACCTCCTCTCCGAAGCCCTCCCCTTCGCCCATGAGTGCCACGGGCGGGGGAGGGGGCAGGTGTGCGATGCGGAATGCCTGGAAAATGAACAAATTATAATAGAGCGACATGGATATGCATGCAGGTGGCGAAATAAGGAACTAATATCATAACGCGTCGGCCAGAGAGAACGCGTGACAACAAAGGTGACCTTTTATACGTGTGGAAATCCTCAATGGATGTCCTTAGGGCCTGTCAGACCCTTACTGATTAAAACCACACGGTGTTCCACGTCGCTTCTGGCTGGGGTGTGGGTACTCAATTGCATTCTCCAGTATTCTCCACAATCACCCCAGCAGTGGCGGTTTACTAGCGACAAACCCCGTCTCAGGCTTTGCTGTGAGCTGCTCTTCGCCCTAAGTGACTAAGGTACCTGGCCCAATACGGAGAGAATCAAAACGACAAGAATAAAAAATAGCTGTTTGTTTGACAGAGTTCTGCCGGTGTCGTGAAAATTATGTATCTCTTTGACACGGAACCTTATACAGCAATTCGTTTGTGGAGCGAGAAAATGGTCGAGAGCTAATCGTTTCCTCGTCCGCGATGCGACAGATGCATTAATCTAAAATATGACATCGTTCACACTGAATTCTAATGACTTTGAGATGAGTGAGGATTCAACGGAGTTCTTCTTTAGAGGGAACTGGGCCTGCGAGGGATTTGGGACTGTAGCTTCGCTTTTGGAACGAAGTTCCTTATCGCGCGTTGCGAAAGGGGGCAAAACGGAAAAAACCGGCCAAGTGCGAGTCGGACTCGCGCACGAAGGGTCCCGTACCATTATCTATAAAAAGGGCAAAAAAAAATCATATCTGTTGTATAGGAGCCCCCCTTAATATTTTATTGTTTTTATTTTTAGTATTTGTTGTTATAGCGGCAATAGTAATACATCACTTGTGAAAATTTCAGCTTTCGGGTACGGAACCCTAAAAATTAAGACGAAAAGTTGTAACGACACTTTTTGCTATAGTAAGCTATTGTAAGCCGTGCGGCGTACGCTTGGTTCTCTGCCTGTCTCTCTCTCGTTTATAGAAAGCAAGCCAGATATTTTCGTTTCATCTTTGGTCTGTGGATGGGTGATCAAGGTTAAGCAACGACTGCCAAGGTCTGTCTGTGGATGGGTGATCCAAGTTAAGCAACGGTTGCCGAGGCCTGTCTGTGGATGGGTGATCAAGGTTAAGCAACGGTTGCCAAGGTTGGTCTGTGGATGGGTGATCAAGGTTAAGCAACGACTGCCAAGGTATTTTTTTTATTTTTTGACATTCAAAAGTGCCTGTAATGGTCTAATTGAAATAAATGCTTTGAGTTTGAAATAAAGGTATTTGAATAAACTATTGTCGTCGTGCTGAATCAAGCCTGCCCCGTAGAGTGCGATAGGGACAGCTGCAGCACGGACCGATTTTATCACAAAAATTTGACGAGAACGTCGTTTCGTATTGCCCTTTTTTCTCCTCGAAAACTGAGCCGATCCAATTATTTTTGACATTAAAATTTTAAGAAAGAATATGTCTAGGTTCCTATCTATTTCTTTTATATTAAAAACTATTCGAATTTATCTGGTAGTATTTTAATCACGACCGTTAAATGGGACATTTTTTGTAATTTTTAGAGGATCATATTTTCTTTACTTATCAGTTACTGACAAAAAAGAAAATAACGGACGTGTCTACTCTATAGTGGACCTTGGTTTCATGAAAAAAAATATTGCTCTAGCCAGCTAGAACCATTATTCAGGATGAAAAAAAGAATACATTTGTAGGGAGTATCGCTGCCCCTGTTCCCTCTTAACGCGCCAGGGATGCTCTCTGATGGATTCTCAAGTATAACCATCGAAAGTTAAAAATCCAGTGCGCGATAAGCAAACATTGCGTAAAAAACCTGCAAACAGAATAAAGAGTATTTCGTTTCTTTACGTATTATTATTCCTAATAAAATAAAGGATATTGGCACCTCTTCATCAGCGAAGGTAGGGTCAGCCATCTCCATGACCTCAGGCCCGACGACGTACTCGTCCTGCGGCTGGGGGAGCTGCAGTGGGGAGAAGTTGGGCGGCTGGAGCTTCAGCCCCCAGCCCACGTACATACACTCCGATTTCCTGGGTGGGGAAAATGTGTAATTCTGCATTGAAATAGCCTTATGGTGAACATAATCAAGTGACAAAAAGAACGCTAGTGACATCTAAGACGTAAATGAAGGCACGGTTGGTTCAGTGGCTGAGCGACTAGTCTACTGGCTGCTGCGCTGCGTGGCGCAGGTTCGATCCCCGCTTGGAACAAATATTTGTGACGTCTACAGGTATTTGTACCGCGCCTGTTTGGGTATGTGAGTTTAAATGTTTGTAAACGCACCCGCAATACAGGAGAAATACCTAGACATTACATTGGGACATGTTGACATAGGGGCAACGTTAAAAAAATGAGGAACTAAAATCAAAATCCTGCATATAGAAAACCCCGACTATAACCGTCGAGCCCACTACACAACAACAACCGTTTGGTCGGAAGATCCTCCCTTTTCAATGGTGTATTGAGGAACTTTACTCTGTTCCTTCCTTACCCTTAAAACATCGACGAGTGACGATACTTGGTCCTACAAATCTAGGGAAAATATGCGACGAAAGTTAAAGGTCTGAAAGCGATGGCCGACCGCAAACTAAGTGTCAGCGATGTAGCGGTTGACATTATCGCAATCGCCCATACCGCTCCGTAGGAACTACAAATGTAACGACACAACTTGCGAAGGCAGCGGCAATTTTCTTTCTTGCTGGTCATTTTCAGTTTTCTACTGGTTGGCGGAATGCGTAAGCCGTGCACCCGCAGCGTGAGGCAGCAAACTCTACGAAGCCGCTTTAATACAGTTAAATACGAAAAACCCAGTCGTGCCCCTGCGGTCTACCAAAGCGATTGAGTCGGCATTTGCCGTTGTGGTTTCCGAATACCAGCCCAATATACAACACAATAAGTCCGTCTACTTGGCTGCTTCTCTCCTAACTGGCTATTATACTCAACAGCAGCACTGCAGCAGCTACTTAGATTGGCCATGGCTGATTTGTTGTACACCAAGATTGGTACACAGGACTTTTACAAAATTACTAACTTGCCATTCGTGGCGTACGCAACAGCTCCGGGCCAGAGGTTACTTCTGATGGTGGCCAGAGCTCTGTCAGAGCACATGAAGCTGCTGACCCTGGCGGTCCACGCGCTCAGACCCTCGATCCTCTCATCCTCCGACAGGGGCGAGAACGGTGGGGGTCCGGTCTCGGGCTCCACGGGGGGAGGGCCTTCGTCCTCTTCCTCTTCTAGTCCCTCCTCCTGCGATTAGAAGAGTGAAGCACAACGAAATTACATTCAGTGTCAGGATTTGAATTCGCTGCTGATAAGCATCAATAAGATAAGATACATTGCTGTATGGTTCTTATGGCGCTTGAATGTCATTGTCGAGAGAGCGCTGTTAGTAGGTAATGTGTAAAATTGTCTGTGGAAATTGTATTGAAACAAGCCTAGAGTAAAAAAAACATTTTATTCAGAGCTTTATATTAAATTATTAATTAACACCCATATCATGAGGGTGCATAAAAATAACTATTCCGCCATCTTTGGGAGTCCGCCACATTGGATTTAAAATGACAACAATTAGCTAAACACGCATTGTCATCCAAGCTAAACGTGTTTGCAAAATTTCAGCTCAATCGGTTGAGGATACCTAACTGTTTTAAAATTCAGTTGCAAGATTTTACCAAAACAAACATACCTACAAACATTGCAAGTTAAATAAAAGCTTGTAAAACAAGTATGCGGCGTTCAGATTATGGCCACGCCACAAAATAACTATACAGCAATCTAGCAATGGTGCAACTAACAGCAACTGCTTTTGTACGCGGTTTAGACGTACGGTGACGTTTCATTGGTGAAATTTGCTCTATTTTTTTTTTTAATCTCTTCGAATTGCTATCCTTACCATCCCCACGTTAGGGTTCCACCACAGAGTCCTGCCTTGCTTCAGGATGTGCCGACCGTGATGCACCCAGTACGTCAGGTTAGGATCTAACAGGTCCTTCAACGTGTGTCCTTGGTAGAACGGGTTCACGTTGAACTGCATGTCACCTGAAAGTGGTGATTATTTATTTTTTATTTTTTTTATTATTGGAGAAAGAGAGAATATTTTCTGTCCAACTTCTCTCCCTCCTGATTAGGGAACCGATGTCCCGTGGTAGATATTATCATGCTGCCCTGATTCCAATTTATTTTGGATCCGTACATTTTTTAACTCTTAGAAGGAAAAGCTCGTGTCCAAATAATAACAGCCGGGGTTGATCTTTAGGTTAAGCCCCTCCCTAGGTTGGTACTTAGTCCGTGGATAGGTGACCACCCCATACATACTGACTTTCCTCCATGCCCCGGAAACGCTAAGCCGTAGGTCCTGGCTCACATTTATAGATCTTTGACAGTCGTTACAGATCAGGGGTCCGAAAGTCTGATAACTGGGTAGTGGAGTTTAGATTGGCAGTCGCTCCATGTAATATGCAGGTATTCAGCTGCATCCGGTTAATCTAACTCGGCTGTTAGATTTGGGGTCGGCTTAAAAAAAAACCGGCCAAGTGCGAGTCGGACTCGCTCACGAAGGATTCCGTACCATTATCTATAAAAACGGCAAAAAAATCATATCTGTTGTATGGGAGCCCCCTTAATATTTTTTTTTAATTTTTAGTATTTGTTGTTATAGCGGCAATAGTAATACATCATTTATGAAAATTTCAGCTTTCTAGCTATCACGGTTTATGAGATACAGCCTGGAGACAGACAGACAGACAGACAGCGAAGTCTTAGTAATAGGGTCCCGTTTTACCCTTTGGGTACGGAACCCTAAAAACGGCTGGGAAAAAGCGATACAGATAAAGACGACACTTCCTTTTTAACCTACTACAAAAAATTAGTTCAGCCGGGCTTCAGACTCGCTAAAGTAGACTCATCTTTCATGGGGTACTGTTTAAGATGCTATAATAAAATTCCACAAAGTATTCTTGAACTGAATGAGACGAAATTTAAATCATGCATTAAACGCACACTATGTAAGCAAGCATATTACAAGTTGGACGATTATATCTCTGATAAAAATGCTTGGCTCAATGCAGGTCCTGCTCCACATGGACAGGGGCGCATAAACTGATTAATGGATAGCATTAAATAGTATTGTTGGAGCTGCTGAAGATTGTACAACTATCTTTGCATTGTATTGATTCAATTTCTTTTGGTATTATATAACCGCATAGCCCATATTATGTGAGTAGGTACTATGTAATAGAAAGCTATCCTTCGTTGGAAACCTACGTCATTTTTTTTTTTTTTTTTGACTTGAATTTGCCCTGGCGGTTAAGTGTATGTCATGCTCACTCAAATGTCTCGCTGATGGTGGCGCGTGTGTCGGATCAGTTAGTTCCCTTCAAAATGGTTGAGTTGAATGGTGCTGATACATGCGTCATGTTCGTGAACGGGCGCTGTCAGTTGTGACTGGTCATCTCTTGGTTGCCACGGCTTATTTGAATTAATTATTTAATTTTTTGAATTGTTCTTTTCCTTGTTTTTACTATGGACACTTTTAACGTGCACATCTTGCTACATCGCTCTCACATAATGTACCATCTAAACATGAATGATGTAACCAAGGTTTTGTAAAAATATTCTGATTTAAAAGAGTGTCCATGGAGTTTCTTGCCCGTTCTTCTCCATAGAGATCTACGTTAGGGAATGGGCAACTACAGTACTTTCACAGTTTTTATGCCTTGTGACTGGGACTGTAGCTAAATTTCATTGTTGTCTTTGTTTCGACAGTTCAAAAGTGCCTGTAACGGGCCTACTTGAAATAAATGCTTTGATTTTGATTTTGATTTTGAAAAAAAAAACAAAATGTTGTGCGTTTAGTTCTTTCACGTACTATCTCAAAACCGAAACTTTTGGCGTTTTGGTTTACAATTCTAAATAGTTTTCTATACTTAACATGAAACTAACATATTATATCTTGCGAAATGTGAGTGTACTACAGATATACTTCTGCCTAACCATACGGGGATCACAGGCGTGACGTTATATTATGCTCCTCAAAGCTCAGATACCGACCAGCCCCTTCCTCCATATCAATATCCTCTTCCTCTTCACCAGACCCGAAGGTGAAGAATCCTTGTGGCGAGATGGAGGTAGCGGCGGCGATGCGCGCGATCTGAGCCCGCAGGTAGTAGCGCTCGCCACCCTCGAACGGAGGGAAGGTTATCACCTGCAAGAGACAAATGATCTTGAACCTTAAACTACAGGCCTACTGCTACACCTGTCATTACCGTCATTCCAGCCTGGAATCATGCTGCCGTGAGATGGGTAAGCCCCCCCTTTCTTCTGCCACATTACCCGGTTCTGTATGTCATAATATCCAGGTGTTCACATGTGACTTGTGAAGCGGGCAGACAACTAGAGGCCAGCGTTTAACTGCGACGTTGCCAGGTAGCTGAACGGTGCGGGAGGATCCGAACTCCAAAAAGTGGTACCCTTATCATCTTATAACATAAAACATCACCGATCACTGTGTTCATAGGTCTATTGTACAACGCCAATCATCGACACCAACCAACCAACTGCAATGATGTGTAAGATGGGATCTACAGACCCGGTTAAGCAGCTGACAACGTCCTCCGCTGACCTGGGAGATGTAAAAGTACCTCTGAGTCCAGGTCTCCAGTCATACACCGCACGGTGAGCCTGGCCACTTTGATGTGGTTTGGATCGAGGTCTGGCAGACATATCCACTGGTCGCCAGGTTTGTTGCACACCCAGTACACCTGCATTTAATGGAAATATTTCAAAGTTTTGCGATAACAATAATTTACATCTTATGTATACCTAAGTCGCCATACATATCAACGCCAAAACATATCACCATGATGTCCCTGTAAAAAGTAATTACGAACTCTAATTGCAACCGTCATGGTGGACACCATAAATCGTATAAAACATTTAAAAAGACCAACAGTTACAAGATACATGTCTTATTGCAGTCGCCCAATATCGACTGGCAATATGGCGGCAACTATTGATGAGAATTAATGTATTTTATGTTTATAAACAAAACTGAAACACCAATATTATGACGGCCCATTGAAATATTAACAAAGATAACCATACATCATTATCATCGAAAATTTTAAATTCCCATGCATAAGTCACCGCTCTTCATCTTCCACCACGATAAGCTTTCTTTACATTAAATTAATAAATAATGATTATTAAATTTGATTACATTTGACTTATACCTTTTTGTAAGTTTTATCACAACATAATAAATTTTCACACAAATTGCCGACCACCAGCCTAACAAAACGTCTATACGATGATATAGTTATGTAAGAGTATTACTAAAAACTATTACAAACCTTACTAGTTTAACTTTGTAACGTCTACGTGATTTTTACTCAACGTTATTGTCGATAACGCGACTGCAAAGCGACCCTTATACGATTTAAATGTTATACAAGGTGTTGTTTTGCATCCTCGTCAAATTCAAGGACGTAATTATCCTAATGATTCTCGACCCAAATCAACAAATAAATTAGGTAAGTATTATTTTTATTTATTTTTTTGCTTATTTACGGATATCCGTAAATGTGAACCAGTCGTATTTAAACGCGGCCCGTCTGTTACTAGCCCTATAACCGCGCTTTCACACACAAACAAACGCAAACAATACATACACAACGCATGGGTGAATATTTCAGAGAGCCAAAATTTATGTCTCGCTATAATACTCATCAATACTAAAGAATTTCAAAGTCAAACATTTTTGTTCCGTTACTTAAATAAATTATAAAGATGCTATCGGAGCCATTTTGAGATTTAAATCACACAAAATAAAGTAATTCATATATTACTTTAAAAATCAGCAATATTTGGCGTGTCGCCTGGGTATAGTTTCCAACATTTCGTGGCATAAACAATTCAGTGTATTGAATGTGATACATTATGTGAATAAATATTAATCTTAGATAAATAAAGAACGTTTTTCATTACAATAATGTTAGAAAACTTTATTAAAAGTTACTCTAAAATGTAATCAAACAATGTTCAAAAAATAAGCGTCATTATCGGCAACAATGTTGAATGTAATTTTTTTAATTATAATGAAATGCGATCGAAAAGTCAAATGACGTTTAAGCGACGCTTTACCCCACGTCTCACTCGGCCGACACGCTTTGGAGTGTAAAGACGTCACTCAATTTGAGCAGTAAGTATTTCATTTTGATTCTCCAAAATTTGTCATCACAATCGTCATTCTCATTTTTGACTGTATCTCAATTATTTCTTCATAATGAAGTGTTTTTATGTAACAAAGTTGAAGTATGCGTGAAACTAATACTGCATGTGGCACTCTCTCCGACGAATATACCTAATTATTTTGTTAAATGGTGAATTTTCTAGAATTCGTCATTATTGGCAACATCATTTTCAGCAACGTCGCATGAGACGACAATGACACGTGTTGCTAACAATGATATTGTCTTGAGTGAGCAATGACGGTTGTTACCGATAATGATTTAAGTATTCGACCTAGTAGTTAGATACATCGTGTTTTTGTTGGTTTCCGTTAATTTCGGCATAAAGCTTGGTACAATAACATATTTTTTTGGCAAATTCGGAAAAATACACTTTTTCTTTTATTTTATATTGAATGTATGGTTAATTGCGTCATTTTATTTATTTTTTCTGTCTGCATGGTGCTATTGTTCGTTTCGAGGTTTTTGTTACATTTTTTTTTGTTTGCATAATGTTTATTTGAAATTTATTGTCATTTTAGCCGAAAAATTAAGCTGACATATTATGTCTTAGTAATAGACACCAATAGATATACCTAGTGTGAGCGTTAATCAGTTCACCAATATTTAAGAAGATTTCGCATTTATAATTGCAACTTAACAAGGTGGTCTGTGTAAAGCACTCTGCGAAGACCAGCAAAATTTGAAATGATATAGTAGCTACAATATAAACAATGAGTTTAGATACGAAAGTGTTCAAATTGAACTAGAGGAGAGGGTAACAGTCTGGAGCAGATACAAAATATGTACCAGTACGTAAAGGATAGTGGGACGATAATAGTTGATAAATGGAATGACAGAAATTTATAAGTAGGTTACTGCTGGTTCAGTAAGTTTTAAATATGAAAAGAAGTACCGAATAATAGTTAGTTTAATCGTAGTTGTAGTAGTGTAGTTTGCAAGTAAAACTGTTATCGTTTCATTTTGATCGGCGACTACAGGCTGCATGCGGACTACCCCGACCGCGGCTCTAGATGCCATGTTGGGGTTCCCCCCGCTCGATCTGTTCATACAGCAGGAAGCGACGATGGCAGCAGTACGACTTGAAACACTTCAACTTTGGGGTAAGAAGTACACAGCACACTGCGATACTGGAGGGATTTCACAACGAGTTCCCCCTAGCGAAAGCTATTAACGATCGGATACCCAAGCAATTCGTATTCGACAAAAAATACAAGGATCACCGCTGCGAGGGCCTAAGCCCCGCGGAAGTACGGATCTTCATGGATGGATCTAAGACAGGTACCGGCACTGGAGCTTAAGTCTTCTCGGAGGATCTCAACATCCACATAGCCGCACCATTGGGGGTCCATAACACAGTATTTCAGGCAGAATGCATGGGCATTGCCCTGGCGGCATCAGCCATCTTAGCCAGGGAAGTTGTGGACTACTCAATTCGAATACTTTCAGACAGCATGGCTGTACTACTAGCATTAAACAACCACACAGTCAACTCTGGGTTAATACACGAGTGTCATCAACGTCTGAACCAGGTTGGTAATCTCAATAACATAACCATTCAATGAACAAAAGGACACAGCGAGTCCCGAGGCAACGATGCAGCGGACGAACTCGCTAGAAGGGGATCGAGCATGGCAGCAATGGGACCTGAACCCATAGTGCCACTCCCCTTCGGGTACCTACGCACACTGGTGAGGAAACGAACCAGTGAACAACACCACAAACTGTGGCTAAACCATGGTGAGTGTAGGCAGGCATAGGATGCACTTCCTACCATCGACGGCTGCTTCACGAAAAAGGCGCTTCGGCTGACTAAAATACAGCTGCGCACAATTACAGCCGCCATCACTGGACACGGCTCTTTTAACAAACACCTCTTTGCCATAGGAGTCACAGACAGCCCCCTGTGCCGAGCCTGCATGGAGGAAGATGAGACAGCAGCCCACGTGCTTCTGCACTGCCCAGAGGTTGCATCATACAGGGCAAAGTACTTCGGTAACCCAGGTACTCTCCGCAAGATGGTCAGCGACATCAAGGCGCTGCTGGCTTTTCTCGGGGAGCTGGGGTGGATAGAATGAATTTCCCACCCGCACGCAAAATACGCGCATTTGACGTGGAGTTGCGGACACCAGCCCGTTATACAATACAATACAATTCATTTTGTTCCTTTTCCAAAATGTTCCCCGGTCTTCGTGGAGATCTTTGGCCAGGCAGTGGACGTCTTTCGGCTGAGATGATGATGATTATGACATAATTAGGTAGGTACAGTCAGCAGCAGAAGTAGACGAGCAGTTAAAGAGGTCAAAATTATCTACACCCGTTCTAATTATCTTGACAATAGAATCGTGTGTAGATCGATTTGAGCTCTTCGACTGTCTGACTGTATCTACATTGCTGATCAATAGAAATTGCCAAAATTTTCAACAAATGCGTAACATATACCTCAAAACGAATTTAATGAGTTTTATTGTCTTTACAGATCCTTATGTTAAAATAAATTAAGCCCTACAACCGAAAGTGACCTCTAAATAAAAAAAAGAAGAAGCTCTGTCTAGAAGAAGGCTGGCTCAAAAACTGTGCGATTGACGGCGGTATATTGAAATAAAAAACGATCCAGAATTACTAGAAATAGAAAGAAGAAAGTGAAGAGAATGAATATAATATAAAATAACAAAATCAGAAAATAACACAAAATAATATGTTATCTAAAAACGTATTTAAGTATAACTTATCTCTAAGTCTGTTATTTTTTTTAATGTTTATTTATAGCGTAAGTCGTGCGTTTTTTATTTCATGAAACTCTGTTATCGTCAGGATGTCAGACAGGACACCAAAGAATCAATATATTAAGAGGATTTTAATTTATTTTATATTACTTCCTTTTTTTATAATACTGCATTTTATTTTCCTTGTCCATATCATAATATCATAACAAAATAATACCTAAAATAGTAGTTAAGTCATATGTAAATTCATCTCCATTTTATAATACTTATTCAACTCATTTTCGGCAACATTGCGTCATTATTTTTTTACAATAACGTCATTATTCTCACAATGCGACATTATCAGCAACAACTTTTTTTAATGATTTTGAAAAATATCCAAAATTAATGGACTGCTTAGGGTGCCTTCATTACAACATACTATATATTTGATATATCTATAAATCTAGCCTTAAATAGAAGCTCTGCCGCGAGGTTTAGAAAATCTTAATTATTTTTGTCAAGAATAATGTTTTGAGGAGATCCGCCCGCATACGCAACGATCAATTCGTAGGTAATCAATCCCACCCCAATCACGGTGCGGGTACTCTGCCGCGCAATCTCCTAGCCACTGATTGATGTCGCCGACGCGTGCGTGCGCTTTGCGAATTCCGCTTCTCGGTACATCGTTGAGACGTAGGTACGAAGCAAGATGACGGACAACTATTCTAATGTCGAGTTGGTAGAGATGGTCCGCCTGTATACCATCAGTGGAGACAGCCTACGTGGAGCCATCCGGATGTTCACGGAAATGTTTCCCGATCGAGAATCACAGAGCGTCATGCTGGCTGCTACACAGAGACTCCGGGATCATCGGCAGTTTGACGTTCCTCGGCATGCTCAAGCTCGCGGCAGCGTAGGCCTGCCTGTCGCCTTGCAGGAAGACATCCTGGAATACTTCCAGCGAGACCCACGGGCAAGCACGCGGGAGGCTGGTCAACACTTTGGAGTGCACCACACCACAGTGTTTCGCCTACTGAAGCGTGAACTGCAACACCCGTTCCACTACCGCAAGGCGCAATCGACTCCCGAACCCGCGTTATTATATTTACATATAAAAAAAAACTATTAAAAAATCATTTTCATATGGCTGAAAGTTAAATATAAAACGTTATTGCCATTATATGACATTAAAAACAAACGTGACAAACAAATATATTTAACACAAACAGACACCATACACTGTTAGTCGTTTAGAATTTACACTCTAACATCCTGATATAAATATTATTTTATTTTTAGAAAATATGTTTGAATGGAATCTTACCAAATAATGATTGTGTTATAAGTTTACCTATACAACAGATTTAAATAAAATTAATGTTATAATTTAGTTAATTAATATTATGCACATGTTTTAAAATTGTAAATTGATTCAGTATTCATTTTTTATACTTTTTGCTGTGCCCTACAGAGTCCGTAATTGTATCTTAGCTTTAAGCCCATTGTAAGATCTTCAAACATTACGGAATGCAAATTTTAAAAAGTTAGGGATATGAATATGAGATAAAAAGTATCCCATGTGTTAATCCAGGTTATAAACTCTGTGTATGCCAAATCCGTTCAGAAGTTTTTGGGTGAAAGAGTAAAAAACATCCATCCATCCTCACACACTTTAGCATTAATAATAGCAGTAAGATACGATTGAAAGTTTATAAGTACACCTTCTTGTTGACTCCCTGGCCAGGCCTTTCGACTGGAATCGGCAAGGGCGCCGTCCACGTTGACACCGGCTCTGGAGGCAGCTTGGGAGGCACTGGTTCCTTGGAGACAGGCTCCTTATCCTCACCTTCGCCAACTGTCAGGAATTGGAGTAAGGGTTACTTTTGGCAATTGTCTTACGGTATGCTGGGTAAGGCTTTTTGACTTTGTGATGAGGCTTTATTTACTTAATGATAAATGACCTTGTATTTAGCTCGTAGCTAAATAATAACAGCCACCTCGGGTCGATCTTCAGGTAAAGCCGCGGTTGCATAGTTTGGTCCGTGGATGGGTGAGCAGCCATTACATACCAAGTTTCCTCCGCGCCTCGGTAAGTACGTTAAGCTGTTGGTCTCGGCTGTCAATTGTAGACCTTTGACAGTCGTTACGGTAGTCAGTGGCCCGAAAGTCTGACAACCAGTCTTACCAAGGGGTATCGTATCACCCATACGCATTAGTAACTGGGTTGTGGAGGTCAGATAGGCAGTCGCTCCACGTAAAATACTGGTATTCAGCAGCATCCGGTTATACTGGAAGCCGACCCCAACATTGCTGGTAACGGAAGGGCTGTGCAGATGATGAAATGACCTTATTAACTTAGGGCTTTTGAATACGAGTTTTCGGGTTCGATTACCGTCGAGCATAGTGTAGCAGTAGAATTATGGTTTTCCTACTCCTCCGCTATACTTTTCTGATTCATTTCGTTGCGGGATCCAAGACAGTTAAATTGTTTCTCTGGGACCACGTCAAGCTTCAGTGTCTCGGCGCTTTTTCTGGTGGTCGCCACAGTTGATTCTGGCTTTCAGAAGTTACAGTGGTTCGGGAATAATGTGGCGGGCTTGTCCCAGTAAAAAAATAGAGCAGTACGTGTTACTGGGTTTCTTTCTCCATTAGAAATTTCTCAGTAGCAACCCGGAGTTTTAACAATAGACTTAGCGCCTCTAAACTTCAGGTTCTAATGATGAGGGTACTACTTACGGATTTCTGCATTTTCCTCCATCGGAGGCTTCAGCTCTTCCCCCTCGCCCTCACCCTCCCCTGGCATGTCTTTTAAGTCAAACGCCTGAGGATTTGAAATCACATCGTAAAGATTTGAAATGTTATCTTGGCACACTTAAAATTCAAATTCCTAAAAAGTAATATCTTGTACAGACGTCAGCACATCAAGCTACTACTATCTATCAAAAGAGAATGCTCATGGAAGTATGGAATCCCGTACCATGCTGCATCAAAATCAAACCTTGTTTTTTATAGACTACACTGATCGTATTAACTCCTACAAAAATTATTTTTGAAAAAAAAACCCGCGTTTCAGAGTTATTTTATAAAATCGAAACTAACCTAAAAAGTAGGTCTATTTTTTCGACGCTACCAACGACGTATTTTAACACACATACATTACATTATTGCTCTAAAAACAGCGTAATACACTAATATTAGTAAGAATTACGAGTTATAGTAACATCCACAGTATACTTGACTGAAACTCGATTTTATTTTAGACCTTTACATTGCCAATAGTCAGTCAGTACAGTACAAATGTCAGATGCCACAGATAAGATAACTATAAACCATAGAGTATAGTAAGTGCTATAAACTAGTCGGGATTTGGGATGTAATCGATAAATCAAAATCTTTAGGCTGAGAAAATCTATTTTGTTGCAAATAGCAATAAACCAAACTAAATCGATTTGGTGTACTGATCTTACTTAATTGTAATTAATTTTAGAGTCCGCTCGACAGACAAGGGTTTGTTCAATTGAAACGGAACGTCATTTATATTCAGTTGAAACGGAACGTCATATAAAGGGAGTAAAACAATATTCGTACTTTTAAACTCGAAAAGTATATTTCCAGTTCAAAAATCAAATCCCCGACGCGTATTGCCGTAAAAAAATATGAAACTAATTACTATAATATTTTGGTTTTGAGGCGCGAGACTTTTTGGTACCAACTTTGGTCATTCTCTTTTATTTAATAGATTTTCAACTTTATCGCTAAAGTATAAGGTTCAAGGTTGATTTGGAAAATTTGACAGTTTCGGGTAACTTGATGTGCAATGATTTAATTTAAATTAATAAGTAAGTAATGTCAGAGTATATAATGTCATAATAATAAATTAAGAAATATCTAATAATTATAGTCAACACATTAAAAGAATAGGTACAAATAAAAATAGTTTTTATAAAATAAATTATCCACACAACGTGCTTTTTAGGGTTCCGTACCCAAAGGGTAAAACGGGACCCTATTACTAAGACTTCGCTGTCTGTCTGTCTGTCTCCAGGCTGTATCTCATAAACCGTGATAGCTAGAAAGCTGAAATTTTCACAAATGATGTACTACTATTGCCGCTATAACAACAAATACAAAAAATTAAAAAAAAAATATTAAGGGGGCTCCCATACAACAGATATGATTTTTTTGCCGTTTTTATAGATAATGGTACGGAACCCTTCGTGCGCGAGTCCGACTCGCACTTGGCCGGTTTTATACCTCATATCGCCCTAACACACCTTTTTTGCGCTCTAAATGTTCGTGGAGTTGCCCCAATAAATGATCCCGTATCGTAATGTGCATGTTATGCCGTAACTAAAACATGCGTGACATTAGTGACATAATATGCATGTTATGCCGTAACTAAAACTTTTTGATTTACCTCCTTTGCGAGAGTACTTACGTACTACGTAGAGCATATGAATGTTGACTCAAGCGTTTACATACACCGTCAGAATGAGTTTTCCAAGTCAAGTCTCTATCCAGTTCAAGCCCTAAACATGTTGTAGTTGTCGTTTCTGAAATTATCTTGTCTTCATATTTAATGATTGTTTTTTACGATTTGTACTTTGCTCAAAAGTCATTATTTTAGTTTTGTCAAAATTATTTTTAAATTATTCGCGCCCATCCATTCTATTAGCACTTGGAGACAGTGGTTTATCTCTCCTTCAAGAGTTGTCGCATCATTATTACCACAAAAAACGACCGTGCTATCGTCAGCAAACAAAACCATCGGGTGATGTGTTTCTCTGGGGATGTCATTAATGTAAATAATAAAGACCCTACAATTTACTGTCTTGGAGGACACCGTAGTTATTAGCTCTCTGGCTCGAAACATGTACGCTCGGTTTTTGATGTAACGCAGACCGTGTCGTAAATTGATTTCTGTCGGACAAGTACGATTTCATATGGTTCTAATTTGTTCATAAACATAAAGATTTGTTTTATATAATCATGTTTATCTATGAATTCTATATAAAAACATAACTTAAATATTCAAAAAATATTTACGCTGCAAAGACGCCGAGATTTAAAAAAAAAACAATCACCGTCGACTATGAAAACTGGTTCTTATCGCACTACGATTAGGTTCAACATGTATTTCACACGCGTGGATTTTTAAAATTTTCCCGCACACGTGCGGATGCGTAGAGAAAAATTTCACAGATAACTAACTTATACTAAGTCCAAATGGGTTCAATGGTTCAACTACTATATATAATAATCGGCGGTGATTGCTTTTTTTCTTCTAAATCTCGGGAAAGCGATTTAATTTTGCGTCTTTACGGGTGTAAATATTTTTTGAGTATTTAAATTGTGTTTATGAAAAGAATATCATAGATTTAAACATGATTATTTAAAACAAATATTTACTTTCATGAACAAATTAACATTTATTTGTGTTCTAAATTCAAAAATATTTGAATTTTTCTATTTTTCATTTAAAGCTGTTTAACGACCTCATACCTTTGCTTCTTATTCAACCTGGCGAAAGCAAAGCGAGGAAAAAAGCAAATTAAATCATAGTTTCCCAATAATTCTTGACAAAAATTCTTTCCGTTCTAATATTTTATTTCTTCGAAAGTGTATTGAAAAGCGTGGTTTGATACGCGTGGGGATTTGTTATTGCAGTTCTCGGCTCCATAACCGAACACACCCGAGCTGCAGGCGAGGGTGTCGCGCCTGCAGCTCGGGTGTTAATTCCGCTTCGAATGTATTAACAAAGTTTCCCCACTAATCAAAATGTACTATTTCATGAGAAATTCTGTTGTGTATTTAAGGTAGCGATTAGCGTTGTAGATTTTTTTTTAATTAATCCACTAACAGACAAGTGACAAGAGTTTGGACAAGAGTTTCATACTAAAACGAACGGAAACCTTTTCTTAATGCTCACCCTAAATATACATATATAGGTAAAAATAGATTTTTAACAATTCACCTTGAATGAAACCTTGTATGAAAGTAATACGTCATCTTTAAAAAAATATATAAGAGATCTTTTACGATCTTTTTACGTCATAAAGACCAAATATTTCTGGGGTTGAACTAACCCTGATCCTCCTGTCCAGCTCTGCTACAGTAAGGTCTGTTTCTGCGACGTAGTAATTAGCTTTGGTTCCAAAGATCTTGCCGAAGAATCTGTAAACACAACAGTTTTCGGCACAGCCTTAGAAAATATTATACAAATACGAGTAAGTAGGTATTTCAATACGTAAAATTTGGTTCAGGAATGTCGTCCGCGGATTATCCACGTAATCCGAAAGTTTGGGCCGCAATGTCCCATTTACGGTACACCGTGTATTTGGGTGAATATTTGAAGATAGACATATTCAGGATTCGTAAATTAAGGTGAAATATTGCTTCCAATTACAACTTTTATGGATTTAACCTAAAGTTTATAGTGCAGATTAACGAAATAAATCAAACGCACAGTATTTGAACTGCTATATAGGTCTGAATCTAAAGCTGAAAATTTTCGTCGAACGGTGATGAGATATGAAACAAACGGTAATTAGCATTTTAAAAATGGTAATTATGCTTCGTGATTGGTAATTAGAAATAAAATGAATAATGTACTTTAATCACATATTTACTAATTATTTAGGTGACAGTAAATGACATCAAACTTAGCTATTAAGCGAAGTGATTTAATAAAAAAAAATACTCAAAAATCAACCGGTTTTCCTAAAAATCAATAACATTATCTGTCTAGTAATTCAAATAAAATCAATTAGAACACTAGTTCAAAACTCAGTGTAAATAGAACTTAGACCTATACAGGGTTATTTGTAAAACACCATGCAACCTCTTAAGGAGGTACTCATCATTATGGACAACTTTTACTATGGGACCAAACCTGAAATCGCGAAAAAAAAGTCAGCTGTTCCCTACATTTATGATCGATTAACTCGTCAAAATGTAGGGAACAGCTGTTTTATTCTTTGGTTAGTGTTCTTAATCTCTCTCACTCGGATAGTAACGTATTCCTCATTGCTTATCCAAATAAAATTTTCTTCTTAGCTTCTTCTTCTTTGGTTTTGTCTCTTAAGTAGGTAGTGCTGTTACTTTAGAATTAGGACTCTGCAGTCGTTTTTTCAGTCTTATTATTTTCCTATACGCATGATTTTTTCGAATATAATAGAATCACTGCAACGAAAAAATCATGCGTATAGGAAAATAATTATAAGACTGAAAAACGACTGCATTTCACATTTACCTATTTTTTTTGACATGAATTGTCTATTTTCATTAATATTATCTTCGCTGTCACTGGGACTTGGTGTATTTTTATTCATGTTTAATTTCTTCCTTTATCAATTTCTTTTTTTGAAAATGTTTTCTTAAGCTTTCTCTCCATTTCTTCCGCTGTAGCCTTCTAGCTCTTGGCGTCATTTCTACTACTGACAATAGTTTTTTCTGTTCTCTTCGTTTTTTGTATCGTTGTCGTTCTTTTTCTTTTTAAAACGCGTATAAAATAGGGTCAGCTTTGATTTTAGCGTATCGATTCGGGCGCGCGATTTTGGCTTTAGCCAATGTTTCCTCCTTCGATTGCTGCTTTTGCCGAGGCATGTTTAGTCTGAAAGAAAATAGTGGTCGGTGGGTAGCCAGTATGTAGGTTTATTTTGTTGCGGAAGTCCCAGTTCACACCGAACGATCAACAATCGATCACACGTTGGTAGTAACAATTCTACCTTGGGCTGGCCTAGCGAAGTAAGGCGTTTCAATATAATAAGAGACCAGCTTATACTGGTACTAATTACCATTTTCAATTGCTCATTACCGTTCGCTAAAATACGAACGGGAAAAATGGTAATTATATAAATGGTAATTAGGTTTTTGTACACTTTTTCACATTATACGTTCTTTGTAGAACTTAAAAAATTGAGAACTTGATCAAACCAAAGAGTATCCTATGGCGTCTATTACAATGCATGAAAATGATAAATAAACATATTAGACTTACCATGGGAAACTCGAACGGTAAGGAGATTTTTGTTTGCCAAACACAATTTCTGGGCGATTAAGATAGGCTAGAATTGGCGCCAAAATACTTTTTGACATGTGACCCGCACGAGTCGAGACGCGAAACGGAGTGCAACCGCCGAGTTACTCTTACAGATAGCAATACACTACGCAGAAAAAAATTACCCTGCGACTGTGTGAACAAATGGTAGTGAGTATAAAGTGTTGGGACAATTTTCAAAGTCGTTACAAATTACCTAAAAGTGTTCTTTAATGTGTATAGTTTTGCTAATTGGTAAAACATGTTGTGCACTATACAAATTACTTCTTTAAAATACGATCTTTTGGGTATTTTTATAACTATTTGAGCATGAACTGCAAAAATTTGGGAATTGGGACACGAATGGTGATGAGATTTGAGGAACGTTTATGAACATAACTTAGTTGTTTATAACAATAAGAATATATTATGTACATCTGTATATAGTGCTGGAACTATGTTTTACGTGAAATAAAAAAAAACATAACTTTATATCTAACTAAGTAGTTATTTGGGGAGGGCCGCGTGATATGCACATGTTCAAATAATCACCCATTTTTGTAAAACTAGCCGTTATCGGCACAATTATACTGTGATTGGGGTACCAATTTATATTTAAGCTCTCTCACTTTAACTTGTGACATAAAGTTTATATGCCTCAATGGCGGGACATAGCAGACTTATCTGTATTTAATTAACACAACATCTTATAAACCTATGATCCACAATAAAATATTTCAATTAAATTGAATTGAATTGAACTATTCCTGATCGATGACTCAAGACAATTTTTTATATATATGAGCATGGTAGTAACGACTTATCACAGTTCTCACACTGACCTGACTGTAGCAACCGGCTCCTTGATGCCTAGCATTAGCATAGCAATGTAGAGCGCGTAGCATTCGCTGGCCGGCAGACCATACCCGCCCTACAGGAAGGAGCAAAATTAGACGCCAATATTATGTACTATCTTTTGCCCTCGGGTTTGCCGCGTGGAGGTCAGTTATTATACCTACGGAGGGGACGTAATACCGGGGCAACAGTCTCCATTCTATGTCCCCAGCCTAAGTCAGGGTCTATCTGTGTGCCTTTCATTTAAATCCGTTCAGCAGATAAGGCTTATATAACAGCGGAGAACTTTAAATTCAAATATAACACAAAAAAATGGTTTGGAATATCAATAAAATTGGCTTTATTTGACTGATAATTTATGTAATTTATGTTTGAATACGATTTTGTTTATGTGGCCACCGCAGCAAGCGCGTACGCGGTGTGATCTGGAGGAGGAGAAATTCGCACATATTCTACACATTCAATCAGGACTTTACATATCCCCAGAGAAAATAATCTTATGGCGTCAAATCGCACACACGAACATGGTTAACAGGTCAATTTCGTAAAATTGATCATTCGTTCAAGGTTCAAAAATGAAGATGGTCAGAACGTTATAGTCAAAGGTGAGAGCCGTGAGCAGTACATAATTGTTAATTTTTCATGCCTAAATTGGGATGCATTAATGTTGCAGACATGTGGATTCAACAAGACGGAGCCTCATGCCGAACAGAACGCAATACGATTAATTTACTCGAAATCCTATTCAAACATAAATGGCATTAAAATTATCAATCAAATAAAGCTAATTTACGTGTTTTATTTCAATTCAAAGTTCTCTCTCCGCCTCTAAAAAAACACCCGTGTGTTGTCCAAAACAAAGAAGTAAAAGTATATCACCTCTCTAAAATAATAGTTGTGGTCAACAAGATCTTGAATCTTCGCTTTATAGTCTTCTTCCTCCCCCAGATCGAGGTCTTGTTCTTCCTCACCCACGTCCTCTAACTTAGTCGCCTTGCTTGCCACCAGCTGTAGTGAGAAAACATTCGCCTGTGATTTCGGAACAATCTTCATCACATTAGAGAGGTGCCATCACATCTCGAAGCGAAATTGGCTTGAACCGAGTCATTAAGTGATTTATTTATTATTATAGCATTTTTTTCGGGTTACGCCCAGAGTTAGTAACAATGGTCTTACTACTACTTATTACTAGGGCTAGTCTAGTAGACATAAATGTTTTATTCTGTTTGGAGTTGCATCCAATGTCGCACCATTGTCCACCATCACCACAGTCCGGGCGTCGCATTCCACATTGCGACCAACTATTCGCGCTCGAATTCCATGTGCATAAAGCTCTTTCTGATGAGTCAACCCGATTCTGCACCGATAAGTGCGGCCAATTTCTTGTCTGTCTAGCTTTTTTACAACTACACTGGGGTCAGCTTCCAGTCCAACCGGAGGAAACTAAATACCAGAGTTTTACAAGGAGCGACTGGCCACTTGATTATCACAAACAAGTTACAGGTGACGCGTAGGATAATACGTGGTAATAGTCTTAAACTTAGTAACGGTCATCAAAAACATAGTATTATAAAAAGCCGAAGGCGTCGCGGCAGACCTCGTAGAAGATGGCGGGACGAGTTGGACAAAATCAACGACCAGTGGTCTATATTAGCCTTGGATCGAAACAACTGGAAGTCATGGGGAGAGGCCTTTGCCCAGCAGTGAGATGACGCAGGCTAACACCTGTTAATAATGGTTGCCAGACTTTCGAGCCACTTTCTGCAACGACTGTCAGAGAAAAAATCGACATAATAATTATGCATGAGAACCTCGTGAAAGCCAACAAAGATGAGCAAATCAAGTATTTTGACTTGGCTCGCGAGGTGGGTAGGTTCGACATGTGGGATGTGGACTCAGCGATCATTGTGCCGATAGCTTAATCAGCCCATGACTTAATTGCCAATATCTGAGGGGGCTCTCGTTAGGCAGCTGGATCATGTGCTTGATTCAGAAAGCGGTACTCCTGAACACGCCTCGTATTGTTAGGAGGTTCCTCTCTCTGAAGCTCTGACCGCCGATGGCTTGGACCCTGTTCCCGATACCGGTGGGCTACAAATATATTATTAAATGTTTTTTTTTTTATATTGATTTTTTTAAAGGATATTTAAAAATGTATGAAACCTGTGTAAAAATAAATAAAGGAATGTTAATATTCGTAAGGCTTCATACCTTAAACATTTCCTCTACCCTCGACACCGTGGCCAGTTGAGGGGGCGACAAGTATATGTCATTGAGTAGATCAAAGTTTGGCCGGAACTTCTCCTGCTTGACCTCCCATGAGAACTGCTCGAAGTTGTCCACCACATCCGGAGGCTTCGTGGATAATATCTTTTGAACCACATCCACCAGATGATCATAGCTGAAAGATTGAAGAGTGTCCTGGTTACACACTGTTTAAAGCTTTCATGGTTTAAAACTAAACTTATACTGTCACTTAGGGGATATCTGCCGTGATTGTTCATGACTTTGAGCTCCCGATATTCAACCCGCAATCACAAAATCATGAACAATCACGGAAGATATCCCGTAAGTGATAGAAAAGTTTAGTGTCCTGGTTTCTCTTAATACTAATACCGACTTCGAATTTCGTAAATGTGGCTATTGAGCAAGGAGTTCGATCCCTCAAATCGGTTAAAGGTTTATAATTGGGATTTTCCACAGGATATTTCTCAATAGCAGCCTCAAGGTTGAATTTATTTGTAACTACCAACTAAAACTAACAGACTGACAATTGACTGCCTCATTGATCTTGTGGTCGCAAGCTTGACTGCTGAGCATGAGGTCCTGGGTTCGATTCTCAGGTCGGGCAAAGGGTTGTAGGGTTTCTCCATCAGTACTTTCTCAGTAGCAGCCACGGAGTCTGGATTTGTGCCAGGTTGATGGTAGGCTCGCCCCCTATTACATGGGGCTTAAACATAACTGGTGAAATGTGGTAGGTATACCTACTATTAGGTACCTACATCTCTGCGGCATACTGGCGTAATGTTATTTTATATTAACAGTTTATACCGCACATGTCATGTACCTACAAGTTATTGGTTGAACATAAAAAAACCGGCCACGCACAATGTAGGGTTCCGTAGTCTTACAACGTTAATTAAATAAAATCCAATCGGAGCGTAGGAAGTCTACGGTCCGATTTGCCCCCGAACGATGCATTTTATTGTAATAATAAAAAAAATATGTGATCCAAGAAGTTGGTATATTTACAAACTACAAAACTATAATAGTAATAAATATGTACAAATAGAAAAGGGTTACAGGGCGTCCAAAAATTCGTCTGCATCGCTTTCAACAGGAAAAGTGCCCAGAAGACTGGCAGCATTGCCACGTTGGATAGCAATGCTGATTCTTTGCCCAATAAATAGGCCCGCCCTCTGGTCACGTGAAGAGTCGACCTACCGCTTGGCGAAGAAGAAGAAGTTGGTCGTTGGAAAAAAGAAATTACTCGTAAACTTATGAAGTCTACGTAGCTGTGATAGTTTTCCTTTAAACTTCGTTATTATACATATACTACCAACGTGAATTTTTTCACACACCCAAACACAACCGTTTAGCTGGTAGGGGGGTGGGACACCTGAGTATAACAAAAATTAATTAGCACTTTAAAGCTTAATATTTCACAAACCAATCCCTTAATCAAAATTTATTTGAACAAACTCGCAATATTTTCAAAGACCTATACAACGACATCCCACACAATGGGGTATGCGAGAAAAAAAATCCCCACTTTACGTGGAAAGGTAAAAAGGCTTTGAGCTAAGCTGCGGACAGACATACAGACGGACATGGCGATACTATAAGGGTTCCTTGTTGTCTACGGAACCTTAAAAATCAAGTTAGACTACATTAAATCGTCAGAATTAAAATTTTCCCGGATAGATTGTGCCCGATTGATGACTTGCAATGACATCGCCTGAAGAGCTAATTAATTAAGCCTAACCATTCGGGGAATACATCCATGAAGAAAATAGGATGAGTTTAAACATTGACAAATGTTTGCATATAAAATTTTGTCGCAATAAAAACGTTTGTAGCACGAAGTACTCAATTTTGGGCAGCACTCTCAAGGAAGTGAATAATATCCGGGACCTGGGAATATTGATAGACAGCAAATTGACGTACAATAACCATATTGATAAGATTATATCAAATGCAAACAAAATGCTAGGTTTTGTATTAAGGACCTCCAAACCGTTCAACAACTCTCAGACTAAAATTATTCTATATGAGACGTTGGTTCGCAGTAATCTGGAGTACTGTTCACAGGTATGGTCACCTCATTACAATGTTCATAAGCAGCGTATTGAGAGAGTCCAAAGGAGATTTTTGTATCATTTATCTTCAAAAAACAAAACCGCGCAACCATTAAAATCTTATAAGGACCGTGCTCTTCACTTTAAACTTCAAAGTCTAAACAATCGCAGAAAAGTACTGGATTTATGCTTCCTTCACAAATTAATGACATCTAAAATAAATACTGACCTCCTGTCAAAAATATCGATCAATGTTCCTAGCAGGCTACCCCGGTCACATACCTATAATCTGTTCAGACAATTTATGCGCAAAACCAACTTAGGTGACAACTCTCCCCTTACGAGAGCAACCAAATTGTATAATGCTATATGGCGCAAAGCTGAACTCGACATCAATCACGATAGTCTTAATGTATTTAAAAGGAAATTATTTAACCACTTTCAGTTAGAGGACATTTGAATTATCATTCCTATAATTAATATTAATATAATTAATTTATTAACCGAATAATATATTATCATCACAATTTTAATGTGAGTAATTTGTATTTTAATTTAACTTGTATTTTAATTTAATTCTAATTGAAGTGAAAACTTCTTTAGCGGCGTTGAGCACTTTAAAAAAATTGTTCTGTAATGGGTATAAAATCTTAAACTCGCGTCAGGACACTCGCGTCAGGACACGTGACAAAGCGTAAGACGGATGGAGAGTAGACGATTTTGAACTTAACCTTCAACATTTTATGGTTTAAAATTATTTAAAGAAATTTGGAAAAAGCGTAAGACGGATGGAGAGTAGACGATTTTGAACATAACCTTCAACATTTTATGGTTTAAAATCATTTAAAGAAATTTGGAAAAAGCGTAAGACGGATGGAGAGTAGACGATTTTGAACTTAACCTTCAACATTTTATGGTTTAAAATCATTTAAAGAAATTTGGAAAAAGCGTAAGACGGATGGAGAGTAGACGATTTTGAACTTAACCTTCAACATTTTATGGTTTAAAATCATTTAAAGAAATTTTTAAATGTTTCCAATCAACTTTGAACCTAATGCTTTAGGGATAAACACGGAATAGAAAAAACCGTAGACAGAGTATTCTATAGACTGCTGGATATCTTCCTTTGCATTCGCACAAGAAAAAGAAGAACATATAAACGTCACTAGCAAACAAAAGAGACAGAGTATAAATATTTCTGTCCCTTATCGCGTGTCGGCTGAGCACATCATTGTCAGTGCACAACAAGTTTGACGTTTGTGGCGGTGCCAGATTGACATCCAATTTGTTTATTAACAATTGCATCGAAATTATACACATTATATGATCTTTTCGAGCTTAATTCGACAACAATACATTTGTGCAACTGTGCAAAATGGTAAGGTGCAGTGTAATAAACTGTAAAAGTGATAGTTTGATGAAGATTGCTGGACTGTCCTTTCACTCGTAAGTATTAGATCTTTTTAAGTATTCAATCGCTTTGTGTCCTACTATTTCTCATAAAATAGTCGCAGTAATGTACCAACTAATTCGTTTAATGGATAAATCTCGTATAATCGTGATTTTTGCAATAATTTTATTATCTTACCTCAAATTTCAGTGTTGACACTTTTTGACGGGGAATTTACCCTTTAATATGGGTAATACCGAATAATGCAATGTCTATAAAAAAATACTCTTCCGACCTTGATTCATATGATAATAATAATAATAATAACCCGGCCCCGAGCCGGGTCCCCGCTGCCGGTGGTTGTGTGCAGCGCATGAGATGGACTCAGTCCATAAACGAGAACGTCATGCGCGCATATTACGGGTCTACAGAGGGGGGAACTAACCTCACTGCGTACCGTGTTAGGATGCTGTCTCTGTTCCAGGAACTTGAACCAACCGTCAACGTCTCGGCCCAACGACTGTCGGATCAGGTGCGGGTCATCCAACGCAATCACATGTTGGACGACGCCGCGCTTGATAGGCTGCGCTCAGAGGTACTGAGCAACCTTATCGTCTTGACTCCGTCACAAACCGCGATGCGAGCGACAGCTATTGACGCAACCCCACCGCGGTCCAACCCTGCTGTTGTAGAGGAAGATGATAGGGTTGTCACGGTAAGTAGCCAGTGCAACGACCGATTGAGGAGCGCACTGGAGGATGCGCTTCGTGAGTATCGATCCACTCCTACCGAACTTAGGCCCCGATTACCACGGTTACCCATGCATAAGAAAAATAGAGCGCTGGTGTGTGCCTTGGACTCGCAACTCAAGAATATATTCGAGAGTAGCGAGGACCTCGTTGATACGCACTCGATCCTGTACTGTGGGGCTGTTGCGGCATGTCGTCTAGCTAATGTAAAATTCCCAAATTGTGACTTAGCTAGCCGACCAAAACCAGCCGTACCAGCCTGGCAGCGCAGGATCGAACATCGTATCGACGGGGCCAGGGTACTCATCGGCAAACTATACTGCTTCAGGGAGGGCAATACACGACCACGTGTGATGCGCTTTGTGAGGCGGGCCTTCTCGGGGACTGAAATCAGTCCTCAAGAATACATGTCCCGTGTCACAGAGCGCATCGACTTCCTGAAGCAGAAAATTTATGCATGGGCGAACCGTATTCGGCGGTATAAGCGGCGGGTTGATCGATACTCACAGAATCGCATGTTCCAGAGCGATGAGAGGTGGGTATACAGAGCATGGGAGCGACCCGAGCAAAATATGACAGACGTGTGCCGCCCAGATGATACCGTCACGAGTTCTTTTTGGCGCAGCATCTGGTCGGTGCCCGTCTGCCATACTGAGGCTGACTGGATGCGTGATGTCGAGCGAGTGTGTGAACCTATCACAGAAATGGAGCCAATCTTAATAACAGCAACAGATGTAGCCAGAGCAGTTCGTCCGTTACCGAATTGGAAGTCACCAGGACCGGACGGACTGCACAACTTCTGGCTCAAATGGCTTAGTAGTTCACACACTTGCCTGGCATCCCAATTCCAGTCAGCCTTAGAGTCTGGGTCGCTACCGCAATTTCTAACAACAGGTATTACCCACCTGCTCCATAAGTCAGGTAGTCCCGCGGAGCCCAAGAATTATAGACCGATCACGTGTTTGTCGACGGTCTATAAGCTTCTTACATCCATTTTGAGAGTGAAAATTAATACACACATTGACAAAAACTCCATTATGTCTGCCTCTCAAAATGGATGTAAGAACGGGTCCCGCGGTACTAAGGAGCTACTCCTCATCGACATGGCCATTAGCCAACAGGTTCGTCGATCCCGCAAGGATCTTTCGACATGTTGGATAGATTATAAGAAGGCCTACGACTCGGTGCCACATACATGGCTCATGAGGGTGCTAGAGTTATACAAGATAGATGCAACTCTACGCGCCTTCCTTGAGTCATGTATGGGGCAATGGAGGACGGTCCTTCGATATCCAGGATGTCGACAGATCCAGGGGAACGATGAGCCTGTATGGATTAAACGGGGAATATTCCAGGGCGACAGTCTGAGTCCACTTTGGTTCTGTCTAGCCCTGAATCCTCTAAGCACATTGTTAGAGGATTCAGGTCTAGGTTACCGGTTGAGGAGAGGTGGTCAGGTCATATCTCACCTTCTTTACATGGATGATCTGAAACTCTTTGCCCCCAACAAATTGCAACTGATGGAGCTACTGAAAGTAACTGAAACTTTTAGTAGCGCCATCAGGATGGAATTTGGTGTGGACAAATGTGCAGTCATGCATGTAAAGCGAGGGGAGATTATGGAATCCGAGGGAATTCAGCTCTCGGATTCCATACACCTCAGATCCGTCTCCTCATCCGAAAGTTATAAGTATTTGGGTATGTCGGAAGCGTTAGGCATTAATGTAACTGACATGAAGCAATCGTTGAGGGAGCGCTTCTTTGGACGCCTGAAGAAGGTATTAAATAGCCTTCTTTCAGGCGGAAACAAGGTGCGTGCCTTCAACGGTTGGGTCATGCCGGTTTTAATGTACTCTTTCGGCATACTCAAATGGACTCAGACCGAACTCGATGCCCTGGATAGGAGAGTTCGTACACTGCTGACCGCAAACCGGATGCATCACCCACGATCATCGGTGATGAGGCTGTACATCTCGCGGAAGTGTGGGGGTCGTGGCTTTTTAAACGCGAAGACCCTCCACAACCGCGAGGTGTGCAGTCTCAGAGAATATTTTTTAAAAGCCGAAGTGGGTATGCACCGAGATGTGGTCGCAGTGGACAAGGGACTCACCCCGCTGTCCATGGCTAAAGAGAACTGGCGCAAACCTGTGGTACTTACTAATGATGACCGCAAGGAAGTATGGCAAGGCAAGGAGCTTCACGGGCGCTTCTACCGGGCTCTTCATGGGCCGGATGTAGATTTCCTAGCGTCCGTGTCCTGACTACGTTTCGGCGACCTCTTTGGGGAAACTGAGGGTTTTGTCTGTGCGATTATGGATGAAGTTATGTTAACGAACAACTACCGGAAACATATTATGAAGGACGGGACGGTTGACGTGTGTCGGGCATGCCACCGTCCGGGTGAATCCATCAGACATATTATTTCTGGTTGTTCTCGTCTAGCTAACGGCGAGTACTTGCACAGGCACAACCAAGTAGCCAGGATTATTCACCAGCAACTTGCCTTGAAATATAAACTTGTGGAATCTGAGGTACCGTACTACAAGTATGTGCCCGACCCAGTTCTCGAGAAAGACCATGTCACGCTGTACTGGGATCAGTCTATCATTACTGACAGGACTATTGTGGCCAATAAGCCTGACATAGTGGTGATAGACCGATCAGCGCGCCGCGTAATGATAGTCGATGTTACCATCCCGCATGACGAGAACCTCGTGAAAGCTGAGAAAGAGAAACAAATAAAATATCTCGACTTGGCACACGAGGTTGTCGACATGTGGAATGTGAACTCGGCTATCATTGTGCCGATTGTCGTGACGGCCAATGGCCTTATGGCCAAGAGCCTCGATGACCATCTATCGAGGCTCTCCTTAGGCGGTTGGATCAAGGGCCTGATTCAGAAGGCAGTACTCCTCGATACGGCTCGCATTGTGAGGAGGTTCCTGTCTCTGGAGCCCTAACCACCGGTAGCTTGGACCCTGCTCCCGACACCGGCGTACCACTATTTTTTATATTTTTAAATGTTTTTTTATGTTGTTTTGAGAAATATTTAAAAATATGTAAAATGTGTAAATAGATAATAATAATAATAGGCTCGTCGTTCCCGAAGGGATCTGTCGACATGTTGGATAGACTATAAGAAGGCCTATGACTCTGTGCCACATACATGGCTCATGAGGGTGCTAGAGTTGTACAAAGTTGATGAAACTCTGCGCATCTTCCTGATGTCATGTATGGGGCAATGGAGGACAGTCCTTCGCTATCCAGGATGTCGACAAATCCAGAGGAATAGCGAGCCGATAAGGATAGAGCGAGGTATATTTCAGGGTGATAGTTTGAGTCCACTTTGGTTCTGCTTAGCCTTGAATCCTCTTAGCACGCTGCTGGAGGATTCAGGTCAAGGCTATCGGTTGAGGAGAGGTGGTCAAGTTATATCTCACCTCCTATACATGGATGACCTGAAACTCTTTGCCCCCAACGATTTGCAACTGATGGAGCTACTGAAGGTAACTGAGACTTTTAGTAGCGCCATCAGGATGGAATTCGGTGTGGACAAATGTGCGGTCATGCATGTAAAGCGAGGGGAGATTGTGGAGTCTGTGGGAACCCAGCTCTCGGATTCCATAAATCTTAGACCCCTCTCAGCAACCGAAACCTATAAGTATTTGGGTATGTCGGAAGCGCTGGGCATCAATGTTGCTGACATGAAGCAATCGTTGAAGGAGCGCTTCTTTGGCCGCCTGAAAAAAGTATTTAATAGTCTTTTATCAGGCGGAAATAAGGTGCGTGCCTTCAACGGTTGGGTCATGCCGGTTTTGATGTACTCTTTCGGCATACTCAAATGGACTCAAACAGAACTAGATGCCCTGGATAGGAGGGTCCGTACATTGTTGACGGCATATCGAATGCATCACCCGCGTTCTTCGGTTATGAGACTGTATATCCCGCGGAGGTGTGGGGGTCGAGGCTTTTTAAACGCTAAGACTCTCCACAATCGCGAGATATGCAGTCTCAGGGAATATTTCCTAGAAACCGACGTGGGGATGCATCGAGATGTGGTCGCGGTGGACAAGGGCCTCACCCCGCTCTCCTTGGCTAAAGAGAACTGGCGCAAACCTGTGGTACTTGATACTAACGACCGCAGGGAGGTATGGCAGAGTAAGGAGCTTCACGGACGCTTTTTCCGGGCCCTGCATGGGCCCGATGTAGACCTATCAGCGTCCGTAGCCTGGCTACGTTCCGGGGACCTCTTCGGGGAAACTGAAGGTTTTGTCTGTGCAATTATGAATGAAGTTATGATGACGAATAACTACCGGAGATTTATTGTGAAGGACGGCACGGTTGACATATGTCGGGCATGCCACCGTCCAGGCGAATCAATCCGTCACATTATCTCTGGGTGTTCTCGTCTGGCTAACGGAGAGTACTTGCATAGACACAACCTTGTAGCCAGGATTATCCATCAGCAACTTGCTCTAAAATACAATCTTGTTGAATCGGAAGTTCCGTACTATAGGTATGTGCCCGACCCAGTTCTCGAAAATGGCAATATCACATTGTACTGGGATCAATCCATCATCACTGACAGGACTATTGTAGCCAATAAGCCTGATATAGTGGTGGTGGATCGATCAGAGCGGCGCGCAATGATTGTTGACATTACGGTCCCGCATGACGAGAACCTCGTGAAAGCCGAGAAAGATAAGCAAATCAAGTATCTTGACTTGGCTCGCGAGGTTGTCGACATGTGGGATGTGGACTCAGCGATCATTGTGCCGATAGTTGTGTCAGCCCATGGCTTAATTGCCAAGAGCCTCGACCAACATCTCAGGAGGCTCTCGTTAGGCAGCTGGATCAAGGGCTTGATTCAGAGAGCGGTACTTTTGGACACGGCTCGTATTGTTAGGAGGTTCCTCTCTCTGGAGCCCTGACTGCCGGTAGCTTGGACCCTATTCCCGATACCGGTGGGCTACTATTTTTTATATTTTTAAATGTTTTTTTTTTATAATTTTTTGTTACTTAAAATATTTAAAAATGTAAATTATATGTAAGAAAGATGAATAAAGATAATAATAATAATTTATTTGTATAGAATGCAGGTGTTACAATAATGGTGTTAGTTTCAGATATATTCCCAATACATTCTGCCTGTTGGCATACAAAAAATACAGTGGTTGACTTACAGATAAAAATTTAGAAACTAGGTACTTAAAATAAAGTGAGATCATGGATCAGCTACGTCTAAAATTATTTACATAATATATGAAATAAAGTGAAGCAAATATTACAGTTCATCATCTATAAAATCGGTAACAGAGTAATAACATTTCTCTGTCAGCAACGACGACAGGAGTTTCTTGAATTTTATTAAGGGCTTATCCTTAATACAATTTGGCAATTTATTAAATATAATAGGTGCCATACCAATAATGTTTTTTTTAAGCAAAGCAGTGTTATATCTGCCATTACATAATAGACTCTGATATTTTGATCTCATGGCAGTAGTTCGCATCCTCGTATCATTTAATGCAGGAAATAGATGCTTGTTAGTTTTAACGAATATAGCTACTTCGAGAATGTATAAACTAGGAAAAGTTAGAATTTTGTGTTTCTTAAAAAAAGGAATGCAACTATCTGTAACCTTGAGATTGAAAATGGATCTTATGCACCGTTTTTGGGATTTAAATATAGATTCCCTTTCGGAACAGTTACCCCAGAATACTACACCAAACCTTAGAACAGAGACCACCAAACCGTGATATGCAACCAGTAATGTATCAACGTTAACTTTCTTGGACAGATTGTAGAGAGCATACGCAGACGTGTTTAATCTTTTGCAAATTTCTTCAGCCTGCGGTTTCCAAGTTAGTTGACTGTCAATCAATACACCCAGAAATTTTGCCACGTTAACGCTATCAATGGTTTGTCCATTGTAATGAATGTTTAGGTTTAAAGGAAGAATTTTTTGATAAAAATGCATTATATTTGTTTTGTTGAGGTTTATGATAAGATTATTATCGTTGAGCCAGTTTATTATTAGTTTTAGAGAATTATTTATTTCATCTTCATAAAGCTCTTTATTGAGGCAGTCTATTAGGATCGTACTGTCATCGGCAAATAACACACAAGGGTGAGGTATGTGACGGGGTAGATCATTTATATACAGCAAGAATAATAATGGCCCTAGAACGCTGCCCTGCGGAACGCCATATTTAATTTTCCTAGGACCGGATAAATATTTAACATCACGTTTTGATTTGGCGCATATTTTGGAGATTTCTGTACGTTGAAGACGTCCGTTAAAATCTATGTTAGTAACACACGTATTATACGATTTTAATTCGTATAACTGCACTCACCTGACGCAAAAAATGAAAGATAATAAAAAATCTTATTAAATTTTCAGATTTCCGAATAAACCCGAAATAAGAAACTTGTGGATTGCTGCTACCGCATGAATCTTTAGGATGTGATCCTATGATCAACATAGATCATGATTATTTAACAGATCCTTCTAGGCTTACTCTTTATTCTAAAGAAATAATAACCTATATTGCTGGTTTTATTGCAAGAAAGTTGAGGAAAGTTATTAAATGTGAGGATTGTCTTTTGGCTTTGATCACAGATAAGTATCACGGAATCATTACGACTGAAGGACATGTATCCATGGTCATGAATAAATTAAAAAAAAAAAATCACGGAATCATTGCTAGAAGAGACAAAGGAGGCCTTATTTATCCTTCTACTGACTTAAATAAAGTCTGTGAATTGGCAGAAAAGATATTTCGAGCGCGTTCACATAAAGGAAATTCATTTTTTAATGAGAAAAATGTGATGTCAACACTTATATTATCGTGTTACAAGGAATGCACACGTACCAATATTAATATATTTATTAATGACCATTTCGACAGTCAGCCTTTTATAGGGAATCACAGAACTCTCCTCATTAAATCAATCGCAATGCATTACTTCGAAACCCGTATTCACCATAGTACCAAACAATGTTTTGAACCACAATCGAAAATAAGAATTATACATAATAAGTTAGTGCTTTTTCAAGGACAGTAATTTGTTTATAAATAAAATATTACAGTTGCATCATTGCTATGTTTTATCGTTTTCTGTGTATTGGAATGTTCATTTTAATTTGCAAGTGTATGAGTTTGGCGACACTGGTTCCCGTACTAAGGCAGTCTAAGGGCACTTCCATAAATGATAGTACTTTTATACTGATAAAGCAATTGGTGCAAAATTATTCCCTAACCATTCCAAAATATCAAACATGCTCAACGTTAATAATCAAGTTTTCACTTCTGCCGGCACTCCCGGAGTGCTAGTTTTTTATTTATTTAATTTGTATTTTAATTTAATTTATATTTTGATTTAATTTGTATTTTGATTTGATTTGTATTTTAATTTGATTGTATTTTAATATCGATTTGTATTTCTATTCTATTCTTTAATCTCATTCCAGCCATTACTAATTCATCACACTACTATGTAATTAAATTTAAATTTGATTTAATTTGACTGTATTTTGATATTAAAAATAGCATGATTGTTTAATTGTACGTATTCCAAATTTAAATTTCTATTAAGTTATGTATTAAGAGCATGTTTACTCGAAAATGTGTAAGCTGTGGTTACCTGTAATTGAGTGTGCGTTACAAGACCATGTATTTGTAATAGTTTTATTTTGTAAAAGATATTATTGTAATGCGACTTGTTGGTAATCCAAAATAAATAAATAAATAAATGATGTTAAGATAGGTAATTAGGTAATATCTTACAGGGAATCTCCAGTAGCCGCACTTTGCTGTTTCAAAAAGTTTTTTGCCAGTACCAAATCGTTGTTCAGATCGGGCATAACATTTTCTGTTGCCGCTATTATATCCGGCTCCATTAAAAATGTTTGCGACATTTTGAGGCCTTATTTTCATGTACTTAAATGCAAAATAAATCAATCTTTAGAAGATTGTTGTCAGTTGGGGTTTGACCGCTTGTCGCTAGATTTTGATTACCAACTTCAATGATAATTTCTTATTTTTTAATGGCTTGTTTGTCCGTCTAAGGAGGTTAAGCTTTTCCATTATTAGGAAAGACCATTTTATGTTAAAATATTGTATTCGTAAATCCTTCGTACTCAAAGCAGCAGAGGAACATCATTTCATCATTCTCCTGCCCTTATCTCAATTTATTTGGGGTCGGTGCAGTATGAGTTTTTCTTACATACTTCTCTATAACTCTATTACTCATCTCTTCAGACACCTCGTTTCTTACCATATTAGGATTTACAAGTCCATCGTTTCTTTGATCTTCGGATCTTCCTCTACTCTTATAATCTTCCAGTTTCATATTCAAAACTGCAGCAAAAAGCAGCAGAGGAACCTTATATTATTGAGAGAATACTATGTTATTTCTCAAGAATCATAAATAAAGTTCTTTGCTTCACTGTTCAGTTTCTAAACGCTATCAAAAATATCACTTTGACAGTTGAATTAAAAATGGATGATGTTGTCAGTTCAGTTATCATTTGATTAAAAATCGCGCTTTATTTGTAATTTTCAACAGGTTATTTAATTAATTAGTTATTTATTGTAAGAAACAAAAACAAGTGATTATTTTATTGCTTTTCAAATCTTACACAACATATATTTTATTATTTCATAACCATAACATAACCTCAAATTCCTCAAAATAACCAAAACAAACAAATAAGAAATGGCCACAAAATTCGACGTCGCTGCGTATAATTTCCGTAAGAAATGCCCTTTTGTGACCAAGGACTTACTGCGCTGGTTCCCTGGCCACATGAACAAGGGCTTGAAGCAAATGCAACGTAAATTAAACAGTGTTGACTGTGTGATTGAAGTCCACGATGCGCGTATTCCGTTTACAGGCCGCAATCCGATATTTACCAAGACTCTAATAGGCACGAAACCTCACATACTTGTGTTAAACAAGAAGGATTTAACAATACGTGGTCTAATACCAAAGATAAAGGATAAATTGAAAGCTGAGCAGAATGTACAGAACATAATGTTTACTAACAGTAAGGATCAGCACTGCAGAGGTTTGAAAAGCCTAAAACCGCTCATGGTTGACCTGATCAAAGGCTCGAACAGGTATAATAGGAGTGAGGAACTAGATTACAATATAATGATCATGGGGGTGCCAAATGTGGGGAAGTCTTCTCTGATAAATATGTTACGGTCGAAGAACATGAGCATCAGACACGCGCTGCCGGTCGGAGCCGTGGCTGGAGTGACGAGGAGCGTCATGACTAAGATCAGAATTAATAATGATCCCGTAATTTTTATGCTTGACACACCGGGTAAGATTTCTGTTAATGCTTTAAATGTTCATGTACAGGCTGATTAAAAAGAGGATAGGAAATTTAGGTAGAGAAGTATTTTACTGGTACTTAGCCTAAAACCTTACTCATCAAAATCAGAGCAGCAGTGGCATCTTATCATTATTAACCATCTATGGCTGCATGGCAATGGCTTCCGTTCCCTCTTATTACGTATCACATAATAAAAGCATATTCTAATCTGCCTATAATATTCCAACAAGTGGGACACAGGCATCCTCTCTGTGAGAGGGAACGGACCATAGTCCACTATAACAGTTGTCAAACAAATGTTTTCCTTCAGTTTTGAGAGCAGTGGTGATTAAATAAATAACCTTTGATATCCTGGATGAACTTGGATCTGGGAACTAAAGTTATCTAAAAAAACAAAAATGCGTGAAGTTGTTTTGTCATGGATCCGCGTTCCGACAGTTTACCAGGGTTGGGGTACGTTCTGGCATACCAAAGGTTAAACAAAAAGTCTCTGCCTGGTTTCAGACCACAGCATTCCACACATATTTTAGGGATATTACCACTGTTCTAAATCTTTTTTTTTATATTAAATGGGCCTACTCTTGACCTGAGGACAGAGATGAGGTTGACGATGGAACAAGCTAACCCAAAAGAAGCCTATCTGGCATTCTTGTCCTTGTCCAACAAGGGAATTAATTGGTAATCTAACGCCCTATACTTTGTCTGTTTTATGTCCACTTCCGGACCTCGTACCTGCTTTTGCCTATTGCATGGAAGGTGCACTAGAGTACTAGAAAAGAAGGAATAGAATCACCCCTATTACATGGAAGTTACATAACTGGGCGCCTAAAATGGCCACTTCAGCAGAATCTTATTAGGATAATAATAATTATGAATCACATTAACATTCATAAAATGTTCACAGACACTGATAATATTATGAATATGAATTGTCACTTTAAGACCATTAATTTATGAATTGAAACATAATTCATATTATTATCTTATTTATGATTTTGCTAAAGCAGCTATTTTTAGGCCTCCCAGGCTAAATGTGGGTGAGATACGGCGGCCCTGGAACACAAAGGGCAAAGAAGGAACATGGATGGGTTTTAGTCAGTACAAGTCTGACACTCCCTTCCACTCCGCCCAGAGCGGAAAGGGTCATTTCATGATTTCCCATCAGAAAAAAAAGCAGGGAGCCTAAAAGGGTTGTATCAAATATTAATAGGTACACCTTTTTGCCTAACCTTTCGGAATAACAGGTGTCTTCTCAATATTTCCCAGGTATTCTAGAACCATCAGTAACTGACATTGAGATGGGCCTTAAGCTGGCCCTCTGTGCCTCTCTCCAAGATCACTTGGTAGGGGAGGAGATCATTGCGGACTACTTGCTGTACTGGCTCAATAAGCACGGACAGTTCAACTATGTAGACTACATGGGGTTGCCGGAACCGTGTGATGATATTAATAGGGTAAGTTTGTTACGTAGGTTATCTCATTTGTCTAGCGCTAGCATGAGGTCCTGGGTTCAATTCCCAGGTTGTGTAAAGTGATATTGTATTTTTCCATCAGGAATTTCTCAGTAGCACCCACGGGGTTTGCTCTGGCCCAGTTGATGGCAATAGGATCGCCCTCTATTACATATAGATAGGTGTAATTTAGGTACACATCTGCCTAACTCTTCAGTGGTTACAGAATACTTGTTATGTTAAATGATATAATACCAAGCATGAAGCTTGAAAGCTTGGACCCTGTTTTCGATACTGGTGGGCTAAAATTTTTTATATTTTTAAATGTTTTTATAGCAAATTTTAAGCAATATTTAGAACTGTATAAAATTTATAAAGAAATAATAAAGGGACATAATATAATACCAATTAGGACCCTGTTCCCGATACCGTTGGGCTACTATTATAATTATTTCATAATGATTTTTTTAAATAATATTTAAAAAATGTAATTAATGTGCACAAAAATAAATAAAGGAAATAATAATACCAATTAATTTAATTTCCAAATCACATCAAATAACTTCTAAAACAGTAGGTTTAGTATTCAAATTTTAATGTAAATACATTATTTGATTTGAAGTTTGTGTACTTACACAAATAGTATGCGTACTTATAAGGTGAATAACTCTTTAATGAGTGTTTTAAAATATTTGCGGTGATTTTAGTATTTTGAATTTTAAAATGTGTTGTTTTGAACTTTTTCTAGCTATGATTCGTCAATATTCGTTTAAGTCCAAATAAATTGTATGGATTATATTGTGTGGTGGCTTTACCACGCTAAGATCATAGACTACTATACCTATATACTCGGAGCTAAAGTTGAAAGTCGCTTACGCGTCATAAAACAGCAAGGTCTATTTTTCTGAACTGCACTGAAGTAGCTGGGAATTGCTGTGAAAAGTGGTAAAGCATGTATGAGCTCGACGATATTTACTTAAGTAATGATATTGACTGAAGCTAAAGAACAGTAGCGGACCGATTATGGACCTTATTCCTAATTCGTTAATGTTCATATTCGTATGAAGCGCTTGATCCTAGTCGCTTAGGGTTTAACCTCATCTAGCAGCACGGAATCGCAGTTTTCCATGCTCCTATCCTTCAGATCCGTCATTTGCTAGAGCGAGAAACAAAGAGGGAATGCTATCGCACGCGGCTGCATGGACGATGCGTTCGGCAGCACGCTTACCACAACTTAGTACGAATTTGGTTCATTTTCGTATGAAATTCTTGCTTATAGAGTTTAAAAGACTTTAAACTCAAACTAAGTACTAAGAGGAAACTTGAAAAACGCCATGTCTGGTGACATACGAAGCTATAGGTAGGTACATTTCCAGTATAACATGACCTCGCTTGGTCGTTGTGGGCACTAAGACACCTCTACCGACCCCTTCGAACAATAAAACCATGATATTCACGTCATCCTCTACCATTACAGGTACTAATAGCTGGCGCAATAAAATACAACCGTATACGCAAGACACGCGACTTCGACGGACGCGTCCGAGATGTTCCGGACTTAACCGAAATTGCCCGAACGATGATCAAGGCCTTCCGCACCGGAGAACTCGGGAAGATACTGCTGGATATCGAGCTACTTGATGAGAAACTTGTTCAAGAAGTCGATAAGACGTTAGCGTGAAAATAATTTGTCTGACAGGAGCGGCCCAACAACAACGTTATTGTTATGTGAATAGAGATCACTCTTGCTTGACAGACAGTGGCCCTTATTAGTACAGTAATAAAGATCATTGCACTTTGACAATAAAGTTCAAAATAGATTTGAAAGTTAAAACCAGGGACCGATTAATCAGGTTAAAGGTTATTCTTATAAATAACCCGTATGTTTTTGACTAACCAATACCTATACGGGTTAACTGTTATACACCGACGCACAAACGGTTACCACGTGTTCAGTACCTACATCTAATTATCATCAATAATCTGCTGTTTATTCCTACAAAAGTGCAATACCCGATCAAAATGTATGGAACAACAACAGTTTTTTTTTGTAGTACCTAGTAGATTTATGTTTATTTGTAGATAACTGATTATTAAAGACCGGCTGATTAACCCTATGGTTATTCACCTAACCCTAAAAAATAACCCGGTTTAAAACCTTATACGGGTAACCTTTTCTGTCCCTGATTTCCAGGTTTTACTGTAGTACCAAACTGGTCGTAAAGTATTGTTTTTCTCATAGATACGGATGGTCACATATTTAAAGCACTGAATTGTTTAGTAAAATGTAAATAATTATTGTACAGTTAGTTATAGTCGTTGCATTGTAAGCTAAATATACATTATAGCGGCGAATATATATTGTGAAGTTTTTTTTTTTTTTTATGTTCGGTCCCGAAACCGAACGATGAAAAATTTCCATGTTCCACGTTTATGGGTTGGTGTCCCTTCCTCCCTGTAGGTATATATCCTGAATTCCTGATAATTTATACCCAGTTGATGGCAACAAGCTGGCCCTTTATTACGTAATTGGACTTAACATAACTGGCGAAATGGCTATACTAGGTGCCTACACCTCTGCCGAACCCTTCGGGAATTACGGGCGTACCTACATACAGACTACAATTAAAATAGAGAGAATTGCACGAGTTTTTATCTAATTAGTATTATCCATAAACTTAACATTCAACCTCTAAGGTCACGCGACTACGCGCTAATTTAAATTTCAAAAATAATACGTCACTGTCAAAACGGCTCAAATAGAAACAAAATTTTAATTTAATAAATATTTATAAAATATATACTTACCTAACTTCAAACTAACTCAATACAAAAACGTCCAAACGGAGAAAATAATGGTAAGCTTGTATTCTACGTAATCAGGGTGAGCAAGTCTCATCCAAATCAAAATGAATCCTTTGCTATACATACAAACATTTATGAGTTCTATACAAGAATATAGATGGCTCATCGACATAGCAAATGATTGCTACCCTATAGCTGTCATGGCGAAAATACATACAGCATAAGAAACATGGATAGGTACTGAACAACAGATTTGACTCTGAAGACAGGATGGCCAGAGTACCCAAAACAAAAGATTCTCCATCTGGTAAATCGGGGCTCACACAGAAGAGTAAACATTCGCCAGCTTCGTCGAGCGCCTCGGGAAATGCGAACAGATCTGATAATTGTTCGAATGTAACCTTGAACACGTTGAGCATGATCAGCACGCCCTGGACTACGGAAAGTGGGTTTACTTCGATCGAATGTTCTACGCAAGCATTTTTGTCGGAGACAACTAACACCTACACGTTCAGTTCGTCTAGTGCTGACCCTTTGACGACCACTGCGTCTAGCGTCTTGCCATTTGCAAGCCACCCAACAATTACTTTGCTGACACCAGGCACGTCATATCAAAGTGTCCCGATATGTCTGCCGAAGAAGCAGCCTGCCTCAGCGGAGAGCACGTGGACGGTAGAGACGTTCACAAGTAAGGGGCTAATTTTCTCTGACAACTCTCACTCACTTAACGTCAGGGTGAAGCACCCGTTTAGCCTCGTCAGTACCAGCACGGACTACTACCCCTGCAGTTCAGATACCTTCGTTTCTAGGAAGGGGAGTAGGGCCAGCATTACTCCTTCATCATCCAACCAAGGAGACTACTTCCCCATAAACTACATCAACAAAAACACATTTAATCCTGAATCCGAACACCACCTCGGGCTAGATTGGAGTTTCGCCAAAGAGCATGGGATCCCCATCGTTATTTCAGTCCCAATTTAACTGAACACAGGGTATAAAAAAATTGTAAAAACGATTAAAAAATTTATTACCAACAAAATATATTTGTTTTACATTTATTTACTTAAAATGAGGTATTAGTTGGGGTTTACCCATGTAGTTATATTGAATTTACATTTAAAATATACAGCACATTGTTTAAGAATTATTCATTGAAATAATCACAACTTTATCGAGACTTGAACAGAACATTGTATTAACCCTGTATGTATTTATTATATGTATACCCGGTTTATATAAATGCAAGTAGACAAATATAGAAAACAAAAATACTTGACTTAAAAGAAAATAACATTACCGGTATGTTAGTCAACAATTAATATTCATTGATACAAAATTATTTCCTAGGAAAATGTCGTCACACATACCTACATAAGTACTTACTTATATTAACTTAAATAAATGGAACAACAACAATGTATTTTTGAATAGTCATCAAGTAGCCATTTAAAAATTAATGTGGATCATCAAATTCTTTCAATTGTTGTACTGAAAGAACTTTTGAAATACTGTTTGGATTACTCAGGATTCATGTTTTTTTTTATAAATTATTTTATTACTAGATTATTTAAAAAAATACATTGCAGTACCTAATGATATGACACACCGGACTAAGAATAACCACAAATATATACATAAATGTATAAAATTATTTCAATAATCTTTATCTGCTGAAATCAAACCAATGTGCGATAATCCTGTTTTAGGTACCTATTTATCACTATTTTATATTTACAAAATGATTCATCATCATTAGGTATCATAAAATATCTTACAGAACAAAATATAACGTGTATTCTTTTAATAAAATTATCTTTATTGATATATTGGAAAGTCTGAAGGCAGAGCATTATGTGAAGTCTATTGCAAATGACTATCATCTATAAGAATCTGGAAAAATCTTAGGGAATAATAATATTTTTTTTTTTCGATATTATGGAAATTCTAAACAAAACAAGTTTTAACAATAGTCCAAGGTGTTCAAGAACATTTTGTTTTGAACAAGTTCGCGTTAAATTGCACTCTTAGCGAGGTTATTTTTAGTATCATTGATGGATCAATCAAACCGTTTTCTTGTGATATTATAATATTCCGCTAGCCGTAATGGACTTGTCTGGGTCTTATTTACTTACTTACATGTATAAAACACGTTTTCTTCGAGGCATGTATGTTGATTCAAGGATGCTGGTTTTGACTCCCTGTGATCTCGTGGTAAAGGCTCTTGATTTTACCATTACATATTTAAATCAGTTAGGAGTTATTAAAAAAAAACCGGACATACAACTAAAGAAACACTGTAAAAACTGAAAATGGCACTCACTAATTACTTATGCACAAGTTACTCTTAGTCCGGTTTATGATTTAAGCGAATTGCACCACTCAAACTGAACGTGATACTGACAGTACTTGAACGCCGTTTAGATTGCTGGTCGCGTTCAGTTTTATGGGGAAGGTAACTGTGAAACTAATGGCGCTAGCATAGCTAGTTCCAAGCGTTGTCATTGGTTCGAAAATGTGTTAATACCATTTAGTATTTCAAATAGCTTGACCATATTGCTCTTAGCTATGGACAATTGGACACGCCATCCACGATGAGCTTTTACAGATCTTCCCCATTGGTGGAATCCGCTCTTAGATGTTGGAGAGCCTACTTTTTCCAAAGACCGACGTCCTTCTTAAAGTATTTTGGCTCAGTCAGACAGTCTACTAGGAAGCTTCCCAGGTCCCACTTCGAGATGATACGTCCACCCATTGTGGTACAATCTACGTTTACTGTGTACTCGCTGCTTGGAATTTCTGGAAAGATGAAAATATCTCGTTCAGGGCAGTACTATATATTTCATTTGCACGGCAAATCAAGCTGACAACTGCGTTGCATTGCACTTGCTTGGCACAAACTCGTATGTTGGTAAACTCAAGATGTTAAGAGTTTTGGGGTCCAGCTTCAAGCTACATATATCGTTAAAAGTTATATACAAATTAGATCAAGACTCTGTTTGAAAAGAAGAAGTAGCGGAACGAAGATCTCAAAAATTAAAGACGGCGATAATATAGAGTTCAAACTTTTTGCTATGGTGTGAACGCCAGATGTCGCTTTTGCGCTTGAAAGTCCCTGCATTTAGCCGGGCCGTAATACAGTCAAAAAAATCTTACCATCAATCCTCGGGGGGAACACTGAGATCCAATCCAGTGGGCTCTCTTTCACAGCATCCCACATCCTCTTATGGTCCTTCGTGATATCCACGAACGGCTTAGGGATCTTCTCTGGCTCGAACAGCAAGAAGGCAGACAGGCAAACCGACACTGGTTTCACATTCTTCGCCCTCATAGCTTCTAGAATGTTCTTTGTCCCTTCGGACATGTCTGAGGTCGGGGCTAGACTGCTGGGTCCATCGTGGCCAGTGCCCAGAGCGATGACGACGGCGTCCATACCATCGATGGCGTCCGATACTGAATCGGGCTCCAACACGTTTCCGGGGAAGATTTCTACTTTTTTCTGGTATTCCTCTGGAATCCTTTTCGGGTCACGGACGAAGGCGCGGACAGAGTAGCCTGTGGGGACAAAATTATGGATAAGTACATAAATTAAGTAAGTTAAGCCGTTGGTCTTGTAACTGATCTCTCTCTGGTCGTGTCGGGTTGTCGTCCCATCACACTATGACAGCTTAAATCTTGGAAACATGATTCTTTAGAAGATATTGTCTCATACAAAACATGTTTGCAAGTACTGATGCCAGCTATCGATTGATACAGGTTTTATGCATAGCTAATCAAATCAAAGTTGTGCTGAAGATGCCAGCAGTGAAATGACCTTAACTTTGATAGCTCGGAAACGTGACACTTTAGAACATTTTGTCTGATACAAAACTTGTTTGTATTGATACCAGCTATCGATTAATATAGGTTTTATGCGTGGCCGTAACTTTGAAAAAAGAATTTTAAATGGATGTAGTTAGGCAGGCCATTTAATTCAAATCAAAGTTGTGCTGAAGATGCCAGCAGTGAAATGACCTTAACTTTGATAGCTCGGAAACGTGACACTTTAGAACATTTTGTCTGATACAAAACTTGTTTGTATTGATACCAGCTATCGATTAATATAGGTTTTATGCGTGGCCGTAACTTTGAAAAAAGAATTTTAAATGGATGTAGTTAGGCAGGCCATTTAATTCAAACCCCTTTTTATTGCTTGAAATTTCAGTACCTATCTATGCTACCTAGATAAAAAAATACGGGGTTTTACATAAGTGGTGGAAAGGTCGACCAGTTATGTACTTTCACTTTTATTATATTTGTAATGGATTATGGATGTATGTATGTACCTACATATGTATGTAATTTTGTTAACAGACTTTCATTGCTGACCATACAATCGACAAAAAACCATGTTTAAGTCGGCACCATTTTTAAAACACCATTTCAATCACCAAATTATCTTTATGTGTTATGCTAAAAAATTCCAGTAGGTACTAATCTATTAACCACTCGTATGCCGAGTATATAGACACAATTAAAAAGTGATTGTGTCTCGTGTATTCTACGTTCCGGCCATACGAAAGGTTAACCCAGTTTTTCCAAGTGCCGTAACTTTTGATGCTATAAGTGCCCTAAGCCGGCCTTTTTATGATACGGGAGATCTTCGCACACAGTGAACGATAGCAAATCAATGTCATGACAAGTTGACAACTACAAGTATCTTCTTCGTCTTCAAAAAGTTGGCGTCGGTAAGGTTTATTTTACCTAAATACAAATATGGGAAGCGACTGTATGAATGAACAGACTTCAAACTGGACAACAATTATTAAGAATATTGCAATATTGCAATTATTAATATTATTAAATCTTTACCTATAAAAAAAAACCTTTTTTGCAAAAAATAAAACCCGACTTAAAAAAAAACACCAAAAAGTGAAAAATGACTGTAGCTTCAAAGTCGGTGACTTTGTTTGTTTGATTCAGATTCACTTTTTGATAAGTATTGCTTTTTTAAGTAGGGTTTTATTTTTTGCAAAAAAGGTTTTATTTTTCTATTTTTGGTTATAGGTAATATCCAATTTTTTTTCCTGTGCATTAATTTTACATTTTTAACAATACATGTCAAAGCTTTTCCACAATGAAATGGTACTTAAGCATAACTGGCGAAATTGGGGTATATTATACCCTTCAAAGCATACTGAGAGGCGTTATATTATGGAATTATGTAAACAATACGGATATGTCATATCCAAGCGATTACAGCAATAACGACAGATTTGCTGTCTATTACTTAAGAGTTCCATTGTATATCTCCGATGATCAGCACCAGATCTTCACCAAATTTAAACGGGACCACCGCGAAATAATACTCTTCCAAACAAAAAAGAATCATCCAAATCGGTCTACAATTGGCGGAGAAATCGGTGGACATACATAAAAACAGATAGATACAGTTGAACATAGAACCTCCTCCTTTTGTAAGTCGGTTAAATAATATAGAAGGTAATTTATACAATGTTAATCTAAAACCGATGAAAATATGTCAAAGATCATTACATACAAAATTAAACTATTGAATTCAACAAACATTGACAAGAATGGAAGATTTTCGTCAAATTTTGACGAAAATCTTCCATTGTTTTTATCGATTAGTGATTTCATCATGTGCTCGTAGTCAAGAATTTAGTTCAGGGGGAGGTTAAATTAGTATCCCACTCATCATCTGCCTAGGATTTACCCAACTAAGTTGGGGATGGCTTCCAGTATAACCAGATGCAGCTGAATACCAGTATTTTACATGCAGCAATTGCCTATCTGTACTCCACAACCCAGTTAGCACCAGTTAATACGATACCCCTTGGTAAAACTGGTTGTTAGACTTTCGGGCCACTGACTTCCTGTAACGACTGTCAAAGATCTACAAATAACAGCCGGTACCAACTGCTTTCCGAGGTTCGAAGGAAACTCGGACTAACTTTGTACACTGTTATGTCTCTCTTTAACTCTCGGGTGGTTTAATAAAACACAGATAAATTTCTATTAGAGTGTCTGCGACACGCCCGCTCGTCTCGACTCCTGTCAACGTAGTGCCGAGCGGGGGGGTCGCAGTATCACATGTTTATTTAATAATTTTACAGTACATCACATCTCTCCCTTTCAATAAATTTTTAAATTAATTAACTACCCTGAATTTGATCTTGGTTAATAGTCACTATTTTAATCTACACGTGATTTTATATAATTCTAGTAAGTATTTAGATAATTTAAATAGATATCCTAATTTTAATAATAATCTTAATACTATCAATAATTTATTCCGGTACCAATTTAATCATCCGTGTCTATTTCCAAATCACCATCTTCCTTTTCCCTGTTTTCATTATGGATTCTCCATTGTCCCTCTATTTTCTTGAGGTGAACTATGTTTCTTCTTATGTTTTGACCTGTTTCATCATTTTTTATATTTATATCACCTCCTTTAGCACTAATTACTGTGTGTGGAGTAGGGTTGAAATCAGGTGTCAATTTATTTTCTTTTATCATGTTCTTAACATAAACCTTTTCTCCTATATTAATTTCATTGTCTGCAGCTTTCCTTTTCCTATCTTCAATCAATTTTCCTTTTTCTTTTATGATTTTATCTCTATCATATACTTCTAGGTCCATACGTCGGTTTTCGACATCTACAGCAGAAGGGATTTTGTCTCTGAATTGTCTATTAAAAAATAATTCTGAGGGTGTCTTTCCAGTTGTACTATGGGGAGTGCTATTGTACATCATTAGATAGCGAAGGAGATCATCTTTCCAATCAGACTTTTGGCATTGGCTAATTTTCAAGCGCTTAAGGATGTCGCGGTTTTGTCTTTCGACCTCTCCGTTTTGTTGTGGCCAATATGGTATAGAATTGTAAAGCCTGATGCCAAATTCTGAACTAAAAGATTTGAACTCCTCGCTAATAAATTGACGTCCATTATCCGATGTTATACTGACTGGAATACCTAGCCTGGAAAATATTTCTTTTAAAACATTAATAGTTTCATTAGATGTTGTAGATTTCATAACCTTAATTTCTTTGTAGCGGCTATAATAATCAATGACTACTAATAAGTTGTGTCCACTTGGGAGTGGGCCTAGAAAGTCTATAGCTATATCTGTCCATGGTTGCATAGGTAATCCGCGTCTCTTCATTGGCACAGGGAGGCTTGGTCCTGATACTAGAGTGCAACTTTTACAACTTTTAACCATGTTTTCCGCGTCTTTATCTATTTTAGGCCACCAGACTTTAGTACGCAATCTACTTTTCATAGCAACGATACCTGGATGTCCTTCGTGTGCCGATACGAGCACTTGCTTACGTAACTCCATGGGAATGATTATTTTGTTCCCACGTAGTAAAATGTCGTCGTGCATCCAAAGTTCATGCTCAAAGAGTTTATAATTATTGACTTTGGGGTCCCAATTATTTCCAGAGAGAGCTAATTTTATTAATTGAATGTCTTCATCACTTTTTGATTTATTAGTGATATCCTCCATAGGTACAGCCATTGGTCTAGCAAACTCCACGATTTTATTAATGTGATGCTCGTTATCATGTGGATGTGAATTATGATTTGGGCATAATCGGGACAGGGAATCAGCTATATTGTTTTTCCCAGGACAGTAAACAACCTTGTAATTGTAAGCCTGTAACCGTAACACCCATCGTTCAATTCGTGCACAAGGTTTTGATCGCGGCCCAAATATTACCTCGAGAGGTTTATGATCAGTGATCAGCTCAAATTCTTTTAACCCATATAAATACATATTAAAATGTTCGACAGCCCAGACCAAGGCAAGTGCCTCCTTTTCAGTCTGGCAATATCGTTTTTCAACGTCAGATAAACTTTTATGACCAAAAGCAATAATCCGAGGTCCTTGTATATCAATCTGAACGAGGACTGCGCCTAACCCTACAGGACTAGCATCTGCCATGACTTGTGTCCTATCGTGTGGATCATAAAAACCTAAGGTGCGAAGGGCACTTAAACTTTCTTTTAACTCCGCAAACGCAGCAGATTGTTTACCTTTCCAATATTCAGCTATGTCGGCGTGTTTAGAGAGTTTGTGTCGTAAAATTTCTCGAATTGGATCGGTCATGGTGGCCAACCTTGGAATCCATTTTCCAATATAATTGACAAGTCCTAAAAAACTTTGAACTTCTTCGACTGTTTTAGGTTCTCTGAATGATTGTATAGTTTTGACGTACTTATCAAGGGGCCTAATGCCTCGTGCAGATAATTCATGACCCAGAAAATCTATTTTAGACGCGTTAAAAATACATTTTTTATCATTAAGGACCACATTATTATCTTTCAAAACTTGTAACACATGTTTTAGTCTGTCGTTATGTTCATTTACGTTACTGCCAAACACAATAATATCGTCAATGAAATTAACGACGCCCTTACAAGACAGAAGCATCCTTTCCATGATTTTCTGAAAATGTTCGGGTGCACACGATATACCAAACATCAGACGCTTATATCGAAACAAGCCTTTACTGGTTATGAATGTTGTTATATCCCGACAACCTTTTTTTATTTCGACTTGGTGGAATGCATCTTTAATATCAAGTTTAGAAAAGATACATGACTTCCTGAGCTTTGGGAGAAGTTGGGTCATTGTAGGTAAAGGATGATTCTCTCTTATAATGGCTTTGTTTGCACATCTCATGTCGACACATAGTCTTAAGGTGTCATCACTCTTAAGAATGGGTACTACCGGAGAAACCCAGGTTGTGGCTTGATCTACAGGTTCAATGATGTCTTTTTTGACTAACTCATCAAGTTTATCATTGATTTTATTTTCGAGCGGAATTGGTACTCGCCTATAAGGCTGACATATGGGTGTCACAGATGGATCTATAGCAATAGCCAATTGGACATTTTTGAATTTAGGAAAGTTCTCTGTAGAAACTAGATTTATACTCACCCCTAATTTAAGCACATTGAGACATGTAGCTGTATGCTTGCCCAACAAATTACGGGTGCCATTTTTAATCACATAAAATTTTGCAGTTTTTGTTTCTGGTCCAACTACGATTGATGCTTCAAATGTGCCAAGCACATCCAGAGGATCTTTTGAACCGTATGCCATAAACACTTGGTCGGAACCTGGTTGCTGGTTAGACACAACGACAGCTTTTGATTTTAAATATGCCCAGGTTTTATCATTTATTATATTGTTTTTACTCCCAGAGTCGATGAGCATATTTACGTTGACACCTCCTACTTGGCAAGTTATTTCAGCGTCATCGTCAATATGAAATATATAGTTTACATCACTGACTGGTGGTTTGGTCTGTGGTTCGTTTTTAGTTTTTTTACTGTCATTTTTTTGTTTGTCCCAAGTATTGGGTGCTTTACGCTTGAGTTTCCTTGTTCGACATTGACTCATAAAGTGACCTTTATAGCCACATTTGTCACATACTTTGTCCCTCGCGGGACAACGTGTATCATCACACTTGTGATTTTCACTTCCACATCTTGTACACCGTGTTTTATCCGTGTGAATACCCTGAGTTCGGGTTTTGTTTGTTCTTGTTCCAATCCTATTAACCTGTTCAGTTTTTATTACTTGGAATTCCTTTAATTGTCTCTCTACGGTTTCGATTGAGTTGGCTTCTAAAATAACCTTTTCGATTGTAACGGAATCTCCTAACTGTAGTATTATCTTTCTAAGCTCTGATGAGGTACATTTTTCGGCAATTTGGTCTATGAGTGCGTTGTCTTTGTTAGCAAAATCACACTTGGAACATTGATTACGTAATCTAACTAAGAATTTTTCCAACTTTTCATCCGGTTCCTGTTTCATGAGTCGGAATACGTGTCGTTCATAAACAAAACTCTGCTTCGGAGAAAAGTACTCGTCTAGTTTTTTAATAGCAGACTCGAAAACGTCGGAGGTTTCGCCCTCTTCAACGTGTGCCCCGGGAAGGTTATAATAGATATCTTGCAATCCTAAACCACCGGTATGTAGAAGTGTTGCTCGTTTTTTTAAGGGCTGGTCTATGCCTAAGGCTAGAAGGTAGATTTCTAGGCCTCGTTTCCATCTTTGCCACCGATGGCCTAATGAGGTCGGATCACCATCGCAGTCGAGATTTTCTACTGTCGGTAATTGAGACATGTTGGGACAATCTGCAAGTAAGTATGAAAAATTGCTTCAAGTAGGTACTACGGAAATTAATTTTTAGTACTTGAGACTGAACTTTTGGATTGGAACATGAATTATTTAATTTTGTGGAATTGCATATACTAGTACAGTTTTATACCAGTATATGTGGAACTAGATGGGTATTTACCCATTGGAATAGTATACAGTATGTATTTTGTCATTCTCTTTCGACTTGGCTAATACTTACTGGCACAATTTGGTTGTTGTTGTGTAGTCGGTAGCTTATTGAAGAAGGCAAGAGTAAAGTCTAATCGCAATAGTTTGTTTTAAAGTAATCTGTGCACTTATCATATTCTTTCTTAACTATCTTAATTTATTACCTATTACTTGCATACAAATAAAAATAAGATTCTATGAACGATAATTACAGTTTAGAGTTAAGTACTTAGTCGTGCGGTATTACTCAGAATGTAAATAGTTAAAAATAAATTTAATGTGGGTATGTCGAGAATGTTACGGAGAATATTTCACTTTGTTTTTATATTTCTGCAGTATTTATTCAATGTGTGTATATAGTTATAATGGAATGTGCACACCAGCTACACAACAATATTTTATTGGTAAGTATTAGCAGGCACTGGTTTTTTAGGCAATTTTGACCGAAGATATCAATTGTCAGTAATTTGCTTACACTTAAAATATTTTATAATTTACAAACAATATACTTATTTATCTCCGTATCCCTTATTGAATTGAATAAGAGAAAAATAGAAAACAATTTTTTAATTGTGACGAAATAGATAAACTCGGTCATTCGCCTTTTTTTTCTTGTTATCTGTTTATTTTACTCACGTTCTTTATCCTCGTCGCCAATGTTATGTCTCTCTTTAACTCTCGGGTGGTTTAATAAAACACAGATAAATTTCTATTAGAGTGTCTGCGACACGCCCGCTCGTCTCGACTCCTGTCAACGTAGTGCCGAGCGGGGGGGTCGCAGTATCACATGTTTATTTAATAATTTTACAGTACATCACATACACCACTAATTTACATCAAATAAATTATCACATCTGTAATCTTCAAAAGGTTGCCTATAAAAGACCCAGATTTCGCTAGTTATGTTTAACCCTCATGTGATATGGCACAAATTGCTTAGTTCTTGAAGAAAACTCCTACTCACTACATTGTGGAAATCTTACAATCAACATAGTGCAAACAATGAAAATGATACAATGAGGTTGATTTTGATTTACAAGAATTTCAAGATGACTGACAGCACCTTTATTCATAGCAATTTCGGTTGACTACGAAACTTGGGATTCTATTTTTTTTTCTTGCTGCTCTCTATTTATTTATTTATTCTTCAACAAATTTACATTTGTGTTGAATAGTGGTTTAAATAATAAATGTAACACAAAAATTAAATAATTACCATAAAGCCAGGAAAAAACAAAACACTACAATCCACATTGGTCCCAACATTATTAGTCTTAATATTACTTAATTATAATAAGAAAGGAAATAATATAATTTCATATTAATTCAAAATCAATATCAATTCAATTCAAAGAAACATTATGTCAATAAAATTCATTTAAGATTGTAATATCATGATAGAATGTTGGATTACTTAGAGTCATTAAAATATAATCACATATTAGTTCAAACTACTATTAACTTTGAGAAACTCTTCTATGCTGTAATAACATTTCTTCAATAACAATGACTTTAATTTTCTCTTGAATTCATTTGGATTCATAGACTTTTTAAATTGTACAGGCAATTTATTGTACATATTTACTGACTGCAGTCTTGAGGCATGTTTATCGACATTCAGCTTAGGCTGTATGAAATTCCTTGTCGATGTTCCACACATTCGCACGAAGCGCTTTGCTACATCGTTTATTATGCGCACAGCCAAGGAGTGGAATTCCCTCCCTGCCTTCGTCAGTGTTCCCAAGTTCATAATGACCCCAATCTATTTAAGTCGCGAGTTAATAGGCTTCTTCTGGGTAAGCTCGTTCCATCGTCGACCTCATCTCTGTCCTTTGGACTAGATTGAGGTCAAGAATAGGCCCATTTAGTATAAAAAAAAAAAAATTAGGTAGATCCTTTCTTTGCATTTTTATTGTGATGTCTCAAAGTTATGGATATTTTTAATAAAATGACTAAGCAGGACCAGTATATAGTGGCATGGTATTGTGAGAATGTGCAGTTTCTTAAAATGATCTCTACAAGACTCCGTTTCTTTAATAATAAACATTTATTTCAGAATCACTTCCATACTTGTTAGTAACAATAAAAACTTATACACTAGTGTTAGTAAACATTTACTTATTAGCTGCGTGAGGCACGCCGATCCTGAGGAATGTCTACTTGACAAGCTAAGCAAGCTAGCTGGCTAGCTTTAATGCTAAGTATAGTTCTGAAGGCTCTTTTCTGCATAACAAAAGCAGCACTAAATTAATACTGTATTAGTAACTGTTGCCCCAGAACTTTATGCTATATCTAAGTAAAATAGTTCCTATTTTCTGGTTTAGAATGATAGGGGAAAAATTATTTTATATGTCTATAATAAATGAAAATATAAAAATGTTCTTGAACTTTTGATACCGACAGTACATTCAATATTTTCTCCAAATAGTATTTTATTTGAGAATCTTTGAAATATTGACATGGAATCGGGGAAAAATAAAGTGTCTAGTAATGCATTATGTGGATATCATTAGCAATGCAAGTATACCCAAAAGTAATATGCATTAATTTTTAATCAGTAAGTCAACAAACATAACATAATGCCAAGACTGAGGAATCTAATAGGATAAGGAGGGATCTAATAGGTAGTACACGCCCATTTTGTCAGTTATATTTAAATATCATCATTTGAATATTAGTTAGTTGAATTGTTGAAATAGCAACACCCTGGGACGATTCCCGACTCGAGTAAAGAGTTATTGGAATTTCTCAGTAGCAGCCACGGTGTCTGGATTTGTGCCCGGTTGATGGAAAAAGGCTTCCTTCTGTTAACATAACTGGCAAAATGTGGGTTTACTATTAGGTACACCTATGCCTTATTTTTTTGGGGTTTTCAGGTCTGACGTTATGTTTAAGTAGCAATATATATATCAATGTCTCAAACAAACAAAAGACACCTTGTACCCCATTCTGTGGTAATATGTATTTGGACTTTGAACTAGTTATAGCAAGCAGTTTGTAGATGACCTACATACATCAAAATACTAGTGTTTAATGCAAAATTCAGATTGCTTTGCCATTAAAAATGAGAGTACCCAAGTTTGTATAAGAAAATTGGATAAATGTGTGGTAGATATGGCATTGTTCTCATGTTAGTTAGTATATTTTTGGTAGGTGAACTACCTTTAAAATAAATAAATAATTATTCCCCAGCTGATGAGAGTATTTTAAATAAAATATTTTCAAGGATTTCTATTAGGTTACTGTAGAAACCCTAGAAATTGGTTACCTACCTAACTTTTTATTTTAATTTTTTCGTCAAACAAACAGACGTTATAAATTACGTAAATAAAAACAATAACTTACCTTTCTTCAACGCGGCGGCGACGGCGCAAAGGCCGGTCATGCCGGTGGAACCAAAGATCACAATTTTCATTTTCTGCAAACGGAAAACACAAGTAAGTAATTGTAGTACTAAACATTGAAGCAAGGCTATTAAACCGGTAAAACGAGTTTGTCTCGGTACTATACCATAAAATAAATCCCATTTTATCTTATTGGAATTACTTAGCAAACGTGAATTTTCACAGAAAAAACTTTAGTTTAGGTCAAAATATTACTAATATCTTGGATTAATATTGTGATATATGCACATTTTAGGCTAGTCTTATCCCATGCAATGTTTTTATCTCACAAATAATCAATTGGATAAATATCGGAAGAACTTACTGATAGGAACACTTGTGACAAAATAAGACTAAAGTAATGTATTTACAACGAAATTGACAACTCAACTGACATTAGACACAAGTGGCAAAAATATATAATGCCAGAAAATATTTTGGGGAGAGATAATTATATAGATAATTAAACAATTAACTACGTACCGGTTTGTAGCGTGATGTAAGTTTTAGCTAACGGAGTTGCAGTCAAAGACTACTATAGTAGTTGCAGTGATGAGTTGATGACACTAGGACTGTGACTTATAACTTTGCTGTGAATCAGTCAGTGACTGTGACATGACAGATAGTAACAGTACAGTACCTACCACAGTAACCGACTAATTTACAGAGACGAAGAACGTCATGGCATGTCTAACCTTATCAGTTAAGAAATGCTGCGATCTCTTTCACTTGCTAAAATTTAGACAAAGACAAAATATACTACGACATTTCCAGTGTTGTCAGTCTAAATGATATTAAATTTCATCGTGGTTTCATGTGATTATATCAGAGAGAGAGTGGAGTGGACTATGTACCTATCTGACTACTGTCACGTCTGTCAAATTCTGATACGTCATGGTGACAGTGTGTGTAAACCAAATTTTCCAAAATAGTAGATTTTAGGTTTAGATAAGAAGGGCTCTGTGATGAAATTGAGGAGTCATGCATAATTGCCGCATTTGAACGCAATCAAATGACTTGGGGTACAGGATGTAAAAAATAATTTTCATACTTAAGGTGGAAGCGTCAGGGTAGCCCGTGAAATTCATTTTTTTTACGTTTTTTGCAATTTGTAGGTCAGTGTCAGGTTGTATGTTGATGAAAAATGAGTCGCGCCAGTAAAACGTATATAGTTACAGAAATATTATCATTAACCACTAAAGAGACCCAATAATTTATTTCTGTGCTGGTGAAGGTCAGCGTATAAGGTCCGTACTCCGTGTAGGTATTCCGTATAATTGATTAATCCATGCAAACAAGACGTATAAAATAACTCTCGATATTCATAAACCTACCTAACCATATTACGGGTTATTCGTTAGAATGAGTTGCAAATAAATTGCCTTGTCATGCATGTAGGATGTTTTTATGCGTCCATTCAGTTATTTACAGTACCTTAAAAATGATTAGATATCCTGGGTTTAAGAAACGCTGCCGATAACGGTAAATTAGTTGCTAAAATATGGGATTCTTTATAAGAAAACTGGTACAGTCAACACCGAAAGTCGGGTAATATTTCAATGGATAAAAAAACTACTAAAATTCATCAGCCGACCACCTTATTGATAAGATTTCGCTAGTTATGTTTATTAACCATCGTGTGATAAGGCACAAATTCCTTAATTCTTGAAGAAAGCTCGGGTGTTAATTCCGCCTCGAATGCGTTACCAAAGTTTCCCCACTTATATCAAAATGTACTATTTCCCAAATTAATAATCTAAACTCCACTGGCCCTGCTGCACTACCTATTAACCAACCAAAAAATTACCATTATTCAGACAAAAATAATCTCTATTTTTTGTGCAGAATTTTTGTGGAAATGTTATTTTGTGTTTATTTAGATTAGGAAAAAATGCAAAAGTGTTCATGGACTTTTGTTGCTGACTGTACATACATTTCATATTTTAATCAAATAAAATATTATGATAGCCGTATCAAATTTTGCACATGCATCTAAAATACATCATCTGTGTATAGCGAAAAATAATATGCATAATAATTCCCAATAAGTTTTTACTTGAAATAAGGACAGCAACTTTTTAGTAACCGACTAATTTACAAAGACGAAGAAAGTTTTGGAGTTGATGGTTTGAGGTCCTTGCTTGTAGATCAGAAGGTATGTTGAAGATAAACTCCGTTTAAGAACGAATATTGAATGTATGTTTATTTACAAAAAGGGTCGTCTTTTATACAATTTTACTAATTAACAATAGCCAATAGAAACTTGTACATTAAATTTGAAACACTATTTACAAAATACAGATTATTCTATTCTATTCTATTCTATTCTATTCTAATAAAAATCCAATAAGAATCCAAGGATTTTTGACCAATCGCGTCACAGCACTGTTGTCGTGTTATTTCCACGAGAGGCGCTAGTGTGCTCACGGCGCGGCACGGCGCGGCGGCGCGGCGGGCGACTTTTCCCGCCATTTCGCCGCTCGCGACGAAAGCATAAAAATATATGTGCCATGTCGCGCGCGCGTTCGGCGTTAGTTCCTTTTTATATTATAGTACTCTGTGGGCGTTAGTGTATATATACAATGTACTCTGTGGCGTTAGTGTCGGGCAGGCCTCCGTCGAGTGAAGACTGAAGATGCAGTGATGAAGATCGAAGACACGTCGAACCGAAGCTAGAAGAGTGGCCTCACAGCTCCCGACACTCCTATTTCTTTACGGAATCGTCAAAACGTTGAAATAGTTCTTTTCAGAACTGCTTGCTTCGATGTTTCTTATCAGAACGTCAGAAACGTTATACCAAAGTTCTTATCAGAACTGCTTGCTTCAATGTTTCTTATCAGAGCGTCAAAACGTGGTAATGTGCTGTGACTGGTGGTGGCTACAAAGTCATAGCATGTATATGAAGTATAACTTAACAGTTAAGAAATCGTGCGATCTCTTTTACTTGCTGAGATTTAGACAAAAAAAAAATACTGTGACATTTCCAGTGTTGTCAGTCTAAAAGATTTTCAATTTTATCGTTATTGGCTTAGATTAAGGGGAATGCTCCAACCAGCCCGCGAAATTCAAAATTTCTTGGGTTTTTTGCAATTTGCAGGCCAGTGCTAGGTTGTATATTGATTAAAATATTAATCGCGGCTGTAAGACATAATATGTAGTTACAGAATTATAATCATCAAAATCATCAATAAAACGCTCTAAGTTCATAAAGCTGTAGGAATGACTTTTTCTTGTTCCTACGCCTTTATGAACTTGGAGGGTTGTATTGGTGATTTTGATGATTATAATTCTGTAACTACATACGTCTTACAGCCGCGAATAATATTTTAATCAACATACAACCTAGCACTGGCCTGCAAATTGCAAAAAACGCAAGAAATTTTGAATTTCGCGGGCTGGTTGGAGCATTCACCTTAAAGGTTATTGGTTTCATGCAATTTCATCAGCTTGTGAGAAATTTGACTATTGTCAAATTCTGTTATGTCATGGTGACATGTTGACATAGGTTAAGATAAGAAGGGCTTTGTTCACGCCGTGATGGCTCTCGGCCACCGTAGGCGCGGGCCTGTGGACGGCGAGTAATGGGCTAGCTCGCCGTCCGTCCGTCGTATGACGACGGGCAGGCCGTGTCGACGGCGCGTTCGTGTTCCACGCGCGCCGCAAAGAGATGTCAGCAAACGGGAGGGGCCCGCAAGGGCCGGTGCCTGCCAGGGCTGCGGGACTGTTCGAAAGAGATACCGCGGCCCTGGAACATAAAGGGCCAATGAAGGAACATGGGTGTTTTTTAGTCAGTAAGAGTCTGACACTCCCTTCCGCTCCGCCCAGAGCGGGAGGAGTCATTTGATGATTTCTCACCCCCCAAAAAAAAAAAAAAAAAAAAAAAAAAGGGCTTTGTTATGAAATTGATAACGCAAGCTCGATTGCCGTATTTTTACCGTATTCCTGTTTCATATGATTTTAGGGTACCGGCTATTTACAAAATAGTTTTCATACGAACGTACAGTCACGCCTTTTTTCCATTTGCCTATTTTATGGTGGACAAAGGTTCAGCAATATTCCATCCCCATCGCGTCTATGCAAACAACAATTAAGTATAAAAGTTCAACACTACTGTGCATATGTGAGTCTGGACATTCTTCATTACTATTATTTCACCCAAAAGAAAAGGCGTTTCGTCCCACCCCAGATCCGCCACTTCTACTAGCAATACTACCAAGGGTATTAGTAAGGATTATCCACTAGCTTCATGTGAATTCTGATCGAGGAGCAGTACCTCGATCACATGCATTATTGCAATAAAACAAATATTTGCGTATTCATATTTATCACTGAAATGTCGATTCCCGCGAATTATGTAAGCCAGATGAGTAAGCCGAATTGTGTGAAAAAGTATTATTTCATCCGTAATAGTATAGTGCACGTATAGTACTTTTGGCGCGTGTGTTCTTTCTTTTCTTTTTTCAGGGTTACTGGCTGTACCCGAGGGTAAACAACGGGTACGTTTACTAGGTAAACCTCCACTGTCCGTCCATCTGTCTGCGAGCTGTATCTCATGATCATGAGGTAAAAGGTAGACAGTTGAAATTTTCACAGAATGTGTATTTCTGTTGCCGCTATAACAACAATAATATTAAAATTAAAGGGGGCTCCCCTACAACCCCTACTATGATGGAACCCTTCATGCGCGAGACTCACTCGCACTTGGCCGGTATTTATAAACGTTGCCCCACACTCGGTATTTCGCCTATATCGTGGGTGCGTTTACAAACACATACACAAACAACCAGACTCGTAATAATAGGTATCGTGGTGGTAGGTGGGGTATCGTAGGTTGATTCCTAGTTCAGGTAGAATCCAATTACATATTGTAAAGCTATTGTTTTTAAGGCCATATTGTAAATATTTTTGTATTTCAATAAACAATTTCAATTATCTGTAGGCCATACAAATATTTGTTACATCCGTGCGGGGATCGAACCCGCGACACGCAGCGCAGCAGTCAATCGCTCAGCCTCTGCGCCAATCTTGCCGTCACCAGCATCACCTTCTTGTTTTTTCAGTACATTATTACAAATGTTACCAGCTTTAGACGGTCAAATGACTTTCACGAAGAGAACTACCACTAAAATTCAAAAGCGATTTTGAATGTTGTTTCGGTTTCTATTTTGAGATAAGATCTATTTCGTAATAGGTCGTATAGCTTCCAAAATAATTCGTGTAAATGTAAAATATTAAGCAAAACAGTCGGAGAAAATTGTTTTTTGTATTTTGCTGAGTGTACATTTCTATGTTTGTGAAGTCAACGAAACGAGTAGGTAGTTTTTAAAAGGTGGCAACACTTTTCAGTTGTGGTTGCGTTTAGTTATTCAATTTAAAACATTCATTTCTGTTAAACATTCACATTTACGATTGAATCATCAGCAAACCTTCAAAACTTTAAAAGTTGTATAGTTGATTAGTAAGTAAGTAGTTTTAATATTTTATAATTTAACTTAATTTTTTTTAAAATAATATGTCAAAATATGACCACGAGAACAAAACGTATATAACCTATATTCCTCACGCGTAAACAGATGTGGTTCTGTTTGAATTGTGATTTTAGAAGTAAAAACGTCTAATAATTATGGGAGACACAGAGGAATACTTTCCCCGTGGAGGCAAGAAGCCTACAACTACATACTTCAAGCAAAGTGCAAACGTAAGTACGGATAAATCGAAGTTGAATTTCGTGCTTGAAAAATACGTTGTTTAATTTTGATTTTTATAGTTTTTAGGCGCTGCTGAGAAGGGAGAAAAGAAAAAGAAGAAGCCGAAGAAGAAGTCTGAAGGGGACGATGGATATTTATCGGACGAGGGCACGAAAGAGATCGATCAATCATTTAAAAACTGTGCTTTTGGTTTGAGCTACAAGGTGTGTTATTTAAAATTAAAACATCATAAATATGTTTTATTAACATTAGAGTGTTGCTTGAAATACTCAATAAGTACAATAGTATTTAATTTTGTTGCGCAATTTTGAAGTAGATTCAATGAAATCCTTTCAGAGAAATTAACAGAGTAATAAATGAACACAGTATCTTCGGTCAGTGGGTAGCCTTAGGGGCGGATTTCTATACAGTACAAATAATCATGTGCTATTAAAGTATGTCTAACTCTCTAACAAATACTGTTTATTCATAAGATATTTAAAGGTTTTCATTCAAATAGCTTCAAAGTAAAATAAGTTTTATGGGCATTTTAATAATGTTTTCATTTTGTTTTTGAATATCCAACAACTTTTGATGGCTTAAATTTAAGTTATTTGTTTCTCCCCCTACTACTTTTGATTGCACAATAATATGCAAACATCAACCATGTAAACAAATATTAAATATGGTGCTACTAGCTGTTGTCTGCGACATCATTCACGTGGAAATCTTGATGAGTAGGTATGTGATAGAAGAAAAAGATAGGCTATGTCGTTCCCCAGGATATAGTCTAGCTCTTCGCCAAATTTCATTACAATTCGATCAGCTGCTTAGTCGTGCATGCTATTACAAAAAAAACTACTGCTGTTTCAAAAAACTTCAGTTCTGTCAATGCAAAAATATTTTTTTTAAGCATAATTTTTCTCAAACTATGCGTATAAGTTTTTAAACTGTCATGGTCACTAACCGCTACTACTCCGTTCACTATCACTATCCCGTTCCTAGTCTTAATGATAATTAACACTACGAAAAACGGAATATTCACCATGTTAATATCCCGTTTCTAGTGTTTTTCTAAAACTTTCCTAAATTTTTCAAAATTAAAATGTAATTCTTTATGCTTGCCTGTGTGGGGTAAGCAGAGAGGACCGAATGCATAGAGACTGCTTCTGAAATGTCATGTTCGCTTAAGAAATATTTTCAGTTAAAACAGCATAAATAAGTTTGTATTTAATAGATTTTTTGAGAAATACTATAAAATACAAACTTATTTTTACAGCTGATAAAATAAATACTGTACATGCATAAATATTCTTTCTGACCTCGAAAACCCTTCAGTGTGTGTCTCCAACACATACATGGCCTTTTTTTTAATATTGCGACCATATAAGTTAAATGGAGTTTACTCAACATACTTACACTCAAAAAAATGCATTTTTTTTTACAGACAGTAAAAGAAGGTTTATTGATACTGGGCAGAGTGAAGACTGTTCTGGAAACTAAGATAATAGTCAGCCTGCCCTGCAGACTGATAGGCTCCGTGATGGCTTGTCACATCAGTGAACCTTACAACAAGGAGCTCGAAGCTTATGTTAACGACAAGGTTAGTATTTGAAGTAGGCTACTATCTTGTTTATTTCAGCACAATTGTGTTGGCAGTAGTTGTTATAAAACAATGCTTTGTTTTACAAATACCCAAAGCAATGGCTACACAAACAACATCTTCCTGTCTTTGTCCCATAAGGGGACGGCGCAACACATTTTTTTCTTCCATTCTCCCCACTCAACCCGTGATTGTTGAGGTGGTATTTTTTACTACTTTTTTCATATCAGTCTATCACACAATCCATCGCTACTTATACACAATCGGCAAACTCCATTCGTCATCTTCCTAATTCGGCATAATTCGAGTAAGGCCGAGCTGCTTTTTACCCGACTGCCAAGGAAGGGTTATGTTTTTACCGAACGTATATCTATAAGATGTAACATAATAAACGCAAGACTTCTCGTGTAGTGTCTTAGACCATGAAATCAAACAACTTATAATGTTCTTCGTGTTCTTGAAATTCGGAAAAAAATGGACTTTCTATAGGAATTTACGCGAGCAGTTGATCTACATGTATGGTAAAACTAAAAAAAAATGTATTTTCAAAAGTTGTTCAGTTACATGGTGTGAGTCACCACACGAGAGGTCGTGCGTTTATCATGCTATAACTTGTATAATTATATGTTCGATTTTGTCGTCCAGCCGTACCACAGCCACATGTGCAACACTCTTAACTAAATGTTGCGTGAAGATGACATAATAAGCTAATAAAGTTCCCACTGCTGGCTCAAAGGCCTCCTCTCTATTGGAGGGAGAAGCCTGTAATCCATCACCCAAAATGCGGTGCTCCTGCCGAAAAATGAATAGCAATTGCACTCTAGAGAGTTACTTAGGCGCTTTGCCTATACGCCCGCCTGTTCGAGATGCGGGACGAAAGTCGCTCCCCTTGATTATGTCCACTAACTTATATAGAGGTGTTCGCACTGGCTTGAATTGTCGCGCGACTTCTTTATCATTAGATGACCTTGACCTAGATAGAATAGCACATAGGATATTTTCTGTGCGGGAGTCCAAGTAGTATGTTCACGAAAGATAATTTTAGATCTCCGGGCGTGCGAAGCGGCGGGTATAAGCTAGTTATTAATTTAAATATTCCTGCTGTATTATATAACATAAGATTACGCCTGTAATCTCCGAAGGGTTAGGCAGAGGTGTTCACAATTGTACACCCACACTTCGCCAGAATGTATTAAGCCCCATGTATTAGGGGCCGAGCCTATGGCCATCAACCGGGCACAAATCCAGACTCCGTAGTTGCTACTGAGAAATTCCTTATGAAAGAACCCAATAACACTTTTCCCGACCCGGGAATCGAATCCAGGACCTCGTCAGGTTGCTCAGCAGCGCTTGCTACCACTCGACCAACGAGGCTGCTGTATTAATATCTTCAAAATCTTGCTATTTCAGACAGACAGGGTGTTAGAGCTGAATCAGATGTTCCGGCCTGGCCAGTACATCGCTGTCAAGGTGCTGGAGGTCAAGGGGCTCAGTCTCATGCTGTCCGTGATGCCGCAGCATGTCAACGGGCAGATGTTACTCAAGGATTTACAGAAAGGTATTTATTTGTCTTAACATTTTAGTAGATGATCAAAAATCAAAATCAAAGCACTTATTTCAAGTAGGCCAGTTACAGGCACTTTTGATTTGTCGAAACAAATACAACAATTAAATGTAGCCACAGTCCCAGTCACAAGGTATAATAACTGTGAAAGTACTGTAGTTGCCCATTCCAAAGCGTAGATTTCTATGGAGAAGAATGGGCAAGATACTCCATGAACACACTTTTAACTCAAAATATTGTTACAAAACCTTGGTTACATCATTCCTTTTGAGAAGTTGCATTATGTACGATGTAGCAAGATGTGCACTTTAAAAGTGTCCATAGTAAAGACCGAATCCGAGGCGAATCCGTTACGATGCTTATAAGTCTGCATTGCAGTAAAGACTTACATAGAAAGAACCCAAATGGTTTAGGTTGAGGCCATGCTGATCCTGGGTAAATCAGAAAAGGGAGAAAGGTAGCAAGGGACAGGACGTGGTGGTACCCTGTAACTGTAGGGATCGGATAGGCAGTCACTCCATGTAAAATACTGGTATTTAGATGCATCCGTCTGGACTGCAAGTCAACCCCAGCATAGTTAGGAAAAGGCTACGCCTAGGATGATGTATTTATCCTCTTAATACTGTATTCTCCTTGGGAGCCATCCATAAATTACGTCACACGACTTTCATGATTTATTGACCCCCCCCCCGTCCTTGTCACAGCTGGTCACATTTGTGAGACTGCCCCCTCCCTAGTGGGACGTCACATATTTTGCAAATTTTACATGATCATACAGATGAAGTTGGAAATATTTTTAAGTTTTTAGTTAATAGTTCAAAGGACATGGCCAATTTCTGTATGGGCGTTTGCATAGTTATCAAATTTAATGTACAACGATAATTTTTGGTGTTTCATATTCGTGAATATTGCCGTATTAAATTGCAAAAAATAAAAAGCTCAAAGAACTTCTCATTACAAATAACTAGACGTAAACAGTTTCATGTTACCTTCTATCAGATTGCTGGCAAAGCATATGATATAATGATTTTGCTATTAAAAACCTCAAGGCGTTTTAAAATAACGAAGTGCTGTGAATTATTAGGCATTTCAACAAGATCCAAAATCCTTATTTCAGGTGGTCATTCTACCTGAACTAAGGTTTTTTAACCATAATATATTGATTAACATTTACTGAACTGAGAAAGTCTGATAGAAAACTGAGACAAAGTATATGTTATTATTGTCACATTTATTGAGACTCCGAAAGTGACGTTTTTCTTCAACAGTTTAACTACTAATTAACAAGGGAAATACGAAATAAAACAAAAGATTATAAATAATTACTCATTTCTTGGTAAAAATAAGTAAAAATATTTTTTTCCGTAGAGATAAGCAGGAGTCAAAAATATTAGAAGATAATCGCAAAAAAAACAAACAGTTCGTACGCAACGGAGGATCTGTGCAATCGCAGTACCGCCATTTTGACATAAACAATGACATTGTAAAACGCGTTCCGTTTTATGGTACGGTTACGTTATTACTATAATTGTGTGAAATAAATATATCTTACGTATCAACACTTCAAAATATAATTTAATTACATGTAAGAAATACCAATGAAAACAGTTTTGTTTAAATCAAAATCGTTTCAGGTAAGAGCATTTGTCGTTCATTTCACATACATATCTACAAGTAGTATGCGTGGTGTAGAACGTGTTCGTCTACGAACGGTCCATAGTGGCGAAAGTTGACAAATGAGACTTTGAATTCAACTTGCATTACTTATTATATTGTAATCAATACTGATAAGTGCAGAGAGGTTAAAAACTACGCAACAATTCACTCTGTTTTTCTTAATATAATATATTTACTATGTAAGTGTATATGGAATGTACTTTTTTGGCCATGTCCTTTCGTGTTTTAACACTTACATACTCGTATGTTACACTAGTTCTCCGCCCGCGGCTTCGCCCGCGTCGAGTTCGGATATATCGCGTTTCCAAGAGAACTCTTCAAAAGTCCGGGATAAAAACTATCCTATGTTCTTTCTCAAGGTCAACTCTATCTCTGTACCAAATTTCATTAAAATCAGTTCAGTGGTTTAGACGTGAAAGCGTAACAGACAGACAGACAGAGTTACTTTCGCATTTATAATATTAGTAGGGAGTAGGGAAGTAGGGATAGTAGGGATTTTGAAATGTGACGTCACAAAATTTAAGAGCCCTCTCACCCCTTATCACACAATGTCACACTTCGCCGACCCCCTCCCTTAACGTGTGACGTTATTTATGGATGGTTCCTTAACTTCCTTATACCTAATGTATAAGTTCGTCCATAATGTTCTTCCTTTTGTCCGAGTCCCAATTAATCTAGAGGAAAGATGTAGCATGTCTCCTTCCAACCATAAAAGCTGAAATTGCATACAACTTGCCCTATGTCCCATGGGAACAGGCAGAATCTTAAGAACAGAATCAGACATTAATATACAAATATTGTGTTCTAGGCTATCTCGTACAAGCGGCCGTGTCGTCAGTGGAAGACCATGGCTATGTGATGGACATTGGGGTGGCTGACACCACGGCTTTCCTTCCCAAGACCAACACGAACCCGGAGTTGGAACTAGGTAAGTTTAAATTCAATGTATTACATGCAATTAAAAGATTTGCAGGCACTCTTTAATGGTCATGGAGTTGGTCAGTTAGGCAGAAAAAGAAGAAACTAGTTGCCCATTCCAAAACGCCCCATTGCTAACGCTGAGCATGAGGTCCTGGGTTCAATTGCCAGGTCGGGCAAAGTGATATTGGATTTTTCGGCCCCGGAGTTTTAATTTGTGCCCAGTTGGTGGCAATTAAAATAGGCTCGCCCCTTTTACATGAGACTATAACATGTATTTTATTTGTAAATATGTATTTCCAATGTAAATCGGCTGTCATGTTGCACCTACTATGTTTTTCTCCTAAGGTAGACTGCTAGAAAATACCTAAGGTATTAAGTCCGCTCTGGTAGAGGGATCTTATGCATACAATTTTAGTAAATAACCGGCGCAATGTGGGTGTACTATTAGGTACACTTCTGCCTAATTCTTCGGGGAGTACAGGCGTGAGGATATTATGTATATAAGGTTATTATAAATTTAATAAGTTTTATTAATGCTTGGAAATTCACAAAAATTAAAATTAAGCGGAGACACGGCTCCAGAACAAGCAGTATGTTTCACCTTAATCATGTTGTATGATGTGCAGATGTGGGCATGGTGTGCTGGTGCAGCATCAAGTCGTCTCCGGGTCCTGGCGGCGGCGTGGTGACGCTGTCCAATGAGCTGGTGGCGCTGCAAAACTCCTGGATGCGGCACAAGACCAGCGGCCCCATGCTCCCGGGTTCCAACTTAGACTTCCTTGTTGATACGGTATATTGCATTATTTATTTAATAAATATTCTACACAAAACACAAACAGGACAACCATATTTTTATGGGGTATTTTTTTTTATTGGGACAAGCCCGCCACTCCATTCCCAAACCACTGTAGCTCTTGAAGGCCTGAATCAACAGTGGCGACCAGAAAAGCGCCGAGACAATGAAGCTCGACGTAGTCCCAGAGAAACAATTTAACTGTCTTGGATTGCCGCAACGAAATTAATCAGAAAAGAAAAACACAATTTCCACTACCCTCCATATTATGGGGTATGATGAACAGGGTCTAAAGTTCCTCAATACTCCAAAGAAAAGGGAGGATCCTCCGACCAGAGGGGAGTAGTGTGGTGGGGTACTGCCCGACAGTTGCTGTCGGGTTTTCCTATATAGTCTTCAGTCGCAAATAACTTTAACATCCCGATTTGAGTGTTTGACGTTAGTTCTGCCTTTGTGGTATAGATGGCGCTGTAGTACTTTTTGGACTATGTTTATTGCTTTAGTACTTTTTCTATTATGCTGCTGTAGAACTATCCCTACAAGGTGGTAGGGACACCGACGCGAAAACGGTTACCACGTATCCAGTACATCATTCTGAGCCGGGGGGCCATACAGAAATTTTTCATCGGTTGTTAAAAAACAAGTGCAAGTTGGACTCGCGCACGAAGGGTTCCGTACCATTATCTATAAAAACGGCAAAAAAATTATGTCTGTTGTACGAGAGCCCCACTTAAATATTTTTTTATTCTGTTTTTTAGTTATTGTTGTTATAGCGGCAACAGAAATACATCATCTGTGAAAATTTCAACTGTCTAACTATCACAGTTCATGAGATACAGCCTGGTGACCGACGGACGGACAGAAGCTGAATCTTAGTAATAGGGTCCCGTTTTACCCTATGGGTACGGAACCCTAAAAACAACTGTTTCCTACAAAAGTGCAATACCTACACGGATAAACTGTATGGAATAGCTGATTTGATTGTGGTGACCGTTTTCGCGTCGGTGTCCCTTCCACACCGTATTGCTGTAGTACTTTTAGTACTGTCCGCCACATAATATCTTGGGACAACCAACACACCGCCTTCTGATCCCAAACTAGGCAGAGCCTGTACTTTGGCAACCAGACAACTGATAAACATACTTATATATTTCTAAATATATACATATTATAGATAAATTACACACCCAGATACAAAACAAATAATCGTACTCATCGCACAAAGATTTGCCCTGTGTGGGAATCGAACCCACGACCTCTGTCCTAGCAGTCAGGGTCACTAACCACTAGACCAACAGGCCTATCACACACACCACCTATCATACTTTTTGAACGATGCAAAATATAATGGAGGTCACTTTCTTGCAGCCACTGGAGAACGGTATCGAGGGCCACGTGTTCGGCGACTGCGCGGCGTACGTGCAGCGACAGCACGCGGACACCGTGCGCGGGAAGAAGCCGGCGCTCGGACAGAAGGTAACTACCGCAGCGCTACACTGTAGTAACCGCTGGCGACGTGGAATCGGGTTGGGCCGATCATGTATCATTGACGGGTTGTTGAACCGAAACGATTGACGTTATTTTCGTGGATTCTTTTATTACATGGGCATACCTCTTTGTGACCTTATCACTCCATATTTACCTTATCGGACAGACGGTATTACATCGCGAACAATCTATTAACTCAGTCAGCCTATCTCAGTCCACTGCTGGACATAGGGCGCTCCTAAGCTGCGCATCAGCATCAATGATAGTTCAAGTAAAGATGAAACTGATTTTCTGTCGACAACTACCGAAAGTGTTTCTCGTCGTTTTTTGATGAGTAATTGACCGTAAAGAAATATAAACTACTATCTATACGAAAAAAGTAGAAGAGAATTACGATGTAGTTGAATAGAATACTAGAACGTTACAATGCAACAAATTCATTTATTTTTCTTAATTGGAATGTTTTATATTTTTGTAAAAATTGGCCATCAAATTATTTCGTTTTCTACATTGTGAATTATGTATTTTTCTGACGAATAAATTGAGAAGATAAAATGGGAGTGATACTCGGAATACAAAATGTTTCTTTCTCTTGTAGATTCGTGCGCGCCTCCTATACGTGATGCCGACGAGGAACACGCCGTTCCTGACAATGAAGAACATCTTCGACTCCACATTCCCTGACCTTGGCGCGGAGCAGCTGCTGAAGGATGGCCAGATCATCGAAGAGGCACAGGTATGTGACTGATTCATTTCTGCTGTCAAAGAGTGGATGTCAAAACTGGTTCTATCTGTCATTGCGATATTTTTTTTTGTTCTGGACCATACCTGGGAACCTTCTATTTATGGAGGTATTGGAGGTCAAAGTTCCAACTTTGCACACTTTTTTATTAAATACCTACAACTTTTCAACGTTATAACTTTAAAATCTCCATGGCTCCTGTACTATTCAATGAATCTATCAGCACAATGTTTTGAGTGCATTACATTGAGTTCTACCGTAAAACGTGATTTTTCACCCAAAAAAAAAAAGTAATTTTCCAGCAATAATTTTTGCACAGACTTGACAGAATGTGTGGTCGACAACTTCGTGAAGTTTCCGTTTACACCTTGTATATCACTATTAAATTGTACTTCTTAGTCATCTGCATCTTCCTACCCTTGTCCCGCGTTACTTGGGGTCGCGCAACACGTTTTGTTCTTCCATTCTCCCCTGTCAGCCGTCACGTTATCATTTATGCCCGCTTCATAGTATTATACAGTGATCTAATGCAGCGCTGGATTGAAACTGGAATAATCTTAACCGTCACTGGAATGCATTGGATCCAATAGGAGCTCCAGTCCAGTAAATATTGGCGAAAATATTGGTAAATATTGGCAGTAAAATATTAGTATTGGCGGTCTACTTTTCAATCCTGCGCAACCATTCCAGGGCAACTGGAATAGTGTAGACGGCCAATCCAGTGAGTGAGTGTGAGAGTTAAACGTTGAACAGTGAACATGCATTGTTTTTTGTTGATGTGAAACATCGCCTAGGCAGTAGAAAGGACTCATATGCCGTGATGGCAGATGGCATGACGCTGTCATGGCGTGATGCTCATTTATGCCACGTAAAATCAACCTTTTCCCATTAGAATAGAGTTTGTTTTGGAACCATTGTTGATCTACATAATCCGTTTTCGAAAGTTCCTCGCTACTCAATTAGTGATGTAGTTAGATAAAGATAAAAGAAAATACTTAAATGTAATATTTATTCTTTATTTTACTCCATATTTCTGTAATGATTTTGTAAAATAATATTAAATAATTATAGTTCCTTCCACAAGCGACGGATGGCGGTAGTGGGCGCACGAATTTAATACATCCGTTTTAGCTATTATTTCTAGTTGAATATAGGTGATTAAGTTTGTTTATGTTTTATAATTACTAAATTGTTATTATTTAAATTAAACCATTTATTTACTATTAATATTAAGCATTAATGTATTTTAGTTGATCGATACTGTGTACTTTGCTCTGATTGGTCCAATAGCATGCTGAATGTTGACCTACTGTTAGAGTGGGGAACATTCGGCTTGTGGTTGACATATTTGGACAGAGCAGTCGTTCTTGAGGCGTTGAACAGTAATCATACCTTGTGAATCCGTAGTTCTGTTGTGTTATTTTTGGTTAGATATTAGATATTAGTGATTGTTACATAATTTATTAAACATATTACTTTTGAATACTTGAGTATTAGATTTTAAACATATTACTTTTGAATACTTGAGTATTAGATTTCATCACATTTCAGAAGTGGGATTTGCCTACTAAAAGTGTTAATTGAGTGATTCCAGGGCCGCGGTATCTCTTTCGAACAGTCCCGCAGCCCTGGCAGGCATCGGCCCTTGTGGGCCCCTCATGATTGCTGACATCTCTTTGAGGCGCGCGTGGAACACGAACGCGCCGTCGAAGGTCATGTGTGCCTAAAGTGAAGCTAAGTGTGTTTATGAATTTAGCCAAGTGTGCTAATGAATTTAAGCTAAGTGTGCTTATGAATTTAGCCAAGTGAGCTAATGAATTTAAGCCAAGTGTGCTTATGAATTTAGCCAAGTGTGCTAATGAATTTAAGCTAAGTGTGCTTATGAATTTAGCCAAGTGAGCTAATGAATTTAAGCCAAGTGTGCTTATGAATTTAGCCAAGTGTGCTAATGAATTTAAGCCAAGTGTGCTTATGAATTTAGCCAAGTGTGCTATGAATTGTTGGCCAGGTGTGCCAAGTGAAAATATAGTGAACATCAAGCGTGTAAGTAGAGCATGAATTTAAATTTTAACGAAAATAAGATTTGATTTAAATAAAATAGTATCAGGCCATGTGTGCTTTGAAATGCAAGATAAATAGATATGTAGAAAACATTTGAATTTTTTCCATGGGGGTTGTTTATTCTGATAAAATATTCTGTAATATCCCGAAGTTTAAGGAAATGTAGAAATAGTATAGAATGAGCTTAAAGATTTTTTTTATTTTTTTTTTGCTGAATAATGAGACCACGTTCTTGTTAGGTTATTATTACAAAAGTGAAAGTTTATAGTAAACATTTTTAAACATTTGTGTTATGTTATTTCCGAGGTTATGGATTCCGATCGAGGCAATACTTCAGACAAAGAGCCGCTAGTTCAGCCAAGCAGAGTATTACGAGGAAAAGTGGTAACTTCTGTATCGAACAATGGAGACAAAAGGACGAAACGTGCAAACAATTGATCAAGAAGGAAACGCAGGAGGTCTGATTCGACCTCCTCGTCTTCAAGCTCATCAACGGATACTCTGACTACATCACCAGAACGCAAACAGCAGAAAAGGACGTCAGGTTTGACAAAAAGAGAGGTACTGAGTCGTTTGGTTGTTTTTCAACAAAGAACTCGTAAACGATCTTGTAGCTTAAACAATATTAATTTGAATAATGTAATTCCGGAGTTCGACCCTTCTAGTAAATCTCAGGGTATTGAAAGCTGGTTTAGGAAGGTTTAATGAATGTGCTGTTATATATGGATGGGACGAGAAGCAGACCATACATTTTGCTTTACATAAACTTTCTGTGCTTGCCAAAAAAAATGGTTTGAAGCCCTACCGAGTGTAGTTTTTAATTGGACGGATTGGCAAGCCAAACTTAAAAGAGCTTTTCCGAGTGAGCAAAATTATGGTCGGCTTCTGGAAGAAATGTTAGCTCGTACGACTCGTAATAATGAAAACTTAACTGAATATTTTTATGACAAATTAATGCTTCTACACAGATGTGACATAAGTGGCAAAAGAGCCGTTGATTGCATAACTCACGGTATTTATGATAAATCTATTAGAAATGGAGCCCAAGCTTTAAATTGTCGTGAGCCGGAAGACTTATTGCATTTTCTCGGTTCCCAGCGTATTCAACTCAATTCATTTCTTTATTGCATATCACATGTGTTTTACAAGATCTTAAAAATAATAATTAATTTCACATGGAGGTTGTCGGGCACAACAATTTATACAATATTGATAGAAGCATTTGAAATATAAGTTTTAAAACTGTCATGGTCACTGACTGTCATATCGGGAACTCAAAACAAACAATGGACAGGGTAAATATCCCGTTTCTAGTGTTGATTAATTATATCATTTAAAATAATCAACATTAATTAAAATTCATAAATGCATTTAAATAAATAAATAATTTCACAGGATAAAATAAAAAGATAGAATAGAGAAATAAAAAGTCAATAAAATAAAATTATAGTCCAATACATCATGTCATTAATTAATAGGCAAAATACAATCATGAGAAAATAATAATCAAATACAAAATGTCAATAAAATAAAAAAAATCAATAAACAAGTCGGTGGTAAAAGTCAGTCCATTTTTATGAATTTAAAATTATTGATTTTAGAATTATGGAGTACCACAAGGTAGTGTACTCGGGCCGCCCCTATTTATTGTTTATATTAACTTTCCGACAGCATCATCATATCCTATGACAATGTTTGTAGATGACAGCACTTTTCTTTTTAATAGTGACGAGATAAGCACATTAGAGGCTGAGATTAATTCTATCTTACTATCAGTTGTGAATTGGCTGCAAAATAATAATTTGGTTATAAATCTTGATAAAACAGTATTAAAGAAATTTCATCAAAGGATAAATTACAACCTGGACTTAAATATTAAATACAAGGACAAAATTATTAATGAAGCAAATGTGACTAAATTCCTTGGACTAAACGTAGAAAACACTTTAAAATGGAATTCACATATTGACAAAGTATGCAGTAAGCTAAACCAATATTCCTATGCTTTGCACATGTTAAGTAAAACGGCAAATCGAGTAACAGTCCTAACGGCGTATCATGGTCTAGCTAATTGATAAGACGTATTACTCTATCGAAGAATTTTTAAATGACAAAATATGACATTACTAGCCTTTTATTATATTTGAACATTGACATTCATGTCAAAATAAATTATTATTGATGAATTATTGATAATAGGTACATTTAATTGACATTATTTACAAAATTATAAAATATGACATTACGAGCCTTCTAGATAATTTACCATTGACATACTTGTAGAAATAAATTCTAATTGATTAATTATTTATTAATAGTACACATTCACATTATTTATTCGAACTCGACTTTGTGTTACAGATTCAGACATATTACTAAAAAACTAATATTTGTACACCAATTATTTTGACATAGAGCTCGACTAAAACGTTTACATAATACCTTTATTATAATACCTGTGTTCTTCACAAATAGATTGATTTGATTTGCTTTAAAGAATTATACCATACTTAAACCAAGCGTAGTAAGTGGATAGGAGAGTTTTTATATCTGTTGATTTTTTAAGCTCGCGTAGTGCGTACATAGATGGCTTTGATTTAATTTTTGTATGTGTGCTTTCCACGTTATATGAATATCTGGGTCCAGACCTAATAAGGTAAACGTATCTACACATTCCATTTTTGATAAGGCCTAAATTGCATAATTTTGGTTTTTATGAAGTTTATTTCTAGGTAATGATGTAATGTCTTTCGTCCAATTTTGAACAGTAATCATGATATTGTTTAAAGTGTCGCGTGACAAGTAAAAAGAGTCCTGTCCTGTATTTTCAGCATCAATATCATACGATAGCACAATAATTTGTTTTAATTGTCGTAGTAAAGGACACCCTTACTTAAGTGCACTAAAACCCTTGTAAAGTGTCACAGGGTAGGGCATTATAACAAAAATTGTAAACATACACCGTTGACCGTATTAGACCCTGGATAAATGTGCATTCCCTGTACCATAAAATTTCATCAAGTGATTTTAGTAGTTCATCTTCTAGTGGTGGAAGTAACAATGATAACAATAAATCATGCCCCAGCGAATCTGAGATCAATGAATAGCCGAATGTAATGATTTCTTGTAACATGTTGATTAATTTAACTATCATCAGAATTGTAAAAACGTGCGTCAGGAGATCGCACGATGTCGGATGGCCGAATGTAATGATTTTGTAAAATAATATTAAATAATTATAGTTCCTTCCACAAGCGACGGATGGCGGTAGTGGGCGCACGAATTTAATACATCCGTTTTAGCTATTATTTCTAGTTGAATATAGGTGATTAAGTTTGTTTATGTTTTATAATTACTAAATTGTTATTATTTAAATTAAACCATTTATTTACTATTAATATTAAGCATTAATGTATTTTAGTTGATCGATACTGTGTACTTTGCTCTGATTGGTCCAATAGCATGCTGAATGTTGACCTACTGTTAGAGTGGGGAACATTCGGCTTGTGGTTGACATTTTTGGACAGAGCAGTCGTTCTTGAGGCGTTGAACAGTAATCATACCTTGTGAATCCGTAGTTCTGTTGTGTTATTTTTGGTTAGATATTAGATATTAGTGATTGTTACATAATTTATTAAACATATTACTTTTGAATACTTGAGTATTAGATTTTAAACATATTACTTTTGAATACTTGAGTATTAGATTTCATCACATTTCCATATAGCTTTTTTTATTAATTATGAATTCTAATATTAACATAGATGTTTCACATCTGCCGGGCGTCCCATGAAGGTAATTTTTAAATGATTTCGCATTGTTGTGTTTACTTAATTCCCAAAAATTACTGGAATAATGTGACAATATGATCCAGTTCAGCACTGGGGTGGGTTAACTCGCTGAATTACTGGACTGGAATAATGTGACCCAGGTATTACTCCTTTATCCTTCATATTGTTCCTCACACAATCTGTCCATATCTTCTTGGGCCACCCTCTCCTGATATTTATCACAGAAAACCACACACTCACCATTTTACCAATCTTATGAAAATGAAATGAGGTTTTACATTTTTGTAACAGAAATAATTCTAGTGGAAAATGAAATAAAACCGATTTTATAAAATCATTTATTGTTCTTATGAATACATCGAACAGAAATGTAGTCTTGTGAAGGAAAAAAGAAACTGTGGAGCGGTTAAAAAAATACTGGTTTATGTAAAATTATTTATTTTTTCTGAAATGTTGTTACATTTCATATACAAAATAGTAAAAACGTATAAAACTAATATGTAGTACACATACATTTACTACAAGTAAAGTAAGATAATATTTATTTGAAAAAAAAACCCAGTTTTTGTAAAAATCATATAATTGTTCTGATTAAAAAGATACAAGTAGTAAAATGTCATTTATCATATCGAAGGACACAAACTTAGTCCAGTAAATGAAAAAAAAAATAGTTTAAAAAAATAGTAAATCTTAATCTTACAAATCTAATACGTTGAAGTGCATAAAATCTTATATCTATAACATTGCCATGGTTCTTGGCCGCTCTCCTTGTTCTTGTCCTTCCTTACTTATTTTATTTCTGAATATGAATCACTGTCAAAATTATGAATTGGCTTCTCTTTCTTCACTAAACTATCAGAACGGAAAAGAACTTTGGCAGCATTTGTACTTAACGGGAAAGAGTACTAACTAAACGTTTGTCTGGAAGACTTAAAATCTAACAATTAAAACATACATTAATATTCCAAAACTATATCAAGAGGTCCTTGAAGAATTTTGGTTTCACCTCAAGTTTGAAGCTTAGGATGAAACCGAAATTGGTCTGTGGGTTTAAAACCTCTGGCATTACAAAGTGTAAAAACTGTAAAATGCGTGCTATGACACCAATAAGCAAAATAGTTTTTATTAAGCTATTGGACATGATTAACATTAAGAAGTTTAAGTACTATAGGAAAGGTTGAGGTAGTACATGTTGCCATCAAAATGATTTGGAAATCATTACTCCCAACATCTTTAACACTCCTTGGATGACGGAGTTGAAGACACTCTCTGGTTCTCGTCTCTATACAAATGACTATTGCTTTCACTGCATTTCGTATTTCTACAATGCCAACTTTTCGGTAGTTTTAAATGTGAATCTTATACATTTTTGCGATTTCCGTCATCGTGTTCACTGATGGATAGTTACTGTGTCTAGGCCTTCAGGAGATCTATCATATCTTTCTCATCACCAGTTCCCTTCTCCTGCAACTGCTCTTTATGTTGTCTGTAGAAACCCTCACCTCAACTTCCTTGACATTACTTTGTAGCGTTTTCACCTCCATTGTTCTGAAACTTTAAATCGATGGGACTTTTGACGATCGCTTCATCTTTTCAATGGTTGTTCAAACCACTGTTGTTACAAGGTGTAGTGCTCGTAATAGCCAGCCGTTTTTAGAGAAATCTTTGCTCCTCAATCCCGGTCTGAACGAGACCTCTGCCAGAAGCGAGGCCACCGGGAAAAGTTTGCGTTGGTGGCAGTGTCATTTGGAAGGTCAGTTTCCTCGTCTGATAATTCTATCGTTGCAGTGTGGTCACTGCTGGCCGATGGTCTGGGGGAGTATAGTTCTGCGGTGGATATAGTGCTACCTGATACTCCTTCCGCATTCAAAGCCCTTCTTTTAAGCAATGCCTTAATATTCTTCTCAATATTGTATTTCTTTTGGGCCATAACTTCAGTCATTCTTTGAAGTTTCGCTTCAATTTCTTTTTTCGTTTCCTCTTCGTGTTGCCGCAGAGCTTCAATGTCCTTGTCAAATTCTGCCTCACTTTTTGCCAACGAGTTTTGCAATGCTTCCATATTCTTCTCAATATTCTCCTTCTTTACAGCCTTAATTTCATTCATTCTTTGAATTTCTGCTTGAATTTCATTTGTCTTGTCAGCCTCCTGTTGTCGCATAGTTTCAAGGCACTTTTTGAATTCTTCATCGTTCTTCGCTAGCATGGCTTGCATTGCCTCAATATTCTTTTCCATGTTGAGTTTATTTTGGGTCTTTATTTCGTTCATGTTTTGAATTTTTGCTTCAATTACACTTTTTTCCTCGGCCTCACGTCGTTGCACGGATCTAATACTCTTTTCAAATTCGGCTTCGTTTGCAGCTAATTGTGTTTGCAATGCCTTAATATTCTTCTCAGTACTATCTTTCGTGGAAGCTTCATTAAATTTCAAAATTTTGAGTTGTTCTTCAAAATCCCTAGTTTTCTCAGCTTTATGTTGTTCCATTGCCGCAATATTTCTCTCGATATTAGTTTTTGCCTGGGCTGCAATTTCTTCAAGTTTTTGAATTTCGGCTTCAATTTCACTTTTCTTCTTAGCTTCATATAGTTGCATAGATTCAATATTTTTCTCCAATTCCTTTTTTCGAATAGCTAAGGCTTTTTGCATTTCCTCAATGTTGTGTTTTATCTCGTCCCTCTGTTGTTGCAAAGCTTTTATATTTTTTTCAATATTATCCTGCATTTCAGATCCACTTTCTTTCATGTTTTTAATTTGTGCTTCAAATTGAAGCTTTTTACCGGCCTCATATTTTTGCATTTCCTCAATATTTTTTTCGAACTCGGTTTTGTTAATAGCTAACTGGTATTGCAATGTTTCAACAATCTTCTCAATGTTAGCTTTCTTCTGAGCTTCAACTTCTTTCATGGTTTGAATTGCAGCTTCAACTTCATTTTTCTTCTCAGTTTCGAATTGTTGTATCGACTCAATATTCTTTTCAAACTCAGCTTTATTGATAGCAAACGCGTTTTCTATGGCTGCTATATTCTTCGCAATATCATATTTCTTTTGCGCCTCAATTTCTTTATTTTTTTTAATTTCAGCTTCTATTTGTGTTCTCTTTTCAGCTTCATATTGTTCCATAGATTTAACATTCCTCTCTAATTGAGCCGTATTCACTGCTACAGAGTTTGGCATTGCCTCTACATAGTTCTCTATTTGATCTTGATTCATCACTAAGATGTTTTGTAATGCGTCAATATTTTTCTTGATATTTTCTTTCATCTGAACCTCAGTTTCTTTCATTCCTTGAATTTCAGCTTCGATTTCTTTTTTTTTCTCAGTCTCGTATTGTTGCATTGCCTGAATGTTTTTCTCGAATTCGAGTTTATTCATAGCTAACGTATGTTGTAATGCTTCAATATTATTCTCAATAGTGTTTTTCATCTGAGCCTCAACATTTTTCATGTTTTGAATTTCAGCGTCAACTTCACTTTTTTTATGATCTTCAGTTTGTTTCATGCGTTTAAAGTTCTCTTCCATTTCCTTTTTAATCTCGGTTAACATTTTTGTCAAAGCTTTAATGTTATCATCCATACTTTTTTTCTTTCTATTCTGATATAGGTTCATCTTTTCAATTACTTTTTCAATTTTAGTTAGTTTCTCGACTTTGGTTTCTTCCATCGTTTGAATGTTTTTCTTAAAGTCTTTCTTATTAGTTTCCAAAGTTTCTTGCATTGCTTCAATGTTATCAACTATATAGGTTTTCACTTGAGCCTTTTGCTTTTTGATGTTTTTAATTTCAGCTTTAATTGTACTAATTTTTTCACCCTTGAATTTTTCCACTGCTTTGATAAATTCCTCATGTTCGGCCTTTTTCTCAGATAACTTGCTTTTGAAGGATTCAAGCTTTTGTTCCATTTTAATTTTCATTTGGGCTTCAGTTTCTTGCATTTTTTTTATTTTAGCTTCAAATTCTTCGTTTTTCTCAGCTTCTCGTTTTTTCATTGTTTCAATATTATTCTCTATAACGATTGCCTGCGCCGCTTCGTATTGTTGCATACTTACAATCCTGTCCTCGGATTCCTCTTCATCCGCTTCTACCTTTTTTTTCATTTCTTTTATGTTCTTTTCAATCTCATTTATTTTCCGAATCTCCTTTTCCTTAATGTTCTGGATATCCATTTCAATTTCATTTCTCATCGCAGCTTCTTTTAGTTTCATTGCCTTAATGTTCTTCTCTGTTTCTTCTTTAGTGATAGTTAACTTGTTTTGCAAATATTTTATATTTTCCTCTAGATCAAATTTCACACGAGTTTCTGTTTCTTGCAATCTTTGAATCTCAGCTTCAATATGACTTAGTTTCTCAGCTTCGAACTGTTGGATAGCTTGAATACTTTTCTCGAGTTCTTCTTTATTTTTATGCATTAACTCGAAATTTTTCGCCATCTCCTTTTCCTTCCGGGCCTCCTCTTCTTCCAAACGTTTGATTTCAGCTTCAATTTCTCTCTTTCTCTCAGCCTGATGTAGCTCCCTGGCACGATTTCTTTTATCGAATTCGTCTTTTGACTTGTTTAAAGTGTTTAACCTTTTCTCGTTTTCTTTTTCCATTTTTCTTTTCTCTCCCGCCTCGATGTCTTTCATTTTTTGGATTTTCCTATCAAAATCTTGTATCTTCTCTTGTTCGGTTTTCTTCATAGCCTTACAGCTATTTTCCAGTTTCCTTTTAATCTCATCGTGTGCCGTGCGCTTCGCGGCGATGTTACTGTCTGTCTTTGCTTTTATTTTCGACTCGATATCCTGTAACTTTTGGATTACCGCGTCATATTTTGCTACTGTCTCAGCCTCGTCTACTTGCATTATTTTAATATTCTTGTCAAATTGGTCTTTTTTCATGGCCCATATATTTTTCTTTGCTTCAATATTCTTTGTCGTATTGTTTTCCACTCTAGCCTCTTCATCTTTCATGTTTTGAATTTCGCGGTCAATTTTATCTTTTTCCTCACACTCGCGTTGTTTCGCCGCATGAAGATTCTGTTTAGCTTTCTCTTTAGCCGCATCTAATATGCTTGACATTTCTTCAATACTTTTCTCCATTTCAATTCTCGCTCGCTCTTCCTTTCTTCCCCATTTTTTAATTTCATGATCAATTAAAGCTTTCTTTTCAGCCAGCTGCCCATTTATTTCATCGATATTATTTTTAATTTTATCAATTTTTCTTGATAATATTCTCGACTTTTTTTCTGCAGTTTCGTCTATTTGAATTTCTTTTTTCTGCATCATGGCGAAAACATTTTTCAATAATGTCTTATCTTTTTCTATCCTGGCCAATATACCTTTTACTCGTTCCGAGTACCTCGTTCTTTGTAATTCTTTCTCCTTTTTATGGACTTTGGATTTACATTTAATAACTTCTTTCTTCAAAGCTTCTACTTGCGGACTGTACCTTGGTTTATATTCCCTTTTTTTGACTGGTGTTTTCGTGTCCTGCGAATAAGCAATAAACCTTTGTTAAGAATACAAATTACAAAAGGGAAGAACACATTTTTTATAAATTCTCTATTAAGTTACTGTCAAGATTAAGAGACAATGAAAATATTATTAAGTTTAAAAATAACTGATGACTTAATTACTGAGCAAACAATTTATAAGTCGTTATGATATGCACCTAATAATATTGTAAAGTTCAGTAACAGATAACGCACAGCATAACCTAAAAAGGGTTGGTAAGGCAGGTCTAAATGGGTTAACGACGATGGGTGACTGCTTTGTTGGTCAGCGACTGCTAAGCATGACGTCCGGGGTTCGATTCTCAAGTCAGGCAAATTTTTATTGGGATTTCCATCAGGAATTTCTGAGTAGCAGCCACGGAGTCTGAATTAGTGCCCGGTTGAGGGCAATAGGCTCGCTCCCTATTATATGGGATTTAAACATAACTGGCGAACTGGTGTACTATTAGTTACACCTCTGCCTAACCCTTCGGGTATTACAGGTGTGATGTTATGTTATGTTAATGGATTAAATAGGTAATGAAAGATGGGTACAAACTTTCAAAAATAAAAGTACAAAGTTTCATTCCCTCGTCGTCGTTATTGCCGATGGGGAAACTGGCTTGTTAGTTTAAAAGTTCAGCCGGGTTTTATTAACAAACACTGCTAAAAGTAAAAAAAATGATTTGCGACTGTTTAACCTTACATTTTTAATGTTTAAACGTATGTTATCGTCAACCAGTGTTTATAAATAAATACAAATAGTAATGGGAGCGAGAAACTGATGATTATACGGTATTTATAGGTTCTGAAGATAACGGGCCGGTCGATACACTTCCGGCTGGGCGGTGGCTGTTTTGGGACCATGAGCCTGAAGCGAATCCAAGTGGACGAAGACCTGACTGATGAGGAGGTGGTCGCCAAATCTTACCCTATAGGTAAGTTTGGCCACGACAATACGTTGTAATAATTATGCATATCTATTTTCCTTTGGGTGTTACAATATCTCCATAAAATAATGTAAGTTATGGAATCGGGCGATATTTTGCAGAAATCCATGACATACAACGTTGTCTAAAATATTAAGGGTCCATTATGTTTATTTTTCACACCGCATGTGAAAATTGCTGTAAAATATTTCGCTGATTTGATCAATTAATTAGTATTACTTAAAAAATTATGAAATATCGCCCTGTATTGCGCTAAAACTAAACATTAACTGTCAGAACATAATAATTGCAATACTTTAGTACAATTCAGACAGATAATTTAATTAAGAACTATTAATTAAATATTTAAAACAGCGAAATATTTGAAAGATATTTGCTACATTACCAAAGTTCACAATGCACACACTTAATATAATATAATATGTGTTTAGGGAGCACCCACAAAGTCCGCGTCCTATGCTACAACCTGTCCGACTACGTGTACTCGGTAACGGACCAGCCCGATGTGGTCTCCGAGAAGTACTTCAACTTCGAACAGCTGAGGAGCGGCGAACTGGTCGACGCTACGGTGAAGACAGTTACCGAGAACCATGTGCTGCTCAATGTGGGGAGGGTTGCAGGTGAAAAGCATTATTATTTTTATTCTATTTTTTAGCGTGTCGATGATAATCCGAGGGCGAATTTTACCAATGGAAAAGATAATGGTGCTCAAGAGCTGCCTATATCCAATAATATAACATGTCCAATAATACAACATAACATCACGGCAGTAAACCCCGAAAGGTTAGGCAGAGGTGTCCTACCTTTTTTCAACTTTTCATACATATTTTTCTATTGTATATAGCAAATAATATCTTTTGTTTTCCTTTCAAAAGCGGTCAGTAAGATATAGAAATAGGTCAAATAGTGGTTGCTTTTATGACCTATTGTTAACTAATTGGTTATAATCTTTTTAGGTTACGTATCGCAAGCCCACCTGTTCGACTCTGGGATCCTGGCGGACAGTAAAAAGACTACCACTTCGAATCCGAAGAAAAAGTATAAGGTAAGTGTGCTTTCTGCTAGTCTTATTTTTTAATGCTCTTTCATTGATGGTGTGTGTTACACTTTGACGCAAAAATTACTGAATTTCTGTGAAACCTTACAGTAATGCAATGTGTTTACAATGCAATGTGTTTGTTGTTTCTTCACGAAGCGATCAACTAAGCATTCTGTACATCAAAGTAAGTAACTTTACGCAGAGATTATTGCTGGAAAACGACTTTGTTTTGGGGGTGGAAAATCACGTTTTAAACAAAAAAATGATCGCATTGACGGGGAGAACAAGTGTCTTTTGGCTTCGTCAAGGTTATTCGTAGCTATGGGGCTAAAGCTATGATGGGCTCCATAGGGGGGGGGGGGGGAATAATCGTCGAAATCAGTTAAGTGCTACCTGGGGTCGACGATTATTTTTATTTTAAGGGTTTTTTTCATGAGGTTAGACGCCTTCTGTCTTATTCGTTGGTTTAAGTGATTCATATTAATTTTTGGGCAAGTTTAAAACTGACTTTTGGCAAGATATATGCCTAAACTGTTTTTAATTAAAGGAAAAAAATATACTTAATTTCTATAGTAGTTCTATGTAGTCCATCTTCCTACCAAAGGTTGGTTAAACGTAATGTTAATTCTTTTTAAACATAGTTAATTTAGATTAGACTAACGATGTAGTCGTCTTTATATAAGGTCACATTAAAATAGATGGACAAATTGGATATATTTGGTTAGACGTACTGAACGCTGTGTTAAAATTTGTCCATTTATTTTAATGGGACCTTATATAATGGTTTGTTTATTTTGTAATCATGACTACGTATAATGTTAATCATTATAATTATGGGAATATAATTATTAACATTGTCAGTTCTTCGTAGAAATACTTATCCTTATAATTAACACTAGAAACGGGATATTTACCATGTCCACTGTACTGTATATCGGGAACTCAAAACAAACAGCGGACATGGTAAATATCCCGTTTCTAGTGTTAATTATAATGTTAGTGACCATGACAGTTCAAAAACTTATATATTTATCCTTATCAATTATGTTTTACACTTTGACCCCGTTTACTTTATTATCTGAGTTTATTTCCCGTGTTTTGATGGAGTATTTATTTCTGTTTTAAATAAACTTCATTGTATGTTTATTAATGCAATAGGCTCGCTCCACATTACATGCAGCTAACACATAACTGGCAGAATATGGGTCAGTACAACTCTGCTCGCCCATTCGTGGACTACAGGCGTGATGATTAATGTCAATCAATCACAAATCACAATAATTATAATTTAAATATCAAATAGTTTCAAATCATAAGCGACTTTATAAAGATAGTCATAAGGTTGATAGTCATTGCAACGACAATAAATAACATGATTGACTCGCGAAATATGGTGTGGTGTGTCATAAAGATCTGCATATGACAGTCGGGACTAACAGCTTGCCGAAGCACAGAGAAAACTGGAACACACAGGAGGACAAACAACAGGACTGGAACAAACAACAGGAGGGTACTCGGACCCTGTGTCGAGTGGACGTGTTCTTTGTTCTCGCGAACATTTTATTTCGGCAAAATAGTCTAAAGTGCAGTAATCTTTTCTAAAGTTACACTAATAGTTGCTCAGCAAAACTTATAACAAACAGTGAAAAAACTACATCTGTGTACAAACTATTAACGGAGATATAAGCAGAAAAGTTTCCAAGTTTTTTTAAAAGTGAACGTTATAAATTTCTTTGTGTCGGTGTCGCAGCGGATTGACCTTCGACCGGCTAAATGACACACGTCTACGTTCCTTAAAGTATCAGCAACAGAGCGCCTAATTTCGCCGAGATTATTAGAGCTTCGATGGTCTAAAGGCGTAAGCGGGCTGCCACCGGACAGCGCGTGAGGCCTCGAGTTCGAGCCCCGCGACTTGTAGCACTTTTTGGAAGTTTTAATTCTTTCAATTTAAAAAGAAAACAAAGCGTATGCTAAGACGATAATAGATAATTGACTAGTGAAGATCATAACTGAACTGAATAATTAAAATGAATGAGTAGTGAAGTAACCATATATTATCCAGTATTAGAGTTGCCAACGAACTGATTCGGTGTATTAAATACAATTTCGGACCAATCAAGAAAGTACTTAACATGACTTCGAAAATTAAGTGCACCAACAGCGGTCGAAAAGAGCAGCCACTAGTCACTTGTTATAAATGCAAGAAACTAGTGGAACACAGAAATACGCTAACTTGCACTTCTTGTAAACACCATTTTGAATTTGATTGTGCTGGCTATCCAGAGAAAGTGTATCGATTGAAGAATTTAGAGGAGAGAAAATCATTTAGGTGGGTGTGTAAATCATGCTCTCAAAAAGCAAAAGAGCAGAATATACCTAACCCTGGAGTATCCAATGTGACATTGAGGAAAAAACACTCATCACCTAAAGCAGGGTCAAGTGGATGCGTCACACCGAACGCATCGAAAGAGACTACACCTTGGTCAACCCCAAAGAGCACAATTTCAGCAATTTGTGACTCACATATACTAACAATGGAACATACGTACGATGATACTACTGCTATATCTGATAAAACACTGTCAAGAAGTATGGACTATACAATAATTGATCCTATGCAGAACCATGAGCTCAAAGAATCAATTGAACATCTCCAGATGGAACTTAGAAGTTTACAGAACGAATTTGAAAATGTCATACTAGACAATAATGAGCTCCGCAAACAAAATGAAAAACTCCTTAAAGATAACATCACTTTAAAAGGATTCTTAGGCCAGTCCCCACAAAAAGTATTCTACAGCAATGAAGGCACAAAAAAAGCCAGTGAGTACTCTTTATTACGTTCGGATATGCGAGCATTCTTTACACCGCCTAGAAATTGGCCTAGAACGTCAAATAACACAACAGATACAAGGGAACATCCAAGCGAGAATATCTTAACCCTACAAAAAAATATCGCCGACCTAGAGGATCGGTTGAAACAGGCTGGTAACGATATACTACTCCTCAAGGATGAAATTTTAAAACTACAGAAGCTATTAGAATTGAAAGAAAGCGGTAAAATATTCAATGATAAGGAAACTTCTGATGGACGGAAACTAGAACGCACTAACAAGATATTCATCTTTGGCACTCAACAATGTGTAGGACTTTCCTCTGCATTGATGAAGTCGAGAGTGGCTACTCCGTATATAAAATATACTGTGATGGCGGAAACGAAACCACACGCGCTTACTAGTGACATCATTAAGAATTGTCAAAATATTGCAATATCAAGTGGCGACAAACTTATAATTTGTGTGGGTGAAAATGACTATGACACAAAAATCTTGTCTGCGCAATTACGCCAACTCCTCGATGTATTCAGTAATAATCAAATAATTGTTTTGAGCCCATTAAAGAATATGTATATAAATATAAATGATTTGAAACAAACTATACGTAATATTTGCAGTGAATACAAATATTGCGAATATATTGATTATGAATACAAAGTGTACAATGCATGTAAATCTATAAACTATGCTATTGACTGTTACGATTACGAAAAAAAGTATTTAAACGTTAAAGAATTAAAGAAAATAATACTGCGTAATCAAACTAACTGTAAAAAACCTGATAACAAACATGTAATAGCTTCGAAAGGTACAATCCCTTATTATTTTGCACGTAAGCAAACGGAATGCCATGCTACAAATGGTCCTGATATTGAAAACTCTACTCATACAAAAAAAGGTACCATTCCATACTATTTTAAAGTTATAAATCATAAACGGCTTTTTCGTGAACAACAACTGTGTAACAAGTGAATCTAAAACTTTTAAAATATTGCACCAAAATATCGCTAGTGTTCTTTCAAAAAAGGAAATTTTGGAACTAACATTGCTAGAGTTACGAGACTTAAATAAAGAACCAGACATATTATGTTTGTCTGAAACCTTTATGCGTGCCGGAAATGAGAAATATTTAAAATTAAATAACTACGCAGTGACAGCTGCATTTAGTAGAGACACACAGAGAGGTGGGACCTGTATACTCGCTAAACAGGGTATTATCTATAACGAGCTTTCCCACATTAAAAAGTACTCAACCCAAAAATCTTTTGAAGCCTGTGGCGTTGAAATTCCATTGCACAAATTACTAATTGTTTGTCTTTATAGAACGCCCAAGTCTGATCCCAACATATTTTTGGATAAACTTGATCAATTTATGTGCGAAACGGTTAAAAAATATGGGTCAAGTACAAAAATAGTTATTGCCGGTGATTTCAATATAAATACTTTTAAACAAGGAAAAGTCACCAACTACTTAAAGGATATATGTAATAACTATAACTTGCAGATGCACGTTAAAGTTCCCACACGAAAAGACTCATGTATAGACCACATAATAAGTAACATAAAAAAATCTTTTATTGAGGTTTTACCCCTATACTTATCAGACCACGACACAGCACAACTCTTAGATTTCCCAGTTAAAGAGCAAAGTTTAAAGACCAAATCATATTTTATTTATAAAAAAGACTATTGTAGTGAAAATATAAGTAAATTCAAAAAATGCCTTGCGAGTTTAACGTGGTCAGAGGTACATCTCGAAAGTGATTTAAATAGTGCATTCAATAAATTTCACGAGTTGTTATGTTTATTGTATAATTTATGCTTCCCAAAGATTAAGATTAAAATAGACAACTCTAATGCCAATAAACAAAAATGGATAAGCAAGGGTCTCAGAAATAGTTGCAAAACTAAACGATGTTTACGGTATCTCTATTATAAAAATAAAACGCTAACGTACAAACGTAGTTATAAACATTATTCATCAATACTGAAAAAATGTATCTTTAAATCCAAAATAAACTCAAACATTAAGTACATTAACAACAGTCAAAACAAATGCAAAGCAACGTGGTCAGTTATTAACCGTGAACTTGGAAATACAAAATGTGACAATAATATTTCTCAATTAGAATTAGATAATAGAATAGTGACTAATCCCTCTGACATAGCAAATGCTTTTAATGATTACTTTATTGATTCGATAAGCACTGTGACATTTAATAATTTACATGATGATAACGAGCCTTTTAAAAACATGACAATGCCTAATTCCATATTTCTTAGCCCTATGACTGAAGACGAGATAAAAAAAGAAGTAATAGCTTTAAATAACACTAACTCAGAGGGTTACGATGGAATTAGTACAAAAGTAATTAAAACTTGCAGTACAGAATTAATTCCTATATTGACTTATTTGATTAATCTTTCATTTTCATCTGGAACTTTTCCTGATGCCCTAAAATTATCAGTCGTTAAACCTCTGTACAAAAAAAACGATAAAAATGATGTTAAAAACTATCGCCCGATAACTCTTATACCCATAATATCAAAATTATTTGAAAAATGTATGCAAAAGAGACTTTCCGACTACTGTAGCAAATACAACATCATAACAAAAGAACAGTATGGATTTCAAAAGCACAAGTCAACAACACTAGCAATTGCTAATCTTTTAGGGCATATTCATGATTCCCTAAATAAAAATTATTTAACGACAGGACTATTCTTCGACCTGTCACAAGCCTTTGACTTTGTGGCACATGATATATTGTTAAAAAAATTGGAAAAAAGTGGAATAAGAGGGGTAGCACTGCAGTGGATCGCATCTTATTTAAGCAACCGAAAGCAATACGTTGTTATTAATAAAGTAAATGATAATTTATTAACCTCGTATTCATCTGACTATAGAGTTAATAATTGCGGCGTCCCCCAAGGGAGTATATTAGGACCCTTATTGTTTCTATTATACATAAACGACTTACCGCTAGTGACTAATCATAAATGTGTATTATTTGCAGATGACATTTCGATTATTGTGACATCTGACAAAAAGTATAAAACTAAATCTGATCATGAGATGGACATTAATAATACTATTGACGACATTTTAAAATGGTTACAGACAAATAAATTAAAAATTAATTTAGATAAATCTAATTATATACAGTTTAATAAATCCAAACATACTAAATACAATTTCAAACTTAATATTGACAGGTTAAAAGAAGTTCCACAAACTAAATTTTTAGGAGTACTTATAGATCAAGATCTGAATTGGAAAGTACATCTGGATAGTTTGTGCAGTAGGATTAATAAGTTTGTATATGCTCTCAGACAGATAAAGAATATTACCAATAAAAAAACAGCAATTACAGCATATCACGCCTATATAGAATCCATTTTGCGATACGGGCTTATTATATGGGGTAACGGCACGGATAGACACAGAGCTTTCATTGCGCAAAAGAAATGCATCAGAGCCATTTGTGGTATCCGTCCTGACGAGTCATGTAAACCGCTCTTTAAAAAGCTAGGTATATTACCACTTCCGTCACTCTACATTTATGAAATTTGTAATTATGTTTATAATAATAAGGGATTGTTCAAAAAAGCCTATCAATTGAACTCACGAAATAGAGATCCATGCCGACTTGTATTGCAGGATACTCCTAAATCAGCCAAGTATGCGAAAAGTTTCCTAGTCATGTGTGTACGTATTTATAACAAAATTCCAAAAGAAATAAAATTGTTATTTAATAATAACTCATTTAAAAACAGACTAATGAAATGGCTGAAAGAACATATGTTTTATGACATTAATGATTTTCTTGACAAAAAACTATAAATTTCTGGACTTTTGTCATTGCGAATAATGCTGAGATAAAACTATTATATAATTTTATTGACTTTATATCTGTGACATTGATCAACAATTATTATTAACTAATTATTATAATTTTGCATGCAATTGATACATATCCTGTATAGCTAAACATGTGGACTTTGATTAATACCTGACTGTAACAACTCTATACCATGTTTAAGGCAAATAAAGACTTATCTTATCTTATCTTATCTAACTCGGTATGTAATGGGTGGTCACCCATCCACGGACCGACCTAGGCAAGCGCGGCTTAACCTTAAGATCGACCCGAGTAGCTGTTATTATTTAGACACGAATTCTTCGTTATTAATACCAGTGTTACTAATATTAAGTTCAGTTTCTTAGATGGATCGAATATCTAGAAAAAGTTCAGTGAACTATAATGCCAATATTGTTTCAGGTCGGGCAGGCAGTGAAAGCACGCGTGTTGGCTGTGGACCCTGGCAGGCAGACCCTATTCCTGACCATGAAGCCATCGCTCCTGTCTCCAGACCTGCAAGTTTTGAGCAGCTACGAGCAAGCCGTCATCGGGAAGGCATATACTGGGGTTATTAAGGTACGGTTGTACTTTTTACTATAATCCATCCAACCCAGTACCCTTTTCAACCCCCCCCTTCATCCCCCTTTCACCCCCGCCCCCCCTTGAACCCTTTTTCATTCCATTCTGATAATCCATTTTTTAATTCTTATGTGTCTGTCTGTCACCCTTTGTTGCCTAAACCGCTGAACGGATTTCAATGAAATGTGGCACACAGGTAGACAATTTCCTGAGTTAGTTATAGGATAATGTTTATACCGGTAGTATGCTCCCGTGGGATAATTATCCACCTCCACGCAATTATAAGAATTTGGAAAGTATTTGTTTCTTAACCTAAATCGTTTCTATTTCAGACCATAAGGGACTACATTTTAGTCACATTTTTCAACAGCGTGACAGCGTATATTCCGCGACAATTTATCAGCAAGGAGCCCCTCGAGAACATTGCACAGGCTTTCCACGTCGGACAGATTGTAAGTACCTATGACAAGGTTCTAAGTAACGTCGGATTTTGACCGTACTTAGAACCTTGTCGTATAACTGTCAGCGCCTACTGAACATTAAAATACTCTAGCGATTTTTGTTGATTATAAAATAGAGTTGAAAATAGCGTGCAAAATATAATTTCATATGACACGGGTTTGCACTATTTTAAACTCTATGTCATTCATTCATCATTATGTTACTACAAAGGATTTGTTTTCAGGTAAATTGTACGATATTGCGACTGAATGCAGAGGAAAAGAAAATGTCGGGCAGTTTCATAACGCAGCCATTCACACCGACTGTGAGTATACATTATGTACCCATATTTCAATACCAAATGAAAATTTAAAATTTACGATTACTACTTTATAAACATGTAGTGTAAGTTGATTTTTGAATGGTCGTGCAATGGACGTTTCACGTTGTCATGAAATTAACTTTAAGGACCCAAATCTTGAAAATGAGCAGATCTTTTTTTTGGTTCTTATTTTAATTCAACAAACCTTTGCTACACAGACTAAAAAAGAGAAGCCGAACAAACGCAAAGCAATACAAGACGACGAAGTACCAAATAAAAAAACTAAAACTGACCAAAAACAAGTCAAGGAGAAGAAGAACAAGAAACAATCAACAGAAGAACCCGCAGCAATATCAAACACAGAAAACGAAGGTGACCATGACAGTACAAGAAAAAAGAAGAAATTAAAACAACAACAAACAGAGGAAGTTATAGAAGAGCCAGTAAGCAAAAAAGATAAAAAGAAGAAAGCTAAAAAGATTCTAGAAGAACAACCAGAAATAGACTCAGAAGAAGAAGAAACACCAGTAAAAGAAAAAAGAAATAAAAAGAAAGAAAGAAAAGAATCAAAATCAGAAGAAAGCGACGCTATAGATACGGACTTTGACTTAGAAACAGTACTTGATCCACAAGACGCGTTACTCCTCGACATGAGCGAATGCACCACCCCAAAACATTACAAGAAAAAAGTGGCATCGCTACTAAAATCCATAAACAATAGATCAAAACGCATAGCTAAGATAGACAGAAAAATAGCCAAGATAGAAGACAAAGGATTAAACTCGAAAACCAAACTGTTCCATACAGCGATGCAAACCGACAGGCTTTTAGTCAAAGAAAGAATAGCAAGGTTAATGGAAGCTTTGGCTGTAGCGCAAGCGAAGTTAAACGAGTTTGGAGTAGAGTTAAAGCAAGAGTTTAAGAAGGAGAAGAAGTCCGAAGAAAAGACAAGTAAAGTAGGGGCGAGGGAGAAAGCGACAGATAAGCAAACTGTGAAGGTCGCGGAAAGTCTAGAACCGGCGTTAGAAGCGCCCAGTGCCCAGGACTTCTGGTCTGCAGGTGTTGACAGTTTGACGAAGACTGTGCAGGAAGAGGAGGATAGCAGCAGTGAGGATGAGGTCAGTGTACTCTTGCTTCTGTTTTTTTTGTCTATGGTTGTAAGTGCGACTGATGAATTAAGGGCTCTGGGTTCGATACTTGGGTGGAGTAAAGGATTTTAGACTTTTTTTTTTGGCTATGTTGATACAATGTAAGTTTTGCATTTATGCTTTCAAGAGTTAAATTTTAAATGTTATGAACAGTTAATACCTACTCATCACCTATTTGACCCCTTCAGCGGTTTAATTTTATTTTTTCCATCTACTTCACAGGAAAATGACCAGCCGAAGAAGAAACGCAAGAAGTTATCCGTAGCTGAGAAGCTAGCCAAACTGCGGGAGGAAGAGGATCGAGTGAGGGAGATGGAACGACGTGCGACAGAGAGCGAGAACCAGCCGCAGTCCAGCGAGCAGTTCGAGCGAGCCTTACTAGCGAACCCCAACTCCAGTCAGCTGTGGATCGCTTACATGGCTTTCTACCTTCAGGTATAATATCATACCAGCTTATAACTGTCCCACTGCTGGGCAAAGGCCTCTTCCTATCGTATAAGGCACGAGCATTGATCACCACGCTGGCTCATTACGGGTTGGCGATTTCAGGCTCATATTAATTATAAGTCCAGGTTATTGGTACGATGTTTTCCTTTACCGATGTATGTGATGTTCAAGATAAACTTAGAAAGTTACGTCCAGGGTTACTATGACGTCTTATTGCAGGACTAATTCCGGCGTGGGAAAGAGATGGCGCTAGACGACCTGTATAGCTCTATCTCTTTCCCACACTGGAATTACTCCTGCTTTAAGAGGTTATAGTAACCCCGAGGTAACTGAGTTTTCATCCACGATTTCTATAATAGGGAGGGATTGGCAAAGCTTATTGTAGATGGCGCTACTGTAGCTAAGTCTGAATCAGACCAAAGAGGTCAAAGTATTTTTAAATATTGAATGACATGACGCTGGTTGGAACTAACTATGCTATCTAACCTTTTCCCAACTATGTTGGTGTCAGCCTCCTGCCTAAATGGGATGCAGCTGAATACCAGTATATTGCATGGAGCGACTGCCTATCTCCACAGCTCAGTTAGTACTGGGTAATACGATATCCTGTGGTAAGACTGGCTGTGAGACTTGCGGGCCACTGACTAGGCACGGAGGGAACTCGGTATGTAATGGGTGGTCACCCATCCACGGACCGACTTCAGCAAGGGTTGGTTCACCCTGTAGACCGACCCTTGCGTCTACACACGCTGTAGATGGATTGATATCTTACTTTCTTCTCTTCGTGCAGGCTACCGAGGTTGAAAAGGCGCGCAAGGTCGGGCGGAACGCTCTGGCCACCATATCGTTCCGCGAACCACTTGAAAAATTCAACACGCAGGTCGCGTTGCTGAGCATCGAGTGCCGGTTCGGCACCAAGGTCAGTCATCTGGAAATAAAACAAAATATTTATTGACATATTTGTGACTGGTCATCATGAGGTCCTGGATTCGATTCCCGGGTCGGGCCAAGTGTTTTCCATCAGGAATTTCTCAGTAGCAGCCATGGACTTTGAATTTGTGCCCAGTTGCTGGCAATAAGCTCTCCCCCTTTTACATGGGACTTACTGGCGAAGTGGGTGTACTATTAAGTACACCTCTGCCTATCCCTTCGGGGATTTCAGACGTGATGTTATATTTATTGAAATAACATCATCCCATAACCTCCGCAGGTATAGGCAGAGGTGTTTCCTAGTATAATACAGTCACAAGCACTGGTATGTTTACCAAGTAAAATTCAAAACCTATTTTCTCATGTAATGTAAACTATTGCATGATGTTATGGTATTGTTAGCTAGCCATACAGGTGTTATGTTATGTTACCATTATTTGTTTTTGTTTGTGAAAAAACATATGTATATATTTGCAAAAGCTCGTCTGCTATACAACGTAAATCCTACTTGCTACTAATATTATAAATGCGTAGCTTTGTGAGGATGTATCTGTTACTCTTTCAAGCAAAAACGATTGCAAGGATTGGATGAAATTTAGCACACAGATAATTTACACCACCGGATTAACATATAGGATAATTTTTATCCAGGCACTACGATCCCGTGGGACAGTACCGAACACGAACACCACGCGGGCGAAGCCGCGGCCATAAGCTAGTAACTTTATAAAGGTTGTTTAACTGTCCAATATAAAGGTCAATGACATTTGAAAGTGTGTGACGGAATAAAAATAGTTCATAAATGGTCTACGCGGTGCTTAAACAACAAAGAAAGTAATATGAAACCCCATACGTGACTTATCAGTTGCACTACTCAACACAAACATGTTTCAACTTGCAAACTATACCACTTACTGTTCTCCGAAACACTTTACTAATAAGATGTTGATACTTCTTGATACTATAAGTACTATAAAGAGCGGTGTCGTCATATCCGGTGACTTTGTTACAAACAATACTTATAAAATCGTTTGTCCTGAAATACTATCAACGTACAGGACAAACCACCTAAATCGGCCTAAATTTAGGCATATAGATAGCTACTATGACGTAGGCATACGCTAAGATAGAATGTTGGAAAATTCAACACCTAAGCGTGTGAAATGGGGTTGAAAGCTTGTATGGAAATCCGTCATCGGCGAAGCTGGTGCGGGGTAGCTAGTTCTAAATATGTGTCAAATATAACATTAAATAGCATGGGATTAGGATATGATTTTTACCATTATGTCGAGATAAGGTTCCGGAAGTTTATGTCTATATTATATTATACTACATTCAAATGAAATTTGTACTTTATACTAAAAATCTCTTTCTTTTTTTGTCTTAAAATCCTTTGCGAAGCAGGGGCTGGTCGCAGTTTTTCAGAGTATGCAAAACTCATTAGCTTAATTGGATTCCAAAAGTACTATACATTGTAAGAAGTACATTGAAGTATATTGTTTGCGTGTTTTGTCTAAGTAAATAGTAGCAGGTTTTATAACTTTATAATAAGGTCCCATTAAAATAGATGGACAAATTTTAACACAGCATTCAGTACGTAGGTAAAGATATCCAAGCAAAAAAGAAAAAAACACTCATTAAAGTCATTTCACGGTTTTTTAAAGCATATTGCATTCTCATTTTCTTCATTAGTTAATTGCACCCCTACGAAGTTGGGGCTGGTCGCTAATTTGAAATAAATTCTTTAAGTTACAAGGTTTTAGATAAATAAATACATGCACATGGATCAACAACGTTTGTAATGTAATCGCAAACGTTTTTAGGCATTTGACCTGGTTTATAACAAATGATAATAGTATATATTTTGCAGTATTTTAATCTTTTAGAAAGATAAGGCTATTGCAGTCATGGTTCTCGTTTTTTTAATCTATAATACCAAATTCTTGTAAAATGATAATATACCTCACATGCTTATCGGTAAATACACGGAGAAACAGACATCTTTTATCACTGATTACATATATGATTTTATTTTTCGTTGTTTACTTAACAAACCTATGACAGCCAGACTAAAACTTGAAATTATAATAGTTCCATTTTTCTATGAAGTTAGGAACTGCAAAATGCGAGCCTCAAAGAGATGTCAGCAAACAGGAGGGGCCCGTAAGGGCCGATGCCTGCCAGGGCTGCGGGACTATTCGAAAGAGATACCGCGGCCCTGGAACACAAAGGGTAAAAGAAGGAACATGGATGGGTTTTAGTCAGTACAAGTCTGACACTCCCTTCCGCTCCGCCCAGAGCGGGAGGAGTCATTTGATGATTTCCCATCCCAAAAAAAAAGGAACCAACCCTAAAAAACTAAAGTTCTTGTTCCTTATGTTTTGACCGTGTAGGTTTTATGCACATTTGTATGGAACAAACTTTATTTACAACCTAACTAAATGTAAGGTAAATATTTGCATCACGATGTTTTCGTAATGATCTAAATAGACTTCACTTTATTTATAGGTACATTTGTTAAGTTTTGACTTAATTGCCGTACTGTTTCATTTATTACTGTCCCTCCTCAAAATCGAAATAATTAAAAAAAACTCCACTTTTAAAATGAATACGAAAAACACGCGGTTTTTAAACAACAAAACTGCGACGGAAACAAATCTAAATATAGCCCTGAATGGCGGACGAATTGTTGCACAACTTGAAATTAATATTCACCTTCAATTTTAACAAAACTCGAAAATTCACATCAGAATATGAAAGTTTTGTAGTCACATCACTAGATCTCATTCACTGTCACTATTACTGCGGTGCCTAGCTAAAAACTTTTTAACGTAATGCCAAAGAGGTTATGTTTGATAATAAATTGGCGCCTGTTTGCCGCGCTCGCTTTAAACAGACTAAAGTTCGTTTCATATCGATTGCCGGCCGGCACGCCTACATCACCATAATATAACCGAAGTATTATATATAATATACAACCTACAAGGACGTGCTTATTTGTAGTTTTTCTACACTTGGGTTATGTGTGTTTAATATAACTGCGTAGTTTTATCAGCCCCTTAACTTTGTAAAGCTATGCTTCAGAATTTGTATGAATCAGTTCTTGAATGTTTGTATAGTCGGCCTCGCATTTCACTAAGGTTGAATTTAACTGAGTGTTACGTAGACAAATAGGCCTTGTCGATATTCTCTCGGCCGTTATTCCGTCTCTAGGAGATATAGGTACGTCAAAAAGCTCGCGACGGGTAAAAATCTCCAGGAGATTTCTTGACTCGGGTCGGATTTAATGCCAATTATTGCCAGTCTAGTGTATACCTTTCCTACTATAACTAACATGTAGACTGTTGGAAAAAAAATAGGAAAGGTTATAGGACGTATAGGAGACATTTAACCTTGAGGTGGAGAAGTAATAAGAATTAGGTACTTCTTATTAACAAAGGAATTCTTGTTACTTATAGATAATAATGAGTCAGTATATTATCGGATTACGACTGCTTGTACTATATTTGAATGTCTGATCCTCACTGCATTTTCGATTCGAAACTATGTAGCTTTATGTAGTTTATTTGAAAAATAAAATTTCACTGACTTTAGAAGAGGCATAAAGATAGAGTTACTCGATTAGATATTTATGTAAGCCTGAATAGCATCAAATCTAGCTTAGGTATTAGTTAGTTAGTTAACCATCTTATTACCCATACTTAATATTTGGTTAGTTCTTATTAGGCTCAATAAGGGGACCCCCAATAGGAATGAAGGGAGGAAGGGCAAGGGAAGGGCATCAAAACATTATTAATTTTATGAGCAATTTTATTACAAAAAAAAATACTGTTGCCGTTTTCAGATTTTTAAATCGCACTGTGTCCGAACAATTCGCGTTGAAGCTTTTAGCATTGCTTATAGAAACACTAACGTCCCGCCCCTGCTACGCACGTTCTCTACGACTTCGGCGCCTTCCTTGATCGATCGGTGCGTTTTCGTTTCTGTACCGAAATCTGTACAGATTCTTTGCCGACAAACACTTTTTGACTGGCTGGGTTTGCCACGCCCAGGGTCCTGTGCTGCGTGTGAGTGGACTGCGGGTGGGGCGGGAGTGACGGGACGGGCGAGTCGAATGGTTTGGACTCGGTACAGAGTCGTGTGTCGCGCGGTAAAGAATCTGTACCGAAACTACTCAGTGATGAAGCTCTGTACAGATTCGGTAGGAGGTGAGGAAGGTGCCTCAGTAACATTATCGTGAATTGTTTCATCATTATCATCTTCCTGCCCTTGTACCATGTTACTTGGCCTCGGCGCTACACGTTCTTTTCATCCATTTTCCAAGTCGGCCATCACGGTATCATTTATTCCGTTTTCTTTCATATCATTCCTTCCATCTTTTCTTTGGTATTTCTCTATCAATCAACATTTATGTCCATCGCTATTTTAATCAATTTCATTTCATCGTTTCTCATCAGTCTATCAACTCATCACAATGTCTATACACAACACCATGATTTTTTTTATTACTATTCGTAAATGAATTACGAATGCCTGCCTCATTGCCTTCTTGGTGTAGTGGTCGCAATCGTGATTACTGAGGTCCTGGGTTCGATTTCCGGGTCGGGCAAATTGTTATTGGGTTTTTTCATCAGGCGTCTCTCAGTAGCAGCCACGGAGTTTTTATGTCCATTTGATGGCAATAGACTCGCCCATTATAACATGGGACTTGAACATATATAACTGGCGAAATGTGAGTGTACTATTAGGTACACCTCTGCCTCACCCTTCGGGGATTACAGGCGTGATGTTATGTTATGTTATGTACGAATGCAATATTCACATAAATTCTGTAGTACCACATAATGTTGGTGAAAACCGCACTAAAATCGGTTGCGTGGTTGAGAAAGATAACCCGGTCACACAAAGAGACACAGACTTGTTTTATTTTAATATTTATAGATCGTATCGATTTTGGATGCTTTATTTGAACCCTCTTAGCCTCACACATAAATATTTTTTACACTCCGCTGGCATTAAGTCAGATTAATTATAATAAATTATTGTTTTAAACACAACTTCATTAAAAAGCACTTTTTTTTTTTCTGTAGAGCATATTGTACGAGTATTATAAACAAAAGACGTCATGTCATCATTGTTTATAAACTTGTTAAGATAAAACTGATGGTGATGACCGATAAATAATTAAGTAGATTCACAAAAATAAGCCGGCGAACTTTTGGAAAATAAGTGTTTGAAACTAACCTGAAACTGTGAGAAGTATTTCCGAATATTTGATAAAAAAATATCACTTATAACTTGGTCGAATTGATAAGTACTTAGTGTGAACTAGTGTGGCTCAACCGAAGTCACAAATAACACTGGACCATGCGGCTTGGTCCCGTGTTATTTGTCCCCCTCGTGTGGTTGGATCTCGCGTCGCCAAATGGGCGGCATAACTAGTGACGCGGCCACGCGGGTTCCCGTCATTCGTAGGTATATAAACACACATAATTCGGGCCTTCACCCGGTAAACAACTCAGATTGTACAGCAAAAAAACAACATTAGTGCTACGAACTACGGTTTCAATTAAAATAACACGGTAACTCCGGGATTCCCAGAAAGTTTAATTCGCCGTTTTTAAGAATTTGAAATAAGTACCTACTTAAAAGTAAAAGAAAAATATTGTGCAAATATTAAAATGTCAGATTATCTCCGCTGGTCCTATACTTACATACACATCTACATCCTAGGCACCAATTTTTTGGGATACGTTTTGTCCCACTGCTGGGTAAAGGCGTCCCCTTTCTCCTTGCAAAATTCTGGCTAGGTTAGCCACCAGTCACATACCTTCTCACCTCACACACAATCAGCCTACAATGTTCCCACTGCTGGGACACTGGCCTCGGTATGGAAGGGAGTGGGCTGTAATCAAAGACTATATAACCACGGTTATATTCTCTATGGCTGTAATAAACTACGCGGGCCCAGTGCGGGTTGGTAGATGTCATATGTCTTCGATTTTTTCTAGGACATGCTGTTTCCTCACGATGTTTTCCTTCACCGTTTGAGTAATGGTGATGAAATAAATTACAAAATCTGAAGTCTATGTTTTGTACTTTGAACCCGACTCGTAGGTAAGTCGCGTCTTTGACTACTAAACCATCGTTGCTCTACAGAGCCCTAAAATCTAATTAATTTATTCAAACTAGGCTGAATTTCAGCACTTTTTCAACTCGTTAAGTTTAGGAGCTTATTCGGTGTTAGCAAACAAACAAAAAATCTTTCCTCTTTATAATATTAGTATAGATATCCGAAGTAATAACATTATAATATGAAATAAAACATTAAATTAATTACCTAATAATTATAATACCAGTGAATTACTGTCTCACTGGTCACTGCAGAGCAAAGTTCTCTTGTCATACTGAGAGAGCACGAGGCGCGAGCTATCGAGCATTGATCACCACAATCACCACGCCAGCTCAAGGCGGATTGGATATTTAAAAAACCGGCCAAGTGCGCGTCGGACTCGCGCACGAAGGGTTCCGTACCATTATCTATAAAAACGGCAAAAAAATCATATCTGTTGTATGGGAGCCCCCCTTAATATTTTTTTTTTTAATTTTTAATATTTGTTGTTATAGCGGCAATAGTAATACATCATTTGTGAAAATTTCAGCTTTCTAGCTATCACGGTTTATGAGATACAGCCTGGAGACAGACAGACAGACAGACAGCAAAGTCTTAGTAATAGGGTCCCGTTTTACCCTTTGGGTACGGAACCCTAAAAACACCCATATCCTTTGTAAATGATAACATTAGTATAAATTAACTGAGACTCGTTATAATTCACCTCATTTCGTCCTATGACGTCATTCATGTTGAGCGCTCTTCTCGTGACCTTGCCCAAGATTGTTGACCAGGTTTTCGTTGGTTCTTCCCGAACTCATAGACAATATTTTTTTGTGAAATCATAGAGTATCTTTTAACGCGCCTGCGTAGTCACTTTGCAACTAAGTTTATGGCTGCTTTAGATCAATAATGTTGTTAGCTTTTCTTTATTCTATGAGCATTATTGCCGAGATGTTCCGTATTACATTGGTTGACATAACGAAACACTTTATAAACACGCTTGTCTGGTTTCCCAACTCCTCCCAAGATAAAGTATTTGCGACAAAACACATGACGTACCAATACTTTTCATTGTGGAACACATTTAGTCACTTTTCAGCTTTTTCCTTGTTATGTATCAAATAACTTTTACGGCGTGAAAAAGTTTAAAGCTTTACGCTCTACTATACAACTACTAGTTAGTTAATAACAATATGAAAAATTATTTAAAACGCGAAATACAACGTGGACGTGCACTGACCAACTACTGAACGCAAATTATTTGTCATTTGAATTAATATTTGGCGATGTTCGTGGCGATTCCGTTCTTCGCGAAAGATTAAAATATCAGTTTAATATAGTCTGCTAAGATTAGATAGTGGGTATTTTTCGCTTGTCTTTTAAAGAATGCAGTACAAACAAATACATTAAGGGTGCGTTCCCGCTACATCGCGTATGTGAAGGCGCCTAAGAGAGAGCCTGGCCATAAATACATTTTGCAAAAATCGGCGCAGGTACTTGTATTACCTCAAACTGTAGCTAAGAAGTTGATCTACCATATTATACATAAATTATGTATGTGAGTTGTACTGGTTTATAGCAAAGAGCATCGAAATAAGATGATTCAAAAATTATCACAAAAATATCTTAATTTATATTTTTTTTTTAGGTTTATTTTCTGGTGAGCTAGCAATGAAAACTATACAAGTATTATACCATTCCAGAAAGCTAAGCTTTCGTCTGGTGTGCATAAATAAGCCATATATTTGTTAATATATTTACTAGAAATATTTATCTAATGACATGTCATTTTTGCGTATCTGATACTTTTAATTAGAGTTTTGACAGTTGCCGAAATTTACCGAAGGTCTAGAAATTATGTTATTTGGTAGGAAATTTAATATTATATATTTATAATACAGGAAGAAATAAAAAGTTGCAACTTCTTTGCACAACATAATTATGTTAATCTATTATAACATGAAATAGTAAAAAAGTCTTATAAATACGCAGGTGATGCTGTTTGATTTATTAGGTAGTTGATATAGGTTATACTTGTGATATTTTTATTAATTGCGGTTTACGTTTAGATAATGTAACGAGTATTTCTCACCATATTTTAGTTCACCACAATAAATTATCAATAAAAATAACGGAAACCGCATAACCACATAATGATAATTCGTTCTTTCTACCACATTTTTTCACATCAATTATTTTATATAAATCCGCATACTCAATAATTACATACTGTTTTTCGTTCGTCATTGTCGTTACTAAAGTGTACCTAATCACCTACTTTCTCGCAATGAGTGAATTCAATTGTACCAGACGCGACCTATGTCTTCTTTTAATTGAAAGTGACGGGATTTTATCAACTTTTCCGAGGCAAATATCGCTAATATTGTCACAAGTGTACAAAAAAATCTTGTTACTAACTTTCGTCAACGCCACAGAAACAAGGAAAAATTTATGAATCAGAATAGCGTGTGGTTGAACGTCATATTCACTGTAAATTTGAAAGATCCTACTTGTGTATCTGAACCTTCGACATCGACGGGGAAGCAAGGACGGCCCTTCTTAAACCTACATAGACGAAAAAACAAGGAGTTGCTTGAAACATGTGGCTTGATTTTATACTGAATTCATATCTTCAGGGATTGAGATCTCAAGAGGAAACAGAAGAAGCATTCATTGTCGAAATTTTACGAGTATTGCACATAGAAAAAAAAAGTGAAATACGTCAAAATCTTTTAAATGACAGCGTTGAGCGTAGGTACTCTAAAGATGAAGCTCTCAGAATTTTCATAGAGTTGGATGGCACAGTATGAAAACATGTGGAATTGCTTAATCGTGAAGAATTGCTTACTACTTCCATCATATAAATCAATTCAGGAAGCTAAAGTAAAATGCTACCCACCAAAATCAAATCCTTGATTTTGGTGAAAAAAGTAAAACTGCAAAGAAACGTTCTCTACCGATCTCCATACGAATGTACGCACGACGACCAATCATTAATCAAAACCAGTATGAGTGGATCACTCATTGTATGAGAAAAGTGTGTGGCCAGTATCAGCTTTGTTTTAAACAAAGCGAGGCCATGTTATACTGCAATGTATAGCTTGATGAGTCGCCGTGTGTACGGACATCTAAATTAATAGCACTTTTCTAATGTGTGGGGACTATTAGCACTATTAGAATCAGCCTTGGCCGAAATGAGACACAAAAACACCCAGTCTTTTGCAAATGTCGTCTCTAGCAAAAAAAATATAAATAAGTACAATAAATGATAATGTTCCTTTTTTAAAAATACGTAGCACTTTGGTACTTGGTCACTGGTCCTCACACTAAGATTTCCTGTGTCGTGATGTGAGTACAAAGATATTCCAGAAAAAAAAACAAAATGACGCATATTAGATTAATGTGTCACTTCAGAAAACGTGATTAAATGAAAAACAACGATGTAAAGGATCAATATAAACGTTAGCGAAATTCAACACCTGTGTGTTTACCTTCAAGTTACTACCTAACTATACATTGTATATTCGGGCAATATCGGGCATAGGTATTGTTTGTGCGCATAACTTAAATATTACAATGTATACCTACCTCTAGCTATCTAAAGTAATTCGTATGCGGTCTACACATGAATACGTGATGACGTGGCGTGGCTCGCAAATATCGAACGTCCCAGACGACCTCTAAAATGGCTGAATTCCCCGACCATAGAGCTTACGCATGGAATTATAGAGCTTGCATCATTCGTAGCCTAGGGTTGCCAGATGAAAAGAATTAAATATTTGTTCACAATATTTCAAAAAGTCGGGATTTTGGGATTATTATCGGAAACTCGGGTCGGAACAAATGAATGTTACATAAATAGGTATTTGTATAAAAACAGTACCCCACCGGTATGGAAAACTGGGTCCAAGCTACACGGTTCACGGCTCCAGAGAGCGGAACCTGCTGAAATATCCCAGAAGTATCGCTTTCTGAATCAGGGCCTTGATCCAGCTGCCTGACAAGTCTTCTCAGGTGGCTCTTGGCATTAAGCCATTGGCAGTCACGACTACCGGTACAACGAACGCTGAGTCCACATCCCATATGTCGAACCTACCCACCTCGCGAGCCAAGTCGAGATACTTGATTTGCTCATCTTTCTCGAATTTAACGGGGTTCGCGTTATGCGGAGCCGTTGTCTGCGGTAGTTATTAGTCATGATAACTTCGTCCATAATCGTACAAACCTTCAATATTGGCCGGAGCCAGGCTGCGGACGTCGACAGGTCTAAGTCGGGTTCATGCAGGGCCTGTTAAAAGCATCCGTAAAGCTCCTTCTGACCTACCTACGGATTAATGTCAAACAAAACTGGTTTGTGTCAGTTCTCTTTAGTTAATGGCCGTACTCCGCTGACTTCAGTAGCAAACTCGGTTGCAAACCGTTATTGTGGGCACAGAATTTGACGTCATCCATGTAAAGGTAACTGGTTGAGTCCTCCAGTAGTTTGCTTGAAGAATCAAGGCTAAGCAGCTCGCTATTCCTCTGTATATACAGGGCGAAGCGGACACCGTCGCTAAACCAGTCGCCATGCACGTATTCCATATCATTTTGAACCCCACATGGATAATTTTCGTCGTTTATTAAAAAATAAACAGCTGTTTCCTACAAAACTGCAACACGTACATACTCAACAGCTATTTTTTTTTGTTAAATTAGCGATGAAAAATTTCTATGTGGGTGGTTCAATATCATCATCTTCCTGCCCTTATACCATGATACTTTCTTCCATTCTCCTCTGTCAACCGTCACGCTACCATGGGGGGGTCCACCCCGTATATCCAACATCTCGGATGACTGTCCGAAATTTCCTCTCACTCATAAAAAAACACCATTGATTATTATTTATTTAACCAATAATTTGTGGTGTTGTGTACGTCTTGAATAAATATCGTGTTCGGTTATTCGGTTATATTTTAATCCCATGGTTTTTTAAATAAATGTGTAATAATAAATATTTAAATCTTGTTTGGTTTTTAGGGTTCCGTAGTCAACTAGGAACCCTTATAGTTTCGCCATGTCTGTCTGTCTGTCTGTCTGTCCGTCTGTCCGTCCTCGCTTAATCTCTGTGACCGTTAGCACTAGAAAGCTGAAATTTGGGACCAATATGTGTATCAATCACGCCGACAAAGTGCTAAAATAAAAATTGGAAAAAAATGTTTTATTAGGGTAGCCCCCCTATATGTAAAGTGGGAAGTGTTTTTTTTTTAATTTTAACCCTAATGTGTGATATATTGTTGGAAAGGTATTTAAAAATGAATAGGGGTTTACTAAAATCATTTTTTGATAATGTCAATAATTTCGGAAATAATCGCTCCAAAAGTAAAAAACAAAGCGTCCCCCCCCCTCTAACTTTTGAACCATAAGTTTAGAAAATACGAAAAAAATCTGAAAAGTAGAACTTTATAAGGACTTTCTAGGAAAATTATTTTGAACTTGGATGGAAACAACAGATGGAAACTGCAGTTAACCAATATAATTTGGTCCCTGAATCGTATGAGCGCCTATACAATCCAGAGGTCAAGTTTCATTTGCCCGTATTTTTTTTTTAACTTCGTTAACATAATATTTTATTATAGATAATGGTACGGAACCCTTCGTGCGCGAGTCCGACTCGCACTTGGCCGGTTTTTATTTGCAATCTTTCACTAACCGTGTCGTATTTCGCCGCTTTCTGATTTGTTAAAGTTTTTACACGAATCTGTTGTCAGAACCTCGTGAATTTTGTCGGGACTCGGGACATCATATATTATGAAATGTCGGGACTTTAAATTCATCTAGCAACCCTATTCGTAGCGGTCAGACAGAATATTCGCTTGATGTTTGTCGATGGTTTTTTCCAACTATTTTTAGACTCATAATTAAGTTGCTTGTTAAGTGATAACAGTACTAATATGATATATTTTTTTTAATTATTATCAGTATTATTTGGATGTAGAGTGGTTTTTCGTAATATAATTATTGCTCTGTAACATAACATCACGCCTGTAATTCTCGAAGGGTTAAGCAGAGGTTTACCTAATAGTACACCCACATTTCGCCAGTTATGTTTGAAGTCCCATGTAATAGAAGGCGAGTCTATTGCCACCAACCGGGCGCAAATCCAGACTCCGTGGCTGCTACTGAGAAATTCGTGATGAAAAAACCCAATGACACATTGCCCGACCCGCAATCGAACCCAGGACCTCTTTTTTGCTCAGCAGTCGTGCTTGCGACCACTAGAGTATAGTCGTCGGTTGAAAAATCGGCTCTTAAATAAAATGTAGCATAACATCACGGCTGTAATCAATGAAGGGCTAGGCACAAGTGGCTCACATACATATATTCCTTTTTAATGTATTTATTTTGTATATTAAAGCATATGAAGCACACCGCTCGTGTGAGTTTAGGCATTTTTTCCATTGTGCCTAACCAATATACTGGGTGTAAAGAGAACCTTCACGATGCCTCGGGGATCACAGCCGTGATGATACGTAAATAAACATCATTATTATTTATTATCCTTTATTCATTTTTAAATATTCTTATTCAATATTTTATAAAACTGTCCGATCCGAAAGGGGCTTAAAGGTACCTATATTGTCAATGACATTGCCAAACATGAAAGTAAAAATATTAATTAATTTAAAAATGTATGTTTCTTAAAAAAAAACAAAAAAATATCACTGGTTCCCTAAATTGTAACGGGAACAAATTTTTTGAACTGTTATTTAAACATTCGAGTTTTTCAGCATTTCGAATTTTGGGTTATTATGATCAGTTGAAAAAAAAATTGTGTTAAAGTATAAATAAAAAATAGTAGCCCACCGACATCGGGAACAGGGTCCGAGCTGCCGGTGGTCAGGGCTCTTCAGAGACGAACCTCCTATCAATACGTGCCGTGTCCAGAAGTACCTACTGCTTTCTGAATCAAGCCCTTGATCCAACCACCTAGCGAGGGCCTCGACAGGATGTTCGTCGAGGCCCTCGCCATCAGTTAATAATTCATCTTCAGTAATTTATTATTAATACCGTCTTCTACTCCAGGAATCCCTACAAAAGACGTTGGAAGAGGCTCTCCAGACGAACGAGCCCTTCGACATCCACTCGAAACTGCTGGACATCTACGTGGAGACCAGCAAGCACCAGGAGCTCAGCGCGCTGGTGGAGCTCATGATGAGGAAGTACAAGCGGGAGACGAGGATGTACACGCTCTGTGGCGCCGCCTGCTTCAAGCTGGGGCTCATTGATAAGGCGCGGCAGGTAATACATACACAAATGGTGAAACGTAGCGAAGAGAAGCGGTGGAGGCCCTGCGCCACAGATAACATTTTTATAACTTGAGGTCTTGGATAATTCCACACCATTTTCACCAACAGTATAGGTATTTTATTACCGATGAATTTCTCTATGTGGGGGGAGGGGGCGTTCACACGCGCGCCTCAAAAAGATGTCAGCAAACAGGAGGGGCCCGCAAGGGCCGATACCTGCCAGGGCTGCGGGACTGTTCGAAAGAGATACCGCGGCCCTGGAACATAAAGGGCAAAAGAAGGAACATGGGTGGTTTTTAGTCAGTAAGAGTCTGACACTCCCTTCCGCTCCGCCCAGAGCGGGAGGAGTCATTTGATGATTTCCAACCCGAAAAAAAAGAAAAAAAAAAGGGGGGGTTCAGAATGATGTCACTGGGTACGTGTTATTCGTTTGTGCGTCATCGGTGTCCCTTCCACCCGGTATTTAATGTTGCATTGCATAAGATTGGCCGGCATAATTGTCATGTCTTAAATTGTGACAAAAAAGAAATTAAAAAAATAGGCAACGATGAACTATTGGGGGTCAAAGTCTTCAATGCATCTTCCATTGATAACTCTCCTCGAGAAGAAACTCTTGTCCTATAGTGGTTTTTACCCGACCACGGTGAAACCAAAAGGAAGGGTAATGATTATAGCAGTCTATGTATGTTTGTATTTATGTATGTTCCTCCGTAGCGTCTAAACTATTCATCCGATTTTGATGAATAAGGTGTCAATCGATTCGTTATAATGGCCGGAGTAACATAGGCTACATTTTAACCGACTTAAACAATAAGAGGAGTCGATACCTTGTAAACCCCGAATTTTATTACAGCATGATTTTTCAGTAGTCTGGTTTTTAGTGCCAGTATCCACATAAATTCTTGTTAAAGGTTGATATTGTAATAAATAAAAACTTGTTATTTTCCAGGTTATGCAAAAAGCTATTTCCGTGCTGGAGAAGAAAGAACGTAAGTTGTAAAATATATGGTACAGACGCCAGCACATCAAGCTACTACAATGTGTCAAATTTCTTTTAAAGATTTTTAACTTTATCGCTAAAGCGTTAGGTTCAAGGTTGATTGGGAAAATTTGACAGCTTCGGGTAGCTTGGTGTGCTGGCGTCTGTCCAGTCACGAGCACCAATATGTAAACACTTAACACTTTAAAAAGTGTTTTTCTCCTACTGTTCTGATTAAAATTTCATGTTGTTACGAACATAACCAAATCAAAATCAAAATATTTTTATTTCACATAGGCCTAACCGTGCACCTTTTTGTCGACGTTTCATAAGTGCCCATCACTTATGAAACGTCGACAAAAAGGTGCACGGTTCGGGTTGGTCGTTTCCTATGGAGAAGAACCGGCAAGAAACTCCCACAAGGAACCGGCAAGGAACTTCTGATGTTTCCTATTTAACCCAAAGGTTGACTGGTAGAGAATGCCTTGTGGCATTAAGTCCGCCTATGTACCAATATTGTACATGAAGTTTAAATAAATAAACTCCATGGTTACTCTTTTAAAATAATTAGATTTTACAATATTGTCATGTTACAGCATTAGTACTCAAGTATGGGTGGACAGCATAGGCCCGACAATAAGTCGTTGCTTACTACACAAAAAAAACGGAAAACAAGATAAGAGGTTAACAAAAGTTATCACACTTCTAGGAATCTACAAGGCCTACACTGTTCACACATTCACAAACGTCCAGTCAGTGTAAGCATTTGTCAGTTATCGTGGAGCTAGACTTATAACTCAAGGAGCTCAACGTCACGACGAACAATACCAAAGAAAGGACATTTGGGTGGGTCGCTTATAGTACTCAAACTGCCAGACAATACAAGACAATAGTTAAAATTAGAGAAAGACCCACATGGTCCTCACATTCACAATATAGAAATAATGAAATATTTGTCATATTAAATAATCATGTCAATTATATTAAATGTCAATAAACACAAAACTAAATAAAAAATAAAATAAAATATGTAAATATTCGTCAAAACATGTAAATATTCGTCAAAAATAATATTTTCAATTTTATTTACAATCGTTATTTCTCGCGTAAATTGCTTTTAAATTTAGGAAAGTGTATATGTTGCAGTCAAAACTCTTAACCAGTCAAAAGTACTATTGACTAGCAAAATCAAAAGGTTGGTCAAAAGTGGTTTTGACTGAAAATTATTGGTTATTAGTACTTTTGACTGCAAATTTGCGGTTAAAAGTTGTTCTAACTGACACTCTTAGTCAAAACTAGTTTTAACTGCTAAAGCATCAGTCAAAAGCACTATTAGCTAGTTGGAATCTCCTATTTGGATTCGGTTGGGGCTCCTATTTCTATCTGCAGGGTTTACAGGCACCTAACTAACCGAACCTCGGTGTGTTCCTGACGTCGACCGTCTAGGGTTAGCGTTTCCGTCAGCAGGTCGACGGATCCCCGCTGCTCGGGGCTCCTATTTCTGTCTGCAGGGTTTACAGGAACCTAACTAACCGAACCTCGGGGTGCCCCTGACGTCGACCGTCTAGGGTTAGGGTTTCTGTCAGCATCTGTTAAATTTCAATTACGTTATATTAAGTCAATTTGTGTAATGTCTCCATTCCAAACGTTATTAATTATGGAATAAAATAAAAAAAAATGAATTGTTTGTCAAATAATACGTTATTAAATAAAAGTTTATCGGATAATTATTTTGCTAAGTGAAATATTTGGTAAACTTGTTGTTGTAGAATTAAAATGACAAATAATGTTTTTGCCAATCGTTGCTTGTCAAGTAAAAATTTTTGAATTAATGTTTGGTGAACTGACTGGTCACCGTCAAAACCACTTTTGACTGAATCAGTTAGTCAAAACTACTTTTAACCAGCTCCATTGGGCAAAAGTCAAAAATAGTATTGTCGAAAGCATACGGTTAAAACTACTTTTGACTGATTTTGCTAGTTAAAAGTACTTTTGACTGGTTAAGAGTTTTAACTGCAACATATACATTTTGGTGCTCGTGACTGTATTAGCTTACGGCCGCGGCTTCGCCCGCATTGAGTTGGGTTATTGTCCCACGGGATAATACTACGGGTTCCGTTGCGTAAAGGGTCATAACATCCATCCATACTCCTCACAAACTTTCGAATGAATAATGAAGTACTTAGCTATATAAGATTCTATTTAAGTACCTACCAAATTCATACACACAGATACCTTAGTAGTAAACAAAGTACAAAACTGTTTTATGTCCGTCACATCACCATCTCAGGTCCAGTTGAAAACCAGCGTCGGGCACTAGCTGCTCGGCAGTTTGCTGAACTGGGCCTATTTGGCGCAGCCGTGAGACACAAAGTTTTCTCTTTTTTAGGGTTCCGTACCCAAAGGGTAAAACGGGACCCTATTACTAAGACGTCGCTGTCTGTCTGTCTCCAGGCTGTATCTCATAAACCGTGATAGCTAGAAAGCTGAAATTTTCACAAATGATGTATTACTATTGCCGCTATAACAACAAATACTAAAAATTATAAAAAAAAAATATTAAGGGGGGCTCCCATACAACAGATATGATTTTTTTTGCCGTTTTTATAGATAATGGTACGGAACCCTTCGTGCGCGAGTCCGACTCGCACTTGGCCGGTTTTTTTTTGTTTAGATTTAAGTTTTTATTGTGTAGATTTAAGTTACTTTATTTTATTTTATGTTGTTGCTCTTGTGGCATGTGCCAAATAAATATGTTTTCTTTCTTTCATAAGATTTGAATTTGTAATGTTTTTACGAACAGATGTGCCAGTGCTGGTCCAGTTCGCGCTGCTGGAGAGCCGCAGCGGGTCCCGCGAGCGCGCGGAGGCTCTGTTCGAGCAGGTGCTGGCGGTGTACCCCGCGCGGGTCGACGTCTGCGCCGCCTACCTTGACATGCTGCTCAAGAACAAGGACCATGACCTCATCCGGTCAGTTATTATTTGAGAACAGATATTATTCCGACCCCTCGTGTTTTTCACCGGTAATTTAAAAAAAAACTGCTAACACACGGTCAAAATGTATGGAATAACAGATTTATTATTTCAATTATCTATGAAAAATGTCTAAAAAGATGGATGAAAAAAGATTGCATGTAGCGGAGATGAGAATGTTGAGGTGGATGTGTGGCGTGACAAGAATGGATAAAGTAAGGAACTACAACTGCAGTATATTAGAGGAAGTTTAAAAGTTGCGCCAGTTACAGAAAAGTTGAAAGGGAATCGACTGTCTTAATATGGACATGTGATGAGGAGGGACGAATCGCATGTGAATAAAAGAGTGACGAATATAAACGTTGATGGATGGAGAGGGAGAGGAAGACCAAAGAAACGATGGATGGATTGTGTGAGGAATGATATGAAAGATAAAGAAGTAAAATGATAGCGTGACGGTTGACAGAGGAGAATGAAAAAAACGTGTTGCGCCGACCCCAAATAACATGGAACAAGGGCAGGAAGATGATGATGATGAAAAATGTCTATGATGTTCGGAATAATGTACAGAATATGTGGTAACTGTTTGTTTGTCGACGTCCCTTCCACCCTGTATGCAAATAACTCGATCCGAATGGACGTGACGTCATGAGCAGCGATGAAACACGTGACTAAAATAGTGATGAATATACTTATAGGTATATTTTAATGTTGATGCATGGAGAGGGAGAGGAAGACCAAGGAAACGATGGATGGATTGTGTGAGGAATGATTTAAAAGAAAAAGGAGTAAGTATATGATAACGTGACGGCTGACAGGAGAGAATGGAAGAAAAAAACGTGTTGCGACGACCACTCGTAACATGAGACAAGGGCAGGAAGATGGTGATGCATATTTTAGCTAAAATCGGTATACCTATCGTGCATTTTTAAGATTCGTCATGTCGGTCCGTCCGTATGTCACGGCTTCTTTTTTCCGAAACTTTTAGGACTACACAGTTAAAACTTGGGAGGTAGATGTGTTCTGTGAACAGCTTTACGATTTTTGTTCAAAAAATAAAAAAAGAAGATTGGGGCGGTTGTCTCGCACTTGACCGGTTTTTTTGAACATCATTATTTTCTTTTATTGTACAAAAATGTGCTAGAGGTGATATGCAAAAGAAACCTAAATTCAAATAGTGCCCAAACCGACCGATAGTTGTTATCAATTTTTGATAGGTACATCATGTGCCTAGCCTTTTCCCAACGTTGGGGTCGGCCTCCAGTCTAACCGGATGCTGCTGAATACTAGTATTTTACATGGAGCGTCTGAGTATCTGTCCAGCACAACCTAATATGCTAGTCCTTGGTAAGACTGGTTACCAGACTTTGTAACGGCTGTCCCCTCTGATCCAATAAGTGGTGACATGTCTGTAAATTTCATGTGTCGTTTCAAACGATTATAAACCATATTCAGTTTAAATCGTAGTTTGAAAGTTGTACGACAGTGACAGAAATATTACATTTCTCTATCTATAAACCTACATTCTCTTATGTATCTCATTTGCTCATAGGCAAGTGATGGAGCGCATGACATCGCAGAAGTTGCCAGCAAGGAAAATGAAGGTTCTGTACAAAAAGTGGATCGAAATGGAAGAGAAAATAGGGGATCAAGAACAAGTGGATAAGATAAGACAGCGAGCGATGGAATACATTGAAAAAGCCAAGTTTTAATTAAATAATTAATAAAATATTACGAATTTTATTTCACTTTACTTTGTTTTATTTTTTACAAAATACTCTCTCTTGCGTTTGGCCGCAACTCGCCTGATGTGAAGCGATGCTGCGGCCTACGGTGGAGCACGCTCGCCTAGAAGAAACCGCTTCACTCGAACTTTGAAGAGATCCAGATTATAATGATCGGGAAACAGAGAAGCCGGCAGTGAATTCCACGGACTGGCGGTGCGCACAATCAGGAATTAAGAATTCTGTTTTACTCTATTCTCGAAGAGATCAAGATCTAGAAGAAATCAAGTAAAGTTACCAAGGTAATACTAGGCGCCAAGGTAGCCCGGGAAATTCAAATATTCTTACGTTTTTTGCAATTTGCAGGTCAGTATCAGGATGTATGTTGATAAAAAATTTCGCGGCCGTAATACTACCTATGTATTTACAGAATTATAATCATTAAAATTATCAATAGAACCCTCTAATTGCATGAAATCCCATGTAATTTCATGAAAAAGTCATTCAATGGGGTTAAATGAACTTACGAGGGTTGTAATGCCATATTAGTTACGGTAGCGAATCATATTGTAATCGATATACAACCTGACTTTACCTGAGACTGACCAGCACGCGTTGCATACCGTGCCACCGTAGAAAAGGGTTTTGTCGACGGAAGAATCGACAAAATGACAGATTGGTGAAAGATTTGTATCGTCGTAAGCAGGGCGATGTTAAAAATGGAGAAAAGAAATGTTTCCATTCTTACGTCGACAAAAGGCAAAAGTCTACAACGTCATGCATGACAATTTCTCGCTACCTTTCGACACTTGGGACTAGAAACATTTCTTCTCAACATAAGTATGTGAAAATATAGTCTTCATCGGACCTAGACAAGATACTTTTATTACTATTATTTGTGTTTATTGAGCTACTTTGATTTTAAGAAACAAATCATGAGATGATATGAGATTACAGGAAGAGAGAGATCCTGTGATCTCTTTTAAGGTGATGAACATAATATCAATAATCAATTCTATTACTTCTAGTTCGCAGGTGCTGAGTGTAGAATACTCATCATCAATGTAAATGCGAATTTTCCAGGCAGGGTTCATGACCTTATCTTTAATGGTTCTATCATTAAGGGGCCGTCTCCACGAGCGAGAGAATCGCGGCGATATTATCGTCGTCCCACGTATTTTGTATGCGAAAATATTGCCGCGATTCTCTCGTTCGTTCGTGGAGACGGCCTCTAAGAGAGTGTATAGAAATACGTGGCACGACGATAATATCGTCGCGATTCTCTCGCTCGTGGAGGCGGCCCCTAAGACGGAACAATGCAGACTACATGAATCCAGAATTGGCCAGTACCTACTAGGTAAGGTATATTATATACCTTACCGTATATAGTACAAGATAGAAAATGTTACAATATGTCATTTGAAATAATAACAGTAACTATAAATTACTTATTTATTTATAATTTTAATTGGTAAACAGTTAAAAAAAAAAGTTATTTGGGCCCATATGCCTGTGCTTGTCCATTCTTGTTTGTTGTAATCTGAAACACAAAATAAAATCATTGATTTGCAGGGGATTCAGGCTATGCTTTGGACCCTTGGCTCATGACGCCAATTAGAAATGCTCAACATGGTATGTCACAAGAGAGGTATACCAAGTGGCCAAACGTGCAAAGTCAAGAGCGTACCAATGGCTATCTCAAGGAGTCCTTTCGGTGTCTAGGCATTGACAGGACCTTCCATTATGCGCCTGAGAAAGCATCGACGCTGGTGCATGCCTGCTGCACATCATATGGCATAACGCAACATTATCGGTATGTTTTTATCATTGTACTTTGAATTAGTTGTACAAAAACTATCTAACAGTAGTTAAATTAGTTTTAGGATGCCTATACAGGTAACAGCTCCATCAGACGAAAGACTGCGAGAGAACACCAACGAGCCCATAGTGCTACAAGCTGCAACTAAAGAAATTATTTTATGTAAATAAAAACTTTACTTTTCAGAATAGCATCGTCTCATTTTCCTTTCCACCAGAGCATTTCTTTCTCTATTGCTAATGCTTATATCCTGAAACAAAAACAAACATTATTTTAAGATACTTTTAGAACAAAGTAGAGGAGAGCTATGCCGGTGGCAACTGTGTTATTCTGCCATTTTAAACATCACTTGAAACTTTCATTCACTTTGTTACATAGATTAATATAATTTAAAAGACACTTACTGCTAGAAACTCTTTTATTAAGTTGCGTCCATGCTGACGTCTTCTTAAATTCTGGTGTGTTGTGGAAGAGGTGGATGGTTGAGGTGTGTCTAGTGGTGAGGTAGGTGGCGGTGGCGATGTGGCAGGAGGCGGCGAGGTGGCAGGAGGCAGTGATGTGGCTGGTGGTGATGTTGTGGTTGGTGGTGGGGAAGTGGCTGGTGGGGGTTGAGCTACTGTGATCTGAAGTAATAATTAAACAGTTACATTAACATAATATCATAAAATAGTATTAACATCATAACATTTAATATACACTGCCGTTACCTCTCCTAGCAGAGTCTCCCTTTGACCTGCCATACCATAGGCACTCTCTGTGCCTATGATATTTAAAATCTTGAGACTAGTCTCGGAGAGTGTGGGAATTATGGTATGGTTGTCCGTTAAAACACGGGCTGCATTTGCGCGAGCACCATCAGCCCGCGCCTTTTTTTTTAAATCCCTCCAAGTCTAAAACACAATTTATCATACAAATAAGGAACCGAAGGAACGTGTTGTTTATCATCTTGTGGAAGTAGTCGATTAGAAAGTTATTAAATATAAAATACCGTCCGCCACTGTTCCACAGTCTTACTGGGTCCATATTCCTGTAATAAGTTTTGAACACGGACCCATTCCCCATCGTGGCGTTGTCGTCCTTGAGGCCCACTATATTCGCCATTGGCGAAATGAGTGTGGGCGGACATATAGTCCACCAACATCTCGATTTGGCAGGAGGTACTTCGCACGCTGTAAATAAATTGTTTTTGATATGTGACTAAGGTTTCAACGTTTCCAGTTTTAAATATCCTCAAGGTTGGTTTTGGACTAATGGATGGAGGACTATATTCTCTAAAATTAATCACACAATGCTAATAATCTGTTTTCGATTTACTTATTAAAAAAAAAAATATTTACTTCTTTCTCGCTACCATTATAACTTTTTCTAAAAAATAAACACATTAGAAAAATGTAATTTAATTTTGTTTATTTTCGCATTGTTACATTGCGAAAATTAACAAAATAAGCTACATCTTTCCAATGTTTTACTATTAATTTATTATTATATTATAATCAAAAATAATTTACTTTGTTTGTCAACAATTCTTCAACCACAGATAATTTTAAAAACTTCATCTGTCCGAGTCCGACAGATTAAAAACTCTACGAGTAATACGTTTCGTTGTTGCTTTGAGTTACGTTCAAAAGGTTTTAAAACTTGTGTATTTGACACATTATTTTGATTAACTAAACGTAGTGATATCGTAGGATTCGTAGAATTCGTCACAGGCACAGGCTACTTCCCCGTTGCTATATGGAAAGAATTTTGTCGTCGTAGAAACTAGAGTCTACGGGTCGCGACATGCTCGGCACAGAGCATTATAATTATACATGTAGGTAATGCTCGGGCAGAAGACATGTACAGACGCCAGCTGCAGGTCAACCTACCCGAAACAGTCAAATTTTCCCAACCAACCTTGAACCTAAAGTTTTAGAGATAAAGTTGTAAATCTTTTAAAGAAATTTGACAGATTGTAGTAGCTTGATGTGCTAGCGTCTGTACATGCGTTGTATAGAAAGAGCTTTGTCTATTCTTGGTAGAATAGAGATGGATTTGGTCATGCTACACGTGCTGCTTTGAGTTACGTTCAAAAGGTTTTAAAACTTGTGTATTTGACACATTTTTTTGATTAACTAAACGTAGTGATATCGTAGGATTCGTAGAATTCGTCACAGGCTACTTCCCCGTTGCTATATGGAAAGAATTTTGTCGTCGTAGAAACTAGAGTCTACGAGTCGCGACATGCTCGGCACAGAGCATTATAATTATACATGTAGGTAATGCTCGGGCAGAAGACATGTACCAGCAGGTCAACCTACCCGAAACAGTCAGATTTTCCCAACCAACCTTGAACCTAAAGTTTTAGAGATAAAGTTGTAAATCTTTTAAAGAAATTTGACAGATTGTAGAATTTTGATGTGCTAGCGTCTGTACATGCGTTGTATAGAAAGAGCTTTGTCTATTTTTGGCAGAATAGAGATGGAATTGGTCATGCTACACGTGCTGCTAATTGCAAAAAATGTAAGATAATTTGAATTTCGCGGGCTACCCTGGCGCTTCCCCCTTAAATGCTAAATTCGAGTTTGACTAGTTCTCAGCTCCAAGTACGGGTTTCCATGATATTGTAATATCATTGAAGACACAGAACACTAAATTTGAACACTGAATCTATAATTCACATGTCTTCAACATGTACATAATGAGTAATTAATAAAAATTTTGCTTATCGTGGCCCAAAAAGCTCAAATTTTTCGCTCGCTTCGTTTGTCTCTTGAATAAAGTCGTCATTTATCATACACCAGAAAAAAGCTCCAATTTTTCGAGCTCGCTCTTCAATGAAGACTTATAGCGTACCAGAAAGCTCCGTTTTCTGGCCCTATTAGTACTAGCTACGCTACTGATGGGACTTAAACATAACTGACAAAATGTGGGTGTACTATTAGATATGTACCTACACCTCTGGCTAACCTTTTGGAGATTACAGGCGTGGTGTTATATTGTGTTAATTATCTATTATTTTTTAGATAATATTACGACAACTCATTGTCTTATCTACAACTATATTATCAAAGTACTTACGTACCTCCTATATTTTGCATTTAAGTTCCAGTTGCACAGTTCAGTTTGATATCGGGATCGATCACAATGTACGTACGTTAATTCCGTGATTTTATCATACGTTTAATTTATATTTGGGACTAAAAAGTTCATTAGCATTCTTTTTAAGTTGTCACCCCGTGAAGTGCATTCTTTGCAAGCTGTCTACAGGTTATATTAAACACACTTATCCCAAGTGTAGGAGAACTACAACATTCAAGAACTGATTCATACAAATTCTGAAGCATAGCTTTACAAAGTTAATAAAGTTGTTCAGTGATTCAAGGTATGTAATACTTATGTTTTCTGTTGTAATACATATACTATAATATGAACTTTATTTTTCAATAACATCATCATCATCTGCCTAGCCTTTACGCAAACTACATACCTAAATGTTGAGGTCGGCTCTTAATCTAAGTAACAATTAACCGGATGCAACTGAATAGGTATCAGTATTTTACATAGAGTGACTGCGTAAGAGCGACTGCCTATCTGTGATTTTTCAATAATATTTTTCACACTATTTAAGTGAAACCTCAGTCGTAAAAATTTGTTTGCCGCTTTATACCATAATTATCATAAGCTATGCTAAGCTACCATAATTTCTTGCGAATAAATGTCTTTGTACAAAAAATACGATGATTCACGTCACTGATAGATAATGTTCTACCAGCGAGCCTTATGAGGGCGGGTGTAGGTATGTATATGAAAGTCATTCTAATTATGTGATGGGCAGCGAAGGATTCCAAAAAAACTCATCCACTAAATGAATTTAATAAGGTAATTACAATTAATTCTTAATATTAGGTGAGTAGGTAGGTACTAAGAGGTTATCCAAACGACCGATGTATGTGACGAAAGGCCCCGCGCCGCATGCTTAGGGGCTGTCTCCACGAGCGAGAGAATCGCGACGATATTATCCTATACAAATACGTAATATCGCCGCGATTCTCTCGCTCGCGGAGACGGCCGCGGCGGCCCCTTAGTTTTATTGGATGCATCGAGTTGGGTTGCGCAATCCATTCACAGTAACTGAATGTATGGTGATGACGTATCTGGGAGGCACTCACAGATATAACATTCGGATAAATAAACGATATATTTCTTTATTTATATAAGTACACACAGATACTTAACAGGATAATATAATTAACACAGAAGAGCACAAAGGTACTGCTTATTTCATAAGAAATATATATATTATGATATATGTATAAAAAAAGTAAAATCATGGTAATTTCCTTTTTTCAGCAACTAATATAGTTGCTGAGAAAAGAAAATTATCTTGATTACTTATATGAAAAAAAAAATTTGCTTTTTATTATTCTGAATTATTTGGGAAGGAAAAAGGGGAATACTACTATGTGTATATAAAATCAAGGTCTACTGTAGACATGTCCCTTTCATTTTTTTTTTCAGTGACTGATAAGAAAAGCGAATACTCGTATGATTCTGCAAAAAAATACCTAAACAACCCTCCATTTTTACGGCCATGATTAGAGGACTACCAGAAAAATTAGAAAAGTTTTCCTTTTTTCTTACCTACTTTTCTTTCTTAAAATTTTAATGTCAAAAATAATTAAATCGGCTGTTTTCTAGAAAATACTAAACGTCGATCTCGTCAAAATGTTTGTGATATACTCGGTCCGAGCTGCAGCTGTCCCTATTGCACTTTACGGGGGCAGGCTTGCCGCAGCGCAACAGCAATAGTTTCTTCAAATACCCATTTTACAAATTCCTCTCAGGCCCTGTTCTCTCTTAAAGTAACCTAACACGAAGGGGATTAGCGTGGTCTTACCCCCCCATCGTTAGACTCCGCCATCCCCTTCGAACCTAACCTGTCTACTACTAAGGGGTAGCGGCTAAACCAAAGTGAAGACGGCTAAGCCTAAGTTTATTTCCACACCCATCTATAGCCGTAACAGAGGAATGGTCAAATTTCAGCAAATATGTCAGCCATTTGCCAACATTTTTTCACATTTTTCACGCCTAGAACGTACAAGATGTAAACGGACCCCTGACGAAGCCGTCAACCAAGCATTCTGTACATCCAACTTAGTAACACTGATGTAACAGTATTTCTGAATAACGATGTTTTTTTTGTGGGTGAATCCGTAAAGGTAGCGCTCCATGTTACGCACTCAAAACAAAAAGATAGGTTTGATCGCGAAATTCAAAATATGATAGCACAAGAGGCTAAGGAAAAAGATAGGTTTGATCGAGAAATTCAAAGTATGAAAGAAGAAGAGGCTAAAGAAAAAGTAAGAATTGATCGCGCAATTCAAAATATGAAAGCACAAGAGGCTAAAGAAAAAGATAGATTTGATCGTGAAATGCAAAATATGAAAGCAGAAGAGGCTAAAGAAAAAGATAGGTTTGATTGCGTAATTCAAAATATAACAGCAGAAGTGGCTAAAGAAAAAGAAAGAATTGATCGCGAAATTCAAAATATGAAAGCACTAGAGGCTAAAGAAAAATATAGGTTTGATCGCGAAATGCAAAATATGAAAGCAGAAGAGGCTAACGAAAAAGAAAGAATTGATCGCGAAATTCAAAATATAACAGCAGAAGTGGCTAAAGAAAAAGAAAGAATTGATCGCGAAATTCAAAATATGAAAGCACAAGAGGTTAAAGAAAAAGAAAGAATTGATCGAGAAATTCAAAATATAACAGCAGAAGTGGCTAAAGAAAAAGATAGGTTTGATCGCGAAATTCAAAATATGACATCAGAAGTGGCTAAAGAAAAAGAAAGAATTGAACTCGAAATTAAAAAAATACAAGACGAAAACAAAAGAATCTGTGCCAAAATTGAAAATATGCGAGAAGAATGGGATATGAAGACAAAGAAACTTCAAGAAGAAAATGATGATTTGAAGACAAAAATGGCTATAGAGATAAAATCTATGGAAGAGACCATAGAAAAATTATACACTGCTTGGGCAGAATTGCAAGAGAAGCTTCGAGGTTTGAAAGAATAACTGGAAAGCCTGAAGAGACACAATGAAACAGAAATTAAAGAAATGAAATTACAACTATAAAGCAAGAAATGACAAATATTGAAGAAATGCGTGACGAGTTAGAAGTTCTTAAAGAAATTGAAAAGAAAATTATAAGTATTCGACAAGACAGGGCACAGAAGAAAATATTATTGCAAATAAAATTAAGGTACTGCTACAACACGAAAATTAGAAAGCAAAAGAACTTAAAGCTGAACTTAAAAAGATGAAAGAAGAAGAGGTCGTGGCAAAAATCAATTTAGATAAGAACGTTAAAGCATTGGAAACAAATTTAAAACCGGCGAAAGACGAATTTTAGAATTTGAGTAATGAGTTCGATAAAGAGAAACTGGAAGAAAACTTTAAGTTCATGCAACAAATTGATGCTACCGAGATAAGTGAAGTTGACACTGAAATTCATTTTTTCAAAAAATGAATTATGTTTAGGTTGTTGAGAACAGTAGCTTCCGCCCGCGGCTTAATTTTTTTACATATTATTATAATAAACTAGCTGTTGCCTGCTACTTCGTTCGTGTGGAAATTATGATGTATATGTGTGAGAAAAAAAAATGTCTATGTGCTTTTCCAGAATATAATCTATCACTGTGCCAAATTTTGATCCAGATCCTTTCAGCCGTTCTGGTGTGATTGAGTAACAAACATCCATCCATCCAAACTTTCACATTTTTAATAGTACAGGACCTAGTAAAGAAGATAGCTTATGCCTGTGTTATTCTGATGTACAATATTGCTGCAAAGTTAGTAGTTTTTGCGTGAAAGAGTGACAAACATAATATGCATGGATATATGTGTGGAGATATGGGTATGGATGGATCCATACATTCTAACAAACTTATAATTATTATAATCTTTAATTATTATCTACTACTTGTATTTTCTCCTCAGAAATAATAAACCATTTGATAAATTCGTGTATTTTTTTTACCTGTTTTTACTCAAGACGTAATCATCGGAACTACTGATCCGATTCCGAAAATTCTTTCACTAGAAGGCAGCTGCATCCTTAGTATCGGGATAGGCTATATTTAAAACATTCTCGTGGAATAATACCCGACCTTATAGGGAGCAAAACCGGGGGCAAAAGCTAAAATTATCATTAACACTAGAGACGGGATATTTACCATGTTTACTGTTTGTTTTGAGTTCCCGATATGTCGGCGCTGTTGCAAGCACCATGGTCACGGATAAACTGAAGTTATTGCGGGTGTTTATGAGCAGATAAATCGGTTTACCCTCTTTCTTGTTCGTTTTTTGCACTCAGTACCGCTACCACTGTCACTCGTAACTCGATTTTGTTCCCGACACACGAAACTCACTGTGTCCGCTCGCGAACATTTTTCGGCACTTTTTCGGTTTCTACACAGCTGAACCACTGGATTCCATGCTCTCGACACTTGAAACCCATCGTCCCGGTTGAAGTAAGTACCTATATATATTTGGTAATCTCGCTATTAATATTAATATTGCTATTTTTCTTTGATTAGTCCAGTTGCACAAAAAAAAAAAAATTAACAACCAAGTATACATTATTTTTTAAATATTTTATTAAAATTTTGTATTGTTATTAGTCATTTTTTATGATGATAGAATCTTTACTGATACCGACACTGAGTCCCAACGTTAAAAAAAAATACACTGATATATTTGCATGCCCGTGCGCAGTTTTTGTGTTTTTGGTGTTTTTGTGATAATACGTTGAATTGAGCTTTAGTACCTCCGTAAATTTCAAAAATACCGAAATTCCGGCATAGATTGTACTTTGCGAAAGTGTTTGTGACATATCCTTGTAACTTACATTAATTACTTGTTATGAAAGCAATGAAACTGATCCCATCTTCCTCCCGGCTCGAGTACATTATAACAAAGCAGAACCCCACTGAGGGCAGGATAAACGGTGGAAGGGTGCGAAACGAGAGAGGCAAACAGGTGTAGTAATTAATGTTTAATAAATTCATTCAATAACATATTTTTGTTTTTTTATTGCCTCATTGCCTTTACATTGTATTTGCATCTAATAAACGAAATATAAATATACCTGCATGTTTTAGATCCACAAGTTTAAAACTTGTGTGTCTAAAACATCCATAAAAATATACGCATGTTATTATGTACGTCAAAACACAGTAAACGAAATACGTAGCTATAAATATCGATATAAGTAGACGCACCTACCTATTATAAATATTAATTTAGTTCATTGCTTGGTGTTCAGAGGGCGCTGATCGGTATCTAAACCGAAAACGTCAGTTGCCAGTCTATCTCATTTTATATTATACTAGCTTCTGCCCGCGACTTCGTACGCGGATCCCGTTGCTTATGCCAGCGACAACGGGGTCGTCAAAATCGAAAATTTGAAACGTCTGATGTAGAATCCTAAGGCCCGGGGACGGGAAAACAACGGGATGAGCGAGACGATTGGAGTCGTTCCAGATCATTCATTTTTGTATGTCAACAGGAAATGCCCATCAGACTAAATAACTTTTGCTAAGACATCATTCCTTAATATGTTATAGCGCTGCCATGGGCTTTGGAGTTCCACAGCAGGTGTTCCAGATCTTCAAATTTATTCTCACAGCAGAAAATGCTCTTCACGTGGAATTATTTTTAGCTATTGCACCATTTTTATATCTCTTATATGTAGCTGGTCTGTTGCGGTTCTGCATCAGGTGTTAATTTTCCAAAAAAAATTATAGCCTTTATGTTGCCCAGACTATACAACCAAAAACTTTTCTTCCCGTTACTCCGCAGCAGATCCCAAGGGTACACTGAATTAACTTCTGTCTCTTCATGCCGTACTCCAGCAATTCTTTCTCTCTCACTTTCTAACTGATTATGAATATTTTGTTGTGTGCGTGTTCGGGACAATGTATGATAATCTCGATCAGCAGTTAGTCGCGCATCACGTTCATCACTCGTTTCAAAAGACCTGTTAATAGATGTGCGAATTCGCTGAGAACTCAAGCGTGATTCTGTATCGGTAAACGTTTCTGACTCGCGAGACAATGCATGTCGCTCACGATCAGCAGACAGTCGCGCATCACGTACTGCACTTGTCTCTAGAGACCTAGCAGCAGATGCGTAGATACGCTGAGAACTCAAGCGCAATTCTCTATCCGTGAACGTCTCCGACTCGCGAGACAATGCGTGACGTTCACGATCAGCGGACAGTCGCGCATCATATTCCTCACTTGTCTCTAGAGACCTAGCAGCAGATGCGTAGATACGCTAAGAACTCAAGCGCAATTCTCTATCCGTGAACGTCTCCGACTCGCGAGACAATGCGTGACGTTCACGATCAGCGGACAGTCGCGCATCATGTTCCTTACTTGTCTCTAGAGACCTTGAAGCAGATGCGTAGATACGCTGAGAACTCAAGCGCAATTTTCTATCCGTGAACGTCTCCGACTCGCGAGACAATGCGTGACGTTCACGATCAGCAGACAGTCGCGCATCACGTACTGCACTTGTCTCTAGAGACCTAGCAGCAGATGCGTAGATACGCTGAGAACTCAAGCGCAATTCTCTATCCGTGAACGTCTCCGACTCGCGACACAATGCGTGACGTTCACGATCAGCGGACAGTCGCGCATCATGTTCCTTACTTGTCTCTAGAGACCTTGAAGCAGATGCGTAGATACGCTGAGAACTCAAACGCAATTCTCTATCCGTGAACGTCTCCGACTCGCGACACAATGCATGACGTTCACGATCAGCGGAGAGTCGCGCATCATATTCTTCACTGGTCTCTAGAGACCTGGATGTAGATGCATAAATACGCTGAGAACGCAAGCGAGCTTCGCGATCCGAAGAGGTTTCTACAGAGCGAGTTGCAGCCTGATGTTCTCGAACAGCATCAAGTCTATCCTGACGCTCTTCTTTAGATTCTTGGGATCTTATGATCCTCAATCTTTTTGCTCCTTTGGAACGTTGGGAAAGATTTGACCTCTTTCTAGGCATGGTTATAGTTTTATTCTCAAAATACCTGATCAATCAAAATCTAAGTGACTGCTCCCCTGCGTTACCGGGTAGGCTACCGTGTCACGGAGATAAATGGAATAGGAAATAAATGGGAGTTTTAGCCAGTAGAGACAAATTTTCAATGATTCATAGAATTTTCATCGAAAATCAGTCGTAAACTGTTACCGCCTTCACCGCGTGGAGGTACTCCCAGCTTATGTTATTTTATAATTATACAGTGAACTCTTGGAGTTCCACAACAGGTGTTCCAGATCTACAATCTTTATACGTCAACAGAGAGTGCTCATCAGGCTGAACAACTCTTGCTAAGACGTCATTCCTATATAGGTTATAGTGTAGCTGGGTTCTTGGAGTTCCATATCAGCTGTTCCAGATCTTCAAATTTTATACGACAACAGAGAGTTTTCATCAGGCTGAGCAACTCTTGCTAAGACGTCATTCCTATATATGTTATAGTGTAGCTAGGCTCTTGGAGTTCCACATAAGCTGTTCCAGATCTTCAAATTTTATATGACAACAGAGAGTACTCATCAGGCTGAACAACTCTTGCTAAGACGTCATTCCTATATATGTTATAGTGTAGCTGGGCTCTTGGAGTTCCACATCAGGTGTTCGAGATCTTCAAATTTATTCTCTTAGCAGAAAATGCTCATCACGTGAAACAATTTTTGCTAATGTACCATTTTTGTATCTCTTATAGTATAGCTGGTCTGTTGCGGTTCTGCATCAGGTGTTCAAGTTTCCAAGATAAATTATAGCCTATATGTTGCTCAGACTTTATACCTATACAACAAAACAAAAATCATTCAAATCTGTCAAGTAGTTCCGAAGATTAGCGTGTACAAACAAACAGACAGAATTTTTTTTTGGTTTCGTGCTCTATTACTGTTTCTAAACCCCCCTCAATTATTTTTTTTTTAATATATTCAATGTACAGAGTACAGACACAGTTTTTTTACTGTTTTATTATATGTATATAGATTAGTCTATCATGTCTATGATGGTGCTTGCAACAGCGCCGAAATATCGGGAAATCAAAACAAACAGTAAACATGGTAAATATCCCTTTTCTAGTGTTAATGATAATGTTAGTGACCATGACAGTTTAAAAACTTATAAAACCTAAAATGTATCTCATAAAATCAAAGTCAGAGCATTTATTTCAAATCGACCAGCTTTTGCTTTTTCAACAACAAAAGATACAGCTACGGTCTAGACACACAGCCTACAAAGTATAAAACGCGCGAAATACGAGTAAGTTTTCATAACGTCAGAGGTCAGAGGCAGTGAAAGGAGTGGTCAGTGGCAAGACGTTAAAGGTCGACAAACAAGCCCAAAGACCACACGACCCTATTGACGTACCTATTACGTTTAGTGTCTTTATATATAAGACGATTAGGCTGATTAAATTGAGATAATTATAGGTAAAAAAATTTATTTTTGGGTCATTAGTAATAGGTCCACATAGGAAAATTACAATATGCATAATTATCTCATATTATGTACCTACCATTGTAAAATATGACGTCGCTGACAGATTACTTACGTAGTCACAAAATATGTACCTATATCTGATATTTTAATCGCACCAGCTAACAGTTGTAAATAAATATTCTGCACAAATTCGTGCTATTTTTAGGGTTCTGTAGCCGAATGGCAAAACACGGACGGAACCCATAGATTCGTCATGTCTGTCTGTCGGTCTGTCCGTATGTCACAGCCACTTTATTCCGAAATTATTAGGACTACACAGTTGAAACTTGGTAGGTAGACTAATTACGACCGATTTTGACGGGACTTTTATTTTAGAAAAATTTACCGTGCAAAAAAATTAAAACCTCTGAAATTGTTAACAAAATCCGATTCAAATACGGAAGTAATATTTTTGATAATAATTTCACGCGAACGGACTAGCAATTCAAGTAACAACGGCTGGTCCCCAATAAAATGGAACTTAGACACAGATTTGCTAACTAGTCTTAAAAAAGTTTTAATGTACCTATGTAAATCGAAACAAAAAACATGAACAATAACGATTAAAGATTCAAAATCAAAATATTTTTAATTCATATAGGCCTACATGGGCACTCATAAAACGTCGACAAAAAGGTGCACGGTTCGGGTTGGTCGTTTCCTATGGAGAAGAACCGGCAAGAAACTCCATGGTTACTCTTTTAAAATGATTTGATTTTAAAATATTATCATGTTACAGCATACCTACAGCATAGGCCCGACAATAAGTCGTTGTTTACTACACAAAAAACGATAAGAGGTTAACAAAATAAGAGGTAACAAGATAAGAGGTTAACAAAAGTTAACACGCATCTAGGAATCTACAAGGCCTACACTGTTCACACATTCACAAACAATCGTTAAAAAGAATGTATACAAAGGCAAGAAAGTATTATAAAAGACTAAATTAAACATGTGGCATAAATATTGTCATCAGTGCTGCAACTATTCTGAACAAAAGGTGTTTAAATGATTTGAGAACTGTTGTAAAAAAAAATCTGTTTAAAAGGAAAAGAAAAAAAAAGATTGAGAATAGTTAGAGACATCCACATATTTGTGCCGTTTATGAGCTACCAGGGAAGCCGCATTGATAACCTCCTCCTTTTGGAATAATGAAGTTACTAATTACGTCCCGCACCCAAATACTAAAAAAAGTAATTAAAATGCTAAAAAACTGAATAACAAAACCAGTTTTTAGTTTAGTAATGTAACATGTAACACGTTTACTAGATTTTTGCACTATTTATACGATTTGTCATTTCAAATGACTTTTATAACCTTAAGTAGAATATATTTTTGTAATCACATTTTAAAACCTTTCATTTTGATACCCCACACGATGGGTTTGGAAGAAAAAGAATCCCAGCCCCACAATATGGCGCTTAATGCACAACTATAAAACATAATAATGATGAATAGCCAATTTGTTATATATATGTATACCTATTTATTGTTAATTATTTTTTAATTATTTTCTAATGTAAACCAAATGTTTAATTTATTATTTTATTACCAATCACTATAAATACACATTTAATTTAATTCAATTATCTTGGATCTATGCTTTGTTTTATACTAATTTTATCAATTATATCACAATTCACAATTAATTGCAATAATGAAAATGTATAATGTAATATAAATAAAATAGTGCATGTGGTGTTAGCCAGTAAGTAATTGTTGCACTTATAAACGTATATTGTGTACTTTTAAATGAAATGTAAACAATTGGAGGCTTACCTAAATAAATAAATAAATAAATAAAATAAAATGTCATCGTAGACATACTAACTAATATTCGAATAACCATCGACAATCGAGACTAGTTTTATTTTAGTCGCTATGAGAGAATATCAGTGCTACGTGGCACAGTTATCTTTGGCTTACGAAACTCTATGGTAAGGGAATCACGCGAATTTTGGAGGTCATCCGGTCAATGTTCGGGCTAGAGAACACGTCATCACGCTTTACCGCTTTACATATGCGGTATAAGCTGACCTCTCATTTTATGGGAAACCTAATAAATATTCGTTTTATATATATTAGAGATTTTAGGTGTACGTCGTTATATACAATGTATTCGTAACAGCGCCGTATGTCATTTCTTCCCAGAATTCGATCCTTATTAGTGACACTATCGAATTAATTTAAATTGATAATGTTTTTTTTTCCAAAATCAACGGGTTCGGTTCCTGGTATGTTTCTGGCTAGGAATATTAATTTTTCGAAAATCCATTAACAAGTTTCAGTTTTCATTTAAATCGGAGCGGAGACTCCTTTGAAAATTTTTCACATTCCTTAAAAACATAGTTTCAGATTTGGCCATCCACACGCACTTGTAGGTACTTTGTCTATAAATTGCGCGAAATTGTTCGCTCACTCGCAATACAATGTATGTATGTACAACAATGTAGGTACCTACTTATTTGTAGGAAAACACGCAGGTGTTGTATTTCGCTAGTGATTATAGGTACTCGTAAACATTGATTCGTTCATTACATTGTTGTTATTTTGCAAATTCCTCACGTTTTCTGCCACATTTATCTAATATGCTTTACCTAACTAATAATGTTTTGAGTTTTTAAACAACCATGTCGTATTAACGTAACGTATCGGAGGAGCTCATGGCTCAATAATAACAGCCGCTCGGGTCGATCTTTAGGGCCGTACTTGCCTAGGTTGGTCTGTGGATCGTTTCCTCCGTGCCTCCGAAAGCACGTTTAGCCGTTGGTCCCGACAGTCATTTGTAGATCTTTGACAGTCGTTACAGGTAGTTAGTGGCCCGAAAGTCTGAAAACCAGTCTTACCAAGGGGTATCGTATTACCAAGTACTAACTGGGTTGTGGAGGTCAGATAGGCAGGCGCTCTAGACTGGAAGCCAACCCCAATATACTTGGGAAAAGGCTAGGCAGATGCATATCGTAGATATTAGGTAATGTTTTTAATATTTTTCTACGGAAGATTATTATTGGTACTCAAGATATAGGAAATCTCAATTTGAGGACTAGTGTACTTAACACTAACCCTCAACTTAACCTTCATTCTTCAACTGCCTCGTTGGACTAGTGGTCGCAAGCGCGACTGCTGAGCAAGAGGTCCTGGGTTCGATTCCCAGGCCCGGCCTTTTGCTATTGGGTTTTCCCATTATAATTTCTCAGTAGCAGCCACGGAGTCTGGGTTTTTGCCCGATTGATGACAATAGGCTCGCCTCCTATTAAAATTTTTTTTAAGCGAACGAATTCGCTGGATACATCTAGTTACCTATTTATATTTTTACAAAACACTGGGTGTTTTCGTGTCTCATTTCGTTCAAGGCTGAACTTTATTGCCCTTGTGATATACCAATAAATGTAGCGTGGACTTATGAGCTTCCGTGTCGACTATTAGTCCTCACTTTTCCGGGAAAAGTGAGGACATACTTTAAGGGTACGTGCACTCGTTGCCCGGGAAAAGTTTTCCCGGGCAACGAGTGCACGTACCCTTAAAGTATTTCATATAATTTGGTGGTTTTCTAAACCCTAACTAGTGTATCAATCAAGTGAACACCACAGTGGCGATGAGTAGAAGCGCAGTAAGTGAATTGTGCATGGAAATTGGTCAACAACAAAGATATCAATCAATTACACAAATATAAATATAAGTGTTCTGAAAAGAATGTGTGTGATCTCAGTGAAAATTGGTAACAAGCCTCATCATAACATCACGCCTGTAATCACCGTTGGATTAGGCAGAAGAGTACCTTATACAGGGCGGAAACGTTCAGCGGGGCAGTAAGGGGAACTATCTGAACCATTCCAGCTACACGAAAATGGTCTTAGAAGACCATCCATAATTTTTCGTGAAATTTTTATCCTCATTCATAGAATTTCATAAAAGTGTACAGTTAGCAAGAAAATGGCCATTTTACACAATACATTTTTATTGATGCCAATCGATCCTGTTTCTAATACTGATCAAAAACTTCTATGGGACCAACCGAGGTTGGAGTACTAAAAAGTCAGAAATTGCAAAAATCGCCAAGAAAAACAGAACGAAACATTGATTTTTAGCAACCATAGTTATTTTTAGACTGACTCAACACGTAGTAGGCGCCACTGCGTACATTATACTATAGAGGCGCGTTGACAGATACTCTATGGTTCCAAATAAAAATATTATTGTCTATGAGTTCGGAAAGAACCAGCGTAAAAAACAGGTCAGCAGTCGAGGCCACATTAGGAACTATTTATATGAATGACGTCGTTGGACGACAAGCGGAATTAATAATGAGTCTGTATCGCAGTGAACTTAGACGTATTTTATTATTTCTAAGTTATTGCCTTGTTGGTTTAGTGGTCGCACGCGCGAGTGCTGAGCATGAGAGCTTAGGTTCGATCCCGGGTGGGGCAATATTATTGGATTTTTCCACCAGGAATTTCTCAGTAGTTTGATGGCAATAAGCTCGCCCCATATTACGTGGGACTTACAACATAACTGGTGAAATGTGGGTGTACTAATTAAGTACACCTCTGCTGAACCCTTCGGGGATTACAGGCGTGATGTTATTAACAAGTTAGAGTAGTGGTGACTTAGTGATAACGAGGGTGAAGGTCGTGGGTTCAAAGTTCAAAGCCTAGACAGGCACTTTGTGTACACACCTAAATCATTTCTTCACCACCGCTCTCAAAACGGTGAAGGAAAACGTCTTGAGGAAACCGGCATGTCCTAGAACCAAAAATTTTAAGACATGACTGTGACATCTACCAACTCGCACCGGGCCAGCGTAGCAGTACAGCCTCCCTCTCATAAAGATGCCTGTGTCCTGGCAGTGGGAACATTGTAGGCAGATTATGTATGAGGTGAGAATGTATGTGATGTATGTGTTGGTTTGATTTTCCCAATCAATCTTGAACATAAATAAAGTTGAAAATCTATGAGCGTTTGTAGTAGCTATGTAGATGTGCGCCCGTCTGTACAAAATGTAGCCCAAAAATACATAGAATGCATTGGAGCAGCGGCAATCATCCGACAGTTGATTTGTTGCGTAATATTTTTCTGCTATTTCAAAGGAGCTTCCTATTTTGGCAGGCATATAGAGCTACATACATAACAACGCTTACTTTCTGGGAATGCCGGAGTCACTTTGTTATTTTAATTTAAACCGTAAGTTAGTAGTACTAGTGTTCTTTTTGCAGAGCAATTCTGGGTTGTTTATCAGGCGCAGGCCCGAAGTCAATACCTATGTAGTATATAGACTGAAATCCAGAGTCGGCAGATAGGCGGTATGGTCCATCCAGTGTAGTTTGTGACTTCGGTTGAGCAACACAACTTGGCAATTCGACTAAATAACTAAAAGTTTTCTTTTTGTTCATGAAATATTCGGAAATACTTCTGACAATCTAAGGTTAGTTTCACTTTTCATAAACGATATATTTTCTAAAAGTTCAGAGAAATATTTTAAAGAAACTGTTTCAAACAAATCTAAATGTGGTCGTGAATTTTATCTAAACAAATTTAAAACAACTATACGTATCTATACCTAGGTATTTTAGTAAATAAAGTTGTGTTGAAAACAAAAATGTTAAATAATCTCGCATAATAGGTATCCGACGGAGTGTAATGTAAATAATGTGGGCGCGAAAACTCCGTCGAATAAATAATAAATTCGTGTTTCATATCGCTTTGTGACCGAGTAAACTGCGCATCAGCTTATAATTGCGACCGTCACCAATCAAGATACAAACAGAATTTATTTCACAACGTTAATGTGAACTTACCGTGCATTCATATTTAATTAATATAAACATAATAGAGAAATCACGATTTTATATAAGGACATTGTGATAAAGAGTTGATGGAGGACCAAAGAGAAGATGGAAGGAAAGATAAGAAAGAAAAAGAAGTAAATGATACCGTGACGGTTGTTAAGGGAGAATGGAAATATACATATGTGTTGGGCCACCCCCTAACCATGGGACAAGTTCAGGAACATGACGATGACGCAATTATTCACGATGTGTTACTAACTCGTAAAGACCTTGAGAAGCAGGGCGGGCCATTAGTGTTTCTATACAGGGTGGTCCAAATAGTGACGTCATAAAATGCTGAATAGTTTCAACGCGAGTTTTACCCTCGGCCTCGCCGTGATACAGTATCGTATTGAACAGAAAATTGAGTCGCGTTCTCGAACAAAGAGCGATAAAAATAGTAAAGAAATCCTTACAAGTCTTCTTCTGTTTCGTGTGGTTAGTGCCTGACCCGGTGTCAGAGTTTTTATTTCGCCCATGGGACTTTGACTTGTCTTTACATGCCGTCGAGAAATATCTCTCAAGCATGTTTGACAACCTTGCTTTGTTTTAATAAAATGTATTGCGTATATTATGTATTTATTATTTTTTATACCCTGTAGTCAGTTGCCGAATAACAATAGGTACTACATGTAACTGCATATAATTATTTTGAAAGTATTTTTTTTGTATACATAGATAGACAGACTGCTATTAATTCTCATAAATTTTTGGTTGATGTCCTATTTATAAAATAACTTAACGCCTGTAATCCCCGAAGGGTTAGGCAGAGGTGTATCTAATAGAACACCCACATGTAAAAAAAAAACTAAAATTGGTATGACTTCTGTGTGAGCTATGGAGTTCCCAGTTTAAAGTTATGTCAAAATTATACCATATGTAGATAGTATGCTAGATACTTATGACATCTAAGTTTGAATAGAAAAGTATTGTCAAATAATAAACAAAATATACTTACAGGTCAGAACAACGAAAATGTAAATATTTTTTGATATATTTAATACAAATAATTAATTTTTGACATATAATTTAGGTACTTACTTATACCTAAGCTACCTTCCATAATCTACCTATATTATTAAATGAGCAATATTTGAATGTATATCATAATATATGTATATACCCATGTAATTTTATTTAATCACATTTTCGAAAACGGTTCTGATAATTTCGATGAAACTTGCAATAACAGGGTTTATGGGGGCGAAAAATCGATCTAGCTAGGTCTAGGAAAATTCATTTTCTCTATTTTCACCCGAGCAAACCTCGTTCGCCCAGGTACTGAAATAAAAATAAAATACTGTTCGTTGGGTTGGTACACTTTAGTATGCATCACTTGAGAACGTGACAGATAAGGCTGTTCTGTTTTTAATATTCGTAATAGTCCGAATTCGTTTAAAATTTCTCAGAAAATTTACAATTTCACGAATAATTGAACCTTTTTCTATGGGATTTTTGTATAACCTCAACACCTAACGATGCAAACGATGGATAAGCGTATTTTTTTTTTGTTTCTGGTCATGAGAATGTAATTTTTATGAAAAAAATCGAGAGAATAGGGAATATCACGCAAAACTAATTCTAAAGGGCGTGACTTCGCCATTACATAAACGAAACAAGATTTTCACGATAACACATGACATTCGTTTTTTTCTCATTTATACTAATATTAAGAAGAGGCTCTACCTCTTCATAATATTAGTAAGTTTTAGTTAAGTTTGTGTGTAGGGGGTATTCTCCGGAACGAATGATCCAATTCTGAAAATTCTTTCACTTATAGAAAGCTACATTATTCGTGGGTGCTATATGCTATAAATTATATTTATATCATGCATATTAGCCGAGCTACCACAATTTTTGCGGACGAAATCGCGGGCGAAATGCTAGTTTTTTTTACATTTTCACAAAGCTGTCCAATTCACAAAACGAAAACAAAAAATAAAATCAACGTCTGTCGGATCAGCTAGTTTGTTATTAAAACCTGGTCTATAAAAAATGAACTGTCGAGATAACGAAAGCGAGCGAGACGAACATACGACGGACAATCGAATCGAAGCGTTTGTAAATACGGGGCTAGGTTTACAAATGAATGAGATGTCAATCGATTCATTATTAGTACTTATTAGTTTTTACGGTCCGGGTGACGCTACATTTTAATTAGGCGAACAAAATCATCATGGCAAGTGGGGGTTCAGTTTTTTTTTGCGAACCTTTCAAGTCTTGTGGGATGTCAATGAAAAAGGAAATAAAGAATCTTGAAGGATAACTTTCTGAGTTCATTAATATATTTGTACTTATGAAAAATAAAAAATAAAACAAAATATTCGAAATAAAAATTAAAGTTGAAAACTAAAACCTAACAACGATAAATACGGCAACAAAAATGTATAAACAAGACATTAATGCTTTTTTTCTGTTTTCGTGTATTTGGAGTCGATCGTATCCTGTACTGTACCTATTACTTGACATATTTAGTAATTTGACCTTTGTTTGACTGTGAGTCACTTCCACTTCGGTGGGGAGATAAGCTCATCCCGCCGATTGTTGAAGATTGTTTGAGTGTTGTAATGTTTTTTTAGGGTTCCGTACCCAAAGGGTAAAATGGGACCCTATTACTAAGACTTCGCTGTCTGTCTGTCTGTCCCCAGGCTGTATCTCATAAACCGTGATAGCTAGAAATCTGAAATTTTCACAAATGATGTATTACTATTGCCGCTATAACAACAAATACTAAAAATTGAAAAAAAAAAATATTAAGGGGGGCTTCCATACAACAGATATGATTTTTTTGCCGTTTTTATAGATAATGGTACGGAACCCTTCGTGCGCGAGTCCGACTCGCACTTGGACGGTTTTTACAATAGATATAAATGCATCGGGTTCATATTGAATTTTCGGGTCCATTTATAGAATATTGGGGGACCACTTGTAGAGCCTTTCGGGTTTGAAAACGTGGGCATCATTGTGACCAAATGTCACATATGGTTAATATGAGATGACTGGCTCATCAAGGCAAAATCTTAGAAAGCAGGTAATAGTCTGAAAATATGCTCATTCATAGCCTTTTATGAAGAATGCATTGTTTAGTTAGAGACAAGTAACGAATTACTCCACCTTAAGGTTGAATGTCTCATAAACGTCCTATAACGACAAGACCTATTTGTCTATGTAACACTCAGTTAATTTCAACCATAATGAAGTTTTAATTTAGTAGGAATTGTAGTCTGACTACGAGGCCGCCTACGCAAACATCAGTACCTAATTCAAGTACTGATCTACTACTACTACTACCAATTCTGAAGCACAGCTTTACAACGCTATGTGCCTGATAAAAACTACGCAGTTATATTAAACACACTTATCCCAAGTGTAGTACAAGTACAAGTAGGTACGTCTTTGTAGGTTGTACAAGTAGGTACATAATGCATAGATAGGTTATATCGTGATGTAGGACTTGTAGGAGTGCCGGCCGGCAATCGATACACTACTGTGTTGTGTTGTGTCGGGTCGCGTCAGTATAGCACATTGGTTTCATACATTTAGTAACACAGCGGTTTGAGTATGGTTAGAAAAACATTATACACACTCAACACACTGTAATAATAGTTTAGTTTACTCTGTATTTAGCGACTACGGCAAACAGGCATTTTTTATTCAAATAGCATTTACTAGCAATCTGTTTTATAATAACAATTCATTTGTAGAAATGAGAAACAAAATTATGAGCCCATCCACAGATCCTTCAATACACACACGACACGGTTGGCGCAGTGACTGAGCGATCGGCAACTGCGCTGCGTTTCGTGGGTTCGAAGTTTCGAACACGGATCAATTATTTCTATGGCTAGTTTTAAATGTTTTTAAAAACTCCATGATACAGTTTTATTTTGTTAAATAACAAAACAATAGCACCCTGTGATATACCATAGGATATGGCTTTTCAAGTAGAACATTAGTTTATTTTTAGGGTTCCGTACCCAAAGGGTAAAACGGGACCCTATTACTAAGACTTCGCTGTCTGTCTGTCTGTCTGTCTCCAGGCTGTATCTCATAAACCGTGATAGCTAGAAAACTGAAACTGAACCCTTCGTGCGCGAGTATAATATTGTTTTGTTAAGACGTGGATATTGGTGGTGTTTGCATGTTTGTGATCTTTAGCTTTTATGGATTTCTTATATTTTCTGTAGCACGTAACTGTTTTATGTCCCTAATAAAAAAAATAAAAAAAAATAAAAATAGCCGTTTCGGAAATTAGCCGGAACAGACAGACAGACCGACGGACAGACAGACGGGCAGACAGACAGACAGAATAAACAAAAATGTTTTTTTTTTTTGTTAGAATTACCGTTTATACTTTCATAATATGTAGTAAAAAGTTATTGTGTGCAACCAGTTCCGACTTTCTTTTTTGAATGACCGATTACTTGAGATTTACAATTCAAAATGCCTGTAACTGTTTATGTGAAACAAATGCTTTGAGTTAGAAAAACTCTGCCGTGGAAAACAGAAACATACAGTAAATGGTTACCACGTACCTATTCAGTTCATCTTTCTTATCGTCATTCGAAATTTTATATTGTTATTTTTTTTTAAATCAGTCGTTCCATAGATTTTAACCGTGTAGTTTTAGTTATTGCACTTTTGTAGGCACAAAAGTATTTGTATTACAATAGGTATTTCCAATGAAAAATTTCTATGTGGTGGGGTTTGGAAAGATGTAGGTAGGTACCTACTGAATTCGTAGTAATCGTTTGTGTTGTGCGTCAATGCCTTCCTACCTGTGTTTACTAAGACAAAACACGCAAACAATGTACTTAATCCAATTAGAATGAGTGCTTTTGGAAGTCAATTAAGTAAATGAGTTTTGCGTGTACAGACGCGAGACGGCAGCACATCAAGCTACAACAATCTGTCAAATTTATTTAATAGATTTTCAACTTTATGGTTAAAGCATTAGGTTCAAGGCTGATTGGGAAAATTTGACAGTTTCGGGTAACTTGATGTGCTGGCGTCTGTACCTACTACTACTCATTTGAGACATAAAGATTTAGAATGTCCTAGCTAGCTGTAAAGTTGGCAACGTCGCAAATCATTTTTAACCGACTTCAAAAAAAAGGAGGAGGTTCTCAATTCGGCTGGAATATTTTTTTTTTGTTTGTACACCGATTACGCCGAAGTTTCTGAACCGATTTACGTAATTCTTTTTTTGTTTGATGCGGAATAGTTTCGAATTGGTCCCATTAGTTTTTATTTTATGAGCATTTGACTCTGAAGTCTGTTACTTGTTTGTTGTTGTGGAGTTACTTTCGCATTTATAATATTAGTAAGGAAGTAAGAATAAGCCTATTACCATGAAATGTATGGTTAACAATGTAAAATGAACGCATAGAAAATATTTGTATAGGATATTGCCACTAAAAATGAAAAAATAAAAAAACATTTTGCAAAAAATAAAACCGACTTCAAAATCACAAAAAAGTGAAAAATAATTTTAGCTTCAGAAGTCGGTGCCAAAAAACTGAAACAAACAAACTAAAGTCACCGACTTCTGAAGCTAAAATTATTTTTCACTTTTTTGTGATTTTGAAGTCGGTTTTATTTTTTGCAAAAAGTTTTTTCCCTGTTCGATTTGATTAAATAATCAGTGGGCCACAAAAGGAATGAATGAAAGGCTTTTCATGTGGCTGAGTTGGGAATGCTGAGAGGGATGACGTGTGGAGTAACGCGAATGGATAAAATAAGAAATGAGTACCAATATGAGGGAGAGTTTTAAACTGACGCCGGTGACAGAAGTTGTGTGGTAATCGGTTGTCAAGGTATGGTCATGTGATGCGGAGAGATGAGAACGATGGTTGGTGGGGAAAGTTTTGAGTCTGAATGTGGACAAGAGTAGAGGAAGACCAAAGAAACGATAGATGGACTGCATGAAGGATGACATGGCTGGGCTAAGCTGACTGCTGATATAATTGTTTTTTTTTATGTTTAATGGGCCTACTCTTGACCTCAATCTAGTCTTAGAGGACAGAGATGAGGTCGACGATGGAACGAGCTAACCCAAAAGATGCCTATTAACTCGCGACTTAAATAGATTGGGGTCATATGAACTTGGGAACACCGACGAAGGCAGGGAATTCCACTCCTTAGCTGTGCGCATAATAAACGATGTATCAAAGCGCTTCGTGCGAATGTGTGGAACATCGACAAGGAATGGGTGATAACCTGCAGTACGTCTGGACTCCCGATGAAAGAAGCGAGATGGTGGAATGATCTCGTGGAGCTCTTGGGCACACTCACCGAAGTACAGCCTGTAAAAGACCGACAGACATGCAACCTTGCGCCGGTGGGCCAGGCTATGAAGCTTGGTACCCACCAGCTTATCGTCACCAATGAGTCTCTTGGCTCTGCGCTCAACAGAGTCGAGCGTGGCTAGTTTGGCTGAGCCATCCCTAAAGGTTAGAGCAATACTCCATGCCAGACCGAACTTGAGCTTTATATTAAGACTAAAAGCTGTCCTGGCTTGAAGTAACGCTTAACCTTATTTAGGATACCCAGCTTTTTTGCCGCTATTTGAGCTTTCGACTCGATGTAGGATGTAGGCACCGAAGTTGAGATAGATTGTACTAAAATATTGTTTAATTTTGCGTTTAAAATGTAACACCTAGGTTATTAGGCATGAACTTTGGTGTCTATTTGTGTTAGGGTTACACGGACACTATATTATTATCAAGTTGTTCCTTAAATGATATATCTTTATTTATATTTAATGGAGCTCCGACAGATCGAAACAATTCTAACCAGTCCACGGCACGGCAAGGTGTCTTAAAAATTAAATAAATTAGGTAGGCAGGTAAAGTGTTAAAATATTCGAGCTCGCTTCGGTCGCTCTTCAGACTGCTTCTCTTGCTAAAAGTCGACCAAAAAGTACGAAGGATCGAAACAATTCTAACCCGTCCAAGGCAAGGTGTCATTAAATTTTCTTTTAGTTCCTAGACTTGTCAAGTAACTCTTCAATATTAGTAACTTCTACTTCTTTATTATCAGGTATCGAAAATCTAAGCAGTTCGAGATCACCGAGGTGCTAACATTTTTGAAGTGGCTATTGCAGTTTAGATTCTTAGAAGAAGTTCAGCTGCTGTAAATAGTAAACTTAACCCTTACAAATCTGTATTTACTCGCACCCTTCTGCCGTGCTGGTGCTCGTGACTGTAGTGTACTAGGATACACTCTGCCTATCCCTGCGGGGGTTACGGGCGTGATGTTATGTAACTAAATATGTTGTTTTATTTCCAGATGACTGACCTTGGTGCCGAACCGGCACTCGATGCTCAGCAATGCGTCAGTGATGAAACTGTTCAGAATCTTTGGAGCTACTTAGTGGCCGAACTAAGAGGATCGAACCTTGGTAGTCTGCCCGGAGAGAAGAACGTAAGATATAGTTACATAACCATCATTTATATCATCAGCCTACAACAGTCCACTGCTGGACATAGGCCTTCTCAATCGCACGCCACTCAACTCGATTCTCGGCAGCTCTCATCCAGTTGCTACCAGCCACCCTGGGGAGATCATAGCTCCACCGAGCCTGAGGGCGTCCCACCCTAAGCCTAGTTACATACGTATGATTATAATAAATTCTAAGTTGTGCCATCGGCTTCGCCCGTTTGAGAATATAAAATTAAACCACGCGACCGTACTACTAGGATAAAAAGTATCCTATATCCTAATACAGGTCTACAACGTTCATCAGCCTATAACATTCCCACTGCTGGGACACGAGCCTTCTCTCTATGAGAGGGAATGGGCTATCCACCACGCGGGCCCAGTGCGGGTTGGTAGATGTCACATGTCTTCGAATTTTTGTTCTAGGACAGTTCAAACGAGTCGAGTAAATTCAGGGGCCCAATTCTGCTATTACAATAGACGACAATAGTGTCAGAATGGTCTGTCATTGATTTCATAATTGTTGATTTTGACAAGTTTTGACAAGTCAAAATCAACAATTATGAAATCAATGACAGACCATTCTGACACTATTGTAATAGCAGAATTGGGCCCCAGGTGTTACACTAACTGGCAGGCGTATTACTTTGTGTAATTTATTTCATTACCACTGCTCTCAAAACGGTGAAGGAAAACACCGTGAGGAAACCGGCATATCCTAGAACCAACAATTCGAAGACATGTGACATCTACCGACCCGCACTGGGCCCGCGTAGTGGATTATATATAGCCCATTCTCTCCCTAGAGAGGAGGCGTGTGTCCCAGCAGTGGGAACATTATATGCTAAACACAAATTATCTTTTTTCATCTGCCAGCTACCTACTGTTCGTCAACAGTTGAATGAGAGGGTACAAAGGGCTAGAAGGTCAGAAATGATAGCAAAAAGTCGCCCCAACCTGGATTCTCGTGACCCAGGCATGCTTACTTACCTATAGGGTCAGACTTGGCGACCACCTCCTAATTCGTCAGGTCTTCATCCACTTGGATTCGCTTCAGGCTCATACTGCCGAAACACCCGCCCCCCAGCCGGAAGTGTGTCGACCGGCCCGTTATTACTTATAGACACCGTATAATCATAACGTCTTTGCTCCCATTAATTTTCGTATTTATTCATAAACATGGGTTAAAGTACAGAGTAGTTTAAACATCAAAAAATGTATGGTTAAACAGTCGCTTATCATTACTTAACTTGAAGCAGTATTTATGAACTCCCTTAATTTCTAAATGACTAAGCGTCCACCCGATGGAATCTCCCATAGGCGACAGCGACGAACGTCCATACACACTGTCATTCCCTATTTAACCTATTTAGGCGATGAATTTAAAATAACTCCTCTTATATTTCATGCATCCAGATGGCGTTGTCTGTCACTGAATTTAAGATATTAAAATTAAAATTTAAAGTTTATTTACTTCTTACTTGTGATTATCTCTTGCCTGACGATAACTTAGAAGAGAAATAAAATAAAATGTCTTTCCTTTTTGAATCACTTACTGTGAAACTTTTTGCCTTATTGTTAACAAAGGTTTAATGTTTTTTTTACAGGACTCGAAAACACCAGTTAAAAAAAGGGAATATAAACCAAGGGACAGTCCGCAAGTGTCCGCTTTGAAGAAAGAATTTAACAAATGCAAATCCAAAGTCCAGAAAAAGCAGAAACAATTACGTACAGTGCAGTACTCGGATCGAGTAAAAGTTATACTGGCTAGGATAGCAAAAGATGAGACATTATTGAAGAAAGTTTTCGAAACTATGGAGAAAAATAAAATTCAAACAGAAAATCAAGGCATACAGTTCAGAATATTATCAACAAAGATTGATGTTATTAAAAATAATATCAATAAAATAAATGAATATCATGAAATAAGGAAAGATCTAATGAACCGTAAAATAAAAAAATGGGAAAGAAAGGAAGAGCGAGCGAGGACTGAATCGGAGAAAATGATTGAAAACCTCTCAACCGAGTTAGATGTGGCTAAAGAGAAAGCTAAACAAAATATTCAAGCCGCGAAAACAATGGAGGAAGACGAAAAAGATAGAATTAGCCGTGAAATTGAAAACATACAAAATACAGAGGATAGGGATACAGCCACTATTAAAAAGAACATTGAAGCAAAGAAAAACACATTGGCCAAGAAAAGAGACCAATATGAAAAGAATATTAAAATAATGAAAGAAGAACTAGCGGGAATTGACGCAAAAATCAAAAAAGTTAAAGACCTCGAAGCGGCAGAGAAAAGTAAAATGGAAAAGGAAAAAGAGAAATTGTTAAAAGAATTAAATAAGGCAGAAGACGACTACGAAAAGGAGAAAGCACGACTCGCTGAGAAAAAAAGAAAAATTGAAGCAGACACTACATTTTGGAAAGAAAAAAAGGCTCGAAAAGAAAAAGAGATGCACAAAGATTTTGAGTTTTTGTGTAACAATAAACAAAAACTTGAGGAAAGTATTCAAGCCATCCAACAGGCCGAAGCTAAGAAACTGGGTGGTATTAAAGCTGAGATTAAAACATTGCAAGAAAAAGAGACTCTGGTGAAATTCAATCGAGACGAAAAAATAAAAGATTTGCAAAACGAGTTAGCTGTCATTACACAAGAAACAAAAAAGAACATTGATGCAATGGAACTACAAAAAGTTGCGGCAGAAAATGAATTTAAAATTAGTATCCAGAACCTGAAGGAAAAAGAAAAAGAGATTGAAAAGAACATAAAAGAAAGGGCAAAAATATCCGAAGCCCGGATTGCGAGTATGCAACAACACGTGGCGCAGCAGGAAATGGATATAGCAAAGAAAATTAAAGCAATGCAGAAAAACGAAGATGAGAAAACCGAAGAATATGACGCAATAAAGAAAAAGATGCAAGAACTTGAAGTCCTAATGAAGAAATACAATGTTGAGAAAAGTATTGAGTTATTGCTTAAAAAATCAACTTTGGATGAGTAAGGAGTATCAGGTAACAGGATATCCTCCGTTCGCTACATCCGAACGCAGCCAAGATAGCTTTACATCCCCAGGTCATCAGCCAGCAGTGACCACATTGCAACGGTAGAATTGTCTGACGAGAAAACTGACACACACACACACTAACATTTAAAACTACCGAAAAGTTGGCATTGTAGAAATACGAAATGCAGTGAAAGCAATAGTCATTTGTCTAGAGACGAGAACCAGAGAGTGTCTTCAACTCCGTCATCCAAGGAATGTTAAAGATGTTGGGAGTAATGATTTCCAAATCATTTTGATGGCAACATGTACTACCTCAACCTTTCCTATAGAACTTAATTATTCTGCTTAATCTTAGAATATGCTGAATATGCTTATTTAAAATCTTTAAATAAGCTTATTGGTGTTACTGTACGCATTTTTTTAGATTTTACACACAATTACTGGTTTCAGTCTAAGTTTTAAACTTTAGGCTGAAACCAAAACTCTTCTAAGTCTTCTAGAAGAACCTCTTGACTTATTTTTCGAATATTATTGTAGTTAGTATTTTTTATCGTTATTTACGAAGGCTGTCAAAGTTCTTTTCCGCTCTGATAGTTTAGTAAAGAGAGAGAATTTGGGCGCAGCATGTCTTCTTCTTCCGTACTTCTCTATTACTTGTCATCCCATCAAATACCTCGTTTTTTGCCATATCATCCTTCACACAGTCCATCCGTCGTTGTCTGACTACTTGGTCATGTATCCGGGTGAATATTTGAAGATAGACATATTCAGGATTCGTAAATTAAGGTCAAATATTGCTTCCAATTACAACTTTTATGGATTTAACCTAAAGTTTATAGTGCAGATTAGCGAAATAAATCAAACGCACAGTATTTGAACTGCTTTAAAGGTCTGAATCTAAAGCTGAAAATTTTCGTCGAACGGTGATGAGATATGAAACACACGGTAAGTAGCATTTTAAAAATGGTAATTATGCTTCGTGATTGGTAATTAGAAATAAAATGAATAATGTACTTTAATCACATATTTATTAATTATTTAGGTGACAGTAAATGACATCAAACTTAGCTATTATGCGAAGTGATTTAACAAAAAAGAAATACTCAAAAATCGACCGGTTTTCCTAAAAATCAATAACATTATCTGTCTAGTAATTCAAATAAAATCAACTAGAACACTAGTTCAAAACTCAGTGTAAATAGAACTTAGACCTATACAGGGTTATTTGAAAACACCATGCAACCTCTTAAGAGGTCATTGTACTCATCATTATGGACAACTTTTACTGTGGGACCAAACCTGAAATCGCGAAAAAAAAATCAGCTGTTCCCTACATTTATGATCGATTAACTCGTTAAAATGTAGGGAACAGCTGTTTTGTTCTTTGGTTAGTGTTCTTTATCTCTCTCACTTGGACAGTAACGTATATTCCTCATTGCTTCTCCAAATAAAATTGTCTTCTCAGCTTCTTCTACTTTGGTTTTGTCTCTAAGTAGTGCTGTTACTTTAGAATTAGGACTCTGCAGTCGTTTTTTCAGTCTTATAATTATTTTCCAATACGCATGATTTTTTCGAATATAATAGAATCAATGCAACGAAAAAATCATGCGTATAGGAAAATAATTATAAGACTGAAAAAACGACTGCATTTCACATTTACCTATTTCTTTTTTGATATGAATTGTCTATTTTCATTAATATTATCTTCGCTGTCACTGGGACTTGGTGTATTTTCATTCATGTTTAATTTCTTCCTTTATTAATTTCTTTTTTTGAAAATGTTTTCTTAAGTTTTCTCTCCATTTCTTCCTCTGTAGCCTTCTAGCTCTTGGCGTCATTTCTACTACTGACAAAAGATTTTTCTGTTCTCTTCGTTTTTTGTATCGTTGTCGTTCTTTTTCTTTTTGAAGGGCGTATAAAATAGGGTCAGCTGTGATTTTAGCGTATCGATTCGGGCTCGCGATTTTGGCTTTAGCCAATGTTTCCTCCTTCGACTGTTGCTTTTGCCGAGGAATGTTTAGTCTGAAAAAAAATAGTGGTAGGTGGGTAGTCAGTATGTAGGTTTATTTTGTTGCGGAAGTCCCAGTTCACACCGAACGATCAACAATCGATCACGCGTTGGTAGTAACAATTCTACCTTGGGCTGGCCTAGCGAAGTAAGGCGTTTCAATATAATAAGAGGCCAGCTTATACTGGAACTAATTACCATTATCAATTGCTCATTGCCGTTCGCTAAAATACGAACGGGAAAAATGGTAATTATATAAATGGTAATTAGGTTTTTGGTCACTTTTGCACATTATACGTTCTTTGTAGAACTTAAAAAATTGAGAACTTGATCAAACCAAAGAGTATCCTATGGCGTCTATTACAATGCATAAAAATGATAAATAAACATATTAGACTTACCAGGGGAAACTCGAACGGTAAGGAGATTTTTGTTTGCCAAACACAATTTCTGGGCGATTAAGATAGGCTAGAATTGGCGCCAAAATACTTTTTGACATGTGACCCGCACGAGTCCAGACGCGAAACGTAGTGCGACCGCCGAGTTACTCTTACAGATAGCAATACACTACGCAGAAAAAAAAACTAGCACTCCGGGAGTGCCGGCAGAAGTGAAAACTTGATTATTAACGTTGAGCATGTTTGATATTTTGGAATGGTTAGGGAATAATTTTGCACCAATTGCTTTATCAGTATAAAAGTACTATCATTTATGGAAGTGCCCTTAGACTGCCTTAGTACGGGAACCAGTGTCGCCAAACTCATACACTTGCAAATTAAAATGAACATTCCAATACACAGAAAACGATAAAACATAGCAATGATGCAACTGTAATATTTTATTTATAAACAAATTACTGTCCTTGAAAAAGCACTAACTTATTATGTATAATTCTTATTTTCGATTGTGGTTCAAAACATTGTTTGGTACTATGGTGAATACGGGTTTCGAAGTAATGCATTGCGATTGATTTAATGAGGAGAGTTCTGTGATTCCCTATAAAAGGCTGACTGTCGAAATGGTCATTAATAAATATATTAATATTGGTACGTGTGCATTCCTTGTAACACGATAATATAAGTGTTGACATCACATTTTTCTCATTAAAAAATGAATTTCCTTTATATGAACGCGCTCGAAATATCTTTTCTGCCAATTCACAGACTTTATTTAAGTCAGTAGAAGGATAAATAAGGCCTCCTTTGTCTCTTCTAGCAATGATTCCGTGATTTTTTTTTTAATTTATTCATGACCATGGATACATGTCCTTCAGTCGTAATGATTCCGTGATACTTATCTGTGATCAAAGCCAAAAGACAATCCTCACATTTAATAACTTTCCTCAACTTTCTTGCAATAAAACCAGCAATATAGGTTATTATTTCTTTAGAATAAAGAGTAAGCCTAGAAGGATCTGTTAAATAATCATGATCTATGTTGATCATAGGATCACATCCTAAAGATTCATGCGGTAGCAGCAATCCACAAGTTTCTTATTTCGGGTTTATTCGGAAATCTGAAAATTTAATAAGATTTTTTATTATCTTTCATTTTTTGCGTCAGGTGAGTGCAGTTATACGAATTAAAATCGTATAATACGTGTGTTACTAACATAGATTTTAAGTAGTGCGTATTACTAATATCATATGAATCAAGGTCGGAAGAGTATTTTTTTATAGACATTGCATTATTCGGTATTACCCATATTAAAGGGTAAATTCCCCGTCAAAAAGTGGCAACACTGAATTTTGAGGTAAGATAATAAAATTATTGCAAAAATCACGATTATACGAGATTTATCCATTAAACGAATTAGTTGGTACATTACTGCGACTATTTTATGAGAAATAATAGGACACAAAGCGATTGAATACTTAAAAAGATCTAATACTTACGAGTGAAAGGACAGTCCAGCAATCTTCATCAAACTATCACTTTTACAGTTTATTACACTGCACCTTACCATTTTGCACAGTTGCACAAATGTACTGTTGTCGAATTAAGCTCGAAAAGATCATATAATGTGTATAATTTCGATGCAATTGTTAATAAACAAATTGGATGTCAATCTGGCACCGCCACAAACGTCAAACTTGTTGTGCACTGACAATGATGTGCTCAGCCGACACGCGATAAGGGACAGAAATATTTATACTCTGTCTCTTTTCTTTGCTAGTGACGTTTATATGTTCTTCTTTTTCTTGTGCGAATGCAAAGGAAGATATCCAGCAGTCTATAGAATACTCTGTCTACGGTTTTTTCTATTCCGTGTTTATCCCTAAAGCATTAGGTTCAAAGTTGATTGGAAACATTTAAAAATTTCTTTAAATGATTTTAAACCATAAAATGTTGAAGGTTAAGTTCAAAATCGTCTACTCTCCATCCGTCTTACGCTTTTTCCAAATTTCTTTAAATGATTTTAAACCATAAAATGTTGAAGGTTAAGTTCAAAATCGTCTACTCTCCATCCGTCTTACGCTTTTTCCAAATTTCTTTAAATGATTTTAAACCATAAAATGTTGAAGGTTAAGTTCAAAATCGTCTACTCTCCATCCGTCTTACGCTTTTTCCAAATTTCTTTAAATAATTTTAAACCATAAAATGTTGAAGGTTAAGTTCAAAATCGTCTACTCTCCATCCGTCTTACGCGTTGTCACGTGTCCTGACGCGAGTGTCCTGACGCGAGTTTAAGATTTTATACCCATTACAGAACAATTTTTTTAAAGTGCTCAACGCCGCTAAAGAAGTTTTCACTTCAAAAATACCCTGCGACTGTGTGAACAAATGGTAGTGAGTATAAAGTGTTGGGACAATTTTCAAAGTCGTTACAAATTACCTAAAAGCGTTCTTTAATGTGTATAGTTTTGCTAATTGGTAAAACATGTTGTGTACTATATAAATTACTTCTTAAAAATACGATCTTTAGGGTATTTTTATAACTTTTTGAGCATGAACTGCAAAAATTTGGAAATTGGGACACAAATGGTGATGAGATTTGAGGAACGTTTATGAACATAACTTAGTTGTTTATAACAATAGGAATATATTATGTACATCTGTATATAGTGCTGGAACTATGTTTTACGTGAAATAAAAAAAAACATAACTTTATATCTAACTAAGTAGTTATTTGGGGAGGGCCGCGTGATATGCACATGTTCAAATAATCACCCATCCACTGATGATAGAGGCACGGCCGATTTATTTATTTTTTGAGCTGGCTTCACACACATCTCATGTTCAGAGCGGCCAAGATCGATGGCAATTTATAGATATAAGATTTTATTCACTTCAATGTATTAGATTTGTAAGATTAATAAGATTTACTATTTTTTCAAACTATTTCTTTTTTTTTCATTTACTAGATTAAGTTTGTGTCCTTCGATATGATAAATGACATTTTACTACTTGTATCTTTTTAATCAGAACAATTACATGATTTTTACAAAAACTGGGCTTTTCTTTTCAAATAAATATTATCTTAGTGTAAAGAAAATGTATCTGTATGTACTTCGATGTAATTAGTTTTATTTTTTTACATTTTTACTGTTGTATCTTTTTCATTATATGATTTTTACAAAAATTGGGGTTTCTTTACTACATATTTTAATGTTTCTCAACAGAATTTTACAAAAATCGTAAATAAACTAATTTTTTTGATGTTTTTACCAATTGTTTCTATATAAATAAATGATTTTAAGTAAAAAATTGTATTTTTTTTAAATATCCACAGCAAATAGTTTTTTCCTAGACTAAGTTGGTGTACTTCGATATAATTGAATGTTTTACATTTTTGTACTACACTCGAGAGCAATGAATCCGGGTCACTTAAAGAATGTTAAAAATCTCGGAAACTAAAAATGATAGGTTAATGCAATAAATTGTATTTAATAGACAATGTAATACTCCTTAAATGAAAGTAAAAAAAATATGAGTCGCCATACATTTTATTAACACAAAATTACATAAAGAAAAAAACTGCTGATCTCTCCTTAAAACAAAAATAGGAAACATGAAATTTTTGAACTTTATTACGATTTTCTTGAATTTTAATACTTCGTATTGCCTCCTCGTGCTTCCATTACTGCGTTTACGCGGTTTGGCATGCTGTACACCAAGTTCCTTATAAGATTTTGGGGAATATTCTCCCATTCCTCTGTGAGAGCAATTTTGAGCTCACGAAGCGTGATTGGGGGAGGGTTTCGTTGTTTTACGCATCTGCCTAGCTCGTCCCAAGCATGCTCGATCGGGTTGATATCCGGGCTGCGCGCTGGCCACTCCATACGAGTAATGTTCATCTCTTGAAGGTAGTCATTCACAATCCTACCTGTATGAGGTCGGGCATTGTCATGCATAAATATAGCATCCTCACCTAAATTGACCATAAATGGACCAACGTGATCATTGAGGATTTCTTCCACATATCTTACGCTAGTTAAAGAGCCGTTTTCTATGATCACCAGCTCTGTGCGACTTTCAGAAGAAATCCCGGCCCACACAAGTACAGACCCACCACCGTAGGCTACTTTTTCTTCGATGCATGCTTGCTTGAATCTTTCCCCTGGTCTTCGATACACTCTGTGTCTTCCATCGTGCTTGTAGAGCATAAATTTTGATTCCTCGGAGAACATAACTTTTGACCAATCTTCAATACTCCAATTTACGTGGCTCTGGGCATATCTTAGTCTTGAAATACGATGCCCACGCTCCAGTTTAGGGCCGTTTGCAGGTCTAAGGGGTTTTAAGTTAGATTCAGCAAGCCGACGTCTTACTGTCCATGCACTTGGGTTACTTCCTCCGAGGCGTCGAAACTGATTTGTGAGTTCAGTTCCTGTGAGAAAGCGATTTCGAAGCATGGTGTTCACCAAGTATCGGTCTTCTCGTGCTGTGGTACACCTGGTTCTGCCCGTTCCTGGTCTGCGTAGGTTAGAACCAGTTTCTTCGTAACGTCGGAGAACTCTTTGTACTGTTGACAGCGACACACCGACAGTCCTGGCTGTATCGCGCTGACTCCGGCCGGTTTCCAGCATTGTAAGTATTCTGGTGCATTCTTCAGGCGTAAGCGACATAATTTCAGCTTGAATAATGAATATAGAGCACTATCAACATGGTTTATGTACCCACATAAATGACAGATTACAAACAAAAGCAAAACCAAATGCTGTAATTTCGTAGTTCCATCTTCGAAAGTGGCCCTTTTTCAAATTTGATTTTTTTATGATATAACTTTACAATAACTAAGAAGTTTTAATACCTTCATTTAAGGAGTATTACATTGTCTATTAAATACAATTTATTGCATTAACCTAGCATTTTTAGTTTCCGAGATTTTTAGGATTCTTTAAGTGACCCGGATTCATTGCTCTCGAGTGTATTTGTATCTTTATCTACTGAACAAATAAATGGTGGTTTTACGAAAACCGTGTTTTTTTTTACAAATATACTTATATCCTGACCATTACTATAAAAACCGTTTCCTTGCAGTAATGTAATAAGAGTATGTGGTTTTACTGGTATTAAGCTTCTGTTAAAAAAATAAAATATATGCAAAATCCTGTCTTTTTTCGCCGTCACATTTTTTCTTTCATTTAAGTACAATGAATATACCTTTTTAGAGTAAGATCCCAGAGCAATCAGACATAACTTATTTTCACACGGATGAAACCTGAAGTTTTCAGTAGCGTCTCGTGTGCCTTGAATACCTACGCGCTTTGTGAAACTTGCCGAGTGACACCTGGGCAGGTACCAGGTGAGAAAGGTAACTAAAAATAAGAATTATCTAACTTAAATTCACATGGCTGATTTTTATATATGTCATGTAGAATATTATTTTAAAGTAATATCATAAGTATCAGACACTTTTGATGTAGACCAGAGCTTCTGTCAGACGCTTTTAAGCTACCCAAAAAATAGATGAACTTTACTTATTTTTACATGTCTGATTTTTTAATATGCTATTGAAGTATTTATTTAAAACTTAAATTCAATCAGTCAGACAAAGGACCATGCCCATATTAGTATGGAGATGAAAGTCAGCAATGCCAAGCAATGCCCAAATTGCAGCTCTATGTCATACGATAACTTAATAACAGTATTTTTATGATATCTAGATTTAATGTCATATAAAGCACTGATTGAAAAGTTATTGGACGTTAAACGTGATAACTGCCTACGTATTGTTTATACATTTTATCGTTTACAGACAGCATTGCTATTACTTTTGCACTAGGAACTTCATAATCATCACATAAGCTAGGCCAGATCAGTGTTCTTTTATACACTTAAATGTCTGTAAACATTTCAATTATTTGGATTTATCTAGTCTGTCTCCATAGTATCTCCATCAATATAAATGTGAAAACAATTTGGTTAGATGCAAAACTTAAGTAGGTACTCGAGTAACGTGGCAACAGCATCCCACTGTTCTGTTACCTACGAGACAGTTACAGCAGTATCCTAATATAGTATCTAAACAATTATTATTAGATGGTTGTGCATCAATTAAAATATAGGTGAAATATTTACGCCGACCAACATGACGCGATTGTCAACACACAAAAACAGACGCAGACCATAGAGTGTAGGTACTAAGTATAAAGGAACTCGTAGACAGAGAATGCTATAGACTAATTGATATGTTTTGTCGCATTCACACAAGAAAAAGAACAACTTATGCCGATGTCGTGTAAAGAAATGAAACAGAACGATAAAATTTTTTGTTTCATCGAGCGTGCCACGTTTTTTCAAGGTCAGCACACTAGTTTGCTAAACAAAGTTTGACAGCTGACGTGCAGCTAGCCATCGTCTACCTTTAAAATACAGTTTTTACGTGTTATATGTTAAGTAATTTATGTTATATTTTGTTTTGAACAATTTAGACTTACTATTTCAACCATTTATACAAAAAAATGGTGTGGTGTAGCGTTAAAGGGTGTAAAAGTGATAGTGGAACGAAAATCCCAGGATTGTCTTTTCATTCGTAAGTATGCCACTCTTTATCAGTTCTAGGCATTCAGTAACATTTTATTATGTTCATATATTGTGTATAATGTACGCTAGACGTACGATTCATCCTTAAAAAGCACAAAAATAACAATTATTATTCAATTATAAATTCTAACCTAAAAACGTTGGTGTTGCCAACTTTTCTATAAATTATTACCCACTATTATGGGAAATAATAATATGATGGGTGAGTATTAATTAAATATCTGAAATATCTAATGATTTTTTGCAGTTTCCCTGAACCTGATAATTTACGTCAGAATTGGATTGTAGCTACAGGACGAACAGATTGGACACCAAAACCGTCATCAAAAATTTGCAGCAAACATTTTGAGAATTAAAAAGAAGAATATAAGTTAATTAGAAAGAAGAATTCATAAATAATCATTTTGAAAGTCAACCTTTTATTGGAAACCACAAAGTTTTACTTATTAAGGCAATTGCCATGCACTATTTTGAACTGCGTATACATCACGCAACAAAAGGATTTGAACCTAAGCAAAAAATTAGAAACATACGAAGCTCGTTTTATTTAAAGGACAATAATGTGTTAAATCAATAAAAGCTTCTTAAAAATAAACATGTTCTATTATTTACCCACAAACCCAGAACCTACTATCACATCAGAAATGGCAGTAATTTAGAACCACATCATCATCATCCATCGTCACTCCTGCCCTCATCGCAATTAATTTGAGTTCGGCAGCATGTCTTCTCCGCATCGCATGCCTTTGCGTACCGATGGTAACGGATATGTCATTGGCATATTCAGGCTTGTCTTACGTACTAATTTCCAATTCTCATAAATTGTGGGGTAAATTTTTCCTCACCCGGTAACCCTAAATTCGTGACGTATTTATTTTTTGTCTCTTTTTGCGACACGCTTTGCCGGTGTCTATAGGATACTCTGTCTACGAAGGAACTGAATGAATGATTGACACTTGACAGTCTGGAGTCACGTCACCACTCACCCGATAGTTTTTTGGAATGTTTTTGATTTGGAGCTAAGTCTTTTGAGACATTTCTTTATTAGATTTTTGCTTGAATTATATTTGTTTGTTTGAAGCGTTGATTTATATTAAAAAAAACCGCATATATATTATAAAACCGCAACACTAATAGTAGGTAGATATTCGTTATCATCGGTAACAAGTAACAACACTATCACAACGAATTAATAAATCGGCCAAAGGACGTGATTCTAGACCGTAATAAACTGCACTTTTAGTGCATGAATGAATGAATGAAACATACATTAATAATAATAATAATAATAATAATAATAATACGATCTGTGGCTCGAGTGTCAAACTGACGTGACAAAAATTTTTTCCAACCGATTTTAATTTAATTTTTTTACCATATTTCCTTTACAAAAACTGATTTCAAGCACAATAATGAAAAAGAAAAAAAAAACCGTTACCAACTAATAAAAAAGTGAATTTCATGAAAATGGAAAATAACACAAACCGAAACATCATCAATTCCGTAAAATGTCACCGATGCTGACGAGACACCAAGCCAAATTACAGAAGGCACACCCACCATCTCCGGGCTCGTCGCTCAGCTCCGCCTCGCAGCCGCCGGGACGCGCCACACCCGTGAACACCGTGTCGCCGGTCGCTGCAGTTGCGTCGAGCTCAAGCGACGAGTTTTTCTCCCCGCCGTCGACTCCATCACCACCACGACGACGAGGAAGAGGACGGCCACCAGCGGGCTTGGGACCTCGAGGCCAACCGGCCCCGAACAGGGTCCCCGCTGCCGGTGGAAATGTGTCGCGCATGCGATGGACTCAGTCCATTAATGAGAATGTCATGCGCGCATATTATGGGGCTACTGAGGGGGGAAGCAACTTGACTGCGTACCGTGGTCGGATGCTCTCTCTGTTTCAGGTGCTTGAGCCAGGTGTCAGCGTGTCGGCGCAGCGACTGTCGGATCAGGTGCGGGTCATCCAGCGTAACCATATGTTAGATGACACCGTACTTGATCGACTTCGCTCCGAATCACGGAGTAACCTAGTTACGCCTGCTTCACCCATGATCGCGGTACAGCTACAAAATGTTACCAGTGCTTCGCCGCGATCCGACCGCGGTGGTGAAGAGGATGATGATGAAGTTATATCCGTGAGTACCCAGTGCAACGCACAATTGAGGAGTGCTTTGGAGGGTGCATTCCGGGAGTACCGTTCCACACCGCCTGAACTTAGACCAAGACTACCTCGTTTGCCTATGCACAAGAAAAATAAGGCGCTGGTGTGTGCTCTAGATTCGCAGCTGTCAAACTACTTTGACAGCAGCAAAGACCTCGCCGATACTCACTCAATAATGTACTGTGGAGCTGTAGCGGCATGTCGTGTAGCTCAGGTCAAATTTCCTAACAATGACAGAGCTACACGACCAAAATTAGCTGCTCCAGCTTGGCAGTGTAGGATTGAGCGGCGCATCGGTGAGGCTAGAGCACTCATCGGCAAATTAATCTGCTTCAGGGAGGGCAATACTCGTCCTAGAGTGATGCGCTTTGTGAGGCGGGCGTTCTCGGGGACTGATATTAGTTTTCGAGACTACTTGGCCCGCGTCACAGAGCGTATCGACTTCCTGAAGCAGAAGATCTGTGCATGGGCAAGCCGTATTCGCCGGTATAAGCGGCGAGTGGAACGATACACTCAGAATCGCACTTTCCAAAGCGATGAAAGGTGGGTATATAGGGCTTGGGAACGACCGGACCAAGGTGTGACTGACACACGTCTGCCGGATGATGACGCCATGTGTTCGTTCTGGCGCAACATCTGGTCGGTGCCTGTCAGTCACACTGAGGGCGATTGGACACGAGAGGTTGAACGAGCGTGTGATCCAATACCAGAAATGGGGGCAATCACCATCAGCCCCCAAGACGTAGCTCGTGCAGTCCGTCCGTTACCTAACTGGAAATCTCCAGGGCCGGATGGACTGCACAACTTCTGGATCAAATGGTTTCAGAGATCGCACGTTCGCTTGGCGTCCCAGTTTCAATCAGCCTTAGAGTCAGGGTCGCTGCCCCAGTTCTTGACGACAGGAATTACCCACCTGCTCCATAAATCGGGTAGTACTGCGGAGCCCAAAAATTATAGACCAATTACTTGTTTACCAACGGTCTATAAAGTTCTTACATCCATTTTGAGAGCTAAAATCAACCAACATATTGATAGTAATTGTATCATGTCTGCCTCTCAGAATGGATGTAGGAACGGGTCCCGCGGTACTAAGGAGCTGCTCCTCATAGATATGGCCATTAGCCAACAGGTTCGCCGCTCCCGAAGGGATCTGTCTACATGTTGGATAGATTATAAGAAGGCCTATGATTCTGTGCCTCACACATGGCTCATGAGGGTGCTGGAGTTGTATAAAGTTGATGCAACTCTGCGTACCTTCCTGATGTCATGTATGGGGCACTGGAGAACGGTCCTTCGCTATCCAGGATGTCGACAGATCCAGGGGAACAGCGAACCGATAAGGATAGAGCGCGGTATATTCCAGGGTGATAGTTTGAGTCCATTGTGGTTTTGTCTGGCCTTGAACCCTCTCAGTACACTGCTGGAAGGTTCAGGTCTAGGCTATCGGTTAAGGAGAGGTGGTCAGGTCATATCTCACCTTCTTTACATGGATGATCTGAAACTCTTTGCCCCCAACAATTTGCAACTGATGAAGCTACTGAAGGTAACAGAAACTTTCAGTAGCGCCATCAGGATGGAATTTGGTGTGGACAAATGTGCAGTCATGCATGTGAAGCGAGGGGAGATTATGGAATCCGTGGGAACTCAACTCTCGGATTCCATACACCTTAGATCCCTCTCCTCAACAGAAACTTACAAGTATTTGGGTATGTCGGAAGCATTAGGTATCAACACTGCCGACATGAAACAATCGTTGAGGGAGCGCTTTTTTGGCCGCCTGAATAAGGTGCTAAACAGTCTCTTGTCAGGCGGAAACAAGGTGCGCGCCTTCAACGGTTGGGTCATGCCGGTTTTGATGTATTCTTTCGGCATACTCAAATGGACTCAGACGGAACTTGATGCCCTGGATAGGAGGGTCCGCGCACTGTTGACCGCAAATCGAATGCATCACCCACGGTCGTCGGTGATGAGACTGTATATCCCGCGGAAATGCGGGGGTCGTGGCTTCTTAAATGCTAAGACCCTGCACAACCGCGAGGTATGCAGTCTCAGGGAATACTTCCTAGAAGCCGACGTGGGGATGCACCGAGATGTGGTCTCAGTAGATAAGGGCCTCACCCCGCTCTCCCTGGCTAACGAGAACTGGCGCAAGCCTAGAGTATTAGACACTAATGACCGCAAGGAGGTATGGCAGAGCAAGGAGCTTGACGGACGCTTTTACCGGGCACTACATGGGTCCGATGTAGACTTCTTAGCGTCCGTGTCTTGGCTGCGTTTCGGTGACCTATTCGGGGAAACCGAAGGTTTTGTCTGTGCAATAATGGACGAAGTTATGATGACGAATAACTACCGGAAATACATTGTGAAGGATGGCACGGTTGACATATGTCGGGCATGCCACCGTCCGGGAGAATCGATCCGACACATTATTTCTGGGTGTTCTCGTCTGGCTAACGGAGAGTACTTGCATAGACACAACCTCGTTGCCAGGATTATCCACCAGCAACTTGCTTTGAAGTACAAACTTGTGGAATCAGAAGTGCCATACTATAAGTATGCGCCCGACCCAGTTCTCGATGATGGTAATATCACGTTGTATTGGGATCGACCTATCATCACTGACAGGACTATTGTTGCCAATAAGCCTGACATTGTGGTGATAGATCGATTGGAGCGTCGCGCAATGATTGTTGATATTACGGTTCCGCATGACGAGAACCTCGTGAAAGCAGAGAAAGATAAACAATTCAAATATCTAGATCTGGCTCGCGAGGTTGTCGACATGTGGGACGTGAGTACAGCAGTCATTGTGCCGATAGTCGTGTCGGCCAATGGCTTAATAGCCAAGAGCCTCGACCAACATCTGAGGAGGCTCTCGCTGGGCAGCTGGATCAAGCGCTTGATTCAGAAGGCAGTTCTTCTAGACACGGCGCGTATTGTTAGGAGGTTCCTCTCTCAAGAGCCCTGACCACCGGTAGCTCGGACCCTGTTCCCGATGCCGGTGGGCTACTATTTTTTATATTTTTAAATGTTTTTATATTATTTTATATTCCAATATTTAAAAATGTAATTAATGTGTAAAAAAAATGAATAAAGAGATAATAATACATTTATTTCAATCAGCTTAGGATCATACAATAATACATCACAAGTGTTATATAATTAAAGCAAACATTAAAATTTTAAATCAAAATTAAATTAAATTCAAAAAAATAAAAACAAAATCAAAATCACAACTAAAATTAAATACAAAATTGGAATCATAATCAAAATCAAAATTAACATTAAAATCAAAATTAAATCAAAGTCAACATCAAAATTAAAATCAAAATCAAAATTAAAATCAAAATCAAAGTCAATCATTAATATCAAAGGTACTAAGTACTGCAATGTAAACAAGAAGTCTTTTTTTTTCGTTTTTTTTATCCAGTGCTTGATAAGTTTCAAAATTAACAGCTTAATTCTTGTTTTCATTTATTTGTACTATCTTGTAATTTACTTTATCTGGGCATTTCTGGGGCACAGATGGGCATGGTTCTTAGAGTGACCAAACATCCCCTAAGACAAAAATTATTCAGCCTGAAGTATGAGGGCGAGAGCACTATGCATGCGCTTCAGAGTGAGTGAGACGTCCATAATAACTCGGTTCCCCTTCTTAAACTCACCATCTGTTTCAATCTACTGTGTATGTGCTGTTTTCGTGTAATATAACTTATAGTATACAGTATAGTTCGAGCCTGCGAGAGCACATGTTTTTGTTGTTTACATCAGATTATTTGTGAGTGTTTTATTAAGTTGTTTGTAATAGTGATAATCATGGAAGAAGAGAAATTGAAATGTACATTTTGTAAAAAATCTCATGATAAACTTTGAAGAAATATTGAAAAAGTGCAAAAACATTTTAAAACCGCGAATAATCCATAACCTCAAATTCAAAGATGTAGTTTTACCGGATGACTTGTATGACAGTGAGACATCGAGAATACATAGATCATCGTTAGTACTAAGATTACAAGGTTGGCTTGATGTCGATGTAACTAATGAATTTTCAACAATACTCGATGATGTTTTTTCAGCATTTTTTGGTTTTTCTGGTATGGCGGAAAAATATTTTTTTCGCAGAGCAGTAAAATTTTTATAACATTCTCGATGTCTCACTGTCATACAAGTCATCCGGTAAAACTACATCTTTGAATTTGAGGTTATGGATTATTCGCGGTTTTAAAATGTTTTTGCACTTTTTCAATATTTCTTCAAAGTTTATCATGAGATTTTTTACAAAATGTACATTTCAATTTCTCTTCTTCCATGATTATCACTATTACAAACAACTTAATAAAACACTCACAAATAACCTGATGTAAACAACAAAAACATGTGCTCTCGCAGGCTCGAACTATACTGTATACTATAAGTTATATTACACGAAAACAGCACATACACAGTAGATTGAAACAGATGGTGAGTTTAAGAAGGGGAACCGAGTTATTATGGACGTCTCACTCACTCTGAAGCGCATGCATAGTGCTCTCGCCCTCATACTTCAGGCTGAATAATTTTTGTCTTAGGGGATGTTTGGTCACTCTAATTTGTCTGACTGATTGAATTTAAGTTTTAAATAAATACTTCAATAACATATTAAAAAATCAGACATGTAAAAATAAGTAAAGTTCATCTATTTTTTGGGTAGCTTAAAAGCGTCTGACAGAAGCTCTGGTCCATCAAAAGTGTCTGATACTTATGATATTACTTTAAAATAATATTCTACATGACATATATAAAAATCAGCCATGTGAATTTAAGTTAGATAATTCTTATTTTTAGTTACCTTTCTCACCTGATACCTGCCCAGGTGTCACTCGGCAAGTTTCACAAAGCGCGTAGGTATTCAAGGCACACGAGACGCTACTGAAAACTTCAGGTTTCATCCGTGTGAAAATAAGTTATGTCTGATTGCTCTGGGATCTTGGACTATTTGTACAAATAAACCATTTTATACACCATTATTTTTAGGTCGTTTTGGAACCGAATACCATTAACTCGATCATAGAACTCGAAACGATTGGGACTATTTTTGACAAAAAGTAACAATAAAAAAAACACGAAAGAATAAATTTAACGTTTTTTTTTGTGAAATAATGACCAAACCTGGGAACCTTCTAAGTACGGAGAGATATTGGGGTCAAAGTTCCAACGTTTTCACAAGTTTTCAATGGTTTTAACTTAACTTTAAAACGTCCAAGACCACTGTATTATACCCGGACCCGAACGTAAGCCCAGTTCGGGTCCGGTTTTTAATGATATGAGCGAATCCAGAAAAAAAATTAAAAGTAAATTAAAATGGTGTCAAGCAAATCAAAACCAAATTAAAATGGATATAATTGCTAAACACCACTTAAACAAAGATTTTGATAAATTCTGGAAATCAACAAACAAATTAAATCATAAGCCGAGCCTTCCCGTTAGCGTCGAAGGTGAACATGAACAGGGTAGTATTGCGGATCTGTTTCGGCAGCATTTTAGAATACAATCACCCCATAACAATGAGCCGCTGTTGCCTGCGCTCGATTCTGGGACCGCCGACTGCCCCGCGCGAAGCGTCACGTTTACTGCGAAACAGATTGCTGCTACAATTAAGAACATGGTTAGAGGAAAATCGCCCGGGCACGACGGTCTCAGCATAGAGCACCTGCAGCATGCTGGAATCCACTTGCCACGAGTCTTATTTATGATGGAGGATTTTATTTTGATGGAGCTACTGGAGGTAACTGACACTTTCAGTAGCGCCATCAGGATGGGATTCGGTGTGTACAAATGAGCGGTTATGCATGTAAAGCGAGGGGAGATTGTGAAGTCTGTGGGAACCCAGCTCTCGGATTCCATAAATCTTAGATCCCTCTCAGCAACCGAAACCTATAAGTATTTGGGTATGTCGGAAGCGTTGGCATCAATGTTATTATATTATTATTCAATGCATCCAGCAGCACATTGTTTTGAGTGCGTTACATTGAGTCCTACCGTGAGACGTGATATTTCACCCCAAAAAAGTCGTTTCCCAGCAACAATTTTTGCGTAAAGTTACTTTGTATGATGTACAGAATGCTTGGTTGACGGCTACGTGAAGATTGTGAAGACCGTTTACACTTTTTATATTAGTTACAAAATCATATTATTTAACTTCTCTTCAAATCTCATTTCAGCTTATGATTGGTAAAATAGTTAATCTGTGGTTTTCTGCCCAGACAAACTCGGTGAAACGATGAATCGATTGTGTGAGTATAATTATGAAGGAAAATGAATACGTGACGGGGAGAGTCACTACGCATGTGCATAGTTTTATGACTCATCCTAAACATTGTATTAAGTGTATAACATATGACGTCATCGATACAATAGATTCACAGGAAATGTAGGTTTCTGGCCCAGTCATAATTATTTTTAGCACACAATCAAAATACAGTACGGTATACAAATTACGGTTTTATAATCACGGTTCCTGTGGTTAAATTGTTAAGAATACATTTTCTTACTCGTCAGTAGTTTTTGTCATAACTTTACACCTGTTTTTCTCATTGGAGTAGGCAGAGCCGAGCCCGAGGTGCGTAGTCGGTAGGTATACCAAGATAAAAATGTTACGTGTGATAACATTTGAACTATGACCACACGAATTTTTCATTAGAATTAGTTTTTTTAGGTTTGCAATAGAAAACATTTTATACCTACGTAATATTCTACATTTATATTCATTGGTAAGCTATGGTCTGGTCATCACATGCGTAGCTGCTGAGCGCGGCTCCTGGAACCCGAGGTTGGGCATGGTGTTATTGGGTTTTTCCATCATGAATTTCTCAGTAGCAGCCACGGAGTGTGGATGTGTGCCCGCCCACTATTACATGGGACTTAAACAAAACTGGCAAAATGTGGGTGTAACCCGTGTAGCAGTGTATATAAAGCAGAATTCAGTGGAAAGAAAAGTCCGGAATGTTCTCCGGTTTTTTAAATGATCCCCCTACCCTAATGAGAGATAACAACGCCCAACTAGAGCGACCGTCAAAAACAAATAATTGCTTCCACATAAATCTACCTACCTAGGTAGGTATCTCTCCCCGAGATCGGCAAGACGAAAACAATCAGTTCAATGAACGGTACAAGGACACAATACATAATATTATATGGAACAGCAGATACTTACTAGAGAACACGAATTCAGAATTCAGTTACGTCATATGCATGACGTAACTGAATTTTGTTAAAAAAAAAACAAAATCTTGACTTTTGGAATTCGACTGATTCAAAAAAATTTGATAGTCCACTTGTTGTTTTCCATTTTTTTTTCTTACGAGAGTAATATAAAATTATACATACATACTTATGGAAAAACTTGTATTAAAAATAATATTGCTTTTAAAAACATTTACACAATTTTGCCTCAAGCAATAATCACATCCAATGATCCAACTCATCAAATTCATAATATTCATATCCAAACATAGTCTATAGCAATAGTCTATGGATTCTCTATATTGTTTATGGTAAAGGGAAAACCTCTATCGTGGAAACGTACGTATATCCGGTATTTACATCATAGCCATTTACACTTTAGGAAGAGGCCATCTTTTTTGACGATAAGGTAAATAAAACTTTATATTTTAAAGATGTTTAACGAAAAATTTATGTCATTTAGATAATGTAGGTATACTCCGCAATGAATATCTATTAATATTTATCCAGAGTTGAAAACTAAAACTAATAAAGAAGGCTGGGAATTACGCATGAGCCGTGGGCATAGATAAAGATATAGTTATGGCTATGTTAGTATGTATTGAGCGAGCGCGGCAAAGAGGCACGCCCTGGTTTATTTGTATAGAATCTGTGTTCAAAAGGAGCTTACAATAGTGAAAAAGCATTCTGAAAAAGTGATTTTTAGAGCTGTATGACCTTCTGACGAAATCAAAAAGTTTTTTACCATCATACTTCTTCAAACTCAAGGTAAATTTCGCGTAGTATAACATTGAAAAGGTAAAATTTAACTTTATTTGACAATATAATTCGATGACTGGTTCTGCAGATGTCTATTTTAAACTTTGGCATTGAAAAGTCTTGAATTTTAATGGACCGTGTGCCTTTCGCATATAAAGTTGGTTTTAGAAGTTAGTTTCGAATAATGTTGCATTTTTTAATGTAATTTAGATAAGGGAAGAATGATGATGATGATGTCTTTGATTGCTTGCTTGTAATATTGCTTCTCATGAGATGACGCTTTGTTGACCTTATCTTATCAAAGCGATTCCGAATAAGAGGGGTTAAATTAATAATGAGTTTGAGCATTTATTAATAATAATATAATAATGTTTTATTTCCAAGTTTACAATTTAACAGAATAACACTATGTAGAAACAGACTGTACAAACCTAGCAGTTGTAAAAATTCCACTGAGTTTAAACCACTGGCACCCAAGCTAAGATTAAACTTGTGCTATGGGTGTCAGGATACCAAGATAATCTGAACAATTTCGGAGTTACATAGTGATTAGTGTCACATCATTTATTATGATTATATATTTATTAGTAAGGGAGGAAAATGTGGAAAAAGGGTTACTTATAAGAGTAGAGAAAGATCAAAGAATCGATGGATACACTGCGTGAAAGATTGTATTTATTAGGTATAATGGCTAGAAAGGAGATCTGAGATGACTAGGATGGACAAGAATGGTTAAGATCCCCGAAGGGTTAGGCAGAGGTGTACCTAATAGCACATTTCGCCAGTTATGTTTTAAAATCCCATGTAATGGGGGCGAATGATGATCATTAGGCGTTAATCTGATTTGATGATTTGGAGAGCGTGTCTTCTATGAACCCCTACACAAAAGTGTATTCGATCCATTGCTTTGTATGTTTGAAAAAATCAACTGATGGCGGAATGCGTCGGAAAAAGAATGGTATCTTCATACGAATTGCGCCAGCCGAAAGTCCATTTCGCTTATTCTGTTGTACCCTGTACCTATAGGTAATTAGGTATAACCCGTAAATAACTATATTTGGTGACCACTGAAAACCAGCGCTGTGCTGTGGGCCCTCCATAGCACAGCATCATGCTGAGTGGTAGCCTGCTTGTCGCAGTCACGACGTGCAAGCTGGTAACTTTTCTTTTACTGTTTCTGTCCTGCTGTATTAATGCGCCTTATGATTATTGTAATTATTTTTGTTTTTTTTTTGTATGCACGTCATGTCCCTGCGACAAATAAATATTTTTTTTCTTTCTTTCTTTCTTCTTATATTGCAAAAAAATTGTGGTATTCTATAAAACAGGCTGTCCTCTTTATTTCCAGATGACTGACCTTGATCCCACGTCTGTAATTATCCCGGACGACGCGAAAGAGATATTGACAAAAATTCTTCGTTATCTTGACGCGACAAATAGACCTAACACCGGCGGCGCCGGCGACGAGGGACATTTTCACAAGGTATATATTAAGATGTTTATGATGCATATGTTTTTTTTGTCAAATCTTGCAACTGAATTTTAAAACAGTTCCACAAATGATTCAGCTGAAATTTTGCATAGGTACACGTTTACTTTAGATGACAATGCATGGTTAGCTAAGTGACGTCGAACGAGTTATTTTTTATGTACCCCAATTGGTTCACTATCCATTTGCATAAAATGTTAAGACCTAATATAACTTAGCATAATTTTGTTTGGCATAATTATATTTTCGCATAATATAATTACGCATAACAGCTTACGCATAATTTTTTAAGCATAATTTCTCTAACCATAATAATGATGAAGCATAATATTCTAAAGCATAAATTTATTAAGCATAAAGTTCTAAAGCATAATTTTTTAATACGCCCTAGCTTTTTTGCCCGAAGAGGATAATTATACCAATTTATTTCGACGATTGGAAAAAAGCCATATCTCCTGAATCAGGTAATAAATAACATATTAATATAATATACCGTATTGAACAATTTTGTGGGTTTTTTTTTCGCTGTAGGAAGCATGAAGCAAGCAAGCATACAGCATGCAAGCAAGCATGCAAGCAAGCATGCAGCAAACAAGCAAGCATGCAGCATGCAAGCAAACATGCAGCATGCAGCATTCAAGCGAGCATGCAACATGCAGCAGGCAGGGTTTCTGTCACGGCTCCGGCGCTGCGGGCCTCCGGCGGCCCCACGCGTGCTAATCGTCGCAGACTACTTTCACTCACCACCGCAGCTTCGGCTTGTTGGCCGGCTTCGCCGGCCAGCCTCAGCCGCGGCGGCTCGCTCGCAGCCACCTGCTCCTCAGCCCGCGGGCCGCCTCGCCCCTACGCGCCTGCGCGATTTTAAATTACACTCTAGGGGTAGGACAAACAAGACTACGTGGAGTCGGTTTTGCAGCAATTCGGTTCTGTCACTAACTTTTGTTGCACAGCATATTAAATTTTTAACCAACAATATTTTGTATGCCTAAATATTATTATGCTAATAGTCATTAGGCCTACTAACGTTATGCGAATCAAATTTATGCCAAAACAAATTAGTCTTTAAGATGATTATGCCAACATAAAATGTATGCCTAAAAAAATTATGCCGAAGTATTATTATGCCAAAACAAATTGTGCCAAAATCGTTATGCCGAAGTATATTAGGACAAAGAAGATTATGCGAAAAGAAGGGATCCCACCCCAATTACATGGGTATCAATTAAAAGGGTTTGCCGAGAAGAATACGAAAAAGAAAAAATATTTAAAAAAATGTTTTTTTTTTTTACTATAAGCTAGTTCTAACTATTTGAGCCTTGACAACTGACAAGTAATAATTGATCTCTAGAAGTTTACGTATTTCTACTACGGCATTCAATAGTATTGACATTTTAAGTTTTTCGGTAGCTATTAATGTCAATCTATTACTTAATTCGTTACGGATAGCCCCGACAGTTTGTCCACCAGTCTTTCCTAGGGGTTGCGTAGGTCAGAGAGGCTGTAGAATCTAGTATTCAGCTGCATCCAGTTTGACCCCAACCCTCAACATTGTTGGGAAAAGGTTGGTAAGGTGATGATGGCATCTTGCGCTATGTTGAACTAGCACCGGGCGCGGCGCTTCAAAAATCAATTACTAGTGCTTGCACGACCGTACGACGAAAAGACATATCAGTCTATTAAGCGTGTATTGGAAGCTCAAGAAGCGTGGCTAAATAATACCTAACAGCCGCTCGGGTCGATATTCAGATTCCGAGTTCCCTCCGTGCCTCGCAGAGCACGTTAAGCCGTCAGTCCCAGCTGCCATTTGTAGACCTTTGACAGTCGTTACAGGTAGTTAGTGGCCCGAAAGTGTGACAACGAGTCTTTCCAAGCAAGGGGTATCGTATTGCCCAGTACTAACTGGGTTGTGGAGGTCAGATAGGCAGACGCTCCATGTAAAACACTGGTAAACAGCTGAAGTCGGTAAGACTGGAAGCCGACCTGAACACACTTGGGGAAAAAGCGAGGCAGTTGATGAAAGCCTGTATCGAGATGTGTGGTGATATTTAAATATTTGCTACAGACTAACACACTAAACCACTTTGTCCATGGGACTAACAAGTCCAACATTATAATCGCGAAAAATAAATTTTTAACACTTTGGGTCGAGCAAGTATTGAGGTTTTGTAAGATGCATATTTTTAGGGTTCCGTACCCAAAGGGTAAAACGGGACCCTATTACTAAGACTTCGCTGTCTGTCTGTCTGTCTGTCTCCAGGCTGTATCTCATAAACCGTGATAGCTAGAAAGCTGAAATTTTCACAAATGATGTATTACTATTGCCGCTATAACAACAAATACTAAAAATTAAAAAAAAAAAAATATTAAGGGACCCCCCTTAATATTTAATTTCCCATACAACAGATATGTTTTTTTTTTGCCGTTTTTATAGATAATGGTACGGAACCCTTCGTGCGCGAGTCCGACTCGCACTTGGCCGGTTTTTTATCTCCATTTTCACATTGTGGAGTTGAAATCTATCTATTATTTGAATGAAAATTCGCAGCTCAGTCTTAATCTTTCAAAAATAACAGTAATATATATATTCAGAGATGAGCCAACACTGACTTAGGCCGATAACTTGACATAACATCACGCCTGTAATCCCCGAAGGATTAGGCAGAGGTGTACCCATTAGTACAACCACATTTCGCCAGTTATGTTTAAGTCTCATGTAATGGGGGCGAGCCTATTGCCATCAACCGGGCACAAATCCAGGTTCCGTGGCTGCTTGGCCGTTTTACGTTTCAATTCGTAAAACGGTAACAAACTGACTATTCATTTTAAGAAATTTAACGCGATTCATATTATTATCCTATTAAGATTCTGCTAAAGCGGCCATTTAAAACCCCAGTCATCTCTAGTAATATTCCATCATTTTTGACGTTTGTTTGTATTTCGTTTATAATTGTAAACATTTTTCTATCAGTCGTAAAACTACCTTCTACTGTTTCCATGCTCGGTGACATGGTCGTCTCGCCAACTTACACAGGATATATGTGTCCTAAAACAAATATTTTTGATTATTTTCATGACAAGAAAACACCAAAGAAAAAGAAGAAACCAGAGAATAAGGAAATTGAACGTCTGAAGAAAAAAGTAGCTCAAGAAAAGGCAAAACTAGCGCAAGTTCGTAAAGAAATGAGAAACAAGAAGTTGTCGGAGACTTTAGAGAGGGCGGAAACAAAGTTAAAGAAAGAAGAGGAGAGGATAAGAACGCTGAAGGAGAAGTTAAATGTATCAACCGGACAGTAAAACAATGGATTAAGGGGCTCCAACCAGACCACCACCACCAACCAGATGATATTAATCGGGTAATTAGCTTTTGCTCGGGGCACGCTCACGTTCGTGTGATCGGAAATTATTCACGTGACTATTTTAAATACAAGGTGCAAACGGACCCTCACGATGCCGTCAACCAAGCATTCTGTACATCAATCTAAGTAATTCTACGCAAAAATAATTACTGGGAAACGACTTTTTTTGGGGGTGAAAAAACACGTTTTTTACGGTAGGGCTCAATTCGAAACATTGTGCTGATGGATGCATTGTGTATACGCGCGTCGTGGACGTGTTAGAAGTATAGTTCCAACATTAAAAACTTGTACTTAAAAAAAAAAAAAAAAGTTGGAACTTTCACCCCCAATATCTCCGTAACTAGAAGGTTCCCAGGTATGGTCAAGAAAAAAAAAACGCAATGACGAGCACAACAAGCTCCTCCCGTTCACATAGCCTATGCCACTCAGGGATGATGTAGCTTTAATTATTTTACTTTTATTTTATCAAATAGGAACAACAAACAGATTCATTATGCGATATTAGAAAAATAACTTACAATCAATTCGTGACATTATCTGCGGGTGTTCTCGTCTAGCTAATGATAAGTACTTGCATAGACACAACCTTGTAGCCAGAATATTATCCATCAGCAACTTGCTTTGAAATACAGCCTTACGGAATCGTAAGTGCCGTAGTATAGGTATGTGCCCGACCCAGTTCTCGAAAATGGCAATATCACATTGTACTGGGATCAATCTTGTTGTAGCCAATGAGCCTGATATAGTGGTGGTGGATCGATTAGAGCGGCGCGCAATGATTGCTGACATAACGTTCCCGCATGACGAGAACCTCGTGAAAGCCGAGAAAGGTAAGTAAATGAAGTACCTTGACGTAGCTCGTGAGGTTGTCGACATGTGGGATGTGGATTCAGCGATCATTGTGCCGGTAGTCGTATCAGCCAATGGTCTAATTGCCAAAGCCTCGACCAATATCTGAGGAGGCTCTCATTAGCCGTGTCCAGGAGTACTGCTTTTTGAATCAAGCCCTTGATCCAGAGGGCTTGATTAGAGTATTGTTAGGAGGTTCCTTTCTCTGGAGCCCTGACCGGTAGATTGGACCCATTTGCCGATACCGTTGGGCGACCATTTATTTTTTATTTTTAAATGTTTTTGGATTGTGTTTTTTAAAGGAATGTGTAAAAATGTATGAAATTTGTAAAGATAATAATTAAGGGAAGAATGTAGCCCGCAACTCAGTTCACAGATTACCATTAGTGGACGAATTTAGGCATTGGGGCAGTCGTTCCTAAATCACCCCCCACATGCAAACTTACATACAAACATACCTATTTAGAATGTTAAGTATAGATTCAATGGTATATTGTAATTGTTTTGCAACCTAAGTGTACTGTGTCCGCCATGGGCTCCTATAAGTGACTAAATACTAGGACTCAAAGTTACGCATTCAAAACTATTGAACAGTAGTGGAGGTATGTTAAGTGAAGTAGTTAACAACATTTAAAACTAGTACAAATTTAAAGAAGAACTTTGTGAAAAAGTTGGAACTTTGACTTCCAATATCACCGTAACTAGAAGTTTCAGGTAAGGTCAAGATCAAAAAAAAAATTACCACAATGACGGGGAGAATGAGTGCCTTACTTGAAGGGTCTTTTTACATCCATTATAACCTCGTGACTGAGCATTTAATACAAACTAAATATCCAAAATATGTTAGACAATCATTAATTTTATAGACATGTGATCCACCAATCCGCACTGGCCCCACGTGTGTGTTACGGCCATAGACATTTTTATTCTTCAGCTTACTACATGTTTCAGGCGAGTCTGGTAAGTGAAGTCGCGAACAAAAGCTAGTTATTAGTACAAATCAACTAATTAAGTATGTAAGATCGTTTAGTTAAATACGAGTATTTAAGAATAAGGACAGATCGTATTGTCCAATTGTCGATGGTTTATTTTTGTAAAAACTGTTTAATTATTTTAATAAAGTGCCTAGATTAAAATGACAGCTGTCAGGATATATGTACATAATTAAGCTGATCATTTTATTAAGACGGTTATTTTATAGTTTAATTTAATTGGCCCTAATTAATACCCATGTCCTACATAGCGTAAAATACTGCCTGGGCAGTAATTCGATCGCTTAATAATAACAGAAAAAAACAACGTACATAACGTTGCTTGCGAGAAATGCAAGTCTCAACATCCAAGATGCGTTTCTCGCAAGCAACGTTATTGCAACCGATTTTTTCTGTTATTATTAAGCGATCGAAAGTTTGCGAAAGTGTCTTCTTTGCTGTTATACATAAAAAAATCGGACAAAATTAAAAAGTATGTCTACCCTACTCAACGTTTTCCTCAAGGATTGTAAAAAATGATTTTTTTTTTTAAGTATAACACTTACAGGGACGACTGATTCGTCAAATTTTAGTACAACATTTTTCACAATTTCTGATGTATCTACCTTCTACTTACAAGTTTTGGTTTATTAAATATAGTTCAAAATAAAGATCTCTCAGTTGGGACGATCGACAAAAAACAAGATTTTCATTTTCTCTTGAACCAGTAAGATTTCAATCACGATTTTTGTTTCACAAATTTACCCAGCAGCATAATTTGCAATAAACATGATAATTATTCATACTTTTTCAGTATTAGGTCGTGTTTTACAAGATCACTCAATTGAAAATTGTCCACTCTGAGTGATCCATATAAACTGTTATAAATCTTAAACGTGGCTTTGAAACGAATCGAAATTTTGTTTAGCAGCTTTCACAAATCCTTCACAATTAATTAAAATGCAAATTATAAACACATAGGCAGTATATTCTTGGATACGCGTTATGGCTCTTTCTTCAGTTGTCCAGATTGAGAGATCCAGTTAGTGAGTTCTAACTTTGTTTGTTTAGGTTTCACAAATTTTATACCTTACCATGAAGTTTTCACAATTATTTCCTAAATCCTCGACTGCTCGCATGTCCAGCTGCTATCTTGAACAAAACTGGTCGGACGCCCGATTGTGAGAGTGCGACTAAAATGTCTTCTTCTTTCTTTAATTGCCAGAGCTCAGTGCAAGAGTAACAGGTCAAACTTGGCGGTTATCTCAGTTTGGTTTAAAATGTCGTTGAGACACGGAAACACCATGTCTCGGAAAGCACGTTATGTCTTTGGTCCCGGTTGGTATGTATAGATCTTTGACAGTAGTTTGTTGTCTGACAAGGTTGTCAGAAACCTGAAGTCTGACAATCAGTCTTACCAAGGGGTATCATACTGGGTGGAAGGGACACCGACAGCTGTTTCTTATAGTTTGACAGTGTAGGTGTTGCACTTTTGTAGAAAACAGCAGATTTTTTTTTTTAAATTACCGGTGGAAAATTTCTATGTGGGGGGTTTGAATGATGTACTGAATCTAACCGTATGTGCGTCGGTGTTCCTTCCTTGTATATTACCCAATAATTGAGCAATGATGGAGGTTAGATGGGCAGTCACTCAATGTAAAAATACCTACTGATATTTAGCTTGGTCCGGTTAGACTGGAAGCCCAGCGACATAGTCGGGAAAAAGTTGGCTGATGAGATTTGGAATTACCATTTCAGTCACTACAGTATCTTTCATATCATTTTAATAGTTGCGCGGACACAAATCTAAAGCTCGCTATTTTATACATCTTTCTCAGAACAGCCAAGAGCGATGGCAATGTTATCTTAATAATTATAAATCACGTGTCACCATGTTTGTACATGCTATCTCCGAAACCACCCAACTAATTTAATGAAATTTTATGAAAGTGTTAGTTTTGGGCCCGATAGGTGGCGCCACGCCGATAAACCATAATATTGAATGTACTTTAATATAGATATTAGTTTTACAAGGTTTTTACTATTCTGTATGTCTCTTCTAACAATAAATATTCATAGAGAAAACTGTGTTTTTTTTTGTTTAAACTAGTCACCTACAACAGCCGAACCGATTACTCCGAAAGGCCACGGGTGCCCCGTGGTTCCTTAGGAAATAACGACTCCGTGTCATGTGCGTTTGAACTGAGGGACCACACTGGTATTTCGCTAAATAAACATCGTAGAATTTAGTAGTAGTCTTAAAACAATTGTAGAACAGATCTGGGAATTTGTAAACAAATACATTAAAAATTACAGCTCATAAAGTGTGGTCCCTCAGTCCTCACAGACCATCAGCCAGATCTCGGAAACAAACTGAAAAATAAGACATTGTGGCTACAGACATTTAGTAAAGAATTTGTAAAGATAGTTACTGAAAAACAGACCACGCAGCATCAAAGATAAAAAAATATATAACGACTAAACTGTGGTCCCTCAGTCCACACAAGAAAGATAAATATTTTAGTGTATATTATCGAATCAAATTAATAAAATCTTTCTTTTTCTACATCGGACCAACTAATGTGACGGAACTTCGTGATAAAATTGAATCAGCGTTTCAACAAGTGAAAAGTGACACTCAAGTGCTCGATTCGCCGAAAAATAACTTACGAAAGCGGGCTGTATTGTGTTTTCAACAAAGTGGTAAACATTTTGAATCTTAAGTAGAGATACCAAATTATCTACTTTTTTTTTTCGGGTGGGAAATCATCAAATGACTCCTCCCGCTCTGGGCGGAGCGGAAGGGAGTGTCAGACTTTTACTGACTAAAAACAACCCATGTTCCTTTTGCCCTTTATGTTCCAGGGCCGCTTTATCTCTTTCGAACAGTCCCGCAGCCCTGGCAGGCATCGGCCCTTGCGGGCCCCTCCTGTTTGCTGACATCTCTTTGAGGCGCGCGTGGAACACGAACGCGCCGTCGACACGGCCTGTCGTCATAAGACGGAGCGAGCTAACCCATTACTCACCGTCCACAGGCCCGCGCCTACGGTGGCCGAGAGCCATCACGACGTGGCCCCCGACGCCCGGTGCTTCTCCCGCGGCGGCTGGGACGTGAGGTTCTGACCCTCTCACGTTCCGCCACCTCCTTCGCTAGCATCACTGCTTCGCAGAAGGAGGTGACGGCTTCCCATTCCCTCTCGCCCCGGACCATGGCTTGAACCAGGGCCGGACGCGAAAGGTCGCCGCCGCCAATCGCCTCTACGAGGACACGGCGGTGCTCCGTTCAAGCGGAGCAGACCTCCACGGTGTGCTCCACCGTGTCCTCCGGGCGATCCACACAATGATAGCACCCGGGCGTTTCCTCCCGCCCGATTCGGTGCAGGTACCTCCCGAAACAACCGTGTCCGATGCAGAATGCAGCGCGGCGCAGCGGCCCGGTGATATACCTACCGACTCCACCCTCGACAGAGCGTGACAGAGCGTCGCCGCAGACGCAAGAAATGATCAGAAAGAATTATTGCCAGTAAAACTAAAACAGCACATAAAACCTTTGCATTTTTTTAAATGTTTTTTTTTACTGTCAGAATTATTTATTTATTTATTTGTTTAGGATCTCCAACAAAGGATGTACACAAACACACGAAATAAATAATGGACGACAAAAGTATCACGTAGGTGTACTCCTTCACTTACAGGAGACCACAGCATGCACAATAAAATGTATAACTAAACTAACAAAAATAAAGAACTAATTTAAAAAAAAAAAAAAAGAAGTATAAAATTAAAACATGTCATTTGGTAATAACATTGGAAAAATAGAATTAAAATTAAAATAGAATTAAAATAATATTCAAATAATTTAAAATAATTAACAAACAATTAAAATAATCAACCATCAATTAACAATTGGATAAGTTTTTGAGACATTTTTTATAATTTGCGAGAGATTCACAGATGTCAAAATTGGAGGTCTTAGCTAATGTGCAGCGGAGTAATGACCTAAGTTGGTTTTTGAGCCAGGAATGTAAAATAACTCATATTTATTATGCCTGGGAGTCCGAGTTGGAATTTTAATATCTAATGAACTCAAAATTTCACTGCAATCTATCGTTCCACTAAATATTTTGTGCAGGATAGTGAGGTCCAGTTTCTTCCTACGACTGGCTAGTGTATCCAAGTGATAATGTTTCAACCTATCAGTGTAGCTAGTCAGTTGTTTAGCCAAGTGATCTCCGTAGCACAGATGGTAAAGGAACCGCTTTTGGACACTCTCTAGTCGCTTGGTGTAAACATCGTAATGCGGATTCCATACCACTGAACTATACTCTAAGATTGGACGGACTAGAGTGTTGAAGAGCTTTATTTTTGTAGATGGTCTCTTAAATTCTTTACTGTTTCGCAAAACGAATCCCAGTACTTTAAAGGACTTAGACACAATATTTAGAATGTGCTCATCGAACTTCAGTGCATGGTCGAGTTGAACTCCAAGGTCGCGAACACTACTCTGTTTCTGTACTTCAACCCCGTCTATGTAGTATTTATTCTCTACCACCTTTTTGTTACGAGTGAACTGGATGTAGTGACACTTACTGATATTTAAGTGCATGTTGTTTTGTGTACACCAGTTCACAAGCCTGTTGATGTCCTCTTGAAGCATTAACGAGTCTAGGTTGCTCTGAATTGGTTTCATTATTTTTAGGTCATCAGCAAACAAATAAAAACGGGAGTGTTTGAAGCATTCAGTGATGTCGTCAATGAACACATTAAAAAGAATAGGTCCCAAATGTGATCCTTGCGGAATTCCGGAAGTTGCTATATAGCTGTCAGAAAAATGACCATTAACTACCACTTTTGACTCTCTATTTTCAAGGTAAGATTTAAACCACCCTATTATTGTCCCGCCCACACCTAGTTGAGCCAATTTATATATAAGACGACAGTGATCTACCTTATCAAATGCTTTACTAAAGTCCGTATAAATAGCGTCCACTGGGATACGAATGTCAAGAAATTTAGACAAAGCCGATGTAAAACACAATAGATTCGTATTGGTAGATCCAGACTTGACGAAACCATGCTGATATTCAGTTATGTGTTGTTTAAGGTACCACATCAGATGTCTGCTGACAAGTTTTTCGAAAACTTTTCCAAGTGCAACTAATATTGATATTGGTCTATAATTACTCACTAAATGCTTTTTCCCAGATTTAAATATGGGTATGGAGCTTCTTTCCAGGTTTTTGGGAAAATACCATCACGTAAAGATCTATTAAAAATAGTTTGTAGGGGTGATACTAAGGCCTTAGCGCAGCGTTTTACAAACATAGGAGGAATGCCGTCACTACCCGCGCCCTTAGTTTCGTCCAATCCGATTAATTCTCGGTATATTTCGTTACCATCAAATTGTAGATTACACAGTGCTACAGAAGAGAGGGGAAAGGCAGTGTTCGCGCGACCTGGATTACTATCTGTAGGGGCAGTAAAGGTACTTGCGAAATTTTCTCCAAACATATTACAGATATCCTGTCCGCCTGACGCGATTTTATTGTTGTGAGACATTTGTGCGGGGTATGTACTGCTACCTTTTCTTTTACTTTTAATGAAAGACCAAAATATTTTAGGGTTTTGAGTAATGCTGTTTTCCATACTTGAAATATATTTCTTGTAACATGTTGAACTTAGAGCATTGCATTCATCCCATAATCTTTCAAAAAACTCTTGGTCTAATGGATTTTTGTACTTTTTAAAACGAGTGTGGTATTTGTACTTCTCTCTAAGGCGTATTATAAGGTCACGTGAGTACCAAGGTGGATATTTATTACTTGCCGTCTTTTTCATAGGGATACAGTCCGCAATAATCTGTCTTAGTACGCCATAAAAAACGTGGACCATATCGTTAACTGAGGCACAGTTTTTGAACTCACCATCCCACTCAATTGCTAACAAGCGATGCTGAATATTTTCATAATCTGCTCGATGGAAGTTCGGTGTTTTCACGTTTTTAGCTTCCAATGAACGTTCTGCCTGCACTGGTAGATAAAATTCTAGCGGGGGATGTAAAGGGTCCTCTTTTGATAAACTGTAGGTACAATGGGCCACGTCAGTTCAATTATTATTAGGTAAAAAAAATCATTGAATTAAAATTATTTGGGGTGTCTGAGGTTTTGCGCATTTAACGTTACACGTTGTATATGTAGAGACGAGCATATGAAATGTAGTAAACAAGTTGAAGAACACATAATAAAAAAGACTAAATCAGTTCCGAAAACTGAAACCGTACTAAATATTGTATTATATCCTAATCACATAATATTCGCAAAACCTGGCGGGGTCAAGTCATCTTGACGTTCATTATTTTATTGTAACATTTTAAACAGTACCCCATGAAAGATGAGTCTATACTTTAGCTAGACTGAAACCTGGCTGTACTAAACTGAACTCTTCGTCTGTCTCGTCGTATTCTTTATGTTCGTCGTACCCGAAAGCTAGCGCCGGACAGAGGGCGCCTAGCATAGCAGCACGCTTAGCATGACGAGCATGACCAATTCCATCTCCAAGCTACCATTCATTCTGCCATGAATTAAAGCACAACAATAACGAGCACAAGAATAATTATACAACTGGAAATGACGTCTTCTGCCCGAGCATGGGACGATCCGTACACTCAAGTTTCCACGAAGACAAATATAGTAATTATTTCCATTGCAACGGGGAAGTAGCTTAGTTATGTTGTTATTGTTTGTTGTTGAGTGTGCTTCTACGAATCTCGATTGTCGTGTCACTTAGTGTAGGCTAGGCATTGATTTGGGTGTGGCTTAGTGTTAGTAAAAACTGGCAATTAGGCATTGAGTTAGATGTGGCTTAGTGTTCGTGAAAACGGGCATTAGGCATTGATTTGGGTGTGGCTTAGTGTTGGTAAAAACTGGCAATTAGGCATTAACGCTCGTTCAGCATTTCTTTCGGAGTTGCTTTCATTCTTCTCGGCAGAACTCAGGAGACGGCGACGGTAGGCCCCAACATGTTTTAAAAATAAATATTAAGGTCAATAAACACTAAAATAGTAATAACAAGAATCTTGTCTATAGAGGTCCGATGTGATGTAGACTATTTGACATTTGTTGAGAACAAATGATTCTACCCCCAAGTGTCAAAAGTAGAGAAAAAATTGTCGTCATGCTTGTTGGTGTAGACTTTTGTCGACTGAAGAATAGAAACTTTTCTATATTTTTAACATCGCATTTCTCTTACGACGATAGAAATCTTTCTACAATCTGTCATTTTGTCGATTCTCCCGTCGCGGTCGACATAACCCTTTTCCACGGTGGTCATGCTACGCGTGCTGTTGTCTCAACAAAAGAGTGACATCATGAACGCGTCGATAGCGTATATAGTTATACTATACAGTACGTAACAAAAACCCTGTTGTTCCTTTTACCTACGTTTTAAGAATCGGTATACACACGTAATAAAGGAAGTCATTTATAAAAAACGGTCAACAAAAATAATTAAAAAAAAAATTTAATTATTAATATTTGTAAGGTTTAACTGATTTCTAGGCATCTTCTGTCGCGTCAAAGGAAGCCGCCGAGCTCGGCTATTTAGCGAAATAAAGATGTACTTGTAAAATCAGATACTCGAAACATTTTTTTGAATGTGTCGATTTTAATAGTTATTTGATTTTGGCCTCTCGACTGGCCAATGCTTAATTTTTTTTAATTATAACTTCATCAATGTTGTGCTTGTAGGTAAATGTATACGTCCCTAACAGGAACAACAGGGTTTTTGTTACTTACTGTATAGATAAGTATAAGATATATTGATATAAGATAGCGTCTTATCACAATGTCAATTCTAAAAATAATTGAGTAGTCCAATAATTTGAATGAGCGGTAAAAAATGATGGAATAAGCGGTTAGATAAATAGTTCGGCAGTTCATAGGGAGCGGAGACTTCCGGAATTGGGGCACCCCAACTCGGACAGGTTAGGTTCGTGTTAGGTTACTGTAAACCCTGCAGATACAAATAGGAGCCCCGCGTAGCGGGGCTACGCTCACTACGCTTTTTAGGCGAATAACTGCCCACTCGTAACCGCTCATTTAGTTATTTTACTGCTCAGTATAATTATTTTTTAACGACTCATTTTTGTTTTTTTTACTGCTAAGTTTTAACTGCTGAACTAGTTATTAAACGTGCCATTTATAATTTTAACTTACCAAAACCGCTATTTACAACTGCCTCTTTAAATTAGTGCCTTAATAAATTCACTGGAATGGAAAAAAAATACTGTACACTTATTTTAGTTCGCAATAAAGAATTTGAATTTGGAGATAAACACTAATTTAGTATTTAGAACGATATAAAAAGTTTAAGAAATAGGTAGACGACTGTCGGTTGCGACATGTGAAAATACGATTTAAAACCAAATTATTATCCCAAGTTAAAAAAAAAAAAACATATTATTTATAAAAATAAACTTCCACACACATCTCACACAGTACCGTCGCTTCGCCGTGTCTCACTCGTAGGCTCTTCTTCTCTTCTATTTTCGGCGCGTTTATGCTCGTTTTTAAACGCAAGTAGGCGCGTATACGCACCTTGGAACCATCCATACACATATAAACACAAAATATCATTAAGATTTACGAGAGTACGACTGTGCGCTATGATAGACCATAGATAAAAACACGTTATTTTTGCGGGCTGTAAAGCGTCTGCATTAATAACCGTGGACGGGAAGTGTCTGGCAGTGTTGATTATTGTTTTTAATTATTACATTTACACAGGTTGGAAGGGACACCGATGCACGATGCTAAAACGTTTAACACGTATTCAATACATCATTCTAAACGCCCCTAATAGAAATTTTTCGTCGGTTATTATAGATCATGGGGGTGCCGGTTGTCTTAGGACCCAATGGCTTGGCACGCGTCGATGGGAAGAGACCAGGGATGGTATGACCATAATGCCATTGTAGTTGGGTAGGCCTTTGGTGTGGGATGGAACTTGCATCGACACCCTTGCGCCATCCCATCTTCCTAGCACAGTGGGCTGCGCTGGGGCGGCTGCTGCAGGTGCTGAAAACCTCAAACGGCACAAATACAATAATTTAATTGGTAGTTATGTGTTTGAGCCGACGCCGAGCACGAGGGCCATGGGGTCCGAGTGCCCACCTAGTATTTTGGGAAATCTTCACGTGACTAGAGTGCGGGCCTATTTTTTGACCAAAGAATCAGCATTGCCATCCAACGTAGCAATGCTGTTAGCCTTCTAGGCACTTTTCCTGTTGACAGCGATGCGGATGAATTTTTGGACGCCCTGTAACCCTTTTGATACTTGTACATAATTTTATTACTATTATAGTTTTGAAGTTTGTAAATAAAATTATCATAAAAATAAACCAATAATCGTGTCATGATCATGTGTAAAAATCAGCACTCAAACTTTAAGAATGGTAAATCAGAAATGGTTTTCCGTGACTTGAGCACCTGCAGGATACCTACCTGTGACAAATGAAAAGGCTATGCAGATGAATTGTTTTTGAAAGTCATTGGGCCACTTATTCCTTGTTGTATTTACAATCAATTTAATCTGACTATGTTACCTACTGGGCTTCTGATATGTAACCTCAAAAGATATTGACGTTTTCAGAATGGGTAATTAAGGTGAATGAGATTATTGACCGATTTTTATTCAAATCTGCATCGGACAAGCAGGTACCTACAGTCACGTTGACACTTTAAATTCAAAAGCGAATTTCTCGTGCAGTTAGGTACGGTGCAGTTGCAAAGTTTAGATAAGATAATAAGGGGCAAGCCTATTGTCATCAACCGAGCACACTCAGAGTTCGAGTTGCTACTGAGAAATTCTTGGAAGAAAACCAGAAATCACCTTGCCGGACCTGGGAATCGAACCCAGGGCCTCATGCTCAACAGTCGCGCTTGCTACCACTAGACCAACGAGGGAGTACTCATAGGTGAGTAGATTGATACACATAAGTGTATTTAATCTTTAAGTGTAATTGATTTTATGTTTACAGGGTGGGTAAAAAATCGCGGATCAAACGAAACACGGCGATAGTTGGGGTTATCAGGGTAATTTTGATAAGTAGTACATTTTTTTACAACTCAGTAATGTTCAAAAGTTACAAATAATTTTTCGCGAGACTTAAAAGATATTGAAAAAAGTGCCAATACTCATAAATGATGGTGGTACCAACTGTCATAAAAGCAGACCTAGAAGCAATTAATCACCGTTTATTGTTATAAAATAGGTACGCATTTTACTAAAATTGCCTAAGTATTAATTATTACAAATTTCGGTATTTTCTTAAAAACACTCAAATAGTCATAACTTTTAAGGAGATTAAGTTAGGGCTCTGCCACAGAAATATTTTTGGAACGAAGTTCCTTATCGCGCGTTGCGAAAGGGGGCTAGACGGAAAAAAAATACTGCAAATATCTCCAACTATCGCACTGTTTCGTTTGATCCACGATTTTTTACCCGTCCTGTATAAGTACTGCAGTTTGCATGTACACGAAGATGCTTAGCCGCATAGTTAATTTCGTTATCTACAACACAGGACGTCCCATAGGTATTATATTTTGCATCGTAAGTACCTAAGCATCAACCTACTCAATATTCAACAATAAAAAGGTAGCTTATTAAAAAGTGCGGTACAGGCCATCAAACTTAAGTTTTTCCACAGTTTTTTTTTCCTAATAGCGATTTTGACGCCATGGAGAAAGTTGTTCAGTTTCATCCTTTGTACCACACTCTTAAATATGACCAAACCCTTCTGGTACACACTGTACCTACATAATATTTGTGATTTTCTTTAATTCTATACAGTGCCTCTTGGCTTCGTTAATAGTGCTTTTACACCGTTATTATGATTGAGGTTGGGAGAGCGCCATGGACTTTTCAGCAAGCATAGGTATTCAGCATGAAAACATGATAGCTGACTTGTGTAGGGCGAGATGAGAGCACGCAAAAACAATTGACAAGTTATTTTGTCCTTTTTTGATATCTGGAAGTTCCCGCCGAGCTAATGTTTAATGTTAAAGCTTTTAAAATATCGTTTTGGCGTTCATAGGGTGACTGGTAATTAAATTTGTGACCGATATTTATACACGTGATTGCATGATAACAAACAACTTTCCAAAAGAAACATTTTTTTTTAAACTCATTCTTTGTTATCTTAATATCACAATAGCCGTATGAAATAAACGCGTGCGCGCGCGCGCGCCTTAGACCACTACACCCACTGTTGCATGGTACGATAGTAATGAGACTTATATGAGACAAAACGGCGTAGGTATAGGTCACAGATTTTCGTTAAAACTCTTTTTAATCTTCTTTGGAATGTGATAGCAAAGTGTGTACGCAATTCGGGTGCTGACCTCTAAAGCATCGTCCACTGGTAAGTCAAGGCGGGGCGTCTACATGTAGTCACAATTTATATTGTGATGTAGTGTCGAGACCAAGCGGCTATGCTTCCCTACTTTTCTATACACCATTATTTTTAGGTCGTTCTGGAACCGAATACCATGAACTCGATCATCGAACTCGAAACGATTGGGACTATTTTTTCAAAAAGTAACAATAAAAAAAATTACGAAAGAATAAAGGACAATGACCAAAGTTGGTACCAAAAAGTCTCGCGCCTCAAAACCAAAATATTATAGTAATTAGTTTCATATTTTTTTACGGCATTACGCGTCGGGGATTTGATTTTTGAACTGGAAATAAACTTTTCGAGTTTAAAAGTATGAATATTGTTTTACTCCCTTTATATGACGTTCCGTTTCAACTGAATATAAATGACGTTCCGTTTCAATTGAACAAACCCTTGTCTGTCGAGCGGACTCTAAAATTAATTACAATTAAGTAAGATCAGTACACCAAATCGATTTAGTTTGGTTTATTGCTATTTGCAACAAAATAGATTTTCTCAGCCTAAAGATTTTGATTTATCGATTAAATCCCGACTAGTTTATAGTTATCTTATCTGTGGCATCTGACATTTGTAGTCTGTACTGACTACCTACGTTAAGCTAACTTTGCGCTAGCGAAAACGACCGTCTGTGTTTTAAGAGTTGAGATTGAGATTTGTAAATTATTGAACTGTGTGTTGAGAAGTAGAACTTGTATTTTGTGAACTTTTTTCTGTGTATTCATTTGTGCAAACATGTTGAGTCGTGGAGTCAGCCAATTGACACCGTCATTATACATTCGACGATGTATCAATTGTTCATTTTTGATACCCAGAAATCTATCTACACATTCATTAGAGCACGTGTCTACTCCTATGATTAACTTGTTACAGTCGTGGATAACTCCTACTCAGGTAAGCAATCTTATTTTACTCTTTGAATATATACTGTCAGGCACCTTCCATTTCCTGACTTATCATCTCTGACTAATCTGACTGTACCATCTCCACCACGTACCATCTTACGACACATTTTATATAATGAAAAAATATTTTAGAATAGAATCGCACAGAAGATAGATTACGCCACAAAAACACCTTTTTAATAGATGGTTTTTATTGCAGTTGTCTTCAGAAAGTGTGCTCTGTACAGAGTGTTTGACACTGCTTCAAGATCGAGCAAACACAATCAATGAAGGAAGTTTATCTTTGCCTGCTATTGGTCATAGAAGATTATGTTTTTCTTGTGGCAAATCTATTCTACATGCTACTAGAACATATCCTGTAAGACAAGATCGACAAGAGAGAAACATTTTAGTTAGACATGTTCCGCTGCATTTGGTAAATGTTTTATTTATATTGAAATATCAAAAAAGTAATTCAATTTCTTATTACAATTACTTCTTGATCATTATAATGTATTCCTAACAGTTAGATCACACTTACATACTTTTATTAAATCTATAACCCATTGCAAAATGTTTTGTATTACATGTTTAATCATGTTATTTTTTTAGGTCTCAAGATTGGAAAGAGTTTGTGCTGCTTGTTGGAGGTCAGCTAGAAGAGAAATACAACGTCATAATCAGCATGACCATAATCGCCCTGGTCTATCAGATCATATTTTGCCAGACGCTGGATCAAGTGGGGATCTCAATATTCCTGAGCCGCCTCCTCTTCCACAACAAAACCTACACACTGCTCAAGTTAGATCAAATCCAACAATTATGTCTTCTGTGTATAAGCGTGCTGCTAGCACATCCAATCACTGTATATTTGTTAATTGTTTTGAAACAGAACGTTTACTGGTACCCTCATCTATAAAGGATTTGTTATTACTTAATTATAAATTCTATGTGCCGCCAGCAGCACGAATCTGTCGTCACCACCTGGATCATGGCCGTTGGAATGAATTAACTTCCCAGTTAAGAGATTTCACTGGTAGTCAATTTGACGCAATCATGAATATAATGCAACGAGCTGCCAATTACCATATAGATTTCTCAAATATTTTAATTATGCCTACATATTTATGTCACTTTTGGCTTGGCATGAACTCGGATCAATTTTATGATTTGTTAAACTGTATACCAAGTCTAGCAGGACAAGTACCGAATGCCACGATTGCATTAAGCATTTACTTAGTTAAGCTGAGAACTGGTGATAGTAATGAAAGATTGGCAACTCTCTTTAATAAATCTCGTGTCACCTTAGAACGCTTAATGAATAAAGCCAGACAATGTTTAATTAATGAGTTTCTTCCATTGTACTTAGGATTTAATCATATGACTGTTGAAGATGTTGCTTCTAGAAATAGAATAATACCAGAAGGATTATTTGGTAATCCTGATTTGCCACCTAATTCTAAACCAGCAATAGTAATATGTGATGCTACTTATGTATTTATTCAAAGTAGTTCTAATTACTTATTTCAAAAACAAACATACAGTTTGCAAAAACTGGATAATTTGGTCAAACCATTTATGATAGTGTGTTGTGATGGTCATATTGTGGATTGTCTCGGGCCATACAAGGCGACCACTAATGATGCTGCTATTACTAGTTTAAACCTACGTGATGAGGAATCTTGTTTAAGATCATTTTTCCGCAGGTAGGTAGGGTAGGTAGGTAGGGTAGGTAGGTAGGGTAGGTAGGTAGGGTAGGTAGGTAGGGTAGGTAGGTAGGGTAGGTAGGTAGGGTAGGTAGGTAGGGTAGGTAGGTAGGGTAGGTAGGTAGGGTAGGTAGGTAGGGTAGGTAGGTAGGGTAGGTAGGTAGGGTAGGTAGGTAGGGTAGGTAGGTAGGGTAGGTAGGTAGGGTAGGTAGGTAGGGTAGGTAGGTAGGGTAGGTAGGTAGGGTAGGTAGGTAGGGTAGGTAGGTAGGGTAGGTAGGTAGGGTAGGTAGGTAGGGTAGGTAGGTAGGGTAGGTAGGTAGGGTAGGTAGGTAGGGTAGGTAGGTAGGGTAGGTAGGTAGGGTAGGTCGGTAGGGTAGGTAGGTAGGTAGGGTAGGAAGGTAGGGTAGGTAGGTAGGGCAAGTAGATAGGGTAGGTAGGTAGGTAGGTAGGGCAGGTAGATAGGGTAGGTAGGTAGGTAGGGCAGGTAGGTAGGGAGAACGTCTGGCGGCCAAAGGCGGCGTTGGTGAGGTCCTCCGTCCAATGCAGGACGATGGCGTCCCTCGCCTCCTGCCGCACGGCCTGGAGTGGACGGCGCACCGGAAGGAGCTCGGGGAGCGCCCCGTCGCCGAGGAGCGGGAGGCCGTGCGGCAGGAGGCGAGGGACGCCATCGTCCTGCATTGGACGGAGGACCTCGCCAACGCCGCCTTTGGCCGCCGGACGTTGGACACGCGCGGTCCGGCCCTGCGGGGCTGGCTCGAGCGGTCCCACGGTTACCTCTCTTTCCGTCTGGCGCAGGTGTTATCCGGACATGGTTGTTTCGGATCGTACCTGCGCCGGATCGGGAGGGAGGAAACCCCGGCGTGCCACGACTGCGGCGCGGCGGAGGACACGGCACAGCACACCCTCGAGGTGTGCCCGGCGTGGTTCGAGCTGCGCCGCGGTCTGACCGCGGTGGTCGGACCGGACCTCTCGCTTCCCGGCGTGGTCGACGCCATGCTGGGGAGCGAGGAGGCCTGGTCAGCGGTCGCCTCCTTTTGCGAGGACGTAATCTCGCAAAAGGAGCTAACGGAGCGCGCGCGGGAGGACGATCCTCTCGCCGCGACGCATCCGCAGGCGAAGAAGGGGGAGAAGGCGTCGTGCCCTCCTCCTCATGGTGACGGGCGGGCGGCAGGTACGGGGGTGCCTTCGCCCGCATTGCACCCGTCACCTTCGTCGGTCATTCCCGACCCCCCACACCCATGAGGGTGTGAGGGGTTGTCTTGCGGGGCAATCGTCGGCGGAGGACTGGAAGTAAAGGCTGTGCCGGTTTCCCAGTCCCCCGCCACTCTGACGAAGCGGGAATGCGCTGGGTCGTTTTAGTGGGTATACCGGGTCCGCCCGGGGAGTCCCACATACCCCTCCTGTCCCCCGATGGGAGGGTATGCGTAATGCATTTTTTCCCAGCGTCAACAAAAAAAAAAAAAAAAAAAACTGGTGCTTTGTCAGAAATCCTCCTCGGGGCCCAGTGGCTGCCGGTCCTTCTCGATACGTCTGGAGGGAACAGCAGCTGCTGGGACGGTGCACCCTGGGCGCGGCAGTATCCTTCCCCGATGAATGGGAAGAGATTCCTATTCCTCGGGGAATGTTACTGTCGTGGCCAATATTCTGACACGGTGGGGCGACCTCCGCGCGACCCTCTGAACCGCAGAGGGCGCAGTGGAGGAGCAGGGGCGGGCTCGGTGTGCCGCCGGGCGTTGGGCGCGCTCGGTCCGGACAGGCGGGGCTGGCTCGGGCGGTCTCGCGGGATCCTCTCTTTCCGTCTGGTGCGGGTGTTGTCTGGAAACATCCATGCGGGGGGGGGGGGGGCCTACCGCGACAGCGGCGCGGCGGAGGACACGGCGCAGCACACACTCGAGGTGTGGAACAGCTAGTTTTAAATAAATATTTTTGAATTTGAATCGCTATTAAAAAACCCAAATAGACTTGTTTGTTTTATTTTTTCTATCACTTACCTAGTCGATTCACGACAACAACATGAGCATGAGGAATAGGGTCTGTCATGAATAGTATCCTAAGACCTATACCTGCCTCGCTTCAAATTACTCCAACGTGTAGGGCATACAATAAAAATGAGAAGATTATAGTTATTTTGTCTATGGTTAATTGGCCGTTCACAGAATAGTCTTATTGATGTAGAATGCAATGAAATCGATTTTTTGATGAATCGATTAACCATTAATCGTTTCTTTTGTTTATTATACATAGCTATAACGTTTGCTTGAAAAACACTTCAAGAATTACAAATATGTATTTGCTTTGCTTTCTTTGAATAACAGCAACAATTAAGTAAGATCAGTACACCAAATCGATTTAGTTTGGTTTATTGCTATTTGCCACAAAAAAGATTTTCTCAGCCTAAAGATTTTGATTTATCGATTACATCCCTAAATCCCGACTAGTTTATAGCACTTACTATACTCTATGGTTTATAGTTATCTTATCTGTGGCATCTGACATTTGTACTGTACTGAAGTGTACTGACTGACTAGACTACGTTAAACTACCTTTGCGCTAGCGAAAACGAACGACCGTCTGTGTTTTAAGAGTTGAGATTGAGATTTGTAAATTATTGAACTGTGTGTTGAGAAGTGCAACTTGTTTGTATTTTGTGAACTTTTTTCTGTGTATTCATTTATGCAAATATGTCGAGTCGTGGGGTCGGCCGATTGACACCGTCATTATCCATTCGACGATGTATCAGTTATTGTTCATTTTTGATACCCAGAAACCTACCTAAACATTCATTAAAGCACGTGTCTACTCTTATGATTAACTTTTTACAGTCGTGGATAACTCCTACTCAGGTAAGAAGATCTTATTATTACTCTTTGAATATATACTGTCAGGCACCTTCTATTTCCTGACTTACCATCTCTGACTAATCTGACAATACCATCTCCACCACGTACCATCTTACAAAACATTTTATATAATGAAAAAAATATTTTAGAATCGCACAGAAGATAGATTATGCCACAAAGGGTAAAAACAACTTTTTAATTGATGGTTTTTATTGCAGTTGTCTTCAGAAAGTGTGCTCTGTACAGAGTGTTTGACACTGCTTCAAGATCGAGCAAACACAAACAATGAAGGAAGTTTATCTTTGCCTGCTTTTGGTCATAGAAGATTGTTTTTCTTGTGGCAAATCTGATCTACATGCTACTAGAACATATCCTGTAGGACAAGATCGACAAGAGAGAAACATTTCAGTTAGACATGTTCCACTGCATCTGGTAAATATTTATATTGAAATATAAAAAAAAGTAATTCAACTTCTTATTCAAATTCAAAACATTTATTTCAGACTAATTAGGTCCATAGAGTGTTAGTAGTACAATAAGATGACTTAAAACTATGTTAGTAATTACACAAACACAACAAATAAGAGGAAAAGGCGCCAGTCAGCCTATAATATATGCAGCAGTAATATATGCGCCAGTCAGCATATAATTATTACAATTACTTCTTGATCATTATCATGTATTCCTAACAGTTAGATCACATTACACTTACATGCTTTTGTATACATGTTTACTTAATCATGTTATTTTTTTAGATCTCAAGAATGGAAAGAGTATGTGCTGCTTGTTGGAGCTCAGCTACAAGAGAAGTGCAACGTAGTGATCAGCATGACCATAATCGCCCTGGTCTATCAGACAATATTTTGCCAGACGCTGGATCAAGTGGGGATCTCAATATTCCTGAGCCGCCTCCTCTTTCACAACAAAACCTACACACTGCTCAAGTTAGATCAAATCCAACAATTTATGTCTTCTGTGTATAAGCGTGCTGCTAGCACATCCAATCACTGAGAAACAGAACGTTTACTGGTACCCTCATCTATAAAGGATTTGTTATTGCTTAATTATAAATTCTATGTGCCGCCAGCAGCACGAATCAGTCGTCACCACCTGGATCATGGCCGTTGGAATGAATTAACTTCCCAGTTAAGAGATTTCCAGCAGGCAAATCGGTCTCGCCTTGTTACTATGTGCCGCTGGGTTGTGGAAGTGGTAAATGGGAGGGTGAAAGGGAATTTCAGACTCTTGCGTCTTGTTTTCAACAATAGAGCGGCTTTGCACCTAATGGATGATTTTAGAGTCTCTTGTGCCCTTATATTAATAAGTTCCATTTTGTTATAGAAGGCCCACCAGAAGCCTTGGAATATGTTAGAATAGCTAAAGAGAGGCTTTCACTAACAAACCATTTGGCAACTTACGTTGAACAGGAATATCTCAATAAAAGGAGAGTGAATTTTCAAATGATTAACAGGAATAATCCACATTTAGACGGATTTCCACAGTTGACCATAACCGATTTAAAACGGTTAGCTCTTGGGACCTATCAGCTTAAACAGGCTAGATCGTATTATGGGGAACACATCCGTCGGACTGGGATGTATTCAGTTGAGGTGAATGATAATAAATAATTGATGATGATATACCCTTGATTTTAGGTCTTAATAATTACCTCTTAAGAGGCGGATTAAATCTAAACATGTAAACAGTCGTACTTATCACACCTATTTATTGATTAGCAGAGATGATGCTGTGGCCAACACATTAGAAACCATAGTAGGTTATTGCTGCAGCTGCCTCGTTGGTAAGCGAACAGTGGGCTGCTGTGCTCATGTGATGACCATAGTCTGGTATTTGAGCTGGGGACGGTATAATGACGTAACTGCGCCGGCAACGGCTTTAGATGATTTTTTTCAGGATTATGATGTATGATGAAATAAATATTTTTGAATTTGAATCGCTATTAAAAAACCCAAATGAACTTGTTTGTTTTATTTTTTCTATAACTTACCTAGTCGATTCACGACAACAACATGAGCATGAGGAATAGAGTCTGTCATGAATAGTATCCTAAGATTATTAAAGAGTTATTTTTCAAGACTCTCTCTAGGCTCAAGCGTTTTTTTCAGTCTGACTGTTCACCCTTATGATAATGTTCTATAGGTACTGGTGTGGTAGCGTGATCGTGGTGGCGTCCAATGATATAATACCATTATATACGTTACCCGCTCACAGTATTGGCAATATAAAGGTCTAAAATAAAATCGAGTTTCAGTCAAGCATACCTACAGTGGATGTTACTTTAACTCGTAATTCTTACTAATATTAGTGTATTACGCTGTTTTTAGAGCAATAATGTAATGTATGTGTGTTAAAATACGTCGTTGGTAGCGTCGAAAAAATAGACCTACTTTTTAGGTTAGGTTCGATTTTATAAAATAACTCTGAAACGCGGGTTTTTTTTTCAAAAATAATTTTTGTAGGAGTTAATACGATCAGTGTAGTCTATAAAAAACAAGGTTTGATTTTGAGGCAGCATGGTACGGGATTCCATACTTAAATGAGCATTCTCCTTTAATGTTTTTTTTTGTGAAATAATGAGAATCGATCAAGGAATTAATTTTTCAATGGGTATCGTTCGCATGTGTTGCCGATCGTGGATACGTTTTACACACACATATGACATTTGAACAACATTTGAGTTCTCATTATTTCACAAAAAAAACATTAAATTTATTCTTTCGTGTTTTTTTTCATTGTTAATTTTGAAAAAAAATAGTCCCAATCGTTTCGAGTTCGATGATCGAGTTCATGGTATTCGGTTCCAGAACGACCTAGAAATAATGGTATATGTAGCTACGCACGCTAGAATCACGGCGTACTACTGCGCCTGCACCTCGACTCCGCCGCGTCTCCACCTCACCCGTGCGGTGACTCGTACGTCGTAGTGGAAATAAACGCACTGCCATTCCTAAAGAAAAGCTAGAAGCGGCGCACCTCGACACTGCGCCGCCGCGCGCCGAGCCACGTTGACTCTTTATTGTGTGGGCAACGCGACGGGTCTTTAATTAGGCTAGCTCAAGGCATAAAGGTTACCACACCACGCAAATGCGGCTTTAACTGTTTCTATAACACTTGATAGGAGAGAATGGAAGAAAAAAACGTGTTGCGCCGACCCCAAGTAACATGGGACAAGGGCAAGTAAAACTCGGACGTGGTTCGATAGCCTTGTGCTACTATAGTTGATAGACCCGTTAAATTTCCTTTCAAAGTCAAAGCATTTATTTCAATTAGACCATTACAGGCACCTTTGAAAGTCAAAAACAAAAAAGCTAAGCTACAGTCACAGACACAAGGCATAATAACTTGCGAAAGTACTGTAGTTGCACATTCCAAATCGTAGATCTCTATGGAGAAGAATGGGCAAGAAACTCCATGGACACTCTTTTAAATCAAAATATTGTTACAAAATCTTGGTTACATCATTCATGTTGAGATTATACATATACTTTGGGTACGGACTACTAAAAATCAAGTGTGGTGATCAAAAATATTTATATATTTTTAAACAGGACATCAACGATTTCGATCTAATTGACTCTTTTACTTTTTAAAGTTTATATTTTTTTAAAAAGCGTTCTATATCAGCTATTTCACTCAATACTGTTTCTATTTCTTTATATTCTTTGGGCAGTTCCTTCGATTTCACGTTTTCATCGCCGTATCTACTCTTTTTACTCTTTTTACAACTCTTTCCTGAACACCGTTGGACAGTATCATAACTATTATAATCTATTATATTTCTGCCACATCTTTCTCCAATACATAGCAGATTATTGGAATCATCCTGGTTATACTCTTCTCTGTTCCTACCACATCTGTTTCCTGTGCATAGCAGATTATTGGAATCATCCTTGTAATAATCCCCTCTAACTCTGCCACATCTGTTTCCTATACATAATATCCGATTATTCGTATCATCTCTGTTATAATCTACTCCGATCCTACCACATCTGTTTCCTGTACATAGCAGATTATTGGAATAATCCTTTTTATAATCCCCTCTGCCTCTACCACATCTGTTTCCTATACATATCCGATTATTCGTATCATCTCTGTTATAATGCTCTCTGTTCCTACCACATCTGTTTCCTGTGCATAGCAGATTGTCTCTTTCTTCTCTGCTTCTGCCACTCCAAGACATGTCATTGCTTATAAGACGCAGATCATCTCTCTCATTTCTGTTACGATCATCATTTAAACTGCATCTATTTCCAATGCACCTTAAATAATCCCTCACGCTTCTGTTGGGATCTCTATTGCTTCTATATCTGCCACATCTGTTACCTTCACAGCGCGAGTCACTGTCATAGGAGCCAATATTGTAATATAAATTCTTCATAAGTTCATTGCGTGATTTTGGTAATTCATCGACATTCACGTATTCGTTATTATCGTTTCTTATCCCATCTCTTAAGAAATTTACATCACGACATTTTGAAATGTTTGTACATTTCCCATCCCTGGCTAATGCAGAATATAAAACATTGTTTATTATATCAGATGGTATTACACTAACAGGCTTACCGTCCAATTGTTGATTGAGACTATCTATATCGTCCAGGGTTAGATAGTTGTCCTGTTCTCCAAGATTCTCACGAGATGCTTCATACGTTTGTGCGACAACACCGTGACGAGAAATGTGAATTGAATCTTCATGATGAGTCCTGGGTCTATCTTCGTGGTGACTGAGGTCTATGTCGTAACTACCTTGGTGATTTAACAGATCTTTCAACAAATCGATACGTAGTGAACCATCTCCATTGTCAGCTGGGTTTCCATTTATAAGAGTAACAAACCCAAAAAGGAAAAAATATGAGATCTCAAGGTCCATTGCTTACGGTTAGATTGGTACCAAGCTGTGTTCCACACAGATGGTTCGATGATTGTAACCGTTAGACATTATGATGATGTTTTGGTTTTGCGGAGTGTATAATTGATTGGAAAACTAGTTATAAAGATAAAACAATCGAGGAGTAATCCAGCGTGAGATTGGAAATGATGATATTTGATATCACTACGGGTTCGATACAGCCTAGTTGACTAGGTAATAGTAATTCATCTCCGATAAGAATCCATTATTCACTTGATATTTTCTGAGTGACATGTGTTTATTTGTACCTAATTCTTTTTTACCTGGTACTATTAACACATATGGGGTTAGAAAATCACTAAGATCTTGAAAAAAACACTAATATAAAAATAATACTAAGGACGAATTTTACCACTAAAACTAAATGCCCATTTAAACTGCGTTCAAGAGCTGTTAGTGACATTGTAGCGGCATAACAAAAAGTAATACAGCGCCATCTAAGTCACGAATGAAGAACTAACATCAAAATCCTGATGTGCGCTATTATAGTTATCCGCGACCCGACAACAACTATTGGCCAGTAGCCCACCAGACACAACACCGGCCTGGCCGGAGCCTGCATTTCCTATGGAGTAATGAGGAACTTTACACCCTGTTCTTCATACTCCTAAATCATCATTGTTAAGAGATAGTCGTATTGACAGCTCTTGATTGCGGTTTAGATGTGTTGTTCGCGTTTGATTTCATTAGAGAAATCCACTCTTAAAAATGTTCTATTCGTAAAATGTTATGCAAAATATTAACTCTAGCAGGTATTAATCCCACAAATACGGGGTGGGAGAGACACAGATGCAAAAACGGTTACCACGTACTCAGTATATCATGCTAAATGCCCATAAATCTAAATTTTTCATCGGTAATTTAAAAAAAAGACGGGTTGCACTCCGGGAGTGCCGGCAGAAGTGAAAACTTGATTATAACAACGTTTTTTATAACAACGCCCTCTAGTAGCAGCTAAAAAAACTGTCGCGCCTACCAGTAACAGTGTTCTCTGTATCAATGCATCATTTTAGTTTTCAATATCAAAGATAGATGGCGCTTTGTGCTAGCGCCATCTACCAGCGGTCTCTCACAACAGTTACTCATTGCATTTGCTAATGTACTTTCTACTACATTCTACAAGATGTCGCTAGGAGTTATAAAACTACGATCATGTTCCAAAACATTTAAAAATTTCTTTAAATAATTTTAAACCATAAAATGTTGAAGGTTAAGTTCAAAATCGTCTACTCTTCATCCGTCTTACGCTTTTTCCAAATTTCTTTAAATAATTTTAAACCATAAAATGTTGAAGGTTAAGTTCAAAATCGTCTACTCTTCATCCGTCTTACGCTTTTTCCAAATTTCTTTAAATAATTTTAAACCATAAAATGTTGAAGGTTAAGTTCAAAATCGTCTACTCTCCATCCGTCTTACGCTTTTTCCAAATTTCTTTAAATGATTTTAAACCATAAAATGTTGAAGGTTAAGTTCAAAATCGTCTACTCTCCATCCGTCTTACGATTAGGTCACGTGTCCTGACGCGAGTGTCCTGACGCGAGTTTAAGATTTTATACCCATTACAGAACAATTTTTTTAGAGTGCTCAACGCCGCTAAAGAAGTTTTCACTTCAAAAAAACTGTTCCATACATTTTAATCGTGTAAGCAATATCTACACGTTCAAAAGGTATAGAAGAGCTGATTTATACTCTGTACGGGTAAGGTACATTTAAATGATAGACTGATAAATGATTAAACTTGTGTATTGTAAGAACACCCAATAACTGATCGACTCGCGGCGAATGAGACCTTTGTTGTTAGCTCAAACGGTGCTATGCAACTACTGATCGTTGACTTGAAATTGTATTATTTTATTCATTCGCTGCGCGTCGATGTCAGCATAAAATTGACATGTATGATATTGTACGGGTTTGCTCGTACATGCTCCCCGAGGAAAAGATATAAAGATACAACTGATTAAATGAGAAACAAAATAATTATAATACATGATTTGATGTTAATCTAATTTCTTAGTGTCTCTATACACACTGTTCACAAATTAGATATGCTTGTATAAGAACCTAACATAGGGGAGGTGGCTTTATCTAACACTCGCGCACTTGTAACCACCTTCGCCCTTTCACTGTCACACTGATACACTACACTGTTCCCGACACACGCACGTTGCATGGCCGGGCACGCGCAGCTGCCGGGCGCGCCGCCTGCTGCGGGCGTCGGCGTCGCCGCCGCCGCCGCGCCGGCGAGAGCGCGGGGGCGCAGCGCGAGCGCGCGCGCCTCCACGCGAACACTCCGAGACCTGCTGCCACCACGCCGATCATACAGTAGATCGCGGTGTAATGATGAATGTCATGGGGTGACAGACTGTCAATTAACAATCCTTTTTCTTTCATGATCTTGATTTTGTCCTCAATTATTTTAAGCTCTCGATCGCTCTCTATGCTGGAGTCATTCAAGACAATATCTTGAGGAATAGACACGTTTATTACGTCATTTATGGATGCAATGACTGGTGAGTATAGGTTGGCGCTGACACTAACATCGCTCGTTCTTTGTTGATGAGCAATTACTTCAAAATTATCTGATTTGATTATGCAGCCGTAATCTATAGTTATAAGTCCGGAGTGAGTCAGTTGATGCGCGGTAACTTGATCTCCACATACTGTTCGTAGGTTACATTGACCGCAGCAAAAATAAATATAATTGTTGATAGAGTGGCTTTCAATCCAAAGATTTTGACAGGGATCGACGTTGACTTCGCATGCTGATGCCTTTGATTGACAGAAGTCTTTATCTCTGCTTAGTTTGTAAATAGGAGAATGAATGTAGCACAAGTGTACGTTTGTCACTAGGCAGGAATCGATGATATTTTCTGTTAAGATGATGTAGGCATCCTTTTTCAGGTTTATAGCTATGAAATCTGACACTGTTTTAATTGATAACATTGTGTTGTTGTTTTTCTCGGCAGGGATTGGTATAAGCTTGAATATTTCATAGGTGTCCCTGCTTATCAAAGGTATTTGTACCTCAAATATTGAGTAATTCTTAAGCATTCTTGCTTTGACTCGTAGAAGTTTAAAAAGTTGTGCAAGATCCGTATGAATATTTTCTACAGGTAAGGTGACGTCAGTAGACAAATGACTAGCTATAGTGCTCAGCTGATCCTGTAATTGTTCGGCGGTTATTAAATGTGGATTAAATCGACCATGATAGACGTCTGTAATTGTATCCACTAAGGCGTTCTGTAAATCTTTCAAGTCGCGTAGTAGATTGCTTGTGACTATAGCTCCCATAGAAACTTCACTTGCCCTCGAAAGATTTTGAGTTTCAGCCTTTAATACTTCTAATGTATTTTCGATGTTTGAAAACTGTTGATGAATCATTTTATGTTGTTTGTGCATTGTAGCCTCCGTTCTCTTTAAGAGACTGAATTCTGCTTCTATGATCGAAGTTTGGTTTTGCCAAAATGAGACAATATGCTTTTGATTATTGCGAAGAAGAGTGATATCTTTCTCGTATTGTTCCGCGAATTGAGCGTCTAATACTCCGAACAGCCCGTTTGCTATGTAACCGACACCGTCGATGAGACCTCGTCGCCACCTGTTCGCTGGCCTTGCAAAATGCTGACTGAGTAACATATGATTATTGTAATCGAGTTCATTGTACCCGTGACGTAATTGTAATAATAATATGTCACAATGTGATTGTGTTTTAATTGTTCTGCATGTTTGTTCTAGCGATATGATGCTTTTGTTAAGTGCGGTAATTCCTTCCCAATAAGGGTCTAAATCGTAGTATATGATTAATTTCCAATTGTCCCTTATGATCTGCATGTTTGATAGTTTATCGAAGTAAATATGCTGATTATTCCTGAATTGTGTGACGTTAAGTGCGCATTGGGAAGTTGTTATTATGCTGAAAAATAGCATGATTGCTGTAAACACTGACGCTATATTATAACGAGTGCCTGCTTTCCTTGTTTCAGACTGCTTATCTGTATTGGACTCTCCCGAATCCGTCGTTTTTGCTTGCTGGATTTGTGAGGATTCATTGTTAACTGGGAGTTTTGATAATTTTGTGATAGGACGTTTCAGTGTTCCGTTTTTGGTTTTTACTGTAACCACGCGAACATGCCCATCAGAACCGGGGTGTAGCTCGATGACTCTGCCCATCAGCCATTTTCCCGGCGGAAGATTGTCATCATGAATCATGACAATATCATTTACATTGAGGTTCCGTTTTGCTTGTCTCCACTTGCTTCTTTCTGTAATTTGTACTAGGTACTCATTCTTCCATCTTTTCCAGAGATCCTGTACAATTTTTTGTGTCAACTGCCATCGGGTTCGGGTTCATCGGGTTCGGGTTGTTTGGAGCAAATAAATTATCTTATCTTATCTTAATCCGTTTCAGTCTCGTGTACGGTAACCTTTGATCCACCTGTTAGGAAGTGAGCAGGCGTTAAAAAATCCACATCGTCTGGATCTTCTGATATAGCACATAATGGTCTCGTGTTGAGACAGGCCTCAATCTGTGTAAGCACCGTACATAGTTCCTCAAATGTAAGAATCTGGTCACCAATAACCCTCTTGAAATGATATTTGAAGCCTTTAACTGCTGCCTCCCATAGGCCTCCCGCGGATGGCCATGAGGGCGCATTGAAACTCCACTTGATTTCCATATCTAATATTTCTGCTTTTAGATCTTTGTCTTGCATGATATTCATAATTGCTTGATATTCCTGTTGTAGTACCTTGTTCGCACCGACAAAGTTGCGACCATTATCGCTATAAATGTGACTAGGCGTCCCTCTGCGAGCTGCCATTCTTCTTAATGCTGCGATGAATGAAGTTGTGCTTAGATCACTAACTAATTCTAAGTGTACTGCCTTGGTCACCATGCACACAAAGACAGCCACATATCCTTTTGTACTCTTAATACCTCGTCCTTTGCTTGCTTTGACGTAGATGTGACCAGTAAAATCTACGCCTGTGTGTGTAAATGGACGTGATGGATTACTTCTGGCCTCCGGTAGGTGCCCCATGATTTGCTGTTGGCTGTCTGGATTTTGCTTTTTACATATTACGCAACGACGAAGTTGTTTCTTCGTAGCGACGTTCCCTCCTAGAATCCAATATTTTTGTCTGATAAAACCCAATGTCAGCCGGGCTCCGGCATGTAACATGGTGTGATGTGCGTCCTCTATTATTAATTCTGTCAGACGTCCACTGTGCGGCAGAATAATAGGGTGCTGCATGTCATGGCTGATATGTGCCTTTTTTAGTCTCCCTCCGACTCTTAAGATATCATTTTCATCCAGGTAAGGGTTTAATTTTAATAATTTGCTTTTTGTATTTAACGTGCCTTCTTGCTTTAAATCTTTTATTTCTTTGACGAATTCTTCTTGCTGTACATGCTTGATAATTTTTTGCTTTGCTTGACTGATTTCTGATAATGATAAATAATGCTTTTCTTTTGTAGGTCGTAATCTTCATCACTAATGCTAGAATACGTGCAATTTTGCTGATTGATTGATACTTGCTTAACAGGTCTGTAATTATGCTTGATTCATTCTTTGTCACAACATGAACGTCTTCTTGCTTTTTTATTTCCTCGTTTGTTGTATAGATAGCTTGATTTTCTTTTGTTGCTTCAAAAGATTGTAACCATGTTGGTCCTTGCCACCACAAACGATAATCATTCAATTGAGACACTCTGAGTCCTCTGCTTCCACAGTCAGCGGGATTTTCACTTGATTTTACATATCGCCAAGATTGTGGTTGAATGATATCTATTATTTGTATTGTTCTATTTGCTACGAACGTTTTCCATCGACTTGGGTTTCCTTGAAGCCATCCCAATACAGCCGTAGAGTCACTCCAACCAAAAATACGTAGGTCATGACCCGACAGACTCTGCTTGACTTTGGTCATAAGTTTGGCTAGCAACAGTGCTCCACATAATTCTAATCGAGGTAGTGATATTTGCTTTTTCGTAGGAACTAATTTTGATTTAGCGGCTACTAATTATTGCTGATTGATTGCTATTAATAACTCTGCAGTAAATGACGCAAGCATAAGCTTTTGTTGATGCGTCACAAAACCCGTGTAACTCTACACAGCTTGTTGATTCCGTACCGTACCATCTTGGTATTTTGAATTGATTGATACCTTCTAATTCTTCCTTGATTTTGATCCATTCCTTGCTGATTTTATCTGGTACTTGTTCATCCCATTGAAGATTAGATAACCATGTTTCTTGGAATAAAATCTTCAATTTTGTTGTTACAGGCACGATCCATCCTAATGGGTCGAATATTTTAGACATGTCTGATAGTATGATTATTTTAGTGATACTGGTGCTTGATGGTTCTATTTTTGATACAAATGTGAAGTTATCATGTGTGGGGTTCCAACGGAGTCCTAATGTTTTAGTTAATCCTGTATGATTAAAATTCTTGCTTTCTTGTTTATGATAGTCTTGATCTTCTATTTGCAGCAGACGACCATCGTTTGACATCCACTTTCTCAAGTTGAAGCCCCCTAATTTTAGGAGATTCATCAAATCTTGCTGCAACTGTAGTGCTGATGATAGGGAGCAGGCTCCATGTACTAGATCATCCATATAGAATGATTCTTCGACGACCTTAGCGGCTTCTGGGAATTTATCCCGTTCATCAGTTGCTAACTGTCTCAATGTCATCATTGCAAGAAATGGAGCTGCTTTTGTGCCGTATGTTACGGTTGTCAATTGATATTCTTGTATTTTTTGAGACGGGTTATCTCTCCACACAATTTTTTGTAAAGGTTGATCTTCTGGGTGTACCCAAATCTGCCTAAACATTTTTTCTATGTCAGCTGTGAATGCGTACTGATATTGTCTCCATTTAATGATCAGAGACTGTAGGTCTTGCTGTAAATTAGGCCCCGTGTACATTAGGTCATTTAAACTTTGATTTGTTGATGTTTTTGCCGAAGCATTGTAAACAACTCGTAATGCAGTCGTTGCACTATCTTCGCGCAATACGCAATGATGCGGTAGGAAACATTCCAGTGTCTGATTGCAAGGTGAAGGTTTCATGTGACCTAAGGTTTTGTATTCGGTATTGAATGATTTATATGCGTTGAACAAAGTATTGTTTTTGTGTAATTTCTTTTCTAAATGAATGAATTGGGCAACAGCCTTGTTTTTAGACTGCCCCAATTTCTCCTCAAATTGAGGTACGAGTGGAAGTCTCACTTCGTATTTTCCATCATCCAAACGAGTTGTGGTTGCTTCATAGTATTGAATGCACTCTTGTTCTTCTGACGATAATGATTTTTCTTTTGTAATATCTTCCATTTCCCAAAATTGCTGAACTTTGTCTAAGTCAAATTGTACCACGTTGCACATTAATTTAGTTTTCATATTTCCACACAGTATCCAACCCAGACGAGTCTCTTGAACAAGCGGAAGTGATTCGCTTAATCTACACATGCCCGCTAAAAGAATATTCGAGTATACGTCCGCACCCAACAGTATGTCAATGGGTCGGCTGATGTTGTACTCAGGATCTGCTAATTCTAGATTATCCAGAAATGGGCATGCTATTTTTGGAAATGAGTATGACGGTAAATATTTTGTTAAGTTGTTCATGATATAAACATCGATATTAAATTGATAGAGTTTGATTCTTGAGCTTGACATACAGTTTAGGTTCATCATTCCTTTGCAACTGTTTTCCCTTTGTCCTATGCCTGTGATTATGCCGTCACACCTGGATCGCTGCAATCCTAACTGCTGAGCGGCGTTCTCTGTGATAAGAGACATTTGTGAGCCCTGATCAATAAGGGCGCGCAGGATCAGATATGTCCCATCTGCTTTCTGAACCTTTAGCAGTGCAGTTGAAAGCAAAGTTTCTTGCATCATATTTTGCTGTGTTACGTGCGTGTTACCTTGATTTGGACGTTCTTGATTATAACGGATGTTGTTTTGCTGTGTAGAAGGTATCGAGTTACCTCCTTGTTTTGACAATTCCTTAGAATACGATTCATGAAGTAATGTGTTGTGAAATTCGTTGCATTCGACGCAACGCTTCTTTGATAAGCATTCTTTGCCTTTATGGTCATATAAGCAGTTTTGACAATAATTCAAGTTAGTAACACATTGTTTTTTCTTCATCGGGGAAAAGTCAGCAAACTGTTTGCAATAAAATATAGCATGTGCGTCATTGCAGACTGGACAGTTTGGCCGATAGTTTTGCAATTTCCTGTAACTTGGTGATTGCGAAATAGCCTTGTTGCTTGAATATGATTGTTTTAAATGATAATTTTTTGATTCTGATGGTTTATTGTTCTTTGAAGAAAAGGATTTTTGATTGCTGATCTCCTGTTTTCTTCTACTTGCTTCCATGCTCGTGAACTTCCCCTCTAGAAAGGTTAGAAATTCATTCAACCCGAGTAATTCTCGGGGTTGTTTGATTGCTGCGTTGTATTTGCTGAATGTGTCCGAATCCAATTTCTGACACAGGATGTGAACGATCAACGGGTCCCATGAAGTCACGTCTACACCGAGGGTCTTTATGGCGTTCATCGTTTCAAGTGCAGTATCATGGATTCGTTTGATATGATTAATTGATGCTTGCTGTAGAATTGGTATATTTAATAAAATGTTGATTTGTGAGGTAAATATCATCCTCTTGTTGTCATAACGATGGCTCAAGATGTCCCAACTAATGATATAGTTGTCCGAGCTGATCGGGAGATGCTGTATGAGACGCTCTGCTTCACCTTTTACTTTAGACTTGAGAAACTGCATCTTCTGAGCCCCAGATAATGATGGGTTGCCATGTACGGCTTCTGTGAAGAGATCCTTAAAGGATGTCCACTGATGGTAACTACCACTGAATGTAGGTATTTCTATTTTTGGCGTAGTATGCTCTCTATGTGAAACCGATGACATCTTCTTATTGATTGCTTTGATAGCATCGTTGTATGTGCTTTCATATTTGAGGTACATATGATGGTATTCTTGATTTCGGTCTCCAAGCTCACTGTCTAATTCCCAATGCTGGGCGTCAATTTTAGTCCAGCGAGACCTTACCGTACTCAACAGATGATCGAATTCCCATTTCTCCGTTACCGCATCCATGTTGATGCTTGAGACAGTATGTTCAAAGGCCTTGAAGTTACTTATCTGTTTCCTCATCATCTCATCCGTCTTGCTGTTTGATCCCTGACTCTTTAAAGATTGTCCTGAAAGTTGCTGTACGGTGCTTGAGGTTGCTAGAGGAGTAGCAGGCTTTACAAGCGGTGTTGATGGTCTCTCCTCTGTTGGCTGATAATTCTGAATAACTGCTCTGATTTTCTCATATCTCTCCTTCACAGCGTCAAATTCCTTTGAAGTAAAATAAGTATGCGATCTGGCATATTCGATGCTACACAACCTTACATGATTCGATTGATACTCTTGCCAGCATGCATCCAAATTTTCTAGCCTTCGGCGTATATAGTCCGAGGTTTTGCGATCGGAGCCATCCTTTTTGAAGTTTGAGTAAATTTGCTCTATTTGATGGAGTAGTTGCTGTTGTTGGGCGAGAACTTCTTCCAAAGACGACATGTTCTTAAAATGATAATAAAAGGAACGATCTTACTTGATTGTCCAAGCGGGAGCTTTGTTGCTCACCAAAAGCGGATCCTTGTTGACCCCTGCTGATTATTGCTGCTGCTGCTGCTGTGTACTGCACTATTGCTGGCAGTACAAACACCTTCACTGATAGTTCACTTGATGTCACTAGTGAAAGCTTTACAGTACTGGATTGCTACACTGTAATGAACACACGCGACATCCGGCTCGAAGGACCAAAAATGTACGGGTAAGGTACATTTAAATGATAGACTGATAAATGATTAAACTTGTGTATTGTAAGAACACCCAATAACTGATCGACTCGCGGCGAATGAGACCTTTGTTGTTAGCTCAAACGGTGCTATGCAACTACTGATCGTTGACTTGAAATTGTATTATTTTATTCATTCGCTGCGCGTCGATGTCAGCATAAAATTGACATGTATGATATTGTACGGGTTTGCTCGTACATACTCGATGCAGGCTTGGATGCAGGATGCAGCATCATCTTTTTGCGACACAAAGAAAAATCCTTACAATTGGCTTTAACAATGACGATCAACAGAACCCTGGGCCGAACCATAAAAGTAACTGGCATTCAATTGTGCACTCCGTGCTTCTCACTTGCATAAATTGTTTAATGTTAAGTGGAAGAGCGAACTCACCTAACACAAGCATCTCCTTGCCTAAAAGGTGATGGTGGCCTTGCAAATAAAATAAACATTTTTTTTTACGCTGCCCGACCTGGGAATTGATCCCAGGACCTCATGCTTAGTAGTTGCACTTGCGACCACTCGACCAACAAGGCAGTTTCACACATACACACCAATATTCCACGCGAACGAAATCGAGGGCAACAGCTAGTTGTATTGTATTGTATAACGGGCTGGTGTCCGCAACTCCACGTAAATTGCGCGTATTTTAACAGCTAGTTATAAAATAAAAATTAATCTATTTAAAAAAAAAAAAAACTATGTAATTACAATTAGAAACGAGGGGATAACATAATCAAACCATAACTTCTAGAAGTTTTTTTGTCTGTGTAGTTAAGTACCGCTAAGTAAATCGATTTTACAAAACTATTTTTTTTATAACTTAAACTATAGAAGGTTAGTATCTTGTTGAGTCTATTATACAGAAAAGGTCCTAACAACACATAAAATCTATTAGCAAACGCATGTCTAATTTGAGGCATTGTACAAACCAGGTCCTTACTTCTCCTATCGTAAGGAACTGGGTCATAGGGAAGTGTAAAGTGCTGGTGTAGTATTATGCGAAGAATAAATATTGCCGAACTGTAAGTACTATGCTCAGTAGAGCTGCACCACACTGTAGGAAATCTAAAAGGACGAAAGGTAGCAACCTTTAGAATTGCTCTTCGAGCTCGTTCTAGAGTGAAATAATTTTATTTCCCGCGCCACCCCAGGATGTTATACAATAGGTTAGAATAGACTGACACAACCATAACTAAATCTGTTTTATTAATTTATAGTCCGCTATATTACGTAAATGCACTCTAGTACACAGTAACGGAAATTAACAAAATAAGTAATAAGTATGTCTTATCAGTTGTCTGGTTGCCATAGTACAGGCTCTGCCTAGTTTGGGATCAGATGGCGGTGTGTTGGTTGTCCCAAGATATTATTTATTTATTTTATTATTTTTTTTAATTTTGATTGGAGTCAATACTGTCACACCTAAATATTTCAAGTGGTCAGCTTTATCTAAAGTAGGGCAAGAACATGCAGTATCAGCGTACGTGCTATGAACCTAAACATTTATTGCTCAGGTTAGTAAGCGGTGTGTAACAAACCGCTTACTAAAATACTAACGTATACTCATTGTAAATAGCATGTATTTTGTTTTATCAGCATTTAGTGTTAGAAGATTATTCTGCAGCCAATTAGACACAATGTTGAAGCCATTCTGAGCATGTTCATAGGCCTCCGCTCTTGATTTAACCGCAAACAACAGAGCTGTATCATCCGCATAAGACATTATAACACCGTTTTGGAGTGTTGTCAGGCTGCACAGGTCATTAATAAAGATTAAAAATAACGTAGGACCTAAAATATTGCCTGGTGGAATTCCAAAACAGGTATTAGAAAAATCAGAATTTGTATCCAGACCAATTTTTACACATTGCTGTCGATCGCTAAGATAATCAGACAATAGTAGAAGCTGTGATCCACTTATCCCAAGTGTTTCATGCTACTGCAAAAGAATAGAACAAGAAATAATGTCGAAGACAAGAAAGTCTAGAAAGATCCCAACTGTATGCATTCCACTATCCAGATTTGTAGAAATAATAAAATACCTACCTACAAGTTTTACGGAACCCTCGGTGCGCGAGTCCAACTCGCACTCGGCCGGTTGTTAGGTTCCGTACCCGAAAGGTAACCAACGCGACCCTATTACTAAGCCGCCACTGTACGTCCGTCTGTCCGTCCGTCTGTCTGTCTGTTAGCGAGCTGTATCTCATGATCCGTAATGATAGACAGTTGAAATTTTCACAGAATGTGTATTCTGTTGCCGCTTTATCAACAAATTATTAATTAAATTAAAAATTAAAGGGGGCTCCCCTACTATACGGTACCCTTCATGCGCGAGCCGGACTCGCATTTGGCCGGTTTTTCTTAAGAACAAAAACAACAAAAAATAGATGTATTTTCATTATTTACTTTAAGCGCGTTAGGAAAAGGTGGCGAGAGAAGTGTGCCACACAGCCACACTTCCCTCGCCACCTTTAGAAAAATCGATTAATGTTCTTTAGATTACCTAATCAATTTAATTTTAGCACGTTGCACTATTGAGATTAGCACTCATATCTTATCATTCTTTATTTAGTATTACAACTGATTATCTACCAAATATCAGCAAATATGTTGTTAAAGTTGTACAGTTCAGGTGTATTTCGGTCACAGTGTGCGTCTTCTTGTTATTGTTTGGCATCGTAAGTACCTCTTGGCTTCTATTAATTTACATAGCCTTTATTAGCAATACTTATAATCAATTCAATAATAAATATATAAAATATACGTACTTTATTGTATTTATTCTTATGATTTTTTATTCTTTTTTTATTTTTATCTGATATAAATACTTAATAATAATAGCATAATAATTGTTATTTCAATAATTGTAATTGTCATGTCATTTCAAAGTAGGTACGTATAGAATAATAATTTGATATGCTTACCTAGGTACTCTTTAATTTATTAAATTAAAAAATAAAACCAAAAATAGGGACTCGAGCACGAATAGGGACGAAACTCTATTTCGATTCTTGAAAAAAAAAAAACAAATTCCGATACAACCACAACAGTAGACAGACTATTTTGATGCATATATATGAAAAGCTAATTTTGTTTTCACGAATCTGATATTTTGAGTTTCTTTGAAAAAGTTGTTTAAGGCAGGCTCACCTGCTTGAAGGACACAGGCAACTAAATCGCCACCGTATACACCATTATTTTTAGGTCGTTCTGGAGCCGAATACCATGAACTCGATCATCGAACTCGAACCGATTGGGACTATTTTTAAACCGACTTCAAAAAAGGAGGAGGTTTCTCAATTCGACCGTATATATATATATATTTTTTTTATGTGTGTTCGCGGATAACTTCGTCGTTTATGAACCGATTTTGATATTTTTTTTTTTTGTTGGAATGGAGATACTTCAAGGGTGGTCCCATGATAAGGAAACCGGGATCTGATGATGGAATCTAAGAGAAATTGAGGGGAGCTTTCAAAAATTGTAGTGGCGACTAGTGCGTTTGTAAATTTTTTGATTAAGTATTTTAAAGCACTATAATTTAAAGAAGGTCTGGAGTCGCTCTGATGATGGAACCGAAAGACAGTCGAGGGAACTCCTCAACGGTTTACAGCAGTCACCTTGTGTTTGGGTTTGATTAATTTGTATTGATGAGAAATTTACACCTAGATGGGTTGTGACTGTCATAAGGGGTCTGATGATGAAGACGAAGGACAGTTAAGGGAACTCCTACCTTGTGTTTGGACTTAATTCATGTATATTGATTAAAACTTTGCACCCATCTGGGTTACAAGTGCCATTACAGGTTTGATGATGAAAAATATTTCTATGGAATATTGCAACTAAAAATAAAAAAATAAAAAATCTTTTTTGCAAAAAAATAAAACCGACTCCAAAAACACAAAAAAAAAGTGAAAAATAATTTTAGCGTCGGTTTTATTTTTTTGCAAAAAAGATTTTTTTGTGAAATAATGAGAATCGATCGATGAATGAATTTTTCAATGGGTATCGTTCGCATGTGTTGCCGATCGTGGATACGTTTTACACACAAATATGCATTTGAGTTCTCATTATTTAAAAAAAAAAACATTAAATTTATTCTTTCGTGTTTTTTTAATTGTTATTTTTTGAAAAAAATAGTCCCAATCGTTTCGAGTTCGATGATCGAGTTCATGGTATTCGGCTCCAGAACGACCTAAAAATAATGGTGTATAATAAATGAAATTCCGTCTGTCTATAACACCGTTTTTCTCCTAAACTACGGAACAAATTTAGATTCACTTTTCAGCATCATAATTATTTAAATCGATTAGTAGTGTAAAGTGGACATTAAAATTGATACAATTCCTCTTTGTTCCACTAGTGGTCTACGAAGGAAAGAAAGAAAAGTGTGTTTTTTTATTAGTACGTACTGTCCCACTGCTGGCAAAGGTCTCCCCCAATTCCTTTCATGTGCTCTTTTCCCGTGCCTCCTCGAACCAGTGAAAAGTGTGTTTATTCGGCATTATTAAAAAAAAATACAATAATAAAATTGGTGAAAATTGTTTACAATTGATAAATTAAGAAACAATAATAAAAAGTAATATAAAAATGATAGAATGCATAATATTGATGAAATTTTTAAACTTTAAAATTGATAACAGTGATAATATTGAAAATGCATTAGATTGTAACAATGACATTATGATATACCTACTCGATATACGTAATTGATAGAAATAAAACAAATTGTGTTTCAAATGGCTGAAATTTCGGTTCGAAGTCGAACATCTTGAAATTAATTGCGATGATAATTTGAATGTCGAGCAACTGGTAGCTGCGTAACAAAAACTGCCTCTGAGTCTCTGACTGACTCATGCTGGGGAATGGAAAGCTGTTGGGAACATTTTCTTCCCTCACCGATTCTGTGCCTACTAGTCCATGACGGCCTATCGTATTCAATGGGTCAGAAGGGGAGTGAGACTTGATAACTCCAAGTACATTTTGATATAAGTGGGGAAACTTTGATATTGCATTCGAGGCGGAATTACCTAACACCCGAGCTACAGGCGAGGGTGTTATGGAGCCGAGAATTGCAGTAACAAATCCCCACGCGTTTCAAACGACGTTTTTCAATACACTTTCGAAGACATAAAATATTAGAACAGAGAGTAGGTATTTTTGTCAGGAAATATTAGGAAACTATGATTTAATTTGCCTTTTTTCCGCGCTTTGCTTTCGCCAGGTTGAAGAAGAAGCAAAGGTATGATGCCGCCAAACAGCCTAATATGAAAAATAGAAATAAAAAATATTTTTGAATTTAGAACACAAATAAATGTTAATTTGTTCTTAAAAGTAAATATTTGTTTGCAATAATCATGTTTGTATATGAAATTCTATTAATTTATAAACATAATTTTACTACTTAAAAAATATTTACGATGTAAAGACGCATATCACTTTGCCGAGATTAAAAAAAAAAAACAAACACCGCTATAGTCATTAAACCCATTTGGACTTAGTTTATGTATAGTTATCTATCTGATTTGTGGAAATTTTTAATTCCGCACCTGTGCGGAAAAATATTAAAAATCCACACGTGTGAAATGCATTGCATGTTGAATCTAATCGTAGTACGATAAGAACCAGCTTTCGAGAAAGTGTATTGAAAAAATGCTTTTTCGAAAAGGGGCTTTTTTGGGTCGCCAAGTTTACATCTAGCTTTCATTTTTAGAATGTTATACTCAGCTATGAAAGGTGTAATACGTCCCATTTATGGAACTTTAAAACAGAAGCGTGCACAGGTGTTTTGAGGTCTTTGGATCATTCTTTCGGTGTTTGACAGAAGTCGTTGACCATACACTGTGTCCGCATAATTTAACTTTTATAAAACCAAAGACTCAACAAGCAAGACTCGTAATTCTTCGCTAAAGCTTTGTATAAATTCTTAAGTCTTTAAGGCTGTTACGAATACACTCACGTGTTTGATACCTTAGGTCCTTAGTAGGGCAGAGTGGGATAATCTCCAGGGAACTAACGATAGGAATCACAGATAAGTGATTTGTGGTGCAAATGTACAGAACCTACTGTCCAGTTACACTAACCCATGGTTACACATACCTCAATCTTAATTAACGGGTGTAAAAACACCATTACCCAAACCTTTTTTTTTTTGGGATGGGTAATCATCATTACTCCTCGCGCTCGGGGCGGAGCGGAAGGGAGTGTCAGACTTTTACTGACTAAACCCATCCATGTTCCTTCTTTTGCCCATTGTGTTCCAGGGCCGCGGTATCTCTTTCGAACAGTCCCGCAGCCAGCATTACTCAAACTTAGAGACACTTTCTTCCCGTCATTCCGATACTTATTTTTTTTTACTGGACCGCACCAACTTGTGGTTACGGATATATCGAAGGTCAAAGTTCCAACTTTATCACACTTTTATTTTATTGTTGGCCAGTAGGTATTACTTATTTTGATGTAATGTAAGTAAGTAGGTACAGTGTGTGTGCGCTTGGTTGAGGGTTTTGCCCTGGGGGCTGGGTCATTTTACACTCTATGCCTTAGGATGTATCGTATCGGAGACTTTAGGCACGGTAATAATATAGCTACAGTAGTGTATCTATCTCTTAACTGCCACGGTTTACCTATTTTAATTACTTTATTTTTAAATTGTTAGTTTAATCTTTTACTCTGGACGCTCTTAATGTGCACGTCTTTGTACATCGTTCTCACATATATGTATAATCTCAACATGAATGATGTAACCAAGATTTTGTAACAATATTTTGATTTAAAAGAGTGTCCATGGAGTTTCTTGCCCATTCTTCTCCATAGAGATCTACGATTTGGAATGTGCAACTACAGTACTTTCGCAAGTTATTATGCCTTGTGTCTGTGACTGTAGCTTAGCTTTTTTGTCTTTGACTTTCAAAAGTGCCTGTAATGGTCTAATTGAAATAAATGCTTTGACTTTGACTTTGACTTTATCTTCATACAAACGGTCGGAACGCGAGTCATACCTACACGCCTCGAGTTTGGTATGCACTAGGTTCCGAGTCGCGAATGCGCCGCACTAACGCACGAACGTAGTAATGGTTTTGTAAGCAGTAAGCGTGCGATTGGTGAATATTATAAAGCTTTCCGTAAGTCTCAGTCGAGGCGAAAATATCTCTAGATCTACTAATCAAAAGACATATTTTTTTATTGAACCTTCCTATTTCATTCACAACAATTTTCTTTTTTTGAAGTAATAAAAAATATAATATTTACAATCACAAAACTAGAAAGAAACTCAACTAAGTAGATGTAGGCCCGGCAGCCCTATCGCGTGCGTACGTACCGCCCGGCTGTAGGTCATTATTTCAAGGACAAGGCCGAGTCACAAATTCACAATACTGTATACAATATTTATACTGTGCACTAGAGAGGCTTTTATTTTCTGCTTCTGAACGAAGCAGAAAATAAAAGCCTCTCTAGTGGTTGCAATCGCGACTTTTGAGCACGATGTCGGCCTGAATTCGATTCCCGGGTTGGACAAAGTGTTATTGGATTTTTCCATCAGGAATTTCTCAGTAGCTAGTCTGGATTTGTGCCCGGTATTGGCAATAGGTACCCTCTACTACATGGGGCTTAAATATAACTGGCGAAATGTTAGTGAACTATATGGTCCCTACACTTCTGCCTAACCCTTCGGTAATTACAGGCGTGATGTTATGTTTTCTGCTTATAAAACAGTGCGTGGTATCTATGAGGAAAGACCGGAACAAAACAAAATAATATAAACAGGTCGATAATCTCCTACTTAAGATACAAAAACGAATTACCTACGCATGAAATACGTCACTCAAGATGGCCGAATTCCATAATATATTCTGAATGTGTTTGACGTGTACTATGTATGATGTGTCAGGAATTCAGCATTGTCTCAGTAATAGCCCGCGGCAATCTAGCTTTTGGTACGTTTGATACCAATAGGCTCGCTCCCTTTTACATGGGACTAAAACAAAACTAGCGAAATCTACTATTAGGTACACTTCTGTCTAACACTTCAGGGCTTACAGGCGTGATGTTATATTAATATGAACAGAGTGTTCCGTCCCGTTATGAAGTCCTCCGTGCCTCGGGAAGCACGTTAAGCCGTTGGTCCCAGCTGTCACTTTTGTAAATCTTTGACAGTCATTAAAGGTAATCAGTGGCCCGAAAATCTGACAACCAGTCTTACCAAGAGATATCGTATTTCCAAGTACTTATTGGGTTGTGGAGGTCAGATAGGCAGTCGCTCCATGTAAAATACCGGTATTCAGCTGTATCCGGACTTTCTACTTCACAACTCTACCAAATAAAAAAGTAAAAAAAAACTTTTTTGCAAAAAATAAAACCAACTTTTTTATTTTTAGTTGCAATATTCCATACAAATATTTTTCATCATCAGACCTGTAATGGCACTTGTAACCCAGATGGGTGAAAAGTTTTAATCAATATACATGAATTAAGTCCAAACGCAAGGTAGCTACTGTAAACAGTTGAGGAGTCGTCTTCATCATCAGACCCCTTATGACAGTCACAACCCATCTAGGTGTAAATTTCTCATCAATACAAATTAATCAAACCCAAACACAAGGTGACTGCTGTAAACCGTTGAGGAGTTCCCTCGACTGTCTTTCGGTTCCATCATCAGAGCGACTCCAGACCTTCTTTAAATTGTAGTGCTTTAAAATACTTAATCAAAAAATTTACAAACGCACTAGTCGCCACTACAATTTTTGAAAGCTCCCCTCAATTTCTCTTGGATGCCATCATCAGATCCCGGTTTCCTTATCATGGGACCACCCTTGAAGTATCTCCTTTCCAACAAAAAAAAATTATCAAAATCGGTTCATAAACGACGAAGTTATCCGTGAACACACATAAAAAAAATATATATATCTATATACGGTAGAATTGAGAAACCTCCTTTTTTGAAGTCGGTTAAAAATAAAGTTTATAGACAACTAGATGTTGCCCGCGATCTTCGATCACGTAAAATAATTATAAAAGAAGTCGGTTAAAAAAATATGACTTCTCTTTTTGAATCGAATTTTGTTACCTACCAATTTCTAGGGTTTTATTTTTTTTGCTCGGAACCCTAATTATTTTTTCTAAAATAAAAGTTACCTATAAGCCTATGTTAGACCTTATAACATCAGCTATCTGTCAGTAGAAGTCCCGTCAAAATCGGTGCAGCCGTTTCTGAGATTAGCCGGAAAAAACAGACAGACAAACAGGCAAAAATGGAAAAAAGTGTGTTTTTGTTATAAGAGCCCTGTATATTTTCATATGCATTCAGTAAAAAGCTGTTATTTTGATATTACAAACAGACACTTCAATTTTATTTATTTGTATGTATACGTATAGACTATAGAGTATAGATGTATAGACATAAAAGAACAAACCTTACATACAAAATAATCCCAACAAACCTGTGATTTGTGTCTACTAATATAATCATCAATATAAATACCTGTACGTTATACTTACGGTTGTTTGAGCTTGATTAACACTGACCTCCGTACTAGTGAAAACTGTATCACGGCGGAAAATGTATCCAACTCTTTGTTTACGATTTTAGGGTAGGTCTCATATTATGAGTAGGTACAAGCTGCTCCCAAAGATGAGTACAGTCACGAGCAATAACATGTATGCACTTGGCAATGTTCAAACACGATTTTTTGGTGAAATGACGATTGAAACTTTCAGAGATACGATCTACCTACTTTATGAAAATTGTTCCAAAATATTAGTTTCGTTACGTAACATGAAAATGAAATCAATAAGTACAGTTGGGAAAATCACTTCTAAACGTTGCTAAGTGCTCCTGACTGTACAATAGTCCCTGAAGAATTATTCATTTGAGTAATCCAATTTACCTTGTCTTATTGTCTACAAAATATTTTCGATATTTTCAGATGGCTGATCAGACCCCTGTATTAACTCCTGAGCAACTCGCTGATTTTTTAGATAAATTCAAAGAAAAATGTCAATTGGCCAGTCCTGTTCATCAACCTTTCGATTTGGGCAGCTTGACCGAGAATGTAAGTCACTATGTTAAAACTTCCTACCAGCCTACTCCGTCTAAGGTTCCCAGATGCATAAATAAGATTTTTGAAGAATATTCTGGACGTTCCTCATTCCGCAGTATAATTCTATTCTGATATTTACTTCCATTCTCCCCTGTCAACCGCCACGCTATGATTTAGGTACTTCTTTTTCTTTCATATCATTACTGACACAAACCATCCATCATTTCTTTTCTCTTCCTCTCTCTCTCCACCCATCAACATTTATAATCATCCATCATCCTCAATTCCAGCAGTAAATGAATAAATTTTCTCGTTATTTCCAGTTGAATGACCCTGATATCCAGCGTTTGCTTGACGCTGAGCATGGTGACATAGACGCAGAGGTTTTTCGATACCTCGCGTACAGAAAAGCAAACACCGGCAATATAAGTAACTTCATCAACTTCGGTAAACTCTCGGATAAGGTAAGACATGAACTTGGCCCAAACCTTTAACTTATTAATTCGTTTACTGACAGAAAACGCAAAAACTCAGCCAGGTTAAACAAACCACTGTTACTCCTAAAAGCCAGAATCAACAGTGGCGACCACCGCCGAGACAATGAAGCTCGACGAAGAAACAATTTAACTCTTGGATCCCGCAACGAAATTGAGGAGCTCGTGGCTAAATAAGAACAGCCGCTCGGGTCGATCTTTAGGTTAAGCCGTGCTTACCTAAGTTGGTTCGTGGATAGGTGCAATGACCACCCATTACATACCGAGTTTCCTCCGTGCCTCGGAAAGCACGTTAAGCCATTGGTCCCGGCTGTCATTTGTAGATCTTTGACAGTCGTTAAGGTAGTCCGAGTGACCCGAAAGTCTGACAACCAGTCTTACCAAGGGGTCTCGTATTACCTAGTGCTAACTGGGTTGTGGAGGTCAGATAGGCAGTCTCTCCATGTAAAATACTGGTATTCAGCTGCATCCGGTTAGACTGGAAGCCGACCCCAACATAGTTGAGAAAAGGCTAGGCAGATGATGATCCCGCAACGAAATTAGTCAGAAAAGTATAGCGGTGTGTCAGCCAGGTCTAGAAGCATAAAATCCACAAGAGTTCGTAACATAACGATAGTGACGTGACGACAAGCCTTACGGATATCGACAGTAACTTCGAGAACGAATTAAAGAAGTTGTTTAGAACCAGCCACGAGCCAACGAGATGCAACTTGACCGGAGACGCGTGCTTTTCCCGGGACTTATGCACTAAGATAGCACGCCTGTAATCACTGAAGTTAGGCAGAGGTGTATCTAATAGTCACGCCGTGATGGCTCTCGGCCACCGTAGGCGCGGGCCTGTGGACGGCGAGTAATGGGCTAGCTCGCCGTCCGTCCGTCGTATGACGACGGGCAGGCCGTGTTGACGGCGCGTTCGTGTTCCACGCGCGCCTCAAAGAGTTGTCAGCAAACGGGAGGGGCCCGCAAGGGCCGGTGCCTGCCAGGGCTGCGGGACTGTTCGAAAGAGATACCGCGGCCCTGGAACACAAAGGGCCAATGAAGGAACATGGGTGGTTTTTAGTCAGTAAGAGTCTGACACTCCCTTCCGCTCCGCCCAGAGCGGGAGGAGTCACTTGATGATTTCCCACCCCCCAAAAAAAAAAAAAAAAAAAAGGTGTATCTAATAGTAGGTACACCCACATTACGGCCCATGTAATAAAGGACGATCCTATTGCCATCAACCGGGCACAAATACTAGCCATTGCCCACGGCTTAGCTCGAGTTTAGGTCGGAAGTTATTCAATGGGAACGTTTTAAATTATACAGGGTGTAAGGGACAGCCTTCCGCAAACTGACAGGGTGCATTCAGCTCCTTATTTTGAATCATATACCACCGGAATTTTTCTCTACCTATAACCTACTAGCTTATGCCCGCGGCTTCGCCCGCTTGCAGTTCGATAATTGTCACACGGGATCACACTATCGGGATAAAAAGTATCCTATGTGTTAATCCAGGTTATAAACTATCTGGGTGCTAAATTTCATCCAAATCCATTCAGTAGTTTTTTCGTGAAAGAGTAACAAACATCCATCCATGCCTCTTCACAAACTGTCGCATTTAACATATTAGTAGGATGACAATTATGGATATATCCCATTCGTGGAAAAATTTCTAAATCCGATCTGCAGTTTCGAAAATTACCCCCTTCATCCTAACCTACAAACTAAAAATCCTCCATAATATTAGAGTAGATAAATCAGGGTGCTTATCATTGTGATTTTTCTTTGACGCACTCGAAGACTTTTTTTAGTGTCGTAGATTAACTTTTCAGAATCGATTAAGTAGACTTGCGATAGGTATCCAAAAAGATTATAACGTAATACAATAACACTAACAGCAATTATGAAGTTTTTGACCGATTTCCACGCATATCTTATCTACACGCATAGGCTTTGATTAAAACATTTTACAAGGAAAATAAGTCATAATTTGCATTGATGTCTATAGAATGTATTCAGTATCCGGGTGCACAAGTCCACATTCACTTGTTTCTACTATAGCAGACACGACGCTCTACTTAAGTCAAACTACTTTGAAAAATAAAGGCTTCTTTTTTTGTTCTCAGGATGAAAAATCGGCAAAGATAAAAAATATTCTCAGATCAATGCGACTGACACAGAGAATAGATAACAAAACAAAGGAGATAGAAAAAAGGAATACGCTAATAAAGAAAGATATTAAACAGTTGAAGAAGATGATGTTACAGAAAAATACTGAACTAGACGAGAATGTTAAAAGAATTGAAGAAAACATATCTATGGAAATAGGTAACATTATGAAAAATATAAATGCTTTCAAAGAAAAAGAAAAGGAAATGAAATCTGCAGTAGACAAGGAGACTAAAAAACTTAAAGCAGATGAAGCTCGGGCAAAAGCCGATATGGAGAGAAAAATTGAAGAAATGGAAAAATCACTAACTAAAGCCAAAGAAGCCACTGATAAGAATATTCGAGAAATGGAAGAACACAAAGCTAAAGAGAAAAGGTATTTTGATAAGAGAATTCAACAAATGAAAGACAATAAGAAGCAAAAGTTAAGAATTATGAAATTAAAACATACCGAGATAAAAAACGACATTGAAGCTAAACTAACACAAATGAGTGAATATCTTATTCAGAAGGAAACGGAAATGCAGAAAAAAATTAAAAATATGCAAGACATGTTAACTGGAAAGGAAGAAGAATTTAAAAAGAAAATTGAAAATATGCGACTTTATGAGGCTGAGAAGACAAGTGAATTAGAAGCCAAACATCAAAAAATGAACGAAAATAATTCCCGGGAAAAAGAAAATATTAAAAAGAATATTATAGCAATCCAAAACACGTTAACAGTTCTGGAAGAAGAATTAAAAAATGAAGTTGAAAATTTGCGGCGACAAGAGGCTGAGAAGAAAGTTGAAATCGAGGCTAAACGCCGAAAAATTAACGAAATTAAAGCCCAGAAGCTAAATGATATTGAAAAGAATAATCCACCAACGCAAATCACGTCGGCAAAGAAAAAAAGACAAATTGCCGAAGTAGAATTCCAAAGGAGCATCGACACCCTTCAACAATATGAGGCTAAGAAGGCCAGGGAATTGGAAAGGGAAGTTCAAGACGGTACGGTTCAAAAGAAAGACAATATTGAGAAAAATCTTGAGCCGCGGCGAAAAAGATTAGCTTTGTACGAACGGGATGCATTAGTTAACCAGATACCTGCGCGTCACACGCGATTACACAGTCAAATCATTCAAATGACACACGGGGCGTTGACACCGGGCCGACTAGCTCGGCAACTAGACTACCCAAGTCATCAACAAGCAATAATATCAGAACGCCACAGATGGTCGCATCGGAGCCATCGAACGCCAATCTAGCTTTTTCCCGCAGCTTCGCTCCCGGGATGGTCAGAAATGTATTAAATATATGACTATGCTGATACTCGGGGTTAATGAAGCTTCCCATTAGTGAAAGAATTTTCGAAATCGGAATAGTAGTTCCAAAGATTATTCCCTTGTTACAAACCTTAACTAATTGGGGGTAGATGGAAACTACAGAACGCTACCTGTTGATCCTTACTCCATTTGCTTCGACTATGTGACCATAATGTTTGGACACACATCTGGACATACGCTGGCTGCAATCAAGTTAGGGCGGTTAACGCCGCCTGTTGGAGATCACACGATCAAAAGTAATTGTGTAGAATCAAAAATTTGATAAAGTATTTTTTAATTTTAGCTTTTAATAATATTCTCATTAATATTCATATCTCTGCATAACCAATAAAAGTACCCAAAACGATGTGTTTTTGTTGGTTTTTTTTCTACCCGCGTGTACGAGACATTAAGGTTTAGCATAGGCTAAACCTTAATAAATAGTAAACTGTCTGCAGGTACGTTGTGTCTAAGGTCTACGAATTATAGCCCTTTCCCAGTTATTCCATCTCTGACAGCAGCATACCATCAGCAACCTTATTACCTTATAGTGACGAGAAGGCAAACTCGTCAGAGGAAACAACAAAAGCAGTGCCGGATTTAGGGCAGGGCAACAGGGGCCCTTGCCCCGGACTAGGACGGGGCCTCCACAACTTGGTTAAGAAAAAATTACATCCTTTGCGTCCAAGAGTCCATCAAGGAGTGTCCATCCTAAAACTTGTAATCTGTATGTTATCATTAGAAGTCGGTTTAAAAAGGCAACCTAATCTCACAATACATTACCGAATAACGTTAATACGTGCGCCTTTAGAATCATCTAGAATGTCTGTCATTATCGATTTACAAGGAGAAATTGCATTCTTGAGATTAATACCCTTATCTTTTCATAAAATAAAGACAAACGTCAATAGAAATACTGCTATTAAAGATAAGGAAAGGCTCAATAAAGTTGCCTCGTATGGTGTAGAGTGGGCTATCATAGGAGATCCTTGCGTGATCGAAGCAGAGAGAATAAGATCAACAGGAGAACCAAGGTAACCGACATAATGCCAGGTTCACATTATTTCAATAGCATTCCAGAACAGTGATCTGATCCAATGCTGAATTGAAACTGGAATAATCTAACCGTCACTGGAATGCACTGGATCCAGAGATATCCAGTCCAGTTGTTACTGGATTGGTGGTCTACTGCTGCTTACGCGGTCACTGTAACTCCTGAAAACCAGAACCAACCTTGCCATAAATAAACCGGACACTTTAGACAACGGGCAGCTACTGAGAACTGCTTGATTGAACAACCCAATAACACTGCCCGACCTGGGATTCGAACCCATGGCAGGACCACATTGTCATGCCGAGCAGACGGCTTTTTTGGAGGGTGGGAAATCATCAAATGACTCCTCCCGCTCTGGGCGGAGCGGAAGGGAGTGTCAGACTCTTACTGACTAAAAACCACCCATGTTCCTTCTTTGGCCCTTTATGTTCCAGGGCTGCGGTATCTCTTTCGAACAGTCCCGCAGCCCTGGCAGGCATCGGCCCTTGCGGGCCCCTCCCGTTTGCTGACATCTCTTTGAGGCGCGCGTGGAACACGAACGCGCCGTCGACACGGCCTGCCCGTCGTCATACGACGGACGGACGGCGAGCTAGCCCATTACTCACCGTCCACGATCGCGAGATCGCGCCGGAAGTCTGTCCGCTGCGCGACAATTTGCCGCGGCAGCGGAGTTACCCCCCGGCGCTGTGCCTCCGCGCGCCACTCATGCAGGCGCGCCTCCAGATCCCATGGCGGCAATCCGGCAAGGAAGCTCGCCGCCTCGCGGGAGATCGTGCGGTATCCACGGATGAGCCTTACGGCTACCACCTTTTGGGGCGCGTTCAGGTAGTGCTTGGTACGCAACCTCAACGAACGCGCCCACACAGGCTTGCGACCACTGGACTCGCCCCTATTACATGAGACTTTAACATAACCGGTGGCATGTGGGTGTAAATTGTGTACCTACACATCTACTTAACCCTTTGGGATTACAGGCGTCATGTAATGTTACTAATGTCGAGTTCATTTCTCTTCTGTCGGTCCATCTGACGTTTCTGTTGTCGGGTTAATTTCTCTTTTCGGTTCCGGACTTCCGGGGAAGAACCGTGAAGTGACGTCACGTCATGTTACGTATCTTGGCACGTACCTACCTAAAGGTAAAGTACTACGATTAAAGTCGTAACAAGCCGATAGGCATTCATTCCAAAAGTAGATAATCTAACATCATACTTCGTTTCTTTGCATAAATTACATTCTTGTGAATTAGTCATTAATACAAAAGTACTTGTAAGATAAGATTTATATCTTATCTTACAAGTACTTCACTACATAGTATAAAACAAAGTCGCTTTCTCTGCCCCTATATCTCTATGTAGGTATGCTTAAATCTTTAAAACTACGCAACGGATTTTGATGCGGTTTTTTTTTAATAGATAGAGTGAGAGGAAGGTTTATATGTATAATACATGCACCCGTGCGAAGCCGGGGCGGGTCGCTAGTTTAGTTATATTTGCATTTAAATCTTTGATAGGGAAGCTATTAACATAATACGATCAATAATACACAAAATGTTAGTTTTTCATCCAAAGTTATTTTATCGCCTTCAAAGTATGCTTCTTCAGAAACGATTCACTTACGCCAACGAATAATCCAATCATTTAAACGCTTTTTCCGGAATCGAGTTCAGTTCTCGCCGCGAATTCTCCTCTAAGTGTTCTACCGAATGAAAACGGGTGCTACGAAGTGGTACTTACCTAATTTAGGTTTAGGACCAAGAACGAAGTCGGCTGGAGCCATATCTGGTGAATATGGTGGTTGCTCGATGGTATTTTTTAAGTTTTTTGTCAAAAATTCGTTCACTACGATGGCCTTGTGCGAAAGCGCATTATCGCATTATTATTATTATACAAATCGGGCCTTTTTCGTCTAATTTGCTATCTTAAACGTAACGCTCAAATAATATTCTTTATTTACTGTTTGACTTTCCGGCAAGAATTCCGAGTGCACAATACCGCGATAGTCAAAGAAAACGGTCAACATGACTTTGACTTTTGATTAGGGTTCATGATTTCTCGAGCTTTTTAATTTCTCGGGTCTCGAGAATTCTCGAGGCTAATTTCTCGGGTCTTCTCGGGTTGTCGAGAAATTTAAATTTACGTACGTTTTCTCATATTATTTGGTTCCAATAACGTCATTAAATTTAGTGGTTTTCGTCTCAAATAAAAATATCAAATTAATTATAAAACTTTTATTGATTATATTCAAAAACATAAATCTTATGAATAATCTAATAATAATAATATAGCCTTTTATTCAGATCTCTAAGTGATTACAATGCAATTAAACTTATAATATAATAACACTGAACTCTTAAACTATTTAACCTAATATTTGTTGCTTGGTAATCTTTCCTAGATCTGTTTGCCAATCGGCAAAGGCCTCCTCCAACCTTTTCCATTCTTTCCTTTCCTGTGCCACTCTGTTCCACGTGACTCCGGCCACCTGTCTTATGTCATCGACCCATCTTTTTTGCGGTCTTCCTTTCTTCCTCTTGCCGTCTCTAGGATACCAGTGGGTCACTCTTTGGCTCCATTTGTTGCATCCTCTTATCACGTGGCCAGCCCATCTCCATTTAAGTCTCTTGATTTTAGTTATTACATCTGTAGTTTTTGTTTTATTTCTGATGACAGAGTTTTTCAACCTGTCAGACTTTCTGATGTTTAGCATACTCCGTTCCATTGCGTACTGACAAGTTGATAGTTTTTTTAATATTTCATGGTTTAGCGCCCATGATTGGCATCCGTACGTCAAAACACGTAGAATGCAGGTGTTAAACAGTTTGCTTTTTAGATTTATATGGAGTTTTTTATCCTTCATAGCCTCTCTCAGGCTCCAGTATCTCTTCCATATGCTATGAAAATAACTGGTTTCTGGTGCTTGTTAACTTTTGGTGTTGGAGGGTTTGGTAGTTTGTTGTTTCTTTATTGACAGTTTTTTTAGTTGGTTTTGGTTTCCGTTTGCGGCTCTGTAGTTGCTATTGGTTTCCCTTAGTGTTGGATATACTCGAAAGGGAGCCGGATCTGGACCGCATTATGTCAAAAGCATTAGTTCTGTTAGACTTGGTTGTATTTACTGTTTGTTGCTTTTTAGGCTGGTTACTGTAGTTGGAGGGTGAAGCTGATATTTCCCTTTTCCTTCTCTCTTGAGTAGTGTTGTTCTCTTTAACTATTAGTTTGTCATACTTCAAGTATGCCGTATGAATAATCTAATTAACTTTTAAAAAAAATACAGAAATAATATTATTCAGACTCATAATTATAATGACAGCACCATTTTTGGCTGGTTATTTAGAACTTATAAACAAAAGTAGCTTCTTAATTAAACAAAAAATCAACATGAAAGAAAACGTTAATATCTTAACTTATAATTAAATTATAATCACAGCAGCATTTTTGGCTGGTTATTTAGAAAAAAAATCCATCCATCTTATAGTGACATTTTGGTAAAATCTATAACAAACGCAATTTAAATTAATAATAAGCCCTTGGAGTAATATGTGGTACACACACACACAATACAACTGGCAATATTCGTCTCACAAATTTAAAATGTACCATCCACACTTGGTTGATATCCCGACTAGTCGTACTCGGCGCTTCTCCTCCACGTTTATCATGCGCACAGCTAAGGTGTGGAACTCTCTGCCGGCTTCTGTGTTCCCTCCCACATATAACCCGTCTGCCTTCAAAGCAAGAGTGAACAGGCATCTTCTGGGCACGCTCGTTTCATCATAGACCTCATCCATCGCTTTCCACCAGGCGTGATCGAGGTCAAGAGCAGGCCCATTATGTAATAAAAAAAAAAATGACACATTAATTAATTTCAAATTACATAAGAAAAACATATCAGAATAATTAAAAACTAAGCTTGTGTTGTTGTTTTACAAAAAAAAAAGGAAATATAATTAGACTAAGTAGTATAATTAATGTATTGTTAGTTATTTTATGTATTAAAGTTTGACTAAAAAATAATAGAAAAGAACAGAGAGGTACTTGTACCTAGTAAAATTTAAGATTATTTTTAGATTATATTATTGATAAAAATAATATGAATAATAAAGCCATGATGTTTCAATAAAAGTGAAAAGACTTACCTGTTTGATTTCAATTTATCACGTAATCTGTGAAACACTAACTACGTAAACTATACTTGGCTAGATTCGAAACACGAATAAACGTGTCAAAACGACGCCGCAGAGCGCTTGCAGCGAGATCAAAGGGTGCCGCTGCGATTTGGCGCGCGCCGCCACGCAACACAACAAATGGCGATTTAATTTCTATATAGGTACATGATTTCTCGAGTTCTCGACTTTTCTCGAGCTTGATTTCCCGGGAACAAAGCCCAACGATTTCCCGGGAATTCTCGGCTCGAGAATTCCCGGGAATAAACCCTACTTTTGATCGACTTTGGCGTGGTTTTTCGGTTTCAGTTCAGTTGGAAGGCGCCACACCGAAGCTTGTTGTCTAGTTTGCATGTCAAACTCCTAAACCCACGCCCACGTCTCGGCACCAGTAACAATGCGTTTCATGAATGTTGGGTCGGAATTGACTCGTTCCAGCATGTCCTCAGCGACTCTTATGCGATTGAGTTTTTGGTGGAAATTCAGGTCTTTTGGGACTAGCCGAGTCTTCAGTAAGCTTGTAGATTAGTAGAACAGCGCCATCTAGTTTTGACTCTTGTAAACAGTTAATGAATAAATTAATGATACCATTGTATACCCTTTTTATTATTCATATACTTCGAGTTGTGAAAGCGCAGTAGGTATTTAATTTTGCATTGATGTTTCATTAGAATTATCTCACATGTTACACATTTTTTTATTGAACTGTAAAAAGTAAACAAGAACAAGGTCATTTGCACATCTGTAGGTCTCTTAGATTCAAAGATTAGTATTTTATTGAGCACTAGCGACCTGCCCCGGCTTCGCACGGGTGCAATGCTGATACTAAATATACTACCCCCGGCCGGTACCGCCGCAACCGCTATGTCCCTGTATTTTAAATCTGTAATATCTTCAAAAATATTCATTTTAATTACATGCTGAAAAGGGCCATTGATCTATATTAAATGCACAAGATAATGCAGGTAGTATAATTAGTATCAGAATTACACCCGTACGAAGCCGGGGCGGGTCGCTAGTGGAAAATAAGAAAGCATTAGCTTCATCTACATAAATAAAAATGAATCGCCGAAATGTATAGTTGTAGTAGTTGTAATAGTTGAAGTAGTTGTAGTAGCAGTTGCAGCTTCAGTTGTAGTAACAGTTGTACTTGTTATTGATTCTGAGGCGGTACGAGTTCGCCGAGGGAGCTAGTGTATAAATAAAACAAACTGCATTGAAATATAATCAAAACTAGTACTGTTTTTATAGAAATGTCGTCGACTATGTGGCCCAGATGACACATTTCATCTTCAATTTTAATAACATGAGGCACACATTCTTAATTTCCACCGCTGCGGGGTCACTTGACGAAGCCCTTCTTCAAAAAGGCTATGTAATTCATTCAATTTGAATGTTTTATTATTTTTAGTGACATCTGTAATTTTTTTTCTAATCGTCTAATAAATATAAAAAGTGACGATTCAATAAACCGGTATCGTAGGTACAACACTACACAAAAGAGCAGGCAACATTATTTGTAAGTTTGACATTTGCATGTGTCAATTTAGTCTCTGTGATTAAGGGGAATGCTCCAACCAGCCCGCGAAATTCAAAATTTCTTGGGTTTTTTGCAATTTGCAGGCCAGTGCTAGGATGTATTTTGATTAAAATATTATTCGCGGCTGTAAGACATATGTAGTTACAGAATTATAATCATCAAAATCATTAATAAAACGCTCTAAGTTCATAAAGCTGTAGGAATGACTTTTTCTGTTTTTTTTTTGTTCCTACGCCTTTATAAACTTGGAGGGTTGTATTGGTGATTTTTATGATTATAATTCTGTAACTACATACGTCTTACAGCCGCGAATAATATTTTAATCAACATACAACCTAGCACTGGCCTGCAAATTGCAAAAAACGCAAGAAATTTTGAATTTCGCGGGCTGGTTGGAGCATTCACCTTAAAAAACAGACTCTAGTACATTCCCTAATGACACCAATAAAAAGTAAAATACGATGAATACGTCACATGCTGAGCGAAATATTTGCGTAACGCATTTACAATACCTAGCATTCCCTTTCAATTTGACTTTTCAGCAATATTCATTGGAACACAAATGACGTTTACAAACTGACACTTTTCTTGGCCCTCCGTGGCAGGAGTTGCGCGCTCAATCGAAGCCACGAATATAAAATATTACAAGTACCTACTGTAGAAACGTAAACCTCTGCGGTTATTTAGGAATTAACTGGCACGTAAAAAAAATCTTTGACTTTGAGTGTATTCACGGAGACGAGTTAGTATAGCGCCTTCTCTATCGCACATTATCATACAAATGACAAAGACAAAAAAATCTTTTTTAGGGTCTGTGGGCGTTAACAATACCTTAGAAATGTAAATGTGCGTTCACACTGCGCTTCTTAAAAGTTCGCTTAGTTTATTCCTGCGGCTTCGTCTGTCGTATAAATTGAGAGACATTTATTTGATAGAATTTTTTATGGGTACCTACTTTTTTATACACTCACCGGCACGGAAACTTGGCCACTCGTGATTTTGCTGATTATTTGCATAAAAAAATTTGAATTTGCATTTATGACAATAAATAAAGGGTAAGTGGCTTTAATACGTGTCTCTTATGCTTTAAGAACTTAGAAATTAAAAGATTACCTCACCAATAAATCAGTTTTTAAAATCACGCACTTTCACTGAAATTAGGAATTTTTCACTATAAATTTAAAAACACTACAAAATAAAAAATAAGGTCTATGGGTATCTGATGGATATGAAGAAAAGAAATAAAATCGAGAGTTAATGATTAAATTTTCTTTATTATATTATAATATCTACCTATAAGTTTATAACATATCATCATCTGGGTGTTTTCAAGCCAGTCGTTAATCCATTAATAAAAGCGTCTCGCCTGCTTTTCACTGTGGTATCGACCCAAGCACTACAGACAAATCACACTACTTACTACGTACTACTTTTGAGGTAGTGGGACCTTCGTTCACCCAAGTTTCATCTAAATAGATGAAACTTGATTTGATTTTTTGATGATTATTTCGTGCATTTTTGATAGCTCGCAGATAATTTCTTCTCCAAAAGAAAGAAAGCAATCAATCATAAAATCCAATACACCTGTCGGTTCACAAGTTGAGCATACAGTCACAAGTAAGAGCACGTCTGCACAGTACGGGAAGTATGAGTAGACTAAAAAGTACTCGTACTGTGTACACCGCCTTAGCGTTTATCACTGACCAATTGCAGTTAAAAAAATGTGTGAGTGAGATAGCGCTCTACTAACTCGTCTCCGTGAATACACTATAGCAAAATTACAGGTAGGTACAGTAAAAGAGAATGCTCATGGAAGTATGGAATCCCGTACCATGCTGCATCAAAATCAAACCTTGTTTTTTATAGACTACACTGATCGTATTAACTCCTAGAAAAATTATTTTTGAAAAAAAAAACCCGCGTTTCAGAGTTATTTTATAAAATCGAAACTAACCTAAAAAGTAGGTCTATTTTTTCGACACTACCAACGACGTATTTTAACACACATACATTACATTATTGCTCTAAAAACAGCGTAATACACTAATATTAGGAAGAATTACGAGTTAAAGTAACATCCACAGTATGCTTGACTGAAACTCGATTTTATTTTAGACCTTTACATTGCCAATAGTCAGTCAGTACAGTACAAATGTCAGATGCCACAGATAAGATAACTATAAACCATAGAGTATAGTAAGTGCTATAAACTAGTCGGGATTTAGGGAAGTAATCGATAAATCAAAATCTTTAGGCTGAGAAAATCTATTTTGTTGCAAATAGCAATAAACCAAACTAAATCGATTTGGTGTACTGATCTTACTTAATTGTAATTAAGTTTAGAGTCCGCTCGACAGACAAGGGTTTGTTCAATTGAAACGGAACGTCATTTATATTCAGTTGAAACGGAACGTCATATAAAGGGAGTAAAACAATATTCATACTTTTAAACTCGAAAAGTATATTTCCAGTTCAAAAATCAAATCCCCGACGCGTAATGCCGTAAAAAAAATATGAAACTAATTACTATAATATTTTGGTTTTGAGGCGCGAGACTTTTTGGTACCAACTTTGGTCATTGTCCTTTCCTCCATAAATACAAATTTAGTCGAATATAAAGTGCACTTAGGTGGCAAAGGATTGCTTTGGAAGTCGTACTAGGATTAACCTGTATGGTGTCGGCTTCCAGTCTAACCGGATGCAGGTGAATAGAACCGGTTTTACCAGCATTTTAAATGGAGCCCTTTAGTACTAGGACACACAACACTCATTTATTTAATGTACAGTACGCTGGCACATCAAGCTACTGCAATATGTCAAATTTCTTTAATAGATTTTCAACTTTATCGCTAAATTATAAGGTTCAAGGTTAATTAGGAAAATTTGACACTTTCGGGTAGCTTGATGTGCTGGCGTCTGTACATTAACTTGTATTAGATTTTACCAATGAAACAGCGATGAGTATTGTCATCTAAGAGCGTCCCAACGTTCAAGAGCTATGAAATAATTTATTTACCTATTTTCACCATCTTACGACTATCATTACAGGGTTACAGAATGCGATAATGTTCACTGTTCACAATAACAATATTAACTATTGTAGTTGATTCGAAACTCTGGCAGCTATAAAACATCGTTTAAGTATAGTTGATCGCTGTCAGTGTCATTGGTAAAAATCACCCTATTATAAGTACTTTCAATTTGAAACCTCAAGTATTTTGATAGTTAGAATCAAAACTTGAACTATTATTCTATTAATAATATCTATCTTGGATTATTATTTTCCTGTCCACTGTTGGTCGCTGTTTACTTTGCACTGGTGCTTGCTTCTTTTTCGGCCGGTCAAGCTTTTTTGCCGCATCTAGCCGCTTAATCTGCTTCTGAATCTGATTCACTTTCTTAGCTTGTGAATTAAGTTTGTTTTCAAGTTGTTTAACTGTCGGTTTTCTCTGCTGAGGTTTTGTTAATCGGCTCACCGTTTTCTTTTGAGCTGGGGCCTTATTCCGAGATGTTGCCGTGGCTGAAAATAAGAAAATGTTAGGTAAACAAAGAGGTAAAGAGAGGCGAAGATTTGAACACGGCTCGCAATAGTCGCAATCGATGGTCAGTGGGTCGTCTTAAGGGCGGAATCGATCGAATCGGTCGCAAATCATATTTGAATCAACATACTCCGTGGCACTGACCAAATTGCAAGAACGTAAAAAAAATTGCATTCGCGAGCTACCCTAGCGCTTTCACCTTTTAACGTGCTTTCCGAGGCATAGAGAAAACTCTTTATGTAATGGACCTCATCCACGGACCAACTTTGGCAAGCACGGCTTTACCTAAAGAGTGAGTTGCAATAACTAAGTAACAGAAAGGTCAAAAGATGCACGAAAATGTTGATATGCGAGTGCAAATATGATTTCACCCTTAGTTTTGCTATAAAAATTAGTCATCATCTCCGTAACATTTCCCAACTATGTTAGGGTCGACTAATCGGCTTCCAGTCCAACCGGATGCAGCTAAATACGAGTACGGTATTTTACATGGAGCGACTGACCACCTATCTGTCATCTACAACTCAGTTACGAATATAAAATAATGTAGTATGAATGTTAAAACGACTCACTGCTTACTGCTCTGCTGGTCGATGAGCTTACTTGATACTTGTACACAGCTTTTACTGTTTCCCTCTTCGTTTGCTTTGTTGAACGATACGTTGCTGCATTGCCATTTCTGGGCCTACGGTCCGCCATATCGGATGACAAGCTCGTAACTGAGAAGGTGGGGCGGCAAAATAATCCTGATAACTTATCGCACACCGGGTGCAACAACGTCATAAGTAACAAATTATGTTTTTTTCAGGAGATCGATTTAAAAGTTGTTGTTTTACAATAATATTATACATTATATTGATGAATATTGTTTATAATAATTTTCTCTAAATTTAAAAATTAAGGTTGTTTCAGAAATAAAAATGTTATTTAGGTGGTACCCTTTTAATGTTTTAAAAAACGATACCTAAATTTATGACGTTATTGTGCAGAAAGTTAAATTAAAAGTAGAACTTTTTAATGCAATAACGTCGATCGTAAAGGCCGAACTGAACAAAAAATCAACACTCTTAATGTATTATTAGAAACAATCAAAGTTTTTTTTTTACCTTTACAGGCTTACACATATTGGTTTGGTACAGATATGAAGCAGTTTAAAATAATTCTATTTGTCCTTGTACAATCTTATTACTTTTACATTTAATAATCAGTTTTCATTAAAACAATCTTAAAAAATCTGAATTAAACAACTAAAGCTGGTTATAAAATGTTTTTGAACCAATTCTAACAGCAGGGCCAAGCAGGGCTATTGAAAGTTCATAGTGATGGCCACTTGGCTGAGTGTTCATCAATTAACTGCCAAGAAGTTAGTTTCATATTGGCTATGACCATTGACCAGTGACCAACAAGTATGACGTCATTGGTGCTCATCGTCGCTGATGGTCACCGTAACTCATTTTGACAGACGCTTTTGTATCGATACTTATATTATTGTGATTGTGTAACCATAGTGGATATCAAATTAATGATCACTTTGTAGTTTGAAGTGGCTTTCGTGAAGGACACCACTCATAGGTTAGGTTAGTAAAATAAAAAAGTGTTTTTCAGTTCAGTGATGAACACCAAAGCCGGTATCAAATGTTAACATTGGGTCTCATGTTGTTTTTTTTTGTTATTTATGTTCGTGGTGAACTCTAGCACGTATAATAATGCTGGGATTTGCTGAAGAATAGCGAAAAGCAAGTCGTCTGCGAATTGAAACACGCCGCGTCGCCTTCGGGATAATAATCTTTATCTTTATATAATTCTTCTGTGAGTGTGTATGTCACTGAACTTCTCTCAAACGACTGGACCGATTTTGATGAAATTTTTTGTGTGTGTTCAAGGGGATCTGGGAATGGTTTAGATTCACAAAAAATTAGGGTAGGTAGGGTAGGTAGGGTAGGTAGGGTAGGTAGGGTAGGTAGGGTAGGTAGGGTAGGTAGGGTAGGTAGGGTAGGTAGGGTAGGTAGGGTAGGTAGGGTAGGTAGGGTAGGTAGGGTAGGTAGGGTAGGTAGGGTAGGTAGGGTAGGTAGGGTAGGTAGGGTAGGTAGGGTAGGTAGGGTAGGTAGGGTAGGTAGGGTAGGTAGGGTAGGTAGGGTAGGTAGGGTAGGTAGGGTAGGTAGGGTAGGTAGGGTAGGTAGGGTAGGTAGGGTAGGTAGGGTAGGTAGGGTTGGTAGGGTTGGTAGGGTAGGTAGGGTAGGTAGGGTAGGTAGGGTAGGTAGGGTAGGTAGAGTAGGTAGAGTAGGTAGGGTAGGTAGGGTAGGTAGGGTAGGTAGGGTAGGTAGGATAGGTAGGGTAGGTAGGGTAGGTAGGGTAGGTAGGGTAGGTAGGGTAGGTAGGGTAGGTAGGGTAGGTAGGGTAGGTAGGGTAGGTAGGGTAGGTAGGGTAGGTAGGGTAGGTAGGGTAGGTAGGGTAGGTAGGGTAGGTAGGGTAGGTAGGGTAGGTAGGGTAGGTAGGGTAGGTAGGGTGGGTAGGGTAGGTAGGGTAGGTAGGGTAGGTAGGGTAGGTAGGGTAGGTAGGGTAGGTAGGGTAGTAGGTAGGAAAACATGCATTGCAACGCATGCCGGGCACAGCTAGTATTTTATAATATTCTATTGTGTGTTTAAATAGCTTGTGATGTTCTAAAATGTTTATCAAGTATTGTAATGGTCAAAGGGCTTAAATTAAGTAAGTATTGTATTTAAAGTAAATTGCGTAAAAATATTAAAACAGACCCAAAAATCATTCTTGCTTGCTTCTTCTTCAACAATTAGAATGTTCTCGCACTAGAGTTCACAAAAACCCGCCAAAACCACAACAACATTTACGCCCTCAGTGGGTCATTTTAGGAGTTACATTTATGATATTGCTGCACCGGATGTATACGCATGTTTGACATCATTTGTGTAACTCATTTTAGCAAATTTAGCATGTAAGACGTTATTGCTCCCAGTGTGCGATAATATTATCGACAGTTTGTGGTAGATTAGAAATTGATGTCACACTTAATCTTATCTTTGGTAGACTTTATAGTATATCATGGTATCTTTTAATAAGAATTATTTTATTATTAAAAGCTTTTATTTAACTTGCAATGTATGTATGTAATTTGTTCGGGTGGAATCTTTGAACTCAATTTTGAAATAGATATCTTCAACCGATTGATTTGAAATTTTGCACACACCTTTAGTTCTGGTGACAATACACCCTGCAGCCAGGATCGTCTCCTCACTAGAGACCTCATCAACAGTTAATAGCGCGGACACGAAACTTTGTATACGTGTTCAATTTTGATAGATATAAAGATAATTTCTATCATGACCTCAACCTGCAGCCCGAATTGTCTTCTTACGAGGGAACTCCTCAACGCTTAATAGCGCAGACGCGGAACTTTGTATACGCGTTCACTTTTGATAGATAAAGATTATTTCTAGCATGACTTCATCCTGCAGCCAGGATTGTCTTCTCACGAGAGAACTCCTCAACAGTTAATAGCGCGGACACGAAAACTTGTATATGTGTTCAAGTTTGATAGAAAAAGTTGGTTTCTATCGTGACCTCATTCTGCAGACAGGATCGTCTTCTCATGAGGGAACTCCTCAACGGTTAATAGCGTAGACACGGAACTTTGTATACGCGTTTACTTTTGATAGATAAAGATTATTTCTAGCATGACCTCATCCTGCAGCCAGGATTGTCTACTCACGAGAGAACTCCTCAACAGTTAATAGCGCGGACACGAAAACTTGTAAACGTGTTCAAGTTTGATAGAAAAAGTTGGTTTCTATCGTGACCTCATTCTGCAGACAGGATTGTCTTTTCATGAGAGAACTCTTCAACGGTTAATAGCATGGATTCGAAAATTTGTAGATGCGTTCATATTTGATGGATCTAAAGATGATTTCTATCATGACCTCAACCTGCAGCCAGAATTGTCTTCTTACGAGGGAACTCCTCAACGGTTAATAGCGCAGACGCGGAACTTTGTATACGCGTTCACTTTTGATAGAAAAAGTTGGTTTCTATCGTGACCTCATTCTGCAGACAGGATCGTCTTCTCATGAGGGAACTCCTCAACAGTTTATAGCGCGGACACGAAAACTTATAAACGTGTTCAAGTTTGATAGAAAAAGTTGGTTTCTATCGTGACCTCATTCTGCAGACAGGATCGTCTTCTCATGAGGGAACTCCTCAACAGTTTATAGCGCGGACACGAAAACTTGTATACGTGTTCAATTTTGATAGATCTAAAGATGATTTCTATCATGACCTCAACCTGCAGCCAGAATTGTCTTCTTACGAGGGAACTCCTCAACGGTTAATAGCGCAGACGCGGAACTTTGTATACGCGTTCACTTTTGATAGAAAAAGTTGGTTTCTATCGTGACCTCATTCTGCAGACAGGATCGTCTTCTCATGAGGGAACTCCTCAACAGTTTATAGCGCGGACGTGAAACTTAGTATACATATTCAATTTTGATAGATATAAAGATGATTTCTATCATGATTTCAACCTGCAGCCAGAATTGTCTTCTTACGAGGAAACTCCTCAACGGTTAATAGCGCAGACACGGAACTTTGTATACGTGTTTACTTTTGTTAGATACAGATTATTTCTAGCATGACCTCATCCTGCAGCCAGGATTGTCTTCTCACGAGAGAACTCCTCAACAGTTAATAGCGCGGACACGAAAACTTGTAAACGTGTTCAAGTTTGATAGAAAAAGTTGGTTTCTATCGTGACCTCATTCTGCAGACAGGATTGTCTTTTCATGAGAGAACTCTTCAACGGTTAATAGCATGGATTCGAAAATTTGTAGATGCGTTCATATTTGATGGATCTAAAGATGATTTCTATCATGACCTCAACCTGCAGCCAGAATTGTCTTCTTACGAGGGAACTCCTCAACGGTTAATAGCGCAGACGCGGAACTTTGTATACGCGTTCACTTTTGATAGAAAAAGTTGGTTTCTATCGTGACCTCATTCTGCAGACAGGATCGTCTTCTCATGAGGGAACTCCTCAACAGTTTATAGCGCGGACACGAAAACTTATAAACGTGTTCAAGTTTGATAGAAAAAGTTGGTTTCTATCGTGACCTCATTCTGCAGACAGGATCGTCTTCTCATGAGGGAACTCCTCAACAGTTTATAGCGCGGACACGAAAACTTGTATACGTGTTCAATTTTGATAGATCTAAAGATGATTTCTATCATGACCTCAACCTGCAGCCAGAATTGTCTTCTTACGAGGGAACTCCTCAACGGTTAATAGCGCAGACGCGGAACTTTGTATACGCGTTCACTTTTGATAGAAAAAGTTGGTTTCTATCTTGACCTCATTCTGCAGACAGGATCGTCTTCTCATGAGGGAACTCCTCAACAGTTTATAGCGCGGACGTGAAACTTAGTATACATATTCAATTTTGATAGATATAAAGATGATTTCTATCATGATTTCAACCTGCAGCCAGAATTGTCTTCTTACGAGGAAACTCCTCAACGGTTAATAGCGCAGACACGGAACTTTGTATACGTGTTTACTTTTGTTAGATACAGATTATTTCTAGCATGACCTCATCCTGCAGCCAGGATTGTCTTCTCACGAGAGAACTCCTCAACAGTTAATAGCGCGGACACGAAAACTTGTAAACGTGTTCAAGTTTGATAGAAAAAGTTGGTTTCTATCGTGACCTCATTCTGCAGACAGGATTGTCTTTTCATGAGAGAACTCTTCAACGGTTAATAGCATGGATTCGAAAATTTGTAGATGCGTTCATATTTGATGGATCTAAAGATGATTTCTATCATGACCTCAACCTGCAGCCAGAATTGTCTTCTTACGAGGGAACTCCTCAACGGTTAATAGCGCAGACGCGGAACTTTGTATACGCGTTCACTTTTGATAGAAAAAGTTGGTTTCTATCGTGACCTCATTCTGCAGACAGGATCGTCTTCTCATGAGGGAACTCCTCAACAGTTTATAGCGCGGACACGAAAACTTATAAACGTGTTCAAGTTTGATAGAAAAAGTTGGTTTCTATCGTGACCTCATTCTGCAGACAGGATCGTCTTCTCATGAGGGAACTCCTCAACAGTTTATAGCGCGGACACGAAAACTTGTATACGTGTTCAATTTTGATAGATCTAAAGATGATTTCTATCATGACCTCAACCTGCAGCCAGAATTGTCTTCTTACGAGGGAACTCCTCAACGGTTAATAGCGCAGACGCGGAACTTTGTATACGCGTTCACTTTTGATAGAAAAAGTTGGTTTCTATCGTGACCTCATTCTGCAGACAGGATCGTCTTCTCATGAGGGAACTCCTCAACAGTTTATAGCGCGGACGTGAAACTTAGTATACATATTCAATTTTGATAGATATAAAGATGATTTCTATCATGATTTCAACCTGCAGCCAGAATTGTCTTCTTACGAGGAAACTCCTCAACGGTTAATAGCGCAGACACGGAACTTTGTATACGTGTTTACTTTTGTTAGATACAGATTATTTCTAGCATGACCTCATCCTGCAGCCAGGATTGTCTTCTCACGAGAGAACTCCTCAACAGTTAATAGCGCGGACACGAAAACTTGTAAACGTGTTCAAGTTTGATAGAAAAAGTTGGTTTCTATCGTGACCTCATTCTGCAGACAGGATTGTCTTTTCATGAGAGAACTCTTCAACGGTTAATAGCATGGATTCGAAAATTTGTAGATGCGTTCATATTTGATGGATCTAAAGATGATTTCTATCATGACCTCAACCTGCAGCCAGAATTGTCTTCTTACGAGGGAACTCCTCAACGGTTAATAGCGCAGACGCGGAACTTTGTATACGCGTTCACTTTTGATAGAAAAAGTTGGTTTCTATCGTGACCTCATTCTGCAGACAGGATCGTCTTCTCATGAGGGAACTCCTCAACAGTTTATAGCGCGGACACGAAAACTTATAAACGTGTTCAAGTTTGATAGAAAAAGTTGGTTTCTATCGTGACCTCATTCTGCAGACAGGATCGTCTTCTCATGAGGGAACTCCTCAACAGTTTATAGCGCGGACACGAAAACTTGTATACGTGTTCAATTTTGATAGATCTAAAGATGATTTCTATCATGACCTCAACCTGCAGCCAGAATTGTCTTCTTACGAGGGAACTCCTCAACGGTTAATAGCGCAGACGCGGAACTTTGTATACGCGTTCACTTTTGATAGAAAAAGTTGGTTTCTATCGTGACCTCATTCTGCAGACAGGATCGTCTTCTCATGAGGGAACTCCTCAACAGTTTATAGCGCGGACGTGAAACTTAGTATACATATTCAATTTTGATAGATATAAAGATGATTTCTATCATGATTTCAACCTGCAGCCAGAATTGTCTTCTTACGAGGAAACTCCTCAACGGTTAATAGCGCAGACACGGAACTTTGTATACGTGTTTACTTTTGTTAGATACAGATTATTTCTAGCATGACCTCATCCTGCAGCCAGGATTGTCTTCTCACGAGAGAACTCCTCAACAGTTAATAGCGCGGACACGAAAACTTGTAAACGTGTTCAAGTTTGATAGAAAAAGTTGGTTTCTATCGTGACCTCATTCTGCAGACAGGATTGTCTTCTTACGAGGGAACTCTTCAACGGTTAATAGCATGGATTCAAAAATTTGTAGATGCGGTCATATTTGATGGATGAAGAGGATTTCTATCATGAACTCAACCCGCAACCAGTATCGTCTTCTCACGAGGGAACTCCTCGACGGTTAATAGCACGGATACATGAAAAGTGTTAAGGTAATTATTAGAAATGGTTACGATACAACAAAAATTTGATAATAAAATAATTAATTAAAAAACACTTTTAAAAACAAGGTTTTATTTAAGTGCGCTAAAAATAATAAAATAAACTTTTCCTTTAAAACTTTTACTATCAACTTATAACGTAAATTGTGTAATGACACAATTTATATGACATAAAAGATTGTCGTGTCGTGGGGTCAACGGAATGACGCCGTCCGTCAGTCACCCGGCAAAACCGATGAATCAATTGTTCATCTGGTTTTGAGGTTATTTTCGATTTTATAAAATTACTCCGAAACTCGGCTTTTGTTAACAAAAATAACTTTTGTAGGAGTTAATATATTAACTCCTACAAAAGTTGTTGTGTTGTTGTTGCTTGTCGCGATGGTCAATATTTAATTAATTGAAATTTTATTAATTTAAGCTTAGCAGATTTTACATAAATCAATAAGTAGGTACTAGTTTATTTACACAAGAAAATCGCGCGACAAGCTTTTATGATCATATAAGTTGTATATAATGAGGTTGTAAGTTCATAGTTAAAATTTAAAAGGAAAATTTTATTTTCTTCTTTTTAGAGCGTTTAAATAAAAGCTTTTTTTTAAAAGGTTTTTTTGCTTTTAATTTATTAAAATAAAACACAACGTAATGTCGTTGTGCAGCGAGAAATCATTAAGTGAAAAAAGCTAGTTTCGAGATAACCGCGTTTTAAAGTTTTTTTGTTCTTATAATCAGTATAACACATTAACATGTATAGTTACAAACATGCTTCTTATGAACAAAATATTGATATTTTTACCCTGAACTCTAATATTCAATAAATTATGTAAATATTTTTACCGTTACTGAGAAATATAATAAAAAGAAAGATAGGTAATTCTAGCATACTCAAAATATGTAATTTGGGTTAGTTGATTAACTTTTTGTGTTACTTAATTAATGTTTAGTGCAGCTTTTTTTCAGATAGTAAGCAATTAGTGACTATTGCTTAAGGGTGGTTTAGAAAGAAAAATCATAATATCAAAGTAAAAAACAGTTATTTAATATAAAAAAACAGCACACTATATAGAAATAAACTCAGCATACAAAAATAAACTATTTTTAATAGTTCATAATTATAAATAATTGAACCGGGTCTAAATCGCGAACTGTTTATAAGGTTTAATAAATTCCTTGAACTATTGTGTTTTGTGTCAGTCAACCCAAGTGACCACAGTATTATTAAACCTTCTAATCAGTACGCGATTTAGGCCCGTTTCAATTATAACTAGGTATTAACTATGAGTACAAATCGTAAGTTTAAAAGTTGTTAAAACATAATAAAGTACTTTATTACGTTTAGTAATAAACACACCGAAAATGATTACAAAATAAAGAAGCTCAAAAAACGCAACACGTCGTCTTTGTTTAAATAATATTTTATCATCCTTAGCTATACAGTAAGTAACAAAAACCCTGTTGTTCCTGTTAGGGACGTATACATTTACCTACAAGCACAACATTGATGAAGTTATAATTAAAAAAAATTAAGCATTGGCCAGTCGAGAGGCCAAAATCAAATAACTATTAAAATCGATACATTCAAAAAAATGTTTCGAGTATCTGATTTTACAAGTACATCTTTATTTCGCTAAATAGCCGAGCTCGGCGGCTTCCTTTGACGCGACAGAAGATGCCTAGAAATCAGTTAAACCTTACAAATATTAATAATTAAATATTTATTTTAATTATTTTTGTTGACCGTTTTTTATAAATGACTTCCTTTATTACGTGTGTATACCGATTCTTAAAACGTAGGTAGAAGGAACAACAGGGTTTTTGTTACTTACTGTATAAAGCGATACAATCTTTGGTTTTTAATTCATTTCCTAATCTGTAGGTAAGTATCTTCTCCATCAGTATCTTCGAAAGTGTCTGGTTCTAGCAGCTTTTCTGGTTGGTAGTTAACTGGCAAAGATTGAAACCATGAATGGAATTCAACCGGTATGATGTCCGTTCGGCATAGGTTTAAAAGTTTTTTTTATTTTTTATTGTGTAATTGGTTAGATTTGACGTATACGCTTTAGGCACAATCATTTCACCAGCTCGCAGATCACCAGGACCTTTTTTGCGTCTAGTCTTTTTTATCGGAATTTTATTACGCCAGGATTCGTTTTTTCGTACTGTCCCTTCTTGCCAACTTGAGTAATGGTTTTGTTCCAAATCAATGTAGCAGCTAACTTTTTGGCTGCCTTCAAGCGGCCCAACCTGAGGGGTCCAAACGCCTCCTGCCGGAGGCTCTACGAGGGGGTCGTGCGGTCCATGGCCCTTTACGGGGCCCCGGTGTGGGCGCGTTCCTTGAGGCAGCGAGCCGCCTACTACCTGAACGCGCCCCAAAAGGTGATAGCCGTAAGGCTAGTCCGTGGGTACCACACTATCTCCGGCGAGGCGGCGAGCCTCCTTGCCGGATTGCCGCCATGGGATCTAGAGGCGATAGTCCTCGCGCGCCTGCACGAGTTGCACGCAGAGGCACTACGCCGGGGGGAAACTCCGCTGCCGCGGCAAATTGCCGCTGAGCGGACAGACCTCCGACGCGATCTCATGGTGACTGTCCAGGGCACGCCACAATAGTGACGATAAGTCCCCTCCTAGAGGAGTGGCTAGATAGGCGCCACGGCGCCCTCACCTTCCGCCTGACGCAGGTCCTCACCGGACACGGTTGTTTCGGGAGACCTGCGCCGAATCAGGCGGGAGGAAACGCCCAGGTGTCACCATTGCGAGGATCGCCCGGAGGACACGGCGGAGCACCACCGTGTCCTCGTTGCGGCGATTGGCGGCGGCGACCTCTCGCTTCCGGCCCTGGTTCAAGCCATGGTCCGGAGCGAGAGGGAATGGGGAACCTCCTTCTGCGAAGCAGTCATGCTAGCGAAGGAGGTGGCGGAACGTGAGAGGGAGAGAACCTCACGTCCCAGCCGCCGCGGGAGAAGCACCGGGCGTCGGGGGCCACGTTGTGGCTCCCGGCCACTGTAGGCGGGCCTGTGGACGGTGAGTAATGGGCTAGCTCGCCGTCCGTCCGTCTTATGACGACAGGCCATGTCGGTGGCGCGTTCGTGTTCCACGCGCGCAAATCTAATTGTACGAGTACTTACCCAAATCTAAGTTACTGCAATACGAGTGGTTTTGCTTTAATTAATGTCCAATAGTTAGATTTTTAGAACGTAAAGACCGAAAAATACGCGCGATTACATTGATTTATAAATACTTAAGATCTGTTGATGACTTTTACCGGACAACAGAATTGTATTTCATTCAAAGCTTTAGGTATGCAAGAAATCACTAAGAGCCATTTAGAGGGTCGGCTCGAATTATATTGTGTGCAAAAAGCAATTAAGTGTTGTTGGTGACTTCTATCGGACATTTAACTTCATCTAATGTAAAGCTTTCGTCTGCAAAAAATACCTAAGTGACGTTACAATGGTTCTCAACGAATATGTTGAATGCGAAAAGTAACTAAGTAACATTAGTGAGCAGGGAAGCCCCAGTTATCGAGAAAAAGTTAGTAAGAAAAATTGGCATAAATTACTCAATTACCGTTAGTTAATTTTCATAAGCTGGTTTTTTGCCTTAACAAGTAGTTATGTAGTTCTGACATTCTCGTATTATCTAAAATACTAAAAAAAAACGGTATTTTACCTTTTCATATGGTAGATAATGGGTTTAAAAACACTTTGACATCATTAACTCATTTTAGCTAAAAATGTCACTTAGTGACTTCTCGCAGTACAACGACGGTATGTTTACTAAAATAACTATAATTTACAAATACTTGTACATGAAAGTTTTTGACGATTTCAATGTGTTATTGTTTATCAAACTTTCTGGTTTAGGCATCGGTGGGGGCGGCGGAGGCGGCGGTCCTGATAAAGTATTACTATTTACTGGCACTGGGTTTTGAATCTTACTGCTAACGTCTGTAGGCTGACTAATAAAACTACGAGTACCATAGATAGATACTGGCGCGCAAACTTCGTATCCTAGTTTAGAATAGAAATTTTCCTGGCCTTTCGTTGATAAATGAAGCATTCTTAACTTTAATACATTCTTACAATATTCTTCAACTTGTCTCATAAGATAACTACCTAGTTTTTTACCTCGCATTGCTTTACTTATAACTACAGTTTCTATAAAACAACTTTCTGGTATGCTGGGTATTGGAGTTAATTTACAATGTCCCAGAAGGTGATTCATATCGTTGATGAGAATTAAACTGGTTGGCAGGTGGTCGCACGATGCTTGGAGTGACATCATCCGGGCTGTCTCACTGCGTGGCCACTCATCGTTGATGAGCTCGCAACATGGCTTCAAATATTGAGGGTTTTCGTGTAAGCGTAATACTTGTAGGTTTTCTGATTCCATTTTTTACCTAGAGACAGGAAAAAAAGATTTTTTATTTTTAGCTGGCAATATTGCTATAATACTGTCCTAATTTTAATGATTACGACTGAAGGACATGTATCCATGGTCATGAATAAATTAAAAAAAAAAAAAAAACTGTCCTAGTGACATTGTGCATTGACTTTGACTTATCATCACTTACCTATCAACTTCAAGTTTGACACTTACTCTTAACGTCAAAAACTCGGATCGAGGTTAGAATTTAGATTTTATTTGTTGTTTTCTACAGGTATTTCCCACAATACCGTAATTATAAATAATTCTATAAGAACAAATGGTACTTACAAACTAAACTGTATCCATTTCTGGAGCTATACTGCACACTGGCTCAGTATTTGTGATTTTTATCTGGTAATTATTTGATACATATTGTTTGCCGCGGCGACGAGCGCAAACTAACCTATTTATAGCTGTCACACATGTTTAGAACAGGTCGAGCAGTAGATCACCTCTGTTTTAGTATGATCTAACTTATTACAACATTAAAAGTATGTAGGTTGATTAGATAATATGCATTCTTCCTCAGAGATTGTAAAAATACTATTTATTACAACATTATGAGATTAGCAGGTGCTGTAATATTATACAAAACATTTCTTAATACACAGAAAATCATTACTTACCAATGGTATTTGAACGAAACAGTTAAATTACATGAAACACCTGAAGAAATGTTCAAAGCACTATAATATTATAATAAATAACTGCTATTTAAGGCAAATCCATCAATAAAACCTGTTTGTATGATGTATGGGCCATACATCATACAAACTTCTTTACAAACAAAAATAAAATAACTATATTGCGACTCAAAAATGAGCCATACAGTATGGCTCATTTTTGAGTTGCAATATAGTTATTTTATTTTGTGTATATTCCCTTTCTGGAGAAGATAGAATATTTGATGCTAGAAATACTATGATAGTGTTATGCCCCTGTGCATATGTAATTTGTTTACCAAATAAAACTAATACACTTTACATAGTATTATAAAAAAATGTTTGTACATGTGAAAATACTAACAATAGACCGGAAAAATCATAATTTACTCGCAAGAGCCAACTTGTTGCTGTTGGCACAAGTGTGACATATCAACTTTGTGCAACTATGGGACCACATTGTTATTTCTTCTGATTGCCTCTCTATAGTTTTTATATCTCTTTTGTTACAGAAAACCACCAGAGATCATGGATGATTATGATGATGCGCCATCCCTGTCTGTGGAAACGTTCGCAGCCCTCCAAGAGTTCTATCTGGAACAACAGAAGAGGCAGGAGATCCTGGACAAGCTGCAAGCTGATAACAAAATCAAAGAAAATATATTGTTTGATGAAAATTGGGTAAGTAAAAAAGATTTCAGACTATTTATTACGAAATCACTTTAAAAAAGTATAATGTCATTACTTTTTTCAGAATTTGATCCTTAATAGCAAAGGGTTGTATTGTAATTCTGTAGATACATGCGAATTACGGTTGCAAATCATATGTTGAATAACACTTACTGGCAAATTGCAAAAAACATAAGAATTCAATGGGGAAGGTGAAATGTAACTAATAGTGCTAGCAAAACTAGTTCCATATCTGTTAATGTCATTATATTTTTATATTTCAAAATAATGGAAAATGCCTGGAAGTGTTACTGGTCCATGAAGTGAGAGTACTTTAAGGGCACTCTGCCCATGTCTCTGAAGCGAAAGCTAATGGACCTGTGTATTCTCCCCATCTTGACCTACGTGCACAAACTTGTTCCTTGACTTACATCCAAAAGTCCAAACTCAAGGCCAACGTGCTATGGAGCGTATTATCTTAGGTGTAAAATTAACAGATTGTGTTCGAAACACTACACTGCGCTCCAAAACGCAAATCGTTGACATGGCTCAAAAGGCTGACCAACTTAAATGGGACTGGGCAGGACATGTCTGTCGCATCCCAAATGAACGGTGGGCCCGTAAAGCACAGGATTGGTGCCCTGAAACAGTGACACGGGGTCGCGGCAGACCACGAAGGAGATGGCGGGACGAACTGGATTCTTCCTTGAGAATTGAAAAGTAGTAGCACAGAATTGTGACCGTTGGAAGGAATGGAGGGAGGCCTTTGCCCAGCAGTGGGACAATATGGGCTAACTATAATAATAATTAAAAAAATATATTTCAAAATAGCTTGATGTCATTGATCAGATTGGGAATTAGCTCCATAGCTAAGGATACAATATATAATACCTACAATGATTTTTGACAGACCATACCAGAATGATTGCAATTAAAAGGCACTAAAGAAGGAGTTTCCAGGACACAAGTGATAAACACATGCGGCTATGACAGCACAAAAGTATATGAATTGATTGGTGTTTTCACTACCCTATTTGTATCAATGTATAATGCTTGTTCCAGCAACTGAGTCAGTTCTGGTACGATGAGGCGACGGTGCAAGCACTTGTGAAGGTCGCAGACAGGGTCGTGGGCGCAGGGGGGAGGGTGGCGCTCATCTCATGTCCCACACTCTTCGTGCCCGTCAAGAGGCAGCTCGGGGATAGAGCTACAGGTATATTATATATTGTTTCTTGTTAAACAAATATCTACTCTGCGCTCATTTATATGAAGTTGACTTAACAATTACTAATACTATTAAAAATATTTGTGTCGTCATCATACGGCCAGTTGGGCGTAGCAAAAGCCGCTTGACTCAGATCAAATTGTGCTTAGATGACCCGAATATGATTTAGGCTGATCGCAAATCGGAAGATGCGAGTCGCGTAAAGCCAGAACAGACAAAAAACAACACAAAAAAACTCATAGGTAGCCGATGATACGTTAGAACGTCGATAGTAACGACGACGGTACGTCCGACGCAACTTTCGTCAGATGTGCGATCAGCCTTAGCAATGGTCGAACTTAGTTTACCGATCGGCACGAAGCGAATGAAAGCTGAATGTGTAGTAATTGCTTCGGGTCGGCTTCGTTGTTCAACAAATACTGTAGAATGTAATGTGCCGCGTCGAACAAGTCTCTTCCTCTACTTACGGTTTGCGCTAAACTAGCTGAACTGACACCTTACACATATTATTTGCAGTAACTCTCCTGGAATACGACCGTCGTTTCGAAGTCCATGCTCCTGACTTCGTGTTCTATGACTACAATAGTCCTGAAAAGCTGCCCTCCGAAGCCTTGGGCTCCTACGACCTGGTAGTAGCTGACCCGCCCTTTCTCTCTGAAGAGTGCATCTCCAAGACTTCGCAGACGATCAAACTCTTGGCTAAAGACAAAATAGTCGTGTGTACTGGAGCTATCATGAAAGACAATGTGAAAGAACTTCTTGGTCTTAACCTGTGTGAATTTCGACCTCAGCATAGAAATAATTTGGCAAACGAGTTTTCTTGTTACGCTAATTTTAATTTGGACGAGATTTTAAGGTGATACGTTTACTATGCAGTTTATCAGTCAGTAATTTAATGGGTGCTACACAAATATACGAGTCGGCCGGATTGGGCACATGCCGAACGGTAAAATTGAATGCCGAGTCAGCCCGACCCGGATAGTGTGTAACACGCCTAAGCAACTTGAAATAAATACACTCCATATAAAATAATATTCTTCAAGTCTCATTCATTTTTAATAGTATTTCTTTGAATCAGTGTGTGTGTGGTTTAAGCATTATTTTTATATTTTGCATAGAACCCGCCCATTCCTCTTTTAAAGTAAGTTAAAGTTGTTTATTTATTTGTTACCAAGGGCATACTTTACTATGACGTGTTAAAGCCATCGCTGTTCCAGTGTGAGAGATGGAGCTATACAGTTCGAATAGCATTATCCCTTTTTCAACAATGATGAAGACTCTCATTACTTTCAACTTTCAGAACGCACTCTCTTAAACATGTCATTGTGTTGTACTGCCCCTGGATCCAGGTATAGTTCAATTCAAACTTTTTGGCGGCTCGAAAGTTAGCTGCGAGTGACGGTTTTAAAGTTTGAATAGAACTTTAAGTAATAAAATGTATGAACTGCAAACTGATTTCTTTGCTGTTCCAAATGTTTCAACCTTTTTATATTATAATAGCTTTAATTTATACATGTTTTCGTTAAGAAAATTAGGTTTTAATAATAAGAATTTTAGGTAAAACCTAATGCCTGTCCAAAGTGTCCCAAGTTCTATTTGCAATTCGTTTTGTTGCCTCTTGAACGAATATTACCAACTCTATGTTACTATTTATTAAATTTATTTCTTTTTTCAAGTTGTAGAGCAAAGTGAACTTTATCCCTGAAGGTTTCATACTATTGTTAATGTTAAAGAAATAAAACAACATATTATAAAATATTCCCGTTTTATTGTTCATCCTTAACAAAACTAATTTATTTGTTATATTACATTATGCTGGTAAACATTCTGGCTTCAATAATTCTCTCAATTTGATAATATGCAATTAATTTGCTAAGATTAAAATACGCGCATTTATGCAACAACACCGATTTATATTGGTATGGCGGTTTACTGTTAATATTGAAAGTAAGAAAATCATTTATTTGCGGTATTCTCTTGCATTTATTTCTAGATTTAAGTTTGGGTGCTCAAAAAAGAGTATGTACTAAATGAAGGTATAACAGATTTGTTATATAGGCCTACTGCTTCGATGATACGGTACCTGAGGTAGACGCGCGGTGCGGGAGGGGTTTCTGAAAGTTCAAATATAGTGCTGTTTTGATGAATTTCTATAATATTGCTCTCTGTTGTACTCAAATATCAGTTAGGAATTGCAATAACTAATATTGTGACATTAAATATTTAGTTAAGGCACAAAAAAAATCAACCAAATGCTTTTGTTTTACACCTAAAACTAAACTTCAATTGACATTAAAATCTCATATTTTAGTGCAACACAGAGAGATAGTCCAATTTCATTTAATAATATTATTGAAAGTCAACAAGATTCTGTCATGTTGCCAACTTTCAGAATGCACTCTCTTAACAGCCCTCCCGCACCGCGCACCTACCTCGGGCACCGTCCCGGCTAAGCAGTAAGCCTGCAGTTATCTACCCTGTGACAATTTCAAACACCCATACTTTCAAAAAATAACAGTTAGCCGCCACACAGTTAACGCAGACATTAACAATATAGTTACATATTTCATTGACATTTGAAAACTTACAATAACTGCAATACATGCTTTATGCGCGTTAAAATACTTATCGATGGAAATGGACAACGAAAATAATAATAAAGTATAATATAATCATTAGTTATTTTAGTATGTACCTATCCATACATACAAGGTTGAAGGGAAACCGACGCACAAACGGTTACCACTATTTATTTTGTACTATTCGGATTTCTTTTCATTTTTTAAATTACCATTGAAAAATTTGTAAGTGGTGGGGGGTTCAGAATGATGTACTAAATACGTGGTAACCGTTTGTGCGTGGGACCTTTCCACCCCGTATGCAATAAAGCTGAAGAGTTTGTTTGTTTGGACGCGCTCTAGAACTATCGATCGGTCTTGAAAATTCTAATTGCATTTGGTAGCCAATTATTGAGGAAGGTTTTAGGCTATTTAACACCAGGCTACGAGCTTTACGAGGAGCCCAGAGAACGCTAAAACAAAACATCTTCAGCTTTATTATATTAGCATAGATATAAATAAAAATAAAGTGATGTAGAAAGGCTGTCCATTGCCATCGATATTTTTTTATAACTACGAGGCCATACGTGGTGATGTAATAAAATATCAATAGACACTCTCGTTTATTATTACTATTTAATAAATTCTTCACTTATCACTATTAAATAAATAAATGATTTTTACATTTTAACTGTAACTCACAAATTGAATGAAAATTTTCGGTAATAATATGTAAATTGTATTAAAATTAAACAACCAACAATTTGTAGGTATTATCAAATAAAACAGCAACCTATATTATTACGTTTTTTTTTAAATAAAATTATAAAGAAATTATAACTCAAATTCTATTGAGATTTTTTTCTTTGAACTGCAATAGACTAAAATGCTGATTGGGCTCATACATTAATCTATACAATATACATTATAAGTATTTCTAATGGTTCCAAATTATTATGTATCAATATCGACCAAAAAACATTTTAACAAAACAGTTCATAAGACATTCTTAAAAAAAAAAAAACGAAATTTGTACTAAAAATAAAATAATATTTTATCTTCAAAGCTTAGTTTTTATTAAACAGCTACACAGAAACATGCACTAATAGTAGAACTACTATACGAGTGACGCCCCGCCATTCGGCAGAGGCCACAATCGTGTAGAAAAATTGCAATTATCAATTATTATTTAACGCGGGCGTCCACATTTAAAGTTTTCTAGCTATAGTTATTAATATTTTAACATTTATTGGGTCTATCTACAAGGCCATTATATTCTATTCTGATTTGGCATATAAGCCGATTTTTTTAGTTTTTTTTTTAAATTTCATAACGTAAGTCAAATAAATACTTAAATAACAATTACATAGATGTAAATGCTCATAGCGAAAAGAAGTCTTAGGCAGATCAGAATTAGGCTTGAAATTAAGGGATAAAGTATTTTTTTTTAATTGACTACTCAACTGTCACTCGCCGTTTATAAGCAGAAATCGTGCTCGAACCAAAAACAAACAAAACTAAACGCAAATTTCGAAAGATCTTGAAAACTGTTGTCTTGATCGCGTTCAGTTTACTTGGTAAAATACGCGGTTTTTTATGATTAAACCTATTACCTATGAGTAAAAAAGGTTAATTTTAGCAAACTCGGTTAGTTTACTAAATAAATACTAGGTAATTCATTATAACGACTGTTTTTTTTTTATAGTACGAACATCAAAATACTTAACAAGAATGCTGCACCAATTTTATGTGACACTGGTCGTATTTCTTTGTGTATTTATTCTATACTTTCTGTATTTGGAAATATACAGGGTGTAAGGGACAGCCCTCCGCAAACTGACAGGGTGCATTCAGCTCCTTATTTTGTATCATAGACCACCGGAATTTTTCTCAGGAAAATCGTTTTTTTTTTACTATTCCTTCATTTCAATGTAAAATTAAATTCTCTAAACGCAGCACTCCATTTATGTAAATAATACGGCTACAATCAGAAAAGGAAATAATACAGCTACGAACAATGGATATTGAAATACTCTATCGAACAACACGTGAAATCAGCTGTTCACTTATTGCCTAGCTACAGAGTTCATCGAACTCGTTGTCACGCTTGCCGTTCGCTACGTGCGTTTGGCCACGGTATCATCTAATTTATTGGACTCCCGTAACCTTCTAAAGTATCTTCTTGTACCGGTCATCTTAGTATGATATACTGAATTCACCCCATCAGTCTGCGGAGGGTTGTCCCTTGCGCCCTGTATTGTGATAGCTATATCTAAGAAATTAAAATTTGAAATTAGACTCACGATAGTTTAGTACGCATGCGTAATGGCTTTCTGTAACGTTTGAAAGCTCACAGAAGCTGTACTGTCGCGAGATAGAACAAATTATCCAGCCCTAAGCAATTAACATAACATCACGCCTGTAAGGCCCAAGGGGTTCTGCAGGGCTGTACGGTAGTACACACATTTTACCATTTATGTTAAAGTCCCATGTAATAGGGTCTAGCATATTGCCATTGCAAAAATCCGTGACTTCTGTATTTGATACAATTGCATGTCACGGATTTTTTTGTTCTCTGATTTTTTATAAGCAAGCAAGAGGTGTTTGACGGATCATCTTTTTTATATTTATATAAATTAATATTGTTAATATAACTTTCCAATGCTGCTTTAGCGAACTATCTGTTAGTGATTAATGACTTTAATATTATGTCCAACTTTTCAAAAACTTTTTTAAGGTAAGTAATAAATTAGTAAGATCACAATAATACTATAGCAAGATGTTAGTTGGAAGAGAAAAACAACTTTTTAAAAAAACACACAGACTTTAGTGAAGTTACAAAACTAGTAGCTAATTAAAAATGCGAAGTAACTAAATGGTCTGCTATTTAAACAATAATCACAACCTTAGCTAAACAAATAAACTAAATTGTCTTTAGAGGGTCACAGGTTGCGGTCAACTAGAAATAGTATGTTAACTTAACTATGAAACTATTAATAACGTGTGATAACATTTAGTTAAATACTGTTAACCCAGAAAAGGTATGCGCTTCGGTAAAACCTCGCACCACAGAGGCAAAGCTTAAAACAGTTTTTAATTTTAGATAAGTTTTACTAACATAGTTTTAAGTCATTACTAACAAATTATGGATTATGTATAGATTTTTATCGGAATTAAATGCTTAATAATTAATAGTGGTTGGTAGGCTTTCAAAAAAACGATGTAAGACTGAAAAACATAAATGCGACTTAAAAACACTACAAGCCGTATATCCACAAAATGAGCATGACTTTGTGCTACTTAAAACCTTTTATATTCCACACTTCATGGATAGATTTCATCTATTAAATTTGATACTGGTCATCGATCTATTTAAGATATAGAATTCTATTAGAAAAATACATATATGAGATGAACTTACAGGTAGCCCAAGTCGCAATAATTTATATACATATGGTCTGCATGGCCTACCTTATACAGAGATAAAATTTTATATACTTTTATTGTCTATGAATTAAGTTTATGTTTGAAATAGGTTGTTTCACTTAGGCCTCACAACTTTCAAGGGACTTAAAATCTGTCGTTATCTGGTTTCTGATCTCTCTGATTGTCAGATATAATTATCACAATGAATACTACCGTTTCGACAAAATTATAATACTCGTAAATATGTTGTATAAGTTATGAATACAATTTTTCATTAAGTGTCCAGAAATCCAATATTTCTATGATCTATTGAAACCTTTGTTCCTAATTGATGTTAATTATCAGAACTTTATGTTTTAAAGTCGTTTTCACAATAATGTTTTTAGATGTTTGTAATCTGAAACGTAGTACAGGTATCGAACCAATAGCACTATTGAATACATATCCTATGGACTTCTAGAGAATAACTCAGAACTAATTTCAACTTGAATGACTTTGATAGGGGGCGCTTTTAGTAGGTAAACAACTTTATTGAGAAACCAACGGTGTGATAGATCCAATAGGGTAGATGACCAAAAAAAAATCTAATTAGTCCGTCAGATAGATTTCCAAAAAATATTGGACACGTATTTTTCTTTTTTCATGTAAACAAAAAATGAAGATTAAACAGTGCGTCGAAAACTCCAGTGACGTCACATTTCGGTACGCTTTGTACCGGAAAGTGACTTCACAAGCTCATGATCTTTGTTGCGTTTTATCTTCGTCATTTTTTATTGTTTTGATAAAACAAAAGATACGTATCCAATATTTTTCGATAATCTAAATGACGGACTAAATAGAAATCATATTTTTTTTACTCAGGAAACATCCCTATTACGGCTATACACCTAGTACACAGAAACGACGTTATATACCTATTGATATGCACATAAACCACTACAGTCCTTTTTAGTGTTTAGTTAACTCCAACTTGATTCCCGTTAAGTTGGAATTATTTACGATAGTACGATGTGATTTGTGACGTTCAAAGAAAAGAGGTAAGTTTGAGCGCTTAGGCCTGTTTCATCGTCAGGTAACTGTAATAATATAACATTACGCTTGTCTCTCCTAAGGGGTTAGGCAGAGGTACCAGATTCAGGGATCAAACCCAGAACCTCAAGTTTAACAGTAACGTTTGTGACTATTAAAACAACCAACTGTTATCTGATAGATTTTCGATAGTAATCAGGCCCTATAATTAATCTATGTTAACTTTTGCAGACAACAGTCACTAAAAAAGTACGGAAACAGAATAATTATACCCTAGAAATAATTCTAGTATGGAAATATGGTGCATGGCAATCATTACCAAGGTGAACAGCAGTCTTAATACATATATACTCAGTCATACATAACGACAGCGAGCGTTTATCAGAATTAGGCCTGCACTATTTTCAAAATTAGCCGTATCAGAGTAATAAAATAAAATATAACCCTAAAATAAAATTAACTAAAAAATTGTGCATGTTAGTAAGCGTACTAAAATAAAAACTACACGAATCATACGCTCAGTACAATTTTATATAAGTCTAAATACATTATATCTATATCTTCGCCCGTCCCGTGCTAGGCAAAGGGTCTCATTTTAGAACTCGCCACGTATAAAAATATACTACTCAATTTGGGTGCTTTATACAGGTTTTCTTACATATAGAGACACCTTTTTAACCCCGGATTCTGAAGGGCGTTTCAACAATCTGTTTTTAGACTTTAGCTACACTTTTTCGAGTCGGCACATTAGATTCGGCAGTATTTGTTGAACATCATAGCTGACCAAAACCATAATTGCATTTATTCAGTTCGTGCCGATCGGTAAACCTTGTTCGGCAATTACCATGAAGCTTGTTAAACTCTAAAAGGTACGTAATGTAACAATTAATAAAAAAAAAAAATGAAGAAAAATGTGAGAAGAAAACGGCAATTTCATAGTTAAAGCCCTATGATTAATCATGCCGACCCGTATATGTGTGCAGCACCCTTTAGGACAAGTGATTCGATTGGTTGTTATTATATTTTCTGAAACTTGATAGGCCTTTCAGAAACCGGGTGATAGTGGACTATTTTAATAACTGAAGAAAAGTGTTGATGTGGTCAGCAACTTCAACTGAAGAGGTACTTCAACTGAAGAGGTACTTCTGTCATTTTAGGAGTTTGAACCACTTTTACCGGTAGAAAATTAAATTTTATTTTTACTTTACATAAAGGTGGTATAAGTTAACAACATTTGCAGTCCATATCAACACCTTTAGTTACTCTTATTCCCTCCGTCTATTTTCCAAGTCAAAACATATGTTTTTTTCGCTTTGAGGGTCATAATCACAATATGGCCGCGTCCTAACCAAAGCAATCGTGCGAACACGCAATGATCACGTTATTCGCTTTGATAAGGAGGCGGGTAGGTTATATAGGTACATATTATATATTGGTCCACTGTATAATAAATCAGTGAATCAACTTATAAAAACTTAATATCTCGGCTAAATTACATTGTTAGTGACCACGAAGTTGCTTCACTGATTATATTTCTCTATGGTTCATCAAAAGCATAAATACATGGACATTTTATGCCTTATTAACATATTTATGCTTCTGGTTCTCCATTAGGTGTCTCTAACTGTAAAATGGGGGTATGTCCTCTAAAATTAAGGAAACGGAAACGAAACTTAACAACTAATCATTGCACAATATACAGATATCATCAATTATTATAAAAACGATATGCAGAACCGTTGTATGTCGGGTACACACTTTTTCGGGTTGGCACAACCGATGCTGACTATACATATTCGGCTTTCATTCGGTCGTGCCGATCGGCAAATACCGTTCGGCATCTACTATCCCTAGATCATGTCCGCGTCTGCTCGACATAAAGCTAAGCCGAGTGGCTTTTTTGCCGGACGGCTTTGCCAACCTGAACTTGTGTGTTCACCTCTTACAAGAAAGAATGTTGTAATGTGTTACTTTCAGAAATATTTTGTTAAAAGTAATTTATGGTGATTCAATATGTCTATTTTATTTAGCGATGGCTCTAATATACATTGTAGCATGTAATATCGCTGCGATACACTCTCTCTTAGAGGTGGCGCCTAAACATAGAACGTGATTCTAGACTCCCGCAGCATAAGAAAGCTGCTGTTCCATACATTTTGACCGTGAAGAATAAAAATATCAACTGTATGCAAGTTGAAATTAAGTTGATTTCAAGTCTACAATTAAAACTTTAAGTTATAGCGGAAACACCACTTTATGTGAGTGTTTTTTTCCAAAAACACATAATTGTAAAGTTACTTGCATACGCAGGATAGGCAGTCTTTATACAAAAAACCAATTTCTTAATTTCTAAGAAATGTTATACTTCAGTACGTCCGCTGCAGCATCTCGAATATCAAGAAAACAGATTTTTGTATTCATAGTGTTGTTTAACGATACACCCTTTATGGGAGTGTAGTACTCATAAAAATAAACATCTCAACAGGGTAATTCTTAAATAAGGAAGAAAACAGCTTTCAAGTTGATAACAGCTGATTATTTATCTATAATTTAATATTTCGTAGTTGGTCCCACAAGAAAAGTTGTTCATTTTAATGAGTACTGTGTTCCCTTAAAGTTCGACTCTTGTTTGACGTAACACCTTGCCCCAGCCAGTCTGAAAGTCTAACAAAATGCATCAATGCACAAAAAAAAAACTATAATTAATTTAAATAATTTCATTAAAAACAAACCTAGCTCTTGAAAATCATTTTAACTAAACACTTTAGAAAGTAACACATTACCAAAATCTTCAAATAATAAAACAATGTCTTTTCAAAATGGAATAACTTTAAAAACTAGTGTTTGATATACAGTCAAAACAGAAATCTTATGATTTGCGACCTGAATAAGAATAGGATTGAAATTCACGCCATCTAGTGACTTTGTAACCAACTATACTTCAGTTTAGGCTCAAGTCAGACCAATGAGTCCAAATGACATTCAATAAGTAAACTTTATGAGCAGTGTTTAAGCTCCAAAGATTGCCAGGAGGTGTTTGATGTCTGAGTCGATGTTCATACAAATTTGTTCTTTATAACAATGACAGTAAAGTGTTCATAGCAACAGAAATCATCTATTTTGGTCTGCACCAAGTCAAAGATAACATTAAAGTTAAAGATGGTATTTCTTGGTGAAAATCAAGTCTATTTTTATTTGATAGCTACACATTGATATGCAATCACAAAAAAACGTGTTGAAGACGCGCCTCGCAGACTAAAATGATATAACAGTCATATAATGTCATTTCCTATAATTAGGATATTCCCTGTAAGAATTGATTACGTGTTTATTCGTCATAATTATTATCCAAAATATTATACTGTCCAAAACAATGTTATTTAAGAAATCAATCGACCATTTTTTACAATGTCATACTAAAAAACCTAATTTCTACCAAAATGGTAGATATCTGGCGCGAAATGGGGATGAAATCTAAAACGTCAGATTTTCAACGATACCTAGCGGGCCATAATTCGTGTAATATTAAAAATAGGCCCCTCAACAATGAACACAATTGGTCGTATCTATGAGTTGGAGCAAAAACAAGTGCGCAATGGAAGACCTTTACGATAAGTCGGAATTATTCGCGTTACTAGAACCATAGAAAATAAACCTTAATTTCACTGTTATACCATTCATTTGGTATTAACGAAATAATGCGAATAATTGAACAAATACACTAAATATAGTGCCAGCAGTACATTTAATACATATTTAGCAGTCAGAGTGCCTCTTGCACGTATTAAGAAATATAAATATTCAACTACCGTACACTAAAAACTGTTAAAACATTGGCTCGAATTGCGTGTTCATTTTAAGTCTGCGAGGCGTTCGACAAAATACATAAAGAGAAGGACATAAGACACCCCAGGGTTAGTATGTATACAGTACACGGCTGAGGACAAGGCACACAGAGAGAAAAAAAAGCTTGATCATAAATATGTATACACTTGGCAAAGTTTAATTGAAGTTTGCTATGTTTATACATGTTTAAGCTCGTAAAGATATAACTTGCATAGAAGCATGCAAGTAGCAGGCCACTGTAGCATTCACCAATCACAAGTTGCAACTCAGTGGCATGCAAGCTACTTGCATTAAGGGCTTTATGCGAGTAACAGATATTTTTAAAACACCATGTGCCTTGTCAACAGGCGCGTAAAGCTTTAAGGTGCGATCAAACCGACCGGACCGGCTGCGGACATTAGACTTTAACAAATATTGCAGTTCGAAAACATCATGAACATTGTTTAGTACCCAGTATTAACTGGGTTGTGGAGTTCAGATAGGCAGTCGCTCCATGTAAAATACTGGTATTCAAGTGCATCCGGTTAGACTGGAAACCGACTCCAACGTAGTTCGGAAAAGGCTAGGCAGATGATGGTTACACCACCAAAGTGGCCTTTCGCGGGGAGCTGGGGTAGATGGGATAATGAAATCTCCTACCCGTACGCGAAATAAGCGCTTATATAGGACGTGAACTTGCGGATACCAGCCTGTACAATACGATCATCTGTAGGTGTAGTGTCCGGAGTCCGGGCCGGCGGGCTCGGCCGGGCTACCTGGCGCGGCGCGCGGCGCGGTACAGCAGCAGCGCCAGCAGCGCGGCCGCGTGCAGCGCCAGCGCCGCCGCCGCGCCCAGCGCCGCCAGCAGCGCGCGCAGCACGCCGCCCAGCGCGCGCCACGTGGCGAGCTCAGACCAGCATCATCCCGTGCCGCACTTGCCGCTCTCGAAAACGCCCTGTAGGATACCACACACGATTACAACACGTGACTTTTTTAGCATATTTATTTTAAGAAAAATATTAAATAAAATACAATATAGTGGCCTTCTTAGCCGCAGCCGGTTTCGCCGGGCCGACACAGCCCTGCCGGAGGGCTGGCTGATCGGCCCCGGTGCGGAGGCGACGGCCGCTGCGGCCGCTTATGAGGCCGTCCTCGGGCCCGGGGCGGCCTTGTTTGCCGCCAGGGAAGGGCGCAGGGCGATGCCCTCCAAGACGGAAAACCGCGCCTGGAAGGCAGCAGCTCCTACCGAACCAGGTTCAGGAGCTAGTTCTCCACCGGCAATGGCTGGCTTTGTCGCTGCTAGCCCCCATTTTGGGGCGCTTTGCGGGAGCGGACTCACGCAGACCGGCCAGGTCTGCTCGGAGCTTCATGTTCAGAGAAGCCCCGTGGTGACAGTAAGGCGGGCAACCTCCGCCCGCAGTTTCACCATTTCGCCTGGCGGAGGCCCCGCATAGTTGACCTCCGCTGTCGCCATGATAGAGGCGGAAGCCGCAAATATGGCCTTGAGTTTGGACGACGTCATCCATTTCAAGGCCACGACCCTTATTGCGGCTCCCACCACCTCTACAAACCTGGCCTTACGCTCTGCATCGGAGTCATCGGCCAGCTGCGCCCGCCTCGTCACCAGAAGAGCCCGAACGGACCAGCCCGCGACCGGTCATCCCTGGGTGACGCCCCTCCTCGGCAAGCCTCGCCGATTTCTCGGTAGGCCTTTGCCTCGAATCCCGTCACGCTTGCTAGTGGGGATTTTACGAGCCGAGGCCAGCTCGCCTTCGGATGACGATCCACGGTTGCCATTCCCGCGCTCATATCACTGGATGCGGCGTCGGACTCCGACCCCGCATCCCTCTTCTTCTTACTTTCGCCTTTATCGGCAGTGTTTTTATTTTTTGGCTTACCATTTTGTTCCCACGAGTGTGTGAGAAATACAAGGTCCATCCGGGCAGTGCCCTGTACACCGGATAAGCTTTAAACATCGCCATCGCAAGACGATCGGCTGGTACCCGGCGGTGGTCGCACTAACGACTGATTGTTCCATAGGAACACCCGTCAGCCGCTCGCGGCGCAGCCGCTTGAGATTCGGGGTAACTTTTTATAGAGGTTTTCTACCTCGCGGTGCGGGCGGTTAAGCCAAGAACCACGGTCCCGATTTAAGCCGCGAGACGTGTCCACGGCACTTCGATGATGGGATTACGAGATCGACGGTCTGCTCGGAGGCAGGGTGAGTGCACACCGAGCCCGCACTTGCTCCTCCGCTGTGCCTTCTGCTTTTCAGAGGGTCACGCGGAACAACGCCCCATTGGTCCAGGTTGGACCCCTCCGTGTCGGAATATTAGCCACGCACAGTAACATTCCCCGAAGAATAAGAATCTCTTCCCATTCCTCGAGCGAGCTCGATATGGCTGAGCTTTGATATTTCATAACAACTATTGTGTATTACCCATGTTTGCAAAATAAAATTCTATTCTATTCTATTCGAGTAAAGATACTGCCCGCGCCCAGGTTGCACCGGCAAAAACCTGCACCGAATCGGGCGGGAGGAAACGCCCGGGTGTTATCATTGAGAGGATCACCCGGGCACGGTGGAGCACACTATGGAGGTCTGCTGCGCTTGGGCGGAGTACCGCCGTGTCCTCGTAGCGGCGGCGACCTCTCGCGTCCGGCCCTGGTTCAATCTATGGTCCGGAGCGAGAGGGAATGTGGGAAGCCGTCACCTCCTTCTGCGAAGCAGTCATGCTAGCGAAGGAGGTGGCGGATCGTGAGAGGGAGAGAGCCACCGAGGGAGACGCCCCGGGCGTCGGGGGCCACGTGGTGGCAGCCACCGTCGACGCGGGCCTGTGGACGGTGCGTAATGGGCTAGCTCACCGTCCTTCCGTCTTATGATGACAGGCCGTGTCGACGGCGCGTTCGTGTTCCACGCGCGGCTCAAAGAGATGTCAGCAAACAGGAAGGGGTCCACAAGGGCCAATGCCTGCCGGGGCTGCGGGACTGTTCGAAAGATACCGCGGCCCTGGTACACAAAGGGCTAAGGAGGAACGTGGATGGATTTTAGTCAGTACAAGTCTGACACTCCCTTCCGCTCCGCCCAGAGCGGCATTTGATGATTTATCATCCGAAAAAAAAGGTCTCCCTTCCCTCCTTCCACATTTCGCGATGTTTTGGGATTGTAGGTCAATCCTCTAAAACTGAGTCCACGCTAAGCAGGAACTGTTACTGACCTTTCTGAAGAACGGCGAGAAGCTGACGAGCGCGTCCCTGGTGAGGGGCCGGTCGGGGTGGCGGAAGGGGCACCTGGCGTCGCTGGACACCACGCTGAGCAGGCGGCGCAGGAACAGCTCCAGCTGCGCGCGCCGCGCCCGCGCCACGCCCTCGCCCGCCCACAGCGTGCGCGCCGGGAACGGGATGCCCGACACCTGGGAGCGGCACCAAAGATTTTGTAATTTAATAATGTCTTACTGACTGAATTACATCTTAAACATTACAGCCTTAATATACCTTCGTACAAGGCCAGTTTTAATACGGCGAAGGCTTTGTGTAAGGGTCCATACAAATTCGAGAGTGAGTAATACGGCACCACAACAGCGGCGTTTACGCGGCGCCATGCTAAATTTAGTTTGTCATGTTATTTTCTCCATCATGCGTAAAGTTCAGTCAGTGGCGTACCTTGGGCCCGTAGAGGCGGCGCATGGTGAGGTGCAGGTCGCGGAAGCGGCGGTAGCGGCGCAGCAGCAGCCAGCGGCAGTCGCCCAGCGCCACGCGCACCTCGTACTCGTGGTGCGTGCTGGCGCCCGCGCCGCGCGTCACCCAGCCCGGGATGCTCACCACCGAGCCTGCACATACAACATACAACACACAACGATCACATGTGCTAACATTTTCTAGTTACATGTATATGACAAGGGTTTGTATGAGATACCACAACTAAAAGGGGTAGCAAAAATATTGTTTTTTTTTTTTAAATGTGGAAAATAACTAACTTTTGGAAGTCGGTGACTTTTGTTTGTTTCATTATTGAATTTTTTGCCACCGATTTTCGAAAGTCATTTTATTTTTGTTATTTCCACTTTTAAGTGTTTTTTTTTTTTGAAGTACCTACTTCGATATAGTTTTTTAAATAGAAATATTTCCTATGTGATGCGGATACAAAAATAAGTACGTACTGTAATAATGCAATACAAGCTTACAGTGTGGCACCTAGACCACTGAAAACATGCTATGAATTGTTTTCTTTAAAAAAAGACAATAATTCATAAAAAAGAACAATATTAAATTGATGGTACTTACTGAAGTCTATTGGATGCATCAGTCCGGAACATATCGTGGGATTCTGACAAAAAACAAAAACAAATTTAACGTTATTTAATTTAGTAACCAGTGCTTACACAACTTAAAGTTGTATAATACTGACAGGTATCTGCATGTCCACGGAGAGCTGGTCGCCGCGCTCGCGCTCGCTGCGGTCGATACGTTCAGGTCGCGCGCGGCACCGCAGCGGGTCCTCCCACGGCGGCTCGTGCGTTTCCGCCGGAAGTTCGTCGTTCGACGTCGACACGTTGTCAGACCCTTCCAGCTCTTGTTCTTTTAACCTGCAATAAAACATCAATGGTAACCACACAGGGACGGCTCGTGACTACGCAATAACAGAGCGGCTCAAAGGTTATAAGGTAACCGCTGCCGGGGTTGCTCCGTGGATCCATCTCTTAAATACCAAACCCCATCCGAGCCTGTCTCTCTCTGTCAAAGCTGACTAACGAGGTAAAACTATTTTGAAATATGTAATGATATTTTTAACACCCTTGCTCGTAAAGCTGATGTAATTCCACCGGTTTTAAATACGAAAAGCGGGTCATAAAAAACGCGTGTGTTACCAAAGCAAATAGTTAAGTTATAGTCCATACAAATTCCATAACAGTATTATTTGCCATTTCAAATATAGAACTGATCGCCGCCGCACGACTCCAGCTAGTGAGCAGCGCGCTGTTGCTATTCAAACTTCGAACTAATCGCCGCGCGGCGCCAGTCAGTAGGCAGCGCTAGCGCGCTGTTAAAATGGCGGGGAAGCAACAGTGTGCATTCACAGATTGAGTTTATTTAAATGTTTTTTTTTTCTGTTTCCTCGCAAATGTGTTAAAAAACGTCGTACGATATACGTGCGTATTGGTTATAACATGCTCGGCTCATAACGCACTAATATCGTAATGTACTATAACAGACTTTCAAATAATGACGATGCCTCGCATCGCTGTGCTCCTGCTAGCGACGTTGGTTAAATAGTCATCATAACATGACGCCAGTAATCCCCAAAGGGTTAGGACAGCGGTGTACCTAATAGCACACTCACACTTCGCCAGTTATGTTAAATAATAATCAATGTTGGTTAAATAGTTGCTTGCCCCATTCATTTTATTTTGTGCTTACCTGTGCAGCAGCGGGTCTTCGACGTGGCCGTTCTGCGTAGCATCTTCCTCAGTAGCGACCTGCATGTCGCTCTCGGACAGCGTGAGCGAAGGTGTCTCTTGTATCGGAGTCACCATCATAGGCCTTCGCGATTGGTTGTCGAAGAATGAGTACTGCAGCGCCATCTCGAGGCGGACGTACTTCTTCTGAAGTTCTTGGAGCACCTGTGGATATTTTTGACTTCGTTAAGATCCAACGGCTTAACGTGCTTTTCGGCACGAAGGAAGCTTGATATGTAATGGACGGCCACCCATCCACGGACCAACCTACGCAAGCACTGCTTAACCTTGACTGACCCAAGCGGCTGTTTTTATTGAGCCACGAATTAGTGCAAAATAAGCTAATATCCAGCCGCGCGTCATCATATGTCACTAAAATCTTTTGAGATATAATTTGCATTGAAAATAAAATACGCTAAACCATCGACGAGTGAAGCTGCGGGCAAAATCTAGTCTTACGTATTACTGTTATAAATCCGAAAGTTTGTGAGGATGGAGCATGGATGCTTGTTACTCTTTCATGCAAAAAGGTACTAAACGAATTTTGGTGTAACTTACAGAAATGACGGCTGGTAATAAAGAAATGCTCACCGCGATCTGCCTGTTGAGCTCCTCCTTGGAGCAGTCGTTCTCGAGCGAGGAGATGACGAGCATCTTCTGCGCCGCGATGCGCGAGCACAGGCGCTGCATGGCGCGCAGTGCCTCCACCTCCGTCACCTGGCGCCGCCCCGGCTTGCCCTCGCCTGCCGCACGCCGTACAGGCTCAACATGTACACTCATGTTCCAACACTCAACTCAACTTAGCTAGACAGGAGTCGTCTTGACAGCAGTTTAACTCGCCCACCAAATCGTATTCTTAGAGTTTAACCTCATCTAGCAGTATATATTGCATACAATGCTCCTATCCTTTTCTGTCGCTCAGAACCGTCCTTTGCTAGAGCGGGAATGATATCGCACGCGGCTGCATCGACGATGCATTCGGCAGCAAGCTCTGTTTCAGTGCGATTCCGTGCTCTAATGAGGCGTAACCCTTAGGCGCCAACTTTTTGAAATTTGACAGATGATTCCTTATGTAAACTCTCGAATCGTGGGCGTTTATGACATTTTATAACTAACTCCATAACTGTCAATGTGTCTAATAGGGCGTTTCGAATTATTACTTAGTCGAGCAAGCGATTTAAAATTGGTCACCTGCATCCGTCATTGAGGTGATTCTCCCCGTCATACTATAGGCCATACAAATATTTGTTCCGAGCAGGAATCGAACCCACGACACACAGTTGAGATGAAATAAATTACACGAAGTAATGCGCCCACGACCTGCAGTCGTAAGTCGGGAGACCACAACTTCTCCTGGAGCAACGCCACAAAAGATTAGTGATTATATTAACCTGGTACCCGTCTCTTGTACTTGGCTCTCTGGTGGCGCTCTTCAGGCGAACGTTCCACGGAACTTGATGACTGGCCTTCCACTATCCGCGGCTGTGAACAAGAGTATTTCATGATACATTGCTTTGGCACAATACATTGTTATCCTCGGAACCAATTTATCTTGTAAAATCAAATCATGTTTGTAACTTCAAAATAACAGTTTTTTAAGCTCCGAAACGGCTGGTCCGATTTTGACGGGACTTTTACTGGTAGATAGCTGATGTTATAAGGAGTAACATTAGGCTTAACTTTACGTTTATTTTAGAAGAAGGAATACGGTTCCGTGCAGAAAAATTAAAACCCATGATTTTTTTTAACAAATTCCGATTCAAATAGGGAAGCCATATTTTTATAATAATTTCACATGAACGCAGGTCGCGCGCAACAGCTAGTAAGTTTGCATGATCACACTTTTCATACCTTGTGATAATCCTCAGTACTGGACATGTCATCGCTATCATCAGCAGTAGGCACTGGACCGAGCCGGAACTGCGGCGCGGGGCCCGCGGGGGCGGCGTCACCTTGTGGGCCCGCGGGGGCGGAGTCGGGCGACGTGGGCGTGTTCTCCGCCGTCGCCGCCCACTCCGGCAACCGCTTGGGGGACGAGCTGGCTGTGTGGAACGTTTCTTCAGTGTTCAGGGTCGAGTTCGGAGAGGCTAACGGGTCTAAGCTAAGGCTTAGACTGAAAAAAAAAAACATTTTCATGTCAAGGACAAACATATTGATAAGTTATAAAGGATAAAGGGGAAGCGTTTCCCGAGTTACAAAATCCCCTTTTTTTGAAGACGGTTAGTAAAACTAAATAATTGTTTTGTGGAAATTATGTACCTATATCCTATTCCTCCGCTATTCTTTTCTGATTAATTTCGTTGCGAGATCAAATAGATTTTGCATACCACTGCAGTTACCCACTATAGTTCGTGTGGTATGTTTACGTTTTGTAAAATAGTGAAACAGTGTTTATTGATTAATGAAAAAATGAAAAAATACAGTTAAATCCACTGCTACTCCTGAAAGCCAGAACCCAACAGTGGCGAGTGGTTTGGGAATAGTGTGCTTGTACATATTCCCAAAAAAATTACAAAACACAAAATCCAACCTAAACCGATTTCAAGAAAACCATTTTATAGTAGGAGCTCTACACGGAAATGCACTAATTTTAACGACATAACGTAAAAATGACTACATATTTAGATAGCGTATAAAGGCACCGGCGAAACTGAAGGGAATCCTGAGCGGAATTTGATACAAAATTCCCTGAAAACGATTTTTTACATTAATATGTAAGTACGGGGGTTTTGAAACTGGCGCGAATATTTACGTTGGAACAATATTTTCTGTAAACATAACTGAACATCACGCCTGTAATCTCCGAAGAGTTAGGCAGAAATGAACCCATTATAGTACACCCACATTACGCCGCATTTTCGCATTTTTTTTTTTTTTTGTAAAGTGATTGTAACAAACACTTTTACACGTCTAAAATAACTTATGTTTTAAAAATGGGGTCGATGTATCCTATCCGAATACTCAGAGATCAATGTCTCTTTCAAAATCCAGACATTTACAATTTATTTTGTTAGAAGGGACATCGACGCACAAACGGTTACCACGTATTCAGTACATAGAATATTTCATCGGCAATAAAATAAAATAAAAAACACCTGTTCCATACATTTGACCGTGTAGGTATTGTACTTTTGTAGGAAACAGCTGTTTTGTTTTTTTAATAACCGAAAATTTTCTATGTAGGGGATTCAGTATGGTGTACTGAATACGTGGTAACCGCTTGTGCGTCAGTGTTGCTTCCACGCCGTATAATAATGGTCAAGTCATATCGTTATTCCTGATGGTTCAATATGCAATTCCGCGCGTGTTTCCTCTCACTGTGGCGAGAGCTTAGCTGTCTGTGTTATCAAAGTCAACTGCTATAGAATTACCTTATCACTAAGAAGGTTAACTGATATTGGCTGATAACATCGACCATACGTATATATTTTAGATATTATTAAAATGTTGTCAGTTCAACCTATAAATTCAAGACGATAACATTTGTTTTTTTTTTCTTTACTTTGTATATTTTTTGTTTTTTCTTTACTTTTTATGTCTAAAAGTGCAGTGCATAATCAAACAGGTTATATGTGTACAGCTACATAGCGACGCACGGTACTTGAGGGGCGTTGCCGAGCGTTTGCGTGAACTATTTCAAGTACATGGATCAGAATCAAGGAAGTTAGCTGTAAGTACTAGGGAATATATTTAATATATTTCGTAACCACAACGTGGAAACATCGAACGACGCAAAAACGTTTTTTTTAATTACCGATGGAAATCTCTATGTGGGGTTCAGAATGATGTACCGAATGGTGGCAGCCGTTTGTGCGTCGGTGTGTCTTCCACCATGTAAAGAGTAGAATGAGGGATGAAGAAAACGCCGTGAGAAAAGTTTTGAGTATGAATGTTGGTGACTGTAAGAGTAGAGGAAGACCGAGATACGCCTAGTACGCAAAGCCGTTAATCAAAAACTGTTCAAGATTATGCATATTACGAGCTTGCTAGCTTCCTGTTTCCCTATCCCTTTCGCTCCAATAGCTCAAACACAATGAATGAAGATATAAGAACATCGGAAACTTCCTTCCGCCGCACTGCGCGATGTTTGGCGAACGCGCACTCTGCAATTAGACGCCGCTTGGAGACAACAGATACAGAACCTTTATAACCGCCATTACTGTTAAGAAGCCAGACCTACTGCTAAGAAGAGAACATTAATTTCGTGAAGTGCTGAGATCTTGTGCCAGCAGAAACACCGGTTAAGGAAACAACGTGGAATCGAGTTGGCGCACGTCGAGCAGCAAGGTCAGTCCCGTCCCATATCTGTTCCCTCCTCAGCAAGGTCGTATAGGTAAACCACGAGCAAATAATCGTACTCACTCATTTATTGGGTAAAACCACCACTAAACATACTAATAACATTAACTGTGGACGCCATTGTCACATTTCCATACGTGACAAGTACGCTAACGGCACAAATATGTGACAAAAAAAAACAGTGCACTGTAACACGAAATTAACAATGAAATAGTTTTAGAATCGCTATCCTTTTTGTAGGTATTTGCGGTGAAGTTGGGGCTTGGCGTGGAGGGCACGCGCGTGCGTTTATTTATTTTATTTATTAAAAGTTTATTTTTGCCAAAAACCATACCTAGTGTTAGTAACAAAACAACTTAAAAATGATGTTTGTACATTTTATAGTTAGTATATAGTTTATGCTCTGGCGTTCAAAAGGCCCCTCCATTTTGGTCTGTCGTTGGCCGGATTCCCTATGAATATAGATCTATACCTTAGAATTAGTTAGGAATACCTAAAATGATAACAATTCCCGCTCGTTTATAACTAAATTTGTTCTGTATCTATACAAATAAATAAAATTGAAGTGTCTATTTGTAAATCCAAAATAACAGCTTTTTACACAATGCGTATGAAATTATATACGATACTTATAACAAAAACATTTTTTTTTTAATTTTTGTCTGGCTCTCTGTCTGTCGGTCTGTCTGTCTGTTTGTTCCGGCTAATCTTCGAAACGGCTGGACCGATTTTGACGGGACTTTTACCACAGATTTACCAATACTTTTACTGGCAGATAGCTGATGTTATAAGGCCTACCTACCACCTACCTACCTAGGCCCTAGGCTAGGTACCTAGGCTACTTTTATTTTAGAAAAATTATTAAGGTTCCGTGTAAAAAAATAAATTTCTTCAAATTGTTAACAAAATCCGATTCAAAAAGAGAAGTAATATTTTTTTATAATAATTTAACGCGAACGAAGGTCGCGGCAACAACTAGTACGAAAACAAAATGATTACTAAATAATATGGATTTCCGAGTAACTTGATACCTCTGGTTTGAGTCATTTTTGACTTATTTATAAATCTCATTTACGCGGCGTGGTAGTCCAGCGCGCTAGGTGTTCATTTGTTGCTATATTTTAACCGCCATCTTTATTGTTTTTTCGTAGGTCAAAATGGAAGATTACGAAATTAAAATTAGATTAATTGAACCAGAAACCAGACAATATATAAACGCTTATCCTCACTTTATGATATTTATAAAATGTTTCTACTACAATAATACTCCGAAACACAGAAGCATTCTTGGCAGATACAGAAATAGCTACTGTGTACACTTGTGCAGATTAGATCAAATAAACATTGGGAACATTAAACTAGATCCCAAGTATAAAATAGATGGCCGCGGGACTGTTCGAAAGAGATACCGCGGTCCTGGAACATAAAAGGCAAAAAAAGGAACATGGATGGTTCTTAGTCAGTAAAAGTCTGACACTCCCTTCGGTTCCGCCCAGAGCAGGAGGAGTCATTTGACGATTTCCCATCCCAAAAAAAAGTATGATCACGTGACACGCCCAATCCCATTTTAACCTTACATCCTTCTTGCCAACGTCCGCTATTCACGTATTGGAATGCAGCGTGGTGTTACGAACACTGTCTTGTCTTTTGACACCCAGAATGCTGCGTTCCATTGCCCTTTAGCAAACTCCAAGGTGGAACTTCTAAGTCTCGGTGAGTGACCAGGTCTGAGCACCATAGGATAGGACAGGCAGAATGCACATGCCGATGAGTTTGCGCTTCAGGGAGATCGGAAGATCACCCTTCATTAGTGTCTTCATGGACCAATAGCTTTTCCAGCCGTTTTCGACTCTGCGATCGATTTCTCTTTCTTGCCTGTTTTCGAAAGATACTAACTGAACTAAGATAATAATGTATTTTCTGCCCATCAACCTCGACCCTACGCTTGGTGCTGTTGGTCATAAGCTGGGTTTTAGACCGATTCATCTTAAGTCCCACCCTAAAGCTGGCCGTACTCAGTTCTTGGAGCATGGTCTGTAGTTCCAGAGCTGTGTTCATCAACCTCTTACTGCCGACTTTAATGCTTTTGGTTTCCATGAGGCTGCTAGCGTTCTAAATATCTCCTCAAGACTGCTTGTAAATAACTTCGGAGGGAGCGGGTCACCCTGTTTAACACCCTTCTGTATACCAAACCAAGGTTCCGCAGTATTCAGTTTGATTGATGTTTGCGGTGCTGTTATATTTTAAGATTGTAGATATTTTCTAAAATGTCTATGTATATTTCGGAGTGTTTGATGCTATCGAAAGCCTTCGTATAGTCTACGAAGGCCAAGTATAGTGGTTTATTAGATTCGATATATTTTTCTAGGACTTGGTTCAAGGTATGTAGGTGGTCGATTGTTGAAAAACTAGAGCGAAATCCTGCTTGTTCTGGTGGCTGATGTTTATGTAGTTTCCCATGTATGCAATTGTGTATCACTTTAATAAAGGTCTTGTAGATGTGAGATGTTCAACTGATTGGACGGTAATTGCTAATGTCACTTTTGTCGCCTTTTTATGCAAAAGAACTATACTTGATTTACACATTGATTTTGGAACTTTTTCCGATTGCAATATGGTGTTAAACAGGTTAGCAAGGTGAGGTGGCAAAGCGATAGATCCGATTTTAAGCGCTTCCGTGGTAATTTCATTTTCCTCAGAACTTCTGTCATAGCGCATAGTAGCAAGTGTTTTGTGCACTTCATAACCGTTTATTGGGCGAATAAAATCTGAAGGGGTGTATTCAGTGTTGATATCGGGCGGTGAATGATCTGAATACAACGATTTATAGTATTTGGAGGCGAAATGATTGATATGTTGTTTTATTACTTATGTAATTTTGACAGATAAAAGTAATAATGTTTCCAACATTTGGTGTTATTTTATTAACTGGTAAATTATTTACAACAGTTTCATTCTAGCTCTATTATTTTAAGAGTAATTCTAGTTTTTCATAATGACTCACATTCTTTGTACGCGACTGTATAGAGATGACGAGGCGATGTAATGCCTGATGTACTGGTACCACCAGCTACTTTATCTAAGAGCGTAATGTTAAACGATGCGACCTCAGGTTCATTGATATTCGCTTAATTACAGATCACGTCGAACGACCATATCGCAGTCAGGAAGAAGAAAATAAATCTTGAACACCCCGCGCGGCTGTCAGTGGTGCCATTAGGAAGGCCGACCTGTCGCTGCTAACAGGGAGCTCCAGCGATTGTAAGTGCGTCGTATGTTATGTAGCGCCTGCTCAAAATGGCGAGCTGTTCAGGAACCATCTCTAAAAAATATACAAAGCGATCTGGGACGTCAGGCATACGAGGACAACTCTACGAGACCAAACTGCTCAGCCTAATATATTATAGAGCTATACATGATGACACAATTCAAGAGTTTCATTTAGCCACAAATGTAGACAACTTGGGTTCGTTCGATGACATTTGTTTAAGGGCAAAAGTGAGAGAATTAGATAGCCCCATTGCTGTGTTTATCCAAGCGAAACACAGAGAGAACAGTTCAGTATTAACGCTCAATAGTAAAAGCGATTTGGTCAAACATTTCAAAAGCTACTTGGAAATTAGGCGCAAATTCGAACCGAATAATAAAGACGTGCTGTTCGAAGGGACATTTAGTGAAACAAAATGTTTTTTCGTTATTTACACAACAGCTAAAGGTGATAAGGCAAGCAGCCCATACGATGGTAGTTTTGCTAAACATTTGAATGCTCTGATAGGAACAGGTGAGGTTGGTTCAAAGCCATCGCATGGTAATAAAGATGTGGAGCTCTTACGTGAAATAGTTTTAGAATACCACATGACGGCCCTGGCGCAACTCATGGCGAAGTGGATTTGTGAAGAGATTACTGATATCCCAACGTTGATGAAGGATGAGCTCGTGATACGATATCACGTCATTTTGGCGCAAAAAGTTTTCGACGTTGCCGACGATCAAGATGAAGGATATCGAATAGCACGCTTTAGACAAGACTTCTTTGATGTCAACGAAGAATTTGTGCAGTTATTTAAAGGTGAACTGTGCACAGAGATTTCTAAAAGGCGAAAATTTGAGTACCTTATTGTAAAATATCCTTTTAATACTAAAGGAGTTCTTGAAAAATTTGGAAGTGATATCATTTATAACAAAAATGGAAAATTTGAGTTTGTTGATAAAATGACAACAAACCATTGGCGGTTTGATGTTTGGCTCGATGAAATTAATGATTCACAAGAAACAATAGAAAAAACACTTGAACTGACACTTAAAGAGTGTTTGCCATCACTAGAATTTAAAGTGCCCGCTTCATTTGGCAATAAAGATTTAACAATAAAGGGCGGCGAAAAAAGAATCGAAAGAAAATTGACTGATTTAACATCAAAAATTGTTGGATTGTTGGAAAAAGCGCAAACTAGTAAGTTTGTCATTATAGATAAATCTCTTGGAGAAGGATTTGTACAGCTCAGTGGTGGTATAGCTTCTGCTGTTGGTAATTTGTTAGTTTCTGATGACAGCTCTCGGCTGATGAAGTTCAATGATAACTACGAATCGCTAGGACAACTAGCCAAAACGTTATATGATAAAATAAAAAGTAAAATCGGTAATTTAGACGAATATAAATTTGATGTAGAAGTTGAAATATTTCCAATTCTTTCATTCTCTAATGACACTTACACTACAGGCAACGTAGTAAGAGACTTTTTAAGCTCACTATTATTTTACACATCTCAATCTAATGAGAACGACGTAGAAAACATATTAATATATAATATAAATAGAAGTCAATCTCATAATGAGGCACACAATGCAGACATGATACCCAACGCAATATTCCTAAAGTACCACGATAAGGTACAAAAATGGTGGATGATTCCTAAAGAGGCACCGTATCTTACAAAAGAGGGAAGTTTATATAAAAATGCTGTCAAACAAGCTGTAGGCCAGCCTTTGATTGGCAATATAAAAATGATGCAGAGACTAAAGGATGAGAATTACACGTTTAATGAAGCTGCCGTAGATTCAAACAAGTTAGGTGACCAGCCTTCAGGAACTATCATCGTTTCAGAGAACTGTGCACTTACTGCCGCTAAGTTCACACAAAACTCAAATACTAAAAACTGTTTCACTTTAGATTTGGAATACATTTATAATTTATCTCCAAGAGACGAAAATTCACTATGTACAGAACTAGAGAATGCGAGTGAAGTGAAAACTGTTGTTATTGTTTTTGATAAACCACAAATTACCACAATTACCAACATAAAGTTAGAAAATATCGCACATTCTATAAAGGACAAAGTAGTAATTATTATAACAGACCAGAACTCGGTTAAGATCGCCAAAAAATATTTCACAAAAACAGATAACGTTATAAAGGATGAATGGAATAATTTAATTGACTTGAGCAAAGAATGTCAGGAAAAACTCTTGGAAAATACAACAGTGTTCTTTCAAGGATATAAACTAACCTTACATCAAGTTTTGGACGACACACTGATTGGCTGCGTAAACGGAGAATTGTTACATATAATTATGCACAGTAATGACAATATTATAGGGAAACCGATTAGCAATTTAAATTATAACCCAAATTTATATATCCAAAGGGCTGTACAACGTGTTACAGTAAATTCAAACTTAAGTCAAGCCGATTCCTCAAACAAGAGCAGTATTGATAGAAGAAATGAAGAAGACATCAGCAAGCATCTCTCAACTATATACGACCTAGCAGAAGACGACGTTCTTATCATTGGGGACCCCGGAATGGGTAAGTCAACTCTACTGACACACTTGTCTCTTAAAACGAAAGAACAGTATCCATTAGTTTGGATACTAAGGATCAACTTACTCGAGTACTCGAGACAACTCTATGTGTGGCAAAAATATACTCGTAAAGCAGCAGGCGATACGTTAGAAATTTTGAAATTTATGTGTCAAGTTGCACTCGACAAGGAGCGTAGCAAAACAGGCGATTTAAAAATAACACTAGAAGAATCGAATGGCTTCGTATATCTAAAGAATTGTACAGGTGATGCGTGGATTGCCTTCGAGATAACAGTATTTCTGCATTACTACAATACGAAAAATGTTATAATGATATTCGATGGCTTCGACGAAATCTGCCCAACATACGCGCATGAAGTGATGTCCTTAATAAAAGTCGTAAAAAATTGGCCCCAAAAGCATAAACTGTGGATCACTAGTAGAGGTTACGACAAAATCATTAGTATTTTAGAACTTGAATTCAAGACATTGTACAGAATAGAGCCGCTAAGTGACGACGAACAGCGCGATTATTTGACTGCAGTATGGGATGAAAATGAATTACTAAAAGACCTCAATTACAACCAGCTTCAAAATATATATGACTTCAGCGTGTTTATGTCCACAAGCAAAGATATAAATGATATGTTAGAAAAATTAGAGAAGAAAAATGATCTACCGGGTCGGTCAAAAAAGGAAATGCCATTTCTTGCAGTTTATTTAAACTTAGTAAATTATTTGAAGAAAAGATTAAACGACGTTGACGTTGTTGATGATGATTATGATAATGACAATTTTAATCATGCTCGAGAATTATATACGGCTACTTTATCTGCTCTTGTGGCAGCTTCCAAAAGAATTCCTGTTTCTGCTATACAGAACTTCTTAACAACTCCTTTACACCTGGATATGATGGCCAATTTTTTGTATTATAAAATAAGGGTACCAGAATTAAATGATATTGCTGAAAGACTATCTTTGATGACTAGTGGTCCACGCATAGTGTTCATTTATAACAAAGCACAACCTAAAGAATGGGACTTGGACACAAATTACTTCAATATCTACAAACGTTTTGTAGAAACTGCAGTGTTAAAAATATGTATGGAAGAAAAAAATCAAATTGACATTTACAAACCTGATAGTATATACGTTTCTCAGGTATTTTATAAAGATGTCACAATAATGCTTCAAAAACTGGCGGCATACGCCATTTATGACAAATGCGTATTTAAGGAAGATGAGTTGGAAGAACTTAAATATATGATGTGTGATCTGAAACAAATCCCTAAAGAGGGGAAACCCGCGATGTATGCGCCTACCCATTCGACTATGAGTTTTATGCTTTTGCAGAGAACCGGCATCATTTCTAATGTTGTCGATGACACCCCGGTGTTTGTGCACTCGACGTTCAAAGAATACTTCGCGGTCGAATACATTTGTGAGTCAGTAAGATGGAATAGTCGACCAGCAATTATTTGGGATTTTATATTAAACGAGATGTTTTTTAATTGTAACAAAAACGTTCTGGCACTATTTGACGCGAAAATGAAAATTGATCGTCAGTTGGTTGACCGAGTAGCATTTAGAAGTAAAATCATATTTGATTTGTTATTGGCACAGGGAAAAATTACAAAAGATAAACATGGTGAAATTAAATCAGCTCTATGTGAGGCGGTTCGACACAATCTACGAAACTTAGGGGTACTCTTGTCATCAACCATCAATGATAACTTAAATGATAGTAATTTGATGGATTTTATAGAAATTGTAAAAGAAACAAATATGCTCTTAGCAGCTGTGAAAATGGAATTTGAAGAGGTAGTAGTCGCTATTATTGATGCCTTGAGAAAAGTTAATCCGTCCAAATTAAGTGTGTTATTTGAAAACATTGAGAATTTAGAAACGATTGAGAATATTGACGTAGTTTGTACTGATGAATTAGTTCAAATATTACACAGACATGTGTGGACACGTATGGGCATACAACCGGAATGGGGAAATTTGAGAGAATTAAGCGGTGAAATATATTTTATTTAATTAGATACAAAAGATTTCCATTTATGCAATAACTTAGATATTGGCGGTGGACAGCTTTAACGACAGATCTTATGATAATATATTACATAAAATCAAGCCTGTTTTTCCCAAACAAGCAACAAAGCATTATATAAAATAATAATAATAATCGTACATTTTGATACAAGTGGGGAAACTTTGTTATTGCAGCCGAGGTGGAATTTACGCCGGAGCCGCAAGCGAGGGTTTTATGGACCCAAGAACTGCAGTAACAAATGCCCACGTGTATCAAACCTTTTCAATACACTTTCGAAGAAATAAAATAATAGAAAGAAAGTATTTTTGTCACGAATTATTAGGAAACTATGATTTAATTTGTTTTTTTTTCCTGCACTTCGCTGTCGCAAATTAAAGGAAAAGCAAAGGTATGAATCCGCAAATAGCATAATATAGATGTTAATTTGTTCATAGAAGTAAGTATTTTTTTAAATAATCACTTATAATTCAATGCGTATTGCATTGTATTTTATTTAAAAACAGTAAAGGCGCACAATTATCTCTGTTGAGATTAAAAAAAAATCACCGCCGACTATAGGAATTGAACCAATTTGATTTAGTATAAGTATAGTTTATCTGTGGAAATTTTTATTTCCGCACTAGTAGTGATAAATTAACAAAATCCACGAGTGTGAAATACATTGCATGTTGAACCTAATCGTAATGTGATAAGAGCCAGTTTTCGAGGAAGTGCATTGAATTATAGACCTTAGGTAAGTAAATTGATTATACCTGAACTGATATAACTTAATATTTTGTAACTATACGTATCAGCGCCCACCCTCGTTACTATTATAGCTGACTAGCTTCCGCCCGCGGCTTCGCCCGCGTGGTGTGTTGATAAAAAGCAGCCTATATGTTAATCCAGGGTATAACCTATCTACATACCAAATTTCAACCAAATCGGTCCAGCCGTTTATGCGTGAAAGAGTAACAAACATCCACACATCCACACATCCATTCTCACAAACTTTCACATTTATAATATTAGTAGGATGTTATTGTGCCTGGTTTATAGAAACATTTTGAACAAATGAGAAAAAACCATCTTGCAGCACCAAAGTGGTCAGTAAGGTGTACAATGTCATAATTACAGAAATAATTTTGAAATATGAAGATGGATTCAAGTTATAATGAGTTAAAATTTTAGATTGTTTTATAAATACTAAGCACTGGAATTAGGGAATTTGTAGGTGCAAAACAAGAATGAAAAGTAAAACAATAAAAAACAGATAAAGGTGTAGGTGTTGTTAGAGAGCGTACATTCGGGATACGGGGAGTGTGCACGCCTGTGTATGTGTTGTGTGTGTGTGTGTGTGTGTGTGTGTGTGTGTGTGTGTGTGTGTGTGTGTGGGTGGGTGGGTACCCGAGGAAAGCTTAGGATACTTTCTAACACGTACAATAACGTACTATTGTGAATAAGTACGTATCATTCATTTATTCTTGTCATATCAATCAAATTCTACAGCTTTTCTGTTTCATCATAGGTTAGTGATAGAAGCCAAGTGATCACATTCTGTCTGCACTCTGCAGGTCCGCATTAATGTCATAGTGAAAATTTGTAACTGTTTATTTGCAATGTTGTCTAGGGCCTAGAAAAATGTTGGAATTTTTTAAACTAGTTCTACAGTGCACAGATTTGAATACATCGAACATCTAATTGTAATTTCTACCCCAGATTTCACTCCGGGCAATTAGCTTGAAACGAACAGTTAGTACCTCATATTGCCTGTAAAGCTCAGTGGTGGAAGCTCTTTGAGCTCTTTCAGCAATTAGATTATGCGTCTTAGCGGCACCGCCCCAACAAGAAATACAATAAGTTATAAACGCTTGGCACAAGGAATAATAAATCATTTTCATAATATTAATTGGATGAATGTCTTATTTGTTTAAATCTAAAGGTATATGTTTTCTTATTCTGTTAGAGAGATTAATTAGATGATATTTAAAATTAAGATTTTTGTAAAATCATCATCAACAGTTTCCTACCCTTGTCCCATGTTATATAGGGTCGGCGTGACACTTTTTTTTTTCATTCTCCCCTGTACATCGTCACGCTCGGCAAATTTGAGTGTTGAATATTTAATTTATTCAACGGCAAAAAGGAAGGGACAAGAACAATTAATAGATTAATTATGGCAAATGTGAGAATTTATACGATTTGTTCATTGTAGCGGTTCAACAGGGTTGCGAATCGAGAATTAGATGTACATAGGTATTTGGTTTTCTCGATATTAAGAGATACGTCATACGCAAAATTGTATTGGTTTATAAGTTGGTTTAAGTATAAGTAATTAGTAATTTAATAATAATAAATAAGCAAGTAAATCAAAACCGGTTCGTTTTATTTTGAATTGATCTATACTAATATAATAAAGCGGAAGGTTACCGCACTAAACTGTTGGTCCCATGGATGAAATAGTTCAGTTTGATGGTGTGCGCCACACCCTTTAATATGACCACAACTCTCTGATACACACTGTATAACTGTGGATTGGTGTAAAAAGACGCTTAACAAAGCTGAAAACCAGTTCTTCCAGTTATTGCGAAAACTTTTTTTGGATTCGACCATACACCATTTCTAAATATCCACCTCGCCCAACATGACCCCAATACTTTTGCATGCTCCTTAAACACAATATTTTGTGCGCCTTACATTGCACGGTAACGTAAAAAGTAATTTTGCAGACCACACACCAGACTATGAGAATGAGGGAAGAAAGAATGAACGCACACACTTGTGCACTATAATTTATTTCCCGCGCGAAAAGCTAATCTCAGCTGAGATTGGCCAGCGTGGCCGAAAAACGGTCAAGTAATTCGTTTTGATACATTTGTATTTTATTTAAATATTTGAACATAAAAATATTTAAAAATATAATATAATAGCTGATGCCCGCGTGGATGCGTGACAAATTATATACTAAAACCTTCCTCGAAAACTACTCAAACAGTATGAAAATCGGTGCAGTAATTTTTGAGTTTATCACGAACAGACAAACAGACAGACGCGGCGGAGGACTTTGTTTTATAATATGTAGTGATAGTGATTGGTAGCCCACCGGTATCAGGAATAGGGTCAAAGCTACCGGTCAGGGCTCCAGAAGGAAGAGGAACCTCCTAACAATGCACGCCGTGTCAAGAAGTACCGGTGTCTGAATCAGGCCCCTTTTTTGTTCCCGAGGTGGAAAATCCACACGGATGTCTTCCGCCCTGGGGCGGGCGGAGGGGTCTGTCGGACTCGAACCGACTAAAAACCACGTGTTCCCTTCCCACACTTGCACCGGGGATCATGGGAACTAGTGCGCCTTCCACTTCACGATCCCCGGCTAGTCCTCAAGTCTGCGGGGCCCTCAGGCCCCTGATCCAACTGCCGAACGAGGGCCTCCTTAAGGGGCATCCATTCATTACGTGAGGCAATTTTTCGACCCCGCCCTCCCCCCTTGGTGAGATGTCGTGAGATTGACTTGACCCCTTTAACCCCCCCCCCTCTAATCTCACGTGAGATTTATCAAAATGCGTAGTTAAGTGTAAATACATTAATCTGTGCTTGATTGTGTTGGATTTATTTTAAAAAAAAAACATAATTTGCTTGATTATTTTCATTGAATATTTATTATAAAGTGTTATTGTGTAGGATTTGGCCATATTTTAGTGGAGAAAAATGTTTACTTTTCTTTTTGAAAAATATTTAATTAAACCCAATTTGCTTGTTTCTTGCGGTAAATAAATTACGTGAAATTTACCGACACTCCCCCCCCCCTCTCCCTAATGACATTGGGTGAAATTCAGCTAAACGCCCTCCACCCCTAAATGCCTCACATAATTAATGGACGCCCCCTTAGGTGTTAGTCGAGTCTCTTGGCACTTAAGCCAATGGCTGTCACGACGGACTACTATTATTATGAAAGTGTGTCTCACTTGATCCTCCTGTGGCGGTAGTGGTCGCGCTCGTCGGCCGACAGCGGCTCCATGACGTCCTCGCGCGGCGTGCGGCGCAGCACCAGCTCCGACTTGCTGCGCTTCACGCCGTCCAGCGGGGACTCGCCCTCGCCTTCGCCTAAACATTATTTATACGTGACTCATCAGAGAAGCTGGGCTAATAACAGCTGCAAGGTTCCATCTTATAGGCTAGCGATACATTCATACGTAGCTAGTGGTAACAAAATACAAAGAGCCCAGTACTGGGTTGTAGAGATCAGATAGGCAGTCGCTCTCCATGTAAAATGTAATTAGCTGGACCCGCTTTGACTGGAAGTCAACCTCAACATAGTTGCGACAAAGCTAGGCAGATGATGAATGCGCCTGCCTGGGTTAGAACCCTGCGTTTACGCACAAAATAAAATAAAAGTTGCATAGGTTGCACACGAGTAGGCTGAGCATGAGGTCCTGAGTTCGCTTCCCGGGTCGAAAAAAGTATTATTCCCGTCATTGCGATCATTTTTTTGTTCTGTAAAAGTTCAAATTTTTCTTTTAAATAGAACAAAAATATTAAAACTTTACTTTAAATACCTCCGTGACTCCTGGACTATTAAATGCATCCTTCAGCACAATATTTTGAGTGCAATACAATGAGTCCTACCATAAACCGTGATATAACAACCCCAAAAAAAGTCGTTTCCCAGCTACGTTTTGGCGTACAGTTACTTTTTATGTACAGAATGTTTGGTTGAAGGCTTCGTAAAGGGTCCGTTTACACGTAGTATGTAATGTGCTCACCGCGGGCGGCGTGCGGCGCGAGGTCGGACGCGAGCGCGTGCTTGAGCCCGAGCTCCTGCGTGCCCAGCAGCGCCAGCTCCGCCTGCAGCCGCTCGATCTTCACGCGATGCGACGCGACAGACGCCACGCGGCTTTGCAACTCCTCTTCCAACTCTACCAGTTCTTTTTTCTTTAAAAATAACATTTAAATTTACCCACATGAACGTTTTATCTTTTTGACCGCTAAAGCATAAACGCACGCGCGTCCCTCCACGCCAAGCCACAATTTCACGTACCATTTTGTCACACATTTGTGTCGTTTGGCGTACAGGGCGCGCGCTTGTTTGTCACGTATGTGTGACAGTGGCGTTCAAAAGGTTAAATCCCATTATGATATTGGTTTAATTATTTATTTATTATTCTCAAAACATTTTGGTCCACATTGGCCCTGGATCGAAGAATTTGGAAGTCATGGGGAGAGGCCTTTGCCCAGCAGTGGGATGACACAGGCTAACAGTGACAGTATTCACAAAACACACACTCAAAGTTGAATTTGATTAAATGTTCGGTGAAACTCGAGTTTAATTAGTATACAGCATAAACAGAACAAAGGCATAAAATTCAAGGGTGTGGTACAAACCATCAAATGGGATAACTTTCCGTTTATGCCCAACATCGAAATCGCGAAAAATAAAATTGTGCACGGTAATACCTACTCGAGCCAAATGTATGGGGCAGCTGACTATTGTTTCGAGATTACAATTTTGGTCTCGTGGAGACAATTGTTCAGTTTGATAGTCTGTACCACACCCTTAAATATGACCAGGACCACACCATACTGATACACGCTGTATAATATTAGTATAGATAAGAAGACAGAGATGAGATGGCATAAACAGACTACAAAGTCTGTTAAAATTTCAGTGTTCATGGTCGTTAGCCCGTATTCGGGTGCTCGAAAGACTTTACTCGAATTCGGGCACCCGATGTCACAAGTAGTATAAATGAAGTTGAACCATGAAACTGAACAAGACTGTCCGAATTACGAAATAAGGTACTCGACCCCGTTCATTTATTCTTGGTCGATTGATCGAATTGTTAATTAATTAAGTATTAATTTTATTTCACACATTAATTTTATACTTTTTGATGTGCCCTACAGGGTCTGTAATTGTACCTTAGCTTTAAGCCCATTTTAAAATCTATGTGAATTCTAGATGCAATCTAATTACGCCATTATTGTCGTTTCAACAAAATGCTGTCAGAGTGCGAAACTTTAGCGCAAGAGGATGATGATGGAGGACTCACGTGTCGGTCAACAGTCTCCTTGATGCTCGACGCGACCTTCGGCTCGCACTGTTGCAGCAGATGCATCAGACTCTCCGTACTGGTCTCCGAGGCAGGACTGTCCGGACTTGGGGTCGAGCTCTGAGGTGATGTGAAAATTATACAGGAGGATTAAATTACCGGACGCACACGTGATATTCAAACATGATAAGACACAACATCGCTCTTGTTTCCCACGAAGGGCTAGGCAGAGGTGACCTATAGCACACACACATTTAGCTTGTTATGTTTTAGTTCTATGCGATAGGGACGAGCCTATTGCCATAAACCGGACGCAAATCCTGAGTCCGGTCTGCAGAGAAATTCTTGATCCTTCAATCCTTTTTTGTTTTATAGTGTAAAGATATCGCTTATTTTATGCCCCCTATGGGCGGGACATAGCTGATCACAATTTAATTATAGACCTGTATTATTTACCTAGCTATGACCCACAATAAAGATTGATTATAAGTTAATAAATAAATGAATGAATTTAAAATCATGATTATGTTGATCGATGGCTGTTGTTTCCAGTCGTGACCGCACGGCATATGGACCAAACCGTAGTCACTATTGGCATTCTAATTGGACCCAATTATGCTAAAAAGAAACCAACGCACCTTAAAAAACGTTTTGCAGGGCAGCTTTACTCTAACATGCTTTCTACTATATGGTACAAAGCAAGCATAATCGTAAATTGTTCCTTGATCATAAAACATAACATCTAAAGATTTAAATCTTAGATGTGCTACTATGCTTTGGTCGCGCGAAAGTCTCCGCACTGAGAGGAGTGAGCTGACACATCACATTTAAATTATAGATTCGACATGCCGCGTCAAAATATTTTCACGTCTCGATACGACAAGATCGCACATCGTACCTGTCATTTCATGCAAGAAGTGCGACCTCACTCGTCTCAGTGAAGCGTCTTTTTCGCGCGACCAATGTTCCGTGAGGGCATAACTATGGCATAGAACGATAGATACGATATTCAGTATAAGTGAACAAGACAACACACCATTAAATGTCACTGTCAAGGAAACAGAAACGTCACTATATTTTGAAGCGGTCAGGCAACAATACAGATATATATAATAACAGCTATATTTTCTGTGAAGGAAATTTTCATGCGTTGACCCACCAAACACTTAAGAGTTAGTATATGTTCTTGATGCATTTTACGATTTCCAGGAACATTCTAATTTTAACCTTATACTAATAAGTCTGTAATATAAAATGTAAAATGCAGCAAATAACAGGTTTTTTCGTCAATGCATGCATTGTGAATAGCTCTGTGCAATTAGTAGCATAAATAAGATTTATTTTTGCTATTACTTCGACCGTGACGCCATTAGAATAGTAAAAACAATCTGTTATTATTATAATTTAAAAACAATTAATTAACTGTTGCAAAAAACTTCAGATTTATGCTACCTCTTGTAAACATTCAACCTGAGAGGCTACTATGGCTACTTGTTCGAGTCGGCACATTCGATTTAGCAATATTTGTTGAACAACAAAGCCAACCCGTAGCAATGAGGGCTATCGTTTCTGAGCTCACCAGATGGCGCCACTCTCGAGTAAGGTCCTGTCATTAATTCTATTTAATACTTTAAAGTACCAATATAGTGTAAACAACATAGTGTAAACTTCTTCAGATACATATTTACAATATTGACCCTAGCATTAGCAAGCATGAAACATTTAAAAATCATTCTACGTCCAAGTACTAACAAATAAGATCCTAACTTGCTACTTACAATCTTCAAGTCATAATGAATCAGGAATGGCTCAATCTTGACCACAAACTTGAATATTAGTAAAAATACGGGATAAAAAAGCGCGAACACTCTATGACATCGGACATTTTTGAAGACCTTACTCTACACGAACGCCTCTAGCGGCGAATTCATGCGCGATAGCCCCATTACTACACATATTCCACTTGGGAACTCCATTCGGCATCAACTGTCGTCTGATGTTCGTGTCGGCTCGACACAATTAAAGCTAAACCGAGTGGCTTGTTTCTCAATATTTATTCACACATATTATTCGAATTTACTGCCGAGCTATGCCGAATTATGCAGACGCGAACAAGTCAGCACCCCTTAAGCCTTCCACACATGGAGTGAAAAACTAAACAGTGATACATCAGTCTGACCAACAGAAAAATATCGAGATGGAAACTATACTGGTATTTAGCTGCATCCAGTTGGACTGGAAGCTGGCCGCCTACGCTGATACGGTCACACGCTGATTTTGGAGGGTGCTTGAATATACGGAATGTATCAGAAAGGTGTGGTCATATTTAAGGGTGAGATATAGAACATTAAACTGAACAACTTTCTCCATGGGACCAACATCGTAATCGCAAAAAAACAGCCACCCCATCATCGTTAAACCCATTCATTTAAGTAGAGTAGGTATTGAAGTTTTATACGGAACAGTTAATATTTTTTTCGCTATTACGGTATGGCTTCCATGGACAAAATTGTTCATTGTATCACACCCTTGATAGACATTTTCAGATACACTCTGTAGACACAGATATTCTTACCCGTAAACTTTTATCGTTTTTACAATTTTTATGCGAGTGAGCGCATACAAAAATATGGGACTGTTTAACCCTCATCGATCTCCATCCGTTCCGACTTGTCGGCACTGAAAACCTGTATCTTTATGCAAGCACCCTTAGATCAACTCTACTCCATGTGCGGTAGCTGTAAAATAAAACCGTTCTTACCTCATCCAGAGTGCAGCCGCTGGCGACGAGTTGTTGGACGCTGTCGGCGACGTAGCCTTCGAGGGCTGCCCTCTTGCCGTCCACTCGCGAGCGCAGCGCGGCTACGCGACCCTCCTCGCTCTCTGCCTACACCCCAGCGCAACCAAAAATTATAACAGAAGCTCTGGATTTTTTGCCAAAATCTTGGCTAATGAGATAGTTTTAAACATCTATTGTTCTGCGACCCCCGGAGGTAGAATACATAAGAGTTGTTAGAGTTTGTTATAAGTGCGTCCCGCATTGTCGCATTACAAACGATTCGTCTTTTTTTCTCGTGGCTTTGTCTTTACATTTACTTCTTATGTTTACCCAACAGTCACCAGTAACAAGTTGACATTATCACATCAAAGAAATCGACACAAATGCGTCAGTACCTCATTGTTCAATAACTTCTGCAAATCGTTGACAATGAGGCATGCTTCATAACAATCACATGAACCGAAGGAAACATTTAACATGTGTACAAACAATTATTTTAAAATAAAAATCAAAAAATCCAGAGCTCCAAAAATAAAAGTAGAAAATAGCACTGCCTACCCACATTAACATTAGAGGCACAAAAACAATTGGTTCACACACATGCGCTCGGTACAGCGTTGCTACTAAAAGTGACAGATAGTGGGAAATAAAAAAACAATAATTTCATTGTTTGTGCTTAGCAATAAACACTACTGATTGTTCTCGATTTCATATCCGGGGGAGTATTGAGTGAGAAGTCATAATTAGTAGCAGTAGACCAACCCGCAATGGTTAAGGCATATGGTTAAGGTTTTCCTTCTATGTCCAGCAGGGGACTGCTGTGGGCTTATGATGATATCATAAAAGAATCATCAGTTTCTTCACAAATACTGATTAAATCGCAACACACTGAAGGGTTCTAGTTTTTCTGCCGCCGTAAGTATCGGGGGATCATCTGAAGACAGGGAACGGTGAAAAATGACCGTTACTAACTGAACAGCTACACTTTTTAAGAGTGTTTTTCTTTACATTCTTTACGGAGATGCGTCCTGTTTGGTAACGGCGTCTGTCTAATGAGTAAACAAACCGATTGTCAGTTTGTGTTCGAGTACCGATAGTATGGGCAGACGTTGTGCATACAGGACAATGACACCTATGATTGCATGTATTGATGTAAGACTGTCGTCATTATTTTACAACTGTACGGTAAGATATTTAATCGACTTTCACTTTTTAATTTGTGAACAATTGTTTTGAGAAATCTATAATATACTGTAAAGAGAGGTAAAGTTGGTAGTATGAGTATCTGATGGAAAGCTACACTTTTGTCGAGTGCCATACAATGTGTTTTTTATAACTCATTCATATCTTTGTAAATAAGATTATAGCACTGAAATCACGTGTTATATCCGGGACGACTCATCCCGTTTCAAAATATCTTTCAGACGTAAAGGTACACTATTGCCGAGTGCCGTAAGATAGGATACGCTTTTTCGACAGAAACTAGTCTACAGTAGACAAGAAATGACTTTAATTTTTAAGATGTGTAGATTTATGTTCAAAGAGATTACTTTTGGTTAACATAGTTTGGCAGTGTGTATTTGTGTATACTTATATTCATTTAATGCATTGCATTTTCCAAGTTAAAACGCCATTATACAGCGTGTATTAAAAACGCGTAGTCATATTTAAGGCTGTGGTACAGACCACCAGATGTACCCCCAAAAAAGTGTCCCATGCATATGAGTCGAGTAGGTTTTGAAGGGTTGTATTGGACAGCAGGATATTCTTCCGCGATTACGATGTTGGTCCTAAGGAGAAAATTTTTCAGTTTGATTGTCACTTCTGTATAGACGCGGAGACTGCCGACGGAGCAAGGCTTTGACTGAGTGGTGGCCAAGGCTAGGCCAAAAAAACCAGGGCCGTCCTAAAGCTCGTGAGGTCGACGATATCGTCCAAACTTGCAGGAAGCACCTAGATGAGGGACGCACAGAGTGGCAGAAGAAAGAGGGCCGCCTATACCCTGCAGTGGGTGATTACGGGCTGATATGATGATGATGACCACACCCTTGACCACACTGATACACCCTGTATATTCGTTTGAATAATTAAAGAACAATGTTATATTTCTAGCTAACTACTGACCCTTGAATGACGAATATCATGCAACATTTTGACGTTCCTAAGCATAATAAGTTAGCTACGATTTACGTAAACATGCAGATTCTCACACAAAAACAAACGCAATACTAAATTGTGTAAAGTCTACTGAAATAATACAATGTTGCAAATCTAACTAACTAACGCTATTTTTATAACGTTACGGATGTAAAAAGACACTTAACGGAGCCAAGGTCACTAGTTCTTCCCGTCATTGTGATCATTTATTTATTTGTACTGGACTTCATCTGGGAACCTTCTGCTAACGGAGATATTGAACGTCAAAGTTCCAAGTTTTTCACGGTTTTTGAATGATACCAGTTTCAAATGTTATTGCTGAAAGTTGTTTACCAGTAATCTTTTACTTAATGATACTTGGTTTAATGTACAGAAAGCTGAGATCGTGGCTCTGTGATGGGTCTTTTTACACCCTGTATACGGGGTGGAAGGGACACTGACGCACAAACGGTTACCACGTATTCATCGGTAATTAAAAAAATATTTCAATTTTTTTATTTTTTATTATCGTTGTTAAATCTCTATGTGGGGGGAAGAATGATGTACTGAATACGTGGTAATCGTTTGTGCGTTGTGTCCCTTCCACCCTGTTTTCTACTTAGGACGAATTTTACAATTGAAAGTGAACGCGATCAGCATATTCCAACTATGTACTTTAAAGAGCTGTCCGTGCAGTGTCATCGCTGCTATGGAATTGTCGCACTGACAGTTCTTGAACGCGTTTTAAATTTGCCGATCGCGTTCAGTATGCATCCAAACCGAAATTTATTTCTGTAGAGCAACGCTCGCTTGTTTTTTGTTTTGTGTTGTGTTAGTACAGCTAGCAAAAAGCTGTTGTAAAAGTTACGGAATGTTACTACAAAAATAAACTTCGGTGTACACCGTGATCTATAACTATCGTAATATAATAACGCTGAAGAGTGTTTCCCTTCGCCCTAATCTCTGGAACTATCAGTCGGCTTTGAAAGTTCTTTTTGCATTTTTGCTAGCCCAGTTCATAAGGAAGGTTATATTTATCACCACGTTACGACCTTTGAGAGCTGAGTGACGCGTGTAACCGCAAAATAAACTTCATGAAGTCAAGAATCCGGGCGAATTGTAGACGATTCTGAAGACGTAGTATGGACCAAAGTTTTCACCAAATGGTGGTCAAAGGAACCAGGACCGTCCATAAGCACGCTGGGCTAACGATATCATTAAAGTTGCGGGAAACACTTAGACACACGGAACTGGGAAGTATGGCAGAAGAAAGAAGGCTAAGATTGGGTGATTCTGGGCTTAAATGATGTGGTTGACGGGCCGGTCCCTGATTGGCTAACCATCCCTTCCTTACCAGACCCGGTGTCTCCGAAAGCACGATGGATCGTAGGCCCCGGCCGTGACTTGTAGATCTTTGACATTCGTTACAGGTAGTCAGAAGGCCGAAAGTCTGACAACCAGTCTTACCAAGGTGATCTTGTTACCCAGTTGGTAGGTTGTCCAGTCGCGTCGTGTGGTACTGACCGCTGTGCGATGCGTGTCGGTGAGCGCGGCCAGGCGCAGCGAGCGCGCCGCCAGCTCCCTCTGGCGGCAGCGGAGCGCGCGGCGGCGCTGCGTCCAGCCGCGCGCCAGTCGGGCGACAGGCGCTGACTGTATCGTGTGGTACTGACCGCTGTGCGATGCGTGTCGGTGAGCGCGGCCAGGCGCAGCGAGCGCGCCGCCAGCTCCCTCTGGCGGCAGCGGAGCGCGCGGCGGCGCTGCGTCCAGCCGCGCGCCAGTCGGGCGACAGGCGCTGACTGTATCGTGTGGTACTGACCGCTGTGCGATGCGTGTCGGTGAGCGCGGCCAGGCGCAGCGAGCGCGCCGCCAGCTCCCTCTGGCGGCAGCGGAGCGCGCGGCGGCGCTGCGTCCAGCCGCGCGCCAGTCGGGCGACAGGCGCTGACTGTATCGTGTGGTACTGACCGCTGTGCGATGCGTGTCGGTGAGCGCGGCCAGGCGCAGCGAGCGCGCCGCCAGCTCCCTCTGGCGGCAGCGGAGCGCGCGGCGGCGCTGCGTCCAGCCGCGCGCCAGTCGGGCGACAGGCGCTGACTGTATCGTGTGGTACTGACCGCTGTGCGATGCGTGTCGGTGAGCGCGGCCAGGCGCAGCGAGCGCGCCGCCAGCTCCCTCTGGCGGCAGCGGAGCGCGCGGCGGCGCTGCGTCCAGCCGCGCGCCAGTCGGGCGACAGGCGCTGACTGTATCGTGTGGTACTGACCGCTGTGCGATGCGTGTCGGTGAGCGCGGCCAGGCGCAGCGAGCGCGCCGCCAGCTCCCTCTGGCGGCAGCGGAGCGCGCGGCGGCGCTGCGTCCAGCCGCGCGCCAGTCGGGCGACAGGCGCTGACTGTATCGTGTGGTACTGACCGCTGTGCGATGCGTGTCGGTGAGCGCGGCCAGGCGCAGCGAGCGCGCCGCCAGCTCCCTCTGGCGGCAGCGGAGCGCGCGGCGGCGCTGCGTCCAGCCGCGCGCCAGTCGGGCGACAGGCGCTGACTGTATCGTGTGGTACTGACCGCTGTGCGATGCGTGTCGGTGAGCGCGGCCAGGCGCAGCGAGCGCGCCGCCAGCTCCCTCTGGCGGCAGCGGAGCGCGCGGCGGCGCTGCGTCCAGCCGCGCGCCAGTCGGGCGACAGGCGCTGACTGTATCGTGTGGTACTGACCGCTGTGCGATGCGTGTCGGTGAGCGCGGCCAGGCGCAGCGAGCGCGCCGCCAGCTCCCTCTGGCGGCAGCGGAGCGCGCGGCGGCGCTGCGTCCAGCCGCGCTCCAGCGTGCGCCAGTCGCCGGACAGACGTCGGCATGCCGCCGCGTACTCGCGCTCCATGGCCTGGCGTTCCTGCACGACCACGGTCCATAAAATGTCTAATGCTCAAAACACACCGAAATCACACGCCACGCAAGACAGCAACGAACAATATCAGTTTCAAACCGTTTTAAACTTTATCTGCATTACTAAAATGCTTAGTATCGCTTCCTAACAAAGTTTCCCGGTATATCTTATGGATTCGAATTTCCCAATGTTGTCCCACTTAAAAGAATCAATCACCTTGTATCTAAAAGGTGTAGTAATATTCAAGGGTGTGGTACAGACCATCAAACTTAACTAAGTTCTCCACGGGACCAACATCGCAATCGCGAAAATGGCGAAGCTGATAATTTTTCCCGATTACAATGTTGGACCCATTATGAAAGTCGTTTAGTTGGATGGTCTGCACCACACCCTTAAATATGACCACAGCTTTATGATACATGCTGTATACATAGTCTTGCGACCAGTCAAAGCGACGGCACGCGAATGCTCAGCACTGCAGCCGTTGGACAACCAGCCATTCAAGCGACGCTAAGTATGTAAGTAATGGAGATAAAGCTTATAACGTAGAATGGAGTTGGGGGTTTCCGTATTGATATAAACTCCGTTTTAAACCGACTTCGAAATAAGGAGGTTATTGTTACTCAATCATCACATAGACATAACATCGCGCCTGGCATACACGAAAGGCGAGCAGACCATCTGGCTTCCCACATTTCGACGGTTGACTCTCATGTGATAAGAGGCGAGCTTATTGCCGTCGATACAGCAGAATCCCCTACTCCCGGCTGCTACTGAGATATCCTTGATAGATAATCCCAATATCACTTCGACCGACAAACTCGTTTTTCTTCACCAAACAATACATTTTCGGTGTTCCTTGGAACGCGCGCTATGCCTAATTCTTCTTCTCCAATCGGTCCCTCATTACTGAAGATCGTGGTCACCAAACCCCTTGAAATGTACAATCTGCCTCCATCGACACCGGTCCAAAGTAGCCATCACCACCTGCTGAAATTTGCTTGAGGACATACCCTTTTTTACTTAGTCGGACCATCGTGTTGGCGACCGGCCTCGTGCTCTCTTGCTTTCGGTATTGCCTAATTATAACTACAAAATCGGAAAGTATTTTGGATTTCAAACAATTCTCGGAAGTGTCCGTAAATTTAATTTGATTTAATTTCAGTTGAATTTAGTCATCGTTTAAAACACGGAAAGTAATTCTACATGACTGTTGCTTCTTAGGTGAACGGGGTATGGCTGTTGAACAATGTCCTTTATATGGGACCACCGCGCGGTCTTCCTTTACCAAAAATTAATCATGTAAATCGGCTTAATCGGTATAAATGTTACGGCTAAAGATGGGTGTGCACATAAACTTAAGATTAGCCGGCTAAACTTTGCGCGGGGATTCGTCGACCTGCTGACGGAAACGCTAACCCTAGACGGTCGACGTCAGGGGCACCCCGAGGTTCGGTTAGTTAGGTTCCTGTAAACCTTGCAGACAGAAATAGGAGCCCCGCGCAGCGGGGATCCGTCGACCTGCTGACGGAAACGCTAACCCTAGACGGTCGACGTCAGGACCTAAGTTTAACCGGCTAATCTTAAGTTTATGTTCACACCATCTTAAGTTTAGCCGGCTAATCTTAAGTTTATGTACACACCCATCTTTAGCCGTAACATAAATATATAAAAAAAACACATATACAGGAACATAGGACCTTCTCCTTTTTCAAAGTCGGTTTAAAATCGGTATTTTTCTGCAAATTTTATGAAATGTTACGTTTAGCCCCAAACGCATTTACGTACACATTCTATTTCCAAAAACGTTTCACAAATAAAGCGCTCACCTCATCAAGTTTCCTCTGCGCCTGTATCAGCTCCTCTCTCTCAGCGTGCCAGCGACGTTGCCGCTCTTCCTGCTGCATAAGGAACTGTTGCCGCTCTCGCTCTAACTCAGCCCGTTGAGCCTCTATTCGTTCACAGCGGATCTCACTCTCTAAATCACTGAAGTAATATGATAATGAACGTTTAGTAAGCGCTTCCTCGTTTAGAAATGTAGTGATATGTGGATGAGACATTTTTTTTGTCAGTGTATTCCTTCGTATTTATTTAAACTTCTCGCACACAAAATAACAAAGGCGAATTTAATGAGCGTTGTCTACGAGTCGACTAAAGGCACTTGCTTCTTTTACTGGGGCGTGCAATATCAGTCCCTCAGTGGATGCTTAATACTTCTCGGATCGAAAAATGTTTCATTAAAACACTTTTCGCACTTGGCCTGACAACTGACTATCGCGTTATGAAGCCCTTTTTCAATCAATCAAATCAAGAAAGTATCGACAAATGTAGGGAGTTCCCGTACATTGCTATATTTGCAATATTAAACTATATTTGGAGTTGTTCTCGCGTACCTACTTGAAATGTTATCTAAAGATCTACTTAACAATTTACGATACTTGTTGGATCAATAGAAAACTCTATTGTTTATGGTACAAAGCCGTTTCTAACAAACTTTATCTGAAGTTATAAAATGTATTGTACCCAAATGGCATTTTATCAAGGTTAAGGAAATAAGACACGGGGAACACCCACTTGTAAACTTTTAGTGTTGCAATACCAAGTAAGTCAAATTTATTAATGATTTTCATCGTACTATTATAATGAATGTCGAAAGGGATAATAAACGGTGTAAAAATAAGGAGAATGGAAGGAGAAGGTGAATATAAAAAGGTACTTGTTCTGCACGTCATTGCGATATTTTTTTTGTTCTAGACGTACCCGTAATTTTTCACCTCAAAAAAAGTTACTTAGTTTGATGTACGGAATACTTGATTGAAGGTCGTGAAATTATGTCCTTTAAACAGTGTATGTTGGTTTGGCCTTCTGTCACGTAACAACTGGTCAGCGGTCACTTGGTTAGAGGCATACAGAGAAGACGTTTTATACTCACGACAGTGTGGTGTTGAGGTTCTCGGTGCTCGCAGCCAGGTCGGTGGTGGACCAGGAGAGCAGCGAGAGACGCGACAGGTTCATGACGGAGGCACTGCCCTCCTGCCGCAGCTTCGCGGCCTCCGCGGGGTCGTTGTAGCGGAACATGTTCGTGCGGCCCAGCAGAAGGATGCAGCCTGGGAACGGGCAATAATGTGTTAAAAACGAAGCTTTTGGCGCGCGCTCGAGGGTGGCGGTGCCGGCACTAGTTGGTGCTGTCAGTTACCTTGGCTGAGCTTGGCCGGCTTGTCGATGAGCACGGTGTTGAGCCAGCACTGCGCGTGCGGCGCGGGCTCGAGGGTGGCGGTGCCGGCACTAGTTGGTGCTGTCAGTTACCTTGGCTGAGCTTGGCCGGCTTGTCGATGAGCACGGTGTTGAGCCAGCACTGCGCGTGCGGCGCGGGCTCGAGGGTGGCGGTGCCGGCACTAGTTGGTGCTGTCAGTTACCTTGGCTGAGCTTGGCCGGCTTGTCGATGAGCACGGTGTTGAGCCAGCACTGCGCGTGCGGCGCGGGCTCGAGGGTGGCGGTGCCGGCACTAGTTGGTGCTGTCAGTTACCTTGGCTGAGCTTGGCCGGCTTGTCGATGAGCACGGTGTTGAGCCAGCACTGCGCGTGCGGCGCGGGCTCGAGGGTGGCGGTGCCGGCACTAGTTGGTGCTGTCAGTTACCTTGGCTGAGCTTGGCCGGCTTGTCGATGAGCACGGTGTTGCGCCAGCACTGCGCGTGCGGCGCGGGCTCGAGGGTGGCGGTGCCGGCACTAGTTGGTGCTGTCAGTTACCTTGGCTGAGCTTGGCCGGCTTGTCGATGAGCACGGTGTTGAGCCAGCACTGCGCGTGCGGCGCGGGCTCGAGGGTGGCGGTGCCGGCACTAGTTGGTGCTGTCAGTTACCTTGGCTGAGCTTGGCCGGCTTGTCGATGAGCACGGTGTTGAGCCAGCACTGCGCGTGCGGCGCGGGCTCGAGGGTGGCGGTGCCGGCACTAGTTGGTGCTGTCAGTTACCTTGGCTGAGCTTGGCCGGCTTGTCGATGAGCACGGTGTTGAGCCAGCACTGCGCGTGCGGCGCGGGCTCGAGGGTGGCGGTGCCGGCACTAGTTGGTGCTGTCAGTTACCTTGGCTGAGCTTGGCCGGCTTGTCGATGAGCACGGTGTTGCGCCAGCACTGCGCGTGCGGCGCGGGCTCGAGGGTGGCGGTGCCGGCACTAGTTGGTGCTGTCAGTTACCTTGGCTGAGCTTGGCCGGCTTGTCGATGAGCACGGTGTTGAGCCAGCACTGCGCGTGCGGCGCGGGCTCGAGGGTGGCGGTGCCGGCACTAGTTGGTGCTGTCAGTTACCTTGGCTGAGCTTGGCCGGCTTGTCGATGAGCACGGTGTTGAGCCAGCACTGCGCGTGCGGCGCGGGCTCGAGGGTGGCGGTGCCGGCACTAGTTGGTGCTGTCAGTTACCTTGGCTGAGCTTGGCCGGCTTGTCGATGAGCACGGTGTTGAGCCAGCACTGCGCGTGCGGCGCGGGCTCGAGGGTGGCGGTGCCGGCACTAGTTGGTGCTGTCAGTTACCTTGGCTGAGCTTGGCCGGCTTGTCGATGAGCACGGTGTTGAGCCAGCACTGCGCGTGCGGCGCGGGCTCGAGGGTGGCGGTGCCGGCACTAGTTGGTGCTGTCAGTTACCTTGGCTGAGCTTGGCCGGCTTGTCGATGAGCACGGTGTTGAGCCAGCACTGCGCGTGCGGCGCGGGCTCGAGGGTGGCGGTGCCGGCACTAGTTGGTGCTGTCAGTTACCTTGGCTGAGCTTGGCCGGCTTGTCGATGAGCACGGTGTTGAGCCAGCACTGCGCGTGCGGCGCGGGCTCGAGGGTGGCGGTGCCGGCACTAGTTGGTGCTGTCAGTTACCTTGGCTGAGCTTGGCCGGCTTGTCGATGAGCACGGTGTTGAGCCAGCACTGCGCGTGCGGCGCGGGCTCGAGGGTGGCGGTGCCGGCACTAGTTGGTGCTGTCAGTTACCTTGGCTGAGCTTGGCCGGCTTGTCGATGAGCACGGTGTTGAGCCAGCACTGCGCGTGCGGCGCGGGCTCGAGGGTGGCGGTGCCGGCACTAGTTGGTGCTGTCAGTTACCTTGGCTGAGCTTGGCCGGCTTGTCGATGAGCACGGTGTTGAGCCAGCACTGCGCGTGCGGCGCGGGCTCGAGGGTGGCGGTGCCGGCACTAGTTGGTGCTGTCAGTTACCTTGGCTGAGCTTGGCCGGCTTGTCGATGAGCACGGTGTTGCGCCAGCACTGCGCGTGCGGCGCGGGCTCGAGGGTGGCGGTGCCGGCACTAGTTGGTGCTGTCAGTTACCTTGGCTGAGCTTGGCCGGCTTGTCGATGAGCACGGTGTTGAGCCAGCACTGCGCGTGCGGCGCGGGCTCGAGGGTGGCGGTGCCGGCACTAGTTGGTGCTGTCAGTTACCTTGGCTGAGCTTGGCCGGCTTGTCGATGAGCACGGTGTTGAGCCAGCACTGCGCGTGCGGCGCGGGCTCGAGGGTGGCGGTGCCGGCACTAGTTGGTGCTGTCAGTTACCTTGGCTTAGCTTGGCCGGCTTGTCGATGAGCACGGTGTTGAGCCAGCACTGCGCGTGCGGCGCGGGCTCGAGGGTGGCGGTGCCGGCACTAGTTGGTGCTGTCAGTTACCTTGGCTGAGCTTGGCCGGCTTGTCGATGAGCACGGTGTTGAGCCAGCACTGCGCGTGCGGCGCGGGCTCGAGGGTGGCGGTGCCGGCACTAGTTGGTGCTGTCAGTTACCTTGGCTGAGCTTGGCCGGCTTGTCGATGAGCACGGTGTTGAGCCAGCACTGCGCGTGCGGCGCGGGCTCGAGGGTGGCGGTGCCGGCACTAGTTGGTGCTGTCAGTTACCTTGGCTGAGCTTGGCCGGCTTGTCGATGAGCACGGTGTTGAGCCAGCACTGCGCGTGCGGCGCGGGCTCGAGGGTGGCGGTGCCGGCACTAGTTGGTGCTGTCAGTTACCTTGGCTGAGCTTGGCCGGCTTGTCGATGAGCACGGTGTTGAGCCAGCACTGCGCGTGCGGCGCGGGCTCGAGGGTGGCGGTGCCGGCGCGCAACGTGACGCGGCAGTGCAGCGGCAGCACGCCGGCGCCCGACAGCACGATGTCCGGGAGCGGCGAGTACTCCGCGCTGCCTATCACCGTCTCGCCTTCCTAACAGACGATCTCGTTATAGACATTCTTATGGCATAGTTAACAGCCGTGACTGTATGGTAAGGCTGTGATGTGACCACATTAATCGACGCAGAATCGTCTTGAGTCAGTCAAAAATAACTTAACTTATTGATCAAACGATAAAAATTGACGTGATATCGAGTCGTATTGTCGAGTATCAAATGTCATGTTTTTCGCCTTTATAGCATGTAAAGAAAGGTCTTGACAAGCCGATTCCTCTTCGATAACTGTAGTTACTCCCTTAAAGACCTCACGAGGTCAGTTTTGTAGAATAGCAAAGCAGGCAGTAGTGAGCACACGGCGCGCTCACGCCAGCGTCAAGACATATACAAAATGATCGCTAGCGCCGTCTATGACGCAATTGAAGAACTAAAATTCCTATATCGCGCTAACATGATTATCAGCGAGTTAAGCGTAGACAAGGTGTATCATAATAAACGCAAGATTTCTCGCGTGGTGTCTCGGACCATGATCTTTCATTCTCTTTTGTTCTACGAGTTCTTAAAAAAGCCCATAGTGAAATTTAATTTTGTTTTTAGGCTTCTCTGTGGCTCGAAAAAATATGCTCCTTTTAGTAGGGACCTCGAGGATAGGGATCCCATGGGCTTGCATACGAGGTATACACTCCTTAGCATACATTTTTCGAATTTTCATCACTTAATATATACACTCGCATTATCTCGTAAAATTAACATCGTGATCGGTAGGTGTGTCACACTTGGATCGTCGCAATGTCACGACAGCGCGTGCGCATGAGACAGACGCTGAGCCGGGAGCCCCGCCCAACGCACGCGCGCGCCGGCTGATGTTATTACTAATCGATTAATGTCCATATTTTGCTGATAAAATGGGCTAAAAAAGTATTGGACAATTAATGGAAATATGGTCAATTTCTATAACTGGTACTGAACCAACAAAAAAAAAATTTCGGCGCTGGTTAATTTGTTTTCCTGTATTATATTTCACTCCTGCGTAAACGAACGAAGCAAGTAAAAAAGCCTTTAAATAACTATTAATCCTTTGAACTAAAGTTCATTAAAAATCTGCTGACTGCGCTACAGACCAACAAATTGAACAACTGTCCCAATGGGACCAACATCGAAATCGCGAAAAAATTACCAGCTGCTCCATACAAAATTTCCATACCTACTCGACCTAAGGATATGGGGCAACTGACCTTCTTAGGGTTTCGATGGCAATCTAAATTGTGTCGACCCAGCACTGAGCTACTAGTTTGGCGCTTTCGGTAGCGTCCATCAGTTCCTGTAGTGAACAAACAACAGGACATGCAGGACACGATATTAAGTGCCCCATCGTTTGTGCGCAAATGGGCAGCTGATTATTTTGGTCTATAGCACACCCAAGGTATGTATGGACCCTGTTTGTTACACGTTATATACATGATCAACAGTATTCCACAGTTACCTTGAGATGATACAGTGTGACACCGGTGGACAGCAGATTATCATCGATGCCCACAAGATGCGGCATGTCAGAGTCCAGCACAACGCCCAACCCACTCTTGCGCAGCCCCAGCGCCTTCTGCTCCTGCAGGATCTGCTGCGTCTCGCGCCACTTCTCCGTCCACTTCTCTGTGAGCACCTTCTCTTGGGCTTCCTTGCGTTGTAAGGTAGCTAGCACGCCTGCTTCGGCTTCTATAGGGTCCTGGGAACGAAATAAATTATAATCGCACATTAGACAGGATGTAACGTAACACGCAGTGGGTGACAGAAGTCGGGCGTCGTCGACGAGGGAGGTCTAGAAAAGGTCTGTGAGAGATTGGGCAAAAAAAAACCGCGCGGAGAGAAGAGTGGAGGGGTATGAGGGAGGTCTTTTCCCGGCAGTGAGACATTAGAGGCTAAGTAAAACATACTAAACGCACAATTTCTCGTGCGGTGACTCAGACCATGATACTGATAGCATAGCATAATCAGCCTATTATGTTCCCACTGCTGGGACACACGGCCTCCTCTCTATGAGAGGGAATGGGCCCAGTGTGGGTTGGTAGATGTCACATGTCTTCGAATTTTTGGTTCTAGGAGATGCCGGTTTCCTCACGATGTTTTCCGTCACCGTTTTTGAGAGCAGTGGTGATGAAATAAATTACATAAAGTAAGGAGCCTGCCTGGGTTTGAACCCACGACTTACTGTTTGTCACAATGGAAGCCCCCGCTTGACAATGCGCCACACGATACCTTGATCTGCGATATATCTTTTAGTGAAGATAAAATACTGAAAGAGCTAAATTCTCTAGATGCATCGAAAGGACCTGGACCAGACGGACTTTCTCCTTATTTCTTGAAAATACCGCCGTTTCTATCTGTAAGCCTCTTTTTATCATCTATACACCTGACACACAGGTTTAAATAAACCTAGATCAGGCAGGTCGCTACCTAACATTTGATTTCGCCATTATCGTAACTTATAAGCACTAATTATACAATTGTTTAGAAATAACACTACTGCACCTAAATGTACACTTTTGTAATACCTACTATTTTGAAATAAATTATTCTTATTCTTATAATAAATGCATGTCGGAAGGTGTGGTGCCCGCCCATACGGTGGAAAAATGCCTTTATTGTGCCTGTCCACAAAGGCGGATCAAAACGCAATGTTGAGCACTATCGTCCTATTTCTGTTTTGTCTGCCTTGTCGAAGCTCTTTGAGAGGTTAGTGCATAATGAAATATATCCGGTTCTGCATAACATTATTGTTCAGCAACAGCACGGATTTGTTAAACGGCGGTCCACAGTCACTAATCTCTTGCTGTTCACAAGGTTTTTATTTGATAATATTGACAGCCGTGTACAGGTGGATGCAGTGTACACAGACTTCTGCAAGGCTTTCGACAAGGTAGATCATGAAATACTACTCAATAAATTAGCGTTTAATGGAATCCGTGGAAACTTGTTGAGGTGGTTTGCTTCCTACATCACTAATCGAAGTCAGAAAGTTGTAGTTAATGGTCATTCCTCTTGCATCGCGCAGGTCACGTCTGGTGTACCACAAGGTTCTATTCTTGGTCCCCTCTAATTTGTTTTGTATATTAACGACATCAGCCATTGTTTTCTTAATACCAAATTCCTCTTATACGCCGATGATCTTAAGGTATATATAACAATACGCGATGTTAATGATTGCCTTCTGTTACAACAAGACCTGGATAGACTGTCTGACTACTGTCGTGGAAATAAGCTGCAGCTTAGTTTACCCAAATGTAATTTTCTAAATTTCACAAAAAATAAAAACATCATAACACACACATACACTCTGTGCGATGTTCCCCTAACAAAAGTGGACTTTGTCCATGATCTCGGCATTATCCTTGACTCCAAGCTCTGCTTAGACTTGCATATTAGCAAAATAGTTAATAAAGCGTACCAACTTTATGGATTTGTCATGCGCTCGACATTAGATTTTAAGAATCCCTCTTCATTTATTTGCCTATATAAGTCTCTTGTACGCTCACAACTGGAGTATGCCGTGTTCGTCTGGAGTCCATATTATAAAAAATACATTGAGGCGATTGAGAGTGTTCAACAGAAGTTCCTACGTGCTATGCATTTTAGATGCTTCGGATATTACTTACCTTATCAGGACTTACTTAATAAGTACAAACTCACAACGCTCGAAAGTAGACGTAAGTACTTGGAAGCCATGAATCTTTATAACATTGTTGGTAGTAGATTTGACTGCATTGAGTTGACCAACATGTTATGCTACGTTGTGCCTAGAACAGTGTACAAGCGAAAGGTGCGCGCTGGTAGGCTATTTTCCACGCGTAACTGCCATTCTAACACTGGTTTGCGCTCACCTGTCCGCAGAATGATAGATACCTACAATGGGACTTTTGAACATATTGACATTTTTGCTTGTTCTCCCAGTAAGTTCAAGGGTCTTATACTCAAGGAGCTCTCTTGATTGATGTGTAATAGTACATAAGCATGATAGTGAAGTAAGTTTAGTTTTAATTATTTTGTGTAATAATACCCTAGCGTTTATTATCTGTAAATCATATTCCACAGTTATTCTGTGAACAGCGTTGTGGGCTACAATATTGTTCCAATTTTTATGTGTATGCTTTTTCTTATATTATACAAGGTGATTGGAAGATGGGTGCAAAGCTTTAAGGCGAAGATAGTACAGACAGTTTAGAACAATTTAAGCCATGGTTATCTTAGACGAAGTCTTACCATTTTTTTTAACCTAATTTTTAAGATTTTTTTCGAAAATTGCCAAAATTTTAACTAAACTGGTTATTTATAGCTAAATTGAATGATAAATGAATTCATTTTTATTTTATTTTATTAAAGTAATGTGTAAGCAATCTAGCAAAACATGTTTTAGGCCTCTGTGTCGTTAGACATTTTTTTTACAGACATTTAAAGTTCATATAAATTTAAAAAAATCATAAATCATTTTTGAAAACCTTATTTAAAAAAAAAACGGAGTGTGCTTTTTTTGTTCAAATATTTTTGAAAACATGCGTGATAATTGCTCTTTCTTTTGAGGTATCATTTACGAGGATATTTTACAAATTATTGAAATTAGGATCTACAAACCAATTTGAGGGAAAAATTTTAAATTTTAGGCGGAGTAATTAAAACAACATTTGAATCTAAATTATTTATTGTTCATGTTCAAAATGTCTGCCATGATTCCTAATACAAGCACGGCTACGTCTTCTCACTTCTGTTGTTGTTATTTTCAACATCATCTCCAGTTTCATCGTTTCAAACGCTGAATTAATTCTCTCCATCAATTCTTCTCTCGTGTTTATTTCAACATTCGTATACACCAGTTCCTTGGCCCGGCCCCACACGAAAAAGTCCAGCGGGGTCAGATCTGGTGAGCGAGCGGGCCAAGGGATGGGTCCATCTCTGCCGATCCAGCTGTCAGGGAAGCAATTATTTAAGTGTTCCCTTACATTTAACGTCCAATGCGCTGGACAGCCGTCTTGCTGAAAGACGACTGTTCGGTCTCTTTCGAATATCGGGACACCGGTTTCCTCTATCAGAACTGGTAAATCGAATTGTAGGAAGTGCAAATAATTTTCACCATTTAAATTATCCGGTAAGAAGTGGGGCCCAATCAATGTCCTGCCAATTACTCCAGCCCATACATTGACAGAGAATTTTCCCTGAAACGACACTCGCTTCTTAAAATGTGGATTATTGTCTCTGTCGGCCCATTCATGGAGGTTATGAAAGTTTGTAATGCCCTCCCTCGAAAATTTGCTTTCATCCGTCCACAAGATTGATTTCAGGAACCACGCATCTTCGATGTCTCTGTTGAGGAGGAAACGGCAGAACTGTATTCTTCTTTGGGGATCTTGCTCTTCCAGACCTTGCACACCCCTACCATGGAACGGATATTTGTCATTTTGGTGCATTGTATGCCACACCTTCCATTGTGAAATGTTTAGATTTTGAGCTACGGCTCTGGTACTGGTAGTAGGATCTGCTTGAAATGCTGCCAAAATGTTTTCTTCGACGTCAGTTTCATGTCTGCCTGGGTTGACTCCAGGTTCCACGCGGTGAAACCCAACTTCGGCAAGTCGACGAAAAGTGTTGTAAAACACTCGCACATTCGGTACCCTGCGATTCGGAAAGCGTTCTTGATACATCCGTCGCGCTAAGGATCCATTGCCATCTGCTCTGCCATACATAAATACGATATCCGCATATTCCTGATTGGAAAAAGTAGCCATAGCTACTTAACAATTAAAAAAAACGGCGTAGGAGCGCACTAAATGTCAACTCAACACAACTCAAAAATCAACACGTGCAGGAGCTTGCGGCTACGACTGGACACGGTGAAACAAAAATGTTCAAAACTAACGCAAACAACACGTGCAGGAACGCAAAGGGCTACAACTGAACACGGTAAATTGCGAATCAACACGACAACGTCCTCTCACATGGGCAGCTGTAGTTTGACTAATTCAACTAATTGTAATAAGTAAAAGATGTGACCGCTTCAACACAGACTGACTAACCCTAATTAAATAAAAACACGATTTTGTTGCCTTAGTGACTAATACCATTTTGCTGTATTTTTAAAAACCAACGTATTTATCGCTATTTTCTATTCACTGGGCGTTCTACCTGGAAATGCCGTCGCAGCGCGCATTGCTGCCATTGTTTAGATAATCCCTTCAATTCGGTTCTTTCATGTGCCGCACTACGCGCGGCGGCCATTGTTTAGATAATCCCCTAAATTGGCATGTGCAAAAAATTCTTAAAATTGAAGTAATTATCATTTCGAACACATAAAGTAAGCTTAGCGTAAGTTCTTTAAGCAAAAATTTTGTTTTAATTAGTCTGCCTAAAATTTAAAATTTCTCCCTCAAATTGGTTTGTAGATCCTAATTTCAATAATTTGTAAAATATCCTCGGAAATGATACCTCAAAGGAAAGAGCGATTATCACGCATGTTTTCAAAAATATTTGAACAAAAAAAGCACACTTCGTTTTTTTTTTAAATAAGGTTTTCAAAAATGATTTATGATTTTTTTTAATTTATATGAACTTTAAATGTCTGTAAAAAAAATGTCTAACGACACAGAGGCCTACAACATGTTTTGCTAGATTGCTTACACATTACTTTAATAAAATAAAATAAAAATGAATTCATTTCTCATTCAATTTAGCTATAAATAACCAGTTTAGTTAAAATTTTGGCAATTTTCGAAAAAAATCTTAAAAATTAGGTTAATAAAAAATGGTAAGACTTCGTCTAAGACAACCATGGCTTAAATTGTTCTAAACTGTCTGTACTATCTTCGCCTTAAAGCTTTGCACCCATCTTCCAATCACCTTGTATATTGTAGCTGTTTGCTGTTCCTCTTGTATAAAATAAAAATAAAATAAAAAAGTAAGTCCGGGCCGCCACCACTGGGCCACCGCTGCTCTCTTTTGTTCTATGACTTTTGGAAATTCATAACTCTTTTTTTAGTGCCGAATTATGTTGTCGGTTCGAACTCAAGCAGGTGCTTTCCTGTGTGTTGTTTATTTTATCACCACCCCTCTCAAAAATATTAAAGGGTATAGTATTATCCAGTAGTAACTGGGTTTGGAGGTCAGACAGGCAGTCGCTCCATGTAACGCTGACCCCAATATAGTTGAGAAATGACTAGGCAGATGATGACCTCAAAAACATCGTGAGGATAGTCTAGAAGCCGACTCTAGAATGGGGAAAGGCTGATGATGGTATCGAGAAGGGTACTCACGTCATTGTGCGCGATCTGCGCGCGCAGCTTCTCGATCTCCTCGCGGAGCTCTCTGATGAGCTTCACGTTGGGGTCTTCGTTGATGGTCGGCTTGTTGATGATGTTCTTAGCGCGGTTCGCGTACCGCAGTGTCGAGAGTGTCTCCCCGTAGTTGCAGTCGGCGGGAGAAATCTGGATCAAGAGAGAAAAGAGTGTAGTCATAGTATCATGATTCTTTTGGCGCCTGAAACCATGAAACTGAACCACTTATTCCTTGGGACGGACATTGTAATCACCAAAAAAAAACCGTCGTCCCATATATTTGGGTCGACTAGGTATTTAAGTTATCTACGCGACAGCTGATGTTGGTCCCTTGGGGAAAGTTGTTCAGTGTGATGGTTTGAATCACACCCTGAAAAATGAGCACATCTTTCTGGTACACGTTGTATATACCTTTTTTAATTTTCCGAATTTAAGATTTTTCTTAAGTTCGCCGTAAGTCATTAATTCCCAGAATTTGATCCTTATTAGCGACACTATCGAATAGTGTAATAATACAATGTGTATTTTTTTCCGAAATCAATGGGTTTGATTCGTAGCTAGAAATATTGATTTTTCAAAAATCTAATGATGCAGTATTAGTTTTCATCAAAATCGGGCTCGAGACTCTTTTGAGTATTTTTCGTCATTTTTCATAGTATTATTCTTCATCAGGTGATGCGTAGTTCATACTTCATAACATGTTGCATGCAATAAACTTATTTTCTGTCTTCTTCTTTATTTTCTGATTGATATAGTTCTGTTCAAACTTAATGGCGGCTCGGAAGCTGCGATCGACGGTCTGCGCACTATACAGTCAAGACGATGAGTCCTCTGCGCCCCGCAGATACTTAAAATTGTGTTCTGCGCAGTTTTACAATGAGCAGACCGTCACTAGCAGCTAACTATCAAGCCGCCGTAAAGTTTGAATAGAACTATACCACTCGATAATCGTTCGTAAAGTGATTAAATGTTACTTACAGCAGCAATCATGATGGTCTTGGAGTTGCCTCCGAGCGAGTCTTTCAGCAGCCACGTGAGCACCGAGTCTCGGTATGGGATAAACACTTTCTTCTGACCCTTTTGAAGACGCACTGAAACATTAATTATAATATTAATATCTACAACGTGTAACAGGACCTTTCACCAAGCATTCTAAGATACAACAAACTGAGTACGTAAAAATGATTGCTGGGAAACGATTTTTTTGTTTTGAGATAAAAAATCACTCTGTAGATACACTAATAAATATGGAACTATACTGATTGCCCTGATTGATTTAGTAGTAGCGCAAACGCGACTGCTAAAGTCCTGAGTTCAATTCTCAGGTCGGGTAGAATGTTATTGGGTTTTTTCATCAAAAATTTCTCAGTAGCAGCCGCAGAGTCTGGATTTGCGCCCGCTTGATGGCAATAGGCTCGCTCTCTAATACATGGGACTTAAACATAACTGGCGATATGTGGGGGTATTATTAGGTATATCTCTGCCGAACCCTTCGGGAATTACAGGCAATTATTATGTTATGAATTTCTCACTAGTGGCTACGGAGTCTGGATTGGTGCCCGTGATGGACAATAGGCTCGCCCCCAATTACATGGAACTTAAACATAACTGGCGGATTGTGGGTGTACCATAAGGTACAAGTGTGCCTAACCCCTCAGTTGTTTGGTGTGAGGCATGCTGGGCGGTACCTTCGAGCGGCTGGCTGGACTCGGCGAGCGCGGAGATGACGGAGCCGAGCGTGACGAGCGACTTGTTGATGTGCGCGCCCTCCACCAGGCGCTGCCCCGTCGCGCCCGTCGCGTCCGCGCGCTCGCTGCGCACGCACCACACCGTCCACGTTAGTATTAAAACAAACACAAACTACCAGACCCGGAACTACTACGTGTAGGTCTTACAAATTGTTGTTCTGTGCGGGAATCGAACCCGCGACACGCAGCGCAGCAGCCAATCTCACAGCCACTGCGCCAACCGAGCCGTCAAATTTTCCGTTATCTACCTATCCTTCAGCCACTATGTTCGGTCAGCTTCCCGCTTAAGGCTGCGTTTCGACCAAAGATGAGCGAAAATGCATAGCGAAAAATGAAACTAAGCAATAATATCGCTTCGTTTTCACAGCTCAAGCTAAAGTTAGCTAAGTGATTTTTTTCTCGCAAATACTCCGGTGCACGTTCTTGCACATCTTCTATGGCTTAACCAGATGCAGCTGCAGAAAGAAACTGGGTTTGACTCGGTCGCCGTTGTTGAAAAGTGGCATTCTACAACGGCGACCTCTAGGTAAAAAATGATTCTAGATGTTTAGGAGTGGCATACCCCACATCTACCCCTTCAAGGTTTGAAGTGGTGATGCTTACCTCCCAGCCAGGTCCACGAGGTGCACTTTGGACACTGTCTCGCTCGGCATGTTGTTGTGTCGCAGGTAGGAGGCCTGCACGAAGGTGATGGTGAAGATAGCGTGCGAGCGAGACGACACGTCGTTCATCTGTGTCGATGCTGTCGTTCGGTGGAGGTTGCCGCGGTGCATGCACTCCTATGCATGGACAACAGAGTTTATTAGAAAAATTTCTGATTGGAGAGTCCGACCTCAAATAGTTTATAAGAAATGTAGACGAGTATTTTAACAAACCACATTTAAAAAATAAATTCAATATTTCATTTCATTTCGCTGTTCGTTAAGTAATATTTAGTTTTGGGGAAAACAATAGAGGATTTAACACACCTGTACAAACGGAATGACAATCATTGTTGTAAATTTGATATGAATGAATGATTGATACAATGTCACTGCATGTGTTCTGAAATTGCTTATCTCTTATCGGAGAATATGTTGACAATTTCAAAAAGTTAAACAAAATCTAACCTGTATATCATCATAATCGGACACCAAATGCTTGGACAGATCTTGCACATAAGGACCCAGCTTGGGATGCTCTCTGACCCTCAGCGAGTGCCCCGCATCCGTAGACAAGAGATCTTTGACCCTCTCGTTATAGATCTCGAGGTAGCTGACCTCCGTGCGGTAGGAGGCGCCGGACTCCTTGCCGGCAGCCACGCGGGAGAACAGGTGGCGACATATCCGGGGGATTAGGCCTTGGTACTCCTAGGGTGGGGGAGAAACAGTGTGATATGTTAGGTGCCTTTCCATATATCGTACTGCTAAGCCGAAAAGTAAAACAAAAAAAAAACCGGCCAAGTGCGAGTCGGACTCGCGCACGAAGGGTTCCGTACCATTATCTATAAAAACGGCAAAAAAATCATATCTGTTGTATGGGAGATTGGGAGCCCCCCTTAATATTTTTTTTTTAATTTTTAGTATTTGTTGTTATAGCGGCAATAGTAATTCATCATTTGTGAAAATTTCAGCTTTCTAGCAATCACGGTTTATGAGATACAGCCTGGAGACAGACAGACAGACAGCGAAGTCTTAGTAATAGGGTCCCGTTTTACCCTTTGGGTACGGAACCCTAAAAACACGAAAAAAACAGCAGCTGGGTGATGTAAAATATGACACAACGTCGGTATCGTTCCCTGGTCTGTTCAGAATCAGAATCAGAATCATTTATTTGTAAAACATAGGTATAACATTAGAGATCTTATAAATAGTTAAGGTTCTTGCTATGTTTTGTCGTTACTGACATACAAATTAGAAAAGAAAAAATCAATTAAAATTACAAACAAAATAAAAAAAGATTACAAATAGAACATGTCTATTAAATAGAATAAAATAAATCACACATAAGAAACGTCAACAAAAATTAAAATCTTAAAATCTTACAAATAATAAAATGTCAAAAAAAGTTAAAATCATAAAATAAAAACAAATATTAAATCACACATAAGAAACGTGAACAAAAATTAAAATCTTACAAATAATATAATGTCAATAAAAGTAAAAATCATAAAATAAAAACAAATATAAAATGTCAAAAGTCATAAAATCACATAATTATCGGATTAATTCACACTAAAAACTGTGAACACTGTTCACAGTTTCTGTTTCTGTTTTCTGTGTCACTGTTTCCTGGGAATTGAGCCCAGTATCGCTCAGTAGCCCCGCTGGCAACCACGAGACCAACAGGGCCGTCAAAATATCAATATTACATTAAAAAACAATAGTCTGATCAGTTGAGCCCGGATTATATACAAATGCATGTTTGCATATGAAAAAAAAAAAAAAAAGCGTTTATTCGTGGTAACATTCTAAGCATTACAAAAAATGATATTTCTGCTAAACTAAAGCATAAAACGTAAAGCAGTTTGTTGGCAGATGTAGCTCCCATATACAAAATTACCTAATACATATTATACTATTATGTAGAAAAACACGAAAACAATTGTCGGGCAGTAGCCCACCAGACATAAAACCCGTCTGGTCGGAGGATCCTTCGTTTTCAATTGGGGATGAAGAACTTCACACCCTGTTCTTCATACCCCCAAAGCATATTATATTTTTTGAATGTTTCCTTTAATTGAACTGTAATTTGAACTGTACCTGATTAGAAAAATGTAAAAATGTGCCAGTGAATATGAAGCACCTAAATCCCAACATAACTCGATTAGGTTAGGTCTCAAAAAAGGTTTAACTTGAAAAAAACCTTTGTAGTACTTTCAAGTATTTAAGTTGCATTATAATCCGGTCTCTAATAATCAGTAATACGTACGTTGGAGCCCGAGCCCATCATGGTGAAGGTCTTCCCGCTGCCAGTCTGTCCGTAGGCGAACACGCACGCGTTGTAGCCCTCGAACGCGCTGTCGATCACATCCAGTCCCAGGTCCGCGAACACCTGGGAAAGACCAGAAGTTGAACATGAGAACGAACTGCTGCAGAATATGACATGACGTGAGGGTCTCGATCAATAACAGCATAATCAGGCTGTAAGGTTCCCACTGCTGGGACACCGGCATCTCATCTATGAGAGGAAATGGGCTGTTATCCACCACGCGGGCCCAGTGCGGGTTGGTAGCTGCCACAAGTCTTCGAATTTTTGGTTTTAGGACATGCTGTTGCTTTAAGATGTTTTCCTTCGCCGTTACAGAGCAGCGGTTTTGCACCACTGCTGTTGACGGTACAGACATGCTGGATTTTCCAGATGGGCCAGTAAGGGCACCGTACCCGAGGCAGATACTAGAAATCAGTTTAGGACACAGCATACACAGGTTTCGAAAAAAAAAATAGAGTTAGCAAGAAAATGGGGAATTTTCGCAAGAACTTTTTTTGATGCCAATCGATCCTGTTTCTTAGAGTGCTTTCAGACTAGCGTTTTTTTTGCGCGTATACAAAAGCTCGCATCAGTTTACACGATTACACACGCGCCACGTTTTGCGTTTCAAAAAACCAAACATGCTGTGTACGCGTGTTTGGGTTATCGCTTATTTCGGCGTGTTCTTTCGGGGTAAGTGGGCTTGTGGGGACGCGTCTCTTGCGTGAAAAGACGCGCACTTACGTGCCTAGACGCGCTTCCAAAAACGAGCTTATATATTATATGCGTCGAAAATACGCAAATCTGAAAACGCTCATATAAGGATCAAAATTTCTTAAAGACCAACTGAGGTTTGACTCCAAGCAAAGTCATGAGACATCGTAAAAGAGCTTTGTACATACATTCCGAAGAAATTGAAGCCATATTACTGTACTGACCTGCTCCTGTGCCGCGTAGTTCTTGTCATCGTGCGCGTACGACCAGTATGAGTGATCGAACGTGAAGTCCTTGTACTTCTCCCGGCTGCCGTCATTTTGCTCTTTGCTATTCTGTAACATGGATATTATAATATGTCATAGTTAAGATAATGTCCTTGAATACTACGTGTCCTGTCCTGTTGTCCTTGTCTTTTGTGATAAGTACGGCTGGGAAACTCGGCCCTCTTCAAGCCAAGCGCAAAAGGGGCCTTTCCTCTTTTAAAAACTGATAATGATTAACTGGTCCCACATCTGTTTTGCTATTGAGCAGTCCCCTATTAGGTGTACCTCATCCATAATAATAACCTCGTTGGTAGAGTGGTCGCAAGCGCGACTGTTGAGCGAGAGGGCCTAGGTTCGATTCCCGGGCCGGGCAGTGTTGTTAGGTTTTTTCATCCAGATTGTTAGTAGGAGCCACAGAGACTGGATTTGGGCCCGGTTGATGGCAATTGGCTTGCCCCCTATTACATGGGACTTAAACATACCTGGCGAAATGTGGGTGTATTATTGGGTACACCTCAACCTAACCCTTCGGGGATTAGAGACGTGATGTTATATTGGTTTATTTCTTTACAGTCGGTTAAAAGCAATAAAGAATAAAAGAAATTGCAATGAAAATACAAAGGTAGGGCTAACAAAGTTTTGACTGCAAACTGCATACACGGTCAACACATATCTTGTTAATTGCTATATAATCACACTTATCAAGATAATAAACAGTTACAAAATATATAATGATACGGTAATTGTCATGTAGTTGTAAAAAATAATGTTTAATTAGTAGATACATCGTACATTATTGGCACGAATAGCCAAACAATAAACTACAAAAAGAATGGACTGTTTAAAAGATGAAGAGAGGTCGGCTTCGAAACAAATGACTGAAGACTGAGATGACAGCTGGGTAAAGTGTCATCATCATTAACCTGTCCTTACCTCAATTTGTCTGCTGCTTACCCCGCAGCATTTTTTGAGCACTTACTAGAGGAGACAGAAGAAGAGAAAGACTGAAGACACAGACTTCGACCTGGATACCAATCATTTATAGGCTCTGCAATATTTCGTCTCTCAATCTTCGCCCATACTTCAATATTACTCGTCATCTTAGTAGTCAGCCCCTTTTCAGCCATATTATCTAGTAAAAGTGTGTAGTAAAATGCAACGAACCGAAATAAATAGGTAAAAGGCCAGGAACATAATGAAAACATTCTCAACGTCAACAGCTGAGCTGACCTACATTCGCGACAATCCATACCTACTTATTATGATTTTCGAATAGTTATTTTTCAAATGGTAAATGTTGAATAGAGAGGGAAGGCCAAGGAAAAGAGGGATAATGATATGATAGAGAAAGGAGTACTTAAATGATGCCGTGACGTCAGACAGGGAAGAATAGAAGAAGAAAACTTGCGCTGACCCCAAGAAGATTGGGACAAGGGCAGAAACATGGTTTTTTTTTTAAATGGTAACATAACTCAGTAGGTAAACACGTCTTTGAGTGCCAAGTCAGAGCGAATTGGAGCTAACACCGTGGTTAGCAGGGTTAAGAGCCTCTAAACGATGCGTGACGTCACACATGACGTCAGTAATCAGCTTCCCGTCGTGATTAGTGTGTGTAGGAGCGTAAACGTAATTTAGACTTTAGTATGGTCGTCCGTACGTTTACTTGAACGACGAAAACTGAACCCTTACTTCATTTCGATATTCGAAAAATTCTGAGAAAATGATCAGTTTACAATGAAAAACTTTTGAGAGCAGTGGTAATGAAATGAATTACACCAAGTAATGAGCCTGCCTGGGTTCGGACTCACGACTTACTGTTCGTAAGTCGGGAGCCATATGAGCAGCGGGGGCCCAGTGGTGGCGACCACTGGGCCCCCGCTGCTCATATGGCTATACTGGGTTATAATCTTAATAAAAATCATCAATACAACCCTCTAAATTAATAATACTATTGAATGACTTTTTCATGAAATAGTCATTCCTTCGGATTAAGTAGAAAAGTCTGGAAATAGGACGAATATGTGTGACAGCTTCGTCGTTTAATAAATACCGCTGAATCGTAAGTGGCCCCAACAAGAGTGCAGTATACCCCTATGGGTCGATTTCTAGTCGGCTCTAGACTAGCCCGACTCGGCTAAAAATTATGTAAATTTACAGAACAACTGCAATGCCATACTATGCGACCTTCGCAAAACACCTTGCCGTTTCTATGGTCAAGGTCGTACTGATTTAGGGAAGTTTTAGGGTATAGGTACTACGACTATTACACTTACACGACTACCACCTGGCGTCAAACTTTGACTTTCGTCTTTGACTTTGACCTACAGACACCGATTTGGTAAAGTCGTCATTATCTAAAGAAGGCATTGCATGATTCACCACAATTCATAAACACATTGGATCCATTTAAATCGGCTTCTTTGAGCTAATGGGTGCAAGCGCGACTGCTGAGCATGAGGTCATGGGTTAGATTCCCAGGTTTCTCGAGCAAAGTGTTATTGAGTTTTTCCAAGAAGGATTTCTCAGTAGCAGCGACGGAATTTGGATTTGTGCCCGGACGAACAACATAATAACTTTTGCCGACTAAGGTACGGAAACCTAAAAACATGGCATAATCTGTATACACATCTCTTCCTCTTTTACACACCTCTGCTTACAAAACACGGGCGTGACGTTATATTAATACTTAATGTGTTTCTTATAACGAAAAATCAGCGAAGCAGTAAAGCAAACAAAGTCATAACAGTTAGTCTGAGTAACATGGAGTCTCGGGCGTTTGAAATACTATCACGCACTGCTGTCACTTGCCAAATTGTGCTGAGACACGCGAGTAACGAGTCATGCTGTCTGGATTGGTAGTACGGATAATACGTATACCTTGTGTATCTCATGATACTGAAAAAACTTATCATCTTTGACCTTCCTGCGGAAACTCTTATTAACCGACGTTTGGTCTTATATTGACACAAATGAATATTTAGATTTGCGTATCAAGGTTGCACGAAAAAAAACTGAGTAGAGTGAACTAGCTCATCTTCCATGGAACTAGACACGATTTTCAATATGAGCGAATAAGACAAAATATCATCATCATCTTATTGCCCTTGTCCCATTCAACTTGGGGTCGGCGAAACACGTTTTCTTCTTCCATTCCCACACTATCAGACGTCATCGCCGTCATCGTCACGCCATCATTAATACGAGACAGAATGCCTCTCTAAACTAAACTCTCGTGTCATAATATTATTAAAACGTTGCCAACGTTTTTATTCAAACATATAAAGCAATGGATTTCACATTTCCTTCAAAACCTTTCAGATTGTGATAGAAAAGTATGATGGAATTGGGATGCTGATGTTAGGCCCGTTTTTGATTCGACCAATGACAGAGGAGACGAAAGACAACATTTTGATATATATTTTGACTATATTTAAAACGTTCTCGTGGGGTAATTTCCAACCATACCGCGAGCGAAGTCGCGGGCAAAAGACCAACACAACGACAAAGTAACAGCTTATTCTCAGTTGTTCAAATGACATGATTTACTGCTTTATACAGGTGTGAGCGATAATGCAGCGGCTCGTGGTGATCTTATCATGTTTATACTACGTATCGTCAGCAGCCGTGGGAAGAGTTAGCTGTAACTGTATATATATCTGCGAGTTATTATGAAACCAGCGGACGTGTATCACCAGATGTATGAACGTGGAAGAAGCACCAGGCGTTCTGTAGTTTCTGCCTAACCTTCATTACAAAAAGGCGTGATGTTATGTAAGTATGAAACTTGAAGTAATTATCACCTGTATAGCCTTTTCTCAACTATGTTAGGGTCGGCTACCATGGATTCAGTTCCATTATTTTAAATGAAGCGACTGTATATCGGATCTCAACAGCCCACCAAAAAGTGGGCAATACAGTACCCCTTGGCAGGACCAACATGGTTTCAATATGTTTTATTAAGTAAATTAAGCAAATACCGGTCCATTAAAACTCATATCCATTACTATTGCATAATTGGGTGAATGGCTCGCCATTGAGGTCGATAAAGGTCAGTCCATTCGATGTCATTACAATAGTTCTGAATTCATTCTTTGCTTCTTTTGTGTGGAATAGAAAACCTGTTACGTCTATGTCGATATTGTAGTCAACAACATAAAACATCACGCCTAGTTTTACCAAAAGGGTTAGGCAGAATAGAGTACACTCACACATACATAAATCCATAATCTCCCCTGCTACGATCTTTACATACTCCATTCGTTTCGTCTCGTTCAGTACAACCACATTCCGTTTCACACGTAATTGGGAGCGAAACTATTACCATCAACCGGACAATCTAGGCTGCAGGCTGCTACTGAAAATTTCCTGATGGTTTTACATTAACAATTTGCCTAACCTAAGTATCGAATTCAGGACCTCATGCTGAGCGGGTGCACTTGGGAACACTAGCCCAACAAGACAGTACACTCTTGGATGTTTTTGTTCAGAATATGTCCGCCAACTCATATACCTACTGTAGTCGTTTTGCAGTCAACAAACCAATTTCTATGCAGTCAAAAGTGCTTTGGCGCACGCTCTGGCTTCCAGGAGCCGAGCAAATACCGTGCACTGGGGTACCTACTACTTAAATTGTGCCGGTGTGTGAAAGCTTTTAGGTACATCTAACGGGCTCCCGGCTTAAGATCAACGAACAGTTGAAACTTCATACTACACATACGCACACTTATAAGCCCCGTTTCGGTTTCGCCTCGGATCTGGATAACCTAGCAAATGGCAAATACATTGCCGTGCTTATAAATCTGGTCGCTCCAAGTAAAATACTGGTAGTCAGCTACATCCCGTTAGACTGGAAGCCGCAACATTTGTAATTGGCAAAAGGCTAGGCAGCTGTTGATAGTCGACGGCCTAAGTAATTACAACAGATGATCGGCTTCATTCATTCAGCTCGAGTTTGGCCGCAACTCGCCTGATGTGAGGCGATGATGCGGCTTAGGGTGGTACGCGCTTGCCTATAAGGAACCGATTCACTGGAACCTTCAAGATATTCAGATTATAATGCTCGGGGAATAAAGAAACCGGCAGTAAATTCCACAGACTGGCGGTTCGCGATCGGCAACCTCCATTCATTATCTTTCTTCTTGGCACACTCCAGGTCGAAGTGTGCCGAGCCAAGCGGCTTTTCTCCGAACGTATCTAATTCTGCCGCCTAAACCTTGCGTCCAATTTCCTTGGGATTCGACTTCTAGATTATTTTATCCACTGAGCGCGACTTTCTGGTGACGATTGTTCTATATATTCTATAGGTTTCTCAGTAGCGGCCACGGAGTCTGGATTTATGCCCGGTTGGTGGTAATAGGCTCGCCCCATATTACATTGAACTAATACATAACTGGCGAAATGTGGTTGTACTATTAGGAACACTCTCTGCCCCATCGGGGAGTACACGCGTGATGTTGTGTATTTTATGACAATAATGCCCATTTTTCTCTGATACGGCGATACCTAAATGGATGCCTTAATATAAGCGCTCTGTTGGATCTTCAACGCTAGGTTCTACAGTGAGAGTTCAAATTCCAACAATTCAAGAATATTTAACAGCATCATTTAAAGCTAACAAGTACTTGTGTCATAAAATGTTATTTTAAAGTCGATTAAGAAGCTGCATTACAAAACTTACTTTCACAGTGAGCAATCGTGTTTTCTTGCCCTCCATCTGGACAATCAATTTCGCGCCCATGTCCTTTTCTCTGCAACAAAAAAAAGGAAATATAAATGTATTGCGGATTTGTCGGTTTACCTGCGTTATGAAACCGGCACCAGATGTTCTGCCTGCTGGAACAGAGGAATCCTCTCTTCGAGACAGGCAATAATAGATAGGAGATAGGATATATTTTTTTGTTGGGATTGGGAATCATCAAATGACTCTGCCCGCTCTGGGCGGAGCGGAAGGGAGTGTCAGACTTTTACTGACTAAAACCCATCCCATGTTCCTTCTTTTGCCCTTTATGTTCCAGGGCCGCGGTATCTCTTTCGAACAGTCCCGCAGCCCTGGCAGGGCCACGCGAACCCTGTGCGTGTTGATAAGTCACATAGGATATTTTTATTCCAGTCGTGCCTACGTTTCCATTGGATAGTTTACGACCCCCAAGCCAGTGAAGCGGAGGACGAAAGCTAATCTATCTATCTTACTTATAAAATGGTTTGTTTTGACTATCAACGCACAGCTCAAACCACTGGACGGATCGACCCAAAATTCGGCATACAGATAGCTATTATTATAACGCAGGCATCCAAAAATTCAACTCTTAGAGCCGGACTCCACCGAAGCGGGTAGGAGAGGAGATGTATTGTAAACCAATAATAGAATCGTGCGGTAATCGGCGTGCTGTGTGCGGTGGACGGTGTGCTGTGACAGTGCGAGCGACCGCGGCGTGCGGTGTGCTGTGAGTGGCGTTCCGCTTTGTACATGTCCTCTGCTCTTAGCTTTGCACATCTGCGCACAGCTTCGGTGGATACACCCTAGCTTTTACCCACCTCCTTTCCGCTTCGCACATCTCAGCTTTGGTGGAGTCCAGGCCTTATGCAGGTGAAAGGAGTTGTGAGTTTGTATGAAAATCGGTCACTGGGTGAAGCTGGTGTGGGTCGGCTAGTAATACATAAAGAGGTTTGGTTTGAAACTGGATATAGGTCTAATTTCCCTGTAGTACGCAACGACGACGTCGCCTTTGTACGACCGGAGATATCGCACTTCCTGTTTCCGGCATAGTGACTAATATACAGAGTACACAGTCCAGCTTGGCAGACGTTGAAGTAGCGATGTTTTTATGACTGTGATGTTTTCAGAACATTTCTTGGCCTTGGGTAAGGAGGAAACTTTTAAGAGACACGAGGAATGAGATTAAGCAATTTTAACAGATGTATTTTTCCTTTCTATCGCTGTAAAGGACATCTTCACGAAGTATCGTTTTCATATTTATGATGTAAAGTGCTGGTCCTCAAATTGCTGAAACTTTTCCTTCCGCGACTGTACCTAAGGGAGAAGCGCTAGGGTAGCCCGCGAAATTCAATTTTCTTACGTGTTTGCAATTTGCAGGTCAGTATCAGATTGTATGTTGATTCAAATATGATTCGCGGCAGAATTAAAAAAAAAACAATGGGATTAAATGAACTTAGAGGATTGTATTAATGATAATCTACTATATAAAAATAAGTCGGGTTTTCCTTCCTGACGCTATAACTCCAGAACGCACGAACCGATTTCCACGGTTTTGCATTCGTTGGAAAGGTCTCGGGCTCCGTGACGTTTATAGCAAAGAAAATTCAGGAAAATTAGGGTAGGTAGGGTAGGTAGGGTAGTGAAAGTAGTAGGTAGGGTAGTGAAAGTAGTAGGTAGGAAAACATGCATTGCAACGCATGCCGGGCACAGCTAGTTCTGTAAATAAATGCGTGTTACGGCCGCGAATCATATTTTAATCAACATAAACCCCGACACTAACCTGCAAATTGCAAAAAACGTAAGAAAATTTGAATTTCGCGGACTGCCATGGCACTTCCACCTTAATCTGAAAGAGATTACTAAGCATAGGTCCAACTTCATGAGTCATGTCTATAGATCTCTTGTTCTATTTTCGATTCAAATATTTTAAATGTCTTTGGAATTTACGTTATATTTGATGCGGTGTGTATGTTTGTATGTCAACCAATTTCTCAAATTCTGCTGAACCAATTACGATTGCAATTAGTTTTTAATCTACAAACATAACAGATAAACACGTAAACACATTGGTCATACAACCGAAGATAGCACAAGATAATGTTAGTAACAATGGTGACTCATAATTATGTCGTTACCAAAGTAATGAAGTTTGAATGTTTTTTTTTTTTTTTTTGTGATTCAGCATTTCGATAGTGGACATATAAAGTAACGTAAAACACATTGAGCTTGCTGGTGGATATTCAACTATCGGCGCTGATTCTAACGTCGGAGATACAACAGCGCACTCATGTCCCTAACGAACGTTTCAAATTTTCACCGTCGATTTGTTGAATGGCGGTAGCTCCTTTAATTTCACCCACGTTCTAGTAATATCCTTGTTGAAACTACGTATTTAAAACAACTTTGTTACCTATAAAAAAATCATTTAGGTACCTAAACTGGTTAAATAAGATATTCTTGTATTTACTGGCTCTTGTAACACAGGCCTATCACCTAGTACAGGAGTCAGGAAGTTGACAGAATTTTGTAACCACTTTCTTGTGAACTAAAGATATTGATTATAGATCCTAATTAATTGGCCAAATTATCGAGGACAGTTTTAATTATCATCTAAGATGGCTAAAGATAAGCCTTGTATCTACTTAACTATCCATGTTATACAAAAAAAAATTATGCGAGACTGACTGTCTGTCTGTACCCATAACAGACCTGAAGGGCTGAACGAATTTCGATTAAATTTAGCACATAGGTAGTTCATGTCCCAGGTTAGAACATAAGATATTTTTTATCCAGAAAAAAACATTTCTTTTTATCAGATTTCTGACTTCCATGTAGGTGAAGCCACAGGTAGAAGGTGGTTTATTCAAAAATACAGAAAAATGTAAAACAGTTAGATTTTATAATTAATGCACACAATGCTAATAAGTTAACATTTTCTGTTATAACTGTGATCTTCACAAAAACTATACTTAGCTGAATATATGAATAATTTATGTTATTTTTAAGTCAGTTGATGACTTTATAAGTCTATATTATTCTTTTACGAGATTTGATTGTGCTACAGAAACGCTATTCACAAACAGGATTTAAGAAGACAACAATAAAATTAAATATGTATGAGAAGTATCTTTCAGCACAAAATCAGGTTGACCTGACAGAAAATTGTCATGGTTGCTTATATATATTGGACTATAATGTTCCAACTGGGACACTCACACAGGCCTCCTCTCTCCTCTGTGAGAGGAAGTGAGCCATAATCCATCACTGGGGCCAGTGCGGGTTGGTAGATGCTTTCTAAGGGGTATCACACTATGCAGTACTAACTGGGTTGTGGAGTCGCTCCATGTGAAATACTAGTTTTCAGCTGCATATGGTTAGACTGTGAGCCGACCCCAACATAGTTGGGAAAAGGTTAGGCAGATGAATGTACACTTTCCTTATATTTGTTTACTCCCTATGATAAATGGAACATAGTTTAATACTTTTTCCTGTGAACAATAAGCAATAAAAGCGATTTGATGTTTTATGTAAAAGATATCATTAAAGTACCATTCACGTACAGTCTTACACCATAAAAATCTAGATGTATAGCTCTATGGTTGGAATTCTATTGTTTGTGTTTCCAATTGTTTTTATTTTTGAAGCATTCTATTTATGATTTAACGGTACTAACACACTGCATATTCTTATCAGACAGTCATAAGAGCTAATTAGAGAGAAGACTCATTGCAAGGACTTATTGCAAGTCTTTATGAATCTTTCTTTAGATAGTTTCGGTTCCTTTCTTTTGAAGACTATAAGCAGGGAGGTATGATTCCCCGATATTTGGGGCTATGATTTGTAGATGCATCTCGAGCTTGTGTCTAAATAAAAAATGAGTTTTAACTAACTTAGTTTATATATTTGTTTTACCAAACTTCTACGGATGTAGCTTAAAATGCCGAAAAAGTTACTTTTATTTTTTGAAAGATTAATGTAAAACTGCAATAATTGATTATAGTTGATTTTTTATTGATTCAATTAAATGTGGTTTCCAAATGAATGAGAATTTAGCAATTATTGGTAATGGATTCTCATTAAAATTAAAAATCAAGTTTGTGTAGTCATCAAGTGCATTGAATTTACTTCAAATGAATGAAGTAGATTGGATTTGAAAGGAGTAAGTTTAATATTATTAATTTATTACAAGTAATGTTTTAAAGCAGTTTTAGATATCAGTATTACTAAAGATAATTATGTTCTTCCTGATATGAAACATCTGAGGAATGCTCTAGTTAGGAAAACGCACCATTCATAAATAAATGAGATTTTAAGACAACAGCTACGGCAGGCTTAAGTTACCAGCAGAGGCACTCAAGTGTAACATAAGCACTAAAATTCATTCATCTGTCCCAGTGTGTGAAAAACCAATAACAAAGTGCATTGTAAACAGGAACTCCCAACCATGCATTATTGTTTACAACACTCAGATGATAAACAAGCATTCCAACATTCAGCCACATATAGTTTCCACTGCAATTTTATCTTGTTTATTTAGGTCACTGACTTTTTTACATTTTTTCGACAACTTTCATCTAAACGGCAAACCCGAGGTACAGTTTGTGCTCCAAATGCAACTGAACCGTGAAAGTCATTGTCATTTAACATGACATCATTGCTTTTTTGCACTTTCAAATGCCATGAAAAAGTTGGAGCTCTCATCTAATTAGAACCACCATCTCCTCGTGAATAATATCTCATATCATCACAGTAAACATACAAAATAACATAATATAGCCAATTATCAACACAGTACGTCAGAATCAGTGAAACATCAGTATTACATGCAATACGTAAACTCCCCCAAAACATTGAATGAAATTGAACTTTCGTGAGCACGGTATCTACTAACCTTTGATTGAATGGGCGAACCCTTACAGCCACTTTCACCGAAGCCATTGTCACACATTATATTGTCAATAGTTACAATTATAATTTAAAATTACATTTATCCACACAAATACGACACCACAAAGCAAGTTGACATTTTTAAGTTTGATTGACAGTTTAGCGAGTGACGTTGCAATATGGAAAAATAATTATGTTGAATGCTCGTTTGCTGGCTGCAACAAAACGTGATAAGTCAATTTGCGTGTTTTAAAATTAATTTGTGAAAATGATTCTACGATTCGCACACTACTTTGTAGTTACGATAGTATTATACAAAAAAAAAACCCGCGAAGCTGCGCTGGATTTTTTTGCTATTCTTTATAGTTTTAGTGTTGGGCTAACCAACTCTAGACGAGTGAAATTTGTTACAATCGATTGAAATTATTCGATATAAAAGGAGAATTAGATGCCTTATAAGGATTATTACAGTTTATTTATTAAAAAATGGTAATCATTTGATTCTCGTATCGTAAAATAAAACTTAATCCTCATTTATTAAATTGTTGAAACAAAATACTTTCATAAATAGTTTGTCTCCATTAGCCTTATATTAGATGTAATCGATAAAATAATATTTTTTTTTCAAAATACTAACAGTGTTTGACGACCAAATATCTTTAATATTTTCATAGTCAGGAGATTCTTTTTAGCCCGAGACTTGAACTCTACAATGAAACTTTTTAACCGAGTTGCAATTTAGTATTAATTTTTTGCACTACTCTACTGCTGTCGATTTCTATCTGTCGCAGGAAAGGTTAGAATTTTTTAATTTGGTTTTTACAAAAAGAATTGGTAAATACAATAGGATATTTCGTTTATTAATCCTTGTTGTAGTTATATCCTGCTATATTATGTGTTTGCCTATAAAATAAGTTGTAAAATAATAGTTGACATTGGAGGTAAGTTGGGGTAACATTACATAATAATGTGTGTTATGTTCTTCCCTCAGATAGCCAATCGTCACGATGTCGGACTCCCCAGGCCGCCCCATGAAGTTCCCCTACACGTTCAGCGCCAAAATTGCGCAGTTCCCGATGAAGTTCTACGTCCAGAACCAGTGGATCTGGAAGTACTGGATGATCGGAATCGCCGTCTCTGTCCCCGTCTTCTACAAGATCAACAAACTGGGTTAGTTATCGATTATAACTAAAGTAGATTATTTTGGCAAAGTTGACGTCTTGAGGACCTTGTGCACTAAGCGGTCATTCAACAAGTTTTGTTCAAAATTGCGGCGTCATGCACGGCAAATCGCTTAGTGCGCGAGGTCCTTTAATTTTCTTACTGTTCCAGCACTGGACACTTACAAATGTTCTATGTAAGATCTCTTCTGTATCTTTCAATTTGTAACTTTTTCTGACTGTAGATAATATCTATATGGAGCTAGAAAAGTTTACCCTTATTGATAAACAACATAATCAATAAAATTTGGTGGGTGTAGTATACATTGAAATGCTAGCAATAAACATGACAGACCTCCCCAGAGATGATGAATTCAGGAATATATTTTGTGCATCAATGTCCCTTATTTTGAAGGGTGACAGGTTTTATAGAAACTACTTGAGTCAGAGTTGATAAATATTTTAACTTACCGAATGATTTGATAGGAAATAAATGAAAACTATTGATGCTTCCCATTTACAACATTGAGAACAATAAACATTGTTATAACTACCGTCCAAATCTCTTTGCCTAATGTTATTGGGGTGGGCACAACAGATTTTTTCCTTCCTATTCCCTGTCAATAAAAATGCTATCATTTGCTCTCTTTTCTTTATCATATCATTCCTCAAACAACCCATCTTATCTTCTCTTTAGATTCCTTAGATTTACAGGTCTTTTAAGTTATGGGCATCATTTGATACAAATATTATCTTGTTTCCAGCTAACTCCCCCGGCAATGTCAGCAAATGGGCAGAGATCAGGAGGAAGGAGGCTGCCGAGCACCATTAAATTAAGAGCAAATGCAATAGTACTGGGTTATAAGGAAACCAATTTGTGTGATTTATTTATGTTGTAAGCGAATATTAAATCATGTAATAGTTAAAATGAATTTTATTTTATTAAGATTTTCTCATCAAACCCCTACCTGGGAAGGATTTCACAAACTCTTAGGGCATTATTATGCTGAAACGCACGAATTATCCCATCATCGAGCGCGCGCGAGGTTGCGCATTGTCTGTGTCGAATGGCAATACTGTACTGATACAATTCTTCATTCAGTGACATCAAAAAACTGCGAGAGGTTTTTCCCTCTAGTAGCAGTAGTTCAGTTGTTAGTCCGGTTGACCTTGACCGAACTACTGAAACTTTCAGTTACGATAGTTCGGTTCTAACAAAGTACCGAACTACTGAAACTTTCAGTTGCGATAGTTCGGTTCTAACAAAGTGCCGAACTACTGAAACTTAAATACCTATGTAACCTAACCGAACCGGGTGCCCCTGACGTCGACCGTCTAGGGTTAGCGTTTCCGTCAGCAGGTCGACGGATCCCCCGGGCTCCTATTTCTGTCTGCAGGGTTTACAGGAACCTAACTAACCGAACCTCGGGGTGCCCCTGACGTCGACCGTCTGTCATAGTAGGACAAACAGAAACTGGTCTCCCTCGTGGTCCTACTAGTAGGACAAAATAGCAGGACCACGAGGAAACGGCAGTTTATTTGCCGAACTAAAGGGAGGGTACATATTTAAGTTTCAGTAGTTCGGTGCTTTGTTAGAAACGAACTATCGCAACTGAAAGTTTCAGTAGTTCGGTCAACCGAACTACAGCTACTGGACCGGATTTCCACTGGGTGAAACTGACCCTCAAAAAACCCATCGCCCCTTACCGGTGCTCAGGGCGCGTACGCTAAAACTGCGCCGTGGTGTCCGTTGTAAAATATCTTAAGCGCCAGTGGCGTAGCGTGCCTTGGCGGGGCCCCGTATAAAAATTTGTTTGGGGGCCCTTAGGAAGGGTAAAGATTTCTCACAAAAGAAAAAAAAAAACTTTTTTCATGACCTCCTCCCTTTTCTGTTTAGTTTTTCTTTTCGTAGCTCGGCTGGGACCTGGGATAATCTCTCTTCCTTTCACTCATTGTTTTTTGCAAATACTACTAAACCAGAAGAACAATTGTTTGTATTGTACTACAATGTAATGCACAATTAAATAAAACGCGTCAATAGACACTGCTCTCCGTGGTTTATCATTGTATCGTATGTACATCGATTATTGTGGGATTCCTCCGTTGAAGTAAATGACTTAAACGAGGAAATCCCGCAGCCCGCGATAACCGATGTAGGGTGTTGCCAACTTTTGAACGCACGCTTTACGCGGGAAAAAAAGAAATTGCTTTTTTTTATTTTTGTCATTTCTGAAAAAAAAAATTTGAGACGTTTTTATTAATTTTTGCTTACGCACGTTGGGGGCCCCCGTGGCTCGGGGGCCCCGTATAAATGATACGGCGTTAGCTACGCCCCTGTTAAGCGCCCGCGACAGATGCAATGCAACTGAGCTCTTAAAATTACGACGAAAAATTAATCACATCTGATGAGAGAGTTATAAATAACTCTCGTCGTAATTTTAATCATCAGATGCGATGCGCTCTCTCGGACTAATTTTTGGGCTTTATGTATCGTTTTCAACTACGGCAAGTTTAATATTTGGTTGGCAGTGACAACCATGCTACGTCAGCCCTCCCAAGCCTGTAATCCTTGAAGGGCTAGGCAGAGGTCATCCACATTTTGCCAGTTAAAATTGGAGAATAACTGAAAATAAAAAATACAGCAACTGTACGTGGGTGCTTTATTAACTACCATATAAATTAATATAAAACTTATAAATTACATCAATAAATAATCGCTGACAAAATGATCATTATTATGGAGAAACAAATCACTGAGAAAAATTTACATATTACCGTTTTTTATGTAGGAATGCACTGGTACGATTTATATGTACAGTCAACCACTATCATTGCTTACTGCCGTGGGGTGAGCAGGACTTCAACCATCAATCAATGAATACAAGGCGTATTGACAAGGAAATTATAATTTTACAGAAATAATAAATGGCGCAATGTTACATAATTACTTTGGCCGACTGTACCATTCAACAAGGTTGCTATAAAATAAACCAAAGATTTAAATCGACGGACAGGTCAAAAAATGATTACATTTGTTTCGTTGAGAACGACATTTGAAAATTATTGTCTCGCTCACTTCTACTGAAAATCGTATCTATCGTTCCATGTGGTATGTGCGAGCGCGCTCTTCTCAATGTAAACACTTTTTCAAGCGACCTAAGTATGGCAACACCTAACGATTTTAATCTTTAAACAAAATTACAATCATGTTTGTGAAAGTTTTGAGTATTAATTACAATTAAAATCACATAAAAATAGCAACCATGTCCAAGAAAAACAATCTTTCGTTTTCCTAATAATATCAAATTTAAAAAACTGGCTAAGCCTCCTCAGTATATAAAAAAAAACCAAAGCTGTTTCAACTTAAAAAAGAAAACAAATAAAATTTAGCAAAACAAAACACAACTTTGAGTTCGATTGATCGAAAACGCGAGATTTTATAGTTGTATAAAATAAAAGCTACGTTCAAACTTATGCACTAACAATTTTAAAACTAAAACACTAATGTCTAAAAGGCTTATACACAATGGCGTATGATGGACCATTGTTGCTAAGCTAGTTTCCGCCAGGATTGAAAGACTATCAAGCTCCATTATAATGACGTTAATGATTCATCAGACGCCATGGTGTACATGAGTCTTAAATTGGCCACTGATGTGCTACATCAACTTGTAACATAAGTCATGGCAATACAGAAATTTCAAATTTATTTTGATCAAAAACATGCAAAAATCATCTCCTTCCGTGAAATTCTGTAATAATATCAATGAGTACAACCAAGGAGTATCGTTTTATCGTATAACTGGGTAGTGGAGGTCAGATAGACAGTCCCTTTAAGTAAAATACTGGTATTCAGCTGCGTCCAGTTATTGGAACCCGACAGCATAGTTCCCAAGGCTAGGCAGATGATGCTTGTTACGAAATATGTAGCACAAAAGTGTAAATAACAATAATACGTCAAACACAAGCCTTCACTGTCACGATATCAATTATAACACTAATGTCATTAATGAGGTTTAACTAAATGCAACGTGTTAAATCAAGGGCGGTATCAAACAATTACAATGCTTTCACAGAAATTTTACCTCTTTTTTTCTGTTCATGCGCGGATATTACGCATATTGCCCCCCCTACTTATAACCAACTTTTTTATTATGAGCTTGGTTAAGCCAGCTCAACAAATGTCATCGATTTTTCATAAATAGCATCAACATAAATAAAAAAATTGACAAAGGGGACATAAATACCACCATATTTTTCAGGTCAAAAGTGAGGCCCATGGGCGGCATTAAAACTCTGACACCAGATTAGGCGCTAACCACACGATAAAGAAAGAAGCGCAAAAGTAAATTTATTTTGTTCCTGGATGCTTGTAAATCAATAGGAAATACTATTGATTTACAAAGGTTATTTAAATAGTTCTCAATCACTCGTCAAAATATTTAAAGAAAATAAAAAACATGAAAACCCGTAATACGTATGCCTATTTGGCGTTATGTTGCGATTGCCAGTTCATTTTTTGTTTAGCGCAAGTAGATGTGTTTTGCTTTCTTTCTTTGTCTTACAGCAGCAACTTTCTTGCACACTCTGATTTTGACATACCTACTTGGTCGGTGGTACTTGGTGACATAGTGAACACCAAGCAAGGCCCGGCGATGGCAGGTGGAGTAAAGCTATGACCGAGTGGCGTCCAAGGAATGGAAAGAGAAGTGTTACTCGTCCGGCGCCGAGATGGGCAGACTACATTGTTACCATCGCGGGAATATCCTGGATAATGCTAGCACAAGAACGTGGAGCTTGGCACAAGCAAAGAGACGCCTATATAGCAGTGGGTGAAGTCGGGCTGAGGATGATGATGATGTCAGTGAAAGCATTACAAAATCAAACCTAATGTAACTAGAATAAAGATCAAAATGCAGTCACGACGTAAAATAACTGCGATAATCAAATCACAGTTGCAGAGTTATGAAAATGCTCAAAGGGAAACCGTCGAGGTCACCCGCCGAAAAAACGTCTTAAGACAGTTTGTATTTCGCGGACTACATTGGAAGATCATCCTAGTAGATAGTAAAAAATCAGAAAAGGCATAATATTAAATCAAATGCAATAAACACATTTACAAATTTAAATCGCTGAATAACTATTATTAAGTTTTTGTTCTATGAGGTCAGGGCATTATTTTTATTCGAGGGACAGTTAAAATGTTAATTAATCAATTGACATTCGCAATCACAAACAGTATTATTTTATTTTAAAAGTTCAATTTTATTTAAAAGCCACAAAACAAAAAAAAATTAGATACACATTCAATTATCGAGAATCGTAACAATATAATATGACAACATTTACATTAAGATGGAATGAAATCTTTCAAATACAACTGCTCAGGGCAATAATATTATATATGTATTTAAATAAACATTTAAATCTGCAAGTCTTGTAAAATGTAGTTCCTATGACTCACTCAAATGCTAGCGTACTTAACAAAACATAAAATCACACCTGTAATCCCAGAAGGGTTGGGTTATGACTAGAAATCGGATATTCGGATGCATATTTACCTAAAGTTTGAATGTTGACTAGTATGGAGAGCGAGTTCAAGTAACAAAACAATCATTGTTATAAGCCCAGTCATATTTAATTTTAAAGATGATGTCATATTTTACGTGTTTCCACAATTTTCTTGCCTAATTTTGAACAGAATATAAATTTTATTATTCTTAGGAATAATAGTTTTTATGCACACTTTATATTTTTTTCATGAAATCCCGAGAAATCAGGAAAAATATATTAGAAGAAGCTTTGGGTTTTGCCGGAAAAAAAATACTTTAGGTAAAACTAAATATGCATCAGAATATTTCATCCCTAGTTATGACCGGGTAAAGCCGGGGAAATAATTATAATTAGCTATATAAACTCCGCAGAATGATGGGTATCATTAGATAAGCATGATAAAACAAGAGAAAACATGTTTGATGACCTTTTTTGGGAAAACCGAAGCACGGACTGGCGTAGTGTTCTTTCGGTTTTTTATCGTAAATATATATGTATAAACCACATGGATATCAAAACGTGTAAACGTAAAGTAAATACGTCGATTGTGGTCGGATGATCCTACAGCATTTTAGCTAAATTGTTTGCAACAAGCACAATCATCATCATCCATAGATATGAATAAATTCTTAAAATTAGAAAATATTATTTGTGAAACGAGTATTTTCAATTTAAAAATTGACGTATTTAAGTAACGTTTACACGGCACGCTCGTGCGAGGGCCTCTGCTTTTTTTTTATTATAATTATTTGGCTTCAAGGCCGACAACAATATTACGATAATATCTCATTTTACTAAACAGTACAAATTATTTACACAACGGAATATTTTCTAGCGTTTGTACGTTATGAATATTATATTATGTAGAAGGCTCTGCGTTTATTAAGTCTAAAAAGTAGCCCAATTATTTGGAAGAACACAGCCCTACATTTTGTTTATATTCCTGAAAAATTAATATGATGGATTTTATTGAGGAAGTTATAGTATGTAGAACATCTAGTAGATCTATCTCATTTGGAAACATTAGGTACTGTCAACGGCAAACATAATAACAATATATCACATGTAAAAAACATGGTTACCATTCCGTGTTAAGTGTAACTGATAATATATGATATTATTTAGTAATCTGACATTAGGAACCATAACATAACATATTCGGGCTAATATCAACATTTTATAGTCTTTCCAACAATGGAAGCAATAACCAGGCAGATTATATTATTAAATACATTATTTTTGCTATATATTTAAAGCTTTGGAGCCTTAAAAGAAAGTACAGGAATATTATCAGCAATAGTACTGCATGTTGTATCTCTTTTTATCGCTTAGCTGTCATATCTCTCACACATTTTGAAATAGCTATACCATCTTTAAAAACAATTCATTAAGGTTGAATTTGTTGTAACTGTCATATATACAAATAGACCTTATCGACATTGAACGTTACGGTAGTCAAGTGACGAGGTCGATTAGTCGGTAAGACTGTAATCGACCTCGTCACTTAACTACTCGTCACGTTAAATAATTATCCAGAATCGGTTATTTGAATTACGCCCTAAGATTTTGTCTTTCATTTAACACTATACATTACAATTGACATGAATACTTAGTCATTTATAAAGTTATCAATTTCTACCAGTCATTATCGGTCCAAGCAAAGATTTATATAGTAGATGCGCCCGACCTCGTTTAAAGATGGTCACTTTTCTCTTTTTTGTATCAATTGAATAGTATTGTCTCGTTCACTCACACTAAAAATCGTATTTATCTTTCCATGCGGAAGTGTGAGCTCATTCTTCTCAGTGAGGACACTTTTTGAGTAAGTATAATGAGAGACCATCTAATGTTTTTTTTTTAATCTTTGGGTCATAGAGGCAAATGTGTTCTTTTAAAATCTTCTTAACGTAAAGTTACCAGCACTCGACGTTTACAAATAATTTATTTAAAAGTTCTTACATATTTCTAATTCTTTATATAATTAAATCACGATTTTTCAATATATTCTTTTTTTCATTCTACTTTTTAGAAGCATCACATTGTTTTTCACGTTTATTATCGTTACTTGTAATTTCTTTTCGTCGTTTATTGTGAGTTGAGAGAGACGTATTTGGGAGCTATCATAATTGCTTCGTCAGTAGTTTACATAGTTTTGGATGATAAAAAATTGTTGTAGACTAAATTTACAAATGCAAGTCCCTAATGAATTCCTAAATAAAAACGCACTTTCTAATAGTGCAATAATATTTAGGAATTCGTTTAGGTGTCGGTTAGTCTTAGTGAAAACTACTATGGACTCTGCTTTCAGATATCAGAATGAATTAAGTTTAATTTTCACGCGCTCTGAATGTACGTAACAGTTTTGTTCTTTAATTCACAAGCTGATCAACAGCCATTTTGTATATTTGGTTAATTTCGATGGTTTCGTCAAGTGTATTTCTATTAACATTTACAATAAAAAAGTCCGTGACAGGCCTGTTTGCTTCTTAAACTTATCGCCTATATCATACAACTTCAGGCGGCAACCATATCCTATAAAATACTACCAAAAACATTTGCATTTTCAATACCAAAAACGTACTCACAGTTAAGTACGTCGGACATAGTAGATAGATAGATAAACGATTTAATAACATAACAGAATCACGCCTGCAAATCCTGAAGGGTTAGGCAGAGGTGTACCTAATAGTACACCCACATTTCGCCATTAGGACGAGGCTATCACTACCAACCTTACACAAATCCAGACTCCGTGGCGTTAATCATCTACCTATCTACAATGTAAATGGAACCTTATGCAGTGTACAATAAAGCGGATAATCACTAGCCTCAGTTACACACGTAGTGGGCTCGGTTGAGGGGCGCGGGGCGGGGGGCGGGGACAGCTCACTTGAGCTTGGCGCGCTTGGGCATCGGCGCCTCCTCGTCGGAGGAAGGCGAGGGCCGCTTGGACGACGCCGCGTCCGAGCCCTCCAGCTCGATCTCGGGGAGGCGAGGTAGGTCTAGTTCTGCGCAGCGCTTGTGGATGTACCTTTCTAGGCGGTTGCCGGCTCTGGAAGGAAAAACGTTACTTTTATTACGAAAAGATTGAGATAGCTATCGACAAATGTAAGTATCACCGCATATTGGTGTAGCGTGAGTAAAACCCCAAAAAGTGGACCGATATTCTGGTAAGTTGGCGATACTTGTGGGAAGCCAATGACCAACAGTAGACGTATTTTGGCTGAATGATGAATAGCTATCATTATCATATGCCAACCATGTTGAAGCCGACTTTTAGTTACACCAAATGCAACTGTGTACCAACATTTTACATGGAGCGGCTGGGCACCGGCCTCCAACAATGTCACGTATCGTAACTTCAGCAGTGGGCAGGCTATGTCCAGCAGGGGGCAGGCTATGTCCAACAGTGAAAAACTTACTTGGCGACGGGATGCGAGTCCTTATTGTAGGTGTAACAGTTGAGGAACACGAGCGCGGCGTCCGCTATCAGCTCGTCGTCGGTGCTGTAGTCGCCTGCCTCCAGCTTGTCGCGTATCGTCGTGAAGTCCATCGGCTGGTCGATCACATCCAGGTAGTCGGGCACCTGAAACAGGAAGATTGTTTTATGCATGGTTGCATTTTTTGAACTTAGCTAGATAGGCTCGGGCTATATTCCCGTCAAAGAGACACCTCAATCAACGGAAAACTGTACTGAAAACGGTGAAGTAAAACACCGTGAGACAACGGGCATATTCTAGAACTAAAGAGTGTGACATCCAACAGTCAAACTGTCATGGTCACTAACATTATCATTAACACTAGAAACGGGATTTTTATATATACCATGTCCACTGTTTGTTTTGAGTTCACGATATTTCGGCGCTGTTGCAAGCACCATGATCACGGATAAACTGAAGTTATCGCGGGTGGGTGTTTATGAGGAGACAAATCGGTCTACCCTCTTTCTTGTTCGTTTTTTTACACTCAGTACCGCTACCACTGTCACTCGCATGCAACTCGATTCTGAACAGTAAACATGGTAAATATCCCGTTTCTAGTGTTAATGATAATCCGAAGTCATGTAAAAAGTATCAGCCATTCGCAAATAGTCTGTCACACTTTTGTGTATGACATTTATTTATTTATTTATTTATTTATTTTATTTTAAAGAAGACTTACAGACTAACAAAAAAAAAATGATATAAAAAGTGTAAATTTTCAATTCGCTAATTACAAGCCTCCACATGTAGACAAAAAAAAATACATATAATATATCAATACAAAAAATAAAATAAAAGAAGTACAGACGACAATTAATTACTAACGAGAGAAGTTGTTAATTATCGAAAAAGTTCTCTGCCATTTGCCGTCGCAAGGACGCCACACTGGTGCAGAACAAGTGATAAACATGATAATATATCGTCGAGTAGTACTCACATCCTCTGGCGATACGGGCTCGTAGAAGGGCCAGCAGTCCTTGTGCTTCATGACGTCGCGCAGTAGCGCCTGCAGCGCCTCCGCGTGCAGCTGCGCCGACTGCCGGCCGCTGCGCTTCTTGCTCGTGCGCTCCTCTGTAATGTAACAACATGTTTGATGCTACAGACCTTTCAGACTTACTACACGAGCTTGTGGCTAAATAATAACAGGTAGGGTCTATTTTCAAGGTAGCCAAAGTCAGTGGCCGTTGGTCCCGGCTGTCATTTGTAGATCTTTGACAGTCATTAAGTCTTTTAAAAAGTACAATGCTTATAAAGTATTTGTTTCAAAACATAAAGTTGATATATTTCTTAATGATCAGCTGTGGCCGGAAGGCATTACTTTTAGGCGGTTTGTACACTTCATGTATCGAACCAAGCAGGAGTCTCGAGTTAAAGTTGATTAAATGTTTTTACTATGTTAAGTAACACCAACAAGTACTCAACGTTTACTAGTTTTAATTGTCAGTCAGCTAAACGCTCCATTGATAACATTCGAGCAATTTGTGCTTGGTCAGATCTTGTAGCCCTCCAAGAGACATGGCTTCTTCCCCATGATATATTGATGTTAGGAACCATAAGTCAAGACTTTGAATTTACAGGGAAGTCAGCGGTTGATACAACCGTCGGGCCGTTAAGAGGAAGGCCGTATGGGGGAGTGGCCATTCTCTGGAGGAAAGGTATGTTTGAGTCAGTCTCTGTTTTGGACTGTGTTAGTGAACGGATTGTAGCCATAAAGGCAGCCATAGGCGAGCGTTCCATTCTGGTTTTTTCTGTCTACATGCCTACGGACTTGCCAGAGAATTTGACTATGTTTACTGATATATTGAGTGAGATAAATGCTATTGTAGAAAGTTATGATGTTGAAAATGTTTTTATGTTGGGAGACTTTAACGCGCACCCCAAACAAAACTTTTATAACGAATTGGCGAACTTCTGTACAGACCAGTCATGGGTTTGTGCCGATATTGAAATCCTAGGTGCTGAGCAAAATCACTACACATTTATTAGTGATGCCCATGGGTGTAGGAGATGGCTCGATCACTGTGTGGTATCTTTATCAGCTTGGCATACTGTTGTAGATGTAGGTATTAAGGAGGATGTGTATAACTCTGATCATTTACCCATCTATATTGTTTGTGATTTGAGTATAGTAAGGTCAAAACTGGTGACTCAGACAGTGCCCCGTAGTGCGATTATATGGGGAGAAAGAAACGGTTCTGAAATTGACAGATACCGGTTTTTATGTAATAGTAAGTTGCGAGATATCGATTTCCCCCAAGAATTTACGGAGTGCAGTCATGGGTCATGCAGCTTGACTGAACATAGAGTAGTTTTAGATAAATTGTATGATCGAATTGTGAACATTCTTAGTGGGGCAGCTGAGCAATCTAAAGAGACAAGTGACTTTGGGCCTCACAGAAAACGTCGGTCTCTGTGTGGCTGGAATAAACATGTTCGTGATGCTCACAGCGAGGCTAGGCTTAAATTTCAAACCTGGATAGATCATAGACGACCAACTTATGGTTATGTATATGAACAAATGCGAGAAGCTCGCAAAGTTTTCAAAAGTCGCTTGAAATGGTGCCAGAATAACCAAGAACATATAAAAATGGACATAATAGCAGAACAACGAGCTACTAAGAACTTTGGCAAATTCTGGAAATCCACAGGTAAGTTGGACGTTAAGCCTGGCCTTGCGGTGAATGTGGAGGGAAAGAGTGATCACGGGGATATTGCAAACCTGTTTATGAAACATTTCCAGGTGCGGTCTCCCCTTGGTCCCTCAGTTCCTTCTGAAGATGCCGAATATTGTTGTCAGGCAAAGGAGACATTTTTGCACTTCTCTGCCAAGCAAGTCAAAAGAGTCATACAGGGTATGAGCAGAGGCAAGTCTCCAGGTCATGATGGGCTCAGCATTGAGCACTTGAAATATGCAGGAGTCCACATGCCGAGGGTCTTGTCATTGTTTTATACGATGTGTCTGCGCCATTCGTATTTGCCGGAAAATTTCATGAAAACACTTGTGGTTCCCATCGTTAAGAACAGGGTAGGGGACATATCTAATAAGGGGAATTATCGTCCGATTTCCTTGGCTACGATCATGGCTAAGGTGTTGGACAGTATGCTTGACTCATGTTTGAAAACTATTTTAAATCTTCATGAAGCACAGTTTGGGTTCCAGCCTGGACTATCAACTGAAACTGCTATCTTGAGTCTCAAGCATACTGTTCAATATTATACCGATCGTAAGACGCCGGTGTACGCCTGTTTCCTTGACCTCTCAAAGGCCTTCGATCTCGTCTCCTATGATGTGCTTTGGGACAAGTTGAGGAACAGGGGTACCCCTGCTGAAATACTGAATATCTTCCAGTTCTGGTATGCCAATCAAAAGAACCAGGTTAAGTGGTCTAACACTCTCTCGCCAGCATACGGATTGGAATGCGGTGTGAGACAGGGGGGGTTAACATCCCCTAGGCTCTTTAACCTGTATGTTGATGGCCTCATCACTGAGCTCAGCAGCATGACAGTTGGTTGTCGAATAAATGGAGTAAGCGTCAATAACATCAGTTACGCAGACGATATGGTGCTGCTGGGCCCGACTGCTGGGGCAATCAGGGAATTGCTCAAAGTTTGTGAGACTTATGCTGCCTCACATGGACTTATTTATAATGTCACCAAGAGTGAATATATGCTCTTTAGGGCCGCTGGTAGATGTCCAGACTCTGTACCTGAAATTATAAAGCTGAATGGGCTCCATTTAAACAGAGTCTCCAATTTCAAGTACCTTGGACATTTCATCACCGACGATCTTAAGGATGATTTAGATATTGAGAGGGAGCGTAGGGCACTGGCGGTCAGAGGTAACATGTTGGCCCGTAGATTTGCTCGGTGTTCTGACCTAGTAAAAATTACTCTTTTTAAGGCCTATTGTCAGAGCTTTTACACGAGCAATCTATGGGTCAACTACACTAAGAGATCGCTGGATGTCCTGCGCATTCAATATAATAATGCTTTCAGGATGTTGTTGCGACTGCCTCGTTTTTGTAGCGCTTCAGGAATGTTTGCTGAGGCCCACACAGATGGCTTTCATGCCATATTGCGCAAAAAAACGGCTTCGCTGCTGTGCAGAGTGCGGAGTAGTCGCAACTATATCCTGAGAGCTGTGGCGGAGAGCTATACTCCTAATATCAGACATTTCGTGCGGAGGTTGATTAGGTAGGGAATGTGTTTTTCTGCCTAGTCATCCTTTGTTTTAATAATATATTTTTATCAATGTTACTAACACTAGAATATAAGCTGTGTGTAATACTAACAAAATATGGATCACTGTTGTCTGAAATAAATGAATTTTATTTATTTATTTATTTATTACAGGTAGTCAGTGGCCCGAAAGTCTGACAACCAGTCTTACCTGTTCTTTAAAACTTTGACTTCAAGTTCTGATCCGAATTTTCTTCTTTTTTTCTATTTGAAAGATTGTACGAAAACAAATTTTTGAAGATTTTGGACCCTCCCTCCCCCTCATGTAACGCGCCGTAACGTTTTCTGTACACCCCCTCCCACTCTCAAAACGTTACGTAACATCCAAAATGACCACAGCTAGCCAAATTTGAAAAAATAATTCGTAAGAATAAGTCATTATTCTATATAATATGCTAGCAGATGGCAGGTTACGCGGGGTGGCACTGAGCGTCTCGTGCACGCGCCGGGCCGCTCGCGCGCCGCTGCTGGCTTCTGCGCGTGTACAATACAATCGAGGGATTCACCGTAAGACATAAACGAAAAGGGTTGCCAACTTGGGCGATTTTAATTCCCTAGCTTTTTTATTCAAATAAACAAAAAGTTACGTAACGCGTTCTTGGATCCCTCTCCCGCCCCTGTAACACGTAGTAACGTTATACAAGACCCCCCCCCTCCCCAAATTGCGTAACGTAATACTTGAACACCCCCTAAGAAGGTACACAAAAAACTTAGTTATTTATATAATTAATAGCAATACGTACCGTCATGTCCGTTTGTAAGTGAATTCTTTGACCTCCGGCCTGACGTGTGTCCGCTTGTGTTCATTTCTTTTTCTTGCTCGTGATTTTTTGGTCTGAAAAGAAACAATTTGTTTTGGTTCAAAGACGACGTAGACTGATGAAATAACGTTATCGTTGACCCGTCTCTCTTGACTGTGCCATTTGCAAAGTAATGTGACTGTGATCTTAAATCAGGGTGTAAACAGAAGCCTTTTTACGACGCCGTCAACCAAGCATTCTGTATATCAAACTAAGGGGCTGTCTCCACGAGCGAGAGAATCGCGACGATATTATCGTCGTTGCCACGTATTTCTATACACTCCCTTAGAGGCCGTCTCCACGAGCGAGAGAATCGCGGCGATATTACGTATTTGTATGGGATAATGACGGCCCCTAACTTTACTCAAAATTATTGCTGGGATTCGTAATTTTATTGGGGTGTAAAGTCACGGTTTACGGTAGGACTCAATGCATTGAATAGTACAGGTTGTCATGGAGGTATTAAAGTAAAATTATCACATTCAATAAAGGCCTTGTATGGATATGGACTCATTTTTTAAGATCCCTCTGTACCTTATTTACGCAAATAAATGATTTTTTTGTTTTTTTTTTTTTTTTTTTTTTTTGTCAGCACTTAAGACTCTTTTTCGGTCCGTTGACCGTGGTGGGTCCTAGCCTAGGGTGCCGTCGAACTGACCGGAGCAGACTCCGGACGCCAGACTTCGACAGATAATGTACCGCAATATCTGTTTTGTCACAGAAGTCGAAGTCGGAGTCCGGCCCGCTCGGTTTGACTGCATCATAACATAGCCAGCCTAACTCCACCTGCATGCCCAGAAGCTCCTTGCAAAAGGCTATACTCACTTCCGTCCTCTCCTAGCGGTTCCGTTGTGCAGTGGCGAGGATTCCTTGCTGCTTCGGGAGCGTTTGGTTTTCAGCTTCACCAGCGCCGTGTTGTACTCACTGTCGTCCGAGTCTGCAAGCGAACATCGGTCAGTTTGGGCCACAAGTTGTAGTTGCCACAGAGTAGTCTATAAATGGAGTGAAATAAGAAACAGCCAAGATCTTGAACGTAACTCAAGTTGCTGCTAAAAGTTATGCTGTCACTTTTACAAGATATTTTAGCGAAAGAGAAAATTTTAAGAACATGTCGTTCAGAATTTGAGTGTTATTCCAGTTGACCCTGCTAAGCCAGGGTGACCAACGGGAATATAAATATTTCAGTTCTGCCATTTTACCCTCTTATCAATGTACAATCATACCGCCCATTAATCCGTCTGAGGGATTTTTTTAAGGAGATCTACTAGTATAACCCGAATTTGGAAAGCAACAAACGGTACGCTGAGCTGTAGCATGAAATCAAAGTGCTTGTTATTAACTCTTCTTGGGACTCCATTTATTAGCTACTCCGTGTTCGTTAGTACAGAAAATGATAGAGTAAGCAATTTTTAATGGACCTGTTAGTGAGCGCTTTAAGCGGTGTTAGGAAGCGCTTTTTGAAACATTTTCAACTCTTTTGAAATTTCATATACATTTAGTTTATTTTTGTAAGATTGGTGCTCGTGACTGTACATACTAATAATACAATGCAACAGGAAGGGTTGGATTACTTGCATTGCACAAGCAAGTGCACTCAATATTCAAATTTTACTCTCAAATGTTTTTACATAAAATATTCATTATGCTCTCGCATTTACAATTTTGTTCTTCAATTTTACCGCAACATATCATAATTATAATATCTAGGCTGTAATGGACTTAATTATGACTCATTAATTCGCTCATAATTTACGATACATTATATTTCTCGTAACATATCAAGTATTTATCGTGTCATATTAGAAATACACATAATTTAGTTAGGCCCACCAAATTTACAAACAAAAGACTTTTAATTTCTTGCTTCTATAGCGAGAATGTGAAGATTATCACATATGTTTGCAAATCTCCGTGTAAATGCGTAGAATTAAAAATACACCAAAATGAATACTCGAGACGATAAAACAAAGAAATGCCGTGCAAATGAAGATGCAAAGCTCATGAGAAGGTGAGTTAGTTCAGATGATAGGACACCCACAGCCCGAGTGATGATACACTTTATACAACGACCAGTCAGTTGGCCACGGAAATGTTTTGGTATTCGTAACATGAGTGAATCAAGGCATTTGGAACTAGCGTTTAAGGGTGCGTTTCCACTAGAGATGAGCGAGGATAAAACTTTTTTCACAGCTGGAGCTAGGCTAGCTATGTGATTGGTAAGTTTTACGAACATCTCTAGTAAAACGCAGCTTTACTGTGCCAACGCTCCGGCAGTAGTACCACAACATACGACGATTTTATATATTATTATTACGTTGTCCAAAAACCCTCTAGTTTCACTTTTTATGTAGATAACTTTTTCTTGACGTTATTCGGCTCCAAATTTAGCCCAAACGCAATGTTTTTAAATGGAATGGAAAGATTATTTACACTTCTGAATGGAATAGTACTTATAATCTGTTAAAAAGAACCTAAGTTTACGAGGGAGAACGGATAAACGTGTAGCGCCGACCCCGAGCAACATGGGACAAGGGTAGGAGGATGATATACGAGTACCTACACAGTTCGATTCACTCATGGTACAAAAAGGCGCATCTGAGAAAAGGAAATTGGGGAAAATAAGCCTTATTAGATGCGTCTTAAGGCAATTTTTTCCGCAGAAGCGCACCTTTTGCTTAAGGCAATAAATAAATTATGGAATCAGGCGTTACTTTGCAGAAATTCATAACATGAAATGTTATGCACAAAAAATTTTTACGTTTTGTGTTAATTCCGCAAATAGATCCACCTCCTTGGATTTATTTGCGGAATGAACAGTAAATATTTAGCATAACATTGAAGGCTGTGGACTGACTGTTCCATTCCGTGACCAGTGAACGGTTAGGCGATAACGCACCGGTGGAGTGGCTGGTGTGTAGCGCGCGCGTGTAGTGGTGGATGTTGGACATGGCCGCTGCCGCGCAGCGCCGCCCGCTCGTCTCTTCACAACAACCACGACCCGTTACTCATCATTACTTATTACTACTAACATTTTACTGTACTGCTAAACAAGTCTTGGGTTCGATTGTCAAATAGTATCGGGGTTGCCATCAGGAATTCCTCAGTAGCAGCCGAGTCCGGATTTGTGCCTGGTTGATGGCAATAGGCTCGCCCTTTTACATGGGACTTAAATATAACTGGCGAAATGTGGGTGTACTATTAGATACACCTCTGCCTATAATAGGTGTTATTAAATAAAGTGGTTGAAACATTTGGTGTTGCGGAAAATTATATTTAGAAATGTTTCTTGATTTTTGATGTTCATGTGGCTCCAGTTTCACAATATTGGATTAGAAGATAGCAATCATTTTATTAGTCACATTTGGGACAATGAAGTGCACGGTGTTTATTTAATACTTTTACTTCCTGTGAATACATGAGAATCACAAAAAGAAATCACAAAAATCTTTCTTTTACATTTTCAAATCATATCCACTGTCCATCTCAGATATTCTGAATTTAAATCTTTTAGGTTGACTTAAAAGATTGAAATTCGCAAAATCGCATTTAACTAAGACACCGAACTATAAAGTCTCCGATTGCTGTTGAAACTGTGTATATAAGTCCATACCTCTGGTGGGCGCGAGGCACTGGGCGCAGTGCCAGCGCTTAGCGGCACGCGAGGGTCGCGGCTGCGCGCACTCGGCGTGGTAGCGCGCGGCGCAGCCCGCACAGCGCGCCGCCAGCCGCCCGCCGCTGCCGCACGACCCGCAAACCCCGGTGTCTACTTGTAAACCTTCTGACTCGCTGCGGAACACATATAATACTACATTACGCATGTACTTCCAAAATTAATAGGCCAACGTGTATTGTTTTTATATGTTAGATTCAAACACCCAAAATACTCATCGATCGAAAAAATCGTTTTTACTAGTGCCACTCGAAAAAGGGCGTTGGATTCATCGATAACAGCGGATAAAACTCTTTTTAACCGACTTCAAAAAAGGAAGAGGTTTCTCAATTCGATTACATATTTTTAATCACTTGAGTGAATAAAAACTTTTTGAATTTGGAACAAGCATTAATTATACGAATAACTTTCAAAATATAAAATAAAAAGTGCTGACAAGAATATAACACTAAATTTCCAAAACTGTTCTAATTTCGGTATAAAATTTTAATGTTTATATATAATCCTTTGTTCTCTTATTACCAATTATATAATAAAATGATATGAATTGAATACTACTATTTATTTTCTCGCAATCAATAGTAAAAAGTAGAGTACACAACTCGTGAAAAACAAATTTCAACTCGGTCATCGTATCCCTCGCTCCGCTCAGGATTCTAGTCTAAAATCCTTCGCTGCTCTCGAGATCCAACTTAGTCCCTCGAATTATATTCCCTTTTTTTCACTTGTTGTATAATCTACTATTTCGGTCTGTACCGCGCTCACTAACGGTCGACCACTTTATAACCTTATTACTCACTGAGCGTCGAGCGACCGTCAGTGAATGCAGTAGTACAAAGTATAAACTTTTTTCATGGGAGGTTCTATACAACTCGTCAATAGTGCACTTGAAAGTAAACAGTAGAACACTTAAACTACGAAAACCACCCTTAAAACACATACCATACGACGCACTGTGACGTAACGTGTCATGAAAATCGACGACTTGCATCGTAATAATAATATGCATGACACAACACAGAAACTTCAATGTGAAATACAAAGTTACTAAATCTACACTTACTAATAATTTAATCTGTGCGTCCGTCTTCATGTTAGACATACAAAGAGAAAAACCAATAATTAGTCACATATCTACGTATACACTCAAACTCATGCCTATAACTTGCACAAAACTATCGATGTACCTCGCATAAAAATTAACATTACAATTCGACGGTAATCCCCAAAGGATCTGGCAGAAGTGTATTTATGTACATATTTGTGTACCCACATTTTTCCCGGGGCGATTCTATTAAAGGTGCTACTGAGAACTTCCTGGCGGAAAAATACCACTTTATCCGACCCGTGGAAGAAGAATCAGAAATTATAATGGCATCCTTGCTAAATTGTGTGCAAGTTACAGGCATGAGAATCAATTTGTGACTAACAAAATGACCGTAAAACCTACCTGTTATCCAACTCTTCTTCAACATCATCGTCAGAGAAGAGTTTCCTTCTCTTGCGCGGCGTCCGCTCTTTGGGTTTGCACTGGTCGCAGAACCAGTCGCCTTCTGGCACTTTCTGTTAACACATTATTGGAAAGTTTAAAACAGATACACGATAAAAACTAGCCTCGGACTTATATTATGAGTAAGTAGTCAAGATAGCTTTAGCAAAACATTCGCGAAAGCTATGCGCCTTGGTGATAATCGACAGACAACGGAGACGCAAAATTTTTCGAAGCGCATTCTTTGTAGAACATACTCAAAAATACCTGGTCATAAACATGGCACGTTTTAGAAAATTCTTGGCTTTATAGATCTCTCTCAGACCTGTACAATAGTTTAATTTAAAACCTCGATAACACATTTTCTGGGTGGGGTATTGTCAATTCAAATGCTAAGTCTTAAACTACATTATGAGAGATATTTTGAGTTGCATTGACGCATTTTAAAAATAACGGTAATTAAAAAGGTTACCTTTCGATACCCCGACTGGTGGCGTGCAATTATAAAAATAAAAGTGCATAAGATAATTGTTTTTTTTTTTAATGCAGCAGATTATGTACATATTCCCTTGAGCGGTGGGAAGTATCTTACCTCCAAAAGTAAAAATAGTGTTACAGCTAAATTAGACCGATTTTAGATTTTCCATAGAAACCGAAATTTCTAATCATCTTTCTTTTTTTTCGAATATGTACTCTGTACACTTTTTGAGCTATGTATCCTGCTTATGCGTATGAAGTTTCATTAAAATCGGTTCAGTCATTTCCAAGAAAATTACTTAAAAGTTAGTATGAAATGCCGTATGAAAAGTCATAACGCTCTTAAGTCTCGGCCCCGTTGAAGCTATTTATTCATGTCGCTACTTATAAATAAAACATTGAAAAACACCACTGATAAATAAAAAAAAAACAACTCACGTTTAGTTTCGGCTTCAAACAGTACAGATGATGTCCCTTATTACAGCCATCGCACAAAAGCATATTATCCGGGTCTGTCTTCCGTCTACAGAGCCTGCAGCTGGCATTCAGGATGCTAGCCGACCAGGTCACGCTGGAATCTAGTGTGAACAGATGCAGGACTATCTGCGAGAAGCTCTGGCACTCCATGAGGGAGACCTCCCATCGAGCGAGAGCTTCCAGGTCTAATGGCTTGTTGCGAGCTTCTCTGTCTTTGCGTTCTTTGTCGTCGAGACCTGTGAGGAAATGGTGACCAAGGATTACGAATTGTTTTTTTTTGGTAAGCAGATTTGACAAATCAAATTTGATTTGATTTGAGAATCGGTTTCTTTGAATTACAGAGTTTTTGATGCTGAGGGCAGTAGCACTGTAACATTGATGGACCACATAGCCAATATTGGGTCGCATATCCTGACATTGGAAGAGGTTTAAAAGCTTTGTTTTTTGTTATGATTTATGATTACCGTAAATACTTTTTTCTTTCTCAGTCTGTCAAATGATTCAATATTTTTACTTTGGGCCCAAACAAGCAACATAGTGGCCTATTTATATGCTTTTTTTCGTAAGACGCATTTAATACTCGTATTGTAATAATAGAATAAAAGTTCACGAAAATCTAATATTCCTTGCTTGGAAGGTTGAAAATATGTTATTTCCTTGAAGGCATATTTATATGTCAATGTGTAAAATACGGCTGTTGCTATTGCTACAAAAGTACAACACCTACACGTACACGGTCAAAATATATGGAACGGCTTGTTATTTTGATCGTTACAAATCCCTTACGGCATTTCAAACTTCCATTGGCGATATTTACTCAAGCAGTGCTTTTCCTTACTGTATAATAATCGTCAGGTAGTTACCGAGCGGCCGCTTGAGGTACTTGTGGTGTATGGCCTGCTGCACCTGCAGCAGCGCGCAGGCCAGGCCGCGCACGGAGGGCTGCGCGCGCAGCTCGCGCTTCACGCCGTTGGGCTTCGGCGCCTCCAGGTACTGCCCCGGGTCGCGGTACTTGTTCACTGGGATTGATTTCACGTCGGATTCCTCTATGTCTATAGGATGAAAAGCAACTATTATTAGTAACGATTTTAGATCCTTGAGTTCGACGGTGGAAATATGAGCGATAATGAATTTTCAGCTTTCGTCTTGGAACCAAACGTTGAAAATCCAACATCGTGCCCAATATCCCTTGCGGCATTTAAAAATGTACCGTCGATTTCTAGAATATACATAATAATGATAATATAGTGTATAACTGAGAAAGTATAGTCATCCTTAAAGATGTGCTAAAAAATAATAAGCTGCCATATAAAAAATTAAATACCTACTCAAACTAATTGTATGACACAGCTGATAATTGTTTCGTGATTACGATGTTGGTCCCATGGGGACAATTGGATGATCTGTAGCCATACCCTTCAGGATGACTATACCCATTCTATAACATCTATACTAATATTATAAAGCTGAAGAGTTTGTTTGTTTGTTTGTTTGTTTGTTTGAACGCGCTAATCTCAGGAACTGCTGTCCCGATTTGAACAATTCTTTCAGTGTTAGATAGCCCATTTATCGAGGAAGGCTATAGGCTATATATCATCACGCTACGACCAATAGGAGCGGAGCACTAATGAAGAATGTTTCAAAATCGGGAGATATTTTTTCCTATTGAGAGCTTCCGCTGCATGCGCTGCGTAAACGGTTAAAGTTTCGCAAAAATCATGTATTACAGAATTATTCCTCTTTAAAAGTTCTAAAAAAAAGTCCGCGACAGCATATGTCTATCTTTTAAGGTTAGCTCTCTATAACCTTTTTTATGCTAACCAAATTTGTTCTAAAATAATGCATTATTTACGGAGGTGTTTTTATAAACATGATATTAATCCTTATCCAAATAAATACGTTACTCATCACAAGTATTTCATTTAAAACAAAATTGCCCTTTACATCTTTCGATTTAAGTGAATATCTTAGGAGCTGTCGCAGTTTTAAAATAAAATCACAGCAAAATAATGATCGGGTACTGCGCGCACAATGTGCAAAGCTGGGCAGTCATGTTAGCCCAAAGTAACTATTCCACGCGGACGAAGTCGCGGGCGGAAGCTAGTGTTGTATAAAAGGATGAAGTACAGCAGTACGTCTATTTCCTTACAACATATTCTCTGCTAGATAGCGTTAGTTTTATGCAAAATCGGCGCATTACTAAGTCATAGGAATAGGGAATGCTATTATTATAAACTAGCTTATGCCCGAGGCTTTGTCCGCGTCTAGGTCGAATATCTCACGAAAGCGTTCTACCTGGATAAAAAGTATCCTATGTGTTAATCCAAGTTATAAACTATCTGTGTGGCTAATTTTATTCAAAACCGCTCAGTAGTCTGCGTGAAAGAGTAACAAACATCCACCCATTCATACATCCTCACAAACTTTCGCAGTTATTTTTAGTATAGTAAGATGTGAAAGCAAATCTCTGTCCGTCTGTAACCTCTTCACGTTGGTCGGAGTAGTTACCTGTGGGTAGGTTGAGCACTCCGTTGGGCAGATGGTAGTCGTCCCGGTACTGCGAGTCGGGTCCCCACGTGAGGTACTCCGCCTGCTTGTCGTAGCCGCGCAGCATTATCGTGCCGCGCCATGCTTCGCGATCCTGGGCCACATAAACAATTCATTTTTACTGCAGATTTCGTAAAGTGACATGGAGTTTACATTTATTAGATATTCAAATAGGGAGTCGAAACTGTCTCTCATAAATACAGTTTGCTCAGCAATCTAGCTAGGAGAGAGGGGATTTACCCAGAAATTAGTTGTAAGGCCCTCGTGTACCACAAAACTTTCATGTACCTAAATACATTATTATCATTATTTGTTTGCGTCCGTAGATTCGATTGGGCAGTGTTTGTTGAACAAGCAAGCTAACCTTCAGTTACAGAAGTGGGATAGTGCAGGTTATGAAATGTAACGGCGTGTGTTCGAACCCCGACAGGCGCGTTACAGTATAATTTATTTCATTACGATTGCTTTCAAAACAGTGAAGGAAAACATCGTGAAGAAGCCGGCATGTCCTAGAACCAAAACATTGAAGACATTGTGACATCTACCAACCCGCACTGGGCCCGCGTGGTGTATTATAGCCCACTCCCTCTCATAGAGAGTAGGCCCCAGCAGTGGGACCATTATAGGATGCTTTTACTATACCTTCACTTTGAGTGCTCCGAGACAGCCGTGGAAGATCTTCTCCTCCAGCTCCAGGATGTGGTCCCGGAGACTCAGCTCCAGCGCCTCGGACAGCGTAGAGTCGGGCGGCACGCTCAGCGACGGCTGGAACTTGCGGTGCCGCGTGTAGTGGTTCGATGGCGCTGGTGGGGGCTGCGGAAGTAATGGTAGTTTGTGTTAATATAAACAAAGGCACAATCCCGAAAGCGACAGCCGAATCGCAGACAGTAGCCGCTTTGCGGTTGCTAATAACTATGCTGTTGCGGTTTTAAATCTGAACGCGGTGTCAAAACGGAATTGGCATTTCTCCTCTCCTCTTTAATTTCGCGACGGTCACTTGTCAAACTAAAACTTACGTGACGTCGATCTATCAGCGATAGCCAGTGAAGGCATTATTGGTTTGCGGTGTGTCATGTATGGAAGTACTTTTATTTTAGATCCATATCGGTCACGATCTCAACAAAGGCGAAAACGCAAAAGATTATAATCCACAAGTTTGTACGCAGGTACAGTCACGAGCACCAATATGTAAACACTTATAAACTTTAAGTGTTCTTCTCCTACTGCTCTGATTAAAATTTCTTGTTGTTACGAACATGGTATTCTGGAAATTATATTTTTATGAAAAAGATCCCATCTCCAAGTTACAATCGTTATTTCACGCGAAAATAGCTTTTACATTTAGGGAAAGTGTATTCATATTGGTGCTCGTGACTGTACAGGTGTACTCCGTCTGCCAGGCCCGGAGGTAGCTAAGAGCCCAATTCCTACCGGCTTCTCTTCGGGAAGAACCACTCTACCACTTCCCCCACTGTCATCCTCAGGGATGGCACCGACACTCGCGGGGAGAGATCAGGATTTTATTAATAAACTTTAATAGCACGATGTAGGATTTATTCTAGAGGGAATATCCCTTGCTGTAGGTGAGCAGTATACGTACGGTGGCCAGCGCGGGGTTCAGCAGATGCAGCGGGCACTTGGCGAGGTGCAGCAGCAGCGGCGCGCGCTCCAGCTCCAGGTTCTGGCGCAGCTCCGACTCGCGAAGCCCGCGCTTGTTGAGCGACGCCGTCAGCGCTTCCAGCTGCTCCGACGTGTGGTACACGTACCACCGGGGACGCTCCGACTGTGGAACATACCCAATATTATTATGTACTTAAAATACAAAATATCTCAAATAATATAATAATATCCTTCAAACACGTCGCATTGGCCTGCGCCCGTTTGCACTGCATACTATTTTCTAATACAGACACTCGTATTTTAGTGGACGTCCTTACATGATACTAAAGAACCGAGTGTGAATGTGAGTAGTGAGTACCATATGTACCATAATTGTTTTACGCACAAAGCGCGCGTTGCGCGTTGCACGCTGCGCGTAGGCGCAGTAGTGCTGCACAGAGCGCGGCCGCCAATGGCTCTACGCCCGAGTGCCAGCTTAACAGCGCAAGCGCCTATCGCTTTGGATCTTTGGCTACCATTTTCAATATTTTATGTCATAGAAATTAAGAATTTTGAATTAGGATTCTCAGTCTCTTCGGCGCTCGGCTCCTCAGTGCTGGACTCGACGCCGTTGAGCTCGAAATGTTACAGATAGCTCACCTTCCCGTGCACGAGACACGTGCTAACGTCCCCGGTGCACATGAGCAGCTCGCGCAGCTGTTGAGTGCTGGACTCGACGCCGTTGAGCTTGTGGTTAAGCCCGTTCAAGCTGGATAGTGGTTTCTTTGGTGAGCTGCCTCGGGAGTTGGCGCCTGACTCGTTTTCTTTGTCGCTGCCTGCTGTTGGAGAGTGATTATGTAACGTTTTTTGAAGAACCAGGGTTTCTTTTATGAGCATATATTGCAAATTAATTGAACTAGCAAAACTCGAAAGTCCTGATGGGTATCGAAACAAAAATGATACGATATTTATTTCGGATCAATGACCAAAAGCTGAAATTTAGTTGTGATTAGTATTGATATCTAAAAAGACGTGTTGTAGCGACAACAATATTTATAGTTCATTATCATCTGCCTAGCCTTTTCCCAACTATTTTGGGGTAGCTTCTTCCTGAATGCAGTTGAATACCAGTATTTTACATAGAGCGACTGTCTATCTGACCTCCACAACCCAGTTAGTACTGAGTTATATGATACCTCTTGGGACTGGTTGTCAGACTTTCTGGTTGATTACTATCAGTAACAACTGTCAAATATTTACAAATGACAGCCAGGACCAACAGCTTAACTTGCTTTCCGAGGCACAGAGGAAACTCGGTAAGTAATGGATGGTCACCCATCCACAGACCAACCTAGGCAATTCTGTCTGTTGAGTTTCGCTAGTTAATTTAATTGGATCTGGTAATTTATTAACCTCCTACGTTGTCAATAACCAAAATTACACTCCAAAGACGCGCCCCCCCCGCGAGAAATGATTTTGTGCAGAAAACAAGTGAATCAGTACTGTTAGACTACAGGCGAATGGTCCCGGTGAGGGGTCGCCGCAAGACGTCACAACAACAGTAGCCGCACCGACCTTTCTCCTTCTGCTGCTCGAACAGCTTGGCGACGTGCGCCAGCGGGTCCCGCTCGTCGCGCGCGGGCTGCACGGGCTTGTGTGCGCAGGCGCCGCGCGGCTCGCAGCCCGCCTCCACGAACAGCCCCGCCAGCGAGCGCTGCACCCAGTAGCGCCGGAACGCGCGGTCCGAGCCTGCACGACACATCACATATTATGCTAGAACACTCACGTACCACGCCACGGTGCTAGCGATCGATTTCAACGAAGACTAACTAACAACACAGAAAATGTTAGGAGCTTTTTACACAAACATTTTAATTATATCGGATATGGCAGTATTTGTTAAGAGCCCCTTCACACTAGCGTTTGTCCAGCGTAGGCGTTCGATGAACGTATGCGCAGACGTCACACAAATGCTTAATCGTTTCGATGTTATCATTAACAAAAATGGATTCCGACGAGGAAACTCTATTGAAAGCTTTTGCTTTTACATGACACCGCAGTTACGCGGCGCATGCGTCGCGCACCCGCGACTCTAGCGCAGCGTACTCATATACTAGTGTGAAGTGGCTCTTAAGCAAACCTGAAGAAGTTACTACAGCTTTACATTATCATTGCATTTTGTATACACACATTTTTTCGGTTAAATTGTTCATTGCAATTATTTACACAGCCAGCAGCATAAATTAAGCCACCGAGTAACAGTGATTTCAACATTCTAAGTATACAGAAGGTAGAAGCGCATCAAAGGTTTTTCAGTCAATTTTCAATACACCATTTCGCAGTTTCACACTAATCCAACCACTCCTCACTGCCTCTAAAACATTTCCATCTAAAACTAAACTTTAACTCACCAACATAAGACGTATAATCGAACAGCTCCACCTGGAACTCCTTCAACTTCTTCTCATACTCTTTCTTCTTCTCTTCTCCCTCTGCGACGAGTTTGTCTATGGCCGCTTTAGTCTCTTCGTCAACCGCTCTGGCCTTTTCGCCAGAGAGTTTATTTTCTTCTTTTTTCGCGAAGGCCTCTTTACGAAGCTCTTGTTTTGCAGCTATTAGTTGTGCTTCGCGTTTGCGTTCGTTTGTCTGTGGAGGAAGATAGGAGATTGATCAAAAACATCTGTTCTTAGGAAAAAGAACTTAAATACCCCACACATCAATTCAGTTTGCCCTGCAACTTCAAACATTGTTGTGACTTTTCAATAGTTTTAGTCATTCTTAAATCTCTTTTATTCACACAAGAGTTAAGTTGATATTTACATAATTGGAAATAGATTTGAATACGAAATATAGGATTGTTATTTATTGTTAAATAACCGTCAAACAAAGAGCTTAGGTATCTTTTAACTACTTACTATTAATTCAAATATTAATTGCGTGAGTTAGAAAATTTACGCTTAATACACATTTATAAGAATCTTGAATTGACTACTCACATATTGTTAAAGTAGTAAGTTAGCTAGCAAGATAGCCACACAATAAACAAGATACCAGTGGCGCAGCTTTCATACCACTCAATTCCCATTTGTTTAACGCTATAAATGCATACCTGTAGTAATCTGAGTGCTTGCTTAGTATTTTTTAACTCATCGAGGCGCTCCTCGATGACGTCACGCACGGTGGCGTAGCTAAGGATCTGGTTCATGAGGCATTGGAGCACCAGGAATTTGTCCTCTGTGGAATAGGGTTTTGTTAGTTATGTTTTCTTTGGATGTAGAGACATTTGTGGGTAGTTCGATGTTGATTTATTTGCACGTCAAACACTTTGCCACTAATAATTTTAAAGCAAAAATTCATGAACTCCAAATCGACAATATTTATTGCAAATCTTACTGGACATGGCTAATATGTGTTCTACATGACGTAACGACATACAGAGTCTTTTAACAATTATTTTAGCTCTGATTTCACATCAGTGTCAAAATCAAAGTGATCTTCAGTTTCTTTGGTGTTTGTTGCTGTTACTGACAAAATGAATGTGATATGTTTTCTCGTTGCAATAAGGTTAATGATCGAGGAGTGTAATGCGTACCGAGCGGCAGGTCGGCCACGTGCGTGGCGGCGAGGGCGCGCAGCGTGGCGGGGCGCGTGACGCGCAGGCGCAGGCCGGCGTCGTCGGCGCTGGTGTAGCCGCCGCGCGCCTGGTAGCGCCACGACGCGCAGCGCGTGCCCGGGCCCGCGCCCGACGACAGCAGGTGCAACCTGACACAACCAAGCAAAGCGTTACTTATGCCCTAGTCACATCATTTCGGCTTCATATTAAATTAAGGCATTTTAAAATCGCTATGCTGTCTTGATTTCCGAACGATTTTTTCTCACGGGTGACCACTGAAAACCAGCGCTGTGCTGTGGGCCCTCCATAGCACAGCATCATGCTGAGTGGTAACCTGCTTATCGCAGTCACGAGTAGTCACGACGTGCAAACTGTTAACTTTTCTTTTTCTGTTTCTGTCCTGTTGTATTTATAATATTTGATGCGCCTTATATTATTCCTTTTTTTTTGTATGCACGTCATGTCCCTGTGACAAATAAATATTTTTTCTTTCTTTTCTATGGTGTATTTTCTGTCTAGCTGTGATGTGATGCACACAGATCCATACATAGTATACTATTTGGTTAAAGTATACACTACATAGTGTTGTTTAAAAGGGAAGAAGGTAGGAATCGGGTTGTTTTGAGGCTTCGCCCCTTAATTGTATTATAATAGAACTTACCTCAAAACTTCGCTGACTGTGGTAGGATCCAGCGGCAGTTTGCTAAGCGGTGTTCCCAGGTAGGTCTGTGACCACTTGCTGGCTTTAGTTGCAAGCTCCATGGCCTTTGTGACGCCCACTTCGCTGTCTGCCTCTTGGTCTTCTGTAAAAGTAGTATATTTTTAATATCACGGTACGACCCTGAGGAGCCGAGCAGCAAGTAGAACCGTGGAGCACAGCTATTAAATAAGTCACTTACCCAACTCCCCTGTAGACAGCTGTATCCTCCCATTCTCATTGTACTCCTCCGCTTCATCCTCTTGCAACGAAAACACCGTCGTCAAGAACATCTGTATCAGGTCACTGAACACTCCAGCATGCTCCTTCGAAGTCAGCGCTTTCCTGAAGGTTTCCAGGTCCAGCTGGTTGTGGAACACGTCTTTGACTTTGAGGATCTCGGAGTATGTGTGGACGAACTCGAGCACTGAGAGGAAATCTCCGAAGTGTTCGTGAGGTATGCCTTCGACTTCTATTGGAGTGCCTTTTGGTATGACCTGTGGATGAGATGGTAAGGTTAAAGTTTTGACTGATCAGCAGGTTGGTTGTTGATCAGTTTTCATTCTTTTGTTCTAACAAAAAACACACTATTATTATACCATTCGATAGTGTCGCTAATAGAAGTCAAATTCTCGGAAGTAATGAGATGTGGCAAACTAAAGGAAACAGTTAATTTTTGATAAAACACAGAACAGTATGCAAATGCTTAGTAGTAATCAACAAAACTTACTTTATGGTCCTCCAACTCCATATCATCTTTGACCTTCTGCCACTCCTTCATATACGCCTGTAGACGTGCAGTTTTCTCCTTCTTCCTCAGTCTCTCTTCTTCTTTGCGCTGTCGCATTAATTCTTCTGCTTTGCGCATCTTCTCCGCCATCTCCTGTGCATTCTTCTTGGCTGCTGGGTCGGCAGGTGGCTTGTTCTTTTGTGCTGTTGAAAAGTCATTTTATTAATTACTAGCTTTTGGCCGCGGCTTTACCCGAGTAAGAGTGTCCATGGAGTTTCTTGCCCATTCTTCTCCATAGATCTACGCTTTGGAATGTGCAACTACAGTACTTTCGCAAGTTATTATGCCAGGTGACTGTGGCTGTAGCTTAGCTTTTTTTTTACTTTTTAGTTCTAGCACTACCTAAAAATACGCAAAAAAATGGCGACACAAACCTTCGGCTTTGTCTGTCTTCTTGACAAACTTATCCATAGACTCCTGCCTTCCCTTCTTGTCAGGACTTGGCTTCTTGGCGGATTTGTTCAGCTTGCTTGCAGACCCCGGCTTGGCCTGACTCTTGGAAACTGGGGGCGATTTCAACAGCTTCTTGGACGAAGGAAAGGCTGGTGGGTTACCCGTGAATATTTGGTCGAAGCTCACTTTGCTAATACTGTATTTCTCTTGTGCTGCTTTCTGTGGAGAACGTGATAACAATTTTTAAGTTAGTTTGCTTAAATCAACGTAAGTTAATATAACTAGGGCAGGGCACAATTTTATTATCTCTAATTCTTTTATCTGAGAATGACGCTCAAAATGTTTTATGATTGGAAATGCATTCAACCTCTGCGCTGGCTCAGACGACGCCGTGAAGTAGCAATGTTTTGGGCCAACTAAATTTATAATACTGCTGGTACTGATAACAAAAAGAAGAATTAAAAATTACCCTACCTTAATCCCAATAACACCTTCAGGACTGCCCTCAACAAACTGCTTGAGGAACAGACGGTTCTTATCGCGGGTATACACGCCCTTGCGCCGGCGCACGCGGTCCGACGGCGCAGTACCGATGGTGCCCGAAGCTGTGGCGTCGGCGTCGTTGTACTGTTCGACCTCGTAGCAGTAGGAGGCCGCGGGAGGGATGGCTTTACTGTAGAGGGAAAGAATTTTATAAATTACAAGCTTTTGCCTGCTGATAAGCTCGCATTATGGTAGGAAGTTATCCCACGGAAATGTTTTACAAACTGAGTTACAGTTGTTGTCAAGTACTAGAAAATGATTAGTCATTTAACTAATGTTATTAAACTTCGTCATGAATATAACATTCATTTTAATAAAATACTATTGTTTTTGGCTATAACTTTTATTGTGTATTAAAATTAAATATGAAGACGTTCATGTTATCTCCTAAGCATACATATTTAAGTCGATTTTAAGTTGAGGTTTGGTAGAATATCTTATGCCAACTAATATTGTTTTACTTTTAAATAAAAACAAATAAATAATTTTGGTCTACTTGTCTGTGTATTATATCACAGACAATTATCTAGATTAAGACTGTGTTTCTGTGTCTATTGATAACAACGATTTTTTACTTTGATACTGACCAAACATTCTATATTGTTGTAGGTCATTTACCTCAAGTGGAATGAAAAGATAAAAATAAACTTAGACTTGAATTAATTTTGTATAAATGTATTTATAGGATCAACTTCCTAATTAGGAACATACTCCAATGTTAAATAGTATAAACATAACATTACGGCTGTAGGTAATCTCTGAAGGGTTAGGCAGAGGTGTAACTAATAGTACACCCACATTTCTCCACTTATGTTTGTCCCATGTAATAGGGGGCGAAATAGGTTAAAGACATACTTATTTCTGTAAAATACACATTCAAGCGACAGAGATTGCATGCCAACAGTGACTTAGGGCAAAATTCAAAGACCAAACTGTGACTTGACTTGTTAAAGTAAGCATTGCACGCAAACAAGGACTTTATTCATGCTCATAATGATATGAAAAACTTTCACTTATGGGAATATGCATATTCTATGATAAGATTCACATTACTATGAAAAGCTTATTAGCAAAGTATCAAAACAGTCTCGGTTTTTTTTTATTTTAGCCTGTACTGTCCCACTGCTGGGCAAAGGCCAGGGCTGGTCAGGGCTCTTGAGAGAGGAACCTACGCGCCGTGTCCAGAAGAACTGCCTTCTGAATCAAGCGCTTGATCCAGCTGCCCAGCGAGAGCCTCCTCAGATGTCGCTCGAGGCTATTGGCTATTAAGCCATTGGCCGCCACGACTATCGGCACAATGACTGCTGTAGTCACGTCCCACATTACGACAACCTCGCGAGCCAGATCTTGATATTTGAATTGTTTATTTTTCTCTGCTTTCAGGAGGTCCTCGTCATGCGAAACCGTAATATCAACAATCATTGCGCGACGGTCCAATCGATCTATCACCCCAATGTCAGGCTTATTGGCAACAATAGTCCTGTCAGTGACGATAGGTCGATCCCAGTATAACGTGATATTACCATAATCGAGAACTGGGTCGGGCGCATACTTATAGTATGGCACTTCTGATTCCACAAGGTTGTATTTCAAAGCAAATTGCTGCTGGATAATCCTGGCAACGAGGTTGTGTCTATGCAAGTACTCTCCGTTAGCTAGATGAGAACATCCAGAAATAATGAATTAATTCTCCTGGACGGTGGCATGCCCGACATATGTCAACCATGCCATCCTTCACAATGTATTTCCGGTAGTTATTCGTCATCATAACTTCGTCCATTATTGCACAGACAAAACCTTCGGTTTCACCGAAACGCAGCCAAGATATGGATGCTAAGAAGTCTACATCGGGACCATGTAGGGCCCGGTATAAGTTCCCGTGCAGCTCCTTGCTCTGCTCATGGTAATTATCATTAGGTTTCTCGTTTTTTATTTTGGTATTTGTCTAAATATTTATTAGTTTATTTTATTTATATATGCGTATTAGTATCAATTTATGTCTATAAATTTTCGAAAAAAAGAAGTTATTTTTTTAGATATTTATTTTGTACCCTATCACAATGTTTTCTTATTTAACCCAAAGGTTGACTGGTAGAGAATGCCTTGTGGCAATAAGTCCGCCTATGTACCACCGCCTAAGTTTAAATAAATAAATAAATTACTGAAATGTAAATAGGAAACAGGAATGTGATTTTTTTATTGTAAAATATTAATTTAACTTGTGATGCTGACTCTACAGTTTCCTCTATTCAAATATCTAGCTTCCTACTATCTCTTAAGTTTTTGATAAACTACATAAATCATAGTAACCAACAGGTAAGTATTTCCTTTGATATAATGGCTACCACTTATGTTGATAAGATACAGTTTGAGCCATGTCTGACTGGAATGAAGAAATCCTTAATTGCTTGTGCCTAAAAAGTTGTGTGGGGTACTTGACACCCCAATCATGTAAAATCATAAACGGGAACTTCAGTGCCAAAATTCATAATTCAAAACTCATCATAGATGTGCTGGGGTATGTAACACCCCACATAACCAATTTGGGGTTAAATTGAATAATAATAGCATAATCAGCTATTTGCTGATTATTCTATTATTATTATTGAATTGATCCAATCAAAGTTCCCACTGCTGCAACACAAGCCTCTATGAGAGGGAATACTTTGATAATAATAAATGTTCTGTAAATTCCAAAATTGTGTATTATTTTTACCTGCCTACCCAAAAATTCGAATTTTAGAAAATTATTGTAATAATAATAGTTCCTTTACAGTATCATTGCAATATTATAATATTAATATACAATTGCATATAAGATTTACCTTTGAAGTTTTCCTCTTTTACAGTCATTTTAGAATTTAAAAGTAATCACATGTCTATTGATGTACTTCCTGTAATACACATCTTTTTAAGTCTTAAGGGTAAAACCGTATGTTAGTTAAGGCCTTTAGACCTGGAGTTGCGTACACCAGCCCGTTATACAAGTCTTAAGTGGTAAAGGTGAACATTTTGAGGTACTGTCTTATTTTTTTAATAAAATTACTTTTGAATTTGGTTTAAGAATTTAGTATTGTATACATTCTGAGACTTAGCAACAGTATGATTCATATATCATCATATTTTGATTAAATAAGGATGTTTCATGTACATTCCTTTTTAGATCATCTGCTGCCAAAACATATGGCCTTCATAAGAATTTAATTGTTGTACTTTTTGTTAGATTTTTTAGAAAGGTACATTGTACCTACTATTGATTTTTGTTGGCAGCCTGTTAAGACAGGGTTCAAGGCCAAATGTGGGTATGTTTAGAGAAATTCAGATTATGAATGTTTAGCAAAACAATGATTTATACATATTATTAATTTAGAAGTTTTTCATGTTTTAGTAAATAATTGGATTTCTGGTAAGAATTTAAATGGATTATTGTTTTTATAAAGTAAGTAGCAATTTGAAATTTTTGAATGTTTTTAAAAATGTTTTTTGTTTTTGCCATTTTTGGGATTTTGGAAGTAATATAATAAATAACATTACACTATACTACTGCTCACCTATCTGGGTGCTGTTTCTGTGCTGTGACCGATAGTATGTGAGCCTCCCTCCATATCTCTCCCTCCAGACAGGCCTCTACAGTCTCCCCAACGAAGTAGCGGTCCCTCACGAAGTTGAACACATCCTCAGACATCTCAGCAAAGGAACACCTCTTGGTCCTCATTGCCAAAAACAATATTGGTATACGCAGTTCCATTGGAAAATCTTTCAGAGCCCTCCTTGCTGTCTTCTCACTGTGCAGGGCCTCAGAGTATGTCAAATTATTCTTTCCAGTCATCTCACATGTCCACACCATTGAATTGACGAGAATAATCCTCTCACAGTATTCCCTGTAAATAAACATTCATCAAACAACATCTAATTATGATAAAAATTATGACGCGAATGACAGAAATAGCGAAATATTGTGTCACGCTCGCGTTGTTGCGCGAGCCGCCGCGCGCTGACAATGCCAACGGTCCCCGTAAACTGATAACTACGATCTAACATAGAAATTCACAAAAAATCGGCGGTTTTAATGTTTATAGTTACACTCACTCATAATCTTTAAATATCTCGTCGGTGATCTCGCAGTGGAAGACCTCATCGTCGTCCCGGAGGTACTCCGACGCCTTTGATTTCTCAAATGCTTTCCTTTTTAACAGAGGCATGTTGAGAGTTCGCGGGTCACTACGGTGGGAAAACGATTTTCAGTCCGTTTTAACTTATCACTTGTGTTCAATATCACTTAACTTTGTACGGCGCATCTATTCCTACATTCCAGTGAATAGTACATTAGGAAATTGGTAGGTTTTATAAAATATTTCGAGCGAAAAATGTTGCGTGGTTTCGGTTGACAAGCCAAAAAACGGCGCGCTGAGGCGCTTCTTTTTACGCCAGAAACATATGAACAGGGTTGGAGTATGATACCAAATCTACCAAATTAGTAGAAAATATTTGGAAAATTATATTCCCTAATAAAATTAATCACAACTATATTTTTCGAAATATCTCAAAAGAAATAAAGTAATTTTCATTTCATTCGTAAGTAGGTATGTACAGACGCCAAGCTACTACAATCTATCTTTATAATAGATTTTCAACTTTATTGCTGAAGCATTAAGTTTAGTAATATTATATAGATTTTGATTTCCTCGCTATTTATTATTTACAGTTTAAAAATCGTCTTTTTAGAAACCCGCGACCTAAATCCTTATATTTACAATTCCTTACTTTAAACACAGAATACTGTTACTGTTAGGTCATCCCACTACTGGGCAAAGGTTTTTCCCCATGACTTCCAAATTCTTCGATCCTGGGCCAATGTGGACCACTGGTCGTTGGTTTTGTCCTGCTTGTCCTGCCATCTCCTGCGAGGTCTGTCGCGTCGACTTCTGGCTGTGTCAGGGCTCCTCATCACACAGAATACACACAAAAAAAGGGTTCAGTTTTATTTCCACACTATTTTCTAATTGTTCAATAAACTCGCGGAATAACTTCATTAAAATAAATTACGTCACGGTCAGTTCAACGAAAAAAAAAAAAACGAAAACAAAATATTTACTTGACTTTAAACATAATTTAGTAATACTATACTTTAAGATTAAGCCTGTGGCGGGCGATGTAAAGTATTTGTTTGTGTAGTTTTGTGCTTTACCTAACCCATTCGTTCCGCCTGCTGAAAATCTCCCGCCTGGACATGAGTTGCATGGTGACCTGGAAGTCTTTGAATAGACTCCGGACCCAGGTTGGTCGCAGTAAGGAAAACCTGCTCAGGTGGGGATTCATTAATGACTCTGCCCTGGAGTGTAAATGTGGTGCTGTTCTACAAACGATGGGGCACTTAATACCGTGTCCTGTTGTTTGTTCGCTACAGGAGCTACTGAAAGCGCCAAACTAGTAGCTCAGTTATGGGCTGATACAATTTAGATTGCCATCGATACGCTAAGAAGAAGACTATACTTTCGTACACGCTATAATGTGTCTTATTTGTATATAAGTATGGATAAATGGCGCGAACAAGTCTACGAAATTACCACGAGCCCTGCGCCACCCGCACCGCTAGCACTACAGCGCCCGCGCCGCGTCCTGTACCAGGGTTGAAAATGCTTGCATAGGATAACAATCCATGTCATCTTACAAATAAGGATCATAATCGTATTTGAGCAAAAATTACTTTTAACATAGTATTTTTTTACGCAAATACGATTGTGCTCGTTAAATTAAAGAAGACATGGGTTAATTTCCTATGCAAGTACTTTTCAAGTCTGGTTTCTTCTAACATTGCCTGTCAAACCAAAAACTTTCATACTTGCAAGTATTTCTCTGGGCGCCCTGATTCGAAGCAAAGCCATGGTTTCAAAACCTGGTTGCGGAAATACGTCTCATTCCTACGAATTTATCTGCCTGGCCTTTTCCCAAGTATCTTGGGTTCGGCTTCCAGTCCAACCAGATGCAGTCATGCAGCTGAATACTAGTATTTTACATAGAGCGACTACCTATCTAGCCTCCACACCCAAGTGGCTGTTATTATTTAGCCACGAGCTCCAAATTCAGTTTCAAATAAGATTTGAAACGAATTATATTTATTTTAACCGTAACGTTCCCGGAACTGGATCAGAATATAGCAGATAAACAGTTTCAACAATCTGGTATTACTGAAATTGGATGCGTTCAGAAATCACAAACGTGACTTTTGTGCACTACTGTGAAATATTAATGAAGGCGGCAATAAAAAATGTCAAAAATGCTCATTGGTTCACGTTTTTGAATAATAATATTGTGTTTATATCAATTATTATGATACATGGTTTTCTATAAACCTGTCTAAGATGCCGACAGCACTCAAGGCACAATATCGTGAGACTGACGTTGTAAGACAATCGTAAAGTTATGTTTACCTACTAGTTTTGAAGCAGTTCGTGGCTAAATAATAACAGCCGCTGGGATCAATCTTCAGGTTAAGCCGCGCTTGCCTATGTTGGTGTGTGGTTGGGTGACCACCCATTATGTACCGAGTTTCCTTCCTTGAACCGTTGATCCCGGCTGTCATTTGTAGATCTTTCAGTCATTTCAGGTAGTCAGTTACCCGAAAGTCTGACAACCGGTCTTTCCAAAGGGTATATATTACCCAGTCAGTACTAACTGGGTTGTGGAGGTGAGATAGGCAGTCGCATCATGTAAAATAGTGGTATTCAGCTGCATCGGGTTCAACTGGAAGCCAACCCCAACATAGGGAAAAGCCTAGGCAAATGATTAAAATTTTTCAACTCTGAAAAATCAATGTTGTTTAGGTACTACAAAAATACACCTTTCACTGCACTGGAATTCTGCTAGAAATTCTACACATTGTGTTCATAAGGCAAATAGTTTCATTTGTTTGCCTTGATGTTAAAAGTAATTTGTTTCAGCTCGCATGCCCATATTCAATGTCGACTCTGGGTTCGCCGACCAGCTCATGGCCCATATTAAAACAAGAAAATAATTATGTCAAGAATGGTATGGGCTCTGACAAAGACATTTTAATTTAACACACTTCCAATAGCTTTTGAATCAATGTTATTTTGCCAAATAGCCTCACTGACTTCTCTGTAAAGTATCCTAAATCTTTTAATTAAGACTGATATGAATTGTTGCATAAAATAGTGAATATTCAACAAAAAATCCCATTCTTTAAATTTTTAATAAAGCATTCCTTCTTTATAATAAAAACAGATTGTAGCTAAACTTGTATCAGCATTTATAAACCTGCGGGCTGGACCTGGCCAGTGTGTCAGTCACTACAGTTACATAGAGGTGGCTCCAGACTGGCCTTTTCCATTAGCCAACATGGAAAAGGCCAGTCTTTGATTCAGGTCCATCATTACCATACTACAGACTATATGTAAGGTAATAAATAATAATAGTAACACCAGCCTATTGTTGTTCTACTGCAGATTATTTTATTTATAAGGGACAATAAACAGCTACATTATAATGTTTACAAATAATAACATATGTTCGTTAGTACTTAATAACAATATTGCTGCCCAATACATTATCCGCATGTTAACAAAATTGAGATTAGGTAATAAGTGCAACTAGATTAGCAATTCCTCATAAGTATGAAATAAAAAATATTTGATTATTAAAATACAATACAAATAATTAATATTATTAAAAATATAAAATTTTTGGATAAATTGGATTGTTCCTTACTATCACAGATAAGTAAAATTATAAAAAAAGGAGTTGACAGTACAATACAATTCATTAATTAATTTTTAAAAATATGAAAACAATTGAAATAAATTAAATTAAGAATAAGGGACTCACACTATTTCTTATTATCCTAAGATAAAATTTTAAGAATATTGGACTTATTTCGATTTGTAACACAAAAATATCAATGAAGTTGCGATTAGGTTAAGGGCTCTTTTCATTCCGAGAAGGTATAAGCATTGATCACCACGCTTGCTCTAGGCAGAGTGGAGGTTTTAGTCTAATAATAATAATTACTTTCACATGTTAATTAATGACTGTTGAATGTTTCTGAATGTTGTTAATGACATGGCAGACAGCATAGGTCTTTTTACTTGTTCTCTGAGCGAGTTCACAAAAACCACGATGTACAGAATACGTTATGGTAAATAATAAAACTGTAATTATGCCAACACTATTGAATTAGGAAATTCCTGTAATGATAGTGATGATGAGTTAATAAATAAATAAATGTTTATGGCTCCTCAACAAGATAGCTTACAATATTTCTCTGTTACAATTGCTTTTATTCATTTTGCTATGAAATATTTTGAAAACTTTACAAATTATCTGTACAAATAAATAAAATTGAAGTATGAATGAATTATGCTACGAGAGTATAAACGGTACTTATAACAAAAAAAAACAACATTTTATTTAATTTTTGTTTGGCTGTTTCAGCTAACTTCCGAAATGGCAGTTTTGCTGGCAGATAGCTGATGTTATATGGAGTAACTTAACTTAAATTTTAGAAAAAAGGAAGAGTTCTGTGCAAAAAAATTAAAAACCCTTGAAATTGTTTTTAAACGCTTTCAAGGGTTTTTTATTATATTCTATTTTTTAAATCCGATTTGAATAAGGAAATAATATTTTTATAATTTCACGCAGAGAAAGGTCGCAGGGCACAGCTGGTTTCTAAATATGAATTAAGCAAGCTTCTTAAAAATAGACACAGCATGAACATAGTTTCCAATTGTCTATTCATATCCATAAATACATACAACAACATTACTTTCACAGGAATGCACAAAAAGTGACGTAGCGGAACCTCTGAAAAAGTCCAGAAGAAAATTCGTGAACCCAGAATGCTCATATTTATTTACAAAAGAGGAACTTTCATACTGAGGTCCATAAAAAAGCACACTTGTTGAACTAATTTTCCTCCACAGTCCCCCAATGTATGAAGTAGCCCCTCACGATGCTAAACACATCCTCAGACATCTCACCAAAGCTCGACCTCGCTCCTCTCTATCCCACTTGGCCTCCTCTTGGTCCTCCTTGCCATATACAATATTGCTATCCGCAGTTCTCTTGGAAGTTGTTTCAGAGCCCACCATGCTTTCTTCTCACTGCGTCGGGCCTGTGAGTATGTCAATCTTTTCTTTCCAGTTATCTCACATGTCCATACATTTGAATAAACGAGAATAACCCTCGCATAGTATTCCCTGTAAATAAACATTCATCAAACATTAAAATGAAAAAAAAACAAGATATTCGGGAATTTATTGTTTGTAGTTATGCTCACTCATAATCTAAAAATGTCTCGCCGGTGCTCCTGCAGTGGAAGACCTCATTTTCGTCCGAGAGAATCTCCGCCACCATTGATTTCTGAAATGGTTTCCCTCTTAACAGAGGCATATTGAGAGTTTGCGGGTCACTACGGTGGGAAAACGATTTTCAGGCCGTTAACTAATCACTTGTGTTCAAGGTATCACCTAACTTTGTAGGGCGCATCTATTCCTACATTTCATTGAATGAAATTTCGTTATGGAATGTTGTGATTAAATATTTCGAGCGAAAAATGTTGCGTGATTTCGGTTGTTATGCCTAAAAACAACGCGCTGAGCTGAGGTTGAATTGAAGAGCGTTTGATATTGGTACACAGCATTTATATTATAGTACTCTGTGGTACACAGTTTGGTACGAAACTACGAACGAAGCTCCTTTTCTTTTTACGTCGGAAACATGAACAAGGGTAGAGCACGATACGAAACCTACCAAATTAGTAGAAAACATTGGGGAAATTATATTACCTTCAAAATTAGAAAAGCACAATGATTTTTTTAAGAAACATTTTGGCAAGAAATTACATTTTTATATTTTGCGTATTAAACAAACTGAAGTGAGTTAATTTTTCTATCTTTTGTGAGGAAATCCTAAAGAAATAAAAATTTTGATCAATAATATCAGGTGGAGTATAGCTGTGTGACTGAGTGGCGTCCAAGGAATGGAAAGAGAAGTGTTGGTCGTCCGACGACATTGTTGCCATTGCGGGAATATTCTGGATGAGGCTGACAAAGGAGCGTGGGGCTTGGCACAAGCACAGAGTGGCCTATACCCAGCAGTGGGTGAAGTTGGGCTGTGGATGATGATGATGTTTAAAAAATCACAAAGTATTAATTCACGCAACCATGTTTGGGTCGGCTTCCAGTCTAACCGAATGCAGCTGAATACCAGTTTTTTTTTTAAATCTTGTGTCTCTAGGGGGGCAGCCCCCCTGGCAATGCACATGCTGTCGAACCTGTACGTGTGATGAGACTTGCCCATGTTATAGTGGGGAGCACCGTCTCTTAGAAAGAAGAAGAGTACTATTGCACAGATTGAGTCCAAGAGTAAATTGAATTAGGTCCTCGACGTGACGGTAGATGAAGTTATTTTAATCAATCTATTGCTATGTGCTTTTTTTAAATAGCAAATCAAAGTCGACCGCCAATCAGCCACACCGGCCCATCGGGTATTTGCCCGATTTGCAGCTATACTATATAGGTAGTCAATCCGCGACTTCCTGTTCCAGTAAGCGCGAACGGAATAGTAGAAAAACCGTTTGAACAATATGGTATTACTAAATTAATTGCGTTCAGAAATCACAAAAGATTTTTGTATGTACTAAGATCACAAATGTCAAAAAAAGCTTCATTTCATTCATGCTCGTCGGTCATTTCGGTCACAGACACAGAGCATCATATTAATAATATGTAATTGTTATCTGTTCATGTATTTTTAAATGATATTGTGTAATATTTGATGGAAAATTACAATAATAACGTATAATTTATGTAACATGGTTTACTATAAATCTGTCTAAGATGCCGAAGGAACAATACCGCGAGACTTATGTCGGAAGAAAAATGTAAGGTTATGTTTACAATTTTTGAACTGTAAAAATCATTATTGTTAATTACAAGAAATACACATTTCAGTGCACAGGAATTCTACTAGAAACTCTGACGTTAGTTTTATGTGTTTGCCTTGACGTTAAAAGTGATTCGGTCATGTTTTCAGATCGCATGTCACATTCAATGTGGACAGTGCGTCTGCCATCCAGCAGGCAGCTCACATCCAAGTCATCACTAAGAACCTGTACGCTCAAGATGGGCAGAGGGTCCCGGCGACGTATGGTGTACTGGACAGGAGAATGGTATGGGCTCTGACAAAGATATTTAAACACTTACGAGAGAAACGACAAAGCGAATAAAATAAGCTAGCGAGCCGGGCGAGTCTCTTTTCATACTTCGTTTCGACTCTTTCGGTAGTTCACAGTGTGAACCAAAGTATGAAAATAGTTGAAACTATGCCTCTCCCGGCTCGCTCGCTCGCTAGCTGGCAGTGTGACACGGAATAGTTGTATAAAATAGTGGATATTCAACAAAAGCCCAATGTTTTAATTTTTCTAGGATATTTATTAAAGCATTATTTGTTCTAACAAAACAGATTGTAGGTACAGTCCCCAAAAAGATATAAACATGGACAAGGAGCCATTTCAATATTAACAACCTTTGCTCCGTAACATATTGCTTTGGGGAAATACATTGTACGCTTAGTTTTGTACCTATACCTTGGATGGAAATGGCTCCTTGTCCACATTTACATCTTTTTGAGGCTGAGTGTACCTTCACTTGCATCAACATTTATAATATAAATATGGATAATATTATGTATCTTCTATGAATGCAGGGAACTAACCAGAAGGATGCCAACTGTGAAACCTGTGGGCTGGGCCTGGCAGAGTGTGTGGGTCACTTCGGTTACATAGAGCTGGCTCTACCTGTCTTTCATGTTGGGTACTTCAGGTCTATCATCAGCATACTGCAGACTATTTGTAAGGTAAAGGACAACCATATTTAAAATTTCTTTCTGACTTAATGAAATAGTGTGGACATATGATGAGGTGGGACAAATACCATGTGATTAAAAGAGTGATGAATATAAATGTTTATGGATGGAGAGGGAGACGAAGACCAAGGAAACAATGGACGGATTGTGTGAGGAATGATATGGAAGAACTAGGTGTAAATGATTGCATGTCTGTTGACAGGGGAGAATGGAAGAAAAAAAAGTGCTGCGCCGACCCCAAGTATACGGGTCATGAGGGGCAGGACGATGATGACTTAATTAAATTGATTATTTTATTTGCAAGATAAAAAACATGGGTCAGTGTTTTTGGGTTTTTCTGTGTGGAGTTTCTTAGTAGCCTGAAGTGGCACGTTACAGTGTTGGGTCATTAAAAATATACAACTTGCACACTATGTAAAAACACGGTGCAGGGTTAGCATTGTCCTGCCAGGGCTGCGGGACTGTTCGAAAGAGATACCGCGGCCCTAACATAAAGGGCAAAAGAAGGAACATGGATGGGTTTTAGTCAGTAAAAGTCTGACACTCCCTTCTGCTCCGCCCAGAGCGGGAGGAGTACTTTGATGATTTCCCATCTGAAAAAAAAATAAAAAAAAGGGTTTGCATTGTGCCATATACTAAATGACACAAAAAATAAAAATAACTTGATTGTTTCAGAAGTACATTACATCAAAAATAGGTCTCTGGTCTCTACACTAGGGTTCCCAATGTCGTGGAAGCCAGTCTCTTTCATTGTATCATAAAGAAATTTGCAAAGGAGACGGGTGAATCTGGGCCTAACGTTACACAAATGAAATATTATCAATATTTTTAAAATGAATAATTAATTAATATTTTTATTTTATTTAAATATTTTTATAATTTGCGTAAAAGAATTTAACAAAAATCAGAAATATTATAGAAATAAAGAGAATAACATATTAATGAGTGTCTAAGCGTGGATGTGGGTGGGATATGTAGGGATGCATGTGTCACTGTGAGGATGTGAGTTGGGTGTGTGTGTGTGAGTGATATGATATGATTCTTTTAATGTAGAGTTTGGTTTATTGTATAAAAATACTGTAGATTTTTTTCTGTGTCATCGCAATCCAAGCCTTCAAGATTGCTTTTGATATGGGATTTTGATCGAGTTATTAGTAATAGTTCTATAATATTATTTAGTTTGCGGTAAAGATGTTGATGATGATGATGATGGTTTGGGTTCATTCTAGTCTATGTTTGGGTTCATGTCATTTACATTCCTGCGAGAATATACACTGGGTTCCACTGTGACATTAGCCCACACAATCTGCCCCAGAACTCATACAACAATACTTTCACAGGAATGTGCAAAAGTAATGTTAGCGGAACCTCTGAAAAGGTCTTTTAGAAGAAAATTTATGAACCCAGAACTCTCTTACCTACACAAGAAGAATCTACGTGCTATGGTTCATAAGAAAGCAAAGACTTGCACTAAATGTCCGTACTGCGAAGCCTTGAATGGTATGGTGAAGAAGAGTCCCGCTGGCATACTGAAGATTATACATGATAAGTATCGAGCGAAGAAGCCTACGGATCCTATTGTGAAGAGGGTGCTGCGAGATTTCCATGAGGCGAAGGAATCTAATAAGGAGCTGGCGACTATTATCAACAGTGGACTCGTGATTGAGATGAGTCCTTTGGAGGTACGCTTAGAAAATATTGTTTTTTTTTTTCTACATTAGTTGCCAAACTTTTCTTGGCAATTTTACTTGACTATCGCCCAGCAGCAGATGGTGACTATGTTTCTGACTACAAATGGATAAATATTTGAATAATTACCACTACTTCGCTTGCAATGAGTATAAGAAGCAGACAAGCAACTACAAATGTAACGATTTTTCACACATTCCTTCGAGGAATCGAAAGGACAATGATAAGACTTCATCCTAAAGTAACAACACAGCCTGAAATTAATAAAGGTAAAATGTCACTGCTCTTACTAACCTCTCTTTATCACCAATACCCAGGTTTTGAACCTGTTTCGACGCATCCCAGACGAGGACATCCCACTGCTGGGCATGAACGCCAAGCTGACGCGCCCGGAGCATCTGATCCTGACCCGTCTGCCCGTGCCGCCGCTCTGTATCCGGCCTAGCGTTGTCTCCGAGATCAAGGCGGGCACGTAAGTCATCAGTCATCAGAACTTACAGTCAATATAAAATGTTATTTTCAGATTTACAGAAAACCCACTTTTTCACATTAGTTTTGGTTATATTCGATGTCATCATCATCAACACTTAATTGAAAGAAGTCCACTTCAATGCAAAGGCTTCCCCCTAGCATAGTGACAACAGCCACTCCTGTCCTTCTCACAACCAGTGGATTCCCGCGACCACCATAGGTCATTGTCCTCTGGATTGTAATCTGGTGATGACCTATTATTTTGATATGAAATATAATTTTTATCTCCACCAAATCATATTTGGTTTAGAAATTGCATTGACAATGAGAATACCTTAGTCTAAAACTTTAGGCTACGAACAAACAGGTGGCTTGCTTAGAGCAGTAGTAGCAAAGCGAAACGAACGTTCTAGAATCTTTCCAACCATCGCACTGATAAATAGAACGTTCATATCACTTCACTACTCGCAAGGCGACTCGCTAGACTCCAGGCACTAAACAAGCCACCTGCCAGTGCACTCGAAGGCTTGATAATATTCGTAGGCTTGTTGAGAAGTAGAAATTTGTATGAGAAAATCCGAGGAAATTCCGGAGTTGGGGTGAAATCATTTGTTTGAGATTTTTTGGTTTTCTAATTTGTAGAAACGAGGATGACTTAACAATGAAGCAGTCAGAGATTCTTCTAATAAACGACGTGATAGCGCGTCACATAGCCAGCGGAGGCAAGAGCGAGCTGGTGCAAGAAGACTGGGACTACCTGCAGCTCCATGCCGCGTTGTACATCAACAGCGAGATGTCCGGCATACCGCTGTCCATGCAGGTAATCATATCGTATAATATACATGCGTTGTACTAGTCTGTACCCTTCAAAGTGACTTGACGGAAGCCTTTGACTCCGTTGCCTATATCGTACTTATTGGAAAATTTGCGCCATACTCAATAAATGGCAATGGCAGTAAACGAGTGCTAGATTTTTCATATTATATTTTGTAACCGGCAAAAAGATAAATGCAGCTCGAGGTAAATAATAGTGATTCATGGAGTTCCTCAAGGGAACATATTAGGACCCTTACTATTTTAAAACTACACCATGTTTATTGAAATTCTACAAAGGTTTTTAATTACCAAATATAATTGCATGTACTTTTAAAATACCAGGTTATGTTACAACTCATTTATTTCCTTGGTTGCAGCCGAAGAAACCAGGCCGTGGTCTGGTACAGCGACTGAAAGGTAAGCAGGGACGATTCCGCGGCAACCTGTCGGGCAAGCGAGTGGACTTCTCCAGCAGAACCGTCATCTCGCCAGATCCCAACTTGCAGATCCAGGAGGTGAGAGCATTTGGCTTGGAGTCCCTTATCATGAGTTTGTATAAGAGAAGGCACTGTAAAATCGCGCCTGTATTACCCGAAAGGGTTCGCAGAGGTTTATTTATAGTATACATGCATTTGCCCAGTTATAAATATAACTGGCCTCATTCAATAGGTGTCGTGCCTATTGGCACTGGACCGCTCGATGTGACAACGCTTGGGAGAGGCCTTATATCCAACATTCGTCGTTTTTGCTATCAGCTGAAGTGATGATATTCTTCAATAATTTAGATTCATATTCAACCCATATAGTGCCCTCCGCTGGGAAACAGGCCTCCTCTCTGTGAGGGGAAGTGGGCCATAATCCAATACGCGAGCAGTGGTGGGTCACGTCACATGTGTTTGGGTGATTGGTTCTATGATTTGCCTCTTTCCCTTCCTCTCTTCCCGTGAAATCTAATAAATAATCGAATCTAGATGATGTTGAAAAACCCCTATCACCCAGGTGGGAGTACCAGTCCACGTGGCCAAGATCCTGACGTACCCAGAGCGCGTGTTCCCGGCCAACCTGCAGTGGCTGCGCAAGCTGGTGTGCAACGGGCCCGACCTGCACCCCGGCGCCAACTACGTGCAGCAGCGCGGCCTGAAGCACAAGAAGTATCTCAAGTACGGGAACAGGGAGAAGATCGCGCAGGAGTTAAAGGTACGTCATTCCCTGCCTAGCCTTTTCTCAACTATGCAAGGGTCGGCTTCCATTGTAACCGGAAGCAGCTGAATACCAATTTTGTACATGGAGCGCGTAGTTTCTCACATGATTAAAGGATGGCCCCTAATGGCTGTCGAAGATCTACTAATGACAGCCGAGACCAAACAAACCAACAAGCTTAACGTGCTTTTCGAGGTACGGAGGGAACTCTGTTTGTAATGGATCCCATCCATCCCCGGAATGAGTTTGGCTTGCACTGCTTAACATTGAAACCGCTGTTATTATTTAGGCACGAGCTCTTCGTGCACGCATATTGCTTTTTATCTAGACGTTACGTGGTGTACTAGCCAGCAAATGGCAGTGGCAAAGTCCAATATTTATAGTGACTGGTAATTAGTGACCGATACTTAAACACGTGATTCTCACGAAAACAAGCAACTTTCCCAAGGAAACATTTTTTTTATACTCATTCAATGTTATCACAATAACACAACAGCCGTATGACGACACCCTATATGTAGATATGCGTTCGGGAAAAAACCGCTTGGCTTAGCTCTAATTGAACCAAATGCAAATCAGCGAGGCGTGGCTTTGTAGATGCCGAATGGCATTAAGCAACTACATAATTAAGGTCGGTTTTGTTGTTCAAAAAATAATGCTGAATCGAATGTGCCAAGAGTGTAACTACACCAAACGCAAACTTGGGCCCCAAAAAATAACATCCAAACATTTTGTTACGTGTTTGTATATTGGTACCCATCACCCCTGCAGAGTTTTGCTAGCTAACTTAACGTAACCTCGTATTCTGCTGGCAGTGCGGCGACATAGTGGAGCGGCACCTGGTGGACGGCGACGTGGTGCTGTTCAACCGCCAGCCCTCGCTGCACAAGCTGTCCATCATGTGCCACCGCGCCAGGGTGCAGCCGCAGAGAACCTTCAGGTAAACTATTCGACGCATTGCAATTCAGAATTCATGTAAAATACAAGTCCTTAAGACCTAATTTCGGTCGTGGCAGCTAATCTTAGCGGAGACAAGCCGTCGGCGGACATATTATAGTGCTCTTCGTACAGATACCAAAGTCAAAACATTTATTTCAATTCGGCCATTTTATTTTACGCTCTTCGTGCATTATGTCGTGCTTCCAATCGTGGTAAGAGAGTACATTTTGTTTGTCCCGCGTGTACGCAGGTTCAACGAGTGCGTGTGCACTCCGTACAACGCGGACTTCGACGGCGACGAGATGAACATGCATCTGCCGCAGACCGAGGAGGCGCGAGCCGAGGCGCTCATACTCATGGGGGTAAGCGTATAGCACTTATTTTGAAGATCCATGTAATAGGGGGCGAGCCTATTGCTATCAACCGCGCACAAACACTCTTCAGTCACATCTTGACTGAGTAAAGTAGGCTTTTCATACGAATAGGAAGCTTATGCTTATTGGCATAAAATGCATATTTATTTAAACTTCATGTAGAATAGTTTGACAAAGGCAGCCTTAATGACACAAGACATTCTCTTCCAGTCATATTTGTATGAAACACTTTTCATAGTAATGTGAGTACAGTGTGATCTTGCTCTAAGGCCTCGTTGTTATAAAGGTCTCAAGCTCAATGCTAACCTCCTTGTGGTTTAAATCTCCTGCTTGGGCAATGTTTACGATGTACCTCTAGGCCAGTGATTACTCATGGGCAATACTAAAAAATTTTACTTCTCACTACTATTACAAATGCGAAAGTTTGGCTGGATGGATGTTTGTTACTCAATCACGCCAGGCTGTACGGATCTGGATTAAATTTGACAGAGAGATAGATCATAGTCTGGAATAGCACATAGGCTACTTTTTATCCCGGAAGTGGGATCCCGTGGACCATTTACCGACCTCCACTCAGGCAAAGCTGCGGGCATAAGCAAGTAATGTATGAAATGCCATGTAACCACGACGCATGTCTCCATTTCCCTCCCTCAGAACAAATCCAACCTAGTAACTCCCCGCAACGGCGAGCTGCTGATCGCGGCGACGCAGGACTTCATCACGGGCGGCTACCTCATCACGCAGCGCGACTCGTTCTTCACGCGCGACGAGGCGCAGCAGCTGGCCACCTGCCTGCTGTCCGGCCCCGACACCAACATGAGGATCGACATGCCCACGCCGGCTATACTCAAGCCCAGGATGCTGTGGACTGGGAAGCAGATCTTTAGGTGATGATGATACCAATTACTTATTATATAATCCGTGCAGTTTATTTGACATTAGCGATTTGCCCCTGCGCTCGTGTATTATCACAATATACCGATATTTCTGATTGCTTACAAAGTTATAAAAGGTGTAAACGGACCCTTCACAAAGCCGTCAATCAAGCATTCTGTACATCAAACTTAGTAACCCTACGCAAAGATTATTGCTTAGAAACGACTTTTTTTTTGGGGTGAAAATTCAATTAAGTATAGCACACTTAAAACATTGTGCTGATGGATGCTTTGAATAGTAAACGGGTCATGGAGGTAATTAAAGCAAAATTTATTACCTTCAAAACTAGTATTTAAAAATAAAAACTTGTGAAAAATTTGGAATTTTGACCTCCAATATCTCCGTAACTAGAAGATTCTCTGGTACCTGGATACCTGGGAATACTAGTTACAAAACATTGATCGCAATGACGGGGAGAACCAGGGCGTTTCGACTTCGTTAAGGGTATTTTTTACACCCTTTATGTTAATTTAATAATGTGCATATACCTTCACCAAATAATTCCATAATTAAGATGGTAAACAATCGACTGTGCGAAAAAGGGATGAAGCTTGTCTTGTATAGCGCCATCTCCTTCTCGATTAATTGGCTATTATTATTGCTCGATTATACTGCTAGATTTTACAATTTTTTTTTAATTACAGTTTGATAATGAAACCCAACAAGAAGTGCGAAGTCAAAGCTAACTTGGAGGTTAAAGGCAAGAACTACACCGGCAACCAGGACATGTGTGTGCAGGACTCATGTAAGACTTTACCACTGCTATCTTATGCATCCATGTCCCCTGTTCCTGACCTTGCCCAGCGGCGCCCTAAGCCGAGTCTGGTACCCCACAGGGGGGGGGCTTAGCGTGTAGTCGCTTTGTTTTTGTTTTGAGTTTTTTTGCCCTGGTTAGAGAAGACTTACGTTCAACGCACCCACAAGATAACCCGGCTAAGCATCCGACAACCTCCTTTTTAGGCTTCCGTACCCAAAGGGTAAAACGGGACCCTATTACTAAGACTTCGCTGTCTGTCTGTCTGTCTCCAGGCTGTATCTCATAAACCGTGATAGCTAGAAAGCTGAAATTTTCACAAATGATGTATTACTATTGCCGCTATAACAACAAATACTAAAAATTAAATATTAAGGGGGGCTCCCATACAACAGATATGATTTTTTTGCCGTTTTTATAGATAATGGTACGGAACCCTTCGTGCGCGAGTCCGACTCGCACTTTGCCGGTTTTTTTTATCGATGTGGAAATCTCAAGGAAACTATGGATGGATTGTGTGAGGAATTATATGGAAGATAAAGGAGTAAATGATAGCGTGACGGCTGACAGGGTAGTTTGGAAGATAAAAACGTGTTGCACCGACCCCAAGTTAAATGGCAAGGGCAGGAAGATGATGATGATGTGGAAATCTCGAAAATGGAGGTCCTCCGCCCTGGGGAGTGCGGAGGGGTCTGTCAGACTCGTTCTGACTAAAACCACACCGGTGTGCAGACATGCGTCGGGGGCATGTAATGCGCCCGGCTGACTGCGCCGGCCGGGTGCCTGCGGGGCTCGCAATCGCTACTTGTACTGCTTACCATGACTTCTTGGGTTCGATGCCTAGGTCGGGCAGTTTTATTGGGTTTTCACGAATTTGTGTTGTGTGTGAACTTAACTGGCGAAATGTGGCTGTTCTATTAGGTACCCGTCTGCCTATCCGTCCGGTGTCTACAGCCGTGATGTTATAATGCTATCTATGTTCTAGGGGTAATAATAAGAAACTCTGAGCTGCTGTGCGGGTCTATGGACAAGAGTACCCTGGGCTCCGGTACAAAGAGCAGCATCTTCTACATCCTGCTGCGGGACTGGGGCGAGGAGTACGCAGTCAGAGGCATGTGGAGGTAAGCAGACGGAGAACTATTGATTTTGGAATGTGATTGCTCAATTTTGCATTTAAAACATATTTCAGCAAGAATAAGGTTTGAAATACAGAAAATAGCTCAAAGGTTTAGGCTAGAACCTAGAACTCAAGTAAGATATCATTCGTAATAAAACAGATGAAGCCTATCAATATTTTGTGTCGGCTATAAAACCGCCCTTACTACGAATAAAGGCGTTGTTATTGTCAATAGCATTATGAACAAATCGGGATTAAAAACAACGAATCAAACGAAAGTTTCATGAAAACGTAAAATGAGTTATAAAGCTATGCGTTTAGCATTCAAAATTCCATTTTTAGGTTACTTAGCTTAATTCGTTATTTCTTAACGCCGTCATATTTGATTGTGTCCAGGTTGGCGCGTATGGCTTCCTATTACATGATGAACCGCGGCTTCAGCTTCGGCATTATCGACGTAACGCCCGGCAAGAAACTCATCGAAGCCAAGAATAAGCTGCTCGAGTCAGGGTGAGTTTTATGTAGCTCAGGCATGTCGACCATGCGGCCCTGTGCTGCTGCACGTTTGCCTCAGGCCCGGTCTAATTTTAAGTAGAGCCTCCTGATGCGGCCCACGAGCGTGTCTCAATAATATTTTTCAATTTTCAACCTACAAGTGTGAACAATTATTTTTGCTAATGAAAGGAAACCAATCTCCCAGTTCTCTAATGGTCTCATCTGCCTTGTTGTATTAAACAGCGCTGTATTGAAATGTTATCTAATCTTTACAATACCGCCCATCTCGTCACGGCGCAGGTACTCCAAGTGCGACGGCTACATCCTGGAGATGGAGAAGGGTACGCTGCAGTGCCAGCCTGGCTGCACCATGGAGGAGACGCTCGAAGCTGTCATGCTGAGCGAGCTCAGCAGCATCAGGTATTGTTTAGAACAACATAAGACAATAACGTCAAAAAAGAAAAAAAAAAAAAAAATTCAACAAAGAACAATTAAACCATGTTATGATATTGTCATGCATATTATACATAACATCACGTGTATCTTCGAAGGGTTAGGTGGAGTTGTACGTGGTAGACACGGTAGTACAACCACATGTCGTCAGTTATGTTTAAGCCCCGTGTAATAGTGGGCGAGCCTATTCTCACCAACCGGGCACAAATCCAGACTCTGTGGCTGCTACTGAAAAATTCCTGATGAAAAACCCAATAACACTGCTCGACCTGGGAATCGAACCCACAAGACAACGAGACAGAGATGACATGTATTGTATTCTTATTAAAAATATAATTATGACAAGCAATTTTCCGTGAACCTTACCTAGTACTCTAATTCGAGATCGCTCTAACCATTTCGCTGTCGACCTTACTTAGCCTAGCCGGGTGGTAAAATATTCGTTCGATTGTCCGCTCGTTCTGGGTTACCTTTAAATATGCCTAATCAGACTGACCTGGACATATGTTAAGCACCACTACATATACTCCATAGTATTAGCCCAAGTTACCAGTGTTGTATGTATTTCAGAGAGCTGGCCGCTAAAGCGTGCTTCCGAGAGCTGCACCCGACGAACGCACCTCTTATAATGGCACAGAGCGGCTCCAAAGGTTTGTCAGTTACCTGTAACGACTGTCAAAGATCTACAAATGACAGCCTGGTTAATATTATCAGCCAGCTTTTCAGTTTATAAGACCTACTACCTGTGCCCGGCATGCGTTGCAATGCATGTTTTCCTACCTACTACCCTACCTACCCTACCTACCCTAATTTTCCTGAATTTTCTTTGCTATAAACCTCACGGAGCCCGAGACCTTTCCAACGAATGCAAAACCGTGGAAATCGGTTCGTGCGTTCTGGAGTTATAGCGTCAGGAAGGAAAACCCGAGTTATTTTTATATTATAGATTAAATAAATAGTCCGTCTCCCGTCAGGTTCGAACATCAACATCTCGCAGATGATCGCGTGCGTGGGCCAGCAGGCGCTGAACGGCAAGCGCGTGCCCAACGGCTTCGAGGACCGCTCGCTGCCGCACTTCGAGAGGCATTGTAAGTCTTACCTGGCCTTTTATGGATAAACTAGCTTTTGCTCGCGGTTTCGTCCCGTTATGTATGGAAATTAGCCCATGGGAACGATTAAGGTGGAAGGGTAGCCCGCGAAATTAAAATTTTCTAAGGTTTTTTGCAATTTGCAGGTCAGGTTGTATGTTGATCCAGGGCTCCGGGACTGTTCGAAAGAGATACCGCGGCCCTGGAACACAAAGGGCAAAAGAAGGAACATGGATGGGTTTTAGTAAAAAAAAAAGGTTGTATGTTGATTATAATATCATTCGCGACCGTATCAAATATGGCTTAACTGAGTTATAATAATTAAAATCACCAATATAATCCTCTAACTTCATTTAATCCCATTAAATGACTTTTTCATGAAATAGTCATTCAATGAGATTTTGTGAACATAGAGGGCTGTATTGATGACTTTAATTCTGTAAATACATGTGTTACGGTCGCAAATCATATTTTGTTCAACATACAGCTTGACAGGGCTACCCTGGTGCTTCCACCTTAAAAGTGCCCTATGACTCGCGGGGATTATTGCCCGACCTGGGAATCGAACTCAGGCTCTCATGCTCAGCTGTCGCGATTGCGAACTCTTAACGCTTAACCAACGAGGCAGTGAAAATGGCGGCTTAAATGTATACAAAATTTGCTTTATACCTCGCTAGCCAAGATCCCAGCAGCGCGAGGGTTCGTGGAGAACAGCTTCTACTCGGGCCTGACCCCCACGGAGTTCTTCTTCCACACCATGGGCGGCCGCGAGGGGCTGGTAGACACCGCCGTCAAGACTGCCGAGACAGGCTACCTGCAGCGGAGGCTGGTCAAGGTCAGTTCTAGTTATTACTCAACTTTATGCAATCAATAGCATATCAGAGAAGTAAAGATGAAGAACATGAAAGATGGGTGAAGATGCAGAGGGTGGGGTTTGTTATTTTATTAAACATTACTTTTGGACCAAGATCCCGTCATTTTGTAAGTGCTGGAACTTTTTCTGTAGAAGTATCTCACTATAGGTTTTACTGGCTTACTTTACTACCTTTGGCAGATGTCAGGTAATAAAGGCGTGCTAAATAGCTGCTAAGTTACGTCATATCGTCACGATGATTCACCTCCCCCACTGCCAGACATTTTGTGTGGTGGAAAACCACCGCCAGACACCTTTAAATAATGATAAATTGTAATTGAACTTTCAAACTAATTTCGTATTTGAACTATACGGCATTACTTTAAAATTTCCCCAAACGGGTCACCTTTTATAATGGTTACAATTGATGATTCAAATTAACTCCTAACTTTTTCTCCTCATCCAGTCATTAGAAGACCTGGTACTCCACTACGATATGACAGTGCGCAACGCGATGGGCGAAGTGGTGGAGTTCCGGTACGGGAGCGACGGCCTGGACCCCAGCTACATGGAGGGCAAGGACCGGCCCGTGGACCTGGCGCGGGTCTTGGCTGACGTGCGCGCCAAGTATCTGTCCAGGTGAGTGGAGTGAGTGAGCGCTCCAGCTGCAAGGGGCAAGAACTAGGGAACTAGCCTTCTTGGGAGGTCTATATCCATCACTAGACCACTGCTGCACTGGTTGCAAGCACGAATGCTGAACATGAGGTTCTGAGTTCGATTCCCAGGTTGGGCAAAGTGTTAATGGGTTTTTCCATCAGGAATTTTTTATTAGCAGCCATGAAGTCAATATTTGTGTTGAAACATTGCCATGGCCTCAACGATCGGACATGTGCTGCCCAGACCCAGCTATAATCTAGACCTGCTATGGTTACACCGTGTACCAGAAAGGTGTGCTCATATTTCAGGGGTGACTCCAATCATCATACTGAACAACTTTCTCTATGGAATCAACATCGTTATCATCTAAAAATAATCTAAATAAATCTAAAGAAACATAGTTCGATCAGCACAAATGGAATAAGTATGTATGTACCTGGACGAAGCAAAAAGAGTGGGGATGTGATGTAGAGAGGATAGTTTAGGATGTGGTACGGATTGTTTGTGCCTATCTTATGGGAAAAGGCATGATTTTATGATGGTTTTTACCTTGCAGAGACGAGGACCCACTGGACGGCGACGGTATAGTGCTAGCAGCAGAGGAGACCCTCGCGTTAGACGACTTCAAGACTTGCACGCAGGAGTTCAAGAATGAGTTGCTGTAAGTTACGTTTTACACTGTCTCCTTATGTGAGCTGTCTGTTTTTTTTACTAAATTAGGAAATGTTTATTATGCGCACAGCCTAAGTGTGGAACTCTGCTCTCTCTATCTGTGTTCCCTTCCACATTTAACCCGTCTGCCTTCAAACTAAGAGTGAACAGGCATCTTCTGGGCACGCTCGTTTCATCATAGACCATCCATCGCTTTCCACCAGGTGTGATCGAGGTCAAGAGCAGACCCGTTCTGTAATAAAAAAAAAATAATGATCTTTAATGTCTAATCTTTTTAAAGAGATGTCGGATTCCTGAGTATAATTTTCTGTCAAATAAAATATTTATTTTTAGCCTGTGGAGAAGGAGCAGGCACTTACCCAGCAATGTGACATCATTGCAGGGCAAATGCTTCCTTCTTCTCCATTTCCCTTGGTCTAGTTCTGACCTGTTCTGAAGTATACTTCCACAAACCATTGGCCGTGGACCCTGTCATCCCCAATCATCTGGTGGTAGATAGCCCATTCCCAGCAGTGAACAGTAAAAGGTTGATGATAATGATGAACTAAATGAAGGTACTGACGAAACTTTCTTTTCTAGATCGTTCCTAAAAGCGATAGCAGACAAGGTGCGCAACCTTCGGCAGCGCTACTCGCACTGCGGCGACATCGTGAAGCAGCTGCAGCGGCTGACGCTGACGCAGCTGGTGCAGTTCCTGCGCGTCTGCCACCACAAGTACCAGCGCAGCGTCATCGAGCCGGGGACTGCAGTAGGAGCCCTGGCTGCACAGGTACCAACATCATCATCAGAATTAACAACAACTTATGCCCCTAGTAGCTCTACAATTTTAAATAGACTAAATTTGAAGGATTTTCCTGCAGTGGGCAATTACATGTTTTTTATAAGACTAAAGGGTGTAAATAGACCCTTATCGAAGCCGAAATGCACTTGTTCTCCCCATCATTACGATCATTTTTTTTTTGTCTGGACCATACCTGACAAAGTCAAAGTTCAAGAAAGTACAAAAAGTTAACAAACTAGTATTTAAAAAAAAAACTTTCTCAAGTTTAATAGAACTAGTATTAATTGTTAATTTTTTGTACTTTCTTGAACCCCCTGTTATTCAATGCATCCATCAGTAAAATGTCTGAGTGCATTACAATGCATTACAATTAATCAAATTAAAGCCGATATCCGCGGTATCCGAGTCCACTCGGTCCGAGCATACTCTGATCGTGGCAACGCGGCTTTAATTTGAGGTACAGAATGCTTGGTTGTCGGCTTCGTAATGGATCCGTTTACACCTTGTACATTATTTAACATTGAAAAGGTTTACTTATCACTATATCATTATTAAACAGAGTATAGGCGAGCCCGGGACCCAGATGACCCTCAAAACCTTCCACTTCGCGGGCGTCGCCTCGATGAACATCACGCAAGGAGTGCCGCGCGTCAAGGAGATCATCAACGCTTCGCGCAACATCTCCACGCCCATCATCACCGCTGAGCTGATCCATCCTAAAGACCAGGAGTTCGCCAGGAGAGTGAAGGGACGGGTGGAGAAGACTACTCTTGGAGAGGTAGGTGGTGTTAAAGTAATGATAGAAGCCTTAATCAATGCTCGTGCTCTCTTTGTATGAGACTAACTTCTGCCCGTAACTTCGCCCGCGTCCAAAAAATCCATCATCAATTGCACTCGGTAATAGAGTAGCTCCCCATCAGTGAAAGAATTCTTGAAATCGGATGTGAAATGTCACAGATTATTTTTACATGAAACTACTTTTTTATAATATTAGTATGGGAAATGGCCGCTGTTAGCGATACGTCTAGCGTCTGCGAGGTTAAAATGTAGTTGGATGGGTCACATTTCCAGGATGGGTCAGGACAGATGGGCTAGAATCGTCCCACAGTGGGTGCCTGAAGTCGGTCGTCGTCACCGAGGCAGGCGCGACGATTTGGACTCGTTCCTGACTGATTGCCTGAAACCGCAAAACACCGGGAAAGTTGGAAAGGAATGGGGGAGGCCTTTGCCCAGCAGTGGGACAGAATAGGCCAAAAAAAAGTATGGGAATGGCTTTGCTCAGCAGTGGGGTAGTAATAGACTGGTAGACAAGACCGGTCGTTGGGGATTTAATTGTTTAGGGAATGCTTATAACCAGCACTGGAGTTCTTCCGACTAAATGATGATGATATTCACCTACGCACTCTCACGTTGAAAATTGGACGTATGAGACACCCAGATTAGCTCGTATTGATGGTTTTTTTTTTTATTTTCTGTGGTTAAGTTACATCCATGACTTAAAGAATAAGTTATTCATGATAATGTTGCTTTTTGATACAACAATTACATGCAATATCAAGGAATTTTGACAAACATAATGAAATGTCTTGAAACACTGGAAACAAGAGACTTTTCTGCTATATACAATAACCAATATTTACGTACAACAGATCACAACGTACATAGACGAAGTATACCTACCGAACGAGTGCTTCCTGCTGATCCGGCTGGACGCGGAGAGGATACGACTGCTGTGTCTCGAGGTCAACGTGGACTCCATCGTGTACTCGTGAGTAATTTAATAAGTCTTTGAGTCAGAGCGGCAATATGCTGGAGCAGATACTTTTTCTGCGCTGATCTTAACGAGAACTCATGTTCTGTGGTTTGTGTTTAATGTGCCATCTCAACATTAAAAATGTAACCAACATTTTGTAACAGTATTCTGATTTAAAAGAGTTTCCGTGGAGTCTTGCCCGTTCTTCTCCATAGAGGTCAACGATTTGGAATGATACTACTCAATACTCAATACTCAATACTCAAACTTTATTTGCATTCCACAATGTGTACTTAGGTGGTAAATTAAAAAAATTAGATCATTATGGACCCTGTCGGGCACAGCAAAAGGCAAAGATATAGTAGGAGAGAGGAAGCTTTAAAAACACAAAAAACTATATCCAAATAAATCCAATAATACCATAATAGGAATTCTTTACAAACATAGAATTTTTATACATTATTTATATTTTATCATTTAAATATTCATTTACACTATAATAGCATTTTTCTGTTAAAAATTGTTTTAGTTTTTTTATAAATATGTTAATTTTTTCTTCTTTTTTTATTATGTCAGGTAGTTTGTTATATATTTTTATAGTCATTACATAGGGGCTTTTTGAATGTATTTTTAGTCGAGATTGCGGAATGTTTAATCTTGATTTGTGTCGGAGTGTGTAACGTGACTGTATGTCTTCGCGTTTTGTGTAAAACTCTTGATATTTTCGAACAAATTTGCAGGTTTCTAATATGTATATACTGGGGAGAGTAAAGATGTTATAATTTTGGAAGTGAGGTTTGCAACTGTCAGTTTGATCTATATTTGCCAGGATTCTAACTAATTTTTTTTGAAGAATAAAGAGTGAGGGTGCATCTGTACTATTTCCCCAAAGGATAACACCGTAGCTTAGCCATGCATAAGCATATGCATAATAGGTGGTGAGCGCTGTTTGAAGATTGGTTGTTTTCTTTATTTCACGTAGAGCATATGAAAATCTTGAAAGTTTTGATCTAAGTTTTTGTATGTGGGATTTCCAATTTATATGAGTATCCAAATTGATACCAAGTAGCGTAAACTCTTTGACAATTTCTATTTTTGAGTTATTAAAAGTGAAATCTATATTTAATGGGGTTTTTTGGTGGGGATGAAAGGTAATAAGTTTTGTTTTGGAATAATTTATTTCGAGGTTGTGTGCGTTCATCCAAGTGATGGTTTTATTAAGTATTGAATTTAGTTCTTCGTTTAGATTTAAATTGTTTTTACATGAGACTAATAGAGAAATGTCATCCGCGAATAATACACATGGTCCTTCTATTATTTTGGGTAAGTCGTTGATATAAATTAGAAACAAGAGACATCCTATTACGCTTCCTTGGGGTATTGAAGCACTAATTGATTTGCTGTTAGATCGAACTTTTTCTATTTCCTGTGACGTGTGATTAAAATATTCAATTTCTACTGTCTGCTCTCTGTGCTTTAAGTAAGATACAAGCCAATCGTGAGCTTTTCCACGAATGCCTATTCCATACAGTTTATCAAGCAGTATATTAAATTGGACCTTATCATAGGCTTTGGTCATATCTAGTAACAAACCTACGGCATATTTATTTTTATTAATGATATTGAGTGCTTCTTGAACAAATTTGTATACTGCCAAAGTTGTTGAGCGGTTTTTGCGAAAACCATTTTGGCATTCGTCAAATATTTTATATTTCTCGCAATATTTGTATATTCGGTCACACATGGCTTTTTCAAAGATCTTTGAGGCTGCGGGTAAAAGAGCTATTGGCCGATAATTGTTTGGATCTGATTTTGAATTTTTTTTGTGGATCGGTTTTATTAGTGACTTTTTTAATAGATCGGGGAAAGCACCCTGTTCAAAAGATTGGTTTAGAAGGATGTGGAACGGTAGTGTCAGTTCGTCTGCGCATTGCCTTAATAAGACTGGTGGGATTTCATCTATCCCATGGCTGCTTTTGTTCTTTAACTGTTTTATTAAACGGTTTACTTCCCAGGGGTCTATAGGGCTAAGAAACATGCTATTTTCTGCGGGGTTCAGCACGGACGTGCCGTCAGACTTCTGGCTGCCAGGTGGTCTAACGCCGCTCTCACCCATTGATGCAAAGAAGTTATTAAAAATGTCGGCTACTTGTTTAGGTTCAGATGTTTTTTTGTCGTTTGTTTGCAATTGTATGTTACTTTTTTCGTTTTTTGATTTCTTGTGCGTTCTTTCATTTATGATGCTCCACATTGTTTTGACTTTATTAGTTGATTTTTTTATTTTATTTATGTATTCAGTCTTTTTTGCTGCCGTAACCAATTTTTTTAATATTTTTTCATAGTTTTTATAATATTGTTTAATTATTGGATTTTTCGATTTTAGTGTTAGTATTTTTAACAATCTTTTGTTATTGCTGGAGATTTTAATGCCTTTTGTCAGCCAGTATTTTTTAAATTTAGTTTTAAGTTTAATTTTACGCAAAGGAATAGATTGATTTAGTATTGTTATTATTGTATCATTGAATATTTTGTAGTTTTCATTTATATCTTTTTCTGGTAGCAGCAGATCATTCCAGTTCTGTTTACTTACTAAAGATTTGAATTTTAGTATATTTTTAGGGTCGAATATTCTTTTTTTAGTGTACCAAATTGTTTGTTTTAATTGTTGCGGCAAATGTAAGTGTATAATGGTTGCGCTATGGTCTGAGAATCCTAATTCCTCCACGGTGGTAAGCATTTTTTTATTGGTAAAATTTGTAAAAACTACTACAGTACTTTCACAGTTTTTATGCCTTGTGACTACTATAGCAATTTCATTGTTGTCTTTCGACAGTTTAAAAGTGCCTGTAACTGGCCTACTTGATATAAATGCTTTGTCTGTCTTGAAAGTTAAATTACAAATTTTTTTCCATCCAATTTTTTTTTTTGCTAACAACATTCAATAATGCCCCAAACTCATTTGTCACGGAAGTAGACGGAACTTTGTGTTGTAATTTAAGTCCGTTTTCGGCTTAGTCAAGCTCCTATCTCACTCACAGTTACTCTTCTGTTCTCACCAGGATATGCACATCAAAACTGAAAATAAAGCCTGCAAACATCCATATAGTATCAGACTGGGCCATCAAAGTGTCTGCAGAACCCAGCAAGCATGGCGGCTGGCTCAACATGTCGCTGCAGCAGCTCGCGCGCCAGCTGCCGCCCGTCGTGGTCAAGGGACTGCCGCAGGTGTCCCGCGCCGTCATCGCGTGCGACGACACCGACAGTGTAGTCAGGTACACTCATTACATTACACAAGCATGGCGGCTGGCTCAACATGTCTGTCTGCTCTTTCGGGGAATGTAAGGACGTGATATCATGTTTTAAAGCTAATTTGTTGCATTACAGTTACAAGCTGTGCGTGGAGGGCGATGGTCTTCGTGATGTCATCGCGACCTACGGAGTGGATGGCACTAAAACTACGTCCAACAACATTTTAGAGGTATGGACAATATGTCACATTTATAAAACCAAACAATATGAGTATCACAGTCCAACCCTGGATATAGGGCTCTCCCAAGCGTCGCTACAACGCCCCCCCCTGCGCCTTCCTCATTGAGTCTGGCCCAGCCACATTTTTAAGATCATATAAATGAATACCATATTATATTGCATGTAAATAATGTTTCGGAAGAAACATTGAAGGTCTATTTAGAAGAAAATAAATTCATTTCAGAAAGAAATTGTATCATCCCCAGGTATACCACACGCTAGGTATCGAGGCAGCTAAATCCACCATCATCAGCGAGATCCAAGCGGTCATGGAAGGTCACGGCATGAGCGTGGACCGGCGGCACGTGGAGCTCCTCGCCGGGCAGATGACCGCCAGGGGCGAAGTCCTGGGCATCACCCGCTACGGCCTCGCCAGGATGAAGGAGTCCGTGCTTAACTTAGCCAGTGTGAGTTATTTGATTTATTAGGAACTAGCTTATGCCCGCGGCTTCGACTTTTATGTATTTAAGCCCCAAGGAGTGAAAAAAGTCATGCATATTAACCTTTTGACCACTATAAAACAAACGCACGCGCGTGCCCTCCACGCCAAACCACAATTTCACCCACCATTTTGTCACATGCTTGTGTCGTTTGGCGACAGGGCACTCGCTTGCTTGTCACTTATGTGTCAATGGCGTTCAAAAGGTTAATATCTTTTAATTAAGTAGACAGTAGATTGATTACTAGCAGTTATAGTGACTGTCAATTTTTTCCACCAGTTCGAAAAGACAGCCGACCACCTGTTCGACGCCGCATATTACGGCCAAACAGACTGCATCGAAGGGGTCTCCGAGTCCATCATCCTGGGGGTCCCCGCGGCCATCGGCACCGGGGTGCTGCAGCTGATGCACGCGCACCCTCGGACAGAACCTCTGCAGGAGAGGCAGCTGCTCTTCGACCGGCCCGAGTACCACACGTCCATATGGGAATAACCCTTGGCTTCTGGTCGGAAACGAGGGTTTGCGACCAGAGCGTCTCCTAGGAAGTGAATTGTGAACTGATGAAAGACAATGGTTGATGGCAATATGCTCGCCCCCTATTACATGGGAGTTAAACATAACTGGCGAATTGTGGGTATACTTGTTAGGCGTAACCCATGTTATGTTATGTGAAAGACAATTTAGAAATATGGCTTGTTTTCCGATCGTCAAGTAACATTATGTTTTTCGCGCGGAAAAATTTCGGCTTTCAGGCCCTTTATAATCCGTTATCGGGCAGTTTATAAAACGTCTGAAGGACTGACCGTTTGGACTGTTATGTGATATAGCATTTGTTAAGATAATGTTTTATAAATAAATCGATTTTAAGAATATAATATGTATGCTTTTGATTTATACCTCTTTGTATAACAGACGAAAGGGGCGTTCTTTACACCGCTGCCTCACGCTTCAGGGTAATGTTATTAAAACAAAATGCAAATATTACAATTCTACATTTTATTAACAATAAACTAATGACTAAATAACATTATAAATGCTTAAACACACTGATCATTCACGCAAAATACAACTTTTACTCAAGGAGACTTATTTTTGTCTGTGCAATTAAAATTTTAAAATTCAGTGAATCTGGCAACACTGGTAATTGTTATGCATAGATGTTTTTTTTTGTCCATAAATGAATATTGTTGTAAAACATTACTTATCACAAGGCTTCACAAATAAGCCAGTTTCCCAGTCTGTTTTCGAGGTCTTGAAAGTCCACAATATTAAATAAGCTATAGCTATTCGAGCTGTTGGCGCTCAATCACGCGGCTTTAGCTTGAGCTATGGCAGCTTTATGCTCGTCTAGCTTGGTCCACTTCTCGCTGACCTTCCACAGCCAGTTCGCGAGCTCATAGTCCTGAGCTTTTGTCGACGGCGCCTTTTTCTTCATGTCGCTGAGAAAACAGATAATTGGCTGGAATTAGGAGTTTATTACCCAATTGGTTGCAATAATCGCTCCCAATTACATAGTACTCGTGTTTAAAAACATGCGTAATTCAAAAAGGAATTCCAAATTATTTAGAGCCGAGCAAGAGCTAGATCAGGGTAATAAAAGGCATCCATTAACCTTTTGAACGCCAGAGCATAAACGCACGCGCGTGCCCTTCAGGCCAAGCCACAATTTCACCTACCATTTTGTCACATTTTTTTTTATATTTCAAAATGGTCCTGCTCTTGACCTCGATCAAGTATATGTGACAATAGTGTTCAAAAGGTTAATGTATAGCCCAATTTCTCAGGAGTTGTTATAAAAGGGGTAGATGAGAAATTGTAAGAAATTCTTGATGACGAACCCCAATAACACCTGGGAATTGAAGCCAGGAGCTCATACTCAGCAGTCATCACTTCTTAGACCAACAAGACTGTCAAAAATACTTACACATAATAGTCTCCCGAAGCACCTTCGATGACAGGATCTAGTGCAGCATGAATGATGACCTGTCCCCCGATCTTGGGAGACTTCATGAAGGGCCAGAAGATCGGGTAGACGAACCAGCGCGAGACGCTCTTCATCATGGACATATGACGCGTTATGTTGGTGTCCGTCAGGCTGGGGTCTACACCTACCACTGATACTCCGGTACCTGCAGAATTATGGTGAAAAGTGATATTTATTTCAGGGGGAAAAATTATAGTGCTCAAGAGTGTGCGCGCACAGGTGCACTAGAAAGCTTTCTGGTCCATGACATTCTTAGTCCAATGGGGCGTCAATCGGATACGACCGGAGAGAGCTCAGGTGCTTGACCAACAGCTTAACGCGCTTTCCGAGGGCGGAAAGCGCGTTAAGCCGTTGGTCCCGGCTGTCATTTGTAGATCTTTGACAGTCGTTACAGGTAGTCAGTGGCCTGAAAGTCTGACAACCAGTCTTACCAAAGGGTATCGTATTACCCAGAACTAACTGGGTTGTGGAGGGCTGCTAGGCAGTCGCTCCACGTAAAATACTGGTATTCAGCTGTATCCGGTTAGACTGGAAGCCGACTCCAAAATAGTTGGGAAAAGGCTAAGCAGATGATGACATATAATAGTGACGACTACTCTTAAAATATCGATAGCAGGCTTACAAAAGCGATAGCAGGCTTACAAAAGCGATAGCAAAAGCCAGCTATCGATATTTTAAGAGTAGTAGTTATCCACGGGGACGTCATAACCATAGCTAATGGCACTCGGGGATAATACAGCTGCCATTAGTAAAAGAAATTTCACAATTGCATCAGCAGTTCCGAAATGGCCCCCTACATCCAAACTACATCTAAACGACAAAGCTCACCTAGCATCTTCCTCCCGAGCTCTCTAACAAACAGCATATTGGCGAGCTTGCTCTGCGCGTACGCAGCGGGCGCGTCGTACTTGCGGCTGAAGTTCAGGTCCTCCTTGTTGATGTCGCCGCGGTAGTGCGCGCTGCCCGCGACTACCACCACGCGGCTGGGCGCTGAGGCCTGGAAACGGGCTGTGTTAGGTTTAAACGAGAAAGACAGAAGCTAACAATAAAAGTAGCAGGATGAACTTATTATCGACTCTGTTGAGCGCAGAGCCAAGGGGCTACGATAAGCTGGTGGGTACCAAGCTGCATAGTCTGGCCCACCAGCGCAAAGTTGCATGTCTGTCGGTCTTTTACAGGCTGTACTTCAGTGAGTGTGCCCAAGAGCTCCACGAGCTCATTCCACCATCTCCCTTCTTCCATCGGGAGTCCAAACGTACTGCGGGCTATCACCCATTCCTTGTCGATGTTCCACATATTCGTACGATGCGCTTTGCTACATCGTTTATTATGCGCACAGCCAAGGAGTGGAATTCCCTGCCTTCGTCGGTGCTCCCAAGTTCATACGACCCCAATCTATTTAAGTCGCGAGTTAATAGGCTTCTTTTGGATTAACTCGTTCCATCGTCGACCTCATCTCTATCCTCAGGACTAGATTGAGGTCAAGAGTAGGCCCATATAATATTAAAAAAAAAACGTAGTAAGAGCCAGTACCCCAGCACATTCAACGTTAACACGTTGAATGCGCTGGGGTGGCACTGACATCGGTCGGCAGTTCCGTGTCGAAATGCAATGGCGGCGCGAAGCAAACAAGATGGATTTAAGTTAGGAATCCGCTAAAGGCACTTGAAAAACCCTACCAGTGATCCTCGTATGTCAGGTGTCAGTAAATACGGGTCTTTTATTTGTTTCAAGATTAGATTAGATCCCTCGCCCATCGGGCATGCAGCGATGCCAACGCAAAACGGCCGCGGTACAGTCGCAATGTTGTCGCTAGGTTTGTACGTTCCTCCACGTACGCACGATTCTGTATCGCGACGATGCTGTCGGGTGTTTTGTCAAACGCATCGTTAATAAAAGTCGCCGCGAGGGCGGATATCCTAGAATTCACCTGGAGTGTGTCCAGCAGCAGGTTGGTGAGCAGGAAGTGTCCCAGATGGTTTACACCCAGCTGCGTCTCGAAGCCATCCCTCGTGACGCTAGCAGGTGGCTCCATCACTCCTGCATTGTTCACCAGGATGTGTAGTTTAGGCTCTTCGGATTTGAATCTGTGAGGGTAGTTCTGGTTATTTACTTTTTAGGAACAAATTTTGATGAGAAGAATGTTGATTTCTATTTTAGTATCTGACCAAACTACTAGAAAAAGGACTCAAACTTATTGACGGCTAGCTTTTGCCCGAGGCTCCGCTCGCCTAGTGATCGGAAACCCGTGAGAACGTTGTAAATATAGCCACACTCCGACACTCGGGACATCCTTACATATCGAGTTCCCTGACGATGAGACGACTCGGAAAGCACGTTAAGCCGTTGGTCCCAGGTGTAGTTTGTAGATCTTGGACAGTCGTTACAGGTAGGCAATATGAGTGGCCTGAAAACTTTAAGAAGTTCGTACCTCTCGACAAACTTCCTGACGGACTCGGTGCTGGCCAGGTCGCAGGGGCGACAGTACACAAACTTGTTGTTCGTCTCCAGCACGATGTTGCGACGCTCAGTCTCGCACTTTTCCATGTTACGACATGCCATGAACACCTGTACGCAGACACACAATTTTATGCACACTGTGGTTACCCAAGGTTTCAATAGGTACTTTTGTTTGTTACTGAATCTCATCGGGGCTGAATAATCTGACTTTGTAAAAGCAATCTTGGTCTCAAAATTACTGAATTGACTGTTTTATGAGTAAGTTCTTACATTTCTTCTTGATACTGTAAATAATTGGAATAATAATTGCATAACGTTAAATCAACGGCCACGATTCTGGGCTTCTACTTTCCAATTCTCAAGATAGACATCCAGTTCGTCCCGCCATCTCCTTCGTGGTCTGCCGCGACCCCGTGTGTGTGTGTTTCAATGAATGTAGGAATGAGGGAGGCCTTTGCCCAGCAGTGGGACAATATGGGCTAGCTATAATAATCATGTTTAATCCTACCACCAATGCTAGAAACCTCCGAGGTGTCTGATGAGATGACGAGTAATAATAATAATAATATCGATTGGAGCGTCGCGCAATGATTGTTGATATTACGGTTCCGCATGACGAGAACCTCGTGAAAGCAGAGAAAGATAAACAATTCAAATATCTAGATCTGGCTCGCGAGGTTGTCGACATGTGGGACGTGAGTACAGCAGTCATTGTGCCGATAGTCGTGTCGGCCAATGGCTTAATAGCCAAGAGCCTCGACCAACATCTGAGGAGGCTCTCGCTGGGCAGCTGGATCAAGCGCTTGATTCAGAAGGCAGTTCTTCTAGACACGGCGCGTATTGTTAGGAGGTTCCTCTCTCAAGAGCCCTGACCACCGGTAGCTCGGACCCTGTTCCCGATGCCGGTGGGCTACTATTTTTTATATTTTTAAATGTTTTTATATTATTTTATATTCCAATATTTAAAAATGTAATTAATGTGTAAAAAAAATGAATAAAGAGATATTAATAATTTTTTATTAACAGTTTTAATAGAATAATCAAAGAACGAACACCAAAATGGAAATAATTGTAAAATGCAAAAAAGAAAAACCAACCATTGATCTGACACAATGTGTCAGATGTCAAAAAAATTTTTGGTAAAAATGTGTTAAAGATCGGAAGATGTTGACAAGATCAGCTGCTCGACGCGCACGCCTATCGCCTCCGGACCCGTCGCTCAGCTCCGCCTCGCCGCCGCCGGACTCCAGCCCCATCGTGAGTGCTGTGACACCGGCCGTGGCAGTTGCGTCGAGCTCGAGTGACGAGTATTTCTCTCCGCCCACGACGCCACCACCTGCTCGTCGACGGGGAGGACGCCGGCCGCCGGACGGTTTAGGACCTCGAGGCCCACCGGCCTCTGATAGGGTCCCAGCTCCCGGCGGGAGTGTGCAGCGCATGCGATGGACGCAATCCATCAATGAAAATGTCATGCGCGCATACTATGGGGCTACAGAGGGGGGAAACAACCTGACCGCGTACCGTGTTCGGATGCTCTCTCTGTTTCAGGTGCTTGAGCCAGCTGTCAACGTGTCGGCGCAACGACTGTCGGATCAGGTGCGAGTCATTCAGCGTAATCGTATGCTGGATGACACCGCACTTGATCGCTTGCGGACTGAAATGCAGAATAGCCATGTCATTACCACGCCGTCACAGGCTGTGGTACCACCACAATTTACCGCAATATCAAATCGCGATAACGACGTGAGTAATGACATGGTTACTAATGTAAGTACCCAGTGCAGTGAGGATATGAGGAGTACTTTGGAGGGTGCGATTCGGGAATATCGGTTCATGCAACCTGACCTCAGACCACGCTTACCTCGTTTGCCCATGCATAACAAAAATAGGGTGCTGGTGGCTGTTCTGGATTCGCAGTTGTCAAACTATTTTGACAACTGCGAAGACCTCACCGATGCTCACTCAATCCTGTATTGTGCGGCTGTAGCGGCATGTCGTGTAGCTCATGTTAAATTTTATGATGACAGAGCTACACGACCTAAACCAGCCGTACCGGCATGGCAGTACAGGATTGAACGACGTATTGATGGGGCCAGAGCACTCATCGGCAAACTAATCTGCTTTAGGGAGGGCAATACTCGCCCTAGAGTGATGCGTTTTGTGAGGCGGGCGTTCTCGGGGACTGATATCAGTCCTCGAGACTACATGTCCCGTGTCACAGAGCGCATCGACTTCCTGAAGCAGAAAGTGTATGCATGGGCAAACCGTATTCGTAGGTATAAGCGGCGGGTGGATCGATACACTCAGAATCGCACATTCCAAAGAGATGAAAGGTGGGTTTATAGGGCTTGGGAGCGACCGGACCAAGGTGTGGCTGACGCGCGCTTGCCGGATGATGATGCCATGTGTTCGTTTTGGCGCAGCATCTGGTCGGTGCCTGTTAGCCATACCGAGGGTGAATGGACCCGGGGGGTCGAGCGAGCGTGCGATCCGGTACCAGAAATGGGGGCAATCACTATCAGCCCCCAAGACGTAGCTCGTGCAGTCCGTCCGTTGCCTAACTGGAAATCCCCAGGGCCGGATGGGCTGCACAACTTCTGGATTAAATGGTTCACTAGGTCGCACGCTCGCCTGGCGACCCTGTTCCAGTCAGCCTTAGAGTCAGGGTCGCTACCCGAGTTCCTAACAACAGGTATAACCCACCTGCTCCATAAATCGGGTAGTACTGCGGAACCCAAAAACTACAGACCTATTACCTGTCTCCCGACAGTATATAAAGTTCTTACATCCATTTTGAGAGCTAAAATTAGCAAACACATTGATGACAATTCTATCATGTCCGCTTCTCAAAATGGATGTAGGAACGGGTCCCGTGGTACTAAGGAGCTACTCCTCATTGATATGGCCATTAGTCAACAGGCTCGTCGTTCCCGACGGGATCTGTCGACATGTTGGATAGACTATAAGAAGGCCTATGACTCTGTCCCACATACATGGCTCATGAGGGTGCTAGAGTTGTATAAAGTTGATGCAACTCTGCGCACCTTCCTGATGTCATGTATGGGGCAATGGAGGACAGTCCTTCGCTATCCAGGATGTCGGCAAATCCAGAGGAATAGCGAGCCGATAAGGATAGAGCGAGGTATATTTCAGGGCGATAGTTTGAGTCCACTTTGGTTCTGCTTGGCCTTGAATCCTCTTAGCACGCTGCTGGAGGATTCAAGTCTAGGCTATCGGTTGAGGAGAGGTGGTCAAGTTATATCTCACCTCCTTTACATGGATGACCTGAAACTCTTTGCCCCCAACGATTTGCAACTGATGGAGCTACTGAAGGTAACTGAAACTTTCAGTAGCGCCATCAGGATGGAATTCGGTGTGGACAAATGTGCGGTCATGCATGTAAAGCGAGGGGAGATTGTGGAATCTGTGGGAACCCAGCTCTCGGATTCCATAAATCTTAGATCCCTCTCAGCAACCGAAACCTACAAGTATTTGGGTATGTCGGAAGCGCTGGGCATCAATGTTGCTGACATGAAGCAATCGTTGAAGGAGCGCTTCTTTGGCCGCCTGAAAAAAGTATTTAATAGTCTTTTATCAGGCGGAAATAAGGTGCGTGCCTTCAACGGTTGGGTCATGCCGGTTTTGATGTACTCTTTCGGCATACTCAAATGGACTCAAACAGAACTAGACGCCCTGGATAGGAGGGTCCGTACATTGTTGACGGCATATCGAATGCATCACCCGCGTTCTTCGGTTATGAGACTGTATATCCCGCGGAGGTGTGGGGGTCGAGGTTTTTTAAACGCTAAGACACTCCACAATCGCGAGATATGCAGTCTCAGGGAATATTTCCTAGAAACCGACGTGGGGATGCATCGAGATGTGGTCGCGATGGACAAGGGCCTCACCCCGCTCTCCTTGGCTAAAGAGAACTGGCGCAAACCTGTAGTACTTAATACTAACGACCGCAGGGAGGTATGGCAGAGTAAGGAGCTTCACGGACGCTTTTTCCGGGCCCTGCATGGGCCTGATGTAGACCTATCAGCGTCCGTAGCCTGGCTACGTTCCGGGGACCTTTTCGGGGAAACTGAAGGTTTTGTCTGTGCAATTATGGATGAAGTTATGATGACGAATAACTACCGGAGATTTATTGTGAAAGACGGCACGGTTGACATATGTCGGGCATGCCACCGTCCAGGCGAATCCATTCGTCACATTATCTCCGGGTGTTCTCGTCTGGCTAACGGAGAGTACTTGCATAGACACAACCTTGTAGCCAGGATTATCCATCAGCAACTTGCTCTAAAATACAACCTTGTGGAATCGGAAGTTCCGTACTATAGGTATGTGCCCGACCCAGTTCTCGAAAATGGCAATATCACACTGTACTGGGATCAATCCATCATCACTGACAGGACTATTGTAGCCAATAAGCCTGATATAGTGATGGTGGATCGATCAGAGCGGCGCGCAATGATTGTTGACATAACCGTCCCGCATGACGAGAACCTCGTAAAAGCCGAGAAAGATAAGCAAATCAAGTATCTTGACTTGGCTCGCGAGGTTGTCGACATGTGGGATGTGGACTCAGCGATCATTGTGCCGATAGTCGTGTCAGCCCATGGCTTAATTGCCAAGAGCCTCGACCAACATCTCAGGAGGCTCTCGTTAGGCAGCTGGATCAAGGGCTTGATTCAGAAAGCGGTACTCCTGGACACGGCTCGTATTGTTAGGAGGTTCCTCTCTCTGGAGCCCTGACTGCCGGTAGCTTGGACCCTGTTCCCGATACCGGTGGGCTACTATTTTTTATATTTTTAAATGTTTTTTTTATATTGTTTTATAGTTAAATATTTAAAAATGTAAAGAATGTGTAAAAAAATGAATAAAGGGATAATAATAAATAATAAATATCCCTGGACATTTCACACAGCACCATCTAGTCCCAAGCTAAGCAACCTAATGCTTGTGTTATGGTAACTAGATGGCTGATAAACTACATATATACATTTTTTTTTTTTGTAAATACATACATATTATAGATAGAAAAACACCCAGACCCGGAACAACTACTTGTAGGTCATACAAATATTTGTTCCGTACGGGAATCGAACCCGCGACATGCAGCGCAGCAGTCAATCGTTTGACCACTGCGCCAACCGTGTCGTCAATAGAGAAGTATGGAAGAAGAAGACATGCTGCGCCGACCCCAAATGAATTGGGACAAGGGCAAGAGAATGATGATGAATGCTAGAAACCTCCGCGACGTTTATTAATATCAATCTGCACGATTCTACCCGTCAGTGGCTCTTCGAACACCTTGATAGACCCTTGACCTGCAGTAAAAGCTCTGTAGATGCAGTAACTGCTAGCTGTCCTAAGATATAGGATTCTAGAGTCACGTACTTTAGCGCCTCTCTTGGCGAAGTCCCAAGCCGCATCTCTGCCGATGCCGCTGTTGGCGCCCGTGATGATGACGACTTTGTCATCAGCTCTGACTTCTTTGTTGTAAGGCGGGCCGCCGTAGAAGTCTCTGGAAGGTCACCAAGGGTATTAGGTAAGTAGTACGTAGGGGCGCCATTAATGTGAGATCTTTGTAAAAAACTGTTGAGTTTGCATCAACTCACTCCATGCCGGATAGGCCTCCTCTTTCTTTTATTAACCTTTTTTGATAAGTGTTGCTCGCATCCGAGTTTTTCCATTGAATATAACTTTGGTTTTCTTTTGTCTATAAAAATAAAATAGTTATTTTATAGTCTAGCCTTTGAATACATCAAAATTACACTGGGTAAAGTCAGGTCAGGACTTAAGATATTTTTACAAAAACAGGTATCTGGGCCTTTCCGAGGTTTAGGAACAGAGAACGACGCCACTATTGTGTTGCAGCCCTGGAGTCTGAATTTGTGTGCGGATGATGGCAGTTAGGTTCGCCCCCCTACTAGGTACCTACATGGGAAACATCAACTGGCGAAATGCGGTTGTAAGTAGTATTAGGCTCACCTCTGCCCAATCCTTCGGGGATCACAGGCGTGATAATTATGTTTAAGTAGCAAAGTGAAACTTACTTGAATAAGCACACGCCGCCTGCAGTGGCCGCCATTGCTGATATCATCACCACTGGCATATTGGGCACCCACATGGTTGATGGGCTAGAAACACGAACATAAAAGAAGGTAGAAAATAGCAAAAAGGTTGCCCGTTTTGAGCAACACACGGTCATTTGTTTTGTTTTAGTAGATATTATGGATTATTACCACTGTCCACCCCCTGCTTGTCCACCCCGGGTGGACAATGTCACAATTTTTAAAAATCATTCTCACTGTCCCCGGGGAGTGGCCAGTGAGAATCATTATTAAAATAATTCACTGTAGCCACACTGTTGGACACGGCTACAACTTTTTCAAACATTTAAAATGGCCACCTCCGGTAGACAGCGCCACTATTAAAAGCAACATTCTCTTTGTCCAACCCTGGCTGATAGACATTTAATGAACTGTAATTAACTTAACTTTCTTGAACTTAACTTTATTCAACTTTAATAATAACTTATATCTTAAAATCGTAATAAAAATCGACGTTTAAATTCTTATTCTTTTTTAAAAAACAAAAACAAAAGTAACTAAAATACTTGCAATAGTAATTCAATCAAAATCAAAATATTTTATTTCACATAGGCCTACATGGGCACTTATAAAACGTCGACAAAAGATGCACGGTTCGGGTTGGTCGTTTCCTATGGAGAAGAACCGATAAAGTTAAGTTCATTACAGTTCATTAAATGTCTATCAACCAGGGTTGGATAAAGAGAATGTTGGTTTTACAAGTGGCGCTGTCCACCGGAGGTGGCTATTGTAAATGTTTGAAAAAGTTGTAGCCGTGTCCAACAGTGTGGCTACAGTGAATTATTTTAATAATGATTCTCACTGGCCACCCCCCGGGGACAGTGGGAATGATTTTTAATAATTGTGACATTGTCCACCCGGGGTGGACAAGCAGGTGGTGGACAGTGGTAATAATCCGATATTATTATGATAACCCGTGGACATTGTTGTGGCTTACATTATTAGCAAAATCCAAATATTGTTAGGTATACTTATTAGTTTTAAATTTTCATAATGTAACTGATTGCTGTTCCTCTTAATAAAATACCTAAATACAGGCCTTTTTTTTTTGGGATGGGAAATCATCAAATGGCTCCTCCCGCTCTGGGCGGTGCGGGAGTGTCAGACTTACTGACTAAAACCCATTCATGTTCCTTCTTTTGCCCTTTATGTTCCAGGGCCGCGGTATCTCTTTCGAACAGTCCCGCAGCCCTACATAAATACAGGCCTGGATAAGGGCGCGTTGTAGGATTATCAACTTTCGGCGCTCAAAGTGAACACGCACGGGTAATGTATGAGTAACGCTCTACAAAGCTGAAGTTTTTCTTTATCTGGATGTGTCGTTTTAACGGCCTGTGTGAGGTAGTCACAACCACTAATAGTTATATATGCATAGGTACACTTAGCAAATATCAAAAGGAATTTCTCGTGAAATAATGGTTTATACTTTTAGATAAGACATACTACTTCGTTCTCAGTAGCAGCCACGGAGTCTGGATTTGTGCCCAGTTGATGGCAATAGGCTCGCTACCTATTACATGGGACTTAAACATGAGTGTACTATTAGATACACCTCTGCCTTACCTTTCGGGCATTACAGGCACGGTGTTATATTATGTTAACAGTATGAGTAAATCACTTTTAAAGTTGCTGCGTGTATACATAATTACATATGTACATTATTAGTGCTCGTGACAGTACAGATAGGTACACACCTACGTAGTTTTTTATGTTTCGCGAGACCTAGTCGTGATTCGTACACTTATATCATAAACGTGTGTATAGTCGATTACAGTACAGTCGTATAGTGGGATCAAGCTTTTATTCGCACTTAGGGTTGCCTGAAGTCCAGTTTTAGCCATCCAACAAACTCAGTTATTCTTTCTGTAGGAGAGCATCGTCCTATCCACCGCTGGACTGCTGAAGGCTCATGAAGACGATGATTCGTATATTATCAATTGCTGAATTTAGGAAATACAAAATAATATAACTCTTCTTTGAGAAAATTTATTAAAAGTTCTAAAAAATCGAATCGAGCAGCAAAAAGCGCCATAGAATCAAAGACCGATCATCATCTGCCTAGTTTTTTCCCAACTATGTGGTCGGCTTCCAGTCTAACCGGATGCAGCAGAATACCAGAATCAAAGACCGATGTGCTCTCAATTGCTTTTGCTTCATTTTGTGGAAAAAATTACAAACTCAAAACTTTTTGTGTTCTGGCAACCCTACCTACTTCGCGTCCTCTATTTCAAAAACTGGAACGGCATCGTAAAAGGTTTACGATGCCGTTCCAGTTTTTATTTCAATTGTCCCCTACGTACAGATACACGCGTACGGCTTATTTCTAAATTATTCAAAAGATAAAGGTGTTTTTGTAGCCGAACATTGAAAGTATTGAAACACTGAAATTGTTTCTTTGCCTGTCATTTCCAGGTGTCAGTAGACACACTTCCCCTGGTGGAAATATTCTCCGATCTCCACTATAAATGTAGGTCAGATAGGCATTCGCTCCATGTAAAGTACTGTGTATTCAGCTGCATCCGGTTAGACTGGAAACCGATATTTTGGGCAGATGTAGGTACTTTTCTACAGTATAATAAGTTAATTTAAGCCACCGTTGCTTGCTCTCTTAGATAGGGCTCCGCGCAATGATGGCGATGTTCGTGCAACTTTATAGCTGCGAGAATAAAGTTTATTATCCAATGTCATCATCGTTTGCGCTACACTAAACTTTCGGGAGAAGTAAAACCAACAAAAGTATATGTTTCTTATTTATATATTTATTCTCTTTATATTACATCTGAGTGTAAGGCTAAGTGTGAGTCGTTTATAATACAAGTGCCGTAACTAAACTATTTAGTTTATTTATTAGGTAGTTACACTGCTAGGAATATGTGATGATGCTTCTTTCGAGGGTATCTAGGAAAATAGAAAGTATGTTTTCTATTGAATTTATACTTTACTGGTATGAGATAAAGTCGCTTTTCGTGTGTCTGTTTGTACGCGTTGTTCTTAGCAACAGATTTTAATGCGGTTTACACCATAATTTTGAGAATTTATTCCTGTTTTTGTGTCTAATACATATCAAACTTCCACATAATAAAGAAATCTCGATGTTTTGTGAAGGTGTAAAACCATGCGATTCTGGGGCTCTAGTCACGACTTTCTTATTTAAGGGTGAAACGCCCGGGTGGCGACCGTAACACGTACCTACATACATATTTAAGGAATTATAATTATCAATACAACCCTCTACGTTCATTTAATACCATTGACTATTTCATGAAAAACTCATTCAATAGGATTAAATGAATTTGAGAGGGTTGTTGTAATGGTTTTAATTATTATAACTCTGTGATGCCATATTTGTTACACGACGTCGCGAATCTGACTTGACATGCCTGACACTGACCGGCAAATTACAAAAAAAAAAACGTAAGGAAATTTGAATTTCGCGGCCTACTCAGCATATATGTACATGGCTCTATTATAAATCCTATTCAGGAAGTGCTTAAAATGATTATTCGTACAGAAATAAACATGAATTCTGTACTCGACAAACCGAGTTAATGTCGGGAAGGCACGCAATCCCTCCCTTACACTGTGTGGCAAAATAAATGACCACCCATCAAAATGTAATTATCACATATTCCTAGATTTGGTAAATTAGACATTTTAATATCTAATTCAGTCTGGCTGAACGGAAGATTCGTGGTGATGTACATAATTGTAACCGTTTTAGAAGACTGCACGCATTAAGTTAAAAGCGGGTAGTGATTTTGACACATGAGTGGGTACTGTTGCATCTAGAACAATTTCAGAACTTTTTTACTCAAATCATGTAGTAATTCATGTTTTTTTATTTTACCATGGTAATTATATTTCCTTTGCGTACAGTCTTTCCTAGTTATTTACGTTCGGCTATTGAGGTTTATCTTAATACAAAAATATTACTTTTTACTATCTTTGACAACATTACAATGGCGTGCAACTTTAGGTGTTGGTGGAAAAAATATAAAAATTACATTACTTGTATAGTTTCTATGCACCGCATTGTAATGTCGTGAAAGTTTATTACAGCAAGTGTATGATTATTTATACATAGGTATTATACTTACATTTATATTAGAAATAAATCATATTTTACATCACTGACTGGTTGGGGGTAGGCCTAAGAAGACGGGACAATGTGAATAAAAACAGAATTTGCTTGCAAGAGTCAACTTGGCCATTGATCTCTCGTCTAGTTCAACGTGTCAAAATCGCCATTTTGCTCAGAGACATGGGATAGTTTTTCTTTGACTTTTCTTCTGTAACCTCCTAGTATCTTAAACCTCTTTGTTGTAGGCCTATTTTTAGGGCATCGTACGATTAATCAACTACATTAACGTTTTATAATTATATACTAACTTGTAGTTTTTCAAGGCTATCGGACCACGTTTCCGACATTATTTATACAATATTACTTCATAGCAGTATTGATTTGATTGATAAATAATGAAGAGCTAAGTCACTGAGGAAATCCGTCAGATTTAAGTATACTGCGTTGATATGATGTACATAAATGTAACACAAGGCTATAAATCCACGAAACAAGCTCGAATCTTACTCAATATTGTCTACTATACAATAATATATTGAATCCAAACATTCCTGCATAAGAAACAGCTCACTTCACGTTGCTAGCTCACAAACGTTATTTCTGACCGTGATTACATTATTTCATTTTAAAAGTGTGTGTGTTTATAATCTACGATATTGGTCGGGTTTCCGAGTAAAGTGTGGGAACTAGGTAGTTTTTACAATACTTCTGTCACGCACGTCTTTGCACGTCAAGTACAATAGTATGACACGCGTGCTATGCGGTACAGTCAGAGACAGTTTCAAGTGACGTTTATTGTTTTTGAGTTTATTAATATTAATTTAAAAAAACTAGAAAGCCTGTAAAGCATAGACCTGAGCATTTATTTATTCCACAAAGAAAAAAAAGAAATTGAAGCTCTATTATATTATTTTGAAAAGGTTTAAAAAATGAGTAAGAAGGTATGTATATTACCTATCACTTAAAATTGATGATCTTCGATTTTTAACGAACAAACGAAAAACTAATCATATTTCAGAGATAAGTAGGTAGAGGAATTTGTTTTTACCAAAAAATGCGATGAACGCATCACCTTAAAAAAATCAATACGAAATCTTTATATAATTATAGTTCAGATCAATATATCGGAATTTGAAATCCGAAATAGTTTCAGAAAACTTTCCGTGAAGCTCATACGTCGTCGGCATTGAACGTGTTCTTAAAATAGCCACAGCCAGTTTTGATAAATCAAAATAGAAAATTGTTGTATGGAATATAAAACGGTCTTTCACGATAGCGTTTGGTAATAGCTTTTTCACCTAATTTAGAATTAGAATTCAGATGGAAACTAATTCTGGTTCGATAAACCGTTAATTTTATTTGTTACGGTTTAGGCTATACATATATGAGAAACTACGAAGCAAAAGGTATTCAATTTTAAAACACAATAGTGGAGAACTACAATTAAATGAAAAAATTGTTTAAAAGCTTAGATACTTCAATATAGCTAATTCAGTACTAAAAATAACACGTAATTTGTCCAATTTCCTGATCGCTTACTAAATGCCTGTTTGCAATCACGTAAAAAATACGAAAAAAATTGTATTGACGTTTATCATTATTCAGTGAAAAACCACTGAAAAATAATTATATTTTAGGCTTGTAAGCAGTAAATAAAAACAATGCTAATCATAGACACGCATTGGTAAATAATTTAAACATTATAAATCAATTTCTGACACGCGATACGTTATTGCTATTAATAATGCAGTGACTTGACCATATTGTATACAACAACAAAAGCTCCACTTTTTTGGAGTCGGTTAAATAGACAGATCAATGTGTAAAATTAAATATGTTAAAAAAGAGATCAGTAGGCGAGTTGTTAAAATAATTGCAAGTTAATATTAAAATTAGTTCAGGGATGAAAACAGACTCATTTTAGAGCTCCACTCATGCATTTGACTAGTTTTACGATTTATGGTACAAGTAGACTTTTAAGAAGTCGTTTAATTAGGATTCATTTTTTCCTTAGTTTTAAATCTTTGTTCAATGCAAAGTTTCAGTGTAGTCCGTCTTCATCACAATAATATGGAGTCACAGATTAGTTAACCTAAGTTTAACAGTCATATCACATGTGCCCGCCTAGTTTTAGTGCGTTAATATACAAACATATAGAAATGCTTACTGGTATTGTATCTAAAGACATACCATTTCAAAAATACTTTTTTTTTTAAGTTTTCTTGAAAAGAAAGAGAAAGATGTAGGTGATTTAAAACAAATTTGTTTTTATTTTTAGTTTTTTAGGTAAATATTTATTTTGTATATGTCCTTAGGTACTTGCAAACTATACACAATACTTACAACATAATAATACATTTTTACAAAAAATATAAAAAGGCAAGAACTCAATTCACAATCAAATCCTCATTGTTTTTGTATAAATATGTATATTTATTTTTAATTTATGATAATACTATCCAATGCAGGTGTAGTGAGATTCGAATATTCGTATTTACATTAAATTTTACTTTATATAATTGCTCCCTTAGGTAAATATCTACAAGATACGTGATATTACAATCTAGAGTAAAAAAAGATTGTCCAATACAGGGAACATTTTGTGTAAAATTATCATAGGTATATTACTACTTTGATTAGCTCGAATTCTTGTAAAACATGTTTTTTTTTTTAAATAAAAAAACAAGAATATTCCTCTGGTACGAGATTCACTATACATTACAATTATATTAATTTAAAATCTTGGTTTAAAAAATAACCATATATTTTGGATACTGACTGTACTTCAGCAGTTTTTATCAAGTTTTTTTTAATAAACCTATTGTTCTCTTACTAGAATTCAAGACAATCAAAACCCGTACATAACTTTTAAAATGTGCATTTAAAATGACATGTGTGTGTCTTACATAATACTATTTATCTAGTAAAGCGTTAATTATTATTGTATCATACGAGTTTTGAGCTCTGCCGTGCGTTCTCTGTGTAACTTATGTCTACTGACTTCTTAACAAACCTTGGAAGGAATCTGACATATCCATAACATTAAAAAAAAAAACAACCAAATAAAAAATAGTAATACTAACATGTTTCTGCTATGAAAAATCCAGGGTTTCAAGCTTCTAAAGCTATGAGAGCTCAATAAAACTACTAAAGCAACATCCAATATGCCAGATTCCCACCAGCCATCACCAAACTCCCCGATATGTAGACCCTAAAGCATACAGATATGACTCAACTTGACTAGTACAGTTATCAAACACATTTGACGATTAACTTGGTTTCGTGTTCAGTGTTGTGGTACTTTTCGACTTAGGATCCTGCGGAGGGAGGGGCCGGGCTATTCCAACCTTCACATTCCCTCTTGGAGCACCCTTCAAAGCTTGCACAGCTTGGTCAAGGGTTGCATTCTTAATACTGACTCCGTTCACTGACATGACTCTGTCTCCTGGTGAGATATCTCCATGCTTCTCGGCTACACCTCCAGGCACTAAACTACGTACAACTATAACTGTGCCCTGAGGGTCTACAGGGTCCTGGTAGTCTAAAATGGAGAAACCCAGCCCTTGATCACCCTTTAACAGTTCCACTATATCTTCTTTGCTCTGCCACATGGCTAAGCCGGAGACACACTCCAAAGACCGAGATTTCTTTGAATGTCCTGAATGATTTGTTAAGGTAGCTGTGCTAGACGTATTGATTGATGTGTCTGACTGCGCTTTGACTAGAGTTGTCAAATTATTCAAACTGCCAGATATAATCTTCCTTGCTTCAAAACCTTCTCTATCTGGTGCCAAGTTGATGAGTGGACGAGGGCCGCTGTCTATGCTACTCCGTGCGCACACTAACCTGACTCTGTTTGGAAGCTTCTTTAGGATATTTACTACTTCTGTGTGAGTTAAGCCATGAAGGCGATACTCATTTACTTCTAACAGTTCGTCTCCAGCAGAAAGGCTTCCTTCCTGACCAACAGGCCCCTCAGGAAGCACAGATCTAATATAATGATGAGGCCTAACTTCCAGACCTCCTTCAACGTCTACTGTGCCCTCAAGACTGATGCCCAGCCCTTCAAGCTTCCTCACTTCAGCCACTAGAATTTCTTTGCTAGGCCCAATTTCTTCTCCCCACTTTTTCTTTATTTCTTCTTTATCAACTGCTAATATTTCATCAAATCTTCTGTCTAACTCTTCTTGTGTTGGTTCTTGTGTTAGTTCTTGTGTATCAACAATTTCTAGAACATTGGAGTCTATAGTAGTGTTAGACTCAGGTTCAGGTTCAATTTCTACTGTACTATTTTCAGCTTGGGAAGGCACTGGGAACCAGGATAAGGTTGTTGTAGATGGTGACGGGGACGTTGGACGCTCCTCGTTAAATATAGCTAGCTGTAGATGCTCATACTTTGGACCTCTCAGATATCTCTCTAACACTAGGTGCACAGATATGCCTGTGTTTCTTAAAATCTCAACGGCCTGTGGGTTTGTCTTATCAGCTAAAGACTTCCCATCAACTTCTATTATTCTATCATTAATTCTAATTTTACCACTTTGTTCAGCACTGCTGCCTTCAATAATACTCTTCACAAATATTCCAGATAGTTCCTCCTTCTCACACACATATCCCGCTACAGTGATACCCAGTCCATACACATTCTTATTTAAATCCACAGGAACAAGCTCTACCTCTGGCTGGTTGGGGATCTCTACAGGTACAGTGATTGTGATGGTGGGCGAGATGGCGTCAGAGATGATCGGGTGATCAGGAATCTGTTGAGGATTGTCACCAATAACATTGACAGCTGCTGCCACTAAGCTGGCCCCGGTCACGCCATTCTGAGCATTGATATAGTCAGTGAAGCACTGAGACAGGTCATACACAGCTCCATACCCAGTCTCTATGAGGTGTCGGTCGAGTAGCTCCGGGTCACCGAGAATTTTAGTTGGTACGAGAGCTGTGCCAGGGAGCGGGGCGCGTAGAGCGGTGGCCGGGTCGGCGGGGCGCGCCACCAGTAGGCGCACGGCGGGCCCGGCCTGGCGCAGCACGGCCGCCACCTGCTCCGACGTGAAGCCGCGCAGGTTTACGGAGCCCACCTGCAGGACGTGGTCCCCGCTCTGCAGGCGCCCGTCCTTGTCCGCGACGCCGCCGGGCAACACGTACTTGATCACAACTCCTGTGCTACGTCCGCCTACCAGATTAAACCCCAGGCCGTTTCCGTCATTCGTGAGATCGACGACTTCAACCTGCGCCCACTCGGTACTCAGCACCATCGCGTCTTGTCTCACCATCGGGCACTCCCGTCGTTACGTGATGCAGCAAGTGCGCGCCGCGCGGAGGTTATGAGCCCCCAACGCCGACATCACCACGTTTACGTCACGGAAACCGATACAAAACACACGAAGGATCGTAAAAAACTCAACGCGGCTCGTTGTTAGCGTAAAAACTTGTAAAATATAATACTATGACATTTACATACTTGCTGAAATCGGAGACAGCAGAATGTGGCCAGCTGCGCGCAGGGGTGTCTGACGAATAAATTCAATTTCTACTATTTTGTTCTAAACGTCATGGTCAATTATTGTGTCCAGTTATTTTTTTGAAACTCTTTTTATTTACTCAAAAATATGCATCAGGAATGAATTTCCACAATAACTTCCATTTTGTATTTGTTTATTTTGATTCCATTCATAAAATCAGCAGGAAAGAACGAACGGATACAGATAAACAATGAAACTGACAGAATTTCATTCAATCTTCATTCGTAAAGTGACAACAAGATTTCTTCAAATTGGCCAATAGATGGCATTACGTGCGACACTGTAGCGACATCTGTTGACAAATGGACGCTACAACTAAATACTGCATCACTGGGAAATTACACTGGTCAAAATTCTACATGCTACTGGGTAGGTGGCAGTATAAATGCATGTAAAAAAAATTAAGCCGGGTGGAATAGGGCTGGGGAAATCCTGTCGACCACAATGATCCCACTGGCCTGTATAAGCTTTTGTTCCTTTACTTTTTACGTCATAGGTACATTTTTACCCATAGTAAGTGTGTTAGCAGTTAGCACTCTTCGCTAAAGTGACCAGAAGCGTGAGGGTCACTAGGTAAATATTGAGTACCTAGGTACCTACCTAAACTGTAACCCGGTATTTGTTGAGTCCAAAGTAAAAAGTATCTACTGAATGGAATTTTGTGTTTATTATTAGGGAAGGTACCTACCTAGTATTCTACTTCCCTAATATTTGAATTTGAATCCTAAAAATGAACTGTGATGTTTCCGATCCCGCGCAGTGCTTACACCATATATAATAGTAGTCTTTGGCTTACACCTAGGTAGGTACATGTGTTTAGCGGCAAGGCGTACGAGACCCTTTTATACTTTCGATAGGTCGCAGTGTGAACCAAAGTATGAAAAGAGGTGAAACGATGCCTCGTCCGCCTCGCTCGCTAGCTGGCGGTGTGGCCTGGGAGGTAAGCATACCTATTAAAACTCGAGTTCCACCTCAAAGCGGCGACTAGCGGAGCGGAGAAGAAAAGTACGGGAACAGACCAATAACAATAACACTGTTTAAAAATGACGTCCACATCGCGTCTCTTGTGTCTCCCTCCTGTGATCTTTTTCACATCTGCTTCACCCCACTTGTCTCTGCTTTGGTGGTAATCACTCATAGGTACCTATTTGTGTTTATTGAGACCTGTCAGTTTAGAAATTGAAGTTGAGAAAAGTTTAATGCTAAAGTAGAGCTTGACACTTCGATCCATGAAAAATACTGGTATTCTTTAGCTGCATCCGGTTCAACTATGTTGGCTTCAGCTTCCAGTCCGGAAGCTGAAGCCAACATAGTTGGGAAATTCAAGCAGATGATGATGATGGTAGATATACAAGGTATATGTACCTATACTACGAGGTACAGTCAGCCCCAAAAAGATGTAGGTAAACACGGACTAGGAACCATTCATGTCTACAACGATTATTCCATAATTGTTTCTAAGTAAAATGTAAAGCTACAAAACGTAGTAACAATTTATGTCACCAAAACTTCCTACACAGGCCGGATACATTGTAGGTAATATACACTGCATGTCCAAAACAGATCATTCAAAACGAGGTAAACAAATCTAAAAGGCTGTTAGAAATAAGTATTTAATTGAAAATGCGGTATCATAGACTAACTAAGTGTTTATTACGCGTCAGACCTCCGGCGCGATCTCTTGGCAACATGGAGAGAGTGACTATCGCAACCCCGTGCAGGGCACGCCACAATAGTGGCGATAAGTCCCCTTTTTGAGAAGTGGCTAGAGATGCGCTACGGCGTCCTCACCTTCCACCTGACGTAGGTCCTCACCGGACACGGTTGTTTCGGGAGGTACCTGTACCGAATCAGGCGGGAGGAAACGCCCGGGTGTCACCACTGCGAGGATCGCCCTGAGGACTCGGTGGAGCACCCCGGGCGACGGGCCCATGGTTGCTCTCGGCCACCGTAGGCGCGGGCCTGTGGATGGTGAGTAATGGGCTAGTTTGCCGTCCGTCCGTCTTTTGACGACAAGCCGCGTTCGTGTCCCACGCGCACCTCAAGGAGATGTCAGCAAACCGGAGGGGGTAAGGCCAAGGGCTGATGCCTGCTAGGGTTGCGGGACTGTTCGAAAGAGATACCGCGGCGCTGGAACACAAAGGGCAAAGAAGGAACATGGATGGGTTTTAGTCAGTAAAAGTCTGACAATCCCTTCAGCTCCGCCGCATTTGATGATTTCCCATCCCAAAAAAGAAGCTATTAGTCACTCAGTGCATGGGAGCATTACCGTGTTACAGTTTCAGATTCGACGCGCGCGAGCGAGCGTTATAGGTATCAGTGAACTTGTATTGCTGCGGAAAACTGATTAGGTACTACAACTGACAATGTCGATAGTTCGATACTACTGAATCAATGATACGCATACGACGTTTACAGTTCGAGCGAATGCTCCTTGCTCAGCGAATCAACCTGGCTCGGTATTGTAACGCAGTGTTCAAAAGTTCATTTCTTTTTAACACCGCGAATACTCCCGGTGAATTTAAGGCGAGGTGGGCGCACATTTGAGTTTTTTAAAACCATCTGAGACAAAGAATATAGTGTTTAAAATTTAAAAAAAAATATATGTTATAGTTAAGGATCTTATCTAGTCACAATCGCATTCAGTTGCAAGACCCGATGAACTTCACTCGATAGAAAAAAATCGCAAAGTTACCCCTTTTTGTAACTTTTTTTCAATATTATGAGTAAATTACTGATGTTTTACATTTAATTTTTATACTAAATTAAAGAAACTAATTAGTTCTAGACAAAGTGGCAGAGTTTGACTTGATAACATTATTTTCTTAATTACTATATTTTAAAATGAATTAAAAGCGTTCGCGGCGGCTCGGACAGGCCCGATTAGTCGCGCGCTGGCGCTTACCGACGACGGACCTGTGTCAGTTTTTTCCGCGACAATTTCGCGTACCATACCGTCTGTTTTTGACCAAGTTTATTATAATTGTTGCAAGTTATAATGGGCAATAAACAACGCAAGCGAAAAAAGTCGTGTAAAGCAATAAAAGTAACAAATAAAAAGAATGCACTCCAAAGATATGTCACAGTACAAATATATACAGTATTGTGACTCGGCCCTGTCTTTGAAATAATTACCTACAGCCGAGTGGTACGTACGCGATAGGGCTGCGCCGGGCCTATAGTAAATATTTTAATTTCATCTACTTAGTTGAGTTTCTTTCTAGTTTTGTGATTGTTAATATTATATTTTTATTAAAAAAAATGAAAGGACAATGCTCATGGAAGTATGGAATCCCGTACCATGCTGCATCAAAATCAAACCTTGTTTTTTATAGACTACACTGATCGTATTAACTCCTACAAAAACTATTTTTGAAAAAAAAACCCGCGTTTCAGAGTTATTTTATAAAATCGAAACTAACCTAAAAAGTAGGTCTATTTTTTCGACGCTACCAACGACGTATTTTAACACACATACATTACATTATTGCTCTAAAAACAGCGTAATACAATAATATTAGTAAGAATTACGAGTTAAAGTAACATCCACAGTATGCTTGACTGAAACTCGATTTTATTTTAGACCTTTACATTGCCAATAGTCAGTCAGTACAGTACAAATGTCAGATGCCACAGATAAGATAACTATAAACCATAGAGTATAGTAAGTGCTATAAACTAGTCGGGATTTAGGGATGTAATCGATAAATCAAAATCTTTAGGCTGAGAAAATCTATTTTGTTGCAAATAGCAATAAACCAAACTAAATAGATTTGGTGTACTGATCTTACTTAATTGTAATTAATTTTAGAGTCCGCTCGACAGACAAGGGTTTGTTCAATTGAAACGGAACGTCATTTATATTCAGTTGAAACGGAACGTCATATAAAGGGAGTAAAACAATATTCATACTTTTAAACTCGAAAAGTATATTTCCAGTTCAAAAATCAAATCCCCGACGCGTAATGCCGTAAAAAAATATGAAACTAATTACTATAATATTTTGGTTTTGAGGCGCGAGACTTTTTGGTACCAACTTTGGTCATTCTCTTTTGTTTGAATGAAAGGAAGGTTCAATAAAAATACACTTATTGCAATTTACACAAAAACATAAACAAATCAAAATTTTATCTTTACAGTTCTCGAACCTACTATTAGCGAACTGGCTGTTTATTTTCAATTAGTTACTCAAACTGCCCAATTATGATTATTTTATATTCTTATATTTTATAGACAATTATTTCATTTTTTAACAAAGCTCTAATTTATCGCTACTAGATAGTAACAAATTTTGATCATAGAAAAAATATTTCATAAAAGTCAAGTAATATTACTTATCCAACTGCATATTTCTATGCTGTGTCGCTAGGCAAGGTCACGCGAGTTCACGAACGCGCTGTGTCCACGAGAAGTATTTTGCGCGCAGCCTACAGCGCTAAATGCCTACTTTTGCAGGAATACCTCGCCTTAATTCAGTTACCATAGACAAAACTGTAACCGACTGACGTAGAACCGGTAGAACTAACTGTTGTCTATGCTACTAATTTGAATAATAATTTAGGCCTCCCAAAAAACATGGAAGTCCTGTTCTTGTACATAAAACACTAATTTTTGATTAGTTTATTAAGGTTTTAAATGTTTTTTTAAAGACATTTATAAAACACTTTCGTTATTAAGAGGTATTAATGAGACTATTAATAAGACTAGTTCTGTCATAGTAGGACACACACATTTACCTATACCTTTGGATCAAGTATAGGTATTGAAGTTTTGTATAGGACAACTGATTATTTTTTCTCGATTGTGATACTGGTCACAGACGCTTTTAATATTATGATTTGAATTGTAACGTAATTCATTATTATTATCTTACTATACCGCGACCTTCGTTCGCGTCAAATTATTATAGAAAAATATTAGTTCCCTTTTTGAATCGGATTTTGTAACCAATTTCAAGGGTTTTAATTTTTTTGCACGAAACCTTAATTATTTTTTGTTTATTTATTTATTTGTATCAGACCCACGATCCATTAGATCCATAGTTTAGTTAGTATACTTAAAAATAATGTTAGTAAATAATCAGACAAAATTCACACCAATAAATACTATTTTCACTTAGTCGAACACAAAATAAAATAAAATTAATATAAATAAATAAATTAATACAATCATTTTTGGTCAGATAAAATGTGGAATGTCCGTAATCAAATACAAAACTAAAATAAGTTAATTTCAATACAAAGTCAAACATTAAAAAATAAAAACTAAAATAAAAGTACCCTTTGTTAGACCTTATTTATAGCATCAGCTATCTACCAGTAAAAATCAGCTCAGCCGTTTCGGAGACTAGCCGGAACAAACAGACAGATAGACAGGCCGACAGACAAAAAAATGATAAAATAGTGTTTTTATTTTATGGGCCGTATGTATTTTCATATGCATTCAGTAAAAAGCTTTTATTTTGATATTACAAACAGACACTCCAATTTTATTTATTTGTATTGATTATAAAGCCAAGGATACACAAGGGGACAAATGTGCCACGACATGTCAAGCGAAGCCGGCTGATTTCGCCTGACAAATATGGCGACAACGCGCGACTTATGACCGCAGCGACGTCAGACGAAGTCGTACGACTTCGCGAAACTTCGCCTGACATATCTGGCGACATCGCGCGACTTATTGATATATGACTGACATATGATTGATATATGACTTGTTTGTTGCCAGACATGTCGAGCGAAGTCCGGCAACGTCGCGCTACCTCGTCTGACGTCGCTGGCGACCCGTGTCGCGCGATGTTGTCAGACATGTCGACCGAAGTCCGGCAACGTCGTGCTACTTCACCCAACGTCGCTGGCGACACGTGTTGCACGACATTAATGTCCCCTAGTCACTAGGGCCTGGTGTATCCTTGGCTTAATTCTGTTAAAGCGGTCATTTCAAGCCCCCATTAGTTACACATTTCTGATAAACACTGTATTCGGTAGTTACTTCAATAGTGTTTAGCAAGAGTTTTTGCTTGTTTTCAGTAAAAACTAGACGACATATTTTTATTTGGAGCAATATCAGGAATCCTCAAGAATGGCCTAAGCCACCGACATATCTGACACCAAATCAGGGACAAGACATAAGCAAGGTACGCACTGAAGGGTCGAGTATCAAGAAGCAAGAAGAAAAGATACCATTAATGGATTATCCAATAAAAACACACCGTTGCGGTTGAATTTAAAGAGCTCAGTTCATCGGTGAAAGTGGAAAATCCAAGACCATGTTTTTAATTTAAGGAAGCGAAAACTGCCATAAGTTTATTTCACAAGTCTGATAGGCAGAGAGAGAAAAAAGAGAAGAGATAGAATAGGTCATAAGTTCATAACAGTCAGTTTAAATGGCTGACATGTATTCTGACCACATTAAATTTCGTGAACTGTTACGGAATTGGTAAAAAAAATGGACTTGATGCTTTCACACATTAATCTTTAAACACATCAAGCAGGATTTATTTTGGGAGTTCCGTACCGAAATTAATTTGAAAGAAAGTTCTAAATAAAAGACAATCGTTACTTTCTAGTTTTTCCTTATGACTGGGCAAATCTGCATTAAAAAAAAAAAAGTTGCCCCTTCGCCTAACCTAAACTCTTATTAGGTACTTAATGATTTTGTAGGAACCATTTGACATTTCAGTAAGATGGGGTCCCAATCTTACTGAAATGTCAAATGGTAAAAAGTACCGATTACCTATGTCTTTTATTTTCAAATTAACTTCTGTACGGAACTCCAAAAATAAATCCTGATAAATGTATAAAAAGATTTATGTGTGAAAACATCAAGTCCATTTTTTTTTAACAATTCCATAACAGTTCACGGAATTTTAATTCGAAAGCCGAAAACTTTTAATTCAACATGGTGGTCAGTGACTTTTATTAGAGTTCCAATTTTAAAAACCTGTCGGATTAGGTTGTAAAATTTTTATTGGAATACATTATCGAGGTATTTTGCATATCTCCTAGATTTATCGATGAGTTTAGTTGTTTATTGGTTAGGATACAAGAAGAACTAACACCAAGACGGTTTAGGGATATAGTAGGCCAGACATTTGTGACTGTACCCAAATCACCCTAGGCTAATAAAATTTTAGTTTTTCCCAACGAGAAAACGGACAATGGTAATAAAGTCATACAAAAATGTGATCCCGAACTTTTTCGATTTTAAGGCGAGGTGGGCGCACATTTGAGTTTTTTAAAACCATCTGAGACAAAGAATATAGTGTTTAAAAATTTAAAAAAAATATATGTTATAGTTAAGGATCTTATCTAGTCACAGTCGCATTCAGTTGCAAGATCTGATGAACTTCACTCGATAGAAAAAAATCGCAAAGTTACCCCTTTTTGTAACTTTTTTTCAATATTATGACTAAATTACTAATGTTTTACATTTAATTTTTATACTAAATTAAAGAAACTAATTAGTTCTAGACAAAGTGGCAGAGTTTGACTTGATAACATTATTTTCTTAATTACTATGTTTTAAAATGAATTAAAAGCGTTCGCGGCGGCTCGGACAGGCCCGATTAGTCGCGCGCTGGCGCTTACCGACGACGGACCTGTGTCAGTTTTTTCCGCGACAATTTCGCGTACCATACCGTCTGTTTTTGACCAAGTTTATTATAATTGTTGCAAGTTATAATGGGCAATAAACAACGCAAGTGAAAAAAGTCGTGTAAAGCAATAAAAGTAACAAATAAAAAGAATGCACTCCAAAGATATGTCACAGTACAAATATATACAGTATTGTGACTCGGCCCTGTCTTTGAAATAATTACCTACAGCCGGGTGGTACGTACGCGATAGGGCTGCGCCGGGCCTATAGTAAATATTTTAATTTCATCTACTTAGTTGAGTTTCTTTCTAGTTTTGTGATTGTTAATATTATATTTTTATTAAAAAAATGAAATTTGTTTGAATGAAAAAGGAAGGTTCAATAAAAATTCACTTATTGCTATTTACACAAAAACACATAAACAAATCAAAATTTTATCTTTACAGTTCTCGAACCTACTAATAGCGAACTGGCTGTTTATTTTCAATTAGTTACTCAAACTGCCCAATTATGATTATTTTATATTCTTATATTTTATAGACAATTATTTCATTTATTAACAAAGCTCTAATTTATCGCTACTAGATAGTAACAAATTTTGATCATAGAAAAAATATTTCATAAAAGTCAAGTAATATTATATATTATAAATTACTTATCCAACTGCATATTTCTATGCTGTGTCGCTAGGCAAGGTCACGCGAGTTCACGAACGCGCTGTGTCCACGAGAAGTATTTTGCGCGCAGCCTACAGCGCTAAATGCCTACTTTTGCAGGAATACCTCGCCTTAAAGGGCTAAGTATCATTCGTTAGATTTTATTTGTATTTTAACTTCAACAAAAACAAATGACACATCACTGACGTCATGCATGAAATGAAAAGGACAGAAACAAAGTTCTTGTTCTTCAATCAAACGAAGTTCGAGACAAATGTCAATCGTTGCAAGTCGTATGACATTGTCAGTCTGTGTACCTTTTTTTGGTCATAGGGTGTTTTATTAGGTATTATGTATCCGGCCTGTGAAAGAGGTTTTGTTGAAATGAATTATTGTTTATTATGTTAAGTAGCTATACACTGTAAAAACAATTAAGGAATAATGGTTGTAGACAATGAAATGGTTCCTAGTCATGTGTTTACTTACATGTTTTTGGGGTGGACTGTACATAAACAATAAGTACCTACTTACCTAGTTTTTGTAGGTCTCTAGTAAAAAGTGTGACAAATAAAACAAAAACATATTTTGTCATGATTAGTTTATTGCTTCTTGACATATTTCATGCTAACCTAATTATTACACAACAAACACAATACAATAAACAAATTTTATTACAATTAGGTATCTTAGAAAACATTTTGAAATGTGCTATTACAAATGTGTTACACAATTACCTACAGCACGTAGGTACTTTTTTATATTATAACTAGGAGTTGAAAGATTTTTTATAAAGTAAATGAGTAGCCATTATTGTAGGATAAGTAGTAGTAACATTAAAATGATTAATCACACATATAAAAAATATTCACAAGGGGTGGTCTTATCACTGAAACAACATTTAGAGAACTAAAGTTACCTACCTTAAGTTAAATGAAGACAAATCAATCAAACCATAATTAAACAAACATCTAAAAACGAAAAACAAAAAAAAAATGGTTTGTTCACGGCTACGTTCTGGTTTACGTGTCCAGTAAGTGACCATATCATGCTAGAAACGTAAATCAGATCAACTAAGTACTTTTTATTCACTAAGACGTGACATGTATGTACCTAGCGTGACAGACTACCTTGGTATTTTTGACAAGATATTACAGCAACCATGCTGATAACATTGTTAGCGTCACAGGAATTTGAATCTGATTGATTCAAATGACTGTGAACGCGTCCACGTATTCAGCACATAATTCTGAACTCCCCGTTCAGCATGATGTACCTACTGAGTACGTGGTAAATGGTTGTGCATCGCGCGTCCCTTCCACCCTGTACAGACGAACCACTGATATATCTACCTACCTACGTAACTCGTTGTAGGCAAGTACCTGAATTTTCTTTTGAATGCCATGAAGATCTGACATTTCCATAATTACACTTTCTTAGTTTGATCCACGCAATTCTATGTAATTAGAAAAAGAATAACAGAATTGAAAACCACATCGGAACTCAACACTATTATAAACACACACCTGACCTGAATATTAAATACCTACATTAATTTTATAATAGATACTTATTGCACAAAATATCCATTACCAGTACGTTATTGCACAAATAAAAGAGGAACACAAAGTTGCACAATTCTGTTACTAGGTAAATCATCATTATCACTCTCCTACCCTTATCCCAATTTATTTGGGGTCGGTACAGCATTAAAACAAAACAATTCTTGGTAATGATCATAGGACACAGCTTTTTTTTTTTTGGAATGGGAAGTCATCAAATGACTCCTCCCGCTCTGGGCGGAGCGGAAGGGAGTGTCAGACTTTTACTGACTAAAAACCATCCATGTTCCTTCTTTTGCCCTTGATGTTCCAGGGCCGCGGTATCTCTTTCGAACAGTCCTGCAGCCCTGGCAGGCATCGGCCCTTCCAGGCCCCTCATGTTTGCTGACATCTCTTTGAGGCGCGCGTGGACCACGAACGCGCCGTCGACACGGCCTGTCGTCATAAGACGGACGGACGGCGAGCTAGCCCATTACTCACCGTCCACAGGATCAGAGGACACACCTACGAGCACTTTTAATTCTCACTCTAATTATTGTTGTGTAGTATATTGTGTACACAACAATGATAATTAGAGTCAGAATGAAAGTGCTCGTGGCACGAAAGGAGGTGTCTGATGAGATGACGAGTAAAAGTAGTATGGAAGAAGAAGACAGGCTGCGCCGACCACATATGAATTGGGTCAAGGGCAAGAGAATTATGATGTACTTACTATGTGTACACATATTACAAATAACATGACGCCTGTTATTCTCGAAAGATAAGGCAGCGGTTTACCTATACGTACCTAAAGTACACCTAGATTTTGCAGGATATCAATTAATGATCTTAAAATCGACTAATTTTCTTTAAAAAAAAAAACTGCCCCACACTAGGAATTTCTCCTGTATCGTGGGTGCGTTCACAAACATTTAAACTCACATACACAAACAGCCAGACCCGGAACTACTATCTGTAGGCCATACAAATATTTGTTCCGTGCGGGAATCGAACCCGCAACACGAAGCACAGCAGTCAATCGTTCAGCCACTGCGCCAACCGTGCCGCCAAAATAGATTACCATCAAACATTGTTATGAGCCATCGCGTATAAACCACTCTTTTATTAAACGAAATGCACTGAACTCGGCCCATGTGTTTGGTAACTGACTACTTTGCTACATACACACAGACAGAACGGCATACAAGCAGTAATCTTATTACACCCCTATTTAAACCGCAGAGTTAAATTAATACAAATAAATATATACGTATACGCGACAATTTGAGATCCTTCTATTTGTAAACGGCTTAAAACACAATTTACAGATTTAAAAGTGACTATTTAAAGCATGTCCTGGTTTCGATTCCCGGGTCGGGCTAAGTATTACCGGGTTTTACCATCAGGAATTTCTCAGTAGCAGCCACGGAGTCTGGATTTGTGCCCGGTTGATGGCCAAAGGCTCCACCCCCTATTACATGGGACTTAAAACATAACTGGCGAAATGTGGGTGTACTTTAGATACACCTCTGTCTAACCCTTCGGGGATTACAGGTGTGATGTTATGTTATGTTTACAGTTAAAAAGTTCACAGTAGCAATCTTCTTCACTAAACCACACTGCGTTTGCACTATTCCTAGAAATCGTAGCAGCGTTTCGTAGCCACCTACGCGGCGCTACGAACTCTAGCGTAGCGTAGTCTACGAGGCATTGTCTACGAGCGAAATCTGCTACGCGTTTTGTTACAAATACTGACGTTTGCTCGCGGCTTTATCGCGTTATATTATAGTCGGAAAATAACCCGCGGGAACGTTTTAAATATGCCCATTATGGCACTCGAGGATAATGAAGCTTCCCATTAGTGAAAGAATTTTTTTAATCGTGTCCGAAGTTCCGAAGATTACCTACACCCTAACATCCAAACTTATTATAAACTTTACTTCTTTATAAGTAGGTACCTATGCATAGATTTATAAATCTGCCTTATTTCCAGCACATGAACGTGTTTTGGTTGAAATGATGATGACTGGTACGCACTAGTCGGCGAATTAACCTAGGTAAGACAATTAGAACCTTATCTCAACGTACACGTGTAAGGACTGCATGGGATCCGCATTGCCTTAACTCGTGCCGTTTATTATGTTTTTCGTTTGTTTATTTTTACAGGTTTTTAGTTACAAGTTGTATTGGTTTTTTTTCTCATATCAAGGAGATTTACTTTTGTGTAGGTAACGTACCTTGTTTGGGTATAATCGTTAAGTTAAAAATAAATAAGATCGTGCAGAATATAAATTGTGGTTTTTCTAAGTAGGTAAGTAGTTCTCTAGAGTCCTAACTGTATTTGCGGAACAAAAAGTTTACCAAACGGGAATGAATATGTCACCGGAAAAACGCCGCCGTAAGATTATAAAATATCGCATGAAATTGTATATTTTTTTTTATTATTACACGGATACCTACATTCGAAACTTTTGAATTTGTATGGGATTTATTGTAAACAAAACAATTTTTTATAATATATCGAGAAATTACCTATAATCTAACAAAGATTTATTACAATCTTACGGAGTCTGCAATTCTCCGGTGACAAATATACGCATACTCAAAAGTTGACGAAACGAGACTCGATGTATGAAGATCAAAATAGTTACGAGACGGCATTTTTGTGATGGTGTTTTGTTTAGTTGGCGAAACGGGAAAGTTACCAAACGGGATGTGCCTATAATATTCTTTGTATCGAATTGACGAATTCCATTCAATAATTTAATTAATGGCGGCACTTATCTACACATTTTATCATTAACACTAGAAACGGGTTATTTACCATGTCCACTGTTACATTTTATTTCATTAGTAACTGTTCTTGTTATTATTTTCTTATGTCATACGTTCTAAAATTATCATAATCCCAATCTCGGCGAGGGGGGCTGGGAGTCCATAGCACAGCTAGGGTATCCTAGTTTGGATTCCTGACTCTCACAAACCTTTGTACCTCCAATATTTGGAACACCTCCATATTGTAATAATTGTACTTTGTGGGAGAAATAAAATCTTTATTATTGAATCTATGTACATACACGCCTAAAATCTTGATTGCCTTTATAACATACTACTCTTCATGATGTTAGGGTTTCTGAACATTCTGCTTACCTTATGGGCTTGCCGTATTGTTGGCCGCCAGGCCACAGATTACTAAATCTTAGTTACTTCGTAACCCAGGCACGCCACTGTTACCTATACCTAATTATTACCTAACCAGCGTAATAGCTCCGCCTCGCTGGTAAAAATTGTTCTTAATCCCGTGCAGTTCTTATATGCGTGCTATTATGCTAGCTAAGTAGCTTTAAGTAAAAAAAGCTACTTTCACATTGTCACAATCTGCATTTTCTTTGTTAACCTAAATAAGTCGACGAACTTAACGATAACACAGTGTCCAGTTGCTGACACCTTAACCCTAGGTAGGTAGCCTACCTACCTTGTTTGTGCCAATTTGTATAGACACTAACAAATTAAAAAAACACATTATTACAAGGGCATTAAATTAAATGAGTATTGAACAGTATTCAACTCTGCAGATGATACAAATTATGTCGTGGCAGGAATAACTGCTGGATAACCTGTCCATCCAGCAGTTATCCCTGCCACAACATAGTTTTCCCCCACCCATGTAGGTCTACCTTATGTCGCAAAATACCAACGAAAATATACAATTATGAACCTAGTAGACATGATAATAACGCATAGCAATGATTTACAAAGTTGGAGAAACCATCTTAGGGCCAAAGCTGATAATGAACGCGATCACCATATCTAAACTGCGTTCAAGAGCGTTCAGTGTGTATGGAACAATGAACGCGGTTTAGCAAAGCTTATCGCGTTCTGTTTCATTGATGAAGTTTGCCCTTAGAATCCGTACACTTCGTTTTTACAATTCAATTGCACTAATTTCACAATTATCGTCTCATTAACAATTAACATTACTGTTCTTAAAGAGTTACTCATTATTCATAAGTACGTTAATAACTAAGGTGTTCATATTTGCCGAGACGCACAAAGGGACACATACAAATTCCTAACAGACAACAAACATAAACAATATGGATACATAAGTTGATTGTCACATGTAACCGTGCGGCGGTGCGCGCCCCCCCCTCGTGGCGACTGGGCCGCCGCGCGACGCAGACTGGCCCGGCCCGGCCCAGACCCACACCCGCCCGGCCGCCGCGCCGTGCGCCAATCCGAGCCCCCAGCCCGCGCCATAGGAGCGCGCGTCGGCCGCGGGGCGGGGCTCCTCGAGGGCCGTAACCCGCGCCGGGGGCTCCGGCCGCCACTCTCGCCCCGAGAGCCACTAGAGGCTGAGCCGTCGAGTGGCGTCGAGTGTCGGCCGGTCGGATGTCCGCGGAGGGCGGCGACTACTCGCCGTGTCCGGCGGAGGCGCTGCCGGAACTGAGTGCTGCCGAGCTGGCGATGAGCCTGTCGCCCAAGTCGGCGCTGCTGCAGCAGAACCTGTCCCAGCTGCAGCTCCAGCACTCCACTCCGTTCTCTGTCACGGATATCCTGTCGCCCATAGAGGAGTACCGCAAGCTGGAGTTGGCGAACAATCCGCCGTCGCCGTACAGGTGCGTGGATCGATCGCCGGGAGGGGGGGGCGCCCTCCACCCGCTGATTTTTCGAGTGGCGAAGGTCCCGACGAGAGTGCTTGAGCGTCGTTCGTAGTCGAAGGATATAGTTCTGTGACGTTTGTTTGTGCAGGTATGTTGTGATTAGCGGTCAAGTGGTGTGTGTGCGGTCAACGATGTGCTGTAGGCGCGCGAGCTCGGTCCTCTCGGTCCTACTCGACTCTTGATCGATGTTACTCCACTCGGTTCTCCAAAAATAACGTCTTCATTCATGAATGCTAGTGGACTCAATGTAGCACCCTGAGGGACGCCATCGTTCAGCTCTACGGTTTACAGTCATGCTGGTGGAAGACTACCATTATATGTAGGTATACATTAATAGTGTGCCGCGGCTAATTAGACTCTAGTGTTTGTCAAATATCATCAAGAAAAGCTCTCAGTTCCACTCGTTGACTTTATCAAAGGCTTTCCGACAAATTATTTATTTGATTTTGTGGTGGTGATATTTTTTTTGATGCTTTAATATTCAATAAAATTAATAACAATTTGAATTCAAACCAACAATTAAATAACAATAACTTATTACTTTAATTTTACATTCAATATAATAATTTTTCATTTAGGCCTAAAACCATCGAGGCATTATTAAAGTTAGTGACATCGACATAAAATTTTTAAACATAAACAATTTTCAAAATATATTTAAAATTAATAGGTGATAGGGGATTATATTTTACAGCTGTTTCGTAAAATAAAATATATATTAAAATTTAGTGGCCTACCTTATAATAATAAAAAAAAACAAATAAAAATTTTAATATTGTGTCATAGTTAAACTAAACAGATTTAGAAGAGTGAAATTCTATTGTAATACCTACTATTAAATTAACCTTTATGAACACAAACACAAATTCATCATCCAGGGGATTAAAATATTAACAAAAAATATGAGGCACCTAGGTAAGCGAAACAGTAGACAAGGTAAAGTTTTTAAATTAAATTTTCAAAAGCACCTTCTTACTACCGATTTAAACCAATCAATGAATACAAACTTGTTAATTTACACATTATTCTTATTATTACAATCAAATTGTGCACCGTTATTTGTTTTCGTCGGTTGACTTCCAATTTTTTTTTGAAAAAGCATTCGTTCTTCGGCCTAATCTTGTATCACACATAGTATACCAACAAACCAAATAATTGATTGAATAATGATTTTTATTCGCATCGAAGAAATACATTAAGTTTAAACTTGTTAATAGTGTAGATTACCATCAGTGACTTTTTTTTTAATTTTAATGAGTTCAGAGATTATGTCCAACATCCAAACTTGATCTCTGTAGAAAACTTAGCATATAATTCCCCTGATTTATCATAATCAGCCTAATCAATATATTATGTTACATACTGATAGGGAGTGCTCGATACCCACATTTATGCACCAGAAAATCTTTTCAATTCAATATTTTATTTCGAACAACCAAGTCCATATGGGTTAGAAATGCTTAAGAACTATGTTAATAGTAATAATTTCATAGCTTTCATAGATACAGTTAAAAAAATAATTTCAATTCTTTACATAAATGTCTACACTTAATTGGATATAGTCTGCACCCTAACGATTCTTTTTAATTTAATTGAATTCAATTTAAATTAATTTAATTTAACCTAATTTAATCTCATTCAATTTAATCTAATTTAATTTAATTCAATTCAATTTAACTGAATTCAATCCAATCCAATCCAATTAAATCCAACCAATCCAATTCCAAATAAATAAAATAAAAAAATCCAATTTAATCTTTTGAACTCTGCTTCAAAATTAGCAATTTTGGCTAAAACCCATAAATGGGAAGAAAAGTTTTCAGCGACGGAAAATACAAAAGTTTGAAGTAGGTAATACTGAAAATATTTGGCATCATAAAGTATCACCAATATTGACTTTCATTCATCAAAACGAAGAAGCGGTTTAAGCAAAAGTTCCAAGAAAATGGGATGATCTTTGTTTTAAGTAACTAAAGTAACTTCCGTTTATTAATTTTTCTTTACATTTTATTTTATTTTTACAATATTCCAATATCAAATAATATTAAAAAAGAACATGAAATGTATAAAATAGTAGCCTATCGGCACCAGTATCGGAAACAGGGTCAAGCTAGAGAGAGAGAGCAAGAAGAGCCTCCTAACTATACGAGTCGTGTCCAGGAGTACCGCTTTCTGAATCAAGCTCTTAATCCAGCTGTATAACGGGAGCCTCCTCAGTAACTTCATTGTTAGTCTAGCAATGGTTTCTAAAACCACATGAGTTTACGACACAACATCATTTAATGTTTCATTCATCTGAGCAACTATAGTTCACCTTTTAGAAATTGCCATTACCTACATACACCAATTACTTTTACCAATGAGGTTTGATATTCTAATAGATCCCGAAAGAAGTTTCACAAATTGTTCAGGTGAAGAAAAAAAGACTAATATTTTCTATGAAATAAGAAATTTAAACAGCTTCCCGATAGACGGGATATGCGAAACAAAGGAAAAATTTCATCTGCTTGCAAGAGCCAACTCCTTCTATACAATAATGTTTCTTCAACTGTTAAAAATTTTGTTTCTGCTTTAACTACAAAACTTCTTACCTTATACTCTGGACTTAGATGGGTTTTAGATATTGTTCTGACTCCATCGATTTATATAAATCTACCGTAACTGTATTTATTGACGATGATTACAAACCATTGTTTTTTCACGTGCAAATGAACATCCTTGTTTAGTCTTTGACATCATGGCTGACGTAATTTTATCTAAACACAGAATTTAAAATGTAAGTTTTTTAGAATTTACTTAGTTAGAAGTCTGTCGAATCAATGTTTTATTGCGGTTTAAATAAAAAAAAAGCGTGAAATATCATGTCTGGGCGGGTCATGCTGATTATTTTGACAACTAAGAAATGATTTTGATTAGATTCGTTTAGAGCATTGGTACCTAAAGGTAATAAAGATTAGAGTTAGACTGATAGTCATAAACTGTAATGGTAAAATAAGCATTTACATTTTTCATGAAAAACATGTAATGGAAGGTATTCTTTCCCGCTATAATTCAGTATGTACAAGCATTACAAGGTTCTACTGCTTACTATAAAACATCTTCTAGATGAATATTCTTCTGTTCGATTTCTTCTTGGGTTTTTTTAATTCTTTGCACCGCTTATCAGTATCACTCATTCCTTTCTGCTGTTTGCTGGTTAAATTACATAAAGTTTTCTTTAGGTACTAATTCTACCTACTAACTATACATATGTTAGTACATAATTTCAATTCTTGATCGATAACTTTATCCATATTATGGTATTTATATCTACTTGAGCAAGGACAGTTCAAATCTATAAGTATAAGGCTGATTTTATAGTCACGCGTTTCAGCAGCGCCGTTCGGAGAGCGCGCGCTCGGATTTGTATTGGGGTAGTAGTATCGTTTCAAATTCGCGCGCTTGAGCAGCGCCGTTCGGTGTTCCTGTTCAACAGCGCGCTGCCCAACGGCGCGTCTAGCGGCGTGACTATAAAACCAGCCTCAATTATATGCAATAGTTAAAATTAATTTGATTAGAACCCCATTTTGGGCCTACAAGAGAAAATCGCTTTCAATGCGTTCCGTATTTTCAATACGTTTGACATACGTTTTTGCTAGCTTATGTCCTTTTGTTTAGGCGTAGGCCCTTTTGTATGAACTTGTCGTCTATAAACAATTTATTGGTTATCGTGGTATGGGCATGTGATGCAGAGGAATGAGGAAAATGTTGAGTATGTTGTAAGAGTAGAGGAAGACCAAAGAAACGATGCATGAACTGTGTGAAGGATGATATGGCTAGAAAGGAAATGACTGCTGAGGTGCCGAGTAATAGAGAAGTATGGAAGAAGAAGACATGCTGCGCGTCATCGTTTACCATACAAACGAGTGTATTTATTAGCATCGATCTATTATTACTAGTTATAATACTAACCGATGCTTCTCCGTCGGCAACCGTTCGTTTGTTTTTGTCATATGATCTATAATTATATTTCAAATGCAAAAGCAACTACATGTATGTCCGTCTACTATCTTTTCACGCCTCACCATGTCTAGGTTTAGCTCTAGAACATAAGATACTTTTCATCTCGGTCGTACGATTCCGTGGGATAATTCCCAACGTCTATACCCATTAGACGTGCAAGCTGTTAACTTCTTCTTCAGCAAGCTCTTTCTTTCTATTAGAACTCTTCTAGTTTTTGTCCAAGTGATGTCAGCTCGGATTATAGGGCACGCCACGATAGTGGCGGTAAGTCCCCTCTTTGAGGAGTGGCTTGAGAGGCGCCACGGCGCCCTCACCTTCCGCCTGACGCAGGTCCTCACCGGACATGGATGTTTCGGGAGGTACCTGTACCGAATCGGGCGGGAGGAAACGCCCGGATGCTACAATTGCGAGGATCGACCGGAGGACACGGTGGAGCACACCGTGGAGGTCTGCTCTGCTTGGGCGGAGCACCGCCGTGTCCTCGTAGCGGCGATTGGCGGCGGCGACCTCTCGCGTCCGGCCCTGGTTCAAGCCATGGTCCGGGGCGAGAGGGAATGGGAAGCCGTCGCCTCCTTCTGCGAAGCAGTCATGCTAGCGAAGGAGGCGGCGGAACGTGAGAGGGAGAGAACCTCCTCACGTCCCAGCCGCCGCGGGAGAAGCACCGGGCGTCGGGGGCCACGCCGTGATGGCTCTCGGCCACCGTAGGCGCGGGCCTGTGGACGGCGAGTAATGGGCTAGCTCGCCGTCCGTCCGTCGTATGACGACGGGCAGGCCGTGTCGACGGCGCGTTCGTGTTCCACGCGCGCCTCAAAGAGTTGTCAGCATACGGGAGGGGCCCGCAAGGGCCGGTGCCTGCCAGGGCTGCGGGACTGTTCGAAAGAGATACCGCGGCCCTGGAACATAAAGGGCCAATGAAGGAACATGGGTGTTTTTTAGTCAGTAAGAGTCTGACACTCCCTTCCGCTCTGCCCAGGGCGGGAGGAGTCATTTGATGATTTCTCACCCTCCAAAAAAAAAAAAAATGTCAGCTCGGAAGTCGTTACCAAAATCATAACCATCAATACTGCATCGTTTCTTCGTCTGTCTTTCGTCAGCGTTAAAATTTTATAAAAAATATGACTTCCCTATTTAAATCGGATTTTGTTAATAATTTCAAGGGTTTTCATTTTGTTTTGTACGGTACCTTAATCTTTTTTTCTGAAATAAAAGTGGTTTAAGTTACGCCTTATAACACCAGCTATAGATCTGCCGGTAAAAGACCCGTCAAGGTCGGTCCAGCCGTTTCGGAGATTAGCCGGAACAAACAGACAGACAAAAATTAAAAATATTGTTTTTTTTGTTAAAGTTACCATACTTTAATATGCATTCAGTAACAAGCTGTTATTTTGAAATCACAAACAGATTCTTTAATTTTATTTATTTATATAAGTAGATAAAGCAAGCTTATGAATCCCTCCATATCGATGTCTTTATATTTCATTAGTATTACGCTTACCACATCTATATATATATAAATGGTAAACTGACTGACTGACTGGGTGATATATCAACACAGCCCAAACTGCTGGTCCTAGAGACATGAAACTTGTAGGGTGTGTTCTTTGTGAAGAGTAAGTATACACTAAGAAATGATTTTTGGGAATTGCACCTTTAAAGGGGTAAAATAGGTGAGGGGCCCGCAAGGGCCGATGCCTGCCAGGGCTGCGGGACTGTTCAAAAGAGATTCCGCGGCCCTGGAACATAAAGGGCAAAAGAAGGAACATGGGTGGTTTTTTGTCAGTAAAAGTCTGACACTCCCTTCCGCTCCGCCCAGAGCGGGAACAGTCATTTGATGATTTCCCATCCGAAAAAAAGGGGTAAAATAGGAGATGGAAGTTTATATGAAAGTCCGTCAGTTTTAAAGTTATGATCTTCAAATTTTGTGTTTAGGCTGACGATTGAAAATTAGTTTATACGTGTCTCAACGGTTTTGATAATTCTACCCCCGAAGGGTTAAAAAGGGGTGAAGGGAAGAACTATGTTTTCCACCGTAACCTGGATTAACCTATAGGTTACCTACTTTTAAATCCCGGTAGTACGTTCCCGTCGGATATTTTTCGACATCCACGCGGGCGAAGCCGCGGGCAAAAGCTAGGCTGTTGTTAGTGTTTGCGTGTAGTTTTTTCAACTACGCAACGGATTTTAGAGCAGTATTCACAATCATTTGGGGAATTGATTTCGAAAGGTTAAGGTTTATGTCAGTGTGGTATTTTTGTATTAAATCTATGCTAATACTAATGTTAAACCGAGAGGGTGTTTTGTAATAACCGCACCATGTGGGGGCCTGTCACTAGTCAGTCTAAAGTACATTTACAGTTTCAAAACCAACTGAGACAGTTACGCAAGATGAGCTTGACACAGCAAAACGCGCTGCAAACTAAACTGGCAGCTTTTCTTCCATTTCTAAGAGTACATGCGCACCAAACATTCCAAAAATGAAAAGTAGGTGACTATACAATTTGACAGTCAGTTGACGATGAGACAACCATTGAATTTAGCCTTTTATAAACTAAACATTGCATGAGCGAGTGTTTGTTTTGTCTATGGAGTGGTTCACACATTCACACCTACAGATTTTTCCGCTACTGATGAACAAACACTGCTTTACATGATAAATAAACGGCCATTATGTTATTTTATGGCGTGGTAAAGTTTGGGAAGTGGGAAAGTGATAGTGATTATGAAGTACGAGATTGGACGTGTTTTGACTTATGGAGTGATTTTAAAACTGCATTTGAGTAAGAATTTAAAAGACATTTTGTTGTGAGTCTTGTGAGGTGATGAATCAGAGTTCGCAAATGTTGAGATTTATGAAAAGTGTAAAAAGTAGACATGTGTTTTCTTAGCGTATACTTATCGATAGTAAATAATTCAAATGTGTTTAGCCCAAAACTCAGCCACGCGAACCCCGCTCACTGATGCACTAAATAGATCATCTCAGGCGCAGGTGGATAGGGCATGAGGTGCAAGACATGTTATATTTATACAATAGAACTGCAAGAATGATTATATGTATGTAGGTACTGTTTTAGTAGTTTCATAGTTAGGATTGGTTGTTAAATTAAAAATTCACTCAATCAAAATACATAATGGGGACCGTTGATCCGCTGGTGATGATGAAACACGATGTCGTGTGTTTAAAATATAGATATATGTTGAGTTCATCATCCTCACTACATTCAATGATCTTCTAGCCAAATGTGAACTAGAACTTGTGTTTTTTTTTTGTAAATTAAATGGATTTCGGTTACAATTAATCCATTTTGACTTTCTACTAAACTTGCTTACCTTTTCACTTCTAACGTTCTCAATTGTGTAGGTACAAAATGTTGTAGGTTTAACTTCAAAGTTTATTTCTTCTCTTCCAATTTCACAGGTAGGCCTAAAGTAGTAAGTAATCAAATTAACGTAAAATCAATTAAAACTTACATAACTCGCTTAATTGAAAGATAACAATCTTAAAATGAAATTAAAATTAACTCCAATTACGGTAGCAACCAACTAAAACGTTTCGCGCCATAATTTCCCGCCCTGTCAAAACTCAATTTGTCAAACCAAACATCGTAATGGCGGCCTTGGGGGTGTACCATAGACAAGGATATATTTACCGATCAGAATGATCGATTTAATCGTTATTTTGTGAAAGTTAAGGTTTAAAATTGCTTGTAAATTGTTTATCTTGACGCAGGGATGGTTCGATAGGGAGATTAAATTGTGTAAATAGGGATTAGGCAGATAAGCTCGGTATTGTTTGAGAGTGACGTGTTGGCGCCTCGTCGAGTAACGGTTTAGAGATCTGCGTGTGGCAGATTTGGGTTAAATCTGTTTTGTTTGAATTTAATCTTTGAGATAATTTCCCGGATAAAAAAATAGGAAGCTCCTAATGCCGGAAGAAAGGGATGTTCGGCATATTGTTTTGTTTTTTTCGGTTTTGTTCTTTAGCGCAGCCATTTCTTGCCGTTTTACTGACGCAACAAGAACAAGAATATTTTTCCTTTTTTCACAAGCTTTTTAAAGTTTTAATTTGTTTTGTTTGATTTTTAGCAGCATTGGGTCTACATGTAACATAAGTGTGTAACCTACACACTAAAGTTAGTTTTAGCGTTTTGTTCAACTTAGTACCAGCCCCCTACATTGCATTTTTGGATCTTCTTGTACGTGACTAAATGCAAAAATTTTGCAAACAAGTCTTTCTGCTCAAGCAAAGCCCATGAGTGTGATGGAAGGATAAAGCAAGTAAAGTACAGCAGCTACCTATGAAGGTGTGCCTTCGTCATACAACTTAAGTAATTGTTGTCATCCTATTTTATTCTTCCGGGAAATCACACTCCTGCGTTGTAGACCATCATTCAGGGAAATTAATTTATTTGGCAGATTGACGCACAAAAAAATAGAAAGACAGTTTTCGTTTGAATTTACGAAATAATAAGCTACTCTAGACAAACAGAGGTGGAAGGCGAGAAGGACCTTTGCCATACTGTGGTAAAACACGGGCTCATAAAGAATAAGAATCAAGAAAGTTGTTAGTCCACTTGCTTAGCAATTATTTAACCCTGATATTACTTGTCTCATTTTCTCAGTCTAACGTCTCCTTTCCTTTCAGATCGAACTCATCAGGCAGCAGCATCAACTCTCCGCTGGGGCCTTCTTGCGGCATGGCGGCCAACCCGTATGCGGTGCCGCTGTATGGCGGCGCCCCGGTCCAGGGGTATGGCTGTGCCCCATCGGACCTACCCCACTATGGAGACATGAGAGGCGCTGGCTGGTATCCCGCGTCTAACGACCCCAGGTTTGCCAGTGAGTCAGCGATATTTTTTACAGCAACGTTTTTTTAAGTGTGTGTTAATTTTTAAGAAAAAAATTACCTCTCGTCGCTTCATTACTCAAAAATCTATTCAAACCTTCATTGGTTAGAACAGTCAACACCGTGATCAAATTCGAAGTAACATGCAAGTTTTTTTCAATATTAGGGCACAAAATCATGACTTGTTTAACTTTACGGGACCACTCAAATATTTACTGCGTTACATACTCCTATTTTTAATTTTTCTCATCTCAAAAGGAATATTTTCTAATCTCCAGTAGTATTCTGCACAGTTTAAAGCTGTTAACCGTGCGAGGGCAAGAGGAAAGGAGGCACGGAGTCGACTCCAATGATTCTAAACCGTCTTTATCTTTGACGGTCTGCATTTTTTAAGCAATATTTAATTTGCCGCCTTCAAAATTATTAAATTAAATAATTATGTAGGACTTTGCTTTCTTCATAATGAAACCTGGAGAAAAGTGAAAAACATTATATTAATAGATAGCTAAATGTCATATAGCTGCTGAAAAGCACTAATACCCGTTTTCGTTAGAAAAATTTGAAGCTAAAGATCGAGGTGTCAAATTACCCTCCGAAACAAAAGCATGTTGCTTTTGTTTCGGAGGGTAATTCGTCATCATAGTATACTCTATCAAATTTTATTTTTGAATCAAATCCGAGCCATATCATCAATATACTCAAAAATCTTAACAAACCACAACCTTAACTAAGGCACAAGTAATTCATACTAATAATAACGCATCACAATAAATTGACGAGTACCTAATTCAAGATGGCGGATGGGTTGGCGCATGCGCTTAGCGAGCTCCGCCGGCACGTGAGCGCGTCGGGTAACAAACGCCAATTTGATGTAACCCGATGCGTTTAACTAATTCGGTATTTATCGGAGAACTGATATGGATGGTGTTTCACTGTTCAAGTGGGATGGGGCTGGTTAGGAATATGATATTGTGATTCGCTGGCCAGTGGAATACTTAGGTAGAATGGCGGCTTTAGACGAAAAGCCAACTGTGTGATTAAAAGCACACGCAAGTGATCTTTACGCTAACTTTTCTTTACCTTAATGCCTTTTCTGGACCTACTTGTATGCTTATTGATTGAGATTATTGTTAACACATACATTGTGTTTTCATAAAAATACATTTAATAATGTATTTTTATGAAAAGATTGCATTATCTTATAATATTTAATTCTGCATATTTTTTAAATTCTAATTAATCTTCATCATTTGGATTAGGTACTAATAACATTTTGGATTTCGTTGTCAATAGATAGACATTCAAACTTCAACTACCAACTGTTTAGATTTCGAATTTGTTTAAGTTTGTTATAATCAAACCTTCTTCTCTAATACCTATACCATCGATTTCTAACTCGTTAGCTTCTTGATTATCAAAATAAAACTGTCTCAGATTGCGAGTTGGCAGAGTAAACACCATTAACGGTCGGTGACAAAAAAACCGAGCTACGTGCTCAGCTACCAAGCCACCATCTTAGCCCTAGATCAACCGTCATTGGTGACAGAGGCGTCAATGCATTAAAACATCGGTTTACTTTACCGGGCGGTACGTTATATTAGACTGATCTTTTGACTTTCCGACTCATTAAAACGCATCTTGGGATACCTACGTCTATTCTAGGTTCTGTCGTGAATTTGATATTAATAAATATTCATTTTACACCACAACCAGCTACGTGGAGTGCATGTTGTGCAATGTGCCTGCTCGTACTTCGTTCGTTTGCAGTTGTTTTTCGAAAAAAATGTTTTCGTTTTTTTTCAGTTTATTTAGGTATTGAGTGAAGGTTTTAATAATGAGAATGGTTACAATTGTTTTGTATATTTCAATATCCAAAGCAATTTTAACATTTATTTACCTACAATTTAAATTAATTTACCTACAATTTAAATACATTCCACAGTTTAAATTGAAGAAAATTGTTCTTCAATTTTAATTGCGGAATGTATTCGTTCAAGTTAAAAAATATTAGTCGTGTCATGTTCTCAGTTGTGAGCCAACTCCTCTATCTCAACTTCTCAACAGATAATACCATCTCCTATATAGTCTATGGCTCGATGGTAATTCGATATAGCAACGGGAGCGCTTACCATGGCGCAGGTGCATAGAGTATCCCCTGATGAAGTACACAGACTCGTATTTATATTACTACCATTTGTTTACTACCTCTTCTTCAGAATCTCCCTGTTTCTCGGGATCGTGGCCCGTGGCGTATTTGTTAACGGTTATGTAGATTACAAGTCGTATTTTATTTATTTTAATGTTTTTCTAAGAATAAGGTACTTCGTTAAGATTTGTTTTATCATAAGAGGCGTCTTGCGTAAGTGGTGCCGGTGATTGTTTTCGTGCTACTGCGTTTAGGAGCTGGTTTCTTTTGAAAATCAATGTGAGCAGTCAAAAGTACGAATGAGCTTCATATATGAAAATTAAATGGTCAGGGAAGTTAGTTTTTATGAAATTGATTCACTACGTCAATTTTCGGTGTTCAATCATACAACAGGCAAGGATAACAGTTGTGATTTCAACACGCGGTTCGTTCCGTCGGGGAGTTTTACAATTAAATAATTATCTTAAGTATTTAAATAAGTTCTATTCAAGTCTTCACTAGCTTAAAACGACTCTGTAAGAGCTCGAAGTAAAATATTGACATTTAAAGTAAAATATTTAATAAATAAATCAATGCTAACATTGACACAATCATGACGATGCTTATAAACTAACACAATCGCTCTATGTACTCTTACATACGTCTTGTTTATTTTATTGGCAATTACTGCTATTCCATGTCTTGCAATATTGCAAGGCTATTTTATTCAAATGGAAAAAAATCATCATCATTTCAGCCGAAAGACGTCCACTGCTGGACATAGGGCTCCCCCAAGTATCGACACATTGACCGGTCCCGTGCGTCTCGCATCCAGCGGATCCCTATAACCTTCACCAGGTTATCGGTCCACCTAGTGGGAGGCCTTCCAATGCAACGTCCTCCGGCTCGCGATTGCCACTCCTGAACTTTTCGGCCCCATCGGCCATCCGTTCTGCGAGCAATGTGCCCTGCCCACTGCCACTTAATTTTGGCAATTCTTCGGGCTACGTCGGTAACCTTGGTTCTCTTGCGGATGTCTTCATTTCTGATTCTATCATGCAAGGAAACTTCGAGCATAGCTCTCTCCATTGCCCTTTGGGTGACTTTAAGCTTTCTGATGAAGCCCATTGTGAGCGACCACGTTTCGGTCCCTTAAGTAATCACTGGCAACACACACTGGTCATACAGTGGCGTGCAGTGGTTCTCCACGGAAGGTAGGCCACGCATACGGATACCCAAAAAAAAACTTCGCGCAACATCACAACGTCGCTCTACTTATGATGATGACCCTAAAGTAGTCACATTTATTGATTTATAATATTTAAAAAAAAAAAATTGAAAAGAAAGCCTGTAAAAACAACAGTATGGTGGGGGTGTAGGCTATCCAGTGAAAGAAACAATAGTTTTATAGCACAAACGAAATCAGTTTATTATGAACACACAACTTGTAGAAGCTAAGGATGTAAGTACATTCACGAGATTATTGCCGAAAACGCGTGTTATAAAAGTTATAAATACAAGAACTCACCACATTATTCAAGGTTCAAATCACGATTTTCTGAAGATTCAAACTCAGTCACAGTCACTCAAACTCGTCTCGTATCTTTATAAATAACTTAAAATCATCAAAATCAAATCAAGTTGAATCTTAACATTAAACGATAATGCGAAAACTTACTACTTTGAACTTCTAACAAACACACATTATCAGCGCAAACTTCACAACAGAACACCATTTTTAAGTAGATAAACAAACAATAAACAACAAATTACTTTTAATTGAGTACGTTAAAAAAAGCAAAACATTCAAGATCGCGGATACACAAATATGGCTTCTTAAGAAACCAAATAATAATTGCATCATTTTGCCGGATTGCCACAGTTATTTTCCTAACTTCCCAAAAATCAAAGCGAAATTTCACAAAATTTTGGGAAAAAATAAAATTCATGTATTTTTTACTATTTTAATAGGGCTTTTGCTATTCCTTATAATTTATATTTTTTTGGAAGGTTTATATTCGACAATACCACCCTGTTTTTTTAAAGTAGCAAGTCATTATGGAAACGATCGTTTCAGTGTGTAGTCTGTTTCTCGAATTCCCCGCGATCCGGGGAAATCTCCACAAATTGGTAACCCTGCACTGCATTTCATTCATCTTGACTGGCACTTCTGATTGGCTGGCCTTCAAGGCCAGCCAATCAGAACTGCGCTGGCGGTCTCCTTACGGCGGAGTTCCCGCCCATAATCTATACATGTGTGCCGTTCATACACACGAAAATATGCACCAGTGTGCGTAAATTCATCAATGAGTCGATGAGAAATGAAGGCAGTTCGTTTGGTGGCCTAAGGAGTAGTAGCGTGTGCCCGTGTGACGTCACACGGGCGCGACAAGTTGCTATAAGTGTTATAACAGGAGTTTTAACTTTCTTTTTATATTTTGTATTTTTTATTAAGTACATGATTGTTGATTTGTTGTAATAAATGAATTTGGCTAAGGTAGGCTAAGCCTATTTGCCTGTATGGACGGCACGCCCCTGTGGTCATAGACTTTCGTCTTGAGACACTGCGGTAAGTTGGACGAGAAGATACCGCGCCACTACCCGAACGCTGCCCAGCCGAGTCGGATTCAACTACACTTACACTCACTTGACTCTTTCTCGAAGTTAGACCTACCTAAATGGACCGTTTGTCCCAGGTAGACATAATCGTCTACAACTTCGAGTACAGAGTCTCCGATTTTGATAGGAGTGGTTGTTGCATGGGCATGGAAAAAATATTTATATTCAAAAATATTAACAGTTGCCTTCAGTCAGAAACTAAATCTTGATATTTTTTGAGTATGGCTGATTTTATAGTCACGCGTTTCAGCAGCGCCGTCGGAGCGCGCGCGCTCTGATATGTATTGGGGTAGTAGTAGCGTTTCAAATTCGCGCGCTTGAGCAGCGCCGTTCGGTGTTCCTGTTCAACAGCGCGCTGCCCAACGGCGCGTCTAGCGGCGTGACTATAAAACCAGCCTATGTACGAGATTCTCCTAACTTTTGCTTGTCAATGTAGATGGATACTTATCATTGGTATCCGGTCACCATTGTTGCTGCGATTACAGAAAGTTCGAGTGACACTACTGTTCTGCTAATTGCTACTGCCAAAATAACGGTTAAGAAAAATTTAGGTAAATCCATCCATAAATACATCAAAATACTTTAAATAATACTAGAATTAAGCTCTCTGAGCTTTCCTCTAAACTAATTCTAAAACTATCTTTAGCAGTCTTAGTTGACGGTTGACGGTGATCGCAACAAGACACCACTAGAAGTGGAACGGTAGACAATACAGAGCATAGACAATCGGTAATTTAATCTAAACTCTGTAGAAAAGCCAGTAGTTGACGAGAGAAAGTATAAATAAATAGTAGGTACAGCTTTACTGTTTGTTGAAGAGTTACTTGGAGACAGGGAAGGGAAAAGGATCGAGACCGAATGATTTGTCAAAATTGGATTTAAAACAAATGCTAGACGAAATATTTTGATTATTTTAGTCCGGTCCAAGTTCAGTCGTTATAAAAAGAGATAGTTCTTGTATGCATTATAATGATAAAAAAAGCAATGATAAACTAATCGAAGGAATTAAAAATAATAAGAACAAAAGTTTGAGATTATTTGATAAAATTTGGAATAATTAGATAAAAAAAATAAGATAAACTTGAATAATAGAAGCTACTTAAGAATATATCGGTAGACGAAAATTAAAAGAGCAATAGATTGCAAAGGTCCTTCACAATGTATTCACTGAAATAATTGAGCGTGGGTCGTAATCACTCACAAAAGAAATGGCGCCGATCTAGTTGTTATACGCGGGAAATTTCAATAAGCTATACATCGAATTTAATTGGCCAATACTATTCATGATGTATTGTTCAATTATAAAAATACAATTTCCTAAATGTTCTGCTTAAACATTTTATCGTATATACTTTTATCTTTTATGAGCTTTCACTGTTTATATTTACGTCAAATTAAAAAGTTACAGCTGTGCCATTTTATTTCCCAACAAAGAATTTCAAAGAGTGGAGCCAAATCTCTTAAATGCGGCTTTCTACCGTGGATTAAATAGCTCTGAACACAATAAAGCTTATTATCTCTCATAAACAGGAAAAAAAAAACAATACTAACGAAACAAAACCAACAACTCGTTGAACAAAATTTACAAATAATTTAACACAATAATACATCTCGCTTCCGCACAAACGAGTATCTTTGAGCAGAGATTAAAACGGTAAACTGTCGAGTGATGTCCAACGGACAAAAAACATCAAGAATACCCACCGAATTATTGTAAAAAAAGATTAAAGATGGTCCGAGGAACGAGCCTTGAGGCACGCCTGTCGTCCGCCGTACCTGTTGTACTAGGGAGCTGTGTAGACAGACAAAATAAGCAATTCCATTTGATCGGGCCCATATTTGCCCACCACTAGAGTCTTGACTGAGTAAACATTAGGCCTCACGACCGCAAATAGCGTGATGTCGGTGCATTCGAAGGCTCCAGCCGAGTCAGGAGAAATTATTTTAGTTTATGGTAATGAATATGGTAATTGGTGTTCGATACTTGTGTTCTTGCTTAGTGTGAAAGGTAGTTTGTAAATGTCGGATAAATACAGTAACTTGCGTGTTTACATAATACTGAGGACGTCAAATACTTGTACTAAAAATATTTATTTAACGTGTAGCGTAGATGTGAAGTAGGTATTTTGTTAGAAATTCAGAAAGATTTTGTGTTTTGTCTTTGCAAAAATAAAAGCAAGTAGATACCTAACTATATTACTTTGTTCTAATTCTCCAAGCAGCAATATTAGGTACGTGAAATATTATAATAAGTCAGTACTCCGTTTGTAGGTCATAAAGTCAATGTTTTTTTTGCACTGCGAACTATCAATTTTTCTCTCTGCCGCTCTATCAAACGCTACAGCTAAAGTGGAAAAAAAAATATCCGCACAATTTTCAACCGCTCGATCCACAGCGTTTTTCAAGTGTTGCGACACATCAAACGTACCCAGTACCCACGGTCAGCGGTAAATTAAAATTGCCGCGGGGAAAAAATAAGTGTGTGACACACTTAGTTTCCATGCAGGCGCGCCTAATGCGGGCCGAGTGGCCGCGTCACCGCCAGCCGGCCGCAGTTTATCTTCCTTAGTGTGGCAACACTGAGGGAAATAGCCGCGGAAATGTTTGCTATTTCATTTCCCTCCATCTTTGTTGGTTTGTTTACTTTTAGAAATGGCGACGGTTCCGTTTCTGCTGGACAGGAGATGAGATAGTAATATTGTTGGGTCAGTCTGTGAATTCACTCGGGGAATTCGTTATTTTTTACAAAAGACTACTTTACCTTGGTCGACCTATTTAAGTAATTTTGTTACTTTTGTAAGTAACAAACAAGGAGGTAAATTTGGAAACATCTGTCTATTCCAAAATGGATAGGCTCTCATAAGATTCTCTACGCAACTTAGAAAAAATGAACGCGTGCCCAAAATCTCTGTATATACACACTTCAATAATTAACCACAATGATTAGCGACCGATTGTCTCAGCCCACTCTGCCTAATTGGGCGTAACGATGCGCAAACAAGAAACCGGATCACTAAACGTCCAAACTGATCAAGAAACTACCAAACTACCAAGTTTTTTCTTCAACCAACAAATTAAACGCAACTAAAAAGTATGTAAAACCAATCTACCTCATTTTCCGATCGGCCGCCTGCGATAAGATCCTCTCTATTTTGACAGCACACCGGGTTGGGGTTGCAACAATGCTCCTATTATTGTCAATGTTTATCCACGCACAATTTGCTCGCGTTTATATAGCGTTGGCAACATTTTCTGTAAGGGGGCCATCAGATGCGTACGTATTGCGAATTTTAATGCGATTATTATGAACTGTTGCAGACAGTTCATGGGGATTATGAGCGTTTTAATGATGGATTATTTTTGGGTCTTACTGGATGATTGTGTTACGCTTAACTCTCGAATTCAAACAGATTATCGTGAGTGTTCAAATTCTCGGCCGTGCCATTTGATGATTCTTTCCAGTTATTTTATTTTATATCACGATGTTGGGTATTGTTTGAGTTGATTTTAAAGTTCACTCAAAGTTCATTGTGGGTCACGTTACAGGTAAAATAATTTTTAATTGAATAAGAATCATTTATATATATAGCCGATTCCTAGAATCCGCATCAAAAACAAATCCAACCTATAACACACATCTCTCAATTTTACTTTCAAATTCACACACACGACCCCTCGCTCGCAAAATCCATTAGTTGTCAGCAAATATTGACCCGACCGTGACGCGGGCGCACGGGCCGAGCATTGTCGACGGTAGCCGAAGTGGCCCGAGCACGTCCGAGCTCAATATGTACGCACTGTACGCCGATTTGAATTCTTAGTGCTTCAGCAAACATCATGATTATTGTGATTCATCTAATCAATATTGAGGTTCCTTGTTTTTACGTTTCATTTACGTATTTGTATTGTCAGGCTTAAATGTTTGTTTTAAAGGCATAGAGGATCTTCTTTTGAGATTATCCAGGTGGTAAAGCTTGTTGCATTAATATTTTTAATATCAGCGGTTTCATCGTCTCATTCAGTTTTGCAAAACAGGCCCATCTTACTACTGATCTGAACTACATGCACGAAATGTTCAAATCTATCAGACAACGCCCAATTCATTCTAATTAATTACTTTTTATCTACTCTCTTCACAATAATTTATTCAATTTATCATTTTCCAAACTGGTGTGGCAAAAAAAAATCTGTAGCTTGTCACACTAACCGTTTTACTTACATAACGCACAAGTGTTATATACTCAAGTTTGAAGGCAGTTTGAAGACAAACATTCAAGATAAACAAACAAAAATGACATATTATGTACCAATAAGAAGGTGTTACCTAATGTACTCGAAGACGAAAAGGTCAATTTGCCACGGCTGTTAGAAATGCAAACTGTTTGTGATGTTTTAAATGTAATTCATGCTTTACGCTGAAGCGGATGTGGAGACAAAGATAGCTCCTGATGTTCATACATCAGGAGCTATCATTGTAATGATTTGCCGTGATCTATCTAGTTATCTCCACAACTCAATTAGTGGGTAACACGATACTTGGAATTTGGGAAGACAACCGGCTAGGTGGACAGGCGATCTTATTAAAGTGGCTGGGCCTGGAAGAATCTGGATAGCCATGACACAAAACCGCCAAAACTGGAGAGATTTGGAAGAGACCTACACTCAGGAGTGGGTGGCCAATAGTAGAAACAGAAAGAGAGAGAAAAGAGACAACACGACAAGATTTTTTTTGTAGTCTCTTATAAGTATCTACTCTGCATTTACTTTTTCTTTTCGTTAACCCATTTCTTTATATCTGCTTCTTAACGGTTTTTCTTTCTGTCTGTGTGTTCCCTTCTAAAATGTTTGCATTAGGAACAATTTGTAACTTTCATTTATTTCCACGATCACCTTCACGTCTAATAACTGTTTGCTGACTAACCCAAGAAATCATTAAAGAAACAAACTAAGAAAAGACAAAAAAAACATTCAGTTATTGACCAAAAACACCTCCAAAATAATCACGGGCTCAAAAGCAATAACAACTTTCGGTACATAAAGCGAACCCGCTTTACTTTGTCCATTAAAACTTTACTGAATTTTCAACTAGCATTGTCTAGTTGGTAATTACTTGTGGTCAGCCGCCGTCAGACGCACGCCCGCTGGCCCCTCGAGTCGGGCCCCCAGCTCCTAGTTGGGGCCAATTTCACGCCAATCGTGTCATCAAATGCACGCGTTAAAGCCAAGTGTCCGTTTCGTGCAACTATTTATTTTTCTTCTGACTTTGCGGGTAGAATGATAATTGGGGAAATGGGAGCGTAATGGTTTGGCTCCGTGCCCTAGGTGCTGTTTGATCGTGTGGGTGTAAATAAATGGGTATAATAAGTATACGACGCAATTTTCGTAAAGTTGACTGGCAGTATGGAGTAATACACTCGCTTTCCCAATGCTATTCATTTTGTCACTTCAACAACATTCATTGCGTTTTTCAGGTTGTCGAGTTGATGATTTTTTCCAAAACATTCGATTATGTAACGATGTATTACGGATTCCCTTTCAAAATCCTTTGGAATACGGTAGTGTACTAGTAGTGTTCCGCAATAAGGTTGCGGGTTTCTCAAAAACGCTTATAAAAGATTGGAAAACTCAAGTTTCTGCAGCTAAAATAAAGCTTTAGAAATTAGACAACTGGGTTTTCTGAATGTTTCATGATTTACGATTTTATATTTATGACCATTGAACTCAGTCTTCTTCGATATTCTGCTACCTATTTATTTTAAAAATATCTCTCCATTCAAAAATAATAATTTTAGTAGCAACACTTGTACGACGCGACGCGCGCCGATCGGCCGTGAAAATAGTTCCGTTTACAACGACATATTTTGACGCCCCAGCGTCCCTCGTCGTGGCCAGCCCCTGGTTCAATTACTGACGTATTTGTTGTCAAAATATATGCACATCTCTGTCCGACCCCTGTCACACACGGGGACATGAGTGTGAATGTATTTTTAGGAAATTTTAAGGTCTGCTTTACACCTCCGTGGTGTGCTTTAGGATTTTAGTATTTTCGTTCGATTATACGTTACGTTAACTCCGTATATTCGTTTTAGGTCCGCTGAGTCTGAGTGGTGTGTGTACAAAAAGAATAATATTAAAAACCCTCATTTTCTTCTTCACAATAGAAGCGCTGACAACAAACACACAGCCCTTCAAAATGAATCAATTAAAACAAAATCAAGATCTCATTGAACTATCTTCGAAAGCTTCTTCAGACATGTTTGTAAACATCCCTTTACGTGTCATTAAACGATTCAATTGGGATCTAAAAACGCGTCCATTCATCCACCATGGAAATAGCGCTGCGTTTCGATTAAACTAGAGATCGACAGATAACAAAAATGTCCGGTGGTCTATTGACAACACAAAGGAGGTTTGAACCGAGTGGGTAACAGCAGTTTTTTGGGGTACCGTAAGAAAAAATTGAGTCTTTGCTCACAAATCAAAATCACAAGTCATTTATTCAAACTAGACTTCAGTACTTTTTGAACGTAAATTACACAAGACAGTTCGCCAAAACATTCGACCTCCGCCACTTCCTACTGTTTCACCTGGGAAGAAGAATTGGCGGAACGAACTCCCCAGCCAAATCTCATAATTGTTTTTAAAGCTAGGCAAGAAGGGCCTCTCCGTTGGATTATATTCCGAGTTCTATTTTGTGACAAGCTGTTTTCGCAAAAGACTAAACTACAAAAGGATCAGTCAAATGGTAGGGACAAATTGCGGAACAGCTGTTTACACCGGACACTGAAAGATACTTCAGTACTGTCTCTGGCAGTGTCCGATATCCGGGAGCTGCGTCTGTAATTTGTCCGTACCAGTTTAACTGAGCCTTTTTAGATTCGTGTCCCATATTACTTTATTTAAATCACGCACAGAACCCAAAACTCACAGCTTGCACCAATTCCATCGATGAGGCAAAGATATCGCACAATACAGCCACATACGGACAATGGAGTAAGACAGAATGGGGAGCAATATTTTATTGAAAGACCCTTTTCGTCGAGTGTTGTGTAAATACGCGGCGGATTCGGCGTGTGTAATGTGCGGGTTATACTGCCGAAATGCTGATGTGCCGACCTTAGCGAATGTCTGCCAGCCTTTGTTGGTGGAAGAATTGTAATTATATTTTGTACCTTGGCACACTGGGATATTTGGGATATCGAACCTGTGTGGTGATTTTCCCAAAAGACCATCTCAGACACTAATCTGCATGTTTCTCATAATAATTTGACTAAGATTATGTCTGCAATTTAAAAGAGACTATTTCGGTGAGACTTTTTCGAAAAAAGTGTTTTTGAAAACTTCAGATAAAATATTAATCATTTATAATTTTTGAAGAGTCGTATCAGTCTGTCAGTTAGATCGAATAATTTTCCCACCCCTACGCAAAATACGCGCATGGACGTGGAGTTCCGCACATCAGCCCGTTATACAATACAATCAGTCTGCCAGTCAAATCTGTGTGACATTGGTTTTCTAGAACTCGATATTCACACTGAACATTCTAGCTGAACTACTAGTATAAATATTGTAGTATGTACCTAGTGGCTAGAATTTTCTGCACACATGTACAAACGCCGCGATAGTTTTTAATTTCGTAAATTCTTGAAAGGCGCCTCTAGTAGTTTCAAATGATTTGTAACATTGCAGTTTTATTATTTTATTGAACACAGTTCCGTGTTTTAGAGGTCGTCGCAGGTCGCTTATATGATGCTCTTTGGGTCGTCGGCCTACGCGAGTAGATAGCCAATTGTCATGATGGCGGATGGTCGCAATCATTTGTTTTGGCCACTGTCCCTTTGTAGCCTTGTAGTAACATTGTTTTGTTTATTTAGACTAGAATAGTACGGTCCAGTTACAAATACTGGTTTTCAGTTGCATCCAGTAAGACTGGAAGATAACCCCAACACATTCGGGAAAAGGTTTAGCATATGATGACGTTTTAGTTGTGTGTTTAACTAAATGGACAAACATGTGGCGATTCAGAAGCAAAAATCTTTGGAAGTCTCTATTACTCACTTTTAAAGACCTACACAAGTTCGGTGACTGTTTCTATTATATTTTGAGACTTGATTACGAGCGTAAGCTCTCATGTGGCTTTCGTCGTCTCTTGGCATCTACACAATATTCTGAGTAACGAAGTGCCAGAAAATAAAGCTCACAAAGTCATGGTTTGTATCTGATCTTGGGCGTGAACATTACTTAGGTATATTGTTCGTAAATTAATGACAGAAAATTTGCCTCTTACCAACATCATCAATTCGCAAGCTTTTTTCTCTCTAATTATGCAACACTGAGACATATTTATGTTTTTCTCGAAATTAAATTAAATATCAAAATTAAATCTTGTAATAAATGATAAAAAACATTTAAACATAATTGTATGTCCACAAAGTGACTAAAATACGTTGCAAAGCTAGTAGCGCGGGAAACCACGCCTAGTGTCATTAGGAAAATGGCGGGCGCCAGCTTAAATGTTGCCAGCACTAAGAGATTAATTTCTACCGCGAGAAATTATTAATTTTTATTTTTACGCTACTCCCCTTTTATAATTTGCAAGGACGGATAAAATGATACAGTTGTTTCGTTTTCAAGTATATGAACATGTTGACATTATAATATTGAGCTTTATGTAATATACTTGTGGAACAGTAGGTACACGGGCTAAATTGCTTTGTGACCTATTAATTGAACTCTTAGGTTTGTTTTTAATTTGGTTATAAGTATGGCTGAATTAATGCCTTAATAAAATTGAGCTGTTTTATTTTCAAAGCTCGGCAATGTGCCTATGAAAATCTAACAGCGCATTTTATTACAGGTGTCTTCTTGTGATACTTACTGTATATTATGCGCACCCAACAACCAGAAATATTATGATAAAAACCTTAAACTATTCCCGATTTTTCTTAAAAATGTACGTTTCGACTCAGACTCAACTATTATTCCAAATAAATTTTAGCACAAAACTTATAGTAATCATAATAAACGAAGTAAAATAACCTTTTCAATCTAACCTCAGCAGAGTTAATCACGTAATTAAAACCAAAGATTTTATTAAAACAAAAGTTGGCGCAAGACAAACGCTTTTAGTTCAAAAAGACCTTCACTTTGAAAAGCTGAAAATTGAATGCTAACTTAACTTAGCTTTAAAGGCTGAGAACCTAATTAATTCTTGTTAATTGCTCAGGAATCTTATAAAGGGATTAGCAATTGGGAATTTTATCATTAAATCCATACTTTCATAATAATACTATAAAATATTGTACAACTAATTGCTCCCTCGAGGACTTGAATGAGCCACACGACAGGTTGCCACGTCAGGGGGGTTACTATGACGTCTCAAAGCAGGAGTAATTTCAGTGTGGGAAAGAGACCCACCAGGCCACCAGGCCATACAAAATCTGAGTGAGAAGAAGAAGAAGACGACTGCTCTTGACGAGGTCAAGAGCAGGCCTATTTTGTAATAAAAAAAGACTATAAAATGTGTTGAATGAACTTTGCTTCTCTGTCGGTTAAATCTTAATGCCAATATTTAAATTAGGCCTTTAAAAAGTAATATTCCAACTAGGCCATTAGGTAAAGCATGTATGATGCATGACAAGGACAGTAGCTTCATCTTTTTGTTTTTGACGACGCAAAATGCCTGTAATGATCTATTTGAAATAAATGGTTTGAATTTGAAAAGGCATCTATTGATGTATTAAGGGAATAGAATTAATAGTTCATGACCAAGGTTAGATTAAAGGACTTTTTAATCCCGCTGGTACGTCCCCGTGGTAATTTTCTACGCAGAAGAAGCCACGGTAAAAAGCTAGTAATAATATACTTGTGCCTATAAAAATAATGACTTCTTGGTCACGAGCTTCACGCTCAAGCACCACGCGTCTTGAGATAACGATTACGGGAAAACAAATGAAAAAAAAAACTAGACCGTTTTACGTGGATGTGACGTATATTTTCCCCTACTTGTTCTTTCTGCGTTTGGTGTGCTATAACTGGTAAATCTATTACGAGTTTGGTCATCCAGGAATCGCACAGCCGAGGACAATAGAGTCATTGAACTTAGTAGATCATGCTCCGAAGAAATCTATCGGAGATTTCTTCGGAGCATGATCTGTACAATTTTCGCCTATAATAGCAACCCCAACGTTTATCCACTCTACGCTTTAGCTCCCTTAATTTTATTGCCTCTACACTCCAAAGATGGCGGCCATGTCGGTGACTTTCGTACGCATTCAATTGACATGCTACCGAAATATTAGAAGTACCTAACCTAAAGTTTATCTATAATTTAGCTTAGTAGATCCAAATGTGCGTATCTGAGCGGCTGCTTTAGTTTCCAGGCTAATGACGTCGACGTCGGGCGGCATGGGCCACGTCAACAACATGGGGGGTCTGGCCGCGTGCGCCGGCCCTGACTCCAAGCCCATGCAATTCCCTCTCGCGCAGAGGAGGAAGAGAAGAGTGCTGTTCACTCAAGCGCAGGTGAGTCCAACTACTTATAATAACAACTTATATTACCGTATTCAAGTCAGAGGCCCATGAGCGGCATAAAAACTCTGATACCAGGTTAGGCACTAACCACACGATAAAAAAGACGAAGCATATTCATTCATGATGAACGGTTCCTGGGTTTGATTCCCGGGTCAGGCAAAGCATTAATGGGTTTTATCCATTAGGAAATTTTCAGTGACAGCCACGGAGTGTAGATCTGTCCCGGTTGATGGCAATAGGCACGGTTAAAGATGTAATAGGGGTATTACATCTTTAACTTAACTGGCGAAATGTAGATGTACTATAAGGCACACCTCAGTCTAACCCTAGGGGGATTACAGATGTTATGTTCACTTTTTATCCCGGCAGTTCGTGTCGGTGGATTAATTTCTGACCTCCACTTGGGTGAAGCCAGGGGCTAAAGCTAATCTTAAATTTTCAGCAATTGCTTTCATTTCAGGCACAATTATTACTCACCAAAAATAGGGACCTTACCTACTACCGGTACGAAAGTACCTCCGGTTGTTCTCCAAAGCCTCCGCATTTCATTTGGATCGTCGACCCTCGCAGCAGTCGCAGGGGGAGCTTTATTTGCCGATCATTTTACAAATAAATACGAACTGGGGGACTTTACCTGCCTTCATTCGCGATTTAAGGAAGGATATTCACGGTGCGATTAGAATTCGAGTTTCTGTTGAGTTATTAAAATCTTGATTTAAATCACAGAAAGAGAAGTTATGTAAGGATTTTAAAAGTTATTCCGTTATGCTTGAATTTGAAATCATGAGTCTCTTTTAGACTCACATCAAGTAATCTTTCCTACTGAAGTAAAGTTCATCGCAAGCCCAAAACAGTAGCTACTGCGTGACTGCCAATACAATATAATCGTCGTCAACATCGTCTTGCCATTATCCCACGTTGCAGTGAATATTGCCGTTTTTTATCCCAATCTTCCCTGTTAGCCGTATCATTCAGGCCTTTTTCTTTCATATCATTTCTCGGACAATACATCCGTCTTTTTTTTGCTTCCTCTGCCTCCACATAACTCATCATCATCTGCCTAGCCTTTGCCCAATATCGGGGTCGGCTTGCGGTCTAAACGTATGCAGCTGAATACCAATATTTTACTTGGAACGACTGCCTGTCTCACCTCCACAACCCAGTTAGAACTACCTCCACATAACCAAAATACTTACCAACATATTTTTTAAATTAAGTGCGACAGGAATTAAAATCGCATCGCACGCATAGTGAATAGCGCGCTTTACGAGGGTGAATTGTAGCGTGATCTGCGTGAAGCATGACCGGTCGCATACCGGGGCGGTGTCATGGCTACCGCGACTGTGTCGGGTCAACTGTCGACGCGAAATCGCAGCCGGAAGGATTGCTAACAATGGAATCGTGGCATTTTCATATTGAGCTGTAGTTTGCAACGCAGAGAGCTAGTATTGCATAATTATGAGATATGGTAAGGAGGGATGGGACGCATCTGACTAAAAGAGTCATCATCTGCTTAGCCTTTTCCCAACTATGTTGGGGTTGGTTTCCAGTCTTACCGGATTCAGTTGAATATCAGTATTTTACAAGGAGCGACTGCCGATTTGACCTCTTCAACGCAGTTAGTACTGGGTAATACACCGGGTATGTGACTAAAAGAGTGATGAATATAAATGTTGATGTATAGAAAGGGGCAGTAAGCCCAAAGAAAAGATGGATGGATTGTGTGGGGAATGATATGAAGGAAGAATGAGTAAATGATAGCATGACGATTGACAGGGGAGAGTTGAAGAACCAAACGTGTTGTGCCGATCCCAAGTAACATGGGACAGGGGCAGCAAGACGATGAGAGATTGTAAGGTTGGAACAATATAGTGACAATAGCTAAAGGTATCAATTAAATATTGTACTTCATGTAGAGTTATGGAGTAGATTAACCCATTTCCTGTCCCATGAACCACATATGGTTCAGGGCGATTGTTTAGCTATTGTGTCTGCTTTGCGGACGGTGAAAGTGTTAAATACTTAATTGTTAGTTTTTAGATGAAAATTGAAACCCTGTTCAGCATAAATTCAGTTTACAATAATAGTCTACTAGACGGAACTTCGTCTCGTTTCAGTGGAGAGATTACAATCAAATTGACGCGGGATAAAAAACAATATTTGCACTATGAACAGTCAAATTCATAAAAAAAACGCATTTCGGCATTGTTTATGTCGTAAATTTTATTGCAACAATATTGTTTGGATAGATTATAAGAAAAACTCAACTTGCAACACAATGCTCATTATTCAATGTTGCCAATCAATTATATAGAGCAATTATAGCAATGTATTTATTATATAACGCAATGAATATCAAAATTCCACGCTCTTGCATTAATCTGCAAAACATTTAAATGTAACATATTCCACCTTCAATCTTATTAAATCAAACGAGCAACATAACATTCAAAAGCTAACTAAAGTCTAAAGCCAAAATCGCGTTAGCGAGCGAGGGCGGCGCCCATCCCGCCCACGCGGCCGCCCGCCCGCCCCGCCCTCGTAACATGCCACCAGCTATCAACCATGTAATTAATTCTATTTCCACGGAATTTTCCGGTTGCAGTTTGATTTCAATGTTGCTGTGTGAGTGTGTATGGGTGTGAGTTAGTGTCTACATGTTTGTGTATAGGGTGTGTGTGTCAGGAGGAGGAGGGGAGTAGTTTTGGCTAAAAGTCGGTTTGATGAGGTTAGAGGGATTCTGAATGTGAGTGATTTATCAATGGTCATTTGTGATAGTTTGGACTGATTTCTAACTAGTTACTGTAACTGTAATTGTCACTAAATTGTTTCGACTTTCGTGGTTGCCATGCCCAACGGCACATATTATCTGTCTATAACATTGTTCCACACTCGTATCCTTATAGGTACAATGCTAGGATGATAACTAAATTATTTTATCGTAACCTTTAATAATCGTAACGTGATAGTAAGATATGGGATTGTCAAAGCCTTGATATGGCATTAGCAAAATCAAAAAAAGTTGAAGACATTAAATTGGCTGGAAAAAAACACTATTTAAATCTTGGAATTGTAAAATTATTAGTGAGTGATCAGAGTTCATATTAAACCTCCTTCTTCGGCACTTATAAAGTCAGAGGATATAGAATTATACTAGTAAATAAAAAAGTCAATTAGGTCTGGAATTTTTCTTGAGTCTGTTGGCCAATATGTCGGTTTTCCTGTTGATAGAGCCTCTGATTTGGTTTCTTGTATGGCACTTAGTAGCTCTCTGCCTTTTGTTGTAGTTAGTCTGGAGCCCCAATAAGTATTCTTGGCATTGAAGTCTCCACCTAATATAAATTTATTTCCAAGTCGCGCTAAGAGTGTCTTGTATTGCTGTTTTTTAGTGCGTATTTTGGGGGGATGTATAGCTGCCATAGTGACCGAGTCGTATCTTTTCATTTTGATAGTTACACTGATCACTTGCATTTCCTGGTCTTCATTTAGTAAATAATATACTTTCATGGCATTTTTAACAAATTGAGACGAGCTCTGCTCGTGTCTAAATAATAACAGCCGCTCAGGTTAAGCCACGTTTGCCTGGGTTGATCCGTGGATGGGTGACCATGACCACCCATTACATACCGAGTTTCCTCCGTGCCTCAGAAAGTACGTTAAGCCGTTGGTCTCGGCTGGCAATTGTAGATCTTTGACAGTCGTTACAGTACAGGTAATAATCAGTGGCCCGATAGTCTGACAACCAAGGGTATCGTATTACCCAGTACTAACTTGGTTGTGGAGGTCAGATAGGCAACCGCTCCATATAAAATACAGGTATTCAGCCGCATCCAGTAAGACTGGAAGCCGACCCCAACATAGTAGGGAAAAGGCTAGGCAGATGATGATGAGACTGGTTTAGAATGCGACTGTTCTTAATAATACGGGATTTTTGCCCCTGTGAGGGATTTATCCAATCGTACAGTGGAAAAGACTTAATATTATGGCCTTTTATCTCTTCTGATGGTGAAACGGCGCACTGAAGAAGTCTAACCTAATTTAATTCGTGCAGGTATACGAATTGGAGAGGCGGTTCAAGCAGCAGAAGTATCTGTCGGCGCCGGAGAGGGAACACCTGGCTTCACTCATACACCTAACACCAACACAGGTAAGTCAGATATATACCCACCATGAGCAAGCAACTTACAAATTGCTTAAGTAGGTAAGTAAGATTTTACGCTCTGGCAGGATTTGAGACGGTGAAAGAAAACTTCTTTAAGAAATCATCAGCGTGTCTTATTTGTCTGTCTTGTATTCTAGCAAAAAAGAAGGCGTGTGGTGTACTAACGAGTTCACTGAAAGTATTTTATGGTCTGCCAATTTTCACCCTTATGCCCTGAGTAGTAAGGGTGAAAATTGGCAGACCGTCAGTGAACTTGGTATTACCTATTACTGATTTCCTCTAACAGAGAGCAGGCCCGTGTCCCAACAGTGGGAACATTAAAGGCCGATTGACCATGATGTCAGATTTTATATTACATTTAAATTCAATTTTTAAGTTTTTCACACAAAGTTCACACACAGCACAACATCACTTTTTCATTCGGTCTAGTCAAAGCTGACTAAGTACCTAGGTACGCTACGATTAATTTTCGCTGGCTGGATAAGTATGTCGCTAACTGTTTTACTACTGTGGTTTTACCGGGACCACAGATCTCGTATAGCTATTGTTGTGTAGTCTTTGTGACTCAGCTATTATATTGAAGCCTATATGTTTCTATGAAAGTCCGTGGTGCGTTAGATTGATTAGAATGATGATAGATAGTATTTTATCGCCTTTATCTCCAAGAACGATAAACATAGAAGCACAGTTCCTACAAGATTCAAAAAAGATAATTTTCAAGATTATTATGTCGCTTTCACAGACTTGAAGCATCGTTTTTTATAGGATACAAAAATATGATAAAAATAAACAGCAAAAACGTACAAATTCGTCCCCTACCGGTACCTACTACGTGTACTACCCCTAATTCAAAGACGGCACTTAAAATGTAACAAACAAGGAAAAATTCGTACCCTGCCACTTGAGAATCAAAGCATTTCAAGCACTAGTGCGGTCGCCTGTGACGTCACGACGTAACGAGCTGTCTTAGGTTGCCAGATGAAAAAAAAAATGCGTGTGGTAGAATTTTTACAGATTTAAAAGAAAATATAATTTTTCGAACTGAAAATTTGGAGGTACTTACAGGGTTTACATTCTTTACTTTTTATTTTACTATCATACTTAATTAAAATAATAGGTAGGGAGGTATGTAGGGACTAACTACGTAGGTATAGTTTAATTAAACAAAGAAATCTGACACTATTTTAAAACGACTTGCACTTACACTTTTGTCTGACAGATACTAAGTTGATTTGCGTATGGTTATTTTAATCAAACCGATTTATTGCTCACACTAGTCAATGAAATATCCCTATACCCTTTATCACAATCGTCTTAACACCCAAAAAGACAAAACAAAAAGATGAATAATTCAACCAAGACACCATAGCCAGTTTTACCAACCCTTCAACTGCGCCACAAAACACTACTACTGATATTGAATTTTTCACAACGCAAATCCTAAAAAAATCACGCCCATAATCTTATAATTTCCCGTTTCCCGTGACCATAGACATTAACTTACAAGTTACACGTATCAATAGCATTCTGCATGGGCGTCACACTGTGCCAGCCACAAGCGATCGTAAATCACTGGCTATAACCGTTTAGAAACGCCTCCGGTATTCACCGGCGGAGTCAATTACAGAAAACGCCTACGAAACGCGTGTTGGCCCGCGGCTGGTATCCGTTTGAGGGTTAACTAGCGATTGAGCACTGGTTTAGGGGCTGTAGTGATCAATTGGGGCTGATTGTGTTATGGAATCGGTGTTTTGTGGAGCTAATTTTGTGTTTGAGTCTTGGAAAGGGGTTCGAAGGAAGTTTTGAAATTTTGGAACAGCGTTTGTTGAAATATGTCTTTGTAGATTGTAGCTTCACAAGTTGGGCTCACGATGTCTATTTGGTGTTGACTGTGGCGGTGTTTCAAGACGTAAGTTTAGTGTTATTAAGACGTTTTCCTCTTATATGCCAAGCCTCTGAGTTCCTAGCTCCGTCTGTTTTAAATTCCCTAATCATCAAAGATCGCTCATTATTTTTTGTACTTATTAGTTTGGGTAACAACAACCATTCGCTCATTATTTGTGTTGTTTCGGTTTTGTAATTTCACAATGACTACGTCTACCAAAGGGCATAGACAATCTATTTCAAAGTGCTTCATATTCCTACAATGTCTTTCAAACAGGATTGCCATAGGTTGTGACGTCTTACAGCAACTCTCGATGCTCCCACAATACCTACACCAAATTCACGCACAATCGTGCAATTAGCTGCAATCAATAACGTAATTAACCTGCACGCCCTAACAATGCGAACTACACGGCCCAATTATAATAACCACGCATTATCTTCGGCTTAACGCGCGCCGCCATTGTGTCCCGTTGACGTTTGTTTTGGCGCCAAACGACTGCTGCTGACACCGCCAAAATGGAGATTATTCATGGACCTAAACCATTGTTGGGGTCGCGTAGAGTTTATGAAATTTATATCGACACGGCCGGGATTATCGACGCATTGTTGTAAAGGATTTGAATTTTATAAACGAATGTGGGAAATAGGGCGCGTGCCGTTGACAGTTATATTAATAATGGCGATGACGCTTTTTTGTGTAAATATTTGGTGAAATATTTCACGGATTGTTATGTTGTGTAACAATTATTTCTAGTCGAAACTGACCGAGGGGACAAATTTATGCTTTGGTATTTGTTCTGATAACTTGAATAATAGGTGAACTGAAATGCTGTGAAAATCTAGAAGATGGGAAGGCTTCTATCCCAATTATTCTGATCAGGTCACAACATAGGTAAATGAATAGGGAGATTCAGCAATAACGAAGACGCTACTCAAAAAGCACCTACCCTACTATAAAGTACTTAATACATCCGATTGGTAGGTACAACATTCTATTTCCTTTCCCTTTACTTCGAGGCTTTTTGCAATAAAACCTTATACTGTTTCATGTCTGTCTAATATCTCTGGCAACTTCTATTTTTACTTTCCTTTACTTCAAATCTCTTTTCTCCTTTCTTCCAATATTTATTATTACTTTAGATTTACCTTTAACATTTTCCTTTCCAATTTTAATTGCTCATTGTCTATGGTCGTGAACTCTAAGGTATTTATCAATTTCGTTTCGTATGTTGATTGTTTTTTTTCGGGTGATTTCTTCAGTTCTTTTTAAGTGTATTTAACTTAGATTTAAATCCTCTGCTACCGGGCTAACGGTCCGGTCAGCCGATCCACCCCGGGCCGCTGTCAGGCGCACGCCCGGCGCGTGCATCCTGCGTTAAGCGCTGTATTATCTGTATTGAGTTACTACAATTCTCTGATAATCTTTATGGACTTATATTGTTTCGTGGAGTAAGTGTTTTAGCAGATTTTTGTTGGTTTGAGGTGGAGGCATTAGACATTTTTTTTCATTCATTTTTGCTATGGCTAACTTGTGGGAATTTTTATACGGTCGAGCTCGCAGGGTAGTTTAGTGTATTGACTAATTGAGTAATGTACTAAGATGAAAAGTTTTACCTAACAATATCATCAAACCTGCAATCCCCGAAGGGTGACGCAGATGTGTACCATAAAGTGCACGCATTTTTCGCCATTTATATCTCAGTCTCATGTAAGAGGATACATCTAACTAGTAGCCAGTAGGTAGATACTGAATAGATTTTAATTGTGTCAGGATCTAGAAATACGCACAAGTAATTCTTAAATGAGCGAGAGGGAAAAGTAAGTCCAAGCATTGAAATCAAAGCCCACTCATTCAAGATTTGACTCAACAAAGCCATCAGCTATAGAAACCAAAACGCTGAAACCGTGCATATTCATGCCATTTAAATAGCCCAGCAATAAAGACAGAGTCGCCCACAATATCCCGTCTGTTTGACGTTCGGAGCAAACAGAGGGCGCATTCGTTCAACTTAAGTAAATTTCGATGTTCGCGCGCACAGCCACCGGGGCCGCGCTTCTCTCAAATAAACTTTGATTTAATAATGCTAATGGCTATTTTAATGACTGCTGTATATTTTGTGTATTTTTCGAAATTGCTGTTGGTTTGATTCTTTTTTTAGCTTTGGCTCAGAGGCATTTTATTTTCCATCGTTGCATTCTATCAAATGCATCTATTTGTAACTAGTAATGTATCATATTCGCATCATGATTTGATTCCTAGTCGTCCATAGATTGTCCAGACCGCAAAAAGAACGCTGGTATGATTTAAATCATCTAATCCTTTTCTAATACAACGTCTCTAATAACCTTGTTACACAAATAAGAATCTTATAACAAAAAATGTCTAAATTTCAACACCACCATCAAAACCGTGAGAGCTGCCAAAAAAGGTTGGAAACAAAAGCTTCAGCTCATTGTCTATGGTCACGAACTCTATGGTCTTGTCTCCGGCGGATGCGCGCATGCGGGCGCCCGACACGTTTAATGAGAGGAATGAGATAATGGTGCTTCATGAAACAATAGCCTGTCAGCGATGTTCGTTCACTGGTCGACGTCAAGTAGCCTCTGGAAAAATTATAATGTTTGTGTCAGACAACTGTTGATGGGTCCAGAGAAGTTTTTTTTTATGTTTTTGTACCACTCGTTCAGTTGTAAATGTTATGATAGACACTTCCTTTTTCAAACTTGATAATATTATGACATCATCTAGGTATTCAAGGTGGTCCCCGAAGGGCTCATGGTTTACAGTTATGGTGATGTTTTGCCACTGGATAGCCGATAGGGAATAGTGGTTTAATAAACTGATAAGTAGCAACACAATAAAGGTGGTAGCAATTCTGGGTAATAGCAAAAGGTTACCGTTGGAGATTGTCAGTGTAATATGAGAAAACCCGTTCGAGAAATCTATTGCATAAAGAACACTCACGTTTTTCCACTGCGCCATTGGGTCCAAACTCCAATTCAATACTGTAGCTGCAAGCTTCGTCTATTGAATTCAAATACGGTGGAAGCGACAGGGTAGCCCTCGAAATTCAAATTTTCTTACGTTTCCTTACGGTCAGGTCATCAACATACAACCTGAAACTGACCTGCAAATTGCAAAAAACGTGATAAAATGTGAATTTCGCGGGCTACCCTGACGCTTTCACCATAAGTAAAAAATTAACAAAAACCCATTTTCCAGATTGCGGTCACACCAAAAGATTTTTTCCCCAAAACACCGAAGTACTTTTCAATGAAATAATATTTACATTCACATCATAATTATTTGACGCAACCTGATTGAAACCCGTCGGCGTTTTTTTTGTTATCCCTAATCGGCGTGGGATTTCAATAAGCATCCTGACAAGGGCTCCGAATCATCTGCCTTATTCGGTTATTAAAAATTTATCTGGTTAAATGCAATGGTTTTCAGCGTATATGATTCCGTACATACATAATATGTGTGTGCGTAAAATGTGCTTGATTTTGGTAATTAAATGATATTGCTATTGAATCACTGATAAGTTGGTTTGTGCCAGATGTACTTTTTTTTTGCTTCGGGCTGGATATATCAATAATTTTCAGCCAATCGTTTTTACAATGCATTGCTAAGATGTCTATTTAATTATATATACTTCTTCTTCTTTTTTTCGTGTCGATAGACTCAAATAAAACCCGACCAGTATATTGCCACCTGCACAGCTATTTACCTATACTGATTTTATTTAAGGTACCTATTGCTTGAGTTAATTAAAAACATCGTGAGGAAACCAGCATGCTGGAGAGTTATTTCTCGACGGCATGTAAAGCCAAGTCAGAGGCCCATGGGCGGCATAGAAACTCTGACACCAGGTTAGGCACTAATCACACGATAAAGAAGAACAGTAAGAAAACAGGCAGACATTACTGAAATGCTGACCTGAAAACCCTCAGTATTCTTCAAATTGCCTGGTAATAAATATTGTTGTAAGTATTTGTCTCAACTGGCACCAGTCGCTGTATTTCTAAGACCTTAGAAGATTATATTCCTCTACCTCAAGGAAGTCTAAACCCATTCATCATCATTATTCTCGCTATCATTATACCAAAAGAGCCTACCGCGGCCTCAATGCGGCCAACATGTCAAAACAAATTTGAAAAAAAAGTTTTGATTCCTTTCCCGCGTTTAATAACCGCGAAAATTATTGCCTGGCTTTTCGCTTGGGTTGCCAGCACAAAGCAATATATTTGAGATTAAATTTTATGAATGGCAACGTTTTTGCAAGGTATTGTGAAAGATTAATAGTATCTTAAGCGGATGATACACCTGACACAGCCCTTTGTGGCACAGGTAAGGGGCATTACCTATATGAATTGTAATATCCCATTGTTAATATTGCGGTGTTTGCGTAGGATCTTAGGAATTTTTTGTGCGATTATTTTGCAAATTATAGATACCGATTCGTACAGAAACATTTTTTTTGACATATTAGGCAGATTTTTGCTAGCTTGCGTTACAAAACGTGAAGTAGGAATAGAAATCATTTTTGCTTTTTTTCAATTGAAGCTCATGTAATAAATTTATTTGATTGCTGTTTTATAAATTTATTTATCACCGTTCTTCAAACTTCAAAATAAACATAAATATGTAGATATACGAAACTATACGAAATAATTATTAAATCTCAACATCAAAGTATATTTGTCTAAACGCACAGTCGTCAAAACTCAACAAGTAACATTTTAAACTAACTTTAATAAGCATACAACTTACAAATATTAATTTGGTGGATTGTTGTGTAAATATTAGCGGAACGAGTCACGGTTGACGGGTAGGGGCCGGAGTTGCATTAAACGATACTTAAAGCTTATGTAGTTCGTGTAATAGCTTCGATTCGAGGTTTTATTTACTAGATAAGATCAAAAACATGTGCTGGGTGGATTAGTCAAAATTTGGATTCAGTCAGTGAATAAAGGTCGGATGAATATTATCCTAAGAATTGTAAAAGTAAAACGTTAGGAGGATCGTCGGCAAAGTAATCCTAGTTTAAAATTTAACTTAGAAAAGTTGACGTCTGACGATAAGAAAAGATTAGTACACAATACACGTAGAAATCAAAAGATTCACCATCATCTGAAAAAACACCGTCCATAAGAATTGATTTGTAACCAACATTCACTCACGTACTTTCCGCCATCTTTATTTTGCATCTATCAAATCAGTTTTTACCGTTGAATTTGAAATTCATCCTTCGAATAAGATTGAAAATCGTTTGTCAAATAGTTTTGTGGTTGCACGTAGATGTTTTTTTGCTCAATATTTTTATAAGTTACTAAATAAATGAAGCTCATTGATGCTCTGTCATGGCGCGGAGCGGTGTTTACTCAGCGCGCCGTCGGATGCAGAGGTTTCTGATACAATAATGTGCGACAATCAGACATTGTGAAAGCTGCGGGGACTGACAAATCAGTGACACGCCGTACGTTTCTAAATGAATCGGCGATGGGATCGTTTATTTAATCATTCTAACGGTATTTTAGTTGTCATGTTTGTTATTGTCGTCGTATTTTATGTGACTCATTTTCTTTACACAATCCGGTCAGACTCAGCTAAGTATCGCCAACTTCAGCTTAGGTACCTGTACCTAGGTATTATTGTAATATTTTAAAATTCTAAATTGACAAATTGTGTCAATTCAAAAGCGTTATTTACCTCTAAAACCCCACTTGGCTACTTTAAAACTAAACTGGTCAAATGTTTGGGCTACTGCTCCCTATAAAATCCTTAGAATTGATTTACCAACACTCGTAATGCACACTCAAGCACGCAACTGAGCCCAAATACGATCTATTGTCAGCAAACGTTTCAAATATTAAAACGTCAAACTCATCGCTGGAAAAAATGTCTGCAGCAAATGAAGAGCTAAACAAACACGAGTGCAGCTTTATTTATAATAATTGTCGTTCGATATTCCGAGTCATGGTTCAGAGAAACGGAACACCTACGCTGGATCCATATACCATACTATTTCTAATGAGGTAATACGCCATTTCCAACCTTATAACTTGAGGGTTAGGTTTTAATTCGGACACCCACGCATTTCTGACGAAGGAAAGGCATCGGCGCCAAAATTGACTTGTATTGTAACGATGACAGCTGACTGGGTGGCCGCTTTTTCGTTTTAATGAACGTATTTTTTTTTAGAGCCATCGTAATCAAATTACACGTTCAAAAAAATCTGTGGGAGTGTCCCCTGTAATTTACGAATAAATAAATAATTAAGAAAATACCGCAACGGATCCAGAAGCCGGTCCATAGTTAGCATAGCATAATAGAAAAACATCACGGTTGGCAGCTAAGTGGGTGTAAACTCAAGCACGAAAGCCCTCGGACACACCCGAAATGTCTCATCACTCGTCGAGTAACAACAGTCGTTTAGATGTAAAACAAATAAGTGAATGGCGCACTCGGGCGTAGAGTGCGTGCGAGCCAACACCGAGCATTATGCACAAGGAGATTGAAAGAAAGTACTCCACACGAGAGCGTCCAAGCCTCGGCGGAGTGCAATAAGCGACGCCCGCCAACGGGGCCCGTTCATTAACTCTCACCTCCTCCATAAATAACCTAGCGAGCATCATTCCTGAACGCAGCACAAAAGCGCGCGTCACTGTGCAGGCTGCCAACGCTCCCACAACGAAGCACCATAGAGTAAACAGAAAAAAAAAACGACCAATAAACTGTCTAGTGGCCAGTATTTAGTAACTAGTAACGATTTTGTTTTCTTAACGGTTGTATCAACAATAAGTTGGCGCGCAGAACTGAATGTTTGGTATCGTAACGGGAGGAGATCTTGGTACAGGGGAGCACACATCCATTTCAAAGAATAAACACGAGGAAACGCTCTCGATGTATAAATAATAAATAAAGTGTATATTTCGCTGCGTCGGGAGCGTGCGTAGACAAAGGCTGGCCGCTCGGTGGAGCAAACAGCGCATGTTTATTCTTTCGTCATTAAGGTGGAGTGTTGACCGGGCTCGGCCTAGCGCTAATTTCAGGGAGGCACTGACTTCGCCTATTGACTCGTCACGCGTTTGCGATGAGATTAGCGCGGTAATTGCAATCGTTCCCTCAATCATTGCAACTTTTGAACGGTTTCGAAAGCTGAAAGCCATTGGTTGATGTCCGATTTTTAACAATAAGTACATCTGTAACTCCGCCATTTTTTGTTTACTATACTTATAAAGTTACAATATTAGGGTGCTACACATAATGTGCTACTCCTATAAATCTTCAAAAAGGTAGGCAGAACTCGCAGTCGGTAGGAACTTTTAACGTTTGGCCATTTCTGAAATAGCAATGTCAGTGGGTATTAATTCACCTACTTGGTTTTAGTGGTAACTTTAGCTGTAGGAATGACTTTTTCTGTTTTTTTTTTGTTCCTACGCCTTTATGAACTTGGAGGGTTGTATTGGTGATTTTGATGACTTTAATTCTGTAACTACATACGTCTTACAGCCGCGAATAATATTTTAATCAACATACAACCTAGCACTGGCCTGCAAATTGCAAAAAACGCAAGAAATTTTGAATTTCGCGGGCTGCTTGGAGCATTCACCTTAATAAAATATGTTTGTTAGGGTAATACGCTGACAATTTTTTTCCTTAATGTTGGTAGTATCAGTTCAAATTCGAAAGTGCTGTAATTCTCCCAAGAAAAGTTCAAAATGGTAAAATCTCCACAGAAACCAAAATGGTTTATTTTTACTGTTTCTTGAGCAATATTGTTTGTTGCAGGTCAAAATATGGTTTCAAAATCATCGCTACAAATGTAAGAGGCAAGCGAAGGAGAAGGCGATGGCGGAACAGAACCAACACAATCAGGTGAGGCCAGTCAAAATGACTTTGACTAACTTATGGTCGAGCTATTGTTATCTCTTTTATGAAAATCTTAATAGGAAGTTGAATCAGCACTTCAATTGTAACAAACTTTTGTGCAGCTGTGCCAAAATCCTTCTACTTAATTAAGTTAATCAGAAGGATTTTGACACAGCTCAACAACGTCAACGAAAACGTAAGTAACGCAATTGATATTGTTTAAAAAATGAACACCGTTGGTATTGTGAGCATGTTTCGCAATAAGCACTCTGCTCCGGTAGCTAGAAATAAAAGTGTTTGTTAAAAAAAAAGTAAAAGCATAGCGTTTCAGTTGTTTTTTCGCATTCTATTTATGAATGGTCCAGGGCTCCAGGCCGAATTTCGGGCATGGCGGCCAGTATCAGCCGAGATATAGTACATGTGTGTGCGCAGACGCAGTTGCAGCTCTCTCTTAACAATTTTTTTTTTGCAATTTAAAACTTAACGACCTTACAATTTTTATCTCAAAAAATTCAAATACTGATCAACGACGTGACATTATTAATTCATAAAACTTTACACAATGCTAATGAATAATGAATATTAACGTGTAAGCGATAATAATCGTCGCTGACGTCGCGTCGTGGTGCCAGGGGCCCAGCCCCTGTTTGCGAAGGCGATATACTTTGCCCACTCGATAGCATCTCCCGCTGCGCTCCTCAATGGGAAACAAAATACGGGACCCGCACTTTCCAAATCTGGCAACCCCGTGACAATTAGAATTATATTTCGCGAGAAATAGGGCTGCCGTGCGAATACGGTAGCCTTGAAAGATGGTATCTTGCGCCATTTTTAACGATTGAAAAAACAATTGTGATTATTAAACGTGATTGCGTAATTTTGAATGTAAAGAGTTACAACACAGCACTTCTACAAATATTGTGAAGTAAAGTGGTATTTCGTGTCTGTGACAGCGTTGTAGTTCTGAACTACGCAACGCATTTTGATGTGGTTGAAACCATTATCTAGGCCAACTTTTTTAAGAGATACATTGATTGATATTTAACTTGTGCATCAAAAAAAATCTCGATGTTTGTCATGTCATTAAATCTTAAACGGGATGGGTCCCTATTTCGTAATAAGTAAATATTAAAAGTAGTAAGCTGTATTCAAAGCAAATGCGACATTTCTTCTGATATAAACCTCAAAGTTTATGAGTAGTCACTGCGACAAAGCCTAGCCACGTTGTCGTCATTGTGGCACGGATTTTCCTTTCCGTTTTGCATGTCGTATGTCTGGAGTTCTATGAGAGGAGTGGTAGGAATTTAGTCTAATATCATACTATTCTTCAAGTAATGTAATTTACGAAAGCCCGTTTTACGTTAAAGTAAAATAAAAACATCGAGAGACGACTTCTTTGAGACTCGCGCAGACCTGTCAGGAATAGCTCATAAGGTAAGGGGCCTGAACCCAGCAGTGGGTAAAACAAGAGAAGGCTCCCAGTGATGATGACGACGACATACCAACGTTTATAGCGGAAATTTAAATAATTTTGGTACTCTCAAAATTTTCACAGCTACATAAAAAGTTGAAGTAAAATTTAAAACGTATAGTTATATCTTACTAAGTACTATATAAATGCGAAACTTTGTGAGGATGTATGTTTGTTACTCTTTCCCGCAAAAACTACTGAACGGATTCTGATGAAATTTGGCTCACACATAGTTTATAACCTGGATTAACACATAGGATTTTCACTAAACTGCATTCTTTTTATCCATTTACTACGTTCCCTTGGGATAATTTCCGACTTACAAGCGGGCGAAGCCGCGGGCAACTACGTTAACTCACAACACAGTTGTGTAGTAACCCTGTCGTGTGTAGAACATTGGCTCAATTTGCGCGGCGGGGGCGGGCGGGCGTACCGTCGACCTTATGATTGTTCGCTGGGCGCCGCCCGCCCTACTAATGACTTGCTCGTTTCTATGGGATATTCATTCTTGTATTTTGTGATGTCGTTTTGTTGTCGGTTTTTTTTTTAATATTATTAACTTTGTTTAAAGTCAAATTTTGCAAGAAGTTGGTAAAAAATAGATCCTATATCAAATGACAGACAACGCACATACCGGTACTATAATAGGTATCGAAAATAGTAGTGTACCTTGTTTTGAAAAGGTTGTTATGGTGGACATGGAAAAGAAAAAATCTCTGATCCGTCGCTTTTTAATGAGAATTCAGATTCTCTTGTATTTTGTTTAAAATCTTACATTTCCAAAACAATTCCGTATCTGACAACGCAAAGTATAAACTACTGAATATAGTTACATGAATGAGCTTTGAACCGTGTAAAGGTGGACAAACGAAAGATCTTTAGAAACTGCAGCCCTAACGGGTCAAGTGGAGAGTTTTATTATGTAAATGAACGCATAGGTACGACGCGCAAACAACAGTTCGAGTAAAATAATGTCTCCAGTCTTTTCAAAAGTGTCCATGGGGATTCTAACCGTTCCGGAATGAAGTTTTGGAACAGGCACAATTTTCTGACTAACTGACGGACTGCTTGACAATTGCAAAAGCATGTAAATGGTTTAATTAAAATAAATGCTTTGAGTTTTCTGTTACTAACCAAATCTCCTCCAACAGTCATCCTCATCGCCCCGACGAGTGGCAGTTCCCGTCCTAGTGAAGGACGGGAAACCCTGCGGTTCGGGGGAGTCGTCGTCACCCGCGCACAGCCACTGCGCTACACCCACGTCCGGGTACTCCGGCCCGCAGCCGTCGCAGGCGGCGTGCAGCAACCCGCTCGTGTCGTCGTATCGCCAGCCAACGGCCTACCAACAGCAGTGCTCAGGATACCTGCCGCTGCAGGGCCGCGCCTGGTAGAAGTTCCCACAGCTTTATCACGAGACAATGTTCAAAGAAGAGATGTATTTTGATTAAATTCAATTGTAACCTAACTAAAAAAAACAAAACTATGATTAGTTTTAGTTTTTTAGATAGGCTGAATGATTGTTTCTACCCTTACCGCAATTTTTTATTATTTTTTGGTTAGGCCGTATGAATATTTCAGTGCTACTACTATTCTTTTTAATTCATCGGTGTTGTAGTTTAAAAACATTTTCCCTGAATTTGGGGTAAGATAAGATTTGCGTTTGTGATTTACTTTTGTATCTTGTATTTTTTTTAAAGTTGGTTATCTGTTTTATCAACTCAGAAATTCATTAAAAAGTAGTTTCGTTTCGTTTCGTCGTTATATATATAATTTTCCCTGTTTCTTTACCGGTTTCTATGTATCATTGTTAGTTTGTATTTGGATTAAAAGTCTTGAAACCACAAGTCTCTTCTAAGAATACTGTCTCGGGTGAAGCGCTGGCTGCAGCTTCCAAAACGAACAATGATTAGAAAAATAGTGAAATTTCGAAAGTGTTGATGTGTAATGTGGACAAAGTCGGTAAAAACCGCAAAACGGGAGGAGGGTAATGTGTAAATAATTAGTATTAGATTTAGTTAAGCACACGTGAGGATTTGAATTGATTCTTTGTGATATTTTTTTTACTGACATACGAACCTGAAGACAAAAATATTTTTCCTGTTTATTTTTTTCAGTAGAATTGTGGTGATAACTATTGCGTGTCTTGCGAGTTATAGTAAAATGTTTTTATTTAGTAGATGTCACGTCACAGATTTTAATTGGTAAGTGTAGTTTTAAATATTTTTCTGTTCAGGTTTCAAATAAGAGTGCCAAACTTACATTTTCATGGTAGATGTGTCCCGTTTTTATGCGATAAAAGCACAATTGTTCTGCTTATTATACGTAATAACCATTAAAGAGTGTTTCACCACTCAACTAATTTTAATATCGTTGATATTGGTATTTTCTTCATTCAATTACCTTCATTTATTTAGTATCGAAGGATAGTTGAAAATGAAAGTAATTGTGGAAAAATAATGATATTGATGTCAAATAGAACTGTTATTGCAATAATTACTGTAACATACAGCTAAGTTTTTTATTATTAGTTGAAAGTCGGTGGTGAAAATCTCTATGTCAGCTGTATGTGCATTACTGTAAATAACTGATAAAAAAGTAGCTAATTGTTGTGTGAATAGAAAATAATTTAAAAAGAGTCAGTGTTTGCGTGTGTAGATACATCTAATGTAAATAGTTGTGATCGCTCGTAGAATTCATGAGCGAGTACGGGTGACATCCCTAGTGCAATCGCTGTAGCTATGATTTTAACTTGGTTGATTTCTATTTTTACATAAAAAAATGTTTCGATGCCGTAAAGGACAACCAATTTAGATATCTCTCAGTATCCGAAAAATCCAAGTTTTATTTTTAAATAATAATAAAAAAACGATACTGTCTTAGATTTTAGGTTAAGTAAAAGTCAACCAAGTTTAAATGAATGTTTCAAGTGGTTAATTTTGGTTTTATTACAAGAGTAAAACTATCAAACAACGAATTTATAATAATAAACAGGATTTATCATTGTATTTTACTACATTTATACTTCTTTTACCTGTCTGCATTCCAGTGTCTTCTTTTAAGTCTATTCAGTAGGTAATTTTATTTTAAATAGCAGCAAATCCGATGATTATTTCTTTGAACTTTTCATTCAGTATTTTCGATCATTAACTACTTATAATCTTATTGTGTACTTAAGTCAATTTTTATTTTTTTTACGAATTGAAACCTGCGTATTGCTGCAATGTAAATATTAATTAATATTAGATTTTTTTATTGAAAAAGTCGGCAACATCGCGCTAAGTTGGCGGATTTTCCCGAGCAGTCCGACGAGGATATAATAGCAATAAGAATTTAATAAAAATTAGAGTAATTCGTCAGTTGTAACAAAATGGAGTTGTAATTAACGTTTTTCAACTTAATTTATATGTTCTGAGAAATTAGGTCGATGTATAATTTGTAGGTTTAGGGGGAGTTAATAATTATTATTATAATTATAAATAATAGTATTAATGAGAAGGAATTTGTAACTATAATGAAGAAGGAAGGTGTAATGAATTTCGATTTATAAAATTAATAAAATTAATGAGTTTTATTTGGACTTTCATTGGAGAACTTTCTTGAGCCCCTTTGATCCTCAAGTGGACCTCAAAATGATGGGGTCAAGTCTTACGAGAATAAGACACATATATCTAGGTAGAACACTCGTAACTCAAGTATTCGCTTCAAAGAGAAAATGCTTACATCAAGTTTGAAAAATTTGCATACAAAGGGATAGTCATTTCTGTCTACTTTTCATCTTGAAAATGTGGTCAAATAAAAAAGGGAAAAAAATCCTGAAGAAAATTGAGCTAAATTTGTCGTTATTGGCTAGAGGTAAGTACTCGTTCATAGGTTTAGAAAAAAATACGTTTGTTTCTTTTAAATCAAGAAAATAAGTCATTGTTATATTAGGGTTAACATTTAACTAATTCAGTGCAATAGAATACATCATTTTCAAAAAAAGTAGGTAGGTACCTAAAATAGGCTTAGGTAGGTAAATGGGTAAATAAAATAAATGATCAAGACCAAAATAGGTAAATGTCTTCAACATTGTAAAAAAGAGTGTTAACTTGGAATTAAATTGAGACAAGTTTAAATTAAAAACTAAATTATTATTAAAAAAAATTTATTAAATTAAAAATTAAATTTGAAGCAGTTTTGAGAAAATCTCAAAAAAAGACTTAATAAATTGATATTATGTAAGATATCTAATTTGTGAGGAAAAATCTTTAAGAGATAGCATATAAAAACGCTTAATTCCAACATTTCACAATACAAAAACATCGCGACGTCAGTCAATAACGCCCCTCAAACAATAAAAGTAACAAACGCTTACATCACCCCTATTCTAAACGTAAGCTCGTTCTTATTGTCTTCAATATTCCCAGATTACGCCATAATCTTTCATAACTCGCATTACAGTTTATTCCACATGGCAACACCGACTTTGAACGTCAGTCACGGACTCACGGCCCGCCAAAACGAAATAATAACAAGGCCCATCGCACCACTGAGAAAGCTCACACGGAATCTCGTTCCTCTGAAATTTTAACTCTCGCTTTGTTCATATATAGTTGATTTTCGCATAACTTTGAATGGGGTTACATCGCTTGGATGTCGAGCAGTAATTTTGATAGAACAAAGGCAGGGTAGAGTACACGTGCGAGTCGTTACGGGTCTCGCTAATAAAACGATGGATTAAGTGAAACACACAGGTGAGCTGGTGAGGGGTCGAAATTGAAAACTATTGGCCTCTCGAACAGATTATACGAGTATATTGCTAGGATTTGTGTCTCAGGTGACGGATGGGATGAACATTCTTGTAGGATTCACAAGGGTCTTATAAGTCGGGAATATATATATCTGTTTCTAAAACAATCTCTTTGATTTTTCGCTTCGACACTGAGATTTTAAGAACTTTAACATGGGTTAGGTATTTGAGTAGGTATATTCAGGTGAATGGTGTTTATTACGCAGGCAGCAAATGTGAAACTGGAGTGTACTAGCGCACCCTAGAGCTAAGTTCCCTACTACCCTCCCAACTGAACAAAACTTACCACGTACCTAGGTACTCCAATCTGAGATAATAGAAGATACTAGTCTGAGCCAAGGCCAACCGTACTCTAAAAGCAGTAATAACCTGGCAAAGACGAGCGACGATGCAGAATTCATAATTATCATCACCAACCTGTTCCCCAACTATGTTGGGGTCGGCTTCCAGTCTAGCCGGATGCAGCTGAATACCAGTACCTAATACAATACGTGATTGCCTATCTCATATTATCTGACCTCCATAACCCAGTTACTGTGCAGCAGGATAACCTTGGGTAAGGCTAGTATAATGAAGCACGATAGCAAGCGCGAGTGCAGAGTGTGAAGTCTTGGGTTCAATTTCCGGGTCGTGCAAACTGTTATTGGGTTTTTCTATTAGGAATTTACCAGGAGCGGTCTCGGAGTCTGGATTTGTACCCGGTTTATGGTAGGTAATATGCTCGCCCCTATTAGATGGGACTAAAACATAAGTAGCGAATTGTGGGTGTACTATTAGGTACATGTCTGCCTAACCCTTCGAGGATTACTTTAATTAATTTAATTAAATATTTTTTTATCCCCAACAGCATGTGTGTTTCTCGTGAGATTTGTCAACGAATGTGGTTCTGTGTCCGTATAGAACAGACGATAATAAAAGATGGCGCGAGCAGCGATTGTGCGCTCCATCGATCGACAGATACGGCACGTGTGCTCGCGGGCTATTGTCCAAACTGCGGGAAAGGGTAGATTTAGATAAAAATTGGTAGTTTTTTAGATTCAGAAGCGGCTGGTGTGAAATTATGGGGTGTTGTGATTGTGATATATAGGTGTTTCGTACGAAGTTTTGTCACCCAAACGATAAGATTATCTTCAATATCGTTACAGAAAAAGGTGAGTATTGGTAGATTTTTAAGCTTTGATTCCTACCAAAAGAACTGGCCCAGATTAGCAACGATAATAAGTTTGTTGAACAGGGCACTTTCGCACGTAGTGGTAGGCATGAAATATAATGTTATAGATGGACAAGTAACGTTTTACTGTAAACAATTATCGAAATCGTTAGATGTGCCTCCACCGTTGGTCGCGCGAAAAAGTGTCAGTCAGCTTGCACATCGTATATGGAACGAAAGAGACATGATAATAACATCATTAGAATTATTTTTGACGCGGTAGGACTAATCTAACGATGTCTAAATTTGGCTGTCACTGATTTCATTGTTAGGTTGTTGAAATTGATTCAGATAAGTTGTCAATCTGCACGCAAAATACGTGCTTTGGACGTGAAGTTGCGGACACCAGCCCGTTATACAATACCTACAATACAAGAGGTTGGTCAGAGGGTCGTCTTTATAGGGGGGTTGCTGAATGCCATGGGCGCCGGCAGCAGGGTGCAAGGGGGTGCACCTGTACCACCTACACTGTCGGGAAAGAAATTATGCAGAAAAGATTTAGATTTTTTTTATTACTCGTTTCTTGTGTACACAGTATGCACAGGCCTCGTGTCTTTCATCGTCAGGCCGTAAGCAGGGAACTGTGCGAAATCTCGACGCAACTATAGAGAAACCAATCTATCCCGAGGCGGAAAGCAAAATTTTTTCACTCATATTCTGGTTTCTCTTTAGATGAACAAAAATAACCTAATTTATTAGTGAATATCCTAAATTATATCCTTTCCTATCATATATCCTTTGCGTTCATAAGGTTTTCTTTTATAAATAGTCAAAAATAGCCCTATTTCTCTAATAAAAGACCAAATAAAACCTATCATGTTCGAGGTAACTGCTAAAATTTTCGTCATCTCATTAGACACCTCCTTGCTTGCCATATCATCTATGTAAGTAGTTGAAGAAAAAGTAAATCTATCGTTTAACTCACAAAAACGCTGTCCAGCCAGATTTTTCCAAGATTTATGCCTACAACCATCGTCTACCTACTATTCATCAAAATCGCTTTAAAAAAGTAGATTCATGCAAAAAGTCCCCAATGAAAACAAGCCAAGGTTCTCCCCCATTCCCCCTTGCTGAAATACCGCGTATTGTGCGTGGGTACGCGATCTGTAAACAAATTTGCGAATATTATTCGTATTTATGGTACGCCATGAATACGAAGGGGGTGAGACACCATTACGCCTTAAGATTCCCCATTCATGGGGTTAAGGAGACCGTCTTACTTTAAATGCATGGGGACTTGCGGAGGGTCCTGTAATTGCTGTAATTATTGTGTTCAGGTATTTTATTGAGGTTGTTATGTTTTTCTGAATGAAGGGAAATAACTCAGATAGGTATCTATCCACAATGCATACCTCCTATGCATACAGTTTGAAAGCCTGACAACTAGTCTAGCCAAGGGTGGCGCTGGCGTGTTATCCAGTTATCAAAAAACTGGTACCTAGTTAGCCGCTTCTGGTAAGACTGGAAGCCAATCCTAACATACCTAGTTGGGAAAAAGCTAGGTATGTCTGTAATGATATTATTATTGTTAAGACCTGTGCTTGGGTGGCATGTGGTTATATTCTCTATGGGTGGCACCTACCTACTTACATTACCAATCTTATTGATACTAATGGCATCATAAGTGAAATTAAACTAAAACCCAAATTGCCAAGATTTAAGACAATAACTCTAGTAAAGTCAGCCTATCTAGGATAATTGTTAGTTAGATTTACATTTTGCTGGAGCTTAATTTCCCGAATCCCAATGAAGCGACGAAGCCACGTGAACTTTTTGTAATATTTTCACAAAACATAGGCGACGGTTTCGACGGTGGCAGCCGCGGTAGGAGCGCAGCGGAGGTCGAGAGCGGGCCTGACTAATTAGAACAAAAAACGCGGGAAAACACAAGTACGCTTGACAGTGAGTCAGAGACAAAGAGCGCGCAGTTTTCCAACAAAAAGGTTTTATACCCCCCTCGAACAATGTGCAAATAGGAACTCTTTGGGTGAGAACGTAAAGTTGAATTTGGGGATAAGGTCTTAACATTGACCGGAACATTTATTTTTCGGATACTTTGAATTTGGAACGCCCTTTCTCGTTTCTCCCACGAATGAAACCAAACCTTACCCCAATGACATTAAAATCTAATTTAGTCTGACACAAGCCAGTTTCTATGTCATTTATGGCTGTCTATGGCTGCGTAGAGAAGCGCCATCGCGTCGATTGTCTCTGGCACGTTCGGGCAAAGAGGCCACAATCGATAGAGCACGGGCGTGCGTCGTAATGAATTTATTAGAGAACCTAGTATTTTGTCGAGTCGTTTTATTTTTATACGATTGCCGAACTAGGAGACATCGAGGGCTTTGGTTCATTCAAGACCGGGTTTATGAGTTGTGGTTGTCTGTATCAAGAATTCAGGATGTTTGAGATTCTTTAAATAGGTAGATTTATAGATTTGATTGCGGTGTCTGACGAGATCTAATTACCTACTTTAGTGTCAGTAGGTTCTACTTTTCATAGAGTTGTTATTTTCTGTTTTATGTAAGTACCTAGCATTGATTGAGTAGGTAGAATAGGTACGTAGGTATATTGAACTCAGATTTTGTTGCAGTTATCACCATTATTTTGTTGTCAAACTTACACTAATAAAGAAATCTAAGTGTTATTTTTAACATAATTTAAAGATAACATCACGGCTGTAATCCCCGAAGAGTTAGGTAAGGTGTACCGAATAGTACACTCACATTTCACCAGTTAAGTCCCATGTCATATGGGGCGAGCCTATTGCCACCAACCGGGCACAGAGAAATTCGTGATGGTAAAACCCAATAACACTGTAATTTTTCAAGGCGTTAACACCGTGCGAAGCAGGGGCAACTCGTTAAGTTATCCAATAGTGAATTAACGGAAGTGTAAAGAAGCGTGGCAGACTAATTGTGCCAATACGGAACCTATATCATTCCGGAAAACGCAGGCCCCTTCACACCAGCCAGTACATAATCAACTGCATATAATATAGTCAGTGTGAACAGTTCACACATTCACGAGCCGTGGCTGGTGAGCAGTGTGCCTCGGTGGCGCGCACCTCGTTAGCTCACGCCTGTCTGTCACGACCACCGCCGCGATCTGACGTTCGTGTTGGTTCCGTAGGGTTGCAGGAAATTGAACATCATTGTGACATGAATAGATGTGATATTATTGGGAATAAATAAACGGGAAATGGTCTCAACTGGTTCTACAAATAGGTATGGACTGGTATTTACAGTGATCGATGCTTAAACATGTGTTTTTACTCATCAATATGTAGGTTAGGTACTTACCTACAACTCCTACCTACAACTTTGAAATTGTAAATTTCGTTTTATTTTAATGTAAGTATAAGTAAGTAGGCTAGGCAGGTAAGTATGTCAAATTGTAGCATTCTCCTCTATGCAAAAAGGGGTAGGTAGTCATATGCTATGTAAAATGTTGAATAATATTGCCAAATGGTTTTCGGCCCAGCCCCACGCATCTCCACATCGCAGTCGATCTGTCGATCGCACAGCGATGACTCGGCAAATTGTTCGAATGTTCAATAATTCTTCTTTTATTTTAGTCCATTCTGTATCGAACGTTATTTTGACAACCCTCCAAGCGATGACAGGTGGCGTCGATATATTGATAAAGGCATATTCATATTTGTTTGAAATAATTAAGGGACTTTTCAAGAGGATTTAGATAGAAGCGACAATCATAGGCCGTAAGTTGACACTGGCAAAGATTTACTGAAAGAAAGTCTTTGGCTGGGTTAAGAGTAGGTAGAATACTTATACCAAAGTGACATTCTATCAGGGGTTGCGAGACATTTGGACGACTTAACGAGACTAGACAAAGTGATATTGTCTGTCAGTCAATTTATTGTATTCACATAAACAGACGGAAAGATTATGTCACGACTGCCACTTTTCTATACCCTTTAGAGCTTACCTAACACTATAAAATCAGATAAAATTTTGCACAAACAACAAGATTTAAAAGTGTTATAGAGCGGCCATTGAGAGGGTGATTATTTGAACATGTGCATATCACGCGGCCCTCCCCAAATAACTACTTAGTTAGATATAAAGTTATGTTTTTTTTTATTTCACGTAAAACATAGTTCCAGCACTATATACAGATGTACATAATATATTCCTATTGTTATAAACAACTAAGTTATGTTTATAAACGTTCCTCAAATCTCATCACCATTCGTGTCCCAATTTCCAAATTTTTGCAGCTCATGCTCAAAAAGTTATAAAAATACCCTAAAGATCGTATTTTTAAGAAGTAATTTGTATAGTGCACAACATGTTTTACCAATTAGCAAAACTATACACATTAAAGAACACTTTTAGGTAATTTGTAACGACTTTGAAAATTGTCCCAACACTTTATACTCACTACCATTTGTTCACACAGTCGCAGGGTAAATTTTTTCTGCGTAGTGTATTGCTATCTGTAAGAGTAACTCGGCGGTTGCACTCCGTTTCGCGTCTCGACTCGTGCGGGTCACATTTCAAAAAGTATTTTGGCGCCAATTCTAGCCTATCTTAATCGCCCAGAAATTGTGTTTGGCAAACAAAAATCTCCTTACCGTTCGAGTTTCCCCTGGTAAGTCTAATATGTTTATTTATCATTTTCATGCATTGTAATAGACGCCATAGGATACTCTTTGGTTTGATCAAGTTCTCAATTTTTTAAGTTCTACAAAGAACGTATAATGTGAAAAAGTGTACAAAAACCTAATTACCATTTATATAATTACCATTTTTCCCGTTCGTATTTTAGCGAACGGTAATGAGCAATTGAAAATGGTAATTAGTACCAGTATAAGCTGGCCTCTTATTATATTGAAACGCCTTACTTCGCTAGGCCAGCCCAAGGTAGAATTGTTACTACCAACGTGTGATCGATTGTTGATCGTTCGGTGTGAACTGGGACTTCCGCAACAAATTAAACCTACATACTGGCTACCCACCTACCACTATTTTCTTTCAGACTAAACATGCCTCGGCAAAAGCAGCAATCGAAGGAGGAAACATTGGCTAAAGCCAAAATCGCGCGCCCGAATCGATACGCTAAAATCAAAGCTGACCCTATTTTATACGCGTTTCAAAAAGAAAAAGAACGATAACGATACAAAAAACGAAGAGAACAGAAAAAACTTTTGTCAGTAGTAGAAATGACGCCAAGAGCTAGAAGGCTACAGCGGAAGAAATGGAGAGAAAACTTAAGAAAACATTTTCAAAAAAAGAAATTAATAAAGGAAGAAATTAAACATGAATAAAAATACACCAAGTCCCAGTGACAGCGAAGATAATATTAATGAAAATAGACAATTCATGACAAAAAAAATAGGTAAATGTGAAATGCAGACGTTTTTTCAGTCTTATAATTATTTTCCTATACGCATGATTTTTTCTTTGCAGTGATTCTATTATATTCGAAAAAATCATGCGTATAGGAAAATAATTATAAGACTGAAAAAACGACTGCAGAGTCCTAATTCTAAAGTAACAGCACTACTTAGAGACAAAACCAAAGTAGAAGAAGCTAAGAAGAAAATTTTATTTGGAGAAGCAATGAGGAATACGTTACTGTCCGAGTGAGAGAGATTAAGAACACTAACCAAAGAACAAAACAGCTGTTCCCTACATTTTGACGAGTTAATCGATCATAAATGTAGGGAACAGCTGACTTTTTTTCGCGATTTCAGGTTTGGTCTATAGTTGTTTTGTTTAAAAGTTGTCCATAATGATGAGTACAATGACCTCTTAAGAGGTTGCATGGTGTTTTACAAATAACCCTGTATAGGTCTAAGTTCTATTTACACTGAGTTTTGAACTAGTGTTCTAATTGATTTTATTTAAATTACTAGACAGATAATGTTATTGATTTTTAGGAAAACCGGTTGATTTTTGAGTATTTTTTTTTTATTAAATCACTTCGCTTAATAGCTAAGTTTGATGTCATTTACTGTCACCTAAATAATTAATAAAAATGTGATTAAAGTACATTATTCATTTTATTTCTAATTACCAATCACGAAGCATAATTACCATTTTTAAAATGCTAATTACCGTTTGTTTCATATCTCATCACCGTTCGACGAAAATTTTCAGCTTTAGATTCAGACCTATATAGCAGTTCAAATACTGTGCGTTTGATTTATTTCGTTAATCTGCACTATCAACTTTAGGTTAAATCCATAAAAGTTGTAATTGGAAGCAATATTTGACCTTAATTTACGAATCCTGAATATGTCTATCTTCAAATATTCACCCGAGAATATTGTCAGACAAAAATTTTGATCTCGAAAGTCAGTAAGCGACATGTTTGACATTGACACACGAACGTGACCTGAAAACCGGGCCTATCACACTAGACATCATACCGACTTAATTTGTTACAAAGTAGTAACAAGTAGGTACTTCGTCTTGTCCCGGCTATCGCTCGTAAAACATTTTTATCAAATATATTGTCTTTGATTTTGCAGCAACTAATATGAACGCACCTTAACCTTTTTTAGAGCGCTCATTATAACAATTCATATCATTATGTTCCAATGAATCTAATAACGAAATCAAATTGATGTTTGTTTTGATTTCATTTCAAGAACTTTGTCTATGGCCTATAGTTCTATAGTGTCTGTCATTTTTTATTTAAGTCTATTGTTATTGCAGGCTCCAAAATTATTTTGCAAGAAAGGTCAATATATTGTGGCTTCTCTTTTGTTTTGGAGTTAAAATCTAGTCTACCCTGGGATTGTATCAGTTTTATAACCATCACTACCTTTTTCCCGCGGCTTCGCTCACGTGGAGTGCGGAAATTATCCCACGGGGACGTACTACCGGGATGAAAGATATTCTATGGCCCCTAAGATGTGACCGACAAACTCACTAATTAGGGTTAGGAAAACGGCAATTTCCTAACATTGCGGATCAATTAACATACAGTCTTAGCACTTAAAGCCGGTGCTAATTTTCTTAAACCGTAACTTATTACCAAAGTTTTCAAAAATTGTGTAGCCTCCTCAACGCTAGTATTTTACGTACGGCTGTACCTACTCCAGTTAAACACAAAGAGAACGGACATAAAGGATTACTTTTAAAGGCAAAGGCACGACTTTCATCCTCTTGAGGGAAAATGGCGCGCGATCTGACAGCTGAGAGGTTTTGGCGCGCTTTCATTTGTACGATTGTTGCCTGCTAATGGCGCGTTCCGAAACAATGGGGAAATATCGCGATCTTTGCACACAAAGGACATTTACGTTTGATGTCGAATGCTATTGTGGTTGTATGTATGAATCGGGTTAGCGGTCGCCATTGGTGCTTTATTTTTTATTGCGGAAAGCTTTTCCGATAAGTGAATGATTGTTAGGGCGGTAACTGCTACTTTCTGTAGCTTCTGAAGTAGTCAATGAAAAGTCAAATCTCAAGTCTGTGAAGTTCATTTTTGTCCGAAATTCTGAAAGTAATTTTGTGTGAATAGCTACTAAACTAATAATTCCTTATATAATTTCACTGTGAGAGAGTGTGTTGGGTTCGATCCCCAATTCCTCAGGTCTTGGGCAAAATGCGTCTGCGTTAGGGAATACTCAGTAGCAGCACTGGAGTTTGCAAGTAATGTACTTTGATAAAGTAGAAATACTCCCATATTTCACGAGCCAATGCCTACCTAGTACCTACCCTAACAGTTTTATCCAAACTGAATTTCCAACCGTTTTTAACACAATATAACACACAATCAGAGGGTAGATGGCGCTGTCGCCGATGTAAACATAGCTCCGTACTTAAAATTATTTTAAAAATATTATAGTCGTAATAAAGTGAATAAAACGCGTTAATTAGTGAAAGGACACAACAATATGCATGTGACATTGTTATGCAGTGATTATTGTGACAATTTGTGAAGATTCAATCAACTAGAAAAAAACAGAAAAAAAGTGCAAATCAAAACCGGACTAAAGTTTAAATTCTTTTCTATAGTGCATGTGATAACTCATAAACTAAATGTTTACTCTTGCCTTGAGAGCAATATTGGTGAAACGGTGAATTCAACGTGGAAACAACGGCGAATTATTGTTTTATCTAACGCCAAGTTAACCGTCATTTCTATCGTCGAAAGAACAAAGAAACGACCTTTGGACTATTACTCGAGATATTAACCAACCAAGACCAAGGTGCAGTCAACAATTTCGATGTTATTACTTACGATCGCTTAGCCTAGCGGTCACACCACTGCGATTGAGAAGCAGAACTTGTTGGTCGTAAGTTCGATCCCCGCTAAGTGATATACTTTTTCCTTTACATTTTTCAAATTTGTATCCATAATGAACTTTTTCGAGAATATCACGCTACGAAGAACCCGAACTCAGTCATCATCGGAGTCTACATTCGAATCTAGTACAAATAACTTGACGCTAGATGGCAGCGCAAGTAGTCTACCAAACATATCCGACGATGTAAGTGACGAAACCGAAACTTTAAAATGTCAAATAGAAAAACTAAAATTGGAGCTATTATCAGCCCAGGAAAAGATAAACACACTGTCTACTGAGAACAGTAGTTTAAAATCAACACTGGTAGAAGTCACGAATAAATGCGAGCTCTTGAAAAAAACAGCTAAGATGTCAACAACCGATGTAGGCTCACCAAATTTAAAGTCAAGAAAGTCATCAACTTCGTCAAAGCAATTTACTCAACAAAGGGCTGTTGAAGATATAAGTTCCCTGAGAAAGTCTGTGTCTGATTCAGGAAGACAGGCTTCAAACAATAACAAAAATTCAAAAACTATTCAAACACCTTTAAACGAACCGAATAGCCATGCGGCTAAGACTGGGCCGAAAATATGCATAATAAGTAGTGATAATAAACACAATATATTGTTAACAGCTGATAATGCATTTCAGAATGACTGCAATCTATTACATTATTTAAAATCAAATGGAAATACAAAACAGCTTCTTGATGGACTCGGTACCAAATTAAAAAAATATACTATGGAAGATTGCTGCATCATACTCCTGGGGCAAGAAGACTTCAAAAAAACAAATGACTATTATGATATTATTTTCCATTTGAGAAGTATAGTTCAAGATATAAGAAATACCAACATAATTATTTGTTTGCCTACTTATAAGTATCCCTTTGACGCTACTTTATTCAACTGTCGAGTAGAGACATTCAATAATCTCTTATACTTGGATATAATGACGCATGGACATGCATACCTTTTAGACAGCAACCTCAATCTGAAATATGACGACAGCATGTTTAATATACAACGTGTCCCAGAAATCAACGTCAAGCCGAAAACGGGCAATAGGCCAAGTCGTGACAGCTATTAGAAAAATATAAAAAAAAATCTTGGTCATGTACTTTTCGAATTATAAGCATTCAAAAATAAATCTCAAAAAGTGACACCCTGTGATGATTTTTCAAGTCCTGTGACTACATTATTAACATTTCGGTAGTTTTTTTCTCTGTGATCTAACCATGAATAACCCTTCTGTAAATTACAGTTAAAAGTTAAAACGTAACTGCCTCAGTTTTAAATTAAATGTTAGATTTTTGCCCAATATTGAATTCAAAATAATGACATCACCCAAATTTAACCGACTGTACTGAAAAAAAAATCTACTACACTATTTTGGCAAGTAACTTTAAAAGATGGCGCGTTTAGTCAGGATTCCAAAATGGTATAACACATACTAATTGCTACTTCTTAATTGAGGAAAAAAAGTACATTGTTGGTTTTAGGTGCATTTGAAATAAAATTCAGTCGTTGGATTTCTTTTACTATAATTTTTATTAAATCAGATTTACGAAGTTTTATAACAAATGTTCAAACTGTTTTCCTTCAGCTGCAATGCAAGTTCTACATCTCTTTAAAAATGATCGCGTAATAAGACGGGCGTATCTTCTTGAGTTGATGTATTCAGCGGCTTCTGCAATTCTTTGGCGCAGCTCGTCTAAATCTTGAATTGGCTTAGAGTACACTTTATCCTTTATCGTACCCCAGTAAAAAAAATCTATGGGGTTAAAATCGGGTGAACGGGCAGGCCACGAAATTGTACCACCCCGCCCAATCCACCTATCGGGGTATTCTCGATTGAGAAACTCTCGTACAGTGAGAGCATAATGCGCTGGGCAGCCATCTTGTTGATACCACATGCTGCCGTAAATGTTCAGTGGCACTTCTTCCAATAATTCTGGTAATTGGTTCTGTAAGAAGTTCAAATAACCCTGGGCATTTAAATTCTCCGGCAGCTCGATTGGACCAATAACTTTACCATTCAAAATTCCCGTCCACATATTTACTTTAAACTGGTACTGAGATCTATCTTCCCGCATCAAATTTGGATTTTCCACGTGCCATTCGTGCAAATTGTGGAGGTTCATGTAACCGTCCTTTTTAAATGTTGATTCATCGGACCATAGAATTTTTTCAAAGAATCGCGGGTCCTCTCGGTGCCTCTGCAACATCGTTCGACAAAATCGTACTCTCTCTGGGTAGTCTCGGGGTAGCAGACTTTGTACTCGTCGTACATGGTATGGGTGAAACTCGTTCTTTTTTAAAATACGATGTGCAGTACTTTTGGGGACTCCTATGCTCTGTTCAATTCCACGTACTGAGATACTTCTGTCTTCTTCAACTGCTTGCAAGACTTCGGCTTCGTAGGGCATAACGGGTCTTCCCTCGCTAACCATTTGGCTAGGAAATCGACCCTCTGATAATGACCGATGCACATTAATAAATACTCGATGATCGGGATGACGCTCAGCATTCGGGTATCTCTCATGATACACTCTTGCTGCAGCATTGGCGTTGCATAAGCATTCTCCATAAATGAGATGCATGTTGGCGTATTCCTGTGCGGTGTATCGAGATGGCATGATAAAACACTACACAAACACGGGGTTTCGATTAAAACAAGTCCGGGGTTGTCAGAAACGGTGCAGATAAATCCAAATCACAATGCAAATCAAGTCCAATAAACAAAGCCACAGTTGTAAGTACGAAGTCAATACGAATACAAAAAGATGTGCAGTCAACGAAAGAGCGTAACGTACTGCAGTATTGCACAATTTGCCGATGCATCCCTGTTTAGCCAGAGTAGCGTCTCTATCTGTTTCACTCACACATATGAAATGATGTGTCAATCCGTCTCCCTCTTAGTTAGATAAAAGTAGCGTCACTATCTATCTCGCTCCCACTTGTCAAAGTAGCGTCACCTCACATTAGTTAAAATGAATCTTTCTCGCTCACACTAGTCAAAATAACGTCACTCTTCGTCTCAATCGAACTTTTATGAAATACGGCTTCATAAAAAAAAAATGTTTTTTCTCAATTAAGAAGTAGCAATTAGTATGTGTTATACCATTTTGGAATCCTGACTAAACGCGCCATCTTTTAAAGTTACTTGCCAAAATAGTGTAGTAGATTTTTTTTTCAGTACAGTCGGTTAAATTTGGGTGATGTCATTATTTTGAATTCAATATTGGGCAAAAATCTAACATTTAATTTAAAACTGAGGCAGTTACGTTTTAACTTTTAACTGTAATTTACAGAAGGGTTATTCATGGTTAGATCACAGAGAAAAAAACTACCGAAATGTTAATAATGTAGTCACAGGACTTGAAAAATCATCACAGGGTGTCACTTTTTGAGATTTATTTTTGAATGCTTATAATTCGAAAAGTACATGACCAAGATTTTTTTTTATATTTTTCTAATAGCTGTCACGACTTGGCCTATTGCCCGTTTTCGGCTTGACGTTGATTTCTGGGACACGTTGTATACACAGGCACTATCAATAATCTTGGACTACGTACAATATTTAACGATTTATGGGAATTATTTGCTGAAATTACTCATAATAATTACGCTGACATACAACAAAATGGTGTCGGCAAAAATGAAGGAACTATAACGGATGACAATTTTTTTCGTGACTAAACATCTACATATTCTTCACCAAAACATCGCAGGCCTGCTGGTGAAATGTGATACCCTTGCAGTCAGCTTGAATGAATTGTTAGATAGAAACATAAACGTGGACGTTCTATGCATTACGGAGCATTTCATGATGGAAGGCTATGAGAAATACCTTAACTTAAAGAATTACTGCTTGGCGGCTTCTTTCAGTAGAAAAGAAAGCAAGAGAGGTGGTGCATGCATACTGGTGAAGACAGGCCATCAATGGAGAGAGTTGCCAAAAATAGCAAAAATGTCATCAACAGGTATCTTTGAATGCTGTGCCATTGAACTTGTTACTCATGGGATTGTTTGTGTTTGTATTTATAGAGTACCTAATGCTAAAAATTTCTACGAATGTATGAATAAATTAGAAATAATATTACAGACTATAGTGAAAAATAATTATAAAAATATTGTTTTAGTAGGTGATTTCAATATAGATGTTCTTAAGAAAAATAGGCAATCAACAGAATTTGAAAATATGTTATTGAGCTTTAATTTAAAACTAGCTCTTCATCAACCGACGCGTCTTAAGAGCCAAACATGCATCGACAATTTTGCGCATAATTTTAAAAAGTCCTATAAAGCCACTGTATTGGAATTAGCGTTGTCTGACCATACTGCACAGTTAATGAAATGTCCTATTAGTAATATATGTACTTTTAAACGGTGGTCCAAGAGAAGACGTGACTACAATAACGACAACATCAATAAGTTTAAAGGCTATCTGCAAAACCTAACTTTTGCAGACGTCTATGCAGCTAAGGACCCAAATGTAGCATATAAGGAGTTCGTAGATATTTTTATTTTGTTATACGATCAGTGCTTCCCTGTAAATTTTATTTCAGTTAATGTCCACAATAAACAAAAATGGGTTTCGCGCGGCATTAAGAAATGTAGTGAGAAGAAACGTCAATTATTGTGGCAGTATAGAATAAAACCCACTCAACAGAATAAAACGCGATTTAAAAATTACTCAAAACTATTTAAAAGAATAATAAATTTAACACAAAAAGCACAAAATAATTACAAAATAAAGACATCAATAAATAAATCCAAAACTACCTGGCAAATTATAAACGAATCAAAATTAAATATACCAAAGAATAATATCGCCAAAATTAGAATTAATAGTGAAATTATCTCGGACCCAAACCATATTTCTAATTTATTTAACGATTATTTTATTGACAAAATTCAACCCTCGATAAATTCAGGGCATAGAGTAACAAAAAATATTTTGAACAAAAAGGATTCTATGTTTCTCGCTCCAAGTTGTCCGAATGACATATCGAAAATCATTCTAGCGTTAAATAACACAAATAGTGTGGGTTATGACGGAATCAGTACCAAAATACTAAAAACAGTAGCTGATGTCATAAGTTACCCGCTCAGCCATATTATAAATTTGTGTATAGGTGAAGGTATTTTTCCAGACGCATTGAAAAAATCGGTGATAAGGCCATTGTTTAAAAAACAAGACAAGGAACTAATGGAATGTTACAGGCCGATTGCATTAATACCGATGTTCTCAAAGATAATTGAATACTATATTTTTAATCAACTTAGTTTTTATTTAGAAGTGAACAATATACTCTGTGACGAACAAAAAGGATTTAGAAAAAAGAAAACAATAAATATGGCAGTTTATGACTTTTTGCACTCGGTTATGTCAAATATGGATAAAAATACTCCAGTCTGTGCTTTATTTTGTGACATGACTCAGGCATTTGATTATGTCCAACATGATATTTTACTAAAAAAACTTGATGCGTACGGTGTTAGAGGGAATGTTCTTGAACTTATAAAATCATATTTGCACGGCAGAAAACAAATAACCGAAATAAGTAGACTAAACACTAAAACCAAACATCAAGAAAACATTCTATCGGAGGAACGAACCGTTACCTATGGAGTTCCGCAAGGAAGTGTTTTAGGACCTCCACTTTTTACATTATACATAAATGACTTTCCAAAGTCAATTGACCATCCTGTAACACTTTTCGCGGACGACAGTACTATAACTATACCCTGTAATAATAAAGACCTATATGAATATGACATTAATAATACATTGATCAATACTATACAATGGTTAGACAATAATAATTTAAAAATTAATTTAAGTAAGACAGTAATTATGCATTTTAGTCAGCGTTTATTGACATTTTCCAATCTTGACATAATGTATAATAATATAACAATTGACACGGTTAATACAACTAAGTTTCTGGGACTAACTATTGATCGACATTTAAATTGGAAGGAACACATAGATTCTCTGAGTAAGAGAATTAGTAGTAGTGCCTATGCATTGTACTTGCTATCACGAAATGTCAATAGGGAGGCGCTATTAACAGCTTACTACGGTCTGGCTGAATCCGTTCTCAGATATGGTGTTATCTTTTGGGGTAACTCCACAAATAGAGAAGTAGCATTTAAAGCCCAAAAGAGGTGCCTTAGAGCAATGTTTCATTTAAAAACCACGGACAGCTGCAAACCCTTTTTTATAATGCATAAAATTTTAAAATTGCCATCCATTTACATTCTGGAAGCCGTTATGTTTGTCAGGAACAACCCTAAATTATTTCCGCGCAAAGCAGATCAATTCCCTAGGAATAGGCGTGATCAAACCCAATTAAGTGTACCTCCCTGTAGGGCGGCACTTATGCGCAAAAGTGTTTTTCATATGGCTCCAATAGTTTACAATAAGTTGCCTAAAAGTTGGAAGGAGCTTAATAATGTACACTTGAAAAGAAAACTTAAGACACATTTAGTTAATAAAGCATACTATAATATTAACGAGTACCTAGAGGAAAGATTTGTATTGACATAATAGCTTACTTGATTTGATTATAATGTGTTTGTTAATTTACAATTTGTTAGTTTAATGATTTCTATTTTTATTTTATTTTATTTTTTTATTGTGTAAGTATTGACATGATAATTGTGTAACAATCCTAATAATTTATTTTTGTTTTTGAGATTCTATGTGATTTTAGTTACTTTAAATTTATTACAATATTATTATTATTCTTTAATGATTTAATTTATTGTTATTTTAAGAGAATGCTTTAATTAATATATTTTTTTTTTATATTTGCACGTCACATCATGTGGCAAACATGCCTGTACCTAATAATGTTGTTGCCATCTTGCATGCATGTATTTACTTGTATGTATGACACATGTTTAAGCAAATAAATATTATCTTATCTTATCTTATCACACAGCACCTAAACACAAATAGCCACTATAGAAAAACGCAGTGGTCATCTTTGTAGCTCATTACACAAGTGCATGATGCGTTGGCACCACAGCCGCATGCTATAATTATGGGCCTGCAACAGTCGGCTGAATGGGCACCAAGGAGGCGGGTGATAGGGGCCGTCTCCACGAGCCAGAGAATCGCGACGATATTATCACAAACAAATACGTGGGATGGGACGATGATAATATCGCCGCGATTCTCTCGCTCGTGAAGACGGCCCCATAGGCTAGTCACTGGTCAGATCGACACGCAAAGTAGAAGAAGAAACGTACGACCCGTAAGTCGGAGCTGATGCTACTGGACCACCATTGCTTAAGAAATATATATAGGTATTATTGAGATAAATAAAACCTGACAAGCCAACTTTATTTTTATTTTACTTACTACCCTGACAATTTTATACCTACTTCCTACACACTGAATTTCCAACGGTTTTTTAACACAATGTAACTCTACACACACATATCTACCCTAAATACATAGCCACTATAGAAAAAGCAACGATGTTCATTGTAGCTCATTACACAAGTACATGCGTTGGCACCTCAGCACATGCCATAATTGTGGGCCTGCAACAGCCGGCTGAATGGGCACTCGAGACGAGGACGGGGGGAGATTACGAAACAATGGATTTTTCCAAAATACATAATAATTCACAGCGTCAAATGAGGCAGCTTTTTGTTCAGCTTAGGGATCCTTGGGTGGTGTGTGGGGTTGCAAACGTTTTTTTTTTTATTATTAGGTGTTGCAGTTTTCATGATTACGACGAAGATTTTTTTCAGTTCATGCGAAACTACTTCGGTAAGCACGTACTTTCCAGTTACATTTCCAGTATCTATCTTCACCAAAAAAAACCGAACCTATTTGGGCTGTAATGTTTCTTTTTTTTTTCTTTGCCAAGAGTGGGAAATCCCCGCGGACAGCCGAGGTAGTGTCGGACTTGAACCGACTAAAAACCACACCTGCCCGGCTAGTGGGTCGAGCTTTGTTTGCCTTATGATACGGTAGGCTGCAATTGCGTCTGGGAGAAATATTTTTGCTGTGGAGGCGGTTTCGGCCGATCCGTATCTCATGTTCCATTCGTCAAGCGACTCGATTCGGATTTGTCGCTTGACGAATGAAGCCGGACACAGGTCGTGGTGTGGCCTTGTTCTGCTTCTTATCGCTGCCTCCTTCGCCAATACGTCAGCTCTCTCGTTTCCCTCCATCCCTGCATGCGCCTTGATCCAGAATAATTGAAGGGCTGTAATTTTAACTATACCTAACATAGTTTACCTTAAAGCATAAACTTTAATAACAGCAAAAAATAAAAAATATTGCCCACTGACCTGCTGGAAGATCAAGTTAAACGATTATTTATCTACTTTTATCATCATCTGCTGATCTTTTTCCCAAATATATGTAATATTGGGATCGCCTTCCACATTAATTGATGCCCCTGTATTTTACACGGAGTGACTGCCTATCTGACCTCTACAACACAGTTACTTTGTAACACGATGCTCTATTACGTAGGTAATCAAATTCTTTTTCATTATTTTAATAACATAATATTGTACCTGTAATCCCAGAAGGGTTAGGCAGATGTGTACCTAATAGTAACAGCCACATTTCGCCAATTTATTGAAGTCCCATATAATAGGGAGCAATCAGGGAGAAATAAATAAATACAATACAATACAATCCTTTTGCCATCAACCGGACACAAATCCAGGCTCCGTGGCTGCTACTCAGAAATTCGTGATGGAAAAACCCAATAACACTGTATCCGACCTAGGAATTGAACCCAGGACCTCATGCTCAGCAGTCGTACTAGACCATTAATTTAATATCTACAATTACCCTATTATTATTGATACATATTGGCTATAGGTGTACGGAACCTCAATTAATTTAGTCAAAACTACAGCAACACATGGGTGGTTTTTGAGATTTTTTGGGTCCGTGCTCGAGTGGGGTGCTTGAGGCTCGACCGCTGCGCCGCGCGAATTATTAAAAAGTAAAAAAATAAAAATATATGACCCTTGAGAGTGAGGTCGCCTGTGAAATATAACATGCCAGCTTACTCGCGGACAAATCATTGGGAATTACCTATGTCGATAATTATGAATAAGAAGTTAGAGACGTAAGAACGGACATGCATGGCCGTTCTCACTTCACTAACTAGGAGCAACCAACTGAGAAGAATCAGCTGAAACAAACTCAGAGGTCATCGTCTCTTTTAAGGTCCGGAAATAATCTTGGTCAACTCAAACTCAGGTCAAACTTGGTATTTTAAAGAAAGGACCACACAGATTTAAGTGGATCTGCCCAGTCAGTGCAAGCATTTGTCAGTTATCGTGTAGCTCGACTTATTATAACTCAAGGAGCTCAACGACAGGACGAACAATTGAAATTGAAAATAATTATTTCAGACCAAGCACACATTAATATATACAAGTCCATATTATGTTAGTAGGTAGATACTTATAGCTATGCGATATGCGCTTATTTATAGTCTTACTCGAACTGCCAGACAATCGTTAAAACCAAAAGGAACGAAAACAAAACAAAAAAATAACCCACATGGTCCTCACATTCACAATAATCAAATAAAAATTAATAATATTTTACAAAATAAATGGTCATATTAAGAATAATTAAATGTACCATTCACAATAACAAAATAGGTACTTAGCAAAGTAAATATTCATATGTCACAGTGTTTAAAGAAAGTAAGAAAGACTTAAGTAATAATAAACAAACGATGTTCGAAATTTTTACATTCATAAAGCATATTTAATTGAGCTATCTTCGAGATAGTGATGAACATTATAGTAGGTTTTCAGACATAGCTCCCGTTTTATAAACGATTTGAATTTATTTAGGCTTAGTACTTGAATAAGTATGGCTCGGAAGTTTACCGTAAAAACTTATACATTGACATCTGAACGTACCCCCTATTTTTTGAGCTTTGTTGCAGGAACAAAAAAATTGTGTTTGTTTCTCGTATTTACGTTGTGGATCTCTCTCTATCTTTCAAACAAATTAATATTTTTATGTGTGTACACACAGCGTCAGTATGAGCTAACCCTTCAAGTTTTAAAATGTTACTCTGCTACAACATTGAATTCGTTACGAATTATCTAAAGAATACTTCAAAACGAGTTCATTGTTTCGAATTGGATTCTAACCATCGCATCACCGAATGTCGTCATACTTATAAAGAGTTTAATGAACTAGCCAGCGAGCCCATATGATTTGCGATGAAATTGTTATCTGCTATCGTCCGAGTCACTATACCTTTAGGTCTCTGTCTAATTCAATAGATGTTATAATTTGAGGGTAGCCATTAATTTTACTTATTTACTTTTTCTTTATAAAATTAATCCATATTTTCAAATTATAATCACAACGTTTAATTAACTTTTTTACAACATCTTTGCAATTCAAACATATTTTATTTATTTATTTATTTTATTTTATTATTTTCGGAAAACTATACACAACTAACTACACAACTAACTATCTATATTACATTTATTCGCGGACGAGATTCGAACCATCGAATCATTGGTTTAAATCCTTTGATTACCGCAAGCTCTTACCAACTAACCAACGTAATGTGGTGGGTTCGAACTTACAATTCGTAAGGACACCAAAGCCACCGAACTATCATTGCTTTGGAGATCGTTCATTTTATCTCCCTACAATTATTATAAGTACTTCTCGAGATTTGCTCGAAGGACCGTGGGCCCGGGGTGTTATTAGAAAACAAGCCGATCATAATGCCTTTTAAGACATACGCAGGTACCAGTGAGACAAACAGACAGTTAAGAGACTCTTTTTTGAAGACAAATCGACAAAAATAAAATCGTAAAACCTAAAAATAGGAACCGCTCGGAATTCTTTCAATATTTAGAAGGTTTGTTTTATTACAGCGGAAGTTCGGACGTTCGGAGAGAGAGCACACGGCGAAACATAAAGGAAATGCAGCTACGCAGCTTGGCAATACGCCACAGACATGTTGGAAATTTTATAAATATTTCCATTTACAAATATAGTCTTATTTTTTGGTAGGCATGTTTTGGGCAGTGTAGGTGACGCTATACTGTCTGATTTAGTCTGAAAAACAACGCAATTTCTAGTCTATGCTGTACAGGATTTCATACAAAAATCAACTTCAATAAGTATTTTTGATGCCGAACTAATGTTGCTATGGCGAAAATAAGTAAATGTGCTCTGAGCACATTACTTCGACACTTCCTAACCAATTTTGGAAAAAATTCACAGAGTGGGGGCTCCTTGTTTCTACTTTTTGATAACACAGTCAAGTGGTAAGCCAAACTACAGTAATAACGTTTTATTGAAAAAAATAAACAGTAGGGTAAACCAGGCAAACGTGCCCCACTATTCGAAAAATCGAAATAAAAATCATTTTTTGTTCAGAACATGTTTATTAAAGTAATCAGTCTTAACCTCTGACTCAATGGGCATAGTAAAAACTAAAAAATCTTCTAAATTATAATTAAAAATAACTGAGATCAACAATTTTGTGAAACTTAGGGTGGGGCACATTACAAGGATAGATCCGTCTTATGTGCCCCAGCAAAACCTCTCATTTAGAGGTTCTTTTTCCTTTCCCTTTCCCTTTTTCTTTGGTACCGCAGTTGTTTCATTTCTCTCTGTAACTTGTACAGTCTTCATGTAACCAGCCAAAACACTGCAAACACCGAATCCATTCACTCTTCTTCTTGGTACGATAGTAATCCTCGTGACATTCTACGCATGTGTTTTCATTTTCGTCAGAACATTCTTCAACAGTTTTAACCTTTCCCATTTCCTAAAAAAGAAACATAATTTTGTTAGAAACAAATCAAAATAAAAACTCAGGAATAATCTCCAAATGGGGCTCATTAGCCGATGTATAGTGTAATGTGCCCCACTTAAATAATTCTGATTTTTGTAACGAAAAACGGAACGTAATCATAGGCAAACAAAAGTTCAATGAGGTTAGTTTTCGATAAAAACTTTAAAAACACGAAATAATATCGAGCAAATACTTTTAATCAACGTGAAAATAGATATAAAACAAATTCATGTAGTCATACAAACCTTTTAATCACTTTTTCTCACTCAAACTAAATAAAAACCAGCACAGTGTTGTTTACATCGCGGCCATACTTGAGTTACTGACCAGCTAGGATCAAATTAGCGCCAAATTTAAAATGCATCACTGAGTTTCGCGAGTGGGGCACGTATCCGACTGGGGCACGTTTGCCTGGTTTACCCTATTAAAAATTATGCTTAAGATCACTATGTTATTGATTGATTAGTACACTAGTTTCCACTTGTCTTTCATGGGGTACCGTAAACTTAATACATTTAGTTTTTTTCTCATTTAGGAGTAGATTATTAACATTAAACCAATTAACGACTTTTTCCAGGGCGCTATTAACGGCACCGTCCGTAACTAGCTGCTGTTGTTTGAGTTTAAACAAAAGAGAAGTGTCGTCTGCAAACAACACTGTCATGATTAGCCTTTATGAGGCAAGGCAAGTCATTTATATAAATAAGAAACAAAAATGGGCCAAGAATTGAGCCCTCGGGTACTCCAATTCTAACTACGGATCCGGGAGATCTTTTCCCGTTAATATCAACTCTCTGAATCCTATCACTCAAATATGAAGTAAGTAGATCCAGGGAGGCGTTCCGGATTTCGTAGTCGTGTAGTTTCCTGATTGGAATGTTTCATGAAGAACGACGCAATCGAAAGCCTTAGATAAATCGCAAAAAATGCCCAAAACATCGCATTTATCCTCCCAGGCATTATAAATGTGTCCTAAAAGTTCAACATCAGTAGTTGAACGACCCCTTGACCCCTAATGACTGTGATGTCACTTATAAAAAATTTTGAACTCCTCAAGCCATAATTCACTACCTTTCGTAATCGTAATATGTGCCTAAATATTTTCTGAAGACCATTAACTGACATGAAAACACTCAAAAATACTAAATAAACATACCTATCTGATCATTAATCATGATATCTTTTACTAAAACAACTTTTTAAAAACCGGTAGTCGCCAACAAAAGCTTAAAATGAGTTATATCTCCCCTCCATGTCTAACCAACCGCGCAACAAATGAATTAGGCGAAATAATACGAAAAAAATTGAACAATAGCTTTTTCAAACCGGTTGTGGGCGAATTTGTTTCTAAAATGTAGCAACATCTGTCTAGAGGGGAGAATGTAACATCCTTATTTCAAATCTGTGTATTCTATGCCAAACAAAATGTAACTCTAACTTTATAGCACAAGATACAAAATCAAAGGACCAAATGTAACTTTTACGTCATTTTTGACAGATAAGGTTCGAGTTAACGCCATTACTGTCAAATTCTGAGCCAATCACCGCTGAATAGCTCCGTCCAATCAGAGCGACGCACAGCGCGTGTTCCGAATGTAAAATTTGGGGAGAAACGGCGCCGTTAGTAAGTTTTTGTGTTGACTCGACGAGAATTAATTTGTTTTTGGGTGAATGAATATGGGTTAGATGTTAAATACCACATCTGTTTGTTATTTTATCTACTGTGTTAAGCTTTAGATACCGATTGAGGTTTTATGTGTTACATTAATCCTGCTCAGGCTTCTGTTTTCCCAATTTGGGAAAAATTGTGTTCTGAATATCTATAGTAGGTATTTAAGATAAGGCCTTGAAAGTACATTTTCTTATAATTCAGAATTAGCTATGTAAAGAGTCACAGAAAATCCTCAGGTGCAGTTTACCCTTTGCATATTCTAGGTAAATAAATTAAACACTTTCATCAGGTACCTATAGTTCGGAGTCTATGCATCTCGATCAACAAGCATGTGTCAAAATAAATAATATTAAGTTTTTTTTTTAACTTTGCCCCATTCGTTAAATTTCTGCAGTATTGTGGGAGTGTTTACAAACATTTAAACACAAACAACCAACCCGGAACAACTACCTGAGTAGGTCATACAAATATTTGTTCCGTGCGGGAATGGAATCCGCAACCCGCAGCGCACCAGTCAATCGCTCAGCTACTCCGCCAACCGTGCCGGCAACACGTCGCAGTTGTGACTAACATGCTTCATAAGTTTCTTTATCTTTACTAACCTTCTTTGGATGTTGCTTGGCCAAAATAAACGTTTATTTTATTGACCATTCAAAAGATTATTTATAACATGTTTTAAGTCCCAAAACACACCATTTAGTAGTTTTATTGATCGGTCAACAGCACAACTTTTCTGGTCCCAGTTGATGTCCTTGGGAAAGCTATCCTCATTGCTATTTAAACAAAGTTAAGATTGCTAAACGCCACATAAATTCAGAAAACGTAATAAATCCTTGCAGGGATGACCCTAGAGCCTAAACTGAAAATTAATTGGCTCGTGATTCAATAACTAATAATAGGTAGGTACCTACTTAGATACTTAGATCTATTCCCGAGAAGGGACTTACGAAAGTACATGTTAACACAGAAAAGTGAGCTCGCTCATCTCGCATGGAACTGATACCATTTTCAGTTGAGAGAGCGATACTAAATTACCTACTATTGAAGTGTCAACTAAATCGCTCGGAGCTCGGAGAAGCTCGTGGCTAAATAACAACAGCCGCTCCGATCAATCTTCAGGTTTTATTAAGCCGCACTTGTCTAGGTTGGTTTGTGGATGGGTGATCATCGATTACATACCGAGTTTCCTCCGTGCCTCGGAAACAACGTTAAGCCGTTGGTCCCGGCTGTCATTTATAGATCTTTGACAGTCGTTACAGGTAGTAAGTGGCCCGAAAGTCTGACAAGCAGTCTTACCACGGGTTATCGTATTACCTAGTACTAACTGGGTTGTGGGGACTAGATAGGCAGTCGCTCCAAGTAACATCATCATCAGCATCATTTATAGCTCATTTATTTTTGCAGTGTTTTCTGCAAAAATATATGATTAGATTTGTTTTTTTTTTTTTTTGATTTGATAAAATACTGGTATTCAGCTGCATCCGGTTAGATTGGAAGCTACAACTCCAACATAGTCAGGAAAAGCCTAGGCAGATGATGAAGTGTCAACGAAACAGAAACGTGCTAGACGTGCTGATAATGTTGACACGGTAAAGCAAATATTATAACGATTCAAATATTTCATTTTAACACAATCATATTCATCATAAAAGGGGCATGCACCTGACCGACTTATTTCAAATAACAAAGCTAACTACTTATTCCATTTCGCATGCCATTTATCCCCAACCATCGGAATGTAACAAATCAGTCGACAGACCGCCCATATGTCCAAATTCTCACACACATCACATCTGAACCGGAAACCTTATAACTCTGCTCATTTCCCATAAAGGCACCAAGATCTAGAATGTGCACTTTACCATGAATTAATGTGTCAAAGGTTTGTCTATTGTCATTTGGGTGTACTAATGACGCGGGGGGACGCAAGGCCAGCGTGGCGCCGCCATTCCCGCGGCGCTCGCGTGACTCTGAAACGCTTCACGCGGCGCAGACGCAGCGTGCTACCGAATTCTAAATTCAAATTCCGTTTGACAGATGACTTTGACTTTTGATTTCCGAGTCTTGAGAACTTGAGTGGCGTTTCTAAGTCGGTGGAGTGTGAATGAGCAATTCCCGTTTTGATGGGAATTTGACGGATCAGTCATTGTGATGTGAGAAGGTCAAGTGGCCGCGATTCGCTTGACTTTGGCTGATTGTTCGGCGGTTGTGTGAACGTTGTCCTGTCGAAAACCATTAGTAGTTTACAGTTCGATAGTTTCTTATGGCATGTGAGTTTTGCTTTCTTTTCTACACGACCAACTCGTGTAAAATAATGTTCATAAAATTTCATATCGGTCGGTAATTACGTGTGGTATGGTAGGACAACAAAAGTTTTGTATATTAAGTATATAAAAATAACATTTAGGTATAGTCCGCTGTTTCACTGCTTTATATGAAGTTAACAATGCCATCTAGCCGATTTCGGCCACTGCGACTGCATTCGGTGGCTTTCTGGAGTGGTTGTCGAGAGTAGCAGCACCAAATTTTATATACCTAAGTTATTTTGTTTGGAGTCTAATAAATACTTTTTCAAATGTGTTGCTCTTTCATGTGTTCTCCAGTGAGCAGCATAAGGTAAATTGCCCGAAAAATTCTGGGCTACAAGCGGACATGTCAGAACACCATTGACGACATTGTGTGTAAGTATAGCTTTTTAGGTGGTCTAGATTTAAGGTCATCACGACACGTTTTGTATCTAATTAATCCTCTATCTCTTTTCAAAGACGTTGACGTTCTGTTTAGGTCGATTTTATGTAAAGTTTAACTCACTTGCAGACGTCCATGACTGCCAATGATTATTGGATAAAAACCTTGACGTAGCGATCTCATAGTGTACTCGCACTCTACTGCCACGCATAGGTCTTACGACCATATGAACCTGGTACATACAGAGATAGTTGCTGGAGAAATAGTTTTTTGATGAAACTTGAGAGAAGGCAGCTTGTATGTAATTTGTTATCTGTAGTCTGTAGATCTATTAGGAATATACTTTATGTCATGAATTAATAATAAACTCAACTAATAGTAATAATAACTAATTGTTTTTTTTCTAAATAATAAGTTTATTTCATTTCTAAACTAAAATTTTCTAAAACTATAAATAACTTCAGCTAAACGTTACCTACAAAATAATACTTAGATTACTGTTTTGTTTTTCAGCAACGACAGTAATAAAATCAAGGACGCTGTAGTAAGAAAGAGGACAGGAAAACCTTAAAGGACAGGAATTGGTTGTTCCTGCATTTTCCATAGACGCACCTTTTCTTTACCAACCCTCAAGTAAAATTAGTTATAAAAAAAACTAATAACTCCAAGTATAATAAAACCAGCATTAGCGAACTAAACGCAATGAATGATTTAGTCCATTACACGCTACCTGGACAAAAAATCTTAAAAAATCGCCGTTAACTTCATTCATACTTCAAGAGGCTCCTTTCATTGCCTACCTTAGATTGAGAAAGAATAAAAAAAAACTATTGATCGGGCACAAACGCGAGCCACTTGAAAATCTTTTGTCCGCCATATTGGAAAACGTTTTGACATGTGCACTAACGTGTTTTAATTTATTTTAAGCGTTTATTTCCTACACTAATATTGACTTTGGTGGTGGTATCAGTATTTCTGCATAGTACTTGTGTATAAAATCTAACATTGTTGTTTTCTTAAATTTATAGTAATTTCTGTATTCTTGTTCCTATAATTATTACTGTCTAACCAAAAGCCATTTAAAAAAAAAAATATTGTCATGAAGATCACAACTCGTCATTATAGGTCATACTTCAATAGGGTTTAAGGCGAGGTGGGCGCACATTTGAGTTTTTTAAAACCATCTGAGACAAAGAATATAGTGTTTAAAAATTAAAAAAAAATATATGTTATAGTTAAGGATCTTATCTAGTCACAATCGCATTCAGTTGCAAGATCTGATGAACTTCACTCGATAGAAAAAAATCGCAAAGCTACCCCTTTTTGTAACTTTTTTTCAATATTATGACTAAATTACTGATGTTTTACATTTAATTTTTATACTAAATTAAAGAAACTAATTAGTTCTAGACAAAATGGCAGAGTTTGACTTGATAACATTATTTTCTTAATTACTATGTTTTAAAATGAATTAAAAGCGTTCGCGGCGGCTCGGACAGGCCCGATTAGTCGCGCGCTGGCGCTTACCGACGACGGACCTGTGTCAGTTTTTTCCGCGACAATTTCGCGTACCATACCGTCTATTTTTGACCAAGTTTATTATAATTGTTGCAAGTTATAATGGGCAATAAACAACGCAAGCGAAAAAAGTCGTGTAAAGCAATAAAAGTAACAAATAAAAAGAATGTACTCCAAAGATATGTCACAGTACAAATATATACAGTATTGTGACTCGGCCCTGTCTTTGAAATAATTACCTACAGCCGGGTGGTACGTACGCGATAGGGCTGCGCCGGGCCTATAGTAAATATTTTAATTTCATCTAGTTAGTTGAGTTTCTTTCTAGTTTTGTGATTGTTAATATTATATTTTTATAAAAAATGAAATTTGTTTGAATAAAATTGGAAGGTTCAATAAAAATACACTTATTGCAATTTACACAAAAACACATAAACAAATCAAAATTTTATCTTTACAGTTCTCGAACCTACTAATAGCGAACTGGCTGTTTATTTTCAATTAGTTACTCAAACTGCCCAATTATGATTATTTTATATTCTTATATTTTATAGACAATTATTTCATTTATTAACAAAGCTCTAATTTATCGCTACTAGATAGTAACAAATTTTGATCATAGAAAAAATATTTCATAAAAGTCAAGTAATATTACTTATCCAACTGCATATTTCTATGCTGTGTCGCTAGGCAAGGTCACGCGAGTTCACGAACGCGCTGTGTCCACGAGAAGTATTTTGCGCGCAGCCTACAGCGCTAAATGCCTACTTTTGCAGGAATACCTCGCCTTAAGGTAAAATCAGGTCAGATCAAAACAACAAAATAGAGGTGTTGATGTTTTATTTATTTTTGACATTTGCTCTGAAATCATTTGCTTTTATATAAAATTAATCTTAATTATTACTTCTTCGCACTATTGCGGCAATCGCGACACACGGGGAATATTTGACATTAATCATTATTAACATACATAAATCACGCTTGTAATCTCCGAAAGGATTGGGCAGCGGTGTAGGTAATAGCATTTCACCAGTTAGCTATAAGTCCCATCTAATAGGGGGGGAATTAATCCTTACAATACAATTAACATGTTCAAATACTTGCACACACAAATTATTATTATTACATACAATAAATATGGGCACACGGCAGTGCACCGCCAAGTCCGCACATCAGTTTTAATTGTTACAATACCACAATGATATAAAAGGTTTTTTTTAAAGTATTACTACTAATTGCTCAAGTCCTATATTAGTAAAGAAATATTTTGATATTTCTTTAAGTCATACATTTGAAGGCATAGTTGAGTTGTTAAAAGAACTTGTAGGTACCTATAGCAATTACAAGGTCAACAGTACAAATTTATGAAAAAAATAGTTTTTTTTTTTCACAAAATTGCAAACCACAAGTTATAATACAATATTCGTGAATGTAATAGCAGTCTTAGTATTAGAGTGAAGTGTTTAAAAATCTATTTATTTATTAAACTATGCACTTTAAAGGCAGAAAGGCAGATTTAAGGTACTATTCCCGAGGCGACCACTACCCCGGACCGCAGAGGCACTATCTGATTGCTGTGTAATTCTATGAAAATGGTAACAGGCGCTAGGCGGCTATATTGCCACCTACAGAAGCGTTTTCATTAAGTTACATAAGAACGTAGCAGCAGGAAAACATCGCGAGGAAATGGCCGGCATGGCCTAGAACCAAATTACCCCGAATAAAAAAAGACAGATTGGGGCCCGGATCTTCAGCTTCCCGAAAAGACCTTGCACTCCACCACAAATATGTTAGGTTTTCGTTTGTCGGTGTTGATTCATGCAAAGCATAATTTTGTCGACTTATACAGATGTGCTTATCAATTGAGAAAAAACCGGCCAAGTGCGAGTCGGGCTCGCGCACGAAGGGTTCCGTACCATCATCTATAAAAAAATACGAAAAAAACGTTTATTGTATGGGGACCCCCCTTAATATTTTTTATTTTAAATTTTAGTATTTGTTGTTATAGCGGCAACGGAAATACATCATTTTGTGAAAATTTCAGCTTTCTAGCTATCACGGTTTATGAGATACAGCCTGGAGACAGACAGACAGACAGACAGCGGAGGCTTAGTAATAGGGTCCCGTTTTATCCTTTGGGTACGGAACCCTAAAAATCACGCTTCAAGAGTGAGCACGTAAAATCTAGCACCCAGTTCGAATTTGATAGGCTTTCACAAATTGTGTCAGTTTATAAAGAAAAACTGAAAAGAACGCAGAATTTGAGAGCGAGCAAAGCGAGCTCGAAAATTTTAGCACTACATCGGGTAGGTTAGATTTTCTTTTGACCATTAATACAGGAGTTATACAGTAGGTAGGTACTTAGACGCAGGAGCGAGCGAATCGAGCTCAAAAATTTTTGCACCCTTCCTCGAAATTAATTTGTTTTTGTCATACAGGAATTGAGAATAGGAGGAACTTTGTCAACTTATGGAGAATTGGAAAAGTACAGGATGTATTAGCGAGCGAAGCGAGCTAGAAAATTTTAGCATTCCGCCTCGGATAGGATGATTTCTTTATAGTTATCCGAGATTTCGGGGGGGTTGACCCCTGCCTACAGCCCTGCCCCTGAGATAGTTAGATTTTCAAGTTATAAGATAAAGAGAACGCAATGAGCCAGCGAAGCGAGCCAGCCCTCTATTTATTTTATTTAAATCAATGAGTTCAGAAACATGATCACGGTTGACCTAGGCCCAGCCCAGGGACCTCGCTGGATCCACTCTTGGTACTAATAGAATGCAAGAGCGAGAGAAGAGAGCTTAAAAATTGTAGCAGTTCGCCTCCGCCCTGTTTATTTGGTTATTTTTGTTCGTTCATAGAGATGAGAATAAAAGTAACTCAAAAGGGCAGGATACATTAGCGAGCGAAGCGAGCTCGAAAATTTAAGTATGTCACCGATAAGCAGGAAGTTAATAATTTATATCCGATAAAAGGTATTTTGAAATGGTTTTTCAATTTGGCGCGTATGATTTGGGAGGGGGGGGGGGGGGGGTCATAACCCTTATGACCGCGCCTGATCGAATCCAGAAGCTTAATTTATTATCGCCTCTAATTATATGACCAGCCTGGCAGATGGCACTGGCACTATGGCTGAGCGAGACCGGTATCTTTCAATCCAAGTTGGACTGCCATTTCCGAACGAAGCAAATGCTTAAAAAATGTAATCGATAATATCTATATAATTGGACTGCCTGATCATGTAGTCGCATTGCTGAGGTCGACAAAGCGGTTCGATGTTTCCGCGGGTAAGGTCACCTTCGGAATTATACCTTTAATACCTTCGGCATTCTCTATTATAATTCCATAGTTATAACTATTACAGCTGTAGCTTAGTCATATTGTAATCCATTTAAACAACCAGTTTTTAATCAAATATTATCTTACTTAACTTATAAAATATAATTTAAACCATTTTGATAGTTGAAGATTGAAAGTAAACTTGGTCTAATGCTAATTTTGGGTAGATATTTATTAAAGAAAATTATCTCTTCAAGGATTTAAAAGTATGTTCCTATACCTATATGGATAACACAGGACTGGAACTCACACTTTCATTCATTTTTTGGACAAAAAAAATAATAGGTAATACGTCATTGTCGCCAAAATATACAACATATACAAACAATCACTTTTCAAGTAAATAATCTGAAAATGTATATACAATATAGAAAATTATTTATAATATCGTTGAGAAATTGAATTGTCCAACATTATTAGTATTACACATTTCATAATTTTTTCACTGTCGCCCTGACAGCTAACCTTTACCGATGATATGCACATTCAAAAATCTACGTCATTTTTCCGTCATTCATCATTTTTATTACAAAAAATATGTCTTATCTTACTGCCAGGAACCACTTCCACCGCCCTGACTCGATCCTTGGTACCTCCTATTGGATCCTGACTGTGATTGATCACCGCTATGTTTATTCCTCGAATCCCTTGATCCTGAATTGTACCCTTGGCTTTGGGATCCGTACTTGGAACCTGTTGAGGTGTAACCCTGGCTGCTTTGGTGGCCGCCATATTTATTCTGGTGACCGCCTTGTGATTCGTAGCCGTGACTGTGACTCCTGTTTTGGTTGTACCCTCCACCTGATCCACTTGATCCGCCAGATCCACCTGAGTTTCCAAACCTGTTCTGGTTGCCGTAACCATACCCTGACCGGTTTCCTTGACTGGATTGGTTGTAGCCTTGGTTCTGGTTGTAATTGCGACTACTATAGTCTTGGTTGCCTTGGTTGTAGCCGCGGGAGCCCTGGCTATGGTCCCTGTTGTAGCCTCGGCCTTGTTCCTGTCCACCTGAGCTGTAGCTGCGACCATGCTCTTGGCTGTTCTGGTATGGAACGTACCCACCAGGCCGCGGGCCATATGATTGTGAGCGATCTGCAACAAGGAATTAGGTGTTAAACGGTTATTGAATGTATAGTTTCTTGCGCGTAGTATTTTTATACGCAAATATTCGGGATGGATTGACGTGATTCAGCGAAAGTAATTTCTGACTGTGTGCTGATTGGCGTGAGCTAAATGAAAACTGAATATAATAATGTCAATGGAATTTACCAAATAAGGATACAATAAAGGACTCTGAGGGCAAACCCAGTAGGCTTTAATGCTGAATGACGCATGATGCTTTATTTTCTCTCAATGAGGCTTTATTTCCAAATCAGAAACAGAACCGTTCTTTATTTTAGAGCTTTAGTGCGGGAATCAAACGCCATCTTTCATCCGACACTTGCGTGAATATAAACGTTCCCTTTGAGCACAAAACTCGCGTATTGCGACACTCCGCTAAAAGTCGCTCCGCGCGAATCGCACCTCGAGTGTTTAATCGCTCGCTTTGTCAAGATGTAATGCCGACTGTGATATGTAGGACTGGAAGAGAAACAGCGAATACAGCAGAGTGCTCTCCTGTACGACGAAAACTCATGCTAAGCCGTTTATATTTCCTTTTCAAATTTAATTCAATTTAAATATAATCGCTAGATAATAACCAATATTGTAAGTTTGAACTTTGGTCTATTATTAGGGATACAAATAATCAAACACGGATGATGGATCAGGATTTGTCACATCTTCACGTTATGAGATCTTGCCACGTGGATAGTTTAAGCCAATTACTTAGGTTGATTCGACTCCAAAAATTATGTTTATCATCGACACGGCGAAGAAGTGCAAAACATTCACAGAGAGTATAACATGCTGAATTCTTGATGCATTAAATGCATGCCAAGAACAAAAGAAACGGCATTATTTCATTTCTCTTTCCCTACCACATCCAGTACTCCAACTTCTTCACAAACTACACGACCATAATCCTTGCAGGTCTAAGTAACTGTGAGCTGTCTCGTACATCAAAAATTTGGCGCGTAAAGCGATTGCGAGGCGCAAGAGTGGCTCAGAGCGGCCTCCAGGGGCTTAGTCTCATCGCAAATAGATTACGAATATTTACATTTTGTATTCAACGTAATGCCTTTGATTTTTCGAGGTATTTGGCTACTCGAAACTTTTTTTGTAGCGTGGATTTTGCAAGAAGTGGGTGTTGATAGTCTTTTGTCTTTGGTCAATAGTGCGGAGGAAAAACGTTGTATAATTATGTTGACTTATGTTAAAATTCTCATAATGGTGTGCCTACTTATTAGATTTTTTGCAAGTTTATTCGAAGAACTTCTTGACTTTACATTTGGATCTTGATATGAAAAAAAGTTTTGTCTTTGCCCACTGGTTGTAAATGTGTTTGTCATTTTTGTTTTATGTGGTGTACCAGTATTTTAATAAAAAAAGTAATAACTGATCCTCTTAAAATCTGTGAATCTATTTGAAAATTAGCCACAGCCTAAACTAACCTAACCACGCAGCACCCGCATATAACTGTAATTTGCAAGAGAATAGTCTATCCGTACCTGTCACACGTAGCAGCGAAGGCATTAATAATGGCGGCAAGTCGAGTGCGTAACGACGAGTCGCCATTAGCACCCATTGTTGGGGCACGTTGGCGCCCAACGTGGGGCACGTACAACGCGATATTCAGATCAAGTTTATGATTGTGGGACATTGTGGGTGTACTACATGTGTAGCGCTTGCAGCGGGTAGTAAATGTACTGTTTAGGCATTATTAGGTAGCCAGAAAAATCAAAAACTTTGTTGTTACAGTAAAAAATAAATTGCAGAAACAAGATTTTTAAATTAGGGCCACCAAAAACTGCGAGAGGCTTCTTCTCTTTTTCACTTTGTGTAATTTATTTCATCACCACTGCACTCAAAATGTGCAGGAATCGTAAAGAAAACGACATGTCCTGGCACTGAGATACCGTAGACATCTCACACTGTCTAGCAACCTGCCGGACCCGCTTAGTGTATTACTACTAACAGAGGGGAGGCCTGTTTCCCAGCAGTGGGAACCTTTTAGGTTGCATATGTAGCGAATGCAAGGGAGCAATAACCTTGAAACAAATCAGGTTGCTTGCTTTACCAAAAAAGGAAATTACTCCCACAAGAAGAATTTTAAATGAAGCCCAGCTCTAAATAACAGGCTTTCCTAAGACTCGTGAAGATGCAAGTATGGTACTTATTTGGCTATTTCTATATTTTAATTTAAAGACGTACAAAACCGTCTGCCGAAATCTCAGCGGTCTTGAAAGACGCTAACACGCTGAAGGCGGTGCGAGTGTCAAAAAATCCTCTTTCAGGACCTTCGCCACAAGATCTTTTCATGCAAACTCTAAACTTCGCGTCAAGGTATCGCTTCACTATGTTGTAACAAGCTTGGGAGCAAGGAGCTTTTGATCAGGACTCGGATTTTAACTGTTGATATTGTGAAATAATGATGTGATATTGAGCTGAACCGCTTGGTTTTAAGTTCGATGTCCTAGTGATGGAACTTTGTTCTATATTATAATTAAGTATTTCTAATTACTGCACGCTGGATGAATGGAGTCATATTTTGCATTATTACAACTAACCGAAGCTCGATGGCCGTACACAAATGTTCAAAAACGGGCAATCATTTAAACTCTCAAACTGTAATTGGTTAACGATTTTCATAACTAACTAAATGATGAAACATTTCCTGCAAATGTTACACTGTGGTAGGACACAACCTTTACCAAGAGCAGTGGTAAAAACTAAAAAATATAAAACCTCGGAGGCAGGCAGACATAATAGGCAGCTAATGCTCGCGCGGCGACACATTCACGCGACCGACGCCGGGCGCCCAAATTATAGCACGTTCGCTGACTATCTGTAGTGGTTAGCTATGAGAATATGGCGAGGGTTTGTTGGAAGACTTTGCAGTTGTTTTGTATACGGATATGGTTATTAGTAACATGAATAAATAACAGCAGTTTTTCAAAGTTTTTGTTCAAAGGCTCTTAGAAAACTTTATGGATAACTGTTTCAAACTTTGTGTATTTCTGGCAACAATAATTTTATCATATAAGAACCTAGTTGTATAGCTGTTTGAACCTCAAAAATAATATTCTGTGAAATAACTTCTAAAACGAAACCATAAATTGGCGAGATTTAAAATCGATTGGAAACTAGATCATTAGACGGCTATCAACGCTTTATCGAGTGGGTGTGATAACGTCCTAAGGTTCTCAGAACACGACAACATTTTTATCAAACATTTTTTTTAAGAAACATCTTGCGTATTTTTTCTTTATTTTGAACAGGGAAGAAGATTGCCACCGACTGCGAATGTCTTTGAGGGAACAACTCGAATGTCAAGCGGCTGAGGCCGGGTAACGCACCGCAAAGACACCCCCGGGAACATCAAGTGGGGTTGAACAGGGATTCCGTATGTATTTCTGTAGTATTTATTATAAAAAAGGTCTTCCAAATTGTCAAGTTTCCGACAACATTTTTAATCCTATTGATGTTGTCATTTCGGTTTTTTTGTTACATATTTCTGATCTTTGACGACTTGATGGACGCAGAGTTGGCTTTGCTGGCGTTTGATCTTCACACCGAACAAATATTTTATAGAGAACACACTACATGAGTACTTGCATAGAAATAAATTACTAATTTAATGGTTGAGTAGGGCAACATTTTCATAAAAAGAAAACAATATAGATAGCCTTGATGTGGAAGATATTTTTGTTATTATAAAATACTTTCCATCTGATAATTAAATAAATAAATGATTAACTGTCCAGCTTTTTCCCACCTACGCTGGGGTCGGCTACCAGTCTAACCGCATTAAAAATGAACAAAATAGCGCTTAATGATTTTGCCTCATCTTTACTATGAAAGTAGGTACCTACCTACAACGGAATCATTTTGTTTGACTGCGCGATTTGCAAATAGCGACACAAAACATTTTACATTTAAAACTTCTGGCTTTGTTGAGCATAAACCTGACAATTGTCAAACCAACTTTATAATGATAGTGACAAGAAAACAAAAATAGTTTTTACAGAAATAGAAAACGGCCAGGAGCGAGTCGCCTTTCATTTATAGGGATCCGTAGATATCGTATTTTACTGAAATGGAAGTTAATTGGTTAGTTGAATTGTTTAAAATGGACTAACGATTTCTTAATTGTTAAGTAATAATCCAATTTGAAGGGTGAACTAGAAAAACAGAAATAAAGAGGAAGAAAAATTCTCAAAGATTATGAAAACTGTTTTTACTCGTTGTTTAGGTCACCGCAACGACTGAAAATGTTGTCAATTCTAATTCCGAATTCGAAAATCTGGTGCAACATAATTAAACATCGGCGCGAAGTGACAAATTTTGTCATGGCTACACAAAGTAGAAAAATAGTTTCATGTTGACTCATGAAAATAGCCATGAAAACAGTCAAATAGCTTGACTGCCTCATTGGTCCATGGTGATTGCAAGGAATTGCAGATTAGGCTGGCTTCAGGCCCAAGTCGTCAAAAGAGGTTTTCCTTTCCGTAGGATTTTCTCAGCGGCATAACAGAGCCTAGTCTTGTGTGGCTATACACTTGGCACTTGCTACCTATTACATGGATTTCCAAGGCGAAATGTGGGTGTAATTACGTTAATGTGATGTTATTTGTGCTTTTTTGTTCTCTCGGCACTCTTAACCTTTCGTGTGCCGGAACGTAGATCTACACGAGACACAATGGCTTTTTAATTGTGTCTATATACTCGGCATACTAGTGGTTAAGACACGACAATAAGCCACTGAAGTGTCTGATACAAGTGTATCTGTTTAGCTTGGTGAGACACGGACACTATGTCTCTTGAGTCTTCTATGTTGAAGGCTTTGATCTCCACTGAGTCTGAGAGCAAGCTCATTTTTCTGGTAACAGGTGCTATATTTTGCTATAATCTCCTGTTTGACAGTTGGTACATTTAAGTCAAGATATCTGTTCTTATAACTGATGTATTGAGGGATGTTAAACATGGTACTCAGTTATTTCTTCTACTAAAAAAAAACCATAGCATTTCGTATTTTTTGCAGATTGCTTGCGTTGTTATAAATTGCATGAAAAACACAAATCCGAAACCCTGTGGAACTCCGTTGGGTGTATGGGCGCGTCTCGCAGGTCGCACTTGAGCACGCGCGGGCGATGGCGGGCGCTGCCTCTAATTACCGTCCGGCGACAATGTGGAGTGGTGCAGACTCCTCTCTCTATCTACCCCCGATATTGTTGAGAGCTTCGTTATGCGTGACGCGTGGGATGTTATTGCGGAGGAAGAGATTTTTAGGGATTTCTGTGACGGTGGCAGCAAATGATGCTGATGCTGAAGTGCTGATCTTCTGCCTATTTTATGAAGGTCTTTTTAAAGATGTTTGTGTTTTAAACCTCTTCTTTCTGTTGATAACGAATAATTTAAGCTCCACTAACAATTCAATTCTAAATATTTTATTAATTTTAAACCTACCTCTTATGAAACGTCAGAAGCTAGGTGCACGGTTCCAATTGATCGTTTCCTATCAAGAAGCACCGACAAAAAACTCCATGATTAGTTTTTTACTTCACCATCAAATTGTATATTAAGTAGGGTAAGTTCTAGTATGTACATTAGTTGCTGCCTTGGATTTTTGTTCAACTCCATTTTCGCGTAGAACAGTAATATGCCCAAGGTCGGGTTACTTCTTGGTAGTTTATTCCCCACTTTATGAATATGGTTACGAGCAATTTTTCCTTGATTTTAAACAAATTGCCATGTTTAATAGGTAAGTAACGGAAGTTCATAGGAAGCTTATCCTTCTGCCTACCCTACAACCTCATGACAACACATGCACTATTTATAAACACGTCAATTTTAAAATAAAATAAGCGTGTTCAATTAAATCCTTCCCTAGCTTGAGGGTAGAAACTCATAATTGGGCCGCGTGGCCCACCCCTTGTTTCAACCACTGTAATCATGCGAAAATCACCCTTATACGATTGAAATACGAATTACAATTACTGCGTTTTTTCTTGTAAATTAATTGAATTATAATTGGAAGTCTTTTAGAGTGACTTTTGATGGGTTGTCAGCGTTTGAACTGGGAACTCATTGCTTTATTGATTTAGGAGAACGTATTCGATATAGGAGGGCAGAGCAACTCTGAAGTACGGCTTCAAATAAATTTTCTGGTTGTGTTTGTGGGATGTCATTTTGTGTTTCTTGTGATCAAGGTTTAAAAATCTGACCTCGACAACCCGGTACACAGTAGGTAATACGATACCCCTTGGTAAGACTGGCTGTCAGACTTTCAGGTCACTGACTACCTGTAAGTACTGTCAAAGATCTACAAATGACTAGACCAACGGCTTAACGTGCCACGGTGGTCACCCATCCACGGACCAACCTAGACAAGCGCGGCTTAACCTGAAGACCGATCGGAGCGGCTGTTATTATTTAGACACAACTTCCTCACGCATAACGTATAACGTGTACACGTGTCGAACTAAAACTAAAATACTTAATTCAACACCTGTTCTACAAAATGGTATCTACAAATTCTTTATACCGCATTAAGCTAATGCCACCAACGCACTAACTAGCGTTCCTCTGTAACTGATACGTTAGCAATAAGTGGGCGTATTTGTATTGATACTGAAACCCGATATTATGACATCGAAACCGCCTGAGGTAGTGCGAACTTGATCAGGTTGCGGGGGAGTCCAATGAGCTTTTTTTTTTAGTTTATTTTGGATGGTTCGAAAATAGGTCACTAAATAAAAAGCTACAGCCGTGATAGCCTAGTGGTGTGACCGTCGCGTCGGACTGCCAAGTCATGGGTCTCGAGTTCGAACCTCTTAACCTCTGATTTTTCGAGTATGCCTGAGAGGTATGTCTCGACGGCATGTAAAAGCCAAGTCAGAGGCCCATGGGCGGCATAAAAACTCTAACACCAGGTTAGGCACTAACCATACGAAAAACAAAGCCTTACCAAATTAGAGTTGACTTCAGCGTGCAGTTTCATTGATGAAATTAGCTCTTAGACTTCTAGAACATACTTGTTTGTGTATGAAAATCAAGTTTTTCATATTATCATGTTTGCATTTCTCATGAGGAGGAATTTGTCATGGAGCGCAGCGGTGTACGCAACACCACACTGCGCTCCAAAACACACATTTTGACGTTGCTGAAAAAGCCGCTAAGCTAAAGTGGGAATGGACAGGCCATGTCTACCCCATGCCCAATGAGCTGTGGGCCAAAAAAGCCACGTTCTGGAACCCTGACACAGCCAGAAGGCGTTGCGGTAGACGTAGAAGATGGCGGGACGAGCTGGAAACCAACGATCAGTGGTCTACATTAGCCTTGAACCGAAATAATTGGAAGTCATGAGGGGAGGTCTTTGCCCAGCACTGGGATGACGCACGCTAACAGTATCAGTATCAATATGTTTGCATACCTTATCAGTAGCTACTATTATATTATGTGCCATATATACAAAGTTAGACTAACAATGAAGCCTATAAGATTTTTTTAACTAGTATGTACATTGTACACTTATCCCCCACAACAACGCGTTTTTTAGACAATATATGAATGCAATATCCATTAAAAACTGATTTTTCAATAAAGTATTGATGCACCCACTCTTAAAATACCAAAAAAAGATGAAAAGCCTAACACTTAACACTGCAAAATAACCCATATTTAAAGATCACAAGGTATCTTTATCCGATTATAAAAAACCTAAACCTGGTATTAAAACACCTGGTTAAAGGTTACAAAAAGAAAAAGAGTAGAAAAAACCGACATTGTATCGGTAATCCTCTATAGGAAGCACTTGAGCTTCGATATTTAAAAAAAAACCGGTGCCTATTGTTGGCAACCCTCTATAATTATTATTTTCGTAGCTGGCGACACTGGGGCATACAATGGCGTCCCTACGCACTTCCTGTTTGCCCTCGCGCGCTATTTAACGTGAATACGAGCGATTGGCCAATTTGAATTTGGAATGTCGTATAATGGAATACATTTGGCGTCTATTGGTGTGTAATTTAGTTCTTTTTGTTAGTGACGGGTAGTTATTAACTGTTTAGTGCACTGGGCGTCTTGTTGTAGTTTTTGTAAACATGTTATTTTGTATAGTTTGGTAATTGAGGAAGTAAACATACTTTTTGGGTCAAACAAAATCATCTGGAAATGATGTAAGTAGTAAAAATAAATGCTACTCTAATGGTACAGATTTTTTCTTTTAATAATCTCATAATAAGGGTAATCTTATCTTAGGAGGATAATCTCATACTTGATCCCTATAACTCAACCGGAGCCTATCATAATTCAATCTATCATTTTACGAGATACGCTTTTGCATGCCATAATCATGAACATCATATTGGTCAAGATTTGTCAAGGACATGTAATCCTGCGTAGATCTATGTCCGAATAACAAAACATCACGCCTGTAATCCCCGAAAGGTTAGGCAGAGATGTACCTAATAGTACACCCACATTTCGCCAGTTATATTTAAGTCATATGGCACTGCCTGGTTGATGGCAATAGGGTCACCACCCTATTGCCATCAACCAGGCAGTGCGAATAAAACAATAATAAAAATTCTCTACACGGTTTCTACTTACCAACATCCTCTAAAAGTCTAAAGGATGTAACAAGACCCTTAACAAAACCGAAAGGCACTTGTCTTCCCCGTCATTGCAATATTTTTTTTTGTTCTAGACTATTCCTTCTAGTTACGGAGATATGGGGGGTCAAAGTTACAACTGTTTCACAAGTTTTTGAGTCCTACCGTAAAACGTGATGTTTCACCCCAAAAAAAAAGGCTTTTCTCAGCAATAATCTTTGCGTAGAGTTACTTAGTTTGATGTACAGAATGCTTGGTTAACGGCTTTGTGAAGGGTCCGTTTACACCCTATATAAAAAAAAGCCTAAAGAATCATGTAAAACAACCGGTAGCAAAGCCCAACGACATCATCCCTACGGCAATGGGGGTGTCCAATTAGAGAAGACGATTGTTTGACGATCATGTTGGCTTTGTGTGACAACTCTAGCCTGAGGCGGTAGTACTGCTTAAACCTTGTGAGGGGCGTGTTTGTTTTGTGAGGGAATTAGCTGATAATAATTTGATTTGGGAAACGTGGCTGTAAAAGTGTAAATTAAAATGAATTAAAACAATTCTGAAAGAATCACAGATTTCGGAATTGTAGCGTAGAATTGTAGATTGAGGAGCTCGTGGTTAAATAATAACAGCCGCTCGGGTCGATATTTAGGTTAAGCCGTGCTTGCCTAGGTTGGTCTGTAGATGGGTGATCACCCATTAAATACCGAGTTTACTCCGTGCCTCAGAAAGCACGTTAAGCCGTTGGTCCCGGCTGTCATTTGTAGATCTTTGACAGTCGTTAAAGGTAGTCAGTGGCCCGAGAGTCTGACAACCAGTCTTACCAAGGATATCGTATTACCCACTACTAACTGGGTTGTGGAGGTCAGATAGGCTGTCGCTTCATGTAAAATACTGGTATTCAGCTGCATCTGGTTAGACTGGAAGCCGACCCCAATATAGTTGGGAAAAGGGCCTGCCTTTTGATGATGATGATGAGTGTAGAATTGTAGATTATCGTGTGGGTAACTTTACTTGGGAACTAGCTGTTGCCTTCCTCCGCGTGACATTATTATTGAAATATTACTTCCCTATTTGAATCGGATTTTATTAACAATCTCAAGGGTTTTCTTTTTGCACGAAACCCTAATCCTTTTCCTAAAATAAAGCCAGTCAGCCAAAATCTGCCAGTAATCGGTCCAGCTATTTCGGAGATTAGCCGGAACAAACAGACAGATAAAAATTAAAAAACTAAATGAAAATTGTGTTAAGCACCGTAAGTGAGTTATTTCATATGCATTCAGTAAAAAGCTGTTATTTTGAAATTACAGACAGACAATTCAATTTTATTGTTTTTTATAGACTAGCCTTGCATCGTAACTTCGCTCGCCTGGAGAGCATACTATAGAGTACCTTGTGTCCAACGTAGGTGTGTGCTATATTTCATCGAAATCCATTCAGGCGTCAAAGTTACAGTCAAAAGTTACGTTTAAATTGATATTATTAGTATTGGAATTATGAATAAGTGATTGCAAAATCGAATATGACTTTTGTTTTAAAAGTCGAAAATATTGAATCAGCCCCTCTTCTCGATAATAAATCATCAAATTAAAATAAACATAACCCGTCAATCACCGTCGTATTAACCTCCTGGAGCTCACGTGCGTGCGTTCCCTTCGCCAGCCAATTAACGAATGACGAGGTATGCTCGAGGAGGGAGGGGTGCGTAGTGAGCGCGGGGCGAGGGAGGGCGGGAGCGGGAGGGCAGGCACGTGACGCAATTAAATCGCACGGCCGTGCTATTGTCGGCGAAAGTGACGTGCGGCCGAATTAATTTTTAATAAACTACCGTGTTTGTTATGTTAAGTTGTGTTGACGGTTATTAGTTTGTGTTTAGGATTATATTCTATTTGCGTTCGAATGTTGTGTTTTTAATTTAACAACGGCGACTTTGGCAACACAATGTTTTTACACTAAAATCATTGTCTTGGGATCAACGCCCCGTATTGTTTCATCGTGATTAAAATGGAGTTGATATATGATTTTTATGTAGCTTGACCAAAGGACTAGCACTCAGATATGAGTGGTAGAGACTGCTCAGTACAGCCATTTTTTTTTCTGAAGTCGATATTACCATCAGGAATAATAATTCTTAAGCATATTGACATCCAACCTCCATTTGCCATGTTTGCATTTGCACCATTGCATACATCTGGCTAATCACAACCGATGGCAAAAAAAAACCACATCGAGATACACAACATTTACAGGAAAGTTGCGCCAGTTACAGAAATGTTGAAAGGGAATCGACTGTCTTTGTATGGACATGAGAAGAGGAGGGACGGATGGAGACGGCGAGGAAGACCAAGGAAACGATGGATGGATCGTGTGAGGAAAGATATGAAAGAAAAAGGTGTGAATGATAGCTTGATGGTTGACAGGGGAGAATGGAAGAAAATAACGCGGTGTGCCGACCCCAAGTAACATGGGACAAGGACAGGAAGATGATGACGATCAGGAGTGGGACATACAACATTGACCACGTTAAATCGAGATGATAAAACGTTCATTGTGATTCGTCGAACAAGTATAAAGCTACGCTCTGGCAGGTGGCTTGCCGAGTCGCGAGATGCAGCGACTGTCTATGACTTTAGAGAACACACAGCCTAAGGCATAAAACTGCTTGAGCACATTGCCAGTTTGCTTAATATTAGCATGAGTTGGAGTCCATAAACCGACTGAGGGATAAGTTGACCGCTGAAAATTCAATCTGGCCAAATGGGTTTTCATTGACCCATCCAAAAGTCAGTGTGAGTGTGGAGCCTCGTCACAAGATATCACACCAATCTTCTATTTTTCAAGTCTTCAATGAGGTCAACATCAACATCAAAGTTGTCCAGGTAGCTACGTAGTGGTCAGACAAAATTCAAGCCATAGAAGTAGATTAGCAGGAGAAGGGTACTCACTGTGCTGTCCATGCTGCTGTGGTGGTGGAACTGAACCGTAAGGGCTCTGTCGCGGCAGGTGGTGTCCTAACATCCGGCGACCTGCTGCCTCCATCGACGCTATCGTGTTTGAGCGCACCATGCCTGGGAGGATGGACGAAAACATAAAATTATAAAAGATCGCCTCATTGTCAAAAGGTACACACTATGAGAAAGGATATAAAGCTAAGCAAATATAGATGAAAAAGAAATTAACTTATTTATGAGATAAACTACATGAGGCCCTGGGTTTGATTCCCGGGTCGGGCAAAATTTTATTGGGTTTTTCCATCAGGAATTTCCCAGTACCGGCCACAGAGTCTGGATCTGTGTCCACGACTGATGGCAATTGGCTCGCCCCCTATTACATGGGACTTACACTTAACTGACGAAATGTGGGTGTACTCTTAGGTACACCTCTCAGTCTCTCCAGCACGCGTAGCATGACCACCGTGGAAACGGGTTATGTCGGCGGAAGAATCCACAAAATAACAGATTGTAGAAAGATTTCTATCGTAATAAGCATGGCGATGTTAAAAATGTAGAATATAAATGTTTCTATTTTTCCGTCGACAAGTCTACAACGTAATCACAACGACGACAATTTTTCTCTACTTTTGACACTTGGGGTAGAAACATTTGTTCTCAACAAATATCAAATAATCTACATCACATCGGACCTAGACAGGATTTTTTTTATTACTATTTTAGTGTTTATTGACCTTAATATTGATTATAAAAACATGTCGGCGTCCTACCGTCGGAGTCTCCTCAGTTCCGCCTGTAAGAATAAAATCAACTCCGAAAGAAATGCTGAACGAGCGTTAACCGGGGCTCTTGATATCCCTGCTGTGTACGGCAAAGATTTTATCAGAAAATACTTAATGCCCGTTTTCACCAACACTAACTGACACCTAACTCAATGCCTAATTCCTGTTTTCACCAACACTAAGTGTCACCTGACGGAATGGATAATTCCTGTTTTCACCAACACTAAGTGACACCTGACTGAATGGATAATTCCTGTTTTCACCAACACTAAGTGACACCTGACTGAATGGATAATTCCTGTTTTCACCAACACTAAGTGTCACCTGACTGAATGGTTAATTCCTGTTTTCACCAACACTAAGTGACACCTGACTGAATGGATAATTCCTGTTTTCACCAACACTGAGTGTCACCTGACTGAATGGTTAATTCCTGTTTTCACCAACACTAAGTGACACCTGACTGAATGGATAATTCCTGTTTTCACCAACACTAAGTGTCACCTGACGTCCTTGTGGGTTGTCTTGGTTGTTCTACAGATATGATGTTATAACAATGTTAACTCACCGATATGCGGCCTCCAGTTCCTGTTCTCCTCGTGTCCCAGGTTGCCAGGCTTCAGCACCCTCTCGGGCTGCACGGCGCCCTCAAGGCGTCGCGCCGGGAACTCCTTATCGTAGGATGGGTCCAGGAAGCGCACGCACACCACGTGGTTGCCCAGCACGGGCTGCAGGCCGATCACTGGGGACGGGAGTTGCCTGTGGGGGGAGAGGGGTTTTAGTTCATGTACATTTGTAATGGTTAAATCGGAAATAATTTATTTGTTGTTGCTGTTGTGATTCAGGCCGCATGGCAGTCGGACCACAAAATAATGCCCCGAGGATTGCAAAACGTCCAATTAACTTTATTCTGCCGGTTCGAGAATGTTCGGTCTATGAAAATTCGGCTGACTTATGCCGAATTAATTTAGGTTGTAAGTAAACTGATCAAGATTTTTTAGAAAAATATGAAAATTCAGGGAGTCATTACAGTTATCAACGCGGAATCGGCATAAGCCGGTCAGAAGAAAACACGAAAAAGACTTATGATGACTATGATGCCAGTGATGGCAGACTTAATTAATTGGTGATGATAATTTAACCATAAAATTATGCGAACTACGACAATAAAACTCACCCCCCAATAACCACACAGTCTTTACTCAGCATCACCTCGCCCGTCACCCCCTCACTCATGTAGGGATACTTCTGCTGCTTCTCAATGAGGACCCGGAGCTTGCCGCCTGCCTCCGTGTAGAGTCCCAGCAGGTACTCGTAGCTCTTGTTGCCAGTCCCGACGTACAGGCGGTCGTGGCCGCGGATGTTGCGTAGTTCTGGGTGGAGAGAGAATTGTTACTGGTAAACTTGATTTTCGCCATCATCTAGTTTTGAATGTCGCAGCACCATGCTGAGAGATAGGCCTTTTGGCCTCATACAGACCAGTTTAATTAGTGTTTTGTTTTTATTTAGTTATCTTTTCTTTGTTTGATTGTATATCCTGTGTAAGTCCAATAAATTGTTTTTTTTAACTCTCCGTCTTATTCTAATGGTTTTGTTATTTGTTGGTGTAATGTATGGAAATATGTGGGTACATGGATTATTATGATATGGCGGTAGGTTGTGCTTAATAGGATTACTCTGCGATTAAAGTTGAACTTGTCACTACGCGTATTATTTATTCCCGTGTCCAGACTTCCAAGTGTTCCAGAATCACAGAATATCTCAGTTATAAGCTTTGCCACGACAGAACGCCAAGTGTTTGTGAATTGTCAACATGATTTTCAATGCCGTCACGCTATCTCAGCAAATTGTCAGCCATGAACTCCAGCTATGCTGAATGAAAGTAACACACACTTGGCGCTACTTACGCGGGTTTTTAATTCTCAGTTTCCCTCATCCCATCTCTCTTGCTCTCTCTTTCACGCACATGACACATCCTTCCGGGACGTATCAATTACCAAATACATGGTGATATGAATAAAAATGTCAGTTTGTAGTAAAAATGTATTTTAACTTACTCTCAGCCTCAGTGAGCTCCTCATAGAAGGGCTCTAGCGCCTTGAAGAGCCTCTCCTCGTCGACGAAGGGCAGCAGGGCGACGCCCTGCCACGCGAACTTCTTGCCGTTCAGGTCGATCTTGAAGTCCGTGGGGTAGAAGTCGATTATCGGCGAGAACTGTTACGGGAAACAAATATTGTTAAATTTAAACGAATGGTAATTTATTTATTTATAACTGCTGTTGCCCGCCTTTGCCCGCGTGAAATTATTATAAAAATGTTACTTTGCTATTTGAATTTTAATTTTGTTAACAATTTAACGAATTTTAATTTCAATTTTGCATGGAACATTAATCCTTTTTCTAAAAAAAGTAGGTTAAGTAATTCCATCAGTTATAACATCAGCTATTTGCCAGTGAAAGCCCCGTCAAAATCGGTATAACCGTTTCAGAGTTTAGCCGGAACAAACAAACAGACAAAATTAAAACAATATAATATTTTATCAGTACCGTATATACTTTGAAATTACAAACAGACACTTCAATTTTATTTATATAAATAGATGTGCGTGTGTTGGAGTTGCAAGATAAACTGTTTTTCTTTCACATTTAGTTCACAAATAGTCTGCACATTCGACTCGGCAGTATTTATTGAACAACGAGGCCGGTCCGAAGCAATATACGAAACAGTAACCAAACATAATCGGCTTTCATTTGTCTCGTGCCGATTGGAAGTCCTCGGCGTTCGAAAGGGTTCGAGCGGGCAGCCCGCGAAATTAACATTTTCTTACGTTTTTTGTGCATTTAATCCCATTGGATGACTTTTTCATGACAGTAATTCATGGGCTTAAATGAACTTAGAGGGTTGTATTGGTACAACCCTCTAATTAATGATGATCTCTATTTTAATGATTATAATTCCGTAAATACATACGTGTTACGGTCGCGAATCATATTTTGTTCAACATACAGCTTAACACTGACCGGCAAATTGCAAAAGAACTTAAAAAATATTGAATTTCGCGGACTACCCTGACGCTTCCAAACCGAACGTATACATTCGTATTTTCCGACAGGACATCTTAAAATAGATTTAGCGTTTAGCCACTGTGCCTTATTATGGAGTCATCAGCATTTAGTTCGCAATAATACGATACTTACAGGATCGCTCATAAGCTGGGCCCAGGGCTTGGGCACGTGGGACGAGCTGGCGGCCGGGAACACGCCCATCAGCTGCTCCAGCGGACGAAACTGTAAGGAAGTGTACCTTGTAGTTAAAGAAGGTTTGATATTGCATGCGAGACTGTAAGTATATCATAATGTAAATCTTTGCTTTATTTCAGACTGACTCGTTAGTCTAGCAATCGCAAGCTTGACTGCTGAGCGTGAGGTCCTAGGTTCGATTCCCGGGTCGGGCAAAGTTCTATTGGGTTTTTCCATCATGTTTTTTTTCTGTGGCAACCACGAGGTCAGGATCTGTGCCCGGTTGATGGGAATAAGCTTGCCCCACCCACCTATTACATATAAAAAATCTGCTGTTCCATACATTTTGACCGTGTAGGTCTTGGTTTTTCTTCTAAAATTACCGATTAAAAATTCTGTGGGGGGGGGGGGGAGCGCGTATGTTGTACTGCATACGTGCCAACCGTTTGTGCGTCCGTGTCCCTTCCACCTTGTACAGTTGGCAAAAGGCTGGGCAGATGATGATGCTTACCGGCAGCGTCCCCTCCTCAAACTTGGTAGACAGGCCGCACACATTGACGAAGTCGGAGGCGAAGGGCGCGTAGTGGTACGGGAAGTACCACTTCCAGCTGGCGCAGCCCTGGTAGTAGTAGCGCAGCACCCAGCACAGCCCGCGCACGTACTGCAGGGCCACGCGGTATCTGTGGAATAAGGATTCACTTTAAATAGATTTGTTTTACAGGTACACCAGTTGGATGTTTTTACAGCGTGTATCAGAAAGATGTGTTCATGTTAAAGGGGGAGGCGCTAGGGTAGCCCCCGAAATTAAAATGTTCTTACTTTTTTTTCGCAATTTACAGGTCAGTGCCAGGTTGTATGTTGATTAAAAATGATTCGCGACCGTTACAAACATGGCTTTACAGTTTAAAGAGTTATAATCACTAAAATCATCAATACAACCCCCTCAAGTTCATTTATTAATCCCATTGAATGACTTTTTCAATTGGACTTTTTAAAAACATACATGTTAAGGTCGCCAATCATATTTTAAGCAACAAACAACCTGACACTGAACGGAAATTGCAAAAAACACGTAAGAACGTTTGAATTTTGGGGACTACCTTGACGCTTCCACGTAGGGGCTGTCTCCTCGAGCGAGAGAATTGCGACGATATTATCCCATACAAATACGTAATATCGCCGCGATTCTCTCGCTCGTGGAGACGGCCCCTTAGGGTGTGGTACAGAGCATCACCCACTTTCTCTATGGGACCAACACCACAATCGCGAAAGAAATATCAGCTGCCTCATTCACTTGGATCGAGTAGGCATTGAAATTTTGTACAATGACACAGAGTCATCATAATCTAGCCTTTGTGCCATGACTTGGGGTCGGCGCACTGTCTCCCCTGTCAACCAAACACGCCGCGCCGCATTTAATCCAATTTCTTTCATATACCTTCCTCACGCAATTCATCAATCTTTCAGAATCCAAGCTAAGACTTAGATTATATCACCCAAATGGTGGATCCCGTAATGGTGCTCCTCCTTGAACCATGAGGACTTTCCAGAGTAGTCCATGATGGCCCTCCACTGCGACCCATGATGGCCAAAAAAAAAGGAAATACTATGGTCCAGGATGGCCGTGGCCTATGAAGGGCTCAGAGTGTTTCATGTTGCATGCATGGTAGACTCGACAGTAAGCCGCTATCATCATGACTGACCTGAACTCGAGGTTGTCTCTCGCCACCTCGAACTTGCTCTCGTAGTAGCGCTCCTTGAAGCCCTGCTCCCACAGCCGCACTTCATCATTCTTGTCGTCATCATCCTCGTCTAGTCCGGCTTGTTGGGCGGAGCGCTTGCGACCGCGACCCTCTTGTTCATCTTGCTGCAAAGGATATTTGTTTGCGTAAGTTTACTTGTAAAATTACCGATTTCTGGAGTCTCTGTACCTCTTCACACGGCTGGCGCTGTTCTGTAGGATATTTTACAGTCAAATGTATGGATCACAAGTTATTATCCCACTGTTCATACAGATAAACCTGCACCCTCTAATAACTGCCACCAAATCCTAATTTTTTACCGCGCGTGAACGTAGATTCTTTCCACCAAAAACATAAGCGAAGGACGGGGGGCTGTCTCTTGTAAACTTTGACGTTCAAAAAGTGCTGATTATCAGCCAAATTTAAATAAACGCCTTTTGATTTTAGAATACTTACAGCCGCTTCACGGTGCATGCCCGCAAGTCGCATGTCAGCTGCCTCCTTACGAACATTCTCCAGTGGCTTTGCCGGGTTCTGATTCTGACCTACTGCCTGAAAGCAGAAATAAAATACTAAAATAAGATGACAGAGCTAAATTATTGCCTATCTGTTTATTCACGTAAGTAAGGTTGCAGTGAAGGAGACAGTCATTTCGACAGTTTGAAAGACTAGTTTTGTTTTCCATGACTTGGACAAAGGTCCCCTTCATAGTCTTCCAGACATTTCTCTTATACCTTTTCTAGCATAAATATTCGCATTACCACGATCGCCCATCATGTGGCTTTTAAAAACATCGACATAAGGTTCAAACTACAATGATATTCAATATACACTCTGGGGTTGCAAAAACTATGCCAGTTTTCTGTATGTTATTCTACTCACGGTGGTGAGCAGTGGTGGCTCAGTGGTAGCGGACTTGACTTACAGATTGTAGGTCGTGTGTTCGAACCCAGCCAGGCGTATTACTTTGCGTAATATAATTCATCACCACAGCTCTCAAAATTGTGAATATAAACATCGTGAGGAAACCGGCATGTCCTAGAACCAAAAGTTTGATGACATGTGACATCTACCCGCACTGGGCCAGCATGGTGGATTACAGCCCATTCCCTCTCTAGCGAGGAGGCCCGTGTCCCAGCCGTGGGAATGTTAAAGGCCGATTATCTAGGCCTACAGTTCGCTTGCACAATACGCCGATCTCGAAGATTCCATAATGTTATAACAACTACTCACCATAGGCGCAAACTGAGTCTTCTCCAGCATTTCAAAGTTTACCCTCTGCTGCTGCCTCTTCCTGGCCCTATCTTTAGCTTTGAAGTTGATCTCGTTCTGGTGGCGCCGTTTGAAGATCTCGTCTTCCATGTGCCCCAGCTCCGTCATGATGACCTGGACCCGCTCCAGCTTCACGTCGCCTGAGTCTGTGATCCAGCCCTGAGTGAAGATTGTGATGAAAAGGGATATAGGCGATAGGTAGAATTTTGTAGTTGATAACTGGCCAAAGCTTTGGTGTGGAGGCTTAAAAAAATAATTAAATAAACTGATTGTCTTCTTAGCAGGTCAAGTAGTGTCTGCATTAGCGTATGGGAAAAGACGCGAGCTTATGTATGTGTCGGATTGTCAGGATTTATTCTGTTAGGCTCATATATCATGTGGGCAGACGATTGGATTAGTGCAATAAAAATACACTGGGTGTGATACACTGTTTCTATTAAACTTACAAATTACTTGATATTACAACTTAACACAATAACACTGGGCACAATGAATCGGGGTACAGTTCCAGGGCCGGCAGTCTCGACATAGATACCGACACTTTCGCAAACTTTCGATCGCTTAATAATAACAGAAAAAATCGATTGCAATAACGTTGCTTGCGAGAAACGCATCTTGGATGTTGAGACTTGCATTTCTCGCAAGCAACGTTATGTACGTTGTTTTTTTCTGTTATTATTAAGCGATCGAAAGTTTGTTTGTCGGTATCTATGTCGAGACTGCCGGCCCAGGACGTCTCAACTCCGCTGCGATCTGAAAACATCAGGGCTCTGTAGAAGCACGCAGTGGTGGGGGCAGACTTGTAACTAGGTCGCGTGATGTCACCACTGGCGTACTTGCGATTCATTTTAAGTCCGTACCAATGACCGGATCCGACATATGTATGTGTATTGTCTATTTCTGTCTTGTGTATTTATGATTTTATTGATATTCAATTAATATTCAGTACCCTGAGATACCGGGAGATCTTTCCAGTACCCTTTACAAAAGTTATGTGCCCTGTAAACGGATTTTATTATCATATACTAGCGACACGCCCCAGTTTCGCAGTGTCATGGGCTAAATTGAAAACAGTCCGAGTAATTACCGACTGTAATGTGAGTGAAGCTGCGGGCAAAAGCTAGTCATTTAAAAAATCAAGAAAGGTTTGGCTCACCTTAGTCTTATAAACACACTTCTTATACAAATTCACGAGTCGATCCACGGCTCCCTCTCTGATCTCCAAACTGGGCAGATGTGGCAGGAAGTCATTCCCCACGAAGAAACACATGAACACCCAGTCATCCAGCGCCCTCTCGAAGTCATACGGAAACGGAAGGTCTGGCATCTGGAGCTCCTTCTCTAGGTACTCCCGGAGGACAGACAGACGGACGAATATGAAGTTGTCTTGGTTTCCGAAGGCGGGGTCTGAGCGGACGAGTGCAGCTTCTGGGTTGCTGCCTGTGCATTCTTTCATTTCGTGACCTGGAAACAAGAAATATTTGGGTTCTAAATCAACTTTCAAGTATGTTGGGTTTAGGTTCTGAATTTATTAGGAAAAACTAGCAGGTCAGGTGTATTTTCCTCTCTTTTGAACTTCTACTTGCATATTCTACTATAGAACATATAGAAGTAGGATAGCAGAAGAGTCAACTGTCAAATGCGTAGTCGGTCTACCATGTTGCGACGCATGCCCTGTCTCCTGTTTAATCGATGTTTAATGACAGTGAACGGAGTTCGCGTAACAGATGTTTAGGGCAAACATTTTTGAACTTATTAATACAATAAAAAGAATTTTGCTCATGACTAATGGTAGTAAGTAAAAAGAAGAAACTAGACACACCGCCTACCCCTGCACAGTAGGCTCACCGGTCTCGCAACACATGTAGTTCATAGAACCTACTGAGCAGAACAGTATCGGTTCTCTTGCCAATCATCCTGAGGCGATATTCGGACTCCCCCGTACTCGTTGCACCACCGACCCAACTTTTTTAGACATAATTGCGTAGAAGTCACTAACGCTGGTGTGATGATCATGGTAAGAGGTACTGCCCCTTATTTTGACTCACCCAGCTGTCCGCACACGTCACAAGGACGCGGCTTGTTGGGCTTGAACTCCTCGCGGATGATGGTGAAGTTGGGCTCGTGTGTGGCCAGGCCCAGCATGATGAGGTCGGCGTCGGCGCCGCACAGCACGTGCTGGGTGTTCGGGTCGTGGTCGGCCTGCACTGGAATCATAACATTTATTCTTAGGGAGATCTGTATCAAGCAGATTCATAATAATGCTGTCTGAAAAGGAGTAATGTGGTATTGTATTGTATAACGGGCTGGTGTCCGCAACTCCACGTCCAATGTGCGTATTTTGCGTGGGTGGAAAATTTATTCGATCCACCCCAGCTCCCCGACAAAAGCCAGCAGCGCCTTGGTGTTGCTGACAATCTCGCGGAGAGTACCTGGGTTACCGAAGTACTTTGCCCTGTATGATGCAACCTCTGGGCAGTGCGAGTAATGTGGTAATATTCCTTGTTGGTCACCGCGAATCATAGTTCGTTGACAAAATTACGTCATTAACAACATTCGTCATTAGTAACAAAGTTTGTTGAAAAAATTGAGTAATCGTCTTATAATTTGACCACTGAGTTTGTTTCTTCTCAGAGTAGTCAGGTAGAAAACACCGGCACCATCTAGTTAATAAAAAATGACGTCCAAAGTGTTTGTAAAAACCTAATTGCAAATCAATCTTGCAAAGGTTACAAAATTGTGTTATCAAGTGTGTGTTATCGCCTTTATCTATGCTAATCTATAATAATATTATAAAGAGGTAAAATTAGTTAGTAAGTTTGTATGTAGGGAACTCTAACTATCCGGAAACAATGATCCAATTCTAAAAATTCGTTCACTGGCAGAAAGCTACATTATATGTGGGTGATATAGGCTATAAATTATATTTATATCATGCATATTAGCCGAGCTACCACAATTTCTGCAGACGAAATTGCGGGCGAAGTGTTAGTAAAACAATAAAGGTGAACACCACACAGTGTCTTACCTCTCTGCCTCCTAATATAGTCCATAATCTTGTGTTCCCCCTCACCGGGCACATTGGCGTCCGACAGAATCACCTTGATACCCTTCCATCCTGGATCACTGTTTAATCTAGAGAGACATAAAAATATTAATTATTTTCATCAAGTAATTAATTTAAAAAATCTCTAAAAGAGAATCATCCTGCCTGATACACTATGGACTATGGTGGAAAGGGGATTAAAACTTTTTGCTGTGGATATTGAATTGCCTGGATTTGATTGGCCTGTTGGTCTAGTGGTTAGTGACCCTGACTGCTATAGGACGGAGGTTGTGGGTTCGATTCCCACACAGGACATATAATTGTGCGATGAGTATGATTATTTGTTCTGTATCTGGGTGTGTAATTTATCTTTAATAATATGTATGTATTTAGAAATATATAAGTATGTTTATCAGTTGTCTGGTTGCCATAGTACAGGCTCTGCCTAGTTTGGGATCAGATGGCGGTATGTTGGTTGTCCCAAGATATTATTATTATTATTGACACAATGGACTCCTTGACTTAACTATCACTGATCGTTTCGGATTGTCATTCCTCGGGGGGCAGTTAGTGCAGGCTGCACTCCAGTGGCCTAGGGGCCAACAAAACGGTAAGCCACTAGGGCAAGCAAACACTTCAGAAACACTAACATCTTGAATAGTAGTAGGTTTAAAGGGCAAACCAAACTTTTAGGCTTATAATATGAAAGTACTGTTACTATGAACAGCACACACTTGTACACTATAATCTCCTGCGTCGTCAGCTGGTGACAGTAATTCCGTCAAGAAAACTATTATTTTTTACTTTGAAGAAAGATCAAAGCAACTTCTTGAATTGTACCCAGCGAAATGACACAAGAAAGTACTTTAACAAACCTGTCATGAATATAATAATGCAGACACTTGCTGAGCCGGTCCATAAAGGGTGTCCCAGGAGTGATGCAGTTAGAGTCAAAGTGGGCTTCCTTGGGCCTCTCGGGGGGAAGGTAGGCGCCCTTAGCGAGCAGCTCGTCACGGATACGCGCGATCTCGTCAATCTTCTCCTGGGTTTCCTTGGAGGCTCGGAAACGGCGGGAGCGTTGCTGGTTCATCTTTGCCCTGGGGGCCTGGGAGAGAATAAGTTTTTAATAATCTACCATTAGAATTAGGAGCTGAGCAGTGGTGGCACAGCGACTCAAGGCAGGTTTTTTAGTGAGACAGTGGCTGTCGATCTAGTGCTATCTGCCAATGCTGGACTATCACAAAACTATGTTTACATGAAGCCACAATCATGGCAGCACTGTCGACAATCGCTATTTTAATATAAGCCTAACTTTACATGTGAGAAATTGTGAGGCACTTACCTTTTCTGTTTTTATGCCATCACCATTGTTCTCGAAACAGTGAAAGATTGTAATGTGAGGAAACCGTAGAAACTAAAATTCAAAGACTCCCCTTCACAAATAGGAAACCCTGTGTCTCAATGGCGTGCATGTTATGGTCTGATTCTATCTGAATCTAGTTTAAAACAGAAAGAATAAAAGCAACAATTGAATACTTACTACTATAATACACTGAATTGTTGAATAATATCCACTTTGACCAATATTCACAATAAGGATACCTATACAAATTGAATATCTTTGTTTAGGCAGTTGTAATAATATGATAAAACCAGTAACTGGGTTGGAGAGGTGAGATAGCTGAAATATCTTTTGCTCCATGCAAAATACTGGTATTCAGCTGCATCAAGTTAAGACTGAAAGCTCACCCCAGCATAGTTCGAAAAGGCTTAGCAGATGATGATAAACAATATAATTATATGACAAAAGTTTTCACTTACCACTCCATCAATAGCCATGTACAGCAGCTTCCTGGGCCTGACAATGCGGAACAGGCGGTCAATGCACTCGAAGATAGCCACCATCATCTCATCCTCATCCTTTGGGGGTGGCTTGTCTTCTGGATGGGTGCACGGGTGGATGATACCGTTCATGTCCAGGTATAGGTTGTCAAACTCCACTCCATTGGGGTTTGGGAGAGAAGAGTCTATGTAGATGAGGGTTCCATCAACGTCAGTTGGCTGGAATAATGTAAGATTTAGGATGAATTATTTTTTTAGTTATTTATAACACTCAAGTTTTGCAGCATTGCTTGCCATTGATGGCAGTTTGTATATATCGATAGGATAGGATGCCTGCATAGGATACTAATCTGTGAGCTGAAATTGTTTTGTTTTCATGATAATCATATTTTTTATTAAATAAACTGCCGCATTGGTCTAGTGATGTCTGCGATTCTATTCCCAGATTGGACTAAGTGATAATGAGTTTTTTTTTTTTTAAACGAATTTTTAGTCAATAGCAGCCCAGTCTGAATATAGGCCCTGTTGCCATCTACTGGGCTTCAATGTTTTGAAATAGGCGTGGCCACTATTATGTGCGACTTAAACATAACTGGAAAAACGTGACTCTACTGTACAGGGTACCCCTCTGTTTAACTGTTCCAGAGTACAGGCGAGTTGTTCTATTAAAATGTTCACTCATTTCAATAATTCTATTTCCCAACAATTGAACTCATTTTTGTTGATATCATCAAAATAATGGTGGTAATGTATTGTTGATGGTAAGTTTACTGTGATCTAACACAAGTCAGTAAGAGATTTCTATATTTCTTGACCCTCTGACTGAATTAAAGCCAACAAATCTATGTACGTGATGCAGAGCAGAGGTATTGATTTGGTTGATTACTCTACATATATCGAAACAATCAGTTATGTTTATAGATATTTGTGATTCGAGTTGTAGTCAGAATGGAAAAAAACAAGAGTGAGGCCAAAATCTAAAACCATTGAAATAATAGGCCCCAAGAGATACAATCAAAATAAGAGGCTAAGAGCATTAGTATCTCATTCAGATACCGAATCAAAATAAGCAAATCATTGGAATCGGTACAACTAAAACATACATTTTTAGGTTATGTTTTACCTTCTGTTCAACACATTCCACAATGACGCTCGGGTATTTTCTACTGAGCCAACGGAAGAATGCTGGTACTCCCATCTTGAGTTTTCACTTTGAAGTTCTGGTCTGATTTTAACACTTCGTTTATATTTTGTTACGTACTCAACACAAACAAATCGACGCAGATGCCATTTCTAATGAAAGAGACAAAGAGAGAAAAACAAAAAGAGATGGACATATGGATGACGTTCAGAAATAACACAGCACGCGTTGAGCTCCAGAAAAGTATTCTGTTTTTAATGTGCAGTGAAATTCAAAACAACCAGATTAAACTCAAAGCATTTATCTCAATTATTAGACCATTACAAACAGTTTTGAATGTCAGAAAATATCGGTGAAAGATCGGTGGTGGCCCAGTGGTAACAGCCCCGACTAACGAGTTGTAGGTCGTGGGTGCGAACCCAGGCAGGCGCATTACTATGAGTAATTTATTTTATAACCATTGCTCTCAAAACGGTGAAGAAAAAATCGTGAGGGAACCGGCATGTCATAAAACCAAAAATTCGAGGACTTGTGACATCTACTGGGCTCACGTGGTGGATTACATTACAGTTCATTCCCTCTCATACAGAGATGGCCTGTGTCCCAACAGTGGGAACATTATAGGCTGATGATGACGTAGCTAAATTCAATTGGGTTTATTGAATCCAGAAGTTTAGTTAGTGTATTTCAAATTTCGCGCGTAATTTAACGAAAACGCTGGACGCAGAGGATGCCATATTCTGCGGGACTGGTCGAAAGAGATACCGTGGCCCTTGAATACAAAGGGCAAAACAACGAAAATGGATGGGTTTTAATCAGTTTTAATCAGTAAAAGTTTGACACTCCCTTCAGAAGCCATATTGTTCTGTGGTCATGACGTCAGTTGGCTGCAAGGAATAATATGGTTGGCTGTGTAAACAGATGCAGTGAAATTTTGTAAATTGTTTTTATTTTAAAAATGAGTGATTATTCTACCGTCTTCCATGGTATTATTTCAATAAAAATTACGTTGGTTACGAAAATTAAAAGCCTTTATAGATTAAAAGTACGCTGATAGTTGACAGTTGACACTTCTAAGTTTACATATCCGTATGACGTAATAAAGTGGCGACTACTATTTAATCTACGTATTTACAAGAATTTGTAATGAATCAGATTAAAAAAGCTGAAACCATTGAATAGAATTTTAAAATTAAGTTTCCTATTTTATGAGCCAAAACTAATGTTTTCTGACTGCTTTTTGTCTAAGCTATCTCAATAATCTATTTTTAGATTTTTTCTCTTAAAGAGTAAAATAGCCTGTCCGGCCGACTCCGGCCTGGGCCTGGCAGATGGCACTGCACTGGCAGGTTGGCTGAACCAGACAGATTTTCTTTCAATCCATTGAACTGTCATTTCCGAACGAAGCAATCATTTTCTTTCAAATGAATGAATGAAATTGATTGAACGAATGATTATTCATTATGCAGATCAGCAGATTACAGCCGGTCGGTCAGCTGTTTGGGCATAGAATTATTAGAATTTTATTTATTTTCATTCTTTATGTAATAAAAGGGCGTTTAATAACATGAGTCGTTACTGGAAGTTGTTTAAAGTTTCCTGGTCTAGAAGATACTTCTCAAGCAGTAGCAGAGATGGAAATAGTATTGAAAATATTCGCAATATTGGGATCTTAGCTCACATAGATGCAGGTTAGTATTACTCTATTAATTATGTAAAACTTATTATTCATAATCACTGAATTACATGAATAATAATGGAGTAGTAAGTTTTCTGTGTTAAAATGTATTGATCCCAGTCACTAATTCAATCAAAAAGAAGGGCTCCAAAAATCTTTAATTTAATTTTTACTTGCTTTCACCAGCGGCTGCACCCGCTTAGATTTCGGAAATTAACCCACGAGAACGCACTGAGATAGATAGTATCCAATATATTAACACATGGTCATGCCAAATTTCATCCAAATCCATTAATTAGTTAAAGCGGGATAAGGTAACAGACAAGCTGACATAATTACTTACAGAACATCATGCTTGTCTACCAAAGGGTAATGCAGAAATTTGAGGTGCTCCAGGGTTCCACTGGTCAGGGGTGGTTGGTGGCAGTCCCAGAGTTACTTTCTCATTCATAATATCAAAGTTTTAGCATGAATATAACATAATTATGTTTTTAGGTAAAACCACAACAACCGAGAGGATGCTCTTCTTCTCCGGCACCATCAGGTCGATGGGGGAAGTGCATCATGGCAATACTGTGACTGACTACATGGAGCAGGAGAGGCAGCGGGGTATCACTATCACGTGTAAGTTTTACTAAAGAACAAATGTTATTTGAATTTTCTTGATAACTGTAAAATAATAAATAGAATTTAATAATTATGATTTGTATTATATTCATTTATTTTGGAAAACATTGTGAGGAAACCAAACCAGCATGCCTGAGAGATATCGCTGGACGGCATGTAAGGCCTCAGACCAGAGAGGCATAAACTCTCGACACCAGGTTAGACACTAACCACACGAAAAAGAAAGAAAAATTATATCTATTTGATTTTTGAAATGTTTACCTTAGTTTTTATTGCAAATAAACAATAATAATAAACATTAATGCACCATCATGTTTTTCTGTTGCGGTATACTTGTCTTGTTGCTGGTGGCTTTGCATACAATTGTGTTTTGATGGTTAGTTTGTTGTTTCATTTACATATTTCGATGAAATCCGATTTTTTAGAAAAACCAACTATATTTAATAACTAGTTATTTCTATAATTAGATAATTACCAATTAATGGAGATGTTTTCTCATAATTACTGTTTACTATTATTTAAAATCTGCATACATTGGTTTAATACTGAGTAAGGAGGGCCCTACAAAAACAGGCATATATACTTTCCAATAGAAGCATAATTCCCGAAAGGCTAGGCAGAGGTGTCCAACAAATGTCCATGTATAATATTATGTGTATCTGCTGCAATAGTTGAAAGAATAAACATAACATCATGCCTGCATTGCAAAGCAATGGTTCCCAACCTTTTTTTGGCCATGGTCCATTTTCATTTCTTTTTTGTTCCCATGGACCTCAAGCCTGTAGAATCTAGAGGCTTTTAGTCCTAGAAGCTAGATAAACATGGACCCCAGTAGGACTATATCTAGGTGAGTACATCTTAGCTGCACAAGACAAAAAAAAAAAATGTGTGGAGGGTGCACACATTTATGGTTAAACAAATTTATTTCTCCACTAGCTGTTGCGCGCGACCTTCGTTCGCGTGAAATTATTATAAAAAAATATTACTTCCCTTTTTGAATCGAATTTCGTTACCAATTTCAAGGGTTTTAATTTTTTTTGTACGGAACCCTAGTTCTAATTCTAAAATAAGAATAGCTTTAATTACTCCTTATGATATCAGCTATCTGCCAGTAAAACTTCCGTCATAATCCAGCTGTTTCGGAGATTAGTCAGAACAAACAGACAGACAAAGAGACAAAAATTGAAAAAATGAGTTTTTGTTATAAGAACTGTATGGTGTATATATTTTCATAAGTAGTTCAGATCGGATGAAAAATTTAGGCGCTGCGGAGGAACATACGAAAAAAGACATACATAGACTGCTAAAATCATAACCCTTCCTTTTGGCTTCGCCATAGTCGGGTAAAAATAAAACTTCATACGTCAATAAGGAAATAAAATGCTTACAATTTTTTTACATCTACCCGCAAAGCAAATTGTTACTGTGGTCGCTTATAATCATAACAGGTAAGTAATGTAGCTCGGTGCGACAGTAAAAGCAACCCAGAAATATTTTCATTTTCGTTCTCAATTAATTAGACTTTTTAATTATGTTAACAACGAATAATACTTTGAAATCTTAAACCAGTCGTGGCCCATATTTTAGCTCTTAGCAGATCACCACTGGTCCGCGGACCATAGGTTGGGAACCAATGCCCTGAAGGGTTAGGCAGAGATGTACCATAGTACACCTGAGAAATTCCGAATGAATAAGCCCAATAACACTGCCCAACCAGGGAATCAAACCCAGAACCTTATGCTCAGCAGTTACGCTTGCGGCCACTAGACCTAAAAAGGCATCTAAGCCTATTTAAGGGTGAAATCACATTAACACGCAGAGATCAGCATTTTCTTACATATTTTTCCCTTTCTGCCACTTAGAATGGCAACTTACTGAAGTGAAAGGTCCAATCGCACGTTAAAGTGCTTCCGATGCGAATAACTGCGAATGCTTGCGACCGGACTTCTCGCTCCACCAAATGACGCCCTTTACTTGATAGAATGAGATAGAGATACCTACTCGAAAACGCTGATTGGTGCGTGTAAATGTGATTTCATATTCTTATCCCACCCTTCTCATATCCTGCACCTACTTATGTAACTTTACATCCCACCTATAGCTGCTGCCGTGTCATTCCCTTGGATGGAGAGTCAGATCAACCTGATAGACACTCCGGGCCACATAGACTTCACCATGGAGGTGGAACAGAGCCTCGCCGTGTTAGACGGAGCTGTTATAGTGCTGGACGCGTCTGCTGGTGAGTTTCTGATTATATTTTAGGTGGAGAGATTACCATTTGACCTTCACAACCAAGCTGATGGGTAATTCCAAAAAGTAAAACCATTTTCTAAAAATAAATAAATCAATTTATTGATTTGTGCAAGTTGGAAACATACAAACAAAAACCATTTCTGCATTCTTTTAACTAGGCACAGCCTGTAGCTTGGTGGCAAATTGGTGGTAATAATTAATTAAAGTAGCAATTAAAATCATTCAGGAATTAAAAATAAAATAATAATAACAATCAATGAAATGAATATAAAAAAATAAACAATAATAATAAAAAACCGAAAAAAAATAAAAGAAAAGATAAACATGCGGAATTAAAGACCTCAGACATTATTAATTGTTAGGGTGTAGTGTGTGTGTGCAGGTGTGTGTGTGTGTGTGTGTGTATGTGTGTGTGAGTTAGAAAGAAGACAGGGGCAGGGAAAGGTCTTGATTGCTTGAGTGTCGTCTTGACTATGAGAGTGACGTTTGAGTGCTAGTTACTTCACAAGCTAGTTAGGGCAAAAGAGATCTTCTGTTGCATCATAGGTCAAGTAAAAAAAAAAACCTTTTTCTATGTAGGTATCCTATCTATCTTTTTACCATAGGTAAATGATGTGTTTTGCCTTTGTACGTGATGAACGCGTTTTCAGAGGCTTTTCAGTTAAAAGCGAAAATAATTACCTCCAACCAACTAAGTGCAAACTTAACCTCGCAAACCGGTCTATCTGCATCTGGCTTTAATAAGGCCGAGATTTTTTTAACGTTACACTGCGTGTTTGCCAGTTGTGCGATAATGATAGGATTAACGGTTTCGCTCGGAATTCCGCATCACGTCTGAAGCTTCAGCCTCGAGGCGAAATTCCGAGGACTGTGGATGATGCGGTGCAACTTAGGAGATGTATCTTTCAGTTGAGCTACACTTTTACTGACTGGACAGGTCCACTTTAATCTGTGATTATTTCCTTAAAAGACCATCTCAGACACTAATTTGGATGGTCCTCGCATGATCTGATAAAGACAATGTCTGGACTTGATTGTCTGACTTCTGAGTTAGTTCCGCTGTTTTTTTCAGAGAAGTCAGATAGAAAACTCCTCACCGACCTCATCTAGTCACTGCAGCAGCAATCAACTGTACCCCAACTCAGATCTTTTCCTCACAAAATACTTCTCCCTCAGGCGTCGAAGCTCAAACCCTAACAGTCTGGAAGCAAGCCAACGGCTACCGCGTACCCCGGATCCTGTACCTCAACAAGATGGACCGCGGCGACGCCAGCGCGGAGGCGTGCGCGCGCTCCGTTGCCGACAAGTTACAGGCGCAGCCGCTGTTGCTGCACACTGATGTGAGGCTGGAGGGCAGGCTTATAGGTGAGTGCTGGTGATGAACTAAGACCATTTGATGCCAATAATGGAGTGACCAAAATTACCTACGAGACATCGACTTGAGCCGGTCATGAAGAACTTTATTTCCTACTTAGATAGTAGTCACAAATCGTAGAATAAATAATACAAAATACACCATTCATATTGTTTTAGAATATATAATGCTTCCTGTAGAAGTGAAACTGGTGGTATAAAGCGCCCCGTAGTTGTAGGCTGGCTTTTAACTAGTACGTACATTCTTATAGTTGTAACAGTAATGGCCTTGGGACGGGATAGATCGAATAGAACAATTTTGAACGCATTTGACGCAAACTAGTTGCTTTTAGAATTGTTGCGAATAAATATGAAGAGGACCTGTGTATAATATCTGTTATTAATAAATGTGAAGATTCGGGACCTTATAAAGACCTTCTTTCGTTACCTGAAAATTCCACGTGGTTCCTGTGTACTGTGTTACTGCACAATGTCAGCAGTCTTGATCGAACGCTCATCATTCCTTGCCAAATGAAATCCCACAGTCAAATCTAAACTATCATATTTTTTCTCACCAGGCCTTATAGACCTGATAACACTAGAAGAAGTGATATGGACACAGGGACGCGGTCAGACCCTGGTGCGTCGGAAACTGACGGAGAATGTGGACGGCATAAAGTGGGAGACTGCCATGTCTGACCACAAGGAGCTGGTGGACTTGCTGTCAAGCTTGGACGACCAGCTCGCTGAGAATATCATTCAGCAAGTAAGTGACTTATCTAAGCACTGGGGCGCGGTCAGACCCTGGTGCGTCGCAAAGTGATGGAGAAGGTGGACGGCATCAATTGGAAGACCGCCATGTCTGGCCACAAGGAGCTGGTGGACTTGCTGTCTAGCTTGGACGACCGGCTCGCTGAGAATATCAATGGCACGGTCAGAGCCTGGTGCGCCCTACCGCCAACTGCCAAACATCGGGCTGCTACTGAAAAATTCATTAGGAAAAAATCAATAACACTTTGCCCGACCCGGAAATTGAACCCACGCACAGGAGTCTCACTTTCGACCAAAGGCCAACGAAATAGTTCATAGATAAGTAGTTCAGTGATCATAGAGAAATGGTTGGTTGTATTTCAGGATGTGATTCATCAAACAGGACAACTCCGCAACGGCTGGACCGATTTTGACGGGACGTTTACTGGCAGTTAGCTGATGTTACAAGGAGTAACTTAGGCTACTTTTATTAAAAAAAAAGGATTAGTGTTCCATGTAAAAAATTAAAACCCATGAAATTGTAAACAAAATCCGATTAAAACAGGGAAGTTATATTTTTATAATAATTTCACGCGTGGGAAGGTTGCGAGCAACACCTACTTAACATAAAAACTCGTGCACTTTTGACAGGAAACCCTTGACATCAGCAGCAAGGAGATAGAGGAAGCGATCCGCCGCTGCACGCTCGCCATGAAAGGGTTCCCCATCCTGTGCGGCAGCTCCTATAAGAACATCGGGGTGCAGACGCTGATGGACGGCATCATAGCCTATTTGCCTAGCCCGGCTGAGGGACACAAGTACGTAAAACTGTACATTAATAGCAGTGATCTTTTGGAAATTCATAACTGTTTCATTAGTTTTACCATACATGTTGATCAGCTGATCGCGTCAGTTCCTATGCAGTCCTGTATTTTTTTTTGCGAATTTAAAGAACTCGCTGGACAAAAGTTGTTCAGCTTCATGATCCGAGACACCACACTTCTTACGTGTATTATGTTACACCTTGCATAATAATAGCGCTAGACTAAGCAAGCAGCTATTAGAACAACCTGCCGGTAGAATAGTATGAGCTGGTATTAAAAATAAGCTATTTTGCCGTGGTACTTTAGTTTCTCATTCCATAGGATACGTGCTTTTTTCGGGAAAAAAAAGTTGATGCATTGCTCTGTTGCTGTGTAAAACAAAGCAAAACATTCCTTTCGCATTTATAATATTAGTAGGTTAAAGGGTGTACGTTGCTATTATATCCACACTTCTGGGAATGCTGGGATACAGATTTTCTTTCTGCGAGAGGGAGTGGATTGTAATCCTCCATGCAGACGAGTTTGGGATGTCGCATGTTTTAGAATCTTAGAACTATTGGTTTAACAACGTATTTATTTATAACTAGCGACTCGGCTTCGCACGGGTGCAAGATGTATACATATACATATTAACCTTCCTATTGAATCACTATCTATTGCTAAAAACTGCATTAAAATCCGTTGCGTATACTATGTAAATATATACATTGACATAATGCATATTAGAGACAAGAAGCAAAAATAAAAATTGTTTCCAGTACACCTAAATCCAGAACATAACAAAAACAAAACAATTTGAGCTATACGGGGTGGAAGGGACACCGACGCGAAAACGGTTATCACGTATTCAGTACATCATTCCGAGCCCCCCCACATAGACAATTTTACCTACCTTCACGAGGCTACACGGTCAAAATGTATGGAACAGCTGTTTTTTTTTTAAATTACCGATGAAAAATTTCTATGTGGGCTCAGAATGATATACTGAATACGTATAGAATTCTGAATTGTTCGCATTGTTTATATAGTGTCTATACGATGGCTGCCTAAGTACGAAACCACGATCTTCAACCCGTTTGTCTTTGCTTAGTAACAATTATTGCCTTCTGTCCAGGCTGTACCACAGCTTCGGGTCCGAGCTGGCAGCCAGGGCTTTCAAGGTACAGCACGATGACCAGCGAGGAGTGCTGACCTTCCTCAGACTGTACAGCGGTGAGATCTGCAAGGGACAGAAGATCTATAACCTTGCGAGGGACAAAAATGAGCAGGTAAGCAATATCTACTGGTATTTGGCGTGGTTTGAGTAAGTTAGAATTCAGTAAAAAATTTACTAGGTAATTCTTACCTAGCTAATGTACTTTTTATTATTTTATTATTACATGTGACACAATAGAATCGTGTCAGTTAATAATACATATTTGGTCTTCACATTCAATGTAGATTTTTTTGGACAGTAAATTAACAAAACATTCGTTATAGAAAAACATCTAGATTTCAACTTACCTTTATACATCGACTACTCTAAAGCATTTGATAGTTTATCGCACAACGCACTATTTGAATCTCTTCAAAATCAAAATATCGAACCTACATACATTAACTTACTACAAAAAAATGACCAAAATAGCACAGCAGCCATCAAAATAAACACCACAAGACCATCTTTCCCTATCCAAAACAAGGTGTTAAACAGGGCGACCCTCTTTCTCCAAAGCTCTTCAAAGCCACGCTTGAAGAAGTCTTTAGAAAACTAAATAGCAATTGGAGGGTTAAGGGCATCATTGTGGGCGATAGAAGATTAACCAATCTCCGCTTCGCCGACGATATTGTCCTTTTCTCCTCCACGGCAGCCGAGTTAGGCCTAATGCTCGACCAACTGAGCAATGCCAACCTCGAGGTCGGGCTCCCGATGAATATGGCGAAGACCAAGGTGATGACCAACAGCACAAAGCGCAACATAGGCATTGGGGGTATGAATATTGAATATGTCCATGAGTACATTCACCTCGGCCAAATAGTCTCCTTCCAGGCAAGACAAGATAAAGAAGTTGCACGACGCACCGAGAACGCCTGGACGAGCTATTGGTCGATGAAGCAAATAATTAAGGGACTTCGCCCTCTCTCACTGAAGAGAAAACTCATGGGCATGTGCATTCTTCCTACCCTCACCTATGGAGCGCAGACATGGTCACTAACCAAGCGTCAAAAGTCCGCACTCGGGGTCTGTCAGCGAGCAATGGAGCGTAATATCCTTGGAGTTAAACTTAATGATCGTGTAAGGAACTCGATACTGCGTTCCAAAACTCAAATTGCCGAAGTAGGTCACACGGCTGCCAAGCTTAAATGGAACTGCTGGCCACATCTGTCGCATGCCGGAGGAGTTATGGGCTAAAGTAACCACACAATGGGTCCCAAACAGCAGCAAGCGGCAACGTGGCTGGCCCAGAAGGAGATGGCGGGACGAACTCGACTCTTTTCAAGAGGATTGGCAAACAACAGCACTGGATAGGGATAAGTGGAAAGAGCGAAGGTAGGCCTTTGCCCTGTAGTGGGACATAAATGGCTGGTAATAATTCGTTTTGAAAATTTGTTGGTACAGCAAAAAGTCCGAGTAGCGGCTTGTCCTACAGTAGTGATTTCTAATGTTATGTTTTTAAAACAGACGGGAGCATTGTACGTGGCTTTAGCTGATGAGTACCGTCCTGTTGAGAAAGTCACAGCCGGGAATATTGCAGTCGTAAGCTCATTGAAGGTAGGTACTAGTTGTTCTCAATATCTTACATACTTACTGATTTTTAAATTACTTCAAAATGGAGGTCACTTATTTAACGACTGTTTTTTACACATCATACCATACTATGGTTTGTTCCGTGCTAGAATCGAACCTGCTATCCACCTAGAGCCTCAATATACCGACTAACTGTCTAGTATGGGGCTCACTGCCAAATAACCTAGATGTAGGTCATATTTTAAGTTTCTCGTGTCGTTTCAAGTTCTGTTGACCTATGCGTCTGCTTACTAAAATAGCTAAAAAAAAAATATATATATTTCTGTCAAGCACGCAGGGTTAGAACCTTTGCCCCTGTGGTAATGAAAGTGCCGTAGTAATATTCCAGTGCTGTGCAGGCGACCATGACTGGAGACCTCATCACCTCGACCCAAGCGGCTGCCACCCGCGCCAAGGGGCAGCTGGCACAGCTGCTGCAAGACCCTGTGAAGGTGGAAGAGTTGATGCTGCCTAGCGCCCGACAGCGTCTCCAGACCTTGGACACACAGCCTAGCAATGAGGAACTTTCTGAAATGTTGCTGGGAATTGGTAAGGACTAAGGATCTGGCTAAAGTAAAGTATTTCAGAATAATGCTGAATTTTGTAGGATCTTTACACTTAGAAGTGTTCCAAGACCAAAGGCTGTCACCAGACCTGTTTTAAAGCTGGGCTCATCTCATCCAGTGAAAGCTGCAGTCCAATGATTACTGTGAAAAGATTTCAAAATGCTGCTGTCAAAGGCAATGCTATACTTTGTATACATGAGACCTTCAATCTGTTGCTGTCGCTGGCCATGAATTTTGTTATTATATACTACTAGCGACCCGCCCCAGGTTCGCACAGGTGCAATGCTGATATTAAATATAGTACCCCCGGCCGGTACCGCCGTTAACCGCTATGTCCCTGCATTTTAAATCTGTAATGTCTTCGAAAATATTCATTTAAATTACATGCTGTAAAGGGCCATATTGATCTATATTAAATGCACAATGTATATAAGGTACTTAATTGGATAAGGATTAATGCTGTATTGATTAAAATCGCTTTGTAAACAAGCCATTATTTCTTGTAAAAAGTAAAGAATAAAAAATGGTTATTGTGGGTTATCCCTAAGAGATGGACATTTTGTAGACCTTTTAAGGTGTACAATACTGTAGTACATAATTTTGATCTATCTCGTAGGGTTCAGCCAGCGTTTGCAATGTAAGCGCAAATAATGTGTTTATTTACGACATACATTAGAAACCTCTAAAATTATCAGTGTTTCTCTACTATATTATGCATGTATTATACATGTAAACATAAAAAAACCGAATCAAAATCCGTTGCGTAGTTTTAAAGATCTAAGCATACATAGGGACAGACAGCGGGAAGCAACTTTGTTATATACTATGTAGTGATGCGAATGTTTATTCTCCTGAAATTCCTCTCCATCATTAGGCAACACAGTCCCAGAGCCAGTGTTCCTGTGCTCCATCGAGCCTCCGAGCGTGGCGCAGCAAGTAGCCCTAGAGACAGCGCTTGCGGAGCTCCAGCGAGAGGACCCCAGCCTCAGGGTGACCGTCGACGCCGACAGCGGCCAGACTGTGTTGGCGGGTGCGTATGCTCTCGATTATTAGCTGGCTTCAGCAAGTAGCCCTGGAGACTGATGGAGCTCCAGCGGGAGCCCTCCAGCCTTAGGGTCACTGCCGACGCCGACAGCAGCTAGACTGTGCTGGCGGGTGCGTATGCTCTCCATCACAGCAGAGAGTAGCTTAATCAACCTAAAATGTTCCCCCTGCTGGGGCACCTCTTTGTGAGAAGAATTGGGCTGTAATACACCACGCGGGTCCAGCGCGTGTTGCTGATGTCACACGTCTTCGATTTTTTGGATGCAGGACATGCCGGGTCCCGCACGGTGCTTACCTTCACCGTTTTGAGAGTAGTGGTGATGAAATAAATAAGACGTATTGTATTGCGCCTGCCAGGGTTTGCTTTGAACCTACTATATGTTCGTTGGAGCCATTACCACGGGATTGCCATTGCCTATTCATAATCATCATCATCTGCCCAGCCTTTTCTCAACTATGTTGGGGTCGGCTTCCAGTGTAACCTGATGTAGCTGAATATCAGCATTGCTTACTATTAAATAATAATCTTAGTTAATAATAATCCTAATTCCTAGGACTGCTTTGTTGGTCTAGTGGTCTAGTGGTGGGCGACTGCTGAGCATGAGGTCCTGTACTCGATTTTTTTTTCTAATTAGTAGCCAATAAACTCGGCCCTTATTACATGAGACTATAACTGACGAAATGTGGGTACACTATAAGGTACACCTCTGCCTAACCCTCCGGCGATTACAGGCGTGATGTTATGTTATTATGTATTAACTTAAGTTTTTTAATCCAGGCATGGGTGAACTCCACCTGGAGATAATAAAAGAGCGCATCGTCCGCGAGTACAAGATCGACGTGGAGCTGGGCGCGCTGCAGATCGCGTACCGCGAGGCGCTGGGCGGCGCCGGGCGGCGCGCGCACTGCACGGAGCGCAAGATCGGCGGCGCCAGGCAGCTGTGCAGGCTCACCATGTCCGCCAAGCGGGTCAAGGGAATCGCGCCAGACAAGATTTTGAAGTGAGTTGTGTCATCCAAGCATTCTGTACATCAAACTACGTAACTCTACACAAAAATTATTGCTGGAAAGTGACTTTTTTTGGGATGAAATATCACGTTTTACGGTAGGACTCAATGTAACGCACTCAAAACATTGTACTGATGGATGTATTGAATAGTCCGGGGCCCGTGGAAGTATTTAAAGTGAAGTTATAAAATTAAAAACTTGTATTAAAAAAAATTAGTAAAAGTTGTAACTTTGACCCCCAATATCTTCGTAACTAGAAGGTTCCCTAGGTTCCCAAGATTAGGTATGGTGTCCGTCCGTCTTATGACGACAGGCCGTGTAGACGGCGCGTTCGTGTTCCACGCGCGCCTCAAAGAGATGTCAGCAAACATGAGGGGCCCACAAGGACCAATGCCTGCCAGGGCTGCGGGACTGTTCGAAAGAGATACCGCGGCCCTGGAACATAAAGGGCAAAAGAAGGAACATGGATGGGTTTTAGTCAGTAAAAGTCTGACACTCTCTTCCGCTCCACCCAGAGCGGGAGGAGTCATTTGATGATTTCCCATCCGAAAAAAAAAGGTATGGTCTAGAACAAAAAACTTATCACCATGACGGGGTACGCTCCGTCATGTGCTTTTCGGTTTCAGTAAGAGTACTTTTACCGATTATTTGCTCTCTTGTTCATTTTAACTATCTTTTAATAGATTGAGCTGATGTTGCACTGTCGGGAACAACTCTTAAAACTTGGACCTCCTAACAGTGTCCGGTTCCGTCATACATACGAGTATATCGGTCGGTCTTACAGAGAACACCATTAAGTTAAAATGACTGCCTCTTTGGTGTAGTGGTCGTAATCACGCCTGCTGAGCATAAGGTCCTGGATTGAATTCCTGGGTCGGGCAAATTGTTATTAGGATTTTCTTCACTTGACCCCATGTGAAACAGCGGGGAAGGGCAAGCATTTTTAAAGACCGTCTAATGTTATGTTAACCTTTGAAACGCTCAATTTGAATACATGGTTTTGAATTTTGTTATTTTGTTTTGTGTGTGTTGGTGTTTTGTTGTGTAAAAAATATATGTTAAGGTAGCAATCAGGTAGTAAATATTTACATTAACAACGCGGTTAATACAACGCTAAAACTATGAGAACTTGGAAGTGGTCAGCGAACCTGACGTCAGAATGGCTGACCACTTTATTTCTTTGATAAATTTCTTACCGAAAAGGTAGCAAATATTTCACTATAGGTAGTAAATAGTAGCAAATAGGTATTAAATAGTGCACATGGTCTCAAGGACATATCTCGTTTGGTCCAGCCATCCTGACGCTGACGCGATCACCGCTATTAAATTCTGGCCCCGCAACACTTCTTAGACCCAAAAATCATCTTTAACAGTGTAAAATATACTATACTGTAGAAGATGAACCGAAATAGTCAGTCCCGAGACTCGCCCCTATTCCATCGGCGACCACCACAGCGCGCGGACCTATTCGACGTCAGGTGTCATCTGTATCGTGAGACTGTTTCGCTTAATTACCTAATTGTTGCACTTATTTACATGTGTTGTGAATTGTGAACTAGCATATGAGTTTTGATTCTGTTGTTTTCTAAATCGTATTAATCGCTTGTAAAATCTGAAGTACAATAAAGTTTAGGTTACGTGTTGTGATTATTTTTTTTAATTGATATTCCGCATTAGATCTTATAATACCATATTTTTAATAACATTGATTCGATGCTGCAGCAGGAGACGGTAAGATAATGAGTCAGTTTTGAGGTCACTTAACAAATTGCATTTTTACATGGAATTTTCTTCTAGGCTGGACAAGAGCGGCGACAGTGCTGCCAACCTGGCACACTTGCACCCTCGTCACCTGCAGGCCATCAAGCAGGGAGTCAACACCGCGCTCATGCACGGAGCCAAGCTCGGCTGTCCGGTATGGTAATCTTCAAAGTCCATAATAAGACATACAGACGTTACCCTGTCTCTGCGTCTACTTATGAACTAAGTAGAGCTAAAAACCAGTCAGGTGACCCAATTCGTACAAAACATTAATCATTGAGATCGGTCAAGCCTTTTCGGACGAGAAGAATTACGTTGGAGGAGAAGAAGTACGGTGTGTGGTCCTAAAATTCCTAGGTAAAATAAATTATAGCAAATTTTTTTTTTGTTAACCGGAGTCGTCCCGCTCCTGGGCAAAGGACATTCCTTCCACTTTTCACGATGTTTCACCACTTGTCACCAATTAACGAGAAAGCCATCCAAGGCGCCCCACCAAGTTCTCCTCGGTCTGGCGCGACCCCGTCTAGCTGTCTCAGGGCTCCAGTTTTGCGATATGCGGGCCCACAGCTTTGCAGACATGGCCTGCCCAGTCCCATTTTAGTTTTGCAGCTTTATGAGCTACGTCAGCAATTTGAGTTCTTATCCATATTGTAAAGTAAACGAAACGTTCTGTCTCCAGGTTGTGGACGTGCAAGTGACGCTGCACTGGTTCGAGCTGGGCCGCGGGACTTCCGACTCCGTCATCACTGCGACCGTCGCGCAGTGCCTTCGGAAGGTAAGATCCCTTTGCTTACTGGTACCGTATAGGTGTGTGATGAACAGGGTCTAAAGTTCCTGAATACTCCATAGAAAAGGGAGGAGCCTCCGACCAGAGGGGTGTAGTGTCTGGTGGGCTACTGCCCGATAGTTGCTGACAGGTTTTTCTATATGGTCTTAAGTCGCGGAGAACATTAATATCGCCATTTAGGAATTAGATATTAGTTCTTCATTTGTGGCATAGATGGCGCCAACAATCGCAAAAAGAACAGCTATTTCCTACATTTCGACGATTTTAATGAGCACAAATGTATTAGGCAGCTGACTTTTTTTTTGCGATTTCAGGCTTGGTCCCATAGTAACGTAGTAGTAGTTTGTTCATAATGTTGAGTAAAATGACCCATTAAGAGGTTTCTGGTAAAGAAAACTGAGTTTGTACGTAGTCTATAAAGTAAAATTTAGTTGAAACTTCACCGACGTGACGGGTATCGTTTTTTGCATGACCGTAAGTAGTGTAGTCACTTGAAATATTCGTTATAAAATCAGTTTTGTTTTTGTGTAAACTTCCCAGACGCTATATTTATCAATATCTTATCATGATAACACAAAAAAATCTGTCATATACACAACTATACAAAACTTAAAAAATCCTGTCCGATCCGAAGGGGGCATGTATACCAATGACATTGACAAATACACAAATAAGAAACATAAAATATTCACGAAAGTAAAAACGTCAATGAATTTTAATTGATTGCATGACGTTTGTCCCAAATTACCACCGTTTCCTTAAATTCTAAAAACCTTTTAAAATGTGACAACACCATCTTCAGCGTATGTATGTTCGATCATCAATTGTTTTTTTATGACGTCACTACCCGAAGTACCCGAGCAGCGACCGCTCGCGCCCGTGTGTTGTCATTTAAAGAACATATTTTTTTTTAAATACCGATGTTAATGACGATGATGATACGATGTGGGGGGGGGGGGGTCAGAATGATGTACTGAATAAACCGGTGGTAACCGTGTCCACCTTTTATTATTCTTTTACTTGGCGTTAGTAAAACGAGCATCATATCCGTGCACCACGGCATGACCTATTTTGTCGACACAGACATGAGACAACTTCTACACAAATATCCTCTACCCAGGTGTTCGAGGAAGCCGACCCGATGCTGCTGGAGCCCCTCATGTCTTTAGAGGTGGTATGTCCGGAGAGCCACTCGTCGCGGGTGCTGGCTGACCTGGCCCGCAGGCGCACGCAGATTCAACATATTCACATCAGGCATCGGAACAAGGTATGTACCGTAATAACTAACTATTTCTTACCCTTAATAATCCAACGGTTCTTATTAAAAGCACGTTAAGTCGTTGGGCCCAGATGTCACTTCTAGATCTTTGACAGTCGTTACAAGTAGTCAGTAGCCCAAAAGTCTTACCAACCAAGGGGTATTACCCAGTACCAACTAGGTTGTGAAAATCAGATGGGCAGTAGTACTGGTATTCCGCTGCATCCGGTTAGACAGGAAGTGTATCCCAACATAGTTGGGAAAAAGTTAAGCAGATGATGACTTATTCTACGTTCGCGGTTAAGAGAAGAAGAATCATTAATACAAGGTGTAAACGGAATTCAACGAAGCATTCTGTACATCAAACTAAGTAACGCTCTCAAAACATTGTGCTGATGGATGCATTGAATAGTACGGGGGTCGTGGAGAATTGGAGGTGTTTTAAGTAAAATTAAAAAACAATAACAAAATTAATAGAAACTTGTCAAACAGTTGCGACTTTGACCCCCAATATCTCCGTAACCAGAAGGTTCCCAGGTATGGTCTAGAACAAAAAAAAAAATTGCAATGACGGGGAAGACAAGTGCCTTTCGGCTTCGTCGTCGGCAGAGCCGAATGAAACTCGGATATGTGTCATGATTACTTGGGTTAAAGCTTCTTGTTCTGCAACTAATGCTAAATCGACCAAACACGCGTTTAGCTGGGGTTAACGCAACAAAATGACACCATATTAAAATCAAGTAGCATTCTCACACAAAATCCTCTCATTCCTAGGTCATAGAATGCCTTGCCCCGCTCTCCGAACTCCTGGGCTACTCATCAACACTCCGCTCGCTCAGCTCCGGGCTGGCCACCTTCACCATGGAGTTCCACTCGCACCAGCCGATGTCGCCCATCGACGAGGAGAAAGCCATCAGGAGCGTCACCGGATTTTAGAAGACAACAAATGGACTGAACCTTAACGCTGTACGGTGATCCAAAAACCAAATAGCCAAGCAGCACTGTATTATGAAATATCAATGCCATAATTGTTCCTAATCGTGTGTAAGAATGAGACGGCGCTATACGTGAGGAGGGGCGTTAGAACGGAATGAAGATACTATTGATACTTCGTGGTACGGCCTCGTACACAGAGATTTAACTTAGTTAAATAATAATCAATCATTGTCATTAGATGTCTACGCGCTGCTCACTCGAGTTGGTGATCTGTCCGTGACCCCTGTGGGGTCTTACGTTAAATAAGCACTTACGGGGTGGAACTTTGAGACGGGGCAGTAAGAGTAACTACCACAATTCCAAAAGATTTTAAACTATGAAATGTTGATGGTTAAACTCAAAATCGAATGAGAAAAAACACTTGATGCGCTGGCTACTGTAGGTATCTTAACCACTTCCTAAGAATGTATGGGAAAATGTTTGTTACTCTAGAAGGTTTTTGATCATTATTAGACACAGAAACTATTGGCATCAAATAAAGTATTAAACATATTTTTACACTAATACACTTGCGTTTGTCCGCAACTCGCCTGATGAGAAGCGATGACGCGGCCTACGGTGGAGCACGCTCGCTTAGAAGAAACCGCTTCACTCGAACTTTGAAGAGCTCCCGATTATAATGATCAGGGAACAGCGAAACCGGCAGTGAATTCCACACTGGTGGTGCGCACAATAAATGTGGAAGCATAGCTCTTTGTTCGGGTCCGTGGAACTTCAACTATATGTAATAACGGCGATGCTTTGCAGTATCTCCGCTCGTCTGACGATAGACTTGCTGATCATAAACTTTTCCTAAAAGCTGTGAATGCACATCGAAATTTATTAGAAAGTTATGGCTACCGTTGTCGTTGTAGTCAAGACAACCCCTAAGACTGTTTCCTTGCAACTGCAACGATTACGGTAGCTGCCCTTACTGCCTCATCTCAAAACTACCCTGTATAACTGTTTAAACCTGCATGCATTCTTGTGTTTCTTGATGTCATTCTTTAATTTCACATCTTGCACTACGCTGGCAATACTATTGCGATAATGCTTGCGAAACTGCAAATAATTGAGAAATTTTATATCCTTTTGGATAATAAATCTTTTTATAAATGTTATATCAGTAAGTATCTTGTTGTGATATTCTAAGATCGCGCCCACGGCTGACCTTCACTCGTCTGTTAATTACATCGAATAAAAAATACGTTTTGATGAAACCAAGTCGCCTCCTCTTTATTTAAAAAAAAATACTAAATATTTTATCCATAAACTGTGGGGTTATCTATCTTTTAGTCCCTACAACGGATTGTTGGGTAAAATAGGTCAGTTTATATTAAATAAGTAGCTGTTGCCCGCGACCTTTGTTCGCATGAAATTATTATAAAAAATAACACCTACTTCCCTTTTTGAATCGGATTTTGTTAACAATTTCAAGGGTTTTCATTTTGTTTGCACGGAACCCTAATATTTTTCTAAAATAAAAGTAGCCTATGTTAGACCTTTATAACATCAGCTATGTGCCAGTCCTGTCAAAATCGGTCCAGCCGTTTCGGAGATTAGCCGGAACAAACACATAGACAAACAAAAAGTGAAAAAAAAAATTTTTTTTGTTATAAATATCGTATATACTTTCATATGCAATTAGTAAAAAGCTGTTATATTGCAAACAAACACTTCAATTTTATTTATTTGTATAAATATGGTAAATAAAACCCTGGCAGATCCGTTAGGGTATTATTAGGTATCGAGATTAGATTATAATTATGTAATCCTTTTTGGATAACAAGTAAAAAAATACCCTGACAAAAATTTAATAAAATATACTAAAATGAGGAAACCTACATGGCAACACCGGGCCACAAGCGGTCGCTGCACGGGTAGTGACCTCATCAACAAACAATTGACGATCGATCATACTAATGCCGGAGATGCTGTTGTCACGTTTAAAAGTTTGTTTGTGGTAATTTGGACAAAAATCATGCATATTTTAAAATTTATTAAAAAAATTATTGTCATTAATATTTTATGTTTCTTGTTTTATTTGGTAATGTCATTGGTATACCTATATACCGGATCGATATATTTCGGATCGGATAGGGTTTTTTTAAACATATTGTATATGTACACTAATTTGTTTTCTTAACAAAATATATTATAGGTATTCGAATAAGATAATTATATTCGTATAGTATAATAATATTTTCTTACCTTTGTATAGATTAATTTATACTGACTGTTTGTGAAAATGCGAACATTGTAGGCTTTTTAGATTCCCAGATGCTTGTTAACTTTTAATCTTATTTTATGGTTTTTTTTTTGAAAGCAACAACTTATTGTGAGGTCTACGCTGTCCCCTCATTCAATACCAAAGTACTTAAGCCGTAACATAATAATATTGTAAAAACAAATAATTTTAAAAGAGTAACCATGGAATTTCTTGCCGGTTTTTCTCTATAGGAAACGACCAACCCGAACCGTGCACCTTTTCTCGACGTTTTATAAGTGCCCATGTAAGCCTATGTGAAATAAAATATTTTGATTACAAACACGATGGTATTAGGCCCCTCGCCCACGGCGACTTTTTGTAGCGATGCAGTCGCGCGTTTAGCAAACGCGCGACAGCATCACTTCTAACGCGTGTTAGTCGCATTTGCAACGCGCTACTGCATCGCGATTGTATCGATACAAACGCGCGACCGCGTCGCGCTACTAACGCGCTACTGCATCGCGATTGTATCGATACAAACGCGCGACCGCGTCGGACGACATCGGTAGAGAGAACGGAGGGGGAAGGGAGTGTGGCGCGGCGCGTGTTTGGGAATCGGCATCTCATCAGTGCAACGTGCAACACAGACAGGTCCAGAGTGCGTGCTATTGTCCGTCACAGGCGTAAAATGGAGTCATTTGACACTGAAACGTTTATTACGGTAATTCAGGAGCGTCCTGTAATATGGGACTCACGTCTTCCTGAGTATTCGAATAAGATTGCAAAAAGGAAGGCATGGGAAGAGATAAATGAATTATTTAATGCAGAATTTGGAGAAAAAACCAATAAAGAAAAGAATGATTGTGGTAAGTTATTTATTTATTTAACTCATCGATCACTAATAAAAAACTAGATACCTACACAATAGTTAATAATAATAAATTGTTAATAATCGTTACATAAATTGAAATTATAATACTACTGCGCTAATTGTGAACGTTTAATAAGATAGATAAGTACATGTTAGATAATTACGAGAGCAACTTGAAAATGTGATTTTTTGTTTGTTAAGATATATTAACGATTTTGGTGTCAAATGAAAGGTCTAGGTCTAAAACCATTTTATCCATTTGAATCATGTAAATTGGTTCACGCGTTTAGGAGATAATAATTAGTACCTAGGTAGGTATAGTAAAAATATACTTAAACAAGATGATCTCCTTTGCTGGTTATTTTATTGGTTACTTTTTTCAAATTTTTGAATCTTGCCACGGTACAGAACCTTCACCGGTGAAATAGTCAGTATATATATTTCGGATTGCAGTACCACTTAGTTCAGATCTTCGTCTTCTAATTAAATGTAAATTATCACTGGCAGGTGAATCTTGGAATCCAATTATACTCAGAGTGTGATCAAATTGGTACCCATCTCGCTTACGTATGAAATTGTGCAATACGCAACACGCTTTAACAATGTTCGTAGCAAAATCAATATTAACGTTTATGGGCCTGTTGAAAATTTTAAATTTGTTACTCAATATACCAAACGTACATTCAATATAACGCCTTGCGCGTGTCAAGCGATAATTGTATATTCTCTTATTTCGTGGTAAATGTTTACCAGCGTATGGTCTTTGCAAGTGTTCGGATAAGGCAAATCCTTCATCGCCAATAAATGAAAACGGTATAGGTATTCCATTGTTAGATATAGGTCTCGGTTGAGGTATTTTAAAATTTCCTTCTCGTATTTTTTTAACCCATTCGCTGCTGTCATGTATTGTTGAATCGGAGCTCTTTCCATAGCATCCGACATCGATAGCTATGAAATTATAATTTGCGTCACATATTGCTAGCAACACGATGGAAAAAAAATGTTTGTAATTGTAATATTCTGAGCCGGTATGACATGGCTTTATAATTCTTATATGTTTTCCATCTATTGCTCCAATTATGTTAGGAAAATTTGCATGTTTCATAAACCCTTCAGCGGTTTTTAAATGTGATTCTTCTGTTGGTTCTGGCATGGATATGACTTTTAATTTATTCCATATTACTTCTACGGTTTCTTTAACAATTCTACGTGCAGTAGTATGTCCACATTTAAAATCTATATGAAGATCTGTGAAATTACATCCAGTTGCTAAGTACCTGAAAAAGAATATAAATTACTAAAGATTACATTATACCTATTTATGGCCTGGGTCTAATTTCACGAAAGTTACATGCTACAAAACTACAAGTGTAAAGTGGCAATACTGTCATTTCAGCCAATCACGTCGTGCGGTCCTGCAACGCGATTGGCTGATATAACTGTGTTGGCACTTTACAGTTGTAGTTTGTTACTTTCGTCAAATGAGGTCCTGTTGATTAAACTTGTATATATTTTTTCAGCTGTGGAACTCCAGAAAAAATGGAAAAGTTTAAAAGATTCCTACAACAGAGAACGGGCAAAGGAAAAAAACTGTTCCAGTGGGTCCGGGGCTAAACCGAGAAAACAATATGTGTACTATAAATTATTGTCATTTTTACAACCTTTGACCGAAATCAGACCGCCTAGTCGACCTACAGTTACTGAGGGAACCGACTCCGAAGATTCTTTTGTAATGCCAAAATCAAAGATGCTTAAAAAAAGTGATGATGCACAAAACAAATTATACGAAATTCTGACTGAAAAATTGAACAAAGTCACGCCAACCATTCAACATCCAGATCAACATTTTTTACTCTCTCTTTTTCCACATTTTCATTCCATAAAGGAAGAATATAAACTCGACGCAAAAGCCGAAATGATAAATTTGCTTCGCAAATATAACAATATGGCACAGACGTCTGCATACGTCAGTCACTATGGATATCAGTCTGGATACCAAAGCTACGACACAACAGCTCGTACAAGTACTGAAAGTAGCGTGTCGCAATCGCAACTAATAAATAACAACAACACGCTGCCAACGCCTGCTAGTACCAATATCAATACTGCAGCTTCATTGCAATATAATGATGATGAATATAATTATATTAATGATGATTCTACACAGGATTCTATTATCACAAATCTATATTCACCGTAAAGTAAAAATTAAGAAATTACAAACCTGTTTAAGATTTTTTTTTTTAAATGTGGACAACACCACATACGCTATATAATACAACTTTCAGTACCACTGTGCCATTGAATGAACCATTAAAAGATAATTAATATAATATTTGGTTTTTCTTACCTTAAAGTTATGGTTAGTCGTTCTTCAGCTGATATACATTGTCTCATCATTGTATTTTTGCGTGTCAACTCTGGTTTTACAATGGAAAGCAATTCACAAAACGTCGAATATGACATTCTATAACAACTTTTGAATTTAAGATCATAATTTTTGAGTTGTTTGAATGTTGTTACATGATGTCCACAAAGTAATCTCTGGGTATTAAATGGATGCACCCAATATTGACGCTGCTTCCGTTGCCTACGCTTCGGCTGCTTACGTAAAAGCAGCAACAAAGACAACGTGACTAATGTTGCCTCAACGGAGTCCATCTTGTAACTGTACTGGTCCAAGGTATTTTTGTGTCGTAACTGCATCGCGACCGAATCGCGTTTGCATCGCGACCGAATCGCGTTTGCATCGCGACCGAATCGCGTTTGCATCGCGACCGAATCGCGTATGCATCGCGTTTGCATCGCGACTGAATCTGGTTCCGTGGGCGCGGGCACACAGCTGGCAACTGCTTTGCGTCTGTATCGATGCTACGCGCGAGAGCATCGCGACTGCATCGCTACAAAAAGTCGCCCGTGGGCGAGGGCCCTTAGGCTGCGTAAAAACGATCAAGGTTACGGTGGTCGCAATTTTACATAGTCTCGACTTAATTACATCAGGCAACCCATTCGTTGTATTATGTTTGTTCATGTTTATCAGGTTGTATAAAAAAAAAAAAAAACGGTAAACAGATGAGTGAAAGTCGATCTTAGGCGGGATTTTACACTGTGAATATGTCCACGTTACCTACCTATATGTGTCTTTAAGATCGTATTTACATAATATCTGTATGTCTATGCTTACGTACCAAATAATATAAAAAAAAGACGGGTTGCACTCCGGGAGTGCCGGCAGAAGTGAAAACTTGATTATTAACGTTGAGCATGTTTGATATTTTGGAATGGTTAGGGAATAATTTTGCACCAATTGCTTTATCAGTATAAAGAACAGGGTGTACTATTCGGTGCACCCCTGCCTGAGCCTTCGGGGATTACAGGATGTTATGTTATCATTGAATCCTGCCTAAAGAATTTGTAATTAAAAGTGTGGAAGTAATCTGTCGCACATAAAAATGTGTGCGATACATCTTTCCACAGGCGCTTAGTAAGCACGTAAGCAGGAACGTCACATTCGATCTTACTACAGAATTAGCTGAGAATTTATCGGTTTCCTATACCAATAACACTCGTGCTTTTTAACTTACTTGTAAATACTTGTAATCAAATCATTTTTAAAGCAGGTTTTTAAATAAACTGAACTTTATTTTACCAAACAACAAACGCCTTAGTGAAAATGTTTAGCAATTTAATACTCGGAAGGTACTTATTGCGATTGAACGATTTCCTTTTTTATTTTATTATCATGAAAATAAATAAAATAAAGCTGCAAACTCAAAGACAACACTGTCTTATTGATTTTAGAATCTCTTGTCATTATGCGTCAATCAATAAAATTGCAAGGAAATACGGAATTTTAGCTACACTAACATACCTACAGGTACGTAACGTTTGTAAATAGCACGTAAATTGCCTTCGTAGTTAGCACGGTGCGAATCCCCCAAAGACCACGGTTCTATCACAATCTTAAGGACGATGAAGATAGCCAGAGGACTAGGTTTCGCGGCGCTGCGCCGGCGCGCGGCGGGTGGCAATTTATTTAATAGATTTGTCAGCTTTATCCCTAAAGCATTAGGTTCAAAGTTGATTGGAAACATTTAAAAATTTCTTTAAATGATTTTAAACCATAAAATGTTGAAGGTTAAGTTCAAAATCGAATGAGAAAATTTGTCTTACGCTTTTTCGATCAGGTCACGTGTCCTGACGCGAGTTTAAGATTTTATACCCATTACAGAAAAAGTGCTCAACGCCGCTAAAGAAGTTTTCACTTCAAAAACTTTTTTGCAAAAAATGAAACGGAGCCTGCTTCGCACGGCTTTTACCTTGTAAAAGTCTATAATTAATTGTACATAATCCTAAGTAATTAGAATTGTATAAGTTCTCACTATTGGAATTGTAAAAAATGTTTATAAATTGCTGTGCCCTAAAAGGGTCCATGATTGCTCTTAGTTCTAAGCTTTTTATAACACCTTATATCTACTATGAGAAGTTTCCATATTTTTGGATTAAGTTAAATTATTTAAATAAGGAGAAAAAAAAACATTAAAATATCTCTAGAAATGAAAAAGTTTTGAGACTTTCAATGTTTCGCTTGCAATGAGGTAAAGTGACTCCACTTTACCTCACTACGTTATTTATTCTCGACGTGGGGGTAACGAAACATACGGAAGGTAGATAAGTAGGTACTTACTTGGAAACTTAAACTCCTTTTATTTCAGCACTAGCTTAAGACGGATTTAAACAAAAAATGTTCAATACTGTGTATAAGCGCCAGTGTCGGAGATAAAGTATTAATTTTATTGTTTGTTGTTGTTTTTAAATTTGTTTTTTTTTTTATTAATTTGTGTAGCAATGGGTGTTATTTACCTGAAATAAAAGAATTTATTTATTCTAAGGATTTTTTTTTATCTTATGTATGTATTTAGTTCCCGAAGCCGACCCTCACATAGTTGGCAAAAGGCCAGGCAGATGATGATGAGTTCGATTTAATAATCATTTCCCAGTAATTTATTGGTGAATTAAAAACAAAACACCGATTTTCTAGTTTTGATCTATATTTTAATTCCATTTAGTTAAATATAGTGTTACCAACATCATAAACATTCTCCATTGTGGAACGCAAATAAGTGAATATGACTTGACAAACATGAGATGAGATTGCTTAAATAATTTTACTGACACATTATAATATTTATATACTTAGGTAAGTTTAAAAACTCGTTTACTACTTAGTTAGGTTCCTGTAAACCCTGCAGACAGAAATAGGAGCCCCGCGCAGCGGGGATCCGTCGACCTGCTGACGGAAACGCTAACCATAGAGACGGTCGACGTCAGGGGCACCCGGTTCGGTTAGGTTTATTTAAGTTTCAGTAGTTCGGTGCTTTGTTAGAACCCAACTATCGCAACTGAAAGTTTCAGTAGTTCGGTCAACCGGACTAACAACCGAACTACTGGACCATGTTTTCGCCGCAGGTTCGCGTACATACGGTGTATTAATTGAAACGCGCAAATGACGCGCATTTCACGAACGCGCGTTTACGGCGCCACTGAATTTCTGCACGTGTGGTTTACTGGCTGCTGCAACTCAATCTCGTTTAAAGCGTGTTAAACGCGCGTCATCTGCGCCGTGTAAATAGGCTTAAAGGAATTATTTAAATAATATATCGACAAGGGGCATTGGTGCGTTTTTGAATTGCATTGTTCGGCTCAGAGCCAAAGTTGTAAATTCGACAGCACGTCGTCCCCCATCGTTCACGCCCGTCATTCCATCTTGCGCTGCATGCCCTATAGCCTGCGCACTTGACGTCTTATGACTGCATCAGCGAGCGGAGTCCGCATGGCTGAATTTTGGGCCAAAAATATTTAATAAAATTTGCCATCGACACGCTAAGAAGAAGATCGTCGATATTGTCAATAAAACGAATAATTTGTAACATATTTATTATATTTTGTTCTATACACTGATTATCACAATATTTGTATTAGTCCAAATCCCAGGGCCTTATTTTCTCATTAACAAAATGTGTGGCAACAAGTAGTGTTTGCATGTACTGCGAAAGTGTGAAAGTGTGAACGTATACATTCCTGCTAACTTGTGCCGACGGTCAAATTGGTGCTAAAGTTCCGTAAAAAGATACAAAATTGCTGTTATCCAGAAATTATTCAGCCAGTTTGTGTTGCTTGGGTGTGGCGGCCCTGGGATTTTGCTCTATACGTGCCACGACTGCTTATTAACCGACTTCAAAAAGGAGGAAGTTCTTTCAATAAATGCTTAGACAGACAGTACCTACAGTTTGTTTTATTTTTTCGTTTATATTTTCCCCTTTCACTGAACTGGTGCCTGGAAAAATAGGGTAAATATTAAAAAAAAAATCAAATATACTAACTATATCATACTAAGAACCGTTTATCCGTCATACGTAGTAGGACACTGGAAGGATAAGTCCGACGATCAGCCTCACCAAGGGGTATCGTGTTATATAGTAACTGGAGGTCTGATAGGCAGTTCATCATATTAGCCCGGAATCACCAACTGCTGGGTATAGGCCTCCCTTTTTCTGCCACACTTCCCAGTTCTGTGCGACCCTTATCCAGGTGTTTCCCGCGACTTTGACGATATCGCCGATCAAAGGAGCTTGGCTACCACGCGATCAAAGCCTTGCTCCATCAGCCATCTCCGCGTCTAGCCAGATGTCTTGCCAAGGTCCACTTAAGGTGCACACTCCCGGCACGGTGGGAGAGGCAGTTGCTCAATGAAAAAACTGGTATTTGGCAGCATCCAGTAAAACACACTATAAGAAAAAGCAAGCTAGATGATGGCTTGGTTTATCTCCGTGATGATTGGCCGCCATCACTGGAATTCGGTTGAAATGATAATAATATCATTTATTATTATTCATGCCCATTAGAGATGAATCATACCCGGAACAGGTTCTCGAGCTCGTCCATAAGCGTCTCGTGCCGGTAGGAGATGCGAACATCAGGTACATTGGTGTGAGTGATGTCGTTGCCGTCCGTACCCTCGCGCTGGTACTCCGCACCCAGCCAGGCCTGCTTCATCTATGGGAAAGATAATGTAAAAATAAGATGGTATAGGTACAAGCGCATGAGTCATTTCAGCTTTGTCTCAGGGTTGGAAACGCAACAGAGGTGCGTCTGCTTTTGCAGATATTCAACTTCTTCTTTCAAAACGATGGTCATTTATCCAATTTCATAGGTCCAGTAGGTGACCACGATAGTTGCGGTGTCGGTTTACTAATGTTTTGTCAAAACTCTTTTGACAAAATAATGTTTAGTTTACAACCACCGTTTCATATACTATTTACTTCACAAACAACTTGTTCCGCAAATGTTTTACTTTCTACATAAATAATTATACTTGTTAAAATACCTATAACCTCTATTAATAAAGGGTATTTTATTTTTAGGCTATAACAGTCGGCCAAAAGTCCTGACACAAAAACATTTTGGAACCCACCTCATGTGGGAATCCAGACATGAGTACAGAATTCCTCGCGAGCTCGCACATGTCACAGGAGCTGAATTTCCACGCCTGCGCCGCAATGCTGTACTCCTCCATCAACGGTTCCTGTCAACAGGAAACAGACAAACCCATATAAAAATCATCATAGGTGCTTGCAGTCCACTGCGGGGCATATACCTTTACGCAAGCCATTCAACGGGGTTGGTTACTGGTAGCTACGCCACGAAAGAATACCGTATGATTTGTCAAAGTGATCTTGTAGTCTTATCAAGTAATCGTAATCGCCAAAGTTTCCGGCAAGGAACTTTGTTGATAGCCGTAACAGTAATGAACACCAAGGCCATCTACGCGGCACTAATTTCACAGTTTTCTTCCCAATTTTATGCCTGGCTACCTGGTCTCATCTAGCTACTTCCAGCCACCCTATAAAGAGCACCCCACGCCCTACCCTCTGAGGCTGAAGTTATCCTACATTACGTTTGCCGCTGTGCGGTCCCCACTCAAGAACATGCCAATCTTACCATCCGTTGGGTTTTCTTGCTATTTACTGAGCACTAGAACACAAGTCTTGACATGAAAAAAGTAGTACCCACCTTAGTAAAATGAAACTGCAGCGGATCGTCAGAACTGAGCGTGACCCTCAGCCCTCTGTAGAAGTATTCCGGCAGAGGGTTGCGGTGGTACCTCAAGAACAGCGAGTTGTTGCTCAGAGGCGACATGGCGACGAAGATCTGCGCTAAGTAGTACATGTACTGAATGACTGGCGACTGAAAACGTGAGAAAACGTTGAAATTTATTGTATCAGCGTCGTGTGGGGAACCAAACGTTAAACATATCTGAATAATTTGTAAGAACAATAAACTGAGCCGGATGCGGCCCACTCCTGGACAAAGGAAAGTTGGGTGACAAGTGACAACCAGTCATCACAATACTCGGTTCTTCGCCGCGCCAGTCTGTCGCACACACCTTTTTAGTGCCATAGCGCTGTCTAGATTCGGGGTGCCCCAAATTTTTTAGGGTTCCGTAGACGAATGGCAAAAAACAGAACCCTTATAGATTCGTCATGTCTGTCTGTCTGTCCGTAACAGTTTATTCCGAAACTATTATAGACCAGGATCCATAATTTTTAAAACCAAAAAAAATAATAGTAGGATGCAACCCATTAGAAAAGGAGGGGAATATTATAAAAATGAAAGGAAAAATAATTTACGGGCGATCTGAGGTCGGGAAGGGGATGGGGGTGAGTTATTAAGGGTAAAAAACGGTTTTTCTCGATTTCCGGCAAAACTAAAAGTCCTATCGAAAAAAGTCAAATGGCAAAGTTGTAGGTAATAAAAAGATCTAAAACTTTTGTATTAACAATTTTTTCACATAACCTCAAAATTTATGTGAAAAATTCAAAAAACCATGTCTTTGGTTTTTTATTTTTATCTTTTACAAAAAAAAAAAAATTGTAACGAAATTTGGTGAAAACTTACCTTTTTATGTCCCAAATACGCTGTAATTTATTTGATTAAAAATATTTATTTTTTCACCTCATTTTGAATGAATATCGAAAAAGCACCCTAATTTTCAATCGAAAATTCACCCGTCAAAATATCAGCTTTTTTCAAAAAGTTGGTATGTTTTCTGTTCGTTGAAATCTCTACTTTCCGATGGTGAAAAAAAAATATATGTTACTATAGTAAATCTTCTCAGAAAATGCAAAAAATCGAAAAAAACTCGAATTCGATTTTTTTTTTAATTGTTACAAATTATTTTGAGCTATTTATTCAAATTTACACTTTAATTACTCGAAAAACGTTAGATTACATGCTACATTAATTAAAAAAAATTGCAAATCAAAATATACTATTATAATTAACAAACAAATAAGTTAATAAAATTAATATTTAATAAGACATCTACAATATTTGGAGAAAGTTGTCGACGTCATTTTGAATGAATATCGAAAAAAGCTGATATTTTGACGGGTGAATTTTCGATTGAAAATTAGGGTGCTTTTTCGATATTCATTCAAAATGAGGTGAAAAAATAAATATTTTTAGTCAAATAAATTACAGCGTATTTGGGACATAAAAAGGTAAGTTTTCACCAAATTTCGTTACAAAAAAATTTTTTTTTGTAAGAGATAAAAATAAAAAACCAAAAACATGGTTTTTTGAATTTTTCACATAAATTTTGAGGTTATGTGAAAAAATTGTTAATACAAAAGTTTTAGATCTTTTTATTACCTACAACTTTGCCATTTGACTTTTTTCGATAGGACTTTTAGTTTTGCCGGAATTCGAGAAAAACCGTTTTTTACCCTTAAAAACTCACCCCCATCCCCTTCCCGACCTCAGATCGCCCGTAAAATATTTTTCCTTTCATTTTTATAATATTCCCCTCCTTTTCTAATGGGTTGCATCCTACTATTATTTTTTTACACTTTTTATTATTTTTAAAGGCTTCTACCCTGGTCTATTAGGGCTTAGGAGAGTTGAAATTTGGTAGGTAGATGTAGGTATTCTGTGAACCGCTTTAGGATTTTTATACAAAAATAAAAAAAAAGATTAAGGAGTATAGTAGGTAGTATTCCCGATACATGGAACTAAAATTATTATTTTTTTCATCAGATCTATACTTGCGTGGTGTCTATAGATAGGTCTTAAAAATGACGTTGAGGTACCTAAAACCAGTTTTTCTCAAAGTCAATCGTTTTGAAAGTATTTATCTATAATATGTGTGTATTTAGAAATATATAAGTATGTTTGTCAGTTGTCTAGTTGCCGTAGTACAGGCGGCTCTGTCTAGTTTGGGATCAGATGGCGGTGTGTTGGTTGTCCCAATTATAATAAAGATAGACACATGCAAAGTGACATGTGTGCCCCCCCCCCCTCTAATTTCTAAAGTAAGAGGAGGAAAATTCTGAAAAAATGTAAAATTGTAGAACGGAAAAAAAACTTTCAACGAAAATTGGTTTCAATAAGATTTGATGTTTAGTTTATCCGATAAGGGACTTTTTCATCAAACTGCAGTAGTAACTTTGTTTTTCATTAACATACTATGAAAACAAATTTAGTTTTGCTGTTGTCTTGTATTATTATATTATATTGTTTGGTGCTACGGAACCATGTGTGCTTGTGAGTACGACTCGCACTTGGCCGTTTTTTTTCTTTTAATATGTAGTGTATGTCTAGGACCTTTGATTTTGTACTATGAGTATTTCAAGTTTTCAACGCTTCTCTAATCGGAAAACTGGGAGTTGTCTAATCGTAAAGTGACTAGATTGTACTCTTTTCTGTCCCTTTCTAACAAAATATTATACCGTTGACCCTATCGCAGGATCTTTTTGATCCTGTGAATAATGTAGGGCTTACCTTCCTCAGCATGAGTCCGTGCGAAATGTTATCAGCGAGCAAGAAGCCGACTCCGAGGTGCATAGGCGGGCCTGCTTCACCACAATGGGGGCGAAGCACAAACGTGTTTAGGCCTTGTTCTCTGGAAAATTATTGAACTCCAATCAATCATCAATCAATTAATTGGATATTTTTTCGGATGGACCATGGTCTTTTTGATATTTCGTGAGTCATCGTAGTTTCCTGAAACACATGACCTCTTCAGAAAACAGTGCAGCCGATAAAAGATTTAAACGATAGATATATAGCCCGCACCTCCACACTTCATAACTCCGGAAGAACAACTGGCCCCAACTACAGAACTTAACTGAGACGGTGCCCTCGTCAGCTTTGGGTGCTCCCGTGACGTGTCGAACAGTTCAGTCACTCGTATGCTGACTAGTGTGAACACCCCACCATCACCGAACCAGTACCTTGAGCACCGTCTCAATAAAACAGTAGGCCTGTAAACTGAAAAAATACTAGGAAAGGAAGCGCTGGTCCTCTGGTGGTGAGATGGACTGCCGACATTGTTGCAATCGTGGGTAAAACCTGGATAAGGCTGACCCGGGAACCTGGAGATTGGCACAAGTAAAACGAGACCTGTAATTGGCAGGGTGTAAAGTCAGGCTGAGGATGACGATGATGATGGACGACGTAGTTGCACCGATACTAACTTCCTGATATGATTAAGCACGGTTATATTGGCGTGCATATAGTACAGGTAGTAGGCATATGGCGGGTTCTCCTCGTGGTTCCACTGCTCGGGTGTCTTCATGTTTTCCGTCAGTATCGTCTCCTCCGGCTTAGACTCGTCGTCCACGCTGTCGAAGCCTATCACGTGCTGAAAGATATCAGGAACTGTTTTAGGCCACGTATGTACAACGCGTTTTTCGACGTGAAAAATCACGGTCACTTCGGTTCGGTTTGGTTTTCGGTTTTTTTTTGGTCCTACTGCGTGTATTTCAAGCAAATCAAATCACTCAAATTAGAGTCAAATTACACTTTGCTCTGTAGATTTCAGCCTAAGTTCATGACAGTTTTCTGCTCGCCATAGCGTTGGCCAAGTCAAAAGTATTGTATGAAGCACGGCTTATTCAAATGTTCATAACGCCGACGCATGGTCAATTATGACGGTCTATCATCGTTTGTTGGCCTGAACCGACGTACGCGCGGTGCTAGCTACCTTAGAAACGACTTTGATCCACTAGATTTTCAAAATGGTACCTTTTTACTGATACTGGACAAGAGAGAGCCCTTAGGTCGAGATCTATAGAGTGAACTATGATTTAACTCAAGCAAAGTGCCTAGTACCGTATTTGAATAAAGTTAATGTTCATACGCTTAGAAACTTGTGCAGATCCGGATTGGAGCTGGGTTGCAAGGAGACCTGGAACAGTGGCTCGAACAAGTTCGACAAAAACTCCTGGAAGTTCTTCAACAGATTCTTGAACCGATAGATATCACTGAGAAAGGAAAGAGAAGATTTTTTCATCCTGATATTGTTGTCACCAGCCTTACCAAAGGATACCCAGTACTGGGTGTTACCCAGTAACTGGGTTTTGGAGGTTAGTTGGGTAGTCCTTAGCCTGTGTAATCCCACTGCTGGGCAAAAGCCTCCTCCCATGACCTCCAAATTTCGATCCAGGGCCAATGGTGAGCACTCATCGATGTTAAATTAACTCATGCAGTTAGTCGGTCGAAGCCGACCACAATATAGTTGGGAAAAGGCAGGCAGTTCCGCTTACAGACAGAAATCCTGTGTCTCAGCACTGAGAACTTGAGGTGATGCTCGCAGGTTGCAGCGCCCTTAAGGAAAGAAAGACCTGCATGAGACTTGCACTGAACAGGGAAGCATGGCTCAAAAGAGTTGAGGCCCAAACTCATCAGTGGGTGGAATAAGACTGCTAATGATGAAACTTATGTTTGGCAGATACATACCTACATAAACTTGCGTTTTGCCTCATGCGGGTAGCCCTAAATTACAGAACGCCACCTTTTTTTTCTTTCTGAAGAACATCACCAATATATATGTGCAGATAATTATGTGCAAATGATGCTGCTACTCACTAGAGCCTCGGCACCTGTATCAGCCATCGAACATGCGGTGAATAGACATCATGTTGCAGTGCCCAAGAGGCCAGCTTGGTCCACTCGTTCGGTCGCTTGCAGTAGATCGAGAGCCGCGGCTCCGTGTATGTGTATCTGTTCTCCCGGAGGTCCGTCATCACCTCCTATGGATGAAATAGGTTTTAAAATATGTTCCATAGTTCCAAAACAACTTATGGGCCATGTAAACACTACTAAGCAATTTTGTCATTTTACGTTCTGCGATAAAAAGGGCTAAGACCCAATTCTAAAATGATCGCGACAAGCTTTGTACTCGTCTGGTTTATGTTTCACTAATTCGATGCCGTTGTTCCTCGTGTCCCCTGACGCAGACTTAGGGCTACAAACATAGCATGCAATATCGAAAGTTCTGGCACAATATTCGAGACCTACGTTTAGCTAGAAGAGATCGAGAGAGGGTTGTCTCGATTCACCTTTGCTTCCTTATTCAACCCGTTTTACAGTACTGTAGTGGTCAGTGGTCTCCAATAGAATCAATAATGAAACGCCCATACCTTAATGATGTCAGCGAAATATTTCCCGTTCATGTAGTTGTCAGTCTTGAGGAAGACGTTCCTCAGGGAACTCGCTCCAACGGGGTTGTACTTCGCGTTGAACTTGTCGAAACGGAAAAATGTGTTGCGATCCTGTTCACAATTGTTTTACAATATAGTCCTAAACAGTAACAGGTTAAAGGCAGCATAGCAAGGGTTAAACTACGCTTGCCGCTTGGTCTGCGGATGAGGGATCATCCATATATATCGTCTTCGTGACTCGGAAAGCCCTTGGTCTGGGCTGTCATTTCAAAAACTAAACTAGAGCAATAGAAATGGTTTTTTTATGCCAGACCCGGGATATGTTCAGCAATTCTAGATGTCTCGATTGTTTGTTTGATATTTTGATTGATCGTTTAGTGGTCGCAAGCGCTACCTGCTGAGCAGGTGGTCCAGGGATCGATTCCCAAGTCGGGCAGTGTTATTGGGTTTTTCAATGAGGAATTTTTGAGTAGTAGCGACGGAATTTTGAATTTGTGCCCAGTTGATGGCAATAGGGTCGCCTCCTGTTACATGATACTTAAACATAACTGGTAAAATGTGTGTGTACTGTTAGGTACACCTTCCCTAATATTTCAGGGATTACAGGCGTGGTGTTATATTATTTTATGACTAGAAAGAAATGCCCGTACCGCGTGCACATCCAATATGTCCACATTAAGATCGTATGCGTCTAGCTGCATTTCTTCGAAAACCATCCTGAGAGTGATGGGGCGGCCATCCTTGAGGTCCACCACCTCATTCGCTTGACTCCTCAGAATCTTCTTGATGAAACGCAGGAGATGCTTCTGGCTCATGCACGACGCTGCGTGGATGTGGGTGTCCACTTTCCTGGTAGTGGATATGGCAAGGCAAGGTCAATTCTGCATTCAAGTTTATTTGCCTGTCTATACAAAGGACTAGCAAATATGTTAGCATATTCGTTCTATAATGTTGCCCCACTGCTGGGATACACGCCTCCTTTCTCAGAGAAGGGGTGACCCAGCAAGTATGCCTGGTGGCAGAAATAGGTATGAACGTGGGCCATTGCCTGGTATATTTGCGGCATATGAAGGTCCCAGTATGTCAAAACAGCAACGAGTCGCTCACTTAAAAGCCCAATAACTGCGGCGAATACGGCACGGGACACGGGCGAGCGCGATTTTTGTATTCAAGGCCGGACTCCACCAAAGCGGAGACGAGTGGAGATGTGCGAAGCGGAAAGGAGAGGAGATACGTAAGGGTATCCATCGAAGCTGTGCTGAGATGTGCAAAGCGGCACGCCGCTCTCAGCATAACGCTCACCGCACGCCGTTCACAGCACACTGTTCACCGCACGCCGCTCGCCACAAACCGCTCACCGCACGCAGCTCGCAGCAGGCCGCTCACGTCTCTTCTCGTCTCCGCTGTGCGCTTGGCCGGAGACTGGCTAAATTACAAAACAGTTCCTCGCCGCTCTGCTCAACCGTTTCCACTAAAGCTAAGCGGAGAGGAAAATTATTAGTTCTGAAATTCTATTGGAAGTTTACAACACATCTCCTCTCCTCTCGTCTCGTCTCCGCTTTGGCGAAGTCCGGCCCTGAGGCCTTGTCCAGAAAGGGCAAATTCTCTCGTTCGTAGTATGTGCCTACGTTGCGTCCAGACGGAGTGTACAACGAGCGAGCACTTGGGAACGGATTCAATCAGTCGGTAACATGGATAGCTACACTTACTCTCACAAGTCTGGTGAAGTGAACGCGATTTACGCATGAATTTTCAACTCGCACGATGCTTAATAATTTTAGTTAGCAAGTCATGCGACTGTCTGTGCCAGTTTGGTCACAGCCATAGAAGTTCGTTGACAGGGAAACGGATCTCGAGCTCGAACTTGGCCAGATCCTACAGAGTTGTATGTAGCTGGTTTATTTGAAAGCAACGTCAAAATAAGATGCAACGACAGCCTCCTAAAAACTACCATTATTACCAGAGTATTGTACGGGTATTACAGACAGTCACTCCATACAAAATATTTGTCTTCAGTTGCATCCGTTACACTGAAAGCTGACCAAAACATAATTCAGAAAATATTCGGCAGATGATGAACAGTCTCCAATGAGTTTGCTAGGAAAATGGTTCAAAACTACCAGGGTGAGGTAGAAGTCTCACCGGACATTGTAGAAGTCTCGATGAGGTACCGCTTTTTGCAGCGCCAGCTCGTGGAGCTCGTTCAGCAACTGATGCATCCTGAACTTGGACGACAGGTAAGACAGGCGACGGTGGCAGAACGACTTGCTGCAAACAATTTCAGTAAACCTGCCTCGTTGGTCTATAATTGTCTTTGCTTCGATTCCCAGAACATTACTGGGTTTTTTCATCAATAACTTCTCGGTAGCACTCAGCCTAGAGTCAGGATTTGTATTTGGTTGATAGCAATAGACTCGCCCCTGGGTGAATATCCCCGCAGCAAAGGAGATAATTCACGTTTCATACAAAGTTTGGACCAAAAGTCAAAGTGCCCCAACGAAAAAAAAGGTGTTCCACTGTTGTGGAAGTCAGTCCGAGTATTTTTTACTACAGCGCTAAGTCCACACAACCATTCCTTCAGCTGACTTTTTTGGTTGAAAAATTGGATTTCTGTACGTTTTATTTGAAAAAAATCTTTTCATCTGCTGGCGAAAAAACTGATACCATGAGTTTGTTGGGATGATGACCTTTTTTTATTTAGCGGTAAAAATGCCTATCGCATACCGTCCTCCGGGGAGAAGGTTTGGTTATATGTGGGGCTTGCACCCGCTAAAAACACAGCCGTGAGCCTACTGTCGCCTTGGTGGATGGGCCGCGAGAACTTCTACGCATGAAGTTTGCGACGCAAGGGCGCACGCCGCTTTGCAGATATGGTGCGGTATCCGCGTATGAACCTGACTGCCACGACTCTTTGCAAACTTCGTAGTTGTTTTGGGCAGACAGGGACTCCGGGGGCTCTGTAGAGCGCCATCGAGCAAACCACCCTCGGGTGCAGCCGTCAGCATACCACGTTCGGTCTGCCTAGGTTCGGCAACAGTCTGCTGAGGGCGAACACCGTGTCGTGCGCTTTGGCGCAAGCTGAACAAAGCGCTCGCCGAAGTTCCACCTCCGGTCCATAACCAGGCCCAGATATTTCATGCCCGTAGCGCTATTGGTGCACCACCGATAATGAGATGTGCGCCAGCCGGTGGTCGGCGTCGGGGCGCATGAAATACCAGGGCTTCCGACTTTTCGAGAGTCACTCTGAGGCCCAGTGTCTCGATTCGTCCCACGACGACGGACGCGCCCTCGACGGCAGAGCGTGCCACTTCCTCGTAGTTCCCTCCTCGGGCCGTGATGAGAGTGTCGTCAGCGAAGTAAATGACGACTCACCCTGGGGAGAGCCAACTGCGCAAGGCCCAGTCGTAGCCTATGTTCCACAAGAGCGGACCCAAAACCGAACCCTGTGCAACACCACACACCGATGGCCCTGCATACAAATTGGCTGTGGCGTCCACGAGTGTACGCGTAGCAGACGAACCGCCCCTGCAGGTAATCTGCTACCAGCTGCCTCAGGTAAACACCAGGCACCTGATGGTAGCGGAGCGCCTCCCAAATGCAGTCGAACGGTAGAGTGTTGAACGCGTTGGCAATTTCCAAAGGCACCGCCTACAACATCCCACCCATGAGCCTGATGCATACTTTAAAGATGGATGCAAGTCTCAGGTTTGAATCCGCAGTTTCAAAAGAGTAGCTAAAATGGTTTGTAAAATACTCGTTCAAGGTCATCATCCCAGCAAGGTCATATCATTTTTTCGCCAGCAAATGAAAATATTTTTGTCAAATAAAACGTACGGAAAACCAGATTTTTCAACCCAAAAAATCAGCTGTAGGAATGGTTGTAGAGACTTAGTGCCGTAGTAAAAAATACTTGGACTGACGTCTCCAACAGTGGTGATATGTTTTTTTCGTTGGTTTTTGGGCCGAAAATGAATGTAATGAAGGTATAAAATGATAGGATGTTTCTTATTTATTTTATAGTGAACTACGTAAATTGGTTCCATTAGGGCCACATAATAAAATATTTTTTTAGAAGTGTATGTAAATCATCAGGGAAAACAAAAATCGTTTCAAATTCAAGTTGCTTGGCAAGGTGGTTTGTCTCAGTTCCATTTTTCGATATAATTGCTTTCACCAAAGTAACAATTTGAGGTACAATAAAAAATAAACAATTTTGTTAGTTTATGCTTATGACACATTATCTAAAAACATTGAAAAACTTTAATAGAAAATCTAATTTAAAAACACAGGACACTAGATCAAAGTTTGTAAAGCAAAAATCCAAATTTTGGTGGCACTTGTTAAATAAACTTACTATAACATGAAGTCTCGTGCTTGTGTGATCAATCATGTTTATTATTTCGCGTCTCTCAATCGTGCGCCGGCGGCACTTGCGCGTAACAGGTGTGTGATTAGATTACCGCCAAAAATGTAAAGTATTTATCTTGGATGGCACGGGGGACGTTCAATTTTTAGGGTTCCGTAGTCAACATTCCTTGTTGACTACGGAACCTTATAGTTTCACCATGTCCGTCTGTCTGTCTGTCTGCTCGCAGCTTAGCTCAAAGACTCTTACTACAAGAAAGCTGTAATTTGGCATGAATATACCAATAAAACCCGGTCTGATCCGGTGGCTGGAAGTCACCGAGTCTTCGCGCTTGACGAATCATGATGACTCTTAAAAACAGCTTATACACGTGGCTAAGGAGCGAAATGGGTCTGTAATTCTTTAATAGGGTCTTGATCCTCTTTTTAAAGAATAGAACGACCACGCTCCTTCACCACGCTTCCGGAGTTCTCCCAGAGAACGGGACCGAGTTGAAAAGCTCCCGAAGCTCTCTTGATACAAGACTTCCTCCGGCTTTCAGGAACTCAGTCGTTATCCCATCCTCACCAGGGGATTTTCCATTTTTGAGCTGTGTAAGAGTGGCCTCGGTTTCGTCTTGGCTAAATTCTGGCAGGTCTTCTGTGAAATGGCGGGTTAAGGTGGCTCTAGAATCCTCATTTTCGGGATCTGGTCGATATGAATGCGATGCGTACAACTGGTCGTAGAAGTTTTCGACTCTCGCAAGAATCTCCGGCTTCGAAACGACGATATCCCGACTAGATTTGGTCAAAAACTTATAATGATAGATCAGATAAATAATAATAAAAAAAAAAATTAACAACTAAGAGTTTTATAATTGACCGATGAGAGTTGTTGATACATATGGCGAATTGTTGGTGTACCTATGGTACACCTCTAAAGAGGCATCACGAGGCATTTAAAATATCTTTTGGTAATCTTGTTTTTTTTCTTAATATTATTGCTGCATGTTTTATATTATTGCATGTTACTTTTAGAATTTACAATTATTATTATTATGGTGAAATAGAAATAGAATTTATTTATTAATTATTATGATGTATGTAATGTTAAGGATGTTAAATAATGTATCAAACACAATATAAATTGTTCCTGATAAATAAATAAAATATCGTATCCCAAAAAAAACTCACAGCGGTCCATCACAGACCATGTTCTGTATGTGCTGTAGATCCGTCACAAACTTGCTGAAAGAAACGAACTCGTAGCCCAGCGCTTGGTTGGATTCCAGGTCCTTCTGGTTGCGGTAGACCGTCATTACGCCGTCCTCCCACTGGTACACGTACTGCTGGTCACGTGGTTGTACGCACGCCCATGGATCCAGCGTCATCATGTCTGTCAGTGATGGTGTCAACATATAGGTATTTATGTTGCTGTGGCAAGATAAGAACAGAGGGCCTTCACTTCACTTCAACTCCGCTATTTTCGAAGCCTTTCGTATTTCTACAACAAACAACTGGATCGACATAAGCTTTTTGGTTGCTTATGTCATGTTGTGTCCTTGGCAGCTTTGGACAGAGAGAGAGGTGGAAGGAGGGCAGGCAGGTAGTAATAATAATAAAGGATATAATATCGTACTGTGTAAAGGCTGCAGGTCTTCATAGCTATCTGCGAGCCCTCTCATCATAGTATCATGCTGCCTCACGGGTCGGTCGGTGTTGCACACTAGAAAAGAAAATTACAAACATTTAAAAAAACAATTTTTGCGTCCTTTTGTCATAGAACCCAAAGTACAACACAATCACTACACTGACAGGGCCAATAAATTTAGGTATCCTTATTAATTATCTACAATAAAGAAGGTTTAAGATGTCGAACTACGGGTAGTGGTGAAAGTTGGGCTGGTGGAACTTGGCTAGATGTAGAGATCCCTAACGGAATAGTGGCCAAACTAGCCAAGATACGGTAGCAGGAGCGTTGGCAGACCAAAGTCGGAGAGGTAGACGACGTACAGAAGATCCCGGGGAATACCTGGAAGTGAATCGCTCAGACCAGGGAAGTACGATTCAAAAGGAAAGACGCTTATACTCAGCAGCAGTAAAAAGAGAAAAAACTAAATGAAGGTTCGTTTACATAAGTGCTGGGAAGGCTGCGAGGCTATCGTAGGATGCGCAGGCATCTCCTCAATCAACAGCTCATCGGACGAACAGGTCATCATCTGCATGTATTGATCAGCAAACTGATCTGGAACATAGTAAGGTGTGGGCGTTTATATGGCGCATCGAGTTTAAGAGGCTGATTTCATCCTGCCGCCAAAGGGCAATAAATCTTATTTACTTTTTGCATCGCTCCGTTTGAATATTTAAATAAAATAGTACAAGTGCATAATACTACAATTTCTTGGCTTTTACTCAAAGCTTATACGTTGCTGGGTGTAATATTTTGTTAACCGTATCACTTTTAACGATCGATTGGATACAGATGAAGTTCTTGGGCGAATTTCTCAAATGACTTATTTTTTTGTCTTCGCTGAAATTAGTATTTGAAAAAAGGAATATTGTTCTGAATTATTTTTTTTAAGTATTCAATGGGTAGTTATTGGGTTGTGGCAAAAATATAATTTGCCCAGGAGTATTACAAAGGTAAGAAATAAATACATAAACCTCTATTTTTTTCAAATCGGTGCTGTCCCTCTACTTTTTTTACAAACAAAAAAGCTCATACACTAACAAAAATAAGTAAGTTAAGTATATAACTTATTCTATTTAATAGAATATTAGTTTTGTTATAATTATATAGCATATTTTATTACATAATTAACGATTATTATTACTGAGAGGCACAAACGTATTTGTCCTGCAAAATGTTTTCATATCGCTGGACAAAAGTAATTTAAACCTAACTTAACATCGACGAGTCCGATAGCGTCCCCACCCCAATTTTATTTCCCTCGTTAGTGTGGGCTAGTGGGTAGTCAGGACGGGCATGTGTCAAATCGCTGCATATTCCCGCCAATAACGTAAATACGCCATGTCAGTTGCTCCCGGACAATTATTTTATATTATCGGTGGTTGCATTTTTCTAGTGTAATGAGTAGTTTTATTATTGTTGTTTGGTTCTAACAGAGGTAGTAAGTGACTTAGCTTCATTGACTGTTATTGAATTTATCCTAGACATTACGCATTTTTTCTAATTTTCTAAAAAGTGTGTTATTTCTCACGTCGCTGTTCTCATATCGCTGTAATCGGTGGTCTTTATTACCACGGATGTGATAATTTACACCGAAATGATAAGAAAAAATTAATCGGTGTCTTATATCTAATATCGGTGTTTTGATTCATGATCAACGCACAGTTTTGTCACATCGGTGGATTGCTTTATCATATCGGTAGATCATTTTATCATCTCGGTGAGTCGTTTTATCATATCGGTAGATCCCGTGTCATTTCGTTAAGTATACAAAGAAACAATGGAACATACCTACATACATTATATACATGCATAAAAACATTCATACGTACATACTTACCTACATAGACTGCCAAAATCATTACCACGATACCATTGGGTAGTAGAAGATGTATGAATGTATCATTAGGGGGGGTCTGTATTCGGTAATGTACGTCTATAGACTGAGATGATGATGGTGAGGTGGAGCAATTGAACGCATTAATAAAGACAATGATATTAAAAATAAACATTCTTTTTTTAAATTCTAAGTACGTACTTATAGTAAATATAATAAAAAAGAAAGTAAACATAATAAAATAGGTACATAATTTCAAAAAATATATTTTAGTTGGATTTCTAAGAACTCAATTCTCATTGGATGTGATATACTTACATAAGACCCTCAGTTCAGGTCTTCAGTTCTAAGTCACCCTTGTAAAAATATATAGGTACCTATTAACTATTTCATTTTTGATGTTCAAAGGTGGATAGATTTTCATACCGCTGGATATGTACTATTACAGCCAGAAGTCGACTTACAATCTAACAAAACTATGGCATAGGCATATTAGTTGTACTTATGACCTTCTTCTTTAAGAACGTTTGACAATACTACACACACATTGGCAACTTGTTGCCCGCTTATAATTGTTATTACAAATTTCAATTAGTTAAGTAAGCGTTACGGTGGCTAAAGTGGTTAGCACTGTGCCTCGCATGGCGAACGTTCAGGTTCGAGTCTCACATCAAACATGAAAAATATTTTTTAAGTATTACATGTGAAATAAGAATGCTGAGTTGCTAACAAATATGTTAAATATTCCACGACTAAACGAAGATTCTTTCGTTTTACAATTATTTTCAATCTTAGCGTCGTTATTAAAATATGAGGGTAGTTTGAAACAAAGTGATAATTTCACTTTGTAAGTCTACCCTCATATTTTAACTACTTTACTAGTTTACAAAAATTATACCACTATTCGCTGTCGTTGGTTGGTGAACATAGTTACGAGCGTTTGTGTTATCTTTTTGTTGCTATTTTAGTATTTTTCTGAATTCAATATGCAGGCTAATATAAGTATTGAAGCCAAGGCAAATATTGTGGCCCTATATTCGAATGGCCTTAATATATCTCAAATATCGAATGAAACCGGCTTATGTGTAAGTTTATTTTTTTAATTTTATGTGATGATACCTACAAAATATAATGGTAGATAAATCGCTTGTTGCAAGTGTGTAATATAGTTTTTTTTTTTTTTAGAGAGAGACTGTTAGTCGTTGGGTGAAGAGATTTGAGGAAGAAGGTAGCCTGAAGAGTCGTGAGAGGAGCGGAAGACCACCTCTTATTAGCCAGCCTCAGCGACGTTATATGGTAGCTGAATATGAGACGAATGGTTTCATCCCAACAAGGCGTTTTGCCGATGAGTTCGGCACATCACTACGCACCGTTCGCCGCATACTCCATGCCGAAGGTCTTCATCACCGAACGCCAGCTAAAAAACCGTTTTTAACGCAACGGCATAAAGAGGCGAGGTTAAGTTTTGCCCGGGAATATTTGGACTTTGATTGGGAGACGACAATATTCACCGACGAAAAATCTTTTAAATCGTGCCAAAAAGGAAGGCTGCATTTGTGGCGTAAAAATAACACGCGTTGGTCTGAAGGCAATGTCAGACCAAATACGGAGTCAAGCAGAATCAGTGTGAATATGTGGGGGTGGATAAGTGCTCAAGGGCCCGGTGAATTAAGTTATATATCGACGCGAGCCAACAGTGTCAACTATGTAGAAGTGTTGAACGATATAATGTTGCCTACGGTGCGTAATGTCTACCCCGCAGAAGACTTAAACGAGATAAGTTTTGTTCAAGACAATTGTCCTATACACCGTGCCAGCATTGTTCGCGAATGGTTTAGCAATCATCCTGAAATTAAAGTTATTCCTTGGCCAGCTCGGTCCCCTGACTTAAACCCCATAGAAAATATATGGGGTTTAATGGTGCAAAGATGGGAAGCTCGGGACGAGAGATGCCCTGAGCTACTCAAATCCCATTGCATGCAGTTATGGGATAGTTTGCGCGGCACAAATATCTGTGCAAATATTGTGGCGTCTATGCGTCGACGTCTCATTAGCTGTATCGAGGCTAACGGAGGTCACACGAAATATTAAAAATCATAGATAGGGGTAATTTTGTGTCAGGGGACATAGTGGCCGTAACTTTAACAAATTAGTATTTATATTATTGTAATATTGAGGTTAAGTTTCAATCCTCTTTTCATTGAGAAAATGAATAATTAAGCTATAACCTCTTAAATGATATCAGAATTTTCATAATATCTTTATGTAACCTAAAATGTGTTTTTTAACATTCAATACTATAATAATAACATAACTAAGTAAAGGATTTCTTTTGTATAAAAAATATTACAATATTACCATATCAAAATTTGTTTCATTTATTATCATATTATAATAATAAATTACCTATTTGTAATATCTATTTGTTCAAAGTAATTTACTAAAATAAATTACTAAAACACAAATAATAATATTATAGGCCCAACTAGGATTCGAACTCACATCTATCCGGATCACATTAGCGAGTGCAGCCTCGTTACCGATCTAGCTAATGTTAACTTATATTCACTAGTTGAAATTTTGCATTACTATGAAAAAAATAATCAGACTGCGATAAAAAAACAAGTTACTGATATTGTCATCCTTGTCTAGCATTGACCACATCTGTAACTAACTACTCGTAGCGCGATGCTACACGACATGTTAATTTGTTAGCGTTGGAACATCACTCACACGGATAAATATGCGTATGTGTGTATAGGCGCCGCAGCTCGTATAGCGCAGGCGATAATGGTAATTGCGGTGTAAGTGGATTTCTGGCCGTTGACTGTACATCATTTCGGTGGATAAACTTATCATATCGGTGTACAGAAAAAATAATCGGTGCCGGTTTGTCATAACGGTGGAAACCAGAATTCAAACTGAATTTTCTCCTTAGTCTTAAATGATACGTTGATGATATTAAATTTGGGGATATTTGATATCCTAAAGATTACATAACACCTGAAAAATATACAAAAAAGATAAAAGAAAAAGAAAACATTATGCTTAAGCTTGTTGGTCTGTTCTTTTGGAGGACGGGCAGAGTGTTTGCGTAGGGTAGGTAGGAGCACATAAAGTTGCCCGGCTGTGAGTACCTTGCAATCGGAATAGAGCTGGACAGTGGGGTATCTATGAGGAAGAGAGAGCATTACCTTAAGGACAGCTCTCTGGGCTCTCTCAAGGCAGAGAAATACGTTTTGGGTGGCACCACCCCAGACGGGCAAGCAGTACGTTATGCTAGACAAAATATACTAATTTCAGCGTTTCGTTATCAACAGCGTTTCGTAGCTTCTTGATTCTTCATTATAGAATTACATATAATCATTCAAACTCACTTTTTATGAGCGTGTACCCTAGAGAAAATCGTTCAAATAATAAAATGCCTAAAAAATACAAATAGTGCGGGGTATGATGGAATATGTACTAAAATAATTAAAGTAGTGGCCGAAATAATAGCGCCTGTACTGTGTCATTTAATTAATAGATGCATTGAGGATGGGGTCTTTCCATCAAAATTAAAATTATCCGTTGTCATTCCAATATTTTAAAAACAGGATCGAGAAAATATGAATTGTTATAGACCAATATCTCTAATACCTATCTTATCAAAAGTTTTTGAAAAAGTTATCTATAATAATTTATATAAATATATGGAAAAACATAAAATCCTTGCGGAGGAACAAATGGGTTTCAGGAAAAATAAATCTATTAACAACGCATTCTACACCTTCCTCAAAACGGTACTAAAAAACATGTCTCTGCACTTTATATGGATATGACAAAGGCTTTCGACTCCGTCAATCATGAAGTATTGATATAAATTAGAAGCGTATGGAATACGGGGAAACGCTAGAGATCTCATAAAATCATATTTAAGTAACAGAGAACAACAAGCTGAAATATCTAGCATTTCATATATCACAAAACTCGAAAAGAAGTACTTGTCAACACCAATAAAAGCCAGCAAAGGTGTGCCACAAGGGAGTATTCTAGGTCCTTTGCTATTTATTATGTATATTAATGACCTCCCCAAATCCATCAAATCCTCCATGGTTCTGTATACTGACGATAGTACTGCAATAGTTGTATCTGAAGACCCCACGACACATGAACATGAAATGAATGATACGCTATCATCTATAGTAAACTGGTTAAATTTAAATGAATGAAAATAAACCTAAGTAAAACATTTATAATGACTTTCAAAAATAAAAATTCAAAACTAATTTCAATATAAATTATGACCAAATAGACATAGAAAACATAAACACTACAAAATTTCTTGGACTACACATAGACTCGGACATGTCATGGAGGACACATATTGAACAATTATGTAATAAACTGAGTCGGTATTCATATGCCATCTACAGTGTTATTTGTAAAACACCAGCAACCTCTTAAGAGGTCATTGTACTCATCATTATGAACAACTTTTACTATGGGACCAACCTGAAATCGCGAAAAAAAAATCAGCTGTTCCCTACATTTTGACGAGTTAATCGATCATAAATGTAGGGAACAGCTGATTTTTATTTCGCGATTTCAATTTTGGTCCCATAGTAAAAGTTGTTCATAATGATGAGTACAATGACCTCTTAAGAGGTTGCTGGTGTTTTACAAATAACCCTGTATATACTTCGTAAAGTGGTAAACCAAAGTGCACTTCTATCTGTTTACCATTCTTACGTTGGCTCGACACTAAGATATGGTACTTATAATGTTTTGGGGAAGGCCACTGAGAGAGAGACTGTCTTCAAAGCCCAGAAGAAATGTATTCGGGCAATATGTGCATTAAAACCTACAGATACTTGCAAACCACATTTTATAAATTTAAAAATATTGACATTCCCTACACTGTATATTTATGAACTAGCATTAGACATTAGAAATAATTTAAACAAATATGAGACATTAAAAAGTACCAGGTTGGCCAGTACACTTCGTGCAATAAATACGCCATAGAACGGTTATGTTTGACAAGAGTGCATTTTGTATAGGTCCTAAAATATACATATAATAAATTACCTAATAATATAAGGAAGAAAACAATTTTATATCATTTAAGAATAGATTAAAGACTTACTTATGAGTACTATTGTCTATATGGGGGTGCCAGTTGAGATGCTGATCTATGAGTACTGCGTTAAGGATCCGCAAGCGTGCGCTTTTAGGGTAAGAGAATTTAAGGGAAACCGATTCTACCGAATGGCAAAGGAACTTAATACTGATTTATCAACATTTAAAGTGAGCAAGTTATCGGCCAAACATTTATTTACGGCGGACAGCGCAGCCTCGGCGTTTTGTTATGTCTGGGGCCAGTCATAAACATCTACAACAAGGGCAGTGACATCCGTGTACGTTTACATTACGTTTACATTAATATAAATGATACGTACGTACGTTTACATTAATATAAATGAGAAAAAGTGTAGGCCCCAGTATGCTGCCTTGCGGAACGCCGTATGTAATTGGAAGCACATCACTTTCGTGAGGGCCGATTTTCACTATTCGGGTACGATCGCTGATATTGTCTGCGAAGATTTCACGAAGAGGTGTCCACGTATTTCATTGTTTTCTCATTTTAGTCTCTCTCTCTGGCTCGGGCAGAAACGGTTTCACAATGCCTTAGACAGATCAAGGAAAATTCCCAGGCTCTTGTGTTTTCCATCAAGCGTCCTAGCTACGTGACTAGACAAATCCATGACTGCATCTTCGGTACTAACTCCATTTCTGAAACCATATTGGTTATTCGAGAAAACTGGTCAGGTTCTTATTTAGTATTCGTTCTAAGATCTTTGACATTGCTGTTAGAATCAAGATTGGACGGTAGTTATTGACGTCATCTCTGCGCCCAGACTTCTAAATGGAGTGAACTACAGCTTTTTTAAACGCCGTAGGAAAGACACCTGCACTTATAGACAAATTACAAATATGTGTAATAACCGGAACTAATATGCATCTCGAGGCCTTTAATATTTTACACGGTATACAGTCTAACCCAGTGACACAATCAGACCTAAGGCCCAAAATAATGGAGCTAACATAGTCTTTGGTTACCTCGAAGAGGGCCATTGAGCTACACGAATTTGAATTCAACACATAATTGGGTACCATTGAGGGTGATTTAAATTTCGACGCCAAGCCACTGCCTACATTAGCAAAGAAGTTGTTGACATAATTAAGCGAGGATCATCAAATAAATGTAACAGGTCAAAAGAGGGAGAAGATTGAGTTTGAAGATCTGAGACCTTAATAACATTCCAAGTAGAACCGACTTCCAAAAGGAGGAGGTAAGCAGGTTATCAATTCATCAGATTTTTTTTTGTTTTGTTTATATTGGTACTTTCTAAAGCAATTCCGATATTTGTGCCTGGTAATCATCATCTCATGTTGTTGAGCTGATGATGGAAGGTATAAGTCAGGATCTGATGCTGATCTTCGGAAATATACAATGGAGCTCTTCAATAATAGACAGCAAATCTGTCGTGATTTCTGCAATCATTTGGATGTTTATTGTTTACACAATTATCATAACAAAACAACGCCTATATGCTCTGAGAGGGTACGCAGATGTGTACAGTACACCCTGATTTCGACAGTTAGGTATGTTACATTTTATTGGTTTGTTCCCGTTCAGTTACACCATGTTGTGTTACACTGTTACTCATTGGGAGAAAATATCCCGACAAGTAACACTGTGACTCAATGCCACGTTTTTATTCCCATTAATTAACACTGTACCCTAATAATAATACTGTACCCTAATATCGCGATGTGGTCGTTTTTAAAAGAGCCACAACGCTACCCTTAATGATCGTTTTGAAATTGCCACATCGCGATGTGATCGGTTTTTTCGCTCAATGAGTGTTTTCGGCCTTTGAGCCTAATATATACATCAAGTACGGGTGTTTAGAGATTGCGGTGGGATAATCTTTGCATTAAGTCTAGGTCTTTGCATTAAGTCTAACAATAATTTTACTCAAAAAGGTGTTACTTACGGAATACAGCGTTTTGTTGAGTTACAGTGTTAATTAATGGGAATAAAAACGTGGCATTGAGTCACAGTGTTACTTGTCGGGATATTTTCTCCCAATGAGTAACAGTGTAACACAACATGGTGTAACTGAACGGGAACAAACCATTTTATTGGGGATAAGCGTATTACCAGGAAATGTAAGCAATGTAAATACATGCATACCCCATATTTGTATAGGATATTACAACAAAAAAATATAAAAATAATTAAATAATTTATAAAAATAAAACAACCTCCAAAAACACAAAAAAAAGGAAAAATATTACTTTAGCTTCAGAAGTCAGTGGCAAAAAAAACTCAATCAAACAAACAAAAGTCACCGACTTCTGAAGCTAAAGTAATTTTTCCATTGTTTTGTGTTTTTGAAGTCGGTTTTATTTTTTGCAAAACTTTTTTTCTAAGTTTTCCTTAATTTTTCTTTTTTTGCTAGATTTGGAAATAAATTAAAATGTTTTTCTAAACATTTATATTTTAACTGTAATTGTGGTGTGTGGTACTTAGTAAAAATTAAATTTTTGCCTGCGGCCTCGCTGGCGTTATATGGTCTGAAATTATGCCACAGGAACGTTCTAGATAAAGCCATAAGGCTATATATTATTGTCATAACATTGGACACTAAAGTTTCCCATTAGTGAAAGAATTCGGAATCGGATCAGTAGCTCCGACGATTACCCCTACATCCAAATGTACAAACTGTAGGTATTAGTGCGGAAAAGTGATGAACTTACTTTCGAAGTTCGTGATGCTTTTATCAAGGTCGTTGAACGATATCTTCATGGAGGAGAACTTTTCGAGGAGTTTCTGGCTTTTCAGGAACTTGTCTAGTATCGGAGAGCAGGTCTGCTGTGACAGTTTCATGTAGTGCTGCCGGTCTGTGAGCGCCTGCAGCAGCAGATGCGCCGAGCGGATCAGGTCCTCGAGAGGAACCTATTCATCAACATTCAAACTAGAACGATACACAATACACCTTGGTAAGACGTCAACCAGTATTACAGGGGTATCGTATTACCCAGTAATAACTTGGTTGCGGAGGTCAGATCGGCAGTCGCTTCATAAAAGACTGGTGTTCAGCTTCAGCTGCATCAGGTTGTGTCTGAAACTCTGTTTTAGTTTCCTAATAATTCATGACACAAAAATACTTTTCGTTCTATTATTTTAATTCTTGGAAAGTGTATTGAAAAACGTCGTTTGATATATGTGGGCATTTGTTACTGCAGTTCTCGGCTCCAAGACAACCTCGCCTGCATGTTGTGAATTAAACCTCGAATGCAGTAACAAAGTTTCCCCACTTATATCAAAAGGTACTATATCACAACTGTTGTAAACTGTGCCATCGCACACCACCAGTCGCCAAAGTAATGACGCTTCATGATAGAAAGTGTGGATCCAATTCAAGCCGGACTTCTACGTTACGTTGTATTTTCGACATCACAACAGCATTTTGATGTGTATTATTAGCCTTTTTTTATATTGATATAATGTATAATATTGCTAGATGGGATGACTTCCATCCTGGAATCTGAATTTGTGCCTGGTTGATGGCAAAAAAGCTCGCTCTTTAATATAAGGGATTTAAACATGCCTGGTAACATGCGAGTACTATAGGTACTCATTCTTGTTATTATTCTTTATTGCACACAAAATAAAAAATATGCATACAAATTGTAATAATATATCTAGCTTATTTACAATGGCGAGCCTATCCCAGAATTGGGTTGGTTAGGTACACATCAGCCTTACCTCGCAGACCACAGGATTGACTAGAGCTGAGGCCAGATGGGCAGATGATATTTTTGACATCACGGGTATATCCTGGATGAAGCCGGCATAGGAACGACGAGCTTGACACAAGCAAAGAGAGACCTATACCCAGCAGTGGGTGAAGTCGGGCTGTGATGATAATAATAATGATGAAGTACGAACCCCGGTGACGTGTATCCCGGTCACGGAGACTCGTTGGAAGCGCACGTTACCGCCGACGGCTTCGGACGAGATGTCACCCGGCGCCCGAATGCGCATGCGGTTGTGGTCGCGGGTCGACTCCTTGGAAATCTCCCTTAGGTTGCAGGTGGACGGGCCAGCTGAGGTGCTACAAATACCACACTTTACAATCAGAATCCATTTATTTGCCATGAATGTGGGTACAAAATAAGGTGTAAACATTCTAAAAGCAGTTCCAACACACTCTACCTTACGGGATGCAAAAGTAAAAACATATTTATATCTACTCAATTATACAAATTATTTATTTTGCCTACACTAACAAGGGACATTAATAAAATTTGAAATAAAACATAATAAATTAATATAACATTATAAACTCTTATCATTCAAAAAATCTTGTATAGAATAGTAACATTTATCTATTAGTAAGGACGTTAGCCTCTTTTTAAATATACGTAATGATTCTTCTTTGTAGGCATGAGGGATTTTGTTATAGATGACTGACCCCACTGATAGTAAGCTTTTTCTTATTAATGCTGTTTTGTACCTACCTGTAGACATTTGATTTTATATTGTGATCTAACAGATCCCGGACGTGTTCTAATATCATCCATTAGGGTAAAAAAGGTGTATGTTTGTTCTAACAAATATTGCAACTTTAAGTATATACAAAGACGGAAAGGTGAGTAATTTTAGAGACTACAACACAGGTGCACAACTGTCGGTATTTTGAAGACTAGTCATTGATCTTAAGCAACGTTCTTCGGCTTTGAATATCGTCACCCTCTCAATACAGATCCCTGTCATTGGTGGCACATCTCAAGCACCTGCCACACCATCGACGATTAGCGAAAACGCGTAGTTCTGAACTCTAGTTAATTGTGTATCATTAATACTTCTTCTAAAATACGCGCTTGGACGTGGAGTTGCGGACACCAGCCCGTCACATGGAATCGTGTTTACGTACGTGCACTCGTTCGGTTAGTTAGGTTCCTGTAAACCCTGCAGCCAGAAATAGGAGCCCCGGCGCGCAGCGGGGCTCCGTCGACCTGCTGACGGAAACCCTAACCCTAGACGGTTGACGTCAGGGGCACCCCGAGGTTCGGAAACACAAAAAAAATATTAAAAAACTACGTTTCCGGCGGGTGGAATGAGGGGGGGTGGCATCCCCCCCCACCTCCCCCCCGACCCCCACCCCCTATCGAGGCAGCAAGTTTCTAAACTTTAACCCTTCTTTATTACTCATCATCTCAGCAGTCACCTCCTTTCTAGCCATATCATCCTTCACACAGTCCATTTCTTTGACATTACGAGTACCTACATACAACTTGTCTTATATGTATATATGAACACTTCAGTTCTCCGAGAAAGCGACGCCTATTGAGTGCAATATAGGCGTCGCTTTCTCGTTTTTAACTGTTTTATTTTAACTGTGTCTTTCGAACTAGGTTCGTAAGAGAGTTTTCGGTTACCCTGGCTGACGTTGTTTGGTCCATTTCTTGTATTCCTTGTGCGGCCTCGTATCGTTCCGGCTGGGCCGCGCCGTGGACGGGGCTCGAATCTGTACCCTAGATGTGCTTGGTTGGAGTAGCTTCATCCTCGATCTTTTCATCATTTTCGTAGTTTTTTATTGTATCTACACAAACACAAAAGATTTATCCCATTTTCGCGGCACTCGGAAAATTTGTGGTCTATGGAATTGTTCAGCGGTCAGATCCAACGCCACAGTGACATGAGTTTAAAATTGATAAAGCGCTGCATGGTATTTTGGCGTGTGGCCATGGTCGGAACTAAAGCCGTCATCTTGTTTTGTCGATACAATATTCACAGACAATTTCACAAATGATAACCAACAGCGCCCTCTTCACGATGTCTTTCAAGCGACAGAGGAACCATGCAGCACTAAACTTGTCAGTACTCAGTGGTTCTTTTTTATTATATTATCCTATTGTAGGTATCTATGTTTAGACGAAAACGTTTTTATGTTGTGAGCGAAAGAGGTTTTCATAATTTCTTAGTTATAGCACTGAACATAATAATGCAGTAGTATGTAGGTAGTACATAGAAGTGTGTAGGCTTTACAGATAAAAAAACCGGCCAAGTGCGTGTTCCGACACGACAAGTGTTCCGTAGAAGGAATAATTAAATACCTAAAAATTTTATTCCAATACCAAATTTATAACAGCAAATGTAAGCTTGTGCGCACTTTATTGAAAATTTTCAATTAATTTTATATTTAGACTTCTTATAGAATTTCTTGTAATCTATATAATTATAGAACAGTTTTCTGTATTTTTCCCAAAATTTAGGGCCCCCATTATTTCAAATTCATTTACGAAGGACGTCCGAGTTAAGGTCACAGTCACAGATATACCTGTTTCGGTCCAACAGATGCTGAGCAAAATGGCTATGTAACAGACGGATAGACTGACACACGACTGATCCTATAATGGACAGCGCCGGGGCCGGGGCTCTATTTCTGATGCCCTGTGGCCTTTCCATTTAGTTGCCCGGGTTGTATCTATCGATCATCGGAATACCTTGCAACGAGCCCCACCACCATTTTTGGCTTTGTGAAAATTTGAGAGCGTCTGTCACTTAGGTTCTATTGCGAATGTCTGTGTTTCTTATTTTATCACTTATTTTGATATTTAAGCAGCTTCTTTCCACAGATATCTGTGTGGTTTGGATCTTGGCCCTTTCGTTCGACCCTGTGCCCGTTGGCAAGGCGAGATTATTGCGAATTCTGGACGGGACTGGCTAACCACCGCACCGCTTCAAAAGTTGTTAGAATGTTCTTACCAGTCTGCCTTGACCTATTTACTAGCTATTTTTTTTTTTAACACGAATTTCGAGATAGTAGCCTTGCAATAAGCCTGCCAGCAGCCTAGCAATAAGCTCAATTAGGAACCCTTAGGAAGATGTTGTGCCTAGTTAACGCCACGAGACGAATCAAAATGTTGAACCCATTGCATAGTGAGTAGATTGGTGTCGAGGCATTCTTGATGACGATGCAACAGATGTCTTACCAAGGGGCGTCGTGCTACCCAGTTACTGAGTTGGGGAGGTCAAATAGACAGTCATCACTATCTTCCTGCCCTTGTCCCAAGTATTTTTCTTCCATTCTCCCCTGTCAGTCGTCACGCTATCATTTACTCCTTTTTCTTTTCACACAATCCATCCATCTTTTATTTGGTCTTCCTGTCCCTCTCCATCCAACAACGTTTATATTCATCGCTCTTTTAGTCACATGTTCTGCACATGTCCATACCAAACCCTTTCATCTTTTCTGTAACAGGCGCCACTTTTAAACTTTCTCTTATATGCTCACTTCTTACCTTATCCATTTTAGTCACTCCACATCGATACACTCCACAGTCAGGCCAAATAGACAGTCGTTCCATGTGAAATACTGGTATTCAGTTGCCTCCGGTTGGACTGGAAGCCGATCTAAACATTTGTAGGGAAATGGCAGATGATCATGAGGCCGCCGATGAGAACGAAGAGTTTTTAAATAAAAGTCCCGTTTCGGGGTTGTAGTGTTTAATTAATTCGATAAAAATATTATAACTTATATTAAACACGATAAAAAAGTAAAACAGTACCAAAAGAAATATACATTTTTCACGGTTTTAATTAAGTAATGTATTTTGAATTCTATGGAATTTTTTGGACATCACATGCCTAAAAAATTAAAGGAATCCTTATATTTATCTATACATATAATAAAACAGTAAAAAAACTGTGTCTGTACATTGAATATATTAAAAAAATAATAATTGAGGGGGGTTTAGAAACAGTAATAGAGCACGAAACCAAAAAAAAAATTCTGTCTGTTTGTCTGTTTGTCTGTTTGTCTGTTTGTTTGTACACGCTAATCTTCGGAACTACTCGACGGATTTGAATGATTTTTGTTTTGTTGTATAGGTATAAAGTCTGAGCAACACATAGGCTATAATTTATCTTGGAAACTTGAACACCTGATGCAGAACCGCAACAGACCAGCTAAACTATAAGAGATACAAAAATGGTACCATAGCAAAAATTGTTTCACGTGATGAGCATTTTCTGCTAAGAGAATAAATTTGAAGATCTGGAACACCTGATGTGGAACTCCAAGAGCCCAGCTACACTATAACATATATAGGAATGACGTCTTAGCAAGAGTTGTTCAGCCTGATGAGTACTCTCTGTTTTCGTATAAAATTTGAAGATCTGAAACAGCTGATATGGAACTCCAAGAGCCCAGCTACACTATAACCTATATAGGAATGACGTCTTAGCAAGAGTTGTTCAGCCTGATGAGCACTCTCTGTTGACGTATAAAATTTGAAGATCTGGAATAGCTTATGTGGAACTCCAAGAGCCTAGCTACACTATAACATATATAGGAATGACGTCTTAGCAAGAGTTGCTCAGCCTAATGAACACTCTCTGTTGTCTTATAAAATTTGAAGATCTGGAACAGCTGATATGGAGCTCCAAGAGCCCAGCTACACTATAACCTATATAGGAATGACGTCTTAGCAAGAGTTGTTCAGCCTGATGAGCACTCTCTGTTGACGTATAAAGATTGTAGATCTGGAACATCTGTTGTGGAACTCCAAGAGTTCACTGTGTAATTATAAAATAACATAAGCTGGGAGTACCTCCACGCGGTGAGGCGGTAACAGTTTAGGACTGATTTTCGATGAAAATTCTATGAATCATTGAAAATTTGACTCTACTGGCTAAAACTCCTATTTATTTCCTTTTCCATTTATCTTCGCGACACGGTAGCCTACCCAGTAACGCAGGGGAGCAGTCACTTAGATTTTAATTGATCAAGTATTTTCAGAATAAAACTATAACCATGCCTAGAAAGAGGTCAAATCTTTCCCAACGTTCCAAAGGAGCTAAAAGATTGAGGATCATAAGATCCCAAGAATCTAACGAAGAGCGTCAGTATAGAATTGATGCTGTTCGAGAACTTCAGGCTGCAACTCGCTCTGTAGAAACCTCTTCGGGTCGCGAAGCTCGCTTGCGTTCTCAGCGTATTTATGCATCTACATCCAGGTCTCTAGAGACCAGTGAAGAATATCGCGCGACTGTCCGCTGATCGTGAACGTCACGCATTGTCTCGCGAGTCGGAGACGTTCACGGATAGAGAATTGCGCTTGAGTTCTCAGCGTATCTACGCATCTAGGTCTCTAGAGACAAGTAAGGAACATGATGCGCGACTGTCCGCTGATCGTAAACGTCACGCATTGAATTGCAACGAATCACCGTTTGGTCTGAGGAGAACTGCTTGTCGCTGAACCCTACTAAAACCAAATATATGGTATTTGGCACCAGACAGCAGCTGGCTCGACTACCTTTGACTTTTGACCTAGAACTAATGGGCGAACCAATCGAGCGAGTGTATGAGGCGCGAAATCTGGGTCTTGTGATGGACAAGGACCTTCGTTTTGAGAAGCATGTAGCAAGCTCTGTCAGGAACTGTTTTTATCGCCTGAAGGTTTTATATAAGATGAGGCCTTACTTATCAGAATCACTGCGGGAACAGCTTGTGGAAACCTTGGTGCTATCTAGGTTGAACTACGCCGACACAGTGTACGGTCCGCGCCTATTAGCTCGTACAGATCGGCTCATCCAGAGAGTACAAAATGCTTGCGCCCGGTTTTGCTACAATATTCCTCGCCGAAGTCACGTAACACCTTTTCTGAACAACCATTTCTCACTCAAAATGAAGTCCAGACGCAAACTACATCTGGCGTGCCTCCTGTTCGGTGTGGTTAAATATCAAAAGCCGGACTACTTATATAATAAACTTAGTTGGTTAACCAGTAGACGCGAATGTGGGAGACGGCAATGCTCGCAACAGCTCTCGACTCAGTCTCATAACACAGCAGCTTTCAGAGGCAGCTTTCGATATGCAGCGTCCAAAGTATGGAATAACCTGCCACCACCGATTAGAATGATCAGCACAATACACACATTCAGATTACGTTTACGGCAGTATCTGATAGAATCGCAACGTAAGTTGGATATGGTCGCACTGAATCTCTCAATAATATGAGATAAGAACTTTATATCTACCTGCCTATCCAATGAACTTGGTAACGGTTCAAATATTTTTACATGTTACACAATCATGGATTTTGACCCACTTCAACTGAAAGTCATAATTACCTACATAATTGTCGCAGTCTCAATTTTATTACATACTCATATATATATATACATATATCTTTTTTTTTATATAAGTGCATCGCGCTCGGCTGCTTGCAGCGTATTGAGCGACGAAGCGCACGCATTCATAAATTATTGTACACAAAATTACTATACGTATTTAAGTAACTGTTCATACACATTTAAACACAAACTACCAAAACTGTTTACGTCCGTCTAGTCACTACCTCAGGTCCTGTTGAAAACCAGCGTCGGGCACTAGTTGCCTGGCAGTTTGCTGAACAGGGCCTATTTGGCGCAGCCGTGAGACACACAGTATTATTATTTTCTTTTTTTATTATTTCTTTTATTGTTTTTAGATTTAAGTTTTATTTTTTATTTTTGTTATTGTTTATTGTGTGTTTTTGTGGCATGTGCCAAATAAATATGTTTTCTTCTTTCTTTCATTGTCTCGCGAGTCGGAGACGTTCACGGATAGAGAATTGCGCTTGAGTTCTCAACGTATCTACGCATCTGCTTCAAGGTCTCTAGAGACAAGTAAGGAACATGATGCGCGACTGTCCGCTGATCGTGAACGTCACGCATTGTCTCGCGAGTCGGAGACGTTCACGGATAGAGAATTGCGCTTGAGTTCTCAGCGTATCTACGCATCTGCTTATAGGTCTCTAGAGACAAGTGCGAAACATGATGCGCGACTGTCCGCTGATCGTGAACGTCACGCATTGTCTCGCGAGTCGGAGACGTTCACGGATAGAGAATTGCGCTTGAATTCTCAGCGTATCTAAGCATCTGCTGCTAGGTCTCTAGAGACAAGTGAGGAACATGATGCGCGACTGTCCGCTGATCGTGAACGTCACGCATTGTCTCGCGAGTCGGAGACGTTCACGGATAGAGAATTGCGCTTGAGTTCTCAGCGTATCTACGCATCTGCTGCTAGGTCTCTAGAGACAAATGCAGTACGTGATGCGCGACTGTCTGCTGATCGTGAGCGACATGCATTGTCTCGCGAGTCAGAAACGTTTACCGATACAGAATCACGCTTGAGTTCTCAACGAATTCGCACATCTACTAACAGGTCTTTTGAAACGAGTGATAAACGTGATGCGCGACTAACTGCTGCTCGAGATTATCATACATTGTCCCGAACACGCACACAACAAAATATTCATAAACAGTTAGAAAGTGAGAGAGAAAGGATTGCTGGAGTACGGCATGAAGAGACAGAAGTTAATTCAGTGTACCCTTGGGATCTGCTGCGGAGTAACGGGAAGAAAAGTTTTTTGTTGTATAGTCTGGGCAACATAAAGGCTATAATTTATTTTGTAAAATTAATACCTGATGCAGAACCGCAACAGACCAGCTACAGTATAAGAGATATAAAAATGGTGCCATAGCTAAAAATATTCCACGTGAAGAGCATTTTCTGCTGTGAGAATAAATTTGAAGATCTGGAACACCTGCTGTGGAACTCCAAAGCCCATGGCAGCGCTATAACAAATTAAGGAATGACGTCTTAGCAAAAGTTATTTAGTCTGATGGGCATTTCCTGTTGACATACAAAAATGAATGATCTGGAACGACTCCAATCGTCTCGCTCATCCCGTTGTTTTCCCGTCCCCGGGCCTTAGAATTCTACATCAGACGTTTCAAATTTTCGATTTTGACGACCCCGTTGTCGCTGGCATAAGCAACGGGATCCGCGTACGAAGTCGCGGGCAGAAGCTAGTATATATATATATATATATTTAAACCCTGTATGTTTTTGTATTTTTTAGATAAAAAGTTTTGATTAAATACAAACGATAACATGAGAATAAGAATACTCGTATACACTTAAATTATGGATACATGATGTTGACTTAAAAAGTAAAAAAATACTTATCAAATAAAATGCAGTTTACGGCATAAACATCAGAAATAAACTTACTGAAAACTGTAACGTAGTTAAATCATATCTACTCCATGATGACGGGCTGAATGAAATATTATAATAACATCAAATAGAGAATAGATATATATTTCTATATATTTATTTTTTTTCGTTTTCATTGCATTATTTTATTTATAAACTATTTAAATATGTCAAATTGCTAACATGAGTTTCTGAGGTAGTATTATAAGACACTTGAGAGAGTTGCTTATATATCTTTCACTGTAACTGTAGGAGTACCAGTCTGATAAAGAATTACATTCCTTAAACTTTCTGATGCTGTAGGATCCCATTCTGTAGTTACCTTTTTTATACTGGCGGTTTACGTTAGTAATATCACGTCCTCAAAAAAACTGTCGCAACACAAAAAAAGCAGTTTTGAGACATACCAACGCATTTTAAAGATTATGGTGTGCTACCAATGTTTTCCGTGAAAAACAGTCGCTTGTGCCATGCGGTGATTTATTTTCTCAGTACACTACACATAAGGCGTTTTCTTTTATTGTAGACCAAGGATATAATTGAAGTTGAGTGGGGTATTTTCTAAAAACCTGATGTTTTTCTGTTACGCATTGACAGTTTTTTAGAGAAAACCAGTCTTACCATGGGGTATCGTATTACCCAGAACTAACTGGGTTGTGGAGGTCAGATAGGCGGTCGCTCCATGTAAAATTCTGGTCTTGAGCTGCATCCGGTTAGACTGGAAGCCGATCCCAGCATAGTTGGGAAAAGGCTAGGCAGATGATGATGGCTATTTTTTAGAAGACGTGCTAATTCATTTTCGTATACTGTAATATATACTGTTTACTACTATACTGTACGATAACATTTTTTAAATATAGGATTATAGAGACTCGGACGGGGACTTATGGTCCCGTGCTCCAACTGATGATCAGTACCGTCAAATAATTAAGAAAAATACATAATTTAATATACAGGATGTATTTTAACGCATTTTTTTTTCCAAAAAATGGCCCAAAAGATACTGCCTTTTTTTCCAAGCAACTCTAGTAGATTTTGGTGCTCCAAGTTAACTGAAATTGTCTTGTGTAAATATAACCCAGCACTAGGCTAGCATAGGTACAAGGTGGTATGTATTTTAATAATTCTGGGTAAGTGAGTCTATGTATACTATGAGTGAATTGCATTCTTTAATTAATTTTAGCCTAGTATTTTATCTAAGTTAATTTACCAATTTGAACCGGCTTGGCCGGTTTTTATGGTACATAATTTGTGTCATGTGTACATCCCTCAATGGCACAAAAAAACGGTTTTTTTGCCCGTTCGTCACCAGTGGTAATAAAGCCGGTGGTGATTACTGGGAATAAACGATAAATTCACTCCTATTAAATAATTGTTTAGATCTTTTGAATCATATAGGGAAAACAATTTATTGCAACACTACAATAACGTCAGTAATTGGAGCACGGCACCCAAAGTCCCCACCCTAAAGTCCCCGTGCGTCACCCAGGTGGAGAACCTAGGTGACGCACGGGTCCGGATCCGATTATAGGATTCTTTAAATGTAGGATTACATTCTTTATGTGTAGGATTATAATATTATATGGTCGTTCATATTGTGTAGGTCTAAACAAGCGATGGCCGTTTCAGGCTGACGATGGGGGTCGCGAAGTTGGGGGTAGCGGCGGACACTCCACTGTTGATACCGCTGAAGGTCATGGGGGCCTCAGCCACGGTGAAACGGCACTGTGAAAGTAAGATTGAACAATACTGTTATAAGTTATACACATGTATCGATGGTTTAGCAGACAGTCGTAAAAAATGCAATATTTTTCTTTTATGACCTTTTCAAGTAAATGCTAGCGCCATTTTATTATCCTGTATTTCCAAATTATGATACAACACGTTTGTCTTTTAAACCATCGATAGGAAGCAGAAAGGATTACTTACAACAGATTCCTTAGATAAATTGAGATTTCTCAATACTTACTTAAAAGCATAAGTGTATGATCCATAAGAATTTGAAAACGTTATAAGTAGGTAGGGTACTTAAAAAATCTAATTTAACAATTCAAAAATACCTAGTAAACAACTTTAGTAAAACTCAAGACACTACAGTAAATGTACATTAAGCTATTTCATGACTACAATATTTAAACAGAAAGAACACAATGAAATCACTTCAAGTTATTAAATAAGTAAAAGAACTATGACTACACAAATAAATCGAAGATGATTGACCTACTGTAGTAATCAGCAGGAATCACAGATATAAAACAAAAAGAAAGCAGCAGATTGTTACGACACTGATCACACAGATGATCTAAAACCATCTAATGTTTCGTCCCAAGGAAACGGTGATGTGGTTGATAAAGATGATGAAGGAACGGATACAGTGACTGTCACACGCATTCACACACTGGTGTATGTACCTTAGAAGAGGAGAGGTGTGGCACACATCTGTAGCTACAGGCAAAAAGTTGACATATTTAGAACAAAAGCTACTGGTGGACCAGCAGTATTGTTTTAATCTTAGTCCAGAGTGGGAAAGGGATAGCGCTAGACGTCCTCTATAGCTCCATTTCTTTCCCAGACAGGGGGCTTCAAATAGCTGCTTTAGCAGAATCATAATAGGATAATAATATGAATTACGTTACACTGGCTACAAACTTAGCTTCGTCGGTGAGCACTTTTAGGAATTGTATCGTGATTCATATTATTATCCTGTTATGATTCTGGTAAAGAGCTCATTAAAACAATACTGCTTTAAGACGTCATGGTAACCCTCCTGTACAATTATATACTATACTGACTGTACAGGTATTCTGTGAGGGAACCACCAAACATAGGCCTTGAAACACAAAACTTCTATAAAGGGCAAACGAAAAATTTGCCGTCTACCCAAATACTACCTACCCATTTAAATGTAAGCTACCTTTTGAAGTACAGCCAGTATTGCAGTACTGGTGTCCTTCTCAGCAGATAGAATAGAAAGCGGTTACTTTTCCAATGAGATGTGAAATAATAAAAGCATCAGTTACATTTGTTCATTTTTGTAACTATTGATAAGGCCTAGACAAGCGATATAATCGGTTTCAAAGCGTTTAGTCAAAGACATTCAAATATTACGAGCAAATCTCTTTGCGTTTAGTATATGTTACGGTAAGTGTGATTAATTGAAAATTATTAATAATTACCCATCTTTATTAATAATTACCGAAAATCAAGGTAAACGTAAGAAATTAATCACATTTATCGGTGATTATTAATAATGTAACCTTAGTGCCGTAGTAAATGTAATAAATAAACGCTGTAAATGCAGAAAAATGCGTCTTTCTTGCAAAATGAAATAATAATTATTTTTATTAGGATTTGGATAGTATTTAAATGAGCCCAAATAAATTCAAATTAAAGGTGTCAAAAATACTGAAATATTAAGTGGGGGACAAACCGTGGGCGATACAAATGTTTAAAACGGCGACTTCAAAATACGAGTTACTAGTTGTTCAGTACGATCAGTGTGATAATTCAAGGATTCAGAAAAAAAACTGAAACAAGCTGTTTAACCACTAGATTGTCGATAAAGCGAAGTCGACGTAGCCGACAGGGCTCCTATTCCTGTTTACAGGGTTTAAAGTAACCTAACACGAAGGGGACCTATCCGAGTCGGGTGCCACAAGTCCCGAGCTCGCTTTTGCTTTCTATGTTCTCATTAAGATAAGATACTTTATTTGCATAAAACATGGTATACAAGGTGTTATTAAAAAATATTGGATCAAACATGACATACTCGTACGTATGACATTTCGAAGAATAAACGATTATCCATGTAAGTTTCTTTTAGCTATTTATGCTTATGTTATTTGTAAGCACAACAACTGGTATTATAAATACCTACTGGACAAATAACGAGCGAGAAACGACGAGCGTAGTGAATTATTAATAACAACTGCTAAAAGTGATGAATTTAAATTTTATATTCAAATTTACCAAATCATGAGGTAATTATTAATAATGATGGATTCATACTTACCGTAACGTATAATATGATATGAAATTCAATAGTATTGAGCTTTTCGGTATTTTTGTCAGTCTGTTTGTTCCGGCTAATCTCCAAAACGGCTGGACCGAATTTGACGGGTCTTTTACTGACAGGTAGCTGATGGTATAATGTCTAACTACTTTGTTAACAATTTCAAGGTTTTTAATTGTTTTTGCACGGAACCCTAATTATTTTTCTAAAATAAAAATACCATATGTTAGACCTTATAACATCAGCTATCTGCCAGTAAAAGTCCCGTCAAAATCGGTCCAGCCGTTTTGGAGGTTAGACTGAACAAATGGACAGACAAAAATGAAAAAAATGTTTTAAATAAAAAAAAGAAATTGTCATATATTAGGCTGTTTAGCGGCTTCATACCTTTGCTTCTTCTTCAACCTGGCAAAAGCAAAGCGAGGAAAAAGACGCAAATTAAATCATAGTTTCCTATTAACTCATGACAAAAGTACTTTTCATTCTATTACTTTATTTCTTCGAAAGTGTATTGAAAAACGTCGTTTGATACACGTGGACATTTGCTACTGCAGGTCTCGGCCCCAACCTCGCCTGCGGCTCGGATGTGAATTCCGCCTCGAATGCAATAACAAAGTTTCCCCAATTATACCAAAATGTAGTATTGTCTTTTTCATCATCTTTATCACTGATCGAATGCCAGTCTGTCTAGGCCCATAGGTTGTTGATTTTATCACCACCATCAGTAAAGACGAGTATCATGTGTAAAGAATTGGATTTCTCACGAATCGCAATCAAATCAACAACCTGTAAGAGCAAAAATTGTGTAGGTAGTGTGTTTTCGAAGTCAGCAGGAAAGCTTTGCAAGTATAATTGTTGTTTTATTTAGTTTTTAAAGTAAGTGTTGCATTGTTAGAGTGTGCCTATTTGCCTAAGTATTGTGTTCATTCCTATTAATCAACGGGCTGTATTTAGAAGTTTTCATATTACCATCTCCTACATAATTTATCATACTAGTAACTATTCGTTTGCCTACAGATTCAATAACTTCATAAAATTCATTATCATTATGTAAGGGTAATCAGAAAACAGGTTCAGTATGAGATTTTTTATTTTTAACAATGATAACATGGATAGGTATTATTATTATAATATGGTTTATAATTTTATTTATAAATACCTATTGGTATTTAAAACTTATTCACAGGTCGTGTTTTAAGGTTAAGTACGACATAAAAACGAAGGTAGATAAGTTCCATGCAAATGCTATGCGGATTATGATTGTATTGGGACATTCGCAATTATATAAAAACCTACTTAAAAAAAACTGTCATATATTTACGAAGTGTTCGTAAAATATGCGATCTAATAATTTTAAACGAAACACATGAGATGAAAGGGAAACAGAAGTCACAATCCCATACCATTTGAACAGAAACAAAAAATGCATAACAAATCACTGAAACTATACCCAAATCCTTCAAACTTTACAGTCAGACAGTCTCCCAAAGTTACTCGGACAAAGACATGCTGCGCATACCCCTAATAAAATGGAATAGGGACAGGAGTATGATGATTTGGAACAAAAGGACTCTCGTATAGTTTCAGCAATGATAAATGTACAAGTAGAAATATTAACACAATTAATATAAAGTCACAATAACACAATACAGTTAGAACGATACAACCAGTAAAGCTTGCGCCAACAGCTCACGTAAAAGCTAAGCTATTATGAAAATAGATATTCATACTGTAAATCAGCTGAAGAATATTAAGAAAGACGCAATGCCTTGTTTTAAAAAGACGGTTTAAAAAATAAATAAATAAATAAAAATTATTCGAGATAAATTCTTTAAATACAATAATTTCAATAAAGGGAATGATGCAGTACCTAAAAAATAATTCATTTTAGTAATTTTTTAGAGAATTTTGAATGTAATTGTACTATTAATTGATTTAAAAACCTGATATTTATACTTAGTTATAATATTAGTAGACAAATCTACTTTGTTTAAGAAAAGTATTTTTAGATAGAAACACGAAAGAAAGTCGATATTGATAACATTTAAATTAAAATACGTATCGTGAGCTGTGGTGTGTATGATAGGGTATATAAAAATTGTACAATTGAAAAGCTTCACGATTAATTCTACTTAATAAGTAAGATAAGATTTCAAAATGATTAAGAACTATGAATGTGCAATGTGACTGAAGGGTAAATCTCTCTCAGTATTTTAACGATATTATACCTACATATTTACTTAGTAAAGACAGAGTTTCCAATTTGAAATATAATAGAAAATCTCATGGCAGTAAGAACATAGTATTTAAGCTTAGTCAATGTATAAACTTCTATCCGTCTTTCGTCCCATTTCTTTCATTCTAATTAGTCTAGGGTAATTGGGGTTTTTTTTATAAAGATGAAAAGTATTGTTGGTTACAACATCATTATCATCAATCAACAACTAATGGTCATCATCACCCACATTCACAGTTCATAATATCTATTCAAATTCTATAAATATAAGGGAACCTAATACCCATACTACGTGACCCGTTCAGGGGGGGTGGGGGGAGACGGGTCTTCAAAATACTACGCTTGGTCACATCTTTGGTTTTCGTCACGCAGTCAATATGCTTTAGGTAAATATCGCGTTTTTTCGAGCTATATTCGAATATGGCGCGCACCGTTTAGCGCTTAAGAACTCACAGGTGGCAACACTGACGCACATCAAATACTTCTTGATAATATTTTTTTTACTTTAATTATAGGTATGTACGCACTTTTGGCGTCACGCGGCAAGTACCATATTAATAAAGAAAAATATGTTTTTTTTAGCTTTCCAAACCATATTTATGAATTACTACGTGAAAACTAGAAGGGAAGGGGGGGGGAGGGTCGTGGCATATACTACGGGTGGCCACTAAGTAATTTTTAAAAAAAGTGGGTCTCGTATTATGGGTACGTTCCCTAGGAGTAACAAACTTCGTCCAAATGGCACTTTCAATAGTTTAAATCTTTCATTTTCGCCTAGGTATCACAAGGGTAATCAATGGGACCTATCCTTAATATAATAAACTTTTTTGTTTAGAGGCACTATAGCCCTGGATTTACGTATTTTATATAATATCAAAAACAATTATTGATTAATAGATACAATCTAACTTGATTTTAGTAAATGTTAAAAATTAGTAAAAGTTTAATATTAATGGTTGTCGTCAACATCCACAGTCGAGTCGGTGGATGTAGGTTTATCTCCGAGCTGACATACCCTCCTGAAATTACAGTTTTTTTTTAAATTATTTACGATGATTATTTTCTTTATCTCAATACCAGAATACATTGCTTTATGATTTGATTATTTCTTATACAAGGTGGTTTAGAATGTTATACTGAATACGCCGTTTGTGCGTCGGTGTCCCATCCAACCTGTATAGTATCTATTGAATCCTCGGTAATTAATGGAACCGTTTCAAAACTTTACCCTCAAATTGTATCACTTCAAAATCTGCAATGTACTCTGATACTAAAGAATGAAAGATAACGACAGTTACATAGGTATGGTGATAGCGAGATAAGCCTACACAGTTTAGTGAGCATGACAAACAAAAAGATGGGGAGTATGGGAACATCGAAATGATGACGCACATGCAACAGGGAATCCGAGGAAACACGTAAAACACAAATTGTTTGTGATTTAAACCAACATTTATCATCATATTTATTTAATCGGTCACTAGAATAATAATCCAAATAGCATTTGTAATCAAATAATTTTAGTAATGCAACAACCTACCAGCAAGTCATCTAGGTAAACAAGCTTATTAAATCTTAATTTCTGTGAACTGAACTACCTAATTGTTTGATTTAGCTATCTATTGTGAATAGTAAGTATTTATTGTATTAAGTGTGTAGGTGGCACCAAAATAATTGTAGCACTTTTAGTTTTAATTTTACATAGACGTCCATATCTACTTGATCATACGCCTTAGCCGTATCCAGTTTAAGGTTTTCAATATTGTGATGTTTGTAAGCGTTGAAGCAAGTGCAAAATTTGTAATTAAGCAGGCAATCGGCATTATGATTTGATCTTTGGGCTGAAATATTCAAAGATATCATAGCTGTTCAGTTGCAAAGGATGAAATCACAATGACGACCGGACCCCGGTTGCATTACAAGGGTAAAAATGTGCAATTCAAAGTGTGTACAAGAAATCAAATGTAACCAAAAAGTGAGCTCAGATAAGTGCAGTTTTCAAAGTATTTGTGTCATTGAAACGTGGTTTTCTTGTAACATTAATATACCTTGAAAATGTTGGTAAGTTCGTCGAGGAGGGTCTCATGGCGGAAGGAGATGCGGATGTCCGGTACGTTGGTGCGGGTGATATCGTTGCCGGCGACGCCCTCCTTCATGTAGTTGGGGCCAAGCCAGTACTGCTTCATCTGTTTGACATGAATGTGCGGTCAGACTGGGGTCTATTAGTCCAACGTTTGGGAACAGTGTGTCGGGCTTGTCCAAAAAAATCTACATTACAGGGTTAAAGGACAGGGTGTATAGTTCTTCATCCCCTATAGAAAAAGGAGGATCCTCTGATCAGACGGGTCTTGTGTTTGGTGGGCTACTGCCCAGTCATCAGTAATTAATGAGGATGTGGAAGGTGCCGTTGAAGTCGTCAATGAATTAGTTATTATGGTCAAGACAGCTTGTCTGCGAGAACCAGGAAACAGTTAAACTCGAGGGCAGAAGTTGTTCAAATCTTGGCGGGAATTGTAACCTATATCGTGCTGGTGTCCGCAACTCAACGTACAAAGCGCATATGGATCATGGCAGAGCCTGATTACCTCGTGCGGGAATCCGGACATGAGCACAGAGTTCCGAGCCAGCTCGCACATGTCGCATGAGCTGAGCTTCCACACCTGAGCAGCAATGCTGTATTCCTCCATCAGCGGCTCCTGCAAGCGTGAGATGAGTTAGTAATATCACATTAACGACATGGACATCACAAAAGGCTGTAACTTTCGTCTGGCTACATACGTACTTTTTAAACTAGAAAAAGACTGGTTCTGACCACATGGAATAGGCAAGTGGCCACCGCTTTCATATCATTTCGTATTTTCACAACGAGTTTCAACGTGCTTGTCATTTATAGCTTTTATTTATTTATTTATTTTACTATTTATGTACACACAGTAGACAACACAGGAAAATAACATTATAATATTCAGATTACTTTTTTTTTCTTTTAGCTTGGTTTTCAGTAGTTATGTTTTCCATTATTTTTACAGCTGATAGAATATGTTTTTGTGACTCAGGCAAAGTAAAGTCTAACATTCGCAAAATGATCCTGTCACTGGTGATCTTCTGAAGCTTCCAGAAGGTTCCCAGGCCACTCTTACCTTGGTGAAGTGGAACTGCAGCGGGTCATCAGTGCTGAGCGTGATGCAGAGTCCTCGCGCGAGGAACTCGGGCAGAGGGTTGCGGTGGTAGTTGAGGAACAGTGAGTTGTTGCTCAGAGGCGACATGGCGATGGAGATCTGGGCCAGGTAGTACAGATATTGCAGGACAGGCACCTGTGGGGAGAAAAAAATTTTTTCGTGTACTTAATTGATTATCAGGTAAAATTTTGACTCCCAAGTATCTTCCGATCACGGCCACGGCGCGGCGGCCAATCACAACGCAGATTATCCAAATACGTAGGACATATTATTTGTGTGTGTGGGTGTGCGCGCAAACACAGGTGCGCTCATCGTTTCTTTATTCATAGTTCAATGGGACGACCGGGAAGAGTTTAGACGCAGGACCAACGGATTTATTTGCTGTCCGAGGCACGAGTCTTATTAAAAACACAATGGCGAATGTTTGGAATTTGGAGCCTAGTTCAATACAAGTGAGATCTACAGCGTGTAACGGAAGGGGGGTATCAACCCTGAAGGAGGTGAATGTGCTCATGAAACTCAACAACTTTCCCCAAAGAACATAGGTCGAAATATGAAAAAAAAATTTGGCCCTCCCTTACAAAACTGACTACCAGCTGATTGATTTACTATGGGAGGGCCAAATTTCTTTTTTATATTTCGACCTATGTTCTTTGGGGAAAGTTGTTGAGTTTCATGAGCACATTCACCTCCTTCAGGGTTGATACCCCCCTTCCGTTACACGCTGTATATCCAGCTGTGGGTGAAGTAAAGCTATAAATGAATTTTCTAGTTGTCCTTATGCCGATTCAATTACTATAGGTTGGCTATCAACTTCCAATGTTTCTTCTTTATCTTATCAAGGTGGAACAGTTGTAAATAATGATGAAGAGCATATGCTTACCTTCCTCAGCAGCAGGCCGTGCGAGATGTTCTCGGCGAGCAGGAAGCCGCAGACGAGGTGCTGCACGGGTCCAGCTTCACCGCAGTGAGGACGCAGCACGAAGGTGTTCAATCCTTGTTCCCTAAAGACAAATAGAAGTTGATCAGCCCAGATCACCGGCTTTTTGGGATCGTATGGAATGTTTTTTAGGAGCAGACAATCTAGTAGGTCTCCACCATACTCACAGAAATACATAAACATGTGATTCTGATAGTCTTTACTAGCTTTAGTAAACTACATGGTAAACTAAACACCATTTTATTTGGAAAATGCTTGTTCTCAGCAAGCAGGTTCTTAAAATACTGGTTAATATTTTGAGGACTACAGTCCTGGAAGAGATTCGTTGTCTCATTTAACAGTAAACTCAATAAAGACTTATATTGTCTTTCTACTTACTTCCTGAAGTGGTTCAGCACGGTCATGTTGGCGTACATGTAGTAGAGGTAGTACGCGTAGGGAGGATTCTCCTCATCATCATACTCCTCGGGGCTCTTCGCGTCAGGGTCCAACATCGGGTTCTCCGGCTTGGACTCATCGTCCACGCTGTCGAAGCCGACTACGTGCTAAAAGTTAAAGAAGGAGTTAGCTGAAAGGCTGTCAGGTGACTGGTGACTGGATGGACTGTCTGGCCAGCCTATACATACAGCATACCCCAGAAAGGTGTTGTAATATTTGTGTGTGTGATACAGACCATCAAACTTTACTTACATGGGACCACCAGGTATCCAGTACAAAACGTCAATACCTACACGACCCAAATAGGGGACAGTTGATTTTTCGCAGTTTCGATGTTGGATATGTCAAATAGTGTGAGGAACTGAGGTAAAGTTCCACAACCTTCAAAGAAAAGGGACGATCTTCTGACCAGATGAGACTTGTATAACGGTATAGCTGTCACCACAGTGCAAAAAGCGTTTTGTTTTCCAAATTCTGTAAAAAAGAACGTGGGTGTAGAACAAAGGTGACACTTACAGTCAAAAACTTGTGCAGTTCATCATTGGTCTTGGGGTCCCGTGTGACCTCAAACAGCGGCTGGAAGATGTTGCTGAGGAACTCCTGGAAGTTGTTCATGATCTTGTTCGACTTGAAGATGTCGCTGTAAGAGAAGAATTTGTTATGCATGGTGGGAGAAATAGACTGGTACTTGTAAGTAAGAGGCGCGAACACATAATTATTCATCTGCCTAACATTTTCCCAACCATGTTGAAGTCAGCTTCCAGTCCAGTAGCTGAAAACATAGAGTGACGGCCTATAATGAAGGTACAACCTAGTTCCTGGGCAACAGACAGTGGTACACCTTGGTAAGACTAGTCATCAACGTTGGGCTTCTGACCCAGATAGGTGACCAACCCAAGCAGCTGTTATTATTTAACCACGAGCCCCTTAATACACGACCCTCTTCGTCTAAGTAGGAGGTGCAAACGTAAGTCAATATCTTACTACCACAAAGAGACATATGAAAAATAATGATGATAAAGGAATAAAGGTACACTCACTAGAGCCTCGGTATCTGAATGAGCCAGCGCACGTTGTCGGAGTACACGTTGTACTGCACCGCCCACTTGCTGAGCTTGGCCCACTCGCTGGGGCTCTTGCCGTAGATGGAGAGACGAAGCTCCGCGTTCTGGTACTTGCTCTCTTCAAGATCTGCTGCCACTTCCTGTGAAAGATAAAATAGCATTCGATTTTGGCACTGAACAGGTTTTACAATTCCAGCTTTATCTTAAGTGTGACGAAGTTGTTAATGGTAGTGGTTTCTTGTACTTTTCACAAAGTTTTGGACTAAAACTAATATACATAAGTGATTCATCTTCTAGAGTTCATAAAACTGGCTTACAATGAGACCTCTTGATAAACCCTCTAATAAGGGTCGTCTCCCCGCCACGGGTGGTCAATATTGATATGTTACTATTCTACAAGAATCAGAAGATGCGTACGTTGATGATCCTGGCGAAGTACTTCCCGTTCATGTGGTTGTCGGTCTTGAGGAAGACCTCGCGCAGTCTGCTCTCGCCAATGGGGTTGTACTTTGCGTTGAACTTGTCGAAACGGTGGAACGTGTTGCGGTCCTGATAAACAAGAATATTATGTTAAAGTCAGTGAGAGTTCATATGGTCATGTTCATATACTTCTGAAAGAAATCATTGTCGCTGAATACTAGACAATCAATAAAAAATATGACGGATTAAGTTGAGCAACCAAATAAGGCCAATTGCTTGTATTTCATAAGAGCATTCTTCGTGAGTACTCACCGCGTGTACGTCGAGCATGTCGACAGTGAGATCGTAGGTGCTGAGGTTCATAGACTGGAACACCGACTTCAGTGTCATCGGTGTGCCCTTGTGCAGTGTCACCACCTGAAAAACAAACATTAAATGTTAGCAGACGAACCTCTCAATCAAGCATTATTTTTCCTAGTGTCGATGATCCCTTTATTTGTGTTAGATGAGCTTCCAGTCTTCGACTCTTGTTGTAGGTACGACAGTGACGAAGTTATTGAAGATTATAAGTGACTTATTATAAGAGTCCAAGCTAGATTGTAAAAACGCCTATGTATATTGCTATAGGACCACAACAATTTGGGAAACATTGAAATATGACATTAATTACCTCGTCAGCATGGTTCTTCAGGGTCTTCTTAATGAAGCGCAGGAGATGCTTCTGGTTCATGCACGACGCCGCGTGAATGTGAGTGTCCACTTTCCTGAAGTACAAAAGAATTTGTATTCACATCGATCATTGGTTGTTTGGCAAACTCCCAGAAGACTGTTCTGAATAGTAAATCATGTTGCCATTCATTAATCGATATGACCGTTTCCTTTTCGCAACTCCGGTAGAAATAATCAAAACTGAAGGCGCAACGTAAAACCACACAGAAGATGAATAAATTACTGGATGAAAGGTTGCGCGAAATCGCTGAATGTGGAAAAATCAGGACCGGTCACCACGCCAATGTAGCCGTTTTGGGGGAAGCCTAATAAGCCTATATCCATCAGTTTGTCTTCTTTTGTTTGCAGTTGGGACAGGGAGGGGCCTCTACTCTGTGAGAGGGAATGGGCCATAAGTTATCACCATATATGCGGGTCCAGCTGGTGGAAGTTACATGTCTTCGAAATTTTGGTTCTGGGACAGCCGGTTTCCTGGTTTTTCAGCTTAATGAGGATGATCAAATGGTAAAGTTCTAACCTGATGTTATAGAAGTCTCGGTGCGGCACGGCCTTCTGCGAGGCGAGCTCGCGCAGCTCATTGAGCAGCACATGCAGCTGGAATTTGGACGACAAGTACGACAGACGCCGGTAGCAGAACGATTTGCTGGAAAAAGGCAACGGTGGTTAGGAAACAGCAATGTCGGCCGCTTAGGTTAAGTAAGATGCTTGCTGCCTTTAGGTCCTTAAGGTGCGGACATATTGCGGAAGCGGCTCCAGTCCGGTGTCTGTAGCCGATCAGCAATTTGTCCGTAGCTTTAGTATTTATTGGTTTATGTACTGAATGAATAACGTGGTAACCGTTAGTGCATCGATGTCTCTTCCGCCCTGTATTATGTTGAGTAATAAAATCCTTGATCAAAAGCAAAAGAATGATTTCTTCCGGCACGATTTATAAAGAATGTTTATTCTGTGAACCTCAAAAACAAAGTTACTCACAGTGGTCCATCCGACATCATATTGCACATGGTATTCTTATCCTGCATGAACTGATGCATGGTGATGTACTCGTAGGGCAGCCTGGTCTCCAGCCCGTCCTCGCCCTTCTTGTATAGGTTGAAGACGCCTCTGTCCGGCTTGATGATGTAGTCCTTAGGCTCCGGGTTGTGGCACTCCCAGGGGTCCTTGCCGGCACGGAATGGAGGATGGACGATGTGGTCTGGAGACAAGAGTTGAAGTTTATAGACTTGAATTGGTTATGTTATGGGTGAGAACTATTGGAGTAGTAAATGGCATGATGACATGAACTGCAGCATTTTAAGACACCAAGCCATTGCTATTTTATTAGCAAATCATTTTGAAGACGTGTTTTGAAAGAGGTTCCATGTTGTTAGAGGTTATTTATAAACAGATTTTCTGCCGTGGCGTATTTGTACTTTGACCTCGGTCATTACCAGCAGTTCCGTAACTAGTTATGTTTTATTCCATAAACCATACTTGCATTTACATAACAATCAAAAACCCGATATGTGACCTGTTTAGCACTAACGGCTTTTAAAACTCCTCGTCGAGTTCATGATGAACCTTCTACCACGTTACATGGTTTTCTCACTCTTATATTTTATTTCATTTGGTTGGTAATCGAAAAACCCAGGAGGAGGAATTCCCCATTAGCCGGTAAGAGCCTTGATTTGTGCCCGGTTGATGACAATAGACTCGCCCTCTCTATTACATAGGCCTTAACTGGCGAATGTGAGTGTATTGTAGTTACACCTCTTCCTAACCCTTCAGAGATTACTGGCGTGAAGGTAAGTGCTTGTTTCACTATTCTTTAAAAATCGTTACTGTCTACAAAAACCGACGTACCCGCAATATGTTTCTGCACGTGTACGCTGGGCACATAGGCGGGCGCATTGGCATCGGTGCTGCGCACGAAGCGCGCCGTGATGGTCGCGTAGCTCTGCTGCGACATCTCCATGTAGCGCTTGCGCAACTCCAGCGCCTGCACCAGGTACGAGGACGCCTGCTGGAGATCTTCTAGCGGGACCTAGGAGGAGAATGAGAGGTTTGTTTAATTCCATTTTGGGTTACCTAGAACCTTGATAAAATATTTTGTTGAAACCTTCACATGCCCTTCCAAAGAAGCATGTGTGGATTCAATAATCCACACATGCTTCTTTGCATGCTTTTTTTTTTGCTTAATCATTCTGGCTCAATAGCCAGAATGATTAATGCAAAATATCTCTTGGAATACTGGAACGCCACAAAGCTAGAATACGTTATGGATGAAATTTTATGCTGGTAAGGTGAGTTGACTTGATCCCCACAATATGGACCGACAACCTAGAGAATATCGCGGCAACACACTGGATCAACTGGATGCAGGCAACCCATGACTGCAGTGGTCGTGGGGCTCTTGCTGTGTCGCCGTGTCGATTAGGGTATGTAAAGAAGAAAGAAAGAAAGAAAATACATTTATTTGGCACATGCCGCAAGTGCACACAATAGAAACAAAAATAATATTACAAAAAGGAAGAAAAATAAAAATAAATATATAATACGAGTATATATGATGGAGATTAAGATAATCATTTACAAAGACACTAAGTGTACGCGCCCTCATTTTCAATATCTATTTTAACTACCGATCCTATAACTGGCTTCAAATCATTGATTAAACATTCATCTCCTCAACTCACCCCAGAAGTATCCTCCCCACTGATGGCAACTCTCTGAAAGTGCGGGAGCACGAAGTCGGTCTCGTCATCATCAGCCACACGCATTCGCTCGTCGAACACTGCGCCGGCGCCGCCTGCCTCGCTGCCGCCGAACGACCGCACTGACTGACCGCATTCTGCTGCCCTGAGGATGGAAACGAGAATAGTGAGCAAGAACTTCAGATAGCTTCAGATACGTCTTATTGCTGAAGGGTAAAGCTTTTGGTCTCCACCCTAGAGACCATATATTATGTAGAAATCGTGAGATATCAAGACATAATGAAAGAAAAGTCTGGGGGGCTTTTTCTGAATGTGCAGAAAATGGTGTAAAATGGGCTAGGCATGCTGTAGGTACCACTGATTCACCATGAATTGAGAACTATTTTATCGCAGTCTGCCTAGCCTTTTCCCAACGATGTTGGGGTCATCAGACACAGGTACACCACACTTCCTAATCATCACCAAACCAATGAGCCAATACATTAACAAGTAAATAATCGGCTATTTGTATAGGTAACCATCTAAAGTCAATATTGTAACAGTCTATTCGGTGTATTCCACCCTCAAATGATAGATTGCAAACAAATGAGACAATAGCTCTTCGGTGACCATTACCCGCACAGTATTGCTCTGTTGTTCAAATAATAGCTCAGTCATTACCGTTTGGGGTGTTTCTGCTAATTACATTTGTGTGTATTACTGCTCTGTTCGGTGGACATAGTCATTAGGTTTTGTAGGTCAGGCGGCTATCGCTCTGTGGGTATTAAAATAATACTAAGTTCCAAATAATAAAGTGATCGGTACATTGGCTTTTAGAGCGCGCTCTCTTGACGTGGTTGTGAGTTTGATTTCCGTGTCGATGTTTGTTTAACTAAGTCCTCTTGTCCATAAACATGGGCAACTGACAGAAAGATGCTAGATTCGGTTCAGCAGTTCCTAAAACAGGTAGCACTGGCGTCATACTCCCTTAAAACTGAAGCCCGAAAGAAAAAAAAGTAGATGCCGCACAATTTGGAAAAGCAAATTCATAATGAACTAAATTGGACTAAGTATATAGGCGGGTCCACACCACAAAACGTGTCACGCGCAAGACACGCGTGCGCCTCTCGCGAACGTGTCTAAAGGTGTCCTTATATGTTCCTAAGATGCAAGCGAACCGCACTGTTCGTGCACGCATGCAGGTGTGGAGGCACCTTAACATAAACACCAAACTAAGAATATTTACAAACACATTATTTTAGAAAAACAAAGCCTCCTTAAAAACCCAACGTTTCATTTTCTTGTAAACTAATTTTGTCGTGTAGCAAACAATGTTATACGATGGGTGATTCTCAACATCGAGTCGAGTTACTTTGCTAATATTATGAAATTCGACAAAATTGAAATAAGATACTTTGCTTTGCTGTCGATATTGACAGATTAAAATTTTAGAGTACCTACTATTACTTAGAGATTGGTATTGGAAACGGATATCTATATCGTCATTTTCGGACGACCTACAATACAATAGTTGACTGACTCGGAGTAGCTTCCTTCTACCAGCAGCAATCCACCAGCAATAGGTATGTCTAATGCAGAAGTAATCATTGAATAGAATACTTTGTACCAATAGGAATGCACCCACTAATTGAGCATTACGATTAAGATTACCATTTCGGAATTAGAAGAGTCCTGACAAATCAGAGAAGTTGATCCCTTTTTACTTTAAACATTTCGTTTCTTTTGATTCAAAAAGTCCGGATGGGTGTCTAAAAAGTCGGATATGTTTGGACAAATTGGTTATTTCACACTTTTTTATGTATTCAAAATTAAAATGACAAACTACTTATGATAAAACCTTTGCGAAAGCAATGCAGAGGAAGTCAGTGGGCGTTTCAGATGCCATTCCATTCATATCAAGTTGCTTACCGAGTTATATTTGATACTGGTTAATTAGTCACCTTAATTAAATATCTAACAGTGGGTGGAATTTTATACATAACACAGCATTATGTTATGTGTTAACAGGTATTAATAGGCTTTGTAATCTGACGCTACTGCTTCATGTCGTGATTTCACATTACCTAATTAGCTAATTTCTATTTAACTCGAATTTTAGTATGAGACTCACACTAAGCACATTTCTTCTTCTTCGTCGTCACACTCTTGGCAGAGTGGTCGTGGTCGTCACATCAGGGGTGGTAGCAAGCTTTACAATCCGTCGCCATTCCTCTCTTACTGTGGCTTTTCTTGCACATTCGTGGAGTGGACCATTGAGTGCAGTTTTAACTTGGTCGGTCCAACGCATTGGTGACCTGCCACGCGCTCTTGTACCTTCACATTTACGACTTGATAATACATCGAAAATTCTTGTCTTTTCCTTTTAATATAACCTTCGTAAACCATCCGCAAAAATAATGTAGGTAAATAATTGTGAATACCGCATCAAAAGCCGCAGTGTAGTTTTGAAGAACTAAACGGTCACACAGCAGACACAAAAAGCGAAGCGAAGTTGACTGGTAGATAATGCCTTGCTGCATTAAGTCCACCTATGTACCACTATTGTACATGAAGTTTAAATAAATAAATAAAAAGCGAGTTTGTTTAAGATGTGATTTATAAATTTCAACAACTGCAACGTGAGGAATCCGGCATGACGCCCAGATGTGAAAAAAATTTGAATTTTGAATGTGAGAAATTGGTGTAGGTAGACATGTGACATCTACAAACCCGCCCTCGGCCCACGTCCGTATATTATATTGTCACTACACAAATCACATTATAAAAAACCGGACAAGTGCTAGTTCGACTCGCGTGGAGAGGGTTCCGCACGTTAACTGTCTAAATTCCGTATTTGAGTTTGACATCTATAACTAATTAAACCAAATCATAACAATATTATATACACTTATAAATTAAAATAACCTAAAGTAACTAACTTAAAAAATAACTAAAAAATGGCGTCAAAAAACTCACTCCTGCTCAACGCTGGCGCTGTCAAATGGTAACGATGTCCCCAAGAGACTGGCGGCGTTGCCACGGTGTATGGCAACGTTAAGCCTCTGGCCAAGGTAAAAGCCAGCCCTTGGGTCACGGGAAGTGTCAACTAAGCATTTTGAAATTTCCTTGAAAAGGTTTAAATCTAAGATTTTTTATAAATAAAGAACTATTTATTGTATTTTTTTTTCAAAATTATCGGCACTGTAGTTTCGGTGTTAAGAGGAGGGAATGATCAATTTTCGCCTATATTCTTAAATAACTTGAAAACTATTTATCTTAAAATAATAAAAAAAATTGAGGTGCTCCTAGTGAGCCCTTTCATGATTGACACGATTAGTTTGCAAAACTTTTTTTTTCTACTTTAAAGTGGCCCCCATGTTTATTATTCATTAATTTACGTTACACGTCCGTCTTTAGAGTCACCAACTTACATATGTGTAGTTACGAAATTTCAACTCAATCGGTCCACTTTCTTCGGAGTAAATTGGCTGTGACAGACGGACAGACAGACAGATAGACAGAAACGCGAGTGATCCTATAAGGGGTTCCATTTTTCCTTTTGAGGTACGGAACCCTAAAAACTGACTTAACTCGCGAATGAACCTGATCAAGGTGTTTTTTGTTTTGCTATTATGGTTTTTTTTATATTTAATTTCTAGTAAATATTCGTATATACAAAAAACGGATCTAAGTAGATAGGTTATGTATTATAGAAGTTAACTCTTCCGTTCAAAAGTGTAACCACGATGTTTTTTCGTTAATTTTTAAATTCATCGCAAGTATTCGTGGCCTTTCAACATCAGGATGTTATAAAACAACAATCGTACTTGGTTCGCATCGGAATCTGAACCATACAAATGCAAAACTTCGGATATCCGTTTCCCAACAGCGCCGATTCTCTAAAAATTCTTTACACTTTTATACACAGGTTTTAAAAACAATTTGAAATTCAAATTACCATGAATTCCTCGTTGATGTCCATCTCTGGCAATCGATTTTGCTACCAAACATTATAAAATCAACACCACAGCCAAAAAAAAATAGAACTGTCACAATCACATCTCCCGCCAAAACTTAACAAGTTTTTGAATAACCCAAACAGTGGCAATGAAACGGCCCCGTTCAGCCAGCGACACGCGTTGCAATGCAATCAAATTACAAATGGCGGCATCCCTCGCGGTAAGGGTTACTGTCGCTCCAAGGTTAATCCAATTACTTCTCCAACTAATAATAACGACTCTTCGCGAGCTCGTGTAAACGTGGCGGACGCCAATAGAGGTTTATCGATGGCTTTAGAGACTAGAGAGGAGCTTAGGCTCTGAGAATATTATCGACTGGAGGTGGCATAAGACTTGCCTCTAATACCTCTTGAAAACAATGGTGGCAGTTAATACGGCGCTTATAGGGCAAACGTTACATTTGTGACGTGTGAACGTTGATGAAAAAGGCGAAGATGACGATGATGATGATATCAGATGGGAATATGACTCAGGGTTGACTTGGATAAATGTATCGTATGTGTAATGTATCGTCTGGTCTGGTCATCCATTATCACTAACACTTAAAGGAACCAACTATTACGTGTTTGCCAAAACAAAAGCTACTGCTATTAGAAATGTAAAGACATCAATAGTGCCTGGCACCACGAGGACATTCAGTTAAAGATGATAACCAGGCTGATTATAGCGAAAGCATCGCGGTGTATTCCCCGAAGTACTAGGTAAGCAAAGTTCGGTAGGTACAGCTCTTACCAAACTTAAACAAAGTAGGGGGCCTATTGCAGTTACCCCTAGGCACTACTAGACAGTAGGCTCAGACCGATCTTGTTCCGAAACTAAACAATAAATTAGATATTAGACTACTGAATCCTTTACGCAAGTAGACTAATGCCAACATATTGTGTAAGCGCTCTGCCACGAGCTAAGCGTACAACCGACAGCCGCCTTACGACACACAAAACAAAGAAGAAAATGCGTAAAAGCGTCGATACTTGCGATAGTACTCAGCGAAAGGAAAGGACGTGCGCGCTTGTCGCTTGCTTGATGTAAGTCGCATCTCCCACGCCGTGGACGGGGCCTAACTGAGAAAATCCATTACAGCCTCTACGCAAGACTCCTATCAACATCTAACTCTCGCCTTAACGCGTCTATAGCTTTTATTAGCACTATTATCAGCTAGAGCAGATGAAATAGCTCGTAAAAGTTATGGGAAGGCGAGGCGATGTTTACGACTCGATAGCGATTGACGCGACGCACAATGCTTATCGATTTACATAACTGCTTATTGTGAACGGGATGATCAGTTTGAGATGGAGAAACATATTAATTTGTGGATGAAATCACATCTTGTCGACCTAATTCTACTACGAAATATCGAGAGCCATCGGTTAATTTAAAAACTACAATCTTGGTCTTGACATTTTCATGTGAACAGTTAGTAACATGCTGGATTCCGAGCTACTAGAGCTACACACTAAAGAATCTATACATATAATAAAAAATGTAACAGACCGATGTCTATACATTGAAGATATTGAACAAAAAAATGACATCTTTATTAGAACAACAGAAGCCAAAACAACAGGTTTTAGAATTTTTGTCAGTCTGTCTTTCTCTCTGTATGTTTGTACGCGCATCTCGCAAATACTACTGTATGGATTTGAACGCAGTTTTCACCGCTCTACTGCTAGATGCTTAAAATATAGACTACAATTAGATATAGTTTTGGACCCGATAGGTGGCGCCGTGCGAAGCAAGGACGGGTCGCTAGTCTATTCTATACATAATAATAAATCTGTAGACGTGGCGTTTCTGTACATTGAAAATATTTAGAAAAAAAAATAGTAGGGGTGTTGAAGAATCACACACAGAACCCATTTCTACCATTTTTAGAATTTTTGTCTGTTTGTCGGTTTATCTGTATACAGTCGGATTTGTCGGTTTGTCTGTTCGTTTGTGCGCGCATCACGTAAAAACCCCTCATTGTATTCAAAATCGAAATATTGAAACATAAGAAGCATTGTTCCGAGTAACATTTAGCGTTTATTTCATCAAAATCGAACAACAGACGCAAAAGATATTAATGTTTAAAATTTAGTTAGTAACCTCATACGCGATTTTTATGATAAATTTAATAATTTACGTAAATAGGTTTTAGTTGAAGTGTAGTCGGAATGGCTGAAAATTAATTTAGTTTTATTTTTCCTTTTGTATTTACTCTTTGCATGGAAGTAAATAGTACTACGTACAACCCATTACGAAATAAAATATCTAAAAACTTTAAAATTCAAAACAATAGTAAATTTGATTAAATCCACGACGTTGTAAATTTGTTCCATGCGGGAATCGAACCCGCAACACGCAGCGCCGCAATCAATTGCTCAACCACTGCGCCAACCGTGCCGTCATATAACTGTGGTTATGGCTTCCTCAGGCATTGCTGCAACTTTGCTTAAGGGTGGCCGGACTCTGACCGACACATTCCATTTTCAAATTGCCGCTGAATCTTGCAAACGAAGATACCCCAACATGCAACATCACCAAAAACGGGGGAGTCGTAGAAGCATGTATTAGAGGCGTTGAACCGCAGCTTGCAGGACATTCGCGGTAACCAGGCGCTGATGGGTGGCGTCGTTCGGAATAAACAAAAAAAAATGACATGATCGTCGGCGATTCAAAAGTATACGCATCCATTGACACTGTGATGGCTAATGACGATAGTACTGCCTACCCCGTTGAATTTCTCAACTCCCTGGAGTTAACGGACGTGCTGTCTCATCAGCTGTAGCTTAAAGTTGGCGTTCCAGTTCTGGTGATGCGAAACCTTGATGAAACCAGACTGTGCAACGGCACCAGGCTTCGCTGCTAAAGGAGAGAGCCTTTTAATTCCCCACATGCCCACTATTTCAAATAACCTGCCATTTCAACTTTAGAGGTTACAATTTCCCTTAAAATTGGATTTTACAATGACCATCAACAGATTCCAGGGCCAAACCATAAAAGTGACAGGCATTCAATTGTGCACTCCATGCTTTTCACACATTCAATTATATGTTGGTTGTTCAGGGCCCTAAACTTGCACGTGCTTGCGGAAAATAATAAGTCATTTAATATTGTATACAGAACGGTATTAGAATAAATAATGCCCAACAAGGCGTGTGATGGTTCACTTTGAAAAGAAAGTTGGATACCATACCGCCAAAATAAACGGTTTTAAGCCATATCGTCGCCATTCAATTTTTTTTGGGACTTCTTTTTGTAGTCATCACCCACATTATCATATTTTGATCAGCCAGTCAGTTCTCACACATCGCCATGTAAGCCCCGAAGGTTTAGGCAGAAGTGTACCTAATCGTACAACCACATTTCGCCAGTTATATTGAAGTCCATGTGATAGGGGGCGAACCTATTTCCACCAACTAGGCCCAAATCCAGATTCCGTGGCTGCTATTGAGAAATTTCTGATGGAATAACCTAATAACTCTATTATTTATAGTATTTTTTTCAATTGCATACATTGTTTAATGTTAAGTGGAAGGCGGAGTCACACAAGCATCTCCTTGCTTCAAATCAACTTTTGGTGATTTCTAAATTGCGTTATAAAATTATGTAATTAAAATAAACATTTTTTTTTAACACTGCCCGACCTCCGCATCGATCCCACGACCTCATGGTTAGTAGTCGCAGTTGCGACCACTCGACCAACGAGGCCGTCTCTCACATACACACCAAAATTTCCACGCGAACGGAGTCGCGGGCAACAGCTAGTTAGATAATAAACACAGAGAATGATCACCTGACTAACTCTTTTTAACTATGTTGGGGTCGTCTGGCCAGATGCAGCTGTATCTCACATGGAGCAACTGCCGACCTTTCCCCCACAACCCAGGGGTGCTGGGTAACACAACACTGCTTGTAAAGACAGGTTGCCAGACTTCCGGGCTTACCTGTAATGACTGTCTAAGATCTCCGAATGACAGACAAGACCGATGTAATGTGCTTTCTACTGAAGACACAGAAGAGTAGGAGTCTCCGTACCTAATAATGACAAATATTAAAGCTCCAAATGGAAATTGAAGCAGCTTACCGTTACAATTTACATTTGCAGCAGTATCGGTAAGCGCATACTTGACTATTCAGTCGCAGGTACTCAAGCCGGTTGGATTCGTAAATTCTGACTTGAATAAGTAAAACCCCAGAGAACACGTGTGTTGCATACTGATTCGTGCTCTCCTGAGTATAGTCGAATTAATTGATTTAATAATTTCCATGCAATGATGGTGAATTATAAACCATGTAGTAGCTACATTTGGTCACCCCTCCCCGTTTTTGGACCCCACATGTATAAATCGGCCAGATCATACTGATTTTGTACTAATTAGCATAACATCATGCCTGTAATGACAGAAGGATTAGACAGATGTACATGAGAAGCCGCAATCTCATGTTAAAAGGGGGGCGAGCCGCTTGTCATTCATCGCGCACAAATCCTGACTCCGAGCTGACACTGAGAAATACCGGATAGAAAAACCCAAAAACACTATTCGAAAACAGTAAAGGTGAGAACCGTAACATAATCTTAATTTCCAATTTACCACAAGAGAAGGCAAAAGGAATTTGTCTGAAAATAATTGTGAAGACAAAAATAAAAGATGTTCAGAAAGAGCCCTGCATTGCCAATTATTATATCAATTTGCCCGACAAAACTGTGACCTAATTCCGAAACGCAGATGGAATAAAAAGAAATCAGTCAACAGCCAATTGAAACGCGGAACGAAATGGGGGACAGATCAGAGCAGGACCTACGTTGATGTAGAACTACTTCACAAATATACATTTAATTAATGCGAAAGTAACTGCGCCAAGCGTTACTTGTGTAATGATTTTGTAAAATAATATTAAATAATTATTATAGTTCCTTCCACAAGCGACGGATGGCGGTAGTGGGCGCACGAATTTAATACATCCGTTTTAGCTATTATTTCTAGTTGAATATAGGTGATTAAGTTTGTTTATGTTTTATAATTACTAAATTGTTATTATTTAAATTAAACCATTTATTTACTATTAATATTAAGCGTTAATGTATTTTAGTTGATCGATACTGTGTACTTTGCTCTGATTGGTCCAATAGCATGCTGAATGTTGACCTACTGTTAGAGTGGGGAACATTCGGCTTGTGGTTGACATTTTTGGACAGAGCTGAGAGCAGTCGATCTGGAGGCGTTGAACAGTAATCATACCTTGTGAATCCGTACTTCTGTTGTGTTATGTTTGGTTTGATATTAGATATTAGTGATTGTTACATAATTTATTAAACATATTACTTTTGATTACTTGAGTATTAGATTTCATCACACTTGCCTCAAGCGTCTCTCGGTGCGTCGCAAGGCGCCTCCCAATTACTTCTAGCATGCTCTTAGCAATTCTTTCTTTTGGTTTTTTCCGCAGACGCTGTGGCAACACACGTGTCTCTTGCGCGTGTGGCTCGTAGCCAAACGAATGACGGCACGATTGGCGCAGTGGCTGAGCAATTGGCTGCCGCGCCGCATGCCACGGGTTCGATTCCCGCACTGAACAAATATTTGTATGGCGTATAGGTAGTGGTTTCGGGTCTTTCTGTTTGTGTATGTGAATTTAAATGTTTGAAAACGCACCCACGATACAGGAGAAATTCCTAGTGTGGGGCAACGTATTGAAAAAAACAGTAGCGGCTGAACGGATTTTGGTGGTATTTTCACCCAGGTAGACCATGACCTGGGTAAGGACTTTTCGACCCAATCATCCGTTCCCGTAGGATAATTACCTATCTCCACGCGAAGACCAAAACTAGTTTTTTTATATTATAAATAAATAATGATTACGTCCTCGGCAACAAAACAAAAAACAGTTTCTAAATTCTAAAGTGAAGCCGGCACGTGTCGCGGCTGACCCTGACTCTAACCAAGGTCACGCAAATTGAATTACACAAATACACACACACGCTAGTCGCTATGTAACTGGATTTCTACAATACCATGTGTTTGGAAGTCAAGAAAGACAGACGGAGGGTGGCTTTTGTCCGGAGACGTTCGGTATGACTAGGGACACAGTAAGGTCTTTTTTTGCGTCGACGGTAGGTACTTAAGAATATTCGTTACAGAATGTCGATAGGAAAGATGTAGAGGAAAACAAAGAAAAAATTGATGACCTGTGTGACGGATGATATGGCTAGAAAGAAGGTAACTGCTGAGATGACGAGTAATAAAGAAGTATGGAAGAAGAATACATACTGCGCCGACCTCAATTAAATTGGGACTGGAGAATGATGATGGTACTTTAGAATGTTCGAGCCCAGCAGGTGGCCACGGTGGTTGCGGCATCAGTGGCATTCTGAACTAGTAAAGTTAAAAGGATGATATCATTCAGGAAGATGTTTAAATGAAGTTAATCGGACTAACTTACATAGCTATTTAACAACACAAGTTACAGACACGGATAGTTTTGGTTTTCGGTAGAAAAATATGTGTGAAGTGGTTAGTGCACAGACACACCAAACAGCGTAGCGTTTTGAAGGAGATGGGAAGGTTCATGATGCCCAACACTAGGGTATAGGACATAAAGGAAGCATAAGAGTGACGAATAAGAAGCCGGAAAAGTTTCCAGGAACGGACATCAGACATTCAATGAAATGAAACCTGAAGCTCACGATCCATACGATATAGTGGAAAATTACAAAGTACACAATAGACAGAATAAAAACTATTTAGTATTTGGTGACACAGTGGTCATTGAACCTCAGCCAACGTATTCAGAAGTCCAGTTGTACTGTGTAGGTAGTAGGTACACCTACTACTCCTACTACATCTGTATTTTGAGTCCAAATATAAATAGACACTTCAAAAGAACATTTTCAATGTTATTTAAACACAACTTTTGATATCGATAAAATAATTTTAAATCTAACAATAAGGTTTTGTATGACTTTCAATATGGCACCCAATCATTGAAGTATATGATATTGCTCGTGCGATAGATTACTTTATTTTGTTGGAATACTGTTTGATGATTAAAACGTGTCATTTTATGTAAGTCTTGTATTTAGTTTTACATTCAATGTTGATTAGTTGTTTATACCTATCAACTACCTAACTAAGTTTACCATTTATTTGTTTTCTGTTATTAACTTTATCATCTACAACTCTCATTTCTTCATTACTGACGATTTCTTCTTCAAAATGTTTATTATTATCAACCTCATTGTCGTCCCAAAAGACGCCAGCGTCCAAATACTTAATTACGTATTATAACTAACCAACTACTCAAGCTAACTACTATTTATATGGCACCACCGCGCGTGCTTCCTCTACCAAATGAAAAAAAAACATCACGTAAATCGGACCAGTAATCAAACACGGAGAAATCGATATACAAACAATTAAAATAAAGACGACAGCCGAATACATAGCCTCCTGCTTTTTCGGAAGACGAAGTGAATTTGATTTTATGGGTAGAATCACCCCGTACAGATGACTAAATCGCCACACTCTGTATGTATCTATTATAAGAAAAGTATTTTTACTATAAAAATTATCTCATCGTTAACTTCATCATGCCATTATTTATCTTATCCATTATTTAAACTTTCTATTTGTTATTTTCAACCAAAGTAGTCACTCAACGAGCCGGGAGCAACCAGTGCTGCCCTGTACAACTAAACAGTTACCCGACACTAAACTGTCTCGCCGTGAACACCTCTATTTACTCCCAGACGGTTTTACATCCAGTATTGTTCATACCTACTACCCTAAGTTTACTATTTATATCTTTTTTGTTAATAACTTTATTATTAACAACCCTACATGATTGTCGATGTTCTCTTCAGAATTTTCGAGAATGACATCTACGAATGAAATCTACGAAATTCTAACCGCGTGCCATTCCTTTTTACAGAGGTGAAGCCAGCAGTGGGGAGCGTAAAAGGCTGATTCTCTGCTTTTATTTCAAACTTTTCATAATTGTCAATCTTAATGTGAACTTCATCGTCTACCACACTCTCTCCGGAATGATTTATTTCCATTTCTAGCCTAAAATGTTTATAACTTTCCTTCTTTCCTTCGCACTGTTCTTTGCTCTAAGCAGCCACTTAACGACTGGGAGCAACAGTGCTGCCCTCTAGAGCTAAAGTAAACAGTTACTCGACACTAAGCTGTCTCGCTGTGAATGCCTCTATTTACTCTGAGACGGAGCTACTCTTTTCTGAGAGGTACCTACGGGCTGCTAATGGAATGAAGTACGTTTGTGTTTCTACAGTCTTGAAATAAAGCTGGTGCTCGGTCGGTAGTGATTTTAGAATGCATTGGTTTTGCTTTGAGCGAAGAACGGATTTCAACATGGATGGCAATGTTTAATGTTAATGGGGCAAAATAATATAGTTTCCTCAACCTAGACATGCTCTCGGACATCTTATAGCTGCCGTGTTTGCAAATTACGAAACAAACGAGACTATGGCTATGAGGAATCTTTATCAGTTTAATTTTTGCCTATTAAGTACTAATCACCGTTTTATTTCGAACTTCTTCGAAACGTTTTACCGTAGCTAGAGCCATACGCTCCGTTCACGACCTCGGGTGGTACGACTCGCTTGTGTCACTAGTTTCCATAACGTCGCAAGTCGCGTGGCATATGCTCTTCGCTTTTGTTTTTCCCGCAGTTGCTATTAGCAGACGTGCCGCTGGAGATGTCTTGCCCAGCGGTAACTTGTCTGTCAAAGCTGAAATTGATATGATCTAAGACTCACTTGACATTAAGCTGCCTCTGTATGAGCAGCTTCTTCTCGATCTGTTCGATGGGGAACTGCGGGACCTCATAGGGGGCTGACAGCTCGTTGGGCAGCTCCCGGGGCGCTTCAGCACCCACAGCACTGGTGGGGCTTTCACTCCCTGTGAACAAGAAGATGGTGTTATAGATACTGCTTATTTTAATAGGACAAAGTTTATTTCAATGTTAATATAACATCGCGTCTAGAATCCCCGAAGATATGGGAAGACGTGTAGCCGTAGTGCACCCACATTTGCCAGTATGTTTAAGTAGCATGAAATAGGGGGCGAGCCTATTCTCATCACCTGGGCAGCAATTTAAAACAAGTCGCGGCTAAAAGTTACGAAGATACAGTATTCAATAAACTAGTTCATAAAGATGAAGCATCCTCCATCAATATAAATTTAATCAATGCGGTCTGGATATTGTAAAAACCCCACAAAGAGGCGAGAACTCAATTAAAAAGCACTTCTGTAACAACGGGAAGAAAGAAGAGAAAATAATACAATACATAATGAAATAGCGCTCAATACAAAAAGTCAGATGGGAATATAATGATATACCCGTAAGGGAATATACGTATAAGACGAGCGATCGTGCCAAATCGGCATAGCAACGTAAGAATTGTTCTGAGTCACTAAGTAATTGTTATTATAATATTTATAAGCTTAACAATACAAGGACTATCTCCGCCTGTCGAATTTTAATCTGTCTTTTTTTTCAATTCTATGTTCATATTACCTGCTTTGGGTTGGGTTTGGGGAACTTACTTATGTATATGGGACCTGGGTACATACTGTAAAAAACACCACACCACCATTGTTGACTCGGTTAGAATGATTAGGTTTTTATTATACGGGAACAAAAGTGTGTAAATTTACATTCATTCTATTCATAGTTACAGTTGGAAAGTGCCCGCAGTAGATCTAGTAGCCAAATAACAATTATACATCATCTGCCTTTTTACAAACTGCCTCCGTGGTCGAGTGGTTTAGGCGTTTGCCTTGTGGTCGTGGGTTCGATTCCTACGGGAAGCATACTTTGTGAAGTTGTTTCCAGTTTGGTTAGGACATTGCAGGCTTGAATCACCTGATTGTCTGATAAAAAGATGATTCCGTGCCTCGGAAAGCACGTTAAGCCGTTGGTCCCGGCTGTCATTGGTTGATCTTTGGCAGTCCTTACGGATAGTCAGAAGCCAGTAAATCTGACTCCAGTCTTGCCATGAAATACCGTGTTACCCAGTTATTGGGTTGTGGAGGTCTGGTAGGCAGCCGCTCTGCGTAAAATACTGGTATTCAGCTAAATCCGGCATGACTGGAAGCCGACCCCAATACAGTTGGGAAAAGGCTAGGCAGATGATGATGATCTGCCTTTTTACAAAAAATGGTGTTCAAAAATAGCCGAAGACTTACAATGGATTAAGTATGACCAGATGCATGAACATGGACGAGGCGAAACGAGATATGTAAGGGTCGTAGCAGGTGGGGTTCTGTGATTTCCGCCTACCCTCATTACAAAAAACCCTGAGTTTATGAACCTATGTAGGAAAACCACAATCAAATCAATGTCAACACGAATTAATCTGTTAACACGTGTCGACAGAAAGCACCTTCCAAATGGAAGTATCTTGATAAAGCTAGTGTCAATCAGGGGTAATCTACTGGGACTAATGGATCAGGATGTCAGCCAGATATGATCATTATAATTCTGACATTTCCTGAACACAACATAGATACGTGCACAGTTCTAACATTTGAAGTATGTAACTTCGAAGAACAATAGGGATAGCTATCTTCCATATTGGTTAGACCCGTTGTCATAAATTTAATCGAGATCCCAATTTTCGGGTTTATGGGTTTCAAAATATTCTCATACAGTACTGACAGAAATACGCACTTATATCTTCTACATTTCATGTAGAAATGTAGATAGAGGGTTGTCTATGTGGAGAATGGAGAGGCTATCAGAAATATGCAAACGTGCTCGTATGTATAAATAATCTTTCCCCGCTTCTCGTGGGTATAGACAAGCGAGATACTACAGAATAAAACGTCATCGATCGCAATGTATTGTGGCTTCCTCTACCTTGTTGTTACGAGTATTTCCAAGAAAGTCTATTTCCGATACCTACCTTTATCGAGCACAAAAGAAAGTCACTACCTCCTCAGGTATAAAAGATGGGAATTTTCCTGAGACTACTCCCAGACAAGGAGCTTACAAGTAATTCCTTTATTGAAGTTATAGCGATCGTATTAGTAGCGGGCGACGCGACGGTGGCGGTGTATCGAGGAGCTTTGCTGTGTAAACGTAAGTACGTATATTATTATTTTATACATAGAGAGATATCATAGGTCCCTATGCTTAGATGGTACGTTGTTTACTGAAGCGCGCGGACTGAAAATGGAGCATAGGTGTGTCTTGGTAATTCAATTCCTGTATCACTTCAGATGAATTCTTGCAATTTATTTTAAGAATTGAACTTCGATTGAACTTTTCAGCTGTGGTTTATAATTTGTGAACTCCAGTGCGTGACTGCCTGGTTAGTCAAATAATTGGAAGCAGACGGTATTTCTTAGGTCTGATGCCCGACACAGATCGGGCAAGCTATGGGTTTCAACTTTTACCATGACCAAGGAATTCTATTGCAACCTCTACCATGTCCCTTTAGTAGTAAGTAGCCACTTCTTTCTTCACTTATTGAAACATTATCCCCTCTGTAAGAAACTTTTAACAATTCACTTATGGTTAAAAGGCAGTAAGTTGACAGGTCCGGCGTTATGTTTACAGGGAGGGGTGCGGAGGGGTGCGCAGGGGTCACGAACCCGCTGCTATCGATTTGAGGCGCTAATTGATAAATTGTTGTTTTAGGTAGAGCACAACAACATTATAGGTACCTGTGCTTGACAATCTGCGTGCTCAGTCAGTCGGTGTGGAAATACGGCGATTGGGTAATATTAATAAATAGTAAGTAGGTACTCTAGGCTACTGGTTGCAAGCGCTACTGCCGAGTTCGAGGTCTTGGGTTCGATTCCCAGGTCGGTAAGTGATAGTGGGTTTTCCACAAGGAATTTCTCAGTAGCAGCCACGGAGTCTGGATTTGTGCCTAGGCTCCCACCATTACATGGGACGTAAAACATAACTGGCGAAATGTGGGTGTACGAATAAGTACTACGTGACACGTTTTATGTGACACAATCTTATTTCTGATTTCTTGACATCAAATGTTTTTATTTTATTATATTGGTTTTTATTTTATTATATTGGTTTTTATTTTATTTTATTCTATTTTTTTAAATAATTTAATATTTTTAATCTGTGTTCACACCTAGTTTTATGTGCATGCTGTGGTCTCCTGTAATTGAAGGAACACACTTAAAAGAATAACTGTGACTTATATTGTATCTGTGTATCTTTTGTTGGAGATCCAAATAGATAAATAAATAAATAAATACACCTCTGCCTAACCTTTCGGGGACGTGTAATGTTACTTAATAATATTTCTATCTACGTGTCTAAAATGAAAATCTATTAGCCTACAGCTATTACATTTCGCTAAAACGCTAACTATATCCAACATCGCTAAAGCTTTCAAATATTCGATCCCGTTCAATACTAACCCAGAAACAAGGCAACACTACAGCGTTGCCTTTCCCGAGTATCAAACTGGGGAATAGTTGCCAATTCCCAGCATTGGAAGGAATATAGCTGAGTGAATTGCCCGATACCTATTGCTCCTCACTCCAATACGAGGTTTGCACCAAATTGCTCACTCGCTAGGAAACAGACGAGGGAATCATTCGGTATCTATGTAAATATTCCGTTTTACTATGGAGTTTATAATACACCGTGTAAATGCTTCATTTCATTTGCAGGACATTTATGTCGGGTCGTGAATAACGTCTTACTTTAGGAATTAGAAGGGTGCGCATACCAATTTTACGGCTTTAGAAGCAAACATCTCATCGACTCATCGACTCATTGACCATTGACTTACAAAAAAGTGTTTTTGAAACCTCCATATCATTTTTTAAGAGCTGTCGGTAGACCACACAGCTATATTTAAACATTGTTTTTTTTTATACCACGATTCCTTGTGTGGCGAGCCACCCCTATTTTTAGTTTTTTTCATAAATTCACATCACTTTTGCGAAGCGATTCATAGAAGACACCTACTCTCCAAATTTTAACTGTGTAGTTTGGTACTATACAGTGTCAGAGTAAAATGGCTGTGATATACGGACTGACAGACAGACCGACAGACAGACGGACAGGGCGAATCTACGATTATAAGACACACTTCTGTTTTCAGTTGAAATAATCCGACTGTCGATTTTCTTTTTTTTAGAAGCTCTTGAAACAAAGACTTGGGACTTCATAACAAAGTACTTTGTCGTTAGAACATTTATGGAACTTTAATTTCAAGATCAATCAACATTTGAAGAATGCACATTAAAATAGAGAATCCTTCTAACCATTTTCGCTCATAGGCTCATAGCGGCCAATCTCAGCGGAGATCAGCTATAGTCACGCAAGAAATATTATAGTGCACAAGTTGAAATGTAGATTATTGTGCAGCAAAAGAGTCTAAAATCCAAACAACATGAGTAAATCTTACTACCAACCCTTGAAGCATAAAATAAATGTTGCAAAGCGCTTCGAACTTCGGTATTCACTACCCCTTCTACCCCCATGGGACTTGTAAGACAAGATATTAGATAGAACAATAGATATATATGTATAGATACGACAAGATAGAACGTTTTTACACAAGCCATGCTATCCCCAAGAGCTGGCCAACTTTATTCCCGTAACAGAACATAACAATTAAAATAACAGCAGTGTTCAGTCTGCTGTCAACGAATTGTAATTATCCGTTTGTCATAGGACTGGTGATTATAGCGATATAATAATAAATGAGAATAAGAAACTCGGACACATACAAGAATCCCGAAAACATAACACTCCTTTTTAGGCAGTCGTGTAAAAAAATGAGAAGAAGAAAAAGAAGAAGCCGTGAAAACGCTACGAGAAAAAGTTTGCTAGGGTGACTAAGCGTCTCGTTTCTGTGAGACATTCCTAAATAAATGTTGATGTATGTGTAAAGAGTTAAGCTTGTACATGTAGTGGTAATAGCGAGTATGTTGTTATAAAATAGTTCAGTTTCTTCACCAATAATAACTAATATTCTTTGCAGGTAACACAAATTTGGAACTTTCGCCCGAGTATTATAGGAACCAAACCTTACCAGTTATGATTTTTTACATCTTTTGATGTTGTTAATACCCTACCCCTTTAGAAATTGATATCCTATAAGTTCACGAAGTTACGCCAAGTTATCTATAGTAACGATGTACTTACATACGTAAATATGAAACTATCAAACCACTAATAACAACATATGGGCTAGAAATGATGGTAGAAAATCTGTAGCGAGTAGTTTTAGTGCTTGTCGTTAAAGTCCGGCCTGCCAGCACGCGATTAAGCGTACCGTTGTGCGCAATGCGTAAGACTAAGACCATATATTTTATTTTTTATTCGGTCAGGATGCGACGGACGCCAATTTTATGATCCAGACGTGGTATTAACGGGATTTGTGGTGTATTTCTTTAATTTAATACTGTTTTTTCGGGTTTTTAAATACTTATGTCGTTTATATTGATGCCATAATGTCAAGATACTCGTATTTATGATTAGTGGTTTTTTTGTAGATATTTTTTTTTCTCGATCCTCTTACAGTCGACATGAAATTTGACTAAAGATTTACTGTTCAGAGGCCAGCGACTGACTCTTACGAAAGCTATAAACTTAAATGCTGCTGCTGTTTTATTCCTGGGAAATATTAAAATGATCTCATCTTTCTGAAGTCTCATGATGACGTTTTCTATTGGTATGCTATTCATCTGTTAGCAAGTAGGTAAATCTTTCAAAATGAAAGCTAAAATAAATTTGTTTATAATGGACTTACCACACTCACGCTCGATCTATATTTACCGGTGGATTGTATTTACTAAGAGTAGGCATTTATTATGTTAAAGTATAATTAATATAAATCTGAAGTTCTCGGATATTTTTATAAAAACTCAGTACAGACTACGGCAATAAATAAATGAAATTCCCGGTATATTAGCTTTGAGCGAAACACATAAATATCAAGCCTTCAGATTTCTAGAAAACCAATCATGAAACTAACCACTATGTTGGCTTCAGGAAAAATATCAACGAGCTAGTGTTCCATTTACAAAATAGGAATTTTTATATTACGTCCATAGCTTTCTCATGTCGAAGCTGGAGAGCATTTTGCTTGAATATGCCTATTGACACAAATCTAGGCTCCATATTATTTTGCCTGACCCAGGAATTGACAGTAAACAGTGGACCCCAGACTCACGATGAGCGATCTTAAATTAAAAATAAAAGTCAAAAATATTTACGCTGTCTCTCCGTAGCATTACTATTCGCAGTCTCCTGCGACTCCTGTGATTCCGAAGGCCTCCTCACATGCCACAAATCTTTATCGAAGCTATACATCTTCACAAGAAGGCACTTTTATCACTTTGTTCTCAACTAATAATATCACTTAACAGGCATAACTTTTAAGTTTAACTCATTATCACTGAAAGGTTATCGGTAAGTTGAGAGATTATGACACTATGCAAGACGACCGCCTGCGTTGACGTGTTGTTGTTCAATGGACTCAAGTATTCCAAATATGAATGTTAAGCGGCTCGAAGTTGACTGGCCGGAAATCTTGATGATAAATGGTAATATAGTCAGTATAGGCACTTCTTTAACGGAAGTGGTGAAATGTGGCTGATAAATGATTCATAGATACCCTAGAGATACTGTTGTTTTAAAATTGCTGTTAGTTATGAAATTTCTTTTTTCTTACGATTGATATTTATATCAACATTTTGAAACCAATTAAATTATCTTATGGATGACGATGGATGTGAAGTTAGGAAATTCCTTGTCATTGGGAAAGAAATAAACGCATTTATGTAGGTACCCAATGCATTTTCAACTATAGGCTTTCATTTTGAACGTATTGACTATAATTTCGAAAACTATTGAGCTATTTTACCCCACTACGTCTCTTCAAGACTCTCCTAAGTAGTCACATGAAGATAAAAATGTAATTAAGGAATAAGTTAATAAACATTTAACCCAAGAACGCAAAAAAATCGCACTATTGCGTCAGAGATCGGAAGGCGCGTAGCAACAGATTATGTTCGACCCAAATACGACCCTTGTGTAGCGATGCCCGCAATGGCGACGAGCGAACAGCTGAGCTGCGACGCGACGTCATCGTGCCCTGTTGATACTCGCGGGTGAAGATGACCTTCTAAAAATACTGAGACTAGAATACTGAAACTGCACTTTATTAATAGCTGTCTATTTACAAAGTGCAGTTTCTTATTTGGATATTCCGATTATGAAGCGACCCGAATTTAGCTTTTGACGGACCTATTTAAGCGAAAATTCTGTCGATGAATTGACATCCGTCGAATTATGAACTATGCTATGCAACTACTTATAGTCTTGTACTTGCAGGCATTTCGTTGAAGACAGTAACTAATGAGTTAGTAATACATCCTATAGTAATGTAAAATGATACACAATTTCACGAGTAATCAGCTGAAAGCTTTTTAACGCCATTATATATCATTTTTTAGCATTAATTTCGTTTGGTTTGTGTTTGTTAGCGCCGAACCTATAAGTGGAATGTTTGAAATGTCGCATTATGTATGCTTTAGTATTACGTCATTCGTCTGGTTCTTGTTTGGATTTTTCGCTAGTAATGGCATAGCTAACAAGCCAAAATAAATTCGGGCTAAATCAGACTCTTCCGTAACACCATGACTCTTCAAATCAGTTATTACTTATTTGGTCAACGGCAAATTTATCTCCTATGTTGTCTAAACCTGCCTTTCATCAAAATCATGCTGTGGTATAAATATTTCCATATATAATGCTAATAGGTACGAGTCTAATATAATGAGAGCGTGATGAAAACCCTAACAAATCCCACGCAGTTATAGTTTCCAGGGTATTTGATGGAGAACTATATTTTAGTACCAGGCATAAGCTACACGTTTGATTCTTAATTTAGCTCGAGCTCCAATAATAACATATGAATCATGAAAATCAAATAAACATCTTTTCTTCCTGTTCAAATCCTACCTAATAAAGGTAAATATATTTCAAAACAACACCATATTCCTCTTCTACTCCTCCAAGGTTATGTAAAAGGAGCTGAGGAAGGCCTACCGTCTAATATATTGTACGTACATATAGCTGCAACTGAACATAGAATGATGCTTATTATTTATACTTTCATATTTACTCAACGATGGTATTATGAAATCTGGTGAATTAGGAAAGAGCAGAAGTGGCAATGGATAACTTAAAAACCATCTCGATTCCATTCTGATTGCTGGTGTAGAAACTAGGTGGCAAGAAATTACCGCCCATTGAGGTGACAGTAATATCGGCTTCTTCACCTATTAAAATACCTATAAGGCCCCCGAGCTTACAATCAGTTATTAGGGATTGGTGCTTGATGTTACGCCTTGCATTAAATTGTCAAATAGTTAAAGAGATACGGAGGAGGAAACGTTTCTGAGCATATAGACTTTCTGTCATAACTACATTACAGGGGAGTCAAGTCCCATTAGGTACGTATTTTTATTGAGCCGTCACTACAGTCCTAACACGAGGCGTCTAACAACCCACTTATAGCTAATTTATGAGTCTAATGCTATCTAATGTCTGTACGATATAATGGCAAAACACGGCTGAGGAATTTTTCCATTAATGCGCAATTAGGTGTGGAAGAATATTGCAATTACTGCGACTGATGTCACTGATGTGATCGGAAAACAATTCCAATTAAAATTTGTTACGGCTTGTGGCTTGGATTCAGTCGTAATGTGACAAATAACCAGCTGTTTCTTATAACAGTGTAATACTAAAACGATCAAAAAGTTTGGAAGCTCTGATTTTTTTTTGTATTTCAGAGCTGGTCTCATACTAAAAGAAAAGTTGATCACTTTCGTCAGTACTGCCATACTGTATAGTCATATAACGGTGGTTCAGAAGGAAATTAGGAAAAAAGAAGGATTTTAGAATGTAATCGTGTAATACTAACAGTATTTAACGAATATGATTCACCCAGACTTAGATGCTAAGTACAATATTCTTGTCCATTCAAATATTGTTCTTGACGTGCTGGACCAGCAGAAAACAAAAGAAGCGATGGACATAGATTGACAGCAAACAAAGCCATATTGTGTATGAAAAACATTATAATATGCATAATTCATGAGCGAAAAAACACAGACAAGTATTGAAGCCGGCTTGACTTACTAAAGGATTGAAGACAACTACTAAATCAAGCTGGTGAAGGTCTTCAGCTAAATACCTACCTAGCCTACCTAGTTGTAATTAAATAAAAAAGATAATAATTAAGATAATTATTCCACAATTTCAAATCTGGGAAAAGGTATTGATTTGTTCGTGATTAAGTTTTTACAGAATACCCAATTTGTTGCATCTAATGCATCAGTTATCGGTACAAAAGTGTTTAACACAGTTAAGTATTTTAATTCTGAATTGTTATTAGCGACTATTGTTGCCATCACGGGGATCCCAAAACCTTATATTTCAATCAGTTTACTGTACAGTTCTTATTTTTTTGACGTGCCCATCTTTCGGTGCCCTGTAGCGTAAATATTAGATCACGGTTTATTTTTCCAATATACTCGTAAAAAGACATCCAAAAAACATGTTTATTGGAATTATGTGCGAACGAGTAAATTTCATAACTTTCACTGCTCCTTGACTTTGATTTCCTCGCGTGTTAGCTAATTGGAACACGTAAATATTAAAGTATGTAAATGCAACTTTGTTAAATTCTCCACTAATTATCATTTGAACTTACGCTAATTGCGTAAGATTCATTATCGCAGCTACACGATTGAAATTATAAATTTGCATGTTATTATCAGTAACACGTCATTATATTTGAGAACGAGTTAGTTCTATTGACCTATTTTTTTGTGAACAAACAACTGAAGTGAAACGTTCTATTTAACTGTCTGGCACTAAATTATAATTGTAATAGAAAGTACAGACAACAAAGAATTCTAAGTTGATGCAGCTGTAACTGCTAACTGCGCTGCAAATAGTGCAAATATTGAAGTTAGGTGGCAACTTGTTCATAATGAGACGCATTATGACGCAAAACTTTAACTTTCTAAAAGAGTACGAATACAAACATCACAGGCCGTCTTATCACAGTGTCAAACCATTAATAAAAAGAAAATGTGCAGTCAAACTTCAATATGGAACGCCACGCGACGAACTGCGCGTTACCGATCGCAGCGCCACGCGCCAGTGCGTCCTCGATAGCGGCCGGCGACGGGGCCGACAAACGCGGACTGACAGACGGACTCAAGCCACACGGACCCCACGCCCGACCGGCATCACAGTCTCACACACACGACCGAGTTCACGCGACCTGGCGTTGTAAACAAAAGATAGGATTGGGGGTGACTTTATTACGCAGCCTTGATCGGCTTTTGTTTTACTATTAATTTATTCGCGCAACACAAACAACATATTGCTACATTTGAGATAAACGGGAGAAAAAAAGAAGTTGTTTTAAATAATAAAATGATCTGATAGGAGCGTTATTACCCTGATAAATACCTAATAGTCGCATAGAATAACAGTAATTGTTGCGATGAGGAAAAATAACAAAAATAAAATGTTGAAAATACCGATTATTCTAATTAGTTATAGAATATCTAAAGAAATCAACAATATTGAACGTAGGAATAATAAATATCATACAGTACAGTATCATCTGACTAAAACATCACTGTCACCCTACTAATTGACTGCATACGTAAATATACTAAGAACGTGGTGTAAAATTTGGACAAACATTTCAAGCCTTCGATAGCTCAGTTGGTAGAGCGGTGGACTGTAGAGTATAAAGCATTGATATCCATAGGTCGCTGGTTCAAATCCGGCTCGAAGGAATCTTTTTGTATTTTCCTTTATTTTTAGCAACACGTTTTTTATTTTATTTTATATTTTTTTTCGTGTTTTATAGTAGTTTAAATATAAAAATACATTTTTTACCTCTCAACAAATTTTTGTATGCACCCTTTTACATAATTCTTTGCCTGTTTGCTTTTATTGTTAAATAAGTTACCTATTTACCTATATGGGATGTATCTAACAGTTATTTTTAGTGCAGGATACATTCCGCCATACTTAATACAAAAGCATGCTAATTATAATTTATAAAACATACGTTGAATTTATACGTGAAGCCTTGATAATGTCGCTGGTTAACTTTAAAACTGCACGAGTTCCTACAGGCCTTCCTATTTACGGTAGTTTGGACTTGTACACACTGAAATTGTAGCCGTATTGTAGTAGCACTAAGTTTTTGGAAAATAAACTATTATTACTATTAAATGTAGGTATCCTTAGCTTACGGTAGTTTAAAAAGTAGCTCCCCGTTAACATCTACACTAATATTGTCAGAAGTATATCGGGAGCTCAAAATAATTGATAATCGTGGAAGATATCCGCAGATAAATTAGATGTTGGCAGATCGTCCCACAATTAATTTGATGTTTTTCTTTTATCTATGTATGAATTTTAACTCTCTTTAATTTGTATATTTTGTTTGTATGTATGTATATGTTTTTATTATTATATTTTATTCTTGGTAATTTTCTGTACTATTGCACTGTTTTGTCTCTGCATCACCCTAAGATAGACTGGTAGAAAATACCCAAGTCATTAAGTCCGCCGTTGTACATTATGTGCATTAAGTCTTAATAAATAAATATACCGTAAGTGACAGTATAAGTAAAGAAGTATAGTTTATAAGTTTTGATGTAGGGCGTAATCTTCAGTACTATTACTCCCCGAGTGTCATAATAAGCCACATTTAAAACATTCTCATGGGATAACCCACGGGCGAAAGCTAGTTCTCTTATAAACACCGGCTCAAGCTCAATGTTCCCTCCCATTCAGCCTCTTCATAAAAAATGCAAAATCATTCCCCATTTAATCTCCCCTGAATCTTTTGGAAAGGTCTACTATTTAGGTCATCCCTTGTTGCAGTATTATCAAATATTTTCGAGGCTGTGAGAAAGTCTGAGCATTTCTTTTTATGAAGCAAGGTAAGGAAATGAAACTTCTGAATAGGCCTCGATTAACGCTATAAGTAAGGTAGTGTGATTCGGTCACATTAAAGTAAAAATCAATTTGTATGAAATAATTTTGCGTTTCCCATTTTTGTCACCAGAGCGCGCTACTTCAGTTTCAGCATTTAAGTTTACGATAACGCAATCGACTAGGTGTGGTGGACAGCTTTGTTTATAATAGCTTTGGTTATAATAATACACGGTTCATCCAATATAAATGTTGAAATTATAATTATATATAATTCAGATTCATTTGATTGATTTTCAGATTGATTTGTTTTTTTTTTCAGAGGAAAAAATAAGATTGTATTGTTGGTACAATCTTATTTTCACATAGACAGAGCCTAAGGTTTTTAAATATTTTCCCTTTAGCTACCTCACGTCAAACTGATGTGAACGAAAGACGTGGGTGCCTTTGTCAGTCCATCCATGTGTGCAAGGCTTATATTTTATAACGCTTAACTACCCTCCCTCGGATAGGGATGGAACGATGGAACCGTGGAATAAATAGCTTCATTCTTTGTTTCTATTTCGGGTTTTGTTACCTATATTTCGATTTCTGTCTTACTTCAGATAAAGATTTGAAGAGAATTTAAGCCAAAATTCATTGCTTATCCATATTGCAGATAGTGTCGATAGCCACACACAGGAAATAGGTAGTAAGTAGTTGTAGTCACTAGTCATCACCAACTTCATGCGTTGTGCGAATGTTACTTTGGGTAGGCGTAATTCGTATTCTTCGTCCTTTCTCCCCTGTCAACTGTCACGGTATAATTTACTCCAATTTCTTTCACAATTCATCCACATTTTCTTTGGTCTTCTTCTTTGTTAGTAAAAATACATAAACTGTTAAAGAATCAGTTAGCAAAAACAGCTGTCTTACCAGATTCATCGAAGAAGGAATCAGTGATGATCCTCGGGGATCTGGAGCCATCTTGAACGCCTCTTATAGACATTTCACTTGTTTTAAATATTGTCACTTACATTACAACATTGCACTACACTTTGTCTTAAACCTCGATAAAATATAGTCTCAATGAGCTGTTCGCTTCCACTAACGCTAAGGAACACTTAAATGAATGCCTAACTATGTATTATTGCGCTGATGGAATTTAAATTATCGGCACTCGGCCGAACGATTAAATTCCAATAGCACTCTTTTATTTTGACAACCACTTAGATATCGCTTATTGTTAGCGAAAACAGACATTAGAATGCTATATTTAGACCAAGGGATATACATAAAGGGTGTTAAAGGTAACAATTTGCAAATAATAAATATTAAATCACGAAATACAAAGCGTTTGCCCGATTCAAGTGTCTTGTGTCCGTTGTAACAATCTAACTGTTATCAAAACTCTAACATTTACATTGAGTAAGCCGATAAGGTAGTTATAAATATATGCGAAGTTATGCTACAGGTGCATTCGTGTGTTTGTTTGTCATAAGGAAAACAATGAAGTACCTACGACATTGAACAGCTGTTGTTATGAGTAGTTATGTAATCTGGGGGTTACTATGACGTGTTAAAGCAGGAGTAATTCCAGTGTGGGAAAGAGACAAAGCTATACTGGCTGTCTCTTTCCCACACTGGAATTACTCCTGCTTAAGACGTCATAGTAACCACCCAGGTGTTTCTTTACGGAAATCTATGACTGTAAAATAGTCTGCAATTCCAAAATACAGTTTTAATTTAGCTGAAAAATAACATGTTATTTTAATGTTGAAATGACTAAAATTGCATAACATTGTTATTAATCTGATTTGGTTTTGTAGATATAGCTAGCTTTATGTTAGCTTATTTATTTAAGATCTTCAAAACGTCTGTTAATTTTGGTAATGCCCATCTAGTGGCAACCACTGATCCTTAAATATGTTTTATCTGTGGATAATGCAGTGGACTACAACATTACAACTTAGTTTTGTTAATCTTATGTTTTATATATGTTGTAGTTGTTTATTATCCCTCAATAAATAAAATAAAAAAAAACATTTTAGCCTTTTTCATTTTCATTCTATGCCTTTCAACCAAAATGAAGATATTGAACCGTCACATTGGCACTAAAATTGTGTTACTCACCTATTCAGAACATTTTATTGTGACGTGTTCAAGTTAATGGCAACATGGAGAGGCCGTGAAATTAGGCTGTGATGATGATGATAATATAGGTGCAATACCTAAACACGAACGTTAACAATTTACAAAGAATTTTCAATGGAATCTTTCCGACTGATAAGGTTTTATTAAACTTTTGTTTACTAGTAAATTAATTTGGAAACTTCCATCATCTGTCTAGGCTTTTCCCCAACTAGGTTGGGTATGCACCTGAATACCAGTATTTTACATGGAGCGACTGCCTATCTGACCTCCACAACCCAGTTAGCACTGAGTAATACTATACCCCTTGGTAAGACTGGTTGTCACACTTTTTGGGGTACTGACTACCTGTAACGACTGTCAAAAATCTACAAATGACAGCCGGGACCAACGGCTTAACGTGCTTTCCGAGGCACGGAGGAAACTCGGTATGTAATGGGTGGTCACCCATCCACAGACCAACCTAGGCAAGCACGGCTTAACCTAAAGATCGATCTGAGCGGCTGTTATTATTTTGCCACGAGCCCCTCCAATTCGGAAACTTCCACGAATGCTTATCTATTTTATGAACCAGTCGATAAAGTAATATTTCGCAGTTTGCTAAGCTGTGAGTGAGACTAATGAAGTCATGACCTTTGTCTTTTTCCAAATGTTTTAGGGTCGGCTTCCAGTCTAACCTGATTCCGCTGAATACCAGTATTTTACAAGGAGCTACTGGATAGCACGACAGCGGCTTCCACTATCAGAAACAGTGACTGTTTAGGACAACATTAAAGTTCTAGGGCATCATCATCAGCCTGTAGCCTATTATAAGGGTATGAAGAACAGGGTGTAAAGTTCTTCATCCCCCATAGAGAAAGAAGAATCCTCCGACAAAACGGGTTTTGTGTCTTATGGGCTACTGCCTAACAGTTGATGTCGGGTTTTTCTATAATGGTGTTAAGTCGCGAATAACTTTAATATTGCCATTTAGGAATATGATTTTAGTTCTTCATTTGTGGCATAGATGGCGCTGTAGTACTTTTGTAGCCTGTAATCCCCGAAGGGTTAGGCAGAGGTGTTCCTAATAGTACACCCACATTTCGCTATGTTGCTTTAGTACTTTTTGTAGTGCCGGTACACCTTGTTCCAACTACATAATATTATCGGGGTCGGCTTCCAGTATAATCGAATACAGCTAATTAAGTTTGTAGGGCTTTCGAGTAAAAAGAATATGAAGAATCAAGACCACAGGACATCACTAGGTACTATTATATACCAAATCCGCTAAGATATTATGTATAACCAGCATTGATTGATGAATATTCCTTATCTCATATTGTGGCTATTTGCGGCTTATGTTGATAACCAGAAAATTGCACGTATCGACAACAATGCGCGATAACTTTTATCCGTCTACCCATATTTATCGCTCTACTCAAAGTAGAGATTCATTTTGAGAATGAAAACCTTCTGAGTTTGAGCAAATCAGTATTGTTTTTTGTAGCTAAAGGACTATGTAAGAATCGTAGTAAGTAGGTGACGTTCTATTATTCTATTCAAACTTTATGGCAGCTCTGAAGTTAGCTGCGACTGACGATCTGCCAATCAACAACCTTACAATCAAACAAATTGCGATTATGTACTACCGAGTTGACTGATGGTCGACCAGTTCCCAAGCGTATTACTTAGGGCATAAGGTTGAAAAGTTGTACACAGTCAGTGAATTTAGTACTATCTACCTACCTACCTATATCAAAGGCTTTTCCACGAAGCGACGAATCGATACTCGATTGCAACCTGTGAGAGATTACGTGAACCAATTTAATTAAAGAGAATCAATACATACGCAACCCACGCTTTAGATGAAAATAAAGCGCCCTACATGTACGTCCGAGCAAGCTGTACGTGTCTAGCGTCAAAGTATATTGCAATTGCAAAACGGCTTGGCCACGCGCTACTCGCTGAACCGTCACCAGTGTTGCTACAGCGCTAAAAAACCCAACTGAAAAAACTGAACATAAAAACAAGCACATTTTAAAGTAAACAACAGTCGAGTCTTTTTTATCTTTTTTTATTTCAAGCTTTTTAGTTTAGTAATGTGGATGATTTCGCAGACGATTTAACTTGTCTTAAGATTGCACGATACCTACGATTTTTTTACTTTTTATAAAATATATCCAATTACAGAATATGGCGCCCAAAATCCACCATTTTAAAAGCTTTTATTTTTTCGTTGTTTATGTAGCCAGCCAGTGACACTCGAGTCACCAAGACGAATCTAATGACGTATAATATATCCTAATCGATTCATCCGTTTAGGAGTTACGAGGTTACAATGGAACGGACATATACATACACACATACATGCATGCATGCGAAAAACGTTACCCTCTTACTGGGTCAGTCGAGTAAATCCGCGATTGTTCTCATGCAAAGGAAAAAAATGACGCTCACTCGGGTCGCGTACTAGAGTCACAAACTTATCGTATGGTAGCATCGTCCGAAGTCGTGGACGGAGCATAAAAGCTTGCAGTCGCCTTTATTGATATGAATTAATAAAACAGGATTGGGTTATTTGTAATGGAACCATGTCAGTGTTGTTTACGTGAAATGGTGATTATAACAGCGTGACATTTGTGTCCGTTTCAGAAATAATCTTTCGCATTTGATTGAGAAACGATAATATTTGAAATGTTCTGTGAAATCTCTGATTATCGAAATAAATAATTCGTATTCAATGTTTAGAAACACGCAAACTGGACGTGTCTATCAATGAACGTCTTTAAGCTGAAATAACAATGATGAGGATAAAACCTCCAGAACCGAGGTTGAACATTGTATTGCGCGGACCAAGATCGTATCCCACCGAGACTCTAATTCTACGCAAGAATCGAACTCATCAATGACCTGGAAGTCTAAAATGGCCGGTTTAGCAAATTCATAATAGGATAATAATATGAATTACGTTTAAATTCTTAAAATGGTCATAGACGTACCTACTATTATGAATTGTCACCTCGTGACCATTTTACGAATTTAAACGTCATTCATATTATTCTGCTAAACCGGCTATTTTAGACCCACTAGTAACTAGTGACTGTATAGCCGTTGGATACAAACTCAGAAAGACAGGTTCCTATCATCGTGTTAAAAGGTTTAAGGTGGAAGCGGTGACGAAATTCAATTTTTTTTAGGTTTTTTATAATATTTCAGTGTAGGGTTGTATATTGATCAAAATATGATTCGCAGCTGTAACAAATATATTTTTACAAAGTTATTATCACTAAAATCATCAATACGGGTTGTATTGATGACTTTAGTTACAGGTTCGGGTAGGTAGTAAGTAATCCCATTGAATGACTATTTCATGAAAACGTATCAATGATTTTAATTCCGTAAATACATGCGTATTACGGTCGCGAATCATATTTTGTTCAGCATACATCCCGACACTGACCGGAAAATTGCAAAAAAACGTAATAAAATTTGAATTTCGCTGGCAACCCTGGCGCATCCACCTTTAGGAGACAACAAGACTGCTGGTACTGCCAAACATGCAGTCATAGTGACTGCTGTGCTGTGCTTCCGTGGAAGTGGCGAAGTTATGGGGCAACAAAAGATCTGTCCAGCCAGCGATACGAGGAAGAGGAAGATTCAAACTTAAAGGTAAATCGTAAAAAATCGGGTTCATACATTTTTTCATATTGTAATTCTTTACAATAGGTATATGCCTCATTCTTAGAGTTGCCTCCACACCAGTGTGCAAATAGAATAATAAATGATTACTATGATTATTATAAATGATGTGCATACACGACATTAGCTACGGCAATTAATCTTGTGTAGTGGTCGTTATTTAGTGGTTAGTGGTCGCCAGACACCACCACCACAGATAGAAAGGAAAGAGTAGATCAATTGCTTGCAAATACGAAACTCAACCGAGTTTCGCTGTGTTGACAGATTTGGGAATTTAGGCATTTTGAGATTCAAACAAGTGATAGCCTAGACAAGCAACATTCTATCAGCGATTACCTAAGATGATGAAAAAAACGATAAACGAATACGGTTATCGGTGGCGATTAAGTCACCTGCATGACCTGCATCCGACAAGGAGGAGAAAAAACTCAAAATACATATTTTCGCGAAAAAAAAAAGCTTTTCACACATGCATCTATTCTGTAGTCTGTCTACTGTTGTATGTCAATCATAATGTAAATTTGTTTGTTTTTTTTTTTCAAGAATCGTCGAAGACTTTTTTTGTATTTACCTAATACATAATCTATGGTAGAAATCGCGTATTATTGGTAGAAATGTAAAAATATGAAACGTTTTAAAATAAATAAAAACAATTGTCACTTGACCAGTACCTTTGGCCCTTATCGGCAGCATTTTTGATCAGTATACGTAAAGTTACATTCTGTGCATGAAATGTGCAAATATTACTTCAGGATACTGTTCTGACATTTTTGGGAGATGATTGACATCATTTTTACAATCAAAGTGGTAAAGTTAGGCTATCTATCGTCTATTAAAGATAATAGTCTGCCAAAGGCTGAACGTGATGGTTTTAGCTGAAAAATATTCAGTTCTGCGGGCCTACAAACACCACTTAGCTTACAACAGCAGTATTATTTAATCTAACTTTAGTGTGCCAAAGACATGAAGCAATATGACCTGCATAGCTTATCTGATTGGTAGAATGGCCAAGCAACAAAATAAAAATAAATAATCATTCTTCGTATAAATCTAATTTACTGTCGCAAAAAAACATTTTTCATTTGGCGCCATCTTAAATTATCCCACCAAATTGCTAGGTAGCAGTTGAGTTTCTTGACAACAAAATGGAAGCTATTTTTGGCGGGAATGCTGCCAAACACCCACTGAAACGCAGCACGAGTACTGAAAGTCAAAGACCTATCGGCATTCAAACGCAATTTATAATATGAAACACCGTTCGTTTTGAGAGAAAACAGATGATTCTTTGTGATCGAAATACATTTATCGATTAGGATTCTAAATCAAGATATAAAGTCGAATGTTTGGTAATAACAGCGTGGATGTAAGGAGTGGGTACTTATTTATTATGAGGTGTTTGTGAATGTAGGTCATTATAGGATGAACGATTTGTATGCTATTGTTAAGCTTCGTAATATCTCTTATCTCTATTATGTGTAAGTACCTTCTTAGGTCTGAGGCTGAGGTAAATATCTAGTAGGTAGTTAGTTATCCGATCATTTGCCAGTCATACACTTACTAACTCTTGTTTTAAGCATAATATTGTGTCAGTCTTTAGGAAAATACCCTTGAAATGCATTCATTCCCAGAACATTCATGACTTGACAAAAACTATTTAGCGCAAAACATTCTATTCACAACATCTCTTGTATATTCTCAAATTGTCCAGTCATTGCACGAACTGCAATCTAGCGTGACCTCACGTAAAGTCACTTTGTTATCAACAAAATCGATCGTATCAACTCTATCAGAAAATTAGATCTGGACGTATGAAAACCTATAGTTCTTTGATAGTTTATTTAGGTACGGCTAGCTATTAAATTGGCTAATCTGTGGCTGGCATGATTTCCATCAACAACATTTTTTTACATAAACCTCAGAAAGTATAATTATCAGGAAAATGACCACAGAGTTTGACGAGCTTCTAATAGTGTCACATAACAACTACTTTTATTCAGCCAAAGCTCTCTAATCGACAATTTCAAGGAGAGTTTTAAAAGTGTTGTCGTGTTACCTTTGCTGTTCAATGTCGGTTTCAACCGATACTAAAATACCTTATGAAACGGTTGCTAGATGATTAATTCATTCTAATTGACCGAGTTTACGTGATTACGTCCCTGGATGAATGGCACAGTCACCTGCAAGTTTGCAACCACGACCATTGACGTCAAACATAAAATGGAACACTGCAGCTGTCAAACCATTCCAAAATGGAGCACTATGCACCTGTCACATGTAATTTTGAACTGGAAAATTTCGGTATTCAAGACACTTGATCAGATTATGTTTTCCACTATTTTCTGAACACTCACACTATGTTATTGTGGCAATGTTTGGCCCAAGACTGAGCTTGGCACGATGTTCGTTTCGACTCTTTTGTTCGTTCAGTTTTCAGTGAAGCGTCACGCGCGATCTATTATGCGTTGTCGCTCAAAGATTACTGTGTAAATTACTCTAGTATCCTCTTGTTAGATAAGTACTACTCTGTATTTTAGTGCTGTTGGTTTAGAGTTTAAAATGCAGTGGAATGGAGTTTTATGGGTGATATTAACACAGTTTAGTACCTGTGAGAAGTGTTATAGTCATGGGCAATTTATTACTGCCAGGGTTCGTTTCAAAAAGCCATTATTTTCAGACTTATAATTTAAACGCTACAGGTTTTACTAGCTATAGTCTCTAAGTCTGTTCGTAGAGATTATACTCAATCCACAGTAGGGTGGTGCATGGTACAGGCTGAACATGGTGTGAGGCGTAACAGCCGACATGTCCCATGACTTTCTCAGACCTCAACCTTGGGTTGAACGTGCCACATCTGATAGAAGACGTACATGAGTACTATTTATAACTGTTACTCGGGCGAAAATTAGTTTACACTTTCCAGAACATTTTCTGGAACATTCTTAATAAAGTTATATTCGTCATCAACGTAAGCGACTGCAAACTCTTCTCATTGAGCACTTTTCTCTAATTTGTGTCATCCATCACACTCATCACTGTCTTATTTATTTGTTCTTGATGTAACCAATCATTATACCCTTGAAGTCCACTGTTTTTACAGAGCCCAGTAATGAACCCTGAGGAACGCGACCAGATGAGCGGCGACCTATTCTGCGGTTTCAGTATTGGATCGCGATCAGTTTCTTTTCAGAGCTAAAGAACTGCTTCAGTTTCTCAGAAATGCTATCTACCTACGTCATCGGTATTAAAATTCAATTTAAATTTTCTCGTAGAATACTTCAAAAAACCGGCCAAGTGCGAGTCGGACTTGCGCACCGAGGGATCCTACAAACTTGTAGGTATTTTGTCATTAAACTACATATTTACGGTTTTCAGATTTTTCCTTTACATGTGCTGTAAGACAAATTTCATGATTCTAGGACAACGGAAACTACCCTTTAAATTTTGATTCCCTTGACAGTGTCGAAACTTTAGTTTTTTGCAGTATAAACGGCTGTTTCTTTTATTTACGTTAACTTAGAAGATTTATTTTTTCACAGCTTCAAGGGACTGTAGACTTGAGTATATGGTTTTAATTTCAACTCGATACCTCCACGCGTTCCCGAGATAAAGGGTCTTGACAGACAGACAGACGGACGAACGGACAAACAAAGTGATCCTATAAGGGTTCTGTTTTTTCCTTTTAAACCCTAAAAAGAAACAATGTTCTGACAACTCGATCAGGAAATAAAACGTTCCGCTTGATTTGTCATTTAAATTCCAAAGTTTCTTGCCAAATATGTCTTGAGTCAGAGACCAACAGTCTTTTGGCGCCGTTTCTGTCGTCAGTGATGACCACGGGTGATGACAAACCGAATCGATTAGCGAGCTGATGACGCAGAGCTAGGCTACCATCTCTCTTCAGTTGGCATGTCAAGATCTGCTAAATATACCTTGATGGTTCATATATCTTCGTGAAGATTCGTTTGTGACTGATAGTAAGATGATTGATGGTAATTCTGTTCCAAGCTGATAGTGGACACTTGGCTTCCTTTGTTCTATTCTATGTAAGTTGATTCGTGAAACGTCTCACGATGCCTTAGTTTCTTTTTTTGAGTTCACTGTTTAGTCTAAAACTTTGGAGTGCTTCTTAAAGGTTTTGTTCTGTTCATCTTGCACCGCATGCCCTATCACCTGCGAACTGGAAATCTATTAACTGTATCAGTGAGCGTGGTTCGCGTGGCTGAGTTTTGGACTTAATAACACTGTTCCGTAATTGTCCCATGGGATCACACTACCGAGATAAAAAGTATCCGGTGTGTTAATCCAGGTTATAAACTATCTGTGTACCAAATTTCATCCAAAACCGTTCAGTAGTTTTTGCGTGATGGGCGTACAAACATAGGTACAGACCGAAAGACAGACAGACAGTCCAAAATTCTAAAAACTGTTGTTTAGGCTTCTGTTGTTCTAATAAAGACCCCCTATATATATATATTTTTCAATATCTTCAATGTACAGACATCGGCCTGTTACAATTTTATTAAATGTAAGTAAGTAATAGATAATAGATAGGTAATGATCATCAATCAAATCATCAGTGTTAACAATCGATGTGTATTTTCACTTTCCTTACCCTTCGGGCTTTGCGGAGCCTTCAACTACAGGCATTTTCTATGCCTAAATGGAGACTCCTCGACATGTAATGTAAGCCAAAATATTATGAAATGAACCTATTTATTTATTTATTTACCCATTACAAAAAAGGCGAACCTTTTAAAAAATTAACTGAATTTAAATTAAACTTCAAATAATTTTACTTTTTTTATGACAAATTCTCTTATCATGTCAGATAATAATAGCATGTCATCCACGAGTTCGCGTGGGCGCGACGGAACACGGAAACCAGTAACCTCTGCCAAGTTCAACGCCTCTGTTTACTTATAGTTTTAGGAAATACACACGAACTAACAACAGTCAATAGACCTAGGTACTTTACGAAAATATTTGGACAAATAGTTTAACTATTTTAAAATAGACTCTCCTAATATTTTTACAAAAGGAGACAAGTCCATTTTGATTTTATTTTGCACGCAGTCTGGTTGAAAAATCCTTTGGAAGAATCAATAACATTGACAGACGTTATTTACTTATTTCCTCATCATTAGGTAGGGGAGAGGGGGGTACAGTGGATCACTTTTTTTTGTAAGCGGTTCAAATCAGTAAGTAAAATATAAATTTAAAAAAATACGTTTTTATTTAATAGAACGGGATGTTGGCTAACGAAATCTATTTCAACTTTAGCAATAACATCAATAGATTTAAGGCAGTAAACGTTTTTTATAAAGTTGGGAAATGATCCACTGTAGCCCACATCTGGGTCACACTGGATCTTCATGTGGGGTACTGTGGATCGTAATGGGGTACAGTGAATCAACACATGGAATTACCATACTCTTTTTAATGGGTCACAGTGAACTGTTTCAGTATATATCTGAAATAAAAGATTTATTTGTTAAATCAATACTTTAATTCAAAATTATTATAAAATAATCAGTCTTTGATTAACTTTTATCAGTCTGTAGTTTTAACAGTCTTAAAATGTGGAAAATGCACAAAATCAACTCTTAAAATTAGAAAAACAAAAAACAATCTTATTCCTAATCACAACATTCTCAAAACTTAAAAAAAGAATTAATTTCTAAGTATCAAAAAGTAAAAAAAATATAAAAATTATCGCAAATTTAAGCCCGTTCATCAGTAAAGATTTTTTTAACTGCGTAGTTGGGTGTTAATCGTTGTTCGGCATCACTTGTGATCACCTTCTTGTAATATCTTTGCAAAGTTGTATACGGAATGTTTTTTAGTGCAGCAACTTTCCTAATTTTATTTACTTCTAAAATTAGATCGATAGCATCATTCATCTGCTCCCGACTAACGAGACCAATATGAGTTTTTCTTGTGCGGTTCCGAACCATGTTGTTAGCCTGAAACAATTATCAAATTAAGTTAGGTACGTAATATCAGTATGGGGCACAGTGGGCCGCAGTCCACTGTGCCCCAGAGTGAAACAGTCCACTGTTCCCCGACACGCCATATTTGAAAACGAAACACATTTTTACGATTAACTTAACCTAAACGACAAATACACCACTTTATTTTGATACCTTATTAAATCATTATTTAGTAAATCTTATCATATTAACACAATATCAAATAGTTTTTAGAGTAAAACATTCGATGAAAACCAGTAAAAAAATAGATTCAGTACTTACGGGCGGCGAAATGGCGGCAACACGTGCTCCCACAGCGAGAGCGTCAAGGGCACTGGTGGTTAGGAAGGGGAACTATCAGAGCGCGCTTTTCATCGGTCTGTGTGTGTAGCCGATAGACAAGAAGTTGTATTAGTGGATTCACTGTGCCCCACGGTCCACTGTACCCCTCTCTCCCCTACATTTTAATTTTATGCCGAAAGTGAGTATCTATTCTAGGAGTGTCATACTTTTTTATTATTATTACAAAATGGGCCTGCTCTTGAGCTCGATCACGCCTCGTGGAAAGCGATAGATGAGGTCTATGATGAAACGAGCGTGCCCAGAAGATGCCTGTTCACTCTTGCTTTGAAGGTAGACGGGTTAAATGTGGTAATTTAATAAAATGTCTTTAGCTTTCTTTTTCGTTTCGTTTTGTTTTTTTTTATCGTACACGTCTTTTTCTTTATTTATTTCGTCTTGGTCTTGATCTTTTGTCCTTAGTGAATTAGAATTTCCAATATTTGTGTTTATGTTTGATAAACAATACAGGGTGAATCGCTCTTGTGTCTAAAGTATCTACATAACTCCTGTATGAATGGTCAAAAGAAATTCTAACCTACCCGATGTATTGCTAAAGTTTTCAAACTCAATTTGCTCGCTCTGACATTCTGCGTTCTTTTCAGTTTTTCTTTATAAACTGACACAATTTGTGAAAAGCTAGATTCGAACTGGGTGCTGAATTTTACGAGCTCGCTGCGATCGCTGTTGAATCCTGAATTTTCTCAATTGATAGGCTTTTCTACAGTCGACAAAATTATTCCTTACGTGAATCGACAACGATAAACGAAAACCTAATAATTATATTCGTGATGGAGTACAAGCTCTTTTTGGAAAGCTTAAGATGCCCCCCCCCAGCCCCGCCCCCCGTAAATAAACCTGTAGGCGCCCATGATCGTTTTGTATAGATAACCCCCCCCCAGGTTTTAGGCTGGGACCGCGATCCCCACCTAATCTAACCTAGTTTCCTCCTTCAAGAGTATCAGCCTATCTTGTGCTTATCTCTCCGCTACTTTAATTTAGTTCCACGAATAAATGTTAAGTTATGTAAATAATATTGTCTGATAACGATAAGATTAGACTTTATTTCACTATTATCACAGCTGCCGTATCATTCTGAGCAGGATATAAACAAGGCTGGAATTCCCTCAAGACTGTCATAGGTGTAATTTATAATCGTATTCTTGCTTACACAAAATATTAAGAAACCTCTGTGGACACAACTGGGTATAAAACTCGTTGTTCGGTCACGTTTCTTCATTTGAAACTGGAGAAAAACTTCTCGGGCTGTGGTTGGCAAGGTAAAGTTATGTAGGTACTTAAGTATGTATTGTACTTTTTTTGTGATTAATTTTAAAGCTGTAGCGTCATACTTGAAAGATTCCTTTTAACCGACTTCTAAAGGAAGAGATTATGTACCTTTTTTCTGAAATATTGATCCAGTGTTTTTCCGTAAGTATAGGAAAATTTTGACTAAACCACAATTCAAGAAATCTATGTTTTACTTTAGTAAAGTTCGTTGTGCGTTGCAAAAATGCAGGTTGTACAGATTTTATGTCTTTCTTCTTTCAGCTATAAGATAGATTCACAGACTGATAACATTGCTCACAATATTAGCGTAGGCGCAGTTAAAAGATAGCTTACTTACCTAGACGGACAGTAAAATCAATATTGGCACCAATCACAATATTGAAGAGTAAGTACAGACTTATCTTTGCATATTATATTTTATAATATCTAGATTAGATTATTTTAATTAACACCATTATCAAGGAGATAGAGTTTTTTTTGTAACCGGAAATTCTGACCATTCAATGACACATGAAGTTATCAGAATAGCCGAAATATATGATTGTGTAGACATACGATATGCATTAAGTTTATGGAAATAAAACTTGCGAAAAACAAATTAACTTCCAACGATCAGGTCATCGTTGCGTTTTGAATTTTAACTACACTTCAGATATTGGTCATCTGGTCATAAATCGAAAAGAAGCTCGTAAACTAAATGGACACTATAATATTATGTTCCCCTATAAAGATAAACAATTGCCTTTCAAACTAATGGTGTATTACCATATTACCTATATCTTATCAGCAGATGATATCAGTTTGACTAAAAGCCGATAGACATGTCACTGGGGACTTGTCAAATTGGCAATACGAGACCTGAGTAGGATGCCGCATGTGGAATACAACCATGATAGGAAGTAATCAAGATAAGTAGATATAATTTAATTTGATAGACATAGCGGCGAAACTAACTAATTAAAAATATCGAAGGTCTTCGAACTCTAATGGAGCCGGGCAGGACACCTAGCAAGGCGAGGCGATGATAGGTGGGGTGTGTTTGTGACCGAGTGGCGCCCAAGGACCGGAGGGAGAAATGTTGGTCGTCCAGCGGCTAGATGGGCAGACGACATTGTTGCTATCCCGGGTAAATCATGGATAGGGTTGGCACTGGAACGTGAGAATTAGCACAAGAAAAGACGACAGCAGAGTGGGTGACGTTGACGTCGTGCGGTGGATGATGCGTGGCAAAATATAATTAATATGTTGTAGGAGGATAAAAGGTTACGTTTTTGAATTTTTCAAAAAAAAAAAAATGTGAGTAAGTATACGTGTACCTATATAATTCTCAGAATGATGTACTGAATACGTGGTAATTACCGTTTTAGCGTCGGCGTCCCTCCCACTCTGTATTTAAAACAATCCCGTGGGATAATTTCCGGCCATAATGCGACCGAAGCCGCGGACAAAACCTGGAGTTGAAGTTGCGAGTGCGAAGGCTTGGCCTATTCAAAGAATGAATGGAGGCCGCCTACAATAACAATTGGCTAATAGGTACGACGGGAGTCGCCTGGGTGCCCTAAGTTTATTATCCCTTTTTTAGGACGCCCAGAGGGCAATCAGAACTATGAGACTCTTCGATGAACAAAACCTGGCTTTGCTTTATCCTGATTTGTAGGTGCCTTAGCAACACCTGGATACAAACGCGCACGAAAACTTCATACAATGTCATAATTTTCAAGACTCTTCAACTAAATGGGAAAGCATAATCCTGTAAATTGACAGGCGCGCGGCGCGGCCCGAATATAAATTAGATTGCTAACTACGTCCTTCAACTTCCATATCGCTAATTTGCGACAGTTTTAGCTGTTTTATGAACGCTGTTCAATCTACCACCACACGCAAATGTAAGAACGTGGAAGGGACATTAAACCTACATGTATAGCTACCTACATATAGGTGTAGACATGACATATGGCTAGTTATGTGGTCCGCAATACAAGTCAGCTGAGTGACTATCGATCGAATGACCCGGGAGAAGTGAGGAGCTCCCAGTTGCTAGGTCAAGTAACCCGGTCCGCAGGTCTCCACACTTGGTCGGGTAACATCAACAAAACAAGCGACTGCCGCATTGAAGTGTTCCGGAGACCGGAGGAATATTATGTCTGTCATGCAAATAGAGACGGAACACCGAACAAGCGTGATATTACAACCGGCTATTACAGCTGATGTCCTGGTCACGGTATGCATGAATGTTTCTGTTAGTCTTAGATTACAAGCAAGATTCATTTATGTTACACAAAGAACACGGAAAATTGTTGATGAAAATTGTGTTTGTTTTAATTGACAAATAAAAGAATTAAAGTAGTCGGGTCATTGATTAGATTTTTGTTTGTTTTATTAAAATTTTGGGGCGTAATCACTCTGTGGCGGTATCATGATCATCTTGTCTCGTTCCAAAACCAAATTCAAAACAAATAAAAGTGTAATCAAACCATAAAGGCCACTAGCTGTGCAATTAAACCTCTAACGCGAACAATATAAATAATTATTTTAAGGTAGATAATGAACCATAGTAAGTAAGTACTTACCGATGCGCTTGTTCAGCCGTGGGGTCCCCCTTTCCTGTTCCTCTTCCTCCACATCTACGTCGAAGGAGAATGGAAAACTCTTCGTAGACCCCACGAAACCGGTCGCCATAACGACAAAAATCACTTGAAAACACGCGTCATGCGTCGACAACCCTCCGGTTCTCCGATGTGACTGGCTGGAAACAGCGACGCACGAAACCAGCGGGAAAATTTCAAGCGCTTGACGGAAATTAAACCAATCGCTATATACTTTACCGCGCACATCTAACGCGTTATTGGTAGATTTTGTCCGCTGTTTTCAGCGTATTTTTATATTATTTTTGATATGCTTGCTGAGTCAACATCAAAAGGAAATTCGACGCGAATGAACGGGCGCGAATTTATGCAATGTTTCACCACACACATGATTAACTGTCGCCTCGAGATGAACACTTACGAAGTTACGAGCAGTTATAATGAATCATGTGAATAATAATGATCATAAACAGGCAATAAGAATAAAGTGCTTAATTATATTGTGCAATAAACATAGATCCAGGAAGGAAAATCCCCAAGGAAATTCTCGCTACTGACAAATCTTTCTCAATAATCTAAAATCGGAAGATAAGAACAAATTCTTAAACGTCAAGTGTTTCGATAAATTCATTCTATCATGTGTAATAAGATCTGTATTAGAACTTTGATGTCAAGATACTCAATGAAATATAAATTCTCAACAGATTACAGAAAGCGGACCCTAAATATTTATCGTAATTGCTATAGACTTCCCATTTTTCCCATGTGGTGAATAAAGAGGTCCAACCTGCAGAGCGGCTCGTCCCACAGTCTCCGGGAAAACAGTTTCTCGGGCCGATCCGTATCTGGGCATGCAACTTTCCAGGTGTCCTCCGCGTCAGTCAAGCACAGCACTTCAGAGTCAACTTATCAGTAGGTAGTTATGAGTTACGTTTTCAACAACGGTTTTATCGTCTTTGATGTGATACGTCATTTTAGGTCCTCTGTGTTAATGTCTTTCTGGTCCAGCGGCCCTAGAAGGGTAGTTCAAGGAAAACTCCTCTTGACAAGTCGTTATAGGGTCGAATAACCCGCACACGAAGTGTTGTGTGTCTGCATTAGTGGCAATGGGTTTACGTTTATTAAAGGGTAGGTAAATAAATTATAACGGGTTTAGGTTCCCGGCCCGAATAAACAACCGTCTTTCGACAGTGTGTCCCGCCCGCTGCGGAAGCCGAAAATGTTCCTGTAGAAAAAATTGTGCACTAACCTGTAATATTGCTATTATCAGTTTACTAGGCGTCTAGCTAGCATGGTGGTCAGAGTTGTCCTTGCTAGAAACAGTGCCGGCATTAGGGGGGGGCGCGATGGGGCGACGGCCCAGTGCGACAAATTCTGGGGGGCGCCAAGGTCTGGAGTTGGAGTCTCTGGCAATTTTACTTGGGATCAGCAAAAAACTAATACTTGATATTGCTTCCCTCAAGTGGGCGCCACAATATTTTCGCCCGGGGTGTCAGTGGCCCTTACGCCGGCACTGGCTAGAAAAATAGTGTAGCAGCTGTCGCAACAACCACTGCATTTTTAATAATACCGTAGCAGGCTGGCATTTCTCGACGGCCTGTAAAGCCAAGTCAGAGGCCCACAGGCGGCATAAAACTCGGACATCAGGTTAGGCACTAACCACACAATAAAGAACGAAAAAACTCTGGCACCCTTCCAGAGTATACTAAGTTAAAATGAGCTCTTATTCTTCAACTGAAACATGCAGGAAGTGTAGGAACTACATTCAAACTCTGTTACATTACTATTTATTTATTTTATAGTTTGACCAGACAACATTTTGTAGGTAAAACTTCATTTAGTTTTTCAGAGCTTATCTTAAATTTTGATAAAATTCATAGAACGTAATTAGCGATCCTGCACAATAACTAGTTAACTTTCTCATCTTTCTATAAGCAGAAAAATACAAAGATAATGAAACTACAAACACAGACTGTCTAATCCAATGATTTTATTATACACTTATAAATATACCATGACGATGCGATCACTTGGTTGTTTACTTGGAAAGAGGCTGTTCGTTGATGGGGTCCAGCTTGGGTTCCTCGAACTTGAAAGCGGGGAATGAGGTCATATCCACTCCTGAACCGCCGCCGTACTGCTTCTCAAGCTTCTCCAGCTCTTGCTTCATCTCCTTGGCGATAGCAGGAGTAACTTCCAGCTTGCCACTACTGGAACATTAGAAATTAAGTTCTAAATAAATTATAATGATAGTTCAGGAAACTTAGGTAGTCAATTTGCAGTAATGAAAACACAATGAATATATCAATTTTTTGTCTACCCTCTTCTAATAAGAATAGTGACTCAGTTATGTTTTGGATCCAAGTTGAATCTGTTCATTTATAAAGATATGCAGGCTTAATTTAGTTTCACATATAGTAATAATGAGAAAAGTGTTCATTCACGGTCTTGGTAGAAGAACCAGCAATACTAGGTCATGTCAGCATTGCAAATGTCCACTTCTTCTGTAAGGCTCAACCATCAGAAGTTCTACTTACAAGAATTTATGACATAACTGAGCGAATAAGTCCAGCAAGGTCAGAATTATTTGAACTTACGAGCTCTTCTGCTTGTATTCGCGGATTTTGTCGAGGAACAGCTGCTGGATCGGGTCAGCGGCCTTTTGCGCGGCCGCCAGGTTCCTGGTGACCATCACAGAGGTCTGCGCCACCTTCATACCGCCCAAAAGTCTGGAAGTGAGCATCTGAAACCAACATAACCTCTTACAGCAGTTACATAACTTGGGTAATCAAATTTAACAGATATCATTATTGATGCGGTTTGTAGAGTATTTATCAATAGATTAATAGTGGATTGCATCTAAAATCAGTAATAAAAATAGAAAAAAGTACCTTTCTGTGTTTCGCTTGTCTAGGTCCTTTTGACAATTTTGACAGTTCGATTTCTTTTATTGATTACGACTATTCTGTTTTAAGGCACAGGTAACTATTTTGGTCCTCTACAATCTTAGTCTTAAAAATCATATTTTTTTATTATTTAGCAGGAAAGAAAGTGAAAATTATAATTAAATTTTTCAGTATGAGTATTTCTATGATTTTCGTTCAACTGAAATAACTAAATTCGGGAAAGAAATCTGAACTCACAATAACTTGATTTTGAACGGTGTTGTGGCTGTCAGGTCTTTACGTCAAACTGCTGTACATCACTGTTTATTTGTGTTGTCAATTCGATGTTGGTTGGCTCAGCCGCAGATTTTGCAAATAAAACTGTGATTATAACAGAAATCTGCTTACACATGCGACGATTTTCAAGTGCTACAGAGACCAGAACTAAAACTTATGATCAATTAAAGAATGGAACGAGGGAAAATGCCGTCGGCGGGTCGAGGTGCTAAAAGCAAGGCGCCTCAGCATCCCCAGGATATCTTCGCGTTGGGCAGCAAGTCCACTGTGGTAGTCTCCAGAGAAAGAGACCCCGAAAAGAGGAACATCCATAAACCATCTACAAGTAGTACGTAATTTCATCGCCTTCATCATATTTCACTAACCTCAGTTTGAGGATGTCAAAGCTTTACATGTTGTTTAGAATGGGTACGTGTAGGGTGTAGAGTGAGCAGATAACAAATATGTTGTGGAGGTCAGACAGGCAGTCGCTCCATGTTTGATTCTGGTTTTCAGCTGCATCCGGTTAGACTGTAAGCAATTCCCAACATGTTATGGAAAACTAGACACATGATCAGGTTTTAGACTGATAAATTAGTTGATTAAACCAAGAAGTTTATTAAATGCACTTGTATGATTAACTCATTGTACTACTTTGCTATTATTTATAAGGTTCGATATTTCCTTGCATATTTTCCTCTCTTTAAATAAAAGTCTAAATAGTGGTACATATTACATTCATTTTATGTAATAGATAGCATTTCAAACTTGACTAAAAATATGAACAAAATGTTTTAGATGTTGAACGTAAAAGAGAAACCTCAGGGTTTGGCAGCCAGCCACCCAGCAAGAGGGCTAGGATTGGCTCTCCAGCGGAGGCTGTTGGAGGAACATCCTTGGAAATAGATCCAGTGGATCTTGTGCCAAATGTCCTGCAGGCTTTGGATACACATAATTCTGATAAACTGGTTAGTAACATTGACATTGAAATGTATTCTATAAAAGTATTAGAATGGAAAGTCCCTAATCCTCCATAGCTTAATGTGGTTTTATGAATGCCGACACTATGTACTTGAGCCAGAATAAGTCAGCAGGTATTTAGTTTTAGTCTAAATATCTAATATGCTTTTGGTTGCCTACTAAAAGCCTTAAGATTCCAGTTGAGCATTTGATACGTCAACTTTGTGTAAATTAAGCTGATTTCAGAATAACTTAACATTGAAGTAGTTTAATAAATGTATAAAGTTGTAATGCAAATTGAACTCTTATGTGTATGCAATAAAGATTTTTTTTTTAAAACACACATGTTTAGAAACTAAATTTTGATTGCAATTTAACACGCGGAAGTCAAGTTGTCTTTTGTTTTCTTACAGCTAGGCCTCTTGACAGGTTCAATACGCCTCCTCAAGTCCCAGCGTTCAAAACCAGACCCAATATTATGCATGAGTCTGCTGTACTTGACAAAGATACGTCCCAACATGTTTGCTCATGAGACGGTCACGCAGAGCCTCTGTACGTTGCTGAAGAGGGAACAAGGGGCTGCTTTCAAGAATAAAGGGAACCCGCTGGTTTATATACTGGCTTGTAACATGCTGTACGCTGGACATAGGGAGAGTAATAATTGGCCAGATATTTTCATTAAAGTAAGTAGTGATTTATGAACCTATGATATTTGTATTTCATATAATGGCTGTGAAAAGTTATAGACCCTAAGTTTATTGAACTGCATGTATTTATAGGGGTACGTATCAAAATCCCGAATTTTAATAGACCGAATTTTAAAATACCGATAGACGAAATCCCGATAATTGAAACGCCGAATGGTTGTTTGGTCGAAAGTTTTAAATCCCCGCTGGGCGGGGCTCCTATTTCTGTCTGCAAGGTTTACAGGAACCTAACTAACCGAACCTCGGGGTGCCCCTGACGTCGACCGTCTAGGGTTAGGGTTTCTGTCAGCATCAGTTAAATTTCAATTACGTCATATTAAATCAATTTGTGTTATGTCTTCATTCCAAAAAATATTAAAACATGTTAAGCAGAATGCCCACCGTCATAACTGTGTTGCAGTGCCATCTATGAGTAATCGCGGGAACTACGTCGCTGCTCTTTGGGATTTCATCCATCGGTATTTCGTCCATTCGGGATTTCGTCCATTCGGGATTTCGTCCTTTCGGGCATTTGAACATCGGTATTTTGTGTTTCGATATAACGACTATCGGCATTTAAAACTTTCGGTATTTTGAACTTCGGTGTTTTGGACGTCGGTATTTCAATCATAGGTATTATGAACTTTCGGGATTTTGATACGTACCCATTTATAGTTCAGTATAAAGATCAACGCACACCATTGAATCACTCACTGCACTGAATTCAACATTCTATCAATGAAATACCAGTAAAAATGAGAAGACACTGAAAACTGGATATTTACCATGTTTACTGTTTGTTTTGAGTTCAACGTGATCATGGGTAAACCGAAGTTATTGCGGGTGGTTGTTTATGAGCAGACAAATCAGTACCCTCTTACAAACAGTAAACGTGGTAAACGTCCCGTTTTCCGTGTTAACGATACTGATACTGTAAGCCTGTGTCATCTCACTGCTGAGCAAAGGCCTGTCCCCATGACTTCCAGTTGTTTCAATCTAGAGCTAGTGTTAATGATATTAATGATTATTTTTTGATTGCCTAATGGGCCTGTTCTTGACCTCTATCTCGCGAGTTTTGAACCGGTGGATGCCTGGAAGCCGGCCTCTTGCTTAAAACGCTGATGAGTTATAGAAGAACTAACTTCCAATCCTCTGTCACCAGGTGTATATAGAGGATGCTCTGAACGAGCGATGCTGGGTGGAATGCTCGTGGTGCAAGTGTTTTGTGGAGAACGTGGTGACGGCCTTCAGCACCAAGCAGCCGCCCTCGCATCTTATACCCACTGACAATACACTGGGTAAGTTGAATGGTTTACTGTCAACTGAAAAAACCCTTTTTTCCATAGTAATATGATATTTAAACACATAACATCACACATGTAATCCCCGAAAGGTTAGGCAAAGGTGTACCTAATAGTACACCCCTATTTCGCCAGTTATGTTTAAGTCCCATGTAATAAAGGGCGAGCCTATTACATAACTGGGCACAAATCCAGACTCCGTGGCTGCTACTGAGAAATTCCTGATGGAAACACTCAATAACACTTTGTCCAACCCTGGAATCGAACCCAAAATAAATGCTCATGCTCAGCCGTTGCGTTTGCGACCACTAGCCAACATGGCAGTCAATGCCATTAATATGATATTTATTTGTGTAAATTGAAATACATTATGTTTTAAAACTAGATCAGGTTGGTGTTTCCTATCCGAGTACTCTGGTCTCTGAGAAGAAACACCTTAACAGTCATATAAAACTGCCACCTGTCTGAATATATATTGAAGTAAAAACCTCATTATCTTTCCCACAGGTACAATGTCTCCATCAGGGTCTGGATCCCCACTGATGGGCAGCACGGAAGAAGATCCTGACAATATGGAGCTAGAATACTCAGTTTATCCAAGGTAAGATGAAGCAATTACCATTGTTGACTTTCAATTGAGCACTTCATCATCTGCCTACCCTTTTCTCAACTATGTTGAGGTCGGCTTCCTGTCTACCCAGATGCAGCTGACTACCAGTGTTTTACATGGCGCGACTGCGTGTCTGACCTCCATAACACAGTTACTAGGTAAAACAGTACCCCTTGGAAAGACTGGTCGCCAGACTTTCGGGCGTCAGACTACCTAAGCTGTCCTCTTCTTCTTCGTTCATTCTCTTAATGCTGATGATCTTCACCACATACGACGCGAGTGGACACTGACTACCTGAAACGACTTGGATACGACTCATACCTGTTCTTTGAAACTCCTTTCCCAGGTATTCCAGTAGCTATGAAGCTGTGGAGGCTCTAGTGCTGGAAGCCATCAAGGAACAGATTCAGAGGAGGTCGGCAGCACCTGATGCCATCGGCAAGGGGTTCCTCAAGCTGCTGTCTGCTACATGTGGATTCCCTGAGGTTAGTTCACGCCACCCAACTTTTAGGAGCGAAAAGTCCACACCCAAAAAATAAAAAAGGGATTTAAAAAATAAACGGAGTTGAACCTACGGAAATGAAGGCCAAATAATAGCGCTCTGTTGATTTGCTACGCTTGGCCCAGCAGCCCCAAGATTTGAAATTCCAACGGTGAAATAATATTTAGGCATTTATTTAGGAATCGCTTGTTGCTATAGTGTTGATAAAAACTAACTTCAATCATTTTGAAATATCAGAACAGACTCTTAAAAAATATCTTCGCCCTCAGATCCGCATGATATCCGCCTCCCGTCTCGAAGCGTGGCTGCACTCGGGCAAGCTGTGGCGGTGTGCGCAGGAGCTGCTAGCGTATGTGTGCTGCAACTGCGACGCGTGCGGGCCCACCGCAGCAAGAGATCACGAAGTGCTGGCGCAGCTCGCCCGCATGCGGCTCAAGACCAAGCCGCTGCAGGCCGCATACCAGGCCTGTCTCAGGTAAGATGGGTAGCACGGCGCCCACCGCAACATGTGTAACGAACAGCTTAGATTTAAGTGCGGCACCTGCAGCCGTATGATTGGCCGGAAAAAAAAAACGCCGTTACTAAAACTTAAAATACATTGACTTGTAATCGCTAACGCAGTATAACTTGTGTGTTCTCTTCCAGAGAGATGGTCTCCGACAGCCCGCCACTCCTGCGCAGCGTGGTCACGCACACGATTTACAACGAGCTGTCTAACGTGCGCTCGCCCAACAACATGGCCGTGCTCGCCGCGCTCATCCAAGCTCAGCCGCAGCAAGTGCCCGCTGCCATGGCGGACACGTACCAGGTATACTAGAGAAAACAACATAGACACATTCACTATCCGCAATCGATAGCCACCCGGGCAGACAGCCTGCTAGTGTGGGCGCTAACCAATCGCACCCGATCTGTCCTAGTTATTAAGTACTAACATAGACTAAGTTATATTGTCACTAACACAGCGGACCTATTTGCAGTCTGAAAAATGAATAAATAATAATAATAATAGCTGTGCTCATGCGCAATGAGGCACGGCTATTCGGCGTCATCAGTTCGCTCGGAGTTGTCGCGATGACCCAGATACTGTTTGTGCGAAACATGCTTCATCACAACATTTGTTAAGGCGAAGACATCTTTCATCGACATGGCTTCGAAAACGCAGACAGTAAAATTAACTACTAATCTGGAACATGAGCTGTTTAAGTATTACAGCGAAGAAAAGACAAAGCGGAAGAATTACAATGTCGAATAATGGAGCTTAAAACTGAAATGGAAAAGCTACGGGAAATTTTGAAACACCAAACTGATCCAGAGAAAAATAAGGCCACTGAAAAGGTCAACAATGAAAGTTCACACAAACTTATCGAATATGAGACGGACGAGGATGAACTAGCCCTCTGGCTAGTTCATCCTCGTCCGTCTCAAACGGAGTGGATTAGGATAGAAAATAAAAGAAAAAAACGGAAGCTGAACCGTACGCTGACTTCCCCCTCCCAACATAATGCTAAAAATGAACAAGGGAACATAAAACCCAAAAAAACGCCAATAATAGTGCAGGGTGCTAAAGATTACCAGTCATTCTATGACTCAATAGCCAGTACTCAGGGCGACACGTTCGCCATAAAAATGATAAACGGGGATAGCGTCAAAATAAATGCAACCAATGAGATGAGGATGCGAGGAGGAGAGAGATTACGAAGCTACTTACTTCAAATAATTCACTCTGGCACTCGTATGAGAACAAACAAGCCAGACCAATACGGGTGATGGCGAAAAGGCAGCATCATACATGCCAGCCAGAAAAAATTGTAGAGTACTTGAAAAACAAGGGCTACAAAATTGAAAATGCTGTAAGCAAATTAAGTTGAAGGAAAAAAGAACCACTCAATTTTTTGTTTATGTTGACATTTGAAAAAGATGAAGATTTAAACAAAGTTTATGGAATCAACAATATTCTAGGGTGCAAAGTCGAAATCCACCCACTTAGAGCATCTAAGCTAGTTCCTCAGTGCAAAAGATGCCAAGCCTATGGGCACACCCACAAGTACTGTTCGAAAGAACCAAGGTGCGTCAAGTGCACGGGCAAACACCTAAAAAGAGACTGCGTGAAACCGGCACAAGATAAACCAAAATGTGTCCATTGTGGTGAGCCACATCCAGCTAACTATAGAGGGTGTATAGTAGCAAAGGAGATGCAAATATTAAAAAGTAAATACACTACAAAAGAAACTGCATCCCAGCCAAAGAAGCATACCGAACCATCAGCTACTAAAGAAGCTAATGAAAAGAAAGGAATGACCCACCAACCATCCAAGCCGTCCTCGAACTCTCAAGCAGTTAAAATAATGTGGAGATAAGTTCGGAATCAAAAAACTCAACAAAATTTTAAGTCTAATGGCAACAATTGATGAGTGAAATGAGTGCCAAAAAAGCTCCTATTCATCTGCGAAAATGATTAATAATCTGAAAATCATAGCTTGGAATGCTAATGAACTGCTGCAACACCAACATGAGTTACAAGTAGTCCTAGATACAAAAAACATAGATATAGGTATACTTAATATCAGAATCACACTTTACACGACAATCATTTGTAAAATTTCAAGGCTACAAGATATATCATGCCCTGCATCCTGATAACACCGCGAGAGGACGCAGCGCCGTCATAATTAGAGAAAACATACATCATTATGAACGACGAAATATGAAGACCAGGAAATGCCAGTGATCGGTGTAACTATCAAAATGAAAGGATACGACTTGGTCACTATGGCAGCTATATACATCCCCCAAAACACGCACTAAAAAAACAATACAAGACACTCTTAGCGCGACTTGGAAATAAATTTATATTAGGTGGAGACTTCAATGCCAAGAATACTTATTGGGGCTCCAGACTAACTACAACAAAAGGCAGAGAGCTACTATGTGCCATACAAGAAAATACCAAATCAGAGGCTCTATCAACAGGAAAACCGACATATTGGCCAACAGACTCAAGAAAAATTCCAAACCTAATTGACTTATTTTTTTATAAAGGTATATTCATTGACTTTATAAGTGCCGAAGAAGGATTTAATTTGAACTCTGATCACTCACCAATAATTTTATATATTAGTGAACATATCAAACAGAGAGAAGGCAATCCGTTTCTTGTGAACAAGTTCACAGACTGGGAATCATTTAAAATAGACATAGAAAATAAAATAGACCTAAATATATTCATCAATGATAAGCACCAACTTAATTTCGAATTAAGCAAATTTATTGTAGATGTCCATCAAACTGCATGGGCTAATACACCCGGGAAAAAAAGAACTTTGAAGGTTAATAGTTATCCAAAAGAAATAACAGATCTGATCAGAGAAAAAAGAACCATGAGAAAAAAGTGGCAGCAAAGCAGGTTTCCCCAAGATAAATAGAATAACTAAACAAATTAGGAAGGCAATCAAGAAAGTTCGGGACGAAAATTTGACAAGACATCTTCTTCAACTGTCTAGTGATCGACCGTGTGATTATTCACTATGGAAAGCCACAAGGAACCAAAAACAACCTATTGCTCACATACCGCCAATAAAAGAACTAAATGGCCAATGGGCAATAAGTAACGAGCAAAGAGCATCAAGGTTTGCCCAGCACTTAGAGGAAACCTTTACGCAAACCGAGAGCGCTGACCAAGATCTAAACTGGGAACAAGTACAACAAGTAGACCAAGGGATAAAACTTGTAACACCAAAAGAAGTATTTAAAGAGATCACAGATAGAGATCACAGTGCATAGAATAACAACAGTAATTGAAAAAGCTCTTGAAGATAGGAAAGTGTATACCACTGTATTTTTAGATGTAGCCCAGGCTTTTGACAAAGTTTGGCACAAGGGATTGATCTATAAACTAAGAACTATGTTGCCAAAACAGTTCGCAGATATATTAGAATCATATGTAACTGATAGAGTCTTTAGAGTAAGGCAAGAAAATGCCTATTCTGATCTAAAAGACATAAAAGCTGGTGTACTACAAGGAAGTGTTCTAGGCCCGGTCCTGTACCTATTACACACACACATATTATATTGTACACATGTGATATACCAGAACTAGAAAATGCAACTATTGCTACTTTTGCTGATGATACCGCAATAATGACCACAGGATCAAGTCACAAAGAAGCTGTGGTGAAAGCACAAAAAGCAATAAGTCAATTCTATGATTGGACCAAGAAGTGGAGGATCAAGTTGAATGAAACAAAATCTTTTCACATTGACTGCACTAATAAGAAATCAGAATACGACCCAGTGTACATAAACAATGAAAGTGTACCGTACGAAAACACTGCCAATCTTGGTATGACCTTAGACGCAAAGCTTCGCTGGAAAGCCGAAAGTAGAAATGCGTTACAGAAGCATGAACTGCTAAAGGAAGGCATTCCGTGTTGTCAGTTCCTAACAAAATCCTGCTCTACAAAACAGTCCTTACAGTGCCAGTATGGACCTATGGTATACAACTATGGGGTTGCGCCAAAGCAAGCAATGTAGAAATTATACAAAAATTCCAGAACAAAGTATTCAAGAACATCGTGAACTTACCTTGGTACATAAGAATTGACGACATCCATCGGGACCTGAATATAGAGTTCGTAAACAGAATAATCCAAAAATATGCAGAATCTCATGAATATCGACTTCATCATCATGTTAATGTCGAGGCCATCCAGCTACTCGATAACACGGACATAGTAAGAAGGCTCAAAAGGGCTAAGCCTTTTGGGTGTAGTGTAATCTATTTGTGACTTTACCGTGAGTGTAATATAGTACGTAGCTATTTATATGGGCACAAGAACAAAGTGACTTCGCCTTAACAGACGCTAAGTAAACGCAATGGACGTGCTTAGATATAATTTTACTTTTAGCAAATTAAGTTAGATTAAAATTACTTATTAGCCTTGTTCGGCTAGATTGTAATATAATAAACAAGATTTTAAAAAATGAGCATTGATGGTAATTGGTTAAATTTAGTTTAGATAAGCAAACAAACTGGTCCAATTAATCCTGTAGCGACATCTATGACGTAAGATAACAACTAAAAATCCTGCCTCGCGCAATCGAAGTTATCTGCGAGGTAACAATATGACTACTCGACTGCAACCGCCGCTCGACTGGTGGCAATGGTTCACCAGACACAACACCCGTCTGGTTTCGGGATCCTCCATTTTCTAAGGAGGATGAAAAAGTACACCCTGTTCCTCATACCTCTATTTTGTTGTTTCCCATTCCATTCCTGCAGCTAATGTAAGGCCAACCCGCAGGAGCTGGTGCTGCGGCCGGAGGACTACCTGCGGCCGCTGCGCGCGCTGACGCGCGAGGTGGTGCGCGCGGCGCGGGCAGACGCGGCTGCGCTGCTGCCGCTGGCGCGTGCGTTGGCGCAGCCGCCGCCGCACGAGCCGCCGCAGGAGGTCACTACTACTGTTCTGTGTTCTAATTGATTACTTCAAAGTGACTTGAATACCATCTTTATAAACTTATACCGTCACTTACGGGATATCTTCCGTGATTAATTATTATATAAAGTGTTTACCATCTTTATGTCAGTGTTTAGATTTCAGAATTATTAGTACAAAAAAGAAAGTGAAGTGCTAAAATTGCGCCACAACTTAATTTTTAAACGTGTGTAACTTATGACTGTTGAAATAGTCATAAGTTAGTAGAAGTCTTAAGATGTGGGTAAAGATATTTATAGGGTTCCGTACCTCAAAAGGAAACAGGAACCCTTTTAGGATCACTTTGTTGTCAAGACCCCTTTCCTCACGCAATGCGTAGAGGTATCAAGTTGAAATGTATATTAAATACACGGGTCGTCAGTTTCAACTGTGAAAATATGTAGTTTAATAACAAAATACCCACAAGCCAAAACTCAAACTCAAAGCATTTATTTCAATTAGACCATTACGGCACTTTTGAATGTCAAAAAAAAACAAAAAGAAGCGAAGCTACAGTCCCAGTCACAAGGCATAATAACTGGAGAAAGTCCTGCTGTTGCACATTCCAAAGCGTAGATCTCTATGGAGAAGAATGGGCAAGAAACTCCATGGACACTCTTTTAAATCAAAACATATTTACAAAATCAAAAGTCAAAAGATTATACATAATATATGTGTGAGAACGATGTAGAAAGACGTGCACATTAAAAGCGTCCAGAGTAAAATATAAAATCAACAATTTAAAAATAAAGTAATTACAATAAACCGTGGCAGCTAAGAGATGACCAGTCCAAACAGACAGCGCCCGTTCAGTTCACGAACATGACGCATGTATCAGCCCCATTCAGCTCAACCACATTGAAGGGAACTAAATGACCCGACACACCCGCCACCATCAGCGAGACATTTGAGTGAGCATGACATTCTCTCAGCCACCAGGGCACATTCAAGTCAATGAAGTACATAGTACTCACACAGGTGCTATGCAATTATATAATACTAAGAGATTGAATCTATACAATGCAAAGATATTTTTACAATCTTCTGCAGCTTCCACAATAACTTCACATGGTAATCAATTAGTTTGCCCCTATGGTTGTGGAGCAGGACCACCATTGAGCCAAGCATTTATATCATTAATATAATGTATCTCATAATATGCTTGCCTACATAGTGTGCGTTTTATACAAGATTTAAACGTCTCATTCAGTTGTAGAATGTGGGGAGGTATTTTATTTTAACATTTTAAACAGTACCCCATGAAAGATGAGTCTACTTTAGCTAGCCTGAAACCTGGTTGAATTAGTTGGTCTCTATTTCTAGTATAATAGTGGTGTCTGTCACCTCTTTTACTAAATAAATGCAGATTTTTCCTAACGTACATGATGTTTTCATAGATGTATTGACAAGGTACTGTCATGATGTTAATTTCCTTAAAAAGTTCTCTTAGAGAATCGCGCCTACGTAGATCATATAAGGCTCTGATAACTCTTTTCTGCAGAATAAATATAGACTCGATGTCTGCAGCCCGTCCCCATAGGTAAAATACCGTATGACATAATACTATGAAAATAACTAAATTAGTTACCGCGAGATAGATACCGCGAGGCGACGCGGATTTTTCTAACAGCATATGCTGCTGAACTCATCCGTCCTGCAAGAGAAGTTATACGCGGACCCCATTGTAGACTTGAATCGAGCGTGATCCCCAGGAAAACAGTTTTTTCGACGAATACTAGTTTTTCTTGATTCAATACTATGTCACTATCACTACTTTTGACATTCGGTAGAGCAAATTTATGTACTTCGTTTTTTTCCCATTTAATACTAAGTTATTCGCGGTGAACCAATTATGGACCAGCAGTAGAGCGTTATTTACGTCGTAAAGATTTGTGGCACGTCTGTTTATCTTAAATATTAAAGAGGTATCGTCAGCAAACAACACCATTTGTGGTTGGTTTTTAAATAGGTGGGGTAGATCATTTATATAAACTAAAAAGAGGAAAGGACCTAATATCGAACCTTGCGGTAGTAAGTAAAAGTATAAAAGTAGTAGTAAGTAAAAGTATAAAAGCAAGGTTCGAAAAACCCATTGAATTGACACCATTTATTTATACTTGCCGATGTCTATCGTTTAAATACGATTTCACTAAACTGAGCGCAAGTTTCCCTAAACTGTAATGTTCAAGTTTTAAGACTAGGGTTTCGTGGTTTACGCAATCAAATGCTTTCTAGAGGTTACAGAAGATTCCTATGGCATCTTGTGCCTCTTCTTACGCCGTAAATATGTGTATTAATAAAGTGACACCGGCGTCAGTCGTGCAACGTCCTTTGGTGAAACCATATTGTTTCTCATGTAAGATTTTATTGGTGTTAAAGTGTGTGAGCATTTGATTAAGCATTACCTTTTCAAACACCTTGCTGAAAACGGCAACACGGACACGGGTCTATAGCTATTGGTGTCTTTAGTGTCCCCGGATTTGAAAAGTGGTATAACCTTGCTGTTTGTAAGTTTGTACGGAACCTTTGGTGCAACTCGTACTTGGCCGTTTTACGAAAACTTTAGTAACTGGTAAAGGGCGGATGTTGTAGGAGACGATTTAGAAGAGTTCAAAAAGTCATAATTCTCATCTTAATTTGAATAAATGAATAGTCGTGATTATTTATCTTTCTTTGTCCAGGTCCGAGAGCGCGCCTTCTCATCGCTAGCAGACCTATTCTGCTGCTGCTGCCTTGTAACAGCTTCACACAGCAAGCACTTACCCGAGTACAAGCAACAGGTGTGCGTCATCCAGGCGGCGGCGCTGGGCTGGCTGCTAGACACCGCCATGCCCATCTACAGGCCCAGCCGACACGACTACCTGCTGGCGCTCAACAAGGTAGGATTGAGAAAAAAAACTACAGCGAACTGACGTAAACAACAAGAAAAAAAGCCTGAATAATTCCTCCTCTAAGCATAGTCACAACGACTAGACCGCATCCAACTGCGTCACAAATAGTGTCGTAACTCCTATTTTTTTTTCAGTAGGAAGCCTCAAAAAGATAGAATAACATCAGCTTTGTGTGTCGAAATATTTGCGTATCACTAAGAGCCATTAGTAATATTAAAGACCTCCTAACCGAAATTCGGTTTTGGCAACATTTTTATATTAAATCGGCCTACTCTTGACCTCAACTTTTCCTGAGGACAGACATTAGGTCGACGATGGAACAAGCTAACCCAAAAGAAGCTTATTAACTCGCGACTTAAATAGATTGGGGTCATATGAAATTGGGAACACCAACGCAGGCAACTAGGCAGACACAGAAGATAGTATAGTGCAAAAGTGTGTGCGCAAACACTCTTCTCTCAACACTCAGACCTATTGACATTCAACATTATTTCTTCACGTATTCTTCTACACAGCAGGCCTGAAGGCACCTAAGCTGCCGATTCCTGCCGGTTTCCCTTTGGGTACAACTAACAAGGCACTGCAACGGTCAAATAGTATATTATATACTCATCTGTGGGTAATTACACAGGCAGACTTCTTCGTACGATATGCATCACTGATTCTACATACGATATATACCACAACCTCTCTGCAACCCCAAAAAGCGCAATAGCAACAACTCATTCATATCATGTTTCTTCTAGGTGATGTTCGTGGAACCAGCAGAATCCTACAGCAAGGCCGACAACTGGCCCCCAGAATCAGAACGCGCGGTGACGTACCGCCTGTGCTGCGAAGCTCCCCTGCCCCAGAACACGCTGCTGCGCGTCATCTTCATCGGCCTCTCCAAGGTAAGCCAAGTGAGTGAAGAACAAAGATATAAGCCTGTCTCCGTCACTCTGCTTGTATTGAGGCACCTCTTTTTCTCGTATTGTGTTTCTGGTTTTGGTAATTTTCTTTTCTGGTGTGTTTCTTGTTAACTTTTTAATGTTTAAAGACTATTGGTGCTAAATGGTAGTGGAACATGTTGATTATAGAATATGACATATACGGGGTGGAAGGGACACCTGTTATTTAAAAAAAAAAAACAGCTGTTTGTACATTTTGACCGTGTAGTCAATTGCACTTTTGTAGGAAACAGCAGATATTTTTTAATAACCGATGAAAAGTTTCTATGTGGCGGCTCAGAATCATGTACTAAATACGTGGTAACCGTTTTCGCGTCGGTGTCCCTTCCACCCCGTATACATGCAGCCACGAGCAATAAACTGTATGTAACACTAAGCAAAAGCCAAAAGCGATTTTCTCCTACTACATATAATATAAAAAAAATTGTCTTATCTCAAAGAAGAAAAATTTATTTCAAGAGTAAAGCGCTTTTGGATTTTGCTTAGTGGAAGGGACACCGAAGCGAAAACGGTTACATTCAGCACATCATTGTGTATCCGATCCGAATTCAGCAAAATAATGCACATATCACCATAATAATTTAGCAAATAAGCTTGATAAAGGACAAAAAGAAAGCTATAAAGTTGATTGCCGGTTGTGGTTTTGCTCAATCCTTACTGCATTCTTCGTAGTTACACCGTTTGCATATAAGCCATTAAACAAAACTTGCAGAAGCTTGTCAAAAAAATTTCAAATAAATGGACAAAATATTTTACAGTCATGAATGGAGCATGTCTGAAATAGAGGAGCTAGTGGCTAAATAATAACAGCCGTTCGGGTTGATTTCAAGGTTAAGCCACGCTTGCCTAGGTTGGTACGTGGATGGGTGAACACCCATTACATACCGAGTTTCCTCCGTGCTTTGGAAAGCACGTTAAGCCATTGGTACCGGCTGCGAAAGCTGTGCATTTGTAGATCTTTGACAGTAGGGTTGTGAAGGTCAGATTGACAGTCGCTCCATGTAAAATACTAGTACCCAGCTGCATCTGGTTAGACTGGAAGCCGACCCCAACATAGTTGGGAAAAGGCTAGGCAGATGAAGCATGTCTGAAACAAAAGTCACTACATTTAAACTACTTGTTTTAATACACTCTATAATTTGAGAATGATTGAAACCAATACCTCCGGGCTTTTAATCAGACTTCCTAATATGTTTTTCTCATAATATGAAACCTATCTGGTATCCTGGTAGCCTATCTTTCTACACCCCTTCCACACTTAACACACTTCACCCCCTCACAGGACATCCCCGTCTCTCCAGCGGAAGTGTTCGAGCTGGTGGAGCAGCTGGTCCGCCGCGCATGCGCGCTGCCCGCCGAGGAGAACCCTCTCCAGGTGGATAAGCTGGAGATCGCTGATTATATCTTCCAGCTGTGCCAGTTTAATCCGCCTGATAATATTACTCTGCCTGCTGGGTAAGTTACAGATATCTTTTCTACCTACATCTATCATTATAGAACCTTATTTCATTTGTTTAAAAGTTGATCACTAACTTGATTCCTGGAAAGACTTGGAGTAGATCTTTACCCTGCCGTGGGACAGTCTGGGCTGAGGCAAATTAATGAAATTATTTAATTAAAGATGCTGCAACTTTAAATAAGTATGTTTCTCTCGATTCTGTTTTTTTTATTTATTTAACATATTCGACCCCGCTGGGCAAAGGCCTTCCCCAATTCCTTCCACGAATTTATTTTGAAATGCATAACGAATTTTAATGACAAGCTTTAGTTTTGTTGTATATTAATCGCGCGGTTAATATACAACAAAGCTAAAGCTACCAACTTTAATATCATGGTGTAGGATTTGTCAGTTAATAGTTCATATGCGGTTGTATTGAGCACTCTACATTTTTGATTATAATTTTGTCATATCTTTAGGTACAGTCCACCAGCCCTAGCCATCACGTCGCTGTACTGGCGCGGCTGGATCCTGCTGACGATGCTGGCGGCTCACAACCCGCAGCAGTTCGCCGAGCGGGCCGCCGCCATGTACCCCACGCTCAGGGCGCTGTGCGAGTGCTGTATCACCAAGTTAGTTGAAGTAATTTACCAGCCTAACAGCTCCCAAAATTCGTCCTTTAATGTCTTTGGGTCCTAATCAATTGATTGTAAAGTACACTCGATAATTTCTACTTTACCATTTTATCACAGCAAGCCGAGTATAGAATGGACGAACAGCTCATCAGCTGCCGAGGCCGAACGGGCGGAGGCCGAGCGAGCTACCATCTTACAGCTGGAGACGCACCTCGCAGCCGCCAGCAACGCCAAGCTGCCCATCAGCGAACACTCCTCTAGGCTGCTCAGCCAGGTATAAAACACTGAAATATAAGAGGGGCCACACAAGTCCGATTCGGCACAAAACCAAATGTGTGTTTTGACACCCATTTGTGCCGAAACAAGCCGCCCGGAAATAATGTGTTCCACGCCTCAGATATTATTTTAAAGGTTACGGCTTCGAACTATCAAAAACAAAAGAGTGCTCCATTCTTATCACCGTTTTCTCCCACAGCTCACAACCCTAGAACCCCTCGGCCCCGCGAGGAAGCCTCCTCAAGCGATCATCGATACCCTCCAAGCGATGAGCTCACAGATGCGGCTGGGCAAGCTGTTGTGTCGGCAGCCTGCCTTGCTGCTGGACCTGGTGGAGAGGCACGGCACCAGGAGAGCCATGCCCTGGCTGCATCAGCTGCTGAGACACGACCAGCTGGAGCTCAAGTGAGTGAACTATTTCGGTAACCTGTCTTACTGCTGGACCTGATGGAGGATGGTGGATACATAAGGATGAAAGAAGCTTGCTGAAAAAAAAATACGATACTTGTACTAAATCAATTAGTTTAAATCTCTTAAGTAATAATCTTTATTACTTAAGAGATTTAAACTAATTGATTTATTTATTTAAAATAACGGAAATAATACCTAAATAGCTAGAACGCCAATGCGATGTTACTACCACCAACATATATATAACAAAAATACACAAAATAAAAAACAATAAGAATACACTTAAAACTACCTACAATTAAAAACATCTCTAAACATTTGCACTGCACTTCTGTGCTACTCCTGTCAACTTCATCAGGCTGCAGTGAAATATATCTACCTCATCTGAAATAATATTTAACAATCTTATGTATCTTTCTATGTTACTTTTCTTTCTTTGAAATAAAAAAAAACTCCTTCATAATATCTTTAAAAAAATCGGATACGTGCAAACAAACCCGCCATACCTCAAGTAGTACAACCGTGTTCTGTTCTCTCCCAGCGTGCTCCCCGTACAATGCCTGTGCGAGTTCCTGTCGGCGGGCGGCGCGGGCGGGGCGGGCGGCGAGGTGGGCAAGGCGGGCGAGCTGTGCGCGCACCTGCGCCGCACGGTGGCGGAGTCCGAGGACGGCGCGCGGGCCGTGCTGCACTACTACATGCAGCGCCTGGCGCACACGCACGCGCCCACCAGGGCTAGCGCTAGCAGAGTCAGCTCAACCGTTTATTTCAATTAGATCATTACCGGCAAATATAGCTCGAGAACTCCTTGCTGGACTCCATCAGAAATTTTAACTTTGGCTCAGCTTACGTCTATTACTGTCTATCAAATAGGCAAGAGGGAAACATAAACATAGAGAAGCCAAAGCTTGTGTTAAGTAGCGTAATTAAAATCGGCCATTGCTTCAATGTCCTGGAAGTCTTCAACTGTTGATCGCGTCAAAGCCAAATATATTATGACTTTCCCTCAAAGTCATGTATATCTTCGGTGTGAGATAATATGATGATAGAAATGTATTGCATTATGTCTGCTACCTTAACTGGTGTTAAATTGACTAAAAATATTCGTTTTACAGGGCCTGAAACTGGTACTACAATCAGATGATACATCGGAAACTGATTACAACGCTGAAGTTAGCCCCGAGTGAGTGTGAATCCATCATCTCTTTCGCTACTCACATGTCTGGTTTTTTTTTAGTAACTGTCTTTATTAATGTTGTAGGGAGTGGCTGCCCCTGCTGTGGGAGCTGCCGCACTGGGACTCCGTCCGCGAGGAGGTGGTGTGCCGCATCCGCGCCGCCTGCATGGTGGAGTGCGTGCCCAAGCACATGGCGGCCTACATCGCCTTCCTGCACAAGTACGAGAGCCAGACGCCGCACATCGACCACACTGAGCTGGCACTGGTTAGTAGGGGAGGGAGAGATAGAATCTACGAAAAACGTTGATTCCCGATTCCCACCACCTACTTCCCGATGTCCACCACCTACTTGCCGATGCCCACCACCTACTTCCCGATACCCACCACCTACTTCCCGATGTCCACCACCTACTTCCCGATGTCCACCACCTACTTCCCGATGCCCACCACCTACTTCCCGATGCCCACCACCTACTTCCCGATGTCCACCACCTACTTCCCGATGCCCACCACCTACTTCCCGATGTCCACCACCTACTTCCCGATGCCCACCCCCTAATTCCCGATGCCCACCACCTACTTCCCGATGCCCACCACCTACTTCCCGATGCCCACCACCTACTTCCCGATGCCCACCACCTACTTCCCGATGCCTACCACCTACTTCCCGATGCCCACCACCTACTTCCCGATGTCCACCACATACTTCCCGATGCCCACCACCTACTTCCCGATTTCCACCACCTACTTCCCGATGCCCACCACCTACTTCCCGATGCCCACCACCTACTTCCCGATGCCCACCACCTACTTCCCGATGTCCACCACCTACTTCCCGATGTCCACCACCTACTTCCCGATGCCCACCACCTACTTCCCGATGCCCACCACCTACTTCCCGATGCCCACCACCTACTTCCCGATGTCCACCACCTACTTCCCGATGTCCAACACTTACTTCCCGATGTCCACTACCTAGTTCCCGATGTCCACCACCTACATTCCGATGTCCCCCACTGGTAGACAGTGACACAATTTTAAACATTACTATTGACTATCTTTGACCACTAATAGCGGACAGTGACACAACTTATTTATATTATTGTGTTGAGTTTGATTTATTTTTTTCTGTATCCAGGATTTGTCTCAAGTGCTAATGGAGCGTTCTCAAGTGATGGGCAACGTGCTGGGCACAGGCGACCGCACGGACGAGATACACGAGCTGCAGCGGGCACAGCATCGCGCCCTGTTCGCTGTCACGCAGATGCTGTATAATCATCTGCAGAAGGTGAGGCTTTAGATAAAGAAACTATTCAATCTGATAGCAACTTAATTTACTCTTACATGAAGTATTCATTAAATTGAACAATAAAATTGTAAAATCAATTGGAAGTAAGGATTTGAATACCGAAAAAAAGCAAGTGAAAAACATAAATTGCTTTTGTTGTCGCAAAAATTCTTTGCTTCTAAGAGAGCTATGTTGTAGCACTTACGTCAGCTATGGCGTAGCCATGAGTTCATCTAATGCGTATCGCTCACATTAATAACGGCTTGGTAGGGAGTGTCCCACCGAAGTCGCAGCTGATCATTCGGCTTTTGCCATAACCTTCGGCCGGATCCGAAGGTTTAATAACCCTAAGAATTTCAGTTCAACATTGGCTAAAAGTGGATAATAAAACATCTTTTTACTCTTTATATAAAATGTGAATGTTGACTGAATATAAATAACTAAACCAAACGTTTAAAATTACCTTGTAAATTGTCAAAAAATTTAATTTTGAAATATTCACAAATATCATATTAATTTACTTGAATAGAATTTGCAAATTGGGCGAAGGTAACTGAAGCTGAAGGTTCGATCGGCCACAACTCTGCACTTACATCAGCTACAACGTAGCACTCAGCTACGACGTAGCAGTAACGTCGGCTACGCCGTAGCAAGCAAGTCACAGTCCACCATTACTCGCAGGTCCGTGCGAGGACGCCCGAGGAGGCCGAGGCGGCAGCTAACGCGTGGGCCTTCGGCGACCGCGTGCTGCTGCAGTGGCCCAGCGGACGGTCCGCGCGCATGCACGTCGTGCTGGCACACGCTTACATCAAGCTGCTGTGTATCGGACCTTGTATTTGTGAGTACTTTTAAGACTGGTCATTTCATTTAATTCGAGGAGTTTGTAGCTGAAATAGTAACAGCCGCACGGTCCGATCTTCAAATTTAAGCAGCGCTTTTTTAGTCCGTGGATGGCCATTCATTACACACTGCGTTTCCTCCGTTCCTCATGCTCTAAGCACGTTAAACCGTTGTTCCCAGCTGTCATTTGTAGATGACAATCGAGACAGGTGGCCCGAAAGTCTGACAACCAGTCTTACCAAGGGGTATCGTTTTACTCAGTAATTGGGTTGTGGAGGTCAGATAGGCAATTGCTCCATGTAAAATTCTGCCGGATAGACTGGAAACCGACCCTAACATAGTCTTTTATTATTTTTAGTAGTCACTTATGTTTCAATAAAATTTTTGTATAACACATTTATATTTCGTCAGTTAATTTGATAGGAGACGAGCCAATTGCCATCAACCGGACTATAAGGAACTTTTCTACAAGGACACGTGATGTTATTTTCACCAAAATGTTCCCTTACCTCCGCAGACGACACAAACCAAGAAATGTTCTCGTGGCTGATGTCAGTGTGGGTAGGCAACGACTCCCCGCAAGCTTACAAGATCGACACCGAGGAGGAAGCCGACATCCTGCCCGACTGGCTGCGGCTCAGCATGGTGCGCTCTGCCCGCTCGCCGCTGCTGGAAGCGGGCATGAGGGGCCTGCCCGCGCCCAAGCTGGCCATCTTCATACAGACCTTCGGCATGCCTGTGAACGCTATGAGGTGAGTGAACATGTGCGCCCTACCCGTGTGTACGACAAGCGGAAGAATTCATGAATACTGCTCTATTTGCGCATCGAAGACGCTAAGTACTGTCTGTGGCCTTATGGGTTAGCAAAATGATTTTCGATGACATCGCATTGAATAGTTTCATGTCATATTATCTCCCCAGCGCGCTCCTGCAAGCGCTGGACTCGTGTCCGGCGGGCGCCGTGAACCGGCTGGGCGTGGAGCGCGCCTACATGTGCTCGCTGCTGGCCGTGGCACGCGCGCGTGGAGCGTCCGGCGGCCACGCCTTCGCCGCCACGCTACGCCTTGCGCCCGTCACCTACCCGCCAGGTGTGTGTCTATGGGTCTGGGACCCATCAATATCATTGTACCCAAAAAGGTCCTCTGTTAGACATAGGTCTTCCACAAGCATCGCTCAATGCCTAGTAGTGTGCTTCTCACGTATACGGCTTCCTGAGAGCTTCACCAAATAATAGGTCCATCTTGGAGAGGCCCACCCAGTCACCATTCTAGAAATCGGTTTACGTTCCGAAACGTTGAAACTGAAACAGTATTTTAAAACACACTTGCACGAAAGGAGGCTCATATTTCAACATGAATGTGAAAATGTTGAAAGTGTGATCTTAATATCAATATCGCCGTAACTAGAAGGTTCCCCAGGTATGGTCCAAAACAAAGAAATATCATAATGACAGGGAGAACAAGTGCCTTTTGACTTCGTTAAGGGTATTTTAACACCCTTTATATCTTCCCTTTCACCCCCAGACGACGGGTTATTCGCCAAGCCGGAACTCCCCACGGAGCCTGAAGACGACTGGAACAGCTTTGCGGTGCCCTCGCCGCTGCAGCCCGAACTGGTCTCCTCGCTGCTCAACACCGTGTTCCTCTCCGCCAACAGCTTCCCCGGAGACGTGGATACGGCCTTCACGCAGCTTGTATCGGTAAGTTGACAATTTCTTGACATTGTAAGCAACATCACGCACTATTTGCTACGTGAAACTCAGGACATGATTCTACATCGCCAGCACAGTATGCCTTCGGCAAACAAATGACCTATCACTCACACGTCATCGGAAAACCAAAGTGACGCTTTTCAATTACGAGATTACTAAGACTTTCACAATCGAAAATTACGATCTCAATCAATAGGGCGATACTCTTCAAGTGTAATCGGAGACACTTATCGACTGTCGGCCGTCATCGTTGACTTTGCTTTGGTGTGAGATTATGCTGTTACGAATTCGCTCTATTAGGGTTATGTATGCCTAGTATGATGCGCTCCTTGGTGCCTTGTGCCAGTAATAAATTATTATTGGTCCTATTTTTATTTGAGTTTTCCTCAGTATTTAAGATGCCCAAAAGCCGATGATTATGATTTTACAGTGATGTGATTGTGCGAAGGTGCGCAGGCGATTGGTCCGTGCAAGTAGTGGGTGGGGCGAGCTACCTGATAAAAGAGGAGCGGCGCGAAGCTAGAATTAGTTTTAATGAGTGTGTTTTTGTGTCCAGCTGATAACAAGCGAGATATCGCTGGGCGCGGCGGGCCCGTACGTGCCGCAGTGCGTGTCGTGGCTGCGCGCGCTGGCGGGCAGCGCGGGCGGCGCGGCCGGCCTCGTGCGCGCGCCTGCGCACGCCGCGCCGCTGCTGCGGGCGCTCAACGCCTCGCTGAACCATAATGTGGACCAGGTAACCACTATCTAACTTCCGGGAACTTTCTTCAAAGGCTATTGCGTATGGTACCTTGCATTTTGTTACATTAAATGTTTTTTCTAAACGAGAATGGGCAAATCTGCCTCAACACCCAATATCATTAAGATAACGACGCGGAATCGACTTTAGCCGGTGAGAAAGACCTTTATGTCCATGCAATCAAAACGAATAGTCCGACTAGGTGTCCAAGTCGCGACGTTCGAACCGAAGCGAGCCGGTAACCATCTTTTGCGCTTTTGTTTACATGGGCATACAAAGCTCTTGCCGATTCCACGTTGATAAATGTGATCACTCTCCAAAATAACCGTCACAAGACTGTTTCATCTGCGAGAACCTGCTAACTTCAACTATATCTTTTCACCCTCTAGATCGCAGACACCCTCCTAATGCAATGCAAGTTACTAACCGGCCCGGTAGTGGACATACTGCGAGCTATGATGCAAAGGAACAGCTCCAGCAGCATCAAGCGCGAGGTGACACTCCACGTGCCGGCTGCAGCTACCAAGCAGCAGCTTATTGCAGGTATAATATATAATAATATGGACAACCAGTCTTACCAAAGGATATCGTGTTACCTATTAACTGGATTGTAGAAGTCAGATAGGCGCTCCTTGTAAAGTACTGGTATTCATTGGAGCTGACCTCATCATGGCAAACCTCCGAGAGACTTTGATTGACTCAAGAAATATAAATTAGAGTCAAATTGTTTGATACTTTTTTTCTAATGGGACGACTGGTTGCCGATGGGAAAACTTGTTCTACCGAATTTACGTTCGACGGGAGACATGTGCATGCCTTAGCATATTATTATGAACTAAAAACCGTCTATCAGACCTCTTTTTATATTCCTGTCCAGTAGGGATCCTTGCTCCAAATAACAATGATGTTCTTTCCATCCTTAGCCCTGGAATCTGCGACACCCAGCACGCTGGAAGCCCTAGGCAACCGCATCATAACGAACCAGGACACGCGCGTGATCGTTGACGTCATCACGCACATACTGGAGAAGAACCAGGAGGGGCACTACGAGTCCAAGGTAAGTCCTAAATGGTAGTAGAGCCTCATGAAAGAATTCATCCAGAGAGCGGAGACAACGCGACATTGTATCAGCGCGAACGATGGTGGGAAAGTCACAAAATATATTGAACTTGCTTATGACTGCGGCTTCGCCTGTATGTTCGGTAATTGTCCCACGGGATTGTAATACCGGGGTAAAAAGTACGTAAAAAGCACTTTCTGAAGTGTAAGGCAGTTCACCACAGCTTTATAAGTTACAGTATTTTTTTCTGACAGTATAAAAAATGTGTCATCTGTCCAAATTCTAATATCTTGCTTGAACCTAAGTTTTAATGTATTTTTTTGGTGAAATCGGCTCTATACACCATTATTTTTAGGTCGTTCTGGAACCTAAAATCATTATTTCACAAAAAAAAAACATTAAATTTATTCGTTCGTGTTTTTTTTTATTGTTACTTTTTGAAAAAAATAGTCCCAATCGTTTCGAGTTCGATGATCGAGTTAATGGTATTCGGTTCCAGAACGAACTAAAAATAATGGTGTATATATTCCTTGGACAACAACTTTGATCCGTGTAAAATGTGTTAATGGATTAGAAGGAAGGGTAACCTTAACACCGTTCTATTTTCCAGATAAAGCACGAGGACGGCACCTCAGGTCCAGCTCACGTGTTCTCTCGCGGAGGCCTGGGCGTCGGCCTCCTGCTGGACTGGATGTCCGAGCTGCAGCGGGAGGCGCTGGGGCCCAGCGACCAGAGACAACGACAGGTACGGTTTTACCACTAGATCATAGATGGACACTTTATTAGAAATCGGATAGTTTTGTTTGCCACATTTCTTAGATCTGGTGATGATTTGTGCTCCACGGTTCTCAAACTAGGTTTTTAACAAAATTCTTATTATTCAATTTCGATTTAAATCTTTGTCATTGATTGAATATGCCGTAAAAAAGTCTATCATTTGTCGTCTACAAGGCACTTTTCAATACAGATGCAGCTGATGTTCCGCTCGGGCTGCGCCCCCTGGCGGCCGCTGCTGGTGACTCTGCTGGCTCACCGCGCCTCCTGGAGAACGTTGCACTACTGTCTCACCATGCTGCTGCAGCCCGAAGGGTATCTCTATCACACATCCACCACTGTATTCTTTAAATTCTACTGCTCTTGAAATTACAGTAATCAAAAACAAACATCATACAGTACTATACAGTACTCTGAAATTGGTTGTTATCAGTGGCTGGTCTCCGAGCGCAGTACTGGACTTTGCGGAGACTCTCATAGAGAGTCCGCGCGTGTGGCAGGGACGGGACAAGACCACGCCCAAGCATTACGTGCCCGATGACACGTTGCGACTGGACCATCAGCAGGTTAGACACTACTATTATCCCTGTAGTCCCCGAAGGGTTAAGCAGAGGTGTACCTAATAGTACACCCACATTTCGCCAGTTATGTTTAAATCCCATGTAATAGGGGGCGAGCCTATTCCCATCAACCGGGCACAAATCCAGCCTCCGTGGCTGCTAAGGAAATTCTTAATGGGAAAACTGAATAACACTGACGACCCGGGAATCGAACCTAGAACTTCATACTTAGCAGTCGCAATTAGGAGTACTAGACCAACGACGCAGTTAAAATCATATAATATATCTATTTAATAAAATAAGGTTGGGAATATGAACTCTTTAAACGACATTCTTTCAAAACATCCGTGCTTCCTAGTCTTGTAGTTGGGGAGAAGCGGCAGAATTGTTAAAACAATTACTATAACACAACCGTAAAGAAAGGTTTATCGTGAACAAAAAAAAAAAAAAACTGCCGTCAACTCGAGTGCGCGTAACACTTATGTTAATTTGCTCCGACAAAAAAAAGGATATCCGTGCAAAAAGTTGTTCCAGTGATTTGGGTTCGATAAAAACCGAAAGCATTAAGACTAAGGGAATTAAAGCGTCAATGGGATTCATGAACGAGAAGTTTGAGGAAATGAGGACAGAGTTTTCACTGAACACCAAAGTAGTCTCTGACATTAAGAAAGAAAATGAGCAACTCAAGGCCACCGTCAAAGACTTGAGTGGGAGATTGAACCAGATGGAACAGCAAAGTCGTTCTTCGAATTTGGAAATTCAATGTTTGCCGGAGCATAGCAACGAAAATCTAGTGTCTACTGTTATGAATATTAACAGAGTTATATCAGGTGATTTAACAGAGAACAGCATACATCACGTCACTAGAATTGCAAAACAAACACAATCAAGCAAACGCCCAAAATCTATTGTAGTTCAATTCAGCTGTCCGCGAGTTAGAGACAATTTTCTAGCTGCTTCTATTAGGTTCAATAAGAATAAAACTACGGAAGAGAAGCTCATCACTGCTCTGCTTGGGATTGGAGGTAAAAAGGAAAATGTTTTTATTGTAGAACATCTGTCTCCCGCGAACAAAGCCTTGCATGCTGCTACTAGAATTAAAGCCAAAGGTTTGGGTTATCAGTATGTATGGGTTCGTGGCGGAAGGATTTTTGTAAGAAAAATTGATGGCGCAGACTAAAAATATATTAAGGATACCGAAACGTTAGACAAACTACAATAGGCCACATTGGAGTTTCTATAAGGTATTATATTAAGATTATAAATTTCGATCAAATAACATTTATCAAGAGGTCGCCTGCTGCTCATACGATATTATTATGTTTACTGAAACGTGGTTACTGAGTGGTATCTTTGACTCGGAGATCATGGATGGGCGATATACCATTTATAGGCGTGACCGGACCATTAATATGTTTAACAACAAAACCGACGGTGGTGGGGTCCTTATTGCTATTTCTACAAAACTTAACTCACACAGAGTGGTCAATTTTGAAAGCTCATGCGATGATCTCTGGGTTAAGTTATCACTTGGAGTGGGTGGAAAAACTAAAGACATTTATTTTTGTACTGTATATTTACCCTCACCAATACAGCCCAGATTGTTGGAGCATTTTGTTGACAATACAAACAAAGTGTTGGAGCGTGTTGGTGACTGTTTAATAATAGGTGACTTTAATATGAAATCTATAAACTGGCTCGGAGCTGATGGCAATGTGATCAAAGTACCCCAGAGGACTTGTTCCAGTTTGGAACAGACTCTTTGGGATTTCACATTGCTTAACAATTTATCTCAGTATAACTATTTGTGCAATCATAATAATAGAATTCTTGATTTGGTATTTACAAGTTTGGAAAATGTTACTGTAACTTCACCAGTGGATGTTCTCTCTAAAGTCGATCCACATCACCCCCCTGTACTGTGTGAACTCTCATTATCTCATGTTCTTAAACCACAGAAATGTATTCCTAGAACTAGATTAAATTATTTAAAGGCAGATTATGTGGCAATTGAAACAGCATTAATAGAGGTTGATTGGACGAGAGAATTGGAGTTTCCCATGACTGTCGATCAAATGGTGGACAAATTCTATAATATATTGTATGACTTAATACAGAGATACGTACCACAAGTTGTAATTAGAGAAAATAAGTATCCATACTGGTTCTCTAAAGACCTCATTAAAAGGCTAAATGAGAAAAACCGCTTACGACTTAGAATTAAAAAATACAAAAATCCCTTAGACATTATTGCTTTGGAGTCCTTAAAAAAAGGATGCAACCGTATGGCTACTTCCTGCTATAATACTTATATTGCTGATATAGAGGCTAAAATTACATCGAATCCAAAGTATTTTTGGAGTTATTTAAAGATGAAGAGAGGTGGAGCTAGTAACTACCCTAGTTCTATGACAGATGGTGTGAACAGTTCCGAGAATATTAACGAAATTTGTAATTATTTTGCAGCTCACTTTCCTAAAGTGTATAGTACTGATCAAAGTGATAAGCATGTAAATTTAGATGGCTGCCTGAGTAATAATATTTTAAGTCAAATAACAATATCCCAAGATCAGATCCTCAGAGAGTTAAAGAAAATAGACGTTAACAAGGGCGCTGGCCCGGATAATATATTCCTTGTTTTTATATAAGTTATCAGATAGTCTCTCGTTGCCATTAAGCATATTATTCAATGGTTCGTTACTTCAGGGTGTTTTTCCAGGCATATGGAAGGAAACTAGAATTGTACCCATTTTCAAGACCGGTGATCCGTCTGATGTCACCAACTACAGGCCCATAGCTATTCTATCTGTACTAGCAAAAGTTTTTGAGGCACTTATATGTCCTGCATTGTCCAGACATATGTCACAACTAATAATAGATAACCAATATGGGTTTATGAAAGGTAAATCAACTGCTACAAATTTGGTGACTTATGCTGAATGTATTATTGAAGCAGTTGATGCGCGTATTCAGGTTGATGCAGTCTATACCGACTTCAGCAAGGCATTCGACACAGTTGATCACAGTTTGCTTATTGAAAAGCTGAAAATGCATGGTGTGTCGGATCCCTTGCTGAGTTGGTTCAAGTCATATCTGACAAAGCGGACGCTTAGGGTTGTGATGAATGGCTGCAACTCGGATTCATACATAGCCACTTCAGGAATCCCCCAGGGATCTCATGTAGGACTACCTTTATTTCAACTTTACTCCTTTTCATCAACGACATATACAAGTGCTTTCAGAATTCTAGTATATTTCTATTCGCTGACGACCTTAAAGCCATAAAATCAATTAGAAAGCCTGCGGATTCGGTGCAGTTTCAGGACGATTTAGATAGGCTGAGTAAGTGGTGTGAGCACAATAAAATGTCTTTAAATATAAAGAAATGTAAGCACATCAAATTTACAAAAAAAAAAAAAATGTCTCACCCACAGCATATAACTTTAATGGTCAACAGCTGGAAGAAGTGGATTCTATACGAGACCTGGGCGTTCAATTTGATAAAAAGCTTAGTTTTGTTGAGCATATTGACAAAGTTACATTAAAGGCAACAAAAATACTTGGTTTCGTCATAAGAGAGTGCAAAACTTTTAAAAACATTAAAACCAAAAAAATTATGTACAACTCGCTAGTCAGAAGTCACCTAGAATATTGTAGTGTTGTCTGGTCTCCTAAATAATAATATAATGTGCACATCAAGCGTATCGAACGATTGCAGAAAAGATTCTTATGGCATCTTACTTATCATTGTGGTATGGGTAAACGTCTGAGATCGTACCGGGAAAGATTAAAATATTTTAGGATTGCCTCGTTAGAGAAACGAAGAGATTTGTTGGATTTAATTTTCCTTAAAAGACTAGTAACAGGCTCTTTGAACTGTCCTGAATTGCTTAGTAGAGTATCCTTCCATGTACCACGAAATCTACCAAGAAAATCAAATAAAAAATTGTTTTGCATGCCAAAATGCAATACAAATCTAAGGCAACATTGCTCATTAAATAGAATGTATGCTGTTTACAAGGAACACGATGAAGACATCGACTTACATCATACATCTGTGCCTACTCTCAGGAAATTGTTTAAATGAAATTTTCAAAAAAATTAAGTTAGATTCTGTTTGGCTTAACTTATTGTTAGCGATACTGTTGTTGTTTTCATTTTATGTTTGTATTTTTGTTTAATTAGCTATTTAGGCGCATAATATAGTGCATGTAGTGCTCTTCTTTAAGTAATGGGGCACTTAGACTTAAGTTTGAAATTTTTTACTATCTATGTAATAGTGTACTCATTGTTGAAGAGCCAAATAAAATAAATAAATAAAAAAACAAGTCTTCGTATTTACCACCTCGCGTTTAGGTCAAGCTCAGAAGTCACAGTCTCTCTTCAAGTCCAGACATAATCTTGGTCAAGTCATACGACGGCCATGCAGATGGGTGCCTGTTCTGACGCAAGAACCACACACATTTGAGCAAACCCGTCCAGTCAGTAAACGCATGTATCAGCGAGCGTTTAGCTTAACTGGGAACTTGGCGAGCTCGTCACACAGTACTTTTGAAGTCTTTTTTGGAAATCTATGAGTTCACAACGAACACCCGCGGACGTGCGAAATAATCCATGGCAATAGAAAAAGATACTTCTTTTTTAATCACCTTTCTTTTGTGAATGGTCAAATCTTGCGTCTCCACTCCGTCCCTCTACACTTTGACAGAAACCAGGTCTAAATGTTATTGATGACCTCTACAGCTAGGAGTGCTCGTCCGCTACGTGGCGGAGGAAGCGCGCATCATAGAGGCAGCGGACGGCGCGGAGGCGGGGCGGCGCCGGGCGGACGCGCGCCTGGCGCTGCTGCTGCGCTGTGCGCCGCACGCGCGCGGCCTGCTGGCCGTGGCCGCCGCCGCCGAGGAGCACGACCCGCTGCTGCTACTGCTGCTGTATATGAAGGTGGGTAACTTATATTCGTCGTCATTGCAACCTTTTTTTTATTGAGGGATGTGGGAAGTTTTTGCCCACAATTTAGATGAGCCTTCATTTTGGCCGCTGTCTTAGAAAAAAAGGTACGTAGTTGGCCATCTTGCTGCTGCGCACAAGATGCGCGTGATTTCCACGCTGTGTTCTAGTGGGCGTTTACTTGCTTAATCGCTATACAGACAAGATCACCTGACGTGCTCTTCACCCCAGGTGCCAAAGATCCTGCCTCTCCTGAACCAATCCGGCCCACGCAGCAAGCCGCACAGCATCCCGCCGGCGCCGCCCTCGCTGCGCCTGGCGGCCGCGCGTGCCACCAGCGCCACGGACCGCGTGTCGCACGCGCTGCTCACTGCTATAGCCGCGCCGCATCCGCACAGCAAGGAGCTGGAACACAAGTAAGCTAACCTAACTCCGAGCAGCAAGTCACACGGCACGCTACCAGCGAGCCTCGAGCTGCAGGACAGAGAGAGGTCCTTTAATGTCCTAGCCAGTGTACAGAATAGCCACATTCGGAGTGGCACAAATCCAAATTCTGAACTGCTATTGACTTACTCGTAAGATTTCAGATTCAGTAGTCACGCGTTTTGAGATGTAGTCACATTTGTATCTATTTGGTGACTCATTTTGAATTGAAAGTCTTTACTTTACTAAAAGACTTTACTCTTAAAAAACTATAAGTTGCCAATTTCAGTGAGTGAAACTCCGGTCGGTTGAAATGATGTTCAGGGAAAAGTTCACGGGTAACACAGTGGCGTGCCCGCAATGAAAGGGAGGCAAAGCCCAATTAAACAACTGACGACATTTTATGGAAAAAAAAGTTTCGCTCTCTGTTCAGAGTTCTGACTTTTGTTTTTAATAACGCCGGTTTTATTTTCCTATCATATAAATAAAATAATATAATAACAATAATTTAATTTTTTAAAATTTTAAATATAAAAATACAAATAGTGGTGTTTAACTTTTCGTATTTTATATCCCTTCACAAAAGAAGTAAATGATATAAGAGCCATCTACTGACATAAATGTAACAACAGAACTCTTTCGTAATTATTTCCCTCGCTTTGGCGAGAAATGGCGCTCAAATAAAAAAATGGTTTCTAACTACAAATAATTGTTGAAAACAGTAGGCATGGTATTACTAGATAGATTTACAGATACTTACATATCAGCAATGACATACCTCCAGTGGCTTTGACAAAAGCCGTTTGTTGTCGTTTGAGTAAATGATTTTGGTGCATGCTTTTATTGTAACACTTAAATGTATAATAAAATTACTTTAATTACTTTCTGTATTATAATCAAAAACTCTATCTTTCTGTAAAAATAATTTTATTCAAAATAAAATGTTGGTGAACGTTTAAATTCTACCAACAGCTGTTTTTCTATAGCAATTGTCGATAATTCGGAAAACCGAAATGTGTGAATTCGTTTTAAAGATGAAAAAGCGCGTTTCGTGGAATAACTTGTCGCGGGAATTGTCACAATTAAATGTGATCAGGGGTAGGTTTAGGTGAAGTAACGAGATTATATTTTTCTGTAAAACTCAAAGTATTTACCTTGCCCAGTATCGATTTCACATAGTAATCCTTCACAAGGAACAGTTGCATGCGTGTCCGAATTCAATTTAGTGTTAAAAAACTGTAATAATTTCTAAACAACGTTAATTACAGCAAAAAATAATCACCAGAAATTGAAAAAATAAAATCACAACAAAGAAATGCACCAGTAATCACTCAAAACACAACAAACAAACCGAAATAAACCTCTTGGCACGAACCGCGAACACACATTCTCTCTCAAACTAACACTGACTTACACGCACACATTCAAAAAAAGCCCAGCTTTAAATTCTATACAAAATGTCCAAATAAGTACCGATGTAATAAAAAACAGACACACTCACTCTCTGCTTGGAGCAAGCGAGAGGTCAGAAGCCAAATGCAAGCCAATGGGTGTGAAAGAGAAAGCGTATGACGCGCTCGTTTTACGCAGAATTTATTATTGTTTGACGTAATTTTTTGTTAGGGTAAGAATTTTTTATTTGTTGAGTTTGATTGTAAGGCAAGCCGGGCTTTTCGGCTTCTATGATAGGTCCGCCACGTCAACAGTGGCTTTACTCAAAAAGCAATGCGAGAATTCTTAGTGAATCAAACTGCTTAAACATTTCCTTCGAAAAACTAAGCATTTCTTCATTTATACCAAGAGACAAGGTCGATGTACGAGCTTCTTTAACATGTGTTTGTTCTCCCCAGACTGTGGCGCATGGAAGCAGACGTGCGCGGCGTGTGGGCGCGCGTGGGCGGCGCGGGCTCGCGCGCGCTGACGCTGGCGGCCGCCCTGCTGCGCGGGGCCACGCCCCCCGCCACCCGCCACCACACCCACGTGCTGGCTGCGCTAGAGGTGCTGCCCGACAACGAGCTATTCGCTCCGGCCAACACGTATGTATTACATAAATTGGAAGACTGATGTTTTTTTCTTTGAAATTATCTGAACATCTTCTGAAATCAACATATTTTTATTCCTGCAGCACGGAAATACACAGCATCCTAGAATGTTTCCTCACAATGGCGCGCACGCAACAAGGCAGCGGCGTGTGCTCCCTGCTGCACCGCGTGGGCGCGCTGCTGCGGCGCTACCTGGCGTGCAGGCCGCAGCTCGCCAACGCGCTGCTACACGCGCACAAGGAGACTATCGCGTGAGTGTACACCATCATCTACCTATACTAGAATGTTTCCAACGCTGTTCTCTGCTCCACCGCCGCGTACTGCGTATTCCAACGGTACCATGCGTGTGGACTGCACCGAAAACTTGTACTTTACACTAGCACTTTGCCCGCTACTTCGTCCGATAGCTCGGCTAATATGCTTTTTGCCAGTGAAAGAATTTTTAGAATTGGATTATTAGTTCCGGAGATTACTATATACAAACTTACAAACAAAGTCATAGAGACTCCTATCCGAATGCTTCAACCTAGTTACCAGGTAACACAATACTAAAGACTAGTTCTACAAATAAGCCGCAAGCAAAATGAGTGCATCTGACGAAAAAGAGAATGCTAAATAAAAGTGCGCCTTTTTTGTCTCTGCGGACTGTTTTTATTTGACTTTAGTATAAAGAGCGAAGACCGATACATCTTCTCTTCTTTTTGTCTTTGACGACACGGTTGGCGCAGTGGTCAAGCGATTGACTGCTGCGCTGCATGTCGCGGGTTCGATTCCCGTACGGGACAAATATTTGTATGACCTACAAGTAGTTGTTCCGGGTCTGGGTGTTTTTCTATCTATAATATGTTTGTATTTACAAAAAAAAATGTATATATGTAGTTTATCAGCCATCTAGCTACCATAACACAAGCATTAAGTTGCTTAGCTTGGGGCTAGATGGTGCTGTGTGAAAATGTCCAGGGATATTTATTTATTTATTTTATCTATGTCAATGTTAATAAATGGCATTAAAAACACATGTTTTTGTACAGGAACACGCCAGCGCTGTCATCGCTTCAGGCAGCGGAAGTGCAAGCGCCCGCATCTGCCGCGCCGCCGCCGCTGGCGCTGCAAGCGCTGCAGCGGCGCTACGACTCGCCCGAAAACTTGCACTGGATACTACAGGTAAGCTGTAGTCGCTTGCCTTGTTGAGTTCTTAATAGATCCTATAACGGATGTAAAAGTACCCTTAATGAAGCCGAAAGGCATTTGTTCTCTCCGTCATTGCGATCATTTTTTGTTGTGGATCATACCTACGCAACACAATGTTGTGAGTACATTTAGTCGTACCGAAAACCGTGATTTTGCACGTAGTGTGAAGTTTGTTCGTTTGACGCGCAATATGGCGTATGTTCCAGGAGATCGAGTCGTGGGGCTCCCGGCGCGGCGGCGCGTGGGGCGGCGCGGGCTGGGCGGGCGCCGTGCTGCGCGGGGCGGCGCCGCACGCGGCCGCTGCGCACGCGCCGCTGCGCCACACGGCGCTGTCGCTGCTCGCCAAGCTGCTGCCCGCTGTCACCGACACCACGCCCGGTATGCGACTACTCACAGCCATCGCGAGCGCTAACTAAACTATACCTCAAATCGCCACACTCAGCTAATAATACAATGACTACCACCCCAGTTTCTCAACGGAAGATCAACTTAAATATTAGCTAACAAATTGATAAGCACGCGTAAACTGCTTTGATTGAGTGAATCCAATCATAAGATTTTTTTTTTAATGCGTTGATTATTTTCTTTCCAAAACCGGCCATGACTTGCACAAGTCATTTTATTTAAAAAACCTAATCCACTTTCAACCAGAATTATTTTTGTCATCAAAATAATTATTACGATAACTATTTTAGTCGTAGTAACCATATACCATCAAACATTCAATTACACATTTCCTATTGGATTTTACTTATTCTCTATTATATCTTCTAGGTCTCCAAGCCGTCCTAGAATGCCTCGACTCCCACCAGCCGGAAGTAACACAATCCCTACTAGACAAGCTGCCGGAGCTAATAGTAGGCATGCAGGAGCACGCCGCTAAGGTGCTGGTGCGCGTGTTCGAGCTGGGGCTCAAGTCGCGCCACCCCGTGGAGCCCTGCATCGCCAAGTGCGTCACCACCATCAACTTGCATCGAGGATGTTAACAGATTTATGGATATAGGGGAAGGAAAACTGTCAAGTTCCGTATATATGGTGCTAAGTGATTATTACTATCATTCAGCTGCTATAAACTCTTGTTGAAAACTTTGCCACACAATGGCGCTCAGTATTTCGTCTAAGCGCCGATTGATCACTTTTAGTTCAAAATGTTTGTGACAAATGATAAACAGTCGGCGCTCTCTGTCAACGAAGCTTCCAGCATACAACCTCATTCATGATGATGCGGCTCTTATGTCGTTCGAGTAACGAAACATTTATATCAGCTTTTATGACTGACATGACTGTGAAAGAGACTATTTTGGTCATTCTTATATATTTTCTTTTGATTTGAAGAAGTTCTCAATGGCTGAAACCAGCAATGCATATAGTAAGTTGTACATAAGTAGCTTGTATGATATTGATGCTTGTGATATCACCAATCAGTATTTGGAGATGTTAGATATATCTCCAAATACCGAGTAAATACCCTACCCATTCGGGGAATGAAGTGGCTGTTTATTTCAAGAAATCCTTTTGTAAAAATCGAATTCCTTAGTATTAGTAATTAGGTACTTCCTGTAACTAATAGTAGGTAATAAAACAAATATTTTTGAAAACATACTGCATATATTTTATTAGATGTACAACATAAAAATGCTGTCCTAAACATTTAGAACTTTTGTGAATTTGCACAACTTACACACTCAATTTACTTGCAAGAAAATGCACTGTCATACAAATGAAAATGACAAACAATAATTTAAACAGGCATTTTACAAGAAACTTCATCATTCTGGTACAATAAAATAAGTAAGTACTCTAAATTATTAAATAAAATAATTTCATAACTACTTAACAAAATAAATAATTTGCAAGTAAAGCACATAAACCCGCACTGAAGCAGACAGTTCACACTGGTGACGACACCATGATTCATGACCATTCATCACCAGTCGTTGGAGCCAAGGTCAGTGAACATTTTGTCCTTAATCTTTGGTCTGGGGTCTTCTGTTATTTTCGAGTCCACTGCTCCTACTTTGCCGAGTATGTATTCAAATTCTGGAAAAGAGAATATGGTATTTATTTTTACATTATTTTTTACAACATGAGCAGTTCTTTTAGATCCATCATGATTTTACACACCCTGCTACCTCAGACTACTTATACATCGACATACTCATTTTGACACTGGAAGCACTAAGCGGGACTTCTTCTATCATGTGGATAGTGCCTAACCTGGTGTCAAAGTTTTTAACCGGCCTTGGGCCAAGTGGGACTGATTCAATTGCATTGTCGAATAATCTGACTATGGCTAGGCTGTTGGTTTTATGATAGGAAATCTATGAGGGTATAATATCCTGACCGTTATGTCAAGCAGGTAAAATGAATTCTTCATCCACAGATGGTAACCTTAACAAAATTCAATACCAAAATGCTTATACTGATAGACCAGTGGAACATACCATCAAGAGTCAAAGACGTTCCTCTCAGTTCCGTGCCCCCAATGAACTGTTTTTTCATGTCCCCCTCGAAGTATACGAACACGCTGGGCAGGTTCCTCTCCGGGAAGTTGGGGATGCATGTCTGAGCGATAGCCTTTATAAACTTGGTGTATGGGAACTTCACTGCGAGCTGGCGCATGTATTGGTTGATTAGGGCACACTGCTGGATGCTGGAAGATAAATAAATGAAATAATTTATAGGGTAATATAGCTAGTATAAGTGCTGCAAAATGTTGATACCAGTCCTTCTAGTATGAGGGTTAATTGTTTTCATTTAATACATATTAGGTACTTTCATACAAGCCTAAAGTTTGGCTTGCCTTACCTACCACTCTTCATGATGTAAGGTTTCTGAACAGTCTGCTTGCCTTATGGGCTTGCCGTATTGTTAGTCTCTAGGCACGCGACTGTGTACATAATAGAAAAGAGAGGAGACTAGGCCTGTGTCCCAGCAGTGGAGACATGAAAGGCTGGTTATGCTTTTACATGGTTGAGATGCCACTCAGCAATCATAGGACAAATTACTTATTTAATAATTAGTCTTGTAGCCTTTTGAATAGGATTTAATTTAAAAAAAGGAAAAAAAAAACAAAAAAAAGGAAAGGAAAGGAATTAAATCCCTATATCCATTTGGAAATTTTCCTATGTATTGACAAACCTAAGTTTCTTTTCCTCAAATAATTTTACCCAATTTCTATCAGTCAGAGTCAACTCACCCCTGTTTATACAGATGTATAACCACCCAAATCCCCTCACCAGCCTTGTTGACCTCCTGCACATAGTCCTGTCCTGACACCTCCCGAATGTCCCCAAACCTGGGCTTCTCCGATAGCCTCTTAAGCTCAGCGATGCGCCTCTGTCTGTACTGCTCTATTACTGCCTCGTCTTCTGAATCTTCAAGTTCGTCAAGACCGTCTAAATCTAATTCTGATAGTTGTTTGTCCTCTGTAAAAACATTTGTAACTTAATAAAAAATGTAAAAATTTTAGAAACTATAGAATTATAGATATCAGTAAATAATGAGACCAGCATTATACTCAAATATTTAAATATTTAATGTAATATAAAAAAAGCTGGAAGAAACTATGAACTTAAGTTTGGGAAACATCTGGATAGTTTAAAGTTTACTGTTAGTCGAGTGAGTATAATTTGTTGTAATATGATATTAGCTTTATAGAATTTTTATGTCTATTGATAACTGGCAGTTTTGAAGTTTATGGTTTTTATAGTGTTAAGAAGTTATGATTCAAATATAGAAGGATGTTTGATTTTTGAGAAGTATCAAAGAAAATTTGTAACAGTCGGTTTTGAAGTTTAGATATGAGGTTCTAGTAAAAGGAAAAATATGTGTAGTTGAATATTGTGTGTTGGGTTATTTCAGTTATTTGGATAATGTTTTAATTTTGGTAATATACAAACAAGATAAGTTTTGATATGTTTTATTGAGTGAAGATCCCAAGGGCAGAAGAAACTTTTCACCTTACAATGATGGTAAGATTTTAGACAGATACCAACAACAGGTTATGGGCCCTCGCCACCGATGAAGATATGGCATGAAAAGGTAAGGTGGAACGTGGAAGAATAAAGAACCCTTAAAAAATGTCTGGAGAAAAAGTGTAAAATTTAATTTAAAAAATATACAATAATTTTTGAACATGGCGGAAGAAATTACTATTTCAAAATTAAAAACAGAAGAAGAATATTTTATATGGAAACAAAAATTAATTTTACTTTTGACTGCAAGAGATTTAGAACAAGTTTTGGAAAGAGATGCTGAAAAAACAGTTAAGGATTTTAAAAAGAAAGACGCAAAAACAAAATTAATAATTATAAGTGCTATATGTGATAAATATATGGTCTATGCAATAAACTGCGAAAAATCAAAAGATATCATAGACAAATTTGACCAGTTATTTCTTGGACACAAAGACACACAAATTTCACAGCAATTGGAAGATTTTTATAAATACAAAATTATAAATAAGGATATAATGGCAGAAATTGCAGAGATTGAAAACAAGGCTACAAGAATCAGAGCATTAGGATATAAATTTGATGACGAACAGATAATGTCAAAAATACTATCAAATTTACCGAAGGACTTGATTCACTTTAGGACTGCATGGGAATCAACGTCAAAAGAAGACAAAAATTTAATAAATTTAATTTCAAGAATAAATTTAGAATTAAAAATGAGGAAAGGCAGTGATGAAGAACCGAAACCAACAACATCCTATGAGAATGAGACTGAAAAAGAAAACATCTTTCATGTGAGGAGTTGCTTCAAATGCGGAAGGAAAGGACACATAGCGAGATTTTGCCATGATGATAGGAGAGTTAACAACAACAGCTTATGCTATAAATGCATGAAGACTGGACATAGACATGCAGATTGCAACTCACTATATAATTGTGCACACTGTAAGGATAATTCTCACTACACGAAATTCTGCCTAAAGCAAACTGTAAGTAACTTTTATACAGATCATTCAGAACAAGAGGAAGTTGAATTCATTATAGATTCAGGAACAAGCAGTCACATTGTTACATCAGAAAGGTTTCTTGTACATAAGGAGAAAATAAATTATAAAATTATGACAGCCGATGGAAACATACATCATGTTAACACAATGGGAAACTTATATTCTAACAATATTACATTAAAAAATGTTTTATGTGTTCCCCAACTTAAAAAGAACTTGATATCTGTATCTAGATTAGCTGATGATAATTATTTTTTAAAATTTTTCAGAACAAGCTGCCAACTCGGAGGTAAAAACTCTGAATGTATGGAGTCTTGCGAACGGAGGGAGGATGGTCTATACTATTTAAAATTATTAATAAATACGACAAAGCCAGTCGTACCTTCGAGGTCAGTCAATGTTTTTCAAATAGATAGTAAATTCTGGCATCGTGCATTAGGACATGTACCTGTTAACAAGACAAAGGAAATTGTTCGAGGGATAGATGGAGGCCGTGTAAAGGAAGTCGACATCTGTGAAGTCTGCACACAATCAAAATTATGTAGAAAACCATTTAAAACAACTAGACAGAGAGCTAGTCAACCATTAGAAATAATTCATAGCGATATTTGTGGTCCTATTCAAACAGAAACATGGGATGGTTACAAATATTTTATAACATTCTTGGATGATTATACTCATTTTGTAAAAGTTTATCTAATCAAAAATAAAAGCGAGGCTTTTTCAAAAATAATTAACTATATAAATTTGGCAGAAAATCATTTTAAAACTACAGTTAAAACATTTAGATGTGATAATGGAGGTGAATATACTAGTAAACAATTAAAAATGTATTGTAATAACAAAGGTATTAATATTGATTACACTATTCCATATTCTCCACAACTAAATGGTAAAGCTGAAAGATTAAATAGGTCTTTAATGGAACGAACAAGAGCGTTGCTTTTTGATATGCAGCTACCACATGATTTATGGGGTGAAGCTGTGTTAACTTCTGCTTATTTATTAAACAGGAGTGCAAATACCATTAATGTTAAAACACCAGCAGAAATGTGGTTCAATAGAATACCGAATTTAAAACATTTAAATATTTTTGGATCTTTAACATATTACAAAAATAATTATCAGTTAAATAAACTTGACTCCAGGAGTAGTAAAGGGCTTCTAGTAGGGTTTACTAACAATGGTTATAAGATCTGGGATCCTTCAAATTTTAGAATTATTTACTCGAGAGATGTGGTGTTTAATAATAGTAAGAGTGAAGTTGCAGATTATTTGAAAATGTGTAATTGTAGAGTGGAAAAGTGCGATTTAGAGAATTTATTTAAAACGGTTAAAGTTGGTATTGGTAGTGATGTTATTAATGGTGATAGTTTTCGTGGTGAAAGTGGTGATGAAGATAGTAATGAAGAAATTAGAGGAAGAATTGTTGAAGATAATATTTTTGAAGATAGTAATGAAGAAATTAGAGGGAGAACTGTTGAAGATAATATTTTTGAAAATAGCGTTGAAGAAATAGGGGGCAGAACTGTTGAAGATAATGATATTTTTGAAGACAGCGTTGAAGAAATTAGAGTCGATGTTGAAGAGAATGATACTTTGAGAGGGGAAGACGGTAATGATAGAGTAGTTGAAAGTAATGATGAGTTTGAAGATGCAATTGAACCAGTGAATAATGATGGATTGAGGATTTTACCGAGAAGAGAAAGGAAATTGCCATTTTGGTTGAAAGATTATGATTTGGAGACTTCGTTTTTGACTTATACAGATGTTTTTAATAGTTTTGAAAAGGATTTATGGAAGATAGCAATGAATGAGGAAAAAGATTCATTAGATAGAAACAAAACTTGGGAAATTGTGAATAAAAGTGAAGCGAAAAATAGGAAAATAATTTCAAGTAAATGGATTTTTACTATAAAGCCTGGCGGAAGATATAAGGCTAGATTAGTGGCAAGAGGATTTCTACAAAAATATAATATTGATTATAAGGAGACATATAGTCCAGTAGTAAACACAAGTAGTGTAAGATTGTTGTTGGCGATTGCAGCACAAAAAGGGTTTAAAATTAAACAATTTGATGTAAAAACGGCATTTTTATATGGAGAATTAGATGAAGAAATTTTTATGGAAATACCTTTAGGATATGATATAAAAGATAAAGAGAATAAAGTTTGTAAGTTAAAGAAGAGTTTATATGGATTAAAACAAGCACCACTTATGTGGAACAAGAGATTAACGGAGTTTTTAAAGAAATTAGGTTTGTTACAATTAAAATCGGATCCATGTGTGTTTGTTAATAAAGAAAAAGAAATATACTTGGCTATTTATGTTGACGATGGTATTTTAATTGGTGAAAATGAAATTGATTTAAATAAAATTATTAATAAATTAGAAAAAGAATTTGAAATGCGGAAATTTGATAAGACAGAAAAGTTTATAGGGTTTGATGTTAAAGTAGAACAAAACTTTATTAAGATTTATCAAGAAAGTTATATAAATCAAATTTTGGAAAAGTTTAAATATGAAAACTTAAAAGATAGTAGTCACCCAGATATTTTAATTGATACACATCAAGAGGGGAAAGTAAATGTTGATGATGTGCATCGATATAGACAATTGATTGGTTCATTGTTGTATTTGGTGAATAAAACAAGATTGGATATAGCTTTCCATGTTGGTTATTGTAGTAGGCATCAAGAGCATCCTAACTTAAATGATTTTGGAAATATTAAGAACCTTTTTAGATACATTAAAAATACAGTCAGCAGTGGTATACAGTATGTTCGTGGTAACGATTTGACTTTGAAAGCATATTGTGATGCAGACTTCGCAGGTGATCCTGATACTAGGAAAAGTACGACTGGCTTCGTAATATTTTATGGTGGTGGTCCAATTCATTGGTGCTCACGTAAACAGTCAGTCACTGCTCTTTCCAGTACTGAGGCTGAATATATTTCTGCGGCCGAATGTATAAAAGATCTTCTATACATTCAGAGTCTCATCTTCGAGTTGACAGATAAATTACCAAAAACTGAATTGTTTGTTGATAATCAATCTGCGATAGTTTTAATTAAAAATGGAATTTTAAATAGAAGAAGCAAACATATTGATGTTAAATATCATTTCATTAAGGAGAAAATAGATAAAAATTTATTAAATATTTACTATTGTCCGACTAAGAACAATTTGGCAGATATACTGACTAAACCATTGGATAGAACAAAGTTTTTGAGATTGAGACAGTGTATAGTGAGTGATACATAAGTGAAGAACATTCTATAATGTGATGAGTTATGTAGGTTAATTAAAATATAAGGTTGTTTGGGAATTAATTTGAAATTGTAATGGATAAGTTAGTTATGTAAGGTGTTTAGATTAATTAATTCAAAAGTTTGTTTGTTGTAGTCAGTTAAGTTGGGTGGGTTAATTAAGTTGGGTTTTAAAGTAGTTGATGAGAAGTTATGTGATGTTATTCAAACTGTAATAGACATAAAATTCAGAGGGGATGTTGTAATATGATATTAGCTTTATAGAATTTTTATGTCTATTGATAACTGGCAGTTTTGAAGTTTATGGTTTTTATAGTGTTAAGAAGTTATGATTCAAATATAGAAGGATGTTTGATTTTTGAGAAGTATCAAAGAAAATTTGTAACAGTCGGTTTTGAAGTTTAGATATGAGGTTCTAGTAAAAGGAAAAATATGTGTAGTTGAATATTGTGTGTTGGGTTATTTCAGTTATTTGGATAATGTTTTAATTTTGGTAATATACAAACAAGATAAGTTTTGATATGTTTTATTGAGTGAAGATCCCAAGGGCAGAAGAAACTTTTCACCTTACAATGATGGTAAGATTTTAGACAGATACCAACAACATAATTTTATTGTTGTCACTCAAGTGGAACACCAACTAAATAATGAGAACAGTTACTTTTATGCTGTAAACAGTTATGACATCTTACTAGTTAAACGTTATACTTTAGATATTAGAGGAGTTTGTGGTGAAAGCAGTAATTTCAATAGGTTTTTTTTACAGTTACTGCAACAGGTGTCACCCTAACCTAGAACATTTGTTTATACTAACTTTCAGCCTGCTTCTGCTGGATAGTCTGCTCTATCATATTAACTATTTGGTCTTCTGATATCTCCGCCTCCTTCGGAGGTATGATACCTTTGGCGCGAAGGACATCGTTCCATTCTGTATCCTCATTTGGATTCTAAAAATAAACACCATGTTTAACACCAATATGAACCACACACGCCTGTTTGAAACTTTTAGTATTACGGCAGTCGTAGTAATTTACCTGCATTTTGTATTAGAATTATTTGTTTCTGTTATATTTATGAAATTAAACGCTCTATTACACGGAAATTTGAGACCATCAAGCGACAGAATGACAGACAGATGATTCACTTTTTATTTTTTTTCTCTGAAACCAAGTGTTGCCCTTGCCGTGGCTTAAATATAAAATAATCATGTGATTACAACAAACACTGCTGATAAATACTTCCAAAAAAGAAAATAGACTTCAGAATCATTTATTTCGAGAGTGAAGAATTGAGAGCAACGAATATCTATTCGATATGTTATCCAAAATGGTTGTTTAGAACATTGAAATGTTCTAAACAATTGCTAGCAACACTTCTTTCTCGAAATGTCAAAATTGCCAATCTGTGACATGTTAAATGTTTACGCTTTCATGTTTCTCTTCTTGAATTTCTTGTTCTCATTCTCTTACACATAGAATACAATCCAAATAAGTTTCATTTCAACTGGTTATTTCGTTAACTTCCACCATGAATCGAGAGAAAAGGGAACCGGATTATCCAACCGAATTGGAGTCCCAGTTCGTGATGCGTCTGCCCGAAGAACCTTCTAAAGTATTGAGAGAAGTGCTAAAGTCTGGCGAGAACCTGAAGAACAGACTGACGATAGCGATTGAGAACGACATGCGCACGGGCGAAGTAAGGTTCGACCACTGGCTGATGCACGCCAAGATCGTCGACCTGCCGACAGTCATAGAATCCATGAAAACAATTGACAATAAGAGCTTTTACAAAACAGCAGATATCTGCCAGATGATGATATGTAAAGAGGAACCTGACATACCAACCACAGAAGAAGAATCCCCTGCTAAAAATAAAAAGAAAGATCCTTACAAAGTTGACAAAAAGTTTCTTTGGCCACACGGTATCACACCGCCAACTAAAAACGTGCGGAAACGACGATTCAGAAAAACCCTGAAGAAGAAGTATGTGGAAGCACCAGAGATTGAAAAGGAGGTGAAGAGGTTGCTTAGAGCTGACAATGAAGCTGTCAGTGTCACCTGGGAGGTTATGAAAGAGGAGGATGACCATCCCAAACAGGAACAGGGTACAGCTCACAACAAACCAGAGAAGAAGACTAAGGCTGAACGTAATCCCAAACGAGAATCCGTATCTGTTGATGTATCTAACCATGAATCCTCCAATGTCGTGGACATATTCGGTGGAGCTGTCAGTGATTCTGACTTAGAAGATGACAACATCAATGTGGAGATGGAAGATAGCCGTCTCTCAGCTTATGACAGCCGCTTGTCAGACACCAACTCAATGCATGGTGAAGGCCCGTCAAAAAGAGATGCTTTACCAACTCAATTCAGATCACACATGTTCCAATCTCCTCAAGATCTTGCTCCAAAATCATTTGCTGGACACAGTCTAGCAACTACCCCTGCAGCTTCTGGAATGTCTAAGAGCGGAGGTCTGTCTTCTGAAGATGATGGTGACTATCAACCAAGAGACATGTCTAAAGACAATATGACGTTCAGGATTGAGCAACTGAGGGCAGAACTCGAAGAGTTGAAGCAAAGGAGACAGCGGACTCAGCATGAGATTGCTGGCATGGAGAACTTGGCCCTAAGGCAGAGGTTCCAGGACATTCTACATACTCTGAACCAGGATATCATGTACAAAGAGATGGAATACCAGGGTTTATTGACTCTGCAGAACTCTGATGATATCTAGCAGTAACTTTGTTAGATATGTGTATATCTAACAATAAATTCAGCCTAAATATATTAATATAGGTGTTAGCTCTGTAAGATGATTAGTTCTAAAATCTAATTAAGATGAACTGATTTAGCTAGTATTACTTTCAAGGAAAAAATGGTGATGAACTATGTTTAATGATTAGAACTTATGCTTTATCAGATATGAAATGATTTTCTGAACTGAAAAAAAACTAAAAATCAATAAATATAATACATTTTATTGCTATAAGTTTTACTTGTAATCTTATAATAAAAAATGAATCGCAAAATGTGTTGGTAAGCGCATAACTCAACAACGCCTGGACCAATTTGGCCAATTCTTTTTTTTAAATGTTCGTTGAGGTTCAAGGATGGTTTTTACGGCGAGAAATTTTTTAAAAATTGCCTGGATAAGTCTAAAAACAACACTAGGATACTTTTTTTTTTGGTAGGATTAGGGTAGGAGTAGGGTAGGAGTAGTGCAGGAGTAGTGTAGGAGTAGTGCAGGAGTAGGATAAGAGTGCTGTAGGAGTAGGGTAGGGTAAGGGGTAGGACACCACGCGAACGAAGTAGCTCTGGGCAGCTAGTGTACAATACAACATTAAATTTTACCCTGTAAGTAATGTAATCTCTGGGAAGAACATTTCAAATATGTAAGCTAACAACAATAATCTACCCTGGCTGGTTGGGTGTTGATTGCTCCTTCCTTATAGTATCAATGTTCTGTGGTTGATTGACTCTAAATTCTAGTAGCTTTACCGATAGTAATCGACAGTATGGTTCCGTTTGGTATATCCCCATAGAGTAAAGTAATATAACGGGTATATGATATACCCGTTATATTACTTTATATATTCCGTATATCCCAATAGTGGATAGGTATTCGGATACTTACTATACTCTATGGTATTCGGATTGGATGGCCGGTCACTCGATGTTCTGTGCTCTATAGTATCGGATCAATCGAGTTTGGAATCGAATAAATCGATTATTTACTTTGACAACAACAAGTGAGCTTGCCACTATGAATAAGGAATCCTACCTCTGGCTTGCCAGCGTATCTATTGCATTGATATATAAATATATTATTATCAACGATTTATGGTATTCGATTCAAATCCAACAACAAAAATTTTAGTAAATAACAATATAATATTGTGATTTTGTGGATGTATTTAATCAATCGGTTTTCTGGTTTTTATTTCTTGATTATTTTATTTTGCTACAAAAACTTAGGTGTCATTTAACATTTTGAACTTGAATACTAACAACACCATTTACAGTGATGATAAATAAATTATTAAGGTTGTTAAATGTCCATAATTTGTCAGATATATCACGCGAATAATATTTTGAAATTACTTGTTTTTTTAACTTTGTAAAAAATAAGATATTTATTTAAAAATATCTTCCCTCTGACTTTGACAGTATGACACGTCTTTTTTTCTCCGCAAGGTTGTCAACTTGCGTCGTGTTGGAAAAATTTTACGTCGCTATGTTCAGTCCAGTCAGATCTCGAAATAAATAAATTGAATATGGCTGAAGTCGAAGGACATAAACATCGAGAAACTAATTACCATGAGGGAGAAGGTAAATTATGTTATGATATTTATGGTTAGAGCGCGTGGTTAGTGTATATCGCGGACGTCAGTGCGGATCGGCTGCGTCGCCGAGCCCCGTTACCCTCGTGTTACCTTTGTGACATTGAAATTGGGTTCTTTTTATAATTGCTGCGTGGATTTGTGGTGCTGGGCCGCCAGGAGCGGAGTGCGCCGCCTGCCTGACGCGTTGAGTGGTTCCGTCGCACGGACTTAGTGAACATGACCGGGGGCGCGGACAGGAGCCTCCACTCAGGTATTACATTGTTTTGTTGTAATATTCGATACTAGCTGAGGTTAAGTGCGCTGGAACGTAATTAATGTTGTTTATTTGCGCGGGGTTAACCTTTAGCGACGTGTTGAACTTTGCTCGTTCGTCGACTGTTATTATTGCATTGTTAGCACAACATGAACATTAATTATTCCAACTGTTTCCTTTCTTGTCCAATTAGAATGTTTCACAGTGTGTGAACAATCATAATCTGGTATTTTGCCAGTCATTAAGAGTTGACAAGTCATACACATTTGATTTTAATTGATTTAATGAGCAATAAGTTATTAAAACAAAGAGTTTGATTTCAAGGTTGCTAATAATGAATTTTGAAATGTTTTGTTACTGATTATTGCATTATCATAACAGTTATTTGATAAATTCTTAATTAGCGTAGCTCCACAAGTGTTTTGAAGCACCTGTGACTGTTACTATAGTAACACCTGAACATTAGGATTTCCTTTCTTTATACTTTCTTAATAACTATGATTAAAGCTATCCATTGTTGATAATACCATATTGCTGAATTTCACTTTCTATTTATTTTATCTGTGGACTTTACACAAACTAGCATAATTATTGAATTATTTTAACTTTAGTTGTTTTTTTTTTATTGAAAACAATCTCTGAGTAGAGTTGACACAAACTCTCATATTTAATTATAATATTTTTTCCAGTTGATAGCTTTATTTACTGTTGATATAGATGTCTGTATTCCATGATAAATTCTATACATAAACCATTCAATTAATCTTAAAAAATTGTTGTTAGCTTAGTCTTTGAAGACCATAGCTGGCAGGAAACTGCTCTAAAACATCAATGTTTATAAACAATATCCTTCTAGCGTCTATAATCTACACACTTTCATCTCTTAAATAGTTGAGTTATGTTTGAATGTGCTTTCTAGGATAGTTTATTAGAATGCGGTTTGCAACTCCACATCCAAAGCAAAGTTTTATATATTGCAATGCTCTTGTGTGTACCCAAAACTAATCCAGAATCACATAACATAGAAAAACAGTTAAAACTTATCATCACCAAGACCAAGGTTTATTTACTACCACATAATGACTTATATTGTGTTATATACTATTCTATTTGTACATAAGTCCATTGTGCCATGGTTATTAGCATTTACGTGCTCAGTGTTCCTTGAACCTCGGAAAGGTCATTCTCTTATGTTTTGAAATAGATTGTCCTAAATATGCATTGATATACCAAATATGAACATATTTTGAGATTGCATGACAGCAAAAATGTGGTTGTCATAACTGAATCAACATTATTGTCACCTGGGAAGTTTAAGTTTAGCTAATTCCTTAGCCAAACATGAAACACACTGTTACCTTATTTCTTAGCCTTTTAATTGGACAAACATCTTGTATAACCTTCAGTCTTGTAATAAACAACTGTTTATATTTTCTCCTTTTTCCAGCCATCACAGGCGTCCAAGTCCTTACCTGTCTCTCTGGACCACTGGGTAACAACTTTGTCCCATTTGTCAGTGATTTGCTACCTGCAGCAGATTTAATTAGCCATCATCATTATATTCAGCCTCTATTATCTCTGACCACAGTATATTGTGTGTTTAATGCCTTATCTGCCACTGACTGAGTAATATAATCAGCAGATATGATATCCTAAATAGCCATCGTTTTTTTTTGTTTATGTTTCTAAGCTTTGCCCGTGTTTCCTTATCTTTGTGCTGGTTTCATGTGGCCAAATATAATGTAATATTTGATTTGATTGCATCAATGTGATTTGTGAAAATTGTCATAAGAATTGTGCAACTCATGATTTAGCCTTAAAATTTAGCTGACTCACAAACACTGGGCAATTTCAAATATCATAATCATTATGAATGTACTGTAGAATCAATATCTAACCGAAAGATCTGTGCAGGTTGCTACATTATCATACTGCTCGGGTATTATTTGAGTCCATCAACACCAAGAAGAAGAATATTTAATCTATAGATTTCAATTTTATTAATTTGTTTCCAAATATACTAGCTACAGCATTCATTTAAAGCCTAGCTCACAAAATATGTCATCCATTATTTGTCTTTTTTGTAATCACAGTCAGCATGTTTAAAGTAACAGAAACATGAGAAAAAACTAGAAATTCCAGCCAGAAAAAGGAACTCACTGGTCCGGAGCAAAATTTAATAGAACATAGTCAATACAAAACTTGTTGGTCCAACTTTGTATAATTTTAGCCAGTCTTTCCTAATACAAAAAAGCAAGCAAGCAATAATACCTGTTTTGGGTCAGTTTTTTGTATTGCCTGGTATCTTATTTTTTTTTTAAATCATATCTTGTTGCCAACATTAAATAATTAAATTCTGTTTAGGTATAAACTTGTTTGTGTTATCTTGACTAGGTACTAGGTAGATGAAGTAAATATATAGGTATTACTTGTGCTTATCTTTGTTATTTGTTTGGGTTTATTTTGGATGTAGTTTGCATAATACATAATCAGCATTTTACGTATTTAATCATTCTCTATTTATTCTGCATGAGCAGTGAACAATTATCAATTCATAATAACAACTAACATAGACTAAATAATCCAGAACCGGCACGTTTCTGTGCGTATCCTATACTTACTGGGTGCATTCAATATTCAAATGACAATTTCCACACAGCACATACCATAGACAAAGACATTATTATCATTCATGCACAGAGTACCATAGTTGCCGACTTCAGACCGCGCCTTATTCCAATCCCATAATTCATCATGGGGGAGGCTGATATCTGTCTCATTATCTCACAATAATTGTGTAAATCTGTCGTACTGAATATAACTCAAGGTTTGTCACACCCACTACAAGCCCACATTAGCACTAACAAAACGAACTAATGTTTTAAATAAGTAGTAGTACAGTTGTTTAGTTCAATGCCCTTTTAATGTGTGCTAGACATCTGTTTCTTTATTGCTAGTTTTTTTTTTCAAAATAACGTTATTTAAAGCTAGATTTTAATTAGGAAGTTTTCGATTGACCATTAAGTTAATGACTAGACTAGAACAACAGCTAAGCTTTGTACCCGATGCCTCGGGGGATACGTCCGAATTATTATTATTGCTTTGTTCAACGATTGTGACTCGTCGTTTATTCAATTTAGGCTGAGAACAACTTTTTGATCGTCAAAAATTAAGTAAGATAGTCACCCAAAACGCCCGCGCCGGTGCGCCCCACCACATCCTAGTGTTTTAGGTGGGGGTTCATGGACGGCTCAGTCCTCAAGTGTGTATGCGGCGTCTCCCCACACAGAGTGACCCACCTTCCATCTTGCACTGCATGCCCTATCATCTGTGTGATGATCTATTAACTGCATCAGTGAGCGGGGTTCGCGTGACTGAGTTTTGGGCTAAACATATTTTGAACTTTTGCCATCGATACGCTAAGAAGAAGAATGGCGCAACAAATTCCCCTGCAAAATAAATATCCACACCTGTCTACTTCATTTCATAGGTTATCTAAATACAAGAATGATACCAACAAACATTTATTTAGATCTGCCACATTGGTTTTTCGTGATGCTATTCCAGACTACTTGTAAGCTAACAAATGATGGCTCACTTCCTGTCCTGCTCTTTGTGTAACTCCAGCTGTACTTGAGGGTCCTATCCGAAGCCACTGCTTACGCTGTCGATGTGGCTCTGTTCTAGACGAAGTTCATACAATAGAAATATAAAAATCATGAACACAACCGAGAAGCCTTATGTAAATCCCTTCTTATCTGCCATTGGACCATCTCCCTAACCACACGTATGCGGCAGTGATTTGCAAACCCAGTTTATTGTGGTTGCCGGCCGGCTGCCAAGGTCCACTTGCGTAAAGGTCGGGTCATGCTCTTGTTAGAATGCAGACAATCGGCTTTTACTACTTCGATAATGATGGGTTGTGTCTACTGCTATGCGGAGTAATACGGGGAAAAGGGAGATTAAAGCTTGGTAAGCTGAAGATATGCTGAGGTTGTATTACGATGACGTTTTTACATTTAATTTAGCACGTTGCTTCTTCCTGTTAATCGCTATATGTGCTTGTGATGGGTCTTGGGGTTGTTTTCGTCGTTAGTGCAACGGTCGACTTCTTGGATCGTCATCTAGACATAACTGTGCGGCTATTGACGCTTTTCTTAAAGAGGCAATTGCAGCCTATATCTAAAACTAGTAAACCAAGTATGTATCGGAACTACTTCTAATATTGTAGGAGCGATCTGAGAGCTTCAGGCACAAATATTTCTCGCCATTGTACATAAGCTATATTATTGCAATTTGTATCCAAATGTATTATTTTGTGTGCAATAAAGAATAAGGAATATTTCTATGGATTCTGGGATAGCTGTTCAATTCTTCCTTGCTCCTCCTGTATAACCTCTACTTCTTCTTTGCCTTGTAAAAACTATAGGTCTGTTTTGTTCTGCCATTTCTTAAGCCCAAAACTCACGTTGCATACTTTAACACCCACTTGAACAGAATATCCTATTCTTACCGCGAGATCACATACGCAGGTACAGTCAGATACCGCTAAATATAACTGTATCTGGGTCTGGCGCGGCTTTCGTTGGTTTTGCCAAAATTCTAGCTATTATTGCAAGTCTGTTTGTCTGGGTACTATTTGATGTATTTGTTTTAGTCTAAAGGTGCATACAGATTTGCTCGATTTTAGACGATCGTTTCAACTCTCAGGAGGGGGTGTCCCTGTCTAGCCATATCGCCTTTCACAGTCCATCCATCCTTTCTTTGGTTCCTTTTTATTCACTACCCGATTTCAATTTCATTATTACCCCAAATGTCCGATCAGAAGTAACATTTACGAAACAGACTTTTCTCAGTTTCTTTTTAGGTCATTGTCCATATGATTCACACTTCATTATACATCTCTCTCATTATTATTATGCAATAACTCGGTCACACAACATGTTATCCAACGTTGAATAATATCGGACACACATTGTTTTCATACCATTGCAGTGGTTACGCCAAAACAAACAGCTTTGTCTTGTTACAAAGCTGTTATAACATTATATTGTGTATACTTATTCATAATAATATAATTTAACATAGGGTATCGTATTACCCAGTAACTGGATTGTGGAGTTCAGAAAGGCAGTCGCTCAATGTAAAATACTTTTATTCAGCGGTATATGGTTAGACTGGAAGCTGTCTCCAACATGTTTGAGAAAAGGCTAGGAAGATGATGATTACGATTTAACACATTTATTCCCGCGGTATCATCCGTGCTAAAATAAACACCGTTTTTCGAGATAAAAAAGAAAGAGAAAAGTACCTACTTAACATTAAAAATCCTGCATACATCCTACTTGTAACCTAAATACCATATTACTACTACATCCGATCAGCAGTTTTGACTTAATTGTCTAGCAAAAATACCTTAAACTTTCACACCACATCAGTATTACGATTGCGAAAGTGCATGTGTTGGTTTAGCTCGGCTTTACGGCAAAACTACTTTTTGTACAGTCTTTAGGGGTATTCTCATTCTTTCGTAGACGGCATCCATCGCCTTCCCTCAGGCGACATCGACGTCAAAAGCAGACCCATTGGAAAAGAAAGATAGCTTGATTAATATGACACCGAATCTGGGGTATTTTTAAGCCTAGATGACCTGAAATTGGTGAACACTTGGGTGGAGACAAGAATCAAAATTGGTTAACAACATAAGTGGTGTACTCACAGTTCATTGACGCGATATAGTGACCTTTGTAGCTGCGTGACCTCTTTTGCGCATTGCGTGATGTTACGTACCTTTTTGTGGTGGCGTTATGGCTTCAACCAGTGAAAGTCTTTTAGTAAGGTTGTCTGCAGTCTAAATATGGGTGTAGACGAGTAAACACGCCAATCATTTTTTGTTTGATGGGAAACGGAGGCAGCTGATATAATATGTCTTCCTTTTTAGTCTTTGCGTCATAGTTCAGGGTAGCTACCTAAAAACAACGCTCGGGTCAGTGGCGAAAGGCAAAAATCCGACAACGTGCTTTTATTTAGGCATTTTTAAGGTGTTGGCGTGTAACTATGAAAGAAACTTGCATTAGTCCCATAGTGTAAAAATACTGTATATTACGAAGAAATTATTATTCTGTCGTAAACAGTTTATCCAACATTAGTACTTCGCCCGCGACTTCGTCTGCAAAAATTGTGATAGCGTGATGAAACCCAGTAACAAATAAATAGAGATCATAAGCCATGACCCAATCAGCCCAATAATTCCAATACCACATACATCTAACAATAGATCCGATCACTGTTAAAACATAAGTATCGCTAACACACCGATAGTTTCGATCCAAGGCTGTATCGATTAGAAGCAGGCAGACTCGCAAGCGCAAGCTAAACTATGTAACAATCTATTTTGACCTATAGTCCGAATGCTTCAATCCTTTGAGATCTAGTGTTAGTTTTGGCTGGAAGTTAGGTCGAATATCGGATTCTATTGGTTTGAGGAGAAAAGCCTCATGTTATCTTCTCCTTTAGTTGGTTATTTCATTGTCTACAGCTCCCTTAGTGCAATCGACTTCTTGAAAATCATAAACATGGTTATCTGGGGCAACAAACCTCCATTTATGCTATATTCGTTGCTTTTCTTTATTTCTCTTTTGCCAAGAAAGTCTTTAAGGCTTCGCTATTTAGTTATCGTGCTAGTAACAAGTCCACTTTCTCGCATATTTGACCATAACTGTCTCTTCGCAATCATCCAATGTAGCCAATTTACTTAACAATTTAAACCACAGACCCAATGAAATTTTATTTCTACCTCCAAGAATGTTCAATCTACATAGAATTTTAATCATCCCTTTGAAGTTAAACGGATACCTAAGTCGTAATGAATGCATATTGTAAGCTCACCGCAAGGCTTAGCATTCCTATCGACTGAGTCTGACTAATCCATACGAACAATTCAATGTCTGTGTTGCCGAATAACTTGTTTCGCCATTTCTTTTTTCCAGCTAAAACACAAGGAATTGGTGAAGGACTGGTGTTTGGCGGACTGGCTTCTGTAATTTTCGACTCAATCTAGTTTGATTAAATTACTTTTAATTTTGTCTGTAACGTGTTCTGAACGTCTGAACGGAATTCGATAACGTTGGGCATATATGTAGTTAGACCATGGTTGGTGGATCTGGGTTAGGATATACGACTGTTAATCCCTGTATTATGTTCTTGTGGAAATATTCTCTGATGTCCGCGCGAGCGAAACCGCCGGCGGCCTTATAGTAGAATTGTGTTGTGTATATTGGACGGAAGATATACACTTACTTGCGGTTAGGAAGTACACTTGAGCTTGACATTGTCAAGTGTAGTATTTTCATTCATAGATATTATTAGAATGTTGTGTTTTCAACTGATTATTATGATGATGATGTAATCTGGTCGATTTCGGCCACAGTTACTGCATTCGATGGCTTTCTAGAGTGGTTGTCGAGAGCTGTGGTGTACTGCTCTTTCATAGCTACTTGAAAAGTAGCTACCATATCCAACTTTGGCCAAAAAAACTCCGAGCACAAAGCGATTATTATAGTGAATGATCGTCTAGGAATCAATTTTGGAAAACCCATCTGTGATCTTGGAACTCTCCCGGAGATTTGTGGGCCACAAGACTCAATATTGAGCTAAGAATCTAAGAGCAGAACTGGCCAACAGCTGCAACGAACTGGGGCAACTATAAGAGGCTCTAAACAGAATTAAGCCTTACATCATACCTCGCATCCTGCAATGATAACGGTATATTAGTTTCTGTTAAAGCAAAAAAACCCTTTAACGACCGGAAACGCCCGAGTCCGAAGTAATTCACAGTACTTATCTACTTAGACATGTCGTTGAAGGAATGTCTACTAATGACGGTCAACCATCAGGCCCCGTTGATTTAGAAAGCTATGCCGCTTGCGTAACTTCTAAATTGCTAACACATGTCCATTTACGAGTGACATGTTATGCGTGTGTCGGGAACTTGACTTCGTGAGCTGTTTTAGAGCAGACGGATTTGGGCTTAGGTTTCTGTCTCACCGTCGACGATTTGCGAAGAGCGAGTAGAACTAGAAAACGAGTAAAGTTGTCGGAGAGAGAGTTCTCTGGCAGTGTGAACCTGTGAACACAGTCAGCGGTCAACTATTCATAGATGCCTTGTCTACTTATTAAGCTGGTAGTGCTATTGTGTCGGAGGGCAGACGCGCATCCTTGAAACTTGGTGTTGCTTGCCTTGTAGTGCGATTACGCTTTGAGTCACAAACAGACCAAAAGCTAAAAAAAAATCTACATAGTAATATTCAGCGATGGGAAAACAAGCTTTTAAAATTTTTTTAGCATTTTTTCATAGAAGTTTCGAGTCTTATATTGAAATTGAAGGCCTAGTGAATTAATAAATATATTAGACCTCATTTACTGACACGGACATCACGGGACCTACATCTTTTGTACTTTTCTTGAGCGAGAAAATAGTCGATACGATAGCTCAAGTCGCTTCCTCGTCGGCGGCGTGACAAATCCCTTATCTTAAGTCCAAAGAGATTCGTTGTCGCATTGATTGTTTCGCTAAGTCAAATTGATGCTTTGCCAGACACAGAAGCGAAAGTAGTCGTTCTAGCTCGTAGACATGCATGTCTGTAGTCTCGGAAAGCTTGGAAAGTGTCTTTTGTTTCGATCTTTTGTGAGAAAACTTTACGTGTAGTGGAAAGCGTCGCCAGCCAGACGTTCACTTTTCTCTACTGAGGGTGAATGAAAGAGGTAGTGGGTTCGCCAAGTTCATATGAACATCGCTTTTAATGACTAGGTTTTTTTTAAATCAGTAAAACAGTATTTTTCTAAGAAATTAGAGACTAGATTTTGTGCCCGATTGATGGAAATTGGTTCAAACACTATTACACGAGTGACGGGACTCATCCGTGAATAGGTATAGATCCTATAAGTTCACCTGTGCCTAAACCTTTGGAGAAATAGACGAGCGGTTATGCAAATTAGAGAAAACAGATGCATATCAAAAACTTCCTTTTTAACGCTATAGTAGGATAACGTACTTCCAAGCCACAAGGATGCCAATCCGGTCGGTTTCCTGCAAACGATCAACATGCACTTAGCAGTTCGTTCTATATTACATAGACGTTGGTACAAGCATGGACAAGCACAGATATTTACATAATCCGTATGTATCTAGGCGTTACGGGTATTTTTTTACCTGGGTTTATAGACAGCGTACGCGCATGTGACAAAAATTTTGATGATTTTTTCTTTTATCGGCGTATTGACCTTACAAGTTATGCATAGTAAATGCTATGTTGTACTGCAACAGAAAGATAGAAAGTCGAATTCATATTTTACATTGTAGTAATCAGGGATCTAGGTTTTGGTGGATAAAATTAAATGCTTTTAAGGGACTTGGTAGGGTTGTTTCCACCTTATTTGAGATCTGGGCTCCTACTCCACTTTATACGAACGGTCCAGTGGATTGTGATTTTGTCATACAAGATAATAATTATGTCGATTTTTTTTTAATTTGAAATTTGTTTATTAGTGGAGTTGGGCCCTCAATACCGTCATCTCATCGCACATAGATCCATTGACACCAGAACTTTCTTGCACGTGCAATATCACTCGGTCAATTAACAACTCTCTGTAGAGCAATGAAACTCAACAGGCGTAATCTTTGGATCACAAACCATTCACCATTGTTAAACAATTCAATATAATTGACCATGTCTTGGCTACTGAGCACAGCACCCGGCCGACAATGTTAGGGTTGCGCCTCACCTAGCACCACGAAATCGCATTTTTCCATGCTCCTATCTTTTTCTGTCGCTCATAACTGCATTTGCTAGACCGAGAAACAGAGCGTGCTGCTGATCGCATTGTCGATGCTGCAGTATGCGATAACTTTCCTGTGATACAAGTATGAGCGTATGAGTCATAGAGACAACCTTCTACAATGCGAGCTTCCCCAAAAACTATAGGAGGTCCTCTTTTATATCCTGAGAGTGTATTAATTGGGAGGAGCTTAATATTTTTGAGGAGAGCAGCGGTGGCCAGTAAGTCGTGGGTTCGAACCCAGACAGGCGAATTACTTTGTGTAATTTATTTCATCACCACTGCTCTCGAAACGGTGAAGGAAAATATCGTGAGGAAACCGGCATGTCCTAGAACCAAAAATTAGACAAGACATGTGACATCTACCAACCCGCACTGGGCCCGCGTGGTGGAATACAGCATTTATAGCCTATTCCCTCTCAAAAAGAGGAGGCCTGTGTCCGTCCCAGCAGTGGGAACTTTATAGGTTGATTATGCTTATGCTAATATTTTTATGGGCAGTAGTGATGATCTGTTGCCGTTTGCGTCGATATATGCCGTATTTAATCATATGTTGTTTGTAATTGTATGTTAGTTACACATAAACGGATATCAACTTTCAACTACCTAGTGAAACTTAAACTGATTTCAATTGTTTTATTGAGAAAATCTACAAAAATGTTGGGAGTTGTACCGCAAATTGAACAGTTGCTCTGGGTTTTAAAGTTGTTTTTTTTCAAAAACACGTATTCACAATGCTTGCAAACTAACGCAGGTTAGAAGTCCACAACGATGACTAAACAGTTTTTCCACTGTCCAAGTCCTTGCATAATTTGTAGTGATTAAATATTGAGCAGTAGGTGCATTTGACCCGCGGTTGTGGATCGATAGTACCTATAATGACAGCAGCCTGCTATAGAGCTTAAAATCGCATACTTCTTGTGGCGAATCGATAAGAAATTAAATATGAGCATGTCTGAATTGCGTGGTGGAAATGCATGGATTTGGAAATGTCTGTAAGGTAGGTCTATATTGTACAACCAAAGAAATATTTTGTATTAATTGATCTACGTTGCATCTTTGGGAATTTTAACATTGGCCTACCAAAAGAGAATGCTCATGGAAGTATGGAATCCCGTACCATGCTGCATCAAAATCAAACCTTGTTTTTTATAGACTACACTGATCGTATTAACTCCTACAAAAATTATTTTTGAAAAAAAAACCCGCGTTTCAGAGTTATTTTATAAAATCGAAACTAACCTAAAAAGTAGGTCTATTTTTTCGACGCTACCAACGACGTATTTTAACACACATACATTACATTATTGCTCTAAAAACAGCGTAATACACTAATATTAGTAAGAATTACGAGTTAAAGTAACATCCACAGTATGCTTGACTGAAACTCGATTTTATTTTAGACCTTTACATTGCCAATAGTCAGTCAGTACAGTACAAATGTCAGATGCCACAGATAAGATAACTATAAACCATAGAGTATAGTAAGTGCTATAAAATAGTCGGGATTTAGGGATGTAATCGATAAATCAAAATCTTTAGGCTGAGAAAATCTATTTTGTTGCAAATAGCAATAAACCAAACTAAATCGATTTGGTGTACTGATCTTACTTAATTGTAATTAATTTTAGAGTCCGCTCGACAGACAAGGGTTTGTTCAATTGAAACGGAACGTCATTTATATTCAGTTGAAACGGAACGTCATATAAAGGGAGTAAAACAATATTCGTACTTTTAAACTCGAAAAGTATATTTCCAGTTCAAAAATCAAATCCCCGACGCGTAATGCCGTAAAAAAATATGAAAATAATTACTATAATATTTTGGTTTTGAGGCGCGAGACTTTTTGGTACCAACTTTGGTCATTGTCCTTTCTAATGCAATGATTACGATAATTAGTACCTACGATTTTCAACTTTCAGCTCTGAGCTAAACATTGCAAATCAAACAGCGCGCTCAATCTCTCATCATAATCCAAAGCCTCACTTCACCCACTGCTGGGTATGTTTCTCATTGCTCGCGCCAATCTCCAAGTTTCTGTGCCAGCCTCATCAGGTTTTACCTGCAACAATGTCTCTTACAGCATTGTAAATTTCCTCAGCCGAAATATCAGGATAGTTTTAAGTCCGCTACATTCACAACTTCGACAATATCGTTTACTAATTTGCGATAACAGTCTAAACAAGTAAACACATTGGATTCATTCATTCCTGCCGTGGCGATAACGGAAACACTCACAAATACTGGATTTGATTATTCGAGCAATAGAGTGAATTCAAAACCAGTATTATTGGTAAAGCCAATATCTTTCGAAGAATTCGAACAGCTTGGATATTGGTCTGTATAATCTGTTGCAAACGTTTTTGAAGAAAGTGTAGACAGAACCTTTTCAAGTTAAAAACTTAACTAGTTTTAAAAATCTTATGTTTCACGATTCCGTACCCAAAGGGTAAAACGGGACCCTATTACTAAGACTCCGCTGTCTGTCTGTCCGTCTGTCACCAGGCTGTATCTCATAAACCGTGATAGTAAGATAGTTGAAATTTTCACAGTTAATGTATTTCTGTTGCCGCTATAACAACAAAATACTAAAAAACAGAATAAAAAAATATTTAAGTGAACAATACAACAGACATGATTTTTTTGCCGTTTTTATAGATAATAATGGTACGGAACCTTTCGAGTCCGTCTCGAACTTGGCCGGTCTTTTGTTAGTCTATCACTTCCTATAGGGAATTATTAACACATTTATCTGTATTTAGAAGGTTTCTACTTTATATCTCAACGTTTTTTTTACAATTTTCTTGAATGAAAAATGCCAGCACATCAAGCTTTAATAGATTTTCGACTTTATCGCTAACGCATTAGGTTCTAGGTTGATTTGGATAATTTGACGGTAGCTTGATGTGCTGGCGTCTGTACATACCTAGCGAGATCTGCCTAACCCCCGAGGATTACGGGGTTGATGTTATGTTAATTATAAGTGTTCAATAGTCAAATCAAAGCTACCAATTTATTAACCGACTTCAAACTGTCATGGTCACTAACATTATCATTAGCACCATGATCACGGATAAACTGAAGTTATTGCGGGTGGGTGTTTATGAGCAGACAAAAACAAACAAGAAAGAGGGTAGACCGATTTGTCTGCTCATAAACACCCACTCGCAATAACTTCAGTTTATCCGTGATCATGGTGCTTGCAACAGGAACTCAAAACAAACAGTAAACATGGTAAATATCCCGTTTCTAGTGTTAGTTCAGATATTTGTGGTGTCTAGCTGGTAACTACTCGTCTTGTTGGCCGAGTAACGTAGTTAGATCCAGCGCCCTCCGCCTGCGGAAATACCATGTAACAATGCCTAGATTTGTTGTGAATTTTCTCACGATGACTAGACAGCGGGTATTGGCCAACGACATTATAACCTTCGTAGATTTTTGTCCGTCAAATAGGCTTGTCTTTACAACCCTCGGGGTTCTGTCCCTCTCTTATTTTTGAGCATGAGTCGTGTCCATAGAAGCCATCACCTGTCTAGTCTTTTCCCAACTATGTTGAGGTCGGCTTCCAGTCTAATCGGATGCAACTGAACACCAGAATGTTACATGGAACTACTTAATTGACCTTTACATCCCTGTTAACGGGTAACACTATACCTCTTGGGCAAAGATTCGGTCACATTGGGAGCTACTAATATTATCGAGGAACTCTGTAGCTAACTTATTACAGCTGCAAGGGTCGATCAAAATATGATCTACGTTTGCCGGGGTCGGTCCATGGATGGATGACCATCCATCATTTGTCTAGCTCCGCGGTGCCTCGGGAAGCACCGTAAGCCGTTTAAATATCAAATACACTCGAGAGCAATGAATCCGGGTCACTTAAAGAATGTTAAAAATCTCGGAAACTAAAAATGATAGGTTAATGCAATAAATTGTATTTAATAGACAATGTAATACTCCTTAAATGAAAGTAAAAAAAATATGAGTCGCCATACATTTTATTAACACAAAATTACATAAAGAAAAAAACTGCTGATCTCTCCTTAAAACAAAAATAGGAAACATGAAATTTTTGAACTTTATTACGATTTTCTTGAATTTTAATACTTCGTATTGCCTCCTCGTGCTTCCATTACTGCGTTTACGCGGTTTGGCATGCTGTACACCAAGTTCCTTATACGATTTTGGGCAATATTCTCCCATTCCTCTGTGAGAGCAATTTTGAGCTCACGAAGCGTGATTGGGGGAGGGTTTCGTTGTTTTACGCATCTGCCTAGCTCGTCCCAAGCATGCTCGATCGGGTTGATATCCGGGCTGCGCGCTGGCCACTCCATACGAGTAATGTTCATCTCTTGAAGGTAGTCATTCACAATCCTACCTGTATGAGGTCGGGCATTGTCATGCATAAATATAGCATCCTCACCTAAATTGACCATAAATGGACCAACGTGATCATTGAGGATTTCTTCCACATATCTTACGCTAGTTAAAGAGCCGTTTTCTATGATCACCAGCTCTGTGCGACTTTCAGAAGAAATTCCGGCCCACACAAGTACAGACCCACCACCGTAGGCTACTTTTTCTTCGATGCATGCTTGCTTGAATCTTTTCCCTGGTCTTCGATACACTCTGTGTCTTCCATCGTGCTTGTAGAGCATAAATTTTGATTCGTCGGAGAACATAACTTTTGACCAATCTTCAATACTCCAATTTACGTGGCTCTGGGCATATCTTAGTCTTGAAATACGATGCCCACGCTCCAGTTTAGGGCCGTTTGCCGGTCTAAGGGGTTTTAAGTTAGATTCAGCAAGCCGACGTCTTACTGTCCATGCACTTGGGTTACTTCCTCCGAGGCGTCGAAACTGATTTGTGAGTTCAGTTCCTGTGAGAAAGCGATTTCGAAGCATGGTGTTCACCAAGTATCGGTCTTCTCGTGCTGTGGTACACCTGGTTCTGCCCGTTCCTGGTCTGCGTAGGTTAGAACCAGTTTCTTCGTAACGTCGGAGAACTCTTTGTACTGTTGACAGCGACACACCGACAGTCCTGGCTGTATCGCGCTGACTCCGGCCGGTTTCCAGCATTGTAAGTATTCTGGTGCATTCTTCAGGCGTAAGCGACATAATTTCAGCTTGAATAATGAATATAGAGCACTATCAACATGGTTTATGTACCCACATAAATGACAGATTACAAACAAAAGCAAAACCAAATGCTGTAATTTCGTAGTTCCATCTTCGAAAGTGGCCCTTTTTCAAATTTGATTTTTTTATGATATAACTTTACAAAAACTAAGAAGTTTTAATACCTTCATTTAAGGAGTATTACATTGTCTGTTAAATACAATTTATTGCATTAACCTAGCATTTTTAGTTTCCGAGATTTTTAGGATTCTTTAAGTGACCCGGATTCATTGCTCTCGAGTGTATATTTGGCCCAAGCTGATGCAGGCATAAGATCGTCAAGTGCTCAGGTGTCGTCAGGGCATGCAGCGCAAGATAGAAGGTGGACCATTGTCTGTGGAGACACGCTGCATACACACTGGATAACTGGAATTTAGTAAATCGATTGGGAGGCCAGATAGGCAGTCGCTTTATGTAAAATACTGCAAGCCGACCCCAACATAGTTGGGAAAAGGCTAAGCAGATGACGAGCTCCGAGCAAATAATAGCTCTCATATTTGACCACGCTCTGATTTTATAGTATTACTTGATATTACAGTGAGTCAATTGAACTTAATCAAATTAGTTTCACTTGACGCATTGAGCGTGTCAAATGATGAATGGAATTGATTTCATAGTCGAAATTTTTTTTAATTCAATAAGCCTATAGAATTTGAATCGTTTATTGATGTAGAACGTGGACGAGGACTTAAAGGAGTATGTAAGGATCGTAGCAGTTGGCGATCTGTGGTTTCTGCCTACCCCATGGGAAGAAGTCGTGAGTGAAGGTAAGAACGCCAACTGCTACGATCCTGATACTCCTTTCGCCTCATCCACGTTTACTTGTGATAACGATTAACTGATAAAACATCATAAAAGTACGACTATCTTAATCTGGTGTATCAATCTATTACAAATTAAAGCTACCATTGTAGCTTTAATTTGTAATAGATTGAGATTAATATTCATATCCGTCGATAAATTATCTAACATTGTGCCTATTCTACTTAATTCTATTATTGTCCTATAAATTTCAGGTTATTTCCGTTATATAATCAATTAATCATACTACTGTTACACTAATGTATTTGTATTTGTGTGTGTTTGTTATTCGGCTAGACGGATTTGCATGAAATTTAGTGCACAGATAGACTATGACCTGGATTAACACATATGCAGGCTAGTATCGAATGTAACGCATTTAGTGATGATGAAAAACGTTATAAACATGTCTGTTGGTGGTTTTCCCATCAGAAATATCTCAGTAGGAATCACGGAGTCGGGATTTGTGTCCGGTATTTTTGCAATAGACTCGCAACATAATTGTCGAAATGTGGGTGATCTATTGTATATGTATATACCTACTATGTGTTTATTAATATACAATAGCTCAATAGGTGAGTTTTTTAAATGGACGTGTACCAAATACGAAACTATGAGGAATAGCGAAATATTCAAAGGAATATCGAGTTTGATTGTGATGAAAACTAAAACTGCATCATTGGATTTTGTATAAATCAATATTCCTAGCAATAATCAAACCCGTTGATTTTGGAAAAAAACACAATGTATTATTACACAATTCGATAGCGTCGCTATTTAGGATCAAGTTTTGGGAAGTAATGACATAGAACCACCCTACTGCCTAACCCTTCCCGGATTACATACAGGCGTAATGTTATGTGTACTAATGAAAACAACAGCAATACATATAAACATAGAAGCCTTTTTCCCAAAAACAAAAAACATATTTCCGTTTTTTTTTTTCAGTGAACTACGTGTTTTCATAATAATTCGGGTTTAATATTATTTAGACATTAGACTTGGCTCAAATATTCAGTTGATGTTCTTTATCTCTGCTTTTTATTGGCTTTTAAGTGCCGTTAGCTTTTTTAGAATGTCTTTTAAACACGTTTCGGGTGAATTAATTTGGTAGGAGATGAAAGAAAAGTGTAAAGCAAACATGAATTGTTTTTTTGTTTCAAATATCTAATTGTGGTGAAAAAATATAATGCTATAATAATATCAAAAACATGAATTAGCACTCTTTGAAAGTAAAAAAAAAACACAAGTAGTTGCCCTACACCTCCTTTCGATTTTAATTATTTTAAGGCTAACGAGTACCTACGCTATTTTTGTAGACTGCTTATAAAAATATAAATAGTTTGCATTACTTAATTTTACAATAACAATATTGAGAGTTATGCCGTTTCGTGCATCTAGTTTCAGCATCTAGGCTCAAACTCAAACAGATGAATTAACACTAGAAAAATCATTACTCCAGCAATTTTTCCTCCCATTTTCTGATAACATACAAGTTGCGGTACTAGTTTTCAACAAATCAAGCAAAAAAAAAAAGCATTTATTGATGTTGTTTCTAACACGTATGTTTTAACTGTTTTGTGGATATTTTTGACAAGACTTGTTTACAACTTGCATCTTGTTTTAGGTGTAAACAATTAAAAAACCCTAGACAAACATGTCCAATATATTGTTTTACGTTTTGTTATAAACACGGGGTTATAAGGGTTGCCGTATTATCCAGTAACTGGGTTGAGGAGGCCATTATAGGAGTCGCTCCATGTAAAATACTGATATTTACTTGCATTTGGTTAGTTTGGAAGCCGATCCTGACATAGATGAGAAAAGAGCTATGCAGATGATGACTTAGGAGCGTTCTCCACGAGCGAGAGAATCGCGGCGGGAAACACGGGGTTAGAGTTGAAGAGTTTCCTTCAGAAAAATCGGAATAGGTACCTGGTTATCAATACCAATGTTCAACGACACAAAACATAAATAGGTAGTAGTTACATTCTTGTTTAGTATAATTATGTGGGCTATAAACTTTATAGTTCTTCAATACATTACCTACTATTGCTTGAATACGATACCGTCATTATTCTTTGAATAGGATCTTATGGACCTCCGTGATTTCTACATGTTTCGTTTAGGATGGAAGCCTGATTCTTGAAAATGACTCCGTGGGAATCCTTCTCCTTTTTTCGGGGTCTCCCAAAACTAGATGTTGATTTTGGCATATATTGTCTCTTATGATAGACTATCGGATAAATAAAGCAATGATAAAGATGATTAAAAATATCAAAAAATTTAATGCTGCGTTTAAACGACTTCCCCACAAAGTTATTTCTCACCATAAAACATGTTTATGGCTCCAATCAAACTAAACATAAAATATGTAAAGTAACGGTATTTAGAACGTGTATGACATCATTAGTTTCGGTTCTACGACCTCATTTGAATAATCTCTTACGTGTACATGATAAAGCGATAATTTATTAGACCACACACAATAGACCAAAACATTACACCCGCGCGTCATTACTTACATCTTTTGAAGAAAAAGCGGTTCCTCATCATCATCATCATCTGCATTCAGACTTCATATACCTACCATGTCATACCTATGTACCAATATTATGGAAAAAAAATCATTCATTCACTCATCCACTGCTGGGCATAGTTCTCTCTTTGCTAGTGGAAATCTTCGCACTCATGCGTCAGTCTCATTCAGATTTAACTCGGCTTCAATGACGTCCCCCAATTCGAACGAGGTTTCTGCAAAAAGATTCAGCCTGTACACAAGGTACAGGCTGAATTTTCAGGACCAGAAATCGTTCTACCTACAGTTGAAATGTTCTTAACTTTTGAAATAATTGCTAACTGCACTCTTGTAGTACTGTCCTATTTGAAACACCGACCCTATATAAGAATTTGTGATTTCAGGCTATATTCTGCCTCTGAATTCCATCTACTTTTGCATAGCAGTTTCGGCGTGATATAGTTACAAACTCTTAAGCTATAATGTTATCTTTATATTAAACTGTTTTACGTGTGAGAGAATGGAAGACGGAGATTGTTTTCTTATAAAATAATACTATCGTAATCCTCACGATCCTCTGCGAAGAAGTCTCGCGTGACAATGACAGTGCGTAGTTTGTAATGCCGTTTCTCGTGTACGGAAATACAACATTAAAAAGCACAGCCTAAGTTCATAACCATCTGTGCAAGATTTTGGGTCAGTACGACCTTAAATGCAGTATAAATATATACATTCTCATAATTTGGTGCCACTTGACGTTGGAAAAACAATTAAACAACTACAGCTTTTTGAAGCATTGGCAATTTTATATGTATAATCTGTGCTTACCTACTGTTTCTCTTCGCTGAACATATTTAGACATCGTTTATTAGCATTTAAAAATAGACGTTAATTGTGGCAAAATAACTAATTAGCCTCGTGTAATTAGTTTCAGGACTATCCGAATTGACCTAGACATCGAAACGTGCAATAAAATATCAAGTAGCTACCAGAAATACATTCTCATTGGCTCCGATATTAATGGCTTAATTACATTAGCTGATAATTCGGCCGGTTTATTACGGTCTGCTCCCATTCACTTTCGCACACTGCCACCGATCTCGGATTCTTAACCAACAGCTTTTGTTCGTAAGTTCAATGTCATGGCTTCGGTAGCTGGCTATTATTTGGGCTATATCTGGCTCGCACGATAAGAATTCTATGTAGAGTTTGAGAATAGTTCTTGGTTGAGTCTTCATGATGTGTTAATGACCCACATTTTGCCAATTAAATCTCATGTCATGGGCAACCTTTCCTGATGAAGACTTAATAACCTTTTGCCTGAGAATCGACCCCAGGACCACATGATAAGCAGTAGCATTTGCCACAACTAGGCCAAGGACTGCCAACGAGGCAGTCCATGTAGTGTCATTTCTCACTTTTTATTTACCCTGATCGTAGCGGAAGATATATATTTTCGACAACACTTCAAGCTGTGTTCGCGTAACAGAATTATTTTCAATCAGCGCCCGGTTCCTGGTTATTGGGTACATGCCAGATACAACATAGCACACTTACAGTATAGATCTAAACATGAATCATGTAAAAGTAGCCGTTTTTTGACCCTTTTTTCTTGCAGGGCTTGCTTTTTTCGGCAGAAGTCCAAGAGGGAAGCGTGTATGAGCGGTAAAGCTATTCTACATCTAAAAACTACAGACGTAACATAAGTCTTGTCAAATCCTCCATAAATCTCCACAGTCAAAAACGAGTAACTGATCACTTTCTGGCCACATACATGAAAGCCGATTGCTTAATTCTGGAAACGTGACGTGTACTTTGGTTGTTTATCATTTAATATCTGGTTCCGTTGGGTAGACAACCGGTTTTCAGTGGCATCTGGTTATGGTCCTGATCATATCAGATCCGAAACTTCCCAAGCGAAAACATGGTTACATGACCGAATGACATCATCGCAATCTCTAAACTATAAAGGGATGTGTTGTGCCAGAAACACCCTACCCAATCGTTCAGCCTCATTAGGAAGAAAGTCTATAAAACCAGCATATTTTTAGGCTGATGAATAGTTTCCGAATAATCCCGTTATTGGAGCAGTTCCAAGCAGGTTATTGACATAATTCGCCTCAAGTTTGGGAGCTCGCCAGACCTGTGTTTCAAATGCATCGGTAATATCTCATTGCGTACGTAATTATTACGGTCAGTGAAAGTGTCAGCTGTCTCCTTCACGACATTTGTACTAATGAGAAAAGCAGAATTCCGAAGACGAGCGTAAGAAAATCGGTTCATGCAATCTTTTGTCTTCCGATAGCATAATCAGCCGATAAAGTCCCCACTTTTAGGACAAGTGCGAAGCAGAGGATGTGGGTCATAATCCACCATGTAGGCCCAATGCGAGTTGGTGGTTAGCCGTTAGTGTATCTCATAAATAGTTTTAACTGTCAGATGTGATGCTGGGGAGTTTGTTACGCTACCTCTCCCCAGCTAAAGCACTAGGAAGTGGTAAAGGGCGGACGATTTGGGGACTGCCTAATGTGATTTTGACATTCAAAGAGTAGACAGCCTAATTTAAATACATATATGACTTTTGATTTGATTTGTCGAAAATGTTCGTTCCTTCTGAAGTTCTGACTGATCGCTCAAACGAACTCGTTTTCAATTCTCAAATAAACACGGCGTAACTTGTAAGTTCATTGTCAAGCAAAATCCATTTCATCGTCGATACTTTGACAGGTTTTATGAACTTAACTCATTTAAACGAACTTTCTTCTGTTGTTCCAAAACATGTCTACTTTGGGCGGTCTTCTTTTTTACCGGGCAGGTATTTGAACTGTATGACTTGTGTTCCAGGCAGCGAGGTGGTAGGCAAGCTGAGTTTGCGTGTCAATTATAAAGACATACAAAGTAAGTGAGTTTGTGTCTGTCTGTGTTTACTGTTTAACTTTCCGATGTGGAGTCCTTAACATATTGTGTCGAATGTTGTACAAATCGATGTCTACGCTTGTATATACTCTGCTGAATGCTGATGTTTGGAGGCTACTTCAAGGCTTGTATTTATAAACTATGCCACTGAGGCTTGAGTTTATATTCGATAAGTCTGAGATATATGGCATGTGCGTATTATGTTTCAACTGAAGATCTTGGTGTGAAGTCCCAGGAGAAGCTATCAGAATTTAATTTTCATGTGATTGTGGATAAAAATTAAAATGTGTCCCCATACCCCAGCCAGACGACATTGACGAGGATCAACACCGTGTTGGTTTTAGTCGAGCCTGATAGACCCCTCCGTCTGAGGTTTTGCTTTGAGCAGTTCTCAAGAATTACCAAGAATATATCCGCGCCGTCGAAAACACAGGAATTGTTTAGTATGCTTGAGCACGAAAACTTAAGTAAACAAGCTACTTCATTTATCTTGTTAGAACTCGTCATTAAAACTTTCCTAAGTGACCTCATGGCTCTCATTAGTTTAGAAGCCACGGACAAGACGGAATCACAATTTCGAAACTTCCTTTACCGAGCAGGAATTCTCTAGCTCTAGTATTATTTGAACTTCCTGCTTTCATCTTGTCGAAAGGCACTATAACAACAGCACTCCTTGGGTGGTCCATGCCAAACTCGGTCCACTTATCAAAATTTACATAAAACACTGTTTTTCTATCTCGTTAAACCGTTGGTCCCGGCTGTCACTTGTAGATCTTTGACAATTGTTACAAGAATCTTAGCAGGAAGTACTATGTAACCCAGTAACTAAATTGTAAAAAATGCAGGTCAGATAGTCAGTCGCTCCATATAAAATACTGGTATTCAGCTGCATCCAGTTAGACTGGAAGCCGACCCCAACATAGGAAAAGGCTGGGCAGATGATAACAGTCTTCGTAACATTCTATAGGTACCAGCTACTATCACAAATCTGAGTAAAAGTGTGTTCAGTCGGTGAATGCTTGGCACTACGCGATGTGTCTGCGCCCATCGCATGCCCAAAGTGACAGGTGTGATCATCTCGCGACCAGAAACATTAGTTATTAATGTTGCTGGTATTTACGCCGATATTGTGTAATGGATGATCTATTTGACAGATGACAAAGGTTTCCAACACTTGCACTGTGGTAACAGGTTTCTAGTTTATTCTAGATTTTTCTATTAGGAATTTCGCAGTAATAGCCACTGAGTCTTTGTCTTGTCTTTGTGCCCGGTTGATGGCAATAGGCTCGCCACCTATTACGTAGGACTTAAACATAACTAGCGAAATATGGGTCTACTAGAGGTTGAACCTCATCTGGCAGCAATTCCGTTCACACTTTTACTTTACATGCTCCTATCCTTTTGTTGAGGTTCAACCCCTAGGTACACCTCTAGCTCACGTCGTGATGGCTCTCGGCCACCGTAGGCGCGGGCCTGTGGACGGTGTGTAATGGGTTAGCTAGCCGTCCGTCCGTCTCATGACGACAGGCCGTGTCGACGGCGCGTTCGTGTTCCACGCGCGCCTCAAAGAGATATCAGCAAACATGAGGGGCCCGCAAGGGCCGATGCCTGCCAGAGCTGCGGGACTGTTCGAAAGAGATACCGCGGCCCTGGAACATAAAGGGCAAAAGAAGGAACATGGATGGTTTTTAGTCACTAAAAGTCTGACACTCCCTTCCGATCCGCCCAGAGCGGGAGGAGTCATTTGATGAATTACCATCCGAAAAAAAAAGGTACACCTCTAGCTAACCCTCTGCGTATTACAGGTGATGTTATTTGTCGAATCAGTATGGTATGGTCGTACGGTATTGTTGACTCGTTGATGTTGTGACTAACCAATTACTACAGCTTAGATTTGACCGCAGATTCAGGCCCGCTTGCACAGCAGAATATTTTAAAACATCGTTCTGTTTCCGTCAATCGTTAGATTAATTTATATTTAATTAGATTTTTTGTAATAGCGATGTGTAATTGAAGTGTCATGCATGTGTAAGCAAGTTGAATTATTACGCTTCTTAATTTCTAGCAGTTTGTGATTAAATTGTTCTGTAGAATCTTTTTTTTTGGCTTCGATTCAACTAGAAATTTAAATTCCGTTGGATGCAAGTGGATAATCCCCGGAGATGGTGTTTTTATGTCTGATGGTGTTTTTATGTCTATGATTAGACATTTTACGCTGCCTATAATAATGATGTTGTTCTTCGTTGTGTCGATGATGATTGTTTGGACTGTTTAGTTTTCTTCGTTATGTTTTCAAGCTTAGTCGTTTTAATTGGGGAAAACCCTAATAACGTTTTTTTGTTGTTGAAAACGACTTAGTATTAGTGCGAAGTGGAAGGCAGTCTTGTTTGGATCTTATTGCGCCAAATAAGCAAATTGGCCAATTTTAGAGGTTATTTCTTAATCATAGCGTGGGATTTTAATCCTTCTGTATGTCCCAACATGAAACTATATGAACCATTGTTTGATATAATATCTTGTTTATTAAGGCCAACCTGCACACTTGGAACACAAATCACTATAATCTTTTGCGCTATAATGGCGCTAAGCGTATTTAAAACATCGTTTTCTTTCTCTCAATCGTTTGAAGATAATTCAGAATTTCAGACAGAGAATTCAATTTTAACTAGCTTCCGCCCGCGATTCCGGGTGTAAAAATATATCTATGGTCCTCGGCAATTGTGTGGCTTTCCATCAGTTAAATGATGATGAGTTGACTTTCCGGATATCCATCCAAACTTAAAAACTCTTAATACACGTGTTTTAAATATTACGAATGTTCGTTATATTTAAAACCCGTGTTGTGTTAGTTTATAATGTTAAATTTCGATACGATGTAAAAATTGTTAGTGAAATAAATGAATTGAAATAATAGACAAATTGTCTCTTTATGATATTAGATTATGGTAAGCAAAACAAGCACTCATTCATTGAGTTGTAGTACAAGTTGGCCTATTTTCATTCGCCACTGCCGTATGGTAATTTTGACAAATCATCATGGAAAGTGCGAGTCGTTTTGCCAGCCTTCTATCATTCCGAGAAAGTTTAATATGAACAGCCTCTTAGGAAGTTGATATTGTGGTTAGTAGCGGTAAGGTGTGGACTAAAGATGATGGATAAAGCACTCTAAGACGCAGAAAACTTGCGTCAGCCAGTGAGTCAAGCCTACGTCATCTGCACAATGAAACCTTATTGCTAAATCAAGGGCTTTATTGTGAAAAAAAAAAATAGATCTTTAAACTATCATCATCATCATTTCCAGCCTTGTACTACTAACTGCTGAGTATAGTCTTACTCTATTGTGTGCTATATATATTCCCTGCAGGGTAACAATAACACAATGGTAATGTCATTAATATTACATTTTCAACTACATTAATTGTTATTTACGCAATTAGGGTGCTAAGTCTCCACTAGTCTCATCCAGGTCCTACTAGCGATCTTTTGATAGTCCAGTCCATCCGAATACATAATATATACGTCTTAGAGAGTTCGATCAATAAAAGTTATCTAGGTAACATGCATATGATAACGTTATTAACGTCCCCAAATGTATTTTACTCCTTATAAGGATATCCTGTACTAGTATGCGAAAATGGAACGCTTCCGAGAAACTGGTGATTATGCCAATTACCGTAGACAGTCACTTTTACATTTATCGCGTCTGCGGAGTACGTAATTTAATTCAACCTTGTATATTATGCACAATATATTGTGGAATTTCACTATACAATTATGGAGAGCCAAAAAACGATTGTGTTGTTTAACGGGCTGATGTCCGCAACTCCACCTAATCTGTGACTCCACGTCCAAAGCGTATATTTTGCGTACGACCAAAAAACGATATGAAGGTAATACTAGAAAAGAGGTGACTGTCGACAATGATGAGTAGTAGAGTAATAAGGAAGACCCCAAATAAGTTGGGGATAAGGGCAAGATGATGGTGTTTATGGTATTAAGAAACCAGAGTTATGATATATTGAGTCTGACCATTGACTTGTATCCCTGAAACTTCTCTTCAATCATTTAGCACTCGATGAAGTATTCTCTAAGACAAAATAACTGACTTCTTTATTATAATTCTGAAACCATTAGGGATTCGGACTTTGACATTAATAGACGTACCTGCCATCAAAACCTGTTGCTATTATTTCAATGTCATGCTGTAAAAAATATGCGTATCACTTTTTTTGTTCATATTTATGTGAAGTTAGAACTTTGAACGCCTGTAATCCCCGAGGGGTTAGCCAGAGGTGTACCTAATAGTGCGCCCACATTTCGCCAGTTATGTTTAAGTTCCATGTACGAGTAATAGGGGGAGAGCCTATCGCCATCAACCGGGCGCTCCAAACTCCGTGGCTGCTGAGAAATTACTAATGGAAAAACCCAATAACAATTAGCCCGACCCGGGACCTCGTGCTCAGCAGTCGCAATTGCAACCTACTAACTAGACCGACGAGGCGTGTTGTTTATATGTCTTTTACAAATCAAACAGTCAGTATCGTCATCATCGTCATCATTGACTGCCTTGTTCCACCCCGGCTCCGTATAGGGCTCCTCCCTCTTACCTGTGATCTGAATTTCATCCATCTGGCTGTTGGTCTGCCAACTTCTACCGTCTCTCGGCAACTTGTTCTGATGTTGTTGAAAAACAGATTTCTATGCATAATCGTTTTGTTGTCAAGACAACAAGAAACCATATGAAAACACCGTTAATGGTATTTATAGTACAGTCGCTGTAGTATTTCCGAGAAAATCTAATCGAGGTCCAGCAAGAATTCAAGACGTATGTCGTTCTTCTTTCTGTCGTTGCGGGCTGCTATCAAAATATTTTATTTCACATATACCTCTACACGGGCACTTATAAAACGTCGAGGCCTATGGCTTCGGACTACCGACAAGAACATCATTGTGACACAGATAAGCCAGTTGGCTTATTTGGGGGCACTTACTTAACGCACCTCCTAAGACTACCCATTGAAGGAAAACAGCCAGAAGTAAGGTTTATGATTTCACACAGTTATGTTTACCTCGGCCCTCGGGCTGACGCTCTTTTGTACATTTTATTTATCAATATTTGTTCTTGATGTGTGGTCATAGCAGTTTTGTTCATCAATATTTATGTCCATAAAAATATTATCCATTTGTAATCTTGGTAAAAGAAACGCGTGTGTCAGCAACTCTCGACATTGTATATGTATGAAATCATTGTGCCACGAATCAATATTCGCCATTTATTCTTTGCATTACATTAGGTACGCACGACGCGACGGCCAATCAAGCTATACAATTCCAGTTAAAGCAGATCTCTCATTGTATAGGAAATCGATATGTAATAAAAGGTCAAGTTATACTGGAAATGTACAGACTCATGTGCTGCCGTGTGTACATGTGCTATTTGTTTGTTACAACTTGTTTTAAAGTACATAAACGTTTATGGTTATGGAAATATTCGTTGGTAGACGGAATAGACGAATTTCCAATCAATGAATCGATGTATAATTACATCGATTCATTGATTGGAAATCCGTCTTACAATAACGTGAAATGTGTTGTACTACCGCGCTCACTGACGGACGACCACTTTTCAATCTTATAACTCAGGGCATAAGGGTAAAAACTGGTCGGACGTCAGTGAATACCAGTACGTACAGTCTTTATACAGTTATTTAACCTCTGACCCAACATCAATCTTGTTTTAACGAGAATAACGATCTCTTTGATTTTGACAGTGTTATTGGACGGTTAGGACCAGCCTTATTGTAATGGAAAGAGATTTCTTTGACATTGTCAGTGATACAAAATCTGAAGTTACTGGATGTACTGTATCATTTATCAAATCTTACGTTAAATTGAAGAGTTGGTTAGTGGCAACATATTTGACGACAAGAGTCAAATTATCGAAATATTCTGTCCTATTTTTCTATGTTCAATGCGCCTACTCTTGACCTCAACTTTTCCTGAAGACAGAAATGAGGTCGACGATGAAATGAGCTAACCCAAAAGATGATTGGCGTCATATGAGCTCAGGAACACCGACGCTGGCAGGGAATTCCACTCTTTGTCTGTGCGCATAATAAAAGATTCAGCAAAGCGCTTCGTGCGAATGTTTGGAACATCGACAAATATGGGTGATAACCTGCCTGCCTGTTTCCATCGCTATAGCACCTTGACTATCATAAAACCTGTGTACCTATTTACCTACCCACGGTTATATTCAACGGAGTTCGCCATTCAAAAATGCCGAGTGGCCGAAAGTAATCACGATATGTAGGCAGGGATTAGAATTACTTGCGCCCACCTGAACATTTTGAACCCTAAACTCTACCCCGACATTATAGACCGTTCCCTTTGCGGATCACTGGAAAAAACTCCAATGACCTTTTTACATAAAAAGATTTCAATTTACAACTGACCTTTTACAAAGTACAAAAATCAGCTTTTGTGTTTGGCTAGTAGGTAATACAAGTCCATACAAATACATATTTAAATCACTAGACTCGCTCTATCGCGTCAAAAAATGATTCTTCGTTTTTGTTTCGAGATTCGGCTAGTATTGTCTCGCTCACACTCGTACTGAAAATCGCAATTGTTTGATGTCTGCTACCAAATATTACTAAAAAGGTACTAAAACTTGGTATTGCTCAAACTTCCAAAATCTCTCTTGAACAGTCATCCTGGCGCATAATAAGAAACTTCTCTTTTACCAGTGTGCACTTTTTGGCGTGACCTAAAGGCAATGACTGCAAATCTTACGATTTCAATATTTGGTAATTCACACATATCCGTACTTGTCCATAACTATACGGACGTATATCTTGACCTTCTCGCGTCTACACGCAACGTATAAGTATGAATTATCCTTAATTAGTAGCGCCGAGGATATTCATTGTTACATACTTCCGTGTTGCGAATATGTACGGACAAGTGTGTTATATTTGAATGTGTTGAAGTACTACAATGACCTAGTTAAGCATGGTATGTAGTTGCCAAGAATCGATTTCTTATTGCATACATTATGTTTGGCGGCGATCCTTAAAGGCATAAATAAGTAGGAGTAATATGACACGTTAAGTTTTTCAATTACAGCATTTTCATTAAACAACTTTCTGAATAACTTGTCTCCGTTGGGGTTACCATCTGTTAAGATTTGTCCGCGTATGTCTGGCCTTGCCCGCCGTCCGGATCTGGATTTTGTCCTGACTTTTCGAAGTTAAGCGATCCGGATTTTTTGCAAATGTCCAGCTTTTGGTCAGGACTTATCGAATTTAGAAATGATCCTGACTCCTTTAGTAGGGGTTTCGATAGGTTCTATACAGGGTGGAAGGGACACCGACGCTAATCGGCTGCCACGTATGCAGAACTTACATCATTTTGACACACAGTTTTTTTTGTCGGTTACTGAAAAAAAAACCAGCTGTTTCCTATAAAACTACAATACCTACACGGACAAAATGTATGGACTAGCTGATTATTTTAAAAATTACCGATGGAAAATTTCTATGTCCCACCTTGTATATTTTTTCTGTTAGTAGTATCTAATTGTGTTACGATTCAGATGAGAGTAGAAAATCGTTTCCTCTATTATTCCCTAGAGAAGCTTTTTAACGTTTATTCTCTTATTGTTTCTAGCGTTGTCACAGCCTGTTACCAGGGTCGAGGCTCCAAGTAAGTTCAGTACAGAAATATTGTAACAAACACTAATCCACATTAGTTACTAACTTTTAGAATAAAGTACTTGTGCCGCTCATATTTTTAATACTGAAAAACAACACTTTCCTTTAACTGACCCACATTTAGGCCCATTTGCGCCACAACTCATTGAATAGGTTTAGCACTAAACATTTAACCACTCGTATACCGTAATTATAGACACAATTAAAAAGTAATTGTGTCTCGCCCGATTTCGCGTCGGTGGGACGCGAAGTCGTAAACTGTCATCTTCAAATGATTGACCGAATCAGTATCGATGTTTTAAATTACATTTAACACATTGAGAGATTTATGGTGCAAGTGGGCCTAAGACTCTTCTTTTTATTCTCTTGCCAAGAACTATAGTAAATTTTCTATAGTTTTATCTTTTTATCCAGCGGCCCCGACTTCGTTCAGATTGAACAAATGGAAATTGATTGGATAGCCTTTATCCATCCGGAATAATGTACCTTTCAAATGATGAAATATTTTTTTCAAATAGGTGCCGTCGTTTAGATTACGAATTGAGAGATCTTCACTATACTCGTAGTATATTATGAAACGTGTTATAGAACCACGGTTTTAGTATACGAAAATGCATTCGATTTTATATCAAGAGACGCGATGTTCCTTCACAAACTGCGATAAACTTTATCGTTCAGTTTTATCATTCAGTTTACTATCTTCTTTATAGCGATAATATTTTCTCGCATGTGCCTATGTTATTCTCTACTTAAAGTGATACTAAAAGAGCAGGCTGCCTTGGGTTTTTCTTCGTAAAACAACAACTGAACTCGTTGAATTACTCTAGATTTGCTCATCCTATACTATAAGCGGCATACGTTAGAGTAATGGACTAGAGACGTCTGTGGAATTAAAACTGAGAAGTAACTAATATAATTACCAACTAAGTAGACCCTGCTCTTCATCCTCAAAATAACCCAGAACAAGACGCATAAGATACGGACAAAACTAGATACCCTAACCACGGACTACCTGTTTCATGGGTTCAAACATAAATTACGGTCTTAAGATATTGGCAAATTCCCAATAAGTTTCGGTCAGCACCCGCCACAGAGCTACAAAAAGTTTGTTCACCTTCGAACTCAGGTATCATTGGAAACCCCACCGCTTATTTGCGACGTTAATAACTTAAGTTGATTATGTGTACCTGCGTGCGAAACAAAAATGTATTTATTTATCGTAAGTCACGACCTTAACTTGAAATGTGATGGACTAACAATAGCGAGAGGTGTACAATGTACGTTCTTGAGGAACTTGAATTATGTTGTTGTTAATGCAGATTAAAGGGAGAGTTATCATGTTTAAAGTCGCGTCGAATTAGAGTTACAATGTCAGTCTTAAAAGTCCAAACCAAAAGCCGGACATTGCGTCCGCTCATTTTATTTTCTTCTAATCCATGTTTTTTCAGCAACGGTGTCTTCTTCTATTATCGAAAATAAAAACCACAGATTCAAAAACTCCGGACAAATACCTAACAAGGCCATTCAAAATCCGCACGGGGCCAAAAGCCCGACATATTCATGCAATTGTAGGTTACCTTACATCAAATGCCTTGGACCTTGATTCAGCGCTAAGAATACCTAGTTCGTCAATACATGTTGTAACATCGCTCATTTTTAGAAGTCGCAATATAATCCGTTATTGGCGCCCGACGAACGCCCTCATAAAGAAATGGGTCGGCCTACTTATTTAAGAATCACTCGGCGTTCTGTTGCCATTATCGTAATCATTCTAAAAGGTTTTTATCTATACCTAAATGTCTGTAGGACCATTTGGCAACTTCGTTGTTATAATGGTTCTATCTGTAGCCAAAAGGAGTTGAACCACTTCCTGAATCGAAGTTATTTGTGACTTTAATTCTGTTTCTAAAACCCACCGTTTCTCTTCCAAAATCTTTATTAACTGATTACAAAAACTGGATTCGATAGTATTTATTTAAAAACTGACTTTTGGCCGTGGTGGGTTGTACTTCTATAGGTCGGAAGTCTCGGAATTTATCCCACGGAAACATTCTACCGAGATAAAAGTATCGTATCGTGTGTCTTGGCACAGGTCATGGTCTACCTGAGCTCAATCCGATGCATTTAAAACAAAATTAAACAAATAGGTAACCTTGCTACGTGATTGTAGTCGTTCTCAAACTGGCGCCAATGTCTCGTTACACGTCTTTATCTCAGCTCTCAATGTAAAACGCACTTCGTGCCGTATCACTCTCGCGTATCTGCCGAGCAGTAATCTGCGACCTTCCGATACGTCCGCTGAGGTCGTGAAACGATAAGTTAAGGTGGCAACACACGTAGCCATGCTACGCGATGTCCAATGGCTTTTGTCTGTGCTTTTCTATTTTAGAGAAAAATAGTGACCCACGATTTATTCAAATGCACCCAAGCGATTCCTGCTTCGCTTGGGTGCATTTGAATAAATATTTATAATAATAATTATGTAATATTGACGTACATATAAAATTCACCTTCCGGAATAGAGGCGGGTGAAGCCGCGGGCTAATTAGTGGTAAAAACCGTATCACAATGCGCGACTAGGCGCTAGTTCAATTTTTTTTTTTTTGCTTTCATCGACCTTTGTCAGGATTTCTCAAAACGAAGTGATAGCTCTCGCCTCGTTAAACCACAGTTTGTTTGACCAATGAACATGATCGCGTAGGTTGGGTGGCACTTGTGTGCTGCGACCTTTATTCCAATTCAACCTCGCACTTTTACTCGCGTGCTGCACTGAGAAATTATATTTTATAGACTTGTTGTCTACAGACTGATATATCAGGCTAAAGTGTTTACCTTGACGCAACTACAATTTTACAATGATCTACTTAAAAATATTTAAATTTATTTATTTATTGAGAATTGGAAAGAAGTAGAACAGAATAGTGACCGTTGGAAAGCATGGAGGGAGGCCTTTCCCCAGCAGTGGGACAATATGGGCTAGCTATAATATAATATTCACTGGCAGACAACACACGGTCTTAAAGGGTTTAGAAACAATAAACGGGAATGGATGTAGGAAGGGGTCCCGTCCCGCGGTACTAAGGAGCTGCCCCTCATTGATATGCCCATTAGCCAACAGGTTCGCCGCTCCCGAAGCATGTTTGATAGATTATAAGAAGGCCTATGATTCGGTGCCTCATACATGGCTCATGAGGGTTCTGGAGTCGTATAAAGTAGATTCAACTCTGCGCACCTTCCTGATCTCATGTATGGACCACTGGAGAACGGTCCTTCGTTATCCAGGATGTCCACAGATCCAGGGGAGCAGCGAACCAAGGATCGAGAGTGGCATAGTCTGAGTCCATTGTGGTTTTGGATGGGAAACCCCGTAGACCAATTGACTTGTTATGAAAATGCAGAGTACTCTACTATACAGAACTGCAATACGTACAGTGTCAAAATGTATGGAACAGCTCTTGTGAATGAAACTGAGATCAGAGAATCATGTACTGAAATGTTTATAAAAGGAACAAATTCCACGATGTTACACCGTGCACAGACCAGCACATCAAGCTACTACAATCTGCCAAAAGAGAATGCTCATGGAAGTATGGAATCCCGTACCATGCTGCATCAAAATCAAACCTTGTTTTTTATAGACTACACTGATCGTATTAACTCCTACAAAAATTATTTTTGAAAAAAAAACCCGCGTTTCAGAGTTATTTTATAAAATCGAAACTAACCTAAAAAGTAGGTCTATTTTTTCGACGCTACCAACGACGTATTTTAACACACATACATTACATTATTGCTCTAAAAACAGCGTAATACACTAATATTAGTAAGAATTACGAGTTAAAGTAACATCCACAGTATGCTTGACTGAAATTCGATTTTATTTTAGACCTTTACATTGCCAATAGTCAGTCAGTACAGTACAAATGTCAGATGCCACAGATAAGATAACTATAAACCATAGAGTATAGTAAGTGCTATAAACTAGTCGGGATTTAGGGATGTAATCGATAAATCAAAATCTTTAGGCTGAGAAAATCTATTTTGTTGCAAATAGCAATAAACCAAACTAAATCGATTTGGTGTACTGATCTTACTTAATTGTAATTAATTTTAGAGTCCGCTCGACAGACAAGGACAAGTTCAATTGAAACGGAACGTCATTTATATTCAGTTGAAACGGAACGTCATATAAAGGGAGTAAAACAATATTCGTACTTTTAAACTCGAAAAGTATATTTCCAGTTCAAAAATCAAATCCCCGACGCGTAATGCCGTAAAAAAATATGAAACTAATTACTATAACATTTTGGTTTTGAGGCGCGAGACTTTTTGGTACCAACTTTGGTCATTGTCCTTTCTTTCATTAGGTTCAAGGTTGATTGGGAAAATTTGACAGTTTCCGTTAGCTTGATGTGCTGGCATCTGTACATTCTTTGTGTTACTCATAATATGCATACTCAAAATGTTATGAGTTCAATGGAAGGAAATTAATTATGTTGGTCGTTAGCCAAGAGGCTGGTGGCACTGTCATTACCCCTATTACACACTTAATTATGATTACCTCGACTATAAACTGATAAATTATGAGCCATTAGTAACCTCAGCGTTGTTTATGTAAATAGTATTTAATTTTTTAAAAGCACAACGACTGCTGCTGTCGCCTAGTCTTAGACGAGCAATATAATTCCACCTCGTAAGCCAAAGTTGTTATGAGTTAACATTTCGTTAAGTAGGTATCCAATATGCCTATAATATCATTATTCTATTAATATTGTAACTGTTTCGTATATTCGAATAGCTTTCAGATTCTTTCTTTTGAATTCAAATCTGATGGTTAAGGAATTAAGCTTAATCTGAATCTATCGGTTAAACTATAACTTCTTTTTTAGAATGTAACCTTTCTTTATGTTTTACACTGAACAAGACACCAACCTCTGCTCTTTGTAATTTCATTAATTGACTTTGACCCTGGTTAAGAACTCCCTATAAAAACCGTGCTAAGAGCGGTTCCAGACTAGCGTATCTTTCTGCGCGTATAAAGCGTAGGCCACACCGCCAGCTGGTGGGCGGGCGAGCGACGCGGGCGGGCATCGTTTCACCTCTTTTCATACTTTGGCTCATACCGCGAACTACCTAGCTACATCAGAGATACAAACGATGCGAACTAAATATGCGACGATGCCAGCGATGCTATTAGTTCTCACGTCGCGTCGCCCGCGTCGCTTCGCCCGGTGCGAGACGAAATGAGACGGAACGCTCCCCTCGCTCTCTCGCCCGCCCTTCGCTCGCCCGTCAGTCCGTAGTTTTCGGTGTGAACACTGAACTTGTGTTAAGAGAAGGTAGGCGTACCGTAGACTTCGCCTGCCAGCTCGCACGCGCGACACCTGGCATTGTCTGATAGGTACTTACTCCTTTTTTTTTTTTTCTGGTTGGATATCATCAAATGACTCCTCCCGCTCTGGGCGGAGCGGAAGGGAGTGTCAGACTCTTACTGACTAAAAACCACCCATGTTCCTTCTTTTGCCCTTTATGTTCCAGGGCCGCGGTATCTCTTTCGAACAGTCCCCCAGCCCTTGTCTGATACTCCTTAAAACAACTTAATGTTCCACATTCGCAGGAGTACTGTAATAGAATAACCTAGATATTTAATAGTAAATGTGAAACTATTGAAGTGTATTATTTTAGTTGTAACTTGCCATCTATAAACCTCGACAACATATAAGAACCCTTTCTCCCCCCCACAGTAACAGAGAAGCCAACCCCCCCGCCCCGCAGCGGGCCGCACGGGGTGCAGGTAGTGAACACGGGTGTCGACCACACCTTCACCCTCGACGAGGACGTGCTGAAGGATTTGCTGCTGCAGGATGACATCAAGGACAGACCAGTTGTGGTGCTGTCAGTGGCGGGAGCGTTCAGGAAGGGCAAGTCCTTCCTGCTCGATTTCTTTTTGCGGTATTTGAATCATAAGGTGAGCTATGAAACTGGTAGTTTTAGTAAGTAAAGTATGGTGATTTAGGAGAGTGACATCGCCGTGTTATCGACTTGAGCCGGTCATAAAGCGTTCATTTTCAAGCAATTCTTCTGTTATTCAGGGACAGTCAATCGAAAAAAGTCTACAAGATCCTAGATTTATTATATATTATATTTATTAGATTTATTCCTGCTCATATTCGTATTCGTATTGACTTTCAAAAGTGCCTGTAATGGTCTAATTTGAAATAAATGCTTTGACTTTGACTTTATTAGATTTATCATTTTCAATGGCCTTCATAGGTATAACGTTTTTTTTTTCAGTAATTATTGATAAACCTTCAATATGGCATTTAATTTTTGTTGATGTTATCAATTTATAATATAACATCACGCTTGTAATCCCTGCTGAGTTATACAGAAGTGTACATATAATATACCAACAACAGGTTATTGCCATCACCAGGTAATGTGTCAGTGCCTCATAATTTCATTATCATGTAAATGTTGCAGTATGGGTCGGATGGCGGCAACGACTGGCTGGGCGGCGACGAGGAGCCGCTGCGGGGGTTCAACTGGCGCGGCGGCTCCGAGCGCGACACCACCGGGATCCTCATGTGGTCCGAGGTGTTCAAGGCCACACTCGACAATGGAGAGAAGGTAGGCGTACCGTGGAAAGTAGACAGCGAACTTTGAGTTACTGTGAACATAATTTTTATAAAATACAGTTCATTTTCGTTTGAAGCGCTACTATTCTCGGCTTGAGTAAAGTTAACTCTATCCATCTCAACTCGTTTAATGTCACTGACTTACACTACGAGAACCGCCCTTACCGCTACAACATCGGGTCGCTGTCAAGAACATTAGTATCATGGAATGGATGTGTGATCGATCGTCATATTATTACCAATCTTAAAAAAAAAAACATTTCTAATATCTGTATCACTTTTTCAGGTGGCGATAATTCTGTTGGACACGCAGGGCGCGTTCGACAGCGAGTCCACGGTGCGGGACTGCGCCACCATCTTCGCGCTGTCCACCATGGTGTCCTCCGTGCTCATCTACAACCTCTCGCAGAACATACAGGAGGACGATCTGCAGCACTTACAGGTAAAAACTAGTTTGCAGACACGTGGCAAGCACAAAATAATGTCGTACAGGTCGAACTTCAATATAAATGTCCTCTTATGGAATCCGGTGAGACTTTTACTAACAAGAACCACACAGTGTACTTCAACTACCTTAAGCCGAGGTGTGCACTTGCTCAGCTCGTCTGGTTCCCCCGGCTAGGTATTGATCTCATGACTAACATACGCACTGTCCTGGCTCGTCGTGTCTGTTGGCCTTGTAATGCCCTGGTCACTTTTCAGGGTTCCATACCTGAAGGGTAGGCAAAGGGACCCTATTACTAAGCCTCCGCTGTACATCTGTCTCTCAGTAGGCAATTAAAGTACGATGGTTTTAGTACCATCGTACTTTAATTTATTTACCCTTCATGCGCGAGTCCGACTCGCACTTGGCCGGTTTTTTAACCCACACAGGCTGACAAGGGTCCCATACTTTGTGCTAACTTACACACACACACAGTTCCTTCATTAACATTTTTTAACAATAATGTTCCAGTTATTCACGGAATACGGCCGCCTGGCTCTAGAAGACAGCGGACGAACACCGTTCCAGCGGCTGCAGTTCCTCGTGAGGGACTGGAGCTTCCCGTACGAGGCGTCCTACGGAGCCGAAGGCGGCCGCACCATACTGCAGCGACGCCTGAAGGTAACATTTACGATAACCTTTTCATCAAAAACATAGTCCGAATGTTCGAAAAAGGCTAAGCAGAGGTAAATAATAAACCTAAATTACGCACAGGTTTGTATAAATCCCAGGTGGACTAACGAGGCAGTAATCACCTCCAAAATGTCAAAGATATACACTTGACAGCCGGGATCAAGGCATAACGTGGTTTCCAAGTCTAGCTATGTAAGCCTTTTATCTAAACGCACAGCCACAAACTGCACACAGTCCCAGACACAATACACACTGCACGACTGCACGAAGGCAGTCAACGTAGAGGACGTTGTGTAATGTGACGTATACTGATGCAGCAGTTTAAGCGCGTTTGCCTCTGATCCTGCGTGCCAGGGTAGAATACCTGACCTCTATAACCACCCATCCCCGAACCAACCTCAGCACATCGATCCACAGCAGCCACACGGCTGCTATTACTGGTCATGACCTCATGAAATGTTGATACTTTTAACTCATATTAATCTCTCCCCCCTGCAGGTATCCAGCAACCAGCACCCGGAGCTGCAGTCGCTGCGCAAGCACATCACGTCGTGCTTCTCGGAGATCGCGTGCTTCCTCATGCCGCACCCCGGCATCCGCGTCGCCACCTCGCAGGACTTCGATGGCAGAGTTAAAGGTACACTGATGATACATAATTTGTTAGGCAGTTGATGCTTACGTCTAGTCAATGTAAAAGATGACAACTGTAGTGCACACAGTATAGTATCACTTGTAACTTTGAAACCCCTTCTGATTACTATAATACCCTGGTATATTATCTTTGTTGCTGGTTTTCTGGCTCTTGGGTATTTTCAAGCCTTATACTAGAACTACCAGAAGATTTGATCGTGCTAGCACAGAATTCATAGTTATTTTTGTGGGTCGCCACAATAAAACAGTTTTGTGCCTATGTACAGCAGGACATGTCACATTCACCAATTTTACATTATTAATTCCAGTTTAATTATTTACTTCATGCCTTCACCTTTTTATCCCCAAAATTGGCATCGTTCACTGACGTGACGTGACGTTGTGGATAACGTCCCGCTGCGTCCCCGAGACAGCTGTGTCCCAGCAATGGGAACACAGGCTGATCATTACGCTTGGCATAGAACTGCGTAGCAGGCACCAAACTTACTAAGAAACAATAACAACCTCCTCAGACATCGAGATGGAGTTCAAATGCTCGCTTCAGCAGCTGGTCCCGATGCTGTTGGCGCCTCAGAACCTGGTACCCAAGCTCATCAATGGACAGAAGGTGCGCGCCAAGGACTTGCTGCAGTACTTCAAGAGTTACATGAACATCTACAAGGGGAACGAGCTGCCCGAGCCCAAGAGTATGCTGGTGGTGAGTTTTAGTCGGAAATTTTCGAAAATATTAGTTTTGTTTTAAAACGTTGTGATGGTCTAAACCTGTACACAAAAAATAATCGAGAGTGGGGAATAAGCATTTTTTCGTTTGGTCTTGCCGACCTTGATAGAACGAAATCTTAACTTAAAAAAACTGATATGTGTTTGTATGTAAAACATGTATTCTAATTGTTGTATTTACTGTTGTTTCGTTTATAGTTGTTTATTGTGTATGTAAAAAATGTCGAAGACGGCATTAAAATATGTAATTAAAAGAAAAGTACATAAATCTGAGACAATGTCAATGCATGATACATGTTTTATACACGACATGGTTTTGACGTAAGTAGTGATCACAACTTGTATTTAGGCGGTAATACGAGGTAAGTCTGATTACTCACTTTAGTTGGTACATAAAGTTTATAAGAATAGATTAGAAATATTATTATCTTCTTTCCAGGCAACAGCAGAAGCCAATAACCTCACAGCCGTAGCGGAAGCCAAGGAGCTATATACTAAATTGATGGAGGAGGTGTGCGGCGGAGGGAAGCCCTACCTGCAGACGCAGCTGCTGCAGAGCGAGCACGAGCGCGTGCGGGACAAGGCGCTGCACTCCTTCCACGCCAAGCGCAAGATGGGCGGCGACGAGTTCTCACAGAGCTACTATAATCAATTGTTACTGGTGAGTGTGGACGGTTTTGGCATCAGGTATGAGTTTCAAAGCGAAACTGATCACCTCCTTGACGGATTTAGGTGACTAAACCCGTATAACGGCTTACAATAATAGTGTCATGTATTTTAAAGTGAGATAGAACCCTGGGTGCGTGTTCAGCTTATATTGGAAATGTTAAACATGATGTCTGTAATTTGTACTTATACATAACGTTTGTTCGGGTTCGCCGCGACGATAGACACTTTATAGAATGTAGACTAATTTCGATTTTTGCCTCGAAGCCAGTTTTACAAGCTTTTATTTAACTACTTGTTCTGCGTGTATTGGTCAAATCTTGCAACTGATTTTCAAACCTGTTCTTCCCAACCAATTGACCTGAAATTTTGCGCACACCTTTGCTTCATCTGACAACATTTTTATGACAGACATGACTTGATCCTGCAGCCAGGATCGTCTTCTCACGAGTGAACTACTTAACGGTTAATAGCACGGGCATAAAACTTTGCATACGCGTTCAATTTTGATAGACAAACCTAATTTTCTTCTTAAAGGTAATAAAAATTTGTTTTTTTTTTTAAGACACGACCCGCGACCTCTGTATGATTTGGGCTTTACAGTCTGGCGACATGTTCGCTGTCAGGGTTTTTTTAAGAGTGACCATGTAATACAGAATGACTTTTATACGGTGTGATTATAAAGAAAGACTTATTTATAGCCTGATTATACAGAATGACTAAAATTATGGTTATTTTTTTCAGGATTTAGACGAACAATTCAACCAGTTCCGTGCACAGAACGAGTCGAAGAACATCTTCAAGGCAGCACGCACACCGTCGGTGTTCTGCGTCATAGCTTTAGTGTTCTACGTACTGAGCGGCGTGTTCGGCCTGGTGGGCATGTACCCGCTCGCCAACCTCTGCAACCTCGTCATGTTCGTCACGCTGCTCACGCTCGTGCTGTGGGCTTACATCAGGTAATATGTGGTTTCCAACATGATCATTCGGACGAAAGATGTCTACTGCTGGCATAGGCCTCCCAGGAATATTGACATAATGACCGGTCCTCTGCTATCGGCAACCAAGGAATCTTTGAAGGCTTTTGATACTGGGCCAGGTGGGAGGTGAACACGCTCAAGGCAGAATACACCGAGTGGGGTACATACTGCACAAGATCACATACATAATTTGGAGATATGTCGTTTGTTGCCGTGAAAATTAATCAGTCGTAGAATAGCTAGATGCAATATTATACAAACAAATATTATCTTTTGTTACAGGTATAGTGGAGAGATGCGCGAGATCGGCGTCACAATAGATGACATCGCTAACGTGCTGTGGGACACTGTGAGTTACTTCTTCTTTATCAAACAAAGATTTTATTTTTTAAATACTTCGTTTAAATGTCAATGATCTTCTAGTATCTTGTAGTTCAAATTTAAAATCAATATTTGACAAGAATTTTTTGAGATACCACAACTAAAAAGGGTAAGATAAAAAAAACTTTTTTGAAAAAAATAGACATCCAAAAAAAAATGTAAAAGTGGAAAATTACTGTCCGAAGTCGGTGGCAAAGAAGCCAATGAAACGAACGTAAGTTACCGACTTTCCAAAGTGAAGTCAGTTTCTGGGTTAAGAACTATTTCGTTGTGGTATTAAAGTTCAAGAAACAATAACTGGCCAATAAAGTATTGTGAAATGTAACATCCGTAACAACTCGGACTGCCTCTCCCCGCAGCTCATGAAGCCGATGTACCAGACGTGCATCGAGAAGGGCATGGAGCACGCCGCCGCGGTGGCCGCGGAGCGCGCGCTGGGCGCGGGCGGCGCGCCCAACGGCAAGCACAAGCTGTTGTGATGCCGGCCCGGCCCGGACCGAGGGCGCACACTCACGCGACGAACTACTGTGCGAGGACTGTACTACCTACACTTTCGTGCGTGGCGGTGAAGGATGATAATGTAGATACATTTTAAAGTAGCCTTAATTTACTGTTACGACGGACCTGTCGCGTTGTGAGTCCGACCGGGGTGGGGACACTTCTGACTGAGTATCTAGTTATCTACCTCGAGAATTGATAGTCTGTTGCAGACACATGGTATAGGCTCATTTCAGACGTGACGTTGTACGTGTGTGTGCACACTACGGTCCACTAGCGGGTCTAGCCTCTAAATAACAGCCAATCTTTAAAGAGCCAGTAAAAAGAAGTGCCAAAGAAATGTACTTTGATACAAGGATGTTTTGGCCGTGAAATGACGTTGACGTTGGGCGCTGTTGCTGGTCAAATCTATGAAAAAACAAGATGGCGGCGTTAGTTCACGTTTTGGCCACGCGCTAAAACATCCTTGTACAGCTAAACACACATTTCTTGTACCGGTCGGACTCTAGTCACTTATGATCGAAAAATGTACTAACAGACATTTTTCATTTAGCCATTAGGCCATTTACGTGACCTGGTATTGTGAATATGGTTTAAGGGAACTAAGTTAATAGCTGGCGTGACCTAAGGCTTGCTATATACTTGTTCGGGTCCGGCACATTCGATTCGGCAAGCCGACTCGAAGCAATTACTATACATGTTCGGCTTTTACTCGGCTGGTACCGATTGGCAAACTCCGTTCGGCATCTATACCCTTACTGAATTATGTTTATCAGGTCGGAACGATTTGAGCTAAGCCGATCGGCTTTTTGATATACAATCTATATATCAAAAAGCCGATCGGCTTTTTACGGGGCTGTTTAAGGTGTACAGACAAGAAGAATAAGTGCCTCTTGACTTCGTTAAGGGTGTTTTTGCACCCTTGATACTGGGAAACTTTCTTAGGAAACATTAGCTCTTTTATATTCTATTTTGCCGCTCGGCTATGCTGACCCATGGCGAGCCGAACAAGTGTATTACGCTAACAAGTTATGTGGTAACCAGTCGACATGACGTCACATGTCGCGAGAAGGATGGAATACGATATATTTGTGTAGGAAGATAAATTATTTTTGTACTATTAGTTGCCCTCTTTGTTTCACTGGTAAGTACTATTGTTTTATGAAACCTCATTTACGCGTGTCATTCATAAATTTTACATTTATTCAGGGTCAAAATAAATTAGTAGGCAAAACTTTAGAGGCGCGGTAGGTATCGCATCGACACCTATCACTACCAATACATCATCATCATCATCATCTTCATCTTCCTGCCCTTGTCCCATGTTATTTGGGGTCGGCGCAACACTTCAACACATCACTACCAATACAAAGAAAGAATTGAATCAACAGCGCACTTTGGTTTTCGAAGAGTGACTGCGCTAAGTAAAGAACAAATGCTCGCCTTGATATGAGAAAAACTGTTAATTTTATTCCATTGACATAACATGTTGGACGTTGATAAACTCAGCTCTATTACCTTGATCATATGTTAAATTTTAACTACATAGGCCTTCAAATTGAAATTCATTTATTTTATCTATGACACGTTCAAATGTTGGCTTTCAATATCACAGTCTTGTATAGTTTTTGTAATTATCTTATTTCATCCTGATCTGTTTCGATTGTTAATTAAAATAATTACTTGAAGTAGCCTTGTTATCATGGTTTTAAACAACGAAATAAGTGTTTAATTTCATCTTTTTTTGTTACTTTATTATAATAACAAATGTTTCTAAATCTTAGGCTTAATTTCTGTTAACAAGTATCTGAAATGTGAATAATTTTACTTTGTTTATAATCTTGTTTTCCTATCGTTATTTGAAATCATGAACACCGTTACTTGTAATTTTATTTTTGACGAACATCGGTGTCTATAGATTACGACACATTTGTTTTAACATCGTTACGCGTGATGTTTTTAATGGTTTCATACATATTATATTGAAAGTGACTGGCAATAATATACCCGGATCAAGCAGCAGGCATGAGACATCGCAAGAAATATGTCGCAGTAATTTATAGATAACCAAAACTACGATTGCCACATAAGCATGTGATAAATCTACGAATATTTGAGAAATAAGCAAAATATGATAAATTTTGCATTTATTCTATACGACAAGGTCCAATCACGCGCGCGCACCGGGGTAAGCAGAGCTGCCCAAACTTTGGTTACCGCGATGCGCAGCGCGTGTAAAATTCTTATGGTTTTTACTATTTTACAAAGATGGTATAGGTTAAATAAAGCAATAAGTTAAAATAACAAATTGAATAGTTAAAGTAACAGAGTAATAATTTTTGTGTAATTATAGATTTAAATGATGCACAAAGCAGGTTTTATTTTCTCACTTTTAGTCTCGAAACGTATTCTAACACTTGTTGCCTTGCACTGTAAAAAGAATCATGTACTTAATCCTGTCATTATAAAAATTTTATTTTTGTTATAAAACTGGAATCCGAAATTAATGTATAGTCGTCAATCATGTTGGAGAAATCTGTTATTGTTTTATTATTTTGCATTTTTTTGTTTACATAAGTCTTCGTGTGTTCAAAATTTTAGTCGATTATGCTCAAAATTAAGGTCCTTCATGGTTTTTGTATAATGGGGGTAGGCGCACTGATATATTTAATATTTAACTGACGCAGTTACTCTGATTATTATTGATGTCAACGGCAGAAATTTGAAATGGGCTAAGGAACATTGAGCACGCTTTTGAATTTGCTGCGTTCAATTTAGTGACGAAAAGTAGAAAATCCAACAGCACACTCCATGTCCCTGACGTTACATTTAAATTTTCAATATAACAAATAGTTCCTCCCACTACCTTGTCAGTCAAAAGTGCAGACGAGCTTCATACATATTGTAAGTTCAGTGTGCCTCCCCACTGTATAGTAACTATTGTGTCTAGCGTAAGTTAGCAATAAATACATGCGAACACAACTGCCACCCGTCTCTCTGTATCTAACCACCATTTTGTACTTTGAATCTCAACAAATTACAATGTTGCATGGATCTTTTGGCGTGTGAGTGACGTTTAATAGTGGGTCGTGGGTAAACACACATCAGCGTATAACGTTCCCAATGCTGGGCACAGGTCTCCCCTGTGTGTGTGTGTTGGAAGAAAATAGTATATTGTATTTTACAGGGAATTGTTCTGAAACACAAGATGCGTTCGTTACGAATCTGGCCGCGCGCCACAAGATCCATGTGCAATTGTGCAGCTATAATCGTTTGCCAATTATTACTGCACGACTGTCAAGCCCACAATTGCTAACTTACCGACACTCCAAACTTAGTTGTTTGTAACAAAATGTAAATAAACGTTTTATAGGAAAATAGTAACATATCGTGAAATTTTTTATAAATAAATAATGATATAGCATGTGCCAATCGAAATTCATTGTAAATGAATATTGTTTCCGTTTCTTTGGCATGGGATAATTCGTTGAGGAGTTGATAGTTTATTTAGTTGATAGCCTTGTGTGTGGTATGTCTTCTATGTACCGATGGCGGTTGTGATGAATTATATTATGTTTGCGACCGCGAGACGAGTTTCATGTAAATATTTGTTTTAATACAATAAAGTTGACTAAAAATGTAAGTTTGTTTGTTTTACTGCAATTACTCCCGATTCTCTGCCTCCCAAGTGTAGATGTTACGAGCTGAGTGCCCCTCTCCCATCGAAACAGGTAAATGAGGAACCTCACACAAACTTACGTGATTATTTGGTACCTGTATCATTTGCGAGTTTTGTGATGAAATACGATGTAATTCGATTTGTCTTTAGGCATGGCGAATTTCGACTACACAAATTTATCCGTCGCCAAGAATGATGCAAATTAAACTAATATTGAAATAAAAAACCCACAGAAAAGCAAAAAAATAAGCACATTTGGAAGCAGGCGAGACCCTTTGCATGTTTTAACAATTTTATATTTCAATGGGTCCCGCCTGCTTGCCATCACCATAATTCGGAATGGATATTATAGAAGCATACTCACCTTAAGGACAAAATGGATCCAATTATCAGATAAATACTTTATCATCAATTTTAAATGTGGCTTCGGACGACCGAGCTTGGCCACAAGCTACTCTTCCTATGCGCATGGGAGGACTCTCCGTCTCCTTTTCTAGTATTAGTTTACCGGCTTTCATATCCTCGGTCCATGGCAATGAGAAATTAATCAGGAATATCCTGGCTTCCCTTCCACACTAATTGATTTATGATGTGCCGTGCTTCTCTGAGGCTATCGATGCTCTTGGAAACTCGCTTGCCCGAATACTGAAGTACCCGACCATCCATTTTCCCAGAGACGGTGGGACGAGCCGCTCTGCAGAGTAGTTCAGAACAATCTACTGAACACGTCTGCTACCACTGCTGAGCGTGCGCGCCTGCTGGCTGTGGGTGAGTGGGAGTCGGGTCTTTGGCTTCACGCACTACCGTCGTCGAGCATAGGCACTTTGTTTGACGACACCAGTTTCCGCCTCGCTGCTTCTCTAGACCTAGGTGCCCCATAGGTTCTCCTCATCGCTGTCACTGTGGTGAAGTTGTCAACAACCTCGGACACCACGGCTTGTCACGTAACCGCAGTGCGGGCCGTTTTGCACGGCAAGGGAACTTAAATGACATCATCCGACGATCTCTTGTCACCGTCGTCTTTCAGCTGTATTAGAACCCAATGGTTTAGCACGCGACGATGGCAAAACACCGGACGGCATGTCTTTGTTTCCATGGAAGATGGGTAGGCCTTTAGTGTGGGACGCAACATGTGTCGATACTCTTGCGCCATCCCATCTTCCTAGCTCATCGTGCTGTGCTGAGGCTGCGATTGCAGAGAACCTCAAGCAGCGTAAATATAGTAACCTTATTGGAAACTATATTTTCGAGCCGTTTGAGGTTGAAATTTTAGGACCGTGGGTTCCGAGTACTCACAGCCTTTTCAAGGAAATTTCACAACGCTTAGTTGACACTTCCCGTGACCCAAGGGCTGGCTTTTACCTTGGCCAGAGGCTTAACGTTGCCATACAACGTGGCAACGCCGCCAGTCTCTTGGGGACATTACCAGTTGACAGCGCCAGCGTTGAGGCGGAGTTTTTTGACGCCATTTTTAAGTTAGTTACTTTAGGTTATTTTAATTTATAAGTGTATATAATATTGTTATGATTTGGTTTAATAAAGTATATCTCTTTTAGTCGTTATTTTAAATAATCAGTTAAAAAAAAACAATATCAACTGTATAAAATTAGTATTTTACTTATAAATATAAAAATCACAAAAGCCGTGCTCCGGTCAACAGTATCATTAGTAAAAATAGACATTAATATTATCTTAAATAAGCCTAGATGTTACGGGGAATAAAGTAGATTTATCGCATAAATCTAACTCATATAATCACGGGCGTAGATGACAGCCTGCTTATCTCCACTAAACTTAAACGACCCTTTAACTTTAAAGTAATGCGTAAATATGATCGCACTGTTGTAATTACGACACTCGATGCTAAGCCGAGATTTGAATATCGAATAACGCCCTTTTGTTTAGACATTCACTTAGGTGTTGTTTGTGTTAGTGGAAACGGGTTCTAAACTGTATAAACATCAAAAATCTTTTTAGTTGCTTTAGTCCCGATAGTACAGTCGCCAGCGCATCGAAGTTACCACAAACTGTCAAATTTTCTCATTCGATTTTGAATTTAACCGTCAACATTTTATGTTTAAAAAAAAATGGCAGATTTTGATAACTTGATGCGCTGGCGAATGTAGGTACATATTTACATTACAATTTAATTCTATCATTGGATTGGTCGGTGCATTGAACAATTTTATACGGGGTGGAAAGGAAACCGTTTTCGCGTCGGTGTCCTTCCACTCTGTATGTATATTAACGCATTAGTCATAAAAGGCACTCCCTCAACGGAGTATTCGCATGTAATCTAACAATCCAAGTCTCGAATTTGAGCATTTCGTAACAAATAGACGCTCCCTTAAGTGAGTGTTTGCCTATAATATAACAATCTAAGATACAATTCTATATAGAAATAATTCGTTGTTACAAATTGTATCACAGGTTGCGCACCGTACGGCTCGGTCCTCCTCGCTCTCTGACGTCATGCTCGAATTTTAAACGTTACATAACAGGCGAATGTTCCAGGAGTAGGAGCACCTTAAGGTGAATGCTCCAACCAACCCGCGAAATTCAAATTTTCTTACGTTTTTTGCAATTTGCAGGCCAGTGCTAGGTTGTATGTTGATTAAAATACAATTCGCGGCTGTAAGACCTAAGTAGTTACAGAATTATAATCATCAAAATCACCAATACAACCCTCCAAGTTCATAAAGGCGTAGGAACAAAAAAAAAACAGAATAAGTAATTCCTACAGCTTTATGAACTTAGAGCGTTGTATTGATGATTTTGATGATTATAATTCTGTAACTACATATGTCTTACAGCCGCGAATAACATTTTAATCAACATACAACCTAGCACTGGCCTGCAAATTGCAAAAAACGTAAGAAAATTTGAATTTCGCGGGTTGGTTGGAGCATTCACCTTAATGCATGAAGACAAGTGAACAAACTTTAAGTTATATTTCTATGGATCAAATCAACTCTAGCAACATCGAAAAAGTTCTGTCTGTCCTCAATTTACATAATAATCCACAAAGCTTTGGCACTCTCCCAATAACGGTCTTCTGGACATCTTTGTTTGTTATACCCAGTTCACATTATTCCAGTCCAGTAATCCAGCGAGTTAACCCAGCCTAGTGCTGAACTGCATCGTAGCGTCTAGATTATTCCAGTCATTATTAAGAATTATGGATCGGCCGTCTATACTATCCTAGTTGCCCTTGAATGGGCTGGCTGGATAGACCGTCAAAGAGATACGCGACTGGATCCAGTGTATTCCGGTGACAGTTTAGATATTCCAGTAGCATTCCAGCGCTAGACTAAAAAGCTACTGGAATAATGTGAACCGGGCATAAAGTAACTTGTTTTAATTTGACCTTGTATACTTATGGCAATTATCGTAGTGCATGAGTGCTATCGTCAACCGCCCTCTGGTTCATGACACGAACATTATCTTTCCTTCTTGTCACTGTGTGCTGACGTTGGGTCGCTGTCCTCGTAACTACTTGAGAGGTGGCGCGGCTTTGGTGGGAGGACCTGGAAAAATAATATAACATTAGGCTTATGTTCTGAGAATTTATATGTACCTATTCTTTTGTTGTGTTGCTCGCTATCATGTCATTTTTAGGGTTTCGTAGCTAAATGGCTAAAGTTGAACCCTTATTTGTAGATTCGCCGCTTTCGCTGCCCTGTCCGTATGTCTGTCTGTCTGTCCGTCCGTACGTCACAGCCATTTTACTCCGAGACTGTTGGTACCACACAGTTGAAATTCGGAGAGTAGGTCTTCTATGAACCGCTATACAAAAGTGATGTGAAATTATGAAAAAATAAATATAGGGGTGGCTCTCCATACATGTAGTATGGAGAGCGACCCCTATATTTATTTTTGAGGGTTGAAAAACAGAATTTCAATGTATATAACTGTATGGGGTGTCTATCGACAGCTCTTGAAAAAATTATGTTGAGGTTCTTATTATAATTTTTGCCTTAAGTCAATGGCTCATGAGATATTTGGTTCTAAAGCCGTAAAATTTGAGTCCTCTAATTTCTAAAGTAAGAGGAGGAAAATTCTGAAAAATGTAGGTTTGTAAAACGAAAACAAAAAACTTTCAACGAAAATTGGTTTGAATAAGATTTGATGTTTAGTTTTTGAGATATAAGTGTTTTTTGTCAAACTGCAGCATTAACTTTGTTTTTCATTAGCATACTTTCAAAAAGAAATTTCGTTTTGCTGCTGAGTGTTTTACATGAATGAGCGTTAAAAATGTTGTTATTATATTTTTTTATGCTACGGAACCTTGTATGTGCGAGTCTGACTCGCACTTGGCCGATTTTAATTGTTCCTAGTGGTGGTCGTCCGCGGCTTCTTTTTCCGTCTATAATAATGGTGCTTAATAAGGGAGATACTCACAAAGGTCAGACTAGATTTAATCTTAACGGCTATATCGTCCAGCTGAATCCCAATTTCCCGCCCACTGCCGGTCCATCTGAGAAGTAAATTAATACATTATTGCATTACTCTGCGGCTAAAAGTCCGGAACAGAATCATATTGAGCACCTAGGCTCATGTGATTTGACTACCTGTTGTTATTTCCGCCAACAGAACACAACCATTGATTATATTTAATTTCCATCAATACTGATTAGTACTGCGAAATGCGTACAACTACAGCAATTGACAAGTAATGAAGTGATCAAAGTTTTCGTAAAGTAAACAAACCCCTGTTTAAAACAACCAATTACCTGGTATACAACCAAACGGTAAGCATGCCAGCTGCGCCCAAGGTCACGACCTGCCCCAGCGCCACCAAGGTCTGGAAGCCGAAGGTGCCGCCGAGCACGCTCAGCAGGTATCCCGCCAGCAGCAGCGCCAGGAACACCAGCGGCGTGGCCAGCATGCTGCGCACGTTCTTACCCTCGTTGTGCGCTGCTAGCTGCTTGTATAGCTCCTCTAAGTCCTGGAAATTGAAGGAATAATAAGAAATAAGTCTACAGAAATTCACACCTCACGAAATTTCTACCGTCGTCACCATATCGTCATGAAATTTCGCGCTATGACACGAAACACACGTAAGACAAATCGGAGCGCTTCCCACGATACATTTGTAGTGGCACTACAATAAGTACTACAGCGTCTTCTATGACACACAAAACTAACATCAAATTTCTAAATCGCGCAATTAAAGTTATCCGCGACTTAAGGTATAGAAAAACCCGACACGACACCTACTGTCGGGCAGTAGCCCACCAGATACAACACCCATCTGGTCGGAGGATACTCCCTTTTCTATGGGGGATGAAGAACTTTACACCCTATTCTCCATACCCCCAAACATCAAACCAAGTTTCTGCTAAAGTTGCTCACATTAGCAAGAACTTTTTAGTGAACAGAAAACACAAAGCCTCATGTGTTCCCGACGTTAGCCTTAAACGTGAAGTCACCGGTACAGTCAACCAACGTAAGATGTACCTACAGTAGAACAACGTTAGCTGCTTGGTTCATTTGCTTGCCAGCCACGCAATCTCAGCTTGGCCGTGAGTAGCAGTGGACGATCGCGGCTACATTTGACACAAGCTTATTAGCCATGGGCTGCTGTGGAGCAGCACCTTCAGTCATACAAAAATCTTGGATCAAATTTTACCGTCGTGCGTGTGTGTGTTTTCGGCCTAAGGAGACCGGCCCATGGAAAAAAGACGAGAGTTTATGTATGTAAGATTTTGGACTAACCTTAACTAGAAGATCCTTAAACTTGGTGGCCATCTCCTCGCCTCCCATCTTCTTCTTACTCTCGAAGGAATGCAGCGCCTTGTTCAGGCACTTCTTGTGTTCTTCCTCCAGCACGTCCGGGTTCATATAGGGCTTGGTGCCGCCGCAGGCCTCCTCCATCAGGGTCTCGTACACGTTACGAGCTTCCGACGATGCTGATATATTGTTGGCTTCGGCTGTCGCCTGATAATTAGTGGGGAATAAGTACTCGTAATAATAAAGGAGAATTCAGGATAGGCTACGTATCCACGTATCAGGACAAGATTGAGGTCAATAGTAGGCTCATTTAATATAAAAAAACCACGTATCCACGTATCAGGACAAGATTGAGGCCAATAGTAGGCTCATTTAATATAAAAAAAACACTCGAGTTTTGTGAAAGATTTTTATCTTCGGCTATCAACGTCATACGTTCATAACAGATCATTTAATAAGTAAGATATCCTGCTTTTTATTAAATGATCCTCTATATCCTTTTCATTCTGCATATGAAGTTTTTTTTTTCGACAAGCTCACCACAATTTTCCCAACCACCGCAGCTCCTTACAAACCAGTATCAACAGTGGGGGAAAGCGCAGAGGCAATGAGGTTCGGCCAGTCCCGCAGATACAATTCAATTGTGGATCTTGCAACGAAATTTATCAAAAAAGAACAGCTGAGGTGGAAGAAAAAACAAATAAGGTGCATTCCAAATTATTCAAATGCTTCTCATCACCTAGAATGTAAACAAGCGGAATGCATTGGGGGTCTAGTAGTACCGCCTTCGCGTGTGGTAGATTGTAAGAGCTACAGGCCTACCTATAAGTAACTGAAACGGTTCTTGAGGCAGATGCCTGGTGCTGGAGGGGTACAGCCAGCGGATGAGTGACTGAGCTGAGCGACACGCCTTCAAGCTAATAGCTGATGCTAACCTGCAGTATGGTCATGGGATTGGGCAGCTCCTCACTGTTGAACACCTCGACGTAGCTCTTGAAGTAGTTCAGCAGGTCGCGCGCCTTCACCGTCTGCCCGCCGATCTTCTTGGTGACGAGCTTCTCTGGTGCTAGCAGCCTCGGCACCAACTGCTTCAGGCACGATTTAAATTCTCCGTCTATGTCTGGAATGGTAGGATGCAATGACGCGGTTAAGTGAGTTACCGAGCGATCGTAACAAATCGCCAATGAGGATTTAACTTTGAGCCATTAAAAGTTAAAAGGTATAGCTACCAAAAGACAGAAGTTGTTTCACCTGTTTGTGGTAGGTGCTTGATTTTCAAGAGTTTAATTATAATTGTTGTCATTTTGGTCGACTGGTTTACAAGACTCAAAGGCAAATAAGTGATGAATTTTGTGTTTCGGCAAATAAGTGTCAATCTTCATCGTCACATCACAATATGCTAAATCGTTCATCGCACAAGCAGTCTTCCCTCATCAGATACAAAACCACCTTCAGAAGATCTTCCTTTCTCTTTAAAATTCCATTTCCATGACTCATTACAAAAATATTCTAGTTTGTGTCTGGCTGTTTATTTTTAATTTTTTTTTTTTTTGGGCTTCTTATTCTATTATTAGCCTTTTGAAGAACATTAAAGTTACGAATCTGTGTTAAATGTTGTGAGTTTTTGATGAAGTAAGAGTTGAATTAGGTACCTAAGTCAAATATTAAAATTAATCATAATCATAATCATAAATCTTTATTTATCTCGACATCAGAATTTACAGGCGCTGGTATATGTACAATCTTATATAGAGAAAGGTGTCTGAAGTAGGAAGGTCCTGAGTTACAGATCACCTCTCCGGCTTAAATATAACAATTATATGAAGCAAAATATTTGACAAGATACTAAGGTTAAAATTGGGAGTAGGTAAACAAGTACTTAAAATTAATTATTTAGAAACATTAAAACAAAATATGAAATTAGCATAAAAAAACATAAAATTATATCTACAATTAGTTCAAACGTTCAAAGGTTAATCATAAGGAACAAAAAAAAAAACAAAAATGTTAAGTAATATAAATTATGCTTGCAGCATAATAAAAAGTATGGTTGTACAAAAAAGTGGGTTATGAGTTATGATGTTCATATGAACATACAAACTTGTACACAAAAGCAAAAATTTAAATTAAAAGGATGAAAGAGGAAATGGGGTGATGAAAGTGCATTGATCCAATGCGTGAGTAGATGTGTGTAAATGTGTGTGTGCGAATGTGAGAGTGTAAATGTATAAGTGTTTGTGTGTGAGTGTTAAGACACAGGTTTAAGTAACTTTTCTGTGAAAGCGTAGTCAAGACTCAATAGCCAGGTGCGCAATTTTCTCTTACAAATAGCTTTAGTATGCGGGTAAATAGATATTTTATTATTAATAGAATTATAAAGAAAAGTGCCAAGAAAGGCGTAAAATTTTTGGGAAAAAGTAGTGTTAAAACGGATGATTGGACAAACATTTGCTGATCTTCTATTTTGAGTAAGGAAATCGTGATTTATGGGAAGTTCAGAATGTTTTTTTAATACAGTCATGAGTATGAACAATTGCCGGACTGTTAGAACTTTGCAGTGTTGGTAGAGATCGAAGGTTGGATAGCGTGTTGGAAAAAAACAACTAACTTTTAATATAGCTCTTTGAGCTCTCTCTAAATTAATAATACATGATTTAGAAGTACCACCCCAGGTGGTGATACAGTAGGCTAGCAAAGACTGACATAATGCGAAATAAACTAATTTAATTACTGAAGTATCAGATAAATGTCGTAGATTTTTAAATATGTATATTAATTTGCGGATTCTTTTGACTAAAGTTTCAATGTGTTGTTGGAAGCTGAGACGGTAGTCTATAATTATGCCAAGATATTTGATAAATTCTGTTTTTTGTAACACAGGACAACAACAATTATTGAATGAATGACATGAGTGGGCTTTCAAGTTGAAGTTAGGTTGATCCTGTGGTCTAAGGGAATATGTCATGTATTTCGTCTTATCGATATTTAGGGTAAGTAAGTTAGCATACAACCATTTATACACTGTATTAAAGCCTTGTTGAGCATAATGCTGGACCTCTACCCACGTATCAGCATCGAATACCAAAGCAGTATCATCCGCAAAAGTGATAATCTTTCCGTTTTGTAGCTTAATATTACATAAATCATTAATATAAACTAAGAATAACGTTGGGCCGAGGATGCTGCCCTGTGGAACGCCGTACTGGTTAGGTAGTTCGTCACTTATCCAATCATCTATTTTGGTCATTTGAGTTCGGTCGGACAAATAGTCTGTAAAAAGTTGAAGTGACTGACTTCTCACACCCATATTTTCTAATTTTTTTATCAAAATTGGAACAGATACTGTGTCAAATGCTTTAGCTAAATCGAGGTAAATGGCTAAGGTCTTTTTTTTACTGTCTAGTTTATTGACTAAGTGATCAGTTAGTTCATGGACGGCTTCAGCTGTTGATCTACCAGATCGAAATCCAAACTGTGATGGAGATAAGAGGGAATTATGTTCAAGATAATTAGTAAGTCGGGAATTCATTAATCGTTCTAAGATTTTTGATAGCGTCGGGAGTATGGAGATTGGTCTATAATTGTTGACACAGTATCTGTCTCCGGATTTAAATATTGGTACAATTTTGGATTTCTTGAAGGCACATGGGAATACCCCGGAAGAGAAAGAGAGATTGCATAAGAATGTAAGTGGAGGAACAATAATATCAGCAAATCGTTTTAAGAAAGGTCCGGATATATTATCGACGCCAACTGCACACTCATTTTTTAAATTAAAAATTAATGACCGTATTTCTTCTTCGTCGGTCGGTAGAAGAACAAAGGAGTTTTGGGAAGAAATAGTTGACTGACTATAGGGTTCTGCATTGACCAAATTAACATTTTGTGAAAGTAATTTTTCTGATAATTTTTTACCTACACCTGCAAAAAATGAATTTACTGAATTTATTGATTCCGTGGGATTTTCAATTGAAATAAGCTGAGTGGATTGCTGTTTGGTTTTATTGGTATACGTAATATCTTTAATTGCTTCCCAAAGTTTTTTGTTATTTTTCCCTGCTTTTTTAATTATGTCTTGCTCGTAACTTTGTCTAACTTTCTTTAAAATATCGTTGCATGAATTCCTATACCTTTTGTAAATGCAAAGTGCTACCTCATCATTTGGATTTTTTACGGTTTTGATATGTAGTTGATCTCGATTTCGCATGCATCTAAGTAGGCCGGGTGTTATCCAGGGCTTCAAAATTATTTTACGTCTAGGTGTCGGTATTTGTTTTGTGTTATCATTTATAGCTTGACCTAGCGAGTGTACAAAAAAGTTTGTTGCCTCATTTACATCTGACATGCTGTAAATCTTACTAAATTCTATGTTCTTGACATCTGTTTCAAGTCCTACGTCGTCTAATCGTTTAATAGTTTTGGGACATTGGTTTTTGTTTGTGGTGCGATCTAGAAATAGAATGACGCTGTTGTGATCTGTAACCGAAGTTTGAGCAACATAACAAACCGCCGATAACCTTGTCTTTAACATTATGTGATCTAGGCATGTGCGACTGTGAGTGGGAATCGTGTGAGCTGGCAGCATACCATGAGAAGCGATAAGGTTAAGATATTCATATGATCTATTGTCTTGGGAATTATCAACAATGTCAATATTAATATCGCCAACTAATACAATATTTTGAAAGGATGATAGTTTACTTAAACAATTGTTGAGGGATAATAAAAAGTTATCTATATTTTTATGACTAGGTGGTCGATAGATAGCAATGATTACAGTGTTTGTGTTTATTTTTAAAATAAGGCAATTTGAGTCTGACATTTCCGGTTCATCAATATTGTACTGATCTATATTTTTGCAGTAAATGACGAGACCTTCATTTTGCGTTTGATTATTGCGCGTAGTGAATGAAATATAACCATCGAGTTCAGGAACGTTAGCATTACGCTGCAACCAGCATTCAGTTAGAACAATTATATCCCAATCAACTTTTGACCTAGCGAGTAATGTTTGAAAGTTTTGATTTTAATTGATCGATCTTTTCAGGAGTGAGGTGCCTTCAGAGTTTTATTACTACAAACCCAATTTTACCACCATTTTGTCACATATTTGTATCGTTTGGCGTACAGGGCACGCGCTTGCTTGTCACGTATGTACAAATATGTGACAATGGCGTTCAAAAAGTTATGATTTTATGAAAGATAATTCACTGACTGATTGACATACTGTTATTCTGGTTGACAATATTCTGGTTGACAATATTCTGGTTGACTGACTTTTATTCCACTTCAGATTATTGATAGGTAATGTTATTATTTTTCTATTACTGTGACCAGGCTAACATTTTTTCATTTTTATTTATTGATAAGTATGCGTAGTTTATTGGTATGTATGTGTTTGTTGTTACTATAATATGCCATTTATTTCAAATAAAGAATTGTATACTATTTGCATGCCTATTTGACGATAAAATATGGAGAACCTTATTATAAAAACCATCTACTCGTATGTACCTAGCTACCTATTACGCATGATTGCAAAGAAATAATATGACAAAACTGTATTTCTTACCAGATAGTTTCCCACTAAAGTGAGGATCAGTGGACACCTTGGAACCGGGGTAGGGCATCAGGAAGCAGCTGACGTCCTCGAAGCAGCGTGCGATGTCCTGGCGCACCCGCTGCAACTCCTCGTGCTGACCCTCGCGGACCTGGACAGAAATATAGACTTTATTTTAGTTCACAAATACAAACGGAATCTGGCTGTAATGTTCCCTATGCTGATTCAGGCCTATGAAATATAAAGAAGGATTTGAGTGAAGTCGCGTTTCTGAAATTTTGCTTTAAGTTGAAGCAACGAAAAAATTTAAATAAACTCTCCCTACCATCACCATCGCTCTTGACTTCGATCACGCCTCGTGGAAAACGATGGATGAGGTCTATGATGAAACGAGCGTGCCCAGAAGATGCCTGTTCACTCTTGCTTTTAAGGCAGACTTGGCTATGCGCATAATACATGCGGAGGAGAAGCGCCGAGTACGACTCGTCGGAATATCAACCAAGTGTGGATGGTACGCCGCAGTACGTCTGCTAGTTCGGTGGTCTGCTGGTCGTCCCGCCTTTGTCCCGTGTTCCTTGGGGTTGACGCTACACGTTTTTTACTTACATTCCTCTCTGAGACTATTCACTTCTTTATGTTTCATTTCATGCCTCACACAATCCATCCATCTTTTTTTGGTTCTCCTTTCCCTCTCCAACCATCAATATTTATACTCTTAATTTTTTTTTACATACAATATGCTAATAAAAACTAACCGTAAGTCGCTTTTTGAGCAGCTGTTCGCCTCCCACGGCGCCGTATGGATGGTCGTACGGGTAGGACCAGTCCCTCACGAGGAACTGCAACCGCTGGAAGGGCTTGCCTCCGATCTCGTCCTTCGCCACTCGTCCGTACTCCATGAAAAGCTGGAACACAGAAATAATATTTGGTTTATTGTTACGTGATTACTGAAAGCCACATCATGATCATCTGCTTTCAACGAAAAAGTTAACAAATTGCGGTTGCATCTTCGGGAAGAAAATACATAGGAAGAACCTGTGTGTTTTCTTAGAAAACCTAGTTACTTCTCTTTATGCTTTTAATAAGTTTGAGAAGCCATGATACTGAATATACCTAATGTTCCTGCATATATAAGGTCCTATACTGCAGTATCTATTTCAGTAACGAATGGTGCCCACAGGTGGTTAAGTGCTTAAGTGGTTGTAACAATGGGCGATACTGCTTTTTGCTTGTAACGGCGTGGCTGTGTCATGTGCCATCTGTCGTGTTACATGGTAACTGTGTTGTGGAGGTCAGATAAGCAGTCGCTCGATGTAAACTACTTATGGTTAGACTGGAAGCTGACCCCAGTTTAGTTGACAAAAGGCAAAATCCAGTAAACTTCTATTAGTTTTTCTTTTTTTCTGTACCTGTAAGTGCTGCAAGTCATCTTCTTCAATGTTCTGCGAGAGGTTGTAGATCTGCACGGAGGACAGCATGGTGGACAGCGCGAAGACAGTGGCGTTGTCCTTCACTGTGGAGTTGCTGTCGAAGGTGCCCTGAGTGTCCATCAGTAGGACCACCACCTGAAGTATAGCAGAACAAGGTATATGAAGACCATATCGGAAAGACGTTGTTCATAAACTTGGGATAAAAACACGACACGAAAATACAATGCAAAGACATAACTTTAGCGAAAATAGCGAAGTTACGAGTATGTCAAATTAACGAAGTTTTGTCATTGGAGACTTGGAAGGAACTACACCGTTCCTCAAGCATGTCACGGTGATGGGGAGATTCAGATTTTCAGATGTGACCTTTTCAGGAAATTAACGACATAGCCCGTACCGAGCCGAGTTAGGAGTAGGTGTTGAAAAATAAAGCTAAGGCAACTAGGGTCCTCCACTTTCGTTTAGGTTTTGGGGTCAGTCGAAGAAACCTCGAAAACTGGAATATCAGTAACGACTAAGAACTTGGGTGGCTCTTAACCCGATCACAATTTCATGACTATGCTGAATAGCAACAGTGCAGGCTTCGCAGCTGTCAACCTTCTGCTGCTAGTAATGCTAGTATTACCTTTTGCCCGTTAGCCAGGGTAGCTTTGAAGGGCTGCGACCAGAGATGGATGCCGGTGGTGTTCCGGTCAGACCCGCCGCGCCACGAGAACCCTTTCAAAGGCTCGTCTTCCTTGCCCAGCCACTCGCCCCCGTCCTCACCGTTGTTGTACTGAAATAACGAATTGGACAGTGCAGGGAAAATCAAGTTAGTATTATGTGTCTATTTACTATATTAAAGTAAAAAACTAAATTTGATAGGTATTAAAAAGTGGTGGTAGCTTTGTAAATCCAATAAATATTGGTTTGGAAACAGAGAACACGCTCTGTGAAACTCCACCGTATCATACCATGTCCGTGACCAAAAAAATATTCTTTGTTCTGAAACGTCTCGAGCGTCAACAATTGTTGGTGATAATATTTTGTCAACTATCAAAATATTCTCGCCGACAATTTTATTGCTGATGCTCCGTGCATGGCACGCCACGGTGTTGGTCGGCGACGGAACGGTTTAATGAGCACTGTCTCATACTTTTCAATACAAATAATATAGAGATAAAACTGCGGAAGACGACCATTAAACCCGTTACAATCGGATATGAATTACGCTGTTGAGACGTTCTAGACGTCTATAATATCAAGTATCTGTCTGTGCCTGTTACGTTCATAGCACGGCGGTCATTGTATGGTACGGTGTAGAGAGCCGACTCCTTTTACCCAGTCTGCTCCTCGCGAAGCCCACTCACCGTTCGATCCAAGTACCGTAGAAAGAAGTCAAGCAGAAAGGACTTCCCCTTCCTGTAGGCTCCTGCAACGGATACCAGCACCACATCCCTGTTCCTCACGTCTTCTCGCAGGAGCAGTTCTTGCAGAGCATCCTCGTGCAACAGGAACCTGTGGTCTTCGCTCGGGGTCACCACCTGGATCCCCTGACCTGATAACAGGCTTTCCATGTTTCCTGGAAGTAAAATAATTTAATGTTACGTCACGACACTCATGAAACAACAAGAATGTGTAAGCAGACAAACATCTTGAAAAATGAACCAGCCTGAGGAGTTTTCCTAGCAAAAATTTGACCTTGCTCGTTGTTGAGTGATGTCCCTAAATCCGAAACCATGTGCCGTTAACCTATAAGTACCTCCATTAAACCAATTAATAACATAATTAAACAGACTGTACCCACTCATCGTAACTTGTGATTATATACGCAACAGCACGTAGTTATGTACTTTGTTTACAGCGCGTAATTATAAGTTGTAGCGAGTAATAGCAAGTTGATAGTTTGTACCGTTCGGAGCCCTCTTTACTGACTTGCTTAAATTTTCTTTGATAATGGGATAGGCAGAACTGTACATCTTAAGAAACTATTGCAAAGATTCATTCATAACTGACTGATGGCCTAGTCTAGCAGTACGGTCGCAAGAATGTATATGTGAAATGGGGTTTCTAGACGCATATCCCAGGTTGGGTGAAGTATTTAATTGGGATTGTCCATTACGAAATGCTCAGAGCAGCACGGAGTCTGAATTTGTGCTCGGCTAAACTTTACATATTTATGAGACTGAAACAAAACGGCAAAACTACATATATTAGGTAGTTTTTCGCCGCTGAAAATAAAGGCGTGAATGCGTGAGGTTGTAGGTGAGGCTAGTGTAAATTAAATTACTCTTAACACGCGCCATATTCATTTTCATTTTTTTTTAATCTTTCTGCAGTACCTACCCACATATTACCTATTTACAACAAAATGTTATCAATGTATCAGATCTATTGTTTGGTCGTGATTGGATATGTTCTCTCCTTTCAACTATGATAATGTCTATTGTTATAATGTGCTTACACCTGTGCTGGACTGGATGCATGGAAAATGATCACTAACGAAATTGGTTTCGCCTGGTATTCTTCACCGAACTATCGTAGTCAGTGGCCCGAAAGTCTGACAACCAATCTTACCAAGGGGTCGTATTACCCAGTACTTGGTTGTGGAGGTCAGATATGTGGTCGAACCATGAAAAATACTGGTATTTAACTGTATTCCGTTAGACTGGAAGCAGACTCCACAAAAAGGCGCGAAGAGTACTTTACTGATTAACTCGGGCATAGGGCAATCCAGTGTTTTATCTATTCCGTGACTAAAACTTATCGTAGTCTACTGTTGAACATATACTCCCGTCCCTCCTAAATAGCACAACAGTACCCGGTTCTCCGCCTTCCAGCCTTCCTATCTGACCTATCTACCTTTTAAGGTTTCCACCTAGTAAGTCGTCATTCACCCTGTCTACCCTGCTCATTTATAGTCTCCACTCCAGGACACCTCTACTCCAGGTTTTAGGTTAACTCTGAATATTTTTCTTTCAAAATATATATTAAGTCATGCATGAACATCACACGGCCCTTGAAAACAGCGTAAATTCTATCGGTAGCTAGAAAGCCAACCCTATGCATATCAGGGCAGCACTATAGATCGGCACGTAATACATCGGGAGTGCGTGGGAGAGTGACTGTTGTTACAGTTTCTTTCAAAATATGTGATGTAATAAGTAGGTATCCATGGTTTGATTTCAAGATCTAACAGAATTTAGACGCAAGAAGAAAGGGAAAGAAAATTAAATGTCATCTACGGAATTCCTGTTGTTAGAGAGATGAGAGATACACATTTAGTCAAAAAAGTATCGGGAATGGATGATTTGTTTATGGTTCCAAATTCATTTTTTTTGTTATTAGATTGGCACAACTGTTTTCAATTTCGGCGCGGAGTTTGTTTGCTGTTTTTAGTTAGATCTTGGTTAGATCATATCTAGTGTTTAGTGCGAATTTCATAATGGACAAAAACATCGAACAAAGAGTTTGTCTTAAATTTTGCATCGCCAATGGAATTTCGTGTTCGGAGTCCCTGAAAATGTTACAGAAGGCTTACGGTGATTCGACTTTATCAAAAACACGTGCTTATGAGTGGTACAAAGCGTTCAATAGCGGTTGAGATGTACCTAATGGAAGATTTGCCTCGCTTTGGTAGGCCATCAACGTCTTCAACTGAAGTTATCATCGCAAAAGTGAAGGAAATAGTGACTGAAAATCCTCATTCAAGTTTAAGAGAGATAGCCGCTGAACTTTCTGTGTCTCGCGAATCGATTCGTATCATTTTAAATATTCACTTGGATATGAAACATGTTGCCGCTCGGCTAGTCCCAAGAGACCTGAATTTTCTCCAAAAACTCAATCGCATAAGAGTCGCTGTGGACATGCTAGAACGAGTCAATTCCGACGCAACATTCATGAAACGCATTTGTTACTGGTGACGAGACGTGGTTTTACGAGTTTGACATGCAAACTGGTCAACAAGCTTAGGAGTGGCGCCTTCCAACTGAACCGAAACCGAAAAAACCACGCTGTAGTGTATCTATTTAATAGATATGGCAACACTGTCTCACAGCCACAAGTAGTCGGGTAGCTGTCACTTAGGACAACTGTCAGTCACCACGAATGGCGGGAAGTCAGGAGGTGAAGCGGACCCTGGACTAGCTTGGTGGAATTGGTGAGCCTGTGATATAGTAGTAAAGTGTGTTATCAACCTATTAGCTCTGTTACAAGTGAATACTACACACGCTAAAGTCGATAAAAAGTCAATGTCTTGTTGACCGTAATCTTTGTCTATCGCGTGATTAATTAACTTAGAGGGTTGTATTAATGATTTTTATGATTATAAGTCTGTAACTACATACATGTTACTGGAACGACTCATTTTTCATCAACGTACAACCGGACACTGATCTGCAAATTGCAAAAAACGTAAGAAATTTTGAATTTCGCGGGCTACCCTGGCGCTTCCACCTTTAATTACGTTGTTGCATTGCGCGTTGTCATTCTGATGCATGCTCATTGGCCGAGCACATGACTTACCTCAGGCGCCATGCGACATTAGAAAGCATTGAAAAAAAAATGTACAGACGCCAACACATCAAGCTACTACAATCTGTCAAATTTGTTTAATAGATTTTCAACTTAATTTCTAAAGCATTAGGCATTTCCTACCTTTTTTTTTTACCTACATTTTCCCAACCAACCTTGAAAGGTTGGTTGGGAAAATCTGACATTTTCGGGACCAGGTTGACCTGGCTGGCGTCTGTACTTAGGCATGATTTGATACTTTTTATCTTTCACAATTGCAGTATAATTTTAACATTTCCTAGAAACACAGGAAGAAATTTTTCGGTTGGGAAGTCATCAAATGACCCCTCCCGCTCTGGGCGGAGCGGAAGGGAGTGTCAGACTTTTACTGACTAAAACCCATTTAAGTTCCTTCTTTTGGGCCTTTGTGTTCCAGGGCCGCGGTATCTCTTTTGAACAGTCCCGCAGCCCCAGTTACGACGGTACCTCAAATTTACCTATATGAAATCGATTCTTCGGATCCTGCATCCTCATCTTCAATAAACTGTTAAACCAGCAGGAAGGCATGAATAAAACAAATAATTAAAATTTAGTAAGCGACGCACTGGTAACGTCAAGGCCACCACGTCAGTGTCAGCAAGAAACCAAAGAGTAAAATATTTATCAAGAAACTTCCTTTTGGTATAAGTATTGTACTCTTAGCGCCGCAAAGAGATAAATATTCTGCACGGAAGAAATGTAGTTTTTTATATTAAAACTCTATTTTTACAAACTACAAAACTATAATAAGTAGTAATAAATATTATGTACAAGTAGAAAAGGGTTACAGGATGTCCAAAAATTCGGCCGCATCCAGAAGAAATTGATTGAACATGTTTACTATACAACTTTTACCAAGGGACCAAACCTGAAATCGCGAAAAAAAAACAGCTGTTCCCTACATTTATGATCGATGAACTCGTCAAAATGTAGGGAACAGCTGATTTTTGTTACAAACTCCTTTATTATCATTGTTTTTCCAGTTGTTGTCTTAAAACAAAATATGTTAGATTTTCACCTGACATCTGTCTTGTATATATTTGCAATAAAATACATCTAAATGTTAAACAAATAACTTTATTTTATTGGCGACGAGGCAAATTGTGTTTTCAGTAATCAAACATGAATACTGAACAATTCGCGGCTTTCCTTACCGCACAACAGGAACAACAAAAGGTACTAACAGTCCTTCTACAACAACTCGTACAACAGCAACAACACCAAGGATGCCCCTCATCAAAACAAGACGGACAAAAACAACAAAATACAGAAGCTTAATAATCGAACGGATACATCAGAGACCTCATCAACGACATCGTCACACGCGGATTCCTCCGCGGAAGAAAGTGATAGCGAGACCAACCCTGTTTACATAATTAACAAGAAAACAACTCGATGCAAGAAAATTGACGTTACCATCAATGGTGTAAAATGCACGATGGACTGGGACCCTGGATCAATCTACTCAATAATATCTACTAACATATGGAAAAAGATTGGAGCCCCAGCATTGTTGAAGGCACCGAAACTCCAAGCCTATTGCAATTTTAAACTGAAACCGAAAGGTATAACAGACGTAACAGTTGAACTAGACAACGTACAAAAAATATTACCTGTTGTCGTCATGGACAAAGCAGATCCTATACTCTTCGGGTTACAATGGAGCGAAATGTACGACATGAAGTTTCCGAAACCTGTTTATTCTATCAAACGTACCACAGACACATCACTGGATGTCGTGCTAGCTACCTACAACGACCTATTTGACAATAAATTAGGGAAGGTAAAGAATTATCAAGTTAACATCCACATCAAACCTGGCAGTGAAGCAAAACATCTGCCGGCACGTCCCATCAAGTTCAGCATACGCAAAAACATAGAAATAGAACTAGAACGGCTTCTACGCGAAGGAATAATAACAGAAGTGGACCCCAACAAGATACCCTTAGAATGGGCCACACCCACAGTCAATGTTTTGAAACCAAATGGCCAAGTACGAATATGTGGCGACTACCGAACAACGATAAACCCGGTACTTATCAAACATACTCATCCCGTGCCCCTTTTTGATCAGTTAAGACAACGTCTGGCACATGGGGATAAATACTCGAAAATCGACCTTAAGGATGCTTACCTGCAGTTTGAAATATCTCCTGAATCAAAAAAGTACTTAACAATATCAACTCATAAAGGATACTTTGTCTACAACAGAATGCCTTTTGGTATTGCAACAGCGCCTTCAATTTTCCAACATTTCCTTGACAAGCTACTTGATGGTATATCAAACGTCGCTGTATTTTTTGATGATATTGCCATTACTGGGGAAAATGACGAAGAACACATACAGACCCTCTCAATGGTTTTCAAAAAATTGAAACAAGCTGGACTGAAAGTAAATATTAAAAAATGCACTTTCTTACAACCAGAAATCGAGTATTTAGGACATATTTTTGACAAAAATGGAGTACGACCAACAAAATCTAAAATAGAAGCAATTTCGAAGGCACCACCGCCAACAAATACCAAAGAACTCAGGGCGTTCTTAGGACTCATAAACTTTTATGAACGATTTATCCCACACCTACACAGCGAATGCGCCGATTTACATGAACTAACTGGTGATCGCCGAAAATGGCAATGGACTAATCATGAGAACGAAATATTTCTTAAAACTAAGAGATTATTAACAAGATCTAAATCGCTTGTGGCGTTTGACGAATGTCGACCTCTTTACCTCTCCTGCGACGCCTCAGAGAAAGGAGTAGGCGCAGTCTTATACCACAAGGATAAAGAAATCGAACAACCTATTGCATTCGGGTCAAGAAAACTTAAACCGGCTGAAAGCAAATATTCCGTTATAGACCGCGAGGCATTAGCAATATTCTACGGCATTCAAAAATTCGACCAATATCTCAGAGGTACAAAGTTCACACTTATAACTGACCACAAACCACTTATTCATATATTGGGTCCACAACGAAATCTCCCAAAAATTGCGAATAATAGACTTGTGAGGTGGGCACTCGTGATTGGAAATTATGATTATGACATAATTTATAGAAAAGGGGAACATAACATCATTGCTGATTACCTATCTAGAATGCCAAATAGCACTGAACAGCCGAATTATCCAGAGGTTTCGATATGCAAAATCACTGATGTAATACAGCATAATAAAATGAATGACTTGACCATAAGTGAAGAGCGTATTAGAGAAGAAACGAAACACGATGCCATACTAAAGCAAGTCCTGCAATTAATTAAAACCGACTGGTTTGACTGTTCACAGACTGATCTGAAACCGTTTATCAGAAAACGCAGTGAATTGTCTATAGAGAACAAGATCATCATGTGGCAAGGTAGAGTTGTTATACCTAGTAAATTAAGAAGTACAGTACTGCATTATTTGCATATTGGCCATCCTGGAACTTCTGCAATGAGGGCTCTTGCGCGCTTCTATGTTTGGTGGCCAACACTCGAAGAAGACATTGACAATTTTGTAAAAAAATGCCAGGAAAATAGACCCAACAACTCAGAACTTCCTGTATATTCTTGGTCGATCCCAGAAAAGATATGGGAAAGAGTTCACGTCGACTTTGCCGGACCTTTTGAGGGCAAGTATTGGCTAGTACTGGCAGACGCCTTATCAAAATGGATAGAAGTTAAACCTATGGCAAAGATAACCACCAGAACGTTATGCGAGAAACTAGATGGCATTTTTACTACATTTGGATTGCCTCAAATTATTGTCTCCGACAATGGACCTCAATTTACTTCCAAAGACTTTCGAGAGTATTGCAAGTCAAAGGGTATAGTGCACATGACATCTTCACCCTACCATCCAAGAACCAATGGATTGGCCGAACGACTTGTGCGAACTTTTAAATCCAGAATGGCGTCAAGTGAAGCAGACAGAGTCAACCTAAAACAGAGGCTACAAAACTTTCTCTTTTCTTATCGCAACACACCGCATACTACCACAGGAAAGTCTCCAGCCCAAATGATGTTCGGCAGACAGCTAAACTGCTTACTGGATAATGTGAAGCCAAACATGAGAAGGACATTGCGCTATAAAAACATACAAGCGAATATTCAATCAGAACAAAAGACGCCGAATTTCCAGAATGGGGAAGCAGTGTACATCCGTACCAAACTGGAAGATAAGTGGAAACCGGCTATCATTGAGGAAAGAAAACACAGGTATTCTTATGTGGTTAGAACTCCAGAAGGAGTCTTGAAGCGCAGACATGCTGACCACATACGGCCCAATGCGACTGTAGCTCAGACACCAGCCAACGAGCCAGACATTTCGTTGGAACCATCGTCATCGGCTGAATCATGGAATTTCACACCACATGAAGTACTACCCCATACCAGTTCAACTCCATTCAGTCAACCTCCAATTGAAACCGTTTCCCAATCACCGCGAACACTAGAACAGACGCCGCCGGTGTTGAGGCGTAGTAAGAGAACAGTACGCCCACCACATCGCCTCATAGAGCAAATGGACTAAGGCCGGGAGGAATGTTTTTTTTTTTTTTTTTTTTTTTTTTATTTAAGATTTATCTACCGCAGACATGGTGGTCCGCGCCCTTGTTTGAAATTGTTTTCTTTTGTTTGCATGGTTTACTACTTAATATTACATTCGTGCTCCTACATTGGACACTTACATTATACTAAACTTATTAGAATAACTTAGAATCTACGTGAGTCCATCTTTTTTTTTTTTTATACTAATATACATGCTCATGCAAAAGTTTTTTTTTTTTTTTTTTTTTTTTTTTTTATATTTACTACATATACTACTTACAAGTTAGGGTTACTAAACTAAGGTTACACTACATTATTGTTAAGACAGGGCGAATAACTGCATGGCAATGTGAGCCGACCAGCTCCAACCGACAGCATCCGTTCACGGACATGACCTGCACATCCGCGCCGCTTAGCTCAACCATTTTTTAGGGAACTTAACGACCGGATGTGCAGCGCCACCATCGGCAAAGCTTTTTCGTGAGTATGACAGACTCACTCTGCCATGCAGTTTTACATAATCTGTGTTTTGATTAGACTGGGTTAGGGTTGTTCGGGTTTGGGTTGGGTTTTGGGGTTTGGATGGGGATTATCCTTTACGTGGGTCGACTGACCAGGGACTTCGCTAGCCTGAGCAAAGCTTCCACAACAACCGCGTCTCGATGCTGCATGGCCGTCTTCAGGTTGTACTCGACGACCGTTTTAGTAGGCGCATCCATCGCTCTCTTTGCAAAGCGGCCCGTGGCGTCATCGGCGTCGTCGGTGTAATAGACGCAACTGACTGTATGTCTCGACACCGCCACTACCGCGTGGGAGATGCTGTCGTGGATTTGGAGTCTCCTGGACTTGGTGTTGACGATAATTACGCTGTCGAAGGTCAGGCCCTGGGCCTCGTGGATGGTTAGGGTGCGCGACCCCTCGCCGGACCCGTATCCCTGGCTGACGAGAGAAGCTTTCTCCTCTTGAGTATGAACCAGGAACAGGGTGTTTTGGGCAGTTCTCGGTATTTGCGCTCCTGTGTACCCCTTGACACCCAGTGAATGGACCCGCGACAGCGTCGACTTGGAGGAGTATATACCGGAGTATATCTCGCTCAGTGCAAATGCCACATCCATCGGGTTGCGGTGTGTGCAAAGCAGCTCCTGGGTGATACCAGCCACCAGGTTTGGACGGGTATACCTTAACTCGAAAAGGTTCTCTCTGTCCAAAAATGGTAGCTGGTTTACGTCTCCGATGAGGACAACCTCGCTTGCTCCGGACAACTTCACTGCCATAACTATGGCCCCAAAATGGTTCATAAGAGCCTCGTCTACCGTTAGGCGGTAGCATTTCTCTTCCTTCTTGAACCCGTTGGCTAAGATTGAGGCCATAGTGCGCACCTTTGTCTTTACTCGGTCTCCTAGGCGGTGCGCAAGCTTCTCTCTGAGGTCTTTGGCAGCTTCGGTCGTCGTGGTGGCTACAACGTCTTTCTCCGCATCGAAGTGTTTCACCACCCAGGTTGTCTTGCCGCAACCCGGGACTCCGTTTACCCACCTGATACTGGGTACCGTCCAACGCTCCTGCGATGCTGTGTTATCCGGGATCCCCGAAATGGACTGTGCCATGTCAAGGATCCTATCGTCCAGCATGATCTTGGTACATTTGGCGGTTACCACTATCGGGTTGTCATTTGGTGTTTTGAATTTTGGTTTTCCCACGCGCTCCGTTTCCTCCTCGTCCAGGGCCACAAACCCGTTGTTCGCGCTATAGGCTGCCATGTACGACCCCACCATTGCCCCATTGATGACTTGGGATCTGGCGTTGTCGTACACGGCTGCCTCTGCCTCCTCGAGTAGTACACCTAGCAGTCCTTCGGTATTCCTTTGGAAGGTCTGCAGGATCTTCCTGCATGTCATAAGATTGACCTCTCTGGTCGCCCTCACGATTGCTACGTACTCGAGGAAAGCGCTCTTCACGTGGTCTGTGGTGCCCAAGTTCACTGCGAGGACAGGCGGGCTGACTTGCCCTTTGTCGGCTCTCGTTGGCGTAGGCTTACTTTTTGCTGGTTCTGCAGGTGTTTTTCTGAAGAACCTCGCCACTGCTGCTTCCTGTTTCTTGGTTGGTGTAGGGAGGAATGTTACAAACTCCTTTATTATCATTGTTTTTCCAGTTGTTGTCTTAAAACAAAATATGTTAGATTTTCACCTGACATCTGTCTTGTATATATTTGCAATAAAATACATCTAAATGTTAAACAAATAACTTCATTTTAATTTTTTTTTCGCGATTTCAGGTTTGGTCCCATAGTAAAAGTTGTTCATAGTGATGAGTACAATGACCTCTTAAGAGGTTTCTGGTGTTTTACAAATAACCCTGTTTAGGTACCTAAACTTCGATTCGAATTCTGCCACGTCGACAGTGTTGACAGGATACTAAGATAAGGTTTTGATGACCTAGCCTGCAGAACAACTTATTTAGCTTCCACGATTGCGTAGGTACCTTTCAAGTTATAGCGCAAAGCTAAACTTCATGAGTGGGGTTTTATTTGTTTTTGGATGGATTTTATTTGTTATGGTTAAATATGTTATTCGGGAATGCAGTTTACCTATGTAGCTTATTTACGTACCTACCTATCTAATCTCTGTCGGGTGACACAATTCCCACGAACGATCGATTTTGTAAAACCTTGCTCGAAATAACAGCACACGGTCGATACGCGCCGAATGCAAGTTTAGTTCATATGCTAAGTTAGTCTTTGGACTCAAATGTGTAGTCTTTGGAGTCATACATGTTGAAGTGGGGATGTTAAAGTATTATGCGTTACTTTAATAAAGATGTGGCGCTGAATCCTTATCCAGGTGGCAAAATTGCCGGATTGCCGCCATGGGATCTGGAGGCGATAGTCCTCGCGCGCCTGCACCAGTGGCGCGCGGAGGCAGTACGCCGGGGGGAAACTCCGCTGCCGCGGCTGATTGCCGCTCAGCGGACAGACCTAGCTCCGGCGCGATCACACGGCGACATGGAGAGAGCGACTGTCGCAAACTCGCAACCCCGCGCAAGGCACGCCACATATAGTGGCGATAAGTCCCCCTCTTGGAAGGAAACGCCCGGGTGTCACCACTGCGAGGATCCCCCGGAGGACACGGTGGAGCACACCGTGGAGGTCTGCTCCCATGTAGGTGAATTTTTGATTTGCTTGGGCGGTCCTCGTAGCGGCGATTGGCGGCGACGACCAGAGGGAATGGGAAGCCATCACCTCCTTCTGCGAAGCAGTCATGCTAGCGAAGGAGGTGGCGGAACGTGAGAGGGAGAGAATCTCACGTCCCAGCCGCCGCGGGAGATGCCCTGGGCGTCGGGAGCTACGTGGCGTCTCTCGGCTACCGTAGGCGCAGGCCTGTAGACGGTGAGTAATGGGCTAGCTCGCCGTCCGTCCGTCTTATGATGACGGGCCGTGTCGACGGTGCGTTCGTGTTCCACGCGCGCCTCAAAGAGATGTCAGCAAATCGGTGGGGCCCGCAAGGGCCGATGCCTACCAGGGCTGCGGGACTGTACGAAAGAGATATCGCGGCCCTGGAACACACTGGGTAAACGAAGGAACATGGATGGGTTTTAGTCAGTAAAAGTCTGACACTTCCTTCCGCTCCGCCCAAAGCGGGAGGGGTCATTTGATGATTTCCCATCCCAAAAAAAAACAAAATGGTGACAAAACTGCTTGCTTTATTTGTAAAACAAAGTTTCAATAGTGTCGTTTCGTGCGATGAGTCACATTCAACGCCAACTTGATTACGGTATGTTAGCTAGGTACCTAAATTACTTGTTGCACGGTCTCGGATAATATTATAGTTTTCCTTTAGGTATTACAATCGTAGCAACCAAACAAGTCGTTGGTTCATGTCAACAGGATATTTTAAGGGATATTTTTAATCAGACCATAATTAGACAAGATATGAGCTGATCTATTTTAACATTTTAGGTATGGGGTATCATCATCGATTTTCTTCATGGATATTTTAAATTAGACCATAAATAGATATGATAGGTAATTAGGTAGGTTGGTAGACTTAGTAGATATGAGCCAATGATTAACTAGCTTTTTCCTTTGGACATCGGAAATACCTCAACGGGTAGTTAGAACCGAGATAAAAAGTATCCTATGTTCTAAAGTCCGAACCCAGATCGCGGTCAACAACTTTGAAAAGGACAGACAAAAAGTAAGTACGGTCATAGAGGAGTACCATATTAAGTGCGTATGAGGTACCTCTATGTGTGCGGCCACTCCAGCTGCTGCACTTCACTTCGTGATCAACACAACAGGCTTAGTAGGTACGTCACCCAGGGTTGGCACAGTGGGTGATGGAATATTGGGCTACCGGTCGGTCGACTAAGGTATTGTAAGAATATTCTGATTTTAAAAGATTATCCATGGAGTGTTCTGGTTAGCATTCTCTGTCTACGGTTCTGGTCCGTTCTTGTCCATAGAGATTATTTATTATCATCATTTAATAAATACACATATTTTCAAAAAGGCCAGTTACAGGCTTAAACTGTCGAAACAAAGACAACAATGAAATATAGCTACCAGTCACAAGGCATAAAAACTGGAAGTACTGTAGTTGCCCATTCCAGTTTGGAAGGTCGAGGGTTCGACTTGTGTACGCAATTATTTTGCATCTGATCTATCAGATATCTTTTTTTGAGCTCTAGTGATTTTAAAATTTAAGTCATGACATTGCTTAACTTCGTAGTTCACCTTTGTAATAACTACTCGGACGGAGCGTGACATTATGTATTCAAGACAAGTATTCAATGAGCTTATTGAATATTGCAAGTTCACTGATATATCTATTTCCATGAACAGCTGACAAATATTATACAAGTTGGAAGGAACACCGACGCGAAAACGGTTAGGACGTAGGTACGCAGTTCATCATTCTGAAACCCCACATAGAAATTAAAAAACAGCTTTTCCCTACGAGTGCAATGCCTACACGGTCAAAATATATGGAACAGCTGTTTTTTTTTAAATTTCCGAATCTTCCGATGAAAAAAAAATGTAAAAATTTAAAAAAATACTTATTGTTTTTGGATGAAGTCCAGTCAACTATAATACGCATCTACACAACGACGTGAAATTCTTGTTTTTATATTTAAAGCATTTAAATACAATGGAATCATTAAAATGCATGATAAGGCCCGCTTTTAGAATTAGTTACCAATTCTAGTAGCGTAAATAGCTATTAAAGAACAATAAATAGTCACTAAGAAGGCTTCTTCTTCAATTGGCAAGAAGAAGTAAATCATGTGAGAAGTGGAAGGAAGGAAGATGATCGAGGGAGGTGGTGGTGGGCGGGGTGTGAGGAGCGAGGAAAGAATAGGGGGAAGCCTTTGCCGCCCCAAATGCCAGGGCTCGATCTAGGGGGGGCAACTCGGGCAAGCCGTGCCCAAGCGTCAAAACGGAGGGGCGGCAGTATCAAGGGCGGATGGCGGGTACTAAAAAAGGAGTCTTAAGAATTATGATAATAATGGAGATATAGGTACATAATTATTCCAATATATTAATTAAATAGCCTATTACAGACTTACTTTTCAAGGTGTTTATGAACCTGAAGAATAAAATACCAAAATTGATTTTAATTTTCTGCAAGAAACTACACCTTTAGACAAACACATAATTTTGCAAATTAACATTACTGTATTATATTATAATATTAATATTGTTTGATTCCTTGTTTTTTCCCCTTTTAATTCATTAGTGTTTGTCACAGATGAAATATCGGTTTTTATGATTATTACAAAAATGATCGCAGTAATGTTACCATTGATTTTCTATGAATGTAACATACCATACACATAAGTTGTAGAATAGAATAGAAAAGAATATTTATTTGCGTAAAACATGGTATACATGGGTGTTAAATACAAATTGAGGCACAAGCATGTTTAGGATAAAACATAGCATGCAAAATTTTAAAGACAAGTTGAATAACAACTATCGTTAAAACATCAACATTTTTTATCTATAAATTATTTTTAATTTATCATCAGATGGTTAATGTCAAGCCAATGCAATAATTTGTCAATTGTATTATTCAAGTTCATGTTCTGAAATGGTATTTAGTTTTTTATTAGATGCCACTATAATATCGTCAGCAAATAATACGCATTTATGGTCAGTTATTTTTATGATGTCATTTCTATAAATGAGGAATAATATTGGGCCTAGCACACTTCCCTGTGGAACGCCATATTTATTATGTTTATATTCCGATGAATAGGATATTATTACATTATTTTCATTTTTTTTATTGATGATGACACATTGTTTTCTATTGCTTAAATAGGACGACAGCCACTGAAGTGCCGGTCCTCTAATACCAACAGCTTCCAATTTTTGTATGAATATGTCATGTGACACCAGATCGAAGGCTTTCGATAGATCAAAAAAGAGGCTTGTAGTTATATAATTATTATTAATATTTGAAATTATAGCTTGCATGAGGGAAAAAATAGCTAACGATGTGGACTTGTTCTTTTGGAATCCAATCTGCTGATCACTTACACTGCAAAAGTCAGTTAACCTTTTCAAATCAAATCAAATTTCAAATATAGGTCGGTAATTGTTGATGTCACATTTATCTCCCTTCTTGAATAAGGGCTTTATTAAAGACAGTTTTAATTTTTCAGGAAAAGTGCCTTGTGAAAATGACATTTAACTGACTGGTATTCTGACGCATTTAATAAACATATGTTTATTAAATGCGTCAGAATACCAGTCAGTTCGTTGCAGCATGCTTTGACGATTTTTGTGTTGATCTCATCATAGCCCTCCGACCTAGTGTTGGACAGAGACATTATTTCCTGTCTTACCTCGTTAACCTCCATTGGTCTAAGAAACATAGAGTAGACACAACACAAGTACTTTTGAAGCGGTATTGACTTGTGCTTGTTTCCCCTTGTACATGCGTTAATTTAACATAATGGTTATTAAATATAGCCATTTGTACAGGGTCTGTAGTTATCGTTTCATTGAATTTAATACTTTCTATGTTGTCTTTGTGAGTGTTAGTGTTTCTTTCGGTTTTAATGACATTCCATGTGGCTTTGCACTTGTTGTCATGATTATGAATATATTTTATATTTGCACACTTTTTTAAATTATAAATGCATTTATTTATTTAGTTTTTATATTTAGTTTTATTGATTAAATTTTTATTTTTATAATATCCAAACCGTAGCTTCCGTTTAGTTTTACAACTTTGTCTCAAACCTTTACTTTTCCACTTTTCCTTCCTTATTACTATTGATTGATTTTAACTCTTACTTTAGGAAAACAGAGACCATACAACAGACACAATAGCTCATGAAAATTATTAGTGTCAGTTTTGAGATATTTATCTCAGATCGGACCAAGAAAGATTTTCCAGACTTGTCAACGTATGTTGAATTCTGTGGTTTATTTTTGATTGGAAAGCTTAACATTTGTGCTGTGTCGTGATCAGACAGATACAGGGGCAGTACAGTGGCAGTTGCGTTGGCAATGTACTGGCAATGTATAATATTTAATGGTGGTTCAATATTTATTTAACATTAAAATCATTATTCGTCCTCAGTCAACGTCCATCATTTACCAATTATCATGCATTAATATAGTTGTTCATTCACATATTCAGATTTAAACAAATAATACATTGTAACCCAAGACACGCACCTCTGATTTTTCGTATTCATGTGTACCTATATATAATTACCACTTGCTTCGCTGAAGGAAAACATCGTGAAGAAACCAGCATGCCATGTAAAGCTAATAAGTCAAAGGCCGCTACTAAAAAATATGATATTAACTAGCTTTTGCCCGCGGCTTCCCCCGGGTGGAGTTCGGTAACTGTCCCATGGGATCATACTACCGGGATAAAAAGTATCCTATAAGTTAATCCAGGTTATAAACTATCTATGTTCCAAATGTCATCCAAATCCGTTCAAAATAGTTTTTGCGTGAAAGAGTAAACAAACATGGTGACCCCTTGTCGATTACAGGCGTGATAATAATTATATTGTTTACAATAGTACATTTTGATATAAGTGGGAAAACTTTGTTATTGCATTCGAGGCGGAATTAACACCCGAGCTGCAGGCGAGGGTGTTATGGAGCCGAGAACTGCAGTAACAAATCCCCACGCGTATCAAACGACGTTTTTATATAAACTTTCAAAGAAATAAAATATTAGAACGGAAAGTATTTTTGTTAGGAATTATTAGGAAACTATGACTTAATTTGCTTTTTTCCGTGCTTTGCTGTCCCCAGGTTGAAGAAGAAGAAAGGAATGATGCCGCTAAACAGCCATTTAATAAAAAATTGAAAATTTAAATATTTTTGAATTTAGAACACAAATAAATGTTAAGTAATTTGTTCATAAAAGTAAATATTTGTTTTAAATAATTATGCTTATCTATGATATTCTATTTATAAACACAATTTAAATACTCAACAATATTTACGCCCCGTAAAGACGCATATCTCTTTGCCGAAATAAAAAAAAATAAACAATCACCGCCGACTATACTCATTGAACCCATTAGGATTTTGTTTATGTAGGCATAGCATAGAACTTTTTATTTCCGCACGTGTTTGGAAAAATATTAAAAATCCACGCGTGTGAAAAACATTGCATACTGAACGTAATCGTAGTGCGATAAGAACCAGTTTTCGAGTTCAATACATATTTCTCGCGTAGGTACTCGCATCGTAGACCAATCCACAACAACTCGCCAGGTAGGTAATACCAACGAATTGGAGGGAGTGGAATATTTATGGCATTCATTTGTTAATCAATGGTCGCGAAAAAGTTGCCAACAGCGACTATTCAGTACCTACTCGATGTCGATGTAATTCGCTGTCGCCTGTCATATACGGACATAGTAACTAATGATGGTATAGGTACCATTTTAAAAGAAGAGTCCTGACAAAAAATCGGAAATTTCCACTATGATTTGTTAGACGCTTTTGCTTGGTTCCCATCGTTCCTCTCATTTATGGAAGTTAAAAAACTGACCCTGCATGAAACTTAACAAAAAAATGCTTTGTTTTAAGAATCCTTAAAATCTCAACCATTTACCTATGCGATAAAAAATCGTTTCACTTCTGATCACAATTCTGTTGAATAAACATCAAAACCTGACTTTGTTTACGCCTCTAACTCTGCTCACCCACTTGTAAAGCAAGCGTGAGTAACACAAAACCTGTAGAAACACAACACACTGGCCTCCCAATCAACTTGACCACTCTGTTTACATAAACTGGTATGAAACACATGACATAATGCACTAGTTAACGTTACCTTTTCTAAATCCAGATTAACTTTTAACACGATAAAAATGTAACTTTGTAGAGAAAATTACTCACTAGACAATTCCGTAAGCGGAAGTGTGTTGCAAAAACAAAAACTACGCGGTATTATAAGATTGTAGTCCGCGTTCGTCAGCGGCTTGTAAACGACTGGCACTCATTATTGCGTAGCTGAGGTCATCGGGCATTATTTGCAGAAGGTTCAATCCACGCACGCAACTTGTGATATGTATAAATCAAATCATGCTAAAGCAAATCATGCTAATCATTATGTAAGTGCTACATATTTGAGGGTCTGCACATTTTTCACCGGTATGTCCTAGAACCAAATTCGAACACATGTGACATTAGTCATTACTAACTCAGTACCAACCCGCACTGGGCCCGCGTGATGGGTTATAGCCCATTCAATCAGGTAGAGCAGGCGTGTGTCCCAGCAATGGGAACATTATAGGCTGATTATGATTATGCTTATACATTTGATGAGGCTGTATTTGTTGAATAGCAAATCCGACATGATCTACGACCCGTGCCTAACGGAAATCTCAGTATAGCATCTTTGATAGCTGAATTATGTTTAGGTCGGTTTTCGACACAATTATAGCTAAGCCGAGCGGCTGTCTGAGCTGTCTCCCGAAGTCCCGAACGTTTATACATATTATTTACTAGCTGTTAGCCACGACCTTTATCTGCGTGAAATTATAATAAAAATATTACTTCCCTATTTGTGTCGGATTTCAAGGGTTTTAATTTTTTGCACGGAACCCTAATTATTTTTCTAAAATAAAAGTAGCCTAATATGTTAGACCTTATAACGTCAGCAGTCTGCCAGTAAAAGTTCCGTCAAAATCGGTCCAGCCGTTTCGGAGATTAGCTGTTTGATCGGATCAAACAGACAGACAAAAACTGAAAAAAGCTTTTTGTTATTAGTGCCGTATAATTATATTTTCATATGCGTTCAGTAAAAAGCTGTTACTTTGATATTACAAACAGACACTTCAATTTTACTGTATCGGATTTTGTTAACATTTTCAAGGATTTAATTTTTTTTGAACGGTATCCAAATCCTTTTTCTAAAATAAAAGTAGCGTAATAATCCTTATAATATCCTTATAACATCAGCCATCTGCCAGTAAAAGTCTCCCGTCAGCATCGGACCAGCCGTTTCGGAGATTAGCTGGAACGAACAGTCAGAAAGACAATGTTTTTTCTTATAAATACCGTATATACCTACTTTCATAATTCATTCAGTAAAAAGGTGTTATTTTGAAATTACAAACACACTTTAATTTTATTTATTGGTATAGTCATAAATATATTAGATTTTGGTTCTGCCGAACCATGCTGACCCGAATGTGCAACCCTAACACGACATAAATAAATCGCAGACGGTCTTGAACATAGAGTCGAAAATAGCACCGTATTTTCTAAGCTTTGTAGTGGGTTTTCTGCGTTTACTTGTATTTAGTCAGGCAGTATGATGTCATAGACGGCCATTCGTAGTGTGATGTCATACGAGGCGGCGAGGCAGACAGATGAGATTTTGTTCGGCTGCTGTGTCAAGGGCGTGTCTTCATTTCGAAGATGTTTTGACGCTGTTGCAGCGTTTTGCAGGGTTCGGAATTGGAAATAGGGCGGTACGCCTTCCGTGATGCGGGTTCGATTTCCGTGTGCTAGTTTCTTTGTTACATAGGTAGACAGAGATGTACGTATTGTTTTTCGTTTCTGACAACAGCTGCTAGAGGTAGACTTGACCTCAGGCACTAACTTGTTTGTTTATAGTCAGTTTGTTACGTATTCACTGTGGATCTGTGGTAAGTAGTCGAGTAGTAGCCAGGGTCGGGATAATGACCTAGATTTTTGCCTGGATTGGTGAAGTGCGTAGAATGAGATACGTTTTTACAACATTGTTGTTTACAAAACATTTCTATTTAAACGTATTACGTTGTTTTGTTTTAGCAATCATCATTTTAAATTTAAATTAACTAGTTGGAGTCACAGGAAAACATCTCCGAGAAATATCACATTAGGTGTTATTAGTTATTACCGAAGTACCTATTTCGTCATAATGGTGATTTTGTATAATCTCCAATTAACTATGCAGGTACTGGACCCATCTGAAGGTCCTTCACTACTAGACTAGCGGCCCGTCCCGGCTTCGCACGGGAGGACTTTTTTTTTATTTAGCCTGTTACTCAGGGATAATGTAGCATTCTAATGGGGAAAGAACTTTTGAAATCGGTCCAGTAGGTTTTGAGTTTATTCTTTACAAACATACAAAAATAAAAATCTTTCCTCTTTATAATATTAGTGTTGAAGTGTAGATAATATATATTTTGCTTTTCAGTCGGGTTTATTCCTTCGGTACTACTCGTAGCAGCCAAACAAGTTGTTGGATCACGTCAAAACGATACTTTAAATCAGACCATAAATAGATATGATATTATATGATGCTGTATTTTAAAATTGACTTAAAATGATATTTACCCCTATCGGTTTTCCTCATGTCCACTGCAAAACTATTTTGTTAAATACATTACTTATAATAAATTAAATTTAAAAAAATCTATAAAGTAATGAGGAAATCTTATGACTACTAAGGTATAGGGTATAGGTAGGTACGTCATTCATTTTAATAAACTTGAGAAATTATTTACTAAGATTAAGATCTCAAATTCCGAACCCCGAAGTAGGTAATTCCAAAAGAAACGTAGAACATAAACTATAGGAGTTTTTATCATTATAATACTTACGTATTTGATAGGAAGTTGCATTGAAAACATTGTGTACAAGGGAATCCGCTTCCGTTCCGCTCGACCGGTCCTCTCGCTGACTCACACGCTCATAATATTTTTGGGTCTTTATAAATAATTTAAGTACCTACGTATTTTATAACCTCATGCACTAACTTTGTATATTTTAGAAGGCTATAACATAACCAGGTTATAATGTTTTCGCTGCTGAGTCAGGCCGCGTGTGTCATCGTTGCGACTGTTTTTTTCTGTTCCGTGATGTTGGTAGTGAAATGATGGCCTCACAAATGTTTTTTTTCCAAATTTCGACGTATGCAATGGTGATTTCCTCACGATTTTACTTTCAGTTCTTAATCATCATCATCATCATCATCATCATCATCATCATCAGCCTATAGCAGTCCACTGCTGGACATAGGCCTCCTCAATCGCACGCCATTCAACTCGATTCTCAGCAACTCTCATCCAGTTGCTACCAGCCACCCCACGGAGATCGTCACTCCACCGAGCCTGAGGGCGTCCCACCTTACGTTTGCCGATTCGCGGTCTCCACTCAAGAACACGTCTACCCCAACGGTCATCGGTCCTACGGCTAATATGACCGGCACATTGCCACTTCAGCTTACTTATTCTGTGGGCTATGTCGGCAACTCTGGTTCTCTGTCGAATCACCTCGTTCCGAATGCGATCCCTCAGAGAAACTCCAAGCATAGCCCGTTCCATAGCTCGCTGAGCGACCTTAAATTTATGGACTAGCCGTACCGACAGTGTCCACGTTTCGGCTCCGTAAGTCATAACAGGCAGGACGCACTGATTGAAGACCTTAGTCTTTAGGCTCTGTGGAATACGCGACGAAAGACCCGGCGAAGCTTCCCAAACGCTGCCCAGCCCAGCTGAATTCTTCTATTAGCCTCCCTCTCCAAGTTGTTCTTTCCAAACTGCAGAGTTTTCCCGAGGTAGACATATTCTCGAACCACCTCGAGAGGACCGCCATTAACAACAATAGGTCCTGGGGTGACGTGTTCGTTAGACATAACTTGGGTTTTGTCCAAGTTCACCCTGAGACCTATTGCGTATAGAAGAATCAACTAGGCCATCCAGCATTTGCTGCAAGTCGTGCAGCGATTCAGCCAGTATGACGATGTCATCTGCAAATCTCAAGTGTGAGATGTACTCGCCGTTGATATTAATGCCACGTCCTTGCCATTTCAGCGTCTCAAACTCATCCTCCAGTGCGTTGGTGAACAATTTCGGGGAAATTACGTCCCTTGTCTTACCCCCCGACGCAATGGGATATGCTCCGTTTGCTGCTTTTGACTTTGGACGGTCATTGTGGCGTTCTCATAAAGATTTCTCAACACGACTTGGCATCGCTGCAGAGACTCCAGAACTGACCAGGTTTCGACAGAGTCAAAAGCCTTCTCATAGTCCACAAATGCATGACACAGCAGCCGATTATACTCTTCGGACTTCTGTATGATCTGCCGCACTGTGTGGATGTGGTGTATGGTGCTATATCCTCCTCGAAACCCGGCCTGCTCCGGTGACTGGAAGTCGTCGAGCCTTCGCGCTAGACGATTCGTGACGACTCTTGAGAACAGATTATACACGTGGCTATGGAGCGAAATGGGTCTGTAATTCTTTAGTAGGGTCTTGTTCCCCTTTTTACAGAAAAAAACGACCACACTCCTTCTCCACGCTTCTGGAGTTCTCCCAGAGAACAGGACCAAGTTGAAAAGCTCCCGAAGCTCCCTTAATACAGGACGGACTCCCGCTTTCAGGAGCTCAGTCGTTATCCCATCCTCACCAGGGGCCTTTCCTTTCTTAAGCTGTCTAAGAGCCGCCTCGATTTCGTCTTGGCTGACTTCTGGCAGGTCTTCTGTGAAATGGCGGGTTAAGGTGGCTCTGGAATCCTCATTTTCGGGATCAGGTCGAGATGCATGCGATGCGTACCGTGCGTGCATGCGTGGCCGTAGAAGTTTTCAACTTCCGAAAGAATCTCTGGCTTCGAAACGACGATATCCCCACTAGATTTGGTCAACTTCGTCAGGTGGCTCCTCCCAAGTGATTGGACGAACACTTTCGACCCCCGATTTTGCTCAATCGCTTCTTCTATTGAGCGTGTGTTGGAGCATCGAAGGTCGCGTCGTACCAATTTTCTGATTCTTTTATTGAGTGCCTGTAGTTCTGACGAAGTGACGCGTAGGTTTTCACGTCGTTCCGTCATAAGCTCCAGAGTCTCCTCCGAAAGTTTGGACTTCTTGCCCTTACGCCGCATTTTACAAAAACGCGTCCCTTCCTCCCTGAGGATTTCCACCATTTGTTCGAGCGCCTGGTCAACGTCATTTGTAGTTTGCACGGCCGCGAATCGGTTCTCCAGATCTGACTGGAACGCTTCAGACCCTAGCATGGTTTGGAGCATATTTGGACGGAGCCTAGACTTCATCAAACGGGTTCGCTCCAGCTTGAAATCAATATTCAGAGTGCCTCGGACAAGTCTGTGATCACTACCGGTGTTGAACCTGTTGATCACCGAGACATCTCTGAATATATGTTTTTATCCGTTATGATGAAGTCAATCTCATTTTTCGTCATAGTGTCGGGGCTTCGCCATGTCCACTTCCTTTGGGGCTGTTTCTTAAAGAAGGAATTCATCACGAAAAGCCCCTCCTTTTCAAGGAAGTTGACAAGCATTTGCCCCCTATGATTTCTGCTGCCAAACCCGTAGGATCCTAATACCGATTCACTGCAATTCTGTACTCCCACTTTAGCGTTAAAATCCCCCATGACAACGTTGTAGTGGGCCTTAGTAGTGGAGTGCAAGGCCTTGGAGATGTCCTCAAACATTTCCCCCACCACGTCGTCCGGATGTGCCGAAGTCGGAGCGTACACATGAACAACCTTGAAGCTATACCTCTCAGTTAGTTTCACTATGAGGTACGCTACCCTGTTCGACACACTAGACACTTCTACCACGTTGTCACAAAGGGACTTGTGCACCAGGAACCCGACTCCGCCTTGGGATAGCTGGTCTCCCTCTCGAAAGTACATTAGGTGGCCCGATTCAAGGGTTATTGTGTCCTCCCGCTCTCTTCGGACTTCACTCAACCCAAGAATGTGCCACCTTACCCTTTCGAGTTCTTCCTCCAGCTGCACCAGGTGTTCGTCGAGCCGTAACGTGCGTCCATTATACGTCGCCAAGGTCAGTTGGGTTTGGCGGCCATTCGTAACCCGGGGATTCTTAGCCGTTACCGTGACCGCCGCCAAAATCAGGGATAGCAAGGCCGCCGGGAACTGGGGGCCGTGGTTGATTCTGACTTGCAATAAAAGGGATTTGCCCATAATCGTCACGCTGGGCATGCGAGTTGGCGATCGCAGATCACAGCTCCTCGCACTAGCGACGCTGCTGCCCGTCGCTAGTCTGCACCATTTAGCTGTGACCAGTACCGGCGTAAGGGCCACTGACACCCCGGGCGAAAATATTGTGGCGCCCACATGAGGGAAGCAATAGGTATCAAGTGTTAGTTTTTTGCTGATCCCAAGTAAAATTATATTAAGAATTTCATCTTTCCTTTAGCGTTACCCAGAGCTAACGACGCGGACGTAGAAAGTTTTGTAGCTCCTCTTATTTTATGCACAGAGCGTAGAGCACAGTTTTGAGGTTTTGCACCAGGAGAGGCCAGAGACTCCAACTCCAGACCTTGGCGCCCCCCAGAATTTGTCGCCCTGGGCCGTCGCCCCATCGCGCCCCCCCCTAACGCCGCGCCGGCACTGGCTGTGACATTTATTTCGAAATGGTTATACCGCCATTTAACGGTCGTCAGAGCCTCGTTTGTTGTTCAGCAGGATGCACCACGAGCAGGTGAGCTTGACTTGGGGCACTGAGATGGTAGGTGTGCCCCCTTACATCCCCATACAGTTCTTAATCAGCGGTAACTAATAAAGCAAATAAAGTAAAATGCATGCCTTCCCGGGTTCGAATCCGGGGCCGTAACCACTGGGTCACCAACATTTATAAAATAATTTATCCCCAAAGGTTTCTATTTATGTAAAATAGAAATCTCCATTTTTTATCGAGGCGTAAAAATCGCGTGATGCAAGGGCGGGTCGCTAGTAAACAAAAAACAGTATTGCTACGTATATGATAATATATTTGACTGAAGTATTTACAATAGATACACATAGTACGATTTCAAATCTTACAGTTAAAGATATCTCAAAAATAGACAGACATCACAGTAGGATGATAGGTAATATTATTATAATTATCCTATAAATGCATATTTTTATTTCTGGAAAACGTTGAGAAGGAAGAATATTACATCGGACGTGTCCCAATTGGTACATAGTGATACGACAAATTGATTATGTATATTTAATTTAAAAAATGGCGCTACTTCTGTTACTCACAGACAAAACTAAAAGTATTGCTATCGCTGTTTAGTTGAGTAAAAGTGACGGTAGAGGTTTAAATTAGCTGTCAAACTTGTTATATACGATGGCACTAGCCAAGCCATGCACCTGATGGTATTTCCAAACTTCCATCCCCATTTGGGGCTGAGTTTTCAAGAGTGATCAATCACCATTTTCACTAAATAAGGAACCCTTGCGAAAATGTCATACTTTTATAACCAAGAGGTTTGTTTCTATACGTTGATGTTATCTGTCAGTGAATTAATTAATTAAAGAGACTAATTTTTGCAATTAGCAGGTCAGCGTCTGGTTGTATGTTGATTAAAACATGATATGCGGCCGTAACAAAAGCCTTTGTCCGGCCGCGAATCATGTTTACACAGTTATAATCATTAAAATCAGCAATACAACCCCTGGAAGTTCATTAAACCCCATTGAATGTCTACTTCATGAAAAAGTTATTCAATGGGACTATAATTATGAAGACTAAGAATGGTATTGATGATTTGAATGATTATAATTCTGTAAATACATGCGTATTAGCTACCCTGGCCTGCCACCTCAATAGATTTTTACCACATGGATTTTCTGGAATATCTTACAAGACAGCAATATTTTTGGTTTTGACAGCCTTAGTTGGCGGCACAGAATCATTACCATTTAATTTGGCCACATTCCACCATCGTTTCCTCCATAGCTAACCTAACTGTACAGACGCCAGCACATCAAGCTACCCGAAACTGTCAAATTTTCCCAATCAACCTTGAACCTAACACTTTAACGATAAAGTTGAAAATCTATTCAAGAACTTTGACAGATTGTAGTAGCTTGGCGTCTGTACCTTCATCCATTTTCTTCGAGCTACACTTATCTTACATCCCTGTTCACCGTTCAACTTATAAAATTGATAAGTACAGTCTTTTCAGCCATTTTACCTCTGAGAGCATCAACTGAATAACAACATATAGAAATACGAATAATGATCACTATGATTTTGGACAGACTTGACCGTTAGTGGCTGTAAACTGAGAGCAACCTTATGCCAATGAAAATAAAGATTATTTTGTTTTTGCGAGGCTCAATCAGAGGTAGAATAACTGTACAACCACATTACAGGACCCGGGTGTATATATAACACATCGGACATTAGAAAGAGACGGTCACATAAGCATGAGTAAAAGGGACGACTATCTACAAAGCCGGACATCAATCATCATGTCTGTATTTCCCCGAAGTGTAAGGTCTCAGTGGTCGTCAAACTGAGGCCCGCGGAAGATATTTATGCGGCCCGCGACAAAACAAATCATTTTAATCTTTCCATTCTTTTAGAAGACACAATGAGAATTGCATGTAGCCGTAAAGAAACCAACATTGAGGAAATAATTAAAAATGTACAACATCATAACACTCGATATATTATTTACTTTCTTTTTTTTTTCAGCACAGGTACATAATAATGTATTCACGGCTATTCCCACTTGTAATGTGTTATTAGGAATATAACATTATCTGACGGCACGGGTCTACCGGCTATAATGGTTGCCTTGCACCGGGTGTTCATGGGTTCGATTGCCATCTGCGACAAATATTTGCGTGATCCACTCCGTTTTGCGTCTGGGTGGTGTCCGTAGTTGGTTCATTGAGTTGGCAAATAAAGATTTCACATTGGTCACAGGTAACAAATGCCATACAAAATCCGTAGGGGAATCGAGTTTTGACAGCTGAGAAAAATATGTCCATTGATTGGTAGTGTCAACTAAATTATACAAGAATGTGCGGCCCGCAGTGATACCTCGCGTTATCCTGTGTGGCCCTTCACCAGAAAAGTGTGACGACCACTGCTCTAGAAAGATGAACTTTTCCTAATACTCGATGCACCATATTTACTGCTGAATACTGCATTTACAGAATTACATTTGTCTCTCCCTCACATAAGAGTTCAATGCTAATATTGGAGCTGCCATATCCAATACAATTTAATAGAGAGTTATCGCCTAAGCGTTAACGCGCACTTCAAGCCATGGTCCGGGGCGAGAGGGAATGGGAAGCCGTCACCTCCTTCTGCGAAGCAGTCATGCTAGCGAAGGAGGTGGCGGAACGTGAGAGGGAGAGAACCTCACGTCCCAGCCGCCGCGGGAGAAGCACCGGGCGTCGGGGGCCACGTGGTGGCTCTCGGCCACCGTAGGCGCGGGCCTGTGGACGGTGAGTAATGGGCTAGCTCGCCGTCCGTTCGTCGTATGGCGACAGGCCGTGTCGACGGCGCGTTCGTGTTCCACGCGCGCCAAACAGGAGGGGCCCGCAAGGGCCGATGCCTGCCAGGGCTGCGGGACTGTTCGAAAGAGATACCGCGGCCCTGGAACATAAAGGGCAAAAGAAGGAACATGGATGGTTTTTAGTCAGTAAAAGTCTGACACTCCCTTCCGCTCCGCCCAGAGCGGGAGGAGTCATCTGATGATTTCCAATCCGAAAAAAAAAGGCTAGCTTTTACTGGTTTTTGCTACCCTGACGTACTGCCAACTGTCAGTACCAACCACAACTAACATTATGGCCTACCCTATAACTGATTACGGTAGGGTTTTTGATCGGAGAGTCGCATCCAGCACTATACACAGAATACTGCCTCGGCAAACCCAACTTCTCTTACGAAACATTGGCCACGAAGAAAACAAAAACTCATTTCAAATTCAAATTAACCAAACATCTTTTTGATAACCGTTGTATAATCTTTATTTATCTTCTCAATCTTCGGCTTCAAGGAGTTTGCTTTTAACTGAGCAGCCTTGTCGTTGGGTTCTATCTTTAGTGCATCCTGTATGTCTATCCAGGCTTCCTCGTACATGTGGAGACCGGAGTGAGCTGAGCATTTCCTGTAACGTGAATATAAACTTGAGCATTTCCATGTAATGTAACGTGGTTACGATTGGTATTAGAGATATGATTTATTGATGATTTATTTTTGGAACGTAGTTCCTTATCGCGCGTTGCGGGGCTAGACGGAAAAAATTCAGACGAAAAGTGTGTACGACTACGACACTTTTACCCGACTGCGCGACGCAAAGGAGGGTAATGTGTTTTTGCTATAGTAAGCTATTGTAAGCCGTGCGGCGTGCACATGTTATAGAAAGCAAGCCAGATATTTTCGTTTCGTCTTTGGTCTGTGGATGGGTGATCAAGGTTAAGCAACGACTGCCCAGGTCTGCCTGTGGATGGGTGATCCAAGTAAGCAACGGTTGCCGAGGTCTGTCTGTGGATGGGTGATCAAGGTTAAGCAACGAATGGCAAGGTCTGGTGGTGGTGGTGGTGGTGGTGGTGGTGGTGGTGGTGGTGGTGATGGTGGTGGTGGTGGTGGTGGTGGTGGTGTTTTTTGTGCCAATTTTTTTTTACAATTCCTTCACTACTTAATCGAAAGGAACTTCGTTCCATCCGGGTGTCCCTTGACACCTCTCTAGTTTTTTGTTATCAGTATGTCTAAAAAATAGGCAACTCCAGAAAAAGGAATGTTTCTTTTTCCTATCTTCAAACATGAATGAGATATTAAACGTTAAAGTACGGCCTCCGCGACAAAATCCGACTAATGTGTGACGTCACACTGCGAGCTACGAGTTGAAATAACAAGTGCAAAACACTTTTCAAATCTTTATAAACGTAACCACTCCGCATCACCCGCAGCGTGACATCATCGCAGTAGCGCGCAAACTTTTATAGTAATATTTTGATGTGTTGGTGTGTGTGAGTCATTGCCTTTAATGCACGCATTGCATTTTTTTTGCATTCACGGCGATCTTGGTACAATTCAGCGATATACATAAACACGGCAAACGCTCGCTTTAGGCCTTCGGCTTAAGCGTCTTAGTCAAACTGGCCGAAGCAGAGGTTACAACAACCACACCGACCGGTGGTCGCGACAACACGTTCAGCTGCTGTACGGACTTGTAATGGTAACACTCAAAAGAGTTCACCATACATTACACCCAAGTGTTACGAGTCAATCGCCACCTTTAGAGCGGTTCGATGTTTTGTAACAAGTTAATACTCTACTATAAACGAACTCACCTGTATAGAGCCTTAACGTTGACGGGGTCAAACTTGAGAGCCTTTTTACAGAGTTCTATTGTAGCTTCGTACTCATCGTGCTGGAGTTGGCAGTGAGCTAAGTTGTTGTAGAGTTTTACCTGGGGAAGATGGTTTCAGTTATGGAAAAATGATTTCTTTTATATATGGAGAAGTATTGGCTGGTAAATAAAGAAGATGGCATGAGATACTCGACATGTTAAGGAAACCGCAAACTGTGGCAGCACGTGTTTTTTTATGTAGCTCTATGAAAACGGCAACAAGCGGCCATGACACCATCTACAGAAACGTTTCTATATCATCATCATTCTATTGCCCTTATCCCAATCCATTTGGGGTTGGCGCTGCATATCTTCTTCTTCCATACTTCTCTATTACTCATCATCTCATTAGATACCTCCTTTCGTGCCATATCCTTCACCGTTTCTTTGGTCTCCCTCTACTCTTACACCCATCCACAGTCATACTCAAAACTTTCACACAACATTCCCACAACACAACACAACACAACACCACAACACCACACAACAACCAACACAACACAACATCCTCCCAACACACAACACACAACACACACAACATACACACAACACGTTCCCATCAACGTTTCCTCACAACATTTTCCCATTCCGCCGCATCACATGTCCATACCACGATAACCAATTACCACACAACTTTTCAGTCACCGGCGCCATTTCCAGAGTTCCTCTATGTACTCATTTTTCCCTTAAAGCGTTTCTATATCGTTGCATAGAAACCCGGCCGCTTATAGAATTGTACAATTTGTACATCGTTATAAAATATTCAGTCATTTTGAATGATCAGTTGGCCATTCAATATATAATTAGTGCAAGAAATCATGAAGTAAAATTTGGCGTAAAGCCATATAAATCATAAATCCTCGGCTTCACGCCTATTTTCTTTGTTGACATTCCATCATCCACACCTAAGGTAAATCTAATCAGTTATAATGTACCTTAAGCTCCACCATATCCTTGACCACCTGTTCGCTGACGACCTTAGGGTCCAAGGGTTCTGTAGCTATCAGCATCTTTAGAGCCTTGTTGAACCTGCGGAAGGCGTCCGCAGTCCTCCCCTGTTTGATCAGGTCTACTCCCCGCTCCTGTGTGCACACAAGAATGTTTATGTTTGAGGAATCTTTGTGATTTTTATGAATTGTCAGATGAGACAAAAGAACAATTGAAAACAAAATAGTTTTGTGCTGGAATATTTTTAAACAGTGTGTTTTAATTGGAATAGCATGGCAATAGAAGAATATAAGACACATTTAAACAGACATTTTTAATTATATTATGATGTTTCAGATATTGATGTTTTACTTATACTTATATCACTTTGAGTTTTGGATGTTAAAATTCTAATATATTTTCATAAAACTAAACAAAATTATTAGTTATAACTTTTAACTTGTCTGAAACTTAAAAGCTCATAAATATTTCATTAAAATCAAACAATTTTAGTAAACATCAAAAGAAGAAGTAAATACCATCAAAGCAAGTTACTGCGAAGCAGCCTGTATAATGTAACAAACAGAATAATAGCAAAGCTGACACAATGAAATTGTTTACGTTGAAGAATTTTATTTGTCTTGCATTCAACTAAACCAAATAAAACACTGAACACGGGAATAACACATTTCATTCTTTTAAGAATTTTGTTCGGATAGAAGTCTCTGTATTTTAATTATTTTATTAATTAAAAATCAATAGAAGTAGAACTAGAAAAAGCCTCAAGAAGGTAAATTGAAAGTTTTAATTTGTGAATAGCTTTGATAATCTTCAAGGCACAAGTAGGCAAGTTTTAGGTAAGGTAGCATTGATTTTTAATACTTTTCATCAAGGTAAGTAAGCCCATCCAAGATATTTAACCTTTGTTATCGTGAATGTGGTTCCGAAAACGAAATCAGTTATCTAAAAAAAGGTGCGATGTTGTTTTGCCGTGCAACCTTGCTCATAAATGATTTTATAACATAATTATATAATTTTAGCATGTTCCAATTTTTAATGAAAATCTTAAATTCATTGATGGACACACACTTGGTCTAGAAACTTGAAATTTGAACTAGAGTTTCTTTTATAACTAAAGCATGAAGCAGAACATGATAAGACTGGCAGTCAAACCCAAGCTCCTACCTTGTGATGCACTGCAGCTTCATACAGCCGCTCCCAGCTCCAATCACTGATCAACTGCTCCTCCGTGACCTCGCGCAGCTCTATCTTACACGAAATCTCCTTCATCACTTTCCCCTCCACGTTCCTGTACACTAGGGTCGACTCACAAGTCTCCCCACAGCACATCTGCTGCAGCACTAACTCAAAATCTTTGTCTATAAACGAATCCGTGTCCCCAATCAACACGTTTCCGTCAAATGACCGGCTAAATATCCGGCTGACAGAATCTATATCACAAGCTCCCGCCGCGTTGCTACATTTCACTTCAGATAGAGTGATCTTGCAACGAGAATCTTCGTAAGGAACCAAGGTGTAGTCTCCGGCTGTTATCACTTTTTTTCGTATTTCTCGGTCTGGACGTGTGCTTACTACTATTACTTTGTGCATTTTGAAGCGGTTTATTAATTTTTTGTAGTATTTAGGTAAATATGTGGTTGTTTATTTTAGGTTTTCACGATTTTTCTATTTATTTCGCGAAAGTGCGTAGAGAAGCCGAAAATTAGGTATTGATAGAAATCAAGAAACGTCAATCTCAAAAACATCAAAGTCAAAAACATCACTGACTATGTTCGTTCTGAAAGTAAAGCCGTGTGTTTGGTGGATTTTCTTGAAATGCTTGATTTTTGTGCATCAAATTATAAAAACATTGGCGATTTTGATTAATTATATCTATAAACCAATATCAAATCAACTTAAAATTATAAAGCATGACTTTTTGTTAAAATTTTTAATAATAAATATTATGAACAAAAATACAAGACGTCTCCTAGTGTAAGGGTCCGAACCTCAATATTTTTCAGTGATAAAATTATTTATTTTGTATTTTACTCACCATTTAGCAGCCATTTATTCTCAAAAACATGCAATCCTCAAATATATTTCAATGAAACGTATTGATTTTAAAACAAAACAAAATGGTTTATTTAAATGGATTACCTATCGTTTGTTTCTAGCCACCCTACCCTAAAAACAATGTCATTTATGGTCATGAATAAATTAATAAAAAAAAAAAACAATGTCATATGTCATAGTCAGCTGTTGTCAAAAACGCGAATTTTTCAAAATTCTTTAATCTGCGTCTTTATTTCTGTTTTTAAAATCGATACTGTAAAAGAGAGAGCATCATAATAATACTAAAAGAGGTATTCAGATGCGATACGAATATAAAAAAAACATAATATTGGGCTATTGATAGTAAGAAATGTATGTGCCAATATTTCTGAATAAAGTTTAATTTATAGCATAATTTGTTTATTGTAGTGAGTAAAATAAAATGTTAATTTTCAATTCTTTCATTTAAAAGGCTTTTCTCAATGATTACTTACTCTAGTTTACGGATTAACAGTGAATGTGAATACTAAAATCTTATTTGTTCATATAAACATAACCTATCAAGCCATGTTCTAGCCATTGTTGTGATTCTTATTTTATTTGTTTTCAGTAATCATGTCGCTTTTATTAAAGAATGTTTGGCGAAGCGTGATAATAAAAAGCAGGCCACTGAAGCCCCTGTGCAAATCTCTGCTGAATAGGGCTTTCGCTGCCAGCAGTAAGTATTTCTTTAATCCATTTAGCAGTACTAACTCATAAGTGTCCACTTAAACAGTCTGAAGATCTGAAAGACTTTCTAAAAAGTTTTAATACAATAAGTCCAAACTTAAAGAAATATCACCATCATCACTCACATGCACGCCCGGTCTGGTCAGGTCTACTAAAATTTACGTAGTTCTTCTTTCAAAAGTACATCACAAACACTAAACTGCAAAGTCCTTGCATGACTGAGACAATGTCAGAGAGACTGACCTCTGAATTTCTTTCAGGCTGGAATTCTAGAATTTTTCTTCCGGCTGCATTGTAAGTCTTGGCACCTTTGTGATTTAGTAGCCTCCCAGTGTTACCACCGTGTATCCTAGAAATGAACCAGATGTTAGGTCACGAGGCTCTAGGTGCTAAGCAAGGCACCTGTTAGTGCATAATTATATAGACTCAGTGTTTCTGCTCTAAATACTCAAATTGGAAACAACAACCTCGTGTAAAACATAAATGATATGCAAAAGGGTATGGTATGGTATTCCAACTTATTCCCTAATACATTTTTTGGGGTAAACTAACAAATAAACTTAAAATTTAGAGTGAATTTGTCACTTACATTGGTATTTCAAGATTTATAATATTACTAGGCTAAATAAAAAAACAAAACTCCATGAAAACAAAATTGTAAATTAAAAAATAAAGAAAACAAATAACTAAATCTATTTGGTTGCTCTAAAGAATAACACAGTCAATGACAAATAATAAATAAGTAAGTAATAATATTAATATAGATATTAACTGTGGCCACTGTGGGTCAGAAACTGCGAAATTGCGATAAGTTGTTAGCGAAAATGACAATGTTATTGGAATGTGTATGGAGCTCATTGTACATCTTCATCAACCTGTTCATTGGTGCCGAATGTCCGAGGTTAGTTCTTGTTGGGCATAGAGTGAACACATCTAGGATACGTTCAGATCTGGGTGAACTATGGAGAGGGATAGATATATTTATTTCAAGACTAACAAAATCACACCCATCCTTAATCGACCTTACGTACGAAAACGCTTCTGCAGTGGCAATTATATATGGTAACACATAGCAGCATTAAGGAACATGTGATTTTTAGTAAACCAACTATGTATAGAGTTGAGATCTTCCTAGACTAGGGTAATGTCTGTACTTGTGTCCCGATATAGTTTCAAGTCATTTGCATAGATGGAACAGGTACTGTGTTTGATACTGTTTGCTATATCGTTGAAGAATATAATAAATAGTATTGGGCCCAAATGGGCACCTTGTGGGACTCCGGATGTTGAAAGGTAAGGTAGACTGATGACCCTTTACTACAACTCTCGGTTTTCTGTCGGTCAGATAAGATTTAAACCACAGCCAAAGTTGACCAAATATCTACAGGTCAGGTTCGTACAGGTTTGATAGCTTTTACAGCAATATTTTGTGGTCTACTTTGTCGAACGCACTGCTAAAATCAATGTAAATAGAGTCGACTTGCTTGCGTGAGTCTTCTTATTTGCAAAGGTCATTAACGTAAAGAACTAACTAACTAACTTGGTGGTAGTGGATTTTCGATCGCAAGAACCATGTTGTTGTGGAGCTTTGTATGTTTTGGAATGAGCAGTTAAGATAGGACTCACATAAGACTTCAAAAGTTTTCACTTTTGAAAATACAGACAAAATAGAGATAGGTCGGTAATTCTTTACGTTATCAGCCTCCCCCTTTTTAAAGACGAGCACTACATGTGCTAGCTTCCACTTATCAGGAAATTGAGAAGTTTTAATAGAGTGTATGAATATTATTTTGAGTGAAAGAGATAGACTGACTGCACATCTGTTGACAAAATATATAGGTGGTAGACCATCTAGACCTGCACCTTTGCATACATTAAGCTTTCTGAGTGCTCTGATTTCTTTTTCTCTCTGATATTCTTTTTCAACCGATTGAGTAAATGTCGACCAAAAGTGCCTCGCAAAAAGATCGCAGATCACCTGAAGCACTTCAATTCCGACGGCATTTCATTTGAGCCTGATTTTTTTGCTTTGTCGAAGGACGAGAAGAGCTTGGGATTATGGATTATGCCCTCCTCCATCTTCCTAGAGAAGTTAACATAGCTACTTTTGATAATTAACACTAGAAACGGGATATTTACCATTTTTATTTAAACAAACAGTGCTCATGGTAAATTTCGCGTTTCTAGTGTTATTTATAATGTCAGTGACCATGACAGTTTAAAAACTTATACTTTTGATAACTTGGTCGTAGTCGTCATGGGGCTTTTATACTTTTTGTAACGTCTTAGGAGTTTTTAATTTTCGTTCAGAATGTTTATAAGACTCTTAGGGAACCATAATTATGGGGTATTGCATTTTATTTTGGATTTTGGCACAAATGAACATATGATGTTGTCCAATATTTTATAGAGCTCTTCTACCATAGCGTTGGCATCCTGACATTGGGCAAAGTTTCAATCCAATTAACCTGATTTATTCTCTCGTTAATTATTTGAACTTTAAAGAGAGCTTGCATTTTAGAAATGTAGGTAATAATATACTGGTAATCTCAATACACAAGGGGGGATGGTAAGGGTCTATTGTTGACCATGGTGCAGTACATTCACAGTCGGTACAGTCGTACAGTACATTCTAGAGATTTACATTGGATTACATGATTTAGCTGTTGTAAGCTATTAAGAGATAAACAATCTACATGTGAATAGCCTAACGAGTTATTATAGTTAGTTGCGGACATACTTGCAGACTGAGTGTTTGTGTTATCCAGCTCCCACTTGATGAAATACAGATTAAAGTCTCCAGCTATGAGTGTATGACTACCCGTTGAATCAATTACAGAGGTAACCTTGTTCAGGAACGTGTTTAGTGATTGTAGTTGTACAGGTGGAGGCAAATATACTGCACAGATGTTCAAGTATTACGTCCTTTTTCCTTCCGTTGTCATTAGTCTCAGCCCATTTTGCCATGCGAATACTACCTATTGTCTTCAATACAGCGATTAGCACGCCTCCACCCTTATTAGGTCCCAGAAGAGTTGAGGATCTATCTTTTCGATATATTGTGAATCTAGAGTCCAATATTTCGCCGTCATTTATTGCATCGTCAAGCCAAGTTTCTGTAGCAATAATAACGTCATATTTATGGCGTTGTAACTGTACTGCGAGCATAATGTTTCTCGGTTTGGTTCTTATTTCTCTAAAATTTTGGTAGTAGATCTTGAATGAGTTTTGAAATCAAAAGTAATGTGTTATTTGTTTCTTAGTAAAGCTATGTGTTTGTTAGAACAGTTGAACAGCTTCGAGGCTCTCCACTTCTTGTTTGTCTTGTATCCCATCAGCTCTTCTAACAAGCATTCGGCCGTCAGTTTACAGAATAAACATTTATCATCATTTAAGACACAGCCGTAGATGGGCCTAAGCATGGTCAAATAAAATTCTCAATTGAGATCTATTTCCGTCCTTTAAAGAAAACCTACTCTAAGCTAATAATAATATTTGCAGTCACAACAGAAGTGACCAGAAACCCTCCTCCGGATGCTTTGATGGCAGCCATCAAGACAGCACCGAACGCAACAGATGTGCTGAACGCAGTCCACACCAACATTGGCCAGATGGACCACAAACACATGCTGCAGGCCCTGTCCTGCCTCTTTCAGCTGCAGAAGACTGGACAGTAAGGAGTTGCTCTTTTAAATTATTTTTTTCAGTAGTACATGCTCAGGTGTAGCGCCATACCCCATAGAAAATTGCTGGATGAGCTGAATAAATTAACAACTAGTTGGACACATTAGCCGTGGGTTGAAGAGCTGGAAGTCATAGGAGCCTGGAGCCTACACACCAAATCTGGCTAGCATGCAACGTACTACTAGGTAACAGAGCAGGGTAAATATATTTGTTTGTCAGTGAAAATGCCTTCCTTCGCCAAGACTGCGCGGGTCAAAATGATAAAAAAACACGAAAATAACCTTTAATTTATCTTTCTACTTCTAGATCAGATGTAATGCCAGATAAATTGGTAGCAAACCCGACATTCGGAGTTCTCTGTCAGAAATTCAAGAAGCATGCTAGAGCGCTGGATGTGAATGAGGCTCTAGAAGCCACTAAGATTCTATCTTACCTGCACGTCCCTGCCGACGCTAATGTGGTCCAGAGCATGCTGCAACTCCTCAGATGCTATATCAACATGATTAATTGCAGACAAATCATGTTCTTAGACTTTTTACTGACTAAGTTCGACAGCAAGGATCATTTGGTTAATGCGTTAAAGCTTGCTCTGCCCTTGGCTTTCCAAATACATTTGCCGATGGAGATTGACAACAAGGACATGCCGTTACTGAAGGATATGCTAGCTTATAGTTGCGCACACAATCTGCCTGACCGTCATATTGACGAGATAATCACCAGCTTACTTTTACATGACCAGGCGATTGACCCTCCTGTAGCCAAGTCCATTATATGGTCTCTTAGCCAAGTGAACTGTACCGAACAAAGATTCCCCATGAGGGTGCAGCTTCTCCACATCTGTTACGACATATTGACCCAGGGGGTTGATCTGCTGTCCTACGATGAGTTGCTGATGACGGCTGCGAAGATCAAGAGCAGGATCATAGAGAAGCACCCGGAGTATTACCATGAGCAGCTGATGGATGCTATTGCTAACTCTGTGGTTGCTCGACAAGTTAGCTTTGATAAGGCACTGCAGGTTGCTCGGGTGTTTTCCAGAATCGTAAGTATAATTTTTGGACACATCCCCCCTCATTTATTTTTTAACACTCAATGTGTGGTCGTTCCATGTAAAGTACTGCTTTTTACACGACTGCCCAAAAAAAGGAGTGTTATGTTTTCAGGGTTCATGTATGTATGTATGTTTGTGAGTTTCTGTATTCCACCATAACTTCTAAACGGCTTAACCGATTTCAATTATGTGGTATCATTAGAAGCGTTGAGTTATTCCGAGTAACATAGGCTAGTGAAAATTTAAAAAAATGTAAAGGGGGAGCCATGGTTCCTGAAAAAATCTGAAATTTTTTGGTTTTTTCATGAAAATTTGCCTACGTATACTATCATCGTCTAGAACTTGCTTATTTACATAACAAAAATATGTAACAGTAGTATTCAATATGCATTCGTTCAGTAATAAAAAAAAAAAGAAATTAAATTTTTTACATATTAAATTCAAAGACCTGACTGACTGATATATCAACGCACAGCCCAAACCGCTGGTTCTAGAGACATGAAATTTGGAGGGTGTATTCTTTGTAAGGAGTAGGTATACATTAAGAAAGGGTTTTTCGAATTTCCACCCCTACGAGGGTGAAATGGGGTGTTAAACTTTCTGTGAAACTTTTATTCTCGGGGTCAATTGACTTGAAAATCTGTGTACATTCCCTTCAGTTAAAATGATGAGAAACGTGTATCACAGTTTTTCCAAAATCATCCCCAATATAAAATTCAAAATCCTGACTGACTGACTGATATATCTACGCACAGCCTAAACCGCTGGTCTTGAAGACATGAAACTTGAAGGGTGTATTCTTTGTGAAGAGTAGGTCCACTAAGAAAGGGTGTTTTCGAAATTCCACCACTAAGAAATGGGGGGTAGAATTTTCTGTGAAACTTTATATTCTCTGGGTCCGTTGACTCGAAAATTTGTGTACACACTTCAATTAAAATTATGAGACGCGTGTATCGGAATTTTATTTTCCAAAATCATTCCCCAACATTGTCAAATAGGGCTACCAAACTCACGTAGACAGGCGCATGGCGCGCAGCGTTGCACAGGGCGTACAGGGCGCGGGAGTATTTACCTATTAGTAAGTAGGTAGGATTTTTCTGAGGTAGACGTCGTGTCTGTAAATATGTGTGAAATCGCGTTGACTCGTGATACGCAACATTGATATTAATTTTATTATGTAAAAGTATCGTCTATAAGTAGATTCCTAATAAATCATTTGATTGTCGTCACCGGTGTCCAATCTCAAACAAAGGTATCAATATTTGCTGCCTTCAAGCGGCTCTTGCCCAACCTGAGGGGTTCAAACGCCTCCTGCCGGAGGCTCTACGCGGGGGTCGTGCGGTTCACGGCCCTTTACGGGGCTCCGGTATGGGCGCGTTCCTTGAGGCGGCGAGCCGCCCACTACCTGAACGCGCCCCAAAAGGTGGTAGCCGTAAGGCTGGTCCGTGGGTACCGCACGATCTCCGGCGAGGCGGCGAGCCTCCTTGCCGGATTGCCGCCATGGGATCTATAGGCGATAGTTCTCGCGCGCCTGCACAAGTGGCGCGCGGAGGCACTACGCTGGGGGGAATTCCGCTGCCGTGGCAAATTGTCGCTCAGCGGACAGACCTACGGAGCAATGTCATGGCGAGATGAAGAGAGCGACAGTCGCAACCCCGTGCGGGGCACGCCACAATAGTGGATAAGTCACCTCTTTGAGGAGCAGCTAGAGAGGCGCCACGGCGCCCTCACCTTCCGCCTGACGCAGGTCCTCACCGGACACGGTTGTTTCGGGAGGTACCTGCACCGAATCGGGCGGAAACGCACGGGTGTTATCATTGTGAGGATCGCCCGGAGGACACGGTGGAGCACACCTTGGAGGTCTGCTCCGCTTGGGCGGAGCACCGCCGCCGTGTCCTCGTAGCGGCAATTGGCGGCGGCGACCTCTCGCGTCCGGCCTTGGTTCAAGCCATGGTCCGGGGCGAGAGGGAATCGGAAGCCGTCACTTCTTTCTGCGAAGCAGTCATGCTAGCGAAGGAGGTGGCGGAACGTGAGAGGGATAGAACCTCACGTCCCAGCCGCCGCGGGAGAAGCCCAAGGCGTCAGGGGCCACGTGATGGCTCTCGGCCACAGTAGGCGCGGAACTGTGGACGGTGAGTAATAGGCTAGCTCGCCGTCTGCCCGTCTTATGACGACAGGCCGTATCGACGGCGCGTTGGTGTTCCACGCGCGGCTCAAAAAGATGTCAGCAAACAGGAGAGGCCCGCAAGGGCCGATGCCTACCAAGGCTGCGGGACTGTTCGAAAGAGATACCGCGGCCCTGGAACACAAAGGGCAAAAGAAGGAACATGGATGGGTTTTAGTCAGTAAAAGTCTGACACTCCCTTCCGCTCCGCCCAGAGCGGGCATTTGATAATTTCTCATCCCAAAAAAAAGATATCAATATTTCACTGTAATATAATTGATTACTATGAACTAATATTTGCAAGTAATAAGTAAGTACATGTAAAAAAACGCGAGTGTGTCTGCATTATTCAAATAAAATTAAATACTTACACTAACTATTCTTTATTACCTATTCAACTTTAAAAGTAAAAACTACTCAATACATGTATCTTAAATAATAAACTATTATAAATGCGAAAGTTTGGATGAATAGATGTTTGTTACTCAATCGCGCCAGAACGGCTGAACAGATTTTGATGAAACTTGGCACAGAGATAGATTATAGTCTGGTATAGCACATAGATTACTTATTATCCCAGAAGTAAGATCCCGTGGGCAATTCCCGAACTCCACGTGGGAGAAGCCGCGGGCATATGCCAGTAAGTTATATTTTGCGTGATATTGATTTCCTAAAAAAATAAGTTTACCTTTTGTGGCACATTGTGCGTTTGAAAAATATTGTTTTATCACTAAAAGGATTAAAATAAAAACAAATAATTAAAAAAATTAAAAAACACGCCTGCCATATCAAAAAGTGAACTAAAAAATTAAAAACAAGTTACATGATTTTAGTATTGAATGGCCAAAAGGTAGGTACTAAATAGATTATATTATTTACTGTGCAATTAAAATGCCATTGTGCCCAAAAGTGGAAAACTGAAAACCAATCTTTTCATTGCAGTCGGGGGACGGTTCCTTGGAATAGTTCTTAACAGGTCCCCCGACTTCGATGAAAAGTTTGGTTTTCAGTTTTCCACTTTTGGGCACAATGGCATTTTAATTGCACAGTAAATAATATAATCTATTTAGTACCTACCTTTTGGTCATTCAATACTAAAATCATGTAACTTGTTTTTAATTTTTTAGTTCACTTTTTGATATGGCAGGCGTGTTTCTTAATTTTTTTAATTATTTGTTTTTAGCTGCATTCGGTTAGACTGCACGCCGACTCCAACATGCATAAAGGGTGTAAATACACCCTTAACGAAGCGAAGAGGCACTTTCTCTCCCCGTCATTGTGATCATTTTTTTGTTCTAGACCATACCTGGGGGTCAAAGTTCCAACTTTTTCACAAGTTTTTTTTTTAATATACTAGGTACACTATACCTACTGTACTTTACTTTAAATACCTCCCGATCTCCGTACTATTCAATGAATCCATCAGCACAGTGTTTTGAGTGCCTTTTTTTTTTTTTTTGGGGGGATGAGAAATCATCAAATGACTCCTCCCGCTCTGGGCGGAGCGGAAGGGAGTGTCAGACTCTTACTGACTAAAAAACACCCATGTTCCTTCGTTGGCCCTTTATGTTCCAGGGCCGCGGTATCTCTTCCGAACAGTCCCGCAGCCCTGGCAGGCACCGGCCCTTGCGGGCCCCTCCCGTTTGCTGACATCTCTTTGAGGCGCGCGTGGAACACGAACGCGCCGTCGACACGGCCTGCCCGTCGTCATACGACGGACGGACGGCGAGCTAGCCCATTACTCGCCGTCCACAGGCCCGCGCCTACGGTGGCCGAGAGCCATCACGGCGTGGAACCCGACGCCCGGTGCTTCTCCCGCGGCGGCTGGGACGTGAGGAGGTTCTCTCCCTCTCACGTTCCGCCGCCTCCTTCGCTAGCATGACTGCTTCGCAGAAGGAGGCGACGGCTTCCCATTCCCTCTCGCCCCGGACCATGGCTTGAACCAGGGCCGGGCGCGAGAGGTCGCCGCCGCCAATCGCCGCTACGAGGACACGGCGGTGCTCCTCCCAAGCGGAGCAGACCTCGACGGTGTGCTCCACCGTGTCCTCCGGTGTTTTGAGTGCCTTACATTGAGTCCTACCGTAAAACGTGATTTTTCACACCAAAAAAAAAAGACGTTTACCAGCAATAGTTTTTGCGTCGAGTTACTTAGTTTGATATACATTATACCTTGTATAACATCGGGAAAAGACAAGGCAGGTGATGTATGAGTACTTCCTGTTGGAGAGGCTATTAGCTAAGCAGATCAGCCGCACGAGTCGATCTGCAAGGTTGAGCATCTGTTGCCGACGCCGGTCCGTGGCCACGTGTCCGTTCATTATGACAGGGTGGAATTTTTTAACCTCATCGGGAGGGAAGCTACTCTAAATACTGGGGATAGCAAATTTTACTCAAAGGAAACAAGGAATGTGGCTCTAGGTGAGGTTGAAAAAATACATCCTGTATAACGAGACCATCCGTGTCTCGGGAAGTCGTTGATCCCAGCTGTCATTAATAGATAATAGTTATGGGTACACAGTAGCTCGACAGTCTGACGTCCAGTCTTACCTTGTTACTTAGTAAACTCACCAGCTAATACTGAATACCAAATCTTTTTTTACATAGAGCGACTCTCTGTTTGACCTGCTATCTAGTTACTGCTTATGTCTGCGAGATTGTCATGTCACTGTCTATAATATCAAGCAAAACGTCGTAACCGACAGAGCGCGCTGCTGAATTTGCCGCATTCGTCTTAGCTACGAAAATTGATTATCCAAACCACGTTCAATGTCCCTTAAAACATTTAAAAATGTCTATGTCGAATTTTATAATTTGTTAATTCGTCATTCCCCAGGCGCATACCCACTTCGGGCTCGTAGGCTACCTCTGCGAGCTAGCAGCTGCAAACCCCGAGATCCTCTCACAGTGCAGATGTAAAACACTGTTCAGCTTCATCAACTGCCTTTCGAACAACAACTACACGCCTGACGCTGCGCTGTGGACCAACATCCGGAGACATATCAGTGAAAATCCATTACTACTCGATGATAATCAGTTCTTGCCGTGGACGAAGATATGCCTGGAGATGGCATCCTTAAGCTTTTATGATGATAAGTTACTAAACAAGGTACTTTTAACATGTTCTAATATTGGCGAAAAATGTAAGATGGATATCAACGAATATCAACCGACGATCTCTTATTAATTTAGTTAAATACGACTATTTAACTCAACATTATAAATGTGGTATATTTCTATCCAGTGAAACAGACCCATATACATCGAAAACGTACCTATGCTCAAAACTTGGTTAGTAAACATGGTAAAAATCCCGTTTTCAATGTTAATGATAATGTTAGTGCTGAAAATAGATATAAAACTAGAGCGTCAACTATCCAAATCATTAAAATTACTTCAGATAACTGTATACATTTATATGTGGATATTCGGGTTGGTCCATTTTGACAGACATTCATAAGATCTTAATGTACAGATGCCAGCAGGTTAACCTACCCGAAACTGTCAGATTTTCCCAACCAACCTTGAACCTAATGCTTTAGAGATAAAGTTGAAAATCTATTAAAGAAATTTGACAGATTGTAGTAGCTTGATATGCTTGGCGTAGGTACCATGTTTTAACACATGCAAAATTATTCTTATTCTCAGGTGTATTCAAAAGAAAATCTTCAAAGAGACTTCAAACAGCTGGATTATCTGCAACTCATGACTCTTGATGAAGCGGTGAAGTGCTTCCATGTCGTGCACTATACGCTGCCTAGCGAGATCCTCGACAAGGCTAAGTCCGTGTATCCTGTACATCATCATAAGACTGCCCTATTGGAGGAGCACCTGGCCGCTGGGCTGGGCGGGCCAGGGTATGTCGTCAAGAATGTTGTGCTGCCGAATGGGTTTATTGCTGGTGAGTAGACGATCAGAACCACCATGATAGTATAAGCCAAAACTCTTTATATAACACAGCAAAAAATGGCATGACCATGAAGAAGATAATCCACAAAAATAATGAAACTACCCGACTCGAATATCGAACCCCGGAGCTGTGGAAGGATGGAAGGTTGTGGCGATAGCCGATTGATCGGCTTCGGCTGGAAATCGACCTTTGGTCGGATCTGGTTGATGGCGATAGGCTCCTCCTCGTCCTGTATTACATGGAACTGTGACTGCCGATATAAGGATGTACTATGCAAACAAGTTGGGCACATGACTTACCTGTACTGTACAGTCACGAGCACCAATATGTATATACTTTCCTAAATTTAAAAGCAATTTTCGTGAGGAAATAATTATTGTAACTTGGAGATAGGATCTTTTTCATAAAAATATGAGTTCCAGAATACTATGTTCGTAACAACATGAAATGATCATGAAATAATCAGAACAGTAGGAGAAAAACACTTTTAAAACTTGTTAAGTGTTTACATATTGGTGCTCGTGACTGTACATACATACCTTTTTTCCATGAACCAGTGTCTGAAAGACAGATACAACAGAATATGTTTTTGTTATGTAAAAAAGATTATAAGCGTAATAAATATGCTTGATTTGCAGATTGTCTCATCTGCCTGAAAAGCGGCTACCCAGTGAAGTTTGAGATAGCCACGGGTGACCTGAGGGTACCTGTCGAATTCCTCAACATCCCGCCCGGTGCAGTGCTGTAAGTACATACATATATAGTTATTTCTATATCCATCGAGCTTCATCTTCAACAGCATTTTACTCGACGATGACTCGATGCCGGATATTGGCTTCCCCCAACACCAGCGTCACTCGGCCTGTGCTTCTCGCATCCTGTAGATTCTCCTGACCTTCACCAAGTCATCGGTCTACCGTATTGAAGTGGTCGCCACTCCAGTAACTTATATTGTCGTATAGCTTTTATGTAAAAACTCCTTAAAAACCATACTAGGATATGCTGTCCGTCGCACAGCCGACGAGGCGCAGCGTATTATCAACATTACTCGCACCGAAATAAAGTAAAAAATAAACTTAGGTACATTTCACCTTTCTCTGTTTATACATAATGACGATATTCAATTTCATTTCAACGAATTCAAAGTCTGCATTTTATTAGCAGGGGAAAGTTGAATGCTCAACTTTGATCTATCCGACATTTGACTTTATTCCAACGCAAACAAAGTCAACATTTCACTGACAATTCCAGCTGTTATCAAATAAATAAATTCCTCCCTTCCAGGGTTTGCGTCTTAAACTTCCTGCCCGGCTGCTTCTCAATGAACAGCAACCGCTTACGAGGCACATTCCGCCTCGTACTAGACATCCTGGAAGAGCAGGGCTACGCCGCGGTGGCCGTGAACGTGAGCGAGTGGCTGGCGACACCAGAGCACGAGCGCACGCCCTACCTGATGCGGGAGGTGGGCTACAAGTGCGGCGAGATCGGGATGAAGCTGACGGCCAGTTGAACTGGGGAATAGAATTGGAGTTATACGAGTTATCATGATGTAAGGTACAACGTGACAAAAAAAATCACCAAGCATACAGCACAAGGTTCTAGACTTACACGAGACAACATTTTCCGTAAGATTGGATCACACGTGGATTTTTTCATTTATCACAACCAACGTCTGCGTAAATAAAAATTTCCACAGAAAACTATACTAATACTAAGTCCAAATTGGTTCAATTCCTATTGTTTGTTTGATTTGTTTTGTTTTTTTTTTAATCTCGGCAAAGAGATGCTACAGCGTAAATATTTTTTGAAAATTGAAATTGTGTTTATAAATAGAATTGACTTGAAAAAAATATTTGTGATACAAATTCGAAAATATTTTAATTTTCTATTTTTCATATTAGGCTGTTTAGCGGCTTCATGCCTTTATTTCTTTTTCAACCTGGCGAAAGCAAAGCGCGGAAAGAAAGGAAATAAAATCATAGTTTCCTAATAATTCATGACAAAATTACTTTTTTGAAAATTGAAATTGTGTTTATAAATAGAATTGACTTGAAAAAAATATTTGTGATACAAATTCGAAAATATTTTAATTTTCTATTTTTCATATTAGGCTGTTTAGCGGCTTCATGCCTTTATTTCTTTTTCAACCTGGCGAAAGCAAAGCGCGGAAAGAAAGGAAATAAAATCATAGTTTCCTAATAATTCATGACAAAAATACTTTTCATTCTATTATTTTATTTCTTCGAAAGTGTATTGAAAAACATCGTTTGATATACGTGGGCATTTGTTACTGCAGGTCTTGGCTCGAATGCAATAAAAAAGTTTCCCAATTTTTATCAAAATATACTATTTCACTGATGGATAGGTACCCAATTGCCGAGTGCCACAGAATGTGTTTTTCGCGCGGGTGAACTTACTGACAGAAGACAGTTTTTAATAACCGTCGAAAAGTTTCCGTTGATCTAGCTATTCATGCACTGAAACCATGGGAAAAGTTTGTCACGATGTTCCATACACTCTTAGTTTTTAGTTTTATACGTTGACTGATCTCTGGACGAGGATAGAAAATTGATTGTGAAATATATTACGTTTTGTATGAAAGGTGCTTTATTGTTTCATTTTTTGGTCGTGTATCGAGTAGAGTACTATAGAAAGTCACGAACGAAGTCAACCGTGGAGGCTAAACACATCTGCTAATCGGAGGAACCAAGCTATAAGATCTCTCTTAGTTTACCTCTGAGGTCTTCTTGGCTCTCCAAGAGAGCCTCATAAAAAGCCTTTATTTTTCTAAATGAATAATTCCAAAAACATACCTATCATTCAATCTAAACTTTTTGCAAAGGACTTCTTGGCGCTGCCAAGTACTTAACAACTCCATGGAAGGATCTTATTGATTGCTAAAGCAATAAACTGTTACTGTTGTAGGGGGAAAAAAGCGCGGGAAACTTCCAACTTGGCGGACGCGTTCTTTTTGAACTTTTCTTGAAAAAATTATAATAACTGTAATATATGTATATAGTATCAGTAGTTTCTTTATTTTTTATTTACTTTAGTTTGTATTTGTATTCTTCGGTAGGGGTAAGTTTTTTTACTATGACAATGAATGATCCGCCTGATCCAGGGGGCTTTGTTCCCCCGGCAATGTATCGGGGATGGAAACCGATGGGTCTTCTACGACCAAATCTCTAAAAAGAAATCGTGTGCATGTGTGCAAGCACTGCAACAAACGTCGTCGTAACCCGCAAAGGCCACGGGTCCGAATCTTCGGACCGCTAACATACCCACCCCCCACGTCCACCACCGAGGCCGTCTCCACGAGCGAGAAAATCGCGGCGATATTATCGTCGTCCCACGTATTTGTATGCGAAAATATCGTCGCGATTCTCTCGCTCGTGGAGACGGCCTCTAAGAGATTGTATAGAAATACGTAGCACGACGATAATATCGTCGCGATTCTCTCGCTCGTGGAGACGGCCCCTAAGTTTGGCAAGATGGAGACCTCCGTTCTCATACAGAAGAGACTCGGTCACGTTTGCTCTCAAGCTCATCTTGCCAAACTTAAAATTATAAACAATCCCAGTTGTTCGTGTGGCACAGATGTGGGCGTTTTGTACCACATTCTTTTCTCCTGTCCTATAAGTGACCGTTCTTCCTTTATCAGTCTCTCCATATTCCTTTTCCTACTTAAGTTCTTACTTTATTTTGTATAAATAGTTTATCTGTACTGTATATAAATGTAGGTATAGCTTCATTCATTACCATTAATAACATTAAATTGTAATATATTTTTTCGTACATTTATTGTATCCCATCATTCATTATTAATAAGTAGTACTAGGTAGTTAGTTATAATCCTACTGATCCTATATCCTAAATTCCGTTTTAAATAATATTAATAAATTCCAATTTCCCTACTTTTATCTCCTACACTAAAATCTAAATAATAATGACATTGGATAAATGCACCAACCGTGCGAAACCAGAAAAAAAACAAAAATAAAACTGTTAGGTAGGCCTTTTCTTTGCTTGATTGAGGTTTTCCGAAAGAACAAGAAGATGTTGTAGATATTATTATTTGCGATAAACACTTTAGTTTTAAAACAAAAAAGTATGTCTAACTAAATTGGCAACACCACTATTCTAATGACAACAAACGTCAAAATATCAATGCAAATGCCGTCAATTTCAAAAACTGTTGTTTGCACGCTTTGCTGATTTTCTCAAAAACATCATCAGCCCTAATTTTAAATGATAAATGTTATTCATCGTTAAAAACGTATGTTTGCATGCAAACAGAACGAAGGAACATAAAGAGAAAACACATTTTAGATAGCAGCTTCAAGATGAACTTAAAATGGTGTAGTTTCTTAATAACTAGCTTTTTAATAGTGTGTGAATGTAAGTACGGGTACGTAGTGTGGCCTAACGACAAGCTCATTGTGAAGACCACTGAATACTTTGCCGATATACCGGATAAACACGTCGCTCGAGCCACGTATAGCAACGAAATCAATAGTACAGGGTAAGTGTTTTTAACTTCCTCATGTTTTATTTAATACAAGTAGATTAAATTCTACCCTAATGCATTCTCGTTGGATGATATACATAGGAACATAAACTTACAGGCAGAAACTACAGACAGAACGGTATCTGTTATGTTTCTTACATATTCCTTTCGCCTCATCCAGTATGCACGTTCATACATCTGGTCATTTGCATGATTTTGTTTGAAAAGTGGGTGGGATGATCAATAAATATAATTGTTAAAAACTGCCCTTTACAATTTTGTGTTGTGTCGGTCTTTATCAAATCTAGGTAGCGGGAGCCGTGTTTTAAAGTGAACTATGATGCATTCCCCACTGAAAATGTCTATTTTTCTCTGTATTTCTCGTCAGACAAGACCAGACACTATCCGGGCTACACACACAAGTCCAGGTCGACCTATCCTGATTGATGCGGCACAGGCCGAGCAGCAAAATCGAATGCACATTTTGGCACTCAAGGAACATTGCGTAAATTAAAGCCATCATTGGTTCATTGTGAAAAGAGGGATGGTGCTATCCATACTGCATAGCTCGAGGGAATTATTTTTTCTAGGCAAGCGTACCCCACCTTAGGCTATCATCGCTTCATATGCAAATCGAGCGTGCCAAACGCAAACCTATAGCTGGGTACTCACTTGGTAGTGTAGCACGTAACGTATCAGATACGGTATCAAGTGAGTACGTAGGCACGAGCCCGCTGCGAGCCGCTCGCGCGTGGAGCGCTGTAAGCTCGCAGTGACCCGCCGAGTGGCGGTTTCACTGCGAACACAAAGGCGGCTCGCAGTATGCTCGTGGACGGCGTCACGACCGCTTGTGTAGTGAGTACGTACGCGTGAGCTTCAAACGAACTTACGTGTTCAATTATTCATTATGGAGTGGACTGAAGAATTCAATTTGTCTTGAACGGGTATCGCTTTTCTAAACCTTGTGTCTCTAGTGCGAATTTGAGGTCCAATTAAATTAATTAGATACTCAAAATCTGTACTCGACATACGAGTGATATTCTTGAAATGCCCACTAATCTCTTGAGACTTCATATCCATTACTAAATTGTTAGAACGATTTTCTATCTTTGAAAATTTCACTTTGCCAAAATCGACGTGGTCTTTTATAATTATCTAAAATATTATACATGAATATGAACGCAGCACTAGCCACCATTTGAGACATGTCGTCGGCGTGACGTCGTTGCGAGCACTGCGGATCCGGCAGCTCGTTGCTAGATACGCGGAGGACCGTGGACGAGCCGTACCCACTTGCAGGTTGATACCGTATCTGATACGTTACGTGCTACACTGCTAAGTGAGTACCCAGCTTATTTAGCGCAAAAAAAGTTTATGGTGGAAGCGCCACGATAGCCCGCGAAATTCAAACTTTCTTAAGTTTTTTGCAATTTGCAGGTCAGTATCAGACTGTATTTGAATTTCGCGGGCTATTCTGGAGTGGAAACCAGCTCCTATTCTTTCCTTGACTTTTTCATGAATGTTTCCCCTGTCAACTATGCTTAATGAATGTTTCCACACTCCTTCGAGCAACGCAGGCGATGTTCTATATGTTACGTGTTGCTCCCTGTACAAGCTGGGCGTTCCTGGAGCTGCACACATCAATAGACTGTCCGGACGAGAAGCAAGCATACGGGGCCGGCTACCTGGAGGGCTACCTCACCAGGGACCTCATCTGGTACCACTGGCAGAACATGCTCAAAGGGTCAGTTACATGTGATAATAGTACCTACTAGCCTTACTGGCCCACTGCTCGGCAAAGGCCCCTTCACATACAGAGAAGGCAAGAGCAGTGATCTTGATCAAGGCGGACGGGAGATCATAGACTAAACGGCTACGGCAACGGTAGACTTTCAATAAGTGCCACCAGACAGTGTCTTCGAAATTTGCGAAGTTTACGTCGCATTTCCAGTAGCGTCGTATTAACCGACATCATCCATTTCGATTGGACAGTATGGTATCAGCTTATCATTTGCGCAACGGCTACTAAATTTAATCTATGGAAGGTATCTGGATAAAAAGTAGCCTATCACGCTAAAAGAATTGATGGCGCTAAATTCGTAAGTTTTGGGCCGATTCAATATAACGTAGTTAGCGATGTATGCTGGAGGGAGAAACCTGTTACAGATACTGCTACAACAAGACGGATGTGTGCGGCCTCATCGAGGAGTTCGTAGACAAGAATGAGGAGTACATGTCTATGATGGTGGAAAACGACCCTTCGGACCCCTATTGGTATCAGGTACGTTCCTCGTTTCTATGGTGAGATGTAACGTGTCTTTTTACTCGCTTGTAGCGACACTACAAAAACTACTACAGCAACATAGAACAAAAAGTACTACAGCGCCATCTATGTCACAAATGAAGAACTAACATCAAATTCCTACATCGCGCAGTTAAATTTATCCGCGACAATAGATAAATCCGACAACAACTGTCGGGCTGTGCCAGACATAACACCCGTCTGGTCGGAGAATCCTCCCTTTTCTATAGTCCCCTATGATAATGTTTTTTTTTTAATAATGAGAACTCAATCGCTTATGTGTGTGTAAAACGTATCCACAATCGGCAACACATGCGAACGATACTCATTGAAAAATTCATTCATCGATCGATTCTCATTATTTCACAAAAAAAAACATTAAAATTCTTTCGTGTTTTTTTTATTGTTACTTTTTGAAAAAAGTAGTCCCAATCGTTTCGAGTTTGATGATCGAGTTAATGGTATTCGGTTCCAGAACGACCTAAAAATAATGGTGTTAGAGCGTGGACTGTAGTTTTTGAGAGTTTCTAGGTCTTATAGTGAAACACTGCATTTGTAATTTAACCCAAGAACTATTTTAATAATTAATTTAGCACGGAACACAATTTACAACGTTTGCACACAGTAATGGTAGACGGAAGTGAAGTTAAGACCGAATGAACATTAAAGACATAATAAAACGGCAGTATTGCCAATTATTATTGTAGGATTCCTACAAATGGTGTATATTTATTTATCAGTATCGTGTATTTACATGATATAAAACAAAAATGAAGTCGCCGAGTGAACAGTAATTGACTCTAGTGGAGCGTCTGATAAATCTGCATTTAGCATCTCGACCCGAACACAGTTCAAAGCTGTTTGGACTTTAAAATAGCATTAGTGAATTCTGTTTACGCAGGCGGCAATCCAAACCCATGTCTCCTAAGCAGCTAGTATGCTGGGCATAACCCTTGCCTCAATTACACTATAACACCCAGTTTCTGCGCTTTCTTCTACGACCAGTATGTCCCGGCCACCTGGGCATGACATTCTAGTTAATTAAACCGTCCCCTGGGTTTAAAATTGTACCATTGTTATAGAACTACGTTTTAGCTATACCTACGCACTACCTGCAATTTGTCAGTTGCGGTGCAGAGGCTTAAAGTTAACAATTGAATGCAGGTGAAGCTGTACTACATCCAGCTGGAAGGCCTGGCGGTCGGGTACAACGACGCTACAGAGGACCCCTACCAGTGGCTTTCTACCAGAGATATCATGTATGTACTACACTCACAAATCTGCATATTATCAAGTCAAGCAAGTCCCATTGGAATAGGTGCTCCATTATCACAGTACCTACGTCGGAGTTCCGGAGGGCTTCGACAATGTGACATTCTGCAATAACTAATGTCAAAAACTCAAAAAAAAATACGTACTTATTGCATTGACTTGATGCAGCATCGAGAAAAGTGGAAGGAATGAGGGGAGGCTTTTGCCCAGGAGTTGGGACAGCTAAGGCTACCAGAAAAAAAAATGCATTGACTAATGCTTTTAAACGCCTGGAAAGCGATAGTCAGTCGTCTGCACTTGGACTGTGGGTGTGGGTTTTGATAGTGTCGTTTAATAGCAAATGCTGCTGTCTAATATTGTATCTACCTACATAACTAACTCAAAAGTGCGATGAAGTAATAAATGTAATAATTTACCTGTATCTCATACCATAACAAAAAATAACTTCGGCTTGACAATTGTAAAAACAGCTGGATCAACATGCTGGGTGACCTGGACGAGATCGCGTTTGCGGTGAGTATGCCGAAGACATCACCCGACGGCCGGATTTTCGGGGACCGCTGCACCGGACTCGTCAAGCTATTGCCGGACCTCAGCAACTTGTACTTCGCTCATGCTACTTGGAACAGGTCAGGAACGACCCCTGTCATTATGTTAGCTTAATTCGGCTTATTGCAGCTTGATAAAACTACTGAGCACAGAATTGTGCTGGTAGCGTCTAGAGACGGCAGTACTAATAAAAATCGTAGCGTCGCGCGTCGAAGCGAATGCATTGAGAGAATTAATTTCTGTCACGGCCGTCAGTTTGTAACCGATGCAATTAGAGTCAACTTCCAGTCTAGTCAGATAGTCTGAACACTACTATTTTGCATGGAGTGACTGCCTATCTGAATACGATACACACCTTATTCTGGATAATACGGTGAGTATCTGGGTTATGGAAAGACTGTTTATTATCTGCCCATACCGACTGCCAGAGAAGACTGCCATTTCCACCATTCCATTTAATTTATCCATTACAGTTACCAGTCAATGCTGCGTTTCCACAAGATGTATGTAATGCACCTGCATATGTGCCCCAACAGCAAGAAACTTATACCCGGGTATAAGATGTCTCTGACGTCATACCCAGCTTTTGTACAAGTAAGAACTGTTTCTTAGCAAAATTGCAATCGCCATCAGTGTAGGTATACTCAATGATTATTGCTATGGAACTCCAGTAGCAATGAATACTTATTAATGTCACCGTAAAATTGTAAATACCGCTAGATTATAATCTATCTCGTCGCGAGATTGTGAACTGTGACTTACTGCTTACAATTTAACGCATTATTTGTCGGTAGATTATAATCTATCGAAGTGAAACGGTTAAATTACAATCTGTCGCGCGTTAAATTGTCGACTGTTCGAAGGCTGTCCCTGATTGGTCGGTCTTACAGTACGTCGTTCTGTTACTATACTCCGTGCGTTATAGCATGGTGCGTATGACAGGTGCCTGTATGACGTTGACGTCTGTCAGTACCACATGACTAGGGATGTGACATTATGCAATTCATTTTTTCGATAACGATACTCGCAGCTTAGATCTAGTTCTCTTTAATATTGTTACGAAAATTAGTGTGTTATTCAGTTGTGCAGTGTAACTACGTGTATAAACTTGTCAAGATAAATGTATTATGGCTACATAAGTATCTTTGTATCTTTATAAAATAATCAAAATCGGGTTTATGTTTTTTTTGTGACAACATTTTTGCTCTATGGCGCATTCATCTAAACTCATATCTGGAAGGTCTATAGCTTTTAACAATAAAAAATTGACCTACACACAATATACGTTTTTTATTATATAAAATATCGACTTTCCATCGTAGCAGTACATCTCATCACTAAATACGTCTATGGCGTTACGTTATACGAATAACACTTTGCTTAATTTTTCATTCAATTTGATTTTATTTGTGGACATTCTGGTTGGGTTTAAATTAATTTACTACAGTTATTAATGATTTAATATATTACGAATGTGGTACAGCTGAAATACTAAGTCATAATTTGTAAATCGCGGCAACTTTCAAGAGTGAAATGAAATGTTACTGAAACTGTCATACGCACCATGTTACAGCGTGCGGAGTATAATGTCCATAGAGTTAGGAATCAAACACAGGTGTCAGTATAAAATACATTTACATCTAAAGCTTTGAGTTATTTTCAATACGAAATCAATTTACAATCACCAAAACACTGTTTGTTTACATTCGACAACAAACGAATTAACAAACAAATATGGCGGGGGGGGGCACATGACGTTCAACCAATCAGCTCGCGAGGTGCGTTCCGTCGCTTGCCATTTCATAATTTGACGTTTTCATTTCGATAGACTATAATCTACCAAAAAATAATGCGTTAAATTGTAAGCAGTATGTTAGGGTTCACAATCTTTCGACAGTTTACAATCTCGCGAGATAGATTATAGTTTAACGGTATTTACAAATTTACGGTGACATAAACATGTAAACACCGTAAAGGTCTTCGTTCGTCATACAGACTCGACGCCGCCTTCACTGTAACTCGACTAGCATTGAAATTAATATATGAACTTTCTAGAATTTTCAACATTTACTTGAGTGTTTGCGGGTCGTACACTTATGGCTTTGTTAAAAATTCTACCGTATCGAATCGAGATCAACTAGTAAAAGTGAAGTGAAACGACCCGTTGTAATGGTGGCAACAAGTTGACAGAGCTTGGCAGTCCACAGATGACTTCTACATCATATCGTCGGGGCTGGCGACCAGCGAGACCACCATCGGCAACAGCAACCGCTCGCTGTTCGAGCTCATCACGCCTGTTGGCACGGTAACTGTTATTTTATTTATTTATTAATTGGAATTAGGGAATTTATATATGTATATATTTTTTTGATTTCACGTATGATTCCACGTCTGGTTCCGATTATTCGATGTACGTATGGCAGAAGAAAAGGGAGGCCTATACCCAGCAGTGGGCGATTCCAGGATGAAATGATGATGATGAGGAAAGCACGACCATCCTGATAGTTTAGCGTTTGCTCCATAATCACATGCATCCTCTCTGTGGCACGTGGGCCCAGTGCACGTTGGTGGATGTCACGTGTCTTCGAAGATATACTTGCAGAAGATAGATATTCAGTTGAAACACCGGTTGGAGGAAACCGGCAGCTCCTAGAACCTAAAAAACTATGATGTTTTCCTTAACCGTTTTGAGAAAAGTGCTAATGAAATAAATTTCACAAAATAAAGTGCATTGGGTTTAAGTGGGTTCTACCTCACATTAGTGATGTCTGGGCCATCCACGTTGCGTATTGCATCGGATCAGAATCCGAAATTACGGTCTGTACAAGTGGGCAATACGTGACGTCGGACTTAGTTCGGAAATCGTATTGCGCCTGTATCTATGTCCAGGTGTTGGAGTACGCTCGAGCGATGATCGCCAACCGCCTGGCGCACAACGGCAAAGAGTGGACCGAGCTCTTCAGCAAACACAACAGCGGTACATACAACAACCAATGGTGAGTGGTACTAGGAGAAGTACGATATTTCGTTCGACCAGGATTTCGTCTGATAGATGATACTTAGGATCGTATTTCGTGTGATAGAGGATACGAGTATGTATCTATAGAGGAAAAATACTTTTTTATATTGGGATCTAAAACGCTACCTACATGCGTAGGTATACGGATACGCATCGTACTTGAAGTCCCGTAAATCATACTTACATTGCGCAAGATTAGTAAATCTACTTAAATAATCCACGAGATTAGTAAACCTACTTAAATACACATCGATGTATTATTTGTGAACATGTGAGCAACTGAGCACCTTGTAGGTAGGTATCTATAAACATATTTAGTCTATTTTGTTACTGCTCAATTTAAAACTTTGTATTACTTTAGTTTTTTATTCGGGCATCATTTGCGTCACATATAATTTTATAATTCATAGATGTAAGTAGGTTGCTTGCCCATTATTTTCCATACAAAACTACCCTTACGAGTGGGTATAAAATCAATTCTACTTCCTCTATTTTAATGTTTGACGTTAAAAAATGCCTTATAAATGGCTTAATTCAAATAAATGGTTTCACTTTGACAGCCCGACAGCAATCGTTGGAAAGTAGCCCTACAGACCCAACACCTGCCCGTTCAGAGGATTCTCCTTTTTCAATGGAGGATAAAGAACTTTGCTCCTCATACCTCTACACATGTGACTTCATGTGATATGACCCCAAATAAAATAGGATAGGGGTAGGAAGATAAATTATGATATGACGCTAAAATATAAAGGAATGTTGGGTACTTCTTCTACTAGACTGTGCACAAGAAGGTCAATATAAAGAGGCTACACTTTCTCTGGCAGGTTTATAGTGGACTACAAGATGTTCCGCCCCCGCACGGGGCGCTCTGCTGGCTGCGTGCGACCTGGTCTGCTCTGGGTGGTGGAACAGATCCCAGGGTTCACGGAGTCGGCTGACCTGTGAGACTTCATCATCTGCCTATACTGCGCTCGCGATTTAGCGAAAACTATGTGTTTTTATAGATCAAATGTCGTGATAGGTCAGGGGGTAGACCGCGCCTCTCATGCACTACGTTGTGGGTTCAAATCCGGGCAACTACCAATCTGATTTTTTTCAATTCATGTGTCCTAACTTTCAAAGTTTATCTTGGACATCACAGACATCGGTGAAGGAAAGCATCCCGATAAAACCTAAACTTATAATGAATAAAGTTTGAAATCGCCAACCCGTCTTAAACAAAGCTTGATGATCATATTTTATTAGAAGAAGCGTTTGCCCAGCACTGCCCAGCAGTGATACATTAATAGGGTAGTATATCATGTGTTTTAAAAGCACTTAAAAACTACTACACAAAGTTCAGTTTGCGCTACAATTTCGAACAATTGAGTCAATAGTACTTGTCGTTTTGAAGAAAAATTAGAAACAAATATTTCAATAAGCTGTAGCTTTATTCAAGTATGCTGATGTCGGCTACCTACCTAACCGGATGCAGCTGAGTACCAGTATGTTACATGGAGTGACTGCCTACCTGACCTCCAGAACCCAGTTACTAGATAACGCGATACTACTTGGTAAAACTAGTTGTAAAATTTTCAGGCTTCGAAAAACACGTTAAGCCGTTCGTCTCGGCTGTCATTTGTAGATCTTTAAGTCGTTAAAGGTAGTCCGAAGCCCGAAAGGCTGCCAACCAGTTTTACTAAGAGTATTGCGGTTAGCGTGTTACCCGGATCGGACGGATCTGAGTTATGGATATCAGACAGTTATTCACTCCATGTAAAATACTGGTCATTTAATTCCAGATTTTTCTGTCCAACCCTATTATATATATTATATTATTATGTCACTGTAAAATTGTAAATACCGTTAAGTAGATTATAATCTTTCTCGCGAGATTGTAAACTGTCGAAAGATTGTGAACCGTAACATACTGTTTAAAATTTAACGCATTATTTTTCGGTAGACATTTTTATCTATCGAAGTGAAACCGTCAAATTATGAAATGATATGTGACGAAACGCACCTCGCGCGCTGTTTGGTTGAACATAATGACATTGTGCCCCGAGCCATATTTGTTTGTTAATTCTTTATTTTGTTAACAATTTTTTCAAATAATAAATACTTACATGATATCACAATTCTTGAAGTGCATTTATTTTACTTGACTGACACCTGTGTTTGATTCCTAACTCTATGGACACAGAACGACGACGTACTGTAAGACCGACCAATCAGGGACAGCCTTCGGACAGTCGACAATTTAACGCGCGACAGATTGTGATTTAAGGGGAATGCTCCAACCAGCCCGCGAAATTCAAAATTTCTTGGGTTTTTTGCAATTTGCAGGCCAGTGGTAGGTTGTATGTTGATTAAAATATTATTCGCGGCTGTAAGACATATGTAGTTACAGAATTATAATCATCAAAATCATCAATAAAACGCTCTAAGTTCATAAAGCTGTAGGAATGACTTTTTCTTGTTCCTACGCCTTTATGAACTTGGAGGGTTGTATTGGTGATTTTGATGATTATAATTCTGTAACTACATACGTCTTACAGCCGCGAATAATATTTTAGTCAACATACAACCTAGCACTGGCCTGCAAATTGCAAAAAACGTAAGAAATTTTGAATTTCGCGGGCTGGTTGGAGCATTCACCTTAACAGTTTCACTTCGATAGATTATAATCTACCGAAAAATAATGCGTTAAATTGTAAGCAGTATGTCACAGTTCACAATCTTTCGACAGTTTACAATCTAGCGAGTGCATTTACAATTTTACGATGGATGACTACAAAGCAGAATTTTAAGCTTTGTATTTTAAGGTCGGACAAGAACAGAAATCCGGGTTAATATACAGTGTTCGGGGATGTGTTGTGGATTTTTTTCCCTAACACCTAAAACGTATTGTTTTCCTCTTAATAACTGGTTTGTGAAGTGGAGATCACAGAGACAGTCACTCTGTCCAATTAGGTTAGAAGCTGAGCCCAAAATAGTTAAGAAAAGGCTCGACAGATGACTGTAAAGTTCTCCCCAAAACCAACAGGACTGACTTACTGAAGCAACAGACGTACTTCCCGTCGTACAACATCCCGTACTTCCCGAAGATCTTCAACCTGAGTGGTGGCAACGTGCGCATTGCCACCTTTGGGGACTGGTTCGGGTATAGCACCAACCCTCGAGCCAAGATCCTAAAGCAGAAACAGGTAATTCCATTATTACTCTCAAGAAAACTTGCACATAATATCATACCCGTAATGTAATTCCTGAAGGGTTCCGGCAAAGGTAAACTTGCGACTTGATAATTGCTATGCAGTTCAGTGAGTCAAGTATCATCATCAATAATCATCATAACATCGCCTGTTGTACGGTGTACCCCGAAGGGTTAGGCAGAGGTGAACCTATCGTAGGTACACCCGCATTTCGTCAGTTATGGTCACGTCCCATGTTATGGCCTTTTGCCATCAGCCGGGCAGGAATCCAGATTGATGTTACATTGCCTGATGTAATGGACGTAGAGGGTAGATGGGTCTTTTAAAACGCACGGTTGGCGCAGTGGCTGAACGATTGACTGCTGCGTTGCGTGTCGCGGGTTCGATCCCCGCACGGAACAAATATTTGTATGGCCTACAGATAGTTGTTCCGGGTCTGGCTGTTTGTGTATGTGAGTTTAAATGTTTGTAAATGCACCCACGATACAGGAGAAATAACATGTGGGGCAACGTTTAAAAAAAAAATTGTTCGTTTCGTAGTTGAATTCCACCGAGAAAAAGAAAAATTTAATAATGAATTTGCTACGTAGAGGACGTGACGTATGACGCCGGCATAGAAACGAACATCAAAATTCAGTATACTTAGTTTCGATATAATTTTACTTAATACTAGATGTAGCCCGCGACCTTGGTGCGCATGAAATTATTATAAAAAAAAATATTACTTACTTCCCGTTTTGAATCAGATTTTGTTAACAATTTCAAGGGTTTTATTTTTTAACACGGAACCCTAATTATTATTTTTCTAAAATAAAAGTCTAATATACAGCCTAAGTTAGATCTTATGACATCAGAAATCTGCCAGTAACAGTCCCGTCAAAATCGGTCCAGCCGTTTCGGAGATTAGGTAGCCGGAACAAACAAACAGACAAAAATTGAAAAAAATGTGTTTTTTTTTTATGCGCCGTATATTATTTCAGCATCCAGTAAAAAGCTGTTATTTTGATATTACAAACAGACAATTCAATTTGATTTATTTGTATAGATTACTTTCAATAAAAATTCCTAAACACTTTTCCTAATTAACCATCAAAATTTCTAATTCGTAGTTCATTTCTAAATAGTCTACACTACGCATCTCTGACACTCAAAAACTTTACGCATCAGTTAAAGTACCTAATGCAAATTATTTAATTATTTTTAAAATAAAAACATCACGCCGCCGTGGCCCGTGACGCCAAACCCATTTACATTTTGCAAACGCTACTGCTATCAAAAAACTAATATTGCGACCGTTTAGTCCAAAACAACACTCAAATTATTATATTTTTTTATTTTAGGTCACAAAATCGACATTGCATTGCAATTTTCCACCAACGTAATTTTGAGGGAAAAGTTAAAACGAGTATTTTATATTATTTTGTGATCTATACCTAACGCTATATTTTAGAATTTGGATCATATAATCCTACCAAATTACAAACATTATTGAAGATAGGTAGGATAATATAGATATTTTTCGTTCGGAACTTTGCGAAACGAGGGTGGGACACTAAAAAAATAATGATATACTTAGCTATTTAAACGTAAGTGTATAAAGTATGCCGTTGTTCGAAAGAGATACCGCGGCCCTGGAACATAAAGGGCAAAAGAAGGAACATGGGTGGTTTTTAGTCAGTAAGAGTCTGACACTCCCTTCCGCTCCGCCCAGAGCGGGAGGAGTCATTTGATGATTTTTCCACCAAAAAAAAAAAAAAAAAAGTGTTTAAAGTATGAGTAGGTAACTATTTTAATGTATTTATGTATACAGGGTTATTTGTAAAACACCAGAAACCTCTTAAGAGGTCATTGTACTCATCATTATGAACAACTTTTACTATGGGACCAAACCTGAAATCGCGAAAAAAAAATCAGCTGTTCCCTACATTTATGATCGATTAACTCGTCAAAATGTAGGGAACAGCTGATTTTTTTTTGTTGGGCCACCTGGCGGCGTTAAATGACTACAGTTTTCTTGTATTATATTCTCCGTATTCCACGACATATGTCAAAAACCGTCCAGCCGGTTGGGCTGTAGGGTGTGCCAAAGAAGAGGACATACAAACAACACCCTCCTGACGCAATCGGATAAAAAGGATTTGCGAAATATTAGCTTTAAATGTTGATTCTCCTTTCATATAGAATTTGAACCTACTTTTAAGCTCATTTTATGTTCGATGTAAAATGTTAAAGGCATAACAAACTTGAACTTGTCATTCAAAAGTCAAATCAAAATAGCTTTATTAATTCCATGCGTCTAATTAACTTATCTAATTACTACCAATCGTCTCGATATTCTCATTGCAGGAACACATCTTCAACCTCCGCGATATGTACAACACGATGCGCTATAACGACTTCAAGCACGACCCTCTCTCGCGCTGCGAGCAATGCAAACCGCCCTACAGCGCCTGCAACGCCATCTCGGCGAGGAACGACCTCAACCCAGCCAACGGTACGGTGTAACCCAACCTCATATTGTTTACTAACACAACACAGGGTGGAAGGGATACCGACGCACAAACGGCTACCACGTATATCTAGTTCTGTTCGCCTTTATGTTGGTTCGAAAGTAAGGAGCGAGTGACGGTCACCTGGGTAGCCTATAGGTGGACAGGATCACAGGCGCTGGATGACAGTTCTACGTATTCGCAGGGCACATATTAAATGTGGAGAAGAAGCGCTGAGTACGACTAGTCCGGACATCGATCCGGCCTAGACTTGATTGATATCAAGTCCGGATGATGCCCTGCACTCCTACACTCCTGCAGTACATCTGGTAGACCAGTAGGGGTGCTGAGTTTTTTGACTATTTGCCGATTGGTCGCTTTGATTTAGAAGTTTTGACAAGTGTCACTTTTATGTACCTCGGTCCTAAAATAGTTGTAAACTTGTCATGTTTGATTTAATATCAAACAATCATTTACGATTTTTTCCTAAATTCCCAGGAACATTTCCCTTTCGCGCGCTGGGTCACCGCAGCCATGGCGCCACGGACGTGAAGATCACGAGCGCGTACCTCCGCGCCAGCTACCGGTTCCTGGCCATCTGCAGCCCCACGCACAACATCTCCAGGGGCATACCTCCCTTCAAGTGAGACTCTTAAATGTTACTTCACACTAGTTATCATCTGCCTCGCCTTTTCCTGTCGGGGTCGGCTTCCAATCTAATTAGCTGAAGCTGGAAAACCAGTATTTTTCATGGAGGGCCTGCCTCTCTGCCCTCCACGACGCAGTTACTGGGTGCACGATACCCCTTGGTCCACTTGGTAAGACAGATAGTCAGACTTACGGGCGTCTGACTACCTACCTGTAACGGCTGCCAACGATTTAAAGTATGACAGCAGATACCAACGCCTTATCGTGCTTTCCGAGAGACGAAGGGGTCTCTCTATTTAATGGATGGTCACCCATACACGAACCGCGACCTCGGCAAGCGCTGCTTAACCTTGACGACCTACCCATGCTGCTTTTATTATTTAGTCACGAACCCCTCATTTTCTGGTTAGGTTAGTCAAAACCATTTTCATCTTGAAAAAAAATCTCCAAATGATTTTAAACCATAAAGAATTGATGATTAAGTTCAAAATCGAATGGTAAAATTTGACAGTTTGAGGTAACTTGATCCGCTGGCGACTGTACATCATTATATTTTTCTTCTCAGATGGAGTAGCTTCGACATGGGGACCCAGATATCCCACATAGGCCAACCCGACGAGTGGATCTTTTCACCTATACTACACGACTGGGAGTGGGGCTAAACACGACTATATATTGCTCACGAGATACGAGTCAGTTCATATGCGCCATGATGAGGATTACTTGAATTGTATGAATGTATTGAAGATATTGCTATTGTTAGAATGATTTATTTTAATTCCTCTGTATAATAGTGTTGTAATTAGGTAAAGATAGTATTATAATTTATAATCGTCGAGTTTTGTATGTCTCGTTTTTGTATTTATACATGTGTTTTGTAAATAAATCATGTTTTAATAAACAGTCTTGTTTTATTTGTACCTAATGCAGGGGCAAATAGGTACCTGAAATCCGTACTAATGTTATACTTAACACATTCACTCATTCATACTTCTATACTATTACTATCACCTAGAAACGGGATGTTTACCATGTTTAGTAAACATGGTAAACATCCCGTTTCTAGGTGTTAGGTGTTTGTTTTGAGTTCCCGATATGTCGGCAAGCACTTGATCATGATCCCGTTTCTAGTGTTAATGATAATGTTAGTGACCATGACAGTTTCTATACTATGTTAAAAACGAGGGTGAATAATTAGTTTGTGTGTATGAGGAAAGTAATCTCCGGAACGCCGCGCCGGTTTGAAAAATTCGTGTTTATGCAGGATGGGCGTACATTAAATGGATAGCCAACTAAGACGGAGAAGTCTTGCATCTATAGAACTTCCACGTCGTGCGCTGCGTGAATAGTTAAAGTTACACGAAAAGAATGTAACTTTGGCTGAATTGTTCCTCATAAAAACGTTTAATTGTTGCACAAACATCTCTCGAGTGTGGTAACAAAATTAGAACTTTATTAAACTAGGTAATATGACAGTTCTGTTTCCGGACAACGCAATACCTATAGTTATTAGGGTTCCGTACCTACCCAAAGGGTAAAACGGGACCCTATTACTAAGCCTTCGCTGTCTGTCAGTCTGTCTCCAGGCTGTATCTCATAAACCGTGATAGCTAGAAAGCTGAAATTTTCACAAATGATGTATTTCCGTTGCCGCTATAACAACAAATACTAAAAAGTAAAAAAATATATATTAAAGGGGGTCCTCATACAATAAACATGTTTTTTTCGTATTTTTATAGATAATGGTACGGAACCCTTCGTGCGCGAGCCCGACTCGCACTTGGCCGATTTTTTTTTTGTTGTTTTGATAGGTTATTGACTTTCAAGCAAGAAATGTTACAAATATCTGTTTCGAAACCTTTATTGCATTTAAAAGGGTAAGTATACACGGATATTCAGAACATATCGATCGACTGAAGTCACTTAATTGGATTCAAGAAAGTGCTGTTTTTTTTTATATTATATGGGTCTACTCTTGACCTCAATCTAGTCCTGAGGACAGAGATGAGGTCGACGATGGAACGAGCTTACCCAGAAGAAGCCTATTAACTCGCGACTTAAAAAGATTGGGGTTATATGAACTTGGGAACACTGACGAAGGCAGGGAATTCCACTCCTTGGCTGTGCGCATAATAAACGATACAGTCGCGAAGCGCTTCGTGCGAATGTGTGGAACATCGACAAGGAATGGGTGATAACCAGTGATCGGAATAGGCTGAGTATATTTGCCTAAACTTCGGAGAACAGAGACAGAAAGTGGAGACTTCCTTACGACTATATTTTTTTTTCCCGTGATTCGGGAAAAATCTTCAATAAGTTGAAAATAAGCTTTATTTAAGATGTGTAAGGGCTATTTTTAACGAAACTTGCAATTAACAGATCTTAGGAATTTTCACTAAAACTAATCTAACTTAAATCATGTATTAGAATAATTTGATACAACGGTTAGTTAAAGGATCGTAAATATAATTCGAATACATGAATTAAAGTTACGATTATTTATTTCGGGATTTTACGTGAAAATTTCGAAATTTGGTAATTGCAAGTTTAGTTAAAAATAGCCTTTACACATCTTAAATAAAGCTTATTTTCAACTTATTGAAGATTTTTCCCGAATCACGGGAAAAAAAAAATTGTCGTAAGGAAGTCTCCACTTTCTGTCTCTGTTCTCCGAAGTTTAGGCAAATATACTCAGCCTATTCCGATCACTGGTGATAACCCGCAGTATACGTCTGGACTCCCGATGGAAGAAGGGAGATGGTGGAATGATCTCGTGGAGCTCTTGTGCACACTCACCGAAGTACAGCCTGTAAAAGACCGACAGACATGCAACCCTGCGCCGGTGGGCCAAACTATGAAGCTTGGTACCCACCAGCTCAACGTCACCAATGAGCCTCTTGGCTCTGCGCTCAACAGAGTCGAGTGTGGCTAATTGGTATTTGGCTGAGCCATCCCAAAGGTGACAGCAGTAGGTACTCCATGCAGGACCGAACTTGAGCTTTATACAGGACTAAAAGCTGTCCTGGCTTTGAAGTAACGCTTAACCTTATTTAGGATACCCAGCTTTTTTGCCGCTGTTTGAGCTTTCGACTCAATGTAGGCACCGAAGTTGAGATTCGCACTCAACTTCGTACCAAGAAGCTCGAGGTTGTCGGTAACTGGTATAGATGTACCCCGGAAAGTAGGAGCCAGATTGAACGGACTCCTTTTGGCAGTGAACAGGCACACTTGGGTTTTGGTGGCGTTGTTTTGCAAACAAGCAAGTCAATAATTTGATTCTTGCCGAATGCGACGTTCAGAGGAATCAGTGCATACTCTTCTAGATTTAAAAATTTAGTATTCAATCACTCGGTCGCAGCCCGATGGAAAACCCAATAACATTGCTTGACCCGGGAATCGAACCCATTTCCTCATGCTGGCTGAGCAATAGTATTTGCGTAATTTTAGCATGGCGCATACAGATACCTATAATAATAATAATAATTATAATTATTATTATTATTCATTTCTTAGTTATAAAATGAAGCCTTTTTGTAATAATAAACTCAGAAGAAAAAAAACTGTGAACTGTGATCATGAATGACGTATGTCATATCTATCATCGAAAATGAAATAAAGAAAATATGATATAATCAAGATAATGTTGACGAGATCAGCTGCACAACGCGCACGCCTTCCACCTCCGGACCCGTCGCTCAGCTCCGCCTCGCCGCCGCCGGACTCCAGCCCCGTCGTGAGTGCTGTGACACCGGCCGTGGCAGTTGCGTCGAGCTCGAGTGACGAGTATTTCTCTCCGCCCACGACGCCACCACCTGCTCGTCGACGGGGAGGACGCCGGCCGCCGGACGGTTTAGGACCTCGAGGCCCACCGGCCTCTGATAGGGTCCCAGCTCCCGGCGGGAGTGTGCAGCGCATGCGATGGACGCAATCCATCAATGAAAATGTCATGCGCGCATACTATGGGGCTACAGAGGGGGGAAACAACCTGACCGCGTACCGTGTTCGGATGCTCTCTCTGTTTCAGGTGCTTGAGCCAGCTGTCAACGTGTCGGCGCAACGACTGTCGGATCAGGTGCGAGTCATACAGCGTAATCGTATGCTGGATGACACCGCACTTGATCGCTTGCGGACTGAAATGCAGAGTAGCCATGTCATTGCCACGCCGTCGCAGGCTGTGGTTCCACCACAATTTACCGCAGCACCAAATCGCGATAACGACGTGAGTAATGACATGGTTACTAATGTAAGTACCCAGTGCAGTGAGGATATGAGGAGTGCTTTGGAGGGTGCGATTCGGGAATATCGGTTCATGCAACCCGACCGCAGACCACGCTTACCTCGTTTGCCCATGCATAACAAAAATAGGGTGCTGGTGGCTGTTCTGGATTCGCAGTTGTCAAACTATTTTGACAACTGCGAAGACCTCACCGATGCTCACTCAATCCTGTATTGTGCGGCTGTTGCGGCATGTCGTGTAGCTCATGTTAAATTTTCTGATGACAGAGCTACACGACCTAAACCAGCCGTACCGGCATGGCAGTACAGGATTGAACGACGTATTGATGGGGCCAGAGCACTCATCGGCAAACTAATCTGCTTCAGGGAGGGCAATACTCGCCCTAGAGTGATGCGTTTTGTGAGGCGGGCGTTCTCGGGTACTGATATCAGTCCTCGAGACTACATGTCCCGTGTCACAGAGCGCATCGACTTCCTGAAGCAGAAAGTGTATGCATGGGCAAACCGTATTCGTAGGTATAAGCGGCGGGTGGATCGATACACTCAGAATCGCACATTCCAAAGAGATGAAAGGTGGGTTTATAGGGCTTGGGAGCGACCGGACCAAGGTGTGGCTGACGCGCACCTGCCGGATGATGATGCCATATGTTCGTTCTGGCGCAGCATCTGGTCGGTGCCTGTTAGCCATACCGAGGGTGAATGGACCCGGGAGGTTGAGCGAGCGTGCGATCCGGTACCAGAAATGGGGGCAATCACTATCAGCCCCCAAGACGTAGTTCGTGCAGTCCGTCCGTTACCTAACTGGAAATCCCCAGGGCCGGATGGGCTGCACAACTTCTGGATTAAATGGTTTACTAGGTCGCATGCTCGCCTGGCGACCCTGTTCCAGTCAGCCTTAGAGTCAGGGTCGCTGCCCGAGTTCCTAACAACAGGTATAACCCACCTGCTCCATAAATCGGGTAGTACTGCGGAACCCAACAACTATAGACCTATTACCTGTCTCCCGACAGTATATAAAGTTCTTACATCCATTTTGAGAGCTAAAATTAGCAAACACATTGATGACAATTCTATCATGTCCGCTTCTCAAAATGGATGTAGGAACGGGTCCCGCGGTACTAAGGAGCTACTCCTCATTGATATGGCCATTAGTCAACAGGCTCGTCGTTCCCGAAGGGATCTGTCGACATGTTGGATAGACTATAAGAAGGCCTATGACTCTGTGCCACATACATGGCTCATGAGGGTGCTAGAGCTGTATAAAGTTGATGCAACTCTGCGCACCTTCCTGATGTCATGTATGGGGCAATGGAGGACAGTCCTTCGCTATCCAGGATGTCGGCAAATCCAGAGGAATAGCGAGCCCATAAGGATAGAGCGAGGTATATTTCAGGGTGATAGTTTGAGTCCACTTTGGTTCTGCTTAGCCTTGAATCCTCTTAGCACGCTGCTGGAGGATTCAGGTCTAGGCTATCGGTTGAGGAGAGGTGGTCAAGTTATATCTCACCTCCTTTACATGGATGACCTGAAACTCTTTGCTCCCAACGATTTGCAATTGATGGAGCTACTGAAGGTAACTGAGACTTTCAGTAGCGCCATCAGGATGGAATTCGGTGTGGACAAATGTGCGGTCATGCATGTAAAGCGAGGGGAGATTGAGGAATCTGTGGGAACCCAGCTCTCGGATTCCATAAATCTTAGATCCCTCTCAGCAACCGAAACCTACAAGTATTTGGGTATGTCGGAAGCGCTGGGCATCAATGTTGCTGACATGAAGCAATCGTTGAAGGAGCGCTTCTTTGGCCGCCTGAAAAAAGTATTTAATAGTCTTTTATCAGGCGGAAATAAGGTGCGTGCCTTCAACGGTTGGGTCATGCCGGTTTTGATGTACTCTTTCGGCATACTCAAATGGACTCAAACAGAACTAGACGCCCTGGATAGGAGGGTCCGTACATTGTTGACGGCATATCGAATGCATCACCCGCGTTCTTCGGTTATGAGACTGTATATCCCGCGGAGGTGTGGGGGTCGAGGTTTTTTAAACGCTAAGACACTCCACAATCGCGAGATATGCAGTCTCAGGGAATATTTCCTAGAAACCGACGTGGGGATGCATCGAGATGTGGTCGCGATGGACAAGGGCCTCACCCCGCTCTCCTTGGCTAAAGAGAACTGGCGCAAACCTGTAGTACTTAATACTAACGACCGCAGGGAGGTATGGCAGAGTAAGGAGCTTCACGGACGCTTTTTCCGGGCCCTGCATGGGCCTGATGTAGACCTATCAGCGTCCGTAGCCTGGCTACGTTCCGGGGACCTTTTCGGGGAAACTGAAGGTTTTGTCTGTGCAATTATGGATGAAGTTATGATGACGAATAACTACCGGAGATTTATTGTGAAAGACGGCACGGTTGACATATGTCGGGCATGCCACCGTCCAGGCGAATCCATTCGTCACATTATCTCCGGGTGTTCTCGTCTGGCTAACGGAGAGTACTTGCATAGACACAACCTTGTAGCCAGGATTATCCATCAGCAACTTGCTCTAAAATACAACCTTGTGGAATCGGAAGTTCCGTACTATAGGTATGTGCCCGACCCAGTTCTCGAAAATGGCAATATCACACTGTACTGGGATCAATCCATCATCACTGACAGGACTATTGTAGCCAATAAGCCTGATATAGTGATGGTGGATCGATCAGAGCGGCGCGCAATGATTGTTGACATAACCGTCCCGCATGACGAGAACCTCGTGAAAGCCGAGAAAGATAAGCAAATCAAGTATCTTGACTTGGCTCGCGAGGTTGTCGACATGTGGGATGTGGACTCAGCGATCATTGTGCCGATAGTCGTGTCAGCCCATGGCTTAATTGCCAAGAGCCTCGACCAACATCTCAGGAGGCTCTCGTTAGGCAGCTGGATCAAGGGCTTGATTCAGAAAGCGGTACTCCTGGACACGGCTCGTATTGTTAGGAGGTTCCTCTCTCTGGAGCCCTGACTGCCGGTAGCTTGGACCCTGTTCCCGATACCGGTGGGCTACTATTTTTTATATTTTTAAATGTTTTTTTTATATTGTTTTATAGTTAAATATTTAAAAATGTAATGAATGTGTAAAAAAATGAATAAAGGAAAAATAATTATAATAATAATAAGCTGGCAACACTAGAGTCAACACGTCGCTCAAATTTTATCATCAAATTTTACGAAATTTAAATAATATATCCATATTTTTAAACAGTGTGTCACCACCACGAATCCATTTCTTTAAATATAATCGTTTTTAAATAATAACAAACAGAAAGATGAACCATATCCATAAATATAAAAGAAAAAAACTGTTCCTGCAAATGACATATGTCATATACGAAATAGTGAAAACTCAATTTTAGATAATGCGAATCAAGTTATAACAATAATGTTGACTCGTGCAGCTGCACAACGCGCACGCCTACTGCCTCCGGACCCGTCGCTAAGCTCCGCCTCGCCGCCGCCGGACTCCAGCCCCGTCGTGAGTGCTGTGACACCGGCCGTGGCAGTTGCGTCGAGCTCCAGCGACGAGTATTTCTCTCCGCCCACGACGCCACCACCTGCTCGTCGACGGGGAGGACGCCGGCCGCCGGACGGTTTAGGACCTCGAGGCCCACCGGTCTCTGATAGGGTCCCAGCTCCCGGCGGGAGTGTGCAGCGCATGCGATGGACGCAATCCATTAATGAAAATGTCATGCGCGCATACTATGGGGCTACAGAGGGGGGAAACAACCTGACCGCGTACCGTGTTCGGATGCTCTCTCTGTTTCAGGTGCTTGAGCCAGCTGTCAACGTGTCGGCGCAACGACTGTCGGATCAGGTGCGAGTCATACAGCGTAATCGTATGCTGGATGACACCGCACTTGATCGCTTGCGGACTGAAATGCAGAGTAGCCATGTCATTGCCACGCCGTCGCAGGCTGTGGTTCCACCACAATTTACCGCAGCACCAAATCGCGATAACGACGTGAGTAATGACATGGTTACTAATGTAAGTACCCAGTGCAGTGAGGATATGAGGAGTGCTTTGGAGTGTGCGATTCGGGAATATCGGTTCATGCAACCCGACCGCAGACCACGCTTACCTCGTTTGCCCATGCATAACAAAAATAGGGTGCTGGTGGCTGTTCTGGATTCGCAGTTGTCAAACTATTTTGACAACTGCGAAGACCTCACCGATGCTCACTCAATCCTGTATTGTGCGGCTGTTGCGGCATGTCGTGTAGCTCATGTTAAATTTTCTGATGACAGAGCTACACGACCTAAACCAGCCGTACCGGCATGGCAGTACAGGATTGAACGACGTATTGATGGGGCCAGAGCACTCATCGGCAAACTAATCTGCTTCAGGGAGGGCAATACTCGCCCTAGAGTGATGCGTTTTGTGAGGCGGGCGTTCTCGGGTACTGATATCAGTCCTCGAGACTACATGTCCCGTGTCACAGAGCGCATCGACTTCCTGAAGCAGAAAGTGTATGCGTGGGCAAACCGTATTCGTAGGTATAAGCGGCGGGTGGATCGGTACACTCAGAATCGCACATTCCAAAGAGATGAAAGGTGGGTTTATAGGGCTTGGGAGCGACCGGACCAAGGTGTGGCTGACGCGCACCTGCCGGATGATGATGCCATATGTTCGTTCTGGCGCAACATCTGGTCGGTGCCTGTTAGCCATACCGAGGGTGAATGGACCCGGGAGGTTGAGCGAGCATGCGATCCGGTACCAGAAATGGGGGCAATCACTATCAGCCCCCAAGACGTAGTTCGTGCAGTCCGTCCGTTACCTAACTGGAAATCCCCAGGGCCGGATGGGCTGCACAACTTCTGGATTAAATGGTTTACTAGGTCGCATGCTCGCCTGGCGACCCTGTTCCAGTCAGCCTTAGAGTCAGGGTCGCTGCCCGAGTTCCTAACAACAGGTATAACCCACCTGCTCCATAAATCGGGTAGTACTGCGGAACCCAACAACTATAGACCTATTACCTGTCTCCCGACAGTATATAAAGTTCTTACATCCATTTTGAGAGCTAAAATTAGCAAACACATTGATGACAATTCTATCATGTCCGCTTCTCAAAATGGATGTAGGAACGGGTCCCGCGGTACTAAGGAGCTACTCCTCATTGATATGGCCATTAGTCAACAGGCTCGTCGTTCCCGAAGGGATCTGTCGACATGTTGGATAGACTATAAGAAGGCCTATGACTCTGTGCCACATACATGGCTCATGAGGGTGCTAGAGCTGTATAAAATTGATGCAACTCTGCGCACCTTCCTGATGTCATGTATGGGGCAATGGAGGACAGTCCTTCGCTATCCAGGATGTCGGCAAATCCAGAGGAATAGCGAGCCCATAAGGATAGAGCGAGGTATATTTCAGGGTGATAGTTTGAGTCCACTTTGGTTCTGCTTAGCCTTGAATCCTCTTAGCACGCTGCTGGAGGATTCAGGTCTAGGCTATCGGTTGAGGAGAGGTGGTCAAGTTATATCTCACCTCCTTTACATGGATGACCTGAAACTCTTTGCCCCCAACGATTTGCAATTGATGGAGCTACTGAAGGTAACTGAGACTTTCAGTAGCGCCATCAGGATGGAATTCGGTGTGGACAAATGTGCGGTCATGCATGTAAAGCGAGGGGAGATTGTGGAGTCTGTGGGAACCCAGCTCTCGGATTCCATAAATCTTAGATCTCTCTCAGCAACCGAAACCTATAAGTATTTGGGTATGTCGGAAGCGCTGGGTATCAATGTTACTGACATGAAGCAATCGTTGAAGGAGCGCTTCTTTGGCCGCCTGAAAAAAGTATTTAATAGTCTTTTATCAGGCGGAAATAAGGTGCGTGCCTTCAACGGTTGGGTCATGCCGGTTTTGATGTACTCTTTCGGCATACTCAAATGGACTCAAACTGAACTAGACGCCCTGGATAGGAAGGTCCGTACATTGTTGACGGTATATCGAATGCATCACCCGCGTTCTTCGGTTATGAGACTGTATATCCCGCGGAGGTGTGGGGGTCGAGGCTTTTTAAACGCCAAGACTCTCCACAATCGCGAGATATGCAGTCTCAGGGAATATTTCCTAGAAACCGACGTGGGGATGCATCGAGATGTGGTCGCGGTGGACAAGGGCCTTACCCCGCTCTCCTTGGCTAAAGAGAACTGGCGCAAACCTGTAGTACTTGATACCAACGACCGCAGGGAGGTATGGCAGAGTAAGGAGCTTCACGGACGCTTTTTCCGGGCCCTGCATGGGCCCGATGTAGATCTATCAGCGTCCGTAGCCTGGCTACGCTCCGGAGACCTCTTCGGAGAAACTGAAGGTTTTGTCTGTGCAATTATGGATGAAGTTATGATGACGAATAACTACCGGAGATTTATTGTGAAGGACGGCACGGTTGACATATGTCGGGCATGCCACCGTCCAGGCGAATCAATCCGTCACATTATCTCCGGGTGTTCTCGTCTGGCTAACGGAGAGTACTTGCATAGACACAACCTTGTAGCCAGGATTATCCATCAGCAACTTGCTCTAAAATACAACCTTGTGGAATCGGAAGTTCCGTACTATAGGTATGTGCCCGACCCAGTTCTCGAAAATGGCAATATCACACTGTACTGGGATCAATCCATCATCACTGACAGGACTATTGTAGCCAATAAGCCTGATATAGTGGTGGTGGATCGATCAGAGCGGCGCGCAATGATTGTTGACATAACCGTCCCGCATGACGAGAACCTCGTGAAAGCTGAGAAAGATAAGCAAATCAAGTATCTTGATTTGGCTCGCGAGGTTGTCGACATGTGGGATGTGGACTCAGCGATCATTGTGCCGATAGTCGTGTCAGCCCATGGCTTAATTGCCAAGAGCCTCGACCAATATCTAAGGAGGCTCTCGTTAGGCAGCTGGATCAAGGGCTTGATTCAGAAAGCGGTACTTCTGGACACGGCTCGTATAGTTAGGAGGTTCCTCTCTCTGGAGCCCTGACCGCCGGTAGCTTGGACCCTGTTCCCGATACCGGTGGGCTACTATTTTTTATATTTTTAAATGTTTTTTTATATTGTTTCATAGTTAAATATTTAAAAATGTAATGAATGTGTAAAAAAATGAATAAAGGAAATAATAATAAAATGACCAATAGATGTAGCCAGAGCAGTTCGTCCGTTACCAAATTGGAAGTCACCAGGACCGGACGGACTGCACAACTTCTGGCTCAAATGGCTTAGTAGTTCACACACTTGCCTGGCATCCCAATTCCAGTCATCCTTAGAGTCTGGGTCGCTACCGCAGTTTTTAACTACAGGCGTAACCCACCTGCTCCATAAGTCAGGTAGTCCCGCGGAACCCAAGAATTATAGACCGATCACGTGTTTATCGACGGTGTATAAGCTTCTTACATCCATTTTGAGAGTGAAAATTAATACACACATTGACAAAAACTCCATTATGTCTGCCTCTCAAAATGGATGTAGGAACGGGTCCCGCGGTACTAAGGAGCTACTCCTCATCGACATGGCCATTAGCCAACAGGTTCGTCGATCCCGCAAGGATCTTTCGACATGTTGGATAGATTATAAGAAGGCCTACGACTCGGTGCCACATACATGGCTCATGAGGGTGCTGGAGTTGTACAAGATAGATGCAACTCTACGCGCCTTTCTTGAGTCGTGTATGGGGCAATGGAGGACGGTCCTTCGATATCCAGGATGTCGACAGATCCAGGGGAACGATGAGCCTGTATGGATTAAACGGGGAATATTCCAGGGCGACAGTCTGAGTCCACTTTGGTTCTGTCTAGCCCTGAATCCTCCAAGCACATTGTTAGAGGATTCAGGTCTAGGTTACCGGTTGAGGAGAGGTGGTCAGGTCATATCTCACCTTCTTTACATGGATGATCTGAAACTCTTTGCCCCCAACAAATTGCAACTGATGGAGCTACTGAAAGTAACTAAAACTTTTAGTAGCGCCATCAGGATGGAATTTGGTGTGGACAAATGTGCAGTCATGCATGTAAAGCGAGGGGAGATTATGGAATCCGAGGGAATTCAGCTCTCGGATTCCATACACCTCAGATCCCTCTCCTCATCCGAAAGTTATAAGTATTTGGGTATGTCGGAAGCGTTAGGCATTAATGTAACTGACATGAAGCAATCGTTGAGGGAGCGCTTCTTTGGACGCCTGAAGAAGGTATTAAATAGCCTTCTTTCAGGCGGAAACAAGGTGCGTGCCTTCAACGGTTGGGTCATGCCGGTTTTAATGTACTCTTTCGGCATACTCAAATGGACTCAGACCGAACTCGATGCCCTGGATAGGAGAGTTCGTACACTGCTGACCGCAAACCGGATGCATCACCCACGATCATCGGTGATGAGGCTGTACATCTCGCGGAAGTGTGGGGGTCGTGGCTTTTTAAACGCGAAGACCCTCCACAACCGCGAGGTGTGCAGTCTCAGAGAATATTTTTTAAAAGCCGAAGTGGGTATGCACCGAGATGTGGTCGCAGTGGACAAGGGACTCACCCCGCTGTCCATGGCTAAAGAGAACTGGCGCAAACCTGTGGTACTTACTAATGATGACCGCAAGGAAGTATGGCAAGGCAAGGAGCTTCACGGGCGCTTCTACCGGGCTCTTCATGGGCCGGATGTAGATTTCCTAGCGTCCGTGTCCTGGCTACGTTTCGGCGACCTCTTTGGGGAAACCGAGGGTTTTGTCTGTGCGATTATGGATGAAGTTATGTTAACGAACAACTACCGGAAACATATTATGAAGGACGGGACGGTTGACGTGTGTCGGGCATGCCACCGTCCGGGTGAGTCCATCAGACATATTATTTCTGGTTGTTCTCGTCTAGCTAACGGCGATTACTTGCACAGGCACAACCAAGTAGCCAGGATTATTCACCAGCAACTTGCCTTGAAATATAAACTTGTGGAATCTGAGGTACCGTACTACAAGTATGTGCCCGACCCAGTTCTCGAGAAAGACCATGTCACGCTGTACTGGGATCCGTCTATCATTACTGACAGGACTATTGTGGCCAATAAGCCTGACATAGTGGTGATAGACCGATCAGCGCGCCGCGTAATGATAGTCGATGTTACCATCCCGCATGACGAAAACCTCGTGAAAGCTGAGAAAGAGAAACAAATAAAATATCTCGACTTGGCACACGAGGTTGTCGACATGTGGAATGTGAACTCGGCTATCATTGTGCCGATTGTCGTGACGGCCAATGGCCTTATGGCCAAGAGCCTCGATGACCATCTATCGAGGCTCTCCTTAGGCGGTTGGATCAAGGGCCTGATTCAGAAGGCAGTACTCCTCGATACGGCTCGCATTGTGAGGAGGTTCCTGTCTCTGGAGCCCTAACCACCGGTAGCTTGGACCCTGCTCCCGACACCGGCGGACCACTATTTTTTATATTTTTAAATGTTTTTTTTTATGTTGTTTTGAGAAATATTTAAAAATATGTAAAATGTGTAAATAGATAAATAAAGGAAATAATAATAAACATTTAATTCAGAATCACTTCCATATTTGTTAGTAACAATAAAAACTTATACACTAGTGTTAGTAATCAATTAATTTCTTAGCTGCGTAAGGCCCGCCGATCCTGCGGAATGTCTACTTGACTGCGTGCAGTCGTATCCACCGCCCCAAGATCGGAGAGTCCCACATATCCGCCAACGCTCTAAGGATGGTGTTGGGGCTGGCGCGAACACGGCGTAGCAGAGATGCGCATCTCTTGCGCATGATGGCCGAAAAACTATCAACACCCGCGTCGGCAAACATGCCGGACGCGCTGCAAAAACGCGGCAGCCCCATCAACACCCGGAACGTGTTGTTATATTGTATGCGCAGGCCACTATATGCCCTCTGCGTGAAGTCCGCCCACAGGCTGCACGTGTAAAAGGATTGGCAGTAGGCTTTGAAAAGCGTCACCTTAACCTGACCCCTGACCTATGCATGTAAGATTATAGTGCTTGTATCTAGAAAATACGAGGCGAGCGAGTCGGGCGAGGCTCTTTTCATACTTCGTTTCTGTCCTTTTGGTAGTTCGCGGTCTGAACCAAAGTAAAAGTGGTGAAACGATGATGCTCGCTAGCGCTTTAAATGTAGTAAAATAAATATGCCACTGCTTGGTTGTCTTTATTTGTATTATGTAGCCCCGATGATGACAATAGTGGTTAGTTGTTCAGTCAGTTGACTATGGGTATATGATGCCTTCAAGGGCGGTGGCGTGTCAGTTCTGTATCGCCATGGGGGCCATGCCCCCCCCCTCGCCTTGAATTCCTGCTAGTGGTGGGCCTCACCATAAGTCACCTGGCTATTACCGCTACCCGTGCGAAGTCAGGGCATGGTGGTAGTATATTATAAATGCGAAAGTAACTCGTGTCTGCGGCTGAAGGGATCTGGATGAAATTTGGCACACAGATAGACCAAAACCAGTTACAAGTTATAAATAAAGAATTTAAAAAAAATCTAAATAAGCAATAAATTTATTTAATCTAATATACACCAATAAACAATGCTTATAATTAGGTACACTTTATATACATTATGATCTCATGAAGGTACTCGAATATACATACTTTTACAAACATTATCATCATTTAGCTTGAGAGCATTGACAATATCAAAGAAAATAATATAAGGAATAACGTTTATGTAGCATAATGCTAACAATAATTTTCCAGCATAAGTTAAAAAAAATCTTTAGTAAAGGCGTAGTTCCATTGCTGCGTAGGATGTGCACGCAAAGGCTACGCGTTAGCAGAGTAGGCCCTTGGTAGGTACTAGCGGCGCACGGACACTAATCCTCGTACACGGGGTATAGCCCCTACGCTTTGACAGTGTGCTTGTGGACAGCAATGGAACTGCGGCTTTATCATAGAATTTAGAAAACACTATCGCCTTTACAAGTTAGTTTAGGTTGAGACCAAACCGAAACTGACGAGAGCCTGTACGGCCATATATTGCCTTTTGTATAATTTTCAAGGATGTTATAATGTGGCCTATGTCTAGTCATTTAATTAATTTACAAAAAATAATGATATGATTAATGAATAAATAATACTACTCTCTTCCTCTTCCACTCACGTGAACATTTCTACAACTTGTATTCAATTCTAAATGCGCCATACTGCTGCAGTGCTGATAGAACCATATTCTTCTAAGATGGAATGAATGAGTATTCTTTACACAAACTTACTTTATAACAATATAATATGATGTAACAGTTAATGTTTAATAGTTTATATCAATACTGCAGTAATAAAAGAATATTTTAGCCAAGATGGTCAGATCTTTCATATTGTTATCATATTCACTTCAGAATACCCTTGAATACTCCTTTTACTGGTTACAAAACACATAAAATTATTGTGCTTGGAGGGACAAACAGAGGTATTTCCACAATGCACCTTACTGGTTTTAATAATACACTAGTCTATTACTGCAGTATTCACAAGTATATTACATATACACATTAAATAAAGACATAGCCAAGATTTCGTAAAGAAGAGATAGACTGGACAGCTTTTACAAGAGCAATACCATTTGGTAATTACTTACATACTTTTTTATAACATTCTAATTTTGTGAAAGCTATCCTCATCCTCTTCTTAGTGATAAAGAATTCTTTCTCATCAACAATTCTTTATTACAAACACCCTAATAAAAGTATCTTGTGAAACTAAAGTGACATTCTGTTGAGAAATTACTGGGTTGTGGAGGCCACACAGCAGTCATTCCATGTAAAATACTGGTATTCAGCTGCATACAGTTCAGTTGCTACACACTTCTTTAGGTCAGTACATATAATTGGCCAAAGCTGTGATCTTTGGATTAGGCAGTACTTAGTGAACAACAAATCACACTCAAAGCCATTATTACATACATTTGATTTTGCCGTTCGGGTGTGTCAATTAATGTTGACATGAACAAGAGTGTAGAACTGCTGGATAACATCTAAATGAATCTTTTGATTAAAGCACACTTTTGCATTCTCATTAGCTCAGGGCTGAGTTGAAAATCCAACAGGGCGATGATTCGACATTCACTTAGGTGTATAGTGTTTGCTAAAATGGGCATTAGACAGAAAGCCCATCCCAACATAGAGACCATGGTAACATGCCAACTTCCACATCCTTTCACATATTTTACCCAATCTTGGCTATGTTTAGCTTTGTGATAATGAACAGTTACTCTAAGGAGTTGAGCATGAGGAGCTGCTTCAGGACTTTAGTCTGCGATGTCTCTCGGATCTCGCCTGCTAAGAACATCTCATCTACCACTGTGTATACCTGGAAAATTGTATAAGTATGTTAGTATTAAATCAATATTTATTTTCAAGTAACAGACTCAAAGGTTAATCAATTAAGTAGGCCAGCTAAGCAGTTGTTTCATTTAAAATCATGGTATTCAGCTGCATCCGGTTAAACTAGAAGTCAACTTGGATTATCATTGTGTTCATATTCAGTGACAATATGAATGGCAGGATGTTACAAATTCTTTTGCCATTGAATGACACAAAAATGTTGTACGAGGTATTTTGTTAATACTTTACTTATTACTGTAGCTTTATTTACCTTGTAGAAATTGAACACCAGGTCCAATTCACAGACATTGTGGAAGTATTCATTGAGGACCTCAACGAAATTGTGAATAGCCTCCAAATAGCACAGGTTATTGTCATTCACGTCCACGCATATGCAGAAGTACAGCCCCGCGTACCTTCTATATACTATTTTGAAGTTCCTGAACTGTAACAATACCAGGTATGGATAAAATCGGAAAGATGACGGAAGGGTACGACTACTCCTACGGGCGTCTCACAGGGTTTTTGACACTTACCTCGACGAAATTAGTATGTTTAGCGTCCCTGACCGTTACTACCGCGTGCACCTCTTCGATAAGCTTCTGTTTCTCGTCATCATCGAAGTTCATATACCATTTTGCCAATCTAGTTTTACCCGCACGGTTTTGGATCAGTATGAAGCGAATCTGTGGATAATGCACATCAAATGAAACGTCAGCTCGAGACGATTGTACCAGGCGAGAGGCAGAATAAGTTTAAATGCTTACCATTTTGTAATTATGAAATTAAAAATGATATAATTTGTAAAATGTAGCCGTCGACGCCTCCTCTTCCCTTCAATTTTGACAACTCAGACATAGACAGACATTAAAAAAGTTACAATTATTTGTTGTCTATGACGCCATATTGATTCGACGTTCCAGGTTCAGCCCTGATAGGTTGCATATCTGTTTCTGCAGCTGTTGAAAGCGTAAATGTTGTTTGTTACCTTGGTTGTTACTTATTTAAAATTTTAATGAAGTAACCCAAAATATTTTATAAATTGCATTACTTGAAATGAAAAAACAGTTCTCTGGTTTTTGTTTATGTTACCATATAGTCAGCAATGGTAAAATTTGGTATAATTTTGAATCGTTCCCAAAAACTGCAATTTACGAGAATTTTATAAATGGTTTTTAGACGTGCAGAATGGCATTAAGTAACAATATTATTAGCTTTCATCAATATTTAGATTAATAAAACGTAATATAACATTCGCATTTTCTTACAGCCATTACTAGACTTTGGTTATCTTTTAAAACCTTACAATGGCAACACAAATATCGAATTGTTTTTCAATTTTCCAGTGGATTTTTGACGTTGCTACTACTTGCTCGTCAATGCTCGTATTTATCAAGTTTTCCTCCATGTAGTGCTTAGGCTTTCATAATGTCTCTAATATAAGTAGTTCTGTAGGAAAATAAACCATATAAATCTTAAATGACGCCCACGAAAACCACAAAAACCGAAGTAGAAATGGTGATACGGAATAGAAAAACTGTTATGAAAGACGGGATTATGACAATGTCTGGAATCGGCGAGCCCTCCGTGTTCCACGCTCTGGTGGTGATATTCCTGGAGTTCTTTGCGTGGGGACTGCTCACGATGCCGATCATCTCGGTGCTGAACGTTACGTTCCCGGATCACACGTTTTTGATGAACGGTTTAATAATGGGTATCAAGGGCATCCTGTCGTTCCTGTCTGCGCCGCTGATCGGCGCGCTGTCCGACGTGTGGGGCCGCAAGTTCTTCCTCCTGGTGACGGTGTTCTTCACGTGCGCGCCTATCCCACTCATGACCATCAACACCTGGTGGTTCTTCGCCATGATCAGCATCAGCGGAGTATTCGCCGTGACCTTCTCCATCGTGTTCGCGTACGTGGCTGACGTCACCACGGAGGCGGAGCGCTCGCGCGCCTACGGGCTTGTGTCCGCCACGTTCGCGGCCAGCATGGTGATATCGCCCGCGCTGGGCGCCTATCTGATGGACCTGTATGGCGAAGCGCTCGTGGTCGCCGCCGCCACCGCTGTCGCTATCCTGGACGTGTTCTTCATCATGGTTGCAGTGCCTGAGAGCCTCCCAGAGAAGGTCAGACCTAGTGGCTGGGGCCCTGCTATCAGCTGGGAGCAAGCTGACCCCTTTGCAGCATTGAGGAAAGTTGGTGCAGAACGTACAGTGCTAATGTTGTGTGTGGCAGTGTTCCTCTCGTACTTGCCAGAGGCTGGACAGTATTCGTGCATATTTGTGTACTTGAAGTTAGTGATGGGCTTCGGTGTAGTCCAAGTGGCAATATTTATTGCAATTGTAGGAGTGCTCAGTATTGCTGTACAAGTTGTTCTCGGATTCTTGATGAGATCGCTCGGAGCCAAGCACACTATTATGATGGGACTGGTGTTTGAAATGTTGCAGCTCATGTGGTATGGCTTTGGTAGCCGCACGTGGATGATGTGGGCTGCCGGAGTGCTGGCCGCTCTGGGCTCGGTCACATACCCAGCAATCAGTGCGTATGTGTCAGTGAATAGCCGGGCGGACCGGCAGGGAGTGGTGCAGGGCATGGTGACGGGTGTACGTGGGCTGTGTAACGGCCTAGGCCCCGCCATGTTTGGTGTGATCTTCTACCTGTTCCACGTGGACCTGAACGAGGAGCACGCAGTGAATGGCAAGCCAGACCAGGAGAAGTACGTGCGCATGGTGCCCGGGCCGCCCTTTGTGCTGGGTGCGCTGCTGGTGATCTGCGCGCTGCTGGTAGCCGCGTTCCTGCCAGAGGACGGAGCGGCGGCCCGGCGCACGCCGCCCGACCTGCGTTTCGAGCTGGAGCGCGGGCGGCGCGTGGCTGGCCCGCTGTCGCCGCTCATGGCGCCCGAGTCGGCCGCGCTCTAGCTGGCGGGCAAGGCCGGCCGCGCGGCCAGCGTTTGACTCTCAGTGCTGTGCTCAGCGACAGCGACCCGTGCATTTACGAGGTACCAAAGCTAACTCGAGTGAGTGACCGTGATTCCTAACGTTACGCCGACGACACCGATACATTCCCGCGTCGATACAGCTTATTCATCGTGTTTATAAGCTTTGTATTATATTTTTATATGGTTTGGAGTCGCCGCTGGGGTGTGTACATATTTGTCTGAATAAAATCAATGAAATCGTTGTTACATAGTATGTTTTCATGTTCCGAGCGAAGCATCACACAATTATAGGTCACGTAAACTGCTACATTTCGTATTATGTGGATGAGTCACACTTCACAGTCACAATAATTGCGTCGGGATGTTAATGTTGTCATAACTTGCGTCAAAATAATGATATTCCACTTATAGATAAGGTCAATAGTTAAGTAAACAATGATTAGCCAATTGATATGTGATGAATAAGATAACGAGCATCTGCAAAGATGACTTCTGTCCATAGAGAAGAAAATATTTTGTATAAAAAAAACGAGAAAAGTATAATTTATAAATAGAGTAACATGTAGAGAGAAGTTCAGGTAAAAGCTGTAAATTGGAAATGTTTCAAATGATGATATATATTATAGTTAGGTATTTTGCGCGTCCTCTGGCCGCCTTTGTGCCTAGTTGACGCTCACTTCATAACTTCTAAAGTATACCTAAAATAAAGATAAGTACCTAAGACTAAAGGATTTCTAATTAAGAGCTCATTATAAGTAATGCTCTTAGTAAGATTAAAAATATACCTACATTTAATACGAAATATAGGTCTGGTACCTATTGTGATTTGTGCCGTGCGTCATATTTTCATACCAATCTTACAAAGTAAAGAATCGATGGCATACTGCAGTCGCCCGTTATAGTTATAGGTCTGTCAATATACGATATTTGTGAACATAAAACAGTCTATAAAAGACGTAACATTTGCCGTTCAGTTATGGTTTTTATTCCTCCATTTAAAGACAAGGGTCAACGAATTTCAGAGCAAAATGATCTATTTTAGCATTTCAAATCATTTCAGTCCTGTTGTTGAATGACGTCAATGCGTATCAGCAACGTTTAAATATATCCATGGATTAAATCTTGTAAAAGGTTCATCAAAAATCAAGTAAGTCTAAGTCAAGTAAATCTCTATCGTAACAACAATTAAATTTTTCGCGAAATGAAGAGATCGACAAGACGTCTGAGGTGCTAATTCTCAGCCTTATCTAGGAATACGAGTTTAGCCTACATAAATGATCTTTTTATTGTTCAGTGAATCAAAAACAACATCTCCAAAGTGCATCTGGCAAATTCAATGGGGAGGAATGTTAAAAGCTCATTAGAGATGGCGCGACCATAGCTAGGTCCCGGTCTGACCAATTAGGTCAGCTACCTATTTTGAAATATAAATACCAGATTTTATACCAAGGACGATGCTTGGAACCATATACCTATATGATAGCACCATTAGTTTTACAGTTCCCATCTTCATTACAGACGAGCTGTTCCTATAATTTCATAGACAGACAATAGACTATCAACTTGCAACGACGCATTTAACTCACTGAAACCGTTATTTACTGGTTCGCGGTAATCGCGGTTTAAAATTACATTTTGCAGTTCGAAAGCATAAACATCAATGGCGTGACATTTTAACTTTTTAATGTTCATGAATGGTGATTTTTTAATCCATGGAACTATTAATTACTAAGTTCAAGGCATCAATCTTACTAGGCGAAGGTTTTTTGTCAAAGACAGTGCTTTTCAGGAAGCTTATTAACTTTTGAGCGTTGTAATGAACTGCTTCGCTAATTTGTGCGATGACCTTGCGTTTAATAGGTCAAGTGTTTGTTTAGGCGCGTAAACGAAGCGACGCGGAACTTCATATTGGTTGCTGTTGAGTACCAGATGTCATGGCTTTGAGTTTTTTCTTCAATGACCTTTATAATAGGAAGTTAAACAAAGCCTTTCTATTCGAACGTCAAATTTGCTACCTTGTTAGTTGTAAGTACCAAGTTTTTAAAAATCAAGATAAAACCTTAGTTCTAACCGCTAATTCTAAACTACCACTGACTATGTACTCATAGCAATGTTTGCTAGTTTATAGCACATTAGCTTCCAAAGCTAATTTGAACTTGAAATACCAACAAATCACTTAAAATTTCATTAAACAAACAAGATAAAATTATCGGGATTTTAAACTTGTCAGAGCATTCGACACAACAAAATGTCCACATCCAAAGAGTATTGAAATGACGTCATCTTTAAACAAATTAAGATATGACTTGTTATTATTTTCCTGTTTAGAATAATGTCAAAAATACCCTTGTTTTTAAAGCTACATAAGTTAAATTACATGTAAACGCTAATCAGGTTAATAAGGAGTCTTCTCCTAGAAGTATCAGCACTAATTGTTGACACTGTCCGGATATCGCTGTCGCTTCGCCATAACGAAATATTTCCGCAGTAACCTCTTGCAAAACTGATGGGGCGGCTAACGAAGCAATAACGTTGATTAGCCCACAAATGTCTGTTAAACATTAGTTTATATTTAATCTATAAAAAGTATATAACTTCACACTTTTTACAAAAACCAACCGCTTCGATCGGTATGGCAGTTAGAACCAACTATAAAAGAATTGATAAAAAGTTTCAAGAACAAATATCAAAGACATTAGAGTTGGAAGAGGCCATATAATTCTTGATAGAAACCGCGAAAGTTGTGCTAGCCAATCTGTCGAGCCTCTTTGGCTTTTATTTGATATGTGGGGAATATGGGGTCACGCAAGGTTTGTTACGCACACGCTAGAGGCAAAAATTCGAGGCAAAATAACTTCAGACTTAGAAACAAAGACAAAAAGAGCTTATCATTTTCCTGCCGTTGTCCCATTCTATTTGGGGTCGGCGCAACACGTTTTCTTCTTCTAGAGCGTATATCTCTAAATACTTCTGGGCCTTTTCATGGACTACAAGCATATTCGTCTGTATATTCGATATTACGGTTCCAATAACTGGTTGATCTAAGGCTATGACTTGATGAATTTGGAACCATTTCCACCTAGCTACGTGGCTAAATGGAAAAAATCGTTTTCGCTGAAAACCGACTGATGCACTCCAACATAACTAATTTTCTACGCCGTTAAACTCTCGGACTCGATTGAGTCTCTTATGCTTTTTGTGCACTGTAGTTGTATGTTTTTTCATGCTGATCTCTTAAAACATTACTTAAGTTTGATTTGAATGTCCTTCATTATACAACACATAGTATAATCAGAGCGTGATCTTGACATAATCGAGAGGATTCCGGTCCATTATTAAATTCTACGTAAAAGGTCAGGCTTCGTCATTCAGCTAAAAGAGATTCGAGATATTATTTCTGTAAAATTAATTTTATAAGAATCATAAGTAATTTCGGAGACTATTTGGACTGAATTTTTACAACCGAACAGAGGTTTAATCAAAATGTTCAATCTCAGTATTCTCTGTGGGACAACAAAGAAAAATAATGAAATCCTCTAGATCTCAGGTAAATACATGTAGAGATAAGAAGTTGTCTGTTATTTTCCGTGACGTACGTTACGTCGTTGCAGTGTCATTGCCATCCGATGCTCCCTCAGTGCTCCGCTGAGATGCTCTTTGCACTTGCAACATTTTATTACACTATCGTACACACACTAACATTCATTCATCGTAGTTATGAGTGGGTTATTTTTTGCCCCCACAATGTAGCTGTTGGTTTGCTGGTATTTCGGATTTGACGAAACAATTACTTAGTTAAATGAACGATTACATAACTTGTATTTAACTTACAATGACCACCAATCTCAATATTAAGATTGCACGAAACTCACTGATGCATATCTTACTCTGCGTTCATGAACCTTCGCATTAGCAAAATTAAACAAATTATTCGGGTTTTTAACTCGTAAATATTCGGTCTGCGATTTAAAATGGTTTAAAAAGTTTGAATATCTTTTGTGACCTAAATAGTCGTAATCTCACTATAAAGATGTATGATGATCTCATCAGCTCTAAGCGTTCGACAAAGCTCCAAAAATTCGAGATTTCGTAACACTTTTTCGTCCCTCGCAATTTCCTTGCGGTATTGTACTCTGAAGTATCATAGAACCTCTATTATGTTATCTTTTTTTACAACGAACCTCCTTCCAAGGCCTTGATTCAATAGAGGACCCTCTTGAAAAAAATAGAGAACGACAAAAAATGGTGGGTAATGTTTGAACAGCGAAACGTCGTTGAATTCGATCGAAATCAGTTTTTCTTATTTTTAATGATTTCTAGTCGTTTATTCAGGCAGAACGTATCTTGGCGTTATTCCGCCAATGGCCTGCCAGTGCAGCCTCCCACATCGCATTTGAACGCCACGCTAGCAATTATTACGTAACTGCACAGCAGCATGGCGACCTTGATTTATTCTTTGTGGAATCTGTTTTTTTTTGTGCAGATGCTATTTAAGTGAACGCAAATTCGAATGATGCTTAGCATTTAAAGCAAATAAAATGAACCATGGCATAATTACGGCAGCATGTCTTGTTCTAGATTGTTTTTCTATTTCCTAAGGAAAAGAACATTGATTGCGTAATTTCGTTCGCCATATCTTGGCACCGTTTTTAAGCACTTCCGTGACTCTATTATATTATGTACAGAACCTCTGAAGTTGTATAAAATACTCATGAAACATCACAAAATAAATAACATCGTTACCCAGATTTTTATAAAGTAGTCACGAAATTCAACTATGCGCGGATAACATCTTTAATTTCATTAAAATATCTTAACATTGCTTGTCCAGGCAAAGGAAGTTCTTAGAATTTAACACAAATTCTTCGTATTTTATCAAGATTTAACCTTGTTTAAAATTAAATACATATTTGTCTGTATTGTAAGCGGTAATTCGTTTATGAAAAGTAATTTCGAGGTTTGACAATTTTATTAACTTGTCAGAATTCAGTTTTCAATGATCCTTTCCACGTGTAAAGTTGTAAGCACGCACTTAAGTAAGTACGTATGAACATGGAGACAATCAGTTTAAAGTGTTCCACTGCTGGGACATAGGCCTCCTCTCTTTTAGAGGGAGCGGTCTGTAATCCACCACGCGGACCCAGTGTGGGGTGGCACAGTAGATATATAACATGGCTTTCAATTTTTGGTTCTAGTTCATGCCAGCTACGTCACGTAATCATAAAATAATTGAATCCGAACGTGCAGCTGCACGGAATACTTGAAAACAATAATCACGATGATTTATTTCCTGAATCAATCCAGCTAAACGTGGCGATTGAATTCACGGCGCGTGCGCACTCCATTGTTCTATCTCTCTATGCAGGTTTGTTGCACAGAGTATGAATCATAAGCATTGTTTATGAACTCGTGTCAAAGGAGCTGGGTTTCACCAGCTACTGAGTGTGTTAAATCAGCAGTATTCGAAGTAACATCGCATAAACCTTGACCGTTGATACCTTGTGTCAAGTTAATGGCAAATATTAGTAGTTATTGATGTTATTTTTACTAGGTATCTTTTATTGTCTATGCCCTTTCTTATTCTATAAATAAAAATAAATAATTAACCAGCTTACATCCCGAAATCTGAGCTGGAAAAAGTCTTTGATAAACTCTTACCGTCATTCTTTCAAAAGAACAGAGTCGGCTTTCTAATTTGGGATAAAACATCTCAAAATATAATACTGGTAAAGTTGGCCCATATTTATTATTTTTATCCCCCCAGCCAGATTATTATGAAACAAGTTGGTAAAGTTTTCAAATAAACTTCTCTTGTAGAGAGCGGTAAGCTCCGTTGCCGCTGTGGAGTCTGGGATTTTCATTAGATGGAGACTTTAAATGTAACAGAATATCCTTAGTTGTTTAATAAATTATCAAAATCTTCAACAATTACATCTCATAATTGCCAACAAGCATAAGAATACAAGTAAAAATCTATATTTAAACGAGTTAAATGGTCACAAAGTCAAAAACACCAAATACTAATTAATAACGCACTTAAGTTATTAGATACCACAATTTATTGACCACCAAAACATACCATGATAACTGGAGGTCACGTCAAAATAGTAAATTATTTGATAACTGGATGGTCTACAGTCTAGACTAATTATATATTTACTAACGAGTTTAAATGTGTTGAATATGCTATCATAATAACTATGTGGAAGTTGATAATAGCCTCCTCTGAAGTAACTTTAACCTTCTTTTATTTTGGAGTAGTGCTCTATTATAATTCTTAAGCATGCTTTGTAGTAGAATACGCAGTATTTTGGTTAGACAGACTGGAAGTTGACTCAGTCTAGAGTAGGAAACCTCTTTCTTTTCAGCCTTCTTTCCTCCTGCTGAGCTTAAACCTTGTCTGCTTTACGCCGAGTTTCGGCCCCGTATTCCTGAGCTTCATCACCTGCTGCTTTTGTGACTTGTTCGCACCATGATGGTAGTATTCCTGAAAACCTCAGCATTTCCTTAGTATGCTAAGAGGCAACATAATTATTCTTATTAGCGTTTCCAATGTTGGCATAACATTTTCAAATGCGTATCACTCAGTCAGATTAAATACAAATAGGCAAGTAAATACTTATCCTGCTTGTGATATCTAACGGATTATTTCAGGTCACGTATCGCATTAAATAGTGGGTTTATACCAAAAGCGAACGCCAGGAGTAAAGCCCGGGGTTCAAATGTGGATCTACAATGCAGTGAGAGGTTATCATCAATAATAGCCTTTTTGTTAGGTCGACAACCCGTTAGCTCAGTCTGGTTTACGATGGCGGGGGACCTAAAGATGGGACTAACGATAAGTCGCTGACATATCGTATTCTCTTCTTCATGGTCTAGTCAGCGTGCAATAGCACTTTTTTAAATGTAACTAGTGTAGCAAAGACATCTATTATTGATTTTACTGCCAACTCGATGGCTGAGGTAGCGCGACCGATAAGCCTGTGTTATCAGCTAGTGACTAATGCGCTAGCACTTGTTTCTGTAAAACAAGGCCTATTTGATTAGCGCCAACGGAAGTTTTACAGTGTCTCCGGCGACATTGAAAGTGATACTGTTGTCGATACAAGCAACGATACGGTCTTTTATCATTACATTTGGCAAAACTGTTAGTAGTTAGCCCTTCCTAATTTCTATTGCTGATAAGAAAGGTTAGGATTTTTAACGGAAGTTGGTTGTCGTCCAGGCGAATCGATTCATAATCAATTAATTAATATTAAAGTATGTCAATATTTTGATAATAGCTCCGAGTATGTTGCTAGAAAACATATTATATTCAGTCTGTCACTTACGATAGTCGAATTTATCAGATTAAGTATTCAATTTAATTTCGGCCGTATCGACGATAAGTTATAATTTTTAGTAAAGAAAAATTGCTACAAACTGGAAATCCCACCATTCAAATGAGTTCACTTTGTATCTAATCGTTTTACAATCAGATTTTTCCGCATATTTGTTGTTATCAACGATAATGATAAAGGAAAAACTAAACGAAATGTTAAATAGTTCATCGTACTTGGACATTAACCTAACAACAGGGAACAGGAACTCGACTCACGCTCAACAACTGACGATCAATAAAAAAAGAGACTGTCGACATTCTGTCTTACATATTTATAGTTTTTCCTAATAATAATTAAAAAATTTCCTTGTGTTGACATAAACATGTAAAATTCATATGAAGGGTTCTGGCAATTTCCAGGCGACAGTATTGATCTTACTACATAGCAGGTACCTAGGTACTACCTAAATGAAATAATATTGACGCATAATGGAAAAAAAATCATTAAGGCATGGCCATTTTGGGAACTACCCCCGCCATCTTGTTTTAACAATAGGTACAATTTTACAAAATTGGTAGGTAAACATTTTAACACAAACGCCTCCTGTCAATGTCATTGAAGCGCCAAAGTTAGGCTATTTCACATTACGAGTTCCACTGTTATTAATTCTCAAAATAGTTTCTTAATAGAAAATTTATAGACTGGTATTATAAAATGTTTAAACAAAGGGTTCATTCAACCGAAAATATCTAAGAAATGCTCTGATAATCACCCTGATACGAATTACGTCACCAAACTGCTCGTTTTTAATGAAAATCACCCGTTTACTGTGGGCTTCATAGAATATTCATTCATTGTTTGTGTTTCGATTAGTTTATCGTATCGTTACATTATTTTGCGGTCGTTAGAGAGAAAATGAGATGGTTTGCAATTACTTGTCATCCTGATTTTAAACAATGTATAACTTGAATTATATCCTTAAGAAAAATCCTTAAAATTATCATCAATCAAGTCACTCCAAATTATTTCTAGGAAAATAACAGCATTTTTGAATACGAAAATTTATCTTGATTCTTGACACAAGCACTGGGATATCCCAAGTCCCAAGTTTCTCAATTCGTACGACATTTTTGCTGCTGCGCTGCCTGCCAGTAACGATTTCCACAGACTCATAGATTTTTGGATGACAACCAAGATCGACAATTAATCGCGCATTTATTTGCAGCACGTGGCAAGTGTGACTATGATCTAAATGAGTCAGGCTTTGCAAGTATGTAACTATGACTTATCCTCATCTGTCCAAGACTTCGCCACGCCATAATATCAATATTCAAGTATGATTTAAATATTCTCTGTGCATAGCTCCCAATTTAATATATTATTTACTAGCTTATGCTGGCGGCTTCGCCCGCGTGGAGTTCGGTAATTTCCCACGGGATCGCACTACCGGGATAAAAAGTATCCTATGTGTTAATCCAGGTAATAAAGTATCTGTTTGCCAAAATTCATCCAAATCCGGTCAGTAGTTTTTGCGTGAAAGAGTAACAAACATCCATCCTCACCAATTTTCGCATTTATAATATTAAGTAGAGTAAGAAGTAGGACTTCAGTTAAATTTTACTTTTGTCAACAGTACTTATGGTGATAACCGGTTTTGTGACGTCAATCCGATATAATTTCACTTTACCCATATAAAGTTAACTGATCTTGCAAAACACTGTCCCTTGTTATGTTGAGTTATTTTTTAAACTTTCCTTTTTAATTACGGATCTTTCGATACCTTTATTACCATTATCGACAGTAAATGGTCTTGGGCCTTTGCTCTTTTATTTACATAGGTATATAATGAACAAAAGCTTTTAACAATTTTATCAAAGAATACAAATGATAAGATTTTTTTCATTTTATTTAACTAAAAAAGAGAGCGGAATTCTTTTAGCCAGACTGTTATGTATGAACCATCTGTCGACGAAAAGTAAATAGACTGTATATCTTATTACTTCAATATGCTGAAGAAAAAACAAGGAACGAAGTTCATGTCTAGTTTATTTTCTGTAAGAAACCTTTTTGCTAAAAAACTTTCCATTAAACTAAGTCCATTGTTAGTATTATTGGCGCCGGCTTGTCTCAATTCTTCTGACCTACATGTATTGAATGCTGTCTTTGCCTCGGTATTCAGTGCTATTAAGGCTTACTGCTGCCACCACCCACGTCACGCTGGCGTGGGGTGTCGTCATAATAGGCATCTCATCGATTACGCAAAAGTAACAATTAGTCATCCTCCATTAGTTATAGGATTTTTTTATTACCATCTGGACTATTTGCGTTATTTTGTTTTCTAACTGTTATTATTTCTGCTTTGCTATTTCTTTAAATAGCAACTAAGCAACCGTGATCTACCTTGTTACGTGATAACTTGACAACACCCAAGAAATTGAGGAACATAAATAAAAGAACCGGACTCGTCAGATTCGCGTTAATGTATATCTATCTCAATGCGTTAATGTCAAATCAATAGACAAAAAATAATTTTATTGAGACGATGTGAGACTGTAGTTTGAGGTTGCACGGTTTCAAATGGTGCTAACCACAAAATTCAGTCTGACATCTGGCACTATAACACTCTAAAGTTAAACCGTGAAGTTTTAGCCGCCGGCCCCACGTCGAATGTTTCTGTTGACATCACCCAGGTGCCAAAAGTTCTTTGCAACACTGTAGCTCCTTATTCAAACATTCATTCAAGTGTTTATGTGGGTACTGCTACTGAGTGTCCAATTCCAACAGAGGGGTTACGGTTAAGTGAAAGGTCGTCAGTTTCGCACTGCGATGACAATTGACAGTTGTAAGCGTTGTATAATGTAAAATAAAGTTCCTGACTCGTTGTTTACTGGTTGGATTTTTTACTTAACAGCCATTTGTACTTTTCACTACATTTGTAAAGTTTTCTCAATGAATGCAATTATTATTTACATCAAGAATTAGTAATTCTTTTGATGGCCGCTTGCATTCCAAAATCACGTACTAACAATCTAGTTCCCAACTTAGGAAATGAATTATACTACCAGCAGTTTCGCAATAACAAAACAAATGAAGCAAAGAACTATTAAAGCAATGTGTTGTGAGTCACGCTATACGATGAGAGGACGAGGACCACGAGTGCATAATAAACAAACTATCTTGACACGTACGTATTTATCATAGGCCATGCATGTCACGTCTAACCTATTTAATCGTAGGCAAAAAATTAATAACATATCAAGCACCTGGAGCTGAAAGCAAAGAAATGCATGGATTTTTTGGCGCGTGGCCAACATCGGAACTAACGCCGCCATTTTGTTTTTTTATTTTATTTCTAGCTATTTCACAAAACATGATTGCCAACAGCGGCCCTGTCAATGTTGACATTCGAGCGCTAAAAATATCTAGTAGCACTGTAAGCATCTAATAACCTATGCTTCAACATTCTAAAATCTTACATGAAGGCGCGTATTTTAGTAACACTAATAACTACTCTAATTGTATACGTTATCGTGTTATCTTTTATTACAAAATTAAACAAATATTTCAATGTGATTACGTTAGGCGTCACGTTTTTCTAACAGCATGGCACGACAAGTTAACACCATGATGATAGCGTTCACTTTTGTTCAATTCAACCTTGACTTTGCTCAAATCATCGTTTATTTTGGAGATGGATCGAAGTACGAATACTGATTCGAATTTTGTTACTAGGTAAATCTTAACTTCTAGACTCGACTCAAATCTAGATTAATACGAGCCTAAAATTGTCCCTGAGTAGAATACTCCATGAAATGTTTGCTAAAGTGTTCACATGTAGGTACAGACGCCAGCAGGTCAACCTACCCGAAACTGTCAGATTTTCCCAACCAACCTTGAAACTAATGCTTAAGAGATAAAGTTGAAAATCTATTAAAGACAGATTGTCTGTACAACAAAACTACAGTGAATGAAGATGACAGTCATAAAGCGTTTGCCAAACGTGTCTCTCTTATTAAGACTTCTAGACCAAGCCAACGAGCCCCAACAAATGGGGTTCTTCAGCGTTCGTTAACTTAACAGTTAGACGCCTAAGCGAAGGCCAGAGAACGTTAAATGGCACTGGATTGTAGTTTAGTTAATTGAATAGTCCAGAAATACAGTATTGATCGAAGTATTTCGTTTCAATACCTATCCACCTAATATTAAACCGCGTGACCTTTAGAAAAAAATCGCTTCCATCGGCTGTATAGAGTTAATACAATATCTTTTTTTCTGTCACAATAATTCTCTTCATTCCAAAAATATTCGCGGGATGAAAATACGAAGTCTTTATACGTTTAACCTCCTTTAGAACATCTAGTAAGTAACGAAACAATTGTCTGTCTTTCCCACTGTATGAGTCTGTGAGACGAATTGAATCCATTTGCAAAGAAACTATACAATACAATGCTTTCAAGACTGTATCCAATACGCTTGCCTGCTCGCCTTTGCCTTGATGTAAAAAAAACTGTTTGTGCCAACTTGCTGGTAGAACTATAAAGCAAGTACTTCTACGGTTATAGAATGAAATTGAATTGAACGTTAGAGCTTTTCCTTTTTCCAGGAATAACGGAGGAAGTTTGTTATTTGATAAGTAACGGGCTGATTTCATCTATTTTGCCGAGTAAACTTTCTTCGTAATACATGTTCTTGTAACTTTTCGTTATTCCAATAAAATTCATGGAGCGTTTGTCATAGCACGTCATTTTCTCCCAAAAATAATTAATATGTGCGTATAAGCATCCTATATTTTATTTTTAATCAGGTGAAATTAGTCTATTTCTATTCTTTTAGGTACTTCTTTATCTTTTTATCGCCTATGCCTGCAGGATTGTTTAGTGCAACGCCTGATGAGTTATGCCTGTGGGAGTAGACCTAGATGGATTAAGTCGTCTTGATTAAATCACTGGCTCTGTTATTCCACGGGTTATCATGACTCATTTATTCACGTGATTATTCAATGGCCCATCATATTAGAGGTAATTGAAGTTGAGAAATACAATCATTTATTTCGTCACCATATTGACTATGACCAAGCTGTTTGTGCAAATTTTCCCGCTCCGTTATGCGCAAACACAGACAATTCTGAGTAACCTTGCGGTGTAATACCGCGCTGTTATCTGAGAGAACATTAAGCGCCTGGATAGCCCGTGAAACTCAAATTTTCTTAGTTTTTGTTTTTCAATTTTGCCGGTCAGTGTCAGGCTGTGTTAAACAAACTCACTTCCACTTGAAACCGATAATTAATAAAGAAGAAAATAAATAAAATCAAAGAGGTTACAAGGAAGTTGCTTGGAAGGGTTATTAAAAAAAAACACAAAAAGTACTTCATACTTGTCATTCTGACGTTTAATTAAAAAAACCGTAAGCGTATATTATTTTGAGCATTGATCTAAGTTAGACTTATTGTTTGCAATTAAATAAAAAACTTATTATTTTGGTTAATACCCTCGCTGTTATAGGAAACACGTATTTATTTGTGAAACATAAAATTCTATAAAATGTATATTCGAACGCCATGTTTACATTTGGCAGTCACAAATTAATGTCAATCTCAAAATTCATAGAGAATTTAGAAACTATGGAAATGTTGTAAAAAATATGGACGGAAAAAGGAAGGAAACTCCTTTTTTTTCAAAATCAGGGGTCATCTAAGTAGACTATTCGGTAAGATTCATACCTAGGTACGCTTCTTCTAACATTCATGTGCGTTGGTTTCGACATGTATACGCACCTGACCTTTAGGGCACTTTACTAGGGATTTACGGACCTTTAGGAAATTACCAATAAGGTGAGTGTGTGTCCTACCGCGTCGCGCCGTATACGAACACCAAAATATTCAACAAGAAGTTTCACAATCTATCAGAATATTTTGTTTTTTTTTACATTAAGGCAGCGGTTATTTAAAAAAAAACACCGTAGTCTACCAAGTTATTATTAAAAATACAACTTATATCATCATCTGACTAACCTTTTCCCAACTATGTATAAGTCGGCTTCCAGCCTAACCGGATGCGACTGTTATTATTAGCCACGAGCCCTACAATCCGGCCAACAATACAAGAAATTCGATATTCGCTCTCAAATCAAAGACAATAATAGAATCAACAGCCTGTTTACCCACAACGTTGTTATTAAACAGTTGCTGGGGTAGTACAGACGGCAAAACGCAGCCATTCAGAGGTCTTTATGTAAATAACGTTGTCGCAAAACCACAGGTAATGCGTAATCGCGAATATGCCAATATTCGATGAACCTTTGTGTCTAAATTCAATCTCTTCAACTAGTTTTGTTCTTCCGGGTCTCATAATGTCCTTGATCGTCAGTTCTTGTAACCTTTTAATCTTTAAACATTGTCTATTACCTCCTGCTAAATTGATAATAGCATCCTTGGCAAATGCAGTTCTTTTCCCTTTTCCATCTTAAACAATAGGTAAGAAAGCTAAACTAGGTAGTGTATAGTGTGCAGGCTTGTTTGTATGCGTTTAACATTCAAGTTCAGTTACGAAATCTTTTGTTTCTAGCTCTGAGCACATAATTGGCCACTTTTTTTGAACTTGGCATTGTAACTGGCTTGACCACGGTCACCGGCCACCGCGGCCGATGCGTTGCATTTGCATAGATTATCATTACCAGTTTGAGTTAGATAACTTACGTTGGTACAGTGTTGCGTGGTCCTTTTGCCTGTCGAATGACATTGACATGAGGAAAGGGCGCTTTTCTTTTGGTAAACCAAGAAAAAGGAAAACAAGATATATGGCCGCTAAAAGTTCTATTGACAACAATAGTGTTGTAATATTCTGAAGATGAAAAGGTGGATAGTCTTTTTCCATAACTATACTACATTTGCACTAAACAAGTAGCGCCGATTTTAATTGGATTGTTTATTAGTTTGATACCATGTGTTGGACACGGAAACAATGCGGGAACCAGATGGTTTCTCACAGAAAAATCCTATTCTTATTATTTCCTCGTTCTCGTTACCATACAGTTTGCCTACAAAATATTTAACACTATACCTTCTACTAGATTCAACAAAGAAAAAGAGCAAACAAAAAAAAAACGCAAAAAAAAAATGTAATACGAACAAGAAGGAAGTATGTATTTGTATTACCTAGTGGTATTTCCTACCTAGAGTAACAATTTGGAGTTTTAAATGAATTTCCCTATTGTGTCGCACGAATGGGTCAAAGCGGCGCACGTCTAAGGGTTTTTATCTTGCGTCCATATTTCCTACTCCCAAGTGTTCAACATAAAGTTATTCATTCTTCTCAGCAATATTTTATTCTGCTGTTGCTATAAAAATATAAATTCTTTTTATTACAACTTAAACTATATTCAATTCCATACAATAACAATAGCGGCCATGACAGCGGAAGCATTGACAAAATTACGGTTAAATCGAACATAAATATTGCTTACATCAATTACATCCTGCCGATTATTTGGTAGCAACTTGCATTTGTTGTTGCAAAAAATAAATAAATACCTACAAGTCCCTAAAATAAAGTGTTTGGAAAAACGATTGTTCATTGAATTCTGTGAAGCAAAATTAGGATATACTATCCGACGAAACCGTCACCCCTACCTACATTCGGTAGGTACTACCTATAGAACTAGCTTCACTTATACTAAAAGGAAAACCAATATGAGCAAAACGATACCTAACATAAGACAGCTTTTTCAAATAATTGCGCCACCATTTTCCGCCCAAACTGATCACTTAACCTATTTTTTGTACGAAAACAGAAACGAGTTGGGAACATGAAGTCTAAGTCTAAATCTACGCTTATAACCATTACATACAACTGATGCTAAATGTCTTCTCTAAAACAACACTTTAATAAAACTATTCTTCCCCCAGATACTTCTTCCTCGCAGTGTAATCAAAATGGCCGCTATATTTGTCTACGGAAATAAATCCCTGGACATAGGAACAGTAGACAATAGACATTGTAGAACTTCCAAAGTACCAACCTCAGCATAGTAATAAAAAACCTTGCATTAGTAGTTTCCTTAGAAAACTGGTTCATAACATAACAAAGTCTAATGTTGTCCTGAGAATGGGGACAAGTAGTGCCACCTGTCAACATGACCGTGAATTATAGTCGCGACGCGGAACGCAAGCAAATCATTTTCTGTACTGAGTCTGACTGACATGTGAATAATTTGGGTATATTCGGGCGAATATGCTAGCTAGTATTTTGGGTTTATGTATGGAAAGAGGGCAAAAGGTCCAAATATTAAGTACATGCAATACAAGTGATATTTACCACTGTTAGTTTTGTGAGAGAGGGAGCCAAGCTTTTGCACTATTATTGTGCAAATTTTCCGTGTTAATTAAAGGGGTAATGGAAAAGCCAAAGCTTATAAAAGTTGTTATACGGAATACGGTCAAAGCGCGTTTAAAAATTTATCACTTCGCCGGCACAGTAGCTCGTAAATAATCGGCACATGTGGAAAAACTCTCTGAAATTTTAAACGCTTTTGGTGTTGCCTTGTTGGCTACTACAGCGCCATTAAAAGTTACAAAATGTTCTGCTTTGTTCTTTAACGGCGGCGGCGACACCAATCAATTTATTAGTCCCTGATTCCGTACGCAAAATACGCACTTGGACGTGGAGTTGTGGACACCAGCCCATTACAAAATACAACAGTGCCTGATTCTATCGTTGCATTTTGCATTGCGCTAAGGTGTTTTGGTCAACTTTCTCTTGCTTGTAACTGAAAAACTGGGACTCATGCTGCTTCCAGTCTGATTTAGTGATTGATTCAGTTTACTGTAGAGAACTTACTTGGCTCTTACTGGAAAAAGAGTGCCATACCTTTATTTTGTGAAAACTACGTCTCAAACGATCGTCACAACATTTAGATGTGATTGAACTCTTAGACAGCTGCGATTGTCGTAATGTTTACTAACCCGCCATTTTTTGATCATTATTCAAATAGGTAGGTACCTACCGACAAAAAAAAACGTCGTATTGTTTAACAATATAATAACCAAGCTACCGTAGTTAAAAACCTTCCATTTGGATTTTCAATAACCACAAAATAACGCTGAATTCTCACTAAGCGATAGGTAATTTCAAGTTTATCGTAAAGCTTTGTTAGATAATCGTAAAAACGATTAGATCTGGTAGGTACACCATTTATTGATATCGGCTCGTTTACAAGTTCACTAATTACTAAAATGGCTACAGAAATAAACTAGCGATAAATAAATATAACTTCGCAACTACCTTGGCTACCAATTTACTTCATGTTTCACTGATAGTGATAACATATTGCCTGCCTACATTCCAGAAATACTTGTGTGAGTCATCGTGTTGTATTTTAAAACATAGTAAAAATCATCATTTAAAATTAAGAATTTGTGGAATAATAGAGAGAATGAATAAAGCACATCTGTCACAGACTCAATTCTACTTGTTTATGGTCAGTCAGCTACCAACCTCACGGCATTGATCGGTAACTATTCAAGGACGGCAATTACAGGCCAAGAATTAATTTAAATTGACTCCACGAGAGATTTAATACCCACGAGCCATTATTACAAAGTTAATTCATTTTATTTTATTAATAGTAAAGGTGAGGAAAACTAATCTTGCGCAGAGCTATTTTAAATACGGTATGTTTGTTGATTTTTAAAAGCCCAAACAGGAAATGAAACACAGTTTATAAATAGAAACGGATAATAACAACCATGTTACCTATTAACACAACTATACAATCTCAACTAAATGTAATTAGATTTAATTAACGCAAAACGAACACAAACATATTACCTATAATTATTATAACATAACAAATCAATTACCTACCGACTTACAGTCCGTTTTAAAAGTTTATTTTACCTCTGGCAGCTGTGACCAACCTTAGCAATCTTAACTCAACGAGGGTAAAAATCGCTCTCATCTTGACAGACTTTACTTGTCTTTGCCAGTGGAAGCATCCCAACACCAGCCTTATATATAGCTGCTATGATAAAGTGACTTTCACTAGTTTCAGCATATTTTTTTTAATCTATCTTATCCACATATTGCTACGTCAATCTTATTGTGAGCTAAACTGCTTTATCGTTAGACTTTACATTAGTGGCGTCGGCTTAATAGCAGTCCAGGCTAAGCCTTATGATGATATCACGGGCTAATTACTCAATATCCAGTGTGCCTAGGGATACGTCATCACGACCTATTGAAATGCTGACCACGTGACGAATACAAATAATTCTGATGGTGTAGGCGGATTCGTGAATGCATTAAACGTAAGATCATAAAACTCGATTACAGTTTTATACTTTTTTAACGTTCATTAAAATCAAACATTATCTAAAGTCCGAATAGTGGAAACGTTCTCGTTCGTTTTTTGAATTGTATCTTTGTTTCTGTTCTGTATTTTTATATTAGGGAAGTCTTCACTCCCAAAATGATACCAGTGTTTTCATTCAGTTCAGAGCAGGTGGGATCCGATTCGATTCATATCATCAATTCTTCCTCTCTCCTAAAAACCTTGCACATGGTTTATGTTTCTACTTTTCTTTTTTTTTGGGATGGGAAATCATCAAATGACTCCTCCCGCTCTGGGCGGAGCGGAAGGGGTGTCAGACTTTTACTGACTAAAAACCATCCATGTTCCTTCTTTTGCCCTTTATGTTCCAGGGCCGCGGTATCTCTTTCGAACAGTCCCGCAGCCCTGGATGGTTTATGTACCTACGCTAAACAAAACCTTGGATATAAATCGAAGTCTCCCTGAAACCTCGAACTTACTTTGTCCGCTATGAAAGCAGCTTTGCGTTTTTAAAGTCATAAGTAAATTCTACCTTCAAAACTAAACCTTCGTTTAAACCTTATCCCAATTACTGAGTCCTCGAGGATTGCTCGTACTCATAAGCTCCGAGTTACTCCGTAAAAAAGCAAAAGTCAAAAATAACGACTAAAACCGGTTGAGAGTAAATCCGGATTGTCTACTATAGACGACTTGCAGAGTTGCAGCGTAAAAAATGTAAAAATCGTGTTTATGGATTGAAATGTTTCCCAAAGTTTTTACTGCAAAACAGATTGTGATTCCAACGGTCCGCGGCCACTTATGCTATTACAAAACTATTGTAAATATTTTTTGGGACATTAATGGTATACTCCCGACTTTATTTTAGACAAAAATCAATCTGTACCATTTTCTCGTAAGACGACGTAGCCTAATTATTTCAAGTATGTACAAGTCAATTTGTCACCTTAAAAGCAACCCGTCGCCTCAATAGAAATACGATTTATTATTAATCAGGATAAAGGGATCCCCTAAGACGACCCACTGACCGGATCACATTCCAACGATGTAATTAATGGTAGTACCCAAGATTTATGTCAGGAGATTTCAAGACATCTTATTTGAAACATTTCGTTTACCTACCTACTTAAAAAATATTTTCACAGTCAGATTTATAGAAATTATAACGGTAATCTACTGGTGGAGTCCTGTCCTGACCTACTTCATATCGGACCCCATAAATAAATATGTTGGTGGGCCTAAAAATATCTCCCGCATAATAATTTAATATTACAATGTAGAAGGCTTCAAATGTGAAGCCTTCTACATTGTAATATTATGCAAATTATATTCTGGGCCAGTGATCTTGAGACGAGTCCATTTTAAATATTGGAACTAATTTCAATAAAAACAAGGTTTGATCAACATAGCGTCGCTTCGTGAAATCTTTTTATAAAAATGGTTTCTGAATCGTCTAATGATTCGATATTTTGTGTGATGTAAGCTCTGCTTTTCTGTTATTTTAATCTACGCTGTTTTACGTTATTTTTATGGTTGTCTTTCTTGTTTATTTTAGAACATTGACCTCCTTTGAGCTTCTCTGTAAAGATGGGAAACTGTCATGTGTGATTTAAGAAGGTTGACTAGCTAGGTAATTTTTATTAAGATTATTTTTTGCCTTTTTTTTCATGAATAAATTGTTCAACAATTTGCGTGTTGTTTTAAGCTTCTACAATTTATACCTAATTTTAAATATTTGTGAAATTAGCTTTTTTACAATGACTGTTAGAAATCTAAATAATTATGCATTGCTACGGACATGCATTTTATATCAACTTCCATAAAAGTAATGTTTCTGTCTCCTTAAGTGTGGCTTAATGTTTCTACTTCTAATAAAGCACAATGAACGGGTGATTCTCATGACATTGACAGTGCAAACCTGTTTGTGAGACGAATGTGTGAATAACTTGTGTGGCGTCAGCTACAGCCAGCGTAAAGTGCAAGTGAATAAACGAGTATATCCTCAATGTATCTGTTTTTGGTCTACTCGTGTTCAACAAGGTGATTGGGAAATTAACGTTTGATTAATTTATATTATCGGATATGGCTAAAAGTGCGTATTTATCGTTGATAATGTTTTCTGTTTTATGACAAAATTCGCTCGCCATGTTATTTATTAGCCTCGATAAAGTGCCCACAAGAAAAAAAATGCTTATGTGGTCCCTAAATGCAGGGTGAGCTTACAAAAGTTATAACAAGGATGTAAAATGTGTATTAATTTCTGTGTAAATAAAATGTATGTAAGATAACTTTGTTTCCTTTAGGATAAGTGTTGAAAACATTCACATTTTAATTGTGTTGAAAAAAAAACCGAGTAAAGTTGGGAGTGTTTAACAAAAGGTGCGTACTTATTTGTGACTGTACTAAATTAGGGTTAATAAACGATTATCACATCTGTCAACTTTCTGACATTGACAGTTTCTAATATCAAACAGCTCAAAATACACATTCGTATTATCACAAATGAGTGGACACCACGTTTCATCTTCTTGTGCTCTAATGTAGTTAAGATCCTATTATAGCTAATTAGGTGCCTGAGCGTAAAATAATTTATATTGAACTGTAACATAGTGAGATAAAAATATATTTAGGTAGAATTATTTTTAATATTAAATAAATGTATATAGTAGTAGGGGTTTGGATCGGGCGGCAGACGACTGATTAATCCTAACAAGCCCACTTGACGCGCACGAGCACCAATATGTATACACTTTCCTAAATTTAAAAGCAATTTTCGCGAGAAATAACGATTGTAACTTGAAGATAGGATCTTTTTCATAAAAATATGAGTTCCAGAACACTATGTTCGTAAAAACATGTAATTTTAATTAGAACAGTAGTAGAAAAACACTTTTAAAAGTTGTTGAGTGTTTACATATTGGTGCTCGTGACTGTACATGTCTATTTACAACACTTTATATTGGCTATGAAGAACTGAGTAAAACGTAGCTGTGGTCGCTCTATTAATCTAGAAATTTCGATGCTCTATTGTCTGTCAGAAACTCGGCCGCTTGCTCCAAAGCTCTATTTTGATCACTAAACGTATTTTTTGTTATTGAGTATAATGCTGCACATATCTATGGATCCGACCTTCAAATTGAAAGCTGCGCTGGCTTTCAACCAATACAGCAAAATGTATCTTTTACTACATCTAATTTTAAATTATTTACTGTTTTGAAATAATTTTTGCACTCGACTTTTTGCGGCGATATTCAGAAATGTAACACTCAAAATGATTGACGAGAATTTCCTTCATTTCATTACATATTTTACTGTTGAAACAGGCAGGCACCTCACTGAATGAAGAAATAATCGAATCTCAATCTTCTGCCGCCAACGGCCCCGCGTTCAATATTTGAAATTCATATTAACGCTTCACATTTTTCTACGGAAAAATATTAAAAAGCTGGAATATAATGACAAACGATGCTTCACAAGAAAATTCTTAACCTTAAAGGGAAAACAAATAAAAGGAACAAATGGCGTGTGGCTTGATAGCATCTGAAGCCGCAAGCCACGCGAATCATGTCGGAAAGTATAACTGGAAGCGAACTTGCACCGCCTGGCTTTCCCGACCGCGACCTTAGTAACACGACGTGACCATACATTAGCGTGCAACCCTGAACTGCGCAAGCCGATATTCTCGCTACTGCACAGATAACAGAACAATATACATATTTTAAAGCCTTTTACGGCATTTCTACGACAGATTCTACCTTGGAACAGAAAATGAAAAGATTTTCGACGTCATAAACTGTCCCTCTGCGCTACGTAATGAGCTGTACCGCATCAGTTTACGTCATAACGACAAATTAATGGTAATTTTAAACAAACGATATTTCCTTTGCTCTACTAACGCTTCATCGTTTTGAGAGAGATTCCTTAGTAAATAGAACCGTATTTCCCAACATCTGGTAAACTCATCCCATGTCTAACGTTGGAATAACTCTATTTAATTTAAATTCAGCAGACTTATTAATATTAAAGAAATCTTAATATTTTTACATTCGATATCGCTGCAAAAGTATAGTGTCCAGGATAAGTTTCACAACTCGATTACTTTTCATGGAATGTAGTTTTATTTATCAAGGTGACATAAAAATGTTTATGATTTCTCAACCCCTCTGATGGGGTTTTAGTTGTACTGAATTTTCTTTCGTTCTATTAGGTTTACTTAAAATACTTAGTTTATTACTTGTTTCTTTTTTATATAAAATGCCAAACTGTAGTAAACCTAGTGTAATTAACTAATTACCTATGAATAATAGAAAGTATTATTAAACGTAGCCATTTCAGTATCATACAGGTGGACTGTATGATATGGTCAATTAACTCCATTGAGGCACAAAAATGGGCAACCGATGACCATCAGCCATTACTGTGGGTTGCGTTGGCGAAATTGTCTAAAGCGATGGAAATATTTTTTAGCCAACTTTTGACGATCAATAAATGTATTCCTCTTTTATGCCAAACGCCTTTCATGCAAGGCCAATAAAGTATTGTTGGACTTCACAAAGAGATCAGATTTTACAAAGCAAGTTCAGCTATCACTAGCCTTTCAGCTTTCCACGGCAGTCAAATTGTGTTTGCTATTTAGACGTGCCTTGGATATCTAGATGGTGCCATATTTCAGCAGCTTAGTTTCGTGAACCTTTCTTTCAAAAGAATGGTATTTAGTTGGAATATGTTTGTTTTAAATCACTTACACTCCGTATAAAAAGCTTTTAACGGATTTCATTTAACGCTGAAGCTACATTAGGCGTCCATATTGGATGATTTTGACAAAATGACGTCATCGTCGCAGTCAGCATTGAATTCAACTAGGTATGGGATCAATCAATCCCTCGTTAAAGACGTCAATCCAGTCTTTTTTCTAAAAGTAGATTCCTAAGCAGATGAGATGTAGGTAATGCAAAAGTATGGCGCGTAGGGGGTCGGAACCAACGCCGCCATCTTGTTTTAGACAATTTCATAAATGTTACAAGATGGCGGCGATAGTTCTGATTCTGGCCCCGCGCATGTTTATCAATAAGATAAATTTGTACTAAAACAGTAGTCCTTCAACGTCATGTTTAGATTTACTGGGCAAAGGTCCAACCTTAGGCTAAAAGTGCATACAGAAAGTCAGGGAAGAAACTCATAAACTTAATAAGCGACTCAGTTAACGACTATTAAACTATCGAGCACAGTCTGCATTCTGCATAATATCGTCCGTGTGACCTTTTACGTGACACGGCACGAGAGTTGTTCACTCACTCAGCAAATATTTCTGTGACGTCATTTAGCGATAATATGACGCGCCCGTACTTTAACGTTTCTCTGTGCGAGTGTTTTTCCCTTATGAGTTTACAGTACTCGGCAAGATTTTACTCTCGGAATTCCTATACGTTGTTCTAGACTCATTCAGGGACGCAGGTGTGGTATGGCAAGAGCTGTAATGAAATCGACACAAAAGAATCCTACCGATTCAATTTTCGCTCTGAAGCATTGTTTGAATCTGTCAATTTTTTTTTCATTTTTGGAAGGTAATTGTAAGTACTTTATTTTCCTTCAGTAATTTCTCAGTACCAGCCCAGAATCTAAATTTATGCCCGGTTGAACACAATAGGGTCGGTCGCCCCCTATTATACAGAACTTAAATATAACAGGCGAAATGTATTAAGTATCTGCCCAACCCTTCAGGGATTACAGGCGTGAAGTTATGTTTGTGCTATTATAATTTTCATTGGGTAATAGTAATAATCTGAAATCTCTAAAAGGTACAAATTCCAATGTTACCAGTATCGATCGAGTTTACAACATAAATAATACTGAACTGATGAGATACCGACATTGAAAATCACGTGTAGGTCGACGTAAAACGTGCCCAGATATTTAAGTAATCGCGTGGTTTATTTGTTATTAACTTTATTTTAATATCTTTTGTTATATTTTGGTTTTGACAATTCAATCAACAATGGTTGGAGTTCGTGTTCGGATCTTTTTTTAAAAAGAACGTGTTCATAATTTTAAAAGCTAAGAGCTACGAATATGTTTTTAAAGCGTCATCAAGACTTTTCCATGTTTTCCACAACGAATAATATAACTTTAGTTTCTCTACCCAATCGATTTGATGGCAGTATTACCGACAATGCGACATAATCAGGCACTTTCCATTTTCCATTGCCTACTTAGCGCTTGCAAATGAGAAAGTTATTACGCCTTTCAATTCGCGAAACGCAAAACGCCTGACCTTAAACATTTGGGGTGAGGTCGTATTTTCTTTCAGCAAGAAAAACTTTAATCCTTTTTTCATTACGAAAATGCACATATTTGTATTGAAGGCTAGAATGTATCCGGGGCTGCGGGACTGTTCGAAAAAGATACCGCGGCCCTGGAACACAAAGGGCTAAGAAGGAACATGGGTGGGTTTTAGTCAGTACAAGTCTCCTCCCCACTCCCTTCCACTCTGCCCAGAACGGGAAGGGGTCATTTGATGATTTCCCATCCGAAAAAAAAAAAAAACTAGAATGTATGAGTGTCCTGGTGTGCCCAGAAAACAATTCTTGAGGCAAACCTCCAGTATAAGATGGCCCTCGACTCCTCAACTCCGCGCAGTCCAATTATTACGGATTCTCTTCAACTATAGGTGCTCGACGAAGCCCCCGGGCGTTTTTATCTTTAACAAAGATTCTTATTTCAATAAAAACAAGTGGGAGTCGAACACGCGCACGAAGGGTTCCGTACTTTACATCTCTAAAACCGGCAAAAAAAATCATGTCTCTTGTATGGGACTGTTTTAGGATTAGTTGTTAAAGTGGCAACAGAAATACATCATCTGTGAAAATTCAACTGTAACTATCACGGTTCATGAGATACAGCCTGGTGACAGACAGACAGACATACAGCGGAGTCTTAGTAATAGGGTCCCGTTTTACTTTTGGGTACGGAACCCTAAAAACAGGATCTCTACCAATTTTGCTTTACATCTCCCTGTCACTCAACCTCAGTTTTGGGGTACTTCTTATCTCCTACATAACGTTTGTACCTATATGTACTTAAGCACCAATGATTGTCGTTACGCAGAGTCTTACAATCAGTAATATCTTTGGCCTTAGAATGTTTCAAAGTCATATTAATTTGGGAAAGTAGCGGTTGTCCCAGTTGGACAAGGCTCGTGTACCGACATCTCCTTTTCATGATTCAAATTACTTTAACTTAACGTGTTTTCTAAATCTGAAAGGTCACTGCAGTCTAACGTTCTGTAGACAACTAGGTACTTAATATGCTAAATTGCTAATATGTATTTTGTATGTTTTTCAAAATATACTTGACGACGAACAGGTGCTAGTTACCTATTCATCAAATTCAATAATGGTACCTAACTTAATTGTGTTTACCCTTGAGTGTTATACATAGGCATAGGTACGAACAACAGTCGCTAATTTGGAAAGTATTGAACTTGGCAGCCATACGCTAGGGACTCAGCAAAAACCACAGCAGTAAAAGTTCAAGGTTGAGCTATTAGATAATTATATTTAAAGAATAAATATATAAATATTAATCACGACACGCGAGAACGTTGACCCGCCAAAATTGTTCCAAGATGGCGGATTTTGGCGACAAGTAATTTGTAATGAAGCGAAAGTAAAACTTCTTTTTGATTCCCATCATTAATTGTTTGTTTATACTGTTCCTACATGTGGTTTCAAAACATTTATTTCATTACGTAGCAGTAAGAATGAACTGTTTTCGTACTAAAAAGTAATTCGCAGAATAAATAGCTATTGTTTGATCCTATTGGTACCTATTCATAGACAATACCTAGCCTGTCTGGGTGCTATAACGGCCTTGTATTGTATCCTAGATATTAGATGGTATCTAGCAGATACTCCATAATAACATAAACCCGCGTTACTTGTGGTTACTTCGGATAATGCCAATGCTCAATTCACCCAATAGATATAAAGTTCGGAACGAATCAAGTAGGCCTCCTGAAATATTCGTTTTTATTGTAGACATAAAACTAAAGTTGATTTGGTCCGCAAATAAAAGTTCCACAAGATTACTTCGTCACTGCTGCATCTCTAGGAGTTACTTATTACTTTAGGAAAATTACTCACTTGCGTCAGTTGAGTAAGAACTAGACCGAATGAGGACGACGCGGTATTAAAACATATTTCAGGATTTCAAGAACATACCTATGACGTAACGTAAACGTAAAAAGCTGTTATTTTGATATTACAAACAGACACTTCAATTTTTATTTATTTGCATAGATACAGATGTTTAGATAACACTAAGTTTTGTATCGGACACAAAGACAGACAGTACCTAGGCATGATTTCACTAGTCTCTGTCTACTGATTTGGTGGGACCTAATTAAGTTAAAAGGTCATTGAATTTTTTACTTTTGTTTTGGGAGTAACTATGTAATCCTTAATTCTAAGTAATTTGGATAATTCGTTTTGGGAAATCATAAAGATGGAACAGGTTTTTATTACAAACGCCAGCACATCAAGCTACTACAATCTGTCAAATTTCTTTAATAGACTTTCAACTTTATCTCTAAAGCATTATGTTCAAGGTTGGTTGGGTAGGTTGACCTGCTAGCGTCTGTACCTACCTAGGTAAATCCCAACGGGAGAATTTCTCCTCTTAGAGTTAATTCAGTATTTGTTTGAAATGAACGAGTAACTTTGTCGCATGTTCTAATTGGTTTCTCGGATGTCTACTCACTTTAAGTAAAATAAAAGTATGGTTTGATAAGTTAATTGTTACCTGATCAAACTTACTTTTACAGGCTTCTTGTGAGCCTGACGCAACCCACAGTAAAGGTAGGTACCTAACGCAATTAAAAGAATGGAAAAAAAGTAAGTATTTTATATATACTGTACAGTGAAAGCTAAGCATTTCCACTAGAGTGAGATATTTATTTTCCCTAACAATGTATTTAATTTGTATTTTAATAGAATAACAGTACAAGTGTTTATTGTGAATGTTTGATTTCCAATAAGTGAGATTGTGAAGTGCACAAGGGGAAATTTTATAAAGAAAATTGTCCAGTCATTACGTAGGTGGACATCTGGTAATGCGTGTCGTTTATTTGTCTATTAGAACAGGTGTTAATAAAACGCGATGCTTAACTTTATGGATAAATTAAGAATTTTTACGTTAAATAAAATATTATGTAAGTAAATAAAATAATAAAAGCGAATAAGATAAGTTTTTCACGATCTCGATGTTGTAAATCTGGTAACTACTTAGCAACTTTAACATTATTCCTACAAGAGTTATTCGTCATTGAATAATCTTCTTGTAAGTTGTAATATTTCCTTACCCTGTTACATTTATATTGCCATAGACACCCTAAGAAGACAAATTCCATAGACATGTTTATTGTTTTTGTTTGTATACTGCTTGCGTAATGACTGAACGATGAATGTAAAGTATTTTTATTATCATAATAAGAGCAGTGTGCAGCGACGCCACGTGGAGACACGCGTGGTGTGCCCTGGACAGTGGACACTCAACAGGTGTGCTCCATAATACCTACCATGTTGTGCTTCTATGTTGAGAACATTAAATAAATCTGATTGTAGTCATACGTATGTGTTTCTTTTATACATTCCCTGTCTATGATCATGGGCCATCTTTAACCAGAGGCCCTGGGCACTTGTAGGATGCAGGATGCAAGATGCAAGAGCGAGCGAAGCGAGCTCCAATTTTTTTGCAACTCGCCTCGGATACGCTAGGTTTTCTTTCATCAGAAATAATAGGTGTTTTTTAAGAGGCGGACAACTTTATATTGACATAAAACACACAAAATGTTTTTGATGTCCATGAAGTTGTCTTTATTTGACTGGTAATTTTATGCAATGAATGTTTAAATTTTTCGGGCATTTGGCCACTGCGGCTGGCGCGTAGATACATACGGCATACCTATTAGATTTTCTTAAACTTAGAAGAACTTCTTAATTATAACAATTCCGAACCCGAAGTCGGTTAGCGCAGTATGAGTAGGTAGGTAGGTACCTATAATTGCTTTCAGTGCTACGGTCACGGGTTCGAGTTCAAATTGTGTCCGGTGTTTGTGACCGTTGCTAGTAGCGTTGTGTGGGCGCAGTTTGCGTTTTGGGTCGTGGGTTCAATGCCCAAAATACTCAAATAATAGTGTAGGTAATCGTACCCACTCCTCGCAGTGCGTCTTTTAAGTAATTGCGTCGCGGGATCTAAGACAGTTGAATCTTTCTCCGAGACTCGACGAGCTTCAGCTTTCTCGGCGCTTCTCTGCTACTGGTCACTGTTGGTTGGCTTTCAGGAGTTGTGCAGTGACAGGTAATAACGAGCCGTAGCGAGCTTGTCACAAAATTGTAAACGATTGTGTTGTTCAATCCCAAATAAGTATAGCTGAGCCACAAGGATTAAGCCCTTTGGAACTACGCCTTCATCTTGCTTTTTCAACAAATACTACAGCACCTCTCTGTCATCGTCATTCGAGCCCAACATATCCTTGTAACTCTAAAAATCAACTGTCGGTAAATTTCAATAGATGCTGTTTTTTTTTCACTTCTTGTAGCGACCTCGGCTCTTGCAATCCACATTATTTGCGATGATAAAATCACTGGAGCATTGCCAACGAATACTCTGCATAACAATAGGTTTGTTTCAATTATTAATGAATAACAATGGATGATAAGCGCTTGCCAGGCACAGTCTAATGGGGGTAACCGCACTACACATACGTTTCTACTGTGGCGGCATCTACAACGCCATGAAGGTACTACTCTTCATAGACGTCACGAAATCTTGCAAAACACCCGAACACCCCATGTTGGAGGATCCTGTGTTTACAATGGAAGCTTAGGTACTTACCACCCTGTTCCTCATACCTCTACGTCCATCAAGTAGCGAGTGAAAACATCTTTTAGATAAGAGTCAGCACGCTGATAATTAGGATTTTGAGAAAAACAAAATGGAATACAAATTACCATCGAGTATATTTTTCTTGGGTTATTAGGTTTTTTTAGTAGATTATAATTATTAATTAGCCCTAGTCCTGACAAAAAATATTAGATTGGATACAATATTACTACACAAATTATAAGTAGGTACCTGGGCGACCGAGCTCTGATCGGGTGAATATAGAAAAACAAATCTCAGATATGAGCTAAAGCTAGATCGATTTTTCGCCACCGTATCCCCACATTCAAACGCTACAAATTCAGCACTTTCGCAACATTTTCACACATCAGTCTACAGCTAGTAATCACACGTAATATCAGACTAGGATTAAAACATATACTTAATACCTATATGTGCAATAATCTAGGTTCTACATTGTTTCAAGCTTCTCGACACCATACTAACCTACTTCTCATTGGATGTTATGTTACAACTTCGTGGGACATGAATACTGTATTACTTGTTCGTAAGTATGTGATTTATTATGCGGCAGCTGCCATCTACTGTAAGAAGCTTACCGTTTTGACAGCTCCATTAATTAATTGGAGATTGACAAATAATTTAAAAGCTCTCCTCACTGAAATATTGTTAGGTAATAGGTAAATTACGCGTTACGGAACTCAAATGGAGTTGGGCTGGACACCTAGCAAGGCGCAGTAATGACAGGTGGACTAAGGCTGTCACCGAATGGCGTACAAGAACGGGGAAAAGAAATTAATGTGGGTCGTCCGGCGGGCGGTCAGATGGACAGACGACTAATCGGGGGAAAAACCTGGATGAGGCTGGCACAGGAACGTGGAGATTGGCAGAGGAAAAGAGAGGCCTATACTCAGCAGTGGGTGAATTCAGGCTGTGGATGATGATCATGATGAATAGGTAACTAAAAAAAATACGCACGCAAAATACGCGCATTTGACGTGGAGTTGCGGACACCAGCCCGTTATACAATACAATAGGTAACTAAATATTCTGCTTCTTCGACTTCTAACTTATTTCGGTCGATATAGGTTCAAAAGTGATGGAGCATCGATATCTAAATACGATGAAACGAAAAATGAAATACTTCATTAAACACCTCAGGAAGTGTAATTACATATAGCACATAGGTATTGGTCTGTATTAGGGTATCTTTTTGACTATATTTTATTACGTTCTTCTCGGCACAGTTTCGCTAGTTGATTTAATTTGACGCTGGTTAAGTTAGAAAATTTGTAATCCACAGTTTGATGCAAAAACATGATCGGCGATACAAATTAGTAACTTGGTGCATATAAACCCAGTATCACACAGATCGAGTAGCACTCAACTGTGTCACACGGGTTGCGGGCGGCGCGTTTATCAATAAAACCGCAACACATAAAGTGGAATCGTTTAATCTGTTAGTTATCTATAGAACACAATATCAATACATGATTAAGGCACTACCGCGCATGCCTATAATATCATATTCTCTAAAGTAACAATTAAACTAAAACTACGTCAAAATTAAAGGTTCTTTTGTTAATACTGTTAAGTTTTGTCTAACTTGGGAAAGCGGCACGAATAAGGCACAGGTCCCGCCGCCGAAGCCACTAGCTATCAACGATTTCCTCGGTCAAGAAACGCACATAAGATTGTATATCCCGGGTTAGAAAAAGAGATACATTTATGAATAACACCACAATCTGTCAAACAAGCCACGTTGCGCCGGTTGACATCATCACGTCAACTCCGGCCGACCCTGGAAACCAGCGCCGACTCGAACGGTGAGACAGCATTATGCAGAGCGATGGTCGTTTTACGAGGATGTGACACGTATTTTCCCCCGGCTCCCTCTACTGATTATTTTCTGCTTTCTTATCTAATGCGTTATGTTTTAACGAAAAGAAATGTTTTTACATTCTTACTTTTCTTTCTAAACAACTCGTTATTAGTTGCTAGTTTTACTCGCTTCTCGCTAGTCGCCGGCAGTGTGAGTGGTACTCGGGAGAGCTATGGAGTGTGTAGGCGTAGAGCAGACGTCATCAAAATGAGTAGCATCCCCCGACCCCACCCGTCTGCCCACGCACTACAAAAATCGTGCAGATTTTACACGCGCCGCTTTGCGCCTCTTAAACAAAGGAGTTAATCCTCTTATGGAAAGAAGTAGTAAAATATTGGAATATTCCACCCTGGAATAGTTGTCCCGACAGTGGGACAAAGTGGAACGTCAACAGGGTGGGGCAGTGTGGAATAATCATTTGTATAGATATAAAAAAAGAGTGTAGTAAATATGGCACCGTCTGTAAAACTATTGGGCACTTATCAAAAACAGTACATTATATAAAACTAAACACGATCCTACTATGAAAAAATATTTTTTACTGTCAACAGTTTATTTATGACCATTTGGTCCAGACTCGTAAAACATTCAAAGTGTATTACAAATTTGACTAAAACACGCAAAAATAACCAGATTTTTACATGAACATTAGCAATTTCGTCACAGAGAGCTAAAGCTAACTTAAGAACTATCATTATTGTTTACGCCCCCTAAAATAAGGCTTAATTAAATCAGTATAATATCATTCAACTCACCTTCCTCGAGGGATGTTATTCTACAACTACCCTACTTAGGGATAATTTTACCAAAGAACTGAACGCGATCAGCCTATTCGAACTGCATTCAAGAGCTCTCAATGTCACCATTGCTTTACAACTTTTGCACTCTTGAACGCGATTTATATGTATGATCGCGTTCAGAATCGTTGGTGAAGTCCGTTCTTAGTCTATATTTCTCATCTTCATCTGCAACTCGAACCTCCTGTTAGTCCTAACGCCTTTGATAACGGTTCTATTTTCATTCCTCTTGAGATTACGTTTGTCGGTGAAGGACTTCTCTCTCATGACCGTCAGCTTCGCGACTTCACGCCTGACGGACGTAGCTCCAGCCAGAGATGGTAATATTCCCTGCCTAGGAAGTGTCCCATTGGTTTTGTCAACTGGTTTTTCTTTCGATTTCTCAGCCGTCTTGCTCGGTATGCTGAACGGGTTAACGTCCAGGTTCAATTTGAACCCAAATCTGGTGAAACCTGGTCGTAGAGATTCTAATGTGGGTAACTTCTTTGTAGGGGTGTCGGTCTTCTTTGTAGGGGTGTCAATTTTCTCTTTGGGTTTAACTAATTCTTTGCTCTTTTTTGGTGATTCTGTGTTATCTGTAAAAAAATGCAAGGAAATTAACATTTTTTGGGACAAAAGTAAGTACTATTTTTCTGTTTGAACTAATTAAATATTTTGATAGTTTAGTACATAGTTTTCATTCTGAAATATTAAAGAATACACGCTGGCACAGCTGTTATAAGTGTGAGCTAAAACTGAAGTATAATATTATGACCTGTTACTATTAACGACCTACATAGCTACGTGGGAGCATCCGCCTCGTGTCCTAGGCCGGGCGGATTCGATTTCCACATTACACTGTACTGGGTAATGGCATCACTGGTCTACTTAGAATTCCAGGTGTAATCATTTTGTTTTCATTTTTCCAGAATGCCACATAGGCTTCCCCGAAGCATTGCCATATTGACCAGTCCTGTGGTTCTCGCATCCAGCGAATTCGCGCGATGTTCACCAGGTTGACTTGTAAATCCATTGGTCCACCTTGAGGCAGTGCTACTAACGCAGGTGCAATGGACCTCAGAAAAAATCTTTTGTTGGGTCAACTGCTTTGAAAATGGAGCCTCTTACTTAGGTCATCAGAATCCCTACCTAGCCTTTTCCTAATTATATTTTCTTAGGTTTCCAGCCCAACCCGTGAGATACAGCTGAATATCAGAATTTAACATGGAGCGACTGCCTATCTGTTTTACAGAACCCGGTTACTGAGTAACACGATACCCCTTGGTAAGACTGGTTCCAAGCTACTTCAGTGTGGATATTTTTTAGCTGCACAAAAAATTGGAGCAGTCACTGGTACATTTATACATTCGGATCCTGGTATTTAGGTTAAGATTGCAAGAGATTTGTTTTGATTGGTAACCACTTATCTCAAGAGATGACTCACGCTCGAGATATCACAGATATGTGTTATCTGTTTGTGGCGTTACGATCGATATCGAGTACAACTGAGTCGGACAGGGGAATGACAGACTTTCTGGGTTATCTAGGGTAGTTTGATAAAAAATATGAAAGTAAGTAAGTGTAACTACATAGCTTGTTAGAGTGTCGTCATGTGTGCAGTTATTTATTTCCGTTGTTCATAGGATGAACAAGATTACAAATTGTAGGTGCATTACATCGTTCAAAAACATGGTTAAATTGTCATGAGTTTGTTCCTGTGTATTAGGTATACTACTACTACAACAAGTATTGCAATCCACAATTAGTTACGGACTATTTGGAATACATTGTTGTATAAAATATTTTTTTTTAAATTACAACGATAAACAGTCACAATCTCAATAATATTAATGACGATAGTATCTAATGTTATTTTTCCAGCGACTGACTACGGTGATCATCAATAAATTGCCGCTGGACATTGCCCTTTGCAAAATATTTAAATGATGGCCTTAATTTAGCGTCGCTGTCGTAATTTAGGATGTCATGTAGATCATTGATAACTGATGGAAAGTTTTCTGCTAGTCCAGCTTATTTGGACATGTGGTGACAAATTATTCCAAGTTTGGACTTTACATATCTACAGTCATCAAATATGTTAATGATAATGGCTAAATATTATATTATTATTATTAATGGTTAGTTATAAACGGACCCTTTTCGCGAAGCCGTCAGCCAAGCATTCTGTATATCAAACTAAGTAACTCTTCGCAAAAATTATTTCTGTGAAACGACTTTTTAGCTTCAAGGCTAAGCATCGCTTGCCGAGGTCGGTCCACAGGTGGGGGGGTCATCCATTACATACAGAGTTCCCCTCTCTGCCTTGGAAAAAACGTTAAGCAGTTGGTCCCGGCTGTCGTCGCCCGTCGTCGTAACGTGGCCAGAAGCTCGAATAACTGACAACTATAGTTGTCAGATATTCGAGCTTCTATAGTCTTGCCAAGGGTATCGTATTATGCAGTTATTTGGTTGTTGAAGTCGATAGGCAGTCGCTGAATGAAAAATAGCCGGTATTCAGCGGATCAGCCGCATCCGATTAACTTGGAAGACGTTAGGCGGCAGATGATGAGTCACCAAATAATCCAGAATGCTGCATTTCCATGAGATACGTGAAAGGATGTATAGCGAGCCAGTATAATCGCTTCTTTACCACACAAAGTTTGAGTTTCTTTTAAGCTAGCTTTAAGATTGGTTAGTTCACATTCTCCGCTGCACATACTACAGCGCAACTGCTACTATCACTGGTGCAAACGCAACCTTTAACTCGTATTCAAACAAAACACACTGGTTAACCCAAGTAGCACAAAAGTGCTTTATAACAGCATTTTCACAGTGCACCGTGAAAACATTAGCTGCATAAACTTGCTGTATAACAGCGTAGGCAGCGCATCCTCTGCTGATATAACTCTAATTTGGGCACAAATTATTCAGCACATAGCTGTATAAGAATTCCAATTATCAAATAATTGAATTATATCAACATCACATTAGCATTTATGTGTGTAACAGTCACTCCAAGAGCTGAAAATTGCCTGGATGACAAGACACGTGTTACCTACAATACAGCAAAAAAGACGAATGTGTACGTTTTAGTTGCTTTTACACAGTTGAAAGTACACTCTGTGCGAAATTGTGGAATGCAATAACATTATTATTTATTTTCCTTTACTATTAGCTGTCAATTTGTTAAACATGAAGTTTATGTGATAAGTGCAAGACCTCAACTGCCATTTGTGAGAAAATAAATATAATTTAAGGTAAGTAAAACTTCGATATCTTCCTATTATGTCTGAAATCTTATTGGGGAGGTAACTTTACTGTGAAATACTATACATGTTTAGTTCAAAATTTTCAGGCGCCCTCAAAATACTACTAAATAATAAAAAAAACTAACATAAATAGACAGTAAACGAAATAAATGTTATTGTTTTTTTTTTTTTTAAAATACAAAAAGCTGTTTACGTGTAAATTATTTGTAAACCAAATGAATTCCAATCGATATCTTCTAAAATAAACCAAAATAAAAAGATAAAATTTTACAATAATTCACAGTCACGCAGCGAAAATGGCGGATAGCAAGTGAACTGTTTTAATATTAATTTAATGCTAAGGTCTGTACGGGTGTTCTCATGTGGCCTATAATTCGGCAAAAAAGTAGTTTAGTTAAGCACTTGTGAGAAACAAATCAGCCATGAATCGATGAAGAGTAGTAGTGTGGTTCACATTTTGTGCTAGTTTACCTTTATGGATGCAAGCTTTTAGGGTCCCGCTGTGGTTCTGCTAAAACCATTTTATTCCCTTTTTAGTAATTACTCGACGACAAGTACTTAATTTAAAATGTAATATAAATAGGTAGCCGTTATTCTAATTTAATTATTTATATAATACTTATAATATATAATTATTCGATACGCGACCATATCGGTTATTTTATATTTTTATGAACCAAATATAGATAGGTACTTACTTAATAATGATTATGTTCCCATGACGATTTTATTTGGTGATCTATAATAATATTCGACATGCGACACACACAATTTAATGCGTTTTGAACCGTACTTTTTATGAAATATTTTGCTTGATCTGCAACGTGATGCATGCAACATACAACGCGATCTTTCACCCGCCCCACCGCCACCCAAGTCCGCGGGCCGCGGTTGGAGGCGGGGCGTGTGATCACTATGCTTGTTTTCATAGATCATCAGTTTATCGCCAAATCGCAACTGAGCTGGTCATTACAATTCGTTTTGGCATTCTATGATAGATTAGTGTCACTTAACAGTCGCGAATTAAAGTATTAAAAGTGAATATAGAATTGTGCTATTTTGGTAGGTAGTACCTGTGTTTGTGTAAATAGGTTTTTGTATTTAAATTAAAGTTACCTTAACTTTAAGTAGATATTAGGTAATATGGCATAATCTATTTACCTATCCAGTTTTGATAGCTTCGATTTCCACAAAAACTAGATAGGTAGTTTGAATAAGTGATTTTCTGTTGTCTGTGATCTTTCGTTTCTTAAAAATACCTAAGTACTTATGATTTTGTTGTTTTTTTTTTACAGAACATGCCTTACAAAATCGTTCAGACAATAGAGGGAGGTGTTGCCACTCTGTCAGTCGTTCCTGCACTGTGGGAAACTAAGGGACTTCTACGGTGGCCACCGAGAAGTACTAAATATCCCATGAAATTATTAAAAGATCAGAATTAGATGAAACAAATGAAACAAACAGACAATTGCAACAGGAACAACAATGTAAAGTTACATTACTAAAAGACGCATCTTCGGAAGAACGAGAAAGTTTTAGCTTGAAACCTATAGAAACTAATGAAGAGTTTGAAATGTTTGAGCTTACTCTAGCCGACAGGATGCACCGAAAAAAATTAATTAAATGTTTATCTACATTGTACTCATCTAAACCGGGTCAAGGCCAAACATGTGCCTATAAGTTGATAGATGTTTTGTTCACGAAGAAATTTTTATGTCAGTGCTCATGGTCCGGGGGAAGCAAGGGAGAACATTCAAAAATACCGATGAAAAATTTCATAAACTTTAGGAAGTTCTTTTTTGAAATTATACACATGTGGGATCCGAGTTTTACTGATGATCAAATGCTATTTTTTTTAAAACTTGTTCTAAGAAACGCTACCAAACGTAAATCTATGCAAGGTTTGCGAGAATCAACAAAACGAATCCGTAAATAAAAAAACTAAGAGGACAAGTAGACAACGAAGCAATCGTGCCTGAAGGTAATACAGATGGTGATAGTAACCAACTTGAAGCCAATAATAGAATTAATACGGAAGAGACTAGAACTGATGACAATAATGCCGAAAAGCCTAGAGATGATGATGATACTAACGCAGATCCAAGAGCTGGGGATAATAACAACGGAGAGCCTAGAGATTAAGACTAATGTTGATCGACTTCTTAGTTCTTTCCTAATATTTTTGTGACGACTTGAATTTGTTAAACTTCGTATTTGATTTTTTTATTATTTTTGATTGGAGCTTCTCTGCTAAATTTATTTTATAGAAGAACGTGTTGTGTTTGTAACAATTTAGGTACAACTGTACTGAAAAAATATAGTATTTTTTAAATTAGCCTGTTATAGGAAATACAGGAAAGTCGTGTACCTATACCTAATAATAATTATAAAACTTCATGTTTGTGTTAGTTAACAAATTATTTATTAGCCCCTACTATTTTGCAAGTCCTATTGAGGCGTTACTTACAAGAATTTATCTATGCCACGTATTTTCCGTATTTGCGGAAGATTTATTAAATTTAATTAATATGATTATGTTTCAGGAATGATTAAACACTGCTATGTGCAAATAATTTTTCAATGAGTAAAGAAAATAAAAGTTAAAACAATCAGTATGCAATGTTGTATATTATTTTCATATATCATTTTCAAACAGTATGTCCTAGCGGTATGAAATAATGGTATTCTTTGTGAGGAATACACACAAATTTACATTTTATATCTTTAGGATTTAACATAACCACACTAGGATCGCAATTTTTAAGGCTATTAGATTTATACATTCCAAATCGAGATGATTTTATTGGATAGGCAAACACTTCTTCTATGTTGTTCAACTGGAAACTTTTTATGGACACAATATTGTTAACTTCTTCAATTGAATCAATCAATAATGTATTTGGAACAAAATAATTTATTATTTTTACTAGGTCGTTCAAGGCTGTTTGTGTAATATTTTTTGAAATGGCCCACTTTTTTAATTTTGATTGAAATTCCTGTCTTTTATCATCTATATCAAAATCACTCGTGTCTGAACTATCTCAATCGTTAGGAAAATCTCGTTCGTTATCATAAATATTACATACGGAACCCGTCTCGTCCAATATTCGATGCGCACTTGCTGACTCTTGGCCATAACTAATGTTAGATTCGGATGAAAAACCCGTTGTGCTATCTAAATCTAAATGCTTTGTTGCTAACCTGTGACCGTAATTTAATCCATGTCTTTCAACACTAACATTACTTCTGGATACGGAGCCTGAGTTTTCTAAAACTTGGTTTACTGTTATGTTTTGACAAATGCTCAATAAACTTGTAGGTTTGTTTTTTCCCGCATTAGCTGTATTTCCATTTATAATTTTTAAATATTCTGCATTAATTTTACGGCGTATTCCACCAGTTCTTTCTTTGGTTTTCTACATTTCGTAAAACAACTCAAGACGTCAAGAAGCTGTCAAAATAGCCTGGTGTAGAAATATTCTTTTCATGGTTACATATAATTCAATCAGCAGATTAAATGCCTACGCAAGTTCAATTATTCAGCCCAAGACAGAATGGCTGCCAGGTTTGCTGCTATGTAACTGCATAAAAGTCCACTTTAAGTTCTGACTCGGCCTAGATAAATGCTGTTATTCGAGTGTATTGTAACACCTGATTATTAGGGTAAAAGTTTATCTTTAAGCAGCATAAAGTATTAATTCTTTGTTAAATTAGTTCACAAAGTAACTGCTGACGTTATAGTAGTTCATATGTTCTCTCTTTAAATGCAGCGGTTTTATAGTACACGCTTGGGTTTTTATTCAGGAAACTGCATTATGTGTGTTCACAAACATGCGCTCTTGCAGCTGATTGGGTACTGCACTACAATATGCTGAAAAACAGTGATATCTGTGGCGTGTTTGTGGTGTTTAATAGATTTACAGTACAGAAGAAAGCGTTAAAGTGAGCCTCGTTTTTTTCTAAACAGCTGTTGCAGCCCGGGTGAACTCTAATAAGTTGGTATAAATGCTTAGATTAATGCAGTGGGCCTTATGTGTACATTTATGATGCAGTTCTGTGCTACTTGGGAAGTAGGTATGTCAAAGATTTGTTTGCATCAAACTTGCTAACACGAAGCAACAGATGATTGGTTCTTGCTCGTAATCAACTACACCGGATGTCGTCCCCGAGACATCCGCATTAAGTGAGGGATGGTTTTACACGCGAGTTACGGCTTTCTGATTGAGTTAGTATCTGCACTACAGGTTACTTTGTAGTTTATAATATTATATTAATTTTATTATGAAAGAACTTTGTTGTTACTTCTTGTGGGTGCACTAAGTGAATGAGGTTACCTAAGACTAGCTAGTTAATAGACTGGGCCCGAGATTTGCCTTGATAAGTAAAGCAAGCGTTTGAAACATAACATCACGCCTGTATCCCCAAAGGGTTAGAAGAGCTGTACCTAATAGTGCATCCACATTTCGTCAGTTATAATAATGCACATGTAATAGGGGTCGAGCCTATTGCTATCAACCGGGCACAAACCCCGACTCCGTGGTTGCTACTAAGAAATTCCTGATGAAAAAACCCAATTTCACTACCCGAGAATTGAACCCAGGAGCTCATGCTCAGCAGTCGCGCTTGCGAACACTACACCAAGGAGGCAGTCCGCGTGTATAATGTTAATATTCGTTTAATAGGCTTGTTATTGGTATGAAACGTCAGTTTTACATCATATTAGGTACTTATTAATATGAAAATTATTGATACCGGAATTCGGTTCAGATTCGTACGAAATGCTTACATAGCAAAGTCATACAAAATCTGTGGGCTGAATATAAGAGTAGTTTGCCGCACGCTGCAAATGCAAGAGCTACTGCTTCGAATAAGCGACCTAAGCTCTAAAGTACACCCAGAAAGAATGAGCCATGTGTATTACGTTGTACCAGGACCCCGGGAAAATACCAGGAAATCATGAGTGCGAAGGAGTATCATTTTATAACATAACATTACGCCTGTAATTTCCAAAGGGTTAGGCAGAGGTGTACGAGTACCTAATAGTAAAATCTCATAAAAAGCGAGTCATCAAATGGCCAACAAATCCAGCCTCCGTGGTTGCTACTGAGAAACTCCTGAAGAAAAAACTCAATTACACTTAGCCGGACCTGTGAATCGATCGCAGGACATCATGCTCAGCCATCACGCTTGCACCCCTAGACAGCCACAGTAAGAGGCAGTCTCGTCTCAATGATTACCAGATCCAGAAGCCCAGTAAGATCTGTAACGCGACGTAGCGGTTGTCATAGGTCAGAGTGGGGGTCTGTAAACATTCTGTCGCTTTCCTGAATGGACAGATCCACTCAATCTATGTGGCTTTCTTCTCAAAAGACCATCTCAGACGCTAACCTGCATGGTCCTTTCATGACCTGACCAAGAGACCTGGGATTGCTTCTGTGTTTCATCTCAAAGTAGTCGGATAGGAAACCGACCCCGTCTAAGTAGTTAACAGAAATAAATATCATTTCATGTCACCAAAAATACCATAATATGTATAGTTTGCTATTTGTATGCTCATTCAGGATTTCAGGACTACCGTGATTCAGCGCTGTCGGCATATTACACGTTATCAAAGATTTCACTACTTTTCTACATGACATAACACGATTTCGGTGACTCAGTCCATTTTCACCGAAAAACAATAATATTATGTGTTTTTCCTACTAACTACGTAGAAATAGATACGGAACACGTGTCGACTGTAAGCTGTGTTCGCAATTATGTTTCCAAAGGTATAAAGAAATCTGAGTTTTTGGAAAAAAATACCTTAAAACCATTGCACAAAGTTCAATTGTAATAACTCTTCAATATTTCTAACCATTCTAAAATCAACTTAATTTCCTTTAACACAAAGTCGATATTTGTTTGAGAGTAAATAATATCAATTGGAGACAAGGCTTTCGTTGTACACTACCTACCCACATGTTTGGCCGGTGTGTGATAAGACAGGCCCAGCTAATAGGGAGCTCATATAGATAGTCGGTATCTCGATTGCAGCCGGTGACGCACCGATCCGTAATCAATATGATAACGGAAAGTTTTATGAATAGGGATTACTGGACTGGATATTCATAAATTTCTCGTGTATTTGTTAAAATGCAATGTTAGTTGTTTGACTATAGTTACCGAAATAAAAATTAGTAGGTAATATATAAAGCTGATAGCACACTATGCAAATACACTACAGGCTATCTATACGGAAATCATTCATACCGAAAGGCCAACAGGCCTCTAATTTTAAATATCTTATTTTAATAACTTAGCCCAGGGGATGCAGGCGATCTCAGCAACTGCTTGGCTCTCTTAGCACCCTTCCATTACTCTCATAGTTAGTGTACCTTACTTTAGTTGTAGTAAACTAAAACACTCTTACTCTTGGGACTGATCCTCTCCAGCAGCCCAGGGGGTGCCGTCGGTGTCAGCAGCTGCTTGGCTCTCTTGGCCCTCCGTTCCTGACACTCATCCAAAGACTCCATTTTGTCAAACTGCTTCTGGTGCATGGCTGCGAAGTTGGGCAGTTTGGTGCGCGACGGCTTGCCTTCAGACTTCGGTTTGGATGGGGTCGTCGGCTTCTTAGGGGTCACTGCGAGTTTTCCTGCAAAGATTAAGTTGGGTTAATAAACGAAAATAAAATATAACCCTTCCTGGGTTTTCGGGTAAAAAATCATTTATTTCTGACTAGGTAAGGCTCTACGAGTGTTTCGTTAGTTACAGACTATAGTCATGCTGATTCGAGTTAGGTAAACATAAATAATTAAATTAAATTCACATCGTGAGTAAATGACAGTGGTGTACAAAAATGGCAACTGAAAATCATGATGACTTGAAAATGAGTAACTTTCAATTTTATAAGTCAGTGTCTAAAAAGTCGTTAATAATTTCAAATTAATTTTTAATTGTTAATTTTTTTTTCATAACATAACATAGGTACACGTCACACGTCATCATACATGTCGTCGTCGTACGTTTCACGTACCTACATTATGACTTGATAACGACTTTGACGCAAAATATATGGTCTCGGTAACCATCCGTATCACATATTGAGTCTTACAGTAAAATATTATCGTAGCCCATAGAGTGGTCGCAGCAATAACATTATATCATGCCGGTAACCCCCGAATGGTTAAGCAGAGATGTACCTACATTTCGACCGTTATAGTCTGTACATCTACATTTCGCCAGTTATGAAATTCCATGTAGTAGGGGCCTAGAGGGCAACCTTATTGCCATCATCCGAGCCCAAATCAGGACTCCGGGCTGCGATTGCAATGACTAGCCAAGGCTGCCCAACTTATTTTGAAGGAGGGCCAAAACTTTGATTCCGTATCAACCGCCGGCGGGCCAAGTATATAAAACTTGCATGATAACAAATCTTGAAGTTTCACATAGTTTAATTATAATCATATAAAACCTCAATCACGCACTTGTTCGTGAAATGTGGTTTCAAAAGACTGTCGCCAGATGATCGCAGTTGGCGGGCCAGTTGAAAAGCGTTGTAGCAGTGGCCTGCGGGCCTGGGATTGAGCAGCCTTGCACTACTTTTATTTTTTATTTCGGTGTGGAAAATCCTCATGGATGTCCTACGCCCGCACCAGGGATCATGGGAACTAGTGCGCCTTCCACGATCCCCGGCTAGTGCCGGCCCGCATCAGCGGGCTTCCTCAACTCCGCGGGGGGAGTGAGGTTACTCCCCCCGCGACGTCCAATAAGGGTGCGCGTGGAAAACTACGCGCCACCGCCTCGGTTCCAGTTAATATCCTTACTTAGTAAGAAGTGAGTACATTTATGCTAATAAAGTTGGTGTTACAAATTACATTTCAGCCATAAAACATTGAAATATTTACTAAGTTAAAACAATAAAATGAGGTAATTACGGCTGATATCAACTAAGTAGCGGAGCTGGCGAGTTGGCGAGAGATAAGAGCAGTACACGAACGTCTACCTGTTATCTGGTGTGACTAATCGAACTAGGTGCTCGGATAACTTGCGAGCTAGGCATTATATTCAATCAATTTTAAACATATGCACAGCGTAACAGGTTTATATAAAAGACGTTATTGTTTATATTAGAAAGAAATGCTATAAACTCAAACTCAAACTCAAAGCATTTATTTCAATTAGACCATTACAGGCACTTTTGAAAGTCAAAAACAAAAAAGCTAAGCTACAGTCACATTCACAAGGCATAATAACTTGCGAAAGTACTGTAGTTGCACATTCCAAATCGTAGATCTCTATGGAGAAGAATGGGCAAGAAACTCCATGGACACTCTTTTTAATCAAAATATTGTTACAAAATCTTGGTTACATCATTCATGTTGAGATTATACATATAATTGAGAACGATGTACAAAGACGTGCACATTAAGAGCGTCCAGAGTAAAAGATTAAACTAACAATTTAAAAATAAAGTAATTAAAATAAACCGTGACAGCTAAGAGATGACCAGTCCCAACTGACAGCGCCCGTTCACGAACATGACGCATGGATCAGCGCCATTCAACTCAACCACATTGAAGGGAACTAAATGACCCGACACACCCGCCACCATCAGCGAGACATTTGTGTGAGCATGATATTCTCTCAGCCACCAGGGCACATTCAAGTCAATGAAGATAACTAAATGTAAATGGTAGCTTTACAGTACATAGTACTCACACATGTGCTATGCGATTATATAATGCTAAGAGATTGAATCTATACAATTCAAAGATAGTTTTACAATCTTCTGCAGCTTCCACAATAACTTCACATGGTAATCAATTAGTTTGCCCCTATGGTTGTGGAGCAGGACCAGCATTGAGCCAAGCATTTTTATCATCAATGTAATCCCCCAACTTATAATATGCTTGCCTACATAGTGTGCGTTTTATACAAGATTTAAATTTCGTCTCATTCAGTTGTAGAATGTGGGGAGGTATTTTATTGTAACATTTTAAACAGTACCCCATGAAAGATGAGTCTACTTTAGCTAGCCTGAAACCTGGTTGAGTTAGTTGGTCCCTATTTCTAGTATGATAGTGGTGTCGGTCACCTCTTTTACTAAATAAATGCAAATTTTTCCTAACGTACATGATGTTTTCATAGATGTATTGACAAGGTACTGTCATGATGTTAATTTCCTTAAACAGTTCTCTTAGAGAATCGCGTCTACGTAGATCATATAAGGCTCTGATAGCTCTTTTCTGCAGAATAAATATAGACTCAATGTCTGCAGCCCGTCCCCATAGTAAAATACCGTATGACATAATACTATGAAAATAACTAAAATAGACTAGCCTCGCGGTATCTACATCAGTAAATTGACGAATTTTTCTAACAGCATATGCTGCTGAACTCAGCCGTCCTGCAAGAGAAGTTATATGCGGAAGTTATATTTAAATTAGGTCGACAACGCCACATAGGAACTACGCAACATCTTACCGATTCGTACATTGCGCAAGAGTTATCCACGAGATTGACGATAACTTCGACAGTCCGACAACCACCGTCAGGCAATAATAGCCCACCAGACACAACACCCGTCTGGTCGGGGGAGCCCCACTTTTCACCCTGTTCCTCATAACTCTCTATAAGAAAGAGAAAATAATCATCATCTGCCTAGCCTTTTCCCAACTATGTTGGGGTCGGTTTCCAGTCTAACCGGATGCAGCTGAATACCAGTATTATACATGGAGCGACTGCCTATCTCCAAAACAGTTAGTGCTCGGTAATACGATACCCCTTGGTAAGACTGGTTGTCAGACTTTCGGGCCACTGACTACCTGTAACGACTGTCAAAGATCTACAAATGACAGCCGGGACCAAAAGCTTAACGTGCTTTCCGAGGCACGGAAGAAACTCGGTAAGTAATGGATGGTCACCAATCCAATCCGGACCAACCTAGGTAAGCACGGCTTAACCTAAAGATCGACCCAAGCGGCAGTGCTTATTTAGCCACGAGCTCCTCGAGGAAAAAAAAAAGCTTACATCATAATTATAATAAGAAAGAGTTAAAAATGGGTTTAAAAAGGAACTTAGACTTGTTGTGTAAAAAAATATTATTATTTAAACGACTATTTATAAGATACTTTGACGTCCTAATTGAATTCTAATCTTTTATGCTTTGACATCTCTCTTTGATAGTTTGAGATTGAATTTAATCCAGATAGTATTTTTAAGTGACATGCCTCGAATTGTAATCTTAAAATGCACATAACATAACATCACACCTGTGTGTGATGATTACAGGTGTGTGGGATTACAGAATCCCAAAAGGGTTAGGCAGAGAGCCACATTTCGCCACTTAAGTTTCAAGCCCCATGCAATAGGGGCGAGCCTATTGCCATCAACCTAGGGGCACAGATCCAGACTCAGTGGCAGCTACAGAGAAATTTCTAATGGAAAAACCTAATAACACCTGTGCTAATCCACCAAACAAAATTAACCCTGAACGGGAATCTTGCTTGGCGACTTAAAGTAGGCGCAAAAAAGAATCCTTATGACATTCCATGTAGGGCCTAGCCATAACTAGTACTTACAAATACTTACAAGCGTGGCTACCCCCCTAGGCGAGGTGGAGCAACGATAGTGATGGTGGTAGTGCCATATGAACGCGCAGTAACATACTGCACAAGTAAAGTGTTACTACCATAGTTTTAAGGGCCTATTTACTAACATAAATTGTATTTTATCATATTTATGTTAGTCCATAAGATATAATATGTATATGTATCTATGGTTGTTGTTGATAGTTGCAGGGGTACTAGATTTAAGTAAGCAACCGATAATCAAGTTCGATAGTTAGTTGGCGTGCGATTTGAGGGGCCTATGTCCAACAGTAAACAGCTACAGGAGATAAGGTGTCATAAAGAGAAGCCTCTGGCCCGGTTTCCACCCGAGAAGAGGCTTAGTATAAGATTCGACCAATCATTGGTTGATCGATTGCCGCACGTCTCCGCTCCGTTCGTTTCCGCTTTCGTGGCACTCGGGCTGTCGAGATGGCGGCGCACGGACCATTCGACAGTTTCAGTTTACCTGTAGCACTGGCAGTCCTGGGTCTGGACAGGCGGTTTACGGAATGCTGCAGGTCCTCGGCGAGGCGCGTGCGCTTGACGCGGGAGTCGTCTGCATCGTTCTGGGTGTAGGAGCGCTTGCGGGCAGGGCGCGACATTGAAGCTGGAACGAAATTATGTGGTGTATACTTGTGATTATTGAATTAAACGTTTATAAAGGTTTGGCCAAACTGAAGAGCGCGGGATGCGGGGCGAAATACGTTATTTTTGATTAACTTTTACGGAGATGTCAAAGCTGCAGCGAATAGTTTTGCCCCTGGGGGATGTTTGGCCAGAGATTTACAGCCACATAGGGCCGCAGCGTATCGCAATACAATTTAAACGCCTGGGCCCACAGTCTCGACATAGATACCGACAATGTCGCAAACTTTCGATCGCTTAATAATAACAGAAAAAAGCAACGTACATAACGTTGCTTGCGAGAAATGCAAGTCTCAACATCCAAGATGCGTTTCTCGCAAGCAACGTTATTGCAACCGATTTTTTCTGTTATTATTAAGCGATCGAAAGTTTGCGACAATGTCGGTATCTATGTCGAGACTGCCGGCCCTGGTGCGGCCTGCCAGTAGTGATGGTTAAAAAAAAAGCTAGCAGCAAGCCAGGCCCGTGGGGCGCCTGCGCAGGCTGGGGCCGGCAAGCCACCTCGTCTACATGACCAGTCCGCCCCTGTTAACAGGTACAATGACACTCATAATTAAAAGGAAAAACCCCTTATGATGTACATGTTTGTAAAATAGATTGGCACATATTTATTTTAAAATTGATATCAGTACATAAGAGGATTCTCTTGGTTATCCTGTTAATACAAAGTCATAGTAAATATAGCAACACATAGTCTAAGTCTCATTATGATTTCCAAAAATAAATTAAATATAATTGGCTGTACCTATCTACTATCTTTAAGTATAGCTCTGTCTGACCCTTCGGGGATTGCACGAGTAATATTATGTTATTTATTTATTTGAACTTCAGAGTGGTACATAGGCTGAATTAAGGTGGAAGTGTCAGGGTAGCCCCCGATATTCATTTTCTTTTTACGTTTTTTACAATTTTCAGGTCAGTATTAAATTGTATGTTGATGAACCTTAATGCCACAAGGCATTCTGTAACAGTCAGGACATCTACAAATAGGACAGCATAGTGATAGAGAACAAAACAAATAAGAAAAGATACCATTTTGTTAACATAAATTGATATTCATACATAAATAGGTACATACTAATACATAAATACGATAAAACCATATATTACTATATTATGTGTGTTATTAAAGATAGACTCACCATTCTCATCAAAAACAAAACTCTTGTTAGACCCCTTCAGATTAGACTTGATGATCTTCCTCTTCTCCTGTGTAAATGTGACCGAATTATCCACTGGGCTGCAGAACATGACCCTGGTCAACCTTGGACCCGGATCTACCGAAGCAGGGATACTCTTCTCCAGAGACCGAGTCACATTTAACATAGTCTTCTTCTGAGAATTCTTGCCAACATGGAATGGAGTGCAACCTGCTGTTGGGACCGATTTACGTTTAGTAGGAGTCTCTACTTCAGCTTCAGTCTGTTCGGGAACCTCCTTAGTAAAAGTCCCTTCACGTTTCAAAGGAGTTTGTGGTTTCGGACTCTCTGGTTTGGTCATAGAGACATAAGACTCATCTATACTGCTTTCTATGAGCAAGGGAGTATTGTTTACTATGTTCTCAATATGTTCTGAAGTATCATCGCTTGTTATACTGATACGGGAGATATCACACTTGTCCATAACACTACTGTTGTCTGAACTGATTAAGGAAGACTTTGAACTAGAAATTAGGTTTTCGTTCACCTCATTAGTGTTTTCTTTCTCAAATGTTGTGTTCAGTACAGTCTGAACGTCAGGTGTTTTAGACAGTCTTGTTGATTTTCTTTTCATTTCTTGATCGGTGTTTTCTGTTTTCTCATAAGTTGTATTGACATTCTCTGAGATTGTATCATTTTTATCAAAAGTATGTCTGATAGACCTCCTTTTTGTAGCAGAACTGGATAATATGATATTATTGTCTTTTTCAAAGTCATCCTTACTTAGACTGGCTAAAGAAAAGTTGCAGTTTTTATCAAAAGATGCATCTCTGATACTAGATTTTCTAGTCATTGCGCCTTTTTTGAAAGCATCAAAAGAAGATGAAGTATCTTTCTCAAATGTTGTATTTTTATCAAAAGTTGTGTTCACACTGGATTTCTTTTCCTTTCTTTTAGAAGTTAATGCATCTATTTCAAGATCTTGTTCATATGTTGAATCTAGATGCTTGCTGTTCCTCTTGTTAAAGGTGGAATCTTTAACAGTTTCTTTTCCATTCTCTGCGTCTTTTTTTTCAAATGTTGTGTTCAGTACAGTTTCATGTTTTTCAAAAGTTGTATCGTTTACATAAGATTTCCTCCTCTTTAGCTGCTTATTTGGAATATTTGATACATTCAAATCAGGTTCGGTATATTTTTCAAGGTTACCATTTGCTATGGATGCATTGCTTTTGTCAAATGTGGAATCTTTTAGAATTGATTTTCTTCTTTTTGAAAGTCTAGTAGAATTATTTAAATCAATTTCTTCACCTGGTTCTTCTATTGCAGTTGATGCATCGCTTTTATCAAATGTACTATCTTTTATAAAAGATCTTCTGGTGTTATGTTTATTATTGGAAATACTGGGCACATACACATCAGCATTGCTTTCAACTATTTCTTTTACAATAGATGTGTTACTTTTATCAAATGTGCTATCTTTTATCATAGATCTTCTGGTTTTAAGATGATTCTTTGAGGTATTGGAATCTTCAACAACAACACTGGTTTCAACACATTCTTTTGCAATGGATACATTACTTTTATCAAATGTACTATCTTTTATCATAGATCTTCTGGTTTTAAGATGATTCTTGGCTATATTGGAATCATCAAGAACATCGTTGCTATCAAATATTTCTTTCATAATAGATGCATTACTTTTGTCAAAAGTAACATCTTTTATAAAAGAATTTCTGCTTCTCAGTCCCTTGTCAAAGGTATCATTATTTTTAAAATGATTTTCTTCCCCCAACTTGCCTACTGGCAGCAATACTTCATTCACTTCTTTTATACTTGATTTTCTTCTCTTTGATTGTCTGTTTGACATATTGGAAACATCTGAATTGGGTTCCACATCTTTTTCAAGATTTGTTGAAATATTACTTTTATCAACTGTCGCATCTCTTGTGTTAGACTTCCTTCTTGTTAGATGTCCATAGGACAGATTGGAAACATTTAAAATATCTGCAAGACCTTTCTCAAGATTGTCTCTAGCCACCGAGACAAAACATTGCTCCAAGCCAGTCTCTTCAGAAACAGGCTTTCTCTTTTTAGTGCTTTTGTTGTGCTTCTTATTTTCATCAACTTCCATATTTATTAATTTATCATTATTGTCAAAATTGTTGTCATTATTTATTTTCTCATTCTTTTTTCTGTTAGTTTTGGATGGTTTGATAATTTCATCAGTTTTCTCAAATGTGTTATTAAGTTTGTCACCTGGTACTGCATCTATATTTTCAGTTTTGTAAGGACTGCCTGTAGCGCTATGGAATGAGTCCACGGACATGATACTTCTGTTTTTAGAATTATTATTATGTGGGACGTCCTCAACTATTGTGGAGCTGGCCCTTTTTCCTTTCTTCTTTTTCTTTTTAGACTTCTTAGCAGGTGCTTCTTCAGAAACCTGAAGATCTTCTTCAATAGGAGGATTGTCAACAATTTCAACTTTCTTCTTTTTCTTCCCTTTCTTTGATTTTGCCACTTCTGTGACTTCAGCTGGTATATTTTCATGGTTCTCATTCACTTCAGCATCCGTTACTCTCTTAAAACGGCGCGACTTTCTTGTAAGACTTTTCGCTTCGGTCTGTGACCCTAATTGGTCAATATTATCAACAGTATGTTCTTTGAGAGCATTTTTACGTATAGCTCGGCTAGGTTTAGCTTCGCCTTCCTTTTTTATCGCTGTATCTCCGAGTGATTCATCGTCAATAGGGTAACTCACATAATTGTTACGTTTTTTGTTTTTAAATATTGAGACGCTTAGCTCATCTATGTTCTGTTTCACTCCCTTGCTCCGAGTCTTCCGTTCAGTCTTCGCAGCAGGCTCTATCTCGGTCGCGGCTGTATCTTCCAGCAAAGAAGTGTGAATCCCTGAAACCCGCGGAAAAAAATCTGTTATTCTAACGTCTCATAAAGATACACAAAATGAACCACACTGAAACCAATATTTTACAAAACTTACGTTTTCCGGATCTGGTAGACATGTTCAGTAATTATTTGTGTATTTTACAGTATTTTTAATGTTTATCGACAATGTTTACATCGCATACAATCACATTAAAAATATTCTGCTTTTGGCCGTTTAACGTTTACAATATTTCAAAACTTGCTTGTTTGACGTTGACGTCATTGACAGACAAGGGTGCAGTCCATTTTGGTAGAAGTATTCTACTCGTTGGTAAACTTTGTTTCCATTATATTAAATTATGCGCCTTTAGGCCTAACGCTCACCACGATTATTTACGAGCTATTTTTTGTGGCAGAAAAGCAACGTATGGGAGTTTTTTTTTTGTATTTATATTGTTTTTTATTTGACATTTTAAAATTGTGATTTGATACGACTTGCTACGACTGCTCGCGACGCAATTGTTGCGACAGTAAACTGCAGCGCATACTCACCGATTTCTTTACCGCAGTGCGCGCCCTTTAGTTTTTGCGATATTCTACAGCATGAATTTAAAATCTCATCGCAAAAAGCAAATTGTGGTGCGCGCCTATACTTCAAGACACACATAAAATATTTAAAAATAGGGTATTTATGCAGCATGATACACTATGGTAGACATGCGTAATGGAGATAAAAAAGATAATATTTTCAAGATATTTCTCCTTTGGACCACACTGTCCACCGATAAGTGTTATCAGCTCAATTTATTTGTCATCAGAAAACACTTTACGAAGAAACGTTTTCTTTTAGCTTTTGGTATTAAAATGTTTGACAAAGTCTGAAACGAATACAAAAAAAATAATAAGCGTTTGTGTGTGGGGAATTAAAAGTGCAATAAAACTGATAATATTAAGAACATGATTTTTCTTCTTTGCGACATTACACAAAACAATAAACTAATAATTTCATTTTAGTAGCAACACCTGTTGCTATCTGTCAAAATAATAACGAACCTGAACCAACAAGCAACGCGGTTCAAGTACGATTTTTTCGTAAGTTTAATTAATTATTAAGTTCCAGTGATACACAATGATGTACGTCATATTCTATAAATACTCGACAGTTGTGAATTTCCAGTTCCAAAAACGGGTGTTATAAAAACGAATTTGTCTTTCGGGCGTATACAAAACGTCAAGTGGGCTTGAATGAGTCAATCACACAGTGGAACACAATGGAGAGACAGTGTTACATATTTGTGTTGTTATTGTTGTGTTCGTGGGGGTGCAGTGGCGACCGAGGTGACTACATCGGCTGCTACAAGCTGATGGTTGAGAATGTGCTCAACACTCACACTGGACAGTCTGTTGATGTCTGTTTGTCGGCGTGTGAGCAAGTGTACTACAAGTACGCTATCCTAGGTAGCGAGTCGACGTGTTTCTGTGGGAACGCGCCCGGGCAGTTCCAACTACCTCAAGATGTTTGTGGTACTTCGTGTCCTAAGAATGACACGCAAAAATGCGGCGGAGAGAGCGCCGCAAGTGTGTACGACACCGATGTTCTCTCCCCAGGACCACCAGCATCAATCAACATAACTAACATAACTGAAACCACAGTGAGGGTACGCTGGACTGCCCCTGATGCAAACTCGGGAATATCTTCTTATGTAATAAGAGCTATTGTTGTTGAGACCTACACGGATGCTGCCCTCTTAGATCTTGAATGGAGAGTATCAAACATAACTCTTTACACTGAACTATTAAACCTACAACCAGGTTCTAAGTATCAGATTGGAGTTGTTGCAGTTAATAATGGATTTGAAGGCCCTAACATCACAACTACAGTAGAAACAGTGATAGGCACTCCGGACCCCAGCCCTCCTGACATAGAGATCAGGGACAGGAGAGGAGACAGGATGGTGGTACACATCCCTGAAGCTAAGAATGTGAATGGACCTGTATCCATGTACAGGATTGTAGTCTCTATAGAGTTGTACCAGCAAGGGTTTATTGTTGCTACTCTTGGGAACCACACATATGCAACTCATAATGGGCTCCCCTATTACATCACTGCAGAGTTAGACCCTGATGACATTGCACATGACTTCATCATAGGAGACAGACATACTTACAATGGTTTCTACAATGCTCCCCTGCCATTGACCAATGATATAGATGTGTCCTTAGGAGTTGTTAGTGAAAAAAATCATGTGAAAAGAATCAGATATGCTGAATCTGCTAAGAAAATTATCTTGAATATCAATGAGCCTGAAGAGACTTCGCCAATGGTGATAGCTCTTGGAGCAGCCATAGCTATTAGTGTTGTACTGCTGCTGATAGGTGTGGGGCTGCTCATCGTCCTAAGAAAAAGGGTTCAGATTGTGAGGTCACAGAGAGGCTCCCAGTCCATGCCTTTGAGTATGAGTGAACCATGCATGGAGATTGAGAACTCAAGTTTCATTCAAGAAGAAGATGAAAGAGTAGATTATTACAGCAACTTAAAAAGAAAGCTATGGAACATACCAAGAAACCTCATAGACATAGATATCTCCTGCATAGTTGGTGTTGGCAGCTATGGCAAGTTTACTAGAGGGAAAGTTCAACAGCATGGGGCACAGACCCCAGGACTTGTGCAAGTGGTGGCTGACAGGGAGCTAGAGAGACCTGACAAGAAGCAGATGCTGCAGGAACTGGACCAGCTCATCAAGTCCAGTGAACATGAGAATGTGATCTCACTCATCGGTTTCTGTGAAACTAATACAACATTATTTGTTGTTCTAGAAGATAATAATCACAATTTTAAAGACATGTTACTACAGAGCAGACACAGGGATCTTCAGAATAACAAATTCTGTCTTATTCCTGAAAACAGATTGCTGCAGCACTTTGTGGATATTGCCAGAGGCATGGAGTACTTGCACAGTAAGAAGATATTACACAAACGCCTCTGTTGTCGTAACATTGCGCTCGCAGACAACGGCGTGGCGAAAGTGTCCGGTTTTGGGTTATCTCACATGAGACCCTTGCATGAAACTCCTGATTACACCAGATGGACGTCCCACGAGATGTTACGACAGACTCGATTTAATCCTAAGGCTGATGTTTGGTCGTTCGGTATCCTCATGTGGGAGGCGCTGACGATAGGTGCTACTCCTTACTTCCATAGCGCTAATAAAGACGTGGCAGCCCGCATCCTGCGCGGCATGCGACCGTCGCAGCCATCGTATGTGGCCGACGAGCTCTTCCAGCTGTGCCTGCAGTGCTGGCAGGTGGACCCTGATGAGAGACCAGCCTTCCCCAGCCTAGTGCAGGAATTGAAGCCATTCGCCGAAGCTGCCGGCAACAGGAGTCTAAGCTTTACTCATTACAATGGTTTCGAATTCGAACCGCATGTGCCGCAGTATGAAATCATCTCATAGTATTTAGAGAACTAACCAAAATGTAGTTTTATTAGGATCCAAAGAGTTATATTTGATACTCGGATGTTAGAGGCGAATTCAGCGGCAATGGTATTTAGGATAAAAATCGCAATATTTTACCATTTAAAGGAATTTATGTATCTCGAAAAACATGTTGTTTTCGACCTCTATTAATATGTAAGTATAGTTCCTTCTCTATGCATGTTAAGGATCGGGGCGACTAGCGGTTGTAGTCACGCGGAACAAATGATCACGCGCTGCCGACCGCTCACGACTCCTAATAATAAGCATTGGCTCACGGTGAATGGCTGATTCTGTACAGCTAAAGCTCTTGGTAACTAAATGACAGCTAAGCTAGACAAATAAGAGAAAACTTATTGTATCGATCTGATTACCTATAGTGTATGCATTTCTAGGAATTTATTTTTCAGTAGCTTGTCTATAAGTAGCAAATGTAAAGTATTCTATAACAATTTAACTTATTAACTCCGTACAGTAAAGTACTCGTATTACTTCGTTTGCGCTTACTAACCAAGTATTAACATAACTATGTAGATTTATTAATAGCGCATTGTAGTCGACGCTAAACGTTGGTAGGCGACTGTCCTCTACCATATGTTACCTTTATCGTGAACATAGACTTTATAATAATATATTAGTTGTAAGTAAGCTAGTATGGAAGACTTCAATATTACGTAAGAGAAGCACCTACAAGGAGTTTTGAAATGATCGAGTAGGTGATCTATCTGATGGTGAATTTATCTTTTATTATGAATTTATGATTGACACTTTTGTCTGATTGATGAACACTAGAAAACGAAAGAACTTTTCGAACATTTTAAGGCTCCTTTAAAAAACTACATTGAGCTGAACGAATCTATTAAGTGAAAAGAAATCCCCAATTTATTGTGTCCTATAAAATGGCGGTAATTTATCAGTACCGAGTCAGTATATGTTTGTCTCATAAAGTTTTGCGTAAGAAAGAAGAAAGTTTAACAAATTCTATTACTTTAGCGTGAATGCTAGTCAAAATCATGGCGATTTACGCGATAAATGGAATCGATAATCGTCAAGATTCGCGTGTTTTTTATTGTTTTAATTCAACTTGCGATGACGATTAGCTTTACTTTCTTCGGTCAGTCCACTGTAGTTTTGAAACAATAGATATAGTTTGTAGTTTTTATATAAGTTAGATAAAACAGTTGTATATAAGTCATGCAATATTTTTTTATGATCTGCGGAACCGTTTCATTATCTGTATATTTGTTTTAAATGTTTAATTGAAAGAAGAATCTCATTGGAATACTACTTTTCTTGGATAGAGATCTATTTCATATATTATTTATTAATTGAGCTATCTGTGGTCACTGCCCATTAAAAGCATATCTAGTAATAAAATGAATATAATCCGATCACATAAGTCTGTTATAGTAGTATAGAGTAAAACGTCCGATCTTTGCAAGGCGGTGAACTTACCCTGCGCCTACGCACAATTTTTCAAGGCACAGCACTTTATCAAATATTTACAATCCACCTTTGGAGATTCATACTATTCATTTACTTATAAAATACAGCTTGATATAATTTCTTTTAGGGCCCAGTTCTCTCGACCATACGGTATTTCCACTCTATTTCACTTAGAACAGTCGTGCCTCTCTAGTGTCTGCACTCTGCAGGAATGTGTATCGTGTATGTATAATTATTACTTAACTTCACGCCTATAATTGCCTAAGGGTTTGTTAGTGATGTACCTATAGCACACTCACATTTTGCCAAATTAAATATAAGTAAGTATGTCTTATAATTTCGCATTGGTATGATTTACATAATCTAGTTGTAACGTGCAGTAATATAACCTTCTCTACATTTTGTATTCCTAACTTTTGGCGGCTAATCAATTTTGTAACATTTACATTATTTTTATGATATTATTCAAAGTATTTTATTTAATCGTGTATATTTAATTATTTAGGTTTTTAATTAATTATTGCGTGATCTGAAATAAGGAATTCCGTCCATTTCTTCGTACTTTTGTACGAAATCTCATTTTTGCGTGAATTTAACTTTATATTATTATGTATCCAAGTGACATTTTTGATAATAAAATTGAAAACCAACTTATAATGTTTTATTTTCCCATTTACCTACCCGCCTTTCCTAGAATATCCTAAGGGCTTAGCTTAGCAGTAGCCATCATCATCAATAAGGGTTGCACCTCATCTATCAGCACGGCACTTTTCCATGCTCCTATCCCATTTCTGTCGCTCAGAACCGATTCCGTGCAGATAGATAAGGGGCAACCCTAAGATATCATCAGCCAACCCAATTTTTTTCCCAAGAACTTTGTTCCATTCCCAGTTTTAAGTTTTCGGGCTGAAAGTTCTCAGCCTCATTAGCCCCTATTGACAGTCATTCGTTTAGTCATTTATATGTATAACATACTTGTTACATTTTTATTCCATGAAAAATAAAAAATATTTGCCCACCGGTATCGGGAACGGGTCCAAACTACCGGCGGTCAGGGCTTCAGAGAAAGGAACCTAACAATACGAGCCGTGTCTGTTTTGAATCAAGCCCTTGATCCAGCTGCCTAACGAGAGCCTCTGGTATTTTATTGGTAGAGGCTCTTCGCAATTAAGCCATTGACTGAAACACTATGGCTAAGTACACATTCGACATGTCCGACAACCTCCTCGCAAGCCAAGTTACTTGATTTGCTATCTTTCTCGGCTTTAACGAGGTTCTCGTCATGCGGGACCGTTATGTCAACAATCATTGCGCGCCGTTCTAATCGATCCACTACCGCTACATCAGTCTTATTCGCTACAATAGCCCCTGTAAGTGATGATTGATTAATCCCAGTACAATGTGATTTACCCATTTTCGACAACTGGGTCGGGTGCATACCTAATATTAACGGCTTTATTAGGCAGACATAGTTATTATGTTCCTAACAGTAGTCTAGATTATGTGCTAAAGTACTAGGCTTGACCATTATAGTGTACCAAATTGTAGACAGTGAAAGGAACTGGACTTGTTCGCTCAAAGGTGTGTCTGTCTCGGTAGCTAGTGATCTTAGCACTGCAGCACAACAATATGACTGCGCTTCACTTGAACAGAGGATTCTTTTTATGATTTTCGGAAAGTTCTTTTTCTTCTTACCTCTTTGGTTGGGGTTTAACTACATTTGCGGCCGAAACCAAGTAAAAGCAGGGCTTTTATTTGGGATTACAGTTGTGGTGGAAAAGCCTATTGGAACAACATGTTTTTCTTGTTACCTATTCTAGTAACTTAATTTTTGAGTTCTGCGTAATTTTCTGCTTATTTTTTCAGTGATAAGCTTCTGTATGTGTTGGAGATGGCAATGGGTAAGTTACTAATATACGTTAGTGAGACACATTAGCAGTTAAATAGGATAAAGAATAATAAATTAAACCACGCATTTAGTTTTTGCATTTATTAATGTTAATATAATATAGACAATGTTCAAGGTACCTTTCAATTGGTTTCGAGCTTTTAAACACTAAGACATTGTAACCTTCCATTTTTACCTCTTATCATTTACAACATTGCAAAATAACACTTCATTAGAAAATCAATCTGACAGTACAACTAACTAAACAATAATAAACATTGACTAAAATATAGTGAATTTTAAATTCAAAACATATTTATTATTCAACATTGTATTTTTTTAAATTCAACTTAATTAAAAATTATATTCTCGTTACATAACATTGCAGACCCGTTTATCGTAAACCAAGTTAACAAAAAATATTAATAATAAAAAATAAAAATTCCATCACTGAACTGTACAGCAACAAATGTTATCAACGTATGACATTTACACATAACGTACGGAGCCGGAGCTCGCTCTATACATACTTATAATACGCAACAAGTTATAATTCAATAGAATTAGTATAACATATCAATCTCAACATGTGTAAAGGTTGATGAGACAACGACTGATCGGCGCTCGAGAGGCCGAGAGGCCGGTACGCGCGCGCCGCGCGGAGTCCGCGCGCGTCTCCGCGCCGTGCCACGGGCGGGACACGGCTGGGTCCGCGCGCGGGCGCCGCACCGCGCTCACACCGTACACTCGCAGCAGGCCAACTAATGGAAATCTTCAACTTGGGCGTTAACAATAAAACTGACGTGTAACAATCAAAACGTTAAACACCGCGAGTGTACTGCGGGAATCGCACACGACTACGCCCTTGCGAGCGAGCCCACATGAAACCGAGCGAAATTTTTATTTTAATGATTAATAAACAATTATATATTACAATTAATCCCTACCGTTTGGGACGCGTTCGTGACGATGTCAATATGCGCGAGTTGATTCCTCAGTCTTTAATAAATTGATGACAATGAGCAAGGAGAGTAACGTAAATGAAAAATGTTATGCAATTATATACAGATAGTGAGTGGAGCGCGCGCCGTCGCGTCGGAGCCGAGCGGAGCCGAGCGGCCACGAGCGGCGAGCGCGCGAGCGTCGTGTGCGATTCACGCCCATCAGAAACAAGCGTTATGGTGATGTCTTAATGTTGAGTTCGACTTGAACGCACAGCCATTTTCCTAAACACAGTATCGAACCTTACTCTAGCCTAGCGCACCCAACGGCTGCCACCTTCGCGTGTATACCCACTAAACTACCTATAGTAATTACAATAAACCACTCTATCAACAAATTCAACAACATTTAGCTATTAAAATTAAAATGGGAGGATGAGATGCGCGGCGGTGCCGGCGCCGTGCCAACTGAAACCTCTCCGTTAGATCCGTACCATGAAGAATGACAACTAGCTACCTTATCCTACAACATTGAAATTCCTTAATCGTAACAGCATTACATAATGATCGTAGAGTGCGGGAGTGGTACGCGGGAGCGGGCGCATGCGTGCTGACGCGCATGTCGGGCCCGCTGCGGTACTTCTACGCTACTGAACTGAGCTCTATATAATTTGACACAACCTGTAACAGACACAGTGCTCGGTCCGTGTGCGGGCGGGTGCGGGGTGCGGGAGCGGGTGCGGGTGCGGGCGCTACAAGCGTGCGGTGATGCGTGCACTCAGTATCACAGAACAGTCCGGAGCGGTGGACGTGGCCGGTAGACCCGGAGCCGTGTCTACGACCATGCACTATTACAAGTATTCGGGACGACGTTGCACTATTTATTATCTTCCACGCGATAAACTTTATCCAGATAATGATTACCGCACTAAAATTATTATTCTGTATTCACGTTAATATACTCTCAAATATTGTAACAACTTCAGTATAACAACATTAACATTTTCCCAGTAATTTTAATTTAAAAATTATCTAATTATACCCATTATATTGATTTTTAAATATGTTAATTATAACTAACTAGAATTCCATTGAAAACTATCATAGTGTCGGCGCGGCGGTCGCGATGTGTCGAGTTAGACGCTTTATACAGCCAGCGAGGATACAGACTAATATTATACGCAGGTGGACTGGAGGACAGAGACCGTCTCGACGGACGTCGTACTTCCTTCGGAACATCAAAAGAAAAGAGTGTCGTGTGCAGTGCCACGACACTCGCTTACTACCACCCTCTACGAGGAACACTTAACTCTAGCCGGAATGTGTCCGACACACGGCGACACCGCCCCGAGCAACAATAGAGGCAAGTAACTTAGAAAGAGAGAGAAAGTGAAGAAACGAGACGGAAACTATGTCTACCCCCAGAGCTCGCCCGAACCGTGAAATGATATCTTTCTTTGGAAACCGTACATTTCTTTTAATTGACGCATTTGACTTATACGTACCGACTAATCGAGATTTAGTTCCGATAAAATTGAGCTTGTTAAATCGACGTGACAGGCGATACGCGTTCAGGCTGTGGCCGACACGACCGTCGCTTGTGTGTTCGCGATCACTAGACGAGTACGTAGCTCACACATCACCCATCACTACTCACTACTCCCCATCCCGTATCACTACCATTACCTAAACACGCCAACATTCCACAATCCATCTTAAAAATCAGTTCATTAACCATTTCTAATCGATTATATTATGCATAATCTGAAACGAACGTTTCATTTGTTACTTCGAAGTATTCACTCAGTTCTCAACTTATTCCCATACTTTAGCCACCGCGAACGCACAAACAGACATTTTTATTAATTGACACAAGACGATATCTGTACCTACCCCCAATATACATAGTTTAGATGAGAAAAATTCGAAAAACACCGGAAATTTATCCAACAGCGTTACCTATACTCTTTAAAGATTGAATATATATTAACTAGCTACTGTAATGCCACACTACACTGCGCAATGTTAACTACATAACACACGTATATATGTAATAGATCAGTTAACAATATCCACAACTTGTTTCGAGATGTCGTTGGACAGCGACGCGTCCGCCCGCTGCGAGCGCGGCCAGCGTACTGCCGAGTGCGGGAGGGGGGGAAGGTATATGGGACACTATTATTGCTTCGTATAGAGGTAGCACGCACGCGGCGCGCGCGCAATGGGCAGGGCCTCGCTCGAAGAAAACTTACAACAACGTTATAATCACTATTTTTTCACTTTTCGGAAGTACGAGGTTATGGCGAATCGAGCGTGCTCACTTCCCTAATAATTAATTAATTACTTTAAAATATTTAATATACTTTTTATTTAATTATTTATAAATCGCGTAATTGTGAATGAATTAGCTGAGAAATTGTCTCTCAATTCCGATTACTTAAACACTATCGTACATTAACTTTCATCATTAAGCCGATTTCGAATTATTATAATTTTTATTATGATTACGTTTTCTTTTGTACTTCATACGTTTATTCAACTTTATTCACATTTGATAGTAGTCACCGCCTTCGTAATTATCTGTATGTACTTGTAACCGTATTGCGTTGGCGCCCAACGTGGGGCCGGAGTTGTACACGAAAACATGTTTTAATGTGGGTAGTTGTTACGTTTGATTGTAGACCGTTGGTTGCTTAAAATGTTCGTGAAAGCTACTACATAATGTCCCCAGCTGTAACGAGTACAATCAAAGGCAACCCACCACGTTTGTAGGGACATTGAAGATGTGAGAGGCTCACCTCACTAATCCTGTAGAACGATGGCACTTCTGAGGTAAACGAACACAACTTATAACTACCCTCCGGCGAAGTACCGAACGGCTTCTACACTAAGTGGAGACTGACACGTAGTACCTTGACAATGTCGACGAAAACAATCACAGTTTATAACATTATGTAAATCTAACGTACAGCGCACGCAAACGGCTTCTAGACAAGAAAAAGTTAATTGAAATAGATCATTAGTCCTATAAATTTAACTATTAGTCGATCGGTTTCTATGTGATCGCAGGCATCACAGACGCTGATGCGACTGAGTCATGCGACTAAAAGTCGTCGGCGTGCGGATACTAACAGACACTAAAAGAACGTCTTTGTTAGACGACGGCGCAAACAATAAAATATTCAATCATATAGTAAGTAAGAATATATCATTTATATTGTCATCTCGATATATAGAAATCTGCATTTAAAATGTTTAAAATATTTTTTTTCTTTACTAGTCTGGACATGCAATTTTATTATTATTTAAATTGTACTTATATCGTAAGACAAATTTAGACCGACGGCAAATGAATAACTATGGAACATTCCTAATAGAAAAAAATAAATAAAAAGATTAGATAATTATTATTTTGTTTATAAATGTATAAAAAAATAAAGATCTCTACCGAGAGAAAATCAGGAATGAAGAACTCTGCTAGCCAGATGTGAAGATAGTAAACAAGGGTGACACTTGTAACTAAGTGAAACGGCGTGCAGTGAAACGTTCAGGTGTGCTTGCGGCGCACCGGCTTGACGACTACCCTCATCTTAACGAACAACACGAAACTCTATTGCAAGAACAGGCATCCCAGCTGAATAAGGAGACATTCGAATCTGAACAACCCGGAATACGGCACGTCTGATTGTGGACTTATCATAAGCATGTCAGCATTTCAGGTCCATAATCAATTCTCAAATACCACATTCTGGCTAGTTTAGGTTCGAACCTCCAGGGCCGCAACCAAGTCGATGCTTGTTATATATTAATATGTCAGTAAATAAAACAACTTTGGTAGGATTTAGCTCCTAAACCCCGAAGTGCTGCGAAGGGTATCGATAACGTCTCCCAGCGAGACGATACTGTGTCGATAGATTTATCAAATAACCACATCACTAATCCTAATAAATTAAAGAAAAATAACTTATCAATGGTAACATTTACAATGAAATCAACTTTGTAAATAAAAAATGTATGCTGTGGTGAATAATATACAAAAATAATATGTGTATGGAATAGGAATTTCCGTGATAGGAGATATCACAATATTTCATTATTATATCTTAATCAACAATAACCGTCTGCTAGGCAGAACAAAATAATTACTTGTCATCACGATAAGAACGTAAAATATAGAGTGGCGGGGAGCGATGCCGGGCGGGCTCGCTTGTATATTGTACTTTTATATTATTATGTGTAACAATCCAGTGTTGCGGCAACTGAAACGTCAGCTGTAGAGCATGGCTTCCCGAGCCGCGGGCACATCCCCACCACGTCAACACTATCTATGTTACATGCATAAAATCAATATACATAAAATTGTATTATTGTAAATAGGTAACTATGTGTCGATATGCGCCGCCGGGCAGTCGGAACTGCGCGCGGCGCATATCGAGAGCTGCATAAATTATATCCTCCGTCAGATAAAACAAAACAAAACTTCTTAACTAGAGTCAGGTAACTCGCGCCAATAGTTGAGGGTGACGACGCAGGCGCAGACAGCGCGGCCTGTGATCCAACAGTGTTTGACTAGAACTAGATACTACGCTAGAACGAAATAGAGGAGGCGGTAGTGCGGGCGTGCGTACCGTGCGTCCCGGGCGTCCTGTGCGTGCCGGGCGTCCCGTGCGTGCCGGGCGTCCCGTGCGTGCCGGGCGTCCCGTGCGCGTTACTGCATGAGGCCGGAGATGGCGTTGTGGCGCGTGCGCTTGAGCTCCTCCTCCTGGATCTTCTGCTCGATGAGGTACTGCGCGTTGGAGATGGCGGTGGGCGTGCCCGTGATGGTCACGATGCGGTTGCGCGTGCCCGGCGCGAACGTGCCCTTCTTGGAGATCTGGATGTTGGCGCCCGACATCTGCTGGATCTCCACCAGGCTGCGCCCGCCGGGGCCTGTAATAAGTAACGACACAACTTAGCACATCACGTATTTTTTCCAAAAGTATAACAACCATACTAGTAAACTTTTTTCAGAGTATGGTTGTATGATATTTATCTGATGCTGAGAAATAATGTGCCTAAAGAGGGTAGGTATATTATTACGTGGGTACTGCAACATTATCGGCGTGGGTAGTACAACATTCTAAAAGTTATCGGCGTAAAAGTATAATAGAGTAGGTAACTGACCTAGTATAGCCCCGACGATGACCTCGGCGATCTCCACGTTCTTGGAGTCCTTGGCGCCCGCGTCGGCGGGCGTGGGGCTCTTGGACAGCGGCAGCAGCGAGGCCGAGGGGAAGCCGGCCACGCCACCCACGCCGCCCACGCCGCCCACGCCGGCCGACAGCGAGATGGGCGCCACGGCTGGGGGGCGAAGCGCCTCGAATGCAACCTCCGCGAAACGCTCTAAGGAGCCGCCGCGCGCGCCGCCTGCACACGACAACCGTCAGCCCGCCGTGTGCGGCCGGACCTCGCCGGCGCGGGCCCGGCACGAGCCCGGCACGAGACCGGCGCGAGCCCGACGCGAGCCGCGACCTTACATTAGAACGTTTCGCGCTGTTGCGGACAGAGTCACGTGTTAGCGGGAGCGCCCGCAGACACACCGCACCGCTGTGCTAGCCTAGTCTAGTACTCACTACTCAATACGCGACACCTGTGGCTTCTCGTCCTTCGTGTGACTACAGTACACTGACTACCGATTGTGATATAATTTACCAACTAAAGTTGTACACAAATAGGAGACTTAATATTTCAGCGTGCTATGCCAACAATTAAAATAAACAACAAAATAGAATAAATAAAAATACAGCAAATGACAAAAACTGACTCAAACTTTTGAAGACTTAGAATTTGAATGAAAAAAGAAAAAGGTACAATTTTAGCTCATTATGAAAAAAAAAGTATTGTATTGCAACTATGAAATGTTGTTATCGTATTTTTTATGCCTTGATGGCCGACTCTCGGTTAAGGACTAAGAAAATAGAAGCTAAATCCTATATATAGTGCATACCGCAAAGCTGCACAAAGAAATGACTTGTCAATAGAGAAGGATATCTATACACGCTGAAATATTAGTGCTGCAAAGTTTGTGACTAAGTGAGTCTACGTATACTGTACTGTCATGCATCGGATAGTGCGACAGCGACTAAGCACTAGCGCAGTGCGGCATGTGACTGTGCGACTTGCGACTGTGCGACTGCAGCCGCTCGAGCGCTGTCGCGACAGAAGAGTACATGATACAACACAAAAGAACAACTTTACCGTTAACCGTATTTTTTGGTGTTTCATAGAAAAAACTTAACTTTACTTACATTTTGTTTTTCTTACAATTTCGCTATAGATCTAGACAAAACTATATTTAATCAAAATATTATATAAAGTTGTGTAATATTCTTTTTTACAGAGAGTAATTTAAATAAATACATTTCAGTTTACAGAACTTTGTTCTAATTAGAGCATTTTACTCTAAAGTTGTTCTTTCTATTATTTGTGTCATGGATCGGACTTGGTATTGAAAAGTCTAAGTTAGGCAAGCAATCATATCGAAAATCCACTGTTTATTGAATAATCACAATTAGAAAATCCAGTCAACAATGTATTTAATTATTAAACTAATTGCTTTTATATTTTCTTAAATTGACTGTTAAATTTTTGTATCCATTTCGATAAAATTATCGAAGTTATGAATTTAGGGTCATAAAATTGAGATTATAAGGTCCGCCCACAACACAAGCTCATGTTATGTATTGCCGACAGAATGGTAATATGGTAAAGCGATGGTCAAGAATTTGGAAAAAACTTCAGATAGATATTAAACAAACAAAAAATAAAACTGAAAGCCAATTGTGTTATTTGGATCAGCAATACAACACTTGAAACACCATAAAAAATATCTAAGCATGCAATTATAACGATATAGTATACATAGTCTTTTCTTAGTAATATAACCGTGTTTCGTTTCAAAAGTCATTATGTTCACGCCCCACTGGATTTTACAAGATGCCTGATATGTTTTAGTCTTTTTGGTAACACTTATAGGCCCACATCATTTGCTGTGTGTAATCTGAAATCACATCCACACCTGAAAAACGTCTGCGTATTAGACTCCTATGTTCCGGACAGTTGTGTCTCAGCCCGGAATGCGGACACCTCAGTACTTTGGATCACATGCAGTTGTACGGCGCTCAATCAAACTAGGTTTAGTCTAGATAACCGTCAAACAAAAATAAATGAAAACGTTTGATCTTCTCATTTGAAATAAAACACGGCAGAGTGAGAACATAAGCATAATTGAAAGTTATTATTATCACGACAGCCAATCAGATACCAAGACAGAATGACAAGCGTTGTGTAATTTAGAATTTGGAAGAAGCGATGTGTGAGGAATGGTACCATAGCCGGGCGGCACCATGATCCACCATCAGCGGGTCGGGCTTGCGCCGGCCACAACACAACACAATTTTGGAAATACGTTTGCTTCAACTACACTGTTCAAAATGTTCAAAGAGGAATTTTGGGTAGAAATATATTGAAATTGTGGTAATGTCGTAATTTTTGGAGAAAATGAGAATTTCCGGATTTCAATACATTTCTATCATTAAGTTCAAAATCAAGTCATATTTTACAAGTTATTCTGTGGACAAGATTTATATAAAAGGGAGGGATAGCAAGTATAATTTTTAATAAATTTCTGGAAAAATGATTACAATCATCTCCACAGAATAAAACATCGTTGATAAAACCAGTAACAATTAGTCTTCAAATAATTGTATATCCGTAAATAAGTAGTTCATTCCAAGGTCTGTTGTTAGACTGAGCTAATTATGTAGTTAGTATTGTAATTACGTTACATAATTACTGGCCTTATCAAGATACTTATTGTAATATTTAATTGTAGAGCTTATTGTTCTACTGCCAACACTGTATGCCAGATTTTATTGTATTATGATTCTTGGTCTAACTAGGAACTGTAATTTATTATATTTGAGGAACAAATACTTTTTATACTTATATTTATTAGTTTGAAAGGAAGTCTTATTATACTTGGTTCAGACAAGAGTTAAAGGAAAGATTTGGTTTTAGTAATAAGTTTTTTTTTGTATCAATTTTGAAGGGGCTTAAAAAGTTTTCATATTAAAATTGTCGTGTTAAAAACTACGACATTTCGAAAATCTTTTCGACGTTTTTTGATTTGATTATACGCCGTTGGCAGGTTAGCTTGGAAAGACGTGATTGCGGCGCGTGTCTCATGGACTCGTAGCAGTTAGATGTAGAAATCGATATGTAATTTAAAAGTGGGATTACTTACAGTGTGGCACTGCACGATAAACGCGCCGCAGTCACGGCGCTGCGATCTGAGGCTTATTTGAGAGTAATGCTTATGTATAAACGCATCATTTCAAAGTATTTTTTTTTAATTCATACAAGGTTAAATTAAAACAGCTAGTCAAACTCCATAGTCGTGATGGTTGTGTCGCTATCCTAACATGAAAAAACAAAATATGTAAATGATTTGACGATATTTTTTGTCCCCAATCAAATAATTATTTTTTGTATTGTCCTGTTTATATAGCGATAGATATCACGCCTGTCGAGTGTCGCCAGCAAATTTAATTTAGCCTGTATTTAGTTACTAGAAAGTCTGAATCGAGCCTCATCCCGCAGCCGGTGGACTTAAGTGGTACATTAGGCTACATAGATACTATATGTGTCCGAACCTGAGTACATACCGAGCGGGACCTGCCCGATGGGCCCGAACACGGCGGGAGGGTCCTGCGCCGGCAGCGGGAAGTACGCGGCCGACAGCTGCGGCGCGGGCAGCGCGGCCGGCAGCGCCAGCCCCAGCACGCCGTGCTTCACCAGCAGCGCCAGCGCCGCGCCGATCTCGCTGATGCCGGCCTCGCTGTAGCCCGCCTGCCGCAGCGCCACCTGCACACGCACACAACTTACTACTTTGTTTTCACTCTCGCTAGTTACGTTCAAATGACATCATTCTTATCTGTTGATCACCGAAAATCAATTCACCTCTATATCAAAATAACTTCAAGCCTCAGATTTTTATGACATATTCAGAAAGCAACCTAAATTACGCTTACTTTGCACATTTTTATTACACTCGTGTGTATATATTTGTATTATAGTCATTCAATAAGGCCTATTTTTGAGCTCGATCTCGCCGAATGGAAAGCGATAGATACTAGTGGGATATAAGCTGTTGAACATGAAGTTGATATTACTTGTCAATAAGAAATAACATTTTTTGTGACTATACCTTGATATGATCAAGCGTGTGCTGCGTAATAGGCGCGGGCGGCTGGCTGCCGGGCGGGGCGAGGCTGAGGCTCAGGTTGAGCGAGCCCAGGCCGCCGCCCACGGCACCCACAGCGCCGTTCACCAGCACGCCGCCCACGCCGCCGCCCAGACCGTGGTTCTGTAACATGTCCATGCCCTGTGACAGGAGGCAATGAGGGGATGAATATGATTTCGTGAAGTGCTGCGGGAAAATGCTTTTGGTTAATAAGGTTGCACAACAATGAGACTCTAAAGGTGCTCTATCAAGGAACAACGACAACGTTGCCCAATAGACATGCAGCAGCAGCAGGACTGGTTTCTGGCAATAACACCATCTACGGAATCGTTTCCATTGTTACTTAGAAATCAATCGTGTCACTGCTGTCTGTTACAGCGATGGGTGCGCTCCTCTTCCACCCGTCTTCAAGCCCGCTGCACCACACGTGAATAAACAAGGGCATTCTGTCTCTGTCACATATAAACAATGAACAGAAATATAACGATATTTTAAATTCGTTTAGCGTTAGTGCTTGTTGACTTGTGGTGGAAGAAGGGCTAAAAGTGCAACTAGATTGCAGCTGATCTACGTCGACATCGACATTGAGTGCTTTAAAATAGATCACTTAGCTCTCTAATAAAATGAGAAGGTTTCACTGATCGTGTGCAATTTAGTTGCTCCATAAGGTCAATTAAGAATACTGAGCGAAGAAGCGAGGAAAACAACTAGGACCAAATTAATATTATAGCATAGCATAATCAAAGCTGATTATGTTATAGTGTTTTGGCAGTAACCCACGACGCGGGCGCAGTCCGGGTGTGTGGATGTCACCTCACAATGTTTTTCTTCGCTATTTTATAAGGTGAATTAACATTATTGGAAGTTATTGCCTAGCTTCCTCACGCAGGATTGGTACAACTATGCCGATATTAAGCACAATGACTACTTGTAACTAATACAGATTCCATTTAGTTTTCGGCAATTATTGTAGTACTGTGCAGGTCAGTGGTCGGTGGCCGATATCAACTTGCAAGTAGCCATTGTGTATAATACTGATGTTCTCAGTATTAGACACATTACATACAATCCACAATAGACAATTATGTTTTCGTGTTATATGTGTAAAATAATACAAAAATATCATACATAGATCAAGCAAAATATGATATTTTTACAATATACATTTGACAAGTTACAATATTTGTGAAATATTTTGACTTTAATATTGTAACTTGTCTTTCAAAAAACGAAAATAAATATTCCCCTCCCGACCAGAAATAGTGTACAGTATTTAGTTAGTAAGGTGTACAAAAACTAGTGTACACATAGTGTAAGCGGTTAGTGTCATGGTGTCATTGGCTACTCCATACACTGGCCCATCGTTGCTTTTAAATGATTAAATTGGTAGATATTTGGAAAACAAAGTAAAAGGTGATTATAAGAAATTCAGTTAATTTTCGAGAAATTCGCCGACATTATGTTACATGTTTGTGGTTCGTTCACCCTTTAGAAGATATTAAACTCGCAAGTAGATAGGCTAGTGGGCTAGTGCGTGGAGCTGCCGTGCGGCGTGTGGAGCGAGGCGGGCGCCGACCAACCACTTGCACACGCTCGCGTGTCTCACACATACAGGGGGGCGCTCCTATCATTACTTACTAACTATATTTTCGTACAAAATTAGTAATATATCGGTGGTGTGAGTTGTTGTTCCAGTTACAGATTGATCTTGAACTCATTTTATTGTATGAAACGACTGAGGAATGGAATTACATGGTTTAAATGGTCAGCTAAATATTGAGCTTTTGTTCAGCACCAAAATCGTCGACCTCATCTCTGTCCTCAGGAATACACGGAGGTCAAGAGTAGGTTTAGGTAGGTTTAATCTATAAAAAAATGTTTTCTGCCACCAAATATTGTGAATACGCTACTGGTAGCGAGCATAATTATTATACATTCATTTATATCATTACTTCTCTTTTTAATGAGGAAATTGCTATGACTCGGTTCAGACAAATTCTTAAATTACAATGCAATTTCAGAATCACATAAAATTATAGCGTTTCTTGACAAATACATGTGCTATAGCTGTGCTGGTGTTTTAACAATAAGTGCACTACTTTTGCTTTTATTTATTACCTACATATTTTCTTCTAAAACCATACCATCGTAATAATAGCAGCCTTTTCTCAGTGCACGACAGAGGCATCTTCTGACAGAGAAAGTATGAACAAAAATCAAGGCTGATTGCTCAAGGCTGACTTGGCTATTTCAATCTTCTGAAAACCACTACACCACACACCAAACCAAACTTCAATCATCCAACGTCTAAGTGCGACTTACACCAACGCAGAGAACGAGTTTGACCACGTTCAGGAGCTGTCAGTGTCAACATTCTATAGCAAAGATGACATGGACAGCTGCTGATTGGTTAAATTCGCCCTAAATCGTCATAATTCAAGCGCCAGTGTTGAGCGGAGCACCCCCGCAAGCTGGCGGCCACAGGTCACGACATAGGAGCGTGTACGAGAGGTCACCTCTTTCACCTCAGCGGTGGGCACGGCGTACGGCGAGCCGGTGGGGTTGTAGTTGGCCACGGGACCCGCCACGTCGGCGTACGACACGTTCGGACAGGAGCCGGACTGAGGGTCGTCCACGACTTTCTGAAGGATCATCAGGCAGGCCTTCTTGTTGTTCTCTTTTTCGCCTGTAAGGAGGAAATTTAGGTTAGTTCGTTCGCTCGTAATCGTATAAGTTTGTGGAAGTCGTCTGTCAAAGACATTCTGCAGCGAAAATGTACAGAATCGTGTGCTTTGTATTGATTGAAGTTGGACCTTAGAACTCGTACGAATCGATTACTGAAATTAAATCTTTGATAGTTTTTGTATTATGCATGGCGATGCTATAAAAGAAAAGAAAACAATGTTTTGTTTTTAAATACTAAATCAATAAAAGCTGCTGCTTTTCTATCCAACAAACTCAATTAAAAAACACTTTAGCGCACTTCTGCTAAAGTTATAATTTTTCTTTTCTTTCTAATTAGACTACTTGTTTGTATGTAAATAAATTGTGAAGATTTTCATATCTAATAAAGGCAAGTGAGTTCTGACACATTAGCATTTACACGCGCCGCACATACTACGTATATAAACCAATATAAATTAGCCATTAGTATATCATGGCGCAACCGGGCAGCCAGCCAGCGACGCGCAAGTTCTGCACTATTTCATGCATTGTTTCTACTAATGTCTCTGTTAACACCCGGGCGTGTAGCTAGCTAGCTAATAAGTAGATATCACATTCTTAAAGCATTTAAAAACGTAAGCATAGGTTTACAGTAGATAAGACAAATATCCGTAGTTTCTTTTCCATAGGAAGTGACCAATCCGTGCACCAAGCTTTTGACTTTACATAAGTGCTCATGTAATTTTATGTGAAATTTTGAGTACGTGCACATTTTATCAGTACGTTTCATCTCCAGGACGAACCTATTGCTATTTAACAAAAGTTAAGTAAAGTTCCATTAGAAAATACTCGATAACACCTTACCCGACCTGGGGATCGAACTCGAGGCCCCAATTTCAGGGACCAACAGACCGTCACAGTCTTTGTCTCATCATCTGTGAGAGGATGGACGAAACGTGACTTTTCCTTGTTATTTTTAGTATGTTATTTAACTTTTTATCATTCTTTATTGTAAATATGTTTCTTGTAAGTAACGTTGTTAAATTTACGTCCGTTAGGATGTACATATTTTCTTAAATAAATCAATGCTATCAGAACAAACTAATATCGGATAAAGTCATGTTGCAAGTTTTTCCTTTCACAATATAAATATGTTTGAACAGCAGCAAATAGAACATATCGGCACACAAACACATGCTAGTTCAACCTTGGATAAACATCGGAATATGTCATTAGTCATTGTCACCACACGTTGTGATTTGACCTTTAGCACTGCCTGTACCTGTCGGTAGAGTAGCGAGAATTTATGGCAATACATACGTATGCATAAATTACTGTAACCGTTGAATCTTAAACAACAACGTTCTTGGCATAATAACACTGAATATCAAAATTTCATGGTATACTTTAACAGAGCTTACGACGCTATATTTCCCTAGATGTCCCCATCTTTCATGAATTAACCTTCAATCTTTTACGTCCAACTAATTCCTTCAAAATAATACCTGTTATCACTAACACAATGCGACACCTAAATGAATACTTCAATAATAATACAATTTTGGGATTTCACCGCTCGGCGGCCGAGCATTTTGGCCTGGTGAACAGAAACACCTAAACAAAACTTAAGATATTTATGATTTTTTGTAAAATGCGACCAGAATATAAAAATCCTGTCTCCTGAAAACCACAAGACTATCAGCATCGCAGAACATAGTTTTCTTATTCCTAGTTTGCGCATCACCTTATCGTATACAAATTCAGTGCCTTCGGCGGTAACGGCTGCTCAGTTAAACCGCCCGGTTACCTATCCGGCACAATTTCCCGCCGCATCCGGACCGCAACGATATGGATACCGCAAATCCAATATCAGATAATCTGGCTTTTAGCTAGTCAGCCGTTTATTCAAGTTTTAAAATTTCAACAAATATCGAGGAGTTTTATCGGTAAACTTGAGATGGCGATTGAAAAGTGCTTGTAAATTTTCACAAAATATATTTGATTTTCCATACATACACGAACATAATTATTGTAAATGCACGCAATGCTATGCCAACGAGAATAGATATTAAAAATAAAAGTCACTGTGGAATTAATCAAAGACAAAACAACTGTCAAAGGTGTGTTAAACGACAAACCTTTGACAGTTGTTTAGCTTCAACATGCTGAACAACTGACCGACTCCTTGACAATTCAGAAATGCCTGTAAATCGTAGACAGAGTATCCTATAGACACCGCCAAAGCGTGTCGCAAAAAGAGACAAAAAATAAATACGTCACGAATTTAGGGTTACCGGGTGAGGAAAAATTTACCCCACAATTTATGAGAATTGGAAATTAGTACGTAAGACAAAGCCTGAATATGCCAATGACATATCCGTTACCATCGGTACGCAAAGGCATGCGATGCGGAGAAGACATGCTGCCGAACTCAAATTAATTGCGATGAGGGCAGGAGTGACGATGGATGATGATGATGTGGTTCTAAATTACTGCCATTTCTGATGTGATAGTAGGTTCTGGGTTTGTGGGTAAATAATAGAACATGTTTATTTTTAATAAGCTTTTATTGATTTAACACATTATTGTCCTTTAAATAAAACAAGCTTCGTATGTTTCTAATTTTTTGCTTAGGTTCAAATCCTTTTGTTGCGTGATGTATACGCAGTTCAAAATAGTGCATGGCAATTGCCTTAATAAGTAAAACTTTGTGGTTTCCAATAAAAGGTTGACTTTCAAAATGATTATTTATGAATTCTTCTTTCTAATTAACTTATATTCTTCTTTTTAATTCTCAAAATGTTTGCTGCAAATTTTTGATGACGGTTTTGGTGTCCAATCTGTTCGTCCTGTAGCTACAATCCAATTCTGACGTAAATTATCAGGTTCAGGGAAACTGCAAAAAGTCATTAAATATTTCAGATATTTAATTAATACTCACTGCAGAAGCCATCATATTATTATTTCCCATAATAGTGGGTAATAATTTATAGAAAAGTTGGCAACACCAACGTTTTTAGGTTAGAATTTATGATTGAATAATAATTGTTATTTTTGTGCTTTTTAAGGATGAATCGTACGTCTAGCGTACATTATACACAATATATGAACATAATAAAATGTTACTGAATGCCTAGAACTGATAAAGAGTGGCATACTTACGAATGAAAAGACAATCCTGGGATTTTCGTTCCACTATCACTTTTACACCCTTTAACGCTACACCACACCATTTTTTTTGTATAAATGGTTGAAATAGTAAGTCTAAATTGTTCAAAACAAAATATAACATAAATTACTTAACATATAACACGTAAAAACTGTATTTTAAAGGTAGACGATGGCTAGCTGCACGTCAGCTGTCAAACTTTGTTTAGCAAACTAGTGTGCTGACCTTGAAAAAACGTGGCACGCTCGATGAAACAAAAAATTGTATCGTTTTGTTTCATTTCTTTACACGACATCGGCATAAGTTGTTCTTTTTCTTGTGTGAATGCGACAAAACATATCAATTAGTCTATAGCATTCTCTGTCTACGCTGTAAATGGTTTAATTGAAATAAATGCTTGAGTTTAAGTTGTATACAACATGTCATCAAAATTCGAGTCATCATCCTACAAGGTTCATAACTAACTGTATGTAAACTATTATTTCGGTAACAAAAGGGCCTCAATGTGACCACGTACACGTGAAGGGCACTCGCTAAAAATTTCTATGCGTTCGCCCTTTATATTGAAATGTGATTCAACAAAAAAAAACACGTTTTCGTGATGTTATACAGGTTTATTACGAAACTGTTATTTTATGATTATAGCAGTCAAAGGTTGCCCAATTAATTTTAAACAGTGACTTGCGCCAAAATGAGTGTTACCTTTTGAAAGCTTTGTATAACGCGTCATGAAACCGTCAAGTAACATACAATCATCAAAGCTTTTAAAATAAAAACCACTGATCCGTAAAGTATAGCCTAGACTAGATTGTGTAAGCCGATACATCCTCTCACTCGTGGACACATTTGGCAGACAATTGCAACACTATCCGTGGCAAACAAAACAGTAATAAAACTATGAATATTTTTTGCTGACTTTCTCTTTTGTTTAAAATGCTTTAGGATATCTAATTTTATAAATATAATAAACGTAATGTAATAGAGTGTAACTGTAACGCGATTCATATTTAAAACAAAATTCGGTCTTAAATAGATTTAGCACTCAACACCTTTAGTGCTAATTTCGCCAATGAAACTGAACGCTATCAGTGTCAGAATTGCCATGTAATTTTGACACTGACAGCTCTTGAACGCCGTTTTATTGGTGATTGTAAAATCCGCTTTTTCAGTTGTGGTCCAAGCGGAGACCTAGCGGTGCAACTAGACCCACGTCGCCAACTAGTCCATATTAATTGCGTCAAAATAGGTCACCTTACACAGCGTCTAATTAAATTACTTGACAGTTACTGTTAGCTTGTGACATCCCACAGCTGGGCAAAGATGTCTCCCCATGGCTTCCAGATCTTTCGATCCAAGGCTAAATTAGACAGCGTATTTTTTTTTTTAATTGCAATTATTGCCTTGAATTTCGTTGATAAGTAGTTAAAAAAAAAAGTCTGGAACACCCACTTTTTTTCTACTACAAAATCGTCTTCCAATAAGAGAATCCGTGTGTTTCCCTCATGAAGTGTAATTGCGAGTGTTATTGATCGATGGTATTACGTGTCGCTACGGCGGAGTGCGGACATTTGGCCGCGCGCCGATGTCCAATGAAGCAGTTCAGGACATCCGCGACTAACTCCAATGGCCGTCCGAAATCGAAAATGAACTGGAAAACTAGTTCCTATATCGTAAAATATCGAAAGAAAGGGAAGTCCCTTTGTTGTGCAATCAGAAGAAGAAAGTCTTTTAAATAATATGGACGTTCATAAAATTACCGGCCGCGCGAAGAGATTTCTTATCGGCACAAATGACGATTTCCCTCGCATGCTTCTCTACTTAAGGGTCCAATTTTCAGAAATATTTCCATAGCGGTTTTGTTACATAAATCCTAATCCTAAATGTGATGTTTCTAGCCAGACATAGCTAGGTTTAGGTTGAGTGTAGACTGTAGACGTCAGTCAAAGATAAATCTTAAATTCACTGCTGAAAGACATAAAATATAAAGCAGTAACGCTGCTTTATATTTTATGCTAGTATGTTGTTGGTAAAAAAAAAGAATTTCCCTTAATAATCAATACAGTGAAGATTAAACAGTGTTCTATCTCGAATATTTCTTTGGCCTAACGGATAGAACCTATTAGTTCTAAAATGCAGATTTATTTTGCTGGTAAGCCAATCTAAAAACAGCCTTAACATTCAAGATACGGATCAGGTCTACTTCTAGGTCAAAATAAAGCCCCAGCGTTAAACTTTTATTTATAGAGGCATTCGTCAATGTAATCTTCGGTCAGGATCGTCTATTTTATGACTAGACCTAGATCTAGGCAGATGGGACGCAATTTAGAATAATTTTCTATGAGTGAGAAAGTGATGAATTCTAGAAAGGATCAAGTTAGGCGAAGCTCGTGCGTGCTTTAAACTTCAGACGATGGAGGATTAACAAAGTAGTGTGATAAAGCAGGTTGAAATGAAACGAAATATCTTAAATTTTTTATTAATAGAGCCCAACAGGGTTTGAGGTTTGATTGAGAAAAAAAAAAACAGTAAAATTATTGTTATTATTCTATTCTTCAGCCAATAACGGTATTTATTCAGGTTGTTCAGATACGTAATAACTAAATGGAAAGTGTCATCTGAACTTACGCAACCGAAAGGCAACTGAGGAACCGATATTCCAAAGTGCGACCCTGCGGGAACCTGCGGGTGAAAGTTCCGGGCTCATAACTGTCTGTAACGACTGTCAATGCCAAAGCTATCCTTGTCATAACCGTGCCAAACTGCTCAGCGTGCTCCCGGGACCCATTGTACTCCCATAATAACACTATAAATAGGATTACAAGTGGGAAGATGGGAAGCGCCTAACTAATAATCCCTTAATTAAAGCCTACCGCGGGGTACCAAGACACTAAAGGTACAACACTTATCTTTGAATAATAAAGATAGGATAATTCGGTGAATTGTAAATGAACGCTTTAAGGGACTGCTTATCTAATGAGGCTCGCCGTGATCCCTGATACCCACCCGCAGTCCATTAATATTTAATTAATTGAGCACCTATTTTCACCTTGGTAGAGCACCCACTTCATTACAATAATTAGAGGTACCCTTCGTTGTTAATGTTAAAGGCGACTGCCTGTTTGGAAACCAGAAGATATGCAGTAGTGTCCTCTTGTCTTCTAATAACCAAACATGAACACAAATCCTTTACCAAGGTGAGAATGACGACGTGAGATCAGACGTGATAGTTGTGTAAGGGCGAAGGCACACGGCGCGTTGCGGCGCCGCGCCGCGGGGATTTCACCGTATCAGCGGGCAGCGGGCTAAGCTAGCAGCGTTCTGATTCGGTGAAATACCCGCGGCGCGGCGCCGCAACGCGCCGTGTGCCTTCGCCCTAAGCCTTTCATGGAGTATTTGGCCTGATAATGATGACAATGGTTACTGGTACCTCGATACTCACCGACAACAGTGATGCAGCGCTCCTGCAGCGACAGCTCCTTGGCTTTCTGGGAGATCTGCACGTAGCTGCCGCTCTGTTCCTTGATCTGCTTGATGTAGTTCCCCCCCTTGCCGATGATCATGCCGGCCGTCGAGTTCGGCACCAGGATCTTCACCTGGAAAGAAGACGTGGCTGTGGTAATGGAAATGTTAAGAGGCGAATGAGAAGACGTGAAATTGCTGTGTTATAATGTTTGTAGACCGTGAGTGGAACCGGCGAGTTGACCCAACGATACAAGCATTTTGCGTGAATTTATGCGTAGATAGAAGAAACGTATAAATGAGAGGTTACTAGATGGCGGACAAACTTAAGATAAAGGCAAAAAGTTAAGGTAGTTAGTGTGCTTTCGCGCTCGGGGATCCCCGCTGGCTTATCTAAGCTTTTTCTAAAAGAAACCATTAATTACGTTACTTTCCTACGACGATCCAAACGAGCTAGAATAAAACCAACGCCACAGGCTTCGTTTAAACTGCATTTTATGTAGGCCTTAAAGCTGAATAGCTTCGCTTTATGGCCTTAAATGTAAGGTACGGTAGAACAAAGGGTGAATAAAAGCTAAATACACAGTAAACTTGATTTTATGTTAAATGGAATTTACGTAAACAGGCCATATTGCTGAGAATTCATAATTTTGAAGGATCCGCCGTTGCCACGGGAATAGCTATTAGCATTGTTGAATTTAATATGGCATTCTTAATTGTTGTTTATGAATTATTTAGCAGTTCTGAATGTCATTTGATGCTCTCGCACGATTGGGAACCGACTGTTTTTTACTGGTATTATTACCAGTCTCTGTTGGCTTTTGTCTATAAAATAAGTAGTACAAAACTCAGGCGATTTCCTAAAACAATGCATATTCAATTACATTTCAAAAATTGGTGAAGCTTACCTAAGAAAATACGAAAATTACGGCAAGCTTCAAGTTTAAAGATTCGCCCTACGCAATTACAAGGACTGGTAGTTCTACAAGTGCTAACTTTATAATTGGTTGTTTAGAACCAGAGCAAAATAAATTACTTGAAATTTATAAAGCTGAGATTTTTTTCCTGATAAAAAATAATAATTTATAAAGCTGGAAAATTTTCCATTCATATAATTAATTGTGAGGGTGTTGTCACGGCAATGTCTTCTAACAATCACGTTTACGTAAACGTTTAGTGCTTAGAATTACAATAATAGTACGCTGATATGATCTGCGTAGATATTCTCTTACTGCTAGTTACGGTGGTTGTTACCCGTTAATTAATAGTGTTGCGATACACGATCTTGTGTATAATGATGATACAGACGTACGACCGCCGACGCAAAAGTAAAGCGAAGCTGTACTATAAGTGTTTGTTGTAATAGATTTAATTGGGTCTAGGCTAGGCCATCTTGAGTAAGTGAATTATCCTTGATCTTCTGCTCAATGCGTGCGAAACTATTGTAACGTTGTTTGTTTGCTGACTTGTCACTTGTTTATAGTGTCTTCCTAAATCTTCGATGAATACCAAAACATAACATAACATCGAGCCTGTAATCCCCGAAGGGTTCGGCAGAGGTAGCCCTAATAGAACACCCAGGTTTCACCAGGTATGTTTAAATCTTATGTAACAGGGAGCGAGCCTTTTGCCAATATCAATATCGTGCGATAAAATACCTGAATTCAATGTTCCGTTTCTTACTTAATATTCAAGAGAAATATCCCCTGTAATATTTTCCCCATATTTTGCCGAAATTGGGGTCGCTGTTACTCTAAACTTAACATCCGCAGTGCCCACAGCAGGACCCTCCCACAAATGATGTAACGACCGCAGTCCGCATCGCATCGCCAAAAAACCAAAGAGTAGATACAACAGACTGTGAAATAGGTAAGTATAGTTACAGCATTCCGCTGCGGTTGCAATACTGAGGTACTGGGACACCGTCATCGTTTTCCTTTGTACTCGGTACCAGCAGGCACTCTGGCACCCTTACCCAGCACACACGTTATTGATCTACGACCCTGCACGGTCGCACGTGTTCGGTCACACTCGGCACAGGCCATATCGAGCACTGTTCCGCTAACGCTAATCAGTCGAGAAGATAACCGTTTAGAAATCAACTTTATTGCTTCTGTTACATAAGCTATGGTGTAATGGGTAGTTTTTATGATATTTTTACTCGTTATCAGAGTGTTCATTGGAAATTGGAGTAACGCTTGGAGTTGAACATCCTGATGGTTGAGTCAAAAAATGACCCAGTATTTTGAATACAAATGTTTGGCTGATAGATGATACGGTAGCAAATATTTTAGAAAGTTTCTGTAGTTCTACTGTGGAAGGTAAGGTGGGTAGGATCTACAGTAATTCTGCAGCCGACGATCCTTCGATATTGAACGCTCAGGGTTTTACTACAACCAACAAAGCACAGGCAACTAAACACCTTTTCATAAAGAACCATATGTTTGGCGACCCTTGAAGGATTACATGGAGTTATGAGCCCAAGTTATACATATATGCCACAACACACATCGTAAAATTTAGGGAGCAGCGACATCTTTGGACAGTTTGTAAGACGTAAGACGTTGGGAGAAGCTGGAAGAATTGTTCAGGGTAAAAATTGTTGGGATTTTTTTCTGCCACTTGGTCTCCCAAGCTAGAAAACTGCAAAGTGGGAAGGTCGGATTTTTGGGAGACCATCTCATGTAATTATGACGTCCAAAAAGTGCTGAAAATGTCTTTTGCATTTGTTATGTCTAATAAAATAGTTATTGATACAACATAGAACTAGACTCACGGCGAGGTGTTTATCGCGTCTAACTAATGAATTACGTACGCCGATAGCGTAGGAACGTGATTCGCTCGCGTCTGACCTTGCGACGACCACTTAGCTTGTACTACTTGCTCTAATGTACTTTGGTGCAGGCACAATGTACCTAGTGCGGATTAAGTGCAATGGTCCAACAGTTTTATGATCAGCTTTACGGGCCCGATAGATGGCAGAACTGCTGAGGTAAGATAGTTCTCCGTAGGTTGATATAGAGTCTAGAAGTGTCTTTGAGAGATCGGTTAAAACCTAACCGACGGACAAAGAAAGGACTAAAAGCTTGGATATCAGACGAGGATCAATGCCTCTATCAGAAGTAGGAAGCGAGTGTTTTCTTGCTAGTAGTGGTTATGAAATAATGACATCAGTTCTTCTATCAACGGTCATTATCTTTCCGCACCGGGTCATGACGTTAGGTATAATTTCAGACCGCAAATATAACCAGTACCTACAACTACTGTAATTAACATCGCGATAAATCATCGTTCGATCCAATCAGACCTACGACACATAGGTACAGTCCATTTGTTCTTGTCCCTTACATTACAAGCCCCACATGATTTATGTTTTTTCTCCCCGCAAGCAGAACGGAAGCTCATGCATAATATAAATATGCATTTAGTGGTTTCACGACCGCACATAGCTTACTTCATAATTCAGACTTGATTCTGTGACGCAGATACTGAATGTGGTTGTTAGAGCATTTTAATTTGTGAGTACTTTACATTTTTAATGGTGTGGTTTTTTGATGGTTCGAACCGTTTCATTTAGATATTTTGATAGTTTAATTAGATTACATAGCATACAAAGCCTATACCGTTTCCACTGCTGGGACCCAGACCTGCTCATAGAGGGAATGGGCCGCGATTCACCAGGCCCAGGGTGTCCTATTTCTTTGAATATTTTTGATCTACGTCAAGCCGAAAACGAAACTCGTTACGATGTTTTAGTGCTTAACTTTTTTTTTAAAATTATTAGCCGGTTTGTGTATCCCACTGCTGGTCAAAGGCCTCCCCGTTCTCCTTCCAAACCTGTCTGTCCTGTGCGATGTCTGGCCATGTTCGGCCCGCAAACGAGATCAGTTCGTCACACCACCTTCGCCGCGGTTTACCTCGACGGCGATTTCCTCCAACAGAATTCCAGTGAGTGACGATAGTTGCCCATCTCTCCGGACGCATTCGTGCTTCGTGGCCTAGATAAAAAAAACCGGCCAAGTGCGTGTCGGGCCACGCACAATGTAGGGTTCCGTAATCTTACAACGTTAATTTTATCCATTTCCTACGGTTCGATTTGCCTCCAAACGATGATTTGTATTGTAATAATAAAAAAAACTTACATTTGCAGTCGAAAAACCTGTGCTCCCATACATTATGTTTAGGAAAATATGTTATCCAAGTACATTTTATAAGTTGGTCGACTATTACTCGTAAACTTGTAAAGCCTACTTTACTAAGCTGTGATAGTTTTCCTGCGTTATATATACTACCACCGTGATTTTAATCACACCTAAACACAACCGTTTAGCTGGTAGAGGACGGGGCACGAGTCTAACAAATATTAGGACTTTAAAGCTTAATACTATCTCGTAATATTTTTTAAAGACTTATCCAACGACATCCCACACTATGGGGTACGCGAGAAAAAAATCCCCACTACATGTACTTACAGGAGAAACCCTAAAAAAATACTTTTCGAGTTTTTATTTTACCACTTTGTCGGCGTAACTAATCTGTATATTCATGCCAAATTACAGCTGTCTAGTACTAAGAGTCTTCGAGCTAAGCTGCGGACAGACAGACGGACATGGCGAAACTATAAGGGTATGTTGTCTACGGAACCCTAACTAAGAATTGTGTTATTAATTGTAGGGAAATTGGGTTCTTTTGATAGAAATGGTAATTAATTACAGTTTCATTCGATAATTAACAGTTTTGTGTTTACCAAATATCACTTATGTATGAAATATTGAACTTTAACCTTTGATAGCTTCTGTCCCTTTCTTAATTTCCACGCTCATTAGTCTCAAGTGGGTGTATTGATTAGAAGTTACATACATATGTACGTTATATGTATAAAGAGCACGGTTATGTACACCAGTGATAAGGGCACCGATAACACGTAACGTTCTATTTACTTTATCATTTAGAAGCTCTACTGAAAGTAGGGAAAGGTTGTCGGCGAATTAATTGTAGCGGATTATTTTGGTTTGCTCTCTTTAAAACGATAGGATTATTTTTATACTTATAAAATCAGCTCTGCTTATGTAAAACTGAATATTTTAACATAATTTACAACCCAAACCAGTAAATGAGAACAAAGATGGCTTCCTATATCACGCCTAATGATCGTGTAGATCGGAGTAAGGCCCGCTTACGCTTAAAGCGGAGACAGCGGAGACCAGCGGAGCGGTGCGTACATCCAAGATTAGACAAATCACAGGAAAGACGACAGTCGCGATGAGGATTTCAACGAATGTGATTGGTCGATTTCCGCACCTCTCCGCTCCGCTAGTCTCGTCCCCGCTTTGAATGAAAGCGGGTCTAACGGGAAACGCCCTAAACCACGGCCAAAGTTTTACCACAAGACGTATTCTTTGAAAAGCGTAATTTTCCCATAACGATGAAAACGAAGCACAATAATGTAACTCCACTGTAATAACGACAATATAACAGCAGTAATAATAAATCACCCGTGATGGATGCGATTCCGTCCGCGAAAGTGTTTTCACGCGATGCCTCCAAATTGTTATATTGGAGCGAACTCTGACCTCTATACACCCTCCAAGTGTTAAAACTTTGCAGGTATTACAGATAAGACTTGAATAATTGATTACGTTTGTATCAAAATTCGGCATGAAAGGTTGGAGGTTAAGAAAATCGGTTTGATCTTTAACATTTAATCGGAACAAATAGTTGTGTTGCTTAATTTGCATAATTTTGTTTAAGAAACGAATGCCCACGATCTTAGTGCGATGGTTGATTAATTTTGTTTGAAATAGAAGGAGTCTTTAAGGCATTTTGTAAAGCTGGATGATATGGAACGGCATCGCAGGTTTGTCTCACCTGCTTTACTGCCCTTTGTACACCAAAATTAAAAATCGGCAAAGCGACCTTTTTATCGCCCACGATGCCTTGGAAGTAATAAAGCATTGGACCAATACAATTTTATAGTAACTACCATCGACACCGAAGAAGATTCATTCAGATTAAATAAACAACAGTTATGCAGGAAGCCTTAATACAGAAATGATGGGCTGACAATGTTTACCTGTACGAGACGGTCGATGGAACAAGGTGGGAAGCAGATGTGCGATAATTACAAACAATATAGTTACTGCGACTACGGCAATACAAGTTCTACGAGCGAACACTTTTCAACGAGCTATCGTATTCCAGATATTACATCCCGAAGAGCTCGATATGAATGTCCATTGATTAGCAAAATTGTGACTGAAATATTCCTTAAAGCTTAACGCAAAGCCTGTTACAGCTGTCCACCTGTGACCTGTACACGTGCGCCCACTGAAATTTTATTTCCATGGAGGTTTGTGAAGGATATTCGATAGGCCTTAGTTTCACAGTAAAGCCTTTGCAAACCAATTTTTTTTTCCGTACCTATAAAACTATCGGAAAAGGAATGAAACTTAATACATATGTTTGAATAAAATTCTGAATAGCGGACGCGGCGTCACATTCTTCCGAAACCGTCCAGCACACGAAGTGGCCTACCTCAATAAATAAAGAAAAATACTCTTCTCTATGAATACAAAGTTGCCGTAACTGCGGGCGGACATTTGCATGCAAATCGTCTGATATGGGGGCCTAACGGTTTCTGCTTACAATCACAATTTGATTTTCATTTGGCTAACCTGCTGTGAACACAGGATAATGTTCTCGCATCAAATTACTGCGCGTAATCACTTTCCATCGGCTCTCACTGACGGCCGCTAAATGGAACAGAAACATTAATGGTTATGCGTTTACTGATTAGAACTGTACTGAAACTGTTATTTTACGTAAAAGTGGAGCGGTTTTCCAAGATGTGAAGTATTATTATAAAGTTGTTGATATTGCTCTCAGCCTAACCTCGTTCAAATAAAATTTCCTCGTCGTTTTCCGTCGTTGCCGATACAACTCGACGAAATTATTATATTGGAGCGAGCGCGTACTCGTATTCGAACGGCTTTTTCCCTTTCGTTAGAATATCGTCAGAGCTCCCTCCGTACCGTAAAATGATACCTTCCTTTTAAGGAAACATACAAATTACCAATTACCTTTGTAGAATTCATGCGTCACTGACATTTTGTGGATTATAGGACTGCTCTACAGGTTTTTCATGAAGACTTTGGTACACTCGTTACCTTAGTATTAGAAGATTCAAGCGACGAAATCAGAGTAACATGAATGAAAAGAAAGAAAGGACATCACGGGCAGAGGTGTGGAAGACAACGGAGGAGATCTGGTAATAGTGGAAATTGTAAGGTGAAAAAATGAATCGTACAATGAACGGTCAAGAGTCGGATGGACCGAAAACTGGTACTGAATGTAATATAGCTTCGCAAGGCCGAGGAGAACTTGGTGGTAGAGAATAGTCCAGCTGCTACGACAGTTTCCGAGTAAATTAAGTCCCATTAAGTCCGTAAATGAACTGCACACAATATGTAGTAAAAAGGCGACTGTTAATTTTACCTAATGCAACAGTGCCGGCTGTATAGATAAGCTGCACTAACATAAACTCATTTTATGTTCGCCACATGACATTAATGCTGTTTCCATACTGGCTAGCATTAAAACATCGTTTATTTGTATTGGTATTTAAGGCGTATATTTTTAACTATAAAAGGATGAAAGTGAATATTTAATTTCGGTTTGCATTTACAATAATGTTATCGGTGTTACACATACATTTATGTATGTTCGAGGCGGCACGATTCGACACACCCGTGCATTTAATTCGAATATAATATGCAATTTAGATATACGTTCGGAAAAAATTTGCTCGGCTTACCTCAATTTGTGCCGAGCCGACATAAACATAATTCAGCGATAGCAGATGCCGAACAGATTGTTCCGATCGGTAAAACCAAATGAATAAAAGCCGAAATGTGTAGGGTCTGCTTCGGACAGTTTAAGGCTCTCCCACATAGGCGCGTTATTATCGGTCGATAATACCGGATGCGTTATTGCGATATCTGTTATTAATACATTATGTATTAGGACGGCTACAAAGTTACACACTGCTGCAATAATAACGACGCAATAGAAGTAGGACGCTTGCGTTCCTCCGTCCTGCGATATTCCGATAAGAGTTCTTCTAATAAGTGTGTTCGCTTTATTTCTCTTCTGTATTTTTATTTTTGTGTCCAATCCAGTGTTGCTAACAGTACCCGGTTTCTATTAAATGCTGTCTTCTGATTCGTTAGTTTTTTGACACAAGTAATTTTCTGAAAGATGTCTGTGATATAATTCTAAGCGCGTTTGCTTTGCTTTACTGTTTTGTTGTGAAATGAGAAGAGAAATAAAAATCTCATTAGAGAAAAACCTGCCAAAAACACGAATACGAAATAGAAGTAGCGGACGATAAAAACGCAGTTGTGTGAAAGGAATCGGGACGCACTAACGCAATAACGCATCCGGTATTATCGACCGATAATAACGCGCCTATGTGGGAGAGCCTTTACTTGTTCAACAAATACTGTCGAATCTAATGTGCGAAGTGCGCACCCGAACAAGAAGTGTGTAGTAATAGTATCGCAGTCACAATAGCTATATATGAGGTACAGAACTTGTATGTCAGTTTCGAGCAGCCTTTGTTTCGGTCGAACGTTAATTGAAAGTAACCAGCAATTGGACCAGACTCCGATGGTTTGGTTTAGCGACCTAGATCAGAGATCGCAAACCTTTTAGTATTAGCTAGCATATCTCTCTAGTCTACATCTACCAATATTTATTCAGATTTTAATATTTTACGTGACTGGCGAGACACAAAAAAAACAACAACATAAGGTATTCCCATTATTTTGATATTACGTCCTTTATTAATGGCGCGCACGTTCGCACAGGAGAAGGGTCTCTATATTTGCTGCACAAATTCTATAAAAAACGTTTATAAAACAATGTTTCTTCGTTAAACAATTATGATTTATTGATCATTGTGATCAGCACGCCGGGCACGCGTTCCGAGCACGTGGTTCGCCATCCGTCGGTCGTCGGCGCTAATTTAATATGCCAGCGTGGATACCGTTTAAAATCGTTCACGCCATCACGGGAAACAACGTGAAGAAAATTAGTTTAATGTTTAATAGGCGTCTATTATGAGTTAATCGATATTGTGTTGTTGGAATGTGGAACGTGCGGTCTTCATCATCGATAACCGAGGTCGAAAATATTCAAGTTATTTTAGTTGGCGTGTATAAGATTTACATGCCATGAAAACTAGAGCATGAAAAGGGCTTTTTTTCTCAATATCTCAATATACTTGTGTACTTGATGAAGATGGTCCATTTTAAAAGTTCCAATTTTGTTTCTAATAATAATTATATTCTATTACACTTGACATTTCTAGCGACTGCTTCACGTTCTAATTACGAAGTTTCATCACTGCTGCCTTCAAAAGATAGTTAAAATAATCTTACTTCTTACTTAATATCATATCATAAACGCGAAAGTTGGTGAGGATTGATGGACGTTTGTTACTTTTTCAAAAACTACTGAACGGATAAAAATTACAGTCTTCTTTTTAAACGTTGCCCACACTAAGTATTTCTGCTGTATCGTGGATTCGTGGGTGCGTTTACAAACATGTAAACTCATAGCCACCAACAGCCAGACCCGGAACAACTACCTGTAGGCCATACAAATTAATATTTGTCCCATGTGGGAATCGAACTGCAACGTAATATAGCTTTTATACATCTGATTAACCGATAAGTTAACATTTATAAAGATAGTGTGTAGGAAAATTAATTTACGCGGGCAAAGCCGCAGGCGGAAGCTAGTAGTTTGTATTAAACAGTCACAAGAAGCACCCTCTCAATTAATAGTTGTGTTAATTACTTTAAATTTTCAAGAGTGAAAGCTCGGGCTTGCCACACGGACAAGCCGGGCTGCCAGGCTGCCCAGCAAGTTGAGCATCCCTGGCTTAAATGGTTTTGAGCAAGTTTCCCTGCAATGAATGAGCTGTTTTACTTGAAACAAATTGTTTTATAGTGGCACTTTGTTGCTGCATTGTAAAGATTACTGTGTTATTCAAGATGTAAATGTTAATAGAATAAGAGAATTTGAATGAGGTTAATAACTAACGTTATTGAAAAGCTAATTGAGACGACTATTGAACACCATTCTTGGCAAAACAGATTGAGAATATCAGCATGACACTACCAACGCACAAGCGGACAGTTCTGCCAAATCCTATGAACGGAAACAATATACTACTACGGACTCGTGACTGAGATAAAGAATTTGAATTTGAATATTTTTGAAAAAAGGTACTCCTACAGATATTTATTAACCATTTTGGTTAATATTCAGTTCAGAAAGAAGCTACTTGCGCAGAGACTTCTACGAAACCGAATTTCTGGCTCGGATCTACCACCCTGACATACATAGTACGCTTCGCATAGTACACACAACAATGAAGCAAAGAGGCTGAACAAATATGTAAATATAACAGTTTTGGCACAGCCGCGCGACGCGAGCATTCAAGGCGCAGTACTCGGGAAACGGGCATAAGTACATAATTGTTACATTTCAGTACAATTGTTCGTCTGTTTTTTTACACTGTATTTTATGTTTATAACCCTTTACATTGTATGCTAAGTTTTATGTAGTACTAACATGCAAAATTAGGAGCAGTTAAAATTCGGGTGCGGTAGTAGAGAAGGTATGTGTATGAAGCGACAAAACTGTACAGGGAGAAGTTCAGATTTAAGGACCCAATAGCAATAGAAGCAAGAGCAGTATGAAATGGAAGCTTTACAGGGATAATATATTGCATATAAGAGAGACGAATAAAATCCAAGCTTCTCACATATTCCACACTTCCTAAATCCAAAATCCGTATCAAATAATGGGCGATACACGAGACGAGCCGAACATTACACTTATTTAGGGGTATCGTCTAAATGGCGACCATTTGTCTCGGTTTCGTACCGTGCCGTTGCTTACAATTTATGCGCCACTCCCGTTCCCGTATGCGGACGCCATGACAGGCGTAATGCGATGATTGAAGACCGAAGATACCCCAGTTTTTGCTTACGTGTCGAGACATTATCAAATATGGTTCAGGGCTTAAAGACGAAAAACAGGACGGAAGCCGGCTAATTTATTCACGGCAAAAAGGTCACATCCGTACATTAAAACACCCGAAGTGCCCCTAAATAAACGCTTTGTTATAAGAATGTCTGCCTTTATATTCGGTGTCGTTATGTAAAAGGCTGCGGTTCCAAAACGTCTGAAACAGTTTTTTGGTATCTCTTCCTTAACCTAGTAAAGTTTAGCTCGGAAACCGCGCACAAAAGCAAACACTGTATAAGTTTGCTGGAGTTTGAACTCTTCACGATCATAAAAAGATGCTCAATGTCGTACGTTTGCTTTTACTACTTTCTTTGTTGGTTTTCGTCGCAGCTGGAAACAGCCTTACAATTAAAATCGATTTTTCACAAAGTCTCTAATATTCGCCTCCTAAAATTTCCTTGTAAAAGTCTGTGTCATACCTGCTTATCCCTATCCTGGGGCATCTTGGTGTCGACGCCATCCGGGAAGGGCTTGACAAGCTCTGGCTTCTCCTTGATCTTGTCCATGATGAAGTCCAGGACCACCATGATGCCCTCGACGGAGCCGGTGATGAGGCATGCTCTCTCCGTTGTGCCTGTTGACAAGATACAAAGGTTTAGAAGTCAGATTACATAATCCACGAGGAAATAAGAGATAGGTATACAGAAATTATTGCACCGACAAGACCATGTTCAAAAGCTTTGTTTACTACAGTATATTCACGCAAAACCGTCTAATCTGAATTGTATTGTTCCCTATCTAATGATTGTTCTTGTAAATGTTCCTGTGGACGGGAAGAAAATAACCGGTTATTTTCTGGTCCTTCTGTTCGCAAAGGACCGGATGGGAAGATAAGCGTTAATAATTAAGCTGCTTCATCCTTCTTAGAACATTTTGCTTTATTTTCAGTGTCTTCAGGGCTTTCCTGCCACAAGCAGAGACATTCCTAAGTAAGCATATCATCAATGTTTACATAACGTAACTCTAAAATTCAAAGAGATTCTAGACTACATATAATTATGAGACCAATTATAAATATGACTTCTGTGAAAACGTATTTGATTACAAATATTCAGAATATGTTCGCTCGATGTAATTTTTAAACAATTTATGTTTCTACCTTGTATTGAAAGTAATTTAAAGGCGACAAGCTTTCAGAGTTCAAACGTCCCATTCTAAGTGCAGAAAGCATTCAAAAAGTTCCCTTGAATTCTGAACCGCATTCAGCAGGTTGGGAATACATTTCTACTAATTGAAATGCATTTGCACCACGAGGACCTGTCTATACTCCATTTGTTTAGGTAGTTAACTAAAGGTAAACAATCTTAGCATGTCTTTTATCTAAAAAAATGACTAAAAATTGTATCTAAAAATGTTTACAATTAGGTATTTACTTAAATAGATGTTAGGTAATTAACTTCATTTAAATAATCTTTGTATGTCTTTTATACGATTTATTTTACATAAAAAGACATATCAAGATTGTTTACCTTTAGTTAACTACCTAAACAAATGGAGTATAGTTAGAATGTAGTCTGTGAAGTTGGAAAAAAATGCACATCCATAAGTATCTTTACACGATCATTTCATGGATGTTTACGAAACTGCGCTTTCCAGAAATAGAACACTTACCTCCAATTTATAAATAGTTCCAAAAATGACGGATAGCGATCAAACGCTCGCCAGAATCTGGCCGACTATCGAGATACGGGGCGTGCTGCACTGAGTTATTTGAGCTCATTAAAGCGGTACACTTCATTTGCAAAGAGGAAATTTTGACTTTAATTGAAAGGAATGTTGATGTGATGTAATTTATTTTATTGGCGAAGCATTTTTAATTAAAGCAATCGCTCGTTAAACTTCTAATTAAAAAGTTTATATTTTTTTCAAATCTTTCAGTCTTTATCCGTAGTTCAAAATTTATTTACGTACGAGTTACCCTAACGAGTTAAGTGAAGTAAACAAAATTTATTATTGACGGCTGCAGGGCTATCACCGCCTTTTCTTTGTTCTGAATTTCAATCGCGACACGCCTCAGACGAAAACAATCCATTTCCATTCGGAATTTTACTGAAGCATAAAAGGGAAAATGTGGCTTAAAAATCATATTATCAATTGCCTAAGGGTGCTCCAAATCGTACAATTACAGCTCAGATTCCAATTTTCCAAATCCCTTTTGTGGAGGTTCAAGCTAATCAAGGTTTAGAGGTCGCCTATCAGCGCCGGAGGGTTATGGGGAACGGCACCCGGTGTTTCGGCATTATTGATCGGTCGGCCGGGCGGGCCAGCTTTGTTGCCCAAATGAATAGGCCACCGTCACGCGTTATTTGTGCCAAAGTTTTATTGTGATTTTATCAAGACTTCATTTCGCTAAGTTCGATGGAATATTAATGGTGTTTGTAACTAATGTTTCCCTGTGAAATTATGATAGAGATAAATGCTTTTGAGTTTAATACTTATTCTTTGTTTGAGAATGTTTAACCTTCAGAGTTGTCCTGAGTGGTTGTTACACGTGTAGAAGTAATCTGGGAACTCGTGCGAACGTTTCATTTCCTTTACGCTATTTTGGTATTTTCCCCAACAAAGGAATTATCAAATGATTTCATGAATGTAGCTGATTAATGAATCGTATCAGCTACATCGCAATACAAGTAACACCACGGGCGTGTTTCTCAATATTTATGGGTGATGAGCTAATTTGTTCATCCTGATGGATGATGCAACGCTTACGTTACACCTGCTGCATGCCGTGTAAACGCGTGTTTCTATTACTACAACTTGCTTAGAATATCAATGACGGAGCTTGTTGCAATTTAATTTGACCAATTTACTGCAATTTTCTGTCGTTTCGAAAAAAAGAACTGTGATTGAATCATTTAACTTAATAGACTTTTTGTTTTTAGATAAAAAATAAACGTTAGGAAACAATTCAAATCTCTGAAATGTTAAATTACTTAAACAAATTCTTGCCCTTTTTGGGATGCGACCTCAAAGACTGGACATTTAGAGAGCACAATAATAATCAAGTACGCAATTAAACTATTGTTAGCTTAGATATTTTTAGCGAATGTTGTGAAAATTATTTAATTACCTTGATAGCGCCTATAAATTCCGAATTAACATTTATATTTTCCTGTTTCGAGCGCCTTGATGGAGCCATAAAATTCTCAACTTTGTAATAATAACACTAATCGTCTCGCGATGAGTTTATTTCCTTATAGATATGCCCCTTAGCTTCCACTTGGGTTAGAATTTCCTCCATTAATCAGGTCGTAAAGTGCACTCTGAGCATGGGCTGTGCCTGCCCTTTTCAAGAGTCTAGAGGGGTGTTGCTGTAAATCACAACGTTGGACACGCGTATTGGTTGATGGTTGTAACATTTTCCGAGTGGTAGAAACTCTTTATCTATATGTATAATGATCTATCTATAGGATATAGTCAACACTACCAGTGGAAAAGACATCAGGATGGGTTCACTGTTAGGTTTTGGAGTAGAAGTTCATGAAGAAACACTTCGAAGAGTCCCTGGAACAGGGAAGAAGAATGGCGTCTTCCCTCTTAACCTCTGGCGGAAGTAGATATAAACTAATTCAGCGCCGAAAAGCTTTATGATTTCAAACAATAACGTGCAGATTTCGAATCGATGGCAGCAAAGTGCAATGTTATCGACTGACGCCATACAATAATAACTGTTGTTTCTAAGGCCGTTGCCATGAGGCATGAGCTACTGTGTTACATTACAAATACTTTTGTGCTAGGTACGTTTTTATACTTGTCAAACTTAACATATCTATTTATTCACCCGCAGAAAAACCTGGACTCCTACATTACTGTTTGCGTCACATCCGCCACATTCAAATAGGAAAACTAAAAGCAGTCTCGCATAAAAAAGGTTTTATTGATACGTAAAATGGATGAAATATAGAAACGAGTATGTCGAGACATCTTTGGCGTCGTGAACACAACCGCGGGAAATTATGCAACGGACAGACACAGTGTCATACACAACCGGTCTTATTGAGTAACTCCCTTGACCTTGGAAACATTGGTAGCTAATGCAAACAATTCTAATTCCTAACCCTAAAACTTTAGCGGCTATTATCGCTTACAACATGCCATTTTCGCTTGGTATTAGTCCAATGCTAATAATTGAGCACAGTGGGCCAAAAAAACTGTACCTAGTTAGAATTAGATAGCTTGGTAATGCGTTGGCACAAATGTGACAAGTATTAAAATCTGTCGCCGCATTTGGCGCAAACATTTTTGTTTAGTGCAGTTCTGCTAAATTGTGAAGTTGTGCGGTTGAGCCGCGTATGTGCGCGCGTGGCGCTGTCACAATCGGCCGGGTCGGCGCACGGTCAGCGCAAGGCCGCCGCCATACAGAAAGATTATCACTATTATCCAATTATACATGCTATTGAGTTATTGTAGTACTTCGCGCGAAGATATTCCGCGTGTTTACACTACGTACTCTATGAAACACTCGAATATGCTTTGCTATAAGTATTCGTTACGCGTTGTATGTTTATTGTTTTTGTCATTTTGTATGATGCACGACAAATAAATACGATTTCTTTCTTTCTTTCATTTGTTACGCTCACATTATTTAGGTCAACTATTCCGACCACTTCTTTTATTTTCATATTACCGTGAGCAATGTCAAATGTCGTTTGAACTAGTATTTCACTGAGGAATTTTCGTTTCTGTTATTTTTATTACATTTTATTTTATTTTTGAGGCAGCTGGTTATGTTAACATTTCCTGCTGTAAGAAAGAAACTGGTTAGCTCTATTATTTCTAAGTCAGATAATAGATGGCAGCACATAGCACACTAAATACACTGATAGAAAATCCCCAATTTCGTATACAATAAACCTGTTTAAAAGAACACAGCTATTCGGTCTATTTGCAATCGACTGGAAAGCAGAATACTGTATAATTCAAATGAGATACGATCCCATATTCATTATATGCTTACAAAAAGAGATCAAGGCAACGAATCCGAATTCATTGCTGATCTGAATATCGAGTGCAAATATTGTCTTTTAATTTGCATAGTTTTGGTTGAAAAACAAATGTCATTATTATGTGACGGAGTGGTTCGCGTCACGGAACTCATGGACTGACGTTTCATAACGCCTTGCTGTTATTCGCGCCTGGTAGGTAAAACTGAAAGTGATCTCCGCACTACGCAGCAGAACAATAGCACTCATACATTCGTGAACAAAAAGTATTCTAGACTTCGATGTCACGGTGTCAAGACGAATGTTTTGTTATTTTTGGGTCAAGGTCTCAGAAGTAAGCCAGCAGCCAACTTGCAGTTCTATATTCTAATATTTCTTCGACGTGTGAATGACAAGTCAGTTGACGAATGATGACTGAATCGCACAAGCTTTAAACATTTTAGTTTTTTTTCACAGCTCATTTGAAAGTGGTCGGTCAAGGTGATTCGGTAAATACCAATTTAAATATTTTTATTAGTTAAAACACGTTGGTTAGAATGTTGTAATGTTTGTGACATTTGTCTGACGATTTAAATAATAAACAAAGTGGCGCTGCAAGTCTGGCTTAGAAAAGGTGTGAATAAAACTGTGATCAAGGAAGTCCAGAGACATTTATACAGTGATTAAAATACTGTTTTCTATGACAATGTCAACTTATCATCGTAATCTGTCACCACCGGACGACCGCCATTAAAATAAATATTATTTACGGCAGTTATGGATAGTTTATGTATAGTAGAGTGCATTAATTTATCGTAAAACGGTCTTTCGTAACATTGGCGTGAGCGACGGCGATCAAATAAAAAGAAATAGTTTTACAGCGCTTGTCATACATTTTTACTTTTTATTTATTTGAACCATTATATATTATTATTAGTATTTAAAATTACTTTTACTAGGAAAAATTACAAGAAGATAAGTTTTAAAGTTTCATATTCAGCTGTTATTCCATCCAAAGGACAATGACCAAAGTTGGTACCAAAAAGTCTCGCGCCTCAAAACCAAAATATTATAGTAATTAGTTTCATATTTTTTTACGGCATTACGCGTCGGGGATTTGATTTTTGAACTGGAAATATACTTTTCGAGTTTAAAAGTATGAATATTGTTTTACTCCCTTTATATGACGTTCCGTTTCAACTGAATATAAACGACGTTCCGTTTCAATTGAACAAACCCTTGGCTGTTGAGCGGACTCTAAAATTAATTACAATTAAGTAAGATCAGTACACCAAATCGATTTAGTTTGGTTTATTGCTATTTGCAACAAAATAGATTTTCTCAGCCTAAAGATTTTGATTTATCGATTACATCCCTAAATCCCGACTAGTTTATAGCACTTACTATACTCTATGGTTTATAGTTATCTTATCTGTGGCATCTGACATTTGTACTGTACTGACTGACTATTGGCAATGTAAAGGTCTAAAATAAAATCGAGTTTCAGTCAAGCATACTGTGGATGTTACTTTAACTCGTAATTCTTACTAATATTAGTGTATTACGCTGTTTTTAGAGCAATAATGTAATGTATGTGTGTTAAAATACGTCGTTGGTAGCGTCGAAAAAATAGACCTACTTTTTAGGTTAGTTTCGATTTTATAAAATAACTCTGAAACGCGGGTTTTTTTTTCAAAAATATTTTTTGTAGGAGTTAATACGATCGGTGTAGTCTATAAAAAACAAGGTTTGATTTTGATGCAGCATGGTACGGGATTCCATACTTCCATGAGCATTCTCTTTTGTGAAAAAACTACGTATAATTTATTTTACGATACAGGCCTTACGCATTACTCTACACTAAAAATAAGGCCCCAATTTGAAAGAATGGAGGAAAATTATTTCCGCGGTTATACCATTTTTCCGCTGGGGTGTAAAACAATACTTCGTAAATACCATAATTCGCCCCCGCGTTTACATGCCTGCACGAATTTAAAACACAACAATACGAATTATTTATAGAATGGTTACCTTCGTCTGAAATATTTTATTACGAGCTTTCATTTTCATAACTTCCCATAAAAACAGAAACATTGGAATAGAATGATAAATACACATGGAACTCTACAATCTAAAGTGGATACAGAATTTCTAGCGTCGCAAGCTCTACTGCTTGAGCTTGTGGGTTCGATTCACAGGTTGGAAAAATGTTGTTCAATGTTTGTTTCCATAAGGAATTTGTCAGCTGGAAATTTGGATTTGAGCCCGGTTGATGCAATAAACTCGCCCCATACATAGGACTTAAACATAAGTGGCAATTTGTGGGCGTACTAGATATAGGCACACCTCTGTTTAATATTTCGGGGAAAAACAAGCATGATGTCGAACGTCTAGAATCGTGACTATTTTTCCGATATATCCCAAAGAATTTTCTGTCCGTAATCCTGAGTCGGTGATACGTTATATAGTTTTCGCCCTTCGGGTAGGATAAGCTAAGCTCTACTCACATTCTGCCTGTGGTCACAACCCCTTTACCGTCCATTTAAGGCCAGCATTGTCCAGCACCGGCCAATGTAGGTCCGAGGATAATCCCTTATTGTCATGCATGCATGATTACGCCCATCCCAACCAACCATGACAAAAGATATCAGATCCAATGTCGCTTTTAAGTAACATGATGGCTTAGTAGCCTACATATTACAAAGGAAACTGATTTAAAAAATATGTGTATACGTCAACCATCTAGTTTTTACGATGATGCTGAACAATGGAACCAACACACCGTCGAGCTCACGATGCAACATTAATTTGTAATTAACCTTTATTGTTGGAACAAGTTCTAATGCGATTACAGCGAGGACTGATGGCAAAACCTGTACTTGTAGTTATGTCGTTAGTGATAATTGTGTGGTGGTATGAGATGTGCATTCAACATGATGCTGTTACAATCAAGTGGAGTCAGTTTTTCATTACAACACTTAACAGTCAGATTGTTGACGAGTGTTGCCAAAATAAAGCTTTTCCTCGTTTCCTGATTTGATCCTTTATGGCTGTATTCCCCTTTTCTGTTAACTTATCTTCTTCCTTTACTAATATTTCATTACTGATTTCATAATGTATGTCCCAACGCGGTGTAGTTAGCTAATACAGCGTCCCAATAATAGACGTTTAAAAACATAGTTAAATATCAAACTGTTGACTGAAAACCGCAGTCGGATTAAAAGTCAAAATGTTACGCCATTTGCAAATGACGAAATGAAACGAAAACTAGCCACTCTCCGCCAAGTCTTGGACATTTTTAAACGTTTTCTATCGCAGTTAGCAGGTATGTATTCACTTTTATTTTAGTAATGGTGACATCAGTCTCATGTACGTCTCCCCTTGACTCTTCATTAGAAGATTGCATTTAGAATGGACCTCGCATATTAGATTTCTGCATTATTACGGAAATAAGTTTTGTAATATATAATGTGACTTCGTTAGCGCCTTGTGGGTTGGAGCTCATCTTTATTATCCGTGGTGTCGTAAGAGGTGGTTCAAAGGGAGTATAAAAATTGGAGTAGCGTTTCAAAGTCTACTCTGTAGTGAAGTTACATGTTAAGGAAACTTGTCATGTTTTAAGTTGAGCAAAATAGATTTGTGTTAACTGATAGTACCTACTCCTAGTTCAGTCTTCAAACTGGATAGGAAACTAGACAAGAATGAATATGGTCTACTCTAAGAGATTTCTTGAAAATTCATTCTGTTGCACCTACAATCATAATATGCCGTACGCGCTTTAAACGTGGAGTTGCGGACACCAGCCCGTAATACAGTACATAATAATATGCATTTGAATGCTGTGAATAATTTATTAATTAACCGCATCATTCGTAACAATATTTCTGGAAATTAAGCAACAGATGAGTAATACTTAAGCTGAATTCCCACAAAAGATGCAGGGTCTGACGTGAGGCCCAATGCACTTATTTACAACCTTTTTCCTCAATCACTTACCGATTTGCAAGCAAGATAAACCAGTGGTAGGTGGTAGGTACACTATGAGCATGTAAATATTTATATTGTCTTATTAGAATTTTGTCCTGTTCGAGAGTAGAGACCATATTCTTGCAAGTAAATTCCGGGTTAGAATTATGTCATCCAGGTAGGTCTACTTCAAAACAAAGGCAGTCAGAAATATTCTAATTCGGTTGAACCCAACCTCAAGTGCCATAAAACTTCAGAAAGCCACAGACAGTAATAAACGTTCCATTGCAAGGGTAACATTCGACACATTATTTTCTTCCTCTAAAAACCACAGACTTTGACAAAGACGTCTGAAGTCCCGTAACCCTCATGGGAGCGTAATGACTTAAGTCCGCAGCTATCTACTTAATGGTTCAGTTACTTTGAAACACAGTTACGTTGGAGGAAACACTTGTACGAATTGGAGTAATAATGCGGTGATCTCTGGAGATAAGTCGCGCACTTATCCGCATTGGATCGATCTTATCAAATCCGAATTTTGATGTTTACTGCTTACGAACGCCAGATCTTAATTTTTAATAAGCCAGCGACGCGACGAAGGACGTGTCAAGTCAAAGTTAATTCTATAATCTCGTACAGTAACAATTTCGAAAAAGAATCTTGGAGAGACGAAATAAATGACATGAACAAGTAAAATATCGGAACACTGCGTGTTCTGAATCAACTAGCAGAGGTCTATGATCCAGAAAATTGGACCATATTAATTGGGATCAGGGCAATGTCTCTTACACGAGTAATTCAAAAAGCTTTTGACGCGTTGCGTCGGTTCGTGGCCAATTAATGTACAAAATAGGTTTATAAATGTTTTTTCCGTTTATAATGTTTAATTGATGTCGGTGGAAGCTTCGATAATAATTCTCACAAAGTAGTTTATTTTAATGATGACGCAACGACATGTGTCATTTACTGGTATCAAATGTTCCGTAAACATTACTTTGATTGCTTTAGCCTCACTTACATAATACGTTAAACGAAGTACGGCTAAAGTACACATTCCGTATTCTTTTGTATGCCTAATTAGGTTAATGTTACGTCAAAATTCAAAGTGGTTTTTCAAGTTACACGAGCAAAAACGGAAATGTTAATAATGTTTTACTTCTGCGTCTGTTAGTATTAAATGTACATCAGCAGTATTCTTTTTATCATATTCAAACTCTGGAAAAACACGGTGAGGTAATTTTCGAGAAAGAATTTTAACTAACGAAAATGACATAGACTACTTTACAGAAAGAAACAAAGACGGAAAGTTAAGAAAAGAGAATGAACAATAATTGAAAAGAACATAAAATTAAGTACAAAAAGATACGGTAATAAACCAGAGTTATCTTCAACAGTGAAGTTAGTAGGAACAATATAACATTGTTCAAGGACCGCGGACTGCTCGTGACAACTGTGACGCAACCCAATCGATATGCGAATACATTTCGATTAAATTACACAAAAACCTACCACTTATACAATCTGTGCGATTCTTGTATTACAACTAGTTGGAAACACCAACAATTATCATCTTTATGTACTAGACGATAAGGCAGAGGGTATATGTATGTGCTGATGAGTGTGCTTACTCATTGGGTCTGAATAAAGAATATTTTAAATGTCAAAACTTGTGCTAACATTTACATACATTTATGATCGATGGAGGCTTTAAGGCTTTTATAAAAGGTTCTAAGAAATTGTGAACAGTGTCTGGTAAATATGAAAGAAATAACTATTTTGAAAGTAAGAATAGATGTGCCAAAATATGTGCTATAGATGATTTTGAGGTAGCTTGAGACAAAGAAGTTAGTAAATTAAACATACAAATAGATGTAAAAAAGAAGTATAGCAATAATGATAGCATCAGGTCAGTCAAAGGCGAAACAGGCGACAGGTAAGTAAACAGTCGTACTAACAAAAACACTTAACATGATAAGAATTCCGTTTTAGGAAGACATGCGGTTTTTAATGAAACTGAAAACAGAACTCAAGATATGAGCACGAACAAGAGATACAAGAAACATTGTTCCTACTTATAGAAACAGAATCGTAAGTAAAGGAAATACAGGTTCAGAGAGAACACGTTTTATCTATTACCGCACTCAACCAACGCCTTTTTCAATCAATGTTAATTTCCCTTTCAGCGTCGTACTCTGCGCCTGCGCGGCCATTAGTTACATAGTCGCAGTCGCCGGTTATAACGGCGGTTATTGAAACGTCACTCCTAACTAGAAGCAAGGCCAGCAGCTGGGGATTATTTGCGACAAAATGATTAAGTCGAGCAATAACACAGCATTTTCAGAATTGGATTGGCACTAACAGTGTTTTTAATAAAAATAGCTGTCTGTTAAAAGGTATTTCTTGTGGGATATTTTTATTTATTTATTTATACTTCATGTATAATAGTGGTACATAGGCGGACTTATGTCATAAGGCATTCTCTACAAGTCAACCATTAAAATATTGTATTCATTGTAATATTGTCTGATATTGTTTTTATTATATTCCCGTGAATACATTGTTTATATTCCCGGATTATTTGAATGTCTTTTCTTAGCTGTTAAGATCCAAAATGAAATGGAGCCTTTATGTCTTTCAAACTAGGCTGTGACAGCGGACGATGCCAGACGATCCTTTTGAAATGGTCGGTTATGTAGCTGTCTTGTAGGACTAAAGGCGACGGGAATAATTTATCACAGTGATTGACACAGAACTGGCTGTCTCTACTTACTCTCCCTTTACCGTAAAATACTTCATCAAGTTATTTTGTTAAATAAAAATACGGTCCGAGAGTTGGGCGTGAGAAGGGTAGCAAACGAAATGTCAGCAACAACACAACTAGTCAGGATTGTTTCAAACATTTCAGCTTTGACCCGAGCGCAGACGAATTATGTTTGAATCTTCGTTTTTACATACGAATGCTGTGTGAAGGAAAATATTTCTCTTTGTGTACTCTCTCAAATGGTCTAAAAGGCTAACAACAAGCCCACAACTAAAGGACTGGAATTTTATGAAAAACGACACAGTACCATTTAATTTTGGATTTGTGGAGTCATTTTGAGCAAAACCACGATGCTCATCTGGTACGGATTATACTCTCGACACTTTCGGACTGCGGCCGTGACTTCAGATGCTAAACCACGGTCAACTCGTGAAAGTGCACAGTCTATTTACATCTACGTAAGAACATATACGATTGGGATTAGTTCCAAACAAAATACCAAATCAAAGTAACGCATGCAGACTTCTAACAGGTTTAAACAAATTCTTGTTCAATCATTCTCCCGCATGTATTTGTTATCCTCATGGCCACATTGGCCACTAGCTATTGTCGTGGGCCTTAACTTTGGCTGGATCCTTTTAAGACTTTATCTTTAGTAATGGAAACTTGGCACCTAAAATAAAAATCCTTCGATTTGTCATAATGATAAAATAATAGCACGATCTTTAACCTAAGTATTGCATTGCTAAAGAGGAACCTGTTGTTCAGCTCTCAGCCACAAGGTGACGCATTGATGACATCGCCGTAGTCAAGGCTAGACCACCTTCATTCTTGAATACCAGAGGTTTATCTCAATAATATACGACAGTATTTGTTCAAATGTTTTTCCTGCATGTTATTGATCGCCGTTTTTGCTTGCCTGTTGTTGCCAATGCTAGGCTACTTTCCGAGTTAGTTCGAAGCAATCAGAGCTTTATCAAACTGGATAGGTAATCTAGATGTTTGTGCCTGTGAATATTTTCATAACTACTGAACTTCCCGTTTCTTTCGTCATCTTTTACGATAGATAGTAATATAGCCCTTTTTGAAGCTACTTCTTCAAACTAGGCCACCAAATTCATTCAGGGACCTCACATAGGCAATCGTTGGGTAGCATACATCACTCACATGAGCAGAGTGCCCTAGTGTATAAATAAAGCTGCAAACAAAACGAGTGCTAGTCACGCCAACTAAGCTGATATGCACCAGGTCTAACCACAGTCGTGCTTGTTTTTTTCAAGCTTAGCAGATTACACACGCTTTTAGCGTCGGTCAAGGCCAGGCCGAGTTAATTATGAATTTATTATACAGGTAATAACGTGTGTAAAGCAGGGAAAAGGTGTGTCAACTTTTGAAGGTCTAAGTTTTTGCTCTGTTTAAAAATAAAGTGTTTGTCTGAGATTAGAATCGAAAACACTTTTTTTGGGTTTGTGGTCGAAATAGTACACAATCTACGACGGCACTTGGACGAAACTGTATCAATGGTAACTTCGAAATCATTTGAGAATGGAATATTGTTGAAAGTCTAATACATTGCCATCTTTTAACATTAATTTCTCATCACGCTTGGGAAGCCCTATGTCCCGTTGACATAAGCCTCCCAGACGCTTCGCCACGTCGACTAGTGCAATGCTTCTCGCATTCAGCAGTTCTCTTCTCTTTGTGGGTCGTCTTCCTTGCAACGCTGCTTCCATGTAGTAATCTTAACCTTTATCAAGACAGAAACAAAATACGGATCTTGTACAGAGAAGAGACAATAACTAACAGTAACTAATCTGCCTTCATGAATTATATGTTTGTTGTTCGAAATACGTCCTAAGGGTTGAGTAACAGTGGCATTAATACCTACATAAACACTTCACATAGCCCACTCTAGGATTTACCCGTGTCGTGGAGTCGTGGGTGTCGTTCCGAGCTCAAATCACGTACACAAACATGCACACACGGAATGTACATCAGACATACTCTACAGGATCATAAAAAATCTGATGCGGGAATAAAAATCACGACACAGAGCAGACGTACACCATTGCGCCATTTAGGTCGAAATTAATGCGATGAAAGGAACAAGATACGTCATACTTTTTTACCTGATACACTACGAAAGTTCGGGCTGCTACATCATAATTTATGGTGAATTAATGAGTGACGTTATTTAAGTACGTCCGTCAAAGGTACGGTGGCCTGAGTAATAACCCGCTCTTACAATAAATGCGTACTAAGCAAATACAATAAAAGGAAAAGCCTGATATAGAAGCAGAACAATCCCACACACTATAAAAGCAAGCTTCTACTCAATAAATCTTCTTAATGTTCCACCAATAAATTATATGACACAATATCGGTGTCCCCACTTCTGCAGCACTAATATTACTAACAAACTTGTTGTTTAGTCTATATTCTATCGGCGCCTACTCGAGCGAGCAATATTAGCTGGGCGTTAACCTACGTACAGCATCTTTCGACATTGACATAATTCATAACATTATCATTATCTTAAATCAATCCTTCGACTTTATGTGTACTTGTGGACTTTTTGTTCGTTTAGTAAATGGTTTGTGTTAATAAATACAGTCAATATTAGATATTTCATGACCGAAACCTCTCAGTGTGTTCTATGAGTCTTAGCTAACAATATCAGGCTCTTCCATAAAATATGAAACTAGATGAGGACGTAGAGCATTTGAGTCGTAACATTCTTGAAGATGTATAAAATAGGATCGTAATGTTGTACTAGATATTAAATGAGAGTAGTGCTGGAAACTACATTGGTTTAGTATTAAACATTGAAAGTGCTGCCAGCTGTAGGTGGTGCTGTTGTTACCGTTGAAGATCAACACTATATGCTCCAAATATTTCAGAGGAATGGTTTTTTGCCAAAACCACTACAAACTGTCATTAAAAACACCGCAGCATCCGTTAATAGGTGTTTCCCGTTCCGTTTATTTCCAAACGACACAATCAGCAAATGAATGGAGTTAACCAGTTAACCCAAATTTTTGACAAGACTACATCAACCAATTTGACACAGGACACACGGTCAGGATAATTAATGTCATTCATTGCGCGTACGCTGATCATTATTATTTTTTCCTCGACTATTTTGTTGATAGCGTTTGTATAAATAGGATGCCCCGATGCCCCCGCGACTTACGTCGTCATAATTATGGCATTTGTGATATGTGTACTAATATAGTTTGTTTTAAACATGGAATGAAAGTTGACAGGATGCCAGAATGTCATCTGCATATACCTACATCTGCTATCGTAAGTAGAATGTTTTGTTCTTTACGGGACCACTAGATCTTTCCATCATACTCATTCTAGAGTTTTGAGACATTAAAGAAGTTAGTTTTACAAAACTCACGAGTATTTCACAACTTTGATACCTACTATAGTATAGTCAGTGCCAATAACCAATTCAAAGAACAATATTGGGGATGAGCAAAGGCGCAAATCAATGTACAAGGACTAAAATGCTGTGAAGAAAGCTAAACAATTACGCCACAAATAGAAATACAGCTAAACAAAACCATAGGTGCTTTATTGATACCTAGTGTTTGTTGGCATGAGTCAGAAGTATATTCAATCGTTTCTATCCGGGTTCGTGCCACCATATTTATCAAACAAATCGGTTGTGTAAAATTGTACTATCGCTAAAGCAGAAAGCTCTACAATCGACATCGATGACAATAATATAGCTTTTTCGTTAACTAAAACAAGTCACTTTCGTTCAATCACAATTAAACATAAAGCAACAAACAAGTAAAAGAAACTCCGGCGTATAATAAATATTAAATCTGTGACACAATGCCTCGGAAATAGTCGCGAGTGACGTAATCTGACGTTGTAATGTACTGGTGCGATATGTAGCTGCACGCATGGGCGTTACACTTTATGCAATAAATGCTATAATGGTAACCTGCCCACGTGAAATCACCTTTAGTAAACGTGGTTATTAATATTATGTAGTCTTTGGTCAACTGAAGCTCTATGCAAATCTTAGTCATCCTGGTATAGGCTAGGCTTAGTTGTTAAAAGGTTAATATTGTTGGTTTTTTTTTCGTTTTGGCACGGACAATTTATTTGTTAATACAATACAATTTATTTTGGCAGGAATGAGGTAAGTAAGTAGAGCGACAGATTTTGAATATGAATAAATACTTTTGGAAATAATAGAAAACCATTATTTTTGTACACGTGTATTCGCAGCTGAATAAATTTCTCATGGTTTAAATTGTTTCAGCTTGATAAATGGTGCAAGGTTCTCATCGTTTTATATGGATCCACTACAAAAATATGCGGCAAATCTTGATGCAATATTTTTAGGGTTCCGCACCTCAAAAAGAAAAACGGGACCCCTTATGGGACCACTCGCGTGTCTTTCTGTCTGTCTGTCATAGCCAATTTACTCCGAAACTACTGGACGGCTGGACCGATTGAGTTGAAATTTGGTACACGTACGTAAGTCGATGACCTAAAGACGGACGTAATTAATTAATTTTAAACATGGGGCCACTTTTTGGGGTAAATCAGAAAAAGAAAAAAAAAATATTTTGTAAACTATACCGTGTTACATAACAAATGGAAGTCAAACTCAAATATATTTATTTTTTTATAATTTGAAGATATAGTTTTGAAGTTGTTTAAGAAAATAGGTGAAATTTTCACCTATTTTCTTAAACAACAGTCTTCCCCTTAACTCCGAAACCACAGAGCGGAAAACCGAAAAAAAAAACCAAAAAATAGTTCTTTGCCTATAGATTACAGGAAAACCTATAAGAAATCCGATTTAAAACAACTTACGGAATTTATATAATAAACGTGGCGTACTCTCCACGCGAGTCGAACTCGCACTTGTCCGGTTTTTTTTCTATGAACGTTCCAATCAAAAGTTAGTTTTCTTTCAGAGTTTTTCTTAGTAGAATTCAATTTTATCCATACAACGAATTCAAATGAATGATAACATAAGCGCGGCGCAAGGCGACATGTCCAATCAGAACCGCTTGACTATGCGCATCGCTGCGAGCTACGAGGTACCCGCTCGGAAATCGAACCTGACACTGTGACCTACATTCTAATGAAGCGTACTGCTGTGTCGTATTGCGCATTATTATTTCTATGTTACGTTTTGTAGTAAAGCTCGTGTGTACTGTACATGTTTTGTTAGAAATCGTGGGCGTATAGCAAAGACTCTCTATGGCGTATAGTATAGCAGAGGATCTGTCCTCTTGTTCCGAATCTGTATTATTATTCAGCTTTGTTCCAGGTTTTGTCTGCGTAATGACGATAGCTATGTACGACTGTTTATTTTTATTGTTTTTTTTTTTTATAAAATTTAATAAAAATACATTTTCCACAAAAAAATATAACACTTTCACCGCTAACACCCCAATTATGATCTTCACCGTCTACAAAATCGACATTGCCTAAGTCAAAATTTACCATAGAATATGCATAAACTCTTTGTCTATTTACACTTACTAGGCACACTTGTAATTCTTACAATTCTTTGTTGTGTAAATCTGATCACACGTCTGAGGCCTTGACACACCTAAACAATTTGAAGCCAAAATCTCGCGTGATGTAAGCCGAATGGACCTCAAGATGTTATCAAGGCTTGTTAGCCTGATTGCCGACGTTTGAAAACTGTTGTGGGAATAATTGCGCTTCAATGAACGACTGTTGATCGTAGATATGGGTGAAGTGATTGCCGTAAATGGAAAATTATGTGAAAGTCGGCGAATTTTGATTGTTTGTGTGAGTAAGGGTTTGGCAACAATTTTTTTGTGCATATTTATGGTTTGTCGACGGTAACAGGTATCACATTTATCCATTTTGTTATAAAAATCAAAATTTTATGTATGTATGTACACTTTTACACACGCAGTTTTTTCTATGTAACTTCTAAACTGAATATAAGAAAGGTCTTGTCGGCAATTTCCACACAGTTACATAGAAAGTTACGAATTTCGCAGCAATTTAGATAAAAATAAGAATATATTTCCACTTACCAGGATAGAAGTCATGCGACTTGGACATCTTGACCCTGGCACCAGTGTCCTTCTGCAGCTGGGCGATGGTCTCGCCACCCTTGCCGATGATGGCGCCGGCCACCATGGACGGCACCAGCACCTTGAAGTGGTATGTCGGCTCCACGGCTGCAGAGCATAAGTAGCATAGTCAGAAGAGCCCAAAGTTAACATCAGAAAATGAGCACTGTGTTTCATCACGAAAAATAAATAAGCAAAGAAAATCTAATTTCGAAAGCTCTTGTATTGGTACAACCTAAAAACGTTTGTTGAGATTGTTTATGTAGAAATATTAATTAGAGAAAAATACGAAATGATTTTCATTAAAGTAAACAAGAACTGCGGAGAGCAAATGTTTGCGTAGGACAGAGAACTACATCATTTCCAAATTCGAATGGTAAGATCCCAACTACGGGTTCCAACTTTCATATAAACTTAGATACAATTGGGAATTGGTAATAAATCAATACTGAAGCTTTATAGCTTAAAGCCCTTTGAAGATTAGGCGCAACACCAGATTATACTAATTGCTTTCAACAATATTCTGGATATTGCTCCGGGCGTCCGATATAAATTAACCAGGGATTTACATAGGTAATCAAAGAAAATACAACCGTGATTAAATGTGCAAAGGGTTGAATAAATTGACTAGCTTCGTTGAAAAGGAATCCAATAAATGGGCCGGAGATAACATCTAAACAACAAAACACAGTGCTCAGATTCATTCGGCTACATTTAAATGAGATTTCATGGGATCATGTTGATTTTGCAGCTTGATATCGACCATGAAATCCCAATTTATATGTAAATAAAAAAAATCGGCGTATAGGCTGGTGATCAAAAGCGTGAGAAGTACGAACTTTGGAGCACCAGATCCGGTAGCTATCGCATGAGTCGGTGTGATGTGCATTATTATTTATGTATGTATTGTAAACCACACCTGCAGGACTTGTGCTCATGTCAGTCGCGATGACGGTGTATGAAGATTCAATAGCCAACATCAAAAGTAAATTATTATTATATTAATTAGCACCAACATTAGCGTGTTTGGTGACGAATTAATTTCGCAAGTTTGTTTTGGCACGATATGTGAGTTTCAACGTGCCAGTGTTAGATGTGTTTGCTTTAATGCTTTTTATTTTATTTTGAAGGCAATAGTACAGCTGTTTAATTGTATAGTTATTATTAACATGCAATTTATTTCGCTGATTAATGCTAGAGCGAACACTGATTATATGAATAAGACGAAGCCTAAATGATTGATGGTAGAAATAAAATGATGCCTACTTCGAAGACACATCCAAATAAGAATGGAATTGTGGTGAAATCGAGACCATGAAACATTTTGAAGAAAAATATCAAATGTAGACCAGAAAGTTTAGAAGTTTTGATATTTCCCGAAGGGATAAACAACTTGAATTTGACAAAGAGAACGGACAAAATTTGGCAGAGAGACAAACAAAGTACAGGATAAGTTACATTTTCTTGTATCCATGGTTCATATCTAATTACGGACCAAACCGCTGGGCACGTTCCACTTAGAAAGTTACTTAACCAAAATGTAAATACGTGAAACACTCTAATCTCTAAAGAAAATTGCGTTATGATTTGTTTTTTTTGTTAACGCAATAATTCAATCAGAAAGTAATTTTGGAGCAGACCTTGATGGACGCCTCGTGGCTTTTCTTAAGAGTCATTAATCGGGTGTATTACAAAGCACCGTTTTGCATATGCTAACAATCAGAAGAAACTAGTGTGCCACCTACATGCAATATATTTCAATTGAGTGGCATCCCACTGTCTGCCGGCGCGTCTCATTTGACCTCATTTCAAATGGAGCATGGCAGTTCACCTGCCACATCTAGCACCGCAAGATGTGAGTGACAATACCTCATCTACTATGCACCTACAATCTATTAGCTAGCTAGTCCATCATTTTTCAAGTTTTACGCCAACAAAACGACAGGCTATTTTTTACCGAGGAAAACCGGTGGTTAAATAAAAAAAATCACAACTTTGCGGGCGCACGGTCGTTTCGTGGTTTACTGTGCATTAAATATTGTTACATCCGATCTGTATCTAAATTATACCTATGATTCTTTGTTTAAAACTGCAATTAAAAATCTTTATAGCCTAAAAAGTAAGGAGGGGGACTACATAAAAAGCTTAATCAGAATACTTGCCCCCAGCTACTTCCGCAGGGAGAACTGCTGGAAAAACTTTAAATACCAAAAAAACTCCAAAAGAAAAGCGAGGAGTGTCTAAGAAAAACTGACCCGTTAAAAATAACGTTACGGAGTACGGCAACATTCTGAGATGGAAAGATAATACAGTGTCTGCGATCCAATATTCTTTTAAAGGATAAAATACTAAGGAAAATTCGTCTTGACGACAAGAACAATGAAAATATATTTTTCTAGGGAAACATTTTCTAAAACGATTTAGATGGCGAGCGAGCGAGCGGTGCAAATCATATTCTTTTCAAACATCGGGCGCTAAAAAAAGGGTTGTCATTGATTTATAGATGTTCATGACGTAGCCAAACGCCGCCGCGCAGTAGTGATGAATTTATTATAATGCTTTCTCTGCGTCATCGTTATTGTATGTATCATGGACGATAATTGGCTATTATATCGTAACGGCTACAACCAATAACTCTTGGTGACATACATACATTAATTAACAACAAAGGATAAGAGTACAGGGTTACAGGCTTCATCTAGCCAAAAAATCTAATTAATCTTAGGGAACTGAACTCCGATTTGACTCTAAAACACTTCATTCTGCACAACAGGAAAACCTTAATTAATTAACTTGGGAAAAACTGTGATACCAGAGAGCTACGGGAGTAGACCATTATAATTTCTTTCATAATTTAAATTAAAACAATAGGTACCTACTTGGAATATTGTTCATCTACGAGCTGCACCCATTCACGTCAAAATAAAGAGACATGGACAATGGCAAAGAATTTTTCCGAGAGAAAGATTTCTATGTACAATCTCGTCATTATCTGGATAACGGGGGAAGGAGGGCAGGCAAACAAGCCTATTTTTCATATCCCACAGTAACAATGGAGATCTGAGGCTTATCCGACCGACTCGGAAGCTGATAATCTAGACCGGCCTGACCATTGACGAACTATTTCGTCAGGGTTACGCCAAGATTAATTTCGCTCTCAATTTGACATTCTCCTCATTCCAATAACGTCGACTTATCAAAGATTACAAGCCTTTGTAGCTTTCAGGACGTTCACAAAAGATTTTTTCCGTTTAGAAATAATAATAAGCTCGAATTCGGGAGTCAGGTCGCTCTTTGACAAAGGAGCTTATTTAATGGCACGCTCGTGTTCGTTCGTGTTCTCATTTTTACGCATCAATTATTTTTTAATAGCTGTCTTCCTTAGAAAGTTGTTCGTGTCGTTGGTCATAGAAATCCGAGGATTATAAATAGGTGAGTTTGCCGCACCGCTGCCGCACCTCCGCCGTGTTCTAGGTCGCGACCTTACGGCACACGTTGCCAAGCGCCGCATTTGGCAATGCTAAGCTTTTAAAAGTTTGGCGATGCAAGCTTTTCGAATATATTGCTTTCGCTACACATGATCATGTAACCGATGTTACGTCTGACGAAATCCGACGGTAAAGAAGTTCTTAATTGGCCTCCCAGCACTGGGACTGTCAGTATTTGCATTTTCTATATTAAAAGGCTCTTGACCTTTGACATGTGGCACATGAAAGCTTAATTTGTCTGAAATTTGGTTGTGTAGTGGTTTCCATAAACAAAATTCAACGTTGAAACTAGCTATTTCTCATAATTTTGACGCATAATATTATGAGCTTTGTGTCCTTGTTAAGTCTGAGCAATGTGCATTCATTTGTTCAGCAGTAATACGTAATGAGAATTTATTGCGAGCCACTGACCACAATAGCTAACACTACATAGTATTTGGTTATCTCTCAGCCCCGGCTGGTCATATTCTGTGCTTTGTGTTAAAATTACTCATTATTTAAACGTCAAGGTTCTAGACGTAACAGAAATTGCAAATTAGTAGTTGTGTTCGCAAAAGCTTACGTAAAAATATAGTTTTTATTCGTTCTCTAGATTTAACTGATCATAAAGCAGCTACTGTAGCAGAATTCTCCATTTGCATCATTAGATTAGATGACCAGACCACATACTATAACTATAGTAATCCACGCAAAAGCGTTTAAGAGAAATCACGTTACAAAGCACCGCTGCACCGTCATAAAGTTATCATATTACTGTATGGAAAGCTAGCAATCACATCTCGTCAATCAATTATCTCCAGCCGCAACTGAAGACCATTGCTGTCATGAAGTGATTGTTCCAACCGAGCACCGAGCTCTGAGCAGCCGGCGACATAGATGACCAATCGATACTAACAACTAACAATCCACTTTGACGTCAAGCTGCCTTTCATCGTCAGTTAACTGCCGCTTTAATATTCTAAAGTCTGCAACGAAATCTGTGTCAGCAGCGTCCCGGTTTTTTTTTGTTCTTTTTAAAGACCGGACACAAGGTCTGAAAGAGGGCGGAAGGCACGAGAGGCCTTTACCCACCAGTGGGTGAATGTAGGCCGAATAGATAGGAATCTTTTGTCAGGTCGCTAGCCAAGATCGAATTTGCTGTGTATTCAAATTTTGTTACTCCTAAATACTTTCCTTAAGCGTTATTAAGGCTTCGAAGAAAGAGTTTGTAAATCTTTCTAATAATAATCTTTGACGATGTAGAAATTGATGTGGTTTACTTGAGGTGGTGTATAATGGGATGTTTTTGTTTGGATAAGTGCAAAATCGATACAATAATTTATGTAACTGTACCTAAATGCTATTTAAATTGACTCGCATATAATAATATCCAACAACCTTTTGAGCGAACAATGGAAGATATTACAAGAAACCATAAAAATGCGCATATTGTTACAATTGGCTCAAGATTCAAGAAGCATCGAGCACCTACATCATATAAATATGGTTCTAGACGTGTTCCCATTCCATAAGGTACTCTGCTTGCACAAAGCTGCTGGCGTTTCAACTTTGTGCTTTGATCTGGAGCTGCTGCTGAGATTAATGGCGACTTTGTCTCTCATCATACCTCTACAGCATACATATAGCTGCAAACTTTTCCTCCAAGTAATTAGTGATTATTACGAGTAGAATGTTTTCCGACAACATTTTTAAAGCTTTTAAGACATAGCGGCATCTCTTAGCGTAATATTCAGCAACAAAGAAATAAGCCTTATAAATTCCCGGATCAACTTGGCTGCGCAAGTTCCCAAACGTTTTAATCTTCCTTAAAGTTTGTCTAAAGCGGGTAGGTACGGGCTGTATTTATTTTTACCACATTTTAGCAAAATGGCCGCGCATGGCTCTAATAAATCACGCGTGATCCGATCACTCGTCGGAGTCCGTCCCGCGGGGCGCCGAGGTTATCTTCGGCTATCTAAAAAAGGCCCATGACGACACAAGAATGGCCCGTTTGCGCATCAAGCATGCATTATGCATGAAATTTATCCAACCTACTTACCACAACAAACAAAAATGAACATTTGAGGTTAGAGTAATCTATTGAGAATGTTTGCGTTGCTCATCCAAGCTTATTTTAGTTGACATTTCCTTATAACAAGCTCCTAAATACTTAAGACCGTGAACAATCTGACGCTAAATTACACAATGTAAACAGGACAACAGCCATTTCAGAACTCGGCGGAATTATGCGAAATTTCGGGTTGTCTAAACAAACCCTTTGCGTTAGAACAGCAGCTATTTGGCACAATGCTGAAATGGCCGGCCAAATTCAGGACACTAACCGAAGTAATGCAAATACCGAAGGTAGAATACGAACGGAAATGACGCAAGTGAGAGGGGTCCCGGCTCGGATACAGCTGTCAATAACGTAGACTTGCTGTATAAAGGCAGCTTTGAAAAACAGACGCGTCCCTTCCTGAGAGTCCCTATAACTGGAAAAATCTAAAATTGGAAAACCATTATGGTTCATTTATTAAACTTATCGGTGGCGTCTGCCGCAAACTCGTAGGAATGGGACTCCAGGACTTTTTACGCTCGTTAACTTTCCATTATGTGAATTATATGGAAGAAGCCATATTTATGGACTTGACGACTTACATTGGTTGCGAATGTTGTAATTTCACGCCCAATTTTCTAATCAAAGGCACACATACCTTCTCGGCGAGCTGAAACATCTATATCTGAATGTATAGCACGTAGTTCGTCAAATTCATGCTCAACGTTACGTGACGTACCGCCATCTCAGCAGTTCTAATTTAAATACGGACTTTTTTCTTCTGCTCATTTTACCTATAGACTGATGGAGATCATGCTCGGAATCCAACTCAAGTCTGAATTATAGCGTTTCTACAAGATTCTCCAACCTCGTAAGGTTATCATTGTTTTAATATTTCTTTTCAAGAAGTGAGCGCCAGTAATTATTATTCACCCAGAGATAATGTTCTCTTTAGTAACTAAATAGATGAAAAAATGCTAATATTATTTGAGATGACCCAAATACTTTATTGATCGAGCTGTTGGGAAGGTTCTTACGTCTATAAAAAAATTAAGGCACATTAGGAATTCTTTACATTCTATATTTTTTTCGCGAGTACCTACTTTCATTTTTAACCCCGATTTTTATTCTAGAAGAGCATTCGACTTTATAGAACTTCCAGGAGTTTTAGGACCGCTCTTCCTCAAGTAATACTTTTGAAATATTTGTACAAAATGATAGTGTCATGAATTTTATATTTTTAATTAAAATTCTCTCTAGACAAAATAACGGTTAATAAAAAAGTGGATTGACCAGAGTTTTAAGAATGCTACGGTATAATTTGTCCAGAACACTTTGATATCAAAGCTAAAATAACTATCTGAAGACACAGAACTGTAGGTCAAATAGATAAAACGTGGCTGAGAAATCTATTTAAAGAACCAAATAGTGAAATACAAACCAAATAATAGCAACATCGTAAAGTATCATTGGACAAAATTGCAAAGCCAATGCACGTACGTACCTATGTATGGAGCAGCATGTGCCACGACCCACGACGCTGTTAAGACGAAACAATTTACAATAACCGGTTCTACTCACATGTTGGTTTATTTTCATGATAATTAAATTATTTCTATAAAAGTAATAAAAATATATACACATCAAAAAGGTTACAGGGCGTCCAAAAATTCGTCCACATCGCTGTCAACAGGAAAAGTGCCCAGAAGAGCATTGCCACGTGTTTATATGAATTGACATCGAAGTTTACGACTTGAGCAGCCTTAGCAAGAAACTGAATGTAATAGAGGTATGTTGGCGGACTGTAATGAACGCGACTACATGATTAATGATGATAGTTTCACCGTTATTAGAGGGATTCATTGCGATCATTAGTTCTAATCTGCGGACATCCGAATGTGTTTCGATTTTCGAAAAACATATTTTCATGATTGCCCTTCATATGATTTAGTTTTAATTATTAAATATACTGGATGAAGGAACATAGATAAAAAGAAATGAAACAAAATTCGGGATCCTAGCAACAAACCGATAACGAATGAGGTAATTTCAACAGATTCAGTGCTCCTTGAAGAAGTCGTAATAAAATAATGCCAGTATGAAAATGTAACCCGTTTGCGAAATTAAGACGCCCTAATCGCCATCAGACCCAAACCCTTCGATTTAGGAATGACGTCAGATTAGATGTTAACCTCGTTAACGTCTACGCCCATATCGGTGAATATCGTTTACAAATAGCCAATCTCACTTCTGATTAGGATAGCACTCAACCAAATTGAACTACGATAGGACTGGCGCCAAACACGGAAGCTCCTCGGGTTATCTCACATTGTGCCAATAAACTTAATCAACGTAACTATTTATCAAAGTTCCCAATAAACACTAACAATAAACTTGGTTAAACTGAGATTAGACACCTAGATACAATTTAAAAGTTTTCCACGAGGAATCGCAACTCACATTTTAAAGACGTTTATTGCGGTCCGACTCCAAAGAGTTCTCCTATAAACATCAAACTTTTCGCTGTTAAAATAATAAAATGAAAAGAATTAATTTCGTGTATCTCATTTCTCTTTTATGTTCAGTCATTACATATTCAATTACACTTGACGGTTGGCGGGATTCAGGGTATTTTTATAGAGAAATGCTTGTACATTTAACCGTTGGCGAGGGCGCACTTCCTTTGGGCGCTTGTGCCAGATAAAAAGTCGCACTCCAGAAGCTCTTGACGAGCTCTTTAGCTTCATCAACGCTTTTCACAGATGCTCGCTCTTCGGCATTCAAATATGGCGGTTAAGCTAGCGATTATCCCGCATTGACGTATTTGCTCTGCGCTTGGCACAAGTTTCAAGTTCTATCACATGGTTATTTCTCGACTTGGTTTCGAAATCAATCAGTTTCGGAAAGAGTTTTACCAATCACCGTGGGGGACATTTACTTGGCTGTTACACGAGATAATTGAAACATACTGTTAGGTTAGGTAAGTGGTGATTACCTCGTTCTATATCAAACATTAGGCCGAGTATGATTCACCAACTCTGACTTTACCGGTATTCTCGCCTAACTATTAATGTTACGCCGTGACGAGTTATGTAAAACAATTTCTATAGGTATAAATAACGTGTTGGGCCTTAAACCCTGAATCTTATTCACGTTTGAAATACTCCAGTCGTAAAACCAGTCGTCTCTAAGGACCACAGAGTGAGGCGTTCATAGTTGTAGAAAATATTGTATTTTTATTGAATTTCTTCGCAATAAACCGGTCACAAAATACCGATGTGCCTCTAGTGGGTGCTTCAATCCACTAGCTGTGACCTAGTTCAGTGCTAGTCAAAGGCTTACAGTTTGATTCCGTGGTAAAGTGCACATCGGACAAGTTTTGAAATATGTGAGAGGATGCTCGTGTCATGTTATGTCAACGATTTTTGGGACGTGTTTCGTTTGTGAGATTTAATCGTGCACGCTTTCAACATTGCGAAACTAAAACTACTTTTTTAAGCTATCACTGCGAATGACAGGGATCTAAACTTTCGCATCCATCACAAATTCTCTCGGTACAAACAACATTTCCAGCAACATTTATCTCAAAACTGTACAACTTAACAAAGTGAGCTCGAACTCGGTACAAGTGTACCGTCAGCACAATAGCGTCAACAGTCCTGGACGTGCCTTTTGTTACATCAGTTTAAAACCACTAACTTCTTTACTGCCTTTTTATTCAGCCATATTTCACGTCATTTCGACATGGCCATTAGGCGCAAAATCTTAAATATTCTCTGTACCGTCTGTAGTAGGAGATATTCAAATACAATTGTAATAAATAGCAATTCACGTCCTAATTCTCATTCTAATTGTAGCGTAAAACGAATTTATGTTACTGTCCACAAATATTATAAGTTTAGTATTGAGGTCGCTCATGATTATGTAAAAATAGATACAACTCTGTTCGGCATGCGTGAATGAGTGTTTTTATTATAATATCTAAAGAGTTGTTTCAACTTAAAATATAGGATATACTTACGACAATATCGACACAGAAATATCTGTTGGGTGACTTCAACCTTTTTGCAAACTACGTGGCATGTGCGCAATGGGGTGAATTGGGTTAAACTTTCCTGGATAGATTTCTACGGAAGCTGAACTAGGCTGTCTAAACTGCGAAAAACATGGAGAGGTGCCAGTACCGGGCAGCGGAGGCATCTTCTTCGATTTCAGTGACGTAACTCTGTATTGAATCGTCCGCATAGAGTTGTACACGTCCCAAATCTTTGGCCTGAATCTGAGACACATAGCTGATCGGAATCAGTGAAGTTTCGTGACACGGGGAACTTAATGCACTTTCCGTGATACTGTTCAGGATTTCACAACACGGCGAGTGGCCTGGGCGGCTAGCACGCGACACAATGGCGTGCAATCGATATGTGCTGCATTAACCGCTCAATTATTGATACGCAAGGCCATTCTGCTACCGTGGAGGGCGACTTTTTGACTGGCAACACAGCACGATATTGATTCAAATCATAGAGCAATATACGTAAAGATCCTATGATGAATGGTAGCCGAATTGAGTTATAACAGCAAGATCAAAGCAACACACAAGAAATGTGCTTACATGTTTGCGAGAATACATAATTATATCTTACGTAGTCATACGTTCGACGATCCTCGAATAAACCTAAGCGTACAAAACGATTTGCCTTTTATTTATTTGCTTTCTGTAAGTTTGTACGTAATGTATCGTATACATTTATCTACAAAGGGCCGATTCTGGTTTGAGACGAACATCTGAGAAAACTAAGATTTATTTACTAAACAATCTAACAATGAAAATGGCCAAGCTGAAGTGCCTCGGGAGAAGTTCTGGCAACTTGCTTAAATAACTGAATAAACTTGAAACAAAAACAACGTAGCATCCGATTTCAGTCGGGCCCTTTAAAGAAATCCTTCGTTTCAACTCTTCAATTAGAAACTTTACACCGTCTGTCGGTGAAAGTCTCCTAAAAAAGAATGTAGGCCTCTAAGTCATAGTGTAATAGTTGCGTAAGCGTGTACGTACACTTGGATGAAAACGAAAGTGCCTACCGCGCCTGCGCATCCAAACGTCTCTAATACACACTTATTGTATTCGATCTATTACATCGTCGTAAAGATTGTGTACTTGTTTCTAATACAAGTTTTAAAGGAGAACACGAGTTTTATTGCTGTAGGTATTTGGTGCATTTTCCATCATCATTCATCAAAAGATTATTTTTTTCTTCTTCAAAGAGTAAGTCTTTTGGAGCCTATGAATTCGCGAAATCTATACATATAGCGTACATCAAGTAATTTGATGAATAAAACGGACAACATATACAAAAAAAGATGGAACAAAATATTACATTTCAGCATTTCTTTTATTAAATTTAAACATCATTTCTCTTTCATTATGAAGGCTATCAGTTTTCTAAGTCCCACGAGGTACTAAATTAAAAATCTTTTCCTCATTGACCCCTAATCTTTCTTTTGACATAGTGACTGGTCCTTATTTCCTCATACGATTATTAAAACCAAAAGTACATAAGCATTTCACATTCAATAGCAATTAATAGGAAGTCTCGCAAGACAAATATGAGACGTATTTTTGGAGTGAGCGTAATTAAAGTAGCAATTGATAAGATAAACTATATCAAATAGGTTACTTGCTGTTGGGTCAACTCGGCACGTTTAGCTACAGCTCCTATTTTTAGTTATGTCGTTAAGGATAAACGTGGGTGTGACGCAAATACAAGTGTCACCAGGCGATCGACAAGTTGATAGGCGCTCTGAGAACTATTTCGATGTCTATAGATTTGACACACGTGACTATGTCGGCCCTGGCTGACACAGACTATTCCATTTCGATGAAGTAGTGGCTATTAATTAAAGAATGCCAAAAACAGTACTTATGGTTATCTTGCAGATTTCTAGATCCTTTTAGGGTTGCAGAAGTCTAAGCAAAGGTCCTTTGTGAAATCATAGTCAATGTAATCATAGTAACTAACGCAATTTTGACTAATACAAAATTGGTCATAATTCTTAAGACACCAATATACTAGAAAGACGAAACTTCAGCCACAACATAGCTCTCTCATAAGGAAAAGCACAATAACCAAGAACATACGAACGAATTGCGAGGACGTACCTACGTAATATCGAAATAGAAAAGTAGACACTAGTTCACAAGTTACGGACGATTACAAGTGCCGCGCAACTTTTATAGCTACATGACAGTTACGGGTTATTTATCAACCCTATAATCAGAACTACTGTACTTTGGTACTGGAAATGTGACCGGGTTAATAAACGAAGCTATTTGCCATAATATCATTTTGTATTCGAGATGTGTCGTACGAATATTAGTTTAGCGATCATTCATCACTGATGAAGAGACAATAAAAAGCCAAGTAGAGTGTTTCCTCTCACTTGGCTTGTTCTTCAATTTCAAGGATTCTAGTACTTCTAGATTCTGCTGACAAAACGTTTCTCCTGACTTTCAATCTCAAAGATACATTGGATTTTCGCTGTTAAGTCTTGCGATTTAAATACTTGATATAAGTCGATATAAACCCCTAGGCATCGCACTCGACGCCCACCGGAAGGGACGGAGTATAAATTCTTGGCCGGGGACTGTATCGTCACAAAATACCGTCGCGGTAAATGTTTATGACCACCGTATCCCTATTTACTCGCGTCGTGACAGGTGTTGCGCCCTATCACCTACTCGACTGAATTTGTTTTAGTTGTTGTTTGAACTGGGGACCGCAGTCCGCAGTTCATTATTTGGACGTTTTCTACATCTGAAAATGTAATTAGGGGTTATCTGTCCACGTGGGAGCCGAAGATTCGAGCCGAGAAACTCGTTACAATGTCATGCCGATGCCGGTAGAATATTACCGCATAAGTTGTGTTGCCGCACTGACATCTTTGGACCGGTGACATTGGAATGAGTAACCGCTGCGCAGCTGAGCGTATCGCAATATAAGTCATAAAGGTATGAAACTGCATTAGTTGCTTTATGAAAACAGTAATGGTTTGTTGCAGATGGTCGAACGTAACTGAAAGTGTTTTCTAGAGACCGCCAAATATTTTCACGGTCCACAATTCATTGGATAAGAAGCCTCCCTAGAAACGCCATGGTGACCTGCAGCCGTTCAATGTCGTGGTTCTCGGCGACCTGTCATCAGCTACATGCAACGTTTTGCCAGCTGTCGTGTGCTATTTCTGGTGCGAGTATTATTAGGTCAATGAGAGTCACAATTGAGTTCGGGACGCGTGGGGGTAATTTGTTACTGTTTGTTTCCGAATGCTCCGTCGGACTATTTCAATGACATGACTGGCTTGATGATTTGGCAAAGTTTGTCTCATTTTTCTATTCACATTTTCAGGCCGACTTAGTGTTTTTTTTTCAATTATGCTCTCATGGTCGATCCTGTCCAATCTGCCACCAATTATAGCTTTAACAGCATACATGGAACATTATTAAGTGGTTAATTTTACGATTTTATTGATAGGTATACAAGAAGTAATCAAAGATAACTATCGTAACTTGAAAGCTTCTTGTAATTGTGATAGGATTTACGCGATTACGTGGTCGGTATCGTTTTTCTAAGAATGTGTGTAGCGATTGGCATGTCATAGGTTCCTTATGATAGCAAAATTGCAATATTTACACAATCAGAGCCAATTCATATCACGAAAGTACACGACTGTTTCAATTGCAATAAATCAGTACCCACAAGTAATGGGAACAAATCAAAATGGTCGCTTATTGTCATTCAGCTGGCGATTGCGTCTGCGCATGGCTATTGTGACAATTCCATTGGGAATGCGCATCGATTACCACTGATAAACGCTCTCGATAAAATAAAAACTTTAGATTATTATCGTTACGTCGAAAAGTGAGTTCTAAAAACATTAGCACTCGGTTGAATCTCGATTGATTGTGTGGGTAGAGATAAAACGTTGTTATGATAAACAAAGTGAATGTTACGATTATTGCTTTATTAGATGTGTATTTGTACTACGGAATGTAATTGTTGAATGTATTTTTACTAGTATTTATACAACTAGTTTTATACGACGACTGAGGAACTATCTCTACAGTGATTGAGTTCAAAATTTAGATTTATTTTATCAGTATCAACAATACATAACTCGAATTCAAGCGTCTTGATTCTTTCTTACGTACAAATACAATATTAGTTTGGCTAACTAACCAAATCTTATCGAGAAATAGCTTCACGAAATTCAGAGCTTTTTAGAACAACAATATTTTGCAATGAATTCGAAGTTTCTGAGACACAACACAAATCCGTCGAGGTACCTGCTCTCAGCTTTAATAGCATGAATACTAACAACACCCGACGTTCAGAATGCTAAGCAGCCGGCCGAGATCGATTTGAAACCTTTTGCGTAGCTAAGGACCATTTTAAAATATAATAAGTGGGTATCTATTCAGATTAAGACACGCACAAAATTGCACTTAATCAATTTAAAAGATGGCTTTTAGAAAAGAAACAGGCGTTTCTCCAATGCTCCTCGAGAATAGGAAGATAGGATGTGCTACTCATGAGAACGCACATCCTAACCTATTCTCGGAGATGTCAGGATGACCCAACATGATTAGGGGGTGACACTATCTACAAAACAACAAAGGTTTCAACCCTCAAAGCTAAAGCAGCTGTCTTTTTTTATCTGAAAAATCTTATGAGAGGACCAAGGTTGTTTCTGACCCACGTGAAAAACAAGACAAACTTGGGCGCGGGGTCAATTTTTAAATGAAAATATCGTTCAAGAATGCATTATAAACTAGGCGTGTGTAATTCTAATTACCTATCAATTTACAGGTCTTAAAGATATACTTGGTTGCTGATAAGATAGTGTTATCAGCAAGTATATCGGTAAATTGTAGAATAATATGAGAGCTCGTTATCAGTGTGGATCGTATTGATAAATAATATAGTTCTGTTATCTTTAGGAAGCGTCTATGTGGCCTTATGTAATTTAGTTTTTAGATATACATTGTTGTCAGGCAAGGCTGAATCTATAAATCTTATTTATATTACTGTTGCTTTTCGTGTTGGTCTGTTTTCTGTTGTTCAATTAAACTCCGCAACTGATATTGATGCGGTTGTTACCATCATTTAGACAATTTATTACGGAAGGTTGATGTGTAATAAAACAAAGAAATCTTAATGGTTCAGGTTGGAAAAACCACAGCAGATGCGGGTTGCTAGTGAACTATCTGAGATTTGCTCCCGTAAAGCTTCGTTAAATTATTTTGTAAAATTAATTAAATTGTTTCGTATAATGTTTAAGCTCATATAGCGACACTAGCGTTTAACTAAGTTACTTTTAATAAAAATAAGATCCAAAGGACGCTTTTGTTTCAAGTTTTCAACATATTCCAGACGCAGTCTTTTTGTGATCCCCGGGCGCAATCCTTTGAGAATGTAATGCTGTATTTGTTTAGTGAAACTATTCCTTTATCCAGCTTAGAGCAAGACATTTAGTATGTGAATAAATTATTTTATTCACTAAAATACAAATACAGAAAGGAGTTTTTATACTCTGGGAAAATACATCGTAAACGGGTGCGGATTTGGAGAATTTGTTGGATAAAAGGTCCTGAAATTAGTTATTCTACATTTCGGCAGTATTGTTAAATAACGATACTAAACAAAATGACAGCATATGGATACATATATTTCGGAAAATTATCTTGTCTATATTCCTCCCGAGGCGTGGGGTTGCAAACCACATTGTCCGTAACATAATTGGACAAGAAATGACAACTCTGTACATACTAATACAAAGTAAATTCGAAGAAACATGGATGACAATAACAAGATGATACTTTTATTCCTTTATTTAAATATTTATGATTGGATCAATAAGAATTCTGTAGGACTGGCGACAAGCTTGTTGCCTCAGGCCACAAATCTTGTGCGCAAAACATTCTAAGTAAGGTAAATCATATAACCCACCGCCGCGATCGGAAATATACCTTTGGATCGGAAAGATTCGAATATTGATTCGGTTGAATTCGAGGAGAAACTTGTGCAAACACAAATATTATTGGAACTATTTAAATAGGGTGGCTCAAGGAGTGTGGAGTTACAAGTTGGTGTCTGGCTTCTGAAATCAGAAGAGTAAATATTTTCTCGATAGCTTAAGGAAGGGTTGGCAGATTTGGGCAATCTGCACTTACTTTCTCTGAAAATATTAGTCATTTATTCAGGTCTACGCCCATTACATATCCTACCAAGACCAAAAAGTAAGTAACAATTCAGCATCTGAAGGCAACATTACAAACAATGAACCTTTCTTTTCCAAGGGCCTCGTGGCTCCCCCGAGATCCTCACTGAAGGACCGCCGTACAAATTGCGAGCAAAGCAAATATTTATTTCGCCACAATACCTCTTTACAGCGGCCTGTTTGCACGTAGTTGCGAACTTATGATACGGGCTCTTGTGTTTATCATGCGTCGTTAAAACGCCCGGTTTCACGTTAATTGGCAGTTAGGTTTGTGTTGACGCTGCTTTGTTACCAACCAACCCTCTCGTTTAAGATCTAAGTGAAGCATTCGAGATCTTCAAGTTGTGAGGCAGCCTGGATCTAGGAAATTGGCTCGGTTTTCGGTTTCCGAAACCACAACCGTTCGGAATTTCGGACAATGCGGTTTTACCTTACCGGTCCGGATATCGATGTTCATAATCTGGAAATACGGATGCTTTGTGCATTTGGATTTAAATTATAATAATATAGATGTGCTGGATGGGATCCCCATTGATGTCATTTATAAAGTTTGCGTGAATACCATAAAAACGCTTTCAAATGTATAATAAAAACTTGAAAGTATACTTTAGTCAAAGTTGGAAGTTTAAACACATCACGGCATCGTTAATTTTTGCGAAGGGATAAATAACATTTTTAGCGATTCTGTACGTATGAAAAACTCAAAAAAAATTTAAGAAACAATTTCACGTCGGTTCTAGAAAACTCAAGGGTATTTCGAACCCTAGAAAAACCACCCACCATAAAACTTTAAATTAACATTTTCATTAAAAATACTTTACTTTTCTCCAGAGGGTAATACAAAATGTTTATTAAGGACTACTTTAGTCCGGGTCAAATGTTAGGGGGTCCTTAGGGAACGGCATCCGATTTTAGACACCTCACGTAGTCCAAAATGGTCCCCGGTCCTTGTAAGAGAGCTGAAGTGTACAGTTACAGGAATGTTAAATTATTCTGAAATAGACCGTATAATCAAATTATTAATGTTTTGGTAAATCGGGCCAACAATTTCGCCACGATTGAAAAAATATGTAAACAGTATCTGACAACATTTGGACAGATATTAATTACGCATGCCTAATCGTTATTTATTCTGATCGGCTCCGAATGTTATCTTATTTATTTTACGCACGTCTAACAAATAATTAAATTTTCATGTCAAATCATGACGTCTACCAATCTAACCATGTAGTGATTAATTAATTGTGCAACCAAAAAGGTTACAATTCCCTTGACATTTAGTATGTATAAGTGTTACCTCGGCCGCTGCCGACGAACCGTCGCGTCGCGGGAAGTGCGGTAATGATGTGCGTTGTGGCGAGCGCATTAGTCTCATAACATAAATTAATGGAGTATCATTACCGCACATTACAAGCGACCTAATTAAAGGTGCTTGTAAACGGGATGGGCTGCGTGCACAATTTTAGTTCATTGTTTTACTTAAATAAAACAAATTTATTAGACAAATGGCCTTTTGCACTGCACATTTGACTAACTATGTATAGAAGGTATTGAAAGAGTTAGAAACGGAAAAGTGTTAAAAAGACTTAGCCAAACCTTCTCTATCACTCTCTGAAGCAATCAAATGAAGCGTATGTAACCACAACATCGTCCTACCAAAGCATTTAGTTCAAGTAACCAGTCTACACGATCTAAACCAACACGCTACACTGCGTAAACATTTCACACGTAACCCAAGAGACAACACTTGACAAATTGCTGCCAACCTTCAGGCCAATCAAACGCCCCACGATAGACAATAGACTCTAACGCGAAGCCATTCAACTTAGAATCGAATAGCCAGGCAGAATGTGCAGTCAGTACCGGTAATGACCTTGCCTGTTATGAATCTGGTGTCAGCAAGGCCTTCACATAGTTACTAAACATTGTAGCAATAAGGGTCTTCAAAGATTAATTATTACGTAATTCTTTGGATAGTTCATAAAGATTTCCTTTGTAAAACCTATTGGAGAAGGCAGGCCGAATAGATTGGCTATCGAAACTTACCGATGCGGTTGCCAGAACTAATTTGGCAAAAATTTGGGGAAAGTTCTGTAATATTTTACCACAAACATGAAGCCAATATTGAAGTTTGTTTATCGTGGTATTTTATAAGAATATTATATCCTAGCAGTAGTGTGGTTAAAAACATGACAGATATTTTGTCAGTAAGTGCATGCTATCGTAACTTTCCCATATCGCAGTCGCATTTCCGCGTAGTTTCAAGTGCGGAAGATTTTATATATTCCGTGCTGTAATTCAAGGGTTAAACAGCTCTTGAGAACTTGCCGGGCGACACGATGGGACGGGCCTGCTGACCGGGGCAATACCGCCACTCGTAATTAAGAACAAGGGCACAAATGTCACCCCTTCCTACAAACTCTAACAACTAATACTGTGGAATGGAAGAGCAAAATGTTTTTGGGTCCCTCTGTGTCCGTGGAATGTTCTGAAAATCTCCCCTAAAAGACCAAATACCTCTCTATAACGAGGAAGGGGAGTTTTTTCGGCATTTCATCTCTGTTGCTATTCTGCATGCTAGCAGAATACTGGTCCTAAATAAAAAGAACATTGCTATCCTTGCAATAATGATCACTGCAACATTTTACCATCCAATAGATTACAGATGCTCAAGGTAGCAGTAGATTACATTTACTGCAGTGAGCAAGTCACTGATAAACAATTTACAGCCTTGCTGTTCCAGATACTCATAATCATTAACTTAAGCTAATTAGATTTTTTTAATGATGGTGATACAGTGCCAATCTATATTACTTGTGTATCAAGTTTTAATGATCTGATAATGCAAAATAAATAATGTTAATTATTCCAATTGTTAGTTTTCATTTAAGCCAATAAAAATCAAAGCGAAAAAATAAACACTTTTTGTCAAAGAAGAAGAAGAATGAGAAGATTACACCAAAATAATAAATGGTAGAAACTCTGTACATTGAAGTGGATGTTCACACCAACGATGCAACAACTAAGCCATGGGTGGATCGGTGTGAGGCTAAGTACGACATGGCTCACAACAACGAGGCAATGTATACTGTGCACGATGGACGATTTAACGATTGACGCTAACACCTACGCTGCCCGATCACCCTCTGCTGATGTGTTTTTCTATTAAGCACACATTATTATTTCAAAATCCACATTTATGTAATCAATTCAATCAATTTAATTGACGAAACCCATTAATCTTCAAAATTGAGAAGCTTAGATTATTTTAAGATTTAATTACTTACACTATACCTACTAGATGTTTGACAAACTTTTAAAAATATTTACGATTCTAGCACAATAATAGTACACAAGCATGATTTATTAATATCTTTTGCATCTTTCTTTAGGCAAAAAATAGAATACTTTATTAGTTGATTAGGCAATGACCTGCATTGCTCAACATTGTAACTACAGTTGTTAATATGGCCTCTAGGGTCTACTTTAATGTTCGAGGTCTAATCAAATTGGTGTGGCCTTTATAAGTATCTATTAAAAATCTAGTGAGAGTAGCTACAGAATAGGTCAATCGGTTGGTTTATTGGTGACTAATAAGATTCTTATATGAATGGTTAGGAAATCTATTAGAGGTGATGTGAAGTGATCGTGTACATGAAGGCGGTGGACATCAGCAGAGGTGATGAGCGCGAGAGAGTGCGCGCGTGAGGCATGCGCGCCGCAACAACCACAAAGCCGATGAGGGAACATATGCGTTGACTGTCGACTCACCGAAATGAGACGTTATATTGCCATGGCCGTTGGCCAGAGGCAATGCGGTCACCAAGTCTTGCACTAAAAAACAACGACTATCTTTTAACATTGCATAAATTCATACTATACATGAGGCGGCCGGCCCGGCCGTCGCCCTGTCTTATCAAACGTACGGCGAAATTACTCTGATAATCTGTGCCTATAATTCTTCAACTTATCAACGGAATTATGCTCGTTATATTACAGCAATAAAGAGGCACTAACTACACAGTACATTTTATCTAACAATACTTTTTTTAAGTTTAAAATTCGATACATTATGACCTCACAATCACAGAAAAATAGGTCAAAATGATAACAACAGTGTGTACTGATAAGAATCTAGTTGGAGTCCAGCTGCGTGCGGCTGAATCGACCACAAGTTCGCTGTGTCAATGTTATGCCCGCCTTGCCAAGTACGCAATGAAGTAAAGACAACTACATAACTATGAATAGTGTGCAGGTAAATAGTACGCTACTCACCCGAGCTAAAGTGTGATCTCTTTACGTCTCCATTCTCCGAGTCGCCGTCGAGCGGCCGTTTCCTCGAGTCCGTGATTTCCGGACTGGGGCAAGTATCCATCCCTGTGTCAGCGGCCATGTTGAATTTCAGGGCAAAACTTTAAACTTGTCTAGCATAATTCCCATTACGTAATTGCTTGAAAATATGTACGATTATGCGGCACTATGCATTATTTTAACATAATAATGGTAACACTTAACACTTATACAACTAGAAACGAAGGAAAATTGAAGTTTTGAATGGTGTAGTTAATGAAATAAGAAGAGAAGTGACACTATGGTTGTTACGTCTAAACGTTTTGTGAACGTTTGTCGATACTGCGGCTGTTTGTGGCGCCCGGACAACGCGAAGCTAGCTACGGGTGTCACGCCGTAATGTTGGCCACCCTGTATTATGACAGCAACCAGCTGATTGTGTTGGTGTTGTGCGCAGATATTTATCGAAAACTGTCGATGGGACACCGTAGAATGTTAAATATTTTTTGGTGAAATTGAATGCTGTTTTGCCTTGAATATTTTTTTCAAGATTGGCTCATGGTATATTATTAAAAATATTTTAAACCCACGTTTCCCAAAAATATTTTCGTTGGCTAAATATTTAAGAAACCGCTTACGTTATTATAAATGATGATATTTAAAATTAACTGACGATACAATAATGACTTTGTTAACCATTTTTACGAGTAGAACATACGTTGTGTGTATTTATCGATTAACTTATTTACCTAAGCTGCGCAACACTATTAATACATAATGCGCCAAGGTCATTCAGAGACCAATCAGCTTTCGTTACTAACTTCATCACTGTTGGAAGAGATGAAGAGGTGCGCCAGTTTCAAAAATATAAATAAAAAGGCTGGCAATAAAAATCGATTCCTTTAAAACAAGGCCTTTATTTATTTATTGCAACACATTTACTATTTTCCTAAGCTTCAACATTATTTTATCACTATGATATATTTTTACCGACTTCAACAATAGGAGGAGTCGATTTTACCTTGTAAACCCCGAATTTAATTGGAGCGAGCGTTGACCTAAGTCAACGCTCAAATTAAATAAATGAACAATAAAAAAACAAACAAGCAATGAAATAAATTGCATTTAAATACTAATATTTAAATGCAATTTATTTCTAGCACTACAGACGTGACACTACTCAAGAAGTCCGATAATATTTATAGTTTAAGGTATGTAACTATTTTCATTTTATTCAAGTTTATTTTCTATTTCTGACCCTTGTTTTTCTCCCTTTAAGGTGAAAAATGACTTTGACCTTGTAAAAAGTCATTTTTACACCTTTATGAGCTCGGAGGGTTGTATTAATGATTTTGATGATTATAATTCTGTAACTACATACGTCTTACAGCCGCGAATCAAATGTTCATCAACATACAACCTATCACTGGCCTGCAAATTGCAAAAAACTTAAGAAAATTTGAATTTCGCGGGCTACCCTGGAACATCAACCTTAACTACTTTTATCATTTTAAATATGGCGCCATTTATGGACAAAGCAAAATAGCTCAAAACTAGGTCAAGGACCAAGGTAAGTATTTCTGTCTCATTTCTGCAACTAGATCAAGAGAATTTTAGGTCATATAGGAATAGGAAACTTTCAGAAGCTTGATCAACCTACATAATGAAACCTTATTTGAAAGTTTGTCTATAAAATTCGGTGTAAACTCTGAAATGACGTCTAAATTCTAAACTAACTAAATTCTATTATTATTGTTGTTTACTTTTTTCCGTAAAATAAGAATTTCTTGACAATTAATTTACCATTTTTGCTGACATTATTTGGAGCTCGAAAGTCCCTAGTCTTGTATAATTTTTGCCGCATAGCTCCTAGGTGGCGCATTGCGGATAAATCTAGCGCCATCTTTTATCTAAAATGATTAACTAAAGTTAATTGTTTCCCTGTTTACTCGAGACAAACAGGAAAACGAATATTCTACTCAATAATTCTGATGTTGGGATTGTATCTATAGAAATGAGTTTACCTACAAATAACCTACGAGTTCACCACCAATTTCATGAAGTTTGAAGTCATACTACTGAACTAGATATATTTATAAGTAGGTCGACTCGACTTTTACATCACTGTCGTACTTCTTCTCCATCATCTTCTTGCTCTTGTCCCATGTTATTTGGGGTCGTCGTTGATAATAATAATTCTTCTCCTTAATTCCTAAAAAATACTAAACCAAAGTATTTGTAAAAAGTGATTTTGCTGAGATAGATCCTTTCTTAAATTATTCAAATATTTATCTTCCACAAAAGAGAAAGTTCATTAACAATCACAAAAACAAAGTAAATTAGTACATTAGTAAATGAACTGTAATTAATACCAGTTAGCATCACATGTAACTATTTAAAGCACTATTAGCAATGCGATAGAAGTTATTTTGCAAATGAACAAACAATACAATAATAAGATCACTTCACGATACAGACTTTCAAAAAATTAATAGTTTGTTTTGTTTTAATTTGTATATAATCTAAGTACCTTTTTTTTTGGGATGGGAAATCATCAAATGACTCCTCCCGCTCTGGGCGGAGCGGGAGGGAGTGTCAGACTATTACTGAGTAAAAACCATGTTCCTTCTTTTGCCCTTTCTGTTCCAGGGCCGCGATATCTCTTTCGAACAGTCCCGCAGCCCTGGCAGGCATCAGCCCTTGCGGGCCCCTCATGTTTGCTGACATCTCTTTGAGGCGCGCGAGTAACACGAACGCGCCGTCGACACGGCCTGTCGTCGTAAGATGGACGGACTGCGAGCTAGCCCATTACTCACCGTCCACAGGCCCGCGCCTACGGTGGCCGAGAGCCACCACGTGGCCCCCGACGCCCGGTGCTTCTCCCGCGGCAGCTGGGACGTGAGGTTCTCTCCCTCTCACGTTCCGCTACCTCCTTCGCTAGCATGACTGCTTCGTAGAAGGAGGTGACGGCTTCCCATTCCCTCTCGCCCCGGACCATGGCTTGAACCAGGGCCGGACGCGAGAGATCGCCGCTACGAGGACACGGCGGTGCTCCGCCCAAGCGGAGCAGACCTCCACGGTGTCCTCCGGGCGATCCTCACAATGATAGCACCCGGGCGTTTCCTCCCGCCCGATTTGGTGCAGGTACCTCCCCAAAACAACCGTGTCCGGTGAGGACCCGTGTCAGGCGGAAGGTGAGGGCGCCGTGGCGCCTCTCTAGCCACTCCTCAAAGAGGGGACTTATCGCCACTATCGTGGCGTGCCCAGCACGGGGTTGCGGCAGTCGCTCTCTCCATGTCGCCATGAGATCGCGCCGGAGGTCTGTCTGCTGAGCTGTATCTAAGTGCCTGGTACAACGAATTTTGTTCGCCATTTTTCGCAATGTAGGGGAGGTGGGCCTAAAATGGGTATCTACGCTAAGGGAGGTGATCAATAAAACAGTTTTACCGAAACCAGCACATCAAGCTACTACAAACTGTCAAATTTCTTTAACAGATTTTCAATTTTATCTCTAAAGCTTTATGTTCAAGGTTGGTTGGGAAAATCTAACGTTCAGTTTCGGGACCTGCTGGCGTCTATACATAACTACATACCTATCTTGAATGTTTACTTCATATGGTTAACTTAATAAAGTATCGAAATTAAAAACGAACGTTAAGATTTTCTTCTTAATTTAAACAAACACAAAAGAATATAAATTTCTTTAAACTAGACGTGATAAAAATGTAAAACTACATAGGTAAAACAAAAACAATACCTAATCAAAGAAACATCATGCACTCTGCATGCCTATTTATATGTAAATCTATTCTCTTATCGTGTCATCGAGCAAGATTTACAAAACAATCCCCAGAACACGGCAATTAACCGAAATTGGTTTGATTGCCACAATTGGCAAGTCAGCCTACCTGCCCACGGCACGGTTCGTGACTTGCTCAAACTCGCTTGACACGCACGGTACGGTTCGGTGCTAGCTCTCGCTCTCCAGACTGAGTCGAAGGCGTGGCAGTTGCCGGCAATCACCATCACGAGGTTACTTGTAGATAATGGCTTATGGAATGCTCACAAAAAGTAAAATTGACGGTTTTATGGGTACCTACGGCTTTTGCTCGATTTTTTGGTGGCATCTGAATTTGACTGGCGTGAAAGTGAAGTGTCTAGGATCAAATCAAAACAGACTGAGAATTAGCACTTTTTGAACATTGCATAAGGTAGGGTTGATGCTCATCTGGCAGCACGGAATCGCATTTTTCCATACTCCTTATCCGTTTTCTGTCGCTCGGGACCGTCATTTGCTAGAGCGAGAAACAGAGCCGGAATGTTATCGCAAGCGGCAGTATCGACGGTGCGTTCAGCAGCACGCTCTGTTTCTCTAGCAAATGTCGGAGATGAGATGGGGTTCAACCCTAAGACAGCCCCCAAAAGACCCGTTCTTCACCACTACTGTTTCATAAGTGGCCGAACAAACTCCGCAGCAACACATACTACACATTGATGTCTATTAAGGGTCAGCTCACACCGAGACGCGACGCGACGCGACGATACTGGAAGAGGCCAGTGATTTCGTGCTGCGCCGCGCGGCGCCGCGAGACGCATCGCAACGTCGCGAGGCGCATAGTAAAATCGAGAGAGGAGAGAGGAGAAGTTGATTTTTTTTGTGCAGCTCTACGAATGTTTGTATAATGTATCATCAAAACACTATAGTGACAGAAATGCAAAAAATAATTTTAAAAATTTATTTTGGTATTCTTCTTCCTCTTCCTCTTCTGCAAGAAGTCCGATTATAACAAGATCCCAGTCTATCATTATAATTTCACTCAAGCACTCGACCGAACTGCATCAATTCTACACGTCTGTCAAGTTCAACAAGTCTGTAGAGAGAAGTCGCCACGGCAGCCTCGGCTGCGCCTAGCGACGCCGCGCGGCGTCGCGCGGCGTCGCGCTGCTTCGTGAGGCGCAGCGCCCAGAGGCGTATTTAAAGATTTGGCGCCCCGGGCCAGTTAGCTTTGCCGCCCTATTAATTTAAGAAAAAAATCCTGTTATCCGACGTCAATAACGAGGCGGGTTGGTTCCAAGAGGCCATGTCCGAGATATGTGACGTGGCAATGCCTCGAGTTCGGCCAGGAAGCGCCCGGCGGCAGGTGTACTGGTGGTCGTGAGAGCTGACGTCTCTGTGTGAGGCGTGCGAGGAGATGCTGGAGACTCTCGACGGAGATCCGTGGAGGCGCCCTTATAAGATGGTGCGGGACAAACTCCGCACCTGGGCCCCCCCGCTGACGCAGAGTCTCCGGCCTCAGCTTGTGGCGGACGTGGTGAGCGCTCTGTTCCCTTCGCGAGGGGAACATCCTCCCCCGCCTATGGCTCCGCCGCTTGCGGTGCCGGAAGCGGACCACTCAGACGACGATGACGAGACTCCGGAGGTGACCGGGGTAGACCTGAGAGTGGCGGTAGGCAGGCTTAAGGCCAAACATACCGCCCCGGGACCCGATGGCTTTACCTGGCAAAGCCTGGATCCTGGCCTTGGAGGCTCTCGGGCCCCGACTGGAGGGGCTCCTAAGCGCATGCTTGGAGAGAGGCCAGTTCCCGCTTCGTTGGAAGACAGGGAAGCTGGTCCTCATCCGGAAGCCGGGGCGCCTTGCGGACTCTCCGTCCGCATACCGTCCCATTGTGTTGCTCGACACGAGGTGGGCAAGCTCTTTGAATGCAAACCGCCTCGCCGGGCACCGTGCGGGGATGGGACCGGATCTTGCGGACAACCAGTTTGGTTACCGCGAGCGAAGGGGCGCTCGACGGTGGACGCCATCACGACGGGGGATGCGGTGTCCCGGGGTGGGGTCGTCTTGGCGGTGTCTCTCGACATCGCCAACGCCTTCAACTCCATGCCCTGGAGCTGCATTAGGGAGGCACTCCGGTATCACCGGGTGCCGACCTACCTTCATCGTGAGGTCGAGGACTACCTGACGGACAGGGCCGTCATCTACCCTGGTCACAGCGGAGAGTGGAACCGTCGAGAGATGTCGTGCGGTGTTCCACAGTGATCGGTTCTAGGGCCGCCCTTGTGGAACATCGGTTACGACTGGGTGCTGCGCAACTACCTCCCTAGCGGTGTCAGTGTAATTTGCTACGCTGACGACACGCTGGTGCTGGCGCAGGGGAGGTCGCACGAGGCGGCGGCCGAATTAATGACACGCGGGGTTGCGATAGTCGTGGAGAGGATCCGGCAATTGGGTCTCGAGGTGGCATTGCACAAGTCCGAGGCCATGTGCTTTCATGGGCCTCGGAATGCGCCACCGTCGGGATCCATACTGACGGTTCCCATCGGCAAGTACCTAGGACTCGTCCTCGACAACCGTTGGAATTTCGTGGAGCACTTCCGACGTTTGACTTCCAAACTGGAATTGGCCGGGGCTGCCTTCAAGCGGCTCTTGCCCAACCTGAGGGGTCCAAACGCCTCCTGCCGAAGGCTCTACGCAGGGGTCGTGCGTTCATGACCCTTTACGGGGCCCCGGTGTGGGCGCGTTCCTAGAGGCGGTGAGCCACACACTACCTGAACGCGCCCCAAAAGGTGGTAGCCGTAAGGCTGGTCCGTGGGTACCGCACGATATCCCGCGAGGCGGCGAGCCTCCTTGCCGGATTGCCGCCGTGGGATCTGGAGGCCATAGTCCTTGCGCGTCTGCACGAGTGGCGCGCAGAGGCACTACGCCGGGGGGAAACTCCGCTGCCGCGGCAAATTGTCGCTCAGCGGACAGACCTCCGGCGCGATCTCATGGCGACATGGACAGAGCGACTGTCGCAACCCCGTGCAGGGCACGCCACGATAGTGGCGATAAGTCCCCTCTTTGAGGAGTGGCTAGAGAGGCGCCACGGCGCCCTCACCTTCCACCTGACGCAGGTCCTCACCGGACACGGTTGTTTCGGGAGGTACCTGCACCGAAACGCCCGGGTGTTATCACTGCGAGGATCGCCCGGAGGACACGGTGGAGCACACCGTGGAGGTCTACTCCGCTTGGGCGGAACACCGCCGTGTCCTCGTAGCGGCGATTGGCGGCGGCGACCTCTCGCGTCCGGCCCTGGTTCAAGCCATGGTCCGGGGCGAGAGGGAATGGGAAGCCGCCACCTCCTTCTGCGAAGCAGTCATGCTACCGAAGGAGGCGGCGGAACGTGAGAGGGAGAGAACCTCATATCCCAGCCGCCGCGGGAGACGCCCCGGGCGTCGGGGGCCACGTGGTGGCTCTCGACCACCGTAGGCGCGGGCCTGTGGACGGTGAGTAATGGGCTAGCTCGCCGTCCGTCCGTCTTATGACGACAAGCCGTATCGATGGCGCGTTCGTGTTCCACGCGTGCCTCAAAGAGATGTCAGCATACGAGGGGCCTCGCAAGGGCCGATGCCTGCCAGGGCTGCGGGACTGTTCGAAAGAGACACCGCGGCCCTGGAACACAAAGGGCAAAAGAAGGAACTTCGATGGGTTTTAGTCAGTAAAAGTCTGACACTCCGGAGACATTTGAAAGGTCACGTGACGACGTTCGTCACCCGCGCCGCGCTGTGTGCTCCGGGCTTTGAAAGTATTGGTACCTACCACTACACCTTGTTTTTTTATTATTATTTAATAATTCTTGAACGCAAATGTTATTTAGGTACTTGTTAGTGGGTATTGACGGTATTGTAAATAATTTGTTGGGTTTTAGGTTCGAAGCGTTCGTTTATTTTTAATTAAATGTAAAATAAAATATTGATTGTACTTAAGCTTGACAATAAAAGGCGCCCAGAGAAGTCGGCGAGGGGCGGCTTGGCCGCCCCTCGCATCCTGCCGCCCCGGGCCATGGCCCCCTTGGCCCTAGGGTAAATACGCCCCTGGCAGCGCCGCTCTTACACGCTGCGCGTACCGGCGATGCAGCGCTGCGTCGCGATGCGTCGCTCTACGCCGCGAGGCATCACGAGGCGCAGCGCTGCATGGGGCAACGTATTCTAAATTCTCACAACGAAATGTGTATCTTTTCGTGTAGAAAATAAAGTTGTATTTTGAGTCGCTCTGTTAAAGTGTATGCGCAGCGTCGCGTCGCGTCGCGTCTCGGTGTGAGCTGACCCTAAAGGTGTCCATGACTAATACCTACCTTGGCATTGGATTGGATGTATGAATTTTCAAGACTCCCATTGTGTACCTACTACTTTTTGTCTCTATAGAAATCGTAAGTGTACGCCTAGCGCAGAAACGATTGCAAATAGTTACACAATTACGTGTGATGCTCGACCTCGTTGTGCTGACCCACCAGCTTAGCGAGTTATGATGATTGCGTCAATGTGTGTTAGTATCAAATACACCAGGCCCTGCCCATGGTGTGCTACCGGTTTCACTTTTCTAGTGACTACGATGAGTAGGTACCCCGGACCTACCGGTTTGTAGCCGCGCTGCTAACCACTGTATCACCGGCCATAAAAGTATTTTATTATGCTTTTTGCTGTACCTTTAAAAGTAAATATTTAAAGTTTGTTTTTCTAATGAATTTAGTAATTACTTGCTAATTAATAAGAATGTATTTACTTGATTTTTATGATTGTGCGATTTGGCAATGAATTTTAGATAATGATGTTTCCGCTTATTCATTTTTAAACATACTATTTACATTTTTAAATATAAAACAATATAAAAAAACATTTAAAAATATAAAAAATAGTAGCCAACCAGCACCGGGAACAGGGTCCGAGCTACCGGTGGTCAGGGCTCTTGAGAGAGGAACCTCTTAACAATACGCGCCGTGTCCAGAAGTACTGCTGTCTGAATCAAGCCCTTGATCCAGCTGCCAAGCGAGAGCCTCTCCAGATGTTGGTCGAGGCTATTGGCTATTAAGCCATTGGCCGACACGACTATCGGCACAATGACTGCTGTATTCACTTCCAAACATGTCGACAACCTCGCGAGCCAGATCGAGATATTTGAATTGTTTATCTTTCTCTGCTTTCACGAGGTTCTCGTCATGCGGGACCGTTATTTAATGATGCTTTATTGTTATTGTTTTAGATAATGATGTAAAAACCAGAGCAAAGCAACAGCTCTGGTTTTTACGTGTGACGAACGGTCATGTATAAATGTATTTATAACCGGTTTAGGGATTGCTAAAATGCTACTGAGTGAGTACTGTCCATGCACCCCAAAAAGGAGACAGAGAATTTTGAGACCTAACGGCGCCTACCTCCACCTGATGTCAGTAGCTGTTAACTTTGCCTAATATGTACGTCTGTTGGATTGCCTAATACGTGTACACTTGTACAGTTACTATAAGTATCTATGTGTCTACGCATTAAAAGTACTAACCACCAACTTGGAACTAGAATTCTCCTTGGAGGGAAGGTGGCACTAATATTTTCGCTGTCTACGAATATTTTATTTACTAATGGTATTGAAAAAAAATAACAATATGGCGGCGTTAGTTCCGATTAAGGCCACGCGCCAAAAGATACATGTACAAATTATATGTTTATTTTTATTTTGAAGGGGTAATAATAAAAGCCCATTCGATATAAAACTAGCCTTTAATATTGCATTGCATTAGTACAAAATACACGCTCATTGCACGCATACAGCTCGGCTGTAATACAAGGAATAGTTCGAGGAGGACGTTCATATAAATTATAAGTTTCATCATTATAAGCACTTTCATAAAGTAATATCTAAACAGATTAACCGGTAATTAGGGATATTTTTAATGTATTTTAACGTAGCTTTATGCTTACATAGGGAACAGTAGCTTAAAGATATTTTTATAATATGTTCAATAATTGTTTGAATTGACTGTATTTTAACCTGTGATCGTGTTTGGACGAAATATTTGTTGTATGTGCCTCTGAAAGCACGTTGAAAAGTTGGTACCGGCTGTCATTTATAGATCTGGCAGTCGTTACGGGTATTCCGCAAGTCTGGCCAGTTTTACCAAGGGTTATCGTATTACCCAGTAACTGGCTTGTGGAGGTCAGATATGTAGGCGCTCTTAGTAGAAGATTTAGCTGCATCCTGTCGCTTTCCAGTGGCGTGGCTGGGGGCCAACAATACGGCAACCCCATAAGGTAAGAAGAATGTTCAGAAACCCTAAGATCATGAAGAGCAGTAACGTTATAAGGACAAGCCTAGCTTTTAGGCTTATGAAAGTACCGCCACTAGTACAGTCTTCTAACAACAGTTTATACTAAAAAAAGTTACATAGGCACTAAAATAGAAATATCTTGATCCCTTATTTGTGGCACTAGGTAAGCAGGCAGCTACGTCCCTATTAACAAAACATCGCGGTAGGTACAGTACCCGGGTGTAAATACGTCATATGTCGCGTTAGACAGAGACGGCGCACAAAGCAGAACTTTCAATACAGTGTTGCATGGTTCTTTAACAGTATAAGGAACAGGGTGTGGTCCTCATCCCCCATTGAACAGAGGATCCTCCGACCAGACGGGTGTGTCTGATAGGCTACTGCACAACGGTTCCAATCGGGTTTTTCTTAATGGTCTTAACTCGCAGATATCTTTAATATCGCGATTCATGGTTTTGGTGTTAGTTCTTCATTTGCGTCATAGATGTCGCTAGCGTTCTGTTTGTCAACTTAATCATAATTATCCGCTACACGATGAAGGCCACGCAGCATGAAGCATGCAGCCATATTAGCTGGATGTGACATATTTACGGCCGGGTACTGTTGATATTGGTATTATTGTTACATCGTGGTAATACCCAGGCGGTAGGTATGTTACAGACTGACCACTATAGCTTGAGGTATGAAACTGGACTCTTTTTTACAGCGCACTGGTTTTTCAACTCTTAGCGACGAGCAGATTGTTGAAAATTCAACCTTGCACTTTTTTAACACACAAGGGTTGCTCTCCGTTCGATTTTCAACACTAGCCTCAATGCCGAGAGCTGAAAATCCAGTGTACAGGGATAACTTTAAGTTATTCTGGACACTTCGTATGTAAGGATCTGTATAGTTGTAACATTTTCTACCCCTCGTAACTATATCTAGCGATTCCTATACATAATGATTCTTACTATAAAACAAAAATTATTTTTGCTTCACCAATTAATTTGTACTTTCGAATGAGAATTCTTTCTCGTAAACTTTAGGGTGAGTATTTTAGCATTTTGGTTACATTAAAACGTAACTGAATGTTTTCTTATGTAGATGCTGCCTAAATTACAATAATTTTACATAGTTTTTATCTTTTACGTTTTGAAACCTTTTCTTAAAGTTGAGAGGCAGAAAACGCTACAAATCTTGTAAAACGAAGCAGTTATAAAATCAATAAAATATTCATATTTACATAACTCTCACAATTTCTTTCAGACTAGATGCTGACACATGGGGTTACAGGTTCGTTCCCAGTCGTGTCAATTGGAAGTTAATGCGTCACGAGTGTAACTCGATGTGTCAGCAATACTTTCACAGCAGCGAGTTCCAACTGTCCTGTAAATCTTAATTTCTCTTTAAAAAAAAATATTTTCACATTTTTTAACAAAAGCTAAATATACTTTAGTTTCAGGCAGTTGATTGTTAGTGTAATAAGTTAGTACTACTGGAGAATTTAATGTTGCCATTGCCTAAAGGTTTAGCCAAACCAGCAAGACTTCGAAATGACTGCGAGCACGGGATTTTGACAAATACTTCAATACATTATCTGTCCAAAATCTCGTGTCCGAAGTCCGATCAGATCTAAAGCAATCTGTCCGTACCGGTTTGTCCACACCTTAAAATATAACAAGAAAACCTTAATGACTATCATAGTTCATAAGCTAAGTAGCCACCACTTTTCCTGAACAAAATGCAATTATCAACTCTTTACAAGGAACAGTGAGAACCCTTGCCGTCGGCTAAGTATCTAGGTGTCCGCTAGAGGTCGCTGCTACGCGGGCGCGGGCAGCGCGGCGGGCACCAGGTGGTACGTGAGCCAGCACGACAGCAGCGGCTGCGTCACCGCCACGAACAGCAGGAAGTACACGCGCCGCTTGGTGCCGCCCGCGCCCGCCGCGCTCCACGACGCGGCGTACGGGTTGGCCGCGTAGTACGCGCCCGGCGCGGGCCCCGGCGCCTGCGAGCCGGATAGGAGCTGCAGTCGGAGGGTTTTTACCTAGAATGGGTTGGAAAGGAGGTTCAAAATTATGTCAAAGTAGGTTAGTAATTGAACTAGACACAGATTACAGCACTCAAACCCAATAAAAGTGGTGGTAAAGTTTATTAATTTTGTACTGAATGACTTATCACCAATTTTTTAAAATAGATAGTGATAGTAATACTGCTGAGACTGCCCCTGGGATCAATCTGCGTGACTCAAGTGTTAGGAAATTCTCAGTATCAATAAAAGATTTGTGTTCCACATTGGCATTGGGCTCGCCACTTTTACTTTTAAGATAATATCTGACAAAATGCTACACCAATCCAATGTCATCAGGGTACATAAACGTGATACGTATATGATAAAGATAAATACAAAAAAAACAACCACTCACCAAAAAATAAGACAACGCGAAACTAGTATAGACAAGACTGCAGTAGTACCCAGTCTTGCCCAGCATGAGCCCGGCCAGCAGACTGCCGATCATGATGATGTATTTATACCTGTAATGACATGGATATTTACATGAAGTATTTTATTATTTGTTTATTTAAGTACAGTAAACCAACAGCTACAACAGAAGCGGATAGGAAACCAACCCCATCAAATTATTTACATTTTACAACTAATTTACAAAATCATCATCAGGCTCCTGCCCTTATTATCAACTTCATTTATTTAGGGTTGGCGTTGGCGCACCATGTCTTATTTTCCCATACATCTCTATTAGTCGTCATTTTTTGAGTCACCCCCTTTCTAGCCATGTCCATCTTTCTAGCCATGTCCATCTTTCACATCCACATTCATACTCAAAAGTTTGTCCCAGACATTTTCTAATTCAAAAATTAAGTATAATTTACCCCGAGAAGGCCAGTAGATCTAGAGTCTTGAGATGCGTGCTGGTGTTGGTGACGTACAGGGTCACCAGGTACATAATCATCTCGAAGATGATGTAGGCCAGCGCGGAGGATGCCTGCATACCTATTTGTTCTGGAGAGAAGCGGTGTTGGAGACCTGGAAAAGGCAGATTTGTTAAACGACATGTAAGCGCCTTGCCCTGAGGCTAGGCAGAGTGAGGATTCCGACTAAACCCCTTACAGGCACACCCTACAGTCCAGCCACAGGCATATTCTCATGGAGAAGAAGATTGTACTGACACATTGGATAAAAAAACTAAAAATATTTATTTACATAAAATATTGTCCACGGTATGTGGGATACTCTGACTCTTGCGATAGTTGAAACTGTTGCAGGAGCCAGTGTCCTCCCCTAAAACAAATGTTTTATGATACGAAAAAAAGGAAACAAAAAAAACCCGAAAAAAAACTACATTCTAGGCGTGCGTGTGTCAATTTATAAGATAAAATACGTTTTTGCTTGATTTAAATCTAATAATGACGATAACGACAGCGAATTTCTTAAATGACCTTTCCATTTCTTTAAGAAACTTACGCAATCAATCCCTAGTGCAAGATAATGTAATTTTCGATAACAAAAGATTGATCACTTTTTATTATCAAAACCACTAAGATTGAACCTGTGTTTAGTATATTGTCAGCACCGTATATTATATCAACATAGGAAGAAACGCTTCAGTTGATAGATATATCTATCAACTGGAGCGTTTCTTCCTATGGTGATAACAATTAATTTTAGTTGAACAGTTAATGAAATAAACACATTATGGTTTTAGGAATAAAATGCACAATTTAGCAGATATAATATTCCTCTCCATCGTTTTCGGCCATGTCGGCCGACCTCAGGCTTGCTGCGGAGACTAGCCATCCACCCAGGGAAGATTATAGACACAGGTGCACTCACTCTTCCCGCACTCTCATAGTCCGATGGGACCTCAATCTGACACGACCGGAGAGAGGGCAGGCACAAGATTAGAAGCATAACTGCCCTTTTGGTTTCTTGGTCGTAAGCTGAGAATAGGAATAATAATATAATCTTGAGTTCGATTCCCAGCTTGTACAACCTTATAGACTACCTTGAAGACTAGGTCTCCTCATCTTCACTCACCCAACATGAAGCCGGCGAGCAGCACATACGTGACGTAGCCCATGGAGGGGATGTACAGGTCCGGCGCGTTGATGTCGTACCGAGGTTGCACTGGCGTGTCCTGGTCGTATTTCACCATCCATTCCTGGAAGAGAGAGCTTACGTTACGGAGAGAAAGAAACGAAGCGATAAATCAGCTCGAATGGCAGGGTACCTACATACTTAGACAAGTATATATTGGGATTGTAAAACATGAACATAACCATGCACATCGATCGACAGTCGTGGTATCAAGCTTGCTGAAAACGACATTCATTTCTGGACTTTATTTTTACTTGCACCTTATTTTTCTTCCCACTAAAACACTTCCTTCGAAAAGGTGACATGCACTTGCTATGTGTTCCTGGGGAGTTCGCCGCTTCTTCTCCCTAGCTATAATGCTAAGAAGCAGTTAAGGGCGGACGTCTTAATGTAATTTATGGTTACAAAAAGTTCTGTCACAGCAAAATCTTTTTTTTGTTCGAGTTATTTTTATTTGACATTTTCGAGTTATTTTTTTTTGACATATTCGCTCCTCAACCATACAGTTAGTTGTCTTGCAGTTAATACCAACCTTATGCGTATAAGGGAACATGATGAGCAGCAGCTTCCTCAGCACATATCTGGTGTCCACCGCGAAGTAGTAGCGCAGGCGCGACACGGGTACATACTTGTTGATCTCGCGCTGAACCACCTCGCGACCCTGTGCGGCCAGCTGGTTCCCGTACTGCAGAGCCATGTCCTGCGGGAATGGGACACAAATAGACTAGTGAGAGGGAAGGGAGTGGTGTTTTGTTTACTAGATTCTGTCTGTGGTGCAATGGGCTTGAAAATTATCTCACGACAATGTTCTACTGGTATCAGAAATATCGCTTAACCCAGGTCATTGTGAACTTGAGCTGTGTGCCATGTTTCATTGAAAGCAGCAGTAACAGACATCATCATCTGCCTGACCTTCAAACAGACAAAATTATTTTCACATTTACAATAAAGTTTGGAAATGGTTCTATATGGTACGGTATGTAGATTCTTATTACGTGATCTCTAGTTAATCTGGGCTGACCTCTGTAATAAAATCTAATTGGTTGTCCATTATTTTGAACTTTAGAGCAATCAATGAATGACAAAAACCAGCCAAGTGCGAGTCGGACTCGCGCATGAAGGGCTCCGTACCATCGTAGTAGGTAATTTTTTATTAATATTTGTTGTTAAAGCGGCCACAGAAAAACACATTCTGTGAAAATTATTCTGCCCCCAAGACGACCCACTGACCCAAGTTAATTTTACATGAATCAAGTATTTGGTTGTTCTATAAATATGAATGTGAATAAAACATGCAAGTTACCTGTACAATGGGCTGATGTAGCATGGAACCTAGTTGTGTTGGGTTTGGCATTGGAGACTGCGGGTAACCACCCATGTAACCAAAATCTGAAACACAATGTAATTGATACAACAATATTGTTAACAGAATTTGTTATTTAATTAAATTATATACACTATACTAATTGATTTCCTACTAATTTCTTAACTCAGTCCACATTCGCCCTAGATCGAAAGATTTGAAGTCATGGGGAGAGGCTTTTGCCCAGCAGTGGGATGACACAGAGTAGTAGTAACTCAGTCTACAACTTTCATTTTAACCAAATTGTTGGCAATTAAAAGAAATGTACTCTGCTAGCACTAGATTCAACAGTTAGAAATTGAGTATTCATCTATATAATATATAAAATGGAAAAGTGACTGACTGAGAAACTTGGAGGGTGTGTTCTTTGTGAAGAGTAAATTGGGAATTCCACCCCTAAAGGAGTAAAATAAGGGGTGGAAGTTCATATGAAAGTCCATCAGTTTTGAAGTTGATCATCAAATTTTGTGTTTAGGCTGACAATTGAAAATTAATTTATATGATTCTCCGCCTGAAGGGTTAAAAAGGGGAATTAAGGTATTTAACTATGTTTGTTATCGTAACCCGGATTAATCTATAGGTTACTTTTTAACCCTGGTAGTAAGTTCCCGTTGGTAATTTCTCGACATCCACATAGACGTAAGCTAATTATCCCTACAAATATTATAAATGCAAAAGTAACTCTGTCTGTCTGTCTGTCTGTTACGCTGTCACGTCTAAACCACTGAACTGATTTTAATGAAATTTGGTACAGAGATAGAGTTGACCTCGAGAAAGAACATAGGATAGTTTTTATCCCGGACTTTTGAAGAGTTCTCTTGGAAACGCGATATAACCGAACTTGACGCGGGCGAAGCCGCGGGCGGAAAACTATTTTAATATATTTACAGGTTTTGGGATGTTTTGTATTTGGATTGTTTTGTTTTGTTTGATAGCTAAATAAACTTACTTCCGGATGGTCCAGCAGGTGGTACAAAGTCCTGTGAGGTGTCTAATTGGATTCCTTCTTGATAAGGTGGTGGGGGTCCAGCGGGTTGGAACCCAGTTGTGTATGCTGGAGGAGCAGGGCTGAAGGCGGGGCTCGGCGCAGGCGCTCCCATCGCCGCGACGTCACTCACGCGCTTCGCCTTGCGGATCCCGCCCGCCTGTCCCACTGCAAACAAACATTGTGAAATAATTCATTGGAATGCTGTATTTTATGGTGCAGGGAGAGATTTCAGCTATGCTGTTGGTTAGTACGTTATAAAAACTACAACTATGTCCATAGGTCGACCTAATTGGCTGCTTTAACGACTGTTGTTACTCAGCAACAGTTTATTACAGGCTTGTGATGCATCGGCAATTTTTAAATATATTCAGAAGATTTAGGTCACCTGGGACGATTAATGTGTAGAAGGTGTTACGAAAGACATATGGTGATCAGTTCACTTGAATGTAATGAAAACTTTATGAGCAATTGTTAGATACAACCTGAGCATGTCGGTAACAGGTGACGACGTTGTTTACATTGAAAAAAACACTTACCATTTCTGGAAGCGTTGAAATTCATTGTTTTAGTTTGCTATCAGTCTAATGGGAAGGCAATGACATAGTAAATTGTTCAATTAATGCGATTTATTTCTGATTCCAATGATTGAAACACATCACCAACGTCCAATCTGTCGCAATTTGACATTCCATGATGACACAGGATTCTGTTTTTACGTTTCTTTATGGAGCGGAGTTTTATTATTTTGTGGTTTTCAAAATTAAAACTTCGACTACGTGTAGAAAATGAGATAATCTTAAATGAAACGATACGAAAATAAATAATTTTGATTTTAGCATCGAAACAAAAAATTTAAAATGCAATTCAAATGGCACAACATCTGCGTGTGTTGAAACGAATAAAAACGCGTTCATTTCAACGTTGTATTTATTACACTTGTCATGGTATTTCATCGATTCTGAAAAGCATTATTTTTTATTGATGTTCTGCTGTGCTGTTGTTATTATGATGAAAAAACTATCCGATTCAAGGTACAACTTTCATATAATATGGTCTCGTGCGAATCCTTGGTGAGTGTCGACTTGTTGACAGAATCACATCACTCATCACTGATGTCAATCAAATCCAAATGTCATTTCAATTTGCGCGAAGGTCTCGAACGTCAGCTTTGTTTTGTGTTTTCCTCAATTTTTATCAGATTCCGACTTCACAGGCTATTGAAAATAAGTCGTAATTATCTTATTGTGCAAAATCTGTGAGTGTTTAAGCTAACGTGATGGCGCTCACGAACGTGCTGCTGCTGAGTCAAATAGCTGGCTATGTGATTGGTCTGATATTGTCCCTATGCATCATAGCGCCTATGGGCATGCATCTGCATGAATTCAAGTAAGTTAAGCATATGGACTGCATTATCCTTAACTTCCATGCTATAAAAAAATGGGTGAAATGCTAATTTATAAACCACTATCATTAAAATGTTTTAGCTTTGAAATACAAGGTATAATGTTGAAATTTTGATAGAAACAAAAAGAATGTTCAGAATCAGAATCCATTTATTTGCCATTAATGTGGGTACAAAATAAGGTGCAAACATTGCAAAAGCAGTTCCAACACACTCTACCTTACGGGATGCAAAATTAAAAACATATAATGATATCTACTCAATTATACAAACAAAAAAAAAAGAAAAAAAAACATAAAAAGTAAAGTTATGTGGATCTACAGCCTTCCTTACATAAACTAAACAACAATCTTTATTCCCTAATTAACAAATGATTGATTATTTTGCCTACACTAGGTACATTGCATAATAGAAATAAAATTATATAAATTAATATAACATTGTCAACTCTTTTCATTTAAAAAATCTTGTATAGAATAGTAATTCATAATTCATTATTTATTGTTAATATTTATCTATTAGTAAGGATGTTAGCCTCTTTTTAAATATACGTAATGAGTCTTCTTTGTAGGCGTGAGGTATTGTTATAGATGTTTTTTATCTTTATTTTTTCCTATCCTGTTGACTTCACAATAGAGTAAATCAGATTCAAGTGGTATTGGTGGTTAGTTTTTAAGAGTACTAAATATTTTCTGAGATTATAATCCTGTATTCGAATAATGTTGCATTTATACTCCTTTTTAGGGTTCCGTACCCAAAGGGTAAAACGGGACCCTATTACTAAGACTTCGCTGTCTGTCTGTCTCCAGGCTGTATCTCATAAACCGTGATAGCTAGAAAGCTTAAATTTTCACAACTGATGTATTACTATTGCCGCTATACCAACAAATACAAAAAAATTTTTAAAAAAAAATATTAAGGGGTGCTCCCATACAACAGATATGATTTTTTTGCCGTTTTTACAGATAATGGTACGGAACCCTTCGTGCGCGAGTCCGACTCGCACTTGGCCGGTTTTTTATCAGCCCTTGTTGCTTGTGGCCAGCACAGCACATCTTCTGTTTCCATTCGCCCTTGTTAACTGCTTCACTAACTTCTTCTTCAACCTTTGGCTAGCCAATGCTGAGGGTAGGTAGGGTTGTCGGTGTCCCCGAATTTGTTCTAGTTTGGAGTGTGTCCGTTGGCCGTCTGGGCGGAGTTTTAAAAACTTTGAGGTGGTTTATTTCAGCGCCCCAATCAGGGGGGCACATAAGTAAGAGATTTTATGATGAACTTTTTTGTTTTTGTCTAACGGAAGTTGACCGGAGTACAAAAAAATTTGAGCTTGCTTCCCATGCTCTTACATCCGTCTTACCATTCTTTATTTTGGAAGTATATAAATGAATGGATAAACTTATTAATAAAATCATCCATAACATAAACATAATTATTGTCGGTATCCAAGCCAATTCTGGTGCTGCAAAATAGCCCCGGACCGAATGCCTCTGCACCGTCACTTCTTGTTTAGATTCACACATTCACTATCACCATACTTACTGTTACAATCGCGATTTTTTTTTTCTAATATTTTTTTACCCAGGAAAAACACTAGGATTCACATAAATGTTGTTATTTTAAGTTTTGGTCTGGCAAGGTCAGTTTAATTGATGGTAACCCCGTAACCCTAAGTGTAAGTCTCTTTCAAATCACTCCACTTTTGGCAATTTTGGACCACGGCTATCCAGTTACTACCAGCCGCTTTAATAAGGTTATCTGTCCACCTAGTTGGTTGTCTTCCCAATTTCATTTGTTCCCGTTCTCTAAGTAAATCACATGCCTTTCATCCCTCACCACATGCCCATATCAAGCCAAAAAAATATTTTTGTTACTTTATGTTACTGGGGCCACTGTCAGATTTCCTCTGTGATATTAATATTACATATTACAAAAGAGGATAAATGCAATTACATCCTAGTAATTGCATTTATCCTCTTTTGTTTTGTGGTTTACTATTTTAAAAGCAAATGACTCCGTTTCAATGTTGTACCAATCTAGTAGACTAACAGGCTTTAGAGTTAAATGTATACCTAATAGTGCCCATGACTGCTGATATATATTACATACCTGCTTTGATAATAGAAGATTAAAAACTACCACCCCTCCCCCCCTCCCCCTCCCCTCCTCCTCTCTTCCTTCTACTTTTTTTTTTTATTGATCTGTCTACACCCAAATTTCTGAACAAAACCCAATAACACTTTGCGTGACCTGGGAAAATATCTATAAAATTTTATATACATCCATATTATTCATAAAGTATCATTTTTCAGTGGCCACTGCTTGCTCTTCTCTTATGGTGATTGGCAAAACGACGGCCAGCTGGCTGTCTCATGGGCGTATCGGAGCTACTGCGACTATGTCATTGTGGTCGGAGTACTTATGTTCCTGACATGCAGCATTCAGATCTACAGGTATGTCCATCTGACTAGCTTACACAATATTTTACATGAAGCAACTACTGCAACATTTTATGATGGTCCCTTTTTTAAGAGACCTGATCTGTGTGTTGCCAGCGATCTGACTGCCGAGCCAGTGCTGTATAATTTAAACATGTGGAAGTTGTTTTTTGTGGAGCTTTTAATACAAGATGGTTTTGCTACGAACAACAACTATAGATTGGTTTCAAGAAAAAAGAGATTTTAAGGATTAATACTCACACGGACCAAGGAGTCTAGCATGTATGCGAGTCATTGAGATAATTAAACTGAAAGGCGCAACGAAAGTGAAGGCGCGCGCTAGCCGCGCGCTCAGATGTTTTGTTGTTATGTACATAATATTGAGTCATGCTCAATACAAGTGCTGGAATTGTAACTGGTCTGTCTCTACATAGATAACGCTATGTGAATCACTTGTTATCTATCATATTATTTTCATTCATGTGGAAGTACTGAATGTTATTCAATGTAGTAATTAAGGATTATTCATATTTAACGTTACCTACTGGAAAAGTTGGCGCAAGAACACGGATTTGCGCCCAGAAAGCTAACTCGCTTATTATTTACAATGTTTCAAACCTAGTCGCAATTACATCTCAGTGGCAATCAACTCAAGGTATTTTTGACAAATCCAGACTGAGATTAGACTGCGAACTTAAAATTCTGAAAACTGCTCCTCTGGCGTATGCTCGGATAGCGGCCGAACAAATGCGGACGGAGTTGGGCATGCCTATAGCAATGGGACACTCAAAATGACTGGTATAGGTACGCTTATTTCATGATGGGCTTCCGACCGCACGAGCTGTGAGAAACCTTGGGTAAACTGGACAAACCTAAGGCGGATTATTGTTATGCGGGTTTAACTAGCGAGATTTATCAGCATTTTACTGATTTGAGCATTTGTTAAACGTTTATTAGATGTTCGTTTTCCTCTTATATTTTTCCTGGCAACAACATAAAATAGGTATCTGTTCTATATTTTTACCCGAATGTGATAACAAAAGCAGGCTTATGTTTTACACGCGTATTAGGTAATATGTGGGTTTCACTATGCCCTTGAAACATAACGACTGGATGGATTTTAATGAATGCGGTGTCTATGGTGTCTACGCAGTCGGAGGCTACCTATTCGCAAACTACCTGACCATAAGTAACAGAAACTTACGTAGCCTCAGACTACGTGATACAATGTACGAGCACTAAATGTGATGCACACTGATGATGTCAGCGGCCTCTTAGATACCGTACGAGAAAATCGCTTTTGCTGAGTGTTTTCCACATACTTATTAGTGCTTGTGAGTGTACAGACGCCAGCACATCAAGCTACTACAATCTGTCAAATTTTTTCAATAGATTTTCAACTTTATCACTGAAGTACTAGGTACAAGGTTGATTGGGAAATTTTGACAGTTTCAGGTAGCTTAATGTGCAGCAGCTGGCGTCTGTACATGTCATTTATTTATTTATTTTTATTTATTTATTTAGGTTAGCCTACAATTGTTTACACGTTACATTTCAATTAGAAGTACACGATATACATTTATAAGTGCAACAATTACTTACAGGCTAACACCACATGCACTATTTTACTTATAATTTATACATTTTCATTATTTCAATTAATTGTGAATTGTAATATAATTGATAAAATTAGTGTAAAACAAAACATAGATCCAGGACTTTAACAAACAAATCAAAATAATCGAATTAAATTAAATGTATTATATTCAATTGGTAATAAAATAATAAATTAAACTAATATTAAATATTTGGTATAAATTGGATACTAATAAAAAATAATTAAAATTAAAAGGCATACATATAAACAACAAGTAACAAATTGGGAATTCACATTATGTTTTAAAGTTGTGCGAATAGTATTTAATAATTAATTTACAAAATTTTCCTAAGCTATCGTGGTGAACGTCAATCAGGTCACTGCAGCTGTTTAATATTTTACACATTCGCGGTATTGGTGAGTTAGCACCTAGGACAGTTCTACGCAATGGTGGGTAAAGCGGAGTGATGGGATTTCTAGGATAGCGGGTTGGTGCACGAAACTTGAGGAGACCCAGTAACTGTGGACAGTCTATTTGCTTTCTCAGCAGTTTGTATAAAAACAGAGCATCCATAACCTCTCTTCGAGTCGATAATGACAGCATTTTGAAATTTTGCAGACGGGACAGATAGGAGGGCAGTTGTTTGCTTTTCCCTTTGGAAAAAGCAAGGTGCCATAGAAAACGTTTCTGGACCCTTTCTAAGATAAGTTTATGAGTGGCGTAATGTGGTCTCCATACGACACTACAATACTCCAGTATGCTACGGACAAGGCTATTATACAGCAATATTTTAGTGCTGACCTGTTTGAATCCCCTGGTATTGCGTAGTACAAATCCTAACATTTTGGAAGCTTTTTTAATAGTATTTTCGATGTGGGGGATAAAAGTAACTTTCTTGTCAAACAACACTCCAAGGTCCCTTATAGTTTCTACTTCTTGAATTTTTTGTTTATTTATAAAGTAGTTCGAATGGATGGGGTGAACTTTCCTAGTAAATGATAGGTGGTAGCATTTGTTGAAGTTCAATTCCATTTTGCTATTCTTACACCATTCAACTACTCTGTTCAGATCATCCTGCAGAAGCTCCATATCATTTGATGACTCGACCTTCCTGGCAAACCTTAAGTCATCTGCGTACAAAAAACACTCAGAAAAGTGAAAGCAGTGGGGAAGATCGTTTATAAAAATTATAAATAATATGGGGGCCAAGTGGGAACCCTGTGGGGCACCGGAAGTCATGCGATAATTGTTGTTAGAGCGAAAACCATTCACCACCACATAAAATTCACGGTTGGCGAGGTATGATTCCAACCACTTCAGCAAGGGTCCCGTGATCCCATATGTTGCCAGTTTTTTTATCAGTATGGAGTGAGAGATTTTGTCAAACGCCTTACTGAAATCAGTGTATATCACATCGAACTGCTTATTCGAGTCAATCGTTTCTATCAGGGACTCTGTGAACGACATAAGGTTTGTGACAGTAGACCTTGACGCTACAAAGCCATGTTGGTGATCGCTAAGATACGGCTTGAAATGGTGTTGGATATGGGGACAGATCATTGACTCGAATACCTTGGCGAAAGTGGAGAGAATCGCAATGGGGCGGTAGTTTGAGATAGTCTCTTTTTTATCAGACTTGTGTACTGGAACGATTTTGGTTTTTTTCCACTCGGATGGAAAAGTTCCGGTAGCTAATGACAACTTGTAAATTTTTAGCAGCGGAGAGACCAATACCGGGGCACAGGTAGAAACAAATAGTGGTGGGATTCCATCAGGTCCTGCTCCTTTCACAGTGTTTAAAGATTGCAGTTTTCTGAGTAAAGAATCCACATCCAAGTCTGGGGTTGTTAGGCACTGGCTATTAGTTTCTAGTGAACTAAGATAGTCTGAGTTATTTTTAAATTCTGTGTTGTTTTCAGAGGTGTAAACAGATGAGAAATAACTACCAAAAAGGTCACAGATAGTCGAGCCATTAGACGTTGTAGTCTGTCCGTCAGTCATTGTCATTGGATAGACACTAGATCCTCCGCGTTTAGTCTTCACGTAAGTCCAGAAAAGTTTAGGATTATCCTTGATCTCTGATTCTATTTTATTCATATAAAGACTGTACAAACTTTTAGCTAAATTTTGACTACGTTTTGCAATTAATTTAAGTTCTATTTCATCTAGCGGGTTTTTGTATATCTTGAAACGCAATCTTAGCTTATTTTTTTCTTTGAGGGTATTTATAATCGATTTATCAAACCATGGAGGATAACGACTGGTCATTGGCTTACAATTTGGAACAAATTTATTTATGGCCGTGTTTATGACGTCATAGAATACATTTACCATGCTATCTACATCATTTTGACTTGCGAATAGTTGATCCCAGTCTTGTTCGTTAAAGCTAGCTTCCCACGGTCCGTGATATCGCGGACGGAGGCGGACCAGCTCGCACGACACACCGTGGGAAGGGTCTCGTCCGTGGTAGCGCAGACCGTCTGTGGCGGTGCGCCGCTATCCGTCGCGAGGCGGTAACTTCAAAGGTGCGGTGCGCCGGGATCCGAGCACGTACGACGCGGTCCGAACGCGTCCGTGGTTGCACAGACGACAGCTGTGCGTGATTCTGCGGATCATCACGCACAGCCGACGACCACGGACGGCAACGCACACAGACAGGGCTGTTTCAACGGTGCGTGTCGGTCTGTGTAGATCCTTTTAGCATCGTATGCATCAGTTTTGTTCTTATGTTCCGGCGCCGTAGAATTCCATAAAATTGGTTCATTTTGATAAAGATTCAAACATTCTAAAATAAGTTTGTTTGTCCACTCCATTTCTGCGCAACCAACTACACACAACACCAATACTCGTGTCAGCGAACAAACAAGTTCTGAACTGTCGTCAACCACGGACGCGTTCGGACCGCGTCGTACGTGCTCGGATCCCGGTGCACCGCACCTTTGAAGTTACCGCCTCGCGACGGATAGCGGCGCACCGCCACAGACGGTCTGCGCTACCACGGACGAGACCCTTCCCACGGTGTGTCGTGCGAGCTGGTCCGCGTCCGTGGCGGTGCGCCGGTATCCGTCGCGAGGCAAAGGTGCGGTGCGACGGGATCCGAGCGCGTCCGTGGTTGCACAGACGACAGGTCAGAATTTGTTTGTTGTAAGAACAAAACTGATGCATACGATGCTATAAAGGATCTACACAGACCGACACGCACCGTTGGAAGAGCTCTGTCTGTGTGCGTTGCCGTCCGTGGTCGTCGGCTGTGCGTGATGATCCGCAGAATCACGCACCGTGGGAACCCAGCTTTATTAGATAGGATTTAATGTTATCGTAATTAGCTTTGTGGAAGTTCTTTCTTGAGTTATATTGGTTGTAAGGCAGACTATTTTCTTTTAATAATGAAAGAGTAAGATCAAGCGGTGGATGGAGCTTATCAGTAGTAGTTAAAGAGATATTGGATTCACTCACTGTGCAAGAAGGTAGTGTGGATAAAACTAGGTCCAAAGTACGCGCAGAACTGTTTTTAACGAAATTGTGCTGTGTTAGCTTACTAACATCCATGAACTCTAACAGTCTTTGACATGTGTTGGGAAGTGAACTGTTGATTGCGCCCGGGGTCCAGGTTATTTTACCCAAGTTAAAGTCTCCCACTATACAGGTTGGGATGTTGGTTGTTTCAAACACGTTATTACAGTGCTCGATGAAATGTTCAATTGTTGGGAGACATACTGGAGGAGGGAGGTAGACTGCACAGAGAGCTAGTTGTCGCGTAATCGAAATATCTATAGTGATCCAGAGATCTTCACAGTTACTTTGCCATTTGTCAATTCGTTTTGAGTTGATTTTTGTTGAAACGGCTATCAGAACTCCCCCTCCGTCTTTATTGGGATGAAAGCCAGTTGTTTCCCTATCCCTTCTGTAGACAATATATCTATTATCAAAAAGCTCACTGCTGAGTATACTACTATTTAGCCACGTTTCTGTAAATATCAAAACATCATAATTTTTACAGCAAAGGTTACAGTAAAAAGTGTTGGTTTTCGTTCTCAAACCTCTACAATTTTGGTAATAGATCCTTAAGTTCTTGAATTTTACAATACATAGGTACTATGACATGCTTCTAATAAGAATAAAATGTGAAAAAAAATTACACGATTTTACTTAGGCTACTCATGTTCTTGATTAAAATGTATTCTGCGCCATCTACTTTCCTCACAAATATTTTACCATTTCTAACCCAGACGTATTTGTAGTCCATTTCCTTAGCCTTAATCCTGGTCGCTGCGTGAAGTGTTTTGTTTGCAGGAGACAGGTGTTCAACAACATAGACAGGTGACTTGTTGCCGGTGTATCCCAGGTGGCCACAGTTTAGTTTTTCCTTTGGGTTATTTTGGTTGAACTTGATAACAGATGCCAGCAGTTGATCGCGCAACCTTGGAGATGCCAACTGAACAACTAAAGATCTAGGGCGGTTATTGGACGGGTTGGTTTTTTGCAATTCGAGTACAATGCAAAATGTCTCTCTCCTGAATATCACAATTGACCACCTGGCCGAGTTGAGTGATAATTGAGTACACATTCTCACTCTTGGTTTCAGGCAAACATTGTAACTCCAAGTTATTCGATCTAGATTGCTGCTCTAAGTTATTGATGCGTACTTGAAGGTTGCCCATTGATGTTTTCAGCTCAACATTTTCTAATTCTAGTTTTTGAATAATTTCTTTAGTTGCCTTCTGGTTTCTCTCAAAATCCCCAAATTGATTGTTAATAAACTGCATTGATTTAATCATCTCTTTCATTTCCGCTTTGACCGATTCTAGTTCGTTATTCATTGTGCTGACCATTTTTTCGTTAAATTGGGTCAACATCTCGCTAAATTCGGCTTTAATAATCTCCTGGATAATAGTCCGCAGTTCTTCTTTATCTGATGTGATATGTGATGAAACAGGTGGTGACGCAGATGGTGATTGACTGGCGGACCTTTTATTGCCTCTTTTCACAGACATATTACGTGTGGGAGTCGACAAAGTCGAGTCATTTTTAGAGATTTTTGAGCGGTCGGAATTACTAGCCATGATTACAATTTTATATCACCAAAACAAAAAAAAAATATTGTGAGAAATTATAATTCTCTCAGAGGCAACTTCAAGTAGGCAGAAAGCAATGCGCCGTCTTCGTTCATTTATCATTGACGCAAGCGCTCGCATGCGTCACCGCGCCAGAGCGCACGCCGAAGTATCACCTATGCGCAGTGCGTAACCGTGCGAGTTGCGTGCGCTGCGCGCGATTTGTCAAGTCATGCACTCACCCGTTGATCAGCTGAGATTTAAATTTTTTAAAACTTCACACCACAAATCGATCCGTTTTCACTATTTAGAATACAATTTTAGCTGTATTGCACTTATTTGATGAATGTTAGATCACTATGAAGTGTTTTATTTGGAAATTAAAGCCAGTATGGATATTATTTGGATTTTAAATAAAGAGCAAGTTCAAACGTATATTCACAGTACGGCCGCTAGGGCAATCATGGTCATCTGACTCATCTCTACACATCTTTCCGAGTTGTTTATATTTTTCTACTAAATCTTGCGTCTATATTTTTGGTTCGCTTTTATATATGCAGTCGGTTTTATTTATTGACTTTGTACCAATGTTAATTTGTCCCCAGACTGTCCATTTTCATGTACAAGGGCCTGGACAGCTCGTTCCTGTCAGCGTTCCTGGAGGCTGTGGGCTGCATGATGCTGTGTGGGCTGGCCGTGTCGGCTGCTGTCATCGTCACGCTGGGCTTTATGACCTGGTGCCAGATCATAGTTGAAAGGTTCCCCAGGTGCGTAGCGAAATCGAAATATGTACAAGTAGTATTCTAAACTTTAGTGTAATGATGACTAGTCCAATGTCCCCGTATACATACATATACTCATCTATGTGCCAGTGACAATTTTTAACAAGGATTATTGACGGAATCCGAGCTTTCAAATCAAATCAAAATCGTTTATTGCTATATCCATAATGTACAACATACAGGTGGTAAAAAAAAAAAACAATTATGGACCCTGTTGGGCACAGCAACTTTTTAAATAAATAGTGAGAGGAAGAGCGCTTAATTAAAAACTGTTCATTATTATTACTGTAGTATAGTTTTTATATAAGTGTTTTAGTATAAATTCTTTAGCATAATTTGTTTTTGTTATTTTACTTATTAGATATCTGTTATTCATAATTATGTATTATTATTTAATTTATCCGTTAGATATTCGTCGACTGTGTAATAAATAGCTTTTATTTATTAAGTATTGCTTTAATTTATTTAAAAATATATTGTCGTGCTTTCTCGTGTACGACTTGAGTTCGTATTTAACTTGATAATGATCAACGTTTCGCAGTCACAGTTCTTTACTGTTGTCATTGGAGTATTATTAGAAAGTAAATTAATGATATCTTATTATTTTCAGTTGCGAAGACGCAGCCGGTCAGAATATTGACAGCAAGGAAAACGTTACCACCAACAACTTCTATATGCAAATCGGCACATCACAGGTAAGCACAAAGTCCTGTCTATCCGCTTGACCTAGATAGCTTATCGAAAATGTTAGTATTGTCACAAGGGGTCAATTTATTATTTTCTATGTTTAGAAGCTACTTCTGTATTTTCCTGTAATGTAATATGAAAATACATAACGATACGTAAAGTTGTTGCGTTTTAGCGGAGCAATAGCGGTTATTTATAAAATTATATTTTATGGCGTTCTTTAACTAAAAACGAAAAGTAAGCCTTTTGAAGGGACATAATTATATCCTCACTCTTTTTTTGCGAATACAAAATTATTCTAGTTTATTGTTTTGTTTCGTGCGAAGAGATATTAGGGGGAAGGCAATGATCGCTAATTGCCGTGCCAAAACGCAACATCTATAGATACATTTTTGGAGGCATTACACAATCCTCGTGTATGTTACCCCAGCAGGAAAGTGGCTCCTAGAGTCGTATGAGTGGAACGTATAATTAGTGTATAGTGTGCTGTGAATGTGCACCACATAAAAAAAATGGTGCGCTTTGTCGTTTTGAAAAAAAAATGGAAAAAAAGATTCCTGCTGGAATTTAAGAAAATATTTATAATTTTCAAGTAATCGCGGGTTCTTGGTTATTATTCAATAACGCATGCATGTATACTTTTAAAACTTTTTATGGTTATTAGAAGCGTCAAGAAGGACCGAATAGTTTTCAGCGAGCTTTTACGTTTTCTCATTTAGGCGCTGCGATATTTTTCGGGTTTCCAAAACCGGCGTTTACTTGAAAATTATAAATATTTTCTTAAATCTAATTCTGTCACAAATACGCACAAATAAAGAGCTACTCGTGTATGTTTATTCTACAGGCACACATACAATGGTTTTAGAGGTACCTACACGATTCTGCAAAACGTTACGCCAGCAGGAAATGCAATATCTCGAAAACCTGAAGACGCACAAACTATATTTTCGGTGCACTTTTTTTATACAATTATAAGCTCTCTGGCCATGTACAATATTTCTCTCTCCTATCATTCGTTTAGAATTTTCCTGCTGGAAAAACATTACCCCAGCGGGGTCGTTTATTAACAGTAGATTATACACTAATTATACGTTCCACTCATACCAGTCTAGGAGCTACTTTCCTGCTGGGGTAACGTACACACAACACGTCCTCATCAAATCATGTGTCATTCACCAGTTTGGCACCTGGGCAGCGTTCGCAACATGGGTCGGCCTCGCAGTGTTCTCCACCATCAAAGTGTGTCGGTACCACCAGCTAGAGAACATCCAGGTGTCCATGTACCGCGAGCGACAGCGGCTGGTGAACGAGACCGGCTCCCCGACCACGCAGGACGGTAGGTCCACGCCGCCCATCGACATCGCGCATTAGAACCACAGCAGTATGAGGAAATTGGTTAAGTTGTATCTTATGAAGGTGTCATTTATCTTAGCATTGCATATCGTACCGTTTACCGCACGTCAGAACTAAGAAAACCGCTATTTTTATTAATAGCGCTGTCGTAGTCAAATGTGCAGTTTACTGTACAATTTTCGGAACTAAATTATTTTGACCGTCAGATGAGATGAAATCAAATTCTAGTTAGCGGTATCTTGTCGATACCTATTGTTTTTGTAATGGAAGTGTATATAAAAGCATTAATAAACCAGGAAATGTCAGAGGCTGATGAAATGAACTGATTGTTAAATATTAGAAACGAGGTAATTTTACTTGTTTTTGAGTAAGACTGGTGTTAACGTTTTGATTTTTGCATTTCATATTCCTGGGTCGAGGCCCGCTTGCGTCACTTGCTCTTTACTAATCGTCTGACAAACATCGCTCTGTTCTGTCAATCGTTTGAAATGGCAGACTCAATGAATCTTTATGTTTAGAGCTAAATGTATTTGTGCCCGTTTTCACTAGACACCTAAATGCTAAAACAAAAGCACAAATCCAGATTCCGTGGCACTTCTACTAAGAAAATCTTGATGGAAAACCTCAATAACACTTTGCCCGACTTGAGAATTGAACCCAAACCTCTTGTTCAGCAGTCGCTCTTGCGACCGCTAGACCAACGGGGCAAGTCGAAATTTAGTTAAAATCCCAGCATTGCATCCGGTTAGACTGGAAGCTGATCTCAACATAGTTGGGGTCAGGCTACTATGCAGCGAAACGCGAAAAGAGGCATAAGTGAGTTGTGGCGCAAGTGGGACTAATTCCCGTTATAAAATAAACAGGAAAACATAGCTTTGTTACAAAATATTGAAAGGAGAAGTTATAGTTTCCTGTTTCTCTCAAATTAGATTAAACATTATAAATTAGACATACTGAACTATTTTTAGATCGTTAGATAATAATTTTAAATTGTCAATTTGACTAATATACTGTATTCAATAAAATTGGAAGTTAGAGGATCAGTCTACTCACACCTATCAGGCAGATTCATGCTTTACTTTTCGTGATATAACATTTTATTTATTGGCCCACCCGCCCATAGTTGGACCGGCTGGGCTAAAGACGTTGTGTAGAAAGACAAATCGTTATAATTAATTAGAGATAGCAACTTAGTTTTCAGTAATTTTGTACAAACTAATGCTTTTAGACATTGCTCACAAGTCACAACCTATGAAATAATTCACTTTAAATATTTAAATCTGAGATTAATAAGATTTACCAGTATCAATCATATCTTTTATTCCTTCGCAAAACATGGGCGTTCCTGTTTTTGGACATATAAGTGCATTTTGGGTACAAAGCATGGAATCGCAGCGCCCAGAGGCGGCATTGTAAACATTTTACATTCAAACCAACCACCGTTTACTTGCACGACGACTTAAATGACGTGTACAAAGTGGGCTTTGAAGGCTGTCCGTGACGGTAGTTGTGCGCTCAACCCACTTCCGACGCCACGAAGTTTATTAGTATTATTGCCATCTCTGGGCACTGCCAGCGCGGTTATTTACTCTGTGATTTTGGGATACAGTTTAGCACTTGATAAATGCAATTGCGAATGTGTGTTTTGTAATGTTAACACTTCGTAACTATGAATGTCTAAATATGTACCAACATGATTGTGTCTACATTTTACATTACTAATATATTGTCCGTCTCAGTAGCGTATTGTTGATTTATTGTAATGTTATCGTACTAAATAGTTTTATAAATACCATAAGATACGATTAAAACAAATAAAGGAATTAAGAATTTAGTCGAAAGTTGTTTTTATTCGATCTCGGAAACTAAAACTTATTTTAAACAATTATACAGTCATGCAACTTACAGGCTATACAACATTTAACTGGGCCCAACCTAACTTGTATTCTACTTTATTTAGGTTGGAGCTTTGGAGGTAGACATGAACATAAAAGGATTTTCTTATAATAAGACATGTAAATCATTATACAAAATTATTCTCATCTAATCCGTATTTAGCTTGCAAAATGACAAAAATGACTTACAACTACGTCTTTTAATTAAATACACTCTCAATCAGTTCATTCGATATATTTCATTATACACTGGACCGCAAAGAAAAAGGGTCGGTTACAAAATCTTCAAAAGTACCTAACCTAGCGTTATGTAATAAAGACTAAATTAAAGAATATTTAATGCCATATAAAATAATATAACCTTTTTATTTATCCAAACTAATATTATAAATGCGAAAGTAACTCTGTCTGTCTGTCTTTGCTTCACGCCTAAACTACTGAACCGATTTGTGTGAAATTTGGTACAGACATAGTTTGGAACTTGAGAAAGGACATAGGATAGTTTTTATTACAAAAAATAAAATTTATTCCGGACATACAGCGCCATCTATTGGTCAAGAGTCGGCATCAATTCAGTACTGAAAATTCCACATTTCATTTTTGAAGAGATCCCGCGAGATCGGGAACTATGTGGGTAAAACCAAAAATCTGCCGGAAGTCACTATTCCACGCGAACGAAGTCCCGGGCAAAAGCTAGTTCTTGATAATTGTATAAAAAACTGAAAATGTAAAATAATGGTCGTTTTTCAATTTAGTACCAAAAAATTCATACCTATCAAATGTTTCGAGTTTGTTTTAGTTTTGCAATAAAAAAGTTATAAATATGGTGTCTCTGCCTTATAAATTTTATTATTCTGAAGTCATCATGTCGTTAACCCCTGAAGAATGTACCAGGATCCTGACAATGCTTGAAGATGGGCACAATCAGCGAAATAGAGCGAGAACTGTTGGTGTGAAACTTTCTACAGTTCAGCGAGTACTCCAGCGTTTCCATGAAACTGGATCCAATCTTCGAAGACCAGGAACAAGCCGAACAAGGTGCACGACGGCGTGGGAGGATGGCTATATTATGATGTCAACAATTTTGAGAAATCGCTTTCTTACGGCTGTTGAAGTAAAGAATCATCATTTACGAGCTGGAAGAAACAATCTGAGTACGGATACAGTAAGGCGGCGTCTGGCTGAAGCAAAAAACCCATTAAGAGCTGCAAATGGCCCAAAACTAGAAAGACACCACAGAAACTCAAGGTTGAGTTATGGCAGAGAACACGAGAATTGGACTCTGAATGACTGGTCAAGTGAGAGTTTTCAGACGAGTCTAGATTCTAGATTGGAGATTGGAGGAAAAGAGTGTACAGAAGACCGGGAGAGCGCTATAACCAAGCCTGTATAGAAGAAAAGTACTTTACGACGGAGGCTCTGTTCACTTGTGGGCACACAGATATGACACTGAAATTCATGACTACCTTGGTCCATTTTTAGTGGACATGGGTGAGAATGCCGTTTTTATGCAAGACAATAATGCCCGTCCGTATACAGCTCAGATAGTGTTTGCCTATTTTCAAGAAGTCGGTATCACACACATGGAGTGGCCAGCACGCAGCCCCGACTTGAACACCATTGAGCATGCATGGGACGAACTGGGACGACGTGTACGTCAGCGGAATCTGCCGCCAATCACACTACGTGAAATGAAAGAAGCTCTAATAGAGGAATGGCAGAATATTCCGCAGCATCGCCTCAAAAACCTAGTAGAAAGTATGCCAAATCGCATAACAGCAGTATTGCGAGCTCGCGGAGGCAACACAAAGTACTAAAATGCGTGAAAACGGCACATCTGTAACCAATCTACATTTATGAAAATATTGGAAAAGCGCATTTTTATTTATTTTAAATTTATTAAAAATTAAAAAGCTTGTATTCATTTTTTTATTTTCATTTAAGCACATTAAAATATTCTTTCATTTAGACTTTATTTCATAAAGCTAGGTCAGGTACTTTTGGAGATATTGAAGATTTTCTAACCGACGCTTTTTCTTTGCGGTCCAGTGTATTTGCTTTAGTATACGGTCAAACACAGAAATAAATCATGATCAACGTCATAGCACACGAGAGTTCCTCTAAAGAAAACTTTTCTTGTCCTAAACTAAATTAAAACTAAATTCCTTCTCAATATTATACTAATGCAACTTATTAATATGTTTTTCAAATCAAATCAATCTTTATTTGTGAGCACAGGTTTACAATAAAGGTCTTATGTATACACTAGCTGTTCCCTGCGGTGTCACACGCTGCGCGGCTCCTAAGGGTCGTAGCGTAATGTTATATAGCCTTTCTCGATAAATGGACTATCCAACATAAAAATAATTTTTCAATTCGAACCATCAGTTCCTGAGATTAGCGCGTTCAAGCAAACAAACAAACTCTTCAGCTTTACAATATTAAAATATATAATACTAGCGACCCGTCCCGGCTTCGCACGGGTGCATCTATTATACATATAAACCTTCCTCTTCAATCACTCTATCTATTAAAAAAAACCGCATCAAAATCCGTTGCGTAGTTTTAAAGATTTAAGCATAAGTACATAGGGATATAGGGACAGAGAAAGCGACTTTGTTTTATACTATGTAGTGATTATATAGTATAGATTTTAGTCGAGCTCTGTCCTACCAATGAAATTGGTGTACAAATATTAGTTTTTTTGTAATAAGTCTGAATCTCTAATACAAAGTCAAGTTCGAGTAAATAATGTTAATTCCATGTATTACAATAAATAATTAAACAATTATAATTTATATTTACGTGCATGTCAATGGTAAATTATATAAAAGGCTCGTAATGTCATTAGAATTCCATATTCATATAAACTTAGTATTAGTGTCAATTAAAGATAAAATTATTCAATCAGACAGAAAAAACTTATTCGGCTAGAAATTCGGAGACACTATAGTATGTTTTTTGCAAAAGAAACATTTTTAATTGGCGTTTGAATGCCTTACCATTCAGCTCCTTCCAATGTTTACGCAATTTATTAAATATAGTGGGCGCCATACAGACGATACTTTTGCGCATGAGTGCCGTTTTTGATGGATAGACTCTGAATGATTTTCTCAAATGTTTTAGAGAAGATAGGCCTAGAGAATTCCATGAGCTCTCTATCTTCTTTCTTAAAAAATGGCTTAACGATCGCTATCTTTAGTGCGTCAGGAAACGTGCCGGCTACGACACACAGATTTATAATACGAGACAAATGGTAGCATATTTCAGATGCTACAGCTTTTATTAAACAACCCACTCACTCTAAATATGTGCACAAAACACTTGGTTTGCCCACAACCCATCGTTTCTAGAACAAAATTTAGCAATAGATTTGCTTCATTCATTGGCCCCTACATCTACAACAAAATAAATGAAAATCTTAACCTTTACCCGATGACGAAAACATCTTGCAAAATTACAGTAAGTGAGTACCTACAGAAACTCACGTATGAGGAGACAGAAAATTGCTTCAGATACCTAGTTAAACAATTCCAGACTCAACTACTTGTTGAATTATTATTAAAATTATACTAAGTAATCTTTATAAAAATAACAAAAAAGTCATGCTCCGCAATGCTTACACCCCTCACACTCTTTCACGCACACCTCCATCACACACAAAGAGAGGACTGGTTACACACCTATAATGTTTAATGTTTTTAAAATAATATTGTAATTTTTTTTCTAAAATTTATTTTAAGATTAATAAGATACGTACATTCATACATGGGATTATTGCAATATCATAATAAAAATACTTAATTTGTAACGCAGGGGGGTCGGCGTTCACCAATACAGGTTATGCCTAGTTCGGCCCAAAAATGCTAATGCTTTTGTGTACTTTAAATTTAGATTAAGCACTTCTTTTGTAAAAAAATGTACCTACATATTTATGTGAATAAAAATAAATAATTTATAATATTTGAATATTTAAAAATGTAAATAATATGTTAAAAATGAATAAACATTACTATTATTATTACATAATGTACAGTGCAAGCACAGCACAGTTTTCATATCAATATGTCAGCATTTTACCTGCGCCGGGACCCGGGGCCAATTTAGTACACGAATAGCATTCATACCGCGTGCACTCATCTAATATGTAATCATACATTTATCAATAAATATCAATTAATCGTAATCAGTGTATCAATCAGCATCAACTCAAGGTGTAACTAACCATATACATAATATGTGTGCCCGTAATCCCAGAAGGGTTAGGCAGAGTGGTACCTAATAGTTCACCCATATTTCGCCAGTTATGAAGTCGGGAGAAGAATAGGGGGCGATCCTGTTACCAATTGTTATAGTTATTTATTTTTCGTTATTACGTTAAATAAATAACTATTTACAAAGTCCAAAATGCTCTAAGATGGCGTCACTGATTTTTGTTTTATATACCGGTGGTATAATATGCAGCTGCCTTTACTTAGATAACCTCCTACCATGTCTTGTGTGCTGCTTCGTAGTGTGCACTTTCAAATAGCGTAGCTGAGCGAATTTCATTCCACATTTATCGCAGGCGAAAGTGCCCGCGGAGTGCGTGCGCGCGTGCCGCAGCAGGTCGTAGCGCACGCTGAACGCGCGCCCGCACGTGCCGCACACGTGCGCGCGCTCCGCCGAGTGCCTCGCCATGTGCCGGGTCAGGTGCGTCCTCCACCTGAATGACGTGTCGCAGTGGTTGCACGAAAACGACTTCGAGCCTTTGTGTGTTTGCTCATGGATGTAGAGGCCCGCTTTAGATCTGAATTGTTTCTCGCACTGCGAGCATTCGTACTCGTAGTGCGAGGTATGTATGGTCATGTGCTGCGTCAAGGAGGATTTCGAGTACACCTTTCTCCCGCACACTTCACACTCGTGCTCCTTTGCTCCTTCGTGGGAATGTTTCAAGTGGTAGAAGTAGCTGGACGACGCCCTGTATTCTTTGGGGCAGAAGGGACATTTGCGTGTCTTCTGGTTTTTCTTCTCCTTCTCGTCAGTCGATTGTTTATTATTAACTTCAGCAGTTTTTGGACGAGTTTTATTTTCTGGTGGTACTAGTATGTTCATTACACTTCTATTTCTAGTAGAGATATTGAGTTGGGCACAGTTTTCTATTACCATAGGTTCAATAACTACTGAACAGTTGTTCATGTTATTATTATTTTCTAAACATATGGTTGGATTAGTTGAATTATTATTTTGTGGTGCATCAGATTTGATGGATTCGTCTTTGGGTCGCTCAGTCTCAGGCACGTGGTTCGTGGTACCTGCTGGCTGTGTTAACTGCTGGCCGTCCTGAGAGTCTTCGATAGCGTCGAACACAGACTCGGGCAGAGGTTCGAAGCCCTCCGTATCACTGTGGTCTGAAAACTCATTTTCTTGGACGCTCGTTTTGCCTATTGCAGATAGTACCGGGGTGTCTATTTTAACCGGTACCGGGGTGGCTATATTAACCGGTACCGGGGTGTCTGTTTTAACCGGTACCGGGGTGTCTGTTTTAACCGGTACCGGGGTGGTTATATTAACCGGTACCGGGGTGGCTATTTTAACCGGTACCGGGGTGTTTATTTTAATCGGTACCGTGGTGGCTATTTTAACCGGTACTAGGGTGTTTATTTTAACCGGTTCCGGGGTGTTTATTTTAACGGGTCCCGGGGTGTTTATTTTAACCGGTACCGGGGTGTTTATAGTAACCGGTACCGGAGTGTTAATTTTAACAGGTACCGGGGTGTTTATTTTAACCGGTACCTGGGTGTTTATTTTAGCCGGTAGCGGGGTGTTTATTTTAACCGGTACTGTGGTGTCTATTTTAACCGGTACCGGGGTCTCTACTTTAACCGGTACCGGGGTCTCTACTTTAACCGGTACCGAGGTGTCTATTTTAACCGGTACCGGGGTATCTATTTTAACCGGTACCGGGGTGTCTATTTTAACCGGTACCGGGGTGTCTATTTTAACCGGTACCAGGGTGTTTTCATCTTTGGTTTTAATGTTCGGTTTTGGACCTGGACTTTCGATTTTCGCTGAGCATTTTGGAACAATGTTTGTAGGCACTGGGGTAGGAGCCTGATTATTATTGTGTGCCTTCTTTCTCCTGTATACTTGGCTGGCGTGGACGGACATGTGCCGCCTAAATTCCCTGCGGTCGATTAAGTTTCCGCAGTGATCGCAGTGGAACAGCAGTTTGAAGTGGTTCACGGCCAGGTGCTCTTGGTACTTGGCAACGGGGTGCGAGGTGGCGCAGAACACGCACACGCGGTAGTGCTGTGTCGCCGGCGGCGAGATCTCGGGGATGTACCTGCAACAAAGAGCTGTATTGCATCTTTTTTTTTTTTTGGTATTACCACTCGCAGTACTACAACTCTAGAAGGTTGTAACTGCTTAACCGGACTTTAACAGATGTGTGAGGTATAAATTAAACTCGATTATATGGTAATAAATCCACACTTTTATTTTCTTATGTACTACTTATATGCTAAAATTACAATGTACAATTAGTGGTAGGCCTAACTCTTTCGAAAACACCAATCACAGACAAGCTATACAAGATCCAAAATATTTTGGAGTCATCCAACATGCGCTGAGTATAAAAGCGCCCCGCTAGCAGGCCCATGATGTTTCTCGCCACGCTCGTCACCAACGAATCATTCGTCGCGCCGTTAAATGAACGATCACTAAGGGCACCCCCTGCGGGGTTCGGGCCTAGGCTTAGTGCGTCATTGAGGGGGGGGGGGGGCAGCTAGGGTTAGGCTGGGTCGAATTATTATTTAGGGAATTTAAAGCTACATGCTCAGCGGCGCGGGCTGGCTCGTCGAGCAAGGGTCGGGTGGTGCTGTATTGCATCTTCTGGAAATAACGTTTATATACGATACACGGATAGTTTTGAAAATGTACCTTTTCGTATTGTCCCGTTTTTCCAAGGGTTTTGATATCATCAGAGCCTTCTGTATGTTCCACTAGGATAGACTTTCTTAACGTAGCATCACATAACTCCGTGTGCCCAGCTGCCTTCCTTCCCTAGTAATATCTTTTTTTATGGCAGATTAAAATGTAGCTATGTCGATCTCATTTCTTTTCAAACTTTTGGTAAGCTCCTGGTAAGCATACTTCCTATACTTAAGCCCACTTTCCATACTTAAGTCCTTAATACAAATAGCCTTTCAGGTTTCAACCTGGATCATTATGGCGTGTCCGTTTTAAACGAACACGGACATTATTGTATCTCCTCTACTTCGTGCAACCCTAGTTCATTTCCTGCATTGGTTAAATCTTCCATGTCTTGTTCCTGTGTATTCTGATGCACTCTACTATGTGCGGTCAGTTGACTTCGCAGCCGGAATGTCTTCCCGCAGTGACAGACATGTGCCTTCTCGCCAGTGTGCACGGACACGTGCGCGGACAGTTCACCGCGCCGCTTGAACCGCGCGCCGCACTGCACGCACGGAAATCTGCATGCACCGTGCGTGCGCGCATGCATGCGTAACGCTGCGCTTGATTTGGACCCCTTCCCGCATATGTCACAAACAAATGTTCTATTTTCAGAGTGAGATTTCATATGGTCTTCTAGGTGGGATTTCCGTGAGAATGCCTTGGAACAGGTGGGGCAGGTATGAGGCCGTTGCTTGGAGTGTATGGCGCGCACGTGTCGCGCCAGGTTGCCGCCGTCGTTGAAGGCGAGCCCGCACGCGTGGCAGCTGTGCCGCCGCTCCCCGCGGTGCGCGCGCGCGTGCCGCGTCCATCCGCCCACGGACACGCTCTTCCGGCACACACCACACATAGCGTATCGCTTCCCATTCTCGCTTATTGTAAATTCCGGTTTCGCGATAGTATCAACTTTCGTTTTGTCGTCTTCGTGGACGGTTTCTTCGTCTGGCATTACCGCTCTGGAAAGGTAAAGGATGGGATCGGTGTAATGATGCTGTCATGTAAGTTCGTAACGTATATTATGTAAGACTAGTAGGGCGCGTCGTGTGCGACGTGCGTGTAGGCCAGGTCGGGCGGCTCGGCCTCGTGCACGCGCCGCACGTGGTGCCGCAGCGCGCGGCGCTGGCGGAAGGCGCGCGGGCAGGCGGCGCAGGCGTGCGGCGCGGCGTCGCTGTGCGCGGCGGCGTGCGCGCGCAGCTCGTGGCGCTGCCGGAAGCCGGCGCCGCACGTGGCGCACGCGTGCGGCCGCTCGCCCGTGTGCTTGAGCCGGTGCCGCACCAGCCCCGACCGCAGCCTAAACTTGGCCCCGCATTCCGCGCACTCGTACGGGAACTGTTCACTGTGAGTCTTCAGATGCACGTGTAGCGAACCGCTCTGCGTGAACCTCTTCCCGCAGTGAGAGCACACGTAAGGCTTCTCTCCGGTGTGTATCCGTATGTGCTGTTTGAGGTTCTGCGAGTTGGCGAAGTTCTTGGTGCAGAGGCTGCAGTTGTACCGGCGCAGGCGCTCGTGTGTCTCCGTGAGGTGGCGCTGCAGGCCGTTGGGCGCGCGGAACTGCTTGCCGCAGACGTGGCACACGCACGGTCGCTCGCCCGTGTGGATGCGCTTGTGGAACAGGTACGTGTGCGCCGAGCTCAGGTTCTTGTTACAGATCTTACACGTGTAGTACGTCTTGTTGTCGATCTTGTTCTGCACCTCTCTCAGCTCCAGCCGCGCCTCCTCGTCCAGCCGGTCTCGCCGCATGTTGCACTGCGTCAGGTCGTCGAACCTATCCACATCGTTGTCCTCAGTGTCCGACACACTCGAGTCCGTGAAGTCAGGATAATCCTCATGATGTTGATCATTCACAAAATGATCTCTAAAGTTCACGAGGGCATTGAAGAAGTTGGTATAGAGAGTTGTAGGCTTTCTAGTAGCGAATGTGGCGAGCGGCTCGTCATCGGACAGCTCGGACCGGTCAGAGAGCGCACTGCGGGGCTCCTCGGGCGAGTCGCAGGGGCTCCTGCAACAAATAATGCCCGTCGTTACTTCATGTGCGTCTTTACGTGGTAGTCCAGGTGACTTTTCCTCCGGAACTTCTTGGAGCAGATCTCGCACTCGTATTTGCGTATGTCTGCGTGTATCTCGAGGTGTTTGGTGAGCGTGTTCTTGGCGCGGTACGCCTTGCCGCAGTGCGGACAGCGGTGCGGCCTCTCGCCGGAGTGCAGGCGCGCGTGCGTGTCGCGCTCCGAGCGGCGCGGGAAGGCCTCCCCGCACACCCCGCAGATGTAGTTGAGTATCCCTTGGTGCACGAGCTTCTGATGCTGTGTGAGGTTGCCCTGGTTGCTGTAGGTGCGCGTGCACTTGTCGCAAGAGTAGACCGCGGCGCGCGAGTGACTGCGCATGTGCGCGAACATGTTGTACTTGTTGGAGAACGTCTTGTTGCACTCGGGGCATACCGCCGGGATGTACTTTTGGTTGTTAGGGCTCTCAACTTTCTTCTCTTTCGTGCTTTTCACATCGCTGTGAGCATCATTATAGTGCTGCTTCAACTCGTCGAATGTGTCAGTCGTGAAGCCACAGCTGACGCACACTGATTCCTCCAATGTTCTGTGGACGTGTGCCTCTTGCAAGTGCTGTACGAAGAGTTTCTTGTCCTTGTAGACGAGGTCGCAACACTCGATGACACCGTCAGCCATGCTCACTTCAACGTGCCTGTTGAGATGGTACAGTAACCGCGTGGCCGAAGAGAACTGCACACTCGCGCAGAACGGACAGTGCAGGCTCGGCAGAAGAACCTGGGGCTTCTCTTTAGTCTCAGATTGTGTTTCTCTGTCAGAATCTTCAGCTAGCACTTGTTCGAACGTTACATGGTTGGTGATGTATGTTTTAACACCATTGTTGAGAATGTCGAGAGAGTGGTCGTGGCGGATATGTTCAGCGAGGGTTTGTGTAGTGGTCAGTGCTGGCTTCTCGACACACTTTTGGCAAACAAATTCTACATCTGTATCATCTTCGTCCAGATTAAATTCAGTAAGAGCATTTGTGACACTCTTGTAATACAACCTGAAATAGGAAAATGTTTGCATATTCTGCAGAACCAACAATAATATGATAGTGTCATATACTTACTTGCTCTGTGGTTCATCCTGAACGATTGCACTCGATTTTACGATAACGTTGTTAGGTGGATTGGTTTTCTGAAAAATAAAAAACAAGCCTAAATTATTGCAAAGAAAGATTTACATACACATGCAGCAAGTGCAACAGATGTTCTTATGCCAGCATTGATATAAAAAAGCCAAGTTACACACTCAGCGTCTCCAAAACCCGCAGATAAAGTTTGCACAATTTCGAATTGTGCGCACTTTCAATGCTTGTGTCAGGCGTTGTTTTTACCCGACTGAGGGGGTTAATGTGTTTGCAACTAATTGTTGACTGGTGTACAATTACAAACTATATTCTAAATAATATTTATTTATGTTATGTACATTTTAGACAGACTACAAATAGAACTAAAATAAATATAAAAAGAAGACTAAAATAAAGCACCTATATATGTATATACAACGACGACAATAGGACACGTCTTAGGCGTCAAAGTACTAAAGCTATATTCTTGAGTTTTATAAGTTATTTAATTACTGTGACATTGTGTGAAGCACTACAACTGTTACTGTATATGAAGCAGACACATTAATTTAAAAATCATTTTGGACCATATATGAACTTCTGCTGTGAGAAACATATCTGCTCTGAGATTGTGTTTCTTCTTAGGAGTACTTGGATAGGAAACACTGACCTCATACACGTTAAACTAGATGCTGTTTTAATAGAGAGTGTCCTGATCGTCGCGCGGTTACGCACTCGCTTTCTATTACCTAATTGGACAGCTGTTACATGTCAAACCAGATTAACATCGGCTCGTCGTCAAGCTAACGTAACACAGTCATAATATATGCGTACGTTAGACGCTGGTCCCACCTAAGCAACGTGACAGTATCGTGATTTTTTTAATATGTTGTAGTAGTAGTCGGCACGTCAGGTCCTGTCATGCCACGCCACGTGAATGGGCACTACTCGGCGGAGCGACGCCTACTAGCTAGGTACTGAGCCGATTCGGCGGCGCCCTGCTTGTACCCGACGCACGTCCTACTACGTACTAGCTGATCTCGAGCTCTGGCGATGATGCAACGATGCTTATATCTGACTTTACATTGAATTAGTAAAAACTGCCTCGTTGGTCTAGTGGTCGCAAGCGCGACTGCTGAGCATGTGCTCCTGGGTTCGATTCCCAGGTTGGGCAGAGTTATTTGGTTTTTCCATCAGGATTTTCTCAGTAGCAGCCACGAAGTCTGGATTAACGCCCGGTTGATGGCAATAGGCTCGCCCCCTATTACATGGGACTTAAACATAACTGGCGAAATGTGGGTGTACTATTAGGTACATCTCTGTCTAATCCTTCGGGATTTACAGGCGTGCTGTTATGTAGCAAATAATGATGGTAAGGAACAGTTACCCGTTTGTTGGCGGCGATCTTGGCATGCAGCGCGAGGTCGGCCTGCACGCAGCACTTGACCAGCTCGTGCCACGCCAGCAGCGTGTTGGCGCACTGGTAGCACACTACCACCGGCAGCTCATCTCTTTCGCGTACCTGGGAACAAACCACACGAACTACTTCAGACACTGACAAAGTATTGGGTCGCAACTCCACTAATTTACAAACAGTTTTGTGGTCTGGCTTCCAGCCTAATCAAGAAGTATCGTATTACCCAGTACTAACTGGGTTGTGGAGGTTAGATAGGCAGTTGCTCCATGTAAAATACTGGTACTCAGCTGCTTCAGGTTAGACGAAGCCAACCTCAATAAAGTTGGAAAAAGGCTAGGCAGATGATTATAACTTTGTGGTGTTTTTGACAGACGTGCTGCACCAAATATGTCAAAAAAAAACGCATCCAAATCGGTTCATTCGTTTAAGAGCTTCGGTGCCACAGACAGACACACATACATAGCAGTCAAACTTATAACACCCCTCTTTTAGCATTGGGGGCTAAAAATGGACAGCCGACAGGCTAATAAAAAATTTGTAATTAATGAAGTTAGGGCCCTGTTTATTGTAAACTGAGTGAGATTTTTTGTGTGACAGAGAAGAATGGAAGAAGAGAATGTGTTGCGCCATACAAAGCAATATGACACCAGGGCACAAAAAAGGGGAACAAAATATAACAAAATGAGAGTAGGAAAATTGAGAATGACAACTAATTCTAATTGTTTGATTGCAGTTGCTGAGCCTTACACTAGCAATGCAAATGATACATGGTTTAAAATAAATACAAACAGCAACAAAAGGTACAAACAAAAATAAATGTGTTATTAATTTTCAGAATAAGCAAAAGTAAATAGGTAAACAAGTTATGCAACAAGTGAAGTAACTTACACTCACTAGAGTAAAGTATTAGGTTTCACTGACGCTTATCTGAATATGAAGCCATGGAAGCTAAACCTGTTTCATTTGTGTGACGCACAGTTATTTAAAGATAAGCTATTATACAGCACCTTGGTATAGGACATGTGCAAACGGAAGGCACTTGTCTTAACACAAATGAGGAAGGACTAGCTATTGTTTATTTTTTGCTCACAAAAGGTATGGAAGATTGTCAGTATGGAGATCAACATTTTCAACTGTGTTGGAGTCAGTTTCCAGTCTAACCGGATGCAGCTACATAATACAGGGTGGAAGGGACATTGACACTAAACAGGTAACCACATATTCAGTACATCATTCTGAACCCCCCACATAGAAATTTTTCATTGGTTATAATAAAAAAAACTCCCGTTTCCTACCAAACTGTAATAACTACACTGTCAAAATGTATGGAACAGCTCATTTAAAAAAATTTAGAATTAATGTCTATGTGTATGATGTGCTGATTATGTGGTAACTGTTTTAGTGTCAGTGTCCCTTCCACACTGTATATTAATATTTGCTGGTGAGAACTAAGGCAAAAAACAACTCATTTCTATCCGCTGAGTGACGCAGTGGACAGGCGCCTAACCACTGTTTTGATTATTGTCGATGACCAAAAATAAATAAATTGTGAAGGTTATTTTTAAAAAAGCCGTAGAATATATAATTATGTATATTTTCCTGCATCCATCGAAAGGCAAAGAAGTAAATGCTAGCATAACAGTGGATGCCAACCCCAAGTAAAATGAGAGAAGGACAGGAAAATGATATTAGTGGTGATGATGATAATTCTTTTCCATCCATCATTTTTAACATTAATTTAACAAATTACGATAATCACCGTTATTGGTAAGTGCTTCCTTATTTTACTACCCAGTTTGTTCTGCAGCCCCTCTCCAGATAGTATGGGCATAACAAGCTCTGTGATGGTGGCACATATCCGACACACACGTGAGAAGTCTTCGACATCTGCAATTAAAGGTACAGGAAATAAGTATTTAAGACATAATTCAAATTAATAATTGCTGTTTATTTTTATTCATAATTTTACACACATAAATCCTATCCATAATAATGTCTTGATTCCTTGAATGCAGAAAAGTTGTTGTGACAATATGCCAGAGGGCCGAATATTGGGTCAGAATGTCGCCATTGGTGGCACGGTCTTGATTGGTGAAATTATTGATTTAATTTTTAGGTAGTCATGAAATGAAAATATTTCTTACCATATCGAGTTTAACATAAAAAAATGGTAACGGAAGCAGAGTATTTGTTTTAAAAAAATATGTACTTCTGCCGCAGTTCAGAGATAAGAAAAGAATACAAACAATATTGAAAAACAGCAGTAGAACCATATTGTGAGTTACTTACTATCAAGGTTAACCTGCGTGCTGCTGGGCGGCGGCACAATTGCGCTCATCCTCTGCGTAGGGGCCGAAGACTGATTTGGGGCAGCATTTAGCAAAAATATTTGTTCAGTTCCATTATTCATTTTTAATAATAAATTGATAAACGCGAAATTACTGACGCTTCCATTCAAGCTGGGTCTGACTTTATGACTTACGAATTGACTGATTGATTGAACGAAATAAATGTCATTCAATTTCGTTCTGAAATACAACACATTCACCGTTATAAAATACATTATCAATTTATTAGTTTTTTAACTGTAGTTAATAAATAAATACATCAATGAATTAAAGCTACTTAAACTTGCGCTTGCCTGTCTGCTGGGTCGAGCCGAGCCAGGAGTCGAGTCTATGGCTTAAGGCAATCCCATTATCCACCATTGGCACCATGATGGATGACGTTTTACTTCGGGTCGCTACAAGCCTTCGTTTATGTGCACCTTGTGTTGCTCCAGATCGATGTCGTGTGATGATGAAGCTGATAACTTTGGGCACCATGACCTGTCCTGCTACAGCAGCGCAGTGCACAGCAGGATATGCCAGCATCAACGACATTATTCGACAAGTTCTGGCCACCACCGGCGTACCAGTGGTTTTATAACCTAACGGCTTGGTATGTGACGATAGAAATCGACCAGACGGCAAGACGCTGATGCCTTGGAAGGTGGGTAGGCCTTTGGCGTGGGACGCAACATGTGTCGACACCCTTGCGCCATCTCATGTCGTAAGCACAGCTGTTGGCCCTGCTGGCGCTGCTGCTGCGGCTGCTGAGAGCCATAAACTGCGTAAATTCTGTTATGACCTGGGTATGGGATAAATTAAATACTACAGATTAAACACGAAATAATTTTATTAATCACAAAACACTCAAAACTTAATCACAAGTACACTACTGATCACTATTCACTTAGATATCGCACTTCTAGTTCACTTCGATTCGCTTCGTTGTGAAGCCAAAATCAGACTGACTGCTCCCGCAAACACGACGTATATTTATATGCCGACCGATTCTTCGAGAAGGTTCCACAACTTCCAGGAACCTTCTTCACAGTTCATAGTTAAACATCATCCTTCCAGAAATTTCCACAATTTTCTCGAATCTTCTAGATAGCTCCATAGTAGAACATTGTCCTTCGAGATAGTTCTACAACTTATTCGAATCTTCTAGACAGTTCTACAGTGGAACATCCTAGACTGTAATCTTATAGACAGGTCTTTACTAGAACATTCGAGTAGGTTAGGAATAAAAAAATCGTCCTATTTACATTCATACATCTTTATATATATAATTCTTCTGTGAGTGTGTATGTCACTGAACTTCTCTCAAACGACTAGACCGATTTTGATGAAATTTTTTGTGTGTGTTCAAGGGGATCTGAGAATGGTTTAGATTCACAATTAGGTAGGGTAGTGAAAGTAGTAGGTAGGAAAACATGCATTGCAACGCATGCCGGGCACAGCTAGTATTTTCATATTTTTTTAAACATGATAATTATGAAACATTTATTTAAACAATTTACGAACGGAAGCTTTGCCTTCGTTCCTCTCATTCAATCAGTCATTCACTCTTTACTGAAGAGCGGGAATTTCCAAAAAGAGCGTTTTGTAAATTCGTTTCAAGTTTTTTGTCCAAACGACAAACAAAGTGTGACAACATCATAAAAAAAATAATTCAAATCCATGAGGAGGATAAGGAATATATATCAAAGACATCAATATTTATAAATCATATAATAAAAACTAAAGTATATTTTTCGTCAATGATGCCCTTCATGTGTGAACACGTTGCGTCCGGAGGCCACCATAAGTGGGGCTACCATCATGGCTTTGTGCTTGTACGTCTGGATCACTTGCTGGAAAACATAATGTAATTAATAATTCTCATCAATTAGTCATTCTATTTATCTCTTTATATAGGAACGGTAATCCCTTTCTTCTCCTAAAATTGTTTGTCCGAAAATCCTTATCACGTTTGCTATAAACTTCATAATGTTAAAAAATTCGAATTTTTGTTTTTGTTATTAATTATCTTTACTTCTAAAACCGTTTTGAAATAATATCGAGTACTATAATAATTGAATCTCCTAATTTTGCATGAAATAAAGTCAAATGTCCTAAGTAGGTATGTATTATATTGTATTAAATCCTCATCTCTGTCCTCAGGACTAGATTGAGATCAAGAGTAGGCCCATTTAATATCTAATATATAAAATAAAAAAATGTGTTTTTGTAGTATTACCTCAACGCATGGGTAATCAGCTATTTTCCTAAAATGTATCCTAAAAGTCTTGCTAGCTGGCAATATGACGTGCCACGTGAGGTGCGTAGGCCGAAGGCCGGCGGAGCGACGACGATATTTGTTACAGAAAGTGGGTGTGTAATGTACCGTAAATTAATGCGACTTAGGGCATAAGTACCTATTGTATTTAGGGATTTCAATTTTATGGCATGTGATATTAAGTTCGGATAAGTTATCATTCGGACAAATGATGATTAGGACAAAAAAAAAATATGACACTTTAAATTATTAAGGATAAACAAGTTAGGGAACCTTTGCTTCCGTTTCATTGCGGGCACGCCACTGGGGAACACAATAGAGAACCGTAGGAACATGCATTCCCCACGATATAATATGTACCTATATCCTATATCCCGAGAGATTCCTTAAATAACACTATAGGTATATTTTTTGTTTGTAGGTACAGAGTGAACTGGATGAACAGACGAGGCTAGAGGCGAGAGAGGAGAGAAGGTCCAAAGTAAGTCAAGGTTTGTCATCAATTGATAATTCGACGGCCACTGCCAGTGCCGGTCCCCGTCAAAAATGGCGTATAGAAAGGCGGCTTGTATTTTATTGTAACAAAAGTTATGCGCTCAACGCACTCGACGTCGCGAATTTTATTTGTGCTTACGTAGGTACTTACATTAAAGCTGTTTCTGGATACTGCCAGGGAACGGCTATTCTATGATCTATAGGGCCAAAACATCATAAGCTTATTATAGCCTTACCAACACCAATTTGATGAGAAATACGGCGAAGGTGAGGAAGGATATTGTCATGAGCGCGCTCTCCGAGGAGGGGAACTGCACGTGACCGCGTGGCGAAGCATGCGCGGACCGGGAGCGACGCCGCGCGCCTGCGCTGTCATCATCTGGCCATGTTGCGTCTATGCGCTGCTCTGAAATAAGAGGCTTGCATATGAACTTAACGTCATTTCGTAACCAGGGGCATAGCTACCTCCGTATCAGCCGTATCAATGATTCGCCCCCCCCCTAGTAACAAGGGCCCCTGATGAGGAAAAAAATCACAAAATCTTCTCACAACCTCAAATATACTTCTTGATAAAAGATAAAATGAAAATATAACCTATCACTGTCCAGAAAGCACCAAGTTTCAAGCTCGTTTCGCTCGCTTTTTGATGATTGCTTCACAGTAAGCACAGTAAGAACTTTTATATTGATAAAAACTTAACCCTTTCAGGATGCTCTAGTTTTCTAGTTCTTCTATGCGAACCATGGTCACAGTTACACATTTTTTATGTCACTTTGCTCGCTCACACGTTCTCTTAAAAGTAAAATGAATGGCAGCTTAAGCGATACCAGTTAGGATGCTATTTTCTTAGTTTTGTAAAAATCATTTGTTTCATACTGATTTTCTCTTCTCTTTAGTCTTCGCCGCACTGGGGTTCAAAGAGCCTCCAACAAAATTTGATACAGCCCAAGCAACACATAAGCCAGGTAACAATATGAAAATGTACTAATAAACAGTTTAAAGCTTTTTTACATCGCTATTAAAGCTTACGGGATAGCCAAATGCTGTATTAAATGATTTTTGAGCTACTAGTATTCATTAATTCTGTATAGCACTGACTTTCTTTCTTAAAGCTTATTATTGGTCATGAACAGAACTATGTATCAAAGAGAAACAAAATAAAATATCTCGACTTGGCACACGAGGTTGTCGACATGTGGAATGTGAACTCTGCTACCATTGTGCCGATTGTCGTAACAGCCATTGGCCTTATGGCCAAGAGCCTCGACGACCATCTTTCGAGGCTCTCCTTAGGCGGTTGGATCAAAGGCCTGATTCAGAAGGCAGTAGGTACTCGTCGATACGGCTCGCATTGTGAGGTGGTTCCTGTCTCTGGAGCCCTAACCACCGGTAGCTTGGACCCTGCTCCCGACAGCGGCGGAAACCTATTTTTTATATTTTTAAATGTTTTTTTTTTAAATATATCAAAATATAAAGAATGTAAAATGATACATGAATAAACGCTCATCGAAATTCAATGATACACCGATTACAGAATATTACGCCATTAAGGTTAGTGGTAAGTGAAGAATACATTTAAAATTTCCTTATTTTTATTTGCATATTCTCTCCGTAAAAGTAGGAAAATAATCTTAATACAGCGTATCAACTTAATAACTGGATTTGAACAGTTTAAACTGGATAAAGAGTCTTATAGCTGTTAAAAGGGTAGATCAGCATGCTTGTTGTACTATTTATTAAGCTACTATTTTGCTATTATATTACTCTTATTCAAATTAAAGCATTTTTTTGCCCAAATAACACTGTGTAGGCGTTTATCCAGACATTACTTCAAACTTATTACTACAAACTTCAAGCTGACATAGTTGACACCAGTCAACTGAAGTTTCCAGAAATGCTTTTATACAAATATTATTCAGCCAATTTGTGTTGCTTGGGAGGTTCCTACTACGACTACCTACGCCACTGCTCGTAACGTAATAAAGTAAAGGATTTCTGGCATAGTATCGATCGATTCCTGTCTTATGATGGTAGGTGTCGTACCTACGTGATCACTAAGGGCCAAGACAAGCCGGTTGCCTCCTAGTGGTATGTGCAACTGCATGTATATGTGTATGGGACAAATTAATGTACACGGTACCCAATTTTAAAATTGCGTTTCAAATCTTAATGCAATTTGTCTATCTATTATATGTCTATAAAGAATGTAAATATTGACAAAGAAACGTGAGATTGAGTAGGCACCAATGTAATTTCTTCTCTTGGTTCTGTATTTTTACTTTATCAGTCTAAATTACCTACTGGTTTCGAAGTTTCACTTACCTATATTGGCTAGGATAGACTCCTTTAGCTCGTGCAAGTATTGCATCTTGCCGCTGAAGCTCCTCCGTGAGTTCTTGGTTATGGTATCTGCGACCACTCTCATGAATTTGATCACATTTTCCATTGTGTTCACTTTATTCTTCTCCACTTTGGTGTTGGTTGATGCTTTATCTTTCTTGTTTTTGATATTCTCCTTTTCTAGTTTATGATCTTGCTTTGGTTCATCGTTATTTCCTTTAATTTTTGTTTTGGATTGTATTGGATTTGCTGTTTTTTCGTCGTTTCTAGACACTTGAACCTTGTTTTCGTGTGTTTCTGCTTTAAAATCATTCATGTTCGTATGACCGTTGTTAAGTATATCTTTTGTTGCTGTAGGTTTACCTTTTGAACTCATTTTTGACACATCATCGGTATCAACAATTTCTGTAGTAAAGATGTTCATTTGGTCAGTCACTTCAGATGATTTGCTGTTAGTGATTTTATAAAATCTACCTTTTTGACTATCATAATTCGTGAAATCTACAGATTCAGTAATAAAAGTTGGTTTCGTGTGATTCTTGTATTGTTGTTTTGGTTTATCTGTATTGAAAGTAGTTATTTCTTCAGGTGGAAATGTAGCCGTTCTTTCAGTTCCATGAGGATGTTTAACTTTATTTAGATAAATTATTCTAAATGGTTCTGTATTCTTTTTATGTTCAAAATCATTTGCTTCATCATCACCATCGTTGTCATGCGGGTTATTTTCATGTCGATTTTGCGAGTACTGCTCTCTGTCACCCTTATGATTAACAATGGGTGATTTAACTGGGCTGTTATTCAACTGAACGCGTTTAATATTATCAACGTTGGAAACTCTTTCAATCATACCTTTTTGTTTGTCATGTAATTCTATAGCAGCTTTCTTCAGGCCGTAGTTCGGTCTAAGTTCATAATCTCTAAAATCAACATGTAGATCAAGATCATCTTCTTCTTCTTTAACTCTGTCAATTGTTTGTATGGTACTTCCAATATGTTGCACTCGTTTCACATTACCGATGTTTGGTGGTCTGGCAGGGTTCGTGTTCCAGTTATACTCGGTGATACTACGGTTGTTGTAGGTCCAGGGTTTTGTGGTATCCTCGACGTGTATGACTTTGTCTGGTGTGGTGAAGGGGCTGTGAGTCTTGAGTGGCTTCCTGTAGTGCTGCTGTGAGATCTCCACCCACTCCGTAGTGGTTTGTGTGATGAGGAGTAGTGTTAGTAGGCGTGTCATTGTCGCGTTTGTCTGAATGTGAAGCGTCGTGTGACGTGTGACGCGCTTCGGTTACTGTCGTGTAGGTACTGTTATGTCAGGGGTGCTCTACTGGATTTTTTTAACAAAATATTTTTTCTTCACTTGTACCTAGGGATAATAGACAGTAGACCTACTTACGTGATAGCGAAGTATAGGTGGGTAGCGTCTTTAAATTCTGGATTAAAGTAACTCCTCAGGAAACTTCATTTAGGCATTGCTGTAACAAATTTTATGGATACTAGGCAGTACATATTAAGAAAGCATTTGCTTTCGAAGCCACATACTTTTAAAATATTTAGTTGTTCATAACTAATATAAAACGTCTCTAACGCGAAATGTTTTACCTAATAGTCGCGCTAAATGCAGCTATTATCCGCTCCACGCGCTTGCTCTGCGAGGCACCCAACAAGCGAGCCGTGAAGTTTGTCTACCTCGCCGTCATAGGCATGTAAGTTGAGAACATTTGAACTTGCTGGGTGGTAGTCACCCGTGCATGATTCTGTGTTACTGGGTGACGGAACTGTGTAATTGATGACTTAGCTTATCATTTTATGATGTCAAGTTGCTAATAAATAATATGTTCAAGGGCATCGCCAGCTTTTAAGCTAGAGGGGGGCAGAAAGATGACAAAAAAAAAACAGATTTTTATGGGTTAAATTCACTATTTATAGATGTAGGTAGCTAAAATTCTTCTAAGAATCTAAACTGCAATAGTCACCTTAATAAAAAAACTTTTTGCAAAAAATAAAACCGACTTCAAAAACACAAAAAAAAAGTGAAAAATAATTTTAGCTTCAGAAGTCGGTGATTTGTTTGATTCAGTTTTTTGTCACCGACTTCTGAAGCTAAAATTATTTTTCACTTTTTTTTTGTGTTTTTGTCGGTTTTATTTTTTGCAAAAATTTTTTTTTTTTTCATTTTTAGTTGCAATATCTTATACAAATATATTCTATGCTTTTATTTTACATTGTTATTAACAATACATTTCATGGCACCAATCACGGCAGATTTGCTGTCTATTATTGAAGAGTTCCATTGTATATCTCCGAAGATCAGCATCAGATCTTCACCAAATTTAAATGGGACCACTTCGTAATAAACCCCTTTCGAACAAAAAAAGAATTTTGCAGATCTGTCCATATATGACGGAGTTATGCCCGAACATACATAAAAAAAAAATACAAACATCCGAATTGATAACCTCCTCCTTTTTGAAGTCGGTTAAAAAACACTAGCGCCTCGGATTGGTTAGATTTTCTATAGGTACATACAGAAGTAGAAGTTACTAATGTGTCAAGTTATTTGAATAATCTAGGAACTAAAAGAAAATGTAAATTCCACTCCAGAAAAGTAAGCTATTCATAAGTCCTTTTATTCAGAAATAGATGTTACTTAATTGACTTAGGGATTCAATTTCGTGAATAAAGGACCTAAGGCTCCAAGAGCGAGCGAAGCGAGTTTTTTTAAAATCATTGAACAGGGATCAATATTTTACAAAAAATTATGGACAGTCTCCTAAGACCTTTTTCGTGTAGCTGCAATGGCAATGCTTAAGGTACTGCCCCATTGAACGTTTCCACCCTGTATAGACCAAGTCAAGATCCAAGAGGAAACTGGCTGCAAGGAAAATTTTTGTCAATACACTTTCTCGAAAACTGGTTCTTATCGCACTACGAGTAGGTTCAGCATGCAATGTATTTAAAACACGTGGATTAAAAAAAAACCACCAGATAGCTATCCTAAACTAAGTCCAAATGGGTTCAATGACTATAGTCGGCGGTGAAAATGTCGTTTGATACGCTTATATCAAAATGTACTATTACACGCTGCCTTGAACAGGTTAGAATTATTTCGATCCTTCATACAGGAGGTACCGTCCTTGGTAAACTTTTAGACAAAGTTAAGATTCAAGACAAAGTAGTCTGCAAGAACGGGCGGAGAGAGATCAAAAAATTTAAAACACCGTGGACAGAAGAATTAATAATAATAAATAATAAATAAATATCCCTGGACATTTCACACAGCACAGCAATTGTTTCTACCTTTCATACAGGAGTTACATGGGCGACTTGTAGACAAAGATAAGATTCAAGAGAAAGTAGGACACAAGAGCGAGCGCAGCGAGCACGTAAATGTTTACATCTAGAGAAAAGCGGGCATTGGGAATATTTCCTTAATTCAATTTTAACTTGGGAGTCTTATCATACTAGAAATCGGAATTCTTTTTTTTTAATAGCTTTGCCAAGTTTTTTGCATTGCAGCATCAATCATTTCGTGTTCCCCCATTAATGAAGTGACTAAAATTATATATATATCCATATAATTATGTCATCTAGTAGTCTTATCGTATTACCTATATCTTTTTTTTTTTTTTTTTTTGTGGGGTGAGAAATCATCAAATGCCTCCTCCCGCTCTGGGCGGAGCGGAAGGGAGTGTCAGACTCTTACTGACTAAAAAACACCCATGTTCCTTCATTGGCCCTTTATGTTCCAGGGCCGCGGTATCTCTTTCGAACAGTCCCGCAGCCCTGGCAGGCACCGGCCCTTGCGGGCCCCTCCCGTTTGCTGACATCTCTTTGAGGCGCGCGTGGAACACGAACGCGCCGTCGACACGGCCTGCCCGTCGTCATACGACGGACGGACGGCGAGCTAGCCCATTACTCGCCGTCCACAGGCCCGCGCCTACGGTGGCCGAGAGCCATCACGGCGTGGCCCCCGACGCCCGGTGCTTCTCCCGCGGCGGCTGGGACGTGAGGAGGTTCTCTCCCTCTCACGTTCCGCCGCCTCCTTCGCTAGCATGACTGCTTCGCAGAAGGAGGCGACGGCTTCCCATTCCCTCTCGCCGCTACGAGGACACGGCGGTGCTCCTCCCAAGCGGAGCAGACCTCGACGGTGTGCTCCACCGTGTCCTCCGGTCGATCCTCGCAATTGTAGCACAGGGCGTTTCCTCCCGCCCGATTCGGTGCAGGTACCTCCCGAAGCACCCGTGTCCGGTGAGGACCTGCGTCAGGCGGAAGGTGAGGGCGCCGTGGCGCCTCCCTAGCCACTCCTCAAAGAGGGGACTTACCGCCACTATCGTGGCGTGCCCTATATTACCTATATCTTACATTAAACCTAGTTGGTTTAGTGTCGTGGGCTCTTAGACTATAACAAGTATTGGATTACGATTTTGTTCATCTTGTCCCGTCTATCGCTCGTCAATAGGTATATCACGCTCGAAATTTGAATGTCTTTGTTTAGGTACATTATGCCTTGAATTAATACAGATATATAATTTGAGATCAAAATATCTACATTCTCCATTTTTTGCAACCGTATATAATAATATAGGTATGAAATAATTGCATATTAAGGCTTCGGTGCAATGGGCTCCTAATTTATTTCAGCTTCTGTCACAGAGCATCATAATTATATGCCTCTGTCTATAGCGGTAGCGGTGAGAATCCAACAAGAGTGGTGAGAAGCCAATCCAGAGGCAGAAAAAAGGAGAATCTGTGATGAATGTTTTGCCCTGGGCGCAAAATTTTTGTAGAGGCAGTAAGATTACTCAGAGGATAATAGTGAGTGTGGTCCTACTGTACGCTACAGTTTATAACGTACTTACTAATTCTGTGGCATCAGACGGAAAAAGTTATCAACTTAAATAAAATCCTGAGCCTCTAGGGTAGGGTGGGCAGCTGCATCCCCTGGCGACGCCCATGAATGTATATTTCTCAAATAAATGCTATGGCATTAATGACTCTTTATTTATGTGTAGGAAGTTAGAACTGAACTGAACCAACGGACTACCTATTTAAAACCGAGTGAGTCATTAGCACAAGCAAAATTCTCTGCATCCCTCAGTACAGAACAGAGAGTACACACTTAGGTACAAGAAACTATTTATGTTGCGGTTTGGGGGCTTTTGTGTATGTAACATAAAACCATTTTTTAAGCCATTAAAATTTCCAGACCTAACAAGAATTTGAGTGGTATACTATCACTAAAAACCCCGATTATTGAAAAACCACGCTCTAATTAAATTGGGGGTTTACAAGGTAAAATCGACTCCTCCTATTGTTGAAGTCAAACGAGACAAATCGATTGATACCTTATTCAATAAAATCGGATGAATAACTTAGGCGCTACGGAGGAACATACATAAATACAAACATACATAGACTGCTAAAATCATAACCCTTCCTTTTGGCTTCGCCATAGTCGGGTAATAAAAAGCATAAATTTATATTCAAAACGGCATTTATTATTTAAATAATTGTAATATTAATAATTTAACACAATTTGTAAATCGATCTGTCACAATATTAATCTCATAGGCTAAACATCAACATATCGGAGTCAGTGGGTTGTGCTCGCCATATCTCAACTACATTGGCTTAACACCTTTTCCTAAATACTTGTCGTCACTACTTTAAATATTTCGTTGAAATGTACAATATACATGGTCAATTGTACAACATTAGTTTGTATGGAGCAGCCACGAACCGCATTCCACTATCAATAATGTAAATTCAAGATCTGACCGCGGCTATAAAACAAGACTAGTCCAATACAGCATGTAACTAACACTTGGCTCGTAACATGCCATAAGTTTAGAGACTTGGGTCGACCAGAATACGCCGAGCAAACGCTGTCTTTAAACATACATACGGAACAAAAAACGAACTACCTACCTCTTTCAATATCTTGAACTAGGTTAACAGAGAGGATATCAATTGCTTATCGTAGATAATATTCTAGAATACAGCTGCAATTGTTATTCTATATTGTTATCCTGCCAAGCAATTTCTTTTTGCGGTATCTGGGCTTTTTACCAGCGCAAAGCTACTACAATACAGAATCTTATCATTTAAAGACAAAACCATGTCCTAACCATAATATTCGACGAGCATAACACACCAATCCCCTCCTAGCATCAAATAAGCACTCACTTAAGTGTACTCTTAACATATCATGATTGCCACGGCTTAGGTTCAAGTACACAATGGTCCACGTGCGCCATGATAGATTTTGTATTCGCAAATTCCGGTTTTATAGCTCACGGATACTTTAGAGTTATTAAGAAGGGTTATGCATTTTGAGTTTAGTGCTAATCATCCAAAGTTCAAATTGAATAGCTTCGTAATAAAAGGCTCGAGAGTTCTGTTACTGTAATGCTGGTATCCACCAAAGACCATTGTATACTTAGTCGTGAACCATTACACACATCGATCATCACACTTTGACACTTGTTAGGTACTAAAGTTATATTTGCCACTGATGCGACCAAATGTATTAGGTAAACTTATAATAAACAGATGCATTCTAAACGATTGTCAACTTTAACACTGTTTTTGAAAAAAAAAAGCAATTGCTTAGCTTATCCCTAGCAACACCCTTGTTTTATGTAAAGCCTTACACTGTGCTGTCGATTCATAGAGTGGGCAAACTCTACATCTAATCGACTGAGACAAAACGAGTGCGAAAACGTTTTATTTTTTAATTGGCACGAAATTGGCAACATTTTAGCTTATCTTATTGGAAGTGAATGTTTTATTCTTTCCCTGTATTAAAGTTCGTCCTAACACATTTGGGCGCTAGACATATTTGGATGATATATTAATATGTTACAACTTTACATGATACGATTACTAACTTGGGTTTTGGTCCAAAATTCACCATTTTATAACGTAACATACATTTGAGTCAAGAATATAAATATTAAATAAAAACATACATCGGTATTTATTTAGTTTGTCCGTTATTTTGAAACATTTCTTTTTTAATCATTAAAACATAATTCACATATTTTTTTTGTAATTTAATTTGATTTCAAAATGTACAAAAAGAAATATTTCATAAACATTATTGTCTTCCCTGGTAACAATCTTGTACCTTTCAATATTCATTTTAAAATAATGGACACCCAAAAATAAATAATAGTAATACTAATACAGTAAGCGTTTGCTTTCAACATTTGATTAAAACAACCAGCACCTATTTAGAAACAGGCCAGAATTGACGATTGAAATGTATAGAATAAATATACAAACTTGCGTATTCAGAGACGAATCTTTGTATATCAAAATATCCATGTCATTCTTGTCAAGATATAAAATTACGGCTGTAAATTCGCTAGTTTGTATTATCAGAAGTATTTATTATTATAGATAAACGATAAAGATTAGCACATTAAACATTACACAAACAACATATATGCACTATACATACACTTAGATATATAAAATTATATTTCATGAGTTAGCTGCGAGTAACATAACGCCATAAAGAGATCACAGAAAATGGAAGCTTGTATTGCAAAATGTAAAGTGTATAAAAATAAAAAATAAATGTATAAATCACAGCTTCATTTTATTATGTGCGACCGGGGGCGAGTCTGTTAGTCCATTTTAAGGTGCATATTCTAAATATTTAGCTGCCGGTAGAGAACCAGTATGTAAGGATATCGGTAGTCTTGTGATTGCACTAAGCCCATCATTACGATATAAGTAATTCAAACGACCCCAAGGCCCATACTAATTTAATACTACTAGCTATGTAGTAGCCCCGGTACACTTCTCTCTTGGAATGACGGCTCGAGACAAGAACAGTACAATAATTGTGACATATAGATACATTACACACACACACACACACACACACACACACACACATTACGACGTATACTCTTAACTTAGGTCCCTTTCACGTATTTCTTACATTTACCTCCCGTTTCTCTCTCATAATATCGCCCACAATACCACGCATCGCAGCGGCAAGACACATGTCATGGAATTTGCTAGTAAACAACACAATTTAACAATTTCATTGTGACACATGTCTTGTCTACACCTTTAGTTTTCAGGACATATTATTATGACTCAATTTAAATACGTAATATGCTGATGATCGCTCCTTTTCTATGTTTATCAAGTTAAAATAACGTTTAAATATATTTAAAATAAGGTTGTGAGTGCGTTAAAATTATCGATATAGTGTAAATAAAATATTATTCAGATTTAATTCTGAAAATTGTAAAGAATGGAGCGATATCATTACGATTTTATTATTTTCGAAATGTACTTCTCATTGACTGTACTTATTGATATAAAAAAAAACCTGTATATGAAGCAACAAAATGGGGAAGACTGCCATTTGAATATTAAAATGCATTTATAAATCTTATTAAAATATTGATGTAATGCTCCATACATAACTATACTAATTATAAAGAGCATAGATTTGTATGTTTGTAAAAAATAAAATCAAAAAGTAATGGACCGATTTCAGAATTTCTTTCACCATTAGAATGCTACATTATCATGAGAGTAACATAGGCACCCGTGCGAAGCCGGGACCGGACGCTAGTCTCATATAAAATGGTATATATTTACAAAATGTTTATGCGTGTGGCAAAAATGTTACATGTGGGACTACTGTAATTTTTAGGGTTCCGTACCTCAAAAGGAAAAAAACGGAACCCCCCGGAACGGATCACTCGCGTGTCTGTCTATCTGCCCGTTGTCACAGCCAATTTACTCCGAAACTACTGGACCAATAGAGTTGTAATTTGGTACACAGGGAAGTTGGTGACCCTAATACGGACGTGTAACGTAAATTTTAAACATGGACCCACTTTTGGGGGGTTCATTTTAAGATAAGTAGTTTTGAAGTTATTTAAGAAAATAGGCGAAAACTAACCATTCTCCCCCCCCGTAACTGCGAAACTACAGAGCCGAAAATTTGAAAAAAAATACAAAAAGTAGTTCTTTGTCTATAGATTACAGGAAAACCTATAAGAAATATTAGATTTAAAACAGCTTACAGAATTTAGATAATTAACGTACGGAACCCTCTCCACGCGAGTCGAACTCGCACTTGTCCGGTTTTTTTTGTCACTAGAGTTGATAAATAGAACTTAAAGTTATTCGTGTACAATCTCTTTTTTTCGACCGCACCCAATTGGGGCCTACCCTAATATTAACATAATTAAAATAAATTGTCTACCAGATGCCCTACTCATATCGACAGTATTTAAACTAATTTAAAGTAGAGTATAGCATTTAGGCCGCCGCGTTGTAGGCTCATGCACAACACTAGATGGGATTTATTTTATTGATTAGACCGTGATAAACTAACGTTAACATTATTGTTTTGTGAATATTTTTGTATGAAACACACCGTATTTTTGTCATTGTGTGTACGTATAAAATATGTCAGTAAGATTTTTCGATTACACAGAGGTTGTATGTCATGAAAAAAGCACGGTGTATTTTCTACAAAAAAAAATTGGATTCTATACGTTTTTTTTTAATTTGTTCACTATGTGGATAATACAGTTAGAGATAAAATCTAGCGTTCAGATAGCATTTCTTTAGTTAATTTTACAAAATAAATTTTCTAGTAGTATTTTAGTTATAACTTAGAAAATTAGAGTTCAAATTCTTACAGACTAGGAATTTTCTTAAGATTAGGAAGGGAGTTAGATACAGTTAAGTTTGAACTCATTATAAGTATGTAGTTGTGAGTTCAGCCGGAGTTGCGGCTAAAAGTAATTGTACGTACTTTAATACCAGATGATATTCATCTGGTATTATAGTACTCATTTGTTACGAATTTTGTTGGGCTGCACGGGAATACGTTTGTAGAGGTTAGATAAAGTTACAGGCATTTATTTAAAAATAAAGGTTCTGTACGTATTATGTAGGTACTTATTGATTTGTGACTTTCGTAATATAAAAGTATTAACATACTTACAACGAGAAATTATCCATTACCGCGTACGTAAAGTTCTCTAGCATATCTATTTGTGACATAAAAATATTAGGCAAAAGCCATCTCCTCGTAACACTTAAAAATAATTAACTTAAAATAATATTTGTTCACAACATATAAACGCAATATGTTAATGTTTTTAATTTAAACTACGTTACGTAAGAAAACCCTCCGCACTAATAAATTAAAAAAATAGCTATAAACAATAAAAAATAGGTTAAAACAATTATATGTAGGAATGCAGTTATTAGACAACCATTGTAGGTACCTTCATGGTACATTTTGTGACAGAACTAATTTTGTCAAACATACCTTTCATAAAACTTCTTTAAAATATACAATACATCTTAGCTACAACATGCTACATTTCACCTATTGTCAGGTCTATTTGATTGTCAGGAAAAGCTTCTTTATAAAAACATATTTGTTTACTATTAGAAGTAAACTCCGCTCCGTTTGGTAAAAAAATACATCTTTGTAAATATTATAGTCTTATTATTCGATTCGTATTTTCTCCAACCGACAAGACGTATGCTGTAATGTCTTCAAATCCACGTCACTCACACAATATAAGTAAGATTTGGACACTTGTTTGTCTATAAATAGTATTGTAAGCGGCCATGACACTTTTAATATCGCGTTTAATTTTGAGTATGTCGTAAGCGTTTGCTTCTATCATGGTATAATTATATTGTTACCAAGCTGCATTCAGGAGTTATGATGAGATGGAGTCACAGTGTGAAGATGTGAAAATCTACCTGACGCGGATGAGTAGGTTCTTCCATCGCATTCGTGCGCAGCGCGCGCGCAGCCGGCCCGCGCGGGGTGCCTCGGGAGGCGCGGGACACGATCTGTACAACAGGACTATATTAGTTGAGGCATGAGGCAAGGAAACCCTAAAGTCTGACAACTAGTCATGCGAAGGGGTGTCGTGTTAGTTTGGAGCTGGGTTGTGGGGGTAAGGTGGCCAGTCGCGTTGTCGTTGTTTAATATTCGCTTAGGACGTGGAGTTACGGACACCAGCCCGATGTACAATACAATTAGCTGGTATTCAGGTATTAAGTTTCGCTTAGCTACTCACAGTCAGCGCTGCTGCCAGCGCGCGTCGTCGCTGGCGTGCGTGAGGTAGCGCTGGCCCACGCGGGCCTCCAGCGCGCGCAGGTCGAGCCAGGCGCCGCGCGTCTGCAGCCACGCGTGCGCCACGGACTTGTCCACCGACAGCCGCTTGCGCTGCTTTACTTGCAGCAGGTTGTTGATTAGGTCGATCGCTGCACACATATACAAAAAAACAATAAACAAAATGGGGCCAACACGTAACTACAAAATCCATGTCTTACGCAAATATAAGCGTAGATACACCCTACTTACGGAACACAATCGGAATGACAATGTCCGTCGCTGTGCTCGTCAAAGGAAATAACAAGAGAGACAGTACTCACCTTCCGCGGAAATCTCTCTCCAAGGCGTGGGCGGGTACATGAAGGCGGCGTTCTGTATCTGCTCGTTGATATCTTCATCCTCGTTGAAGGGGAAGGTGCCGGACAGCGACACGTAGATGATGACGCCCACTGACCACATGTCTAGGGAACGATTGTAGCCTTTGTTGCGAAGCACCTCAGGGGCTGGGGGTGATATACATAATTATGTGTAATTGTGTGCATTCCCTAAATGATAAGTGTAATAAATCCCGTGCTCAAGATTTGGATTTCAGCCAAATTACGAACTTCCATATCGATCTTTTATTAACCCGTTTATACCTTTTAGGGACATTTTTCAAGAATTCTTCCTTAGTTCTCACCTTTGATATAAAATGAACAGTTATTAAACACTAGCGTTTGCCCGCGGTTTCGCTCGCGTTATTTTAGAATTTTACAATCAATTCAGGATTGGTTCAGTGGTTTAGGCGTGAAAAGGTAACAAACAAACTTACTTTCGCGTTTATAATATTAGCTAGGATTAGTTAGGAAGTTACGATTAGGATTTTAAGCTTCTAGCACCAGCGTTTAGGTGTAGCGTCATCTGTCAGCGAAATTAGGATTGTTATTCAGTACATTGTTTGGCGGAGTTTCAGAGATAATTTGCATCAGTATTTGTGGCCGGAATCGGCTAGATGGTGTCATTAAAAAATAATACTATAAAACAATAAAAATTAAACTGTAACGTTTCGTGCATTTTGATAGTTAATTAAATTGAGCATGCAACTGCCTGCTCCCTTTAAAGTTCCATTCCATTCCATTCTCGCATCCAACACCTATAAACACGAAGAATAATTCTCACTCACCAAGATACGCAGGCGTGCCGACAACCGATCGTCTGAAGGACTTCTCTCCTATGATCCTCGCGAAGCCGAAGTCGCAGAGCTTCACTTGAGGGAACTCCTCGTCGGTGGACAGCAACACGTTCTCTGGCTTCAGGTCGCAATGCACGATGTTCTTCTCGTGCAGGTGCTTCAGCGCTACCAAGATCTGAGGAAGGGAGGAGTTCAAAAAAGTTGTATGCAATTTTCATTCGTAGACTTAATTGGTGCAACTGGCGTGTCAGCTACGAATGACTGGCATGAGCGCTAAACTTATTTTAATTATCCTTCGGTCTTTGAAATCTTCAAAGACTGTCAGAAACATATTGCTTTTTTAACGTTTACCGCTAAATGTATTTGTGGTGCAAGCAGGAAGTAGTGTAGAGGCAATTTTGTTGTGTAAACTTAGTAAACATAATGTATAGTATATGAAAATTAGCTTAAAATTGGTCGATCAGAAAAAATAACCCCCGTAGTTTTGAAAGTTGGTACAGCTGTTTCTCGAGATATCCTGATAAACACACTGAAAGTCCTCGGTGAGGGGTGAGCCAGCGGTGGGGGAGGGGGGGGGGGAGGTCCCTTTGTCCAGTTGCTTGCTATTTCTCGAAAACTATTAATAATATCGTTACAGTTGCTTCTACAATAAAATTAACTACATTAAATTTCCTACAAATCATATCATTTATGTACATTTTTACTTTAGGAGCTACTGGGTATTTAAATTACCGGTTAGACTGGGAGCCGACCCCAAGATAGTTGGGAAAAGGCTAGGCAGATGATGATATCCATGGATTACGTTACCCCCCCGCCCATAGACCATCCGCGGCACGCGCGCTACACTACGTACAATGTCATTACGGACCATAATCTATCGTCGTATCATATGGCTACGATGATGTAAGGAACAGTACGAAAACATCGGAACAAAGAAGGAGAAAACCGGCAAACTTGTCTGTTGATATAAATTTCAACCTGACTATGAAGGTGACTGTTCAACAGTCAAATACAAAAAACAAGAGCCAACTTATTAAATTTTTGGTCGGAAAAAATGCGAGATGAGAAACTCGAAAGACGAATAGCTGCAAGTGATGAGTAGTGATGACGCTGACTGTACAATACGCACCGCAATTGATAAAGCTGCAGACTATCCTGTGGTTGATGTTGTTGGAGAAGATGTGGATCTGGTCTTCCTTCTGATGGCTCTGGCTCCATCAGCAAAGGAAATACTTTTTGTCAAGGGAGGAAGAAGGAAAGCGGAAACCAGAACATTTTCTTCCCAGGAACTTCGAAAGTACTCATTTTGTTGTTCCATGTTTTTTCTTCATAGCTTCAGTAGTTGTGATACAACCTCAGAACCTCTCGTATTTACAGAAAAGGCAAAGCTTATTTTATCTAACTTTTTGAACAAAACAGCAACATACCAACTGTCTTTTATGACCCAACATCAACTCCGGACGCCGTAGCAGAATTAGGAGCAAAAATATTTCTTGCAATATACCGTGCGCCTTCTACTTAGACTGATTTTAACAACCATCGATTCAGAGTATTACCCTACTAAAGGGTCAGCGAAGAATCATGCCTTTGAGAATACCATCAAGTACAGGAGTGGCTTGGGAATCAACTGCCCCCTGAAACGTGGGGTTGGAAGCGAGGTGTCAATGAAAACCTAGGGCCTATCACGACCTTGGATCCACCCAAACCATACCATAATGAAACCATAATATAAAAAAAAAACAATTTTGAGGATTCCGTAGTCAAAAATAAAACCCTTATAGTTTCCGAGTCCGTATGTCCGTCCGCAGCTTAGCTCAAAGACTCTTAGTACTAGAAAGCTGTAATTTGGTATGAATATACAGATTAGATAAAGTGGTAAAATAAAATCTCAAAAAGTATTTTTTTTTTATGTACAGGTGTTACCCTTCCTGTACACGTAGTGGGATTTTTTTTTCTCGCGTACCCTATAGTGTGGGATGTCGTTAAATAGGTCTTTACAAAATATTGCGAGTTTGTTCAAATAATTTTTCGATTATGGGATTTGTTTGTGAAATATTAAGCTCTAAAGTGCTAATTTTTGTTAGACTCAAGTGTCCCCCCCCTCTTCCAGCTAAACGGTTGTGGTTAGGTGTGTGAAAAAATTCACGGTGATAGTACATATAACGAAGGAAAAAGGAAAACTATCACAGCTAAGTTTACGAGTAATAGTCGACCAACTTATTAAATTATGTACTTGGATAACATATTATCTTAAACATAATGTATATAGGGATTTTCAAATGTAAGTTTCTTTTTATTATTACAATAAAAATCACCGTTCGGAGGCAAATCGGACCATAGGAGGTGGATTAACTTAACGTTGTAAGACTACGGAACCCTACATTGTGCGTGGCCCGACACGCACTTGGCCGGTTTAAATTTTATCAAGTTTAATATCCAGTATTTCCAGAAGCATTATTGCTACAATAAAAATGCATAATTATGACTGTATGACATGACTAGGAAATTTAATATAGTTAATTATTGTGGAAGCAACCGTAATGATATTTTTTATGTTTTTCGAGAAACGAGCAAACAACTGAACAAAGTTCCGCCGTCTCAGCGAGGACTTTCAGTATGTTTATACTTGAGAAACAGCTGTACCAACTTTCAAAACTAGGGGGGTTATTTTTTCTAATTAATTTTCTCAGGCTAGTGAACGTTTTTGCAAACGAAACGTTTTTTTACCGAACATACGAATAATAGAATAGAATATACTTTATTGTACACCAAAATTGTTTATCGTGTATAGTCAAGAGACATAGTGTTGCCCCAAGGTTTTTTAATTCTTGAATGAAATGACGATGATTTTTTACATTACCTGTGCCACCAGAAACTTGGTTATCCTTTCAGTCAGCCTTCCATTCTCATGTGACAGGATCATCTCCAACATATCTCCCTTGAGCTTCTCCATCACGACGAAGATCCTCTCGGGAGTCTCGAACATCCTCTCGAGGTTCACCACGCCCGGGTGTGACAGATTCTGCAAGATTGCTACTTCGTTCTTCAGCTGGGCTTCTTGTTTGGTCGGGAAGCGGAGCTTGTCTATCACCTGAGGATACATTGGGAATTACGAGGTTTAAGGTATGAAGTGATGCTAATATGTGGGAGATCACAACCGGCTCTAACCGGTTCCACGTTGACAGGTATGGTTACTCCCTTACGTTTCCTATAGGAAATATTCAGCAGTTATTGCCCAATGAGGAAGCTCTTTTGTACTACAACACTCGATCAAATCGATCTATGTCTGCATGTGTCGTCTAACAACCAATTTCTTGTTATGTGTATAAAGTTAACAATAATGATAATTTATTGGAAAGAAAAAATACAGTTTACGAAAAACTCTGTGTTCGATAACAACTGCATTAGTATAAAACTGTGTCGCAGTCATTAACATTAAGTTCGAATGTCAGATTCTATTTGATAGTGTTATATACACATATAGACAAATTAAGTATTTTTGAGCGTGGGTCCCTATTGAAATAGCGTAGATTTTATAGTAAAGAACTCGGTAATGATATATCACAAACTTATATGAGACTTAGGTCCAGTATGGCAGCAGATCTTTTCATTAGTGAGTACCTCATCAGACGAGCCGGTTAAACATACCTTGATGGCCGCGGGTTTCTTGGACCGTCGATGCAGGCCTCCGTACACGATGCCGAACTGGCCCGAGCCCAGCACCTCATCAGGATAGATCTGGTACAACTGTGCCATATCAGTCACTCTCTCTTCCGTACTGCCTTCGCCTTCCGCTTCCGCTACCGCACAGCCTCGGGCCTCCGCTAACCAGGGTGACGTAACATTATGGTGTAATAGGTGGGGTAAAATTCTTGTAGGAAACAACACGTAACAAAGCAATGATTAAGGTCGACATTAATACGCGTTACATAGATCATGCATTGGCTTAGCTCATGTTCACGTAGTTTAATTAACCGAACGGATGTATCTAAATCAAACGGATGTTCACAATTCGACGTTTATGACGGCCTTAGTGATAACTAGAATGTTTCGCTCAGTAATTGTTACCTGAGTGATGCGTGACAGGCATCAACGCTTGTCTGACGGCAGTTTCCCAGGACCTGGCGAGGTACGCGCCCAGCCCCGAGTCCGGCGGAGGGGGTGCCCCGCCCGCCCACGCCTCCTCCACGCCCACGAGGTAGTCCACGTTGGCCGTGCGCAACTCGAAGCAGTGCATCACGTCTGCAACACCACGCCATGGGAAACAAAAGTTGTGCAACATTGTTTTAGGATCATGTTTTTGTGTTTGTTGGTGGCAACATGAAATGTCACATGTTCGAGTCTGATTCGGCAGAGTCGGTCAGCAAAATAATTATATATTCGGTTTTGCCGCGCCGCTGATGCCGAATCAGGCCGATTCTAATATATTATGTGTAGCAATCCTTAAAGTGTTAAAAAAAGGAAAGATAACTGTTTAAATTAAACCAAAAACGCACACACAACATAAAGAAAAAACAAAACAATTAAACATGTAATAATTAGCAAACAAATCTTAGAAATTGGATTTCATTGTTTGTATCAATCGTGCCCTATGTACACAAAGTTTTTTTTTTCTGAAACCAAAATCTTGTTGACTTCAGTAAAGTAGTTCAGTTATCCTGGTTTGTATATCGAAGAAAGAAAGCTTTTGTCCATGTGTGTTAAAAGTTTATAAAAAAAGATTATTTTTATTAAATGAAAGCAGATTTCTCTAACGCATCGTTAATTTTTCACGACAAATAACTTTAACTGTTCGTGAATGTCGTCGAATGAGAATTATCAATCTGATCACTCGGTCCAGTAGTTTTGAGGAAAACGGTAACAGACGTACACACAAACGCACACACACGACCTCTTACCCCAAACGCATACCTATACCGTCTCCGTCCTTTCGTGGGTAACAGCAGGTTTCATTGATTACGCCCTTTCGAAATTGTGCTTTACAATTTTTGCAAGGAATCGGTTTGTCACGGCGTGCATCTGGCATAAGTAATGTAAAGTTAATGATATCCCATATACAATGTGTGTCTTTGCCGGCAACCAAAAAAATATCGACAAAGTCAACCTTTTCTGTATAAATGGTAAATAGAAAATGAACAAAACGGTGACGATCAGTGTTCAGTATCACAGTGCCTAGTCACAATCATTTGTATCATTCGATTTTATTGGTTCAGTGTCAAATGCACTCATTAAAATAATTTCTTTTGGGTGGTTTTGCTTCTCTGTATACAATTACGTTGTGAATTCTATCTACAGTTGAAACTAGATAACCGTCAATCTATGACATGCATCGATTATCCAGTGTAGTAAACAGCAGTTGTCGATTACGTTTCGACTGTTCGAGGTTATTTTTTATATTAAATGGGCCTACTCTTACCTCAATCTAGTCCTGAGGACAGAGATGAGGTCGACGATGGAACGAGCTAGTCGATCTACCGCAATCTAGATCACCTTAACTAGCATGAAAGCCTACCTGTGCCTGCATGTGGCTGCCTCGCGGTGTCGATAGCTAGGATCTCGTTGAGTGGAATCTCTTTGTAGTACTTGCTGCCTTGCTCCGAAGTGAACAGCGTGATGGATTTGCTGTCCAAACGCCAGTAGTGACGTTTTAACTGCAACATTCCATGGAAATATAATTCTGATGATGATGATTTTTAGACATTTTTTCTAGAGGAATTTCTATTTTTATGTTATTAGGTGGCGAACCTGGCAAAAAATCCTGCGTATTTCCTGATGGTTAATGGTCATTGTCGCCTAAGGAGAAAGGATATCTTTTATACTAGTAGAGGCACATAACATACATACAAAGCTGAAATATTGTATGTGTCTATAATGACACCAGCACTGGATAAACCGGAATATATGTAGTAACGCTTTTCACGGCAGTACTTACAGTTTTATCCTTGTTAGTGAAGTGCACGAGCCAGCCCTCCTTGAGCCACTGCCCCTCCCTCTTCTTGGTGTGCTTGACAGACTGCACGATGCGCATGAGTGGTATGTTGGCGCTGGGCGAGGGAGATGAGCTGTAACGTGCAGACGAGTCAGATCTACTAGGACGGGGGGTTGGGGAGACGTCAGAAGGGGAGTTTGTGTGTGGTGGTGGGAGGTTCTCGTTTGATTTGGAATTCTGTTCTAACGTTTGGCGAATTGACACGCTATGTAACAGTTGTCTAGCCTTATGGGTAGAGTAGTTATGTTCTGGTACTTAATTAACTATCTTATTATATAAGTTATTCGCTTCTGTCAGTTTGGTTTTTTGTACGTCTGATTCATTAAGAACAACCACTCGAGCCCAATTTTGATGAAAACTAAAACTGCATCATTAGATTTTTTTTAAATAAATATTTTTAGGCATGAATCGAATTGATTTCGGAACAAAAACACACACTGTATTATTACACCATTCGATAGTCTCGCTAATAAGGATCAAATTCTGGGAAGTAATGACATTAAGAAAAATCATAAATTTTGTTTTTTCGTATTTTCAATTAATGTCCTTGATTACTGAAACCCGCAGCGCAGTCGATCTTCACAAAATTATGTTCTAATTTCAATTTTATTGACTCTTCGCGGCTAAAGGCCACAGTAAAAGAAAAAAAAATCGTAAACAATTGAAATTAGGACTTACATGCGGTGGCAGATCTATTAAACAAAACGAAAAGCCCGGCTTGCCTTTTTTTTCTACGGTGGCCGAGAGCCATCACGACGTGGCCCCCGACGCCCGGTGGTTCTCCCGCGGCGGCTGGGACGTGAGTTTCTCTCCCTCTCACGTTCCGCCACCTCCTTTGCTAGCATGACTGCTTCGCAGAAGGAGGTGACGGCTTCCCATTCCCTCTCGCCCCGGACCATGGCTTGAACCAGGGCCGGACGCGAGAGTTTGCCGCCGCCAATCACCGCTACGAGGACATGGCGGTGACCTCCACGGTGTGCTCCACCGTGTCCTCCGGGTGATCCTCACAATGATAGCACCCGGGCGTTTCCTCCCGCCCGATTCGGTGCAGGTACCTCCCGAAACAACCGAAGTTTTGTATTGCTGGGCTTTTTTTCAATGTGTGGGTGTAAGTCAGTGTTAGTTTGAGAGATAATGTTTGTTCGCGGTTCGCGACAATTTCAAATCAGTTCATATTTGTTTTGAGCGATTACTGGTGCATTTCTTTGTTGTGACTTAATTTTTTCAATTTCTTGTGATTTAAAAATTTTGTGATTAGTTTTTGCTGTAATTAACGCTTTTAAGAAGTGATTATTGTTTTTTTAACAACTTTAGTGAACTTGGAAACGCATGCAATTGTTCCTTGTGAAGGATTAAAGTGTGTGAAATCGGTACTGGGAAAGGTAATACTTTGAGTTTTATAGAAAAATATTTATATTTTTTTTTTTTTATTTATTTATATATAATCTCGTTAGTTCACCTAAACCTACCCCTGATCACATTTAATTGTGACAATTCCCGCGACAAGTATTCCGCGGAACGCGCTTTTTCGCCTTTAAAACGTATTCAAACATATTTAAGAAATACACAAGGACGAGCGGCTTTCCGAATTATCGACAGTTGTTATAGAAAAACAGCTGTTGATAGAATTAAAACTTTCACCAAAATTTTATGCTGATGTAATAAAATTATTTTTACAGAAAGATACGAGTTTTTGATTTAGAATACAGAAAGTAATTAGAGTAATTTTATTATACATTTACGTGTTACAATAAAAGCATGCACCAAAATCATTTACTCAAACGAATTGTCAACAAATGGCTTTTGTCAAAGCCCTGGAGGTATGTCATTGATGATATGTATCTGTAAATCTATCTAGTAATACCTTGCCTACTGTGTGCTTTGTTGTTTGTCATCTGTCCGTAGTAAAGAAGCGAAGAATGAAGAGATATGGCTGTTTACATTGTGAATAATAACAAACATTTTCAACAATTTGTAGTTAGAAACCATTTTTTTACTTGAGCGTCATCTCTCGCCAAAGCGAGGGAAATAATTACGAATTGTTTTGAAGAGTTCAGTTGTTACTTTTAAGTCAGTAGATAACAACTAACAATAACAAAGAAAAACATTAAAATAACTTTTCGTATTTTATATCACCACTATTTGGAGTTTCTTGCCCGTTCTTCTCCATAGAGATCTACGTTAGGGAATGGGCAACTACAGTACTTTCACAGTTTTTATGCCTTGTGACTGGGATTGTAGCTACATTTCATTGTTATCTTTGTTTCGACAGTTCAAAAGTGCCTGTAACGGGCCTACTTGAAATAATTGCTTTGATTTTGATTTGTATTTTTTATTTAGGCTTATTTAAATAATAGGAAAATAAAACCGGCATTATTAAAAACCAATGTCATAACTCAGAACAGAGAGCGAAACTTTTCTTTTCCCCCAAATGTCGTCAGTTGTTTAATTGGGCTTTGCCTCTCTTTCATTGCGGGCACGCCACTGCTTACAAGAAGTGAGTTGGCGTCAATAGTGATTTTCTTCGACGTTTTGTTGATTACCTACTAACTGCAGCGACACTATCGAATTGTAGTGTGCAGCTCACCTAACCTTATATATGTAACTGCACACACTAATTATTGACATTATTATACGAATCGTGGAACTAAACAGTTCTCTTTTATTTCGACAACATCATTATAATACATGGCGACCCTTAGCCAGCAATTAAAATTTTGCAATCTACGCAATAAGAAAGACTGCGGACGAGTCAAATAAATTATGAAGATATACCGATAAAAGTTGAAGTTTGTGAAGACGGAAATTAGAAGAAAGGAAGCGAAGAAGATTTTAAAAATTTATAGAAGAATCAGAATCCCAACAGAAGAATTAGTTTGAAGAGGTGAAATCATTAATTAAGAAGACAGAAAAGGAACGTTGCTGCCGGGTGCTGGGAGAATGCTCAAGCCTTGTGATGAGAGGATATGCAGGGCGCTGGGAGTTGAATTGTACGGGTCCGATGTGGAGCAGCTGGGAGTCAGTTCCAGACCAGTGCTGAGGAGTTCATTCGTCCAAGCCACGTGAGACGTCGTGACCTACATAATCGTTGTCAGTAAAATAAGTAACTACTGCAATGTAAGTTTTGCAACGCTAACATTTTTTATATATTCTACTATATTTCATGTTATTGTAACTGGATCATACATTTTTTTATATTTTGTTCTGGAGATTAGGAATGTCCCAACAATTACAAGATGTGCACGCTAGATTAAAATATCTAAGAGAATATTTAGTAAAACTAGGTCCAGATAGGCGTAGAAAAGATTTAGCTTTAAAGAAGCTAGAAGAAGCAGAAAAAGAATATAGTAAATTGGATTGTATTTTGACTCAGTTGAACCAAGAAGTTATAGATCGCAAGTTAAGCAAAGATGCTCGTGAGGTTTTCCAAACATTAATTAATGAAACTCAATCAAATTATCAGAAAATAAAAAGTTTACTTTCTTTAGTAGATAGTAGTTGTCAAACTAGTTCTAAAGATTTAATAGAATACGAATATACTGATTGTCTTACAAAAATGGCTGACGCATTTGATATTAAAACTGCAATTTCCCTGTTGCCAGTGTTGAATGGTCAGGAGCAGGTGACAAATCAGCTTATAGATGGTATCTTACTTTATAGTTCGCTTATTAATGAAGCCAGTAAAAGTCAATTAATACAGTTTGTGTTAAAAACGCGTCTCTCGCCTAGTGCAAAATTGCGACTTAAAACTAACTACACAGATATAGAAAGTTTGGTAGAAGATATTCGTGTTTATTTGTTACCGAAGAAATCGTATGTAGCTTTACAAAGTCAATTGCTTACGGCGACTCAAGGCCGTAGAAGTATAGAAAAATTCGGTACGGAGATCGAAGAGTTATTTGTCAATCTCACGATTGCGCAGGCTAACGATAAGCGTGATGCATATGAGGTTTTGCGTCCACTCAATGAGAAGACTGCAATTAAACGGTTTAGTGATGGGTTGGCTGATAAGCGGCTAAGCACTATCATTGCCTCACGTCAGTTTGCATCATTGCCTGAAGCTATAACGGCTGCGGTAGATGAACAATCCCTGTCAGTCCAGCCACAAGATCAGGTTATGCAATTTAGGGCTAACCAAAATTATAGACGAGGTAGCTTTAGAGGCTCTCGAGGCCGGGGAAATAGACAATTTTACAACAGAAATAAAACGTATAACCATAATTATGATAAAAATAATGAAAATAGCACAGGTCAAAGAACTTTAAGCAGCGTTAATCGAGGTAAAAACTCAGGTGAACAACGTCAGCAGTTCCGCGGACGTCCGGTGCGTTGTCAGCGTATTCAACATAACGCGCAACAGTCCAATGTTCATGACAACTTGCGCAATGATCGCACAAGCCAAGCAAATGAAAGCCTAGAATTTTTTCGTACCTAAATCGTACACGCATTCTATTTTTAGTTTTTGTAATTTTTGTATTATTAATTGTCAATTAACAAATAGTGATGTTGATCTTAATTTACTGATAGATAGTGGAGCTAGCTTATGTGTGCTAAAGTATGAATGGTTGTCGCGACATAGGAATTTATTGAATTTAGTAAAACAGGATAAGATAGTCATTAAAGGAATTAGTGGTAATTTAGAGTCCATGGGATACATTAATTTAGATATTATGATTAATAATGTAACTTTTCAACAAAAGTTTTACATATTTGAACACTTATCTTGTGCTGCAGAAGGTATACTCGGACAAGATTTTTTCGAGCGGTATAACGCTGTATTAAACTATAAAGATGGTACTCTGAGTTTGGAAACCCGAGACCAGTCTGTTAGTGTTCATGTTAATAGGAATTTATTTACAATTCCGCCTCGTTGTGAAGTAATTAAACACATCCCGACGTCACACAACAGTGATTGCGTCGTTTTGTCAAAGGAAATTTATGAAGGTGTGTTTACAGCAGGTGTAGTATCGAAGCCACATAATGGACTTATTCCTGTTAGGATATTAAATACAACTGATAGTTCGGTTGACATAAATACTTCAGATTTAAGTATTAGTTGCTTAAATAATTTTTACGTTTGCAAGTTTGACCACGATAACATTTCTGTGGATAGAGTTAAAACTTTACTTACTACGTTACAACTAAATACCTATTTAAATAAAGAGGAACAAAGAGGTATTGAAAACGTATGTGCCAAATATGCAGATGTTTTCCATTTGCCAGGAGATACGCTCACAACAACTAATTTAATAGAGCACTCAATTAAACTAAAAGAAAATACTTCACCAGCATACGTTAAGCCATATCGATTGCCTAAAGCATTGAAAGGCGAAGTACAGAGACAAATAGATGAAATGGTTAAAAATGATATTATTGAAGAGACTATTTCAGAATGGTCAAGTCCAGTTCTATTAGTACCTAAAAAGACAGATAGGTCAGGAGAAAGGAAATGGAGACTTGTAGTGGACTATCGCCAACTCAATAATAGAATACAGGATGATAAATTTCCATTACCTAATATCACTGAGATACTAGATTCATTATCTAATAACATCTATTTTTCAAAATTAGATCTTAGTCAAGGTTACTATCAGCTATCCTTAGAAGAACAGTCTAGGAAGTACACTGCATTTACAACAGACAAGCAGTATCAAATGAAACGATGTCCAATGGGACTTAAAACATCGCCTAGTGCTTTTGCACGTCTCATGACAATAGCAATGTCAGGATTAAATTATAAATCATGCTTTTTATATCAAGATGATTGCATTGTCGTAGGAAATTGTCTCGAAACGCATAACAAGAATCTTATAAAAATTTTAGAATGCCTAAGAAGAGTGAATCTAAAACTAAATCCGCTAAAGTGTGAATTTTTACGTAAAGAAATCGTTTATTTAGGACATAAAATAACCTCAGAAGGAATATTTCCCGATCCATCGAAGGTAGAATGCCTACAAAAATATCCAGTCCCGCAAAATGTAGACGACGTCAAGAGATTTGTAGCATTCGCAAATTATTATAGACGTTTTATTCCAAAGTTTGCTGAAATAGCCTATCATTTGAATGCGTTATGTAAAAAAGATGTAGCATTCGTATGGAGTGATGAATGCGAGCGAGCATTTTACAAGTTAAAACAGATTCTTATTAGTCCGACAATACTTGACTATCCAGACTTTAGCGACAATAACACTTTCACGTTACAAACTGACGCATCAAAACTAGGATTAGGCGCCGTACTGTCTAATAGCAATGGCAAGGTAGTCGCGTACGCAAGCCGTAACTTGAAACCAGCTGAGACGCGGTACCCTGTGATTGAGTTAGAATTACTTGCTATTGTTTGGGCAGTTCGACATTTTAGACCTTATTTATATGGGAAAAAGTTTTACATAAAAACAGACCATAAGCCATTAATTTACTTATTTAATATGACCGATCCTTCAAGCCGGTTGACAAAGTTTAGATTATATCTTGAAGAATACGACTTTGAAATCAGCTATGTCCCAGGACGGCACAACGCAGCTGCAGATGCATTGAGCCGGATACCTATTACATCCAACAGTTTAAAGGATTTGAACAAACATGCAGTATCAGTCATGACAAGGGCACAGACTCGAAGGTTGCGCACTGACTGTGACAACAACGACATAACTACTGAGGTATCCTCTACTCCAAGGCCTGATCAACCTAAGGTAGTGGAAATCCTCAAACGACCGACTGACAGCATTGAATTGATATTATTTAGTAATAAAAATACTATACAGCAGATAGAAAAATCAAAATATTACACTAGTGACAATGGCAACTACAAATTCGTTCCTGAAAAATCAGCAATTTATGTGATATCTCGATCGTTATCGACCGTAAGTGTGTTAGCGAGAGAATTACAACGTTTTTGCAAGCAAATCAAAATAAATGAGCTCATAATAATTAAAACGAAGCGCTATGAAAATTATGTTAACCATTTTTTAGAGGAAATGAGTCATTTGAATGACATTCCGAAGCTACTTGTTATTAAAGATGTGACAAGAGTTTCTGACAAAGACACGAAAACAGTGATCTTGAATGACTTCCACTTATTACCCACCAGCGGCCACGCAGGAATAAACAGAATGTTAAATAATATTAAGAAGTACTATTACTGGCCAGGAATGACTAATGATGTAACAGAATTCGTAAAGAAATGTAGAAGTTGTCAGATTCAAAAGCATTCCAATAGACATACAAAGGAACCGATGGTTATAACATCAACGGCATCCACTGCTTTTGAAAGAGTAAGTTTAGATTTAATGGGTCCTTTAGATGTAGATAATTTAAATTATAAGTACGTACTGACATTACAGTGCGATTTAACAAAATACGTTGAAGCCTATCCTTTAGAGAGGAAAGATACTATTTCTGTAGCTAGGTTATTTGTAAACAATTTTATTCTGAGATATGGTATCCCTAAAGAAATAATAACAGACCAGGGAACAGAGTTTATGTCATCAGTTTTTACTGAGATTTGCAATTTGTTACATATAAATAAACTGCATTCAACAGCCTATCATCATGAAACTCTGGGAGGATTGGAAAACACTCATAAGGTTCTAGGAGCTTATCTTAGGATTCAGTGTGACAACAATAAATCAGATTGGAGCAGTTGGCTTCCATTCTGGTGCTTTTCATTTAACACTGCAGTACACTCTGAGACAAAATACACTCCATTTGAGCTAGTATTTGGAAAGAATTGTAATTTACCATCCAATATTGCACAAAGTTCTTATGTTGATCCATTATATAATCCTGATTCTTACCCTTTGGAACTAAAATACAGACTACAAAGAGCACAAACTGAAGCTAGAAATAATTTAAAAAAAAAAAAATTTAAAAGGTGACAAAGAATTATTAATTCATAAAAACAATACAAAACTGTTTGTTACTTAATATACTTGGTTTTGATAAGATGTTATTTTTTTATATAATGTAATGGTAAAAAGTATAATTATTTAAAAATAAGTAGTCTTGAAAATATTGTAAAAAAAAAAATGTTTTATGTACTAAGATAACAAAGCCATTTTTTTTTTTTAAAAAAAAAGGGGAGGTGTAGTGTGCAGCTCACCTAACCTTATATATGTAACTGCACACACTAATTATTGACATTATTATACGAATCGTGGAACTAAACAGTTCTCTTTTATTTCGACAACATCATTATAATACAGAATAGTGTAATAATACAGTGTGTATTTTTTCCCGAAATCAATGGGTTCGATTCTTGGCTAGGAATATTGATTTCACAAAAATCTAATGATGCAGTTTTAGTTTTCATCTAAATCGGGCTCGAGACTCTTTTGAGTATTTTTCGCTATTCCTCATAGTTTTGGATTTAGCCATCCACGCCCACTTGGAAAATTCACCTTGTATACTATTCTAATAAATACCTACCAACGGCAACGCGTGTTACACTGACTGAACACAACCTATGGACATTTTTTGTACTACTATTGACTTCATTGTTTCACTGAGATAACGCACAGCCTAAGCTGGTGGGTCTAGAAGCTTAAACTTTTGTACAAGAGCTTTATATTTTTTATCTCCTGAGGGACGGTTGTATGGAAGTGCGTCATTGTGAAGTTAGATTCGCAGAAATTGACAATGAGACTTTTGATAAACTCATCCCCTGAGGCTCCTGACTAGTGGCCGATGGAAAGTCTCACAAGGAGAGTAAATAACAGTCTCTTGCTAAAAACTTTGATACCTTTGAACCATGGGACGGCGCTAAGTGGTTTAACTTGTGCATCCACAACCCGTCATCTTCTTTTTTCACTACATTTCACCAATGACTACTAATTAACACAGTCATTTTAACGTCAAAAAATCCTTAGGTCTGTAGGTTTAATAGTATACTGCTGAGTACTATCACTTCATCAATATTAAAGGCAAGACAAGCACTATAGTCAAGCGCTGAGAAGTGTTAAGTTTGTTTAAGTAATGAGGTGTTTTGTGATCACTTTCGTAACATGTCGACAATAATACTACCACCATTTTAGTTCAAGACAAATCACAGGAACGTTATTACATTAATAAAGCATCAAGCAGCGAAGTTTCAGACAGGAAATCCCATAAGCTTAAAGCATTTGTAGGATAGAGAAGTCACTGAGCATTAAAGCGTATCCTGCAAAGCTCCTTACATAAAATTCTCAGATTCTGTAGAAGACCCGGCACACAAGTATAAGCGACACTGGAAACGTCTCACAGATAACATGAACCCGACACCAGTTCCCTTTTGATCGCCTGAATCATTCCAGAGCCGATCGGGATTCGTTCTCCGAAACTCCATACTTCAGCGCACGGATATATGCATCGTAACGAGATTGCGTCGGAACTGAACCAGCTAGTCAATCTTTTCTTCTAAGAGTGCTTTTGAGTGTCGATCAACTCCTACCCAAGTATAAAGCTGTAGTAAAAACGACAGAGACAACATAAGCCCATCATAGCTGTTTAGATAAGATATGCGACAGGAGAACAGAAAGAGACAGATAAGAGGCACGCGCCCACCACCACACTACGCGCCTCACCTGCTGGGGCGGCTGGCCGAGCGCTCCGGCTGCGGCTCGCGCGTCGGCGACGGCGCGCGGCGACGGAGCTCCACCTGGACATTGCAGCGATAGTTCATTAGGTGCCCTTAACGAAGCAAAACAATAATTTACATACGCATCGTAACAAAAATATCGAAACCTGAGTATCGATATTATAATATAGTAGCTGATGCCCGCAGCTTCGCTCGCGTGGATGTCGGTTATCGCGACCAAAAGTAATCATGAAATTTTGATCCCGTTCCCGCAACCCATGGGAACCTATTCCAGGGATAAAAAGTAGCCTGTGTCTTATTCCAGGCTCCTTGGTGAAATCAGCATGAAAATCGGTGCAGTAGTGTTTGAGTTTATCGCGAACAGACAGACGCGGCGGAGGACTTCACTACATATTATAAAACAAAGTCCTGCAGTTCTTGACGAAGGTTTAGTATATAATTTGTCAAGTTTTTGTGTACATTGGCTAAAATATAATGATATTTGTTAGAGGTGTCGACAAAAAATAAGCCGTCTGGGAGCTTACAACGAAAACGCTGCCTAAACCCTTTGAGATATAACAAAATGATGTAAAACAGTCTAGTGATACAGTACCTCTCCGTCGTCCCCGGCCGCGCTCTCAGCGGCCTCGGTCCCACCGTCGTCGGACTCGTCGTCCGGCAGCCGCGCCGACTCCGACAGCTCGCTGCCGCCGCTGCTGTCCTGGTACTCACCTGAACAGTTACATAATATTAGTTTGTCGTACCAAGCGACATCGACCGGTATGTAGTCTTCGACATTGTTTTAACTCCCATATTGTTGATTTTTGTCTGGCAAGAGACCAAGTATATGAAGAATAGTAGAACTCTTTTTTTTTTTTTTTTTTTTTGGTGGGTGGGAAATCATCGAATGACCCCCCCCGCCCTGGGCGGAGCGGAAGGGAGTGTCAGACTCTTACTGACTAAAAACCACCCATGTTCCTTCATTGGCCCTTTATGTTCCAGGGCCGCAGTATCTCTTTCGAACAGTCCCGCAGCCCTGGCAGGCACCGGCCCTTGCGGGCCCCTCCCGTTGCTGACAACTCTTTGAGGCGCGCGTGGAACACGAACGCGCCGTCGACACGGCCTGCCCGTCGTCATACGACGGACGGACGGCGAGCTAGCCCATTACTCACCGTCCACAGGCCCGCGCCTACGGTGGCCGAGAGCCATCACGGCGTGGCCCCCGACGCCCGGTGCTTCTCCTCCCGCGGCGGCTGGGACGTGAGGCTCTCTCCCTCTCACGTTCCGCCGCCTCCTTCGCTAGCATGACTGCTTCGCAGAAGGAGGCGACGGCTTCCCATTCCCTCTCGCCCCGGACCATGGCTTGAACCAGGGCCGGGCGCGAGAGGTCGCCGCCGCAGTAGAACACTCTTAAGAACTGTTTTAAGAGTGTTGCTAGAATATTTAGTTTAGAAAAAAGGTCAAGACAGTCGTTTGTTCTTAAACTCAACGACTATACGATATGAGTAATAGAGTATGTTTCAACGACCCCAGACCAGGTACAGGTTGGTGTTCACTTTCATTATAAAAGACATTACAGATTGTTTGTCACTCAAAAGCAGCAATACTCACTATGTTGATCCCGTATCTCTCCATTACAATCTTTCGGTATGAAGGGAATACACTTGCGATGCGCATTATAGTGGCAGTCTTTACACTGGAAGCCCTGCTTGAACAGGCCGCGGAGCAGCTTCTTGCAGTGTCGGCAGACGGTGGGACGCGTGTAGGAGTGCACCTCGAAGGTGTGCGGGATGGCAGCCCCGCTGGCCGCCGAGCCCACGCTGGCCACGCTCCAGCCGCCCAGCGACCCCGTGCGCGACGGCGAGCGCGAGTGCTTGCCGAGCTGTGGGGGAGGCAAGTCAGACATCTGTTTACATCAAATATAGAGTAATTATTATTGTTTGCCCAAATTCAATGCTCTTTAACAATATTGCTTTGTGTTTTAAACCACACCCTATAAATTGAGGATGAAAACAGTCAAATAAGTTCTTCCTAGATGGCGCGTGGCTATAGTCGGAGCTAACGCCACCATCTTTGTTTTCAATACAATTTCTATAAATGTTTATCAACAGCGCCCCCCTGAAAACTTCATTCAAGCGCCAAAACAACCATGCTGCACTATAATAGGGAAAAATACTGTTTAGTTAGTTCCACCTAGATCATCTAGGTGGAACTGAAACAAGTGGCGCCATCTTGCCTAGATGGCGCCTCGTGATTGTTACTTTCATTCTGCTACGGATTTCCTTGATGAAAACTTTGCCGCTAGGTTTCGACGTCGATTGGTCGCTTTTCATTCAATTTGACTTTGATGAAATATGTAACACTCACTCAGCGCTCTCTCGCGGGGAAACGCCCCATTGGTGGTAAAGGGTAAAAAATGTGATTTAATTTTTGAATAAACATCTGAACTAAATAAAAACGAGTAAATAACCTACTGCCGCGCGTAGTTACAAATTAAATTAGCTTGAGATACTTCAAAGACGTGTCGGTTATTTTTGCAGGTTTATGTAATTATACAGACGTGTCGGTTATTTTTGCAGGTTTATGTAATTATACAGACGTGTCGGTTATTTTGCAGGTTTATGTAATTATACAGACGTGTCGGTTATTTTTGCAGGTTTATGTAATTATACAGACGTGTCGGTTATTTTTGCAGGTTTATGTAATTATACAGACGTGTCGGTTATTTTTGCAGGTTTATGTAATTATACAGACGTGTCGGTTATTTTGCAGGTTTATGTAATTATACAGACGTGTCGGTTATTTTTGCAGGTTTATGTAATTATACAGACGTGTCGGTTATTTTGCAGGTTTATGTAATTATACAGACGTGTCGGTTATTTTGCAGGACCGACACGTCTGTGAAGTATCTCAAGCTAATTTAATTTGGTTTTGTATAGGTTCTTTTTAAATCAAAATTACGCTGCAACGTCGATAATTTTGGTAAGATTAACATAATTAACAGTAACTACGCGAGGCAAAAGGTTATTTACTCTCAGTTCAGATCTAATTTACAGTTTATTTTTTCAGTTTACAGGGTCTAATGACCCTGTTAGATCTAGAAGAACAGTCTCACAATTAATTTCACTTTTACTTTAAAAAAATTATGTATAGGCTTCTAATAGCCTGTGTTTTAGAGTCAAATCAAATCTCTTGCCCACGACTTAGTCTTAACTTGTTCAAATTGGATGATGGGTAACATGGGAATTGAAAATAAAACGAAATATATTAAAATAAGTCATTTATTTAAAAACAAAAATATATATTTTCCACAAATGCTACCCACCACCCGATTCTTGTTAGTTTTACAAATTAAAGTAAACAATACTTGTATCTAATCTTAATACTTTCAGGATTATAAAATAAGAGAATACTTTTAGTATTTTGGACGGACATAACATCAACAACTCAATATAAGTTACTACTAAACATACTAAAACTTTATAAATGTTGACAGAATATAAATCAAGTTCAGGAGTTTTCTTAAACTTCAAACATTAGATACGAAAATAGCTAATTAAACAGATTTAGTTTAGCAAATTGAAAGATTTTATTTTTATTTTTCAGAATAAGTTGATTTCATAATCATCTAGATTTTGGGCGGTTAGGTAACCGCATGCAAAATTCGCATGACATAACGTCTTCAATTAGGAAATGCATTATTCAAAAAGTTAATTTGATTTTACTGTGAGAAAATTAAAACTAAAATGAAGACAAATAATATAGTTATTTGTTCTTCTATAACATAAAGATAACACTACAAAATATTATACTGAAGAACATTCTGTTTCTTCACCGTAAATAAATTTAAGATTTAAATAACAACAATTATTTCTTATATCTGGAATGTTCGTATTTCTAAGAAAATAATATTAAAATATTTGAGATTCCATAACGCCCCCTAAATGTATAACTGTGATACGTTAACTTGTTAATGCTACAGTTTTCACATTGAAGTAAGATCTACAAACCTAAATAATGATCTCTGTTACTCTTGTGTATTTTATCTTGATTTAAAATATAGTTAGTATAGGTAGTGCTAAGTTACGCTTATAACCTATGTCTATGTAAATGCAAGCATATAATAAAGATATTGTTATAAAATAAGTAATATTTTTGTCACATTCGTAATTAATTAATGCAAATTGTATATTTTAATACTGCAATCTGTACCTACTGTACCTAGATACCTAGATAGTCTTACAAGAAACATGTCTTCTATTCAATAATGAGATTTTTCCAATCTTTCAAAATTAAGTACATTGTAAGTTGTAACAATGAATAAATACGAAATTGATGATACAGACAGAGATTCTACATTTGACCAGTTTCGACAAACTCTCTATTTATAACCTCAGAGACTCTTCCCTCCCTTCCTATCTGTAGTCCTACATAAAGTTATCGATGTACAAGACCTACATATAGCATCCGACTCTCTCAACAGAAGGAATAATAGGGATTGCCGAGTATTGTATTTGATTTAATTATCTTTGACAACTCTGCCAAAATGAAAAAAATACCCTGAAATTGATTCATCTTAGATTTTCCCTCATTTTGTAGAAAAGATGGAAGAGACATCGACGCACAAAAAAATACCGATAAAAAAGTGTCTATGTCCTCCGGGTTCGGAATGATACCTTGTAACCGCGTCAATGTTTCTTCTACCCTGCATATTTTTGTAATATAGCATCGATAACTCCTCTTGTCAATACGCGTAAAAAGATTCCCAAACTGTTTCATCAGACGTTCCTCCCTCCTTGTCCTACACAACTCCCTTTTGACTCGTCCCCTTTTCCTTCTAGTTATCTTTATCAGTGACGAGCCTGGCGAGGCGCCTTACCAGCGAGGTGGTGTCGTCGTGCGACGCGTGTGAGTGCGTGGAGCCGCGCGAGGGACTGCGGCCGCCGCCGCCCGCGCTGGTCCCGCCCGACACGCGCCGTGCGCCCGCGCCTCCGCTCACACTGACCGCGCCCGGGGTGACCGGAGTTGTGCAGTTTGACGGAACTTTGACGGCGCACCTTTTGTGGTAGTTTAGGCCGCACCCTGGAACGATTGACGAACGGTTAGTAAAAGATTAAAAATCATTTCATCGCAGTATCTCAAAAATGGATCCTACATTCGTTTCATTTTATTTCTCCGCAGGAAAGAACAGGACAACCGACTTTAACATCCCAAAAGTCATGTTCTTTTTTATTGCGGTTGAAGTAGTTATCAAGCACTTCATAATATGTTTTGATGATTCCGTTCCGTCATCAAATAACGTAGTTTAGACCGACGGTACGGCGGTGGAATGCGATGTAGGGAGAAGGAGGGATTAAATAAAACATCGTAATGCATGCTTCTCCATGAATCAACTAATGAATCCCTTTTATTGTTAACGTACTGTGTATATACATAGTGCGTACGTGATAATATTCTAATAAAACTACGAACACATCTTATCTATAATAACTATGTGCGTGACGTACGTGTCATCACACCACATCACCCCTCTTAGAGTAAAAAAAAACTAAGTTATATTGTTTTTTTTTTCATTTCATTACATTTTCCATTTTCATTTTTAAACTTACATTCTAACTCTTACAATATAACTTTGTCCTACCTTTATGTATTACATCTATATTATTTTTATGTTTAACTATACATTTGGTGACTCGTCCTTTACACCAGTCAATGGTCCATTATAAATGCATTCCAACTTATTGCCTTTTTCGTTTTTTTACCAATAACAAGTCACCTTCTCTATAAGTTATAGAATTGAGATTCTTATCATAACATTGTTTTCTTGCTAACTTACTTGCTTTATGTTAAGTTAGCACTAAGGCTACGTTCTGGACACTATCCATCGGCAAAGTTTGCTTTTCTAATGCGAAAGGTTGCATCCCCTAATTGTGAAATATGCAACAAAGTTGAAGATGTGCAACATTTGCTGATGGAGTGCGTTAGGAGCAAGAATGAAAGGGAATTATTGGTTAGAGAGTTTAAATTGAACATTCTTGATGTTGGGCTAATCCAAGTTATCTTGGCAAACCCTACATCAACGATTGCAAAGAGGTTGTGTGGCTTGGTGAAGACTTCTAACCAATGATTCTCCTTCTATTATTTTCTTCCTTTTATTAGATTATTATTATTTAGTAAGTGAATATTCCCTACAATGTAAATAGTTCATAAGGTACGATGGGGTTGGCATATCCGTATGGACAAAAACCCCTTTATGTTCAAAAGAATAAAAAAAAAAAACTTACTTGCTATCATTTTTTTTACATCAATTTGAGCCCTTTGCAACCAGTATTTAAATTCTAACGGATAATCATCAAAATTATACAAAGATTCTTTCACCTTGAAGATTACTTGGTAAACTGCAAATTTGACCGTAAACTAACTCATAAGGCGTATATTTGCTCACAGACTCACAGTATTAACTGTTGTGTTATAAAAAAAAAACACCAAAATGGAATACAAGAACTCCACGATGATGGATTATAGTTCGTTTGTATTCTTAAATATCCACCGAAAGTTTTATGAACGTTTTCCAAGATCCTATACCTACTTTCATGATGATTGATGATCAGTTGATAAGATTTTATTGATGCCAAAGATATTACATAGCTCTACCATTACTTTTGAAATGAACTCAGAACCCCTATCCGTAGCAATTGTTCGCAGTATCCCATATATCAAAACAAAATTTTCTGCCAACGCTTTTCCTACCTTATCTGCTGACTTATCTTTTAATAGCTAAGCCTCCACAAACATAAGTTGACGTCCCTATCAAGTGGTCCCACTATATCTAAATAAATCTTTTCAAAAAATGAAGATCCAGTAGTAGTTATTGTCATTGGTTCTGTAATATGTTTGGTAAACTTTTGCTTCTAACACTTATAACATTTACCAACGTACTCGTACTTCACTACATCTTTTTCAATAGACGGCCAATAATAATATTTATTTATATTATCCACCATCCTGCGTATACCTGAGTATATTTAATTTATTCTAGTTCATTGAAAAGAATTCTCTTCTCATCTTTCCCTTCTACTTCTCTTTTTCTCTTTACACATCCTTCACTACACATATTATAAACCCTGCTTGTATTGAACAACTATTTTCCTTGTGTTACGTAACAATTCCTCCCATTAATTTAAACATATTTCAATGTCATTTCCTTGCTTTTTAAGAACTTCCACGATGGGGGTGATCAGTCCTAGAGACCAAGGGGTCCCTATCCCAAACATTTGGTTCCTTCAGCTGTCTGTACTGCGCCCTCGTCATTACGGATATAACCTTTTCCCGCATGGTTTTTAAATCTTCACTTGAAATTACTATTCTGGAAAGCGCATCAGCGACTACATTTTCTTTCCCCTTTATGTATTCGACCTCAAAGTCATACTCTTCTAAACACAAACGAAACTTATTGAACATAATGGTCTAAAATATTTAACTGACTAAACTATGGCGAATAGTTCTTTCTCTAATAGGATAATTTAACTCGCTTTTCCCCAAAGATCTACTAGCGTATGCAACGGGTTTTTTACTTCCGTTACACAACACACTACCGCATACCCCGAACTATCGGTTTGTAAGATAAAAGTGCGTGTCCCAGGAAAATCAGGGTAATCTAACACTGGTGGATTCATTAACGCTTCCTTGAGCAACAAAAACGATCTGTCGCATTCATCGGTTCAACTAAATACATTTCTTTTACATAGGTGATTCATAGGTATCACCATATTAGCAAAGATATGAATTTCCTATAATAATTAGCAGACGCCACAAACCGCTTTACTTCATCACCCGTCGATGGACGCGGATATATTTTATGACTTCTACCTTTTCCGGATCCGGTGTAATAACATGTCCTAAATAAAGTATTAGTTTTTTTCAAAAATTCGCATTTGGTTGGATCAGTTTAAGATTGACTCTCCTCAGGCGAGAAAACACTGACCTAAGGTTTCGGTTGTGCTCATCCAAATTCCGCCCGAAAATAATTTAATCACCTAAATAAATTAGACATTTGCCATAATTAAATCTGGACGTGGCTACAGTCATTAACCTGCTATAAGCACTCGGACTTATCTTGCGCGAAAGACATTTGCGCGAAGGAGACATGCGCGAACCCACTTACGCGAAAAGACATAAATGCGCTCATGGACTTTTGCGCGGACGGACTTTAGCGCACATGGACACTTGAGCGAATGGACTTTTGTGCGAATGGACTTTTGCGCTAACGGACTTTTGTGCACATGGACACTTGCGCGACTTAATGTTAGTTAGTAGTCACAACTTACATAAAACAACAAAACTGTCGTGTTTTGGTTGAACCACCGCCGCCGCCTCCTCAATTATATTGCTGTCCAGCATCTCCTGCACTTGCCTATCACTTTCCTTTTTCTGTACATAAGGTATTCTATATTGTGTTCTGTAAACCGGAGAAATATTTTCTTTTAATCGTATTGACTGCTCATTATCTCCCGGAATATGAATAATATCTAGATACTTCGTGCGAAGTATATATAATATCTGCTCAACTGACAACCGCTCCTCGGCATTCAAATAGTCAATTTTAGCAAAAAAAATATTTCCCTGTTAAGGAAATATTTTTTTTGCTAAAATTGACTATTTACCTAAACCTTTACCTTTTTTGCTAAACGTTTACTTCCGACTCCACACAATTACAACAATCAAAATTACTTAACGGATAGACTTCTACATCCGACATATTACACCCAACTTCCTCAGAAGTTGTGTTTAAAACTCTAATGGGTATCATCCCATTGCTAAGCCTAGCTACCATATTATTAGTTAAGAAATCTCCTTCGCGCAACTCTTTCCTAACCACTACACAATCTTCCGCTCTGTTAACGGGAAAATACTAACCATTTCACAACGCTGGGAAATTGTTAACGAGTAATTACATGACTTAAGTGGCATCGAAACCGTCCGCCGCTCACGGTCTTTACGAGATAACCTGTTCGCCGGAAAATCTATAAAATACCATTATACTTCTGTTCGTTCGCACAATGTTCGTTCATACATCGTTCGTAAGGTTAGAATAACCTTAAATATAAATAACCTATAACCCGTAAACTAGCAGGGGGTAGTTTTTACACCATTAATCACTAACCCTTTGATAACTGCTTCACAGCACAAAGCATTATTCCCTAAGAAATAGCTCTTTACAGCTGATATCGACGCACCCGAATCGAGTAATCATTCCTTATTTTTTTTTTGTAATTGAATTTACATTATTTGCTAGAAAATCAACCCAGTTAATACTATTGCAAGCTAAAATATGCCTATTCTCGAAAAAGCTGAGTTTCATTCAACAGCTCACCCTCACTACTCCGTGACATTGACACTGCGCCTGAGTCAGCATCGGCCAGCGCATGTTCTAAACGCGGTCTGGCGTTCACGATTATTGCTACGACCGCGCATTCCACTAAGTACTAAGCCACGCGCTCTCATTTTTGTACGTACGTCCAACAGCTGTTTTTTGTTGTAACATAGAGCTGTATCAGTGGCGAAGGGTCAATTTTTGTAAGAGGTAATTCGGACTACATATTCGGCAATCGAGTTGTATGGAACCTTCGCCACTGTGCTGTATTAACCTATGGCATCAATTAGATTTTTAATAAATCTTGGATTGAATTTCCCTGACAATAGATGGCATCTCTTGTCAGGGATTTTACCTAACTTATTTGCCCATAAATTCTAACTACTGGAACCTAATTTAACAACAGATTTCCGCAATGACATAAGCTGTATAAATTGTTAACGTACTGTATATGTACATAGTGCGTACGTGATACTATTCTACTCGTAATAAAACTACGAACACATCGAATCTATAATAACTTAAACTGCGTGCTATACGTGACGTACGTGTCATCACACCACAGGACATTTAGTATACGTGACGTACGTGTCATCACACCACAGGACATTTAGCAGCTTACCTTCACACTTGAGTCCTTGCCGCACGAGTCCGAACAGCATCTCTCCGCAGAAGTCGCAGAAGGTGGGCGCCTTGTACGAGTGCACGGCAAGCGCGTGCGGCCGCGGCGCCGGCGCAACCTCCGCGCCACCGTCGCATAGCAACGCTGTAACAACATATTTTTTTTAATGTAGATTACATACAGACCTGAATGATATTAGTCTCTATTAGAACTGGTATTTATGAAGTGGGAACTTCATTACTTAATGAATCAGCCTAGGACACAGTTTCGCTTAAAAATATTATTATTTCTGCCTGTGATATAATATAATAAAGGAAATTGTAATTGAATTGCATTTTTCCGTCAAAATCAAATTGATAAGTAGGCAGGTGTGGGTTTGTAGTAGGTTAACTGGTAAAGAATGCCTTGTGGCATTAAGTCCGCCTATGTACCACTCTTGTACATGAAGTTTAAATAAATAAGTCCAATATGCCCGTAATTTCTGAAGGACTAGCAGGATGCTGTCATAGATACCGCCGAATTCAATTCGTTCCATTTCATTTAAATACTGACATCCGTACTTACAGTTGGCAGTGAGCACGATCTCGACGAGGGTCTCGTCGGTGACATCTGAGGCCGAGTTGATGAGCTGCAGCACGTTGGGCGAGCAGTAGTCGTGCCGGAATAGCAGGATCCGGTCTGAGAGCCGGTTTAGGCCGTTGTCCGGGATCTGTACAGATGTTTTCAATTAGCTGTGTATTTCAGAACTAAATTCTAAATCTTGTTTCTATGTATGGCTCGTAATTTGCACAAATATGCGTCGCAGATAATGAAGATCTTCGCATTTATCAAAAAAAAAACTCCAGAGAATTGAGTTAGTAAAAAATCTCTCGTAGGTCCAGATTATCTAGGTTCCAGATTATCGTATAGTACAATTTGTCGCTGTTTGGTTTTTTTGGGAACTTGGTTTTGGACTGGTTTTGGCTAGTAAATTAAAGAGCCATGTCAGGAAGAACCTCACCTTATCATGCACGAACTTGACGGCGAGCTCCTTGAGGTGCGCGAGGGTGAGCAGATGCGCCGGTGCCGCCACCGCGTCGCGCACCACACCCAGCTGGAACAGGAACGTCACGTCGTCCTCCATGCCGCCGCCTCACCTAAAGACAACACAACGCTGTTAGAATGGCAAGAAATCATATAACATAAACAAAGAAATACGAATCACGATCGAAACGACACGAAACGATCGTGTCCCGCCTGTCCTGTTGTTTGCACTGTACAAAAATGGATGGATGGTACAGAAAATGCCAAACTCGTCGCCAAATTCTGGGACGATTCAATTTAGATTTCCATCGACACGCTAAGAAGAAGAAGAATGCCATAAAGTGAATAATCCGATGCGCTGTCGAGTTGCGTCCTCCGAACGGAAACGAGGCCAATACCTACAGCTTTCTGATCAGTTCAATATTATTCCGCGGCGATATGTGTGGTCTCTTCCAAGATAGAAAGACATAATAACAGGTTATTGCAGATGCCGAAGTATGCACAAAATATAATCGGTATTTCGACAATATCACTGCACCGTCTCTTGAGAACCCGGATTGACCCCTGGGGTGTTTTTAATAATTTAAAGATAGCCCCTTTATGTAGAATTTTATCTTTTGGTTATTCCTTGAAAGCTTCAAACCTCGTAGGTATTCATTCATCTAGAATGTGATAAATTATGAGTCGGGGAAATCCATGACCTTCAGAGGACGATTAAGGGTGGATATAATATAAATGTGAAAGTTTATCACCTGTTGTCCAAACAATGACATTGCATACACGTTGAAAAAACAAGTAATTTTCCTTATTATTATTTCACTTTATCACTAACGAAAATATATTTTTCGGGTATTGTTTATTTTGGACAACCGGACGCTCTGCGCTTGCGCACTGACCTTGTGCGGAGAAATTGTGACGTTGTTGCATTTTATGACTGTGATTGCGTTTAAGTGCATACGCACTCACACTAAATCAAAATCATTTAATGAAAGGACAAAGGTTAAACTGGTCGGTCAATCTTTCTTTAGTCGCTGTTTCTCCGATGTGTTTTATAGTGAAGCTTTTAATTTTCTTATAAAAACGTGCCTTTTTAACCCATTCGAGTCCACCCCCGTTTCACAGATCTCATGTGCCATCCCACCATACATATTGCAAGTGGACCCTCCAGGTGGGTCACTGGCATTACGTTTGCGCTAAAGCGAACCAACCTGGAGCCTCGGCATTAGGTTTGGAACTAAGATGAGTGGTAAATTGAGTTTTTAGGGGGTATTGTCGCTGTACATAATATCTGTGGGGGTATTTTCATGCCCTAGAGGGGTGGGAGCTGTGCAATAATAATAATAAAAAAATAGAAAAAGTAAAATCGCCCGCTCTGATCCCGTGACAGGGGTGTTCAACCTTTTGTGAGATTTTAATTTTTTTATTAATTTAAGTTACTTAATCGCAAATATTGTTTCTTATCGAATTTAATAAACAACATTTTAAAACTTTTGAATGATTAGAAACGTTGCATTGCATTTATAGGTAGGTATCCTTTGACAGTTAGTTTGGTGTGAACCACCCAGGAACTCTATTAATTACATATTATTCCAACCTATTCCCCTTCACTTGTTATACTGGGTTAAATTAAATTTGCTAGCGATACTCCGCAGATGGTGGTGATGGTGATGGATCAAACAAAAAATGGATTTGATGACATTTTGTTGGGTTAACGACCACTAGAAGTGCATTTATTTCAAATACAGTATAGATTTAAATCATAGATGTCCCCTCGTCGTACTTCGCGCGAAAAAGTGTTCAAACTGAGATGAGCTCGCTCTTTTAAACTTCACGGCCGGTAGGTCTATAACACACAACGGTCTACACGATATACACTTCTCATCAAAAAAATCGAAACACTTTCGTTTTTATTGTTTTTGTCCTAATTTTTTACAAAAGAGAATTAATTCCATGAAAAAAAAAAACATTATTGTGTAGCTGGCAGTTTGGTCATTACAGTAAGAAGAAAAAAATCAAAATTCGAAATTAGAATTTCATTTGTTTATCCTATAAATGAAATTAATCACTGTTTTGAGACAAATGTGTATTTAGGGTTGGAGTACGTTTCTCGTTTAAAAACTAAAAATTAGCGCTTGTCTTTAAACTTTTTGTTTCTTATTTCATTTACTGTGACTTTGGGACGTCTGAAAAAACTTTTTTTTCTAAAACATATGGATACTTCGCCCGCAGAAGCCGCCCAAGTGGTGGCATTGCTGGATTCTGGACTTAGTCAGCGTGTTGTGGCTGCAAGATTGCATCTAAGCTTATAATCTGTTCATAGAGTCTACAAACGCTATCGGGAGACTGGTTCGTTCACGCGCCGTTCAGGATCTGGCAGGAATCGGGTCACTTCTGAGCGAGATGATCGATTTATTGTAACAACTTCTTTACGAAATCGACGCCTTAACGCTTTTCAACTGCAGCAGCAGCTTCGCGTTGTACGAAGAGTAGCTGTAAGTGACTCTACAATAAGAAGAAGGTTGAAGGAACGCGGATTGGCACCGCATAAGCCAGCGAATGGGCCGAAATTAACTGCAGACCATCGAAGAGCGCGCCTTAACTTTGCACGCGAGCACCTAACTTGGTCATACCTTCAGTGGAGCAAAGTACTGTTTTCTGATGAGTGTAAAATTATGCTGTATGGTAGCGACGGAAGGAACAAGGTCTACAGAAGAGATGGAGAACGCTTTGCACAATGCTGCATTGAAGAAAAGGTCAGCTATGGTGGCGGTTCGTGGACGGTTTGGGGAGGAATCAGCGCCGACGGTAAGACAGAACTTGCCTTTGTGTCTGGGCCACGGCTGCCTGCACTAAACTCTCATCGGTACATCGAACAGTGTCTTGAACCTCATGTGATGCCCTATGCACATTTTATTGGCAACGACTTCATATTCATGCACGACAATGCTAGAGCTCACACCGCGGGCGTCGTACGAGATTATCTTACCGAAGTCGGTATCTCCATTATGGTATGGCCAGCAAGAAGCCCGGACATGAATCCCATTGAACATCTATGGGATGAATTAAAGAGACGAATTCGAGCAAGAGATCCAGCCCCAGAAACACTTAGCCAGCTGCAAAATGCAATCCAAGAGGAATGGGATAATATACCACAACATGTGATCGTGACACTCATCTGATCGATGAAGAACCGTATGGAAGCAGTAATAAGAGCTCGCGGAGGGAATACAAGTTATTAAATAAACGTTTCTTACATTTTTTTTTCATTTACGCGTGTTGTTTTACCCATTTCCTTCATATTCCATACAGGGTAAAAATTACTCTCTAATTAAATTAACAATAACATTAGGATTTAAAAACCTCATACTACTCACTATTAAATGACATTTTACATTTATTCCTAAATATACACATTTTTCTGATAATCCTTATCAAATCATAAACTGCGAGGTGTTTCGATTTTTTTGATGAGAAGTGTATAATTAAAAATGTTGCATAAAAAAAAATCATTTCTTTCAGAAAAGAGCCCATACGAAAGATACATTTCCAAACAACACAAAATTAAAAACTAAATAAAATTAAATCTTATCATATTACTTACATTATTATTAACAACTGACTTCCACAAAAAAAACGCAAAGAAGCGAATATGACTTTCGGAAGAACTTTTGCTTGTTTTATTGACTTTTTGCCACCGACTTCCGAAAGTAAAGTCATTTTCCACTCTTTTTTTGCAACATTTTTTATTTTATTTTAGGCTTTTTATATCATATAAATTAATTCTTGTCGACTATTCATTTTCCATTGTTACCAGAAGTTTTAGCAGATCATTCACATAGACGAAGAAGATAAAATACGTATTATAGAAGATAACTCGTAAACTACCCAAGAAAACATAACAAAAATCAAATGGGACGACAGCGCAAACTTCCTCTACCAATTAAAAAAGAATCACGTAAGTCAGATCAGTAACTACGGAGAAATAAGTGTGATGACGCCGAATACATAACCTCCTCCTTTGTAAGAAAACGGTTAAAAATAAACTGATTTTCTCATCTCATACTTCATATGTTGTTGTTGACCCCAAAAAATATTTTAGTTTTTCAGTTTCACGCCTAAGTTTCTCTAGGCAATTATATTATTTAACCTTAAAACAATATTTATTCCAAATATCAAGTCTGTAGCTTTAGAAGTTTCTGAAATATGTAGCTGTGCTGTGACAGATAAACGGGCAGGCAGATTAAGTTGCACCGTAGTAAGTAGGTATTAGTTTTTAACAATTTTAATACCGAACCGCGAAAAGCCGACTTCGAACTCATTCTCATGTCCTAAAATGTAAAATATTTTTTTAGAAAATATGTGGGTTCTCGGCATCTAGGAAGAGCTAAAAAATTTAATGAAAATAAAAATGATTGTAATTAGAAACCACGCCGTATTCTTATTAATCTTTAAAATATGCAACGCTTTGTATTTTTACATAATTTGATGCTGTTTTCGTTAAGAAAAACCTACATTTTAAATGATGGTGGGTTCCCGGCATTGCAAGTGTGACTTGAATGGATCCACCAGGTGGGTTCCCGGCACTGTATGTGTTACGGGTCTACGGAATTGCTACGAAACTTCGTAGACAGGTAATTTCACACAGTAACATAGCTGTAAGTTGTCATAAAGGTAAAGTACACTCGAGAGCAATGAATCCGGGTCACTTAAAGAATGTTAAAAATCTCGGAAACTAAAAATGATAGGTTAATGCAATAAATTGTATTTAATAGACAATGTAATACTCCTTAAATGAAAGTAAAAAAAATATGAGTCGCCATACATTTTACTAACACAAAATTACATAAAGAAAAAAACTGCTGATCTCTCCTTAAAACAAAAATAGGAAACATGATGAAATTTTTGAACTTTATTACGATTTTCTTGAATTTTAATACTTCGTATTGCCTCCTCGTGCTTCCATTACTGCGTTTACGCGGTTTGGCATGCTGTACACATTATTGTCAGTCAGTGTCATCATTATTTTTCATCTACCCGCGTTAATGAATAGTGAGTTATTTTTGTATAATAGTGAAATAAAATTATTGGACTAATAAAATGTGAATATGAGTGAGACAAATGAACTAATAAGCGATTCTCCAACAATGGGGATGGACTTTACTAATAGTTTTAAGGAAAAAATAGACATTAGAAACAGTAATGGAGTGTTGTGCGAAACCCGTAAAGACCTCTTCAATAATGAGGACGGTTCCTTCTCGGTCGACTGCAACAATTGTAACTTTGTTAACAAGGTAAAGAACTTCGTGGAGTTTAATAATGGGCAATCAAAAATAAAGACACTTAAGTGCAAAAAATGCAATAAACAAAGTGCCGTGAAAATTTACGTAGATACTACACAGAACCTATTGGACAATAAATTTGTGACCGAAGTATCGTATAAAATATTTAGTTGTGCAAATACGATGTGCAAAAGCTTATTTCACAACTGCCAGAGTTGTAATAAACAATTAATAGTGAGAGCCATCCCACAGAACGAATTTCTCGCGAGTGAAACAATCGTATGCAATTGTAAAAAAGTTAATACAGTGTATGTGCACAGTGATGAACTAAACCTACGACGCAACAATAAACCTTGTGAACGGTCGATAAAAGGTGTTACGAACTCAACGAGTACAATTGCACCGAATAAACTACGTAAACAGGCTGAAGTAACAGCAGGCGTCGGCGCACGAGCACCGGCGATTACCACCTCAAACCGGTTTGAACTACTTCGCTGCAAGGCAAATGAGCCTGCATATGCGCGCTCGCTGTCAACAGCATCATCGTTGCGTTCAAACTCAGCAAACTCGCGCAGTTTGTCACGCAAGCGTACATTACCCGAGGGTGGGGATACTAACGCCCCGAAAGCAAAGAGACCAGCCGCGCGAAAGAAAAGTCCCCTATTGACGCGTAAGACAGACACAATAGTAAACAAGAGTGGATACGTTCCCCCGATACTTATCAACGATTCGCGGTACAAATTCAGCAACGCGAAGGACAATAAGAAAACAATGTCAGACAAACTTATAAGTGACTTATCGCGCATCCTTGCAACGCATAAAGCAAGAGTCAGCCGTAACGAGAAAAGTAAAAATATTCTCATCACGGTAACGGACCTCGATAAACGCAGCCTGTGTATCGAAGAAATAAAGAAATATAAACAAGACCTGGCTTTCATAGCTCCCAAACCTCGTTCAGAGCAAGTACGAACGACCAAAGTGGTAATCAGGAATATGACACACGACTACACCCACGACGAACAACTAGACGAAATGGAGAGGTGCATCGGCATTCGCCCGCTGAGTATCAAACGCATCACGTCAGATGTGCAATTATGTATTTTCGACGGCTCTTTCTCATATGTGGAGCTGGCAGAAAAAATGAAGAATGCCACAGAGGCCTTTTTCTGCGCCCACAGAATTAAACCCGAGCGCTTCACTACGAGTAGTGACAGGATTCTGCAGTGCAAGAACTGTCTTCTTTTTAATCACGCAACAAGTGCCTGCCACGCTCAAAAGCGCAACCCGACGGTCGATATCGTGAACAGTCACGGTGAAACGATCAAAGTATGTGCGAACTGTAGAGACGTGAAACCTGAACAACATACGGCGACACAGCGCAAATGCCCGCGCTTTCAGCAGGAGATGACCAAGCAAAAAACGAAACGCGAAGAGGCAATTCTCCGTGAGGAGGAGACACATTATAAGAAGCAACAACAGCAGCCTCCCAAACAGGAGACACCACGCGAACATCAATCCCGCCCACGCGAGAGACAAATTAGAGGTGAACGTAACTATGCTAACGTCACTGCCAACACGCAACAACAAGAGATAACAACAAGACCGAGTCGTCTCTCAAAACAAGAATTCCTCGAGATATTCGAGCGTTGTTTCAGAGAACTGCGCGATGCCATCCTTAACCGCAACTGGGACTAAGAAACAAGTGCGTATAATGCACATCAACGTGCAAGGCCTCCGTGGCAAATTCATCGAAGTCAAGCACACCGTAAACAAGTATAACGTTGACATTCTCATACTCAATGAGATCAAAATTAACCTAGACCAACAAAGGTACAACATACCCGGCTACGACAAAATTTACGAAAGAAAAGAGCAACACCTTGGCACCGTAATGTATATCAAACACGGCCTAAGATGGGCTCAAACCCGTCTAATAGACAGTATCGACGACTCGGACAGGCGCATTGAGGGATGCAGTATCAATCTTTACACCAAACACATAAATAATGATAAGATCACAATCAAGGGTATCTACATACCGATACCGAGACAGGGAGACCTCGTCGACGAGTTCGAGACGCTGTTACTGGGTGAAAGCGCCATCATCATAGGTGACTCGAACCTACGCACGAGACAACTCAATCACACCAGAGACGTGGGCCTCGGCATAGTACTCCGCGACGCAATCCAACGCGGCTCCGTCAGACTCGTTAACACAGGTCAACCATCTCGGCCTACGAGTCCAGGAAACGGTATACTCGACACAGCAATCGTGAACCACGATCACTCACTATTGGAATTTAAGTGCCAACAGAGGGAGTGTATTTCCTCAGATCACCTCCCGTGGACACTGGATGTAATAATCGATAGCGACTACGAACAACCGATGAGTCGCGATCTCATGCAGATAAAAGGCACTCGAGAGGGCAGACAAGCTTTTGAAGAACTGCTTGCTAACAACATGAATTCAGAACTACAGATCACCTCAAACGACGACTGTGAAATGTATATCTCGGAAATAGAAAAGGCCGTCGTCAAAACACTCGACGAGTTGGCCCCGCTGAGAATCGTTAACTCCAAAGAGAGACTTCCAACACACATAAGAGATAGAATAGACGAGCGTAATGCAAAGAAGCAGCGTGCCTGGCGACTTAGATTCACTGGTCTCAAGACAGTGGCAAAAAGGCAATACAATGCCTGTAAGCATCAATTGGCTAAAGAAATTAACCAACATAAAGAAGCCGAGTGGACCAAGCTACTCGAAAACACTAAAGATAATAGGAGACGCATGTGGGCCGTGCAAAGAGCAATGAAAAAGCCCCCCATGAAACTGCCTCACTTCAACGATTGCACCAATGAATTAGAAATCATCGATAGAATGGTGGATACAGCCATAGTCAAGGAAGCTACCATCGATGCAAGTGACGAATGTACAGAAATTACTACACCATTTGCACCACTCGATCGAACTTCAAAACACGAGCTCAAATTGGCTCTTAGACGCTTCAAGAACAGCAAAGCCCCCGGACCTGACGGCATCAAAGCCGACATACTCAAACTAGGAGGCGACACCATGATTGCAATGTTCAAACGTATTATGGACTACGTACTGGAGACGGGTTACTTCCCTAAACGATGGAAAACCAGTACATGTATTTTTCTGCATAAGGCGGGTAAGGTTCACAGTGATCCCAAATCGTATAGACCCATTAGCCTACTTAACATCATGGGCAAATGGGCCGAGAGAATAATACTCAACCGCATCGAGACAGAGTTAAGCGAAATAATACCCAGTCACCAGCATGGGTTCACGAGAAACAGAGGCACCGCCACCCAAACCCTTCGTACAGGCAAATACATCGCCGACGCGCTGGATAAGGGCCATAGCGTCGCCATGATATCGACTGATCTCAGCAAAGCCTTCGATTCGATCAACCATAAAGGACTCTGTCGAAAACTGATCGACGCTGGAGCACGAAACAACATCGTAAAGATGATCGAGAACTATCTGAGCAACAGGACAACAAGAGGAAGCTTCAGAACCACTTTGGGAACGGAGCAGCGTGTGCCACACGGGGTGCCCCAGGGATCAATACTCGGTCCGGCGATCTTCAACCTCTATGTGGCTGACCTACCAAACGAAAGAATAGCAGGCCAGATGCTGTCACAGTACGCCGACGACCTATGTATACTCAACGCAGCTGAAAGACCCGACCACGCAACGCGCCGAGCAGAATGGGCCGCCATCGACATAATTGACTACTACAAAAAATGGGGCCTCAAATGCAATGTCGATAAGACAGAATGCATAATGTTCTCGCACAAGAGACCAAGAGTCAACAATTTGAACACAGGGTATCGCAATTATGTTCAAATACGTGGTGAACGCATCGCTTTCAAACCAGAAATAAAATACCTCGGAGTCTGGCTGGACAAAAGGCTTTCGATGAATAAGCATGCCAAGGAAAATATTGAAAAGGCCAAGAGAGTCAGAGGAGCGTTGTATCCAATCATTGGCTACCGCTCCAAGCTAAGCGTCGCCGTCAAGCTACTTGTCATTCAAGCATGCTTACTGCCAGTGATAGACTACGGAGTAATACAACTGCTACCGAGGTACAGTAAAACTAACCTGCTCAAGCTTGAGAGGCAGTATAAAATGGCATTGAAGAGCGCCGCACAGTTACCCAGACGCACTGACACCGATCTACTATGGGAAATCTTGCAACAAGACCCGTGGCACGTTCGTGCGCATGATCTCCACGGCGACATGATAGAACGTCTCAAATCTCTTTCGATCGAGGGGCTACAAGAACAAGGCCCGGCGTACACGCGCTATGGACAACACAACCCCTTTCTTTTCGCAACTAGAGTAGGTGAAATTGAATACATTAATAAAAAGGATAGGGACAAGCCGCTCTTCAAACGTCTGGCCCCCTTCCGACAGCGTAGGCTCTGACAGTAGAGTCACTCAATAAATTAATAAGCGGCCTGCCGCTGGGGCTAATCCCCATTGCTTTATCGTTATCCTCACGTTCAATTATATAAGCACTAGTAATAGAGGAAACGACCAGGATAGGTTTCAAAAGCTCCTACTCTACGGACAAAATGAAACACGTAATTGTAAAATGAGATATTTAAGTGATATGTAATATTGAAACTAGAGAAATAAATAAATTCTGATTCTGATTCTGATTCTGATTCTGATTCATGCTGTACACCAAGTTCCTTATACGATTTTGGGGAATATTCTCCCATTCCTCTGTGAGAGCAATTTTGAGCTCACGAAGCGTGATTGGGGGTTTCGTTGTTTTACGCATCTGCCTAGCTCGTCCCAAGCATGCTCGATCGGGTTGATATCCGGGCTGCGCGCTGGCCACTCCATACGAGTAATGTTCATCTCTTGAAGGTAGTCATTCACAATCCTACCTGTATGAGGTCGGGTATTGTCATGCATAAATATAGCATCCTCACCTAAATTGACCATAAATGGACCAACGTGATCATTGAGGATTTCTTCCACATATCTTACGCTAGTTAAAGAGCCGTTTTCTATGATCACCAGCTCTGTGCGACTTTCAGAAGAAATTCCGGCCCACACAAGTACAGACCCACCACCGTAGGCTACTTTTTCTTCGATGCATGCTTGCTTGAATCTTTCCCCTGGTCTTCGATACACTCTGTGTCTTCCATCGTGCTTGTAGAGCATACATTTTGATTCGTCGGAGAACATAACTTTTGACCAATCTTCAATACTCCAATTTACGTGGCTCTGGGCATATCTTAGTCTTGAAATACGATGCCCACGCTCCAGTTAAGGGCCGTTTGCAGGTCTAAGGGGTTTTAAGTTAGATTCAGCAAGCCGACGTCTTACTGTCCATGCACTTGGGTTACTTCCTCCGAGGCGTCGAAACTGATTTGTGAGTTCAGTTCCTGTGAGAAAGCGATTTCGAAGCATGGTGTTCACCAAGTATCGGTCTTCTCGTGCTGTGGTACACCTGGTTCTGCCCGTTCCTGGTCTGCGTAGGTTAGAACCAGTTTCTTCGTAACGTCGGAGAACTCTTTGTACTGTTGACAGCGACACACCGACAGTCCTGGCTGTATCGCGCTGACTCCGGCCGGTTTCCAGCATTGTAAGTATTCTGGTGCATTCTTCAGGCGTAAGCGACATAATTTCAGCTTGAATAATGAATATAGAGCACTATCAACATGGTTTATGTACCCACATAAATGACAGATTACAAACAAAAGCAAAACCAAATGCTGTAATTTCGTAGTTCCATCTTCGAAAGTGGCCCTTTTTCAAATTTGATATTTTTATGATATAACTTTACAATAACTAAGAAGTTTTAATACCTTCATTTAAGGAGTATTACATTGTCTATTAAATACAATTTATTGCATTAACCTAGCATTTTCAGTTTCCGAGATTTTTAGGATTCTTTAAGTGACCCGGATTCATTGCTCTCGAGTGTATATCACACCTTGAAAATGTGTTAACCTATAATGGTTATTGATAACTGAACAGCCGCACAGATAGACTATTGTTAGACTAAACTAGACTGGCAGACTAGACTGGTAAGACAAAGAATACATATAATCCCGCAAGACGGGTTTAAAAGCAGTTCCCATGGGATGATTCCCAATTTCCATGTGGCCAAAAGCTGGTATGCCAGTAAGCTATAAGTTTCATTTAACACTAATAGATTTCTGTTTACAACACCCGATCACTGGGTCGACAAAACAAGATTTCGCCGGCTATAGAGATCAGGGTCCATTCGTAGCGGTCGTATTATCTTTCGCTAATATTTCCACTGCATAATGATTAATTTATTATCTGCTCCGATTAAGCTTCACGTAGAATGCTGATAGGGTAAATACACATATTGTTGACACCTTTTTTTTTCGGTTGGGAAATCATCAAATGACTCCTCCCGCTCTGGGCGGAGCGGAAGGGAGTGTCAGACTCTTACTGACTAAAAACCACCCATCTTCCTTCTTTTGCCCTTTATGTTCCAGGGCCGCGGTATCTCATATTGTTGACACCTTGGCGATAATTATCGACAACCTAACAGTTAAAAAAAAACTTTTATATCTATATAATTATATGAACCAAATTCGGGTTAGTTAAGCATTTATAACTGTAGAACGGCTGGACCGATTTTAAATATATCTGATTTTTTTAATTCGTCTCTGCCCCGAATAGCAGAATAACTATTAAAATATCTAAAAGTTGGGCCAAAAATTATGATTAAGTTCCAGAACTGTTAAAATACCACCTTGAATTCATGCCAGTTATGTAGTGGTAGTGGGTAGGTAATGGGTAGATAGTGGGTAGACAGTAGGTAGGTAGTAGATAGGTGGTAGGTAAGTGGTAGGTAGGTAGTTAGTAGTACATAAAGTAAAGGAAATTAAGAAAAAGCAATACTCTGTCCAAAAAGCTGTGATATTAAAATACTCCTCAAAAATCAACAAGAGTTAAACAATGTTGCATAAAGTAAAGGAAATGGAGTATAATTTATCTTTTATTCTATTAGTGGTACAGAACTGTTAGAAAAAGCAATACTCTGTCCAAAATGCTGTGAAATTAAAATACTCCTCAAAAATCAACAAGAGTTAAACAATTTGCTGAAATAAGGGTTGTTAGGGTTCCGTAGCCAAATGGCAAAAAAACGGAACCCTTATGGATTCGTCATGTCTGTCTGTCTGTCCGTCCGTATGTCACAGTCACTTTTTTCCGAAACTATAAGAACTATACTGTTGAAACTTGGTAAGTAGATGTATTCTGTGAACCGAATTACGATTTTCACACAAAAATAAAAAAAAAACAATAAATTTTGGGGGTTCCCCATACTTAGAACTGAAACTCAAATTTTTTTTTTCATCAAACCCATACGTGTGGGTCCCCATCTATGGATAGGTCTTCAAAAATGATATTGAGGTTTCTAATATTTTTTTTTTCTAAACTGAATAGTTTGCGCGAGAGGCACTTCTAAAGTGGTAAAATGTGTCCCCCCCCTGTAACTTCTAAAATAAGAGAATCATAAAATTAAAAAAAATATATGATGTACATTACCATGCGAACTTCCACCGAAAATTGGTTTGAACGAGATCTAGTAAGTAGTTTTTTTTTAATACGTCATAAATCGTAAACCGCAATTTACCTTTCATTCAATCAACTCAAATATAAAAAAAAAAATATAAAAGGGTAACATGTAAAATATGTACAAGTATAAAAGGGTTACAGGGCGTCCAAAAATTCGTCCGCATCGCTGTCAACAGGAAAAGTGCCCAGAAGGCTGGCAGCATTACCACGTTGGACGGCAATGCTGATTTCTTTGGCTAAAAAATAGGCCCGCCCTCTGGGGCCCAATTCTGCTATTAAAATAGTGTTAGAATGGTCTGTCATTGATTTCATAATTGTTGATTTTGACTTGTCAAAACTTGTAAAAATCAACAATTATGAAATCAATGACAGACCATTAGAATTACCATTAGAATGGTCTGTCATTGATATCATAATTATTGATTTTGACTTGTCAAAACTTGTCAAAATCAACAATTATGAAATCAATGACAGACCATTCTGACACTATTGTCGTCTATTGTAATAGCAGAATTGGGCCCCTGGTCACGTGAAGAGTCGACCAACCGCTTGGCTATTTCCCGAAAAACTAGGTGGGCACTCGGACCCCATGGCCCTAGTGTTTCAACCCCAAACGGCTCAAACACATAACTACCAATTAAATTATTGTATTTGCGCCGTTTGAGGTTTTCAGCACCTGCAGCAGCCGCCCCAGCGCAGCCCACTGTGCTAGGAAGATGGGATGGCGCAAGGGTGTCGACGCAAGTTGCGTCCCACACCAAAGGCCTACCCAACTTCCATGGCATTATGATCATACCATCTGGTCTCTTCCCATCGACGCGTGCCAAGCCATTGGGTTCTAAGACAGCTGGCACCCCGGCGGTGGCAAGAGCACGACGGATGAGATCATTAATGCTAGCGTGCCACGCAATCCGACCTGCACTCTTACTGCAAGAAAGGCCATGGTGTCCGAGGCAGTCGACTGCTTCACCACATTGACAGCGATGTGGAGCCCCACAAGGAGCGCCCAATCGCAAACACGTAGCGAGCCGGAAGGTTGTATCACCTAACATAGTGCCTATATTAGGTGACGGTAGTGCCTGAAGCCAGAGGCCCGACTCCCACTCACCCACAGCCAGTAGGCGGTCACGCTCAACAGTATTGGTAGACGTATTAATAAGTTTATTCCGTACCAACCTGCAGAGCGGCTCATCCCACTGTCTCTGGGAAAACGGGTTCTCGGGCCGATCCGTATCGGGGCAAGTCACTTTCCAGGCGACCTCTGCGTCGGTCAAGCACGGCACTTCCGAGTCATGTACTTATGTACACATGCTAATGTTACAGGAATGAAAGCTTCTGGTGTTTGGTGTTTTGATTCAAAGGTGTAAAGCTTTACACACTCGACCTTCTAGTTTGATTGAAACTAATTGAAATGTTAGGAATTTGAGTGCATGACAACTACTTGTTGATCATGCGGTGAAAATCTGGTCAAAAACGGTCGTTTATCGCAGAATAAATTTATGACGTTTCATACTCGTAGTTGTTGGTGTTACGTTTTGAAACGCTCAAGAAAGTCAATTTTCATTGAAAATCCATTTTATTGGTGGCTTATAAAGGTAACATCAATTGGAAGCCATGTCGCGTCGATTTTTCGCAACTAATCCATTGTAAGTTGCTTGTTTTAAGTAATGAATACTTCAAAATACACGGGAATTGCAACCGCTTCGTACTTACGTGCGGTACAACACCGTATTCCGCTTACGTTATAGACTATTGTGCAATTCCTGTAACTATCGTGTCTACCCTCAAATAAGCGCGCCTTAATATTGTAATATGATCATTGTGTTTCATTTATTCGGCTTCGTCTGGTCTGCGGTGGAATTTGAGTTACTTTTTTTTATGCCAATATCTGATGGATTATGACGCTTTAAGTCTTTCTTTCTTTCTCGTGTGGTTAAAGCCTAACCTGGTGTCGAGAGTTTTTTATGCCGCCCATGGGCCTCTGCCTCTGACTTGGCTTTACATGCCGTCGAGAAATATATGTCGGCATGCTAGGATTTATATAAGCATGGTGGTAGTGGTTTTAAAGAGTGATTTGTCAACATATTTTCTTTGTTTCGAAGTTTCGGTGTTGACTTTTTGCTTTTACTTAGTATCTCACCGGCCGATCTACCAGCTGGTACTGCATTACTGAACTTATTCAGTATCAGCAGATTTAAAGCTAGTATGTTTATGCTAAGTTCTAGCCAACTCGTATAATGACTCGCAAATTGACCGTGTTATTAACTGCTAATGAGCTCGTTTGAGCTGCTAATGACTGCTAATAGCGAAAGGTTAATCCAAGTGATACACACAGCCGCGTGTCGTCGCCGCGTGGCATGAGTAGGCTACTGCAATGTGATAAGGTTAAATGGCAGTAATGATTAGCGCTGCGCTGGTATCGGATACCTTTACTCTCTACTATTTGGTAGATTAATCGTTCACTCTTATTATTAGTGACACGTTTTATAATAGCATCTACGAGTGGCGGTACATGACATGTTCGTAGGTGCGCTCTTGGTGGATAGCTACTTTAGGTCCCAATTCTGAGCTAATACTTTAACACGGCATTTTCTATTCTCGTATATGTTGTTCCAATACGAGATTAGTAGATTGACTTACATGTTGTCGCATACTAATGTATAATGTTGTGTAAAAGCGGCAATTTATCGTCTTCCTGCCCTAGTCCTATGTTGTTACTAGGGGTCGGCGAAACTCGTTCATTCTCACAATTATCTCCTGCCAACCGCCACGTTATCTTTTACTCGCTTTTCTCTCATATCATTCCTCACCGAATCCATCCTCTTTTCTTCAGTCTCTCTCTTTCCGTCCATCAACACATCATTATCTTGATTGTTGTATTAAAGAAATTGTACAACATATTTTATTTACAAAAATATGGGTTACGAAGACTACTCCCATTTAGCGTAAGTGCAAATTTCAAAGCCGTCGTTGTTTTCAAAATGTGTTTTGATAACCCCCTTGTATAAAGTGTTAAGTATGTCACATGCGTCAATACTTTCATGACCGTGGCCCCATTAGGTACACATTGGTTCAGTAATATCGGAAGACAGTAGTTTCCGTCACGATTGATGCTACACGTGGCAGTCTTCAGCCCTGAACTTGGCTTGAATTGTGGAAGATAACGCGTTACTAACGACGGGCCGTAAACAAACGCATGCGTAACGGTTTACAGGCATGTAGCCTACGAGACAGGACCTAATAGTGTGAACGTTGACCTAGAGGAACTTAGATATTTGGCAGCGAAGGCTGTTCCACTTTCGTAGCAGCAGAGTCTTTGGTAGATAAAAGCCCTTATCTGGCTTTTATCTACCAAAGACTGCTTCCGAAATCAGTCTCGGATGTTAGAATAATATGAAATGTTCAAAATCACCACGATGCATAGGAGAAGTACAGTCACATTCTTTCTCTTACGTCGTCGTCGTTAGTTCCCTCGTCGGAACTTCGTACTGAAATGTCCATAATAGATTTTTTCAGATTCAGTGAAAGGCCACAATATTTTCGAGAAGTTTTGATTAAGTCGTTTTAGTTAAAACCCCGACGATTAGATGAAAACCAACGTTTCTGATCAGCCCGCTGTTCGTTGTTGGCTCTATTTGAAAACTGAAAGTGGGCCCCCGCCGGAAGGTCTCCTGTCTGAAACTTTACTTAGTATAGCTTTAGCGTTCTCTCATCACGCGCTACCTACTCAGTTATCAAGTTTTCATTCTGAATATGCTTGCTGAAAAACCCTCTGGGCTACCCTACCATTGTAATTGTTTATGTGAGGTTTTGCAATATCCATGTTTGCATTCAAGTAATATAATTTTCTTTTACTATTGCCTTATTTGCTTTTTGTTACAGACGGAACAAGGGCTCGCGGTTCCCCCAGTTAGAGAGTTGTTGTTGTGCGTCAGCGTTTCAGGTTTATTTGTAAGACAGCACGTTTATCTAAGTTAACTTTCACCGCACACTGATAATATCTATTATTATATGTTAATAAAGTAAAATTATTATAAATTGTTATACAATATCTGTCATGCGTCACGTCACGGGTGACCCAGGACTGCATAAACACGGCTTCGACTCCCGCGCATGTTAACACGTCATCAAAAGATGGCGTTATTGTTTTATCTTTGTCTGTTAACTGGTTATAATTTTAGTTCTTGTCAGTTACAAAATAATCAAAAAGCAACAAAGAATATACCTATACCTTTCATTGGGCAGGAAATTATGAAATTCCTGTAAACCACATGCTTTTATCTTTTCACAACTTGGGGTGTAATATGTGCATCAAGGTTCATTACCTGCACATCCATTTGACTGCTTCCCACATAACCAGGGTGACTTAAGTGAAGAACAACGACAGCGGTTTCATCAAGACATCAAAGTCATGGAGAATCGGTACCAGGGTATATGGGATACCCACATGATGGCTGATTACTGCTGGCTTCTTATGAGAGACAACCCAAAGAATAAACACTCAAAAAAAAAACAAGAGACGTTTTTGTATTCTGAATACTTTATAAAAAAAAAGGTTTTTTTATACAAATTGTTCTTTTTTAAATAACGTCAAAACTATAGCTGATACAAAAAAACTAAATGCATATTTGAAACCAGTGAATAAGGTAGGTACCCTCAAAACCAGGTCTTAAAATTACGGCACCATAAATTGTGTAGGCCAATGTAACAACAGAACGGGCCAGCAATTAACACGCTTTAATCTCCTGACTGCCGTCGGAGTTTCCACAAGATAGAAACCCAAAAAATAGACTACAGGGATACCTTTACTGAAATCAATTCTTTGTAATTCTCGTAAGCTTCGCATAAGACTAAGTTTCATACGGAGGTATTAATGAAATTTACCTAGCTATTATGTAAAGAGGTTACTGTCTCTGTTTCTTGTCCGTAAACAAAGAGACACGTACAACAAGTCGTGAATCTATACAAATAAATAAAATTGAATTGTCTGTTTGTAATATCAAAATAACAGCTTTTTAGCTAATACATATGGAAATATATACGTCACTTATAACAAAAACACTTTTTATTCAATTTTTGTCTGTCTGTTTAAGTGGTTAAATAAGGTTTTCAGGGGGTATAATCGCTATATTTACTATCTGTGGGGGTATTTTCATGCCCTAGTAGGGTGGGGGATGTGCAATAATCAAAAAATAAAAAAAGTTAAATCGCCCGCTCTGATTCCGTGACAGGGATGTTCAACCTTTTGTGAGATTTTCATGCAAGTTTTTTTTTAAAATTTAAGTTACGTAATCGCAATTATTTCTATAATAATTTTTTAAAACTTTTGAATGATTACAAAAGTTGCATTGCATTTATAGGTAGTTTCTTTGACAGTTAGTTTTTAGTGAACCACCCCTCTATTAATTACATATTCCTATTCTACTTCACTTGTTATACTGGGTTAAATTAAATTAGCTAGCGATACTCCGCAGACGTGATAGATATCGATATCTAAACATAATAAACCAAACAAAAAATGGATTTGATGACATTTTGTTGGGTTAACGACCACAAGTAGTGCAGTTAAGTATTTTAAATACAACATCGATTTAAATCATAGATGTGCCGTCGCTATACTTCGCGTGAACAAGTGTTCACACTGAGATGAGCTCGCTCGTTTAAATAAAATTAAATAAATAAATAAAATTAATTTATTTCAGGCAAGAGCTCATACAAAAGATAAATTTCAAAAGACAAGGGACAAATAATTTCAGGACAAATTTCAAAATAAAACTAAATAAAGAAAATGAAATAAAATTACATTATAAATAATAGTATTGATTAAAATTGTTAGCAAGAATATTGACAGCCATATACAAATAAATAATTAGCTTCATATATGGCTCTCAATATTCCATTGTCAGAATCATGTACACGGCTCATAAAGGAGGCCCTCGCTTACGTAATACAGCACGGAAACCATCTACGTACCATCATCTGTTCTCCTTAACTTCACGGACACGACGGACGGTTTATAAACACGACATACAAATAAAATGTTGCAAAAAAAAAAAACAAACTTCCAAAAAAAACACAAAAAAGTTAAAATTACTTTCGGAAGTCGGTGCCTTTTGCTTTTTTAATCGACTTTTTTTGCCACCGACTAACAAAATAATTTACCACTTTTTTTTTTAATTTCGTGCTTTTTGGTTGTGGCATCTCATAAAAATTCTTGTCGAATATTAATTTTCCACTGTAACGAGAAGTTATTAGCAGATCATGCACATAATAGTAATTAATGCACATAATTAGTTGACCCTAAAAATAATATAGTTTTTTAGTTTCATACCTGCTAAGTATATCTAGGCAATTTAATTTAACCTTAAAAATGCTAAGCATTATTACAAAATATCAAGTTTGTAGCGTAAGTTTATGAAATATGTAGCTGTGACAGATAAACGGGCAGGCAGACAATAATAAGTAAGCAACAATAATAATAAGTAGTGAGGAATTCGCACAATAATAAGTATTAGTTTTTATCTATTTTGATTCCGAAAACTGAAAAACCTCGATTCTCGTCCGAACTCATTCTCGTGTGTTAAAATGTAAAAATAATTTAAATCGTTTATTTATTTTGAAAATATTTAAAATTGTGCGTGTGGTTTTTCACCCCTGAAATAGGACCCACCACGTGGGTTCTCGGCATCTAGGAAAAAAAATCTAATATTTAATTTTAAATCGAATTTTTTTTTGAAAATAAAATGTCTGTAATTTGAAACCATGGCGTATTCTTATTAATCTTGTTAAAATATACAACTTTTTTTATTTTTACATTACTTGATGCTGTATTCGCTAAGAAAAACCTACATTTAAAATGAGCCCATCGCAAGTGCGAGTTAAGTGAACCCACCAGGTGGGTTCCCGGCACTGAAGGTGTTAAGCATCATTACAACTTATTCTCTAAATTGAAAGCTTACTTATTCGTCGATGAAGTAATATTTACCCAATGGATTTCAAAAGGCTAGGCAGAAGATAATGATTTTAAAAATGGCCTGTGTAAACAACATCCTCTAATCGTTGGTGGTTCGTTGGTGGTTGGTTGGTTGGGTTGGTTGGTGGTTGGTTGGTTGAAAACTACACCCTAAACTCCCAAAGTGAATTTTGAGAAATCGGTTGAGTTGTTCAACGTTCTGTAAGATCTGTATTCACATTCACACTTACATTGTAACTTCAGTTCAATTAACAAAGTAAGATAAAACAGTCAGGACATGTTCTCGCAAATGTATAGCAACAGTAAAACAATACAGATAATACATATTTCACAACATGATTGACAGATAATGCATTGCTGTTGTTTGTCTTCTCAGCTATATCTAGCACCACGAGTCGCAACACTGATAGCTGCTCTGGCGCCGGCGGTAACCGTGCAACACACTGACCCAGCCCAGCGGGATCACGGGACCAATACACAGATGTTACTTCTACAATAATTACGTTATTAAAAGCGGAGATAAGGTGATGCATTGTATTCCACTTCACTTCCGCCAAACTGCAGAAAAGTTATCATGTGGTGGAGGACGCCAGATGTTGATGAGGGTCCTATGAGGATCAATTATGCTTCAAACAGACTGGATGTGGTAGACGTTAAGCCGGCTGCCAGAACCCAGTAGTAACCTGTTCTTTTTTCATATTCGATACAAAAACATTATAATAAATTAGTTATATTATGCTGTTGTTATGTTATATTAATTATCATCATTATACTCGTAATACTTATAACAATAACAATTGTTATAAGTAATTTAAGTTTAGATGTGGAAAACAAATAAGTGATACTACACTTATTTGTTTTCCATAAAGTATTGTGAATACGAAGGTCAGAGTACATAAGGGCTATTTTTATTTTTTATACTCGTAATACTATTGATGAGTTCCACCAGTGGATTAACCATATACCAATAAATTGAAATTATATGTGCGCAAATTCCTACAGTTCGATTTCCTGTAATCATTGTATTTTTTTATATTAGGTATTTAAATTGAAATATTTAAAAATGTACATAATGTGCTTAGAAATAAATAAAGAAAATATTTTTCTCGGAATATCCCACACTTTTGCGAGATGTCGCCATAAAAAATGATCACCTCACTAAGATGTTTTGACTGAGATATATTTTAAATCTGTTCGTCGGTGAAGGGCTGGGGAGACGTTTTGACGCATCGTCCTTTCATGATTCTAGGTCAACAGGAAGTATCCTATAGACTTTGATTCTCTTGTGAAATCGCAAAATATGCGACACTTGTAAGTGAACGCGATCAAAAGATTCTTAAGACCGTAAACGGTCTGGATATATTGATTGTTTCACTGCTCAAAAAGGTAGCAGACCTGAGTATTTGATATTAATTTCAGCTTGATACCTCTATGCGTTCCTGAAAAAAAGACGGACAATAAAGTGATTCTTTTAGGGTTCCGTTTTTCAAAACACAGGTACGGAACCCTAAAAAAGCAAGTCTTCTGCGGAAAGTGGTCTTTAAAGCAAGGTCGTTGTTTTTGAGACTGAAAATAATTAATTGTTTATCTGAAAAAATAAATTGGTTTGTAAATAACAAACCAATTTCAACATCCAATGTTCATTGGCGTTTATTTCAACCTTGTGTTAGAACTAGATTCAGGTCCTTTGGCAAGCTTTTGGGCAAGAACTTACGGCCCATCAAGATAGTTCTGTTGAGACGGTTACAGTGTCCTAACGCTATTAGTGGTAGCTACAAGAAGCGAAAAGCTCCGTTCTCCTTAGACTTTAGACTCTCGCCTTTTCCCCATGGGGGTTGGCAGAAACTAAGGAAAGGCATCTGCTACAAATACTACGATTCTTACATACTTCTCCTGCTGCGTCCACGTTCTTATATTGTGTCAAATATAATCGCCAATAGGCTGTTGCTAGGTACAACTACAACTATCCCACATAATTATCCCTTTTCATAAATTCGTTTATTAATCAGGGACACAAGCGACAAAATGGCGGTGTAAGCAGCTCGTGTATTCTTCAAGCAAAGTTGTTATGAGTCGATACTTTCCATGCACGTGCCAGATAGCTATTGAGATTCGCCTGTTTTTGCCTACATATCTGCTGAGCGTGTGTATGCTATTAACGTGTGATGTATTTATATACGTAATACATCACTTAATCTAGAAGAATACAGAAACAATACGGCTGACCTATTGTATTTTAGTTACTTCTTTTAGATTCTTACAAATTTCGTATTTTTCCTGGAGTTTTTTTTTTTTAAATAATCGTTGCCCCTAGGAACTAGGAATTTCTCCTGTATCGTCGGTGCGTTCACAAACATTTAAACTCACATACACAAACAGCCAGACCCGAAACTAATACCTGTATTTGTTCCGTGCGGGAAATACAAATATTGTTCCGTGCGGGAATCGAACCCGCGACACGTGCCTGATGAGTCTGTAATTTTTTTTCGTATTTTCATGCTTTTTTATCTCTCATGATTATCTTCTGAATGATAGATCATTCAGAAGATAATCATGGTATCAATTGTCAGCCTGTGGACGAGCATTGTTGACAATGGCGATATTCTACTGGACGCTATTCCATTCTTCAGATTTCTTAAGCCAGAAAAGCTCTCTAAAACTGCAATAAAACATGTTTGAAGGAAATTCCTTGACTGATTACTGTAACGTCAAATACGTGCATCAGGTTCACCCTTATTTGTTATTATTTATGTACAGAGAACATACACCGGAAAACAAGTACATATGAGGAAATATTAAGTACAAAAACAGGTACTGTTTACTATTTTTTCAAAGGTACTTTTTATTAGCAGTACTAAGAAAACTTGAAATCGTGATGAACAACAAATCGATATGAATATTCCTCGTGTGACCCACTTGATACGATGTCTGTTAAGGGCATAACGCCCTACTACTAATATTAAAGTTGATGTAACCTAATTTAACTTATCGGTTGCAATAGCCAGTGGTATGGATGGTGTAATCGTTATTTTTATTTCATTGTTACAAAAAGTTAGTTAAAGCAGGGATGAAAAAGATCAGTATTTTTCAGATGAACTGTTTTAACCTGATCATTATTAGCGTAACACCAACTAGGCCAAGTTTAAAATTAATTTCATAAAATAATGCTTGGATGCAGACTTTCAATGTTCGAATATCAATGTTGTTTTGGTGCAATGCTTCGAGGCAGCTCACAAACATATAGTGTGTATGTAATGACGCCAATGTATATTGTACCTTGTGTGTATGTATTCTATCCTATATGATCATGTATATCCTAAAATAAAGGAGAGTATTACTTTGGCAGTTGTATCATTTCTTTCCACAAATACCTTCGGACTTTACATGGCGACCCTTTTATTTTTTTTTGGAATGGGAAATCATCAACTGACTCCTCCCGCTCTGGGCGGAGCGGAAGGGAGTGTCAGACTTTTACTGACAAAAACCCATCCATGTTCCTTCGTTTGCCCTTTGTGTTCCAGGGTCGCGGTATCTCTTTCGAACAGTCCCGCAGCCCTGGCAAGGCATCGGCCCTTGCGGGCCCCTCTGGTTTGCTAACATCTCTTTGAGGCGCGCGTGGAACACGGACGCGCCGTCGACACGGCCTGTTGTCATAAGACGGACGGACGGCGAGCTAGCCCATTACTCACCGTCCACAGGCCCGCGCCTACGGTGGCCGAGAGCCACCACGTGGCCCCCGACGCCCGGTGCTTCTCCCGCGGAGGCTGGGACGTGAGGTTCTCTCCCTCTCACGTTACGCCACCTCCTTCGCTAGCATGACTGCTTCGCAGAAGGAGGTGACGGCTTCCCATTCCTTCTCGCCCCGAACAATGGCTTGAACCAGGGCCGGACGCGAGAGGTCGCCGCCGCCAATCGCCGCTACGAGGACACGGCGGAGCAGACCTCCATGGTGTGCTCCACCGTGTCCTCCAGGCGATCCTCGCAGTGATAACACCCGGGCGTTTCCTCCCGCCCGATTCGGTGCAGGAACCTCCCGAAAAAACCGTGTCAGGTAAGGGCCTGCGTCAGGCGGAAGGTGAAGGCGCCCACACCGGGGCCCCGTAAAGGGCCATGGACCGCACGACCCTCGCGTAGAGCCTCCGGCAGGAGGCGTTTGGGCCCCTCAGGTTGGGCAAGAGCCGCTTGAAGGCAGCCCCGGCCCGTTCCAGTTTGGGAGCCAAACGTCGGAAGTGCTCCACGAAGTTCCACCGGCTGTCGAGGACGAGTCCAAGGTACTTCAACGTCGACTCGACGCCGATGGAAACCCCTCCTACCGCCAGTATGGATCCCGACGGTGGATAATATTTTATTTGCTAGCGGCCGTGACAAGTCGAATTCGGTTCGAAAATTAGAGTTTATTAAAAATGGGAAGCACGCAGACTAAAGAAGAGACCGTAGTGTCAAAACGTAGCCGGAGGAACTAATAATACGCATCTGGAGGAGGTGGTACATAATTCATATATTATTATCCTTTAATAGCACGTGCATTCCAACTCAAAACATTTATTTCACTTCAGCTAATCTGAAAACAGGCAGAACTAATTGGTTCCTATTTCTAGTATGTATTATAATTGTGTCTGCCACTTATTTTTTTCTGGTGTACTACATGGTGTTTTCATAAAATAAAGGTATTTATTAATGGCATGTATTTAAATGATCGTTTTAATTTTGCCAAAACACCAATAAAAAAAATCTAAACGGTCATCTTTTCTAATGATTGATCCTTGATCTTTGACACATAAAATAAATTAAATCAATCGATATTTTAATCTGTTTAGAACTACTTACGCAGAAAATGTTTGAGATCTAGAAATTACGTCTGAAAGTTACTTCTTGGGCCTCAAAACTAAGAGAAATGAGCAATAAATATATAATATTTTAATACTTTTTTGTGTAATTCGATTTCCTTAAATTACTTGTCAATTTAAATTTAAATTTCACCCAGAAGTCAAAGTCGAACACAATTAATAAAAGGATTAGAATTTTGCAATAAGGAGAATTTTGGAAGGTCAGATTAGGAATAAAATCTAAAAGGTAAATATAAAATGTTATAATGAGGCGTAGTTCTGTCTGCACTTGTGCTGTTATAACCTGTCCGGAGTCGGGGTGCTCCAAGTTCCAAGCTCGCTTCGCTCGCTCTTGCCAAAAAGACCAATAACCAAAACGAGGATCAAATATTATTTCTTTACACCAAATATTAATTGAGTATGTTTAAACATAATTTTATTTATTTATTTATTTATTTGCTCTCATGCACATCACACATTTTACAATAGAAATTACTGTCGGTTACTTGTCGGTTTTTCATGTTACCTTGAATGCAGTTTATTTATAATTTATCCGTAGACCAACTAATAAAGACGCAATAATTAATACAAAGATTAAACATAAAAAACAATCATTTATATTTAAAAGTGCTCATTTACAATAGATCAATTAGATTTTAGAGGATCAAATAATATTATTAATTTAACTATGTAAGGTCTGAGGTCTGGGATCAGTCGGAAGCTGTCGTTACGTAAGTTTCTGCGCACAACACGTGTTTGCGGGAAGGCATGTGCGACTCTCCAGTACCCACAACAACAAGCCTTGCGCCAGCCTCCACGTGTAAGTGTATGGAAATCTTTTTGTGGAACGAATTCAGGTATAAACAATTCTACGAATTAATTAACTGTGCTCATGTTTCCGTACCTCAAAAGGAAAAACGGATGCCCTTACAGGATCACTCGCGTGTCTGTCTGTCCGTCTTTTACAGCCAGATTTACTCCGATTTTACTGGACCGACTGAGATGATTTTTAAAACAGGGGCCATTTTTGGGGGTTAAAGTAGAAAATGAAAATTGACCATTACACTATCGGGCCGATAATTTTTAAAAATTAACAGGAAAACCTATAAGAAATCTTAGATTTGAAACAACTTACGGAATTTAGATAATTAATGTACGGAACCCTCTCCACGCGAGTCAAACTCGTTCTTTTCCGGTTTTTTTTTTTTAATTAACCGGCCATAAACGCCTTCTGTTTGACATACACTTAGACGTAGAGTGCTACAATATACTTTCGTTTGTGAATAAATGAATATTCTTAAACAAAAGCAAGGTTTATAAATCACTAGCTTCCTTCGCCAGCGTGGAGTTCGGTAATTGTCCCAAGGGATCGTACTATCGAGATAAAAAGTATCCTATGTGTTAATCCAGGTTATAAACTGTCTATGTGCCAAATTTCATTCAATGCGTTCAGTAGTTTTTGCGTGAAAGAGTAACAAACATCCATACATCCGCACAAACTGTAGTAGTAAAACATAGTATTTTCACGTGAATTCTGACGAAAAAAGCAGACACAAGAAATTTCCTTTTACACACGAATTCACGAAACAGTGACAGCAGTGTTGCCCAAAGGGACACTGCCAGCCGATTTTTTTTCGTACTGTTAATGTAACAGTCCGAACATTACATCGTACGAGTTGAGGTTGTAGAAGTATAAGCGACGCTTTCAGAGCTATTTTGATTGTGCGTCATGGATGACATTAGAGGAAGGATATTGTACCTGCAGTACCTAACAAGCTAGTGGAAATCTTGATCTTCAAAAGTTTGAAGTCTATTTATCTAAAGTAAGCAGTCTATCTAAAGTAACTATTTCTTCAGAAACGAAACCTCTTTCTATGTGTAGTAGTTTTGTAAGTCTGATATTACTCATATTAGACCGGTAAGTCCGCAATCACGCTAGATTCACGCTAACTATTTGAGCCGACACTGCACTACAGATAGTGCACACAAGGCCGTACAAGGTACAACACTCATTTCTTACATCATTAACGGCACTAATGAGCCATTGAATACGGCTTTGTTCAATTCAAAAATATATTTAAGCCTGGTGCTTATTACTGCTGCATCGGGCCGAAGCGCATTTTAATACATAAACAGAGGAGGCCCGCCTCTAGTGTGCGACGGTTTTAAAAAAATGTAAAAAAATAAAATACTATATAGTACAACACCTACCTATATTGTACGCAAATAAATGATTTGATTTGCAGGGGATTTTTGCAAAATGAGCGCAACGCTTTATGTGGAAATATTGTTGCATGAGCATCAATAGCTTGTTTAGGACAAGGTCGTGATGCTCATGCAACAATACGATATCTATCTATACAATCTATAGGTAATTCTTTGGTTTCATGTTTAGGTTTTTTTCTAAGGTTTGCTGGAGAGCAGAAACATTAAGATTTTAAAATGGCATATCGAGCTATATGGGACACTGACAGTCGGGTTGCTTCGGATTTCTTAAAAGGATAAAGGAGATGGCCAGTTTTGGGCCAAAGTATGTACAGAAACGATATGTATATTAAAAAAAGACTAGATTTTTTACTGATTAAAACTAACATGTTACAATAATAACTTTATACCGGAATGAGCTAAAAATTATAATTTGAAATGTGGTTTTAAATTGAATGTAGTTCTAAAACTAGCTCCAAAAACAAGCTGTCAGGTCACTACGAGTTCGTTCTAAAACTAGTAGTTCTAAAGAAGTTACTAAAAAACGATATCTCTTTTGTTTTAGCATTGATCAGGAACATTATAATCATTTATAAAAGAAAAAAGGACATTTGATTAAATTATTGTTGTTTTAGTAATAGTTATTTATTTATTTAACAACTAAGTAGGTGTGCCCGGCATGCGTTGCAATGCATGTTTTCCTACCTACTACCCTACCTACCCTAATTTTTTGTGAATCTAAACCATTCCCAGATCCCCTTGAACACACACAAAAAAATTCATCAAAATCGGTCCAGTCGTTTGAGAGAAGTTCAGTGACATACACACTCACAGAAGAATTATATATATAAAGATAACATCGTTCAAAATCGTGTATCGGTTGACTGTTTATAACGAAAAAATATTGATGTTTGTCAAAATGTCAATGTCACGTCACTCCCGTCATTCGTTTTCGTACTCGTGCGGATGTGCTTATTCGATTTCTACTATTTTTCTGACGACTTTGGATTGATTTTACGGACTTGGACACCGATTCCTTCTCGACTGGATAATGGTGAATTGCGTGAGTTGTGGTATCGCTACTGATCGTAGCAACGCTACTGGAAGTGTGCCTTTACATGATGAAGCAGTTCTTTCCATAATAAGGGCAAGGACTGTCGTCAAACAGTGGCAAGGTACCAAAATACCATCACACCTCCTGCACCATTCCTGTATGATATATTAATTGAGTATGAAAATGAAGATGAATAAAATATTGATAAAATAACTTGTTTTTATTTTACCTACCTAATTCCTTTTTTGTGCTATGCAATAATATGCTAATAATAACATACAAATATGTTTTCAAACAATTAAATCAATGTGTTTATTTGATTATGGTATTTACAATACATTTTGGCGTTATATAGGTACAATTCTTACCATCTGCCGCATAACCTAACCTAGTGACCCAAAAACATATTTTCTTCCTAATTCCCATAGAATTTAAAAAAAAATCTTTCTGATATGAATATGTTTGTGTTTTATCTATTAAATAATACATAAATGATTACTGTTCATATTTGGCCCAACGATGTATGGATTTCTGGCGATCTCCTTTGAAATGAGATTATGTTAGCTAAGTGGTAATGGGCCGCCCACGTCAACATTGGGAGAGTCCAGCGGAGGATTACGAAAGGCTGAGTTCATCGAGCAAACTTTTTTCAACCCTTATTTAGGTCGAGTATTATATGAAAAACCACCCTTCGTAAAACAAACCAACAACAAAAGAAAGTATTTTCAATGTTCCCTAGCGACTGACGCGACTGTGAACTTTTACATTTTGCAGCTGCCTCTTACGTCACGAGTTCTGCTTACCTTCAACTCGTTCTGAACACTATACACATTGATGAATGAGATGTTTTCCCATAATTATTTACTTACGTATACTAAAACAAAAACTCGTAAATTATCTACAATGTATATCAAGAAACACGTGTTATTTGGCTAAATAACACGGTGGTTTGTAATAGCGAATAAATATTGATTTCAGATCGTTGAACCGCACTTAGGAGAATGTTGAACTATCTTTGTGGATTCAGCTGACAGCTGTCAAGTAAACATAGTGCTCCCGTATTAAAATCCTTTAAAAATTACTTAATTAACTATACAGGGTTATTTGTAAAACACCAACAACCTCTTAAGAGGTCATTGTACTCATCATTATGATTTTTTTTTACTATGGGACCAAACCTGAAATCGCGATAAAAAAAACAGCTGTTCCCTACATTTTGAAGAGTTAATCGATCATAAATATTATAATAAATAATAATAATAAAATATTATTTTTTTATATTTTTTTTTAAATTATTATTTTTTATTTCTTGAGCTTAAACCCAAATGATGTAACTTGTACTTATAAAATTTGTATGTCATTATGTTATGATTAAATATGTTAAGCTACTATTATACTACCATTGTAAGAACTTTTGTAACCATATTTATCTGCAAATAAATCTTTTGAATAACAGTGAATAAAACTGTCTTTTACTCACTGAGCGAATAAAAACATTTTATATTTAGAACAAGCACGCATTATGAACAAAAAATAAATAAAACGTGACGACAACAAATAGAACACTGAATTACGAAAATTGTTCTAATTTCACTACAAATTTTTAATGTTTAAGTATATTTAATCCTTTGTTCTCTTATTTTAGTATCGATTATATGTATAATCAAATGTGATAAATAGTCATCTGCCTAGCTAGACTTATTCTAACTTTATTGGGGTCGACTTCTAGTCTAATCGGATGCAGCTGAATATCAGTATTTTGCATGGAGCGACTGCCATCTGACCCAGAACTCAACCCAGTTAGTACCTACTGGGTGGGTAATACGGTGCCCCCTGGTAAGACTGGTTGTCAGATTTTCGGGCGACTGACTTCCTGTAACGACTGTCAAAGAACTACAAATGACAGCCGGTCCAACGGCTTTTCGTACTTTCCAAGGCACGGAGGAAACTCGGTATGTAATGAATTAGTGGTCACCTATCCACAGACCGACCTTGGTAATCCCGGCTTAACCTTGAAGATCGACCCGAGTGGCTGTTATTATTAACCCACGGGAAATATAAATACTATACTTGCATTATAAGTAGTAATAAAACTAATAACATCCTAACAATTGCAGAAAGAGCGTTCCCAAACTGTCAAATGTGTATACAGGGTTATTTGTAAAACACCAGTAACCTCTTACGAGGTCATTGTACTCATCATTATGAACAACTTTTACTATGGGACCAAACCTGAAATCGCGAAAAAAAAATCAGCTGTTCCCTACATTTTGACGAGTTAATCGATCATAAATGTAGGGAACAGCTGTTTCAGGTCCAGGTGTATTTGAGTGTTGTGCTATTGAGCTTATTAGCTATAAGTTAATTGTCGGTTGTATTCATAGAGTGCCAAATGTAAATAATATAAATGAATGTTTGAATAAGCTTGAGATACTTCTACGAGAGATATCAAAGACCAGCTGCAAGAATATTGTAATCGCTTGAGATTTTAACATTGATGTTTTAAAGTCGAACAGGACTCCTGCTACGCTTGAATGTCTACTAGTTTTAATTTAAACAGCCGACACGCATGGCCAGCCAGACATGTTAAGGCGAAGTATTAGAGTTTTTTTTCTATCAGATCACACGGCGCAGTTGCTTCATTCATGCCCCGTAAAAAGTGTGATCTATTAACTATTGGTACACGACTAGAAGAGACTATAATAGAGAGAACATAGCTAAGTTCAAAGACTGTATAAAAATATTTCTGTTTCGGAGATCTACGAGACAAATGATCCCAATATAGCCTATGATGCATTTATCGACACTTTTAAAGTTGTTTTATGACTTGTGTTGCCTGCTTACCCGAGTCAAACTTAATATTATAAAAAAAAACCTAAGTGGGTGTCCACAGGTGTTAAGTTATGCAGCAGAAAGAAAAGACACCTTCTGTGGCAACTGAGGTTAAATCTTAGTCCGGTCAATTAAATCAAGTTTATAAACTATTGTAAATTGTATAAAAAATATAAACCTGGCACAAAACAATTACAAAATAACGAAAGCCAAAAATATAGCCAAAACTACCTGGCAAATAATAAACCGGAAAAAAAACACATTCCCAGCCAGCGTATTGATAAAATTAAAGGACATGGACAAAAAAAGTACATTCCATGTACACTTACATAGTCAATATATTATATTAAGAAAAATAGAGAAGTGAATTGTTGCGTAGTTTTTAACCTCTCTGCACTTGTCAGTATTGATTACAATATAATAAGTAATGCAAGTTGAATTCAAAGTCTCATTTGTCAACTTTAGCCATTATGGACCACAGAGAAAGATAAATAGAATAATAGACGTTCTACACGCATACTACTTGTAGATATGTATGTGAAATGAACGACAAATGCTCTTACCTGGAACATTTGATTTAAACATAACTGTTTTCATTGGTATTTCTTACATGTAATTAAATTATATTTTGAAGTGTTGATACGTAAGATATATTTATTTCACACAATTATAGTAATAACGTAACCGTACCATAAAACGGAACGCGTTTTACAATGTGTCATTGTTTATGTCAAAATGGCGGTACTGAACATCAAAAACGTCACATTCGGAGTCTCAATAAATGTGACAATAATAACATAGGTATACTTTGTCTTAGTTTTCAGTCGGACTTTCTCAATTCAGTAAATGTAATCAACATTATGGTTAAGAAGCCTTAGTTCAGGTAGAATGACCACCTGAAATAAGGATGTTGGATCTTGTTGAAATGCCTAATAATTCTTAAACCATAACTAATAATTCACAGCAGTTCGCTATTTTAAAACGCCTTGAGGTTTTTAATAGCAAAATCATTATTCATACAATTATTGCCAGCAATCTAATAGAAGGTAACATGAAACTGTTTACGTCTAGTTATTTGTAATGAGAAGTGCTTTGAGCTTTTTATTTTTTGCAATTTAATACGGCAATATTCACGAATATGAAACACCAAAAAATATCATTGTACACTAAATTTCTTAACTATGCAAACGCCCATACATAAATTGGCCATGTCCTTTAGTAAAGAAACTATAACAAATCCAAAGACCATTTCTAATGCATTCAATAACTTCGTTGTTGATAAAAAAACAGCCCAAATTAATGGACGGCAGCCAATCTAAAGCAAGTAGGAAAATAGACACAAGAAGGGAGTCAATGTTCATGGCACCAAGCTTACCAGAGGATATACATTAAATTAAATAATAATGCTACTGAAAAATACAAATAGCGTAGGTTATGATGGCCTCTCTACAAAGATTTTTAAAGCTGTAAAAAATATATAATTTTAGAAATGGCAGTGTTTGTAAAGTTGAACTCAGATCGTTTTGTCCGCATAGCTGACGTATTTCCACGAAATAGGCGTGATAATAGTAGGCTATGTCTCCCCAGTGTGAGAACGACTTTAATGCGCAAAAGTGCCTGCTACATGGCGCCAGTCATATATAATAAAATACCGAGGAGTTGGAAAGAATTAAACTTGACGTTGTTTAAAAAAAAACTTCGAATTTTTTTAGTAGACAAAGCCTATTTTAGTGCGACACAATTTTTAATGGAGAAAGAAATTTCTTGATTAGGTACCTTTTTATAATGATTGGAAATTGGAAAACATGACATTTAATTTTTATTTACTTAATTTAATTTTATATTTAATTCCAATACAAAATAAGTTGACTGCAGAATAATTGTGTTTATTATAAATAACAATTGAAGTTCTTCTTAATTAAATTGTAATTATAGATAAAATCAATCATGATGTTGTAATCATCTTTATTATTATGTACTGAGCATGTATAGTGTATTTTGTACTTTTGCATACCTTGTGGTTAAATATGGCTGTTGCTAATTATATTTTTATGTCACCGTGGTTGTACCCATATTTGCAAAATAAATATCTCATCTTATCTGTATGGCTGTTAAGATCAAACAATAACTCATTTGTTATGTTTATGTTTCGAATAGATTATCACAGTTTGACACCTCTTTTTATGATAACCACGAGAATTGATTGAACTGGTTAGTCATAGACATGTGTCCGGGGTACAACAGACTAAAGACCTATCTACTGACTGATATTGAATGTTAGGCATAACTCTCAGATGGAGGGTTTAACTTTGTTGTCATCTAATTAACATCTAATGATCTATAAAAGTATTGCACCACTAGTTGAATGAATGCATTTAAACCTAATGATACCTGCTCATATGAAGAGATACCCCTTAGTAATACACCAACACCTGTCGGCTGTCACTGACAACATTTATGTCATAGGACTCGCTTCAATCTTTTTACAGTATGTTATTACACGACTGCAAAATAAGTGTTATTCAAGATGTCAGGGTTCATGTTAGGTATTTATTTATACGTCTGATTTTGCAATACAATTAAAATTACAGTAATTTTCGTTCTCAATGCTTTAAGGTTGTTGTTAGGCTGCTAACGTCAGAGGTAAAAAAAAGAACTATTATGTGATCGCCCGGCAACACGCGCTAGCGCATCCGCAGCGCCATCAGATCAAGAATTCCAGACAAAACAAAATACCAATCTCATAAAAATGATTGCGGCGTGTTCTCGCTTCCCACCATTGAAAGAATTCGTATCGTTTATGATAACAGCTGCAGCATGTTTTGTCTGCCCTCCTGCTTTGAATGCCTGACTGGATTACGACCTGATGATGATTCGTCATGCTTAGGAGTCGCCGCCACGTGTCTAACACGTGTTTGCAGATAATCTTCCTTTTGCGGCTGCACTAAAGTTTTTCCTTTGTCGTGTCTATCGACAACAGCGGATGATCTATTCAATGATGCGGATTTGCCCTTTAGTATCATTAGCATCTTTTTTTACATCAATTATATAATCGGTAGGTGAAACTTAAAGCTCAGCTTGTGCTGTTTCTAGCACTTTCAAATGTTGAAAACTTCGTTACGCTCACACTGGTCGATAACTGATGATATTTCTGGCAGCGTTGGGCGAAAACAAGGTTTTTCATAATCCCAAAAACAAGTTTAATTTAAATTAAATCTTCTTCAAATCAATCAAAGTTTTTATTGAATTTATATTTTATTTCAAGTATAGGGTCATTGCGCCGGTTAGCGACCAGTTAGCTGGGTTGCCCACAAACGATGAGGAAAAAAAAATGTTGTCTACACGCAAAATAGTATATGTTAATGTGAGTTTGTCCCAAATATAGTCTAGTTTGGATATAAAACGTAAAATAAAATACATTAATACAAAAATATTTATAAAATGCTGAAAAAGTGAAAATATAGCGAAAACGTCGGTTTGCGACCATTTTTATCAGTTTACGACCACCAGTGAGCTGGTTTGCGACCACTATTTTAATATGAAAAATATGCCATTAAAACAATTATAATCGCTTTAAAAATATTTTAATTTTTGCCTCTTAATAAAAACAAATATGGTAATCATTTGGTATAATGTTTTCTTATAATAAAAAATATCAATCTTACATTTTGTAGGAACTTAGTCATAGTTGTATGTAGTAAAGTATGTTATAACATTTAAAAATAATCAACATTAATATTTTTTAATCATCTGGTTTAATATTATTTTAGAAATCATATTCCGCGTTTCTTATTCATAATTATGAATGATACACCTCTTCCCACTTAAGCCGATCTTGTATCGTGGTCCTTGGGATCTGATACAGTCTACATGTTTCTCTTATTCCCTTCCCTTCTTTTCGTATATCATCGAGAACTTTTTTCAGGGTTTCTTCAGTGTACTGGACAGTGTTTTTCTTTTTGTTTAGTTGACTGAATTATTTGGGAACTCCGATGGTGGCCGAAAACCAGTGTTTTTATTTCGATTATTTTGATTTACGACCACCTGTTTAGCCCAATTTTGTACAAAGTTCTTTCAAAGAAACTGGTGGTCGCTTACCAAAGAACTAAAACGAAATACTTTTACAATGCTACATTCAAAATTGTAACAGTCCTGTATGAAGCATTAGGGTCATACTAATCAAAACAAAATAATGCGGTTCACGTCGGTTTGCGACCACGTGGTCGCTATCTAACGTTTTTGATAAATAAGCATTTCGATTACCGACCACTTGATTTTATCTTAATAATAAGTTAAAAAATAGCAAAATAAAACTAAATACTATCCAAAACTTATCGATTGTACGATTTAACAACTAACTTGTGTGTAAAACATGAAATAAGTAATAAAACTTACCTTTGAACGCCGCGCGTCGTGTTATTTTTTTTCTAACTCGCGGTACGTCCAGTAACCACTGAATCAAGACGCGCATTGAGAAATTTTTTTTCGGCTCTGGGTTAACCCATTTGTTTCAAACTGTGTAAATTCTTATTTCCTAATTATTCATAAAGCACGTTAGATTTATTTTTTATATAAGTTTCTTCTACAAATACTATTATCTTGATTTAAAGAAACTTAGTCCGTCAAATGGTCGCCTACTGAAGGTGGTCGCGATACCGGCGAAACGACCCTACGATTCCACACCAGCTCAGCTCAGTGTAATCTACTAGTTGTAGCATATTGCTAGACACGTGTCAGAGATCACAGAGCTGTTTATTTCACTTTTCGTGATGCACCTTAATTAAGCATTGACTGCTGACCTGCAGATAAGCTATTATTGGTAGCAACTGCAGTGATAGTTGGATAACTAGGACTATAATTTACCTTAATAGTTAATACATAACACTACGTTTGCTGCTGAACATACGATTATACAGACAGCGAACTTCACTGACATGTACTGACTCGGACACCATTGCCCCGGGGTCTCAGTGCGCAGTCCTGCTCCTGACCACTCTCCAGTCGTGTCGGATTGGCCCATCGGACCATGAGAGTGAGGGTAGAGCGAGTGCATGTGTGTTTGCGCACACACTTATGCTCTATTCTCTCGTCGATTAGTTAGTCTCAGCTAAGATTAGCCATCGAGACTGACCACTAATAAATAAATTCTGCGCCAAAAATTGTTGGCAAAATTGGTTTCATTAGTTCCAATTAAAATGATATTGGATTCCGAGAAAACGAACTGCGCATTTATATCTTGGTTTCATAAAGAGATGTAAGACAATAGATATGCAACACCGAAAAGATTGTCTGTGCTCTGATTCTAGGCTAGTTTACTTAAAACTCCACTATATACGAGGAACAATACAATTCGAACTCTTGTTTTGCAAACTCATGTAAAGTAATAAAAATATTAAGCAGATTAATTTTTACGTGTATCTTATAATGTGCTTTTTGACTACATAATGTAGATGGTACCTACGGAAGACAATTTGAAAGGAATCTGTTGCCAACATTTTTTCCGTTCAATGTTGTATTGGTTATTTTTTAACCCGCCATGTCTACGGTGGACTAATACGATAGTGATGGCGCCAGAAGTCTGATAAATCGGATAACTCTTTTCCGCATAGCAACGCAACGGCAAGACTATCGGGTCATGAGCTACACTTTATCAGTAAGTTATCGCAAGTGGGATATTTTTGCAGCGTTTAATTAGTCTGATCAATCGGTTATCGAAATGCAATGCATCGTTTGTTGGCAAAACACTGGGAAGATAATGAAACAGATGATAGCGGAATACCTACTCATTTCGGGGGTTATTTTTTATGAGAGGAAAACTTTTAAACATGGATAATAAGATCAGATGTATCCCAGATATACATCTGGGGCCGAGTGGGCCCTACCAGGACGTCTTAAAGCAGTCTTATTTTAACCTTACTTTGCGTTTACATAACGTCCTTAAAACAAGCTTATTGTATTTCTGCTAAAATTAGCAGTTTTGATGACGTCACCTCAAATAGTTCATTCAATTGGTACCACGAAGTGCCTAAACTAGTCGGCTGAATTGTAATCCCGGCGAATACAGTGCATCATCATCATCATGATATCACCAGAAGACGACTACTACCGGACGTACGCCTCCCCTAACGGTCTAGCGCCACATCGAACGGTCTAGTGTTTCTCGCATTCAGCTACGATCGCCAGTCACTAGTTTTAGTACATGGGTATTATGTATGGGTAATTCATTTTTTGTCTGATTTTAGATGGCGAATGCATGTAGTATTAAAATTTTTGGAAGTGATAACGCAGATGGCAATGGTACGCGAAAGTGGCGTCACGTGAGGCTAATAAAATTTTAATGAATCTGGCCTTACTTATAATAAGACGTAATGTACGCGATTATTATAATCGAATTTCAATGATCTCCATACTTCCTCCATAGAATGATATATATATCATCCCATGGATAGCTCTTTTCCTCTCAAGGGAACGTAAATGTTCGTAGTAGTCAGCATTCATATTCAGTTTTTTATTTCAAGCCAACTTCACAAGGAAATAAAGACAAGACCAAAATAAATTTTGGATAAGACCGCATCTTCATAAGGAGCGGTAGGTAGTAACATATTGAAGTCCATCATGTAAAAGAACAGAATCAAATTTTCGAAAAAGGTAATTTGTGTGTGTGTTTGTTAGATTTTGAAGGGCGTCGTCATAAGACGGACGGACGGCGAGCTAGCCCATTACTCACCGTCCACAGGCCCGCGCCTACGGTGACCGAGAGCCACCACGTGGCCCCCGACGCGACGCCCGGCGCTTAAGGTCGTTTTTTCTACATTTAACGTAAGTAAATTCTTGTTTAACCAACTGGTCACAGTTTTCATGCCTATCTGAGCTTTGACGAGAACTTCATGCCAGGAGTTACCACTGTAAAGTAAAGCCGTATCATCAGCAAACGCAACAATTTTCGAATCCGGAAACATTAACTGACATAATATATCATTTATAGACTAGGAAAAGCGTCGGTCCAAGAATACTGCCCTGTGGAACCTCAAATGTCACTGGGACCTCTTCACTAGTTATGTTACCGATTTTAAACATTGTGTTCTGTCGGATACGTAATCTTTAAACAGTTTTAATTGAAGTTCCCGGTTTTTACGTATTTTTTTTGCGTAATTAAAATATTTAATTGCGTGTAACTCTTAATATAAGAAGTGACAACATTTCGGGTTTATACGTCAATCTCCAGGTGAAGGATTACCAAATAGCGTGAAATGAAATTGTAAATATAAACAAAGAACAATTCAAATTTAAACAACCTATTTTAATGTTTCTCTCCGCCACTTAAAGTTTAAATTGCAGCAATTGAAGTAAAAGGTAGTGTTGGCAAAGTTAGGTATACAGGATGAAAGGAACATCGACGCACATACGGTTATCACGTTTTCGGTACCTACATCATTCTGAACATAACATAGAAATTTTCCAATAGGAATTTAAAAAAAATCTGCTGTTCCATACATTTCGACCGTGTAGGTACTGCACTTTTGTAGGAAACAGCCGTTTTTTTTTTCAGAAAGATGTACTGAATTCGTGGTAATCGGTTGTACGTCGATGTCCCTCCCACCCTGTGTATTATGTTTCGGTCAAGGTCGAAGGCGCAGGCAGCTCAGTGGCTCTTATTAAGAGAGATAAAAAGTCGGAGACGTCTACACGTGGAAGTAATTCGCACGTGGATGTCCCGACCCTGAGACGAGGAGTCTGTCATACAAGAGAGCGGTTAATTTATTATCACAGAGTCGGAGATGAAAAATGTTGGAATGACCTACATTTTATTTAATCCGGATTTTGTCTTGATCTGCGTTAAACGTTGTTGCGTAAGCTTCTTATCCAATTTATGAAGCAATGAGTTAGGTAGTTCTTTCAAAGTACTTCGTATTGTGATTTATTTATTTATTTGCTATCATGCTCATCACACTTTTACAATATTACTGTACATGAACCTGTCAGGGAACTGCAAAGCACAATGCTGGTTTGCTGTTGAGTTAATGAACATTAAATTAACATAATAAATTGATTCAAAACTTATCACATTTCAGAAAAATTATGTCAAGATGTCGTTATGATGTCCAGTTGAAAGTAATATACACTTAAAATAACACACTTATAGTCATATTTAAATCGGATTGTATTAGTGGGTAGGTAGCAAAAAGTAGAATAAAATAATAACAATAATAAGGAATAGGTAATAATTACAATCATGTCATGTCAATATCGCAAGTGGTTAAATTGAATTATGGTGTCATTTTACAATACTTGATAAAAATGTCATTGAAATAAACAATATTATGTCTTTGACCAGCCCGGATCACAGAAAAAGAAAAAGGAAAAAAAAGTTATAAATTGAGTACACCCATAAAGTTTTATCCGTCATGAATTATTGGTGTACCTACTGTGTAATAAGTAACATTTCCCTATTAAAAGTAGGTAATCTTAGTTTACTATAGAATTAATTTGTATTTTCATAATCTTTTATGTAATTTGTTAATTTATTATAAATTGTTGCAATTCTATAGTTGGGGCTATTTTTCATTATTTAAAATTTTTCGGTGTTATCACTTTTTTTATTTCTTCGGTTATAGTTTTGGTTTGCTTCTATGTTTGATGAATATGTCGTTAAAGTTAGTACTTTCGCCCACAATATTATACCATAGTTAAACCATGCAAAAGCATAAGGGTGAAACTGTGTTTCGCAATTCAGGTGCTGGTCTTTGTTTCAGAACAGTTTGCGCAGTTAATTCGATACCTACCTAACTTTATATGTCAAATCATGTGCCACTATGTTCGTACACCATTATCTCCGAAATCGTTCACTCGATTTCAATTAAATTTTGTGAATGTACTCGTAAAAAGACAGGACAGTTTTGGATAAGTGGATCCGTGCGGAACAGGGGCGGCTCAAGTTGAACACCTTTGTAAACATACCATGTTTCTGGCAAATAAATAAATAAGTTTTATAAAACACAGTTACCAAAAACCTGTATTAGGGTCATTTTCACAAAAAGTGTACACTGTTTTAAATGTGTCGAAATTTAATATTTTGTTGTAATTCGTTTATTTTCATTAAATTTACAATCGATATTCTTTTCACTATATGAAAATAATCATAAAAACTCTTATTCTTTATTAATTAGTGAAATATAGGTAATTTATTGTCCTTGGGGAACAAAATTTCTTCCATTCCGCAACTATAAACTTTCGGTTATAGGAATAAAATAAAACACACTTGGATTTAATCAACTAGTATTATTTGTTAATAATGTTTTGTACTTCAATGCAAAATAAATAAAAAATAAAATCAATAATAAAAAACACACTTTTTTATGAATTTAATGTCCATTACGTTACTCTTTGGACGAAATTAGTTTAATACTTTTTGGTATGTTACTCAATTAGGACACAATATAGGAACTCTTTTTAATTATATTCATGAAATTATTAGCCTCCAAATTATCAAAATCTGATTACAATCAGATGGCATTTCACTCTAAAAATAATATTTAAATAAAAATATAAAATAGGACAGTCACGGAATTGACTGTTCCAGTAACGGAATAGAATTCTTAAGACTATTGTACATTTACAAGAAAACTTGAAAATATGATATACTCAAAATATTGCAAATTGTACTCTTCTAATACAGTATGAACAATTTATACTACGTAAATCAACATTATTATTAAAACAATATAAAAAAAAAACATTCTTGTTACCTATTCTAAAGCTATAACTGCACATTGTCAAGAAAATGAGATCAAAAAATTACAATAAGTATAAAAAACAACATATTAAAACAATATTATTATTACTTAAATAATATTATTGTTACCTATTCCAAAGCTATAATTGCACATTGAAAAAATGAGATCCAATTTTCACAAAATAATATATTCTTCACCAAAATATTTTCCACATGTACAACTTACGGCATTTAATACAAACTAACGAGTCCGTTTTATCGAAATGACTGAACCGATTTTAATGAAACTTAATCCCATAAGCAGGATACAAAGGTCTAAAAAGTCATCAGAGAACATTTTCGGAAATGTAATATCAGTCTAATTTAGCTATTTTAGACCTTTGTATCATCCTTATGCGCATGAAGTTTTCTTAAAATCGATTCATTCATTTCGAAAAAAAGGACTTAAAATTTTGTATGAAATGCCGTACCTAAGTCTTAAACTCTCTTCTGAGGTTCCAGTTATTTCAATTACACATATATATATAAATCAACACAAATATAAACATCATTATTGTTACCTATTCCAAAGCTATAACTGCACATTGTCAAGAAAATGGGATCAAATTATTACAAAATATATTCTTCACCAAAACATTTTCGACAAATAAAATCAATATTATTATTACCTTCACTGCAACTGATACAAAACCATTTTGAACACGCTATACATTTTGTAACTTCTACCGACGGGAATTTAACTTTTTTTTTACATGCGTAGCACTCCATACTTCGAGATATTACTGTCTTAATAGAAGGATTTTTATTTTGAGGACTGTTTTCTTTAGCATCACAACGATTTTTATTTGTACTTTTTGTAGGCGTAGTAGAAGCCGGTCTCTTAAAATAATTATGAGTGTGTGCTTTTTTCGAATTATTTTGATTGTCATGCGCATTTAATTTGTTAATAATTTGTGTTTCATTTAAAGGGATTGTTATTACAGGAGGATGTAACTTTTCAAATTTTTGTTCTTTAAGGACTATGTGTTTTTTGCCATCTGTAAGTTGTACACTGGACTCTTCTTCTGACCTATCGTCCCTGTCTTCATTAGGGACGATAGATCCACTGAATGTTTCCGTGAAACATTTAGTGAATTTATCGTCCCAACTGTTATTTTCAGTTATGTCTGGACTGGAGTTATTTAAATAGAGAATTGGTAAGTTTGGTGGCATTGCCTCAGCTAATAAATAATTGTCTAGATCTACATTTTCGTCATCTAAGTTTTGTATCGGATCAAGGTTAATTAATATAGGATTATACACTGTGCTAGCGATCTTGCTGGTTGATGGTAAAATTGGGTCGGAAGGTCCTATATTTAGTGGGCTATTTTGAATGAAGTGTTTTTTCAATTCATAACAATTACAGGTCTCAGACTCTTTTTCGATTTGGCAAAAGCAGCTTAACAGTCTGTTTAATAAGTGAGTAGAATTTGCAAAACATAGCACTTGATGTATTTGCATAGTTCCCGTTACTGGTTTTAGACCAATAGGAACGTTTTCTTGAACCATTTGTATATCTGAGTCTTCAATGAAAAAGAACTGTATGGATTTTGATACTGACTTAAGCATTTCGAAGGCTTCTTTGCCGTTTGTAATATCCCGGCCATAAGCAACTTGTTTATCAAGAGTTCTCTTAACAGAACCGCCTATTCCATCCGCTACTCCCTTTCCGTGCCCGCTTTCTGAAAAGTTCCAGGTACACATATCTAGGCCTAGTTTCGTGGTATAAAAATTCAAAAGAAAAAAGTTTTTTTTTTGTCTGTATTGAGAGCTGGGCCCGTCGGAGAAAAAATGAATTCGTTTAATTTCAGGACATTTTGAGTTTAGTAATTGAAAAACGGGTAAGAGGTGAGCCCATATAGCGTGTGGTTCATGACACTTATTGTCCGAGACAGAGCAGAACGATTGTGATCCAGAAGCCCAGTAAATCATCCCACAATGTAATGTGATTTGATTTTTTGACGCTCCAAAATGAGTGGCTTGCACTTCCTGATGCAACTTGCATTCATAATTTTCGCTAAAATCGCAAAGAATCAATGCCTCATGCGGACCTAACGTTTCAATTTTCTCTCTATATTTATTTTGTTGATGTTTAAAATTATATAAATGAATTTTATAAAAAGGAATATTGTTTTCAAAATGTTGTTTTAATTCTACGAGTTTTCCGTGTTTCTGATTTTTTATCGTCTTTTTTGTCATATATTTTTTTAAAACCCCTTTCTCCATCTTCTCATAACAATGGTCCACACGTTCCCATTGTTCCCAATGAACGGTTTTAAGTAGGGCCTCTCCTTCTAAAGAATTCTCTAATTTAAACTCTTTACAAATTGTACATCTTCCATACATACACTTGTAGGAACTTTGATCGCAAGACAATTTAGATATTATGTCAGATAGGGATTTAATAGTTTGAGGAAACGCACCGTTTCTTAGTAAACTCAAAAACATCATTTCCATATTGCCATGTTTTACGCATAAACAGGTATTTCGGTTGTGTACGTTAGGTGATAATACATATGCTGGTTTATATCTAAAAAAAGTTGCGAAACTAAATCGTCCACCCTCATTCTTATAAATTTTGAACAAATTGAAAAGTTTATCAGTAAGATAACGAATTTGATGCTTTTCTTTACCAACTGTTTTACATTCTTTCTTCCCACTTGTGCTTCGACTTACATCATCACGAATAAAAAATAATTTCAACTCTTCTGCAATCTTACCTCTTCGCCATTTTTGAGCCGGTTGTAGAACTCTTATACGCCCATGTAATCCTAAGAGTTTTGCAACGTATGTTTTACATTTGTTCTTCTTCACTACAACGGTATTTGCAACACTCTTTAGTACACGTTTATCTGCTTGGCTTTTTGTTTTATTATATGCTGAGCGTAGAGCAATTTCCATAACTTCTTCTCTTGCTTTCATTTTTATGATTTTATCATTCAAACTCTCGATCTGTTTTCTATTTACAACCTTTAAACGATATATTTGTTTTCTAGTTTTTTGAATAGTTTTACACAAGTCTTTATTATTATTGATAGCAGTCTGGTACATACGCCGCAATCTCCTAATAGTTATTAAATGCTTTTTTTTCATACATTCAATGTTAGGTGTTTCGGAGGATGTAGGTTCATTATTCTTAGTTTTGTTCTTTTCACTGTCAGTCTTTTTCGCTTTCTGTCTTTTTTTCTGTTCTCTCCATTTTTGCCTCTGGTCTACCTTCTCATTTTCTGATAGCTCTGTTATTTTTTTATTCTTTAATTTAATTCTATTTAAATCTTTCTTTTTATACTCTTCATACCTTTCGGGGTCTCCCTTTAATTTTGCCCGGTATCTTCTCATTTTTTCAGCTGGCGTAAGTGGCATCTTTAAAGTGAAAAAAGTATCTTAATTCAGTATACAAATACGATGTGAATTACTGACTAATGAGCCTACATCCTAGTAATAATAATGTACCTCCCAAAATGGCAGGTACATTATTATAATATTACCATAGGTACTCAACAGTATGTTTAAAAATTATTCACAATAATCACATTCATCTTCACAATAATGATCATATATTGCATAAAATGTACATTGCTGACACCAAAAAAAGTCAACACTTATTAAATTCTTCACTTTAGTGTTATCGTATATAATAAAGTGGTATGGTTTGTGGATTAATGTGGTGGGAAATCCACAACCGAAACATTTTTCTGCAATTCGGAAATGAGTCCTTAACCACGGCCATTCTGATTCTTGCAATAATATAAAATCATTTTTGGTTAGGAAATGATCAATGTTCGCAAGAACAACCATTTTTGTTTAGTACCTGTAAAAGAAATATTAGGTACTCATGTAACGTTATCAACCAATTTGTAGTAATATTATAAAAATGCATAAATACTATTTTACTAGTACTTGTGTCATTTGAGTACGTTATGAACATTTATACCTAATAATTTCTCAATATTAAAATTCTTAATCAGAGACACAAAGTAAATAGTCATAATAAATCGACATGAATATAATGTACCATCTTCCTAAGAATTCCATTCCGAAACTTTTTAGTTCCAATTCTACGTTACCTGCGTTTTGGTTACGGAACGGAAGTATCGGAAGTCTACCTTTGCACATTTTTGTTTTATTTATCTTTAAATAACACATCCGATCAACAAGCTTGCTATCAAATTCGGTTCACTGAAAGTTTATAAAGATATCAAAATAATTTGCAAGAAATAAACTTGTAAACTTACTTTGAAATTGGTTGCGGTTGTGGAATATCAAAAACGGACCGTTACTGAGGTGCGTACTCGTCGTCCGCTAGTCGCCGTCAAAATGGACGAATCATTGTGGGAATCCAATGACAGCTTTACAAATGTTGCCAATACACAAAAATATGCATAAACGGTAGTTTTGTTGGCGATCTTTCGTAAAAAATGTGGTTTCGGAAGGGAATTTTCCACTTTAGCTAATTTATGTCCTCACATAGATATAATTATTTAAATATTGTGTGTAATGTTACACTATTTCTGCAATTATAAAACAAATCGTAAATAACTATACTTCCCGAAAAATCAATCACATTAGTATAAATAAGTCAACAAAATATATAAAAGTTATGTTATTTGAATGAAATTGGTAGTAGGACAGCGCTAAAATAGACATGTTCTATAAGAATTTTTGAAAATTAAGGTAATATGAATGTGTTTTTACGTAGCAACAATATATAATATTATTAAAAACTTACCACAGATCCTTATTTTTAGTGTAGTTTTTCTTGAACGTGGATATTATTTGTTAAATATTTAACAAAAGTTGTGGGACACGCCGAAAACACGAATGTACAATTTTTGTGAAAATGACCCATTAGCATTATAGTTAGCATTAGCAATTATAATAAAATTTAATATATATATAATATATTAAAGAGAATAATAATACGATATGTTAATCAAGTCCGAGTAGACTTGATTAGCATATCTTATGATTATTCTCTTTCTAGTAACTTTGAGTACACTAGGAGCGAGGTCGCTGAAAACATTTCAAGTAATCCTGGACAGACTCACTGTTATAACATTTTTACATCGGTTTACATAAACCCATGTAAAAATGTTCACAACCTCTAAAAAATATGGGAAAACTGTTGAACATACATTTTTTTCTTAGAGTGAGATAACTAAATTACTAAACGAAACTTAGCATAAACTTACGCTTCAATAAGCCAAAATTTACAATTTTTTATTACATGACTACCCAAAAAAAAGTGTTACGTTTTCAGGGTTTATGTACGAGTATGTATGTATGTTTGTGAGTTTCTTTATTCCACCATAACTTTGAAACGGCTTAACCGATTTCAATGTAAGTATGTGGTATCATTAGAAGCTTCAGTTATTCCGGGTAACATAGGCTAGTGAACATTTTAAGAAATATAAAGGGGAGCCATGGTTCATGAAAATTTGACTACGTATACTATCATCGTCTAGAGTTTGCTTAGTACATAACAAAACAGTCATAGTGACATAGTCATGCAAATTCGTCAAATTCACTGGCGTTTTGGCATTACGCTGTTAAACGCTCATATAATACGGCTGTCATTAAATATACATAATAATAGGAAACTCAAAATGTTTAGTACCTAGTAACAGAAGAAAATTGTTATTCTCCACACAACCTATAATTGTGCTTGCGAGCTCCGCAACTGTGGCTCAGTTCAGTTTGTCCCACCATTTTGAGGTCGTCGGTCAATTTAGCCGGGGGAAGCCCCACACGAAGCTTTCTGATACGCCTACCCTTGCTAATCATATCTATTTATTTTTCCATTGGTAAAATAAAGCATATGGCAGGCTTTCCTATCCTAGACAAGTGATACTGAAATGTGCTCAGGGTTGGTGACAAGTGCAAATGATCTCTTAAAACTATTCTCAATACCTATTCAATATTTACTCCATGTATACTTTTAAAATTCGAAAAAAAAAGAAAATTTTCAAGACAGCTGTCTAGTTTGAAGGATTCATTCTTGTGCCAAAAGCCAAGAGACATGGTTTGATTCGCGATATTACACCAACATTTTACTGTCTGAACCAATTTTAATGCGAAGTAAAACGAATAGTTTTTGTTGTGAAATCGCTTAAATAAAGCGTTACTGTGATATTTTCATTTACTGTCTGGTACGTAATGACTATTGAATTTTCTAATCGTAAATCCCTTCTTTCTTGTTTCTGTCCCTCATCCTGATAGTTTTGTCCTTTGAAACTGTGTTAGTAAAACTGTTTTTTTCATAGGTTGAATAATCAGTTAAAAAGCGCCGAATTTATTTTGGCCTTTTCGTCTTCTTCTCCGCATAACCTATCCCCCTTCCCGGCTGTCTGAGTACAGCGGCTACAACGATGACTACAGCGTCGCCTCTTACAAGTGAAATTTCTACTTATTTGGATCGTTTTGCTGCGTGTTCTGCTTTTGATGTGGACGTTTGTTTGAGCCAGCAGAGGAGGTGCTGAGAGGTCGCGTCACACGACTTAATTACCCATAGACGTGTTTTCGTCAAATTTTATTTCTTTGGGAAAACAAACAGTTACACATTAAAGTATTACACATAATTCTAATACAAGGGGTGTGATTAAATGTATAACCAACGACATTTTCCAATGTCAAGGTACTCGTATTATCCAATTGATTTATGTTGAAACTCCAGAGGACGGCTTCGTATTATCTTTAAGAAGATGGTAACTTAAAAACTTTGTAACGATAAACATTTTTTTTTCTTTTTTTGTTCTTCTAAATTCTTATTGAACTAAATTTAACCTTACAGATGACGAATGTATTTTTTACAAAAAAGTAAGTCATTTGTGCAAAGAATTCCTAGCAAAAATGACTGAATAACAATTTATTATACATTGAAATATGTTTTATTATTATCTAAGTCTATGTTATTGATTATACTTTAGTTAAAGTGGTGTGCTGTTTTTTTTTAACGCTACACAAAGTAAGAGAGAATAAGAGGAATATAAATTGCAAATTTAATCATTTTTTTTTCTTGTCGTAAGACTCATTTGCGCCACGTCTATACGCACTAAATATCAAATTTAATACTCGCGCTTTAGTGTCAAATGTCAACTGAATAACTGAAGTCAGTGACATCGCTCCGGGTAACGATCCTGATATTGACCCACTTTTGTCGATTTGTGATTTATAATTTGAAATGAGACAACGCGCTTGTACGCACATCTACTTGTCTTAAGGGCCTCGTTCACCATCTCCAAGTAAAGCGTTGATTAGTTACTTCCCAATTAAAGTTAATTGGCAAGTAAAAGTTATGAGTATCCTCTATCAATTTCACAAGCGAAAATAAAGCTTCGAGTAACTACTTACGGGTTAAGTGAATGACGTACCAAATCGTTCGTCACATTCGTTCAATAATACGTCAGTAACTCGTCAAACGTCATTGTCAGTTGTCATGTCATTTTGTGTTTACTTGGTAGATCTGATGGTATCGTCCGTTGTATCTTGAAAGTTGTGTTGTAGATTATTGCGTGTGAATTAATTTATTTAAACTTGCCTATTAACATGGATAAAGCTAAAAGAGACAGAAGTGCAAACTTTTCCACACATGAGAGGGATATTTTAGTATCACTCGTTCAAAAATACCAAACTGTGCTCGAAAATAAGCAAAGTGATGCTTCGACATGGAAAATGAAGGAAACCGCTTGGGAAAGCATCCAAAGTGAATTTAATGCTCGATCTGGAAGTATATTTAGATCGACTAAAACACTGAAGGTGAAATACGAGGGCCTGAAACGGGCGGTCAGGAAGAAGTCTGCTGCAATACGCTCGGAACTTTACCGTACAGGAGGTGGTAAAAACACAGCACCTCCGCTAGATAATGTCGAGGAAAAAATAAAAGCCATGATTGCATTAAGCACAGATGGCTTAGAGAGTATTTACGACTCCGATGTACTACCACAAAATCTTGAAATTCAAGGTAAGTTTAATGTTTTTAATTTAAAAAAGTAATCACACGTGGTAAGTAGCTATGCTTCCCTCGTGTGATTTTTTATTTCAATTTTTTGGTTTAATTCATTAAACCCCAAGCAAACGCCGGCGTTCGCTCGCTCATTGTAATAATAATAAAATAATAATTCATTTATTGGCATAAACAAGTAACTTACATAGTAGTGAATCACTGGTGCCTGTGGTAGGTAGTGAAACACCTGTATTACAGGTATTGGGTATTGGTATTGTCTTTCTATTGTGTCTCTAATTACAGTACTCGAAAGGTTAATGCAGAAATATGCATTAATTTATTTTTGATTATTGGATACCTACTTACTTAAATTCAAACATGCTTTGTTACAGATGCCATTGATGTTTCTAAAACGGAAGAGCTCGGAGAGATGCCACTGTTGCATATGAACGCAGATGTAGAAAGTAAAGCTACTGAAAACCGTAAGTATCTGTAGTTTTATGTGTCATATACCTATCTAAAGAATTAAAATATGCCTGTTGTGCTACAGTGTAGCATAACAGGCATATTTTAATTCTTTGTATGGTGTTTCTTAACTACACAGTCAAATGTTTATTCCTTCTTAACTTGTTATACCTTTTTATTTATAGAAGTTCTATTGCTAGTGACAAATGACTGTGAACCGTTGCCGCCAACTACTAGTGCAGAAACAGTCCCAGGAGATTTTGAAGTTATGAATAATGTGAATGGTATGAATTGTTATTATTATTTTATCTATTCTTATTTTGTAAGTCTGATATTCTTGGATGTACATAATGATAAATTAAAAGCTACCAGTCCTGTAAACTTATGTTGTTGTGTGTATATGTGAACAGTTTATAATTATTACTATTTAGTTACAGAAGCTGTCCCGGATACTCTTATTAATGCATATGCAATAACTCCAACTACTTCAGCAAGTAAAAAGTGGGATGTCACTAGTAGAAAGAATTTAAAATCAAGAAAACATCCTGCACTGATTGGTAGGCAACACATTAAAATAGCAGTAGGTAAATATAAATGTTCAAGTTGTGTTTGAATTTTACTTTAAAATTGTTTTTTTTGACAGCTAATGTACCAAAGAAATCTCAATTTGATGAACTCACTCAAGCAAAGTTGGAATTAGTTCAAATTCAAAAAGAATTGTTGGATGCAGAAATCGCAGAAAAAAAGAAATCGTGGGAGTTTGATAAAAAGGAGCGGGAGTTTAAAGAAAAGGAGTGGGAGTTTAAAGAAAAGGGGCGGGAGTTTCATGAAAATGAACGCAAGAAGGAGGCAGAGTTTAAAGAAAAGGAGCGGGAGTTTAATGAAAATGAACGCAAGAAGGAGGCAGAGTTTAAAGAAAAGGAGCGGAAATGGAAGGAAGAAGAATATAAATTAAGATTACAATACAATTTTAAATGAATAGTTTTGTTTTATTTATAGTCTATTATTAAGCAATGGTAAAAAATATTCTTGCACCAATCTATTTCTGACATCATTATTTAATTCAGGCATCTGTGCTGCAATTTGTTCATGAGTCTGTGTATCACTATGTGATTCGTAATTGTCCCCGAAGTTCCTTTCATTTATATCAATTGCTATGTTATGTAACACAAAGCAGGCAACTATTATAGCTTGCACACGAGTTAACTTTAACGTTATCTGTCGTCTAAGAACAGGAAACCTATTTTTGCACACACCAAAACATCTCTCAACGGTATTCCTTGTTCTTATGTGTGACTCATTATATAAATTTTCTGCAGGAGTCGACGGGTTTAGAAAGGGTGTCAGAAGATATTGTTTTAATTCATATCCACTATCACCAAGAAGTATGCCATCTCTAAATACACCACTTTCAAACCTTTGTTTTAAAAACGAATTATTAAAAATTGTCTGATCATGAACAGACCCTGGCCATCTCGCTACAACATCCAAGCATTTTAATTTGCTGTCACAAACCACCTGAACATTAATTGAGAAATTAGATTTTCTATTTCTGTAGTTTTCAGCTGAATCGCCTCCTGAAATGATGAGCATCACATTTAAAACTTGTAAAAGGCAAGTCCCTAATATTACATTCATGTGACATAGAAATAAAACATACCAGGTGACTTTATTGAAACATGGGTACAATCTAGTGCTCCTATTACCCTGGGGAATCTTGCGATTTCATAAAAACCATTTTGTAGAATACTTATATCGTCAGGGAACTTTATTATGACTGGGCGTAGCTGAGCAATAGCCTCAGTAACTTTCTTAACAATACGGCTTGCTGTTGGTGGACTGACACCGCAGAAATCAGCTGCACTTGTTAAGTAAGATCCAGTAGCAAGATACCTTAATGTTAACAGTAGACTTGTTTTTGATGAAACTGCTTGATTTCTGAAATAAAAAATTCTCGTAAATTACTTAGGTACCTAGGTAACATAACCTACGTTATGATTTGATAGGTTGTAATAGTGAAATTCACTTGAAAAAAAAATACCACTCACCTTTGCGACTTCGACATTATTTTATGTTTTATAAAGTTATGCACTTGGTTTACTGCAGACTTCGATAAACGAAATCTAGCAAAAAAATCAGTTTCGTCTAGGTCCGTAAAATAATCAATACGAAATTTAAAGACACGAATCCTCGGTAATCGCCGTATCGCCGTAGAGTATTCTAATTCATCTAACTGATGATCAATCAAATCAAAATCCATATTTTAAACGCTATCGTTGGAGATATGCATTAATGACAACAGACGCTACCACAGTTAACTGTCAAGTAAAAACCCTAATTGGCAGACTACGTGGCAAGTAAGTTACCGGTCAGTTAATCTTATGATTAGTGCTACTCGCACATCGTGAAACTCGCACATGAAGTTACGGGTGACTTTAACTGACGATTAGCCTACTCGTCACTTTACTTGAGGGTGGTGAAAGAGGCCCTAATAATAATAACATAGTTCGACCACCAAATAGCCTGTCAGCTTTACTATAATGTAGCTGTCTTTGGGACGCGCGCGGAACTTTACGGATAAACACATCGAAAACAACAGCAGGGTGTGTCAGTGTAGCATCACTATGAAGGTATTTATGAATTTGTTTATGCACAATTATTATTCCGTTTAATTGAGAAGGTAATGTTTTTCTCATAGTTTAAGATTAATAATATATTGCTTTCGACTCTGGTGGATTTAACAGCAAGCTTTGTGTCATATTTACATTCATTCCTGTAACCACAAATTGTTTTCTTTGTATTGTGTCTTTCTCTTCTCTTATATTTTCTTTGTTATTTATTTATTTTATGTAATATCCTCATGTAACTTTGCTTTAAAACATCTGACTCAAAGATTTCGTTGTTATTGTCTTACCTACTTAATGATTTATTGTCCTATTAAACGTTTTGTTTTCTTTTTCTAACCACCAATGATAATTAATACCTAAACAACAAACCGCAACAATTATAATTTTTGATCCAAAAACCGTATACGTAGACGGACTTAATTAGGGGATCCCAAACTTTTTCAAATTGGGCCGCACATACAGGCTTAGTATTTGTCTCGGCACCCTAGCTAGTCGAAAAACGTGACTTTTTATAATTATGTTGACACTCATGGATACATTTGAGAATACGGTTTCACATAATTAAGATGTTCCAAAGGGGGTGAGAATTCTTAGTACACCCACATTTCGCTAGTTATGTTTAAATCCCAGGTAATAGGGGCTGAGCCTATCGCCATCAACCGGGCACAAAATCAGACTCCGTGGTTACTGAGAAATTCCTGATGGAAAAGCCAATAACACTGCCCGACCCGGGAATCGAACTCAGGACCAACGAGGCAGTCAGAATTCTTAGAAGTTTTGAATTTAAAGTGTGACATTCATTTTGGACCATTAACTCCACCAAATCGGAACAAGTGAATTTTTATTGAAGGCCGCTGTCGCAAGAGAGTTCAATGACTCTCTTCTTCCTGCGTAGTAAATTCTAGTAGATCTTGTGAATGGAAAGGATCTTGGATTCACACAAATTCTTCGACATCGTCTTCGGCAAAGTATTTAAAAAATCATTAAGTAACCTTCGAAAGGTGTTACGTGAAAAGGGATATTAAGTCTTGTGAGACAACAAGCTCATTAGATTTTTATCGAATACCTAAGTATACACCGTGATATTTTTGTCCAATTACAACGGCAGCCCACTTTATGATTGTATCCAATGACTACTAAATATTCATAATAAAAAATAGGTATGAGATTTGAATAATTTATAAATAAAAATATTATTCATTATTATGAGTGACGAATGACGTAGTTGAAACACCCTGTTGCGAACGATTATCTACTCGACTCGTGCGCTGGGTCGGTTTGTTCTACCGTTTGACACGTAAACATTAACAGGATGTTTCATAATTCTAATGTACCTATTATTTATTTTTCTTAGTAGGTACCTATTACGTTAATTAGTGGTAAAATAGAAATAATCGCACCTAAGTAGATGTATTTTATGTCGGATACATTGAGTGGAGCTCCTTGGTAAGACGACTAAAAAGTCACGCTGTGGTTTCCACGTTGGGAACCCCTGCCATAGACACTTTCTGCCAGTCTACTTTTGGGTGTTGCAGAAAACCAATGGTGTGCGTAAATGGATAATTGTGCAATAATAGGACTTAATATTTCAATATAAACGTATTTAAAAATACACCATCTGATTTACAACCAAAAAATTTAGATAGCTTGGAGGTGATTAAATTTCCGGGGGCTAGTTATCAAGTGCATCTTATTTCGGTAGTGTTACGAGTATATCTGCGTTCTGCGTCAATGCTCGATGGTCAAGGTTAAGATAGGCAGTATAACCCGCGTTTATTTGACAACTTCGTGATCATGAATTATTTGCAGGTTTTTTTTTATTAATATGATTATTTATTGAAAACCAGAAGTAATTATTAATTGATTATTGTTGGCGAAGAAACGTTTACAGTGCATAATACTGTAAGATTGTCTTATCTTGTCACTTCACTTTAATTTTTGCTGTATTACAGAATCAGTTGTTAGAACAGTTAACTCTATAACTCTTCTTTTATGGATAATTATATTATTAAAATTGTTGCTTAATAGGACCGGACCCCTAAGACACAACTTTGAGGTGCTCCTTTAATTTCCATAATTTTGTAATAGATTTCCATTTTACGCTAAAAATATGTTAGCAAGCAGTTTAGACAACCGTTATTGCTTAATTTACTCGTCTTCAGTCTCCATCCTGCATCCATCAGTATGTAAACTGTATCAAAAGCTTGAGTCACTTCAAGAAATATAATAAGACATACGTTTTTTTTTCTATATTGGTGACTAGCAGCCCGCCAGATATTCCCGTAGTTTTTGCGATTAGACAAAACATCGGGGTTTCTTTATTACATGTCGGTTTAATATTAACTTTAATATTAACACATAAACCTTCCGGAATAAATTCTCTAAATGAAGGCGAGGACATTAAACTTTGTTTCATTTAGAAGAACAACGTGATCAAACACAACCACGAAAATTAAGTCTAGTTAATAAATTGTTCAGATTCTGTAGATCTGATCTCATTAACGAGTGCGATATGAACAATCAAGTGATTCCTGAATCAGCAGTAAATGTTACGTGTCAATACATAACATATAATGTTCTAACATTATCTAATGCGATACAAAATACGTGCTAAACTGATGTTCACGACGATTTAGTAATTTCACAACAATTTTGTTTCCGATAGCACGATTACTATCTTACAAACCTACCTACCCTTTGGCGTAGATCAGAGTATCTTGAGTCTTTAGACTTATTACTGGTTAGCGGTTTCAGGATCGTGAAAACTTAGAAACTGGCCTAATTCTCTTCTGGTCTGGGTGTTTTTCTATCTATAATATGTATGTATTTACAAAAAAAAAAAAATGTATATTATGTAGTTTATCAGCCATCTAGCTACCATAACACAAGCATTAGGTTGCTTAGCTTGGGACTAGATGGTGCTGTGTGAAATGTCCAGGGATATTTATTTTATTTATTTAATTGAAATTATTAAAATGCACAGATTTGATTTCTTTTTGTTATGTTATTAGTTCTTTAGTATCAGTGATTTTACCATAGGTACATACTCGTAATATATCTACCAGATATTACCTTCGATATTTACCTACACTCTTGTTACACGTGTAGACTGATAATAATGCTCGACCCTATGGTTTTTAGGTCATTTGAAAATTGATTACTTCTTGTTTTTATTTTTTTAATTTATATTGTTTTTATCTTTATCTTCGCAAGAGGTAGGTTATAAGCGGATTGCTAGCGAGGTGCAATGCTATCTATGTTTTTAAATCAATTGTTTATATTTAATTAAGAATAATTTTGAATTCAAGTGCAGAAATAAGCGCAGTGTCACTTGCTATTAATATGTTGCTGCCAATTTTTAGTCAACTTCATTTGGTAATCTAATTGCATCAGCATCGACGACATAGCTTAATAATTCATGTTTAAGTCTTTTATAAATGATTTTGTTACGGAAATTCTGCCTAAAGACGAATTTGAAAGCTCTCCATGAAAGTGATTCTTTTGAAGTCTTAGTTCATCATACCTCTAGACATGGGCAAGTCCGTCATACATAACCATAATAATATGTGTTACCTTAGTAGTACCTGCAGTTGGTTGGATTTCGAAGCGAAAAGCATCACCATTTACCTGTAAAAGAAACTTCTTGTGTAAATATATTGTAATTGAAATAAAATATTTTCGAGAAAAGAGCCTAGAAAGAGGGTCAAATTAATGTGAAAGGCTTTATTTAAGGTGCTCCCCCGTCACCGGGAGCATTCGCCTGAAAACAGAACCGAGCATAATAGTGCGCAATCTTTAAACCTACAATTTGTAATAATCACTTGTTTCTGTACAAAACCAAATCTTGGATTGGTACATTACAGGCGAATGCTCCGGCGATGGATCGCCTTCGGGCTTAGGTATATCAGTACTCTGAAGGAATAAGTCTTTCGAAAAATGTTGTTAGCAATATTTTACAATTAGAGAGGCATATCCCTGCGTCGCAAGAGCCACTCACTCCCCCCATGACTTTTAACTGTTCCGATCTAGGATGAAGTTAAAGTTTTGTTCAGTGCTGCTTTTGTTTCATTTTTACTCTACAATTTCTGGCGAGCATGTACGGCGTCTTTTATGATCACAACAGTAATATGGTATTTATAGTTAAACAGGATATCAAAAGATCTAGTTAAATCCAGTTCCTCTACTAAAAATAATATACCTATTAATTTCCTAGTTTTTTTTTGAGTCAATGACCTGTTTTCGCCAAACAAGTTCGGGATTAAAAAACATATGTAAGCTACTTGATATTACCGGTTTACATTTGGCAAGACAAGTGAATTAATTTAGACATTATTTAAGAATAAAAAATATGTTCAAGGATGTAAACTAAGTTGTTGTGACAGGCTGACATGAGTAGAGAACTTAGCGTCAGTAGAGGCTAATAAGGGGTGGCACAAAATGTAAGTGTGAGTCACGGGATCTAAAAGCTGAGAAATAATTGATTATCAAAAAAAAGTGTGACGTTAGTTATTCATGAACACTTTAAGCATTACGTTTCCTGCTGAACATCAGCTATCCAATGCTTACATAATCGTTCCCACTGCTGGGAGGCTTTAATGCACCACGCAGGCCTAATGCGGGATGGTAGATGTCACATATTTTCGGATTTCTGGTTTTAGGACAAGCCACTGGGGCCATTCGCTACCATTGGGCGTCCAATGATTGACGAATGATGAAGATGATTGGAAATCCAATGGAGAACGGCCTCCTAAGGTGTGGTGGATACCTTAGGCGGATGGATTCATGTTTTTTGTTCTGAGCACACGGGTTGATCGTACTCGTCGCCAAAGTCAGGTCGACTCAATTCAGATTGCCATGGTTTCTATCTGTAAATTATAAACTACAATAGTGATAATTGACGTAATACCCAATTACCTTACATCTTCTTTCACGAAGAATGATGCAATTGAAAGTATAACCTAGCATGCACTTGTCTACATCGTAAACACTCCTGAGCATGGAAATAGCCAATAACTTACAATTAATGCGTGTATGTTAAGACATGAATAGACGATGAATCTTTATGTACAATGTAATATTCCAGGCGAATGCTTTAAGTATTAAATTATACTCGTTTACCTGAGCTGTTAGGTACGTTATTGACACATCATGACTTGTGTAATGTTCTTCAGTGAACGTAAAACGGTTCACTATGTGAAAATTAAAATTACACTTCCATCTTCAATTCCAATTTATGTCAAACTCTCATTGGTGAGGCGAAGACGAGGACGATTCGTAAGTGCAGCTGTTGGTAGACTATGTTCTACACGGTGTTACGGTTATCAACGCACCGTACTGTTACGTCACCATGAATTCAGAACATGATTTTGGATTGTCTATTTTTTTAACATCCGCCATAGAAATCTCTGGGGTATAGAATAATGTGCTAGATTCATGGTAGGAGCGGAGCGTCGATATCCCTTACAGCGTGAATAATGACAAAGGAGAAAAAATATATTCCTAAAAAATATAGGCCGTAATAAATTAGACAGAAAATCCCAAATAAAAATTCTATTTAAAAAGTCGCACGAGGCGTTTAAAATAGTACAGCTAGACGTCAGTGTATCGCACGTCAACTGAGTCGTTTCCATCAAGCAGCAATAAGTACGGCGAGAGAAAGAGGCACGCTCGAAGGCTCCACGTGCGAGCAACACAAGCTACGAGCTGTACATAGCTACACGCGCCGGGTAGACACATTTATAGAGGTGAGCCATTAAAAGTTTTCACACGTGGGCGGATCAGGTGGCAATGCTGTCATTACACGTCAGACGAAATAACGAGAGAACTTTCGGCTATATTATGACGTTTCTAAACTGTATTTCAGTGCATATGGGTGAAGTCGAATTTCATGTTTTTGGAGTTCAGTTGAAAAATAATGTGATGAAAATCCACCGACTTTTCTTGAAAGGTTTCAGATCGGTAAAATATTGTTCACGACACTCATAGGCTCATTGGCTCCAGTCGGTACCAACTGCGATGCTGGAGCAACGTTGCCCGTCGACATCAAAAGCAATGATTGTGTGAATGCGACTAAAATCGGAAAATTTCAGGTTGACATGCGTAAGTGAAAAGCTGATTATTGTCAACAACATTTCTTATGAATGATTTATCTTACTCTTTCCACGTGCCAAGGATCTCGAAATCGTGTCAATACACTGGCAAATGAACAAAGGAAATATGTTATAATCTTATTACAGCATAAACAGTATGTTATGATAATCTTTACTGTCGCTATGATCTCATTTAAGAACATAATTTTGCGAGACAAAAAATTCAACTCTCTTTTTAATTGTTTGTTTTTCTTTGACCCCAAAAAAGGTAACTTTCGAATGAAGGCTGAATAGTTCCATTTTGGAAATGGAGCGGGTGTGCGCATGGGTGCTTGTGTGATGGGTGGCCGCAGTGCATATATACGGCGGAGAGGCGGGCGCCGAGCCAGTGTAGTGAGCGACACCTAGCCGACATGAGCACGCAGTGGATAGCGCTCGCCTTCGTCTTGCACGGTGAGTTCACACGAGATACGATATCCGTGCAGTGATTGGACAGCATTCAAACTTTGTGTTCAGTTTTTTTGGTGATATCTAAAGTGGTGTTATAGAAAGTTATATATTTTCGATATGTTTAATTGAGATACTTCAACTTTTTTCGTTTTCAATTCATTAACAGTTTTTACACTCAAAGAGCTTTCTTTACCAAAGTAATCGAAAACTCTTGTTTATGGGCTATAAACAACGAAATTACCGTAATTATCAAATAAAAATCTTAAATCTGTTTCGACAACTACTTTGCGATAATTTTCAAAGGTACAGTTCGTACTCTGTAGGCGTGATGATATTCCACTACAGCTTTGTAAAACAAACGACACCTCAACCTCTGCTGAACCTGCAGCAGAAAAAAGAGATGTAGCAAATTGATTTCTTACAATGAATTGTAACTTTGCATGTAATTACTTCACGTCTGAACGTGTCATTAAATTTAACAGATCTTCATGAAAAACATTGTTGTACTCGTTACACGTGTTGAAAATTATAGTTTCTTTGATAAATAATGGAAATTTTTTAAAGGATAAAAGTGTGCTCGGACTGCGGATCTTGAACGGTTTCTGATGATGTACTGAAGTATCTGTTAAAGTCCAGTTTCCGCATTCCGTCCTTCCCACGGTATACTTATACCGATACCGATTTTTTTTTTTCGAATTTGTTTTCCGTACTCTAATACCTTCCTACGGTATACTGTAGGAAGGTATCAACGTACTTAAATAATATGTATGTCACCTTATCGACTCTGTAAGGAATCGGTTATTTTTGCTCATTAGCATTGCATGGCTATAAGTACCTTGCTTACTACTTGATATATACAACATAAACACGATTTAATAATTACTTGACAAACTGAAATGAACACATTTTATTTGAACTGATATAATTGGGATAACATGGGCATGTTTGTTTTAGCATTTATCATAAACTAGCAAGCTGCCCATGATTTGCACGGTTTTTACGACTTGGTACTATAACGTCGAGATTTCTTTATTATTTGCTTATTATTTAGTATCTGTTTTTTTTTCTAAATCCTTTTCGCAGTTTAGATGTACAACTCTGTCACACACAGACAGACACGACAAGCGACTTCAATATTTAATTTTAATCATAAATACCTTCATTTTATTTTTGTAAATTACATAACAAGAGCGCAATTATTATATAAACCAGATCGATAAAGATAGCCTTTATAAAAATATTTTAATTGACCTTATTATTCAAAGAGATGATCAGTTACCGTATGTCTAAGACTCGTAGCACTCGTAGCAAGGCGCTACGGCTCCGGGCTACGCGCTACGCCACTAACGTAACGTACGTAACTTTTTTGTTATGTTTTATGTGTTATGTTAATGTTTAAAAGTAGAACATTCAAGAAATTAGTTCTGAACATCGTCAATAAAAGCCTCAAGGATTTTTCTTTTAAGATGTTTTTCCAAGCCGCGTTAGACATAATTTACATTACAATTAATTTGTTATAGCTTTTTGACATTTTGTGTATACAAACGCGGGTACTGCCTAATTTAAATACGTTTATGATTAAATCATGGTCTTCAGTTCGAAACTGGAAATATTCTCGGATATTTCCGCATTGCTATTAAAATACCTATCCGGGTTTTAGGTATGTTGTTCAACGTAATATTCATGTAATTGCTCTATTGTGTCCAGTTAAATATTTTGTAAAGAAAAAACTTATTACTATGTCTTAAATAATCTATTAGATCAGTCATTTGTATTACTCAGCGTCACTGATGAAGGGCGATTATTTACAAATAATGCTACAAATTGATAAATTAATTCCTGATTTAAACTATAGTCCTCCTGATACTTACTAGCATATAACTATAAATTAGTAAGTAACTAAAGTTGTACAGCATCAATAAAATGAGCTGAACTTCAGGTGCGAAAATTTGTATTCAGTGAAAATCCAATTTATTAAAAATCAAGAGAAGTGAAATATTCCTGAAAAACTACGCTATTTCACTACGGACGTGCAGGCACATGGAACTTCGTAATAATAACGTGATCTTCACAAATACGATTATTACGTTTTACTGGTTGTAAACGGACCTTCCACGAAGCCGTCCACCAAGCATCAGTACATCAAACTAAGTAACTTTACGCAAAAATTATAGCTGCGAAACGACTTTTTTTTGGGGTGAAGAAATCACGTTTTACGGTAGGACTCAATGTAATGCACTCAAAACATAATGCTAATGGATGGATTGAATAGTACAGGGGTTGTGGAGGTGTTTAAAAAACTTACACTCAAAAAAGTAAAAAAAAAACTTGTGAAAAAGTTGGAACTTTGACCTCTTAAACTATCGTCGGTCGTGACTGTACGCCCCAGAGGTTACACGTGCCAGTAATAACCTACAAGGTCCTTGACTGACAAACCTGACGCCATTCCTCGCGGCTCCGAGCTTTATGTGACTATGGGGTTAGAGTTTAGGCACTATTCATAGTTATGTAACAGCATTGTTTGGCTTGCTCTAGCTATAGTGATCTAAAGTCGTTTGTCGTGTGTGCGTGACAAACTTGTTCTTGTAAACTTCGCAAAGGATTCTGATGCCGTTTTCAGCATCAGGTGAATTTAAGTGATTTTACTTTTGGCTAGTGGCAAAGTAGCCGACCTCCTACGTACTGTGTCAATTATCCAAAAACTTCCACATGACTTATGCAGTCAGTACAAAGTCAGGTAATAGCTAGCCATTTCCCCTTTTCTAATTTAGTACTACCTCATCAAAGTCTACAAACGTCCTAAGCCAAATATGGATGCCCGATACCGTTCGGGTTCGTCATCATTTCCACATCACATACACGGTGTAAGGACATCGACGCACAGTCTGTGTCACTATTCATTCAGCACATCATTCTAGACCGCCCCTCAGCTTAAAAACCTAATGATCTTTTTATTTGCATAATTTATGGAACAGCCGATTTTTACTTTAATATCCGGCGAAAAATTTGAACGACTTACTAGAACAAATCAGTTTGCGCGTTGATATCCCTTAACCTCCTGTATAGAGCTTCGTATAAGTATCTCCAAATGGTCTGTGACGCATAGATAGGCATCCCATATTTATTATTTAGCAAACAAACCCGATAGTACCTGTGACCATGGTGTGCAGAATTTGAAGCACGTAGCTGTTACAATTGCGCACCAAATATGCTAAAACGGACCGGACGGAGTTAGGACACAGGATAGCTGCGAGCAGCTTAGCAATTCAAAGGAAGTTATACGAATACATCGTAACGCAACGTTTACTGGTTAATAAACAAACCACTAGGTCTATTAAGGACGAACTTCAAAGACATGTGCCCGCGTCGTGGATTATATTATTGACAGAGAGGAGCCCTGCGTCCTAGCAGTGACTACATGCTGGTTGTGTAACTAGGACGATGTCTCCAAGCGAGAGTCTAACAAGAAGGAAACAGAACATAGTTTTTTCTGAACTTTATCATTTACCAAATAACCGCGCACTGTCAACCAGTTTTTGTTGTAGTCTAATTAAGTTGGCAGCAAGGTCATCAAGTACCTATACATCTACTTATTTATAGCACGTCTCTCGAGTACGTCTTGAAAATGATAATATTATGCAAACATTTGAACTTGAAGAAAGCCAGTTATTGAAACTGTTTTTGTATGAGCCAGGTACACGTGTATTGGTGTTGTTACAGGTTAAAAAAACAAATAAACATTTTATCTATAAGTAGTACAACTCTCAAATATTCTGTGTCCAAAAAATGTATGAGAGTTATGTACCTAAGTAGGTACTAGAACATTGTTTGGGCAACTAGTTGTATGGTCTTAAACGATATTTTAACTCCTCGTGTAATGAAAAATTAAGTACAATATTTGAGTTAGTTTGTCTTAGGGTAAAAAACCACAAGTTTTTAAGCATTCGCGATCCCGCCATCTCTTTCGTGGCTTGCGACTCCGTCTCACTGTCTACGAGCTCTGTGCAACTTGGGTCAAACCTTGGTAAAGAGTTGTTTTCTTCATTCCAGCTTGCATAGCGCTTGCATCGCCGTCACCGAAATGCAGCGTCGGCGTGCCCGTGAACACCACATCAGGGTTGGTCTGCGGCGTAGTACGACAGGCGGACGGGTTACCATACGCAAGCTTCCGAGGAATTCCCTACGCTAAGCAGCCCGTAGGAGAGCTCAGGTTCAAGGTAAGAATACGTTCAATCCATTATTGAACTCCCTACACAGGCCTAAGCCTTCGAAACCTACGAAGGACTGCGGGAATAATCTGGATGAGAGTTGCACAGATCAAAAGTACGTCACTGAAGAAAGAAGAGGACACTCAGCAGTGGATATAAAAATCAAAATCAAAGCATTTATTTCAAGTAGGCCAGCTACAGGCACTTTTGAATTGTCGAAACAAAGACAACAATGAAATGTAGCTACAGTCCCAGTCACAAGGCATAAAAACTGTGAAAGTACTGTAGTTGCCCATTCCCTAACGTAGATCTCTATGGAGAAGAACGGGCAAGAAACTCCATGGACACTCTTTTAAATCAGAATATTTATATATAACCAGACTATACGAATGATGGAACTGTCTACAGATACTATCTTTACCGACAAGATTTGTGCTAATAGACTTGTATTTTTCATTGCAGGAGCTCGAACCTGCAGAACGTTGGGACGTCCTGTACGCAACAAACGAAGGTCCAATATGCTTACAAACCGAAATCCTGTACGGGAAGATAATGAAGGACAGTTCGCAGAACCAGAGCGAGGCGTGCATCTACGCCAACATCCACGTGCCCTTGGATGCTCTGCCTCCGATAGGTCGCAGACCGGTCAAGGACCTCCAGCCTCCATACCCGGAGGAGGTCCCGTTATCTGGACTACCGATCTTGGTGTTCATTCATGGTGGAGGATTCGCCTTTGGATCTGGTGACTCAGATCTACATGGGCCAGAATATTTAGTCAGCAAGAAAGTCATCGTGATCACTTTTAATTACAGGTAACCTTTACTTTCATATGTATGTATGTTAAGCCCTGCTAATTAGTGCAGCACCAGCTCCATTTAAATTATATTCATATTTTTTAGAGATCGGACTATTACAACTTAGAATAAATCCTCGTAGCGAGCAGTATTATTAACCGACTTGTATCAATATTCCAGGTTGAACGTATTTGGTTTCCTGTCTATGAACACTCCCAAGATCCCCGGTAATGCTGGTCTCCGGGACCAGGTGACGTTGCTAAACTGGGTGCAGAGGAACGCGCGAGCCTTCGGCGGAGACCCTGATGACGTTACACTCGCAGGGCAGAGCGCTGGCGCCGCGGCCGCGCATCTGCTTACCTTGTCCAAAGCTACAGAAGGGAAGCGGCTCTTTAGAAGGTAGTTTTAATTGATTTTTATTCATTCGATATTACGGTCACTGATTGTGGGTCACTTATCATCTTAGTCACTTATTATGTTAGTTGAAAATTTAAAAAAATACTTCTCTGTCAAGAAAGTACCGGGAAACGATCAATAATACACAAAATGTTAGTTATTCATCCAAAGTTATTTTATCGCCTTCAAAGTATGCTCCTTCAGAAACGATACACTTACGCCAACGAATAATCTAATCATCAAACCATTTTTAAACGCTTTTTCCGGAATTTAGTTCAGTTCTCGTCGTGAATTCTCCTTATGTCTTCTACCGAATGAAAATGGGTACCACGAAGTGGTAATTTGAGTTTAGGAAAAAGAAAGAAGTCGGCTGGAGCCATATCTGGTGAATAAGGTGGTCGCTCGATGCTATTTGTCGAGTTTTTGGTCAAAAATTCGTTCACTACCTATAATGGCCTTGTGCGAAGGCGCAGTATCGTGGTGCAAAATTCAAAAATTTTCTTTCCACAAATCTGGCCTTGACTGTATGTACGTCTTGTGTATTGTACGTTCTTTTAACCTTTTACTAGTACATCTACTTACGACCATTAAAATAATTAAGTTATGCTCATTTTCTAATTTCAGAGCGATACTTATGAGTGGAACAGCCGCCTCTACATTCTACAGCCCCTCTCCAGCGTTCGCCCAGCTCATGTCCAAGCAGTTGCTTACTGTCCTGGGCATCACCTCCACAGACCCCGACGACATCCACCGCCAGCTCATCGCGCTAGACGCAGACAAACTCAAAGCTGCCAACGAAATCCTTCTAGAAAATACTGGCCTTACAACCTTCGTGCCCACCGTGGAGTCACCACTACCTGGAGTCACGACCATCATTGATGAGGACCCAGAAATTTTAATAGCCAACGGACGAGGCAAAAACATTCCACTTCTGGTGGGATACACGACAGCTGAATGCGAGACCTTCCGCAGGCGTCTTGAAAAGTTTGATATAGTGAAGAAGATTCAAGAGAACCCCACTTTAATAGTATCGCCGAGGACAATATTTATGACACCACCAAAGTTCCTGATAGATCTGGCGAAGAATATCGATAGGAAATACTATAATGGTACGATAAATCTGGATAATTTCGTGAAGTCGTGTTCAGACGGTTTCTACGAGTACCCTGCGTTGAAGCTGGCACAGATACGCGCGGAGACCGGCGGAGCGCCGCTGTACCTGTACCGGTTCGCGTACGAGGGCCAGAGCAACGTCATCAAGGAAGTGATGAGCCTTGACTATGAGGGAGTCGCCCATATTGAGGACCTCACTTACGTTTTTAAGGTGAACTCTATCCTCGACGCACCGGATGCCATCCCACCTTCTGAAGAAGACATATGCATGAAGAACTTGATGACAGACTTCTTCGTCAACTTCATGACTTGCAGGTAATTTACACTTATTATTAAATGCTCTTAGTACGGGGTTGCAAAATTGACTAATTATAAAAGAGAAACTGTTAAGATACTATCATAATAATTATATCTCAAAGAGAGTAACAAACCTACACTAGTAGAAATTGAATGTACCACTTCAACAATTTTTGTTTTCCAATCTTCTGAAACGACTGGTGTCGTTATATTCATAAAATTAATTCTCATAATTTCTGTTACAGTAAACCAATCTGCGAGGACAACCAGTCAATATGGCCGGCGAACAACGGCCGCCAGTTCGAGGACATTGAGTCTCCTACCATAGTCCAGACGAAGGACATCTCAGCGAGACGACAAGACGTCATCGATTTCTTCGACAGCCTCACCAGCAGAAAGGGACTCACATAAATAGAATGAACTAACTGTTCTCGGTGTAAATATTTGTCAGACAGTGGAGTGTCTTGGAGCAGTGCAAGTGTCTGGACCAAAAGGTCTGAGTGCATTTAAATTTGGTCCTTATTGTTACTAGGATCAGTTTGTCAGGAACAATTTTTCGGTATGCGGTTGTGTTGGTTTCAATTCTTTAAGCTAGCATTAATTTATTTAGAGTAAGTTTTTTGTCACAAATCTAGTCGGTAACTGATGTAATATTTTACCTTCTGTGGTACGATTTCTTATACTTTAAACTAGAAGAGTGTTATTGTACTTTGGAAGGTTTTATCTATGTCAATTTTGTTTGCAATAATAAATTCTCAAGTAGTGTGTAGTAAATTAATAATACTCTTTGGAATGAAATCAGTGTTACTGATGACATAGTTTTGTGTTTAATCAAGTGAAACTAGTTTGATTTCAAAGAGGATTTCATTGTTTTAGTTTAACAATACGGATTTGTTAGAAACAGCTAGATTGTCTTTAGACCTAGTCTCGTTGTATGAAGCATTTGTAAATAAAGTTAAGCTCTAATAAAGCTCAACTGTTTGCTGTAAAACTCCGTTTCAGATTCGTCTTACAAAACTTAACTAGTTTTCAGATCACAAAATTACAATCCGCTCGCAAACATTTATTTTAAGTTAATGTAAATCAATTCGTAAAATAAATAAGTTTGTATAAATCTATAGAGATCACAAGGCAGTCATTCTAAACTGAACCACAAATCAGAAGTAACAATAATTATATCGTTTTTGGTATCTTTTAGTAACACAAATCAGTGATGGTCTTTCGTACAAGCAATGTTAGTGAAAATGTACTGTTAGCTTTCAGTTGACAATTGTTGAAGTCACTGAGACAATACTACAGTAATACCTATTTCCACGTCCCCTATTCGACATCAAAACGAATGCTTACACGAGGGCGCTGAGTCTAGATTTAATAATCTAACAGCACACTTTTATTTTACCATTGATTTAGGTATTGCAAAGTGTTAGAATTATTTTGTTCCGAAGTTTTAGTACTATAAGACCAACACCGAAGAGCATTTCAGTAACCGTCAGTTTATCATATCTGTGTCGTGATCCTAGCATTTCAGATGCGATGTATTATTATTTAAGTCAACCTGTGTGCTGTTTGTTGTGCGTTTGTTAATACTTCACTTTCTATGTAATGCGCCGAGTACAATGCTCGAGTGATTGCGTGCCGTGCGCCGACGATTGAACGCTCCAATAAAATAATTGCGATGGACGGACGTGGATATTGTATTTTTATTTCAATACTTGCTCTAAATAGTTAATTTTAGGGATTTTTTTAAGGTTGGCGCTGAATGCTCTCTACTCTGATCTGGACTGTATAGGAACTCTTATTAATTTTGACAAGATGAGAACGAACCATCATATTCTCTGTAAATGCTTAATGTTTTCCTAAAGGATCAGTCAAAATGGTACTGACAAATAGCCGATTGGCTGCGGACAACGATTGTGACATATACTTCAGAACAGTGTCTGTCAGCACTGTGTCCGGAGCCGCGCCTGCAATCGGTCCGTATCCGGTTGACCGAAACTTAAATTGAATTATACTAGATTATTGTTTCACAAGATCAGCTATAGCAGAGTTAGGCGTAATTTGTCATTCAGAAGTGATTACCCAGTAGAGTTAGCAAACGCAGCTAGGCTTAGTGAAATAGGCCGCCGAAGCCAGTAGGAAAGACTGTGAGCCCAGTGAGCGTAAACCGAAACGAAATCATCGGTGCAGATAAACAGGAGAGATCTAAATGATACTATACAGAATACAGTTAGTTACATTATAAAATTGAAAACCTAACATAATATATGTAGGTATTGTGTGAAAACACTGGGATTTCCCGCTGTTTCGCATGGCGACAGACCGGAGCGAGTTCACAATAGGGACAGTCGACGTTCACAAGCTGTACACGATACTTCTTCTTTTCCACGCACGGGATTTTATATCATCCATTATATAAAATACTGGTATAATATGCCCCGTCTCTAAGAATGTGGCCATACAAACTAGTGGTGATACTACAAATGATGATGATGACCAGGCAGGACGTGATCAGCATTGCGCAGGGCAAGCTGCGTGGGGTGGCCAGGGATGGATACGTGTCATATACGGGGATCCCTTATGCCAATGTTACAGGGAGGATGGGCAGGTTTAAGGTGAGTTTGTGTACATTATTTTTTAAAGAATTAATTCGACTTAATAATTTGGCACTCATCATCAATTTCTATTAAAAATCGGAATATAATTCAAGTCCCTTGTAATAAGGGGGCGATTAAAATTTATCCTATTGCCATCAACTGGACACTCCCAACAATACTTTAAAATATTTATTCATAAACTGGAATCAATCTACACTAATATTATAAATAGGAAAGATTTGTACTTTTGTATGTTTTTAACGAATAAACTCAAAAACTACTGGACCGATTTCAAAAATTAGAAAACTAAATTATCAGGAAGTAACATAGGCTATACATTATATTTAGGTACATCATGCAAATTAGCCGAGCTATCACAATTTCTGCGGACGAAGTCGAAGGGCTAGTTATTTATAGTATGAAAACATGATCCTTCTTATGGTAGGTGAAAACAGGATATTTTAAATTTGCCAGGGTTATCTAAAAAGCACTTTTAACATTTCAGAGAGCCGGTCTCGCTCCACTCTGGTCTGACATTAGAAACTCTAGGCCAATGACCTGCTCGTTGGTCTCCAATGCTGAAGACTGTCTTCAGCTGGACGTCCACGCGCCCACCGCAGTTGGTGGCAACTGGCCTGATCTGGTCTGGGTCACGGGAGGAAGCGGGCCTTACAACCCTGGGAAGATAGTACAGGAGGGAATCATTGTGGTTATTGTTTATCATCGGTATGTTTTCGAATTCGAATGAAAGTAAGGGAATCATTAGCTTGCAGGGGTATTAATTGTAGGGGGATAGTATGCGTCACATAACTCAGCATCATGCCGTGACATCATGCAAGACAGTGGCACAGCGCTGGTTTTAGAATGAGATTTTTATCTGGACGCTCTTGTTCGTTCTTCTCCATACAAATACACGTTTTGCATAGCTGTAACTTTCTAACTAAGTAACCGTTTTCGTGTGCGCCTGTAAATGGCTTGTTTGAATGTATCGAAGATCTGTTCTCTTACTTTATATCCCCTTTTGCTTTTCCCAGACTGGGACCTTTAGGGTTCCTATGCTCAGGAGACGAGGAAATACCAGGCAATGCTGGAGTAAAAGATGTAGTCTTAGCCTTACGATGGGTCAGTGACAACATCGTCGCTTTTAAAGGAAACTCAGCTAAAGTAGTGGTAGCAGGACAAAGTTTCGGGGCGGCTATGGTAGAGGCTGTAATACTGTCCCCCATGGCTAATGGGCTGTACCATGGAGCAATTCTACAAAGTGGAAGTGCACTATGCCCTTGGTCATTTAACTACGACGCAGAAGACCGAGCTAAGTCTTTGGCCACCATGACAGATTTCGAAGATGAATCCGTCCAATCATTGCTCGATGCAAAAGTTGAGGATCTAGTAGCACAAGCCAATAAACTCAACCTTCCGTATTTCCCTTTTGGCATGTGTGCTGAAAACCCTTCGAAGAAGGAAGAAAGACTCTTATTTGAAGCACCTTATGACTTGTTATCGACTAAGAAGGGTAATTCAGTTCCAATGATGATTGGATATAATGACAATGAAGCTTATGTGTTTGTTTCGATATTGAGAGAAGCTAATGTTCTCAGGAGAATATCCAAAGGTGCCAGTTTTTTGGTACCAGCTGATTTGAAGTTTCTGAACGAGCGGGAACTAAAACAAACTGGAAGACTGATTGAGGACATGTACTTTAAGAAAAATGCTACCATGGTTTCTATGTTAGCTTATCACAGGTAAAGTTAACAAGACCTGTTTTATTTACTACGTAGGCATAAAGTTCAATAAGTTAAAACATACGTGCTTACTGTGGGGCTAAATAAGTAAGGGATCAGCTCACAAATGTACAGAGGAGTATACGCCTTCCCGGCACAATATGGATACAAAAAAAATAGCTATTTATCAATACACATAAAAATCATGACAGTTGTCCCCAAAGGCAGAGCTGATGTATAGTACACCTACATTTCGCCAGTTATGTTTAATTCCCACGTAATGCCAATTAAAAGTTGTTTTGTAAATAGATTTGATTACCAGCTCAATAAAAGAGTCACTGGGATTTTTCTTTATTTCAATCTTTCTATGTTATGTATAAAGTCTGTTGATAATCAACAGGGACGCCTACTTCTCGAGCCATATCCACCGCAGTGTTCGCTTACACTCCTCAACAGCCCAGGTCTTCTACTACCAGTTCTCCTACTCGGGTGACCTTGGGGTCAGGTCTGAGCCTGGGGTGCGGAAGAAAGGCGCGGCCCATTCGGATGAGCTGGCCTACTTGTTCTATGATGGGGCTGTCGATGGAGAGGAGGGGAATGTGCAAAGGCGCCTTTTGAAGCTTTGGACGAATTTTGTTAAGCATTTGTAAGTTGGTTGCATTTGTTGTTAGTTAGACGTTGTATGATTATTACGAGATCTCGCAACTTGATCTAGGGTCTGCGAAACATGCCAAACTTCGCCACAGATTTGATATTGAAGACATTAAGGCAGTTATTAATTGAATATCTGCATTATGTTGTGTTTTAGTATTTCAACTGCTAAATATTTCTTCTTTAATGAAATGATGTTTGTTGTAAGACTCGGAATCTTTGAACCAAGGTGGCAGTTATTAGCTGTCGTCGAGGAGAAATGCCGAAACCAACTCAAAGGTCATGGCTTCTTTTAAAGTCCTATCATTATATCTTATTATTATAGCTATTATACCTATCTATCAAGATATGAGTTTAACAATACATGTTTGGAAGGGCAAATAACAGAACATTTCGTTTGGTTTGTTTTACTAACTCAAATGTAGAGTAGTTTAGTTAATTTGGGGGTTTGTATACGCACTCCCAAATGCTTATCTAGGACCACAAGACACTCAACAAGAAAGTTCGATGCTATGTTCATTTGCTTTTCAGAAACCCATCTCACGATAGCGGCGTAACTTGGGAGGTGACGAGAGCCGATGGCTTTCGTCTGCTGGACATAGGCACGGAGCTGAAAATGATGGACTACCCTCACACTAGGACGCAGCGCATGTGGGACGACATCTACGGCAAGTACTACTACTCGAGGAAACGGATCACTAACTAACTTACATTGAAGATTTTATGTAATAAATAATTATGAAAGGACTAAAAACCTCTTATTTTGTGGCGATATCTAGAACGCCACATACAAACTACGCCTGACGCCCGCCAAGCAAGCCAAGATACGCGAGAATAAGACGTGAACAGCCCGATAACAACCGTTGGCAACTGGGCAGTCTGTAGGCCACTGGACACATCAACAGTCTGGTAGAAGAATCCTCCCCTTACATAGAGGATGAGGATTTTTTCCCCCAATTATTCAATCCCCTATCCCTGTGCGCCTATGTGCCAAATTGTATCAAAATCCCGTTGGCAACTGGGCAGTCTGTAGGCCACTGGACTCATCAACAGTCTGGTAGAAGGATCCTCCCCTTACATAGAGGATGAGGATTTTTCCCCCAATTATCCAATCCCTGTGCGCCTATGTGCCAAATTATATCAAAATCCCGTTGGCAACTGGGCAGTCTGTAGGCCACTGGACTCATCAACAGTCTGGTAGAAGAATCCTCCCCTTACATAGAGGATGAGGATTTTTTCCCCCAATTATCCAATCCCCTATCCCTGTGCGCCTATGTGCCAAATTGTATCAAAATCCGTGCAGCCATTAACGCATACATAAGTAAGAGAAAACCAAAGTTACTTTTGTAATTACAATATTAGTGTATAGTACATCCATAAATGAATTGATGAAAGTGAAGTGATGAAAGAATTTAATTTTATCGGAGATGTCAGTACGTACTCTGTAGAGTAAAATGTCTGGTGCACTCAGATATTAATATTAAAACAACAATATTTCATTCTCAACTTGAGTTTGATTACACGCTCTGCCAAATGTCGATTAGTTGCATCCTCAACACGAGGTTGTTACTGTCGACTATAAACGATGTTTTACCAATTAGGTTTAAGGTGCGTCCTAAACATCAGATTTAATTTTTTGAAATTAATTTGCGATTGGTTAACAAATATCCAGCAGCACGTGATTACAGTGAACAATATTGAATTAGGCCTATCGCCCCCAAATCACCGGAAGTCAACAAATCCCATCATCATCAGCCTAGCCTTTCACAATGGATGCAGCTGAATAACGCGTTAGTAAGGCGCGGCTTGTATGGACCGCCATTTATAAATACTATATTCTAGTACTGAGAGATTTTGGCTACTCATTTTTGATTTGACTTAATTTGCCACATGATTTTGATAAGCGTCGTGGACAATAGGTCTTATGATTAGACAAATTTTGAAAAGCTGATTAATGCCATGCTTAAGATTGCATTCGACCATGAAAAGAGTTGTTTTATTAAAGTGAAAATAAATAAAGAACACTGAATTGAAATGCCACATTATTCTGGTCAAGGGAAAAGCGAGCTGTTTATAATAGTGACGGTGATATTTGACATTGCAGTAGGCTTTCGCGACCGCATGCGACTGTTGTCTGACCTCCATAGCCCAATTACCGGGCAACTGATGGCCGGTCCGCTATCCCTAGGTACCGAGTTACCAACATAAAAGTTCACGTTAAAAACAGTATACGTGTATGTATGCTCATTAATTCAAGACACTTACACTTTTTTAAATTACTTTATTGTACAATTGGATAATAAGATAATTATGATGCGAAGAAATAAATACAAAGGTCATGCGTAACGTTTATAGCATCAATGTGGATGGCTACTGTAGGAGAGAAAGACCAAAGAACACGACACAATAACATAAACGATGGTTGTACCGTGTGAAAGATGATATGGCTAGAAAAGAGATGACTACGGAGATGACGAGTAATATGGAAGAAGATATGCTGTGGCCAAGAGAATGATGATTGTGCTTTTGAAATAAATAAAAGCAAAACATTGTGTTATTTGACGGCACGGTTGGCGCAGTGGCTGAGCGATTGACTGCTGCGTTGCGTGTCGCGGGTTCGATCCCCGCACGGAACAAATATTTGTATGGCCTACAGATAGTTGTTCCGGATCTGGCTGTTTGAGTATGTGAGTTTAAATTTTTGTAAATGCACCCACGATACAAGAGAAATTCCTAGTGTGGGGCAACGTTTAAAAAAAATATACTTATATGTTTTTCAGTTTCGAGTCTACTCTATGCCTTATCCACAGCATAGTATTTATATTGTTCGCCGGAATTAATCGGTTTAGTGCAATAGTGTTAATTGGATACAACATGATGAACGGCTACAGATTGGTGTTGATCATCAACTTGTGTTGTGGTAAGTTTAACTTAGCAATAGTATTGAACAAGTTCTTTGAGGGAAAAAGTAAATGTTTTTGCGGAACAGGAAACGACGTATAAGCTTTTTTACTGAATATGCACTGAAACAATGGATAGACTGTTTGAGATGAAGAATAAAAGAGAAGACATGCTTCACCGACCGCAAAAAATTGAGAGCAGGAGAATTACGAAGGTAAAGAAGCTACAGAAGAAATGAAATTGCTGTAGGGTTTCCTTCTGCACTATAGTCGAACCATGCACTAAATATATTCGATAACTATATAGGTGCAAAGTGCGTCAATAGACGATTCTTTTTTATCCAACTGTGATGCCCATGACCAAAATGAACTAAAAAAAATGACTTGATCAAACAACATTTCTAGCTACACTCGCAAATTCATCCAGCGACCTGCGATGCAACGTGCGCACACGCATAGATTCCGGATGGGTGTGCGGACTGCTTAGACAAGGAGAGTACAATGTCCAGTACGCTAGCTTCAAGGGCATCCCGTATGCGCGGCAGCCTCTGAGAGAGTTGCGGTTTAAGGTACGCTGCTCATCATCAGTTTACACATAGTACATCATCATCATCATTTGCCAAGCCTTTTCCATAGTACCATATAATCCAACGATTTTAAACCGCCGCTGTGGGTTGCTCTCAAACAACTTCATTCATTAGTGCGCTCAGCAGTCGCTGTAGCACGACACGAGTCGTGTGAGCGTGTAGCTAGTGAAGTTGTAATAGAGTTGTCCGCACATTTTAGGAGCTGCAACCAGTAAAACCCTGGCCCCATCACCTGGATGCTACCGAGGAAGGGCCCATCTGTCCCCAGCAGGACGAGCTCTACGACCGCCTGGTCAAGCCCTACAGGGGCATGAGCGAATCTTGCATCTACGCCAACGTGGCCGTGCCCATGGAAACCCTCCCTGTGACTAGAGATGATGACCACTACCACACAGGTTACGTCAACAACGCGGAAAAGAAAGGAGCTCCTATCTTTGTGTTCATCCATGGCGGAGGTTTTCAAGCAGGATCAGGAGATACTGATCTTCAAGGGCCGGAGTATCTTGTCAGTAAAGGAATAATCGTCATCACTTTTAACTTCAGGTAGGCATTCTTTCTGATTTCTTCTTCTAAGCTTGTTGATGGTTATCTACACCAAGTCGGCCTAGAATTTAGCTACGAGTTCGGTGCCATCACTGGCGTTAATCAATTCCAGTAATGAACACGCTAAAAGATCTTTGACTTATATTTATCATCAGGTTTTAACTCAATATCATCATTATTCTATAGTATTAACCACAGATGCGTTAGTTCGACCTAAAGGTGCGTAAATAATACCCAGGCTTAACGTCTTCGGTTTTCTGTCGCTGAACACTCCCAAGATCCCCGGTAATGCTGGTCTGCGGGACCAGGTGACGCTGCTGCGCTGGGTACAGAGGAACGCGCGAGCCTTCGGGGGGGACTCCAATGACGTCACGATCGCGGGGCAGAGCGCCGGCGCAAGCTGTGCTCATCTGTTGTCCCTGTCTAATGCGGCTAAGGGACTTTTTAAAAGGTAAAACGCTTTGGCAGCTTCTGAAGCTTCTATTGTCTTTACATATTTACTTTATGGTTTTCAATTTTCAGGGTGGTCTTGATAAGTGGCACGGCCGAACAAACGTATTACACAGCCTCTCCGATTTACGCCACCACAGCTGCCGCTAGGTACCTTTCAATCTTAGGTATCAACTCTACAGACCCTGACTTCATCCACGACACACTAGTTAATACTCCACTCAAGGAAATTCTAAACGCTAACAGCGTCTTTCAATACGAAACTGGGTTAGTCTCCTTCGTTCCTGTAGTAGAAGCAAAATACCCAGGCATCGAGAGAATCATAGACGATGATCCTTTAAGACTTATAGAACAAGGTCGAGGAAATGAATATCCAGTGATTATCGGCTTCACAACGGAAGAGTGTGAATTTTTCAGGAGAAGACTGCTATACGCAAAGTTTTTAGAAAGGATCGAAGCGGATCCCTCTTTTATTTTACCAGTAAGGATTCAGAATTCGACGCCTCCAAATGTAGCAAAGCGGTTGGGTATTAAAGTGATTGAGAGAAACTTCCATGGGAAGCTGAATATAGAGGAGTATTTGGAAGTGTGTAGGGATGTGCTTTTCGTGTACCCTGCGTTCAAGGTGGCGCAGTGGCGAGCCGAGATGAAGGCAGCACCGGTCTACTTGTACCAGTTCTCGTACGAGGGCGACTTCAGCGCAGTAAAGGCAGGGCTGAACCTGCAGTACAACGGCACCACACACGTTGAAGACTTGACTTATATTTTCCGTGAAAATGCCGTTCTTGGTGGTGAGAAATCTTTTCCACCAAGAAACAAAGACGATCTTATGAAGGACTGGATGACTCAGTTTGTGGTCAACTTTATTCGATGCAAGTAAGTACTTGATTATTACAAATATTGACAGTGTAAATTGTTCTAAAAGTGCTTCTTCTCCAAGTCACTGGCGTGATAGATTTTGTTAGCCCAAAACTTGATCGCACAGAAGTCACTTTGATTGAATGTTTTTTGTGTTTTTTTGTTCCTGCCCTTGGTGTGGGCACCAAGGGCAGGAACAAAAAACAAGGGCAACCAACACAACGTGCAGCATGCGCATCAGCCGAAATGGGTTTGATGACTTCCTGATACCCTGGGGAGACCGTTTAAGAATACGTTAAGATGCGGTTCACAATAGTTCTGCGCAGATGGTCATGGTGGACTTTTCTGCAATGTAGCTCTTGAAAAATAAATAATAAATCTAAAAAATCTAATGAACTGTAATAATAAAAAAATGTAATAATAAAAATAGTATTGCTTTCAAGGAAACTATAAGTATTAAAAATTTGACTAATATGGGAATAAATAGTTTTATAAGCTGTCTGGGTAAAGCATTTCAAGATTGTTACCGAAAGAAATCTATTAGAATAACGCCATATAAAACACGTCAATACAGTGCATTACTAAAGGGGTTAAAGTTTCAAGTAAAACGAAAAGAGTACTATGCCCAGGTACAGTAAATAATGCCAGCCTAAAAAAGTATAAAACAACCTGTCTGAATGTCCGAATTTATAGAAGAGTTATTAAGCAAATCAAGAAAAAGGTCATAATAAATCATTTAAATACTTCTACAAATATAACAAAACAGACGTGGAAACTTGTCAATGAATGTACAAAGAAAACATCAAATCAGCAATGTTAAAACTTAATCCTAAAAATGAACAATAAAGTGATAACTGACCCCCAGCAGGTCGCAAATCAATTCATTGACAGTTTTGTGTTCAAATCGTCACTCGCTAGCAGTGAAAAAGAAAGAGCAATGACTTTACTGTTGGAAAGTACAAAAAGAGTAGAAAGTGATTTAACCTTCTATACAACAACGTCATTTGAAATTAAACAGATTAGTAAAATGGCCAATAATAAATCTTGTGGCTTTGATGATTTACCGATATCGATTTTGAGGGAGAATATAGACTCTTTGGGTTTCCCTCTTTCTGAGTTTTTTAATAAATGTTTCCAAAGAGTCTGTCTTTCCAGACCAGTTGAAATTGGCTAAAGTAGTTCCAATATTCAAGAAAGGTATTAAGACTGATCCGAAAAATTGTCGACCTATATCCCTTTTGACAACCTTAACAAAAGTATTTGAAAAAATCATTAAAACTAGGATGATGGTACATTTAAATGTAAATAAAATAGTTAACTTAAGACAATTTGGGTATCAGGAAGGCGTCGGTTGCTCAGATGCAATAAACACTCTTACAAATGACATAATGAATAAATTAAACGACAAAATGAAAGTGGCAGGGCTATTCATCGACCTTAGCTCCGCTTTTGATAGGATTGATTATGAATTATTACTAACTAAACTTGAATATTATGGTATCAGAGGCAAGTCGTTACAACTTTTAACATCCTACTTACAAAATAGACGAATGTTTGTCGCAATAAAAAGCATCGATGAAAGGAATCATAAAGTCATTTACACCTCTAAAATTACAAATATAAAACGTGGTGTGCCCCAGGGTTCCATTTTAGGACCCATACTATTTATTTTATTTACAAATGACTTGCTTAACTTTATGCATTATGTTCAACCTGATGTAAAACTTGTTGTTTTTGAAGATGATACAAATATAATAATTGGGGCGAATGATTTAAAAGAATTGACCAAAAATGTTAATAAAAGCCTACAAATTCTCTGCAATTGGTTAACCACAAGTAAGACTAACATCATTTTATTTAAGACTACAACTTGCTATAATGACAATTTGGATGTACAAATCAAAGAAGACAAGATTGAATTAGTGGATTTTTAGGGATTACCATAGATATGTATTTAAATTGGAAACAGGAGCCAGCTGCTATTGACTCTTCAATTTCATCAGCATGCTATGCACTCAGGAGCCTCAGAGATATGTTGGATCTAAAGCAACTCAAGGCTATATATTACGCGCTGGTAGAATCGAGATTAAGATACAGCATAATGATTTGGGGTAACAGCTATAATTATAACTGTCAGAAAGCGTTTATTTTACAGAAACGTGCCATACGGACTATAGTTAGGATCTCACAGAGAGACTCATGTAGAGGGCACTTTAAAGAATTAGACTGATTTTCGACTGATTTAAAATTATTAATTTATAGCTCTCACTCATTTAAAACTAAATTAAAAGCCTTCTTGTTGGAAAAATGCTTTTACTCGGTATCGGAATTTATGTCAAATGATAAAAATAGTCATATAGAATAATAGAAGTGAACGAGCTGTAATTTAAATTTTATTTTGATTTTTTTGACTTAGCACTATGCTCATCACTAGGACATTGACAAAGTTGTTCTCTTTATATTTTGACATGAATTTGACATTATACCTGCTACTAATTTGACATTGTACTTATTTCTTGACATATTTTAAATTAATTACTCTCGAACTACTTACATATTTCACTTTAATTTTAATAGGCTATTAAATGTATTTGTTTCTGCATGTATAAATTTTATTTAATATGTTATATTCAACACAATGTAAATTGTTAATGAATAAATAAATGTATGAATGTTCTCACGATGGCGGATTCGGCCGTTCTAACGATCGCGCGCTCCGTACCAATTTTTACTTTTTAAAATCGACCAGTCAGGGTGACCAAAGACAACCTTGTGCTGTCACTCTAGGTTTCGTTCAGTACATACGCGTATGACAAGGAGCCCGTGACTAGTTTAGTTACTAACATGAGACAGAGTATGAGTCCTCAACTTATATTGCTCAAGCACTTTTTATTTTAATTTTTTGTTGCAATCTATCATTTGACATTCAGCAATATGTTTGAGATTGATAACAGGTTTGTACGGAAGCTGTCCAGTGACTGCCCCGTTTATTCTTGTAACCTCCTAAATTAGGTCTTGAGGAATATTTGTCTTTAGTCTTTCAACAACTGTTTGGGTGTTCATCCGATTTACTGCTAGCTGGTTTGGATGATTTGAGATACGCTCTTTGTACGCTTTAGTATTTTCTGTAATTTCTTCTATTACAGTTTTGATGCAGAGGTGCTCAATCACTTGATATGGTTTCAGTAAGCCAACTTGCGACAAGCCCGGCTGGCCCCCGGTGCACGCCACTGTTCTGAACTACCAGGACATCCGCAAACCTGGCGTGTACGACAACACACCGCCGACGAAGTACCAACAAGACATGATCAAATTCTACGACAGGATCGACCAGATCGCCAGGTGATCAAACATATCAATTAATTGAATTTAGTGAATTCGCCTTCATAAGTTTTATGCTATTGTGCAAAATGTTATGTTTGTACAGAACAAAACTACTGTGAGCGTAGTCTCTAGTTATACTGAAATGGGTCAAACCAGGTTGGTTTATCTCAGACGCACGAAGTCCAACGCTTTTTGCGGATGCATACCAACCTTCTAAGGTCAAAGCATGGGTATAAGAACTGCATGGGTTCAGCAGCACCTTACCGCATATTCGTGTGCTTCGCTTTATACGTCTTATGACTCATGCTAATGACAACGGAATACATTAAGTAACATTTAATTCAATTTTTTTTTGTCAATTGTCTTGCAGAAATTCTTCGCTGGACGCTTTTACGCCGCTACGGTAGATGACGCCACTTGTTGCAATTATAACAGGAAAAATTAATGATAACGTATTGTGAATGTAATGTTTGGGCCTAATTGTAGACAGTGAGTTGACAATCAGAGCGCATACTGACTACGTAAGATTTTGAATACTCCCACTAACCGGATCCATACTTAACATTGCAAAATGCGGACCCTGCTAGCTAAGACATACTATTTAGAACACGCTAGATAAGCCACATCAGGAATATCTGATAAAAGTATGGGGACAAGCTGCAAAAACAAATCAACGAACACAAAATAAAATCATCAAAGTCCTTTTCAATCATAACTACTACACTCCTACAGAATTACTCTACAAAAAAACAAAATTATTTAACCTACAACAATTGTTCATGCATGACTATCCGAAAGGTCTCCTTAAGTAACAAGTAACAACATAAGTACACACAAATATATCATTCACACAAAGACTCATAGATAATTATTTCATTACGAGTGAGAACCCTGCACGGCACGAAAACTATACTGTGTGAGGGGATTCGGCTATACAATAAATTACCTAAAAAAAAGTCAGAGAGTGTACAAGCATAGCAACATTTAAAAAAGGCCTAAGGAATTATATATTATTTAGACACATAAGTTTAACGTGACCTGTTTGTATATTATTTATACGTAACTACTTATATACATACTTGTTTTTTTTATAAATGAAACTATGGTGTTCAGTTTCTTGGATGGCTTGAACCTCGTAATGTAAACGACAACCTATTGTTAATTTAGTCAAGTTTCTCTTAAACTGTAATTTGTTCTTTGACAAATAAATGTCTTTAAACCGGAACGTTTCTGCTAAGATAGTGATTGTATTCTTTAAAATGTTTGAATGCAGTTTTCCTTATGCAATTTTTATACGATGACTTGATAAACCACTGGTATTCAGTTGCAACAGGTAAGACTTTTTGGAGGGTGGGAAATCATCAAATGACTCCTCCCGCTCTGGGCGGAGCGGAAGGGAGTGTCAGACTCTTACTGACTAAAAACCACCCATGTTCCTTCATTGGCCCTTTATGTTCCAGGGCCGCGGTATCTCTTTCGAACAGTCCCGCAGCCCTGGCAGGCACCGGCCCTCGCGGGCCCCTCCCGTTGCTGACAACTCTTTGAGGCGCGCGTGGACCACGAACGCGCCGTCGACACGGCCTGCCCGTCGTCATACGACGGACGGACGGCGAGCTAGCCCATTACTCACCGTCCACAGGCCCGCGCCTACGGTGGCCGAGAGCCATCACGGCGTGGTCCCCGACGCCCGGTGCTTCTCCCGCGGCGGCTGGGACGTGAGGAGGTTCTCTCCCTCTCACGTTCCGCCGCCTCCTTCGCTAGCATGACTGCTTCGCAGAAGGAGGCGACGGCTTCCCATTCCCTCTCGCCCCGGACCATGGCTTGAACCAGGGCCGGACGCGAGAGGTCGCCGCCGCCAATCGCCGCTACGAGGACACGGCGGTGCTCCGCCCAAGCAGAGCAGACCTCCACCGTGTCCTCCGGTCGATCCTCGCAATTGTAGCACCCGGGCGTTTCCTGCCGCCCGATTCGGTGCGTCAGGCGGAAGGTGAGGGCGCCGTGGCGCCTCTCTAGCCACTCCTCAAAGAGGGGACTTATCGCCACTATCGTGGCGTGCCCTAAGACTGGTAGCTGACCCCAACATTGTTGGGAAAAGGCTAAGCAAATGATTACCAGAACAAACTCTACCACAAATGATTCCAGATTTGGAATCAATCTGGATAGTACCTATGAAAATCCATTGCCATCATGAAAAAAAAAAAATGCATATATGTAGTTTATCAGCCATCTAGCTACCATAACACAAGCATTAGGTTGCTTAGCTTGGGACTAGATGGTGCTGTGTGAAATGTCCAGGGATATTTATTTATTTATTTATTTAATTCATCATACAATGATAAAGATAATAAATCACACACTCTTTATAGCAACGATACAATTATATAATATAATTATATTTTTATTATTATAGGATATCCCTGTAATGATAGTGATGATGAGTTAATAAATAAATAAAATAAATAATTATTGCTTTAACACTTCATGATCCGTCCTATCAGTTATACCCCAGTCAATTGTTTCCGACGCACGTTATACCAATTACAAATCGAATGAAATCGATTAGAATTAAAATACTAGCATCTACTGCTATAGACTTTTCCTAAATGATTTCTGCTGAGCCTTGAAACGTCAGACGCGATATTAGTTTTAGGTTTTTACTTTTAGTTTCGGTATATAATGGTTAAGGCGAGGTTGACCCGAGCGCCGCCGTAGGCATTTAACGAGCCCGCGCAAGGAGACGCGATATGTAACAAATTACGATGCGCGGGAAACGCGCGCTAAGCGCACTGTGTCTGCAGTCTCGACATAGATATCGACACTTTCGCAAACTTTCGATCGCTTAATAATAACAGAAAAAAATCGGTTGCAATAACGTTGCTTGCGAGAAACGCATCTTGGATGTTGAGACTTGCATTTCTCGCAAGCAACGTTATGTACGTTGTTTTTTTCTGTTATTTTTAAGCGATTGAAAGTTTGCGATAGTGTCGGTATCTATGTCGAGACTGCCGGCCCTGGTCAAGAGTTCTCGAACTCGAGTAGGTTACTAAGTTGCGTTAAAGAGTAGACAAAGCAGTAAATCAACTTGAATTATTTTTCTAGAATGCATTGGATATAGATAAATTAGGAACCTACGTTTTGTATGAACTTAACCTAATTACTAATAATTACAAATAAGTAGGTAAATTTAAAATGGCTGACTGACACTAAGATCATGAATACGGGTACGAACTAAATGCAGCGTGCCATTTGGTTTTCCATAAGGGTGTGATATCTTCGTGTCCTGGTATAAAACATCAATCAGATTATTGTGTTAAAATTCCTGATTATTAATTAATTAATGAAATAATTTCAATATTGTAATTCAAGAAGGGTTAGAGGTATAAATGGTTATTTTATGTGAAATATAATATGAAGCGTAGAATATGAAGTGGTTGTCAATAAATAAATAAAACGGTTTTTTTTTGTTTTATAGTCAAATAGTTATGCTAATAAAAGTAAACACTTTTCAAAAGCAAAACATTTATGTATGTCAAGTACGCCAGTTACAGGCACTTTTGAAATGTCGAGTCAAAGACAACAATAAAATGAAGCTACACTACCAGTCAAAAAGCATAATAACTGTGAAAGTACTGTAGTTGCCCATTCCAAAGCGTAGATCTGTATGGGTCTACTATTTTTTTAATTGCTTATTACCTATGTTTTTCTAAGAAATGTTTTAAAAATGTAAATTTATATGTAAGGACCTTAAATAAAGGTATAATAATATTCGCCTCTTATAAGAAAAAATAGTTCAATGAGTTATAGCAATTAGGTGACCCACCATTGCATAAATGGTTGAGATTTTTTAGAATACGAAGCGATTGCATTTTATATTTTATTTATTTGAGTAAAGTAAATAAAATATAAAAGAACCGGACTATATTCCAAAATTGCATTGGTTTCTTCCTGTTACATGGAGTTGACCCTGCACTTGCTAATACCAATTAATTTTTTTGTGTATGACTCGGGTATTTATTTTTTTGTCTTCTGTATCTTTTTTTTTTTCAATATTTGGATTTTATTTTCCTTAAAAACACAAACACCTTGAGAAACTACTCGTTGTTTTAATTAACAATTTCTACACACTTTTCCTCTTGCCAATAAACATTGAATAAAGTTATGCACGGGATAACGTCTATACACCATTATTTTTAGGTCGTTCTGGAGCCGAATACCATGAACTCGATCATCGAACTCGAAACGATTGGGACTATTTTTTTCAAAAAATAACTATAAAAAAAAAACGAAAGAATAAATTTAATGTTTTTTTTTTTTTGAAATAATGAGAAACGATCGATGAATGAATTTTTCAATGGGCCTTAACGGACACTTATATCACTGTACGGAATCAACATCACCGCACCACATACCGGGAAAATTCTGGGTTACAAACCCAGGACCTCGCTTCCTTAAAACGTTCAGTCGCATCGCAGCCATTAAACCATAAGGCAACAATGATCCTAGTTATGGTGATAATGGAAAACTACTATGTTATATGATTAAAATTTAAGTTCAGCTAACTGATATCTCAGATTCGATCGTTTTTATCAGCGACAAAAAATAAACCAGTTAAAATGTCAATCTGAAATTACCCATGGCCGTGTTAAGGCCTTCTAGTTGTTATTTAGAAAAAAAGTCTACAATCGCAGATAAGTATAGATAGAAATAGCAACCCGGTCTTTACGACACCTATCGACATAATTATTCGCTATCCACATTAATGCATTTTCACTTACTTAATTCTGTATTAAAACACCTGTCTACCATATGAGTCACAAGATAATTCCTAAAAAATTATATTGTGTCGGTAAACAATGGCATGCTAATATTATAATTAACCTTTTACCTTTTGACAAGCAAGCGCTTGCCCTGTACGCCAAAGGACACAAATATGTGACAAAATGGTAAGTGAAATTGTGGCTTGGCGTGGCGGGCACGCGCGTGTTTTTATGCTCTGGCGTGGCGGTCAAAAGGTAAATAAAAATGTATATTATTGCATGCAAGGACACTCAAATGAGAAAAGTCAATATTGGAATTATATGAAATAGGGTGCGTATACATACATTGATGAAAAAAGTTGGAGAAATTACAAAAAAAAATAGCGGGTAGAAAAAGTAAGAAATCAAGACTTTTGCCCGGTTAATGGCATTAGGCTTGTCGCCCTATTACATGTGACCAACATAACTATCGAAATGTGGGTGTACCTACTACAGGTCCAGTGTCCGTGTATACCTCTACTCGGGGACGACATGTGTGGTGCTACGTACTAGTATGCTTAAGCGCCTACGCTAGTATGTTTAAGCGCATGGAAATACTTTTTTTTTAAGGAAACCCCACTATGAGCGAGTCGGGCTCAGACAAACAAACGTTCCGAATCAAACTATACTGAGCTTTTGATTTTGGCCAAATTAAGCGAAACATACGAACAGTAATATATAAGGTCCCATTAAAATAGATGGTCAAATTTTAACACAGCGTTCAGTACGTCTAACCAAAGATATCCAAGCAAAAAAAAAACACTGATTAAAGTGATTTTCTCTCATGCTGATCTGGGAGCGATAGAAAAACATCGAATGTATCAGCTGCTTATAATCCCGCGCATGTCGTAAAAGTCGACTTAGGGAAAAGTTTATTTTTACATCTTCTAGTAAACAATAATCAACTTAGGGAATGCGAACTGCCACAGTTTGCAGTTTGTGTTTTGTCACTCAAACATCATTCTGCTCCACAAAAAGGGGTGATAAGTCAGACATTAACAATTACAGGGCCATTAGTCTCATATCACACATCTATAAAACTTTCATAAAAATAATAGAAAATCGTATAGTCGGTGAATTAGATACACATCAACCTCCTGAACAAGCAGGCTTCCGCCCTGGCCTTTCTACTACAGACCACCTACATACAGTCAACCAAATAATAGAAAAATACCAAGAATACAAACTCACACTACACCTAGCTTTTGTCGACTACTCCAAAGCTTTCGACAACATTACACATACAGCTATTGTTAACGCTTTAAGCAACCAAAACATCGATCCCAGCTACATACATCTACTACGCAACATACACAGAAATAGTACAGCCGCAATAAAATTACAAACCACAGGACCAAAATTCAAAATAGAGAAAGGAGTCAAACAGGGCGACCCGCTATCTCCTAAACTGTTCACCAGTACCCTCGAAGAAATCTTTAGGAAGTTGACAGCCGATTGGAGGGAAAGATGCATTGTTCTCGGCGAGACGAGACTGTCAAATCTACGTTTCGCCAACGACATTGTTATCTTTGCATCCTCAGCCACAGAACTTCATCTTATGCATCAAGATCTAAGCGATACAAGCCTTGAGGTTGGACTGAAGATGAATATGTCGAAGACCAAAGTTATGTGCAATGAAAGACCTAAAATAATAAAAGTAGACGGGGAGACCATACAACATGTCCAGGAATACCTGTACTTGGGCCAAGTAGTCTCTTTCAAGGCGAGGCAAGACATAGAAATCGTAGGACGAACAGAAAACGCCTGGAAGAGCTATTGGTCCATGAAGGAACTATTTAGGGGTGAGTTGCCTAAGGCACTGAAACGCAAACTTATGGACATAATTTATTCTCCCCGTCTTAACCTATGGTGCACAGACTTGGTCTTTGACTAACATCCAGAAGACCAAACTCAAGGTTTGCCAACGAGCAATGTAGCGCAGTATGCTAGGTGTTAAATTAACCGATCGTGTTCGGAAGACAATACTGCGCTCCAAAACAAATATAGCTGACGTGGCTCAAAAGGCTGCTCAACTCCAATAGGACTGGGACTGCCCTGTCCCATTTGAGTTGTGTGTCACACAGTGAGGCGGGGTCGCGGCAGGCCACGAAGGAGATGGCGGGACGAACTGTACAAGTTCCGTCCGAACTGGAAGGAGGACGCGCGGGTTCGCAAGAAGTGGAAGGAGTAGAGGAAGGCCTTCGCCCAGGAGTGGGACAGAGCAGGCTAAGAAAAAAAAAGTGATTTTATTTTGACCTAAAATAATAAATTGCCGGCACTCTAGAAAAAACACATCCACAAAACGGTCAAAAAAAAAATACTTTATTCAGTGTTTTTTTTGCTTAGATATCTTTGGTTAGACTTATTGAACGCTGTGTTAAAATTTGTCCATCTATTTTAATGGGGCCTTATATTGTTGCTGAAATAACGACCTTACAGCTGATGTCATCATTATTATTAAGTGTATGGATAAAAAACTCCACACACACAAAAGACTAATGATAAAAAAGTAATAGGTACCCGAGTCGATTGAAGCTGATGAATTATGACAAATTACTGTAGGATATTGTTAGGGCTCTAACTATGGCATGGCATAATCGATGTAGTTTTTTTCGAGTAGAAATTTACTTGACTTTTCTGGATTTATATTTTTTACATGGGTTCAAATCCGGGCTAGTGTCTACGTGACTTACTTATATCATAAGTACTTCTGTTTTGGACATCGCTTGCATGGGTGGAGAAAACATCGTAAGGAAACCTGAACTTGTGATTAATATAAGGCTGAAAACGCCAATCTGCCTAGAGCATGCGTGGTGATCAATGCTCGTGCCTTCTCTGTATGGGAAGAGGCTTTTGCCCAGCAGTGGGATAGTAATATGCTGCTATTCGTTATTGACATAAGACGACTAAACTTGAAACTCAAAAAAGAAATATGGGCATATGTGCTTGGCATTGTCAGAAAAATATATGCGTAGTTTATTTTAAGTAATTGTTTTAAAATTCTTTTTACCACGATCTATGACGTACAAAGTAATGATTTTAATTATCACACATTATTAACTAGGGGCAGGCAACCAATGCTATACTTTATGTTACCAGTATGTTAAAAAAAAAAGACGGGTTGCACTCCGGGAGTGCCGGCAGAAGTGAAAACTTGATTATAACAACGTTTTTTATAACAACGCCCTCTAGTAGCAGCTAAAAAAAACTGTCGCGCCTACCAGTAACAGTGTTCTCTGTATCAATGCATCATTTTAGTTTTCAATATCAAAGATAGATGGCGCTTTGTGCTAGCGCCATCTACCAGCGGTCTCTCACAACAGTTACTCATTGCATTTGCTAATGTACTTTCTACTACATTCTACAAGATGTCGCTAGGAGTTATAAAACTACGATCATGTTCCAAAACATTTAAAAATTTCTTTAAATAATTTTAAACCATAAAATGTTGAAGGTTAAGTTCAAAATCGTCTACTCTTCATCCGTCTTACGCTTTTTCCAAATTTCTTTAAATAATTTTAAACCATAAAATGTTGAAGGTTAAGTTCAAAATCGTCTACTCTCCATCCGTCTTACGCTTTTTCCAAATTTCTTTAAATGATTTTAAACCATAAAATGTTGAAGGTTAAGTTCAAAATCGTCTACTCTCCATCCGTCTTACGATTAGGTCACGTGTCCTGACGCGAGTGTCCTGACGCGAGTTTAAAGCTGGGTTCCCACGGTGCGTGATTCTGCGGATCATCACGCACAGCCGACGACCACGGACGGCAACGCACACAGACAGAGCTCTTCCAACGGTGCGTGTCGGTCTGTGTAGATCCTTTATAGCATCGTATGCATCAGTTTTGTTCCTACAACAAACAAATTCTGACCTGTCGTCTGTGCAACCACGGACGCGCTCGGATCCCGTCGCACCGCACCTTTGTCTCGCGACGGATACCGGCGCACCGCCACGGACGCGGACCAGCTCGCACGACACACCGTGGGAAGGGTCTCGTCCGTGGTAGCGCAGACCGTCTGTGGCGGTGCGCCGCTATCCGTCGCGAGGCGGTAACTTCAAAGGTGCGGTGCACCGGGATCCGAGCACGTAGGTACGACGCGGTCCGAACGCGTCCGTGGTTGCACAGACGACAGGTCAGAACTTGTTTGTTCGCTGACACGAGTATTGGTGTTGTGTGTAGTTGGTTGCGCAGAAATGGAGTGGACAAACAAACTTATTTTAGAATTTTTGAATCTTTATCAAAATGAACCAATTTTATGGAATTCTACGGCGCCGGAACATAAGAACAAAACTGATGCATACGATGCTAAAAGGATCTACACAGACCGACACGCACCGTTGAAAGAGCCCTGTCTGTGTGCGTTGCCGTCCGTGGTCGTCGGCTGTGCGTGATGATCCGCAGAATCACGCACAGCTGTCGTCTGTGCAACCACGGACGCGTTCGGACCGCGTCGTACGTGCTCGGATCCCGGCGCACCGCACCTTTGAAGTTACCGCCTCGCGACGGATAGCGGCGCACCGCCACAGACGGTCTGCGCTACCACGGACGAGACCCTTCCCACGGTGTGTCGTGCGAGCTGGTCCGCCTCCGTCCGCGATATCACGGACCGTGGGAAGCTAGCTTAAGATTTTATACCCATTACAGAACAATTTTTTTAGAGTGCTCAACGCCGCTAAAGAAGTTTTCACTTCAAAAATAAGCAGCATTCCGGATTTCAGGTTTTAAAACAGTTTAACAATATTAAAAAAATAGAAAGTTTGGTTTCGGCCAGCTTCGGCCACGAAATCTAGTTTCGGTTTCGCCCAATTATTGGTAGAAACTTCAGCCCCGCCGAAACTCTGGTTACGTGAATTTTATTGTCGTGCGTCGTTCGGCTAGCTTCGGCTGAGTTTGTTGCGTTGTGATAGTCAGCTGAGTTCGCCGCTATTCTCGGCTTTTAATTACTGTTAATAAAACATAATTTAATATGTTTTAAAAAAAAATGTTTGTTTGTTCGTATTTTATACCCCGCCATATCGTTCATCCGATTGTAATAATAGGCATAGTACAAATAACTTGACAACAATTACGCGAGTGAACAAGAGTGGAAGGTAGCATCACAAATAAATAACTCTTTTTATTACACACTTTTATTATTTTAATTTTATTTAACACATGTTAACAGCTATGTTTGTGTGTAAAATACGCTACGTTTGAGGCGGACACTAAAAAAATATAACATCATGCCTGTAATCCCGGAAGGGATAGGTAGAGGTTCTAATAGTACACCATATTTGCACGCACGTAATATTATGTTTAAGTCCCACGTAGCAGGGGGCGAGCCATGAGCCGGGCATGGAGTTTCTTGCCGGTTCTTCTCCATAAGAAACGACCAACCCGAACCGTGCACCTTTTTAGACGTTTTATAAGTGCCCATGTAGGCCTATGTGAAATAAAATATTTTGATTGGATTTGGCACAAACCAAGATTTCGTGATCCAAAACATTTTGCCCGCCCTGGGAATCGAACCCGGGACCTGATGCTGAGTAGTAGCGCTTGCGACCACTAGACCAACGGGGCATTCAAATAAAAAAGTAAATATTTCGTGAGGTTTATGCAGTGCCTATACTCGTGCGCAATGTGAAGTGTTCCTTAGGTACCTACATGCATACTATGATGTCTGTGACAGGCTATATAAAAGCCCGGAACACTCGATAATTTAATCCTCACGGCGCCATTAAAATGCTAAGATACTTTTGCTTGTTTATTAGTTTGTTGACCACATGCTTCTGTTGCGGTAAGTCTTGTTATTAATTACCTTTAATTAAAAAAATATGAGTCCTTTTAAGAACATTTATTTTTAGCAATTATTTGTGTCAATGGCTCTTTTGCCCTTAAATTCGTCTTCAGGACTTGAAAAGTGGAACTTTTCTAAGATAATATTGCGTCCTGCAAAAATGCATGTTATCTTTATCAGCCTCCACAGAAATAAGATACTGTTGTGTCATAAGGCCCTTTGTAGACCGAAAATCTAATTAATAGGACAAGTTAAGCGGCGACAGGCGCCAATGTCGCTATCAGATGATGCACTTTCATAGAGTTACATAAAAGCAGTGGGATCTCTGATACAGTTGGCGGTTGCCTTCCCAACAACACGTTAAAACAAAATTTACTAGTGATACAAAATGTTTTTGACCACTTTTCCCATCCGAAACTTGTGCCAATAACTTTTAGGGTCTTCACTGTTTTATGTGAGCAGAAAGCCCAACGTTCTCGGCGAACAATGACACGAGTTTGGACTGCGACGTGCTCACACACATCGACTCGGGATGGGTGTGCGGGCGCGTCAGGGGAGCGGAGGAAGACGTCCAGTATGCCAGCTTCAGGGGTATCCCGTACGCGAAGCAGCCATTGAGGGAGCTGAGATTCAAGGTACAGTGTCTATCATGTACCTATGTTAAGAAGTCGAAAAAGGAGAATGATTCAACCGGACAGGTTGCTGTGACTACATATGTTAGTCGCGTGAATAACTTTAATATCCCGATGTACGAATTATCAGTTTAGTTCATATGAGGCGGTGCAGACGACGCCACATGTGGATCCCGATTAATAGCACTTAGCTATGTTGTACTGACGTTTTCCTGACACATACAGGCACACATCTAGACTCCGGGCTGCTGCCGAGATATTCCTGTTGGGAAGTCCCAACAACAGCTAACCTGGCCTGGCTATCGCACTCAGGAAATCATGCTCAGCAATAGCGCTTCAGAGCAACGAGGCAGGCGCCAGTAGGCTTACCTGTACTACAGGGCACTTAAATATGACTCGGACTTTGTATACTATATTTTGTAAGCTAAGTATAGATAGGTACACCTTTCGGGGCTACAGGCGTAATGTGTAGCTATTTACCAATACCACATTTTACATTTCAGGAGTTACAAAAATTAGAACCCTGGCACAATGTTTTGTTGACTACAGTGGAGGGTCCCATATGTCCCCAGTACGACGAGATATACGGACGTCTGGCCCGACCAGTGGGCATGAGCGAGTCTTGTATCCACGCCAACGTCCACGTTCCTCTCGCTGTTTCCAACCCTGGGTCAAAAGCCTTATGTCAAAGGACAGGTCTTCCTATCCTCGTTTTCATACATGGCGGGGGGTTCCAACTCGGTTCGGGTGACTCCGATATGCATGGACCCGAATACCTAGTCAGTAAAGGAGTTATTGTCATCACTTTTAACTACAGGTTAGTAGTACCCTCTACACAACATATCCTCAAACCCGTATTCCTAGAAGGGTTAGGCAAATGTGTGCCTTTAGTACACCCTTCACATTTCGCCCGTTATGTTTGAGTCCCATGTAACAGGGGGCGAGCCTATTGCCATCACCCGGGCACTAATCCAGGCTCCAGGCTGCTACTGAAAAATTTCTGATGGAAAAAATAACGCTTGGCATTTGGTATTTTATCATTAACACTAAAAACGGGATATTTACCATTTTAACAGTTTGTTTTGTGTTCCCATTATTTCGGCACTGTTGCAAGCACCATGATCACGGATAAACTGAAGTTATTGCGGGTGTTTATGAGCAGACAAATCGGTCTACCCTCTTTCTTGTTCGTTTTTTGCACTCAGGACCGCTACTAGGTACTGTCACTCGCAACTTGATTCTATTTCCGACACACGAAACTCGCTGTGTAAATATCCCGGTTTTAGTGTAATCATTTACACTAAAAACGGGATATTTACACAGTGACAGTAATGTTAGTGACCATGACAGTTTAAAAACTTATATTTGGTATTTCATTGACAACTGTTTTTATAATTAGCAAGTACTATTTAAATAGAATATTAATGAACAACCGCTTCCGCACTTTTCAGACACACCTGTGCATATAAATATGCACAGGTGTGTCTGAATAGTATGACCTTGTTTTTTGGTCGCGTTTATATTTTCCTCCGTCGCTTTTCTCTTGTGTTATGACTGCCGCGTGATCGTCAGCGCTACTGCTGAACATGATGTCTTGGGTTTGATCAAGTCGGACAAAGTGTTATTGGGTTTTTCCATCAGGAATTTCTCAGTATCAGCCCAGTCTCGGTTAGTGCCCGGTTGATGGCAATGTGCTCCTTGTTACATGGAACGGGAATCTAACTGGCGACATAACGTTGTTCTAAGCTCAGTAGACTTCTGCCTCATCATTCAGAAATTAAAGACGTTATGTAGCGTATGATTATTTTTATTTCTCTTTACAGACTCAACGTGTTCGGTTACTTATCCTTGAACTCTTCGTCGGTGCCTGGTAACAATGGGCTCCGGGATGCCATCACCTTGCTCAAATGGGTGCAGAGGAACGCGCGGGCCTTCGGAGGCGACCCAGAGAACGTCACCCTAGCAGGACAGAGCTGCGGCTCAGTGGCTGCGCATTTAGTCTCCTTGTCTAAAGCTTCTGTAGGTTTGTTGAAAAGGTATTGTTAATCATGACTCAACATATTTAGATTACTTTAAGATATTTTGGTTACTTTAAGAGATTGGAGCACCAGCAAGTTTAGCTGCGGGACTAAAAAATATGAAAAAAAAAAACAGCTGCACCCCAAATTTTTTATGAGATATGCGACCATAGATGTAAAGGGCAGCTCATATATTATTCGTGATTTCATGGCTGGTCCCTTAGTACATGTCCTTAAAAAGAATCACGCAGTATACTAAACCCACATTTCGCCAGTTATATTATTTAGTTGCTCGTGGTGGCGGCCTGTTGCTAATATACGGTCACTAATCCTGACTCCGGCCTGCTACTCAGAACTGCCTGATGGAGAAAACTGATCGTCTTCTAACTGATGGTTGTACTGAACGTGCACCTCTGCCTAACCCTTAGGAGATCACGCGCGTTAAGTTATGTAAATAAATATACCCATCAAGGTAGGTACAACAATTTCTTAATCTAGTAACAATTTAAATCTTAGTTTAGAGGATGTACGCTGTCACATAGAATTATGGAATTCTCTAACTCCTAAACTAAGTCTAGCTTGTATTATAGGAGTTAGTGAGCTGTTGACTTCGACACAACCTTGAACTTACGTGACTGTAAACCAAACAAAGTTATTGCTTAAAAAAGAAAAACTAACATAAACCTACTGTAAAGTTATACAAAATGATATCAATAAATATCCACCACTTACGAGTACATATAAAAACAATACTAGGCACTTATTACCTACTTACTTTTTAACTATTAAAAGTAGTTCTGTCTGATCATAAGTCTAAGTTAAAAACCAATTGTTCAACTTACGCTTTACCTCACGTTTGGTTAAATTATATATTGTCAGTATTTTATTTACCTCATTATACAATCTTGAGCTAGCGACCTCATATTGGTGGCTTGCAAAAGCTGTTCTGCAGCTAACGCCGGGACATACAACTGCACCTGAGCGCTTTTTATTTGTTATTTCATTTAGAGGTAGCCGGAAGTGTCGTCGGAGAATGGTTTTTGTATGTATAGCTTCCTCACGGTCAGTACGCGCCATTCAGCATATAGTTTGGTGGTTGGATAAAATCGAGGCTTATGATGAATCATCTTCAAGACTGCTCACTGCGATCTTTCCAGCATAAGAAATAGGGTTTTATAGGTACCACCCCATAAAGGTATGCAGTAGGTTAGTACAGATTGGCAGAGGGCAGTATATACCTTGTAGATTGTCGATTTATCTATTTATTTATTTATTCTTAAAAATATAAATAAGCCTTCGAATACGGTTAGTGAGAGCAGCCACCGGTGCATTTATCTCATGTTTATTTTGTTCCAGAGTGATATTGATGAGCGGTGTAGGCAACGGTGGATTTTTCACAGCCTCACCAGCCTACAGTCAATCTGTCGCGACCATGTTTCTGGGATACCTAGGCATTAACTCTACTGACGCCGACGAAATCCACGAGCAACTCATACATCTATCTCTTGAAAAGATCATGGAAGCCAACAGGATAGTGCAATTCAAGAGTGGGCTAGTGTCCTTCGTTCCAGTCGTCGAAGCAGAACATCCCGGAACCACCAGGATTCTAGATGATTATCCAGCAGAGCTTATAAAAAAAGGCCGAGGGAAGGACCTCCCAATGATCGTTGGTACTACAAGCGTTGAATGCGAATACTTTAAACGAAGAATAGTGTACTTGAACTTAGTTGGGCTTACGGAGGAAAGTCCTATAGCAATGCTTCCACCGAACATTACCTATGGTGTGTCTGACAGCGAGGCGCTTCGTATGGGTGAGATTTTGGCGGGTAGATATTTCGACAGAGGAGTAACAGTGGACAAGATCCTCAAATGCTGTACAAACTCATATTTCGCATACCCTGCGTTCAAACTCGCACAGTGGAGGGCTTCACTACGAGCGGCACCAGTCTACTCGTATCTGTTCTCATTCGACAGCGACTTTAACCCTGTAAAGTTCGGTCGGATGCTGGACTTCGAAGGAGGAGGCGCTCATGTGGAGGACCAGACTTTTGTGTTCCGAGTCAATTCTATAATGGACCCGGATGAAAAGGCCTTCCCTCCCAGAACCAGGGACGATCTCATGAAGCATTGGATGACAACTTTTTTCGTTAACTTTATGCGATGCAGGTAAGACTATTGTTGGAGCAAGCGATTAGTATTTTTAGAGGTATGAGGAATAGGGTGCAAAGTTCCTCATAATCGAAATGGATCCTGTCCAGACGGGCGTTGTCTGGTGGGCTGCTACCCGACCCCAACAGTTGTTGTCCGCGAGATTAGCGCGATATGCATACAACCATGTATGCATATCGCGCGGATAACTTTACTTGCGCGGCGTTTACACAAGACGTTTGGTAGAGGAAGCTACTTACGGTCCTCTCGATGATCTCAAATGTTTATGGTGTTTTGCAGTCACCCGCTCTGTGACAACCAGTCAGAATGGCCGGCGGTGGACGAGAAGCAGCTCAACTACCAGCTGCTTAAGGAGCCAGTGCTCATCTACAACAACATCAACATGACGGACGAACAACGACACATGTTCGACTTCCACGATACTCTCTACAACATGCCAGGGTAAAGACCGCTTTTTAATTTTTTTTTTCGTTGATGTTTAGAATCTCTTCTAAGTATAGAAGCAACAGGGTTCCAATGGTCTGTTATCGACATACACTGGACCGCAAAGAAAAAGGGTCGGTTAGAAAATCTTCAATTAGTATCTCCAAAAGTACCTGACCTAGCTTTATGACTAAATTAAAGAATATTTAATACCACATAAAATAATATATAAAAACCTTTTCATTTATTTGTGATTATTGTATAAAAAACTGAAAATGTAAAATAATGATCGTTTTTTAATTTAGTATCAAAAAATTCAAATCAATTGTTTGCGTTTGTTTGTCATTGACTACGTGGTACATTTTTAATGGACATGGGCGAGAATGCCGTTTTTATGCAAGACAATGAGCTTAGATAGTGTTTGCCTATTTTCAAGAAGTCGGTACGGTCGGGCCACTCGGGACGACGTGTACGTCAGCGGAATCCGTCGCCAATCACGCTACGTGAAATGAAAGAAGCTCTAATAGAGGAATGGCAGAATATTCCGCAGCATCGCCTCAAAAACCTTTATTAAAAATAAAAAGCTTGAATTTTTTTTTTTCATTTACGAACATTAAAATATTATTTAATTTAGTCTTTATTACAAAAAGCTAGGTCAGTTACTTTTGAAGATATTGAAGATTTTGAAAACCGACCCTTTTTCTTTGCGGTCGAGTGTATTTCATAAGGCAAATCTGTCAAAAGCACACAATCAAGAGTCTACTGAACCGTTTGCGAATTAGTGTAATTGGGGCCTGCTTGCAGGTTCAAGTATTAATTAAACATCACATTGAAAATGAGATTTAAAGCGGTTGGTCCTTTGGCCTTTGGAAATAATTCAATTATTAGTAATTAATAACGTGCAGAATTTCGGTATAATTGCCAGGGAAGACCAAGTTGGCAGTAACAGTTGCACCACACCTGGTTCAAAACCGCTTGACACTTCACTTTTTGTTAAACATTAAGTACTTGTTAATCCCTCGTAAAACTTCATCGTACGTCATATCATTGTTTATAATTGTCGTGTTTTGTTCCAGAGGTAGCACGGTCGCGTCATCCTAGTGCGCGTGACGCAATACTTGTGACGTCAGCAGTCTAGTCGTGCGTGGGCGCACTGAATCCGGAACTGTGTAATGATGCCAAAGTATACAACATCTAGGTACTTTTTATTTCAATGAAAATATATATTTTTTCAAGTGTTTGTTCTTATGTAATTATTTCGGTACGAAGTACTTACCAAAATGGAAGGAAGGTGTGAGGAAGCGAGATTTAGTCAAATTTCCGGATCATTGAATGCAATGATTTATAATTATGAGCTATCGTAATTTTGCATACCTGTAACAAGAATAATATTAGAATTATTTTTAATATCTACACAAGTTCTTCAAAATCCGTAATTTACGGAGGCTGTGGGTGGTTTTTGGTTTGGTTCAGATGTAAAAAGTCTTATATTTATTAAACCTGAAAACGTTAAACTAAATATTCAGTAGCGGCTTTTCAAGTGGAGTTTTCTTTTTGATAACCTACTTTGCGGAAAGGAAGGAGGCATAATTCTAAGTCTACGTGAATTTCCTCCATCTATCTATAGGTTTCATATAAAATATATTACAGGTAGCACAAAATAAACAGCAGAGCTTTCCTTATCAAAGCTTCGAGGGCCTGATAAAAAAAAGTATTACTGAACTCCGATAAGTACCCTAATCTTAGTACTAGCAACACCAACATGGAAAAGCCAAAAATATTTTAACCTTTTTAACCGCATTAAATGGGAAAGTTTTAGTCACCGGTTCCAAAAAGTATCAAATTAAAATCAAAGGTACATTCAAATTGGCGGAGGCCTTCAGTACTTCCTAATGTTTTAGCCGAAGAGAAAGAGTGGTGGAACCAACTCCCAGCAACACATCACACTGTTCAGTTAGAAGAACTTGATTTTATACAATATACTAGCCGATACGCACTAGTTTCGCCCGGTGACGGATTTTATACGATATACTAGCCGACACGCACCAGCTACGCCCGGTCACGGATTTTATACGATATACTAGCCGACACGCACCAGCTACGCCCGGTCACGGATTTTATACGATATACTAGCCGACACGCACCAGCTACGCCCGGTCACGGATTTTATACGATATACTAGCCGACACGCACCAGCTACGCCCGGTCACGGATTTTATACGATATACTAGCCGACACGCACCAGCTACGCCCGGTCACGGATTTTATACGATATACTAGCCGACACGCACCAGCTACGCCCGGTCACGGTTGAATTTAACGAAAGCCTTTCTTAGTGTATACCAAAATTGGACCCGTTCCGTCCCGTGGTTTGGTCTGTGCGTTGATAGTGACAGTCACGACCAACGATTATATAATATTGAATCTATGTACATATGTACAGGCTGAATGTTCCCTGACCGACAGCCATTTATAGGAAGCGTAATTTATAAGTTTAGAGGAGTCTAAAAGAGCTAACGAGATGAAAATGTTTCAGCCGTAGGCAGGGTAGGGTAGAGGCGCATTAAAACATTGCACCGTCCACTCTTGCCTCGTTAACGTAATTTTCAAGTTATATATATGGTCGTGGCACTCACGGCACGGGATTGTATATGCGGGATGGTCTTGTTAATACAAACTTTTACATGTCAGTGAAGTGAGTATCGTGGACGAGTGCAACACTTGATTTCCAAAGAGGGGAAAGGACGTTGATAAGTTGAACTCACAGTAACCCCGATCACATACATTTAACGACAAAAAAAACTTCAAGGAAACAATCACCCCCGCCGGTCCTTGGTGCTTGCCGCTGATCCTTATATTCTGCGTACTATCTGAGTACGTACTCCACAGGACGTGTCCTCAGCCTGTAGTTGCTCAGTTTAAAGATTGTATGCCTCTTGCTGGAGATATTACACTCAAGGCACCCACAGGATAGTCTCTTTAAGAAGACGACAACCTCAAAGGTGGACATACGAGACGCCATGCACAAAAAAAGCTGGTGGCCTTACAATCAAGGCACCCACAAGATACCACATCGAGAACAACAAAACAGGATGAAAGTCCCGAGCTCTTAAATACTGGTCTTTAGTTCCGCTACTATTTCAACTTCTGGTGATAGACAAAGGGTTTTGTAGGCGAGTGTCCTGCATCATCGTTCTCGCAGGCAGAGCCGAATACTTGTCAGTACGGCACCCGCGTGTGATTAGAGCAAGCCGACTACATCAACACGGAAAGGTTAGTAAGTCAGGTATTTCGTACCACTAAAATAAGATATCATCACTACTTTATTTCCCCGAAGGACGAAACTGAGGTGTAGCATAGTTTTAACATCCACTTTTCATTTAAGTTCCATGTAATAGGGGCGCACTAAAATGTTTTGCAAAACTATGTAGTTGTTTTCTATTTCATTCTACTCGAGTCAACATCTCTTGAGGATGCCCCGTGAACGGGCTAAACACGAGTATAGGTTTTGGTTTTTGCGCTTGTGAGGGCTGTGCTGCATTCTGCAACCAATATTAGATCTAGTTTTAGTCGAATTAAAACTAAATATTTTTGTATGGCCTTTTCCTGTCAATGATTGCCGCACCATACTCCACCAGCGGTGACCATGATCCACGACATGGGCCCAGTGCAGTTTGATCCCAGACGACACTGATAGCGTTTATTCTAAGAACCCAGCCTAGGTTTTGCTACTTCTTCCTCTCTTAACGAAGCCTACAATATTTTATGGTCGCTTTAGTTGCAGCTTCGGTTCCAAATATTATACCGGGTTCGATCCTCAGTTTGACAGTCGGTTGGCCTGTTATCAAAGGCAAGCTGGAGTAGTAGTTGTTCTTATTTCTGCCTACTACCGTGGTTAGCCGCACGCTGTTGAACTGTTTAGCGGATAGCGCTATTGCACTAGGAGCACCCAGCGGATTCTTACTGTTTTCCGTGACTATATTGTTTAAGCCTTTTTTTTTTTTGGAGGGTGGAAAATCATCAAATGACTCCTCCCGCTCTGGGCGGAGCGGAAGGGAGTGTCAGACTCTTACTGACTAAAAACCACCCATGTTCCTTCTTTCGCCCTTTATGTTCCAGGGCCGCGGTATCTCTTTCGAACAGTCCCGCAGCCCTGGCAGGCATCGGCTCTTGCGGGCCCCTCCCGTTTGCTGACATCTCTTTGAGGCGTGCGTGGAACACGAACGCGCCGTCGACACGGCCTGTCGTCATACGACGGACGGACGGCGAGCTAGCCCATTACTCACCGTCCACAGGCCCGCGCCTACGGTGGCCGAGAGCCATCACGGCGTGGCCCCCGACGCCCGGTGCTTCTCCCGCGGCGGCTGGGACGTGAGGCTCTCTCCCTCTCACGTTCCGCCACCTCCTTCGCTAGCATGACTGCTTCGCAGAAGGAGGTGACGGCTTCCCATTCCCTCTCGCCCCGGACCATGGCTTGAACCAGGGCCGGACGCGAGAGGTCGCCGCCGCCAATCGCATATTGTTTAAGCCTACTTTAACATTTTTCAAAAATGTTTCTTCAGCTTCTCAATACTGCGTAACGAATCTACTAACTAGGTGAAATCACAAAGCAGAATCAGGCAAGTGATGGTAGTACTTAGTGTTGGCATTATGCTGAGCTGGCTCTTTTGGCTTGAGTATTTTTACTTTTAAAGGAGTTATGTATTTATGGCAATACACGTTTTCTTTTTAGGGTTCCGTAGCTAAATGGCAAAAAACGGAACCCTTATGGATTCGTCATGTCTGTCTGTCTGTCAGTCCGTATGTCACAGCCACTTTTTTCCGAAACTATAAGAACTATACTGTTGAAACTTGGTAAGTAGGTGTATTCTGTGAACCGCATTAAGATTTTCACACAAAAATAGAAAAAAAAACATTAAATTTTGGGGGTTCTCCATACTTAGAACTGAAACTCAATTTTTTTTATTCATCAAACCCATACGTGTGGGATATCTATTATCTATGGGTAGGTCTTCAAAAATGATATTGAGGTTTCTCAAATCATATTTTTCTAAACTGAATAGTTTGCGCGAGAGACACTTCCAAAGTGGTAAAATGTGTGCCCCCCCCCCCCCCCCTGTGGACGAAGAACTTTTATATTATGTTACTTGCTGCTACGGAACCCTTCATGGGCGAGTCCGACTCGCACTTAGCCGCTTTTTTATTTTACATAGGAGCATTAGTAACGATTTGTTACGTACTTAGTTTATCAAGTATACTACCTACACTGCTTGATAGATTTACGTAAAATAGAGATTGTTTCAACAAACTGCTTTTGTTTACACTATTGACGCATTGCGTAAGAGCCGTAAGAAGCAATCAATCAGGACAGTAACATTACACCATCACTCCTGTAACACCGACCGCAATAAAGCGAAAGCCATTATTTGATTGGGTCTAATATTCAAGTATTTGAAAGTCGATGGTAAAACGAGGCGTGTTCCAATAGTTTGCAAATTAAATGTTCAGTAAATGGATTGTTGTATGACAGCTATTAAATGGAATGTTTTATATAGGTATGAACATCGTATACCATTTGCAAATGTGAACAATGCGGTGGGAGACTCCGATATGGATGTGTGCGGTGCTGGTGGTGGCCACGACGGCCCTGCACCTGCCCATCGAACACAATGTCCACACCGATCAGACGAACCCCTCGGCTCTCGAAACTACTACAAAACAGGACACAATTCATATGGTAAACGGTCCTGAAGAACTTGTCATCAGCGCTCAGACTAAAGGCGACGAAACAGAAAACGCATCAGTAGAACACTTCTCACGTAATTTAATTGGATCGGACTCTAGTCCAAGTCTTTCAAAAAGTAAAGAAAATGATGACTTAATTAAACCTGATTCAGATTCTAACAGCTTTGAACCCGGTAACTCTAACAGAAAAATTAGTGAGTCTGGTCAGGAAGCCGATAGATCTAACCCAGGAGACCTGAACCCAATTACAAGTAAACCTGAAGAGCCTGACTCAAATACCTCGACACTGGACCCGGAATCAGATAGCGAGGAAGATAACATAGATCACACAACGGCACCAGACGGAAGTGTAACTACTACCGGAGAAGAAACCACTGCCAGCGAAACCGAAGAAACTACACCTGACTTAGGAGACCATAGCACATCTTTGGTACCAGGAGGTAACGAAGACCAAACCATACTCGAGCCGGAAGAACCACATGATACTGTTGTAGCAACATCGACTGGCCGCGTTAGTGGACACTTGTGGCGACAGAATGAAAAGATACTTAGCTACATAGATATAAAGTATGGTACTTTTAATAATCCCTTCGAGGTACGTATTGCAGTCAAAAACTCACTCTTCACGAATGTTTCGCTATTGTCATTCTATATTTGTTTCTTCTCAGGCTGCAGTATTTCCGGAGGTGGTCGCGGACGCACCAATACACGACGAAAAAGTTCATCGCAAACGCTGCCCACAGTTTCAAGGTGAACAGATCGTCGTGGACTCGGACTGCTTGACACTGAGCATTTTTAAACCATTTAAAACTGACCTAAGTGGTGCAAGTGTCCTTGTTCACATCCATGAAGGAAATTTCATTAATAACAGCGCTAACCCTGCAATCTACGGTCCCGAATATTTAGTCCCCCAGGGAATCATTCTTGTTTTACCTAATTATCGACTAGGGCCGCTTGGCTTCCTGTGTCTGCAAAACGAAACGGCTCCAGGAAATGCCGCTCTTAAGGATCTCGCTTTAGCGCTAAGATGGATAAAGGAAAATATAGAAAAGTTTGGTGGAGATCCTGAAAATATCGCCGTGAGTGGTGAAGGCACGGCGGGAGCTTTAGCAGGATATTTAGCTTTGTCTCCAATGTCTAAAAACAATGTAAATAAAGTTATCACAGAAAGTGGCTCGGTTCTTTCACACTGGGCAATAGACAGGGACCCTATCGCTAGTGCAACAAATCTAGCAATCAGGATAACGGGATCTTGGGAATCATGGCAGACTATAGACATTGAGGTACTACTGGAAGCAGCCAGAGGTATTGCTTGGAGACCTTGTTTTGAAAACAGTACGGACGATGGAGTACATTTTATGGTGGAAACTCCATGGTCGATGTTACAAAAGGAGGACAATCACATCACGTTCATGATAGGCTCGGCACAGTATGCAGGTGTGCACGAATCTTTAACTCATACAACAGCTAGCATAGAACAACTTAATGCCAATACCAGTCGTTTGCTGCCCAACGACTTACAATTTGAATTAAGTAAAGATATGAGCAGAGTTGGAGATGCCGTAAAGGAGCATTATTTTGGTGAGGCCATCACCTTGGATAATGTTAAAAATCGAACCCTTTACTACACGGATATGGCATATCTTGGTCCTGGAATCCGTACCGCGCGGTCTCTAGCAAATTCTGGATCGACGGTTTACTTCTATGAGTTTTCTTTTGTCGGAGACTTAAACAGGGAGTTGGAGGCTGTTCAGAAGCCAGTTGAGGGAGCAGTTAGAGGGGACATCATTGGCTACCTGTTCTATCAAACAGGAATCATGCGTGCTGAGGGTTCGAAGGAGGACAAAATGATCGAACAGCTTCTCGAATTATGGACATCCTTCCTCAACACTGGGTAAGACATTTGCCATTCATTTTATTATGCAAATAGATAACATTATTTTTGTAACTATTCAATTGTTTTTAGTTCTCTTGTATTATCTAAAAATCTAAAACATTGACACATGGATATAAATGAACCGAGCTAACTAATAGTGGAACTTACACCGCCATCTTGGGAGAAGTGATTTTTCAATGAAAATGTTACCATTTCACAAGATAAATTCTTTATTACCTACGACGCGACGTTTAAATGTTTTAAATAATTAATTTTAATTAGTATTACCTACGACCGACGACGTTTAAATGTTTTAAATATTTAATTTTAATTAGTTCGCTAACTTGTGACTTAACCAACTGTGATAAAAACTTGATAGCAACACGATTTACCAATCCTATCTTTTGGACATAATTATACCCATATTTTTCACTATAAACCTTTTATTCTAAAAATAAATTTCCTAGATGGTTATCCGAAAATCGTGATTCCTAACCCTGATCTTATTGCAGAACGCCTAAAGCCAAAGGCATTGAGTGGAGCAAGTTTGAGGAAGCGACCGCTGCGCAAGAGCAGTGGCTGGCGATCGGCACGGAGACCGCCATGAAGACAGGCGTACATTTGGACCGTCTGGGAGTCTGGACCGAAATCTACAACGAGCACTTCGTCGACAGCCCAGCCGTGGGGCTCTCCCCCAGTGTGTATACCGTGCTCGTCCTCCAAGTCGTCTTTTTCATCACCTTCTTCAAAAACGCTTGGCATTTCTTCTGATCAATCTTAATGTCTTATTTTGCATACTTAGTTGTTTAGCACCTTAATAAAAAGCCATGTACTTTAGAAAATGTGGATGGCATATTTAAATTAAACTATGAACACAACTAGTGTCGTTTCATTGAAGTACCAATTTGTACTTACAACGTATTGCTACTGTGCTGTTACGGAATTCCTAACACTGAGTCACAATCACTAATAGTCCAACATTTGACGTGTCAATGTTTTGATTGGACGCCGTCTGTTTTGATAACCAAACATAAACTGGAGCACTCGGACGCGACACAAAGGCTTGGAAAGCTCGGCCATGAGGGTCGGGTGTGGTGGTGTAATGGTTACAATGAGTGTACTGTGTGTGGTGCAGGGCCGGCCGAGCCAGGCGCCGCGGGCGCACCGGGACGCGGCCACCTCGCAGGGCGCGGCTCGCGGGTACTTCGCCCCCGACCCACCCCACTTCGCGTACTTCGGGCTCCCCTACGCACGCCCGCCCACCCGACGTGACAGGTTTAAGGTCAGGTCAGCTGATCCATTTGTTGATAGAATGGGATCTCCATTTGGTGCCATGTAGATTAGATGGCTATCGCGAAATTAACTGCCACTGATAATGTAATTACTTAGTTTAAAGATCCCGTTTTGGTTTAAATGTTATCAAGTACCGGGTACGGATTCCGTAATAGTCTCTATAATCTAATTGTCGAATCATTGTAACGTTAAATTACTTAAAATACTAGACATAAAAGTCTAGCCGATGAATTAAGTGCTATAACGAGTCCATCACAGTCAGCGGATAACGATACCATTTAATTGTCTCGGAAAATTAATTAGAAGTATATACAGGGTTACTGGTACCTCGACTATTCCTTGCAAGACGTCATAGTAGGGTTAAAATGCAACAAATTAAGCCACCAAACATTCTATCGAAGTTCAGTAGTTTTTGAGTTAATTAGATTTTTAGTTTTTTTTATGAAAAATCCCAGATCAAATCATTTGGAGCCAATTTAAAAATGATTTACGTCGCGACTGTACTGAAATTTAAGTTAATATCATAGTTGATGCCGTAGCAGATCTTTTTCAATAATAATAAGTTCAAAAATGCTTAAAACTTTGGCAAATATCACTAATGAAACATTTCATTTTTAGTAATTTTTGATATTACTCCATAAAAAATGTTGTAAATTACTAGGAAAATATGTTGGAAAATGTGTACAAATTACTAGGAAAATATCCTTGTCGTATCAGCTATTCAGAAAGGTATGATTGTCAATACTTTTGCATGCGAGACGGTCAACCTAATGTTTCGTATTCGTATTATTCGTAGTTTTTACCTGCGCTTGAACTCCAAACACTCGGCAAGCTTTGTGATTGGTCACTATTGTTCTCTCGGCAGGACACGGGGTGCGACTTTACAAAATCTGGTGGTCGTTAGTTAGTTTCAACTCTACGTCGCGCAAGCTCGTGTTTTCTTATCTGGCTATTTAACTAACTGCTGTCGCATAATATCTTGCTCTTGTGATGTGCTGTGCCTTCATAAGTGCTGACTATGGCTGCATATTGTAACCCTGAATACGCTGACATAATGTACTGTTACGGACTTAGGACGGTGACGCTGCTCAGGCGCGGAGAGAATATAAACTTTTCCGATTCCCACACGTTAGAGTATTTGGATCGACTTATGGGCGATTATCTGAAACTGGCAGCGTCCAAAGAAGCAGGCAAATTGACACTGGTCGTTCTCGGAGATACACGGCTGAGGACGAGGAGCTGATTACCGACGTTTTATTGACGACCTCAACATATCGACAAACATCGTAGCGCGTGAGCTTGGTATGTCACTTGTCAGGCCGACATCCATACCACTATCAATCTGTCCAGTTATTAGAAGAGGGAGATCCGCCGAGACGACTTGAATTTTGTCGTTTTATGCTAAGTGCCGACGCCGAAGACAAAAACATTCTGTGGTCCGATGATTCATGTTTTGACCGTGATGGTATCACAAATTACCACAACTTACATTACTGGGCACCGAAGGCAGAAGCAAATCCTGAGAAACTGAAATCAACTGCATCCCAGCGTATATAGGTTCTCGCTTAATGTTTGGATGGGTTTTATCGACGACAAATTAATTGGCCCATATTTTTGACCCCGAACACTAAATGGGGAACTTGATGATGATTTCCTAAGAAATCATTTAACACCACTGCTCACGGATGTACCGGAAGACGAGCAAACATGATTTATCAACATATGACGGATGTCTAGACCACTTTCGAATCCTATGACGAAACCTATTCAAACCGATGGATAGGGCGTCGTGGCCCAAGCCCTGATCTTACGTCACTAGACTTTTAGGTCTGGGGTCATATGAAAGACCTAGTTTATGTGACCCCAGTAAATTCAATTGAAGAACTAAGGGAGAGAATAACAGATGGAGCGGACCAGATGAGGGCAACAATCACATCAAGAATCACAAAAACTGAAGTGAGGAAGCGAATAAGAACATGTATTCGAAACCGAGGGCAGCACATCGAACAAGACGTGTGAAAGTGTAATTAAAGTTTTTAAACTGATATTGATTAAAAATAATGCTAATATTCACGAAATTGTTTTATTTGATTTTCCGAATAATCACCTTTTTGTGAGACACACATAATGTAGTCCAGAACTTTCTATTAACTTTCATGCCTTTTTGGGTGGTTTACCGTACATCAGGCGAGTACCTATGGGAGAGGTCTGCATCTAACAGTGGAAGGCTTGTAAACTGCTTAAATGGCAACTAAGAACTAAGCAAGGAAATAGGCTTTTTTCCATATTGTCTCATCGTAAAAAGCATAAAGTCCCGTTTCTCCAGGCCCCCAAGCCTCCTCCTGAATGGGACGGCATCTTCGAAGCCACCCACAAGATAAAATGTCTCCAGCCCACCGCCGACGGTGAGGAGAACTGCCTTGTCGTCAATGTATTCACGCCAGAACATGCCACATCGCTACCTGTCCTCGTGTTTGTGCACGGCGGAGACTTTCAAAACGGGTAATGTATATTTCGTTCTTGAATATTCAGCAAAGATGCGCGTTTAGATGTCGGTTATACAAATAAAGAATATTTTGATGGTAGTCTAAATATGTTACTATTTATATCGAATGGTATGATACTCGTGAAGTCGTGACTGCGGTCGTGTTTTTAAATACGCTTGGGAGTATTCGTATGTGCGGCGTTAATTTCGACGTTTGCTTAAGAAGTTAGTAGGTAGCTAAAACCAAAAGGGAGTCTCGAGATTTAGTTGAACCTGCGATCCGTCTGATTCAGCTGTTTAAGACCAAGATCTACCACCCACAGCACTAAATTATAAAGAGAATCAAGATATTGTTGACGACATTTTTATCAAATGAGTGTGCTGATCTTGTAGGCAGACAAGACGCGGGTTTTGTGACTAATTGGGGATTCCCGAAACTAAAATAGAATAACGGATAACGATTAGGATACACTAGGAAATAATTTACGTGACAATGCATTTTAAATACAATATAATAACATAGATAGATAGAGGATGAAATATCGAAAACGGATCCTCTAAATTAATAATAATATGTTTATTTATTTTCTCATCACAAACGTTACAGTGAACAGGAATTATTAAATCTAATACACAGGGTAAAATTTGTGAGAGACTGGTGCCCAAAATATACTATACTTGTGACTTGGGTTAGATAAGAAAAAACATTATATTACTAATCAGGAACTTATGACGAAATGCTCTGTTTTCAGATGGGGCGCCTATCACGCTCCCACAACGTTCCTCAACGAGGGTTTCGTGGTCGTCACCTTCAACTACCGACTCGGAGCCCTAGGGTTCCTGTGCCTCAGGACCCCTGAGGCACCGGGGAACGCTGGCTTGAAGGACCAGATAGCGGTCTTGTACTGGGTGCACAGAAACATTGCAGAATTCGGCGGGAACCCTGATGACGTAACTGTTTATGGTACTGAATCCGGTGCAGCAGCAGTACAGCTGGTTCTTCTGTCCGGATTGGTTGAGGGCCTCCTACATAGGGTTGTTCTAGAGTCAGGCTCAGCTCTCTCCCCCTCCTCAATGACATATGATCCTCTTGTCATAGCTCACAAAGGTGCTAGCTCTTTGGGCTATGAAGGCTCGGATGAGCCGGAGGAATTGCACAACTTCTACCAAGAAGCTTCAGCCAAAGACTTGACAAGTATACCAGAAACATTCCTTCCCTGTGTTGACAACATGTCAGACTATTTACAAAGTCTTATAGATGTAGATCCCATAAAAAAGCTGAAAGATGGAAATTTCTATAATGTACCAATGCTAATCACATTCACACATAAAGACAAGACATCCATCATCGGAACAGACACAGACAAATTTGAGAATCCACCGGAGAACTTTGACAATTTACTGCCAAACAATTTAGAATTTAAGAAGCATAAGGTGAGGCATGGAGTAGGGGAGATCGTAAAGCAGTTTTACTTCAGTGAAGACTTTCGAGGTGATATGACCCAGAGCTATGCGGACTACATGCATGACATATTAACAGAATACCCGATAATCAAATTGGCAATGCTGTTTGCAGCTAAAAACAATTATTCAGTGTATGTCATGAAGTTCACTCTGCCAAGAACGACGGAGGCCTCTGGAGAATTGGAACAAAACAGTTTTGACACTATACTGGATTATTTATACAAAGAGGAAGAGCAAACTGAAGATGTCTTAGAAAAACTGATGACATTGTTGAAGAATTTCATAAAATTGGGGTATGTCACTTAATGCTTCATATTCCTATTAACCTTTCGTATGCCAGAACGTAGATCTACACGAGACACAATCACTTTATAATTGTGTCTATATACTCGGCATACGAGTGGTTAAGTATCTGAACATGTTAGACTAAGACAAGCAGTAAATAGAAAGTACTAGTTTGGTTTGTCAACTAGTCTTTGCAGTTGTTGGCATATAAAATACCAAATGATGGTAGAGTTCTGTCATCTGTTAAAGAACTGAGCCAAAACCTCTTCACAATTTGATTAGGATGTCTATTCTGCCTACACTGAATTATGATAGAACAGAATAAAAACATACTGTTACTGTTAGCCCGTGTCACAGAGGAACATGTTAAAATAAACACCTATTACTTCAACTTTAAAAACATGAATGAATGGTTTGTTTCAGTGACCCAACACCGCTAACAACAACCTTAATCCCAGTAATATGGCAACCGGTGCCCTCAGACAAAGAGAATAACCAGATATCAGACGTGCCTCTGCTACAGTTTGACACCTCTCTGAGGATGAGTGTGCTGCCCAACAACCAGAGACTGTTATTCTGGGATAACATCTACAGCCGGTTCTACAAGTCACGTGTGCTTGAACAAGAAGAAGAGGAAGAAGATTTAGATGATAATGATTAAATTCTAATTGATATTAATGTTAAGAATGTATAGTTTCTTGCGACAATCACTTAGTTATATTCATTAGCTATAGTAAAATATTATGCAAGTAGAAAACAATGTTTTATTAATTCTAGCTGGAGTTTAAGGACAATAGCGCTAAGAAATTTATTTATTTGAATACAGAGTCAAGAATTATTCAAATCTCATCAAGCTAACGCGCCTGCCGTGCGCCTGTCACACACAAGTTCCGCTTCGCGAAATTCGAAGTATCGCCCAAATTATATGACCACGCAACCGCGTCGTACACAAACATGATTATTTGCAACCACGGTTACTAATTACCAAGTCAAAGGTCATACAAAGAGATTACAATCAATAAAAACCAAACAAGTAAACGTTTCCAAGAAAATATCGACGTTGTCATAAATAAATCCCGTTACCTGAACAATTGGCGGCCGTGGAAGCTTTACGTTGAGTCGCCAACACTTTGTGCACTTACAAAACTATAACATAGCTGTCCCCGCGGCGATATAACGATTGTTCACTAAATTCTCATTAAATTCTTATAATAAAATCAACAAGTAAATTACAAAAGGCAAAACATGGGGCACCCGTCACATTTTACTTGACATGACATTTGTTTCGTCCGAAAACTGCGCTCAGATGTTCAATTTAGAAAGTTATGTTTTTGTCTTTTTTCAAGATTCAATTCAAAGAAGTTCAATATTTGGGTTTTATTATAAAATCATGAATATTTTTAAACAAAAATTTGAGAGAAATGATTTTTAATTATTGTTATTTTCTTACGTTTCGGTCGACGGTCACACGTTCGCTTTTATTTCAACACTGAGAACAATCCTCAATTTTTGAACGAATATTAGCGTAGACAAACACTTGCACAGCTCAAGTACATGTAATACACACAAGCATACACGAAAGTAACTTTCATAATTTATTCATTAATTATGATAAAATATTTCACTAACGATGAGTAAATGAGTTAATCGACGAATGACAAATGTTTAATCTTTGAACAATAGGTAGGTAGTAATCTCAACCAGGACTTATATTATTAATTCTGGCCGATTACTATCGTCAGATCATAGAGACGCTAGATCCGGCCGCCAGATGTTTTTGGCGACCCCGTTTATACAATATTGTTTACTTAATAAATATTAGAGAGCTAAGTTCCTGTTGAATTCCTTCAGTTATGCCATCATCTACGTTTAGCACGTCTCGCATTGTATCTCAAGATACCTATACAGGCAGGTACGGTCAGCAACGAAAATGTAATAACACTTCCAGTTTTTAAAGCACAACTACATAGGTACCTAGTTAGTTAGCATAAAATTTAAAACACTATCTAATGGTATTCTTGTGAAAGAAATGTGGAAAATACAATGTATTGCATTGAATTAATTTGTCTCTTGTCTAAGTTGTAGATGAAAAACGAACACTAATTTTTGTTGCTGACTGTTTTATTGCCAATGAAATTATTTATACTATAGGTAGTTAGCAACAGACTTTTGTCATTCTGTGGCTGAGGTTTTACGTAATACATAAAATATGTACCTACCCAATATCCGGATACCTACCTACATTGATTGATCAGATCAAGTAGATTTATACTAAATAGCCATACAGACTGTATGGCTATTTAGTACAGTAGTGACCTACAAGTCATTGAACTGAGATCTGTTCGCTCTAATAAGCAAAGCAATGTGCTCATAAGAGGGTGTTACTAAAGTAAGTGTAACAGGCATTTAGGTACCTACCTACAATAAATTAGGTATGTAGAGGTACTGTATAAACCAGTCCGCGCAGAGTAGATAGTATAGCTCACTCCATTTTTCACAGAGAGGTGGCTAGTGTCCCAGAAGTGGGAACGCTACAGGCTGATTATACTAAAGCTATGTATTTGTATTTGTTCATATAATGAACCAATTTTCGTTTTCACATATTTTGTGCACAGTACCAATTTAGTGCGGTTAAAGTATGGGACGGACACAGCCAACAAGTTTGTTTCACTCGGTTACTCCTCCGGACACCGCAACCCTAACTGTGAATTAATCAAACCATGCTCTGAAGTGTCGCTTGCGGTCCCTGTAAGTTCAACCACCGCGGTCACCTAATAGATAGTCGATATATATAGTTTAAATGGGAAGGGGTAGATACGTCGTAGAATAGAAGAAGGTCATTTTATGATATAATCGTAAAGTGATTATCCATACTAGCGAATCGCCCCTGCTAAGTTCAGTTACAGATTTTCCGAGGCAATTTTACAATTCAATTACGTCGATCAAAATATTGCGCTATACTTCCCTCCAGGCGACATTGAAATAATAATCGTCATCTTTCTCCTGCCCTTATCCCAATTTATTTGTGGTCGGCGCAGAATGTCTCTTCTTCCATACTTCTCTATTACTCGTCATCTCAGCCGTCATCTTCATTTTAGCCATATCATACTTCACACAGTCCATCCATCGTTTCTTTGGTCTTCCTCTACTCTTATAGCCATCTATCTAGATTCCTGCTCAACATTTTCCTCATTCTTCCGCATCACATGTCCATACCACGATAACCAGCAATTTTTCAGTCACCGGCGCCACTTTCAGCCCTCCTCTTGTGTACAGTACTCATTCCTTATTTTATCCATTCGCGTTACACCACACATCCCCCTTAGCATTCTCATCTTAGCTAGCCACATGCAATTGCATTGAAATATAGTAGGTACATTTTGATATATGTGGGGAAACTTTGTTGTATTCGAGGCGGCATTCACAACCGAGCCGTAGGCAAGGTTGTTATGGAGCCGAGAACTGCAGTAACCAATGCCCACGTATATCAAACGACGTTTTTCAATAAACTTTTGAAGAAATAAATAATGGAACAAAAAGTATTTTAGAGACCTGACGGTATGACTTAATGCCCTGGAAGTTGGGTAGACCTTTCGTGTGGGATATGCAACATATGTCGACACCCTTGCGCCATCCCATCTTCCTAGCACGGCGGGCTGCGCTAGGGCAGCTGCTGCCGGTGCTGAAAACTTCAAACGGTGCAAATACAATAACCTCATTGGTTGCTGTGTGATTGGCAGCATGGCAGTCGGTTCTCCAATTAATTTAAATCTAAGATGGTAAGTACACCTACTATAATCAGCAGCTAAACTTAGATTAGTGTTTAATAGTCTCCGCTCCTCCAGCATTTAATAAAACCCCTTGTCTTTGTCTGTGAGAGAAAGCCCGTTGTGGCTTCTGACAATTACTTAAGCGGCTATCATTCGTTTGACTTCTTTCACAACTGACCCCAGGAGATGAACAGGTTGTGAATAATAATTACATATGTATCCATCGAAATCGAACACCCACAGCATGCCAAAGATTGCAGAAAGGTAGGAAATAAAAAATGTAAACAATTTTAACAGTTTTTTTCTAAATATATTTAAAAGTCAATGTGTAACCAGACATGGCAAGAAACTATTGATGCTTAATAATAATTGCCTTATTATTAATTATTATATGTAAACACACATGTGCAAGTATCTGTTTTAATACTAAAATAATATCAATAAGTAATTGTCTTTCATGATACCTGTAATCTGAGCACTTTAATTGCATTGTTAAACAGCGTTGACGTCAGGGGGCCTACCACCACCTCGTTTAGTCCTATTTCTCTGTCGGTAGGCCCCCGAGTTACTTCTTCAAAAAAACTTATTTTTTATCACCTATTGTATTTTAGTAGGTGTTCTTCTAAGCTTAAACTTACACGACAGAAACAGAGAGTACAATCAGGGAGAAATCGTACAAGGACTGGATACGAAATTATAGGTAGAAAAATTTTGAGCATCAGTAAACTTAACTTTAAAAATTGTATAATAGCAAAATATCTATACCTACTTACTTAGCTACTTATAAATAAGATAATTGAATATCACATAATGGGTCCTACCTATCGAAGATTTTTTTTTTTAAATCAGTAAGATTTTTTACAGTCAAAAATCCATGTTACAGTTATAGTTTGTACAAAAAATGAAAGAGAAGACGTGTTTGTCATTTGTTTGAACTTTTCCCGCGGTCACATTTTCAGAAAGTGTTCAACCAAACAAGATTTATTTGTTTATTAAAAATACTTTTGAATCTTACACTGCCATTGCTTTACTTACTAATATTGCAATACAAATGTAATCGACAATCATCAATCAAGCCTTCGTTATTCAAAAAACCGCAACATCAATGTTTTACAATTCACTGTAATCTGGATGGCTTTAAATCAATGGAGAAGGTTAAAAATCTGCGACATCATTATTAATGATTAACTGACATAATACAAATATTCCATCAGCTATAAACTTCAAAACTTAATTTTAGTGGCTTTAGGATATGTTGTAGTCTTACTGAGGTACTACTCTGGTCATAAGTAGTTGAATCTTATTTTATTTCAATATTTTTTGAACCCATCATAATGCACGTAGGAAATAAATATCACGTTTAGTCAAAACACAAAAAAAAACCGTTTACGTTTCGGCAGAATTGTTACAAAACTTTACGTTTACTTTGTTTCTTGCAAATGAATAAATAGGTTCCGACTACAAGGACTGCTTACCTTCAGGTAAGGCACACAAAGATCTGAACTCAACTTTTGAACAAAAGTGTACTTGTATAAACTAAGCACAGACTAAAAATAATAAGACCGGCCACACGCTTGCGACTGAGTCGTTTCACTGACACTATACGAACAAAAGAAGTCGCACGATTGGCTAAGTCGCGTGCAAGAAACCTCTTGATGTAGACTGAAGGTCTGAAGCCAGTCCGGGGTGCTGTGTATCATTGGCAGTGCTCATTGACGTCCACGACTGTGTTCTTGCGCCAGCCGAAAAAGAAGTAGCCGACAGCCAGGCCGAGGACCAGGGCTATGCAGAGCCAGACGTTGTAGGTCATGAACACCAGCATGAGGGTGTAGGAGGCGGTCGACTGGAGGAAGTGCAGCACTGTTTGTATCGCGTGGCCAGAAGACAGCATCGTGTATCTGGAAGGGGGACACGTTTGAGTTAGTATTGTGATAATGAACACTGAACTCTTATCATCTGTAAAATATAAATCTGTTATTTTCCAAGGACTGATGTAAGAATGTTGGAGAGGCACATTAATAACCAAAACTGTGGCATATGTAAAATAGTATTGTAATTATGTAAAGGAACAGAGACAGTCAATTATTATTATAGTCGCTTTCAACTGTGTTGTAGTAGCGATGGTCGACAATATTTTTGTTGAAATATCAAGATCATGTTTCAATATTCAACTTTAACTTTAGACATATGTATTATTAATATTTACTTGACAAATCACTGAAAACTAGAGCACATGAGATAAACCTGTTAATACAATTGGAGCACGAGACAGATCAGATTAAGTTTAGTGTAGGTAATTAACACGTCTCGACAGATCCAATGCCTTTCTCTCACTGCTCCAATAGTTCTATTACACATCATAATGTAGTTGCGATCATTTTTATTTCATCAAAGTGTGAAATAAAAATGATCTTACTTACGATATCAAGTTAAGAAGGTAAGATATGGGTTTGATGGTTTGGAAATAGTAGACACACCAGAGAGTGTGTCGTCGACTGATATCCTTCTTCTGGTATGACAAAGAACCCCATGGGTGCTATTGCTATTATAAAGGGTCGTAATCTAATAAAATCTGTTGTGTTCTACAAAATTGCAATACCTACACGGTCAAAATGTATGGATGAGCTGATTTTTTTTATAAATTCGTAATGAAGTGGATTCGGCTTGGGAATGATGTTACTACTGAATACGTGGTACCCGTTAGTGCATCGATGTACCTTCCATTCCTGTATATAAACGCCGCTAAAACTATGTCTCAGATTTAACTAAATAATTCTTAAGCACCGTCCTGTCTCGCCGACGAGAAAATACTACTACTATACGAGAAATTACAGGTACCTTATTCTAGTATGGCATACAAGAAACTGACTGAGAAACTGGCATACTTAACAACAGCAGTTCCCCCACAAGGTCCGTTGGCTCCGCACTCGCTCTTCGTGATGTTGACCCTGGAGTCTCCAGTAGCCGCCGACGCTCTTGCGTGGAGGGCCTCCCGGAAGTACTTCAGCCCCTCATAGAGCACACCCGCGAAGAAGATGGCGACTGCTGAACCGAACAGCTCCAGCGCGTTGGTCGTCATCCAGCCGCTGAACAGGATCTCCTGACAGACACCCGAGTGGAACTGGAAGGGGAGACATTCAGAAATTAGTTGTATATCATGGAAAAGATGGATGGATTGTGTGAGTGGTTTGAAAAAAAAGGATCGAGTGGATGATAGAGTGGTGGGTTTTTACTAGTTTTAGTTGGGCAGACGACATAGTTGCCATATGAGGATGAGGCTGGCACAGGAACGTGGAGATTAGCACAAGACAAGAGAGGTCTATATCTAGCAGTGGGGGAATTCAGGCTGTGGGTGATGATCATAATGAATACTAGTTGTTACTGACAATAAATGAATACCTAAATAAAAGCGCAGCGGCTCAGCACCGACTCTTGAAACACGCTTATAGTAACTACTCCTATAGCGATATTTTACTAAAAGTTTTCACTGCATCTAGTTATTGCTATTTCGTACATTATCGCAGCATTTATCAGTAATGTTTAAGAAATATCTGCTAACTTTATTTGTACAGTTTATCTAAGTGGGCAGCTCTAGGTACTTGTAATCTACGAATATGACTAGAAGCACAATAACCGAACATCCGAAGTTACTAACTGTTAGCTAATAAAAGTTGTTAGTATTCCGAGCTGATCCTTTCGTTTGATTCGCCACAGTTTGTTGGGAGTCACTCAACGCAACATTAATCAACGACACTCTGACGTTTCCTTTTACGAATTTTGCATATAAACGTGATTCCCACGTTCTAAGGTTACACAGGATATCGCAGAACTGATGCCACATTCGTTTGTGAATAATTTGGTGGAAAAAAGATAATAAATTCACTCATTTCTGTAGTTAGATAAACCGGGCAAGTCAGACTGATATAAATGTTTCTCCTGATGTATAATATACGGTAGGTACTCGAATTTCAAAGGTCCATGAGGTCCTGGGTACAATTCCCAGGTCGGGTAAAGTGCTATTGAGTTTTTCCATCGGGAATTACTCAGTAGCAGCCACGGAGTCTGCATATGCGCTCAGTTGATGGCAATAGGCTCGCCTCCTATTACATGGAATTTTAACATACTTATCTGGCGAAAAGTGGAGGTACGCCTCTGCCTAACCCTACGGGAATTACAAGCGTGATGTCATGTTTATGTATAATTTAACTACTTTGAGATGAGTAAGTAATGCATGGAAGAATTAATGAGAAATTCAGTGTTGGTTGCACTGAAGTTCTCATACATTCATCCATGCATCAGGCAATCATCTCAGCGGACGAGCTGTATGCTTAGAGCTTTTGGCACATCTAGACCTAAATATTGGAGACATGCATCACCGGGTGCCACAACAATGTCACACGAATTCACACGATCAAACACGCTGACACACAGACACGAATTTCTCCGTTTCGGTCCAACCGTGTAGGAATGCGCCTGTTTATCATAACGACAGCTGTTCTTGTTCTTACACAGCGTCGGGAAATTCGCGTTAAGTTACAATGAATACATACATACTTGCATATATTGTTTTCAATTTGTAACACTTGAAGCAGGAAAATAATAATGAAAACTGTAAGCGAATGTCGGAGAGTCTTCCTTCTCAGATCATGGACGGGGAAAGTGGGTCGCAGATAGTGCTGTATTTTCGTGTTTGAAGATGAAAACCAGAAAACAACACTATTCTATTTGTCTCTTATTAGCGTTGATTAACACAGTAGTGTTATTGGTATATTTACTCTATGTGGGTCATATACATATACGTTTGGTATACGTTCACCTTTCTAAACGTCTCATTAACCGACTTCCAAAAGAAAGAGGTTATTTTTAAACTGAAATCAGATTGATGTAGTTTATTTACCTACCAATTCCAATTTACCTACTTGCATCGTAAATCTCATCCATCACTTTGCATTTTCAGTATTCTTCACTTTCGTGAAAATCACTCAAGTCAACGGCTCATAGATTAGGTTTTACTGTTGACCCATAAGCATTTAATTGCATGGCACGTGCAACGATTCAACACATTCGTAAAATTGCAACACCAAAGAACTTACTCATTATCATAAACACAACACTTCCGCTCACCGCAAACCATCGACAATATTATCGTTCAAATCCCGTACTGTTCCGATATCTACGGGAACGAGTGGTCGCCGCCAACCGCAGGTGATAAGGAACAGATAGCGACAATGTATGTAATGTAAACAACTACTATACTATGGAGTAGATAACAAGACTATTTCTAGTGATAGTAGACAGTTGTCGCTATAGCTAAGGGGGCACTGCCTTGCGACGTGAACACCAAGGTATTTTTGAGGTGGCTAATCAGCAGGCGGTACATCTGTTGGTGAGTGGTCTCCGCCGTCGCTGGACAAGGATGTTTTGACACGTGGACGAAACCGGACTCAATGCTACCTACCTTGCTATTAAATACATTTTCACAAATGTTAACCAACAGTGGCACCAGCCTGGGCCACGAAAGTATTGCTGAGGTGCTTAAAGATCCGACCTCCTTCTTACTTAGGAATCTTTGCTTAGTGTTACGTTACTTGTTGCCCAGTATCAGTCTGGGCCACGAGAGTATCGCTGAGGCATTTAAAACAGTTATTTTCACTAAAACAAATTTCAGTGGAATCATTGTGGAAATTAAGTTCAATATGTTTCCATCGCTTTGGTCTGACTTTTGAAGCGCAGAGCGAAAATGCTATAAGCGTTTGTTTCGTGACCCTTACGTAAGACGGTCACTAAGTACTACCATCACTTGCCTGATTCTGCTTTGTGATTTCACCTAGTTAGTAGATTCGTTACGCAGTATTGAGAAGCTGAAGAAACATTTTTGAAAAATGTTAAAGTAGGCTTAAACAATATGCGATTGGCGGCGGCGACCTCTCGCGTCCGGCCCTGGTTCAAGCCATGGTCCGGGGCGAGAGGGAATGGGAAGCCGTCACCTCCTTCTGCGAAGCAGTCATGCTAGCGAAGGAGGTGGCGGAACGTGAGAGGGAGAGAGCCTCACGTCCCAGCCACCGCGGGAGAAGCACCGGGCGTCGGGGGCCACGCCGTGATGGCTCTCGGCCACCGTAGGCGCGGGCCTGTGGACGGTGAGTAATGGGCTAGCTCGCCGTCCGTCCGTCTTATGACGACAGGCCGTGTCGAGGGCGCGTTCGTGTTCCACGCGCGCCTCAAAGAGACGTTAGCAAACCAGAGGGGCCCGCAAGGGCCGATGCCTGCCAGGGCTGCGGGACTGTTCGAAAGAGATACCGCGGCCCTGGAACATAAAGGGCCAATGAAGGAACATGGGTGTTTTTTAGTCAGTAAGAGTCTGACACTCCCTTCCGCTCCGCCCAGAGCGGGAGGAGTCATTTGATGATTTCTCACCCCCCAAAAAAAAAAAAAAAAAAAAAAGACGGGAGATTTCTACTCACCACCATGGCATGTCCGTGACCGGCGTGCGCGCACGGGTCGTCATGCATGTTGTCCATGTCCATGTGGCCCCCGTCGTGCTCGTGTCCCGCGTGGTGCATGCTGTGGTCCATCTTCTACGGCTGTCTGGAACAGATAGACAAACTTATGTTAGTTACAGAGGTATTGTAGCTGGTTTAGTTTCAGTAGGATTGCAGGAACTGACCTGATTCTAAGCTTCGAATAGCGCATAAAACAAAAACATTTATGTGGAAAGACAGCTTTCAAAGGCTTCCATTTTAATGCGTCACCACCAAAATTGTTGGCGTTTGTAATGAATTTAATTGAGTACACCGGTAGTTCTGGTTCAACAACTATAATTATGTATAAATATGTTAAAATATTATATTTTGCTGAACCGAATTCTCATACGACTCAGACACTTAAATGTTAAATATTCAAGTAACCAAAACATGATTCAGGAATTGGCAAATTGCTTTACTTTTGTTTTAACTAGTGTCCTTACTTTTCTATTCATTGGTTTTCCTTCCTCGTCTTAAAACCGAAAATGGTCGGGGAAAATCCGTTACATTTTCCTGTAAACGAACACGCAACCTACATCTTACTGATCATTTCACCTACGTAAAACAGTAATTACAGGTAAGTATATCAACAATAGCCATACAAACATTCACGACGTCCGTTCAGGTGCGGTTTGACATCACAGTCATGACAATGCCCTCACATCAGCACATAATGACACAATTGCCACTAAACACCCATTATGCTAGTGATGGAGGAAACTCAATATTTTCAGTAATTTCCTCTTAGTGACAATTTTCTTTCAACATGTTGTTGTTAGTGGCAGATGAGTGAGTCGGTTTAAAATGTGGTTTTAAGTTGATACAGAGTACGGAAAATGGAAATGTAAAGAAAACATTATGACAATTTTCTTTACATTTCCATTAAAGTAATAGGAAAATGGTTAGCTAAAATGTAACACTGAAACAATAAGAGATTGTTTTAGCATATTTTAGCACTAGGTTAAGTATACGGTAGTTCCACATTTCCAGAATGATTCTCCAAATATGATGGAAATGTATCAGTTTTACAACTTTCACTTCCAAGAATGAACACAAAACCGGCTTCTGTTAGGTATTTAGATTGTGGCAATTTTCAGTTCTACGAAAAAACAAAACTGTGTGTCGGTGCCGTGTGCAGCCGCAATGTTTGGGTATTGTTATCGACGTCGTGTCATTCGTCCCCTACATCTAATGTTGGTCACTTGGAAGTCTGCTCATCTCGTTTATGAATGTGTGAATTGCCGAGTATATTTAGCGGTTTTCCGATTGATACTCATCTTTACACCTATATTGTTGTATGTGAAATCGATTATAGACTTCTGACGAGTAAAAGTCGTATGGAAGCATTTTGACGTCTACAGTATTCTTCAAATCTATTCAAATAGTTTTGTAACAGGTGTGTATCAGATATATTATGTTTCGAATAATTTATCAACCTTCAGCTCGTCAGCACAAAGTAAAATATAAGAACTTTCAAAACAGTGTTTCACGTCAGCAATAAAGAGAGTAAATAAAAGGGATCCTAAAATTGAACCCTGAGGAACTCCAGAGGGGACAGAACTCCATCCCGATGTGTACCCCTGAAGCACCACAGCTTGCGTCCTGTTTTCAATATAAGAGGAGAACCAACGATACAAATCTCCTTTTACATTCCATTCGCATTTACTGTAATCAGTGTAAATAACGTCAACTTGTGCACGCTGTTCCATACCTTCGGATATAAATTCATGCGACAAGACTAAGTTAGATGTAGTAGAACGCTTCCTAAGAAAGCCATGCTGTTCATCACCAAAGTTACATTTCATAGCAGCGTATACGTCAGTAAATACAATGCGTTCGAGGCTTTTGGAGAACAGACATATCTTGGATATTGGTCGGTAATTAGAGATATCCGACTTATTACCTTTTTCATGGACAAATATTTGGGTTATCATTTAAGTTACCTATACTAATTCGTGAGTTTGCCCATCATAAGTAAGCTTAACAACTTCTTATCAATTCGATAGTCAGTCGTTATCAGCACCTTATTTGTTTAATTAAACAAATTGACAGAATGCATATCTCCGTAAATAAATAATGTTCACGCCTCAGTTAGCGGAGAGGGCAGGCTGGGGACACAGGGGACACTGTCGGTCACCTACAGCCATAAGTTTAGCCCATAGGGCATTGTGATTGATGTCAGTTTTTATGATAAATGCAACAAAATGATGAATATCGGTGTTTATCATTGCATTGTATTCATGAACAGCGGCAACAGCTAGTGTTGCCCGCGACCTTCGTTCGCGTGAAATTATTATAAAAAATTTACTTCCCTTTTTGAATCGGATTTTGTTAATTTCAAGGGTTTTAATTTTTTTGCACGGATCCCTAATTATTTTATTGAAATTAAAGTAGCCTAAGTTAGACCTTATAACAACCGCTATCTGCCAGTAAAAGTTCTGTCAAAATAGGTCCAGCCGGAACAAACAGACAGATAGACAGATAAAAATGGAAAATGTTGTCATCATTTGCCTAGCTTTTTCCCAACTACGAGTCGGCTCCCAGTGTAACCGTATGCCCGGACCCCAACAAGGTTAGGAAAAGGCACGGCAGATGATGATGATGTATAGATGAAGGAATGGTTATACCTACGTACAATCATACATAAGCAAACATCTTTGTAATGACAAGGAACTAACGACCTAAGTAATAATAAAAGATACATTAGGTACTTAGGTACATATTATGTAGGTAGGTACAATTATTCTTTGTGATTCACTACTAAACCTACAGTTCTGTGGAAGCAGCTGGTTATAGACATAACAATAATTGGAATAACAGTTTGGAGCCAAGTGGCGTTTATGTTTTGTTCAACGAAACAAAAAGAAATAATGTAGGTGCTATAGTCAAACAAATGATGATAGCTAATGTAGGAAAACACCTTTGATTATTAATATTATTGCGTTGCTGATAACTTTTATAAACTCAATGTAAAATGACAGGAGGTACCTGCTACTAATTATTTACTGGGAAATTCACACTCGTATAGGAAGAAAACTATAATTAGAAAAGGGGACTCGGCTATTTCCTTTTGCACCTTTACCCTTTCTCATTTGGCCAAGGCGTCGTCGCCTGAGGACGCAGCGACGGACCGACCACCCGAATCCTCAACATCATCGTCTTTATTTTCCCCTGTCCACCCTCACGATATTATTCACTTTTTGTTTTTTTAATATCATTCCTCACACAATCCATCATTTTTTCAACAGTTTTTCTCTACCGAATATTTTTAAGATCAAGAAGCAAGGATGTCCAGTTATCTTATAAAAGATACTAGTTTACAGATAGAGCAAAACCTTGTGGAAACCCACGTAATAACATCTAAACTGATACAATATTGTTACGTCGCGTCGGTTGCTTTACGAGAACATTCTAGTAAAGCAACGCTTCACGTCTTCAAAGCTTACGTGCGAGTCTCGAATGATCCAGTAAGGAAGTGTCTATAAGATTAGAGTCTAGAATCTTCCATTATAGAAAGTTGTAGAACTTTCTCGAAGGACAATGTTCTGCTATGGAGGTGTCTAGAAGATTCGAGAAAGTTATGGACTTTCTCGAAGGTTGATGTTCCACTATGAACGGTGAAGAATGTTCCTGAAAGTTGTGGAACTTTCTCGAAGGATTGGTCGGCATATAAATAGACGTCGTGTTTGCGGTAGCAGTCAGTCTGATTTTGGCTACACAACGAAGCGAATCGAAGTGATCTGGAACTGCGATATCTAAGTGAATGATGATCAGTGGCTTATTTTTGATTAAGTTGTGTAATTAATAAAGTTACTTCGTGTTTAATCGGTAGTATCTAATTTATCCCATACCCGGCTTGTAACAATATTTATTTATTTATTTATTTAACACTTCAAGCACAGAGTACAGAGGCGGACTTAATGCCATAGGCATTTTCTACCAGTCAACCTTACCTTACCTTGTGTTACCTTACCTTATATTTACCGGCTATCATTCAATTTTATTTGTTTATAGCTTATTTCTATTTAAATCCATCGATATCGATACCTCATAGTAATGTTCAAATGTAAGATACTGGTACGTATCGTCGGCTGTAAGCTATAACCTGGAAGCTGACCCCAACATACTTAGTTGGGAAAAGGCTAAGTTTGTGATGCTGGTTTAGATACTGAATAACTAATACAAAATCAGTAGCCACAAGAATGTCAAAATGGCAAAAGGAGTTCCACAAAATGCCACTTCCCTATGTTTTAGCTGCGACGAACATGTGGCGCAACAAGCTCCTCGGTTATTTGTGCTCATGGTTATTTTCTTGTACAATCGGGCTAAATTAATACTAGGAACATGAACCACTGCACAATTTAATGAACAGGGACTATGCATAAAGTGCATACAACTTTACTCGTGACTCGATCTAAGATCTACGGTTGCGCAAGATCGGCTTTCACTGCGCAGGGCTGCGCGGGCGCTGGTGTGGCGCAAACCATAGCCTTGGCTCCGATGGATCATACGATGTACTTCCTCCGTTTTCATCTGTTCTTCAATCTTTAAGATAAGGAGATCATTTTATTTAGTTGTGATAATCATAGGTCTACTTCATTGGTAATAGTGCTCGCAAGCGCAGGTCATGGGGTCCTGGATTCGGTCAGAATCAGAATCAGAATTAACAGATCCTGATTCTGAATTTGGTACTGACAAAGCGCTATTGGAGTCTAAGTTTCTAACATCAGGAACTTCACAGTAACGGCGCGGAGTCTGAATATGCTCCCGATTGATACTCCCGAGATCGCACCCTATTATATGGAACTTAAACGTAACTGGCGAAGTGTGGGTGTTGGTACTGGGATACACCTCTGCCTTCCCTTCGGGGATTACTGGCGTGACGTTATACATGTTATACCTGGTTATCTCTCCCAAAGGGATATTGCGGGCCATTGTAGTTGCTAGTTGCAACTGTCACATTCGTTTAGTAGCGTACATTCGCACTTGCCCGTTACTGGCAAGTGGGAAGACACGCTAGGGGTTATTTGGGGAAGCAATTAGTTAAGCCTTTCCAAAAACAAAATTTACCGAGAATTTGATTTTTTTAAAAGCCAAAATTATTTAAGAGAGTCTCTTAAACGCCCACCCACTTCCCAAGTCTAACAGTGTTTTAGCTGGTTAGAAGAAGTGGCGAACCACAGTCCCCAACAACATAGTTTTCGTATAAATTCAAATGAAATTGATCCGTAGCTACTCCGGCCAACGGCATCGCCAAATTTCGATCAGAGATTCTGACACGGAATTTCGGAAACCTGAGATCAGGCTGTACGAGCTTATGTAAACGGAAAAGGAAACTGAAGACGTCAATAGAGCACTGGGTTTTACCTATTACGGTTTAGTACCTGCACATACCGGTTTGGTTTTCCTCATTCGAACAGGTACCTATCATAATCCACTAAGGTATCAGTTAATTTCTTGTAGAATAACTCAATATTCTCAATAATTAAATTATTGGTGCCCCAATTTGTAACCTTGTGTTGTTGTTGTAGCAGGTGGATAAGCAGTTCTGTTGTAACTGCTTCTGGTTTACCTTCGTTTTCGTCGCAACTATTTTTCGCTGAAATTAATTAAAGTTAAAAGAACTACATTTATTAACCACATGTCGACCTAGTTTTATAAATGTTGTGAAACATCAGCAGGCGTGGAATTTTGTCGATAAGCAAAGTGAAATGTATGTAAATTAACAATTTAAATAAAAACCATTGCTGGGATTTTTTGCGAAACGGTTGTTTAACAGAACATAATAATATGTGTAGCTAACTTATAAAGTATTATTTTCAAGGAGACCATTACCTATCCGAAATTGTAAATGTAACAATAGCTACCGTCAGAGGTCCTGTCTATGAGATGGCAGGGGACCAGATTAGCTGTCTCCCTTATTCTTGTGGCACAGTGATGACAGAGATAACAATGAAATGTGCGAAATATTTTAACACCATTAGGTGTTACGTAAATAAGCAAGAATTCTATAAAAAGTAGTAGTATCCTCACAACCTCACAGCAACAGTTTAATTGACGTTCGTTTTAAATTGTTTTTTTAGACACGGGTCATGTAAAAGTAATCAATACCCGGTAGAGGTGTAGGTACAAATTACAATGTACATTGTATCCACTCTATGTACCTACTTCTGTATTAGTTAGAACAATCAGTAGAGTGCATTCGGGTGCGCGGGCGCACTTGCAGCGACCTTTTGTTTCAAAAGGCTATTTTACTGCATCATCATCTTCTGGCTACATATTTATCCTACAATAGTAAAATATGACTACAGGTGAACCTGTCACCTGTCTTCTTTATCGATGTCGATGCTGTTATAATATTATGTATCTTCAAACCGAGTTTTGACGTTTGCCATTTAATCGTAAATCAATTGATTGTGCTTCAGCTATTAATGTAAATAAAAAATTATTAGTTATTCTTTATTTATTTTTCCAACATATTATTTACATTTTTAAATATTTTATAAACAAAAATTATATAAAAATCATTTAAAAATATAGAAATTAGTTACCGGCCATCGGGAACAGGATCCGAGCGGTGGTCAGGGCTCTCTTAGTTATTGTTAATTTAAACACTAGTTAGGGTTTAGAATAAAACCACCAAATTATCAATAAGTAGATGAACCACTTTCAGAGTACCTACGTGCACTCGCTGCCCGGGATTGGTGAGGTCTAGTGGTGACGCAAACTTAAAGCTCACGCTACGTTTATTAGTATATCACATCTTTTTTTCAGATTTTTCAATATTGACCAAATTAAATTTGGAATTGATTTCCCAACGTTCAATTCAAAGAAAACTGCATAATATGAAATGTGTATAAAATAAAATGCATGAAACTTCCAAGTTACCCCAGAAATTCCTACGCACTGTGTGCGACACTCTCCAGGCTTAATTTGGTGCTCATGTACGGCATGTACCTACCCACAGCATACATAAGAAATAGACTAATCTACAGCACAACAGTGACCCCTCACACTGCGACCCCATTGTGACCCTCCCGGATACATGCAATTGTTTGGATGCGCGTCGCGAACGTTCCCGGCTATCGCAAGTAAACCGGCTTAGAACGGCCATAAGATATCAGATAGAATGGCTTGAACGTGTGGGCAGGGGTCCAGGGCTTGTAGTAGTGCCTTATAGGGGGATCTGTAGGAGAACCACGTGGTTTTAGATAAGGTCGTTGACCCCAAGGCTTGTTCACTAGCCAAATAGTTGTTACCAGCAACTGTAAAGCCAAAAGAGGCGTTTCCTTCAAAATAGTTATGATGTAAAGAAAAATAAGGATACGAGTTGGTCACGTCAAGTCACTTCAAAAATATTGTCGAAAGGCGTGCAAGAAGAAGCGCTGTTGTTCTATCCTATCAGACCTTTGGCCTGTAGGTGAATCACGAGATCAAACAATTTTATTTGCTTATAATATTCAGAAGCAAATCAAAAGAGGTAAATCTAAACTACCAGTTTGCTACAGTTGACTCGTACTTAAGTAATTAGTAGGTAATGGGCAACTCTTAACACGTAATACACACCTAGCAGTTGCTAATGCTAAATATGCTCCAATTTAAAAGCTAATCCCTTTAGTTGAATCACGTTTTGTTAATGTTAACGTCATTATTTTTATCAATAAATCCTGAATCCTGCTAGAATTTATTATCTTTTCCGTAGTAATCAAGATTTACAGTTCAGTATTTTGCACTTTTGCATCATTATGCAGGCAAATAACCACAATATTCTTATTGATAAGTTCGGGGATTTTTTGAAATCGAATTTATGTTACCTATCTAATTTTGCAATTACGAATGTGTTCAACAGTCTTTGTTATTTTTGCAACATCTCAACATAAAGTACACCTAAAGAAAGAAAATACTTAAAACCTGACCAAGTTCTCAGTTATACAGTTCTCCCGAATTTGTAAACTCGGCTACTAATTTAAAAAAGTAGGTAGGCTACAGTCATGTAGGTATTTTCACGCCACGTGCAGGTGTAGTTTACCCTCTTAGTATTGTGGGACCGTTATTGTACGCTACATTGACTGCCCTACCTAGTGTTTGTAAACAATTGGGGTTCAGAAAAATAGCTGTGATAAAGTTCCATGCATAGGAGAACAGTAACACCTACTGAAATTCTGGATACGGTTTTTCCTACAAGAGCCAAAGGAGTATTTTGCAACTCCTGTAAGGCACCTGCAACGAACAAAATTAGAGAGGGCCACTGGGGGAAAACTATTCTTCTCTTTCTCTTATTAAGTATACATTATGTATATGTTACCAGCCGAACTCGATTTCAGTCCAAACTAGTTTGTCCTAAGTCAAAGACCGGCTAAACCCGATATCAGTCCAAACTAGCCTATCCTAGGCCAAATAGCGAGCGAAACGAGCTCGGTACTTCGGGCACCCCGACTCGGACAGGTTAGGTTCGAAGGGGATGGTGGGGTCTAAGACCCTGTCATTCCTTTCGTGTTAGGTTATTTTAAAACCTACAAACAGAAACGGGAGCCTCGCGCAGCAGGGCTACGTCGACTACGCCAGTAAACCGGTTTGGCCAAGGACATACTAGTAGTTTGGGCTGAAATCGGGTTTGGCCGGTATCACATACATAACATACCATACTGGTACGTTATATCTAAACATCGATACCCGAATGAATCCTATCTTTTCAGAAGACTACAAGAAAAACCAAAACAATTCAAGTCTGAAACAGTTTATATTAAGTAAGTAGGTACAAAGTACCGCGTACGCCTGCGCGTGCGCATCTACGCTCAACTCAAGGTGATTCACGTTAGGTATGCGGTACTTTACAAAAACACCTTGACATTAAAAATCATAATATTTTTACTAAGCGCAACAATCGAGACGTGGAAGCCAAGCTAGCTAATCATAACTTGTCGTAGGTTGCTTATGTTTCTTTTTGTAGTTTATGTGTCGCTCCATACAAAATACTGGTGCCTATTGAGCTACAATCAGTTAGATTGGAAGCCACATAATCAGCCTATAATTTTCCTACTGCTGGGTCACACGGTCTCCTCTCTATGAGAGGGAATGGCTATAATTCACCACGCGGGCCCAGTGCGGGTTCGGGTTGGTAGATGTCACAAATATCTTTGATTTTTTATTTTTAGGATATGCCGGTTTTCTCACGATGTTTTACCGTTTTTGAGAGCAGTGGTGATGAAATAAATTAAACAAAGTAATGAGCCTGCCTGGGTTCGAACCCACGACTTACTGTCAGTAAGTCGGGGGCGCTAATTGGAAGCCGACCTGAACGTAATTGGGAAAAGGCAGGGCAGATAATGACAAGGAGCTCTACCATGAACTCTTCGAAACTAATAGCCTAGCTCATCAGCGTAATGTTGCCTGCCTGTCAGTCTTCTACAGACTGTACTTCGGAGAGTGTGCGCAGGAGCTCCACGATCTGATCCCACCATCACCCTTTTACCACCGGACTAGCAGACGTACTGCGGCGTACCATCCACACTTGGTTGATATCCCAACGAGTCATACCCAGCGCTGCTCCTCCACGTTTATTATGCGCACAGCCAAAGTGTGGAAGTCCCTGCCGGCATCTGTGTTCCCTCCCACATTTAACCCATCTGCCTTCAAAGCAAGAGTGAACAGGCATCTTCTGGGCACGCTCGTTCCATCACAGACCTCACCCATCGCTTTCCATCAGACGTGATCGAGGTCAAGAGCAGGCCCATTTTGAAAAAAAAAGTTTACTTATGCAAAAGATCCTGACGAATTAGGAATCTTCTCCTTTTTAACCTGACTATGGCAAAGTCAAAAGAAAGGGTTGTTAGAAGTCAGTTGAAAAAGTAAACATTCTTTATTTTTGTACAATATCGACCATCGAGCTTCTCTTTCTCTCTTGAGACTTCTCTTTAAAAACGCTATGAATGAGAAGCACGGGATGAATTCATAGCAGGTGTTTAAATAAAAATGATTAATCATAAAGTTCGTGTTGCTACAGATCGTGCAGTGTCAAGGATGCGCCGGCGCGCGACCGGACGTACTGCTCGCGGGCTGAATTTAAAAATAATCATCAACTTTGTAACTACTGTTGTTATGACTATTATCGCAAATGCTAGACTAGAAAATTGGTGTGATTTGGGTAAAAGGTGTTAACCCAAAATGTCACAGCAAAATGGTATTTTTTTACGCACTCATCAGTTGATAATTTGGTCCGTTTAAATTGCTTCTGCTCTAAAACACAAACAACATAATATGACATCACACAGAGCTGAACCTGTTGTTCTAAAGTTTTACGTTCAAAAGGCCGTAAGGGCCCAGTCTACCAACTTTGACAGCCCGTCGAAATATTCGCGCAGGTTCACAGTGTTTTATTGACTAAAGTAATTAATGAATTGCAATTAGGTTTAGTGCAACGTAATATCGGTTATATGCTTAATAACTTCGGTTTTTTTTTTAAAGTTCATAAAATTTGTTCTTGTTGTGAAAATCAAGCGTTGAAAAGAGGTCTCTCGCGCTCAACGCGTATACGAGTTCTGTTTGAGCACTCCTTCCGAGGAAACAGGCTAAATCACAAAATGCTTCAAGCCAATCAATACCTTTATATCCTTGTCTTTAAAGATGGCCCGTTACTTTTTGAAAATCTGATTACGATAATCGAATAATTTCGATAGAAATCGTCAAATTTCTCGATTTTTGCTCTCAAAAAATACGTAGTTTCTGTCAATGGATTGAAATTATTCGATTTTATCGAAGGGCCGCTGTTGAATGACACGACGAAATAAAAATAAAAACATTAAAATTAACGTTAACTGAAAATTATTAGTATACCCAAAACACCCATAAAATTGCAGTTAGCAATTGCATATGTTATGGTAGTAGTATACACAGAAACGTTTGCCATATTTCCTTAGTACCGCCTAGCCACAGATGCAGTCTGCTCTACTTAATTATTTTAACCGACTACAACGAAAAGAGGAGTTACGTTTTTATCTATGTTTTTATTTTATTTTTTACACATGCACGGAAGACGACACATGCGCGAACGGATATCTGCGGGAAATAAGATTTCTTACGATGAATCGCAATCAAAATCAAAGATGGCGGCTGCGAAAAGTAGCGAATTTGTCGTCATGGGTGTCATTTCAATTTTCATCATTCGCATCGGTGCCTTCTTTGATTTGACCTCATTTTCATCATTAACCCCGAAAATCATCAAAACGACACCCATGAATAAAAATCCGGAAAGTTTCGTCGGCGACATCTTTTTTTTTTGGATGGGAAGTCATCAAATGACCCGCTCTGGGCGGAGCGCATGGGAGTGTCAGACTTGTACTGACTAAAACCCATCCATGTTCCTTCTTTGCCCTTTATGTTTCAGGGCCGCGGTATCTCTTTCGAACAGTCTGACATCATTTTCGTTATCAGCGACCTCGAAAGCCATGTAAACGACACTCATGAAGGAGAAGCTGAAAATTTTCGTCAGCGCCTTCTTTAATATTCATTCTAACATCATTTTCGTTATCAGCGACCCCGAAAACCAACAAAATGTCACCTCTAGCCAAAAAATCCAAAAAATTCATGGCCGCCATCTTGAATTTTCATTTTGAAAAACACTGAATTTGTCACTCATTAAAATTAAGAACAAAAACAGCAGCAGCATTTTTTTAATATCTAGGACAGGAAGGTAATACCTAGCCTATTATTTTTTTATTACCTTCCTGTCCTAGATATTAAAAAAAATCCTTAGAATTGTAACAATTTTGCAGTGGCAATAAGGCGACAAGTTCTGTTATACGGAAGCAAAAAAAAATGTTCGAAAACTAGTGATCAAGAATTTCAATAATAACCATCCGAAAAATATGATAAAAAAATCGTACGTGGGGGGGCTCCGAATGATTTACTGAATACGTGGTAACCGTTTTCGCGTCGGTGTCCCTTCCACCCCCTATATGTTTTATTACATCATTGTATGGTGGCTCCTGGAAATAAGAATTTTAAAGGTCGAATTGATAACCCCCTTTTTTAAGTCGGTTAATAGGCAGGTAGAGCAGCTTTAGCATCATCTCAAATAATCTAAGTACTACGTAGTATTATATTATCTGAGGTACGACTAGGTGTCAAAGAGGGTGGTCCCCACACACTCGATTTGTTTTAGTTTTTGTAGGGAATTTCAGAGTTTTGTACAGAAGACGCCAGCACATCAAGCTACTACAATCTGTCAAATTTCTTTAATAGATTTTCAACTTTATCTCGAAAACATTAGGTTCAAGGTTGGTTGGGAAAATCTGACAGTTTCGGCTAGGTTGACCTGCTGTCCTAAATAATAGAGAGCCACAAAAACAAACTATAATTATGGGCTAAAGTCACAAACTTGTCCGACCAGGATGTAGTTAGTTTATTCTGAATGCCTGATACGGGAAGTGACACTGTGACCTTTCGTACGAAAGGTGAATGTGCTGCTCTATGCCATCTAGGTCCTCTAGAAACTAGATGAAATATATTTACATATGGAACACTGACATAGCGGAGGGTAATCGCGATAGACTTACACGAATACATACATGCGATTCGAAGTTCGAGAAATAAAGGCAAAACACCAGTACTGGGATGATACTGACTAACAGAAATAACAGATCCTGGACAAAGTAGCATACTTACTGTCAGTGATAATGATAATTAGAAACGTATAAAATGTGTATAGTATGCTACAAAAGCATGAAAGCAGCATGCAAGCATGTAGTATGAAAGCTCTTTTTGTAAAGTATGTTCCGTAAAATAAAGTTATCATTATTATCATTTTGTCATTAGTTCTTTTTAGAAAGGCACCAGTATTTTTTGGAGACAATAGAGCCTACAAGATTTGCCAGCACTACCACACAGCTGATGAGCTCAGTAGCTCTTGCTATCCAGTAGATACGGACACGTTCATGCTCTGATAACGACTACCAGTAAACAGTTATCTGTTATGCATTCGCTAACACCACGTAACAGTGCACCGGTTCAAGTTGTTCTTGAAGTTAAAGAAACGCAATTCTATACGGCTGAGGTAAACAAGAATAATGTTTATTGTGAAGAAAACTCGTTTTCAGTGTTTATTTTAATAGTGATTTGTTTCCAAGTATAATAAAGAGAATAGACCAACTAAGCCAGTTTATCTCGCTCGAAGTTAATGTTTGTTAATGAATGCGTTCTCTAAATTGAAACCATGCTGCTTAGTTGTTACTGGAATCCATCTCTTATAATAACAGATGGACCTGCCGCCAACCTTTGTTTATTTTGTTGCGGTTACAATTTTTGAAGAAAAGGAAACCGATCAGACTTTTTGCAAGTGGTGTAATAGTCAGTGGACCAATCAGAGCAAACAATTAGAGACGCTTCAGATTCACTCGCTTGATTGCTTTATACTGTATATTATTAACAGTTTCGTTATCAGCAGCGTGCTTTGTTTTGTTAATCGAAACTGTTTCATTAATTTCACATGTAACATTTTTCGCGGAATTCGCTCTATCACATTGCGTTTTTTCGGAGAAAAGGACCACAGAGCTTAGGCCAAATATATTAAAATAACCCTGTAATAGATGGACCAATCATAATCTACTCGCACTCAACTTTGCATGATTGCCGTATGATTTCACAGTTCACTGAGATATAGGGTTACACATTTCTTCTTCTGTTACCCTGTCTATGGTCTCTTTAGCGTAAACAAAGCGACATTCTATGAGCGATAACAATGACATAAGCAAACGGAAAAACTATGTTAATCGTGTGGATTGTTGTTGTAGAATTTCTAAACGTTTGCAGGACGATTGTCACATGTTTAGACCCCTGTCATTTTTATTTCGGAGAAAAGACCAATTTTTCAGCCAAGCAGTGTATGGTTTTGCAGTTCTGAGAGCTTAGTCAAACTTTGCAAATTGTTCTTCAGAAAACCTGTCGCTAAAACATTGATTGTGGATACAATCAATGTTTTTGTGTTAAATTCGCATCGTCATGGACATTAAGTAGCAATGATTTGTTGGGCAATGCCCGCTGAGACATGACTTCGTTTTTGACATTGCAAGGTCGCGCAGCTGGTTAATTGTTTCTTGAGAAAAAAAAAACGAAAGTTTCTCCCAAAAAATATGAATATAGTACCTACCAAATTGGAATAAAGTCCTTATTATGATCGATGTTCTGACGGTTTCCCATACATTCAATATCATCAGATGATGCTCTAAAACGGCTACGTAGATGCTTAGCTTTTGTTCGGCTTCCAGTCTAACCGGATGCAGCTGAATTCAAGTATTTTACATGGAGCGATTGTCTACTCTGACTAAAAGTTATACGTGCAATGTGGTGTGCTAGTTCGTTTTTTTTTTGTTTTTCGCATAATTATATCAATGCGTTAACCAACTCAAAATGTTTCTAAACCCCAATTTGACGTAAATCAACAATATTGAAGCCACCTGTCGTCGAATATTGTTTACCAAACATAATAGTGATAGTGTTACGGATGTTTACTACTACGTCCCGCGTGTTTGCCTGCGTCTCTATTGTTATGTGTTTTAATGTCGGTGGTACTACTTTGTAAATATGGGTGACCTTTGGTAGGTGACGCCTGTAGTGGGGTGACTGTGGTGCGTACATACGTAACGGGTGTAAACACACATTTTATACAGGAAAATATTGTTTTTCAAACATCCTAATATCCAATAACCATTGGAAGGAACAGTTACATTTCTCGAAAGGGGCTGACCGAAATTCCTGTAAGATAGAACGACCAAATTGTCGACGAAGAGGTGACAAAAGTTGGAACTTTTACACCATGAGAATGAACAAGAACTGACGGTAAGTCCCGAAAGGTTAGAAGGGAAAAGTTCTCTTTGTTAACATTTAATAAAATTTCAAGCCATAACACTTCAATTTTAGACAAAGGAAAAAAAAAACAATTAGCAGTACAGGAAGTAGAAATCCAACAAACAAGAAGTTTTCGGCAATTTCACGCTACACGCTGGTTGTGACACACTGAGTAACTTCTTTGTCGTAAGATGAGTCGCTCATCATGTTGTATTGTTAAAGCACACTGGTGAAAACAGATTGGTTTCTATTTCGTTTACGGATATTGTTAGTTTTTTTTTGGAAAACAGAGGAGTGACGAATTCAGTAAAATTTTAATTTAAAAAAAACCGGCCAAGTGCAAGTCGGACTCGCGCACGACGGGTTCCGTACCATTATCTATAAAAACGGCAAAAAAAATCATAGGGGAGGCCGGGGCTTCAATTAACAGAGGTAAGTATTAACAAGCGAATTTCTAATAAACTATAAACAGCACGTCACTAGTGATTCCTAAAATTCGTCCCTGTGACAGTGGTCTACAGTTTGAAACTCGTCAATGCAGCTCAGTGCGCCGTGGGAGTGTGTTGTGTGATGTGCGTCTATTTTGGCCAGGTAACGAACTTTTTTCACTTTACGATTTTTTGATTTACGTGTTAAATATTTAATTTCACCGTAATATTTATTTTTGTCACAGTAGCTTGTTTTATTCATAATAATGTTACATAACTTTATTAACGCTAATGTACACTATTTCTTAATTATATTTTTTTTTATTGAAAAGGTACCCATGGGGCTAAAACTAACAAAACATACGGGGTAAGAATTAACATGTTAATTCTTACCCATATGTGGGGTTAGTATTAAGTATTAGGATGAGACGGGCGTAACTACAGTGCAAAAGCCGAAAAAAGTTGTTGCTGGAAGGGGCATAAAGCAGGTCGGTGCTGTGACATCTGCCGAAAGAGGCGTTTTGGTTACATTGGCTGTAAGTGCAATTGGTAATGCGATTCCCTGTATGTTTGTCTTTCCCCGTATTCGTTACAACGATTTGTTTGTTAGAAACGGACCACCAGAATGTATAGGCGTTGGTAATAAATCAGGATGGATGACACAAACAGAGTTTTTGAAATTTCTCGATCATTTTATTCATCATGTGAAGCCGTCGGAACAGGATCCAGTTTTGCTTTTAATGGATAACCACAACTCACACGTAAATGTGTGCACACGTGCTTTAGTCTATATAGGTAGGTTTTAAAAAGACTGCTACGTTTAAGCTGTTTACTACCTCATTTAATTTTAAAGTGATTATATTGTTATTCGATAACACACATAAGTCTGATTAAACTACATAGAAGACTGTTAACTTAATAATAACAGTAAAAATGGTTTTTATTTAGAAACTATTTAAAGATTTTTGTTCTTCTACGAAGAGGTTTTCTTTGAGTTTTTGTTTCTATTTATTGATATAGCTGAAATCGGAGTGTTACAACTTTTAAGCATAGTGTTAATTATTGTTCCACTAAGTGAAAATTGTGATTATTAAAAACTAACGTTTCCTTCAATAAAATAACAGTAAAAGTAACTATTAATAAGAAATCATTCAGATATTTGTTGAATTTTGTTATTATATAGAGAGGTTTTGTTAAGGTTACTTTATCTATATACTTATATCGCTGTTGCAGGGACAAAGTGCTATATTGTTTAAGCCTAATGTTAATTGTATTTCTTAATAAAAAATATCATTGTAATTATGCGTTTTCTTTATTCATAGAGGAAAATACTTACAATGTTAATTGTTGCCCCTTTTGTTAATACTTACCTCGGAACCATTAATTGTAGCCCCGATCGCGGGGTAAGTATTAATTTCTGACTTTTCTGAGTAAAATCGACTTTTTTTAAAAGGTACCAATTTATTGTCAAATTAAAACCAACGATATGGTTATTGAATAGTTTGGACATCAATTGCCACAAAAATCATTTCAAAATGTTTAGGCGTTTTGAAGCTACAACTGAAAATATAAATTTTGTTAAGTCGCGCCCCGGTCTCCCCTATCTGTTGTATGGGAGCCCCCCTTTTTTTTAATTTTTAGTATTTGTTGTTATATGTAGATAGCGGCAATAGTAATACATCATGTGTGAAAATTTTAGGTTTCCAGCTATCACGGTTTATGAGATACAGCCTGGAGACAGACAGACAGACAGACAGCAAAGTCTTAGTAATAGGGTCCCGTTTTACCCTTTGGGTACGAAACCCTAAAAATGAGGTGTTAATAAAGCTCCTTTGCAATTTGAAACTGAAAGTACCTAAGTATCCTAGTTCTACCCATAACAAACCTTAATACTTGTTGTGAGGCTCACAACAAGTTGCTGAAAACAAATAATGTATTAAAATAAAGCATAGTATATATTTAAATTGATTTATATTCATTATAATTTATTTTAAAAGACCGACTTGCCAGCTTAGCACATAGATAAGCCCTGAGAGGTTTGCTTGTATGGTAAAAATATTGTATGTATTAGAATAAGTGTCGTGCAAATAAATAAATATTTTTAGAAGAGTAAATGTGGAGTTTCTTGCCTAGTCGTCTCCATAGGAAATGAATTCGAACCGTGCATCGAACTTCTAACATCTCATGAGTGTAATTACTATGTATATTTAGATTTATTTGGAATAAAATTTTGTAAATTTCAATTTAAACCTAAGCTATGTAAGCGTGCATGATAGGTAAACCTACCAGCACCTGATTCTGTTATCAAGGGCTTTTACGAAATACCCATCATTTTTTTCACCATTGCAATATTCAAACTTGCTTTTCGTTCCATTACAAACAATACCCATTTGAGGAATTGTCCCAAAAGCCCTTATCAGGCAGCAATGGACTACGAAAAGTGAAAAGTGGTTGCTTTACTGGCAAACCCCAAGGTCGGTTGCTCAACCGATCCGGTCAACCGCCAGTGACCTTTACAACACTACTTCTGGTTGGCATAGATTTTTGGAACCGTTTTTTAAGAAGTAGGTAAATTAAAGTCGAGAAAAAAATTGTTATGTAAGTAAGTAGTAGTGACGGGTGAATATGATAATATATTTTTAATGAAGAAGTTTTGTTTATTATGAGGGTTAGAGATTTAGAATAAATACATTTTTGTTTTGTCAGTCCAGTGTACTATTAAATAGGTGTGTTGCTGAGAAGTTTGATTTTCCATTCTTATCATTTAGGTTTATTTTATGAATGAACCTAAGTCTAACCTATTGTTGACATCCGCGATGCTTTATATGTAAGGACCAGTACACGCACGACAACACTACAACGATAAAAGCGAACCTAACGCGAAGCGAATGTCGTCTGACCTTTACAAGGCTAAACAATATATCTAACAGCACAACAAAGCAAAAGAAATCATTCTTCGCACTTCATTAAAACTAAAACAAACGCAAGTTAGTAAAAACACAGTGTTCTGTGATGGCTAGCACCTAATTGCAGTGACGTGGCTGTGACGAACGTTTATGCGCCGCGGCGCCGTGGTTGTACGCTGCAGGAGCGTTCAAACTGCAGGTAGGTACTCAAGTGATAAGGTGTTTAAATCGGTCGCCATATTACTAGGGGCTATAAAATTTGATGATGACGACGTTATGCTTCAATATAAGCGTATGGTCTCTTATTATATTGTACCAGATTAGAATCTTGCATCAGGCGTGACGACCTGGACTCGTTCTTGCCGGATTGGCCAGAGAAGACAAAATGGACAAAAACAGGACTTAAGAAATATGATAGATACTATAACCCAGTTATTGGTTAATAAAATACGGAATACCCTTGGGAAGACTGGTTGTTCAGACCAAGGTCATCTTGTCTGGTGTAAAGATGGAGCTACCGATGTAGCTACCTATTCAGACGAGTCTTATGAACTCTTATGTAACATTTACGTTCAAAAACCAAGAAAGCCTACCAGAAAGTCAAAAGACAATCAACCTAACTTTAATAAATGACTTTTGACCAATTAAGTTGTTCCTAATTCACCAATGTTATTGTAAGTATTTGTAATGTTAAACCTCATAGTTAAGAGTGCACAATTATTGCGCGTTGCATTCGCAGCCGGCAGTCTAGCTTCAACAGGGAAAACTATCGTAAACCGGTCTCTTGAACCGGTGTCTAGAGTTTATTGCGAGTCTGCCGACTATTCACTCGGAGTCTTCGCGTACCTAGTACAGTGCCGAGACAGTACACATCCTAACTTATGTGAATAAAATACACGGTGTTGAGCGGACAAAAAAACTTGGTTGAGAAGCATTCGCCAATGGACCCAGAATCACGAATGCTGCTGAACTGTTCCACCTGTTCGCACACAAGGAGAAATATTCAGAGTTGATGGCCAACCTTCAGTATTTGGTGAAGCAACAGAAAAAGAAGAAGAAATAAAAATACAAATAGAGTGACATTATTTTGCAGTGGCAACGAATATACCTATGCTGTGCAACCATTTATTCAAATTAGACTGAGAATCAGTATATTGTTGAACGTCAAAATGACATAAGTGAGACAGTCCCCAAACCGGGGGACGGTTTGGGGACTGTCTCACTTAAGTAATTTTCCTTCGCCACTGGCTAGTAGTGTTTCAACTGGGGAGAAGAAGTAGCGGGACAAACTCCTCAGCAACAAACACATCAGCCTGTTAATTTTAGAACGTTCGTTCGGGTACCTACTCATTAGTACTACCTATCTATCTAGTTTTTCAATTCTGCATATGTGAAATAACACCTGTTGTCTACTTCTTGATAAACTGGTCCTTACGACCGAATTCCCCGAATAGCGGATAACGTGCCATGAATTCAACAAAACAGTCGTTATTTTCACAACACGAGGCAAACCGTAAGCTATGAGAAGGTTTACAGGAATCATCGCGATTTGAACGACTTTTGTAAATAACGGCAACGCGTAACGTTGGCAAGTCGAAACCGAACCGATGTTTTTAATAACATAGTGTTACCCACTTGACAGTAAAGTTTCCTACATGATTTGGTAACATTGGGAAGCCAGTTTCATGTTAAACTGTAAATATTTGAACGAGCATGTTTTGTAAACCATGCGGCACCTATTACGAAATAATTATGTTATGTTCATCCTTGTTGCTACAACCGGCCCCTTGACTAACAATAATAGCAACCTGTTGCTGTCCCACTGCTGGGCAAAGGACTCATAAAGAGAAGATACGAGCATTAATCATCACGCTTACTCAAGGCGGATTGACAATTTCACATTGCTAGGTACTTGCCCGGATTTGAAAAAACGACCTCAAGCATGAGAAGCAAGGCCTTAACTATAGGGCTATCCGCTAACAAGACATTTAAGTCTGAAAATAAGGCTAAGATTTTTTAGATACTACTTGTCATAATTATACTTACAGATAAATTTATTGATTTGTGTCACGACAGTAAAGTATCTGTTGCTAATCTATTGTATCAGCTTGTAACCACGTACTCTAGTGTTAGTGCTTATCAGTTATCAGCACCGTTATATTAACTTGTAACTATCTTATCAGCTGCTGTAACTTTAGAGAAAGTCTTCAAGAAGTGTTTTGGTGCTGCCTCCAAAACTTTAAGGTCGTGTGTAAAACCTCGATAATTTAGATAAACCGTTTAAGTTTGAGATAAAAAAGAAAATATTTATTTTATCTCATGATATGTCAAAGATGTGGTAACCGGGTGCAACGATATCTTTAAGCCGAGTGGAAAAGTAAAACTCATGGTCAACTTCTTTTGACGGAGCAATTCAATGTTGGGTAGTTACCTAATTTGTTTTAGCACACTTGTTTTGTCAATGCCCATAAATTAATGTAATTTTTTTTACATCATCAATGCCCTATATACTGAAACTCAATCAGCCAACTATGCTGAAATTATAGATATGTACACAACTATACAAGGATGTAACAACAGTTTATCATCTACCTGCTTTTTTCCACTATGTTTGGTCACCTTCGCAGTCTTACCGGATGCAGCAGAATACCAGTATGGACATGGACTAGTATAGTATTAGAATTTTTTGACCGGTTCCACTCTACACAAATCATTAAGAGCTAAGCTAACAGTTATAATCGCATGTTATGATGATTATTTTAAAAACTAACCATCAAAAAGTATTTACGAACTAATTGCCAAAATATATAAAAACTGGATAGTGTCCAGTCTGCCAACCAGTTTCTTGTGTCATAAACTGAGAGGCCAGGAGGTCGCGTAACGCGTTGAGGAAAATACACGGGATTCGTGAGTATAGAGACAAGGTAGGAAAGGTAGAACATGGTTGCTTAGACGTTTGACTAATTAGGGTTGGCCCTCATCCAGCAGCACGGACTCGCACTTTCCCATGCTCCTATCCTTTTCCATCGATTAGGACCGATATTTGTTGCCAGGTACATGCTGCCGCGTGCTTTTAAAAAAGTGCGATTCTGTTATGATAGACGTGAGTGCAGATTATTTTCTACTCGTTTCTTAATGTGCCAAGTAAGAACTTTTGTTTTTCTTTATAAGGAGTCGATTGATAGAAAAATAAGTTTGTTGATTTGGCATATTTTAACGGTACGGGTTTATTGCTTAAAAAATGTAGTTTAACCGGTTTTGATTTTTATTTTATTAAGTATGTAAATAATAACATTCTTGTGCCTAGCAATAAAATCTTGGTCCTTACGTCCGCATTCGTGTTCTAATCAAAGTTTTTCTTGATTTATCCGATCGTAGTTCTAAATCTTTTCGTGTACTGAGTGTGGGCTTGGTGCGCATGATTGCCGTGCCCCATTTTGTTTAATTTAAAACAATAAAGAGACCCGATAGGATCGTGTACGGCGGCGGCGGTGGTCGACGCGCGACGTCTCGTGTGACGTGTCCGCGACGTGTGTGACGTGAGCCAGCCAGCGGATATCTTCGCTTAAGTCTGAGAGATGAGAACATGCGCACTTTTTCTTAACGACATGCTGATGTTGTTAGTATAACTGTCTTTCATAAAATAAATAAATAAATAACACATAACATCACGCCTGTAATCTTCCAAGGGTTAGGCAGAGGTGTGCCTACTTATAGCACACTTTTAGATTTCGCCAGATATCCCATGTAATAGCGAGTGTACTGCAATTAACCGGCCACAAATTCAGACCCTGGCCTGCTATTGAAAAATACCTGATGGCATAACCTAAAACACGTTGCCCGGCCTGGGAATTCAACCTAGAACCTCATGCACGCAGTAGTATAGTAGACATGAAAAAAACAAGGCAGATTAACGCATCTGCCTTGTTTTTTTCATGTCTACTATCTTCTACTAGTCTTATCAAATCGGTGAGTGTATGTCTGTCTTTTTGTGTTGTTGATGAAAACATCAGTACTGTTGTGTCAGAGAGGCAGTGTAGTGGAAACAAAATGGAAACCAACGTAAACTATCGACCATCACTCCTCTGGCCGTGGGAACTCGGAGACTGCTCCTTTCATGAGAAGATTTACTACGAGGACGTGGGCAAGGCAGACATTTGACTACTTTGTTAATTATTTCATTAAGAGAAATGTACCTACTTAGTCCTTTGTATGTCAACACACAGCATTACATCACGGCTGTTATCTCCCAACGGGAAGGCAGAGGTGTATCTAATAGTACCTACGCCCACATTTCGACAGTTAAAGGAAGTTAAAACGAAATAGTTTGCAAAACATTTAATGTCTTGGACTTCCGCAAAGTTACGTTTGGTCACACCCTTGTCATTAAGTTACGATACAGTAACATAATAGCAAAAGGCAAAATGTACCGGCCTGTATAGCTACTTAGGTAATACCTAATATAAAATGTTGGTTCTTTTTCCCATATTTTTATGTAAAAATGATGAAAAAGTTGCCCCACACTACGTAATTTCTCCTGTATCGTGGGTGCGTTTACAAAAGTTTAAACTAACATACACAAACCAAATATTAGCGATAATAAAGTAAATAAACACGAACTAGACCTTTGCTTATCTTTAAATAATAAACTGAAAGTTTCCTGAGATAATGTTGACAGATCCGAGATGTTTTTATCCGAATGTTAGAAGTTGTTGAGGGCGGGTGCAATTTATGGTTTTTACTGATCGCGTGCAAAACTGGAGAAAAACTTATTGACATACACAAGTTTATCTCCAGAGAATTCGAAAACAATTGGGTAAAAACTTTACAGTGGTTTTATTTACAAACTGTGTTTTTAATTTCGACCTACTTAATTTTACGTGCTTGTAAAACTTCCCGTCCTTTGTAGGAGAAAACTCGATCCTTAGGTACCCAGCCTCAGTATGTGCTAACCCCTCAAGTTTTAAAATGTCACTCTGCCTCAACATTGAATTCGTTACGAATTATCTAAAGAATACTTCAAAACGAGTTCTTTGTTTCGAATGTCGTCATACTCATACCCGGCAGTTTAACTAACTAGCTAGCGAGCTCGTATGAATTGCGATGATTTTTGATGATTGATGATTGTTATCTACTATCGTCCGAGTCACTTTATCTTTAGGTCTCTGTCTAATCGTAAGATGTTATAATTTGAGGGCAATTATCAATTAATTATTATTTACTTCCTTACTTTTTCTTTATAAAATTAATAAATGCTCTCAAATTATAACTACAACGTTTGATGTATGACTTCACTACAACGACTACGTTACCCCAATTGTTTTAAAATAACTTTGCTACAACATCTTTGCAATTCAAACATCAAACCAAAGAAATCAATCCTCAAGAATAATACAAGAAGTATTCTCGAACCATCGAATCATTAGGTAGCCTTTGATTACCGCAAGCTCTTACCAACTAAGCCAGTTAGGTAATTAATTCTATAAATCGATGAATGATAAATCTACTTTGCTTGTCGTTATACGCAATAATAAAAGTATACACGTTTTATTGAAAAAAAATAGTAACATAAACTTATACTAAAACAATACATTAATTATAATAAAACGTTTTTGCAATATAAAACAAACCAACTTGGGTCTATCACAGATTTGAACGCACATGTCTTTTGGAGGGGTAACCACTTAATGGAGCTGTGTGTACGTATACAGAATTACAGATTAAACAATCCTCACTATACTTTATTACATATTTTTGACATGACGCGGCTCAGGGAATTCCCACTTTTCAAATAAAAGTCTTTAATACAAACTTGCTAGTACTTTGTCCTCATTAAAAAAAAACGTACTTAAAACAGTTATTTACGACATCCATAATTCATACATAAGAAAAGACTGACATTTACACTGCGGTGACCTAACATAAATCAAGAAAATACCTACTTAAGTTTATATTTTAAATGACGTTCTTTCAATATCGAATCAATCTGATATTCTGTGATATCATTGCTCGACATTAAGCAAAGTTAATGACTGTATTATGTAAATTTATTTAAAGTATGTACAGCTGAAATAAATTATGTTGTACCTAATAAGAGCATACGTCAGCACATTACGTTATCATTCACTAAAGTATAAAAAGAACAAAGAAAATCTAGACTTTAGCGTGAACTCGGTAATAGATGAAAATCTCTCTTACGAATTCTGTAATTCATAGGTGGGCATCGTGACCAAAATTAATCATGGATCCAGTACATGATTCTAGAGCTACCAGAGTTGAAATAGTTCGATGGTTATTAAAAAAAATCTGCTGTTCCATAAAAATTATCATTGATAACGTTTGTGTCAATTGTTCGTTACACCGTATGTATATTTATTAGTGAAAGTGAAAAGAGACAAATTTTGCACAAGACCACAAGGACCAAGTCTCCTCAATATGTTTTCCTTCAACAAAACTGTGATTTACCCATAGCATAGGTACGGTTCTAAGATAAACTGTTTATCTGGCACTCACATGATCGTATTGCTACTAATTTGATAATAATTAAATAAAATTGCCTGCTCTACTGTTATTTGTACTTATTAGGCTGTTGTGTACCGGTACAGTTACACAATTTTAACTGATTGTCTAAGCCCGCGATTTCATTTGTGATTTATTTTCTTTTAGACCTGAATATGCCATGTTTGAGATGGTGTGAGACGTCGCGTCGTCGCTATGACCAGAAAGCAACTTCTTTTGCGCCACAAACGACTGAATACTTTTAGCTCTAACAATTTTTTAAGATCTCACTCAGTCGCTGTCATGATTTTTTTTTAAACGATCGATGTTATAAATATGCGATAAAGTTTCTATAGTTTTTATGCCGTAAACGCTCCAAATTCTTTAATGAGTTTAATATTTTAAATTACAGCACAAAGGAACGTAGAAAATTACATTATTTGGTTGTTTTTAATAAAAACTACGCGTTAACAAATTGCATTTGACCTCGTCTGCAATTGAGTTATTTATATTAACATGTAAATAATCGTAGTATTTGGATCTAGTTTACTCACGCGATGCAAATATAACATACATGCATAATTATGTATAACATGGTTACGGTACGTTAGGATCAGTACCTAACGTAAAGGCCTGTCTCTCCCTTCACTTGTGCTGTGGGTGTCGTAAAGGCAAACTTAGGAATTAGGATTATTTTCAGATAAAGATAATAACGGATGGTCCTTTGGCTCTACAGGACTTGGGTAGGTCCCTCATAACGTGGAGCTATCCGATGACCTGGTGAAGGTCGTGGGAATGCGCCGGATGCGAGAAACGAAGGGCCGGTTGATTGTGCGATGCTTGGAGCCAGCAAGCCTACGTCGTGTTGGACGTCTTTACCTACGATGAAGGAAGATGTTGTTCATGACGAAGATTTTGATCATCAGAACAACGGTTACCTATCGAAGATAAGGGTCGAAAACGTGCTTTGGGTTGCAATAAGTATTTTATTAGCACAGTAAAAAGATGCTGCGGCTTATCTTCATAAGATCAAACCTTTATTGTTTTATATGTGGTTAGGCGAGATAACCAGAGCCTCGGCAATAATTTTGTAGAGCTTTAAGTATTTTCTCCAAAATTGAAAATATACGATTCAACTTGAAAACGTCCTCTTTTTTTGTCGACCAAAAAGATTCCATAATTGGACCTCCAAATTGGTCAGCCTACCGCGACGTCCGCTACTAAGAGATCTGTCTGTGAGTGTACGTTTGCATGTAAACAAACGTGTGTACTTAAAGAGTACCGGTGTGAGGTGTCTTACGTGCGAGCCAGTACCCCGCGTTGCCCCCAAAGGTCACCTGCGCCGGCGCAACACCGCTCACTTCAAACTATCCGTTTCTGTGGCTTCGACATTGTGTAATGCACCTTATGTAATAAAATAACACATATTTGTTTTATTTGTTCGCATGTAATGTTTCTGTTATATCGATAGTTTTGAAAGGCAGTCGTGAAAAGAAAATTGGGAAAACTAACATAATGTAGACCTACCTACCTACGTAACTAATGTTGTAAGTTCTCTCCGTAATATTTTTGTTTTCGAACTCATGTGAAGAAAATCGGGTCTACATGTTCAATCTCAAGGTTAACGGCTATTTGAAGACCAGAGAAGTTACCAAATAAGGTAACTTGTTGGTAAACAATGGGGATATAAGTACATGACATAGGTGGTTTCAAAACACGAAGTTTTGCTCAAACAGGTGTATTTATTTTGTGTTCCACGCTATCTATATGGAGAATATGGACCCCTTCAAAGACTTATAGTTATGTTTCCATTGAACCAACTGACAACCAAATACAGGTTAAACTTTATAAAAATATTCTTAAACCGGGTTTTCTTTCGCTCCGAAATTCCTTAAAGCAGTCACAAAAAGTCAATTAATTATTTTCACACAAAACAACCGCTCATATCTAAGCCGCAGTCAAAACCGAAATAATAGCAATTAATTTACAAGGACGCCATAAAATAAAACTAAAACTATGTAAGTAATCTACTGTTAACTCACCAATGGTTTCCAAGTAAACAACAAACGGTATCACACAGATAACTGAGATTCCTCAAAAAAATTTCAACTGAAAACACTCGCGATTACAAGAAATGCGATCAATTTGACAGCTGTCAAAAAGTGGCGCGAACGTCCGCGGTTGTCGGGCAGCGATGGCGGAATGGCGCGGCCAGCTGCACGCCGCGGCTGCGCCTGCTATTACAAAGTTACGACACCAACTTGTTATCTGTTCCACCTCATTGCGTATGCGACTTTACGGAGAACGTGGTAACTGCGGTTACCTTAGATAGAGGGTAGGTATAGGTTGTGTGTGACCGATTCTGAACACGCCATGACCTTGCACCAGATATTTAGGACTTAGGTTTCAGGGCAATTGGCGGTCAATAGATAAGATACGGTTTTGATATCTCAAAATTAATATTTAAGTTTAAAACTTCAAAATTGTGTGTCTTCATCAAATTGTTCAGTTTGTAGTCTTTGGTGATCTTTTCCCAGCAGTGGGATTACGCAGGCTAACAGGGACCTAATGCCTCGGGTATTGGTCTATGGCTCATCATCTGCCTAGCCTTTTCCCAACTATGTAGGGGTCGGCTTCCAGTCTAACCGGATGCAGCTGAATACCAGTATTTTAAATGGAGCGACTGCCTATCTGACCTCTACAACCCAGCTAGCACTGGATAACACGATACCCTTTGGTAAGACTGGTTGTCAGACTTTCGTGCCACTGACTACATTAACGACTGTCAAAGATCTACAAATGACATCCAGGACCAACGGCTTAACATGCTTTCCGAGGCACGGAGGAAACTCGGTATGTAATGGGTGGTCACCCATCCACGGACCAAACTAGGCAAGCGCGGCTTAACCTGAAGATCGATCCGAGCGGCTGCTATTATTTAGCCAAGAGCTACTCTCGGTCTAAGGCTCTCCCATCGGTCTAAGGCTACTTCTCAGTAAAGAAAATGATGAGCATACGAAGCTAACAACAATATTACTTGGTATAATCTCAAAGAAGTTGTACTGAAAAGCGCTTGTGTGGCGGTATCTCAGGACTTATCGATGGTACTAGTGTTCCCATGGAGATCATAATGAGACTAAAAATAATAACGAAATAATTGCCTTGAAGACTCCACAATAACAACATAATCGGATAAAACTGTTGAATTTAAATATTTTTTAAACTCAGGTAGTCGTCATAGATCACCTAGGGTCGTCATTACATCAAATGACTCACTGAATCTTGCTTGAAGAACGAACGTTCAATGGTTCAACTTCATCTTTTTCTACATCTAATCTGCAACCATCCATAGTATACAACGAGCTTAGCCAATCATAATGCAATTTGAAGCACTGGACACCCGGATATTATAAATCAAACTACTCATTATCTGCCTAGCCTTTTCCCAACTATCTCTTCAACCCCGTTACTGGGTAAAACGATATCCTTTGGCAAGACTGGTTGACAAACTGTTGGCCTTCTGACTACCCCTAACGAATTATACGATCTACTAATGAGAGCTTGGACCAAACGCTTAACGTGCTTGCCGAGGCATGGAGACTGGCAAGCCTCTTGGCAAAACTACTATCAATCCGAATCACGCTCATCCCCGTTACCTGTCCTTCACCGTTACTGATAACAACTACAGTCATACACAAGTAAGCTCGGCTGACATGTAGCCTGCGCCCGCGCAGCATGCTAACGAGATCGCGTGCAAGGTAGTGACATAACTCTCACTCGTGTCGTATGTCGTATAAATTGCGAGATTAAGATTATATCACAGTCAAGACGTTGCGAATTTGTATGAGTTTGGTTTAGTATTTATTTAGAATTTTAGCGCATGTTGATGAATTATGTTTGTTTGTGTAACGCGATTAGTCTTTCGGCCCGAAACTCGGAAACAGATTTATGATGAAAGATAAGGAAAAAGGCTAGACTTCCATCGAAGATGGTATTTGTAGCCAGATTGTCTTTCTCGATCTTTGGGCTTCCCCCAAAATGTTGACAATATTATAAGTACTACGTCTGTTATTATAACCCGGATAACATGACAAAAAAAAACACAACGACCTGAAGGGATCCTGGGAGATCAATAAAATTGGAACCTACATAGCATTTGAAAGTCGAGCATTCTTCAAATAATTAATTGATGAGTCTAGTCACCACAAGACCCGACCATAATTCATGACTTTATCAAACTAAGCATAGATAGTCGTCAATCAATCGGCACAACACTTTGATGATCAGATGCCAAGCTCGTATTGCGCGCGCAATAGCTCACGACTTCCACTGCATACCTAATATGGCACTAGATGACTTACGAATGCATGCTTTAAGATATGAATCGATATTTTTCTGAATTATGTAGAAGATACGAATGATTGAATCCGCTGCATGCGAGAAGCACAGGATGGGTCAATGTAGTGACGCTGGGGGAGGCCTATGGTCCAGCTGTGGTCGTCTTGTGCCTATGATGATGAGAGAGAGAGACGGGTATGGCGTACATCTTGGGAAAAGTTTATAGCCTACTGAGGCTGCTGATGTCCTGCTTAATGGACTAAGAAAATAGCAGAGCAGCAAGCCCGTTTTGCAAAGGCGAGGTGAGGGGGCATTTACGTTTAAGTCCCAAATAGAAGAGGGCGTTGAAATCAACACAAGCAACGGGCACAAGCCCAGACTCCAGGCAGCACTGACAATTTCCCAACGGAAAAATCCAATATCACATTTCGTCTTCATCTGGAAATCGAAGCTCAGCCCTTGCTGCTCTTGCGACCGAAAATGACTAAAGAATTGCAAGGTTAGAAGCGAACTGGTCAGTTCAACAAGGACATTGCTTATCAGGAATTACAAGGATAAAAATAAATAGCTGCATTACTAAGCTGTCAGTCTTAACTGATAGCTTATCCAAGAGATTACAATCGAACGTTGACTTAGATCTACACCTGTGTTACTGGCAAACTGCTGCTTATAACTAAGGTCCCGGCAGACGATGGACTATTTGACTATAGTCTATTCAGCACCTTAGGAAGGTGCGAAATTGCGGCAGTTAGGATATGCAACTCATTGTTCTAAATAGTTAGCCGTAGAAGGCAAACAAAGCAGTGTGTACGTACTAGATGCCATGTTCAAATGGCTCCATATTAGAAAACATTGTTAATACTTAGCTGGTACATAAATAAGTATTAACACTTCGGCTGGCGCGGCAGCGGCTTGCTCTCCTACTTTCCTTAAGACTAGGGTTCGTTTCCGGTTTTGAACCTAATTTTGATGTCTGTTGATACCATTTTGTGCGAATTGTGAAACTGTCTGTAACTTTGATGCTATCTAAATGATTTAAACTCAGACATAAACTATACGGTGTGTGAACTTTTCAACATGTTTAAATAAGACTACATTATTACGATAGCACAGTGTTGCGCAATTCTGATGAGACTAAATGAGTTAAGAACTAAGAAGATATTTTTTTTGGCTTTTTAACAATAAATAAAGTGACGTAGAAGATCACGAAAGTGCGGTAACAATACACATCACAATGACTAAAATTGAGATATCAGATATGGAATTTAGACAAAGAGATGAAAAAATGGCTTTCATCTTACCAAGAACATTAGAACACCACATTATAGGAAAGATTAGCATCGACTGCTTATACTGAAGGAAATATCAAACTATATTGTGTTTAACATTTATAACTTTCCAGGGTGAACTTTATTCAATAAATCTTATGAAATAAGATTTTATAAATACACATTTTCATCTCCTAAGGTCCAAAACCAAACACACTAACGCTCCCAATCACATAATGCAATCGGGAATATATTATTAGAAGTCTTACCTTACGTCATGTAACCAGTTCGTCCACTCAGCGAGGGTTCCCGACAGGCACTGGAGTGCGACCCTATTCCTATCTGCTATATACCGACAAACACTATCTTTGCACCGAGCCGTTACCTAGCTGAAGTGATGCGTACTACAAGCTTGTAAATTAAAACAGCTAGAATAGAATACTTCTAAAAGTATACTGTCAAATGAATGATTTGCAAACATTGATGAGTGGGGATTTCAATATTATGATTGTTACGCTCAATTAATTTGATAAAGATGGATATAAAACGCGTCGCATGTTTGCATATGGTATTAATACTTTAAATGTTCGTACTGGGTCGGACAGATCTAAAAGTACCATCGACTCGAAAAAAGACTGCAAGCTGTATCATAACCTATTCCTGTCCCTTAGGACCCTGACGAGTGGGTAGGTAACATAAACATAACATAATCAACCAATGTTTATCGTTCCTACTTATATGAGGGTCTCGTCGTCATCCACTCGCGCAGGCCCATAGATAATGGGTTGGTGGATGGCACTGTGTTCGAATTCTAGGACATGCCGGTTTCCTCACGTTGTTTTCACTCACTGTTTTTACCCATTCTAATTATATCAGGTTTTAGCAGTTAAAAACCCCACTAAGAAATCTACTAGAACACAGGACACCAGAGTGATGACTCTCGCAGGAAAGAAAAATAACCATTTCTTTTAAAACAGTCTCTTCACGTAAACCCGCTGGTCGATTCCAACCACACAATAAAATAAAGTGCTCCATCTAGATGTAAACCATTATGGTAAGAGACCACCCGTAATCATGAAGTATCTACTACCTATGTAACCGATTACAAAGAATACATTGCTCAGAAAATTCGTAAATTCCCAGTCAACTATTGTACTGAGCCAAAATAGGCAGCTAAGATCAACACAGGATTACCTAGTTCAGGCACAAATCATGAGTGAACTTGACATAAATTTAAGAAAAACTGTAAAAGTTGTACCTTGGATTTTTGAATAAATTTTATTGTTATTTATTATTATTATAATCTGGGTTAAAATAAATTTATAAGTAACAACCTAAGTTATTCTATTCAAAATTGTTGTATGCCAGGGTCAACCTACAAACAGATTCTAGCATCAGTCACAAAAAGTGTTTGTAATTCAAATACAGTACCTACCTAGTATTTAATTATATTATTATTATACTATAAATTACCATATTTGTTGGTAAGATTAAAAATGAAGACATCACAGAATGTGTATCAGAGTTGTTAAAGTTAAATTGCAGTAGGTATAATCATATTTTGTGCTTTTCCATATTTTGAAAAATTAGTATTATAAATATTCATTTGATTGTTGTCTTTGTTTCGACAGTTCAAAATTGCCTGTAACTGACCTTGAAATAAATGCTTTGATTTTGATTTTGAATATGCTTCGTGTTCTCATTGCAGTATACGTGTGCTGGGTGTCAATAGCCAGACTTGTACTTGAACTAAAAATATCGATGTATTTATCCATATTAATCTGCATTTTTTCTATCAAAAAACAAATGGAACGTGGTCATTAATATGTATGGATTTGTATTTAGGTTGGTTTGTTAAGTAATGTCTTTGTTCAAAAAAAAAATTGCGTATGTAACTTTTATTTATAGGTAATTGTGGGAAAATCCCACCGATTATCTATAAACAAGAATTACATGAAAGAGTTATCCGTCGCGCATGAATCGAAGTTAGCCAATGTGCTGTCCACCTCAAAGACACGGTATGCCACGGGCCACCCCTGCTAATAACATGGTCACGTAACACGTGACATCCAAATCAACATTCAACGAGCAAAAGCTACTTCTCCGGACCCAAAACTGTTTCAGGATTACGTTCTTCACGACAAATTTTGGGGCTTATAGGTACTTTTGAATCATAGTGATAAAACTATGTATCAATATAAATTTTAAAGAGATGAAAGGTAAGCCACAAAAGGAAAAATTACAAAAAAAAAACAACACACACAACAACAAAACAACAACAACACAACAACAACAACAATACAACAATTACAATACAATTACAATTTTGGGGGTATTCACAAGGCAGAATTGAGTGGCAACGCCGGTGGGTGACCCGCTGGAAGGACATCCACTGACCGTATTGGATATGTTCTTCAGAAAGGTCATGTGTATAGTACCCTACACTCGTACACTCGCAACCGATACTCGTAGCAGGTGGCGTTCTGAAGTTTCAGCTGCGAACTTTATGTACGTACAACTATGTACGAGTACCTATGTATGTAGGGCAAGTTTATTTGTTAGAGAACGTTCATTATTGTATCGTGCCCCATTCAGCCCGATGAGCATTTGCAGAACATTTTTGTATCCTGTCACCTAATGATCCACAAATATCCATCCGACATCATGCTCTGTGAGAGCAAGATACTTCCCAGGGCTGTACATTACTCTCTCCAATCAAGGACACAACTTACAAGCAATAAACTACGACCTGCACCGATAAAGTAGCCGTTTTACTGTTCACAGGTACTAATAACATCAAGTTATTGGCCACTGCTCCTCAATGTTTTAATATGTCAAAGTAGCACCAGTCCAGGCAGCGGGTGAACGTGCATGGGTGCACGCATGCATTAAATAATGCATTAAATTTAGCACATCAATTGTTTAGATACAATCATAAGCTTGAAGCTTGCAAGACATGCTGGTGTGGCTAAGTTCTGACTAACGGTCGTCACTTGGCTCTGGGCTGTGATGGAAATTGCACAAATGACAAACATGTGACGTAAAAAAAACAAAAGCTTGAGCGGGATTTTTATACCTATCGTCGCGTTGACATAAAATTTAATTTGTACTGACAAAACAAATCACATTTTTTTTAAGTACAAATTGAAGTTTATCCAGTCAGTTTCGTCAGTGATAAAAACTTCAGAAGACTCTTCCAAGATAGTAAAAAAAACTCCGTTACTCTGTTATTCCAGGGCCATTAAAAGCTGATTGCTAAACTTTTCAACTTTTAAAATATTGCCATTTTGACTTTGAATAAGAAATTAATTATTTGTGCCATATTTTCTTTCAATCAATGTGGATTGAGCATTAGTACATAAGTGGATAGCATTCATCACCAATAAGTATAGGATAGCTATGGTCATGAGCAGAGGGTTCATAACTTTCAATGAACAAATTCATTGAATCATTTGATTGCCTTTATTAGCTTTGCAAGAGACCGCTACCTCTAGTTTACAAAAACTTCATTGAACGCAATGAACGTAAAACTTTATGTGTTTGCAATCAGATAGTCGAGCACATAAACTTAGTACATAAATAAGTGAATTATGTGTAAACAAAGAGTAATGTTATCACGACGTCGTAAAAACTGAAACTGTGCACGTTTGTATGACTCAGTAGGTACTATATACTTATGGCACCTTCATGAAAGAAAATACAGCCTCATGATGAAAAAAAAGGGCAGAATAATCTGTAGATTCCTTCCTCTACCTCAAACAGTATGGAGTGTATCCCTTTTATCCTTTGATGTACACAAATCTGTTCGTCCTGGGCATGGTTGGGTACACCAGGCTGGCAGAAAGAAGGGACGTGGCGCTAGCCAAGTACGTGGCGAGCGTACTGCTAGGGCTGCTCCACCACCCCGAGGTGCTGGCTGCGCTGCGGGTGCGCGCGCCTGATGGGTGCCGCAAGTGCGAGCGGCTCGGATCAACCTACTCAAGTTTGCCCGAATGTCGCGATCTGCATGCATTATTAATATTAAGGCTCTCCCACATAGGCGCGTTATTCTCGGTCGATAATACCGGATGCGTTAGATAGATTCATTTATTTGCCTGAAATCTATCTACCGGATGCGTTATTGCGATTTTTGCGATATCTGTTTTTAGTACATTATGTATTAGGACGGCTACGGAGTTACACACTGCTGCGATAATAACGACGCAATAGAAGTAGGACGCTTGCGTTCCTCCGTCCTGCGATATTCCGATATGAGTTCTTCTAATAAGTGTGTTCGCTTTGTTTCTCTTCTGTATATTTATTTTTGTGTCCAATCCAGTGTTGCACAGTATCTGGTTTCCATTAAATGTGGTCTTCTGATTCGTTAGTTTTTTGAAACATGTAATTTTCTGAAAGATGTCTGTGGTATAATACCTACCAAGCGCGTTTGCTTTGCTTTACTATTTTGTTGTGGTGATGTGAGAAGAGAATTAATAATCTCATTAGGGAAAAACCTGCCACACATACTAATACGAAATACAATTATCGGACGATAAAAACGCAGTTATGACGGTATTGGAAGATATATTTGGGCAAAACCTGTCGAGTTTTGTCCCATTGTCATGTTCACTTAATTTAGGTATTATTATTTATCTTGGGTGTAATCTTAGTTATTTTATATTGTATGTTTGTCTATCTTGTGTGTTTGTATTGTGTGTCTTATAGCATCGTATTGGAGGAGTCTGTAATGATGATAAATAAATACTAAACAGGACTAAAACACATAAACACTTATATTTAATCATATTTTGGTGTGTTTTGTTTAGTCTGTCAGAAAAGAAAGTTGGAAAGAGAATCGAATAATTTAAGCAACAGAATGATGTTCTCAGATTCGATACAACATCAGGTTATTTCATACCTACTCTAAGTTTGTATTTCCCCACCAGTTTATTATGTTTAGGTACCTATAAACCTTGTGCTAACCACACAACCCCGGTTACTTGATAGTGACCTTATCATCATTACACTGATTGTCTAATGCACGTGCAACATTGTCATCTTACCTACCTATTTGAGTAAAACTGAAACTGTAAGATAACTCACCCACCCTTTTCCGGGATGTTGCAATTACACAATAGGTACCTATACCTATATTAGCTAACCGATACAGACTTAACTTATTAGTTATTATAAAGAAAAAAAATGGTCTTAAGAAATTAATTATTGGACTACCTAAACAAAATAAGCGCAATAACTCATCATCATCAGCCTATAGCAGTCCACTGCTGGACATAGGCCTCCTCAATCGCACGCCATTCAACTCGATTCTCGTATAGAAGAATCAACTAGGCCATCCAGCATCTGCTGCAAGTCGTGCAGCGATTCAGCCAGTATGACGATGTCATCTGCAAATCTCAAGTGTGAGATGTACTCGCCGTTGATGTTAATGCCACGTCCTTCCCATTTTAGCGTCTTAAACACATCCTCCAGTGCGTTGGTGAACAATTTCGGGGAAATTACGTCCCCCTGCCTCACCCCCCGACGCATTGGGATATGCTCCGTTTGCTGGTTTTGAGTTTGGACGGTCATTGTGGCGTTCTCATAAAGATTTCTCAACACTTGGATGTACCGCCAGTCGACTTGGCATCGCTGCAGAGACTCCAGAACTGACCAGGTCTCGACAGAGTCAAAAGCCTTCTCATAGTCCACAAATGCAAGACACAGCGGCCGATTATACTCTACGGATTTCTGCATGATCTGCCGCACTGTGTGAATGTGGTCTATGGTGCTATATCCTCCTCGAAACCTGGCCTGCTCCGGTGGCTGGAAGTCGTCAAGTCTTCGCGCTAGACGATTTGTGACGACTCTTGAAAACAGCTTATACACGTGACTAAGGAGCGAAATGGGTCTGTAATTCTTTAATAGGGTCTTGTTCCCCTTTTTAAAGAAAATAACGACCACGCTCCTTCTCCACGCTTCTGGAGTTCTCCCAGAAAACAGGACCGAGTTGAAAAGCTCCCGAAGCTCTCTTAATACCGGACGTCCTCCCGCTTTTAGGAGCTCGGTCGTTATCCCATCCTCGCCAGGGGCTTTTCCATTCTTAAGCTGTCTAAGAGCCGCCTCGATTTCGTCTTGGCTGACTTCTGGCAGGTCTTCTGTGAAATGGCGGGTTAAGGTGGCTCTGGAATCCTCATTTTCGGGATCAAGTCGAGATGCATGCGATGCGTGCAACTGGCCGTAGAAGTTTTCGACTTCCGAAAGAATCTCCGGCTTCGAAACGACGATATCCCCACTAGATTTGGTCAACTTTGTCAGTAGGCTCCTCCCAAGTGATTGGACGAACACTTTCGACCCCCGATTTTGCTCAATCGCTTTTTCTACTGAGCGTGTGTTGGAGCATCGAAGGTCGCGTCGTACCAATTGCCTAATTCTTTTATTGAGTGCCTGTATTTCTGACGAAGTGATGGATAGGTTTTCACGTCGTTCCGTCATAAGCTCCAGAGTCTCCTCCGAAAGTTTGGACTTCTTGCCCGTACGCCGCATTTTACAAAAACCGAGGAAACTGAGGATTTCCACCATTTGGTCGAGCGCCTGGTCAACGTCATTTGTGGTTTCCACGGCCGCGAATCGGTTCTCCAGATCTGACTGGAACGCTTCAGACCCTAGCATGGTTTGGAGCATATTTGGACGGAGCCTAAACTTCATCAAACGGATTCGCTCCAGCTTAAAATCAATATTCAGAGTGCCTCGAACAAGTCTGTGATCACTACCGGTGTTGAACCTCTTGATCACCGAGACATCTCTGAATATATGCTTTTTATCGGCTATGATGAAGTCTATCTCATTTTTCGTCATAGAGTCGGGGCTTCGCCACGTCCACTTCCTTTGGGGCTGTTTCTTAAAGAAGGAATTCATCTCGAAAAGCCCCTCCTCAAGGAAGTTGACAAGCATTTGCTCCCTATGATTTCTGCTGCCAAACCCGTAGGATCCTACTACCGATTCACTGCAATTCTGTACTCCCACTTTAGCGTTAAAATCCCCCATGACAACGTTGTAGTGGGCCTTAGTAGTGGAGTGCAAGGCCTTGGAGATGTCCTCAAACATTTCCTCCACCACGTCGTCCGACTGTGCCGAGGTCGGTGCGTAAACCTGAACAACCTTGAGGCTATACCTCTCAGTTAGCTTCACTATGAGGTACGCTACCCTGTTCAACACACTAGACACTTCTACCACGTTGTCACAAAGGGACTTGTGCACCAGGAACCCGACTCCGCCTTGGGATAGCTGGTCTCCCTCTCGAAAATACATTAGGTGGCCCGATTCAAGGGTTATTGTGTCCTCGCCCTGTCTTCGGACTTCACTCAACCCAAGAATGTGCCACCTTACTCTTTCGAGTTCTTCCTCCAGCTGCACCAGGTGTTCGTCGAGCCGTAACGTGCGTCCATTGTACGTAGCCAAGGTCAGTTGGGTTTGGCGGCTGTTCGTAACCCGGGGATTCTTAGCACCCCCTTGCCCTGCCGTTACCGTGACCGCCGCCAAAACCAGGGATAGCAAGGCCGCCGGGAACTGGGGGCTGTGGTTGATTGTGGCTTGCCATTAAAGGGGTTGCCCATAATCGCCACGCTGGGCATGCGGGTTGGCGATCGCAGATCACAACTCCTCGCACTAGGGACGCTGCTGCCCGTCGCTAGTCTGCGCCATTTAGCTGCGAACATTTCTTTCGAAATGGTTATACCGCCATTTATCGGTCGTCAGAGCCTCGTTTGTTGTTCAGCAGGACGCACCACGAGCAGGTGAGGTTGACTTGGGGCACTGAGATGGTAGGTGTGCCCCCTTACATCCCTTGTAAGTATGGGCAGTCCAAAATTTGAATAACTTTTATTCTTTTATACCCTGTCTTCTGAAAGTTTCAACAGATTCGATAAAGTTTAAAAGTGATCTTTTGGATACGGTTTTCATTAAAGTCGAATAAACCTACAGACATAGAAATTAAAAAATTGATTAGAATTTCATTAAAATATTTTATTTTCGAAGTTCTAATCGAATAGAGGGTTATCTTTAAGTTCAAGGGAAGCAGGAAACTGACACATCTCGTGATCATTGAAACGAAAGAAGAGCGTTGCTTAAATTTGTCAAAATTAATTGTCTCTCTTGCCTGATAACAGATTACTTTCTTGTTTCTGGACGATCTGAATCTTGGCCCAAAAAATCCTCCGAATTCCTAATATCCCTTTTCACGCAGACCAGGGCAGAATAACATATTATCATAACCCTCCTTAAATCTTCGCTGTGGTCGGGTAAAAAGAGAGTTGGCTTTTAGTACTCAGCAGCGGGCGGAACAAAATTGCCAAAGAATAAATGAATATGGCTCCATCAGTATTATAAATAACTTATTTAGATTTCTAGCGTTAGGAATTTATTCCATTAACCTCCTTTTGGAATCCCCCAGACTAAAATCAGAGAACAGGGAAAGTTTGAGGAAAAAAATCATGCAAGCATGAAGAGCGTCAATAAGTGTGAGTGCTATCTAATGCCCACCTGCATCTATCTAAATACTTCGTCCTTGCGAAAGTTCAGTGAACTTGGCATATCTGATTATTATCAAGTACAAAGAGTACAAAGGAATTAATTAATAATTTACAGCTGTTTTTTTATATCGAAGTGAGTACCTACTTACCTACACAATACTGATATTTTAAATAATATTTAGATAGGTACCTTCTGAGGGCGAAACAAGTGTTTCGAATAAAACACTCATCTGACATCATACTGATCCCTTTTATAAAGGTATAGGTAATTGCAATAACAGTCACCAATTAGCTGGAGGTACAGTATCATGAAGACTTATAATAATTGCTGTTATTCAGCAGCTCACCATTGTTAAGGTCCTAGTAGTACTAGTAGCACGGTCTGCACGGTGATAATATCTACAGTAGTGTATCTTCATACAAACGGTCGGAACGCGAGTCATATCTACACGCCTCGAGTTTGGCATACACTCGGTACACAACCCGCCAGTCGCGAATGCGCCGCACTGACGAACGAACGTTGTGATGGTTTTGTAAGCAGTAGGTAGGCGTGCGATTTGTGAATATTTGATTGAAATAAGTACAAGTATTTACTAAATAATTATATGTTAACCAAGTTAAAATATATTAAGAAAGATATTCCCTTTTCCCCTCCTTGTCCATGTTTTCCAAAAGTTAATTAAACTTTTTATCCGAATGCGAATTTTTTGTAGGTACCTACTATTAAATTTAATAATAAAGCTTTCCGTACGTCGCAGTCGAGGCGACAACATTTTTCAGTCTCAAATTTTATTCATTTTTATTAAATCTACTAATCAAAAGACACAACTTGTATTTTTATTGAACACTTCCTATTTCATCCACAAAAAATTTCATTTTTTTTTAATAAAAAATAGAATATTTACAATCAAAAAAATAGATAGAAACTCAACTAAGTACCTAGATGAAATAAAAAAAAACTGTCTAAAAAGCGCATAAGGCGCGGCAGCCCTATCGCGTGCGTCCGCCTGTAAGTAATTATTTCAAGGACACGGCCGAGTCACAATCACAGTAAAAATTGTGATAGTGGGGAACTGTAGGTACCTACCTTACTTGCAATATACGTGTGTTCAATGGTAAATCCTGAAGACTTCGTGTCACCATTGTGTGGTGTCTTACTACTAGTGACAAAGAATAAACAATAGTAGGTACCTATTTCACACACTTCCCAAACTCTTGTCGCACGAAAAAACTAAACTGTGGTGAAATCGGACGAGATTGTGGAAAGTCATTTTTAATTATTTAGTCACTTGATCTGGCATTATTGTCAATAAACGAAGGTCAAAAAATTTAGTACCTAACTAAAAGTTGCTTGAGTCAGCAAAGATCGTCACGGGTCTAGAATACTATATCCTCTTGTGAAAAAAAAAACTTAAAATCACTCACTTACAGATACAGCAGAGCCTAAACCCATGGATCTAGAATCATGAATCGCGTGACGTTCCCTTTTTTAAATGAGGTGACAGCTAAAGAAGGATTTTTGATTAATCATAACCAAATAAGGTGTGAAAGTTTATGTGTTATACGAGTAAGTAGGTAGGTAGTTCGTCATTTTTGCCGATGGAAAATCCCAACGAGCGCACGTTTTGTCACAAATACTATCCTACAAAAATATATCCCTGACATATAGTCTAAAACTCAGATGCTACGAGTATGTCTAAAGTTATATCAAAATGAACAAAAACAAAAAGATACAAACCGTATCCGAAACCTGATGGCCATGTTATTGAATCCATCACGATGACTTTACTTGTCCGTGGCGAGATGGTCAGACCAGATCCAGTTTCACACACACACACACACTGTTTTATTTTTTTCAAAACACCAAACAAGTTTAGTTTCACAAACGCGAAAGTGTGTTTTGTAAAAAAATGCACTGATGAAACTGTATCGCGGGGATTTAACAGTTAGAGATAACTGTAATACCTACGTATATGTGCACTAAACATGTATAATTTCACTTCAGTCACACTTATTCCGCTAGTAACGTAAGCACTACAGTCTAGGTGGCTTATTAAGCTACGAGGAAGGTTTTTACGCATGTTTATCAATTAAAGTACTAATGATTTAAGGATATTCTTTAATTAGTTGAAAGACACTTCGTTAACCACAGTTTTTTCCTCTCCTATTAGTTAAATGATTATTTAATCCACATTCCAAACTAAATTATCTTTTTCATTAATTAAGTATTTAATACGATTCATTAGTGAAAGACAATCCGCCTGTACCTACTGATACAGTTCAATGCTTCACAGATAAGCTGATTGGGTGCGTGTGCGCAAGTACCCGCGATTGGTGCTTAGTAGCTACCTCAGCCGTGTGCAATGTTTGTTATGCACGCAGCCCTAACAGATGATTAAATTAGAAATGGGGACAGTGGGAAGACAATTAATAAATACTCTACGCTATTAAAAATTGCTTTCATTTCGAACGCTAGACAACTGAAAAGAGGTTTCCCAACAATCATTTGGTTTAGTTGGTTTTACTATCACTATACTATGTAGGATACAGGAAATCGGCTACAATTCGGCATAGGTCATAGTTTTTCTTAAGCACTCGTAATAACAAACCACATTAGAACCACACTGGAAGTGCAAAATACGTACAAAACTCATCAGTAGGTACACATACTGTAACTCGTTGATACGGGCAGAAACCCACCTGACAACTCTACTAAATCTGTCACAATAGCAGCCTAAAAGTCTGATAAGATGGTCAGCAACATAACTTGATTTGATGGGCTGAAAACACCTGAAGAGGTCCCGGTACCTTTTCATTATCTCGAGTGCCACACTCCGAATGGAAGCTAATTGTCGAGGGCTCTCGAATAAGTGCAGCACTAGCGTTTGGTATTTTATTACATAGTAGTACCAATCTATGTAGTATTAGATAATCGCTACAGAAGATTAGATTTTTGCTGTTCTTTGTATCATTACCATTTTATCGCCCGTTATTCTCAGAGATCTACGTTTTTCTTGCTTCAAAGTTCTGACACTAACCGACTCCTTGGTTACCTTTAAATGGTTTAAAATAAATGCTTTGAGTTTGGTTTACTTAAGATCGTCATCACACTGAACAAAGCTCGTTTTGAGGCTGTGCTGAAGCGCATAGGTAATCTATAGAGATAACCTCAAATGATTTCAGAAATGAAAAATACGTAACTGTAATACAAGACAGCAATATGATCAGAATTGCAGATGAATGTCTGTAACAATACTATGTATCCGTTTACTAGACGTCGTTGGTGCTCACGATGCACCGTACCTAATACAATTATTTTCAGTAACTGATGACTAGGTACATCCAATATAGCTGAAGTCACGACAGACTGCCATGACTATCACCTTTAGGTACCTAGACTAGCACGATCATCGTTCTTATTACTCTAAATCTCCTATAATCATTTCATTGCGATTAAAACAGGGATTTGAGCAGATTACTGTGATACCGGCGCGCACGCAGGTTGCTGAGGCGACCCGAAGTGTCCCGGAGTGTCGCGAGCACTAGGTAGCTACACAACTACTCTATCAATGATAATAATTGATAGCAAAGCTGTGATAAAGAATGGAGTGGTGCCGCGCGCAAAACACTTAAGGAGATGACTGTTTATGGAGTTTCTTTGTTTAAAATGGTGTCAAATTGATTAATTAAAGATTTAAAGGTTTAAAATTATAAAAAAAAATGTGAGAACCACGATCAAGAGACGTTGAAGGCTCTCCCACACAGAAGCGTTATTATCGGTCGATAATACCGAATGCGTTATTGTGAAATCTGTTTCTCAGTACATTATGTATTAGGACGGCTACGGAGTTACACACTGCTGCGATAATAACGACGCAATAGAAGTAGGACGCTTGCGTTCGCTCCGTCCTGCGATATTCCGATAAGAGTTCTTCTAATAAGTGTGTTCGCTTTATTTCTCTTCTGTATTTTTATTTTTGTGTCCAATCCAGTGTTGCTAACAGTACCCGGTTTCTATTAAATGCTGTCTTCTGATTCGTTAGTTTTTTGACACATAATTTTCTGAAAGATGTCTGTGGTATAATTCCAAGCGCGTTTGCTTTGCTTTAATATTTTGTTGTGGTGATGTGAGAAGAGAATTAAAAATCTCATTAGAGAAAATCTAGCCAAAAACACGAATACGGAATAGAATTATCGAACGATAAAAACGCAGTTGTGTGCAAGGAATTACGCGGACGCATTATCGCAATAACGCATCCGGTATTATCGACCGATAATAACGCGCCTATGTGGGAGAGCCTTTTTTTTTTTTTTTTTTGGTGGGTGGGAAATCATCAAATGACTCCTCCCGCTCTGGGCGGAGCGGAAGGGAGTGTCAGACTCTTACTGACTAAAAACCACCCATGTTCCTTCATTGACCCTTTATGTTCCAGGGCCGCGGTATCTCTTTCGAACAGTCCCGCAGCCCTGGCAGGCACCGGCCCTTGCGGGCCCCTCCCGTTTGCTGACATCTCTTTGAGGCGCGCGTGGAACACGAACGCGCCGTCGACACGGCCTGCCCGTCGTCATACGACGGACGGACGGCGAGCTAGCCCATTACTCACCGTCCACAGGCCCGCGCCTACGGTGGCAGAGAGCCATCACGGCGTGGCCCCCGACGCGACGCCCGGTGCTTCTCCTCCCGCGGCGGCCGGGACGTGAGGCTGAGGCTATCTCCCTCTCACGTTCCGCCGCCTCCTTCGCTAGCATGACTGCTTCGCAGAAGGAGGCGACGGCTTCCCATTCCCTCTCGCGCCGGACCATGGCTTGAACCAGGGCCGGACGCGAGAGGTCGCCGCCGCCAATCGCCGCTACGAGGACACGGCGGTGCTCCGCCCAAGCGGAGCAGACCTCCACGGTGTATGTGGGAGAGCCTTGAAGTAGAGTTTGCAAAAAAAAAACCTTCAGGTCTAATTTTCCTATTCGTCATTCATCTGCCTAACTATACTAACTTTCCCATTAGTAATTGAGGTTAGTTCTTGAAAAACACTTGATGGTAGGTACCTACCAATTAAAACTTACCTTTTATCTACTATTGAAGTAATTAATCACAGACCTAGGTATAATACCTCAATAAGTAGATACAAAGATTGATTGTCGGTTTCTGAATTCAGTACTAAATTGGAGTTTGGAACTTGTCTAACGAAAAAAACGTTCTCGAACCCGAAAAAACGTAGAACTTTACATACTCGTACTACTTAAGAACCTAACCTACTACTTAAGTTTTTTTCGGGTGCTACATTAATTACACTGAAGGAATCATGTAGTCTGACTAGGTACTTATTTTTCTATTCAAATACTTAAAACAGGGACTGCCAGTGAATCTTAAAATAAGCATGGACTCTGATCAGTAAGTATCATTAGAGTGCTGCTACCCCGCCCTGAAAAAAACGTACTGTAATTGCGGACTTTCAAAACTAGAGCAATCTTCTCCTTAAGTCTAGTTCACCCGGCACCAACATTTCTGGTGCCGTGCGCAAAAAGGCTTTCGTAAATGAATTGTAATCAACACAATGATATCACGAGATTGGTGCTCAATCACATTTATTTGACCGATACACGCATACCTACGCGTACCTAGTCCGGTTCGCTACTTTACTAAAGCCGATAGCAGCTTGATAATAATTACAAAACAATACAATAAAATTATTAATTGTGAAATAATTTTAGCTTATAAATTATTAGTTCAAAGTGAAACAACACTAAAACAACTGGTAACGACATCTAGTGCGGAGTGGATGCAACGTGCGTGAGAAGTCAGTTGTTTCATAGATGGCGTCTTCACCGCTCGACGCTAGATGGCGTTAACATCTGAAAAGAGAAAATTAATAACTGAGGAACATTAAACATTTAACTTTGAAATCTACACAATACAGCCAAGATTTTCACATATCATTAATTACCAATGATATTATAGGTAAAAAGAGGGTAACAACACTAGCGCTTACAACAAAACTTGATAAAAGATTTCCTCATAGATAATGAAACAAATTAATCTGATTGTAAGGTCATAGGAACCATTTTTATTATATATATCTCAACTAAACACTTCCTAATAACAATGATTTACGATTATAAGAGAAAAGGCAGCTAATTTTAGTTGTTCTTCTCACCAGGTACCTACGTAGATACCTACGTGTTTTTCCAGTCCACAAACTCAAATTCAAAGCATTTATTTCAATTAGACCATTACAGGCACTTTTGAAAGTAAAAAAAAAGCGAAGCTAAGCTATAGTCACAGTCACAAGGCATAATAACTTGAGAAAGTACTGTAGTTGCACATTCCAAAGCGTAGATCTCTATGGAGAAGAAACTCCATAGACACTATTTTAAATCAAAATATTGTTACAAAATCTTGGTTACATCATTCATGTTGAGATCACAGTAGGTACATCATCACAAACTGACACAACATACATTCCTTCTTGCTACACTTTTCCAGCCGATTCTCTAATTAGGTACAAAATTGCGCAATGATTATGGGTAACCATTACTATTCAAATTCCCTAGGCCCACAGCATCATAGGAGCACCTAACTTGACTCATACGGTATGAGTCAAGTTAGGTGCTCCTATGAGTACCTACTCTCGATTCGAAGTTCACAGGAATTTCTAACACTCTCTTAATCCGGGTCTAAATTAGCAATTCGACCTTTGAAAGACCGGCCACTAGTTTTTGCCTATGACCCTTAGGCGCCACTTGGCCGAGGGCGTGCCGTGCCGTGCCGTACCGTGTCGTGTTACAAAGCGCCGCGCTGCACGTGTCGGCGACTTCTGACCATTCGATGCGGTCGACTGCCGCAAAAACTATAATAAATACCCGCAAATATGTAATAAAGAAATAGATATCGTTTTTGTAGAAGTTAAGGAGGTCGTGCAATGTATTGGTTAGTATAGTCACTTCGTTTTTTCAACTGAAAGATGTTTTTAATATTTTGACGATATCTGAATAAGGAGCATCCCCGAGCGACGTATCTACTGCGACTCTCTATTAGATAGGGATAAGATAAGGGAATAAATTGTAGATGTTCATGAAAACGAGAGATAAAAACATGAAACCCAGTCTAACCTATTCCTATTTTCCTGATTTTCGCAGGATTCAGTGGGAGACTGAACCGACAACCATCAAACCATTCTGCCTAAAATACCTTTTTCCTTTAAGATAAATAAGGTAGGCGAAGAATGCTGCCTTTGTGAAGACGCAAGCGCTACTACTGGAGTATGGAGTCGTGGGCTCTATTCCCAGGCCGCACAAATAGTTTTATATTGGGAAACTTCTCAGGAAGCAGCCCGGAATCAAGATTTGGGTTTGATGGCTATTGCCAAGAAACTGAGAATATTGTGTCGCCTCGAATTCAGGGACTCAAACCTACCTCGCGAGTTAATAGGCTTCTTCTGGGTAAGCTCGTTCCATCGTCGACCTCATCTCTGTCCTCAGGACTAGATTGAGGTCAAGAGTAGGCCCGATTAATATAAAAAAACCTGGTTAATTGTGGCTTAACTGTTGTTAAAGGTTATACCTCTGACAACCCTTTGGACACTACAGGCGTGATGGTATGTTAAATACAGAGTGAGAATGTTAGTTTTTATTATTCAAGAGTCAATGCCAAATGCTTTATCCGTTCATGGAATTATCACATTGGGGTAGGCTTACTATCAGTCAATTACAGTGAAACATCGTTACCTGGTGATAAAACTGACATAATCACCGTGCTATTCACGGATTAGTGTTGTAAATGTCTATTTCTAGCATTCTATTAAATAAAATTGAAGTGTCTGTTTGTAATATCAAATCAGCTTTTTACTGGATGCTTATGAAAATATATGCGGCACTTATAACAAAAACACAATATTTTCCATTTGGAGGAGCTCGTGGTTTAATAATAACAGGCGCTCGGGTCGATCTTTAGGTTAAGCCGTGCTTGCCTAGGTTGGTCTGTGGATGGGTGACAGTATTCATACCGAGTTTCCTCCGTACCTCGAAAAACACCTTAAGCCGTTGGTCCCGGCTGTCATTTGTAGATCTTTGACAGTCGTTACACGTAGTCAGTGGCCCGAAAGTCTGACAACCAGTCCTACCAAGGATATCGTATTACCCAGTGTGTTGTGAAGGTCAGATAGGCAGTCGCTCCATGTAAAATATTGGTATTCAGCTGCATCCGGTTAGACTGGGAGCCGACCCCAAGATAGTTGGGAAAAGGCTAGGCAAATGATGAGAATATTTTCCATTTTTGTCTGTCTGTCTGTTTGTTCCGGTTGGACCTATTTTGACAGGACTTTTACTGGCAGATAGCTGTTGTTATAAGGTCTAACTTAGGCTACTTTAATTTCAATAAAATAATTAGGGTTCCGTGCAATAAGATTAAAACCCTTGAAATTGTTAACAAAATCCGATTCAAAAAGGGAAGTATTTTTTTTTATAATAATTTCACGCGAACGACGGTCGCGCGCAACAGCTAGTATCTAATAAAAATACTAAATTGGTTGTCAGAAGGATTATATAGAAAAACTCCCCGACTTCACTCGAGGGGAAAAATGGAACGAACATTTTTAGTTAGTTCGGAATGTTTTTTCACTGAAAACGTTTTTTAAATGAATAAATGGAAATTCACCTACTAATTCAATAAGTAAGTACCTCTTTTTGAACTGATCGAACTCTTAGAGTATGTTCTGTTCTATCAACGATGTGGTTTTTTCAACGACACCAAATAATAGACCACTAAAAAGTGGGTAATATTTTCGGAGTTTCTCTGCTGCTATTCTACTAAACACAGATAAACTGCCTTGTTGTTGCCCAGTTGTTCTCCGCCTCGACGACGAACTTCTTCAAAACTTGACGCAAAAATACAAAAGAACAATAATAGTATAGTTGCCTAGGACCTAGGTAGGCCCATTTCTACATGACATTAGTATCTCTGTCGTCTTTTTCGTAAACTGATTTGATATGTTTGATTATCTAAAAAGTATTGGATGATAATTAAGTAGGTTATTTATATTGTTTGTTGAGGTAAAAGCTGTGCTCGATGGGATTTCTCTTCATTTAGTTTATCATCTTCTCTGTCATACATACATGAATTGAAGTATTTACCACGACTTTTCTATAAGTTATTTATCGATATTTCCACAAGTAATGAAGTTTATTTAGGTAAAGATGTTACAAACTATTGTCAGTTATCGCCTGTGCAAGTAGTTAGTCGACTCGACACTTTGATACATACTTAAATCCATTTGCGAATTCTGGGATCCGTGGTCTATCACCTTCAACCTAGTCGTTCAACCGGCTCGCGGCTGTCCCAACCCTTCAGGGCTGCAGGCTTGTACTCTTAAGGTCTCTTTAGGTGATTTAGCACAAAGGTAGACGCAGAAGGAGATGACGGGATGAGCTGGACTTGTTTTTACATAATTATCCTGCAATAGCATTACTGCACTAGACTGAGAAAAGAAGGAAGGAAGGCTTTTACCCAGCAGTGGGACAACATAGGCTTATAATCATAATAATATAGTGAGTACAACTAGCAGCGGCTCCGACTGCGGGACACGATTGCACGGCAGCGCGTTCACATTATAAGTAATATTTAAAGGCCCACAAAGCCGCCGCATGCGGCACTTTTTAATTACGTTCAGCGGTCTGCCCCTCTCATCACGCAGCGCAATAGGGTTGACCGACGAATCAACTGAAAGCGCCTAGCAGCGTAACATGCTTCGTCCCGACTCAAACAGAACAATAGCCTCGCTGGTGTTACTGACTTCTTCCTTACATCTATGGCGCTACCTAATGTGGATCGGACAAATGAAAAGTTCTATTTACCAAACTAGATTGCTAAGTAGATAAGCATTTTTCATGTCGATGGTAGCTTAACATTCGATTGACGGCTCGTATTACTATAGTTTTGGGTGCCTTTGGGCCTATTAGAACGCCTTGGCTTGTTTTGTAGAGTCGCCTCAGGATTGAGTGAACCGAAAAGGCTCTGAGCCTCTTAATGCATCTAGCGAATTTATCGCTCTTTTCTTTGATGACTTCGTTGGGCCCAGCATTCTTATTATCCTGCTCTTGTTGGCCTTTTGCGGAGAATATTTACTAAGAATTAGCTCCTCATAATTTAGCAGGAGTTGTGGTCCAGCCCTGCGTGCCGGCGGGCGGCTGCGGCGTCGTGCGGCGTCAAATGTCATTTTAACAGCGCGCCCGTCGCCATCTTATTTTTTGCTCCCGCGCGTTTTCGAGCGCGACCATAAAGTTTTGTTATTAATACTGTACAATTTTCGGATTAGGTAGTATTAAATTCGAAACAAAGCAGGGATTTAATTGGTAATTCGTGTCCAGCGTCGGGAGGGACGTTATGCGAATATTTGTACGCGAGCAATATCCGTTCGTTTATTGTTTTCGGTTGTAAACTCGATTCGGGACGCGAGTGTGTGCGGCGGCCGCATTGTGCGCGGGCGCAGCATTCAATTAGCCACTGAATTTTTAATGAAATATCACGTTGTACAGACGTAATTAAATCACAGCGCGGCACTAAAAATAGAGGATTTATTTGTGGAGCCATTGTGGCCGGTGTTGACCGCGGCCTAATCAATGGACGGGTTATTACGGCGGCCGACCAATTCCGCCTCCAGTTCCTTTTTGTTCGCTTAAATATTAATTCGGAGTTGATATTGATTTCGTTTCGTATTCTATTTTGGTTTATTTTCTTTCTGAGACACAAAGGAGCCGGCAGTAACATAATCTTGCAGTAAAACTTGACAAAGTGTACTTCTGAAACGTTTTGAAAAAGGCATAAAATAACACAAAGCAGTGTAATGTTTGAACAAACCAATTTATTTTCTATACTTTGACCAATAAAGCTATGTTTAAATAATATCATGTAGTTAACAACTAGTTTGTACAGATTTTTGTGTTTTATAAATATGTATGCACCTATTATTTAATTGAAGTTAAGCGCGGCGTTTTATCACCACCTGGACGTTATCCGAATGGAGTCAGGAGTTTTGACTTCTAAATCGGTTCCATTGTGATCTCATCCAAATGAAATAAAACGCAGAAGATACTAACAGAATTTGAGAAACAAGTACTTAGGTAATCAAAGAAATTAAGAAAATCTTTTAAATAATTCTGATCAACATTAATTTACACTTTTGTAAAAATGGTTACAGACCTACACGTCCAGGCAGTTTCACAAACAATTTATTTGCAGATTCTTGTTGAGAGAATTGAATTTAACAATCACAAAATACCTTGAAATACAATTAATTATAACCAGGTGACGAAATTATCCTCTATGATGGATTTCTAGACTAGACCAAATTAATTGAGACTGAACTACACCAACACTCCTATAGGTACTTACATCTCCTTACAGAATGTGATAGCTCTAGAATTTCTTCAAGTATTATTTTATGCTTCAGCATAAATTGTAAGGCAAAGTTAGGAAATAAAAATGCTATACGTACTCGCATGTGTTGTTTTTAATAGAATAAGTACATTTGTGTCATAGTTATTCAAAATATTTACATCATTGCACCCACACTTAAATACTCGCCAACATCCACGTTTTTTAGACCATTACTAATACAATATCTACAATAATTTCAGCTTGGTCCTGCCAGAATGTGCCAAGCCACATCTTTCTCACATTTTCCGTAGTATACTAATCTGAACTAATAAGAGATTGTGGGTTGGTTCATTATGGCAGAACTAAGTCCACTTGCGGCTTAATATCACGACTTGCATTTTAAAGCAATGAAAGATAATTACACCAACAACAGATAAAGACTGATTCTCTATTAATGAAAAATATATAATACAGGAATAACGTCAAGAGTATCATGCATTAAATTAATTACGAGTTAAAAAACCTTACGATACTTCCATCTGTTTGTCATTATTTAATCAGCACTTGTAGCCCAGAAAGTAAGACATGCTCACCCGTCGGCACCTCGGTACGGTTACCGACGGCCACTTTGAAGCCGCGAATAAAGCTGAAATAATTTCTGAAAATTGGCATTTAGATCGCTGAAAATAAACGATCAAAACAAAAATAAATTAAAGATTATAAATAAATTATGTAATAATGGTATGACACACAAACCCCTTATCTTTTCGTCAACACAATCATTCTCAAATTTTAAACAATAAACTCTTTCTTTCGTTATCTTTCCTTTTAAACACAAATCTGTGATATTAAAGCCTCGCGTGAAAATATAAAATCTATTTATCTTACACGTGATAACGTATATACAATAATAATATAATACTTTTTATCAACAACTATCTTTATTTATCACTATTAAGATCAGTTTTTCACTTTTGTATCACTGCACAATCCGCACTATGAATCAGGGCCAAACTTTGTACTAAACGAACGGAATTAAGAACACCAGGGCCAGATTTGGATAAAAAGTGAATTAACGAATCAGGGGTCAGAACTTTGTACCACACACCCTATCGTTATTTTGATTTTTCACAATGAAATTGCTAAATATGGGTAGAGGACACATAAACCAACAAAAGAACGGCTCGTCAAAGGGTGCTGCAAAGTGTCGTGTTGCCGAGATATTCGAAGATTTTTGTCTTGAAATATCTCGGCACTACGACACTCACAGTACCACATGCCACTTTTGTTTGTTTATATACCTCTGAATTTGAATTGTGTACCGAAACTTGAAGACATATCAAAATGGCGATGGAGTGTATTTTCATATTTATGAGTGTGGGCTTACTTAATATTTAAAAGTTCACATTAGTATACATGTATCACAAATATATGATTTGATTTGACATTTCGGGAATGTCTGGCTCCAGCTTAGTCTTCTTTTTCAGAAGATCTTCAAACACAAACTCATAAACGCGAAACTTATTTCCAGCACTTCCTCATGCTGTACATGGACCTCTTAGCGCGTGGACCTAATCGCCATTTTGTATTTTTTACAGATTTCAAAATTATATTTACATAATAGCGGAGCTCATGACAATGACATTCGCACAAAGATTCTTGCTAACTTACGTCTCTCAATTCCGCCGTACAGTGATATAACAAGCACATATCTTACTTTACTAATCTCAGTCGTGACGCGTTTCCACGAGAACAGTGTCAAGTCACTCGCACGGTCGCACCACTTAGCACTTCACTGGGTGATCACTTTCACTGGTGATGGTGATCACGAGGTGGTGATCACCGGTCGTGGTTTGTGGCGAGGTGCGCGTGTCAGAGCGCGTGTGCATGCGCGTGGTGCGGGGGCGGGGGCTGCTGGTGCGGGTGGGGGAGGGCGTGCGGGTTGCCTGCTGTGTGCTGACGACCCTGCGGACAAAAGAAGAAGTAGCAGCTTAATGACACTATTTTGAGAAGACATGGAAAATTCTGAAACTGAAAGAGTATAGTTCGTAAACTAAAACCCAACAAAGGTTTTAGGAAAACAAAAACACAAGGTTCCAAATATTTATAAACAACTTTGATAACCATGAAGTTTACGCCTGTTTTACTCTATTTCAGTCTTCACTACAGTGTGACTACTTCTTGCAAAATGTACTATGTTTGGTTGTAGAAGTTATTCCCCGAAACTTCTCATCCGATTTCAAAAATTCTGTCACTGATCAAATCAAATCATTTATTCGCATTGAATGTAGATATTGTGCGTGATAAGTTGTTCTAAAATATAGTGAGCCGGGTACATTCGGGTTCATTACTGATGGAAGCTACTCATACTAACTTTCTATCAGTGAAATATTTTATACCGAATGTCATTGAAATTATTCAATGACATTCGGAAATTATTCATGTTTCTTCGACGAGGAGTCGCCGGCAGAAGCAAGTTCAAAAAAATAGGTGTTGTTAATGGCCTAAATGAATGTGCCCCCACCTGTAAATACACATAGTAGTCATAAGGCTGGTGTAGCGGCCAGCAGCGCTGCGGCGGCACGGGGTAGAGCGGCGGCACGGGGTACAGCGCGCCGCCGCCGAGCTTGTTGCGCAGGATGCGGCTGATGCTGGACACCGACGGCACGTTGTACTTGTCGCACACGCCGTCCGCCAGCAGCCGGTCGCGGATCTCCCACGCGAAGATGCCCGGGTCCTTCGCTTTTAGCTGCTTTATGTAGGACACCACCTGGGGACGTGCGCTTCATAAGAAATTGTTTGAAGTCCCACCAAAAGTATAGGAAACCAAAACCATTGAACAGAAAGGTAATTCATTTGCGTCACTCATTCATTTAACTTTTCCCACCTAGTTAGTTAGGGTACAATCTAACCGGGTACCTCCTACGGACTGCCTAGTTTTGTCACGTATTTATTATATTCATTACGTTTTTTTATCTATCAAGACAGTACCATTGAATTTCAGTCTTTCAGAAAACTCTCTTACCAATGTGCTGGTTACATATTTTCAGCTTTGATTTCAATTTTGGAGACATAGCTTCAGTGAGGATCCATTCAGCAAGACTGTAATCTGATCTTTGCAGACCAATGGCGATGCCGCGGCGTTTTGTCCAAGTCTGCGACTGTAGTACCGAACCAATACCATTTGTTTTTGTCTCCCATCCACAATATTTAACAGGCCAGTTGTACATGATAGGCACTAACCTTAGGTGTGGTAACTCTAGGCTTGGACCCTCCGATGGCCCCTGGCAGAATGGAACCTGTCTCGTGGTACCGCGCCAGGATCTTCGACACGCAGCCATGTGACACCCGGAGCTGTCGACTTATGTCGCAAGGTCTGCCAACAAATGAAGAACGTTAGGGTTCAATTTTCCAGGCAGAAAAAATCATAGCATGGCTGAAAACGGTAGCGCAAATTGCGTATCAAGGGCTGGAAACATGCTGCGCCGACCCCAAATAAGTAAAGGGAAGAAAATATGTCAAGTGGGTGATACCAAACGACTGTCACTAGAATCACCCCCGGATGCAAAAACGAAATTGCCACATACATAGTTTTTTTTTCTAGATAGAACATGACCGAAACCTGTCCGAGACAAGAAATGAAATTAAAAACAAACGAGTTAATTATTTCATAGGAATAACTTGAAAACGGAAAATTTCAAAAAAAAAAATAATAATAAAAAGTCGTGAAATATTGATGTCTTATAATATACCTAGATGAAAGACAAAATACGGTTATATTATCACTAGCTGCAAGAGCATACCTAATCAATGGTTTTGGTCGCGGTTGGGTAAAACGACCATAACTAAGAGAGTGTTTTGGTCGCGGTTGGGTAAAACTACCATAACTAAGAGAGTGTTTTCTTTTCTCTAACTCTGCGATTATCAACAAAGGTTCCACTAACATGGTATTAGTTCATGTAATGAAACTATTGATAAGGAATAATAGCCGATTATCTGATAGTATAGAAATAGAGAATGTCCGTTATGTAACAGTTTCAGGTAGGTACCGCAGCAAATAACGTTACTTGATAGAAAAGCAATTTGCTGCCTCAACTGAAGGGCAATAACATAACTTAATCAGAAACTGGCGAAATGGGTGTACTAAAGGTACACCTGTACCTAACCTTTCGGGCATTACAAGCGTGATATTATGTACTTATACTATGTTATATTTAATATTCCAACAGTCCGACACCGGCTTTCCCTTAGAAAGTTGGAGTGGGCTGCATCCACCATGTGAGCCCAATGCGGGGTGGTGCAGGTCTCATCTCGTGTCTTTGTATTTTTGGTTCTTGGACATGCCGGTTTCCTCAAGATGGTTTTCGTCACCCTTTTGAGATCAGTGGTGATAATATAACTATTTCTAACCCGCAAAACTTCCACGTTGTAGTCAGCCCCTACCACACAGTCCACACAACTGAAGCACCATGTTATCAACTGAAGCACCATGTTTATTTATGTGATTTCATAATCCATAGACCATCTAAATCTGAACTTTCTGCTAAGTTTATATTTCAATGATTGAGGTATTTTGATAGACAGAGGGTAGTATCGAAGGATTATAGGCCTCCCACATTGTGGCGGCGACACTTGGGGCAGGCCTATGTCCAGCAGTGGACGTCTTTCGGCTGAAATGATGATGTAAGATTACTTATATGAAAAGATAAGATAAACCCTCAGTTGCTATTGATGACATGCAAAGATGTTTGACGTCAAGAAAGAGTAATTGTAACGCTGTGAAGTTGCATCACTGGTAGCCGAGGGGTATATGTGACCCAGTACTAGCTGGTTGTGAAGGTCAGGTGGGCAGGCGCTCCAGGACTAAACTGCATGACAATATGCAAGATATACGCGATTAAAATGAATCACTGTGCGTCGATGTTTACACCCTGTATGATCCACTATGAGCTCGACTATCCGTAGTCTGACGGCGTTGGGTAAGGGTCTGCGTCCACTGTGACTGCTTACCTGATGCCTAGTCGTGCCAGCTCGACTATCCGTAGTCTGACGGCGTTGGGTAAGGGTCTGCGTCCACTGTGACTGCTTACCTGATGCCTAGTTGTGCCAGCTCGACTATCCGTAGTCTGACGGCGTTGGGTAAGGGTCTGCGTCCACTGTGACTGCTTACCTGATGCCTAGTTGTGCCAGCTCGACTATCCGTAGTCTGACGGCGTTGGGTAAGGGTCTGCGTCCACTGTGACTGCTTACCTGATGCCTAGTTGTGCCAGCTCGACTATCCGTAGTCTGACGGCGTTGGGTAAGGGTCTGCGTCCACTGTGACTGCTTACCTGATGCCTAGTTGTGCCAGCTCGACTATCCGTAGTCTGACGGCGTTGGGTAAGGGTCTGCCATTCACGAACACTCCTCCGAGTTGATTCACCTCTCCGTACTGCTGGGTGCCGCTGCCAGGAACGCCAGGGTTGCCCATGCCTCCGCCACTGGGGTCTGGAGACAAAGAAAATATTTTTATGATTATGTTAATTTTTAATCAGGGATATTTAAGGTAACGATTTACCACCTCCACGTTCGTCAACAACTCAGTGGGTATTTCAAAACTTTCGGAATCCACTTGAAAAAGAATAACAGTTACTATTCTGTAATATCCCGCTTTTGAACTCGTTTAAGAATCCACGATGGCAGCTAATGATGATCAGTAGGAAAACTCCCGTACTAAAAGCGTTTCAAACCTAATCGCAACTTTACCTTAGCCGATTCAGTGTAGAGTTAGCAAGTGAGCGTCTACGGTATTGAGTTTTAGAGTTTAGAACTGTAGCCTATAGCTGTATAAGCTGTATTTCTACGTGTGCGGTTGGTAGCGAGCCACTTGTTCCAGCAACTCAACCCTACGGCCGTCTAGCAGTTCATAATTAAGTCAAAGGCATCGGGTCTGTGTCACGCGACACCGCTTTGATGTCGCCACTCGCCGACACTCGTCGTTTTGTACTGCCGGCTGACACTCGACACTGCGCCCGCGCAACTCTGTCGTAAAACTTTAGCTTGTTAACTTTTGAGCTCGTTTCATATTATATTGGCTCGCTAATCGTAGTTAAATTGAATGGAATATTAATGTTGAGTTTATTTTGTAGGGGTAAGTAAGACTTTAGGAAAGTAAGCACTATTATAGATATTCACGTATCTTCCCGTTGTTTTCAGAGAATCTTAATTGATTTAAGCTCAGTACCTACATGTCTGAAGGCGAAGGCTTGTGTGTTAAGGTGCCTGGTAACTAACGAAAGTAACTAATACTGCCATGTTCCCCGCGTTTGTCTGATAATTCAAATCTATTAAAAATAACATTTTTAAAATAACCAATATCTCACTTTGATATTTAGTAAAAACAAACCACATTCGTATCGCATTACACTTAATAACAAACACCGAACTATTTCAACCTCGGCTGTCATGCGCGCGCGCATCTCCCGTTGCATCCGTCCAATAAACGTCACGACTCGTCACTGTGACGAGCTGTCATTCTTACAACCCGTCATTCTTACACACGTCATCTCGACAGACACGATCTGTCATCCCGCAGTGACACCGCGACAGTCACCAACAAATGACTGTAACCCTAAACTGCTGCAGATAATTTTCAGTCTGTTTTCACGACTGTTAGAAAACATTTATCACGGCAGCTGCGAGAGGGTTATGATTAATGGAGTGGCGATCTGTCGGTGATAGTGGTGATTTATGGCGGGGAATGGTGATTAATTGAAGCTTGTTTGTTATTTACTGTATGGTTATTAATTTGGTAAGTTTGAATTATGTTATTAAATTGTTTGTCTGCGCGGTTGCATCAAGGTTCAGTCAAAGCGTTACGGATAAATAGTGAACGCGGCTCCGGACATCTTACTTCGGCAGATTCATTACTGAAACTGTCAGTGTCCGGTGTCCGCAGCCAGTCCACAATCTGTCCTTATTGGTTTGACTTAACCTGAACTCGTGAAATTTAAAAACCTGCCAAGTGCGAGTCGCTAAATTTGATTTTCATAGTATGTTAATGAAAAAAAAAATTACTGCTGCAGTTTGATGATAAAGTTCCATATCTTAAAAACTAATCAAATCTTATTCAAACCAATCTTCGTCCTATTTTTATCCTACATTTTTTCAGAATTTTGCTCCTCTTACTTTAGAAATTAGAGGGGGACACATATTTTTCTACTTTGGAAGTGTCTATCTTCCAAACGATTGATTTTGATAAAAATGGTTTTAGGAACCTCAATGTCATTTTTAAACTGCTAACAATAGACACCGCACGTATAGGTTTGATATTTTTTATTTTTTTTTATAAAAATCGTATAGCGGTTCACAGAATACATCTACCTCCCGAGTTTCAACTGTGTAGTCCTAATAGTTTCGGAATAAAGTGGCTGTCACATACGGACGGACAGACATGACGAATCTAGAAGGGTTCCGTTTTTTTTCCATTCGGCTACGGAACCCTAAAGACGGAAGCGAACTGAAAAAAGGACTTCAAAGGACTCGTTGAGTACCTAACAAAAAAGGTTGATTTCTAGTGTGAAGAAAAGACACTCATTGAACTCATTATTGTGACAAGTCGAGTTGTTTTACGAAACTACTCTAAATTAAATCCAATGCCAAGAATCCAAATAAAATTATTCCCCGACATCTTCCACACCCAAATACATCAAAAAGTGACTAAAACCAGCACATTATTCAGCCAACCTGCCCATATCGGTGACAAAGTACAGTCGAACAAAACGAGCGCGTCCACTCCTCGCTCGTCGAGCTACAAATTAGCAGAGTCCTGAACAAAATGCTTGACAAATGCGCTAAACTCGTTGTGTTGTTGCGCGACGGTGACAAAATAGCATGTCACGTGTTTATTTATACGATTGTACTTCGTTTAGAGGCGGTGTAATTAGATTTTGAAGGAGAGTTTTCTGAAAGATAAACGCAAGTAGATATAGTTTTTACCGTTGGTTTTCCTGGTTTTTCTTTCTAAGCAGGCTGAGGGCTATCTTATTTCTTTTGAGGTAATAAAGTAAAGGCTTGAATGACTCAGAAATAATGGTTCGTAATTTTTTAAACAGTTATCTAGATATACGGGTATTCTCGTTGAAGAACTTGCTTTAGGTATGTCTTTAGTTAGGCATAGTACAATAACTTTTCGCATTACTTTGGGGAAGATCTTGACTCTTATAACGAACCATAAAAATAATCAAAACTAATATCTGCGTTTGTTTTGTTACAATGACACGAGATTCTCTTCAAGCTGTCATGCTGAAAAATGCAGTTGGCAACAGTTGCAAGAACTATACCTACCGTAAGTATACGATTGTACCATGTGTATGTTGTTGTGTATATTATGAGTGTGTGTATTCATGTACTGTGACACCTGACTAACCAATCAATCCAGAAACCAACGCGTTGCTGTGAGTAATACAAGTGAGGCCGCATGAATGCCTAAACAATAGTGCTGTGTTGAATTTTCAGCGCTCAACTCGTCACTGAAGTTTGAAACTCCATCAAAGCAATAATAAATAAAATTTAGGCATTCTTTCAGGTGTTGCTTTGTGTTAGTGGAACTAGGCATAGATTTCAGAAGCTCTACACAATGCTGCACAACCGACCACTTGTCTCAATCAATGAAGGTGAACAGTAATTTCTTATCGATGAATATTACCCAACTGCAGCAGAGTCCAAAAGAAGAGCAATGTATCTGACCGACTGCGGCCCGCCCCGAAAGGAGGGTAATGTGAAAATTTTACCATGAATACTGAAAAATGGAATGCTTATACTTTTTAACCGACTTCAAAAAGGAGGAGGTTATCAAGTCGATTGATATATTTATTTTCTTTTTGCTTTAAAATTGCTGGTGATATGAGCAACGCTACGTTGTGCATACGTCGTAGTTCATACAAAATAATAATGGTGCGACACCGACAATGTCATAAACTGCCAATTTTACGGTAGCGACAGACACTCATTTGAAGTTCTCATACATTTTATTCATAGTTATTTTCTTTAATAAATCAAAAACAACGTGTATATTTTTGACGTTTGGCAAAAATGTGACAACTTTCACTTTAATTTCGCGATTTGTTTTATATTTTACTTTCAGTAATATTTTAATCCACGTTTAATACATCAAAGTGGCTTGTATAGTCTATATTTGTACCTAAACTTATGCTGTCACTTACGGGATATCTTCCGTGATTGGTCATGATTTTGAGCTCCCGATATTTCATGAACAATCACAGAAGATATCCCGTAAGTGACAGTATAAGTTTATAATTAACACTAGAAACGGGATATTTACCATGTACACTGTTTGTTTTGAGTTCCCGATATTTCGGCGCTGTTGCAAGCAGTTGTGTGTTGTGTTGGTGTGTTGTTGTTGTTGTTGCAGTTGTTGTTAGTATAAGTTTAGTTTTAAACCGTGAAAGTTTAAAACAGTGTTTATATTTGTACCTACTTTAAATAAATCTCGCTTCCCGTGTCTGCCTTTTTTTTCGGATGGGAAATCATCAAATGACTCCTCCCGCTCTGGGCGGAGCACAAGGGAGTGTCACACTTTTACTGACTAAAAACCAACCATGTTCCTTCTTTTGCCCTTTATGTTCCAGGGCCGCGGTACCTCTTTCGAACAGTCCCGCAGCCCTGGCAGAGTCCCGCAGCCCTGGCAGTTCCCGTGTCTGCCTGAGTGAGACATTTGTTCTTTTGAATTTCGCTAAAAGCTGCTAAAGATTTCGAAATTATATCAAGATGACTTAGTAATCGAGGTTTTCTGTCCAAATTGATGTTGGCACAGCGGTAGGTTCTACTAACAAAGCACTAAATTTAAGAAACATTCTTAAATACCTCTCACACTTCTCCAATCTGTCCAATCGAGCCTTAATAGCTATCATTTAAATTCAAACCACTGATTCAATCATTCAAAGTCAAAGGTCACCGGTTGCCCCCCGGGTGCTATGGGCTATGACCACATGACCGTGGCCATGACCCCCGTGGTCACATACACATAGTGACAATGTAGCGGCCAATGGCGGCGGCACCTCAAAGCGGGGGCGGGGCGTTCCGCCTCGCATACGGCTTTGTTACAAAGTCCCTAATGTGCCGACAATAGCATAAGGGTAAGGAAGGAAGACCGTTTAGATCTCATGTTTTCGGGAGGGATTTCAATGGGGACAGGGTACAGCTATCGAACTTCGATCAAAAATACAGTAGATTCAGGATGAACAGCGTCAACAAAAACCCGACTGCGTAAAAATAACTAACTAATAATTTTAAAAATCAAAACGGAGGGTTATGGTTTTCACCGGTGATGTACTTAAGAGATCATCATCTCATCTACATAGCCCAAGAAGAAAAAATACGTATTAATACGTTCATTGCCGAGCCAACATGCTCAACTCGGTAAGATGGCCAAAATAAAAAAGGATGTCTTCCCTAGTGGCCTAAACAAATATGTACCAGAACCCAATACGCTGCGGCCGCTATTTTATGGCTGGTACACGTACATAATTGTAAGGCACCATCACGCGACGTCGCGTGATGTCAGGGCAAAGTGGAATAAATATCACCACGGCTATCCTCTGAACATCACTATGAATATGTATTAAAAACATTAAATTATATAACGTGTTAGACGATAAATATTGAATAGTTTTAAGAGCGTGTTTTTTCAGTACCTAGTCGGGTTCTGGTATTTGAACTTATCCGATGACAGTCATAAATATTAATCTATATTGAGATGTTATTAAGGTTGGTGTACTATTTGGTACACCTCTGCATTGCATAACTCTTCGAGGATTAAAGTATGATGATCTGTTAAGGTTATTAGACTTATCACTGAAGTTTAAAACACCTTGGCCCATTGAGCAGTGAGTTTTTGTTCGAAACAATCGAAACCATGTAGGATTGGGAACCATGTAGCTTGACCATTACAATGACAGTAACTGTTAGGTAGTTGTAGGCTCAATGTGCAGTTCACATTCTTTATATTCTTGGCTAGACTGGCCTTATCAGAAAAAAATGGGTTAGTTAGATCAAAGCGAGTAAGAGACCGATACTTTAATATGAAATTGGTCCTAAACATTTCACAAATCATTGGTCAGTTTATTGTCTGTCTCAGCTACACATCAGCATCTGTTCCGCGGTAGCCGCAACATGCGACACTTGTCACAGAGAGCCGACACATCTCGCGGCGGGGGCGGGGCAGTCACGCCTCGTCACATGTTGAGGACACTTGTCACCATGTCGCCTCCGACAGGGACAATAGACGGGGATTATGATCTATTGTTTGTTAAATACATATTTTTCCCGGCGCTAGCATGAACTTGAACGTATCATATTATGAGGAATAGCCTTGCATATTATAACAGCAGCGCGGGTCTATCGAAGGTTAAGCTTCGTTTGCTAAGGTCGGCCCGTGCATGGGCCTTTGGTGACCATCCATTAAGTATATAAAGTACTCCTTGTGCCTCAGAAAGCACGTTAAGGTTTTATCCCGGCTGCTATGAGTAGATCTTTAGCAGGCGTTATGGATAGTCAGAAGCCTGAAGGAAATCTGAGTACCCAGTAACTGGGTGCATACGCTATTTCGAGGCCAAACTTTAAACTGTGTTACAAAGACGTTTACATAATTATGCTCACGAATCTTACGACAAACATAATCATAATCTACTTGCAATAACCGACTGGTTGGTGTCGGTAACAGTGTAACGTGTCGAACTTGGAAATCAAGTCATTTTGCTATATCGCTTCACTGATCATGGGATCACAGCTGTATTTCTGTGACATTTCTTTTGATAGTCTGCCTGTAGTATCTTAAATATTTTTTCTACCATACAAACATCATGCCACCCAAACTGATCGCGCCGCATCGGCTGCGCGGGCGCACGTGTGCCGCCGCCGTTAGTTCCGCGAACGTCCGTCACACTCGAGCGCTGACGCCACATCAAAGGGTACCACAATGTCACACACACCACACAATCAACACTTTTTGTGCGTTTCTGTTCTTTTTCTGCAATATTTTAAGAATTTTGCGCTTTGAACTAAAGATAAAAATGCGGGAATCATTTTAGGAACTGAGTTTTGGTTTCTAAAACCTTTTTCAACTTGTAGCCAGCCAGTGTCATCGGCCACTGTGTCACGCTGTGACGCTCTAAAACAAACAGCTGAACCCAACAACTGCCTAGATCCTCAGGAACCGGAAAGACCGCCTTCTGAAACCCCCAACTGGTGGACTCTATGTAAAGAGCTGTAATAACTAATATTAGCTATGAAATAAAGGCTCTCAATCTTTCTTTATTGCTCGACTTAACAAAACTTCCCAAATCTAAACCCACCATGATTAACAGTTTCTAAATGTCCACTAACCGATTAGCTAGCATAATATAGCAAACACTGGCCGTTAAGTGCATGTGTCGAATGCGGCGACAAGCATGTAAGCGGCAATGTAGCGAACACGCCGGTAGATTGTCGAGCCAACTAATACCTACGCTAGAAAATTAACGACGCCTGGGGAGCAGGAGGGTCACCAACACATTAGATGCAGGACGGTTTAGTGATGGGATAGGATAATGTAGTCGATGGTCAGCGTTGGCAGTCTGTTGACTTTTAGAGGTTTCATGAAGTAGCAAATTGGCAAGTTAGATCTCTCTTGCTAAAATGTATTAAGCTGCTCATGCAACTTAAGATTCAACCTTATGTGATGACTTCTTAATATGTAGTGTCGCAATTCATGGTTCATTCCCACTAGTTCTACTACACAGTTCTACGGTAGAACTAATGAGACTATTTTTTCCCACTAGTCCTACAATTTCAGGTGGTACAAAATCGTAGAAGTAGTGGGACTAAAAATTCCCAATAGTTCTACCGTTTCTATTAGACAATTCTACTTTAAACCGAATGGGGTTTTATAGTATAGAAAACAAGAAGTTATTTTTTAGATATTTATTGTACCTATCACAATGTTTTCTTATTTAACCCAAAGGTTGACTGGTAGAGAATGCCTTGTGGCATTAAGTCCGCCTATGTACCACTATTGTACATGAAGTTTAAATAAATAAATAAATAAATAAAATAAATAAAATAGTACTACTGCGTTTTGGCGTAGGTCGTACATCCACACTCTGCAAATGCGAATTTAACGCGCTTTGGATATGCTAGTAGTACTTATATCGGCACGAATAGCCTCAGGTTACTGTGCGAGTTACACTCGAAGATTACGTAATAGGAAATTGGCAAGGACAAACAAGTAGGAGATGAGATACAAGGATAGTACAGAATTTATTTGCTAAGTAATCATTTGGAAATTATGTGGAAAATTGTTTGGGAAGTGCTAATTTGTTATTTTTTTTTGATGAAACAAGTGAGAGCCATTAGTTCTATCTACCGTAGAACTAATTAGTAGAACTAGTGGGAACGAATCACGTATAATGCTAAAATGCCTCGCTAGCGAACAGCAAAATAAATACGATGCAGTTTCTAATAAGAATTAATATTATCGTTGCGATACCATAATTATAATCAGACTGATAAACACAAACTTTACAACTGCACCACGGAAAATAAATTAAAAATTACAAAACAATTACAATAACTTTCTTTAAACCGATAGGTAAACATCAATAAAACACAACACTACAAATATCAAATCGAACGGTTTCTTTGAAACATTACTAATTGGTTCTGAAAAGAGACAACCACATGGGAGTTGCAACATGTATGAAAGAGATAGAATATCACAAGGCGGGAAACATCTTTCTTTCGGCGGCTAATTTACGACGCGCCTTTGACGTTACTTCGCTGACAGTTACTAGTGTAGCAGACGAATAAAAGCATTCATTAATTCGAGCAAAACTACACAACTTTAACATCGCTCAAAATACATCGCTTTCTCCATTTTAAAGGCCGAAGTATTCACAAGAACAAAGGCAGCAATGGTTCGTTAAAATTTCGATGGGCACGTTTTGCCCTTTGTTGAACGTGAAATATAAAAATACATGTCGTTCTGTGTTCTCTTCAGTTCAGCGATTAATTAATAGCTCTTCTTTGATTCCGGAGCCGCTGAAAGTTTTTTATGAGACTGTTTTGGGTAAGCTTTGATATAAAAAAGAAATATTCGTGTAATATTAGATGTAAATGTGTTTGATGGTGTGAACATTTGAGAAACTGTTCGAATTTGTCAGTTGGTGTTATGTGAAGAGAGCTGACGAGGAATCATTTCATTAGATTAGTATCATCGAGTGATGAAACTCAACTAGAAACTACAGTTCTGACTCCTAAGTTTAAAACAAAGTCTTAATAGGATTGAATAGGAGCTCCAATTCAAATTAAATACATTTATTCGCTTTTAGACTTTTAGTTGGAGGTTTTAGTGCCGTTTTTTCTATAATGGAAGTAATAGTGCAAATTGTGGTTTGACAGCCGTTGCAATCATTATATCAAACAGCTAAATTTGTTCTTCAGATAGACCACTGAAAAATCAGCCCTAATATCACAAAACTTTTACGATTGATTTTATTAAAACAAAACCATCGAGGGTATCCTGATTTTTAAATACTTAGGTGGATTTTCGCGTAGTAAATTTTAAACCAGCGCAGCCTAACAATTCTATGTACCTACTTAGATCTCTATATGAATATATTTCTGTAACTCCAATAAGTCTTAAAACAGTTCAAAGCTCACAGACAATCAGTTAACACCATCACTTCACACTACATTACGCACGGCTAATCTATGCTTCTCTTTTACGAGCACTGAACAAGTTTACATACAAGTTCTACGAAGCGCTGCGTAGCTCTCACTAACTCGCTACGGAAAAAAAGAGTTTCTCAGTTTGATGTCTACTGTCTAGGTACTGTGAACCACAACAAGCTTCGGTAAATGTAGCATGAGCCTTCCTTTGAAAACATACGCCAGTTTACACTACCCTATGGGACACCCAAATGAATGCCTAAATATTATTGGACTGTCAGTGATTGAGTCAACTGATTATCTGATCGTTGAAATAGTAATGTGTTTTTATTAATGCATGCATTTAAGTGTCGCCTGCACTGATACGACTATCTATGACAAGATTATCATTACTAGACCATAATCATCTGGTATGTTAGTGTTCGTCGAGTTTAGAGACTGTGCAGCTTCGATTTTTAGGCAGTTGGATCATTTCGTGAGAGTACCTTCTTAGAAAGAAGAATGCATGAGGTTTTCTACTCGTTGATTAGATCCTGTGAAAATTGGTCACTATCAGATAAGCTGATGTTGATGATTCTAGCTGCGCTAAATAGTAGGTTACGCCAACATTGGTAGGAGTTCTGTGGCTTCAACTTTATGATTCACTCGTTGATAATGCAAAAGTGTCTGTAAATGGTTTGTTTTGAGTTTGAGTTATCACGATGTAAGAATGTAACAGCGCCCCATATCAGAACCAAACATTAATTTACAATTTAAATAAAAGCAAATCCAACTGCCGTACCACTACCATCGTCCTTGTTACCGTTATCGATCAGCACAGCCTACAGCGACGAAACGCGCTTGTACGAACACTTTTACGACGGGCCCAACCAATCAGCGGGCCGAGCGCCCTGCGCACGCGCTGCTAATCAACTTTCTAACATAGATGTAGTGTAACGCGCATATAACACGCAAAACACGCACATTACGTAATTAAATACGCTTTTGATTTATTTACGCGCACGATAAACTGTGCGCGTGTGTGTTTGTGGGGCTATATTGTAATTATTGGGTTTTAGTTCAGTTACTGAATTAGGGCGAAGGCACACGGCGCGTTGCGGCGCCGCGCCGCGGGTATTTCACCGAATCAGAACGCTGTTAGCTTAGCCCGCTGCCCGCTGATACGGTGAAATCCCCGCGGCGCGGCGCCGCAACGCGCCGTGTGCCTTCGCCCTTAGTGACACTCGAATCGAAACAATAATCAGTTACTACACCCCGCCCGCAACCTCAGATGTGACTTGCTTTGCGGTGATTCGTACCGTGAAAAAAATACTACAGAATTCTATAAGCAGTGGTCGTAAAACTGCGACAAAACAAATAATTTTAGTAGATAATAATATCTAAATATGATTTTGGACAAGAAATTAACTAAATAGATGCGGACAATCGATGCAATCACAGGTAGCTATTTCCGATAATATTTATCAAGATATGGTATCCTACTTGAAAGAATATTATTTTGTCCGAAAATCAAAAAAGAATCAATGATGTAAGAAATATCAAGAACTGTTATTCTCGTAGAAAACACTTGGTATTTTTAAGAGAATGTTAAGATTCTAATTAGTCAGTTTGGATTTTCAAAAATTCAGTTGCTGAATGAACTCATTGAACGATACAGTACTCGAAGCTGAACATCGAACATCATTGAACATCGTGAAAAGCAGGAACATATTGAATTTTGGAAAAATGTGCCTGATAACTATAAAAGTTTACGAGACTGCGCACAATTTATTTTGGCAATCTCGTTTTGACAGCTGATAAAAGTATTATTATTAACACTGAAAACGGGATATTAGCCATGTTTTAGTTTCAAGTTCCCGATATTTCGCCGCGCTGTTGTAAGTACCGTGACCACTGATAAACATTGATTGGTAGTGTGAACTAAATCAATGAAAATAAATAAAATCAATCATAATTAAATGATTCTGTAAAAAATGATTTTTCATTGATGGTGTACTTACCTCCAAAATTTTCCGATTTTCTAGATGTACCTTAAGGGGAATGCTCCAACCAGCCCGCGAAATTCAAAATTTCTTGGGTTTTTTGCAATTTGCAGGCCAGTGCTAGGTTGTATGTTGATTAAAATATTATTCGCGGCTGTAAGACATATGTAATTACAGAATTATAATCATCAAAATCATCAATAAAACGCTCTAAGTTCATAAAGCTGTAGGAATGACTTTTTCTTGTTCCTACGCCTTTATGAACTTGGAGGGTTGTATTGGTGATTTTGATGATTATAATTCTGTAACTACATACGTCTTCCAGCCGCGAATAATATTTTAATCAACATACAACCTAGCACTGGCCTGCAAATTGCAAAAAACGCAAGAAATTTTGAATTTCGCGGGCTGGTTGGAGCATTCACCTTAAACACAACAAGTTTGCGGAACACTCTACATAGTCTAGGTACATGATACAGGAATGTGCGGCTCGCAGTGGTACATAAAATTGTCCTATGTGGCCCTTCACCAGAAAAGTGTGACGACCACTGCTCTAGAGTCTAGAGAATTCCTTAGTTATGTTCTCGGCAGACGCAATTCCGCGGCACACGTGTCGCATAAGCGTGAGGCCCGTGGTCAAGCAGTGCCAGCCATTCGCATTCTGGTTGAGATAAGGTGACAACTAATATGACAATTCAAGTTCATCAAGACTTTTTATCATAATACCTTCATGCCTTTATTTAGGTAGGTTCCTGACCGCATGATTGCAAATAAATCAACTAATATTAGTAAGGTTTGTCAATAAGTATGCAGACGTCAATAAACTTTCAATCTTTTGACTTTCAAGATTACGAGAACAAATAACCAAATGTTGCAAAAGCCTGAGCAGAACAAGCTGACCAATCAGAGCGCGCCGTTCGCGGTTCCCACCCAGAGGTAAACAAACTTCGGTGCTATTTGATTTCATTATTGCTTGTTTTGATATTCATAGCATGTAATACTGCTTGATAGGTATATGTTTACTTGACACGATTGTGGGTATCCTTGACATACTTAACCTTGTATTGCTATTTATGTCAATTGAATACAGAATTATGTTTTTTTTTGCCCTTTATGAACTAAGTAAATTATTTTTATTGACAATTCGAAGATATTTGGTCCGACTATCCGTATTGAACCTGTAATTCTGAAAATTCTCTGTTCAAAAAGAATAAGGAGTGACTTATCGAAAGTGAATAGTCCGACGCGAGAGTCAAGTTTTACGAAATGATTTTATATACATACAAAAGCTTTCCCGACCGACTAGATAGATGTGTCAGGTTGAGCGAGAGAGCGCACTAATCTGCTGCGTCACAGAATTACGTACATATAACATTACATCACGCCTGTAGTCCCAGAAGGGTTAGGCAGAGGTGAACCTAATACTATACCCAAATTTCGCCAGTTATGTTTAAATCCCATGTAATAGGGGGCGAGCCTAATCCAGACTCTGTGGCTGTTACTGTGAAATTACTGATTGAAAAACTCCAGGGAATCGAACCCAGGACATCATGTTCAGCAGTCGCGCTTGCGGCCAGTACACCTATGAGACAGTTAGATACTCATTCAAGTAAGAATGCCCAGTTTGGCATAGGAAAAGCACTTGCTCTCTAAACCGATTGTTTTTTGGCTCAGAAACTGGGGTTGCTTGATCTACAGACGTCATAGTACACTGCTATACCTTCAATCCATAAAGCACACTGGCGTTAACCAGAAGCACTTGGCACTTTGACACGCGTCTGTCGCAATTGATTGCACGCCATGACAGACGCTGTCAGCACTCGCAAACATTGCAGTTTGCAGATATTATAACGAGCTTGTGGTTACCTCGGAAGTGTCTGTCAGTTCATACTATTGCTAGTTTACAGATACTGGGACAGAGCTTAGAATATGATTTATATCTTCTAAAGCCATTGCAGCACAATCACTAAATGAGTGTAGCCGTAAACAGTTTAACACATCGTTCTATTTCAGCAAAGAGATTTATGATACTGTAGTAAATAAAGGTTATCAGAAAAACTATGATCCGATGTCTCAGTGACGGCTTCAAGAAAAATTACACAATTGGCAAGTATGACACATTATACCGACACTGGCAGCAAACAGTTGCCGCCGGTCCATCGTATGTATATTTTAATGTATTTGTTAGAATAGGATCCTCTCTTCTTTAAGGTTGCTGATGGTTATTTTTTCTACATATATACATCTATGAATATTCATACAAACACACACGACCCTGCCATCTGTACGCAACCTCTTCATAGATCCTCATATTTGAGTATCGCTCTGGACCGGTGCCATCGACAGAAGATCCTATACTTTTTCTTGCTTTAATATAGCCCCACATAGACTGTCAACATCCCGTAAAGGTCGGTCAAACTGATGCGGTCAAATGAACCGGCCCGCAAGTTATCTGTACTAGACTGGAGACTGAACCTTTACAGCCACAGCACAGTGAATCGGATCAACTCGGAGAGTAATACAATGACTCGAATGTCGCTTGTGTAACTGTGACTCGGCTATGATATTTACTCACTCACATCAACTCACGTCATGATGTTAGTGAGTCAAGCATGCCAGTCGCGTGATCACTTTCAACTTGTCATCTCCGAACAACTTCTCGACGTTGTACTTGTAAATCCGATCCATCATTACCTCAACCGCCCGATCACCCAATCAGAACATGCCTCAATATATTTATCTATCATGTTTTCCGTAATTTAACTTTCCACCGTGTCGTGGCGTGTTTGGCGTCCCCTGCGACCACACACGGCGACAGGCTGCCGCCAAACGAGCCCGCTAAGCAAACACTAGCTACTGCCGGCCGCGGCTCACGTACCCGTCGTTTGAAGAGGCCTTAGCTGTCGAGAGGCAGCCCAGTTAATGGCAGTAGCCTCGAGGACTGTTTGAACTGCTGGACATTTTGTTTTGAATTAGACGTGAGGAAGGCTGTACGGTAAAATAAACCGGTGCAGTCGTCGAAAGCCTGTGTTCGGAAATTAGTTAGCTATTATTGATGTTTTCTGAAACGGTGATTGAATAAAACAACATACCAACCATTCAACCAATGTTATGTTGTGGATTTTAGAATTTTGTTTTGGTTGTCCAGGCTATCAAAATCCGGAATGTGATCTCATTGTCAAGAAAGTCAGCATGCGTTGCTTCTCCTCATTTCTCCTTCGACATGTACTGAGTTCAGATAGCACACATACCTTCAGTCATCATCTCCTGCCCTTACCCCAATTCATTTGGGGTCGGCGCAGCATGTCTTCTTCTTCTTCCATTCTCTATTACTCGTCATCTCAGCAGTCATACCATCCCTATACCTACATAAGTGCAAATTAAGTAAACGATAAAACGAGGTAATCGAATGGAACTGAATCTGTAATCTTGCTAGAGCGGATGACTTCATCTATAAATAACGGACCACAATCTTCTTCTAAATCAACAAAAAAATCGACATTACCACAGAAAAATCCGGTTCACATGTTAGCCAAGATATTGAGAACCACATCACGTTACTTAAGTAAACGTATTCATTAACATATTAATAATGGCAAACATTACATACACGGACCAGTGTTTAGACGTGAAGCTCCATTAAAATGTGATGTTTAAACTTCTAAATATAGCAGGACGAGCTACACAAACATCATTGACATTCCGAGGTTGTAATGGCATTGGCAAGACATCATCTGCCCCTTATTAACCCCTATAAACACTGTCAAAGTATTCTCCCATAAGCCATAACTCACGATAACTAATTATTGACATGGCACGCGCCACAGAGCCGCAGCACACGGTACATTTCCCCCGGGCGGGAGCAGTATGCTCATCGCGCGGTGGGACAATTAGTTATCCTGTGACTGTTCTGAGGTGATTTTCATTTGTTGCTGTTATTTTAGGATATCCGCACGAGTCAGCTGGACGTCGTGCTGGGTGGTGTATTTATGGGATTCCTAATAGTTCGGGTTTTGGGATATAATCCTTTTTAATTTTGGCTAATTAGGGTCATCATTTTATAGGGTGATTAAGCTAACTTCGTATAAGACCAATTTAGAAATAATCAAGTAAGGTATATTTAAAAAATAATATGTGACATTCAATAACCTGCACTAGGGGTGTAGTCCTACGGGTCCACCTTATGTAGTGTGCGCAACGCCACAACTCAGAGGGGGGAGCTTGTGTCCCTGCAATGGGAACATTATACGATGATTATGTTAATCAATTTACTAATACCTATAGCTCATTCCTTAACACGATCAGCCTACAATGTTCCCACTGCTAGGACACACGGCCTCCTCTCAATGAGAGGGAATGGGCTATAATCCACCACGCGGGCCCAGTGCGGGTTGGTAGATGTCACATGTCTTCGAATTTTTAGTTCTAGGAGATGCCGGTTTCCTCACGATGTTTTCCTTCACCGTTTTTGAGGGCAGTGGTGATGAAATAAATTACACAAAGTAATGCGCCTGTAGGGTTCAAACCCACGACTTACTGTTCGTAAGTCGGCGCCGCCACCACTGGTACACTGCAGCTGTAAAGCTCATTCCTTAATATGCATAAATAACAAAATATTGCCTTATCATGTATAACAGCCTTAAAAGCCTGATAATATTGATGTAAGTAAGTAGGTAAATGTTTAAATAAATGCAGTTTTCTTTCGATACGCTCTCTGTAGATATCGAATAATGGAAATATAGATTAAACTATTTTCGAACGAAGTATTACAATCTATTGCAGCAGTATTGTAATCTCAAAGCTATTAATTTCTCGCCGGGCCAGCCGTATTACCAGTCCACAGATAGGTAAGAAAAAATAACGTTGGCATTTTCTAGTTTTAGATCAATGAGTTTGGAATTAAATTAGATTAAGAAAATTAAAAGCGACGTAGTTTGAAAGAACCCAAATCTTGCCCATGCTAGTATAGCTATCATAACTTCAAAAATACTGGCATCAATATTATTTCTGGTGATTTTTCAGGATTGTGAGAATCTGATTATATTGCAGAAAAGAAAAAAAATCATACATAATCTACTCCTAGCGAGTATTAGTAAATCTATGCATAGATGGAGCAGCTTACTGATAGTTTATAGGTGCTATACTCATCAGTATTTACTTTTTCTCCAAAATAGGGTCATTGCGCCGGTTAGCGACCAGTTAGCTGGGTTGCCCACAAACGATGAGGAAAAAAAAATGTTGTCTACACGCAAAATAGTATATGTTAATGTGAGTCTGTCCCAAATATAGTCTAGTTTGGATATAAAACGTAAAATAAAATACATTAATACAAAAATATTTATAAAATGCTGAAAAAGTGAAAATATAGCGAAAACGTCGGTTTGCGACCATTTTTATCAGTTTACGACCACCAGTGAGCTGGTTTGCGACCACTATTTTAATATGAAAAATATGCCATTAAAACAATTATAATCGCTTTAAAAATATTTTAATTTTTGCCTCTTAATAAAAACAAATATGGTAATCATTTGGTGTAATGTTTTCTTATAATAAAAAATAACAATCTTACATTTTGTAGGAACTTAGTCATAGTTGTATGTAGTAAAGTATGTAGTATAACATTTAAAAATAATCAACATTAACATTTTTTAATCATCTGGTTTAATATTATTTTAGAAATCATATTCCGCGTTTCTTATTCATAATTATGAATGATACACCTCTTCCCACTAAGCCGATCTTGTATCGTGGTCCTTGGGATCTGATACAGTCTACATGTTTCTCTTATTCCCTTCCCTTCTTTTCGTATATCATCGAGAACTTTTTTCAGGGTTTCTTCAGTGTACTGGACAGTCTTTTTCTTTTTGTTTAGTTGACTGAATTATTTGGGAACTCCGATGGTGGCCGAAAACCAGTGTTTTTATTTCGATTATTTTGATTTACGACCACCTGTTTAGCCCAATTTTGTACAAAGTTCTTTCAAAGAAACTGGTGGTCGCTTACCAAAGAACTAAAACGAAATACTTTTACAATGCTACATTCAAAATTGTAACAGTCCTGTATAAAGCATTAGGGTCATACTAATCAAAACAAAATAATGCGGTTCACGTCGGTTTGCGACCACGTGGTCGCTATCTAACGTTTTTGATAAATAAGCATTTCGATTACCGACCACTTGATTTTATCTTAATAATAAGTTAAAAAATAGCAAAATAAAACTAAATACTATCCAAAACTTATCGATTGTACAATTTAACAACTAACTTGTGTGTAAAACATGAAATAAGTAATAAAACTTACCTATGAACGCCGCGCGTCGTGTTATTTTTTTTCTAACTCGCGGTACGTCCAGGCACCACTGAATCAAGACGCGCATTGAGCAATTTTTTTTCGGCTCTGGGTTAACCCATTTGTTTCAAACTGTGTAAATTCTTATTTCCTAATTATTCATAAAGCACGTTAGATTTATTTTTTATATAAGTTTCTTCTACAAATACTATTATCTTGATTTAAAGAAACTTAGTCCGTCAAATGGTCGCCTACTGAAGGTGGTCGCGATACCGGCGAAACGACCCTACTTAATTTATCCCATTCAATATCAAAACCTCACCTCCAAACATAATTCTCAAGCGAACACGTCACGCACGCTAGGATCCCGTTGCGCCGGCGCATCTGTCAAGACAGTAGCCGGGGGAGGGGAGGCAGGCGAAGAGAGAGGGGGGTACTGTTTGCCGCCATTACGCTGTTTGCTCGAGGCGGGCCGGCTAATGCGTGCGCAAACAGTGACTGTCACTTGCCCGGACAAGCCTGGCGAAACCGATAGACTGGAATAATAGTCTCTGGTTAGAATAAGTTTGTGGGGAAAGATATCCGAAGACAAAAGAGGTTCGATTTAGTGAGATCTGATGAAGAAAGAGGAGTAAATGATAGCATGTCGGTTTATCCGAATAGAAGAAAGAACGTGTAGCACTGAGCGTAAGAAACACAGGACACACGGGGCACGGGCGCTTACACAAAGTATCATTGTATCTGTGTTATCGAAGATAGAAAAGTTAAAACTGTATTTGAGTGACGATAAGTCCTCGTCGAAATACGTATGTAAAATGATGATGACGATATCGGTGGAAAGTGAAAGAAAGACATACCTCATGATGGAGTAGGAAGTAATGATGAAGAGTTTGATACAATCTAGGACGTTCAGCGGAAGTCAGAACAAACAAGTGTTGCTGGAAAGTTTGATGCGCCTGGTTTTCAGCCTAGTTTAAGGAGCTAAGCGGTAATTAATTTCAAGAGGTTGAATTTACGCATAATCCTAGATTACGTCGTCGCTCGGGACGTTGGTGTACTGTGCCTGAGCGCTACAGCTGAGTTTCTCGATAGTAACCTGGAATGTGACGTTGATGAATATATCTGTGCCTAATCCTGCGGGTAAACAGTCGTAGTGACATTGAGACAAAGAAGTATCTCACGATGAGAACAGAGAGGAACGTGAAGTGTAATTGAAGACTTTGCAAGGGAAGACGGAACAAACTAATATCTTGACAAACAAAAGTCTTGCTGGAAAGTGTGATGTTACAGATTTTCTTGCCAGCTTGAGAAGCTAAGTGATTTAGAAATTGAAAAGGTTTTTTAATACCTATAACTGATTTGTTTATTTATTTATTTAAACTTCATGTACAAGAGTGGTACATATTATGCGCACTTAATGCCACAAGGCGTTCTCTACCAGTCAACCTTTGGGTCAAATAGGACAGCATTTTGGTAGAGTACAAAAAATAAATAATAAAATTACCATTTTGTTAACATAAATTGATACACATAAATGGGTCCATACTAATAAATATATAGACAGATAAAATAAAATAATATATAATATAATACATACACATAGTCCGAAATACGAGAAATCTTATACCTTAATAATTACTATGACTCTAGTAATGACTAGATAGTAAGCAATTTAGTCTGACTTTAAATAGAACTTCCGAATTTTGAAAGCCATTTTGCTTTCAGCTATTTTAATGCCTAGGGGTAGCGCGTTCCAGAGCTTTATTGTTGAGATAGCGTAAGAAGAGGACATAAAACCAGTACGGTGAGAGGGAATTTGAAGGAGTAGGTTTTTGGAAGCTCGAAGGTTACGACAGTGAGAACTGCCCAACACCTTGAAATATTTTTTAGGTACTCAGGAGCACATGGATCGTTCATAATAGTGAAGAGCATGCAGAGAGATCTGAGGGACCTCCTGATTTGTTAAATTTGGAATGACTTTAAAAGATTTTTTTGCTAATTGGTGCAACAAAATCGAAACAGGAAATGCCGATGCACAATTGCACATGCACAAAGGTATAACTTCGAACGGAGTGTGACATTGTGTAGTATTGCTTATGGGATCCCTTTTTAAGTACCCTTTAAAGACTTCCTTCTCGCTAATTCTGAAGTTTGGAAATCATTCGATTTAACGGTACATATATATGGCTGGGCCCATCATGTTCAGAAGTTGACATTTGTGGTAAATATGCGACAAACCGACGAAATTATAAATCAAATAGTGCTGCACCGGATTTATTGAAAATCAAATAGTATTAATGTGATTACGGTTTATCGATATTCGGTGTAAATAATATGTTTGGTTTCGGTAGCTGGGTGCGCCCACGCATGGCTTAATGATTGTCCATCGGAAGAGGAGTGGTCGCTCCACTGTTTACTAATTTACCAAAACTGTGAGAACTATTTGACTGATAATTTAATTAAATGAACGCATGATTCTGCATTGTTTAAATAGATAGTTGTGTAGATTATGCATGCATTCTTTATTAAAATTGAAGTACAAGATATAAAACTGAGCTTCACGAAGTAATAGATCAAATAACAATATTGGTGAGCATACTTGGTAGGGCGGGTAGGCCCTACGTGGGTAGGCAACCATGTGGAAACTGGTAAAGAACTGTTCTAGAACAGTTATACGTCGAACACCCATTGCTGACATTAAAGTGAGGCTTTGTCGCCGAGGACCTATTCCTTGAAGCTGGATGCCGTAACGGGTTGGTGCTTGCTGCCAGAAATAAGTCTGGTTTATGATTGTGTAGGTACTTTGGGTTTTTTGTTAGGAAGGTCTAGGAATTTGTAATCTAATCAACAAATAACCCCCAATGTAAATAAATACACTACTATGTAAATTATGAACTTTTGCAGACGATGTTTAAGTACAAATATCTGAACAAACTGCCCCAGGGACCCAAAAGTAACCGAATACGTTCAGCAAATGTACAAATCGGGCGACAGTGCTTATCCCTTTATTACTCCCCGAACAAACCAATGACTAACATCCTTATTGCTACTGCATTACGGTTCGTTTCCCCTCAGCTTGGAGCAGCAGGACTAAATCAAAGTGGACAAACAATGGTAATTGACAGGAAATTGTAACATTATTCCATGTTTGGCCGAGAGCTTAGACTTCTGTTTAGTTTCGAGTTACAGGCTAAACATTATTTTGCTTCTGATTTTTAAATTTAAGTAGTTATTAACAGTGAAGACAAATAAGGGAGGGTAGCATCTACAGCAACTTCGATACAGTTTTTTGTTTTGTAGAGGAACTAACTAACAATAATAGCCGCGTGGCGTTTTCGATGGTTTTTCTACTAGCTTTCTGGTTTTTCTAAGGTAATTAAATATTGAGTTCTCATTGAGACTCCAGAATATTGAGTTATGGCAATAGGATTGCCCTCTATTACATTCTAAATGGGAATTAAACATAGGTGGCTAAAGGTGGGTGCTAAAGGCACGGCTCTGCCTAATCCATCGAGGGTTATAAACGTAATGTTCCTTCTGAATATTTACTCTATGACACCTGACATTCGCATGACAGTTCAAACCGACGGCAACAGCCTATAATATAAAATCGCGTCGTACAAACAGCCGCCCGGCTCCGTAGCCAAACACGCACTGTTTGTGCTATTAGTGAACCACTACCGAATATTTATTGTTGTTTTTTTTTTTTGCTACATTTATAAGATGTACCGTTATTTCTGTTTTTCTTTTAAAGTTTTTTTTTTTTTGGTAAATTATGTACGGCTCATTTATTTAGCTGTGTTAACAGAAGGTATCAACGTGTTTTTTAATAATTCAGTTTTAATAATTTTGCAAATTATTTTTATTTCGGCCGAAGTTCAAAATCACCACTGCCTATTAGAACCCTAACCTAAATCTTTCTTGTCTAATTTGTGAAGTTAACGTGTCATTTATGACTTATTCTAGTTAGTATTCAAGTAATATAATATAATATAATATATAATAATAATATAATATCTTGGGACAACCAACACACCGCCATCTGATCCCAAACTAGGCAGAGCCTGTACTATGGCAACCAGACAACTGATAAACATACTTATATATTTCTAAATACATACATATTATAGATTAATTAATGTAATGTCTGCTAATAACGAATTAATAAAAAGCTTGAACACTTGTGTAGTGTGTTGGTATACTTTCAGTCGAGGTTGCTACAGGAAAACGCTCTTTTATAAACTTTTGGCCTACAAGAGTTTCCGGTCTCGATATAATAATATCTTCAGACGTACAAACGCAACAAGTCTTAAAACATTTTAATTTATTGATAGTAAAAATCATGATGCTACTCCAAAATATTTTGTTTATGAGTTTTGTGACGATCAATATTTTTTATCGTGACAGCTACTGACAGATGTCCAACACTGTAAAAAGCTGAAATGAACAAATTAAATTATGCTTTTTAGCTAAGTATACGATAACTATCTGCTTTTTCATATTTGTAAATTTTTCAGTCAAAGTTTTCACTTATCTGTAGTAAAAATATACACACCAGAACATTACGATATAACGAATACCTACATAAACATAATGTCTGTATGTAAAACGTTTAATACCACATACATCTATGTCGTCGCTAGCAGTGTGAGGCCTGTGGTGAGGCATTCAGGATGACTCACGAACTCGCGTCTCTATCGACGAAACTCGGATCGATACGTCGGTTGTTGTGTGTTGTAAAAAAAAAAAAAGGGTTGGATTTTTTCTCTTCATGTGGACTTGAAACGTATCCGTCAAGATCAGAGAGCAACTAAGTATCTCCATCAGCCTGTTACTGTCCCACTACGGAACAAAAGCCACTTCTCTTGCAACAAGTCAACAGATTTTGGCATAAAATTATAAGTCCAGGCTTCCTCATGATACTGTCCTCTATTCAATGTGAAAATACTGGGTCGAGTAATGGTGCTTTTTGCTGAATTTTTGTTTGAGAATTGCAAGGCAGTTTTTAATGATAACCAAGTATAATATTATTTCTGACAAAACTCATTACAAAAAAATATAATTTCACGATGAAAACCAACATGAATATTAATGTGTGTAATTATAATTAAGTATAATATAATATGAGCGAAGTGTGTGCGTGGCTCGTGCTGTTTAACGCGCGGCGGATAACCTCCCGATAACCGGCGATTATCGACGACCCCTCCGATATGGCGCCCGGCGGCTGACCGATGTCGATACTTTGCTGGTAGTCGTTCACATCACTAGCGGGCTAAGGCGCTGGGGCTTACGACAAAAAGGCTTAGTAAACAAGGCATTGTCAGAATAGTGGTGATTTGTGACAATTCTTTGGTAATTAAAAATTATAACCTCTTAAAAGTAATTTCCAAAATTTCCAAAACAACTCTAACTGGGCTTACGTGTAACTGCAGTTTGGCACATCCAACGGCCAGGCTGAGATATAAAACTGAAACTGTAACTAGTGACAATTTACAATAAGATAAGTAGATACAACTTCGTGGAAAACTTTTCGGTAACCGACACATTTCTAGTGAGTTCTGTACTTAGAGAGAACTACAGATTACCGTACTACGCATCAAAAATGTACACAAACAGATTTTTTAGTAAAGTATAACAGTTATACAATAAGCTTAGTGACGCGCAACGATGCCGTTTTATCGCAGTTATCGATAACCCACGACGCCCTCTGACACGTCGATAAACCGCGCGCGTTTAGTGCGGCGCTGCGTCTGCGCCGCCTTTATGCCCATTTTAACTAAACCAGGTAATTAACTGCTAGTTTTTTTAACGCGATAACACGGTTTTCAATTAATTAAATGACTCTTTTTGACAAGTTTGTGTTATGAAATATAGTTGAAAATTGTGTGCTGACAAATAGTACACTGTCTACTGTTTTAGTTTCGTATCGTTCTAAATCAAACGTGTTAACAGTTTAATTGAACAGTGGAAAATGTTTTATTTGTTACTAATGCAGGTGCAACACTTTTTCACCTTCTCATCCGACTGTGTAGGTTATTGCATTACCGGTACCACTCTTAGTTGCCTTTCATGACCTCTATTGTAGAATTGTAACTGACCTACAGTTGATTGTCACTACCTACTGCAAATAAGTTTTTCAGGAAGTTGATTTCATTTGCTGTTTCCGCTTTCTTCTGTTATTAGTCTGTTATTTTTTTTTTCCGCTTTCTTATTTTTTTGAAATTATTTATAACATCAATTTATCATTTCTCTTCGTCTTCTAAAAATTAAAGCGTATATCAGCGACTGTTGCAAATTCGGTTTGCGCTAAGAATCTATCAGTCAGATATTTCAGATGTGTTATCAGACCAAGGGTCTTTTCACGATGTCCGAATAGTCACTACTTACCGAATAAATAAAAAAATAGAACAGAATTCGTATGAAACTATCTGTCACGTAAGTTAACGGGAACTTAATCGTAGGTGATGAAACCGCTACAGTTTTAAGTCAAAAATAATTTTGTTTTTTGTTCTTGTGAAATAACATTAAAGTTAAGAGAATAGGTTTCAAATTAACTTAAGGTTAAAATGAAATTCAAAGTATCGCCTGGTCTTGTGCACGTCGCTTGAGTCGATTCTCGCGGCCTTCCGTCTAGTGGATTCATGTGGCTCCCAAAATGTCAAGCACATACGAGATTTAACATCTTTATTGGTATATTCAGACACACAGACAGATGCAAAAATGTTATATTAGTTAAGATACTGATAAACGATCCAAGAATACCTAGTAGGTATCTCAATACCTACTGTACGACATTAATGTCGTAGTAGCCAGTTATCGCGAGTACTACCAAGTGTTTACATTTTACAATAATTATTATATTATTATAATTTAAATGCGTCTCTTCTTTCCGAAAGTAGTCCTTAGTCACCTCATTTTCAGACTAAATCGTGGTTGTATACTAGGGTTGGCTAGAGCATAAACATAAGCATCATCATTGTCCTGCCACTTCCCCAATGCATTTGTGTTTGGCGCAGTACCCACGTCTTCGTGCGCAAATACGCGCTTTGGACGTGGAGTAGCTGACACCAGCCCGTTATGCAATAAAATACTTAAGTCTTCTTCTTCCATAATTCTATTAGTCTTCATCGCAGTAATCACCGGTCTTTCTAGTTGTATCATCTTTCACACAGCCGGCGTGGCTGTGTGAAAGATACACAGCCACGCCATCGTTTCTTTCCCTACTCTTATAGACTACTAAAACTTTCCTCACGACCTTTTCCACATCGTATGCCTACCATGACAAACGATTTGCACTACTTTCTTAAACTTGGTTGTTGGATCAAAACACAAAATGACCACAATGTCAAACACAAATAAATAATAATATAATACTTATATATAAGAATATTACCACAAGATCTGTGTGTTCGTTTTAGAAGTACAACCCTCTTGCCATTTTGACGCTGCTTGTGTAAAGCTCTTTTCAGAAATTCTCAACATAATTAAATTCTAGTGGGATCCTCTCACTTTAATTTGCTGAGCCAATTCGGTTGTCCCGCGCAATGATTATGAAAACATCTTCCCAGTATCTGCTGGTCTATTGTTCGGCTATAACAGGCTAGCCGTTTCTGGGAAGATGCAGAGATACAGATGCGTCATACAAAGAGCGTGTCTCTTTAAAGACGTAGGTGACAGTCCAAAATCTGATCTCCGTTCAGCTGCCCCATGACATGCGATTTAATTAACTCCACACAGAGTTTATAGATAACCAACGTGCAGAAATAGCTAATTAAACTAATGGCAGATAGAAATTAACGTCAATGAACAATATGTAAACGCATTTCAGTTTGGTGACGCAAACTGGTGATTGCATCTTTTCATTTCATTCTAATACGGAATCGATTTTACTCTAGTTTTAGCAGCTATACGGACAACAGGTCGCTTAAATCCAATGGATGCGAAAAGCGCAGAACCGTTCGACGAGGCATTGTGCAAGCATTGGTTTGGAAGAGTCTTGCGTCTTACGGGTGAATCTATACTATGTATAATAAAAAGAGGTGAAGTTTGTAAGTTGAAAGTAAGGAGTAATCTTCGGAACTACTGGTTCAATTCCATAATTCTCGACCCTAACGCAAGCTAAGGCGCGGGAAAAAGACAGTGATAAATAAAAATGGATATGCACCTATTGATCATTTTGTGGGTACAACCGAAAGTGAGAAAGAAGATTCTAAAAATCTTAAAATACAGATGAGATCAGAGAGCTAATATCCTAAATTAAATAGATCATGATCCATTCATGCAATCTATCAGACAGGTTTAGGCCACTAAAATGCAAATAAACCAAATTAAATGAATTTTGCTATTAACCCCAGCAAACACTATAGCAGGCGGATAGAAGGATATACTAACAAATGAGACGTACACAGTAATACCAGTGTGTTAACAAATGAGGGGAACGTGGATACACCCACATAGAGCCGCCCATGCTTTAATTTATGGGGTGAGGCTTCATAAAAAACTGTTAGATCCATAAAGTTGTAACCCAAAAAATAACTTTACTTTCTGAATAATTCAACCTAGTGCAATGATTATTTATTTTACACGTAATGCTGCTGTAAATGACTTACAAATTCTTAATTACTTTTGCGCTAACCGTATGATTCACAGCTTTTTCTTTACATTTCGTGTTGGATCGGTTCTCTCGTCTTTCCTATTATATTGCTTACTGGAAAGGAATAAAGAGACAAGTGTGAATCATACCGAAAAAAAATACCCGATGAAAGAATGTCATCAATTTAAGTGCGTGTTACACAGCGTCATTCATGTCTCACGGTAAGATGTTGACCCTTTATCAGGTCGACCTGAGTTATCGACAGTTTGCGTCACATCACTATCATACGGCGCTAATTAATTGTGCAAGTATTGGTAAACATGTGTTGTTCTTTATCTTCACAATAAACATTAAGATTTATTGAGCTTTGCATATTAGAGACCATATCACCTGTCATCGGTTCTTCGAATAATCTTATGACTTGGCAAATTGTAAGACATAGAGCAAATTATGCTAAGAAAGCGATATATCGGAGTTTAGTCATTACTGAGGCATAAATTTACATGCAAATGCCTTCAGAAATCATCATCATCATCATCCACAACCCGACTTCACCCACTGCTGGGTATAGGCCTCTCTTTACTTGTGCCAAGCTCCACGCTCCTGTGCCAGCCTCCTCCAGGAAATTCCCGCAATGGCAACAATGTCGTCTGCCCATCTCGACGCCGGACGACCAACACTCCTCTTTCCATTCCTTGGACGCCACTCGGTCACAGTTTTACTCCACCTGCCATCACCGCGCCTTGCTAGGTGTCCTAGGAACTCGGTCTATTAGTTTTATGCCGAGCATGGAACGTTCCATGGCTCTTTGTGCTACTCTGAGTCTTCAGAAATAGTTCAATTAAATTATCCAGAGGCACATTCAAACTGTTAGGGAGTAGGTCAGTCAGAAAGTTGAGGCTACAGGCTCACCGCTTGACCGAGATTTTAATATTGTATGTGTACACAATGTACACATGTCTGGAGCAAATAAATATAAAAAAGAGATGTACGTCCAGCTAACCTCGGACACCCACTACGAATGATGTTGTGGTATAATTTGGCAAATACGAAACACGTTTTCTTTTTCGACTTTGGTTAGACAATTGATAGAGGTAAGCATTACATTCATCTTTAAAGCTGAACACGACCAGCTTTATTGAAGATTTCCTTTAACGCCTTGTATATCACTTGATAGTTTATTAAGAATATGCTAAACTGACCGATTGATGAGCCTGGATAATGATGATGTTGCGGCGTTTACCAAGGTTCAGTCTTTAGCCCTTGTCTATGAGTTCTAGCATCTTCTCTAAGGTACCTTACCCGCGTAGCAATGCACTGCGATTTGAGTTTAGTAAAAATAAAGAATGATGAAACGAATCAAGTAAAAAACAAAACAGTGGGCTCGGTCACCACAATCTAGATTGAACCAGTATATTTGCAATCTTATCTTTTAACGACTTGAAAGAGGCGAGACCTTTCGGAGTAATCAACAATACATTTTAAAAACGCTTTCAATTGTAAAAGCAGTTAACATTTTTTAGAAATTAATGCTTTACTATTAGCGTAGACCAGATAACTTCCTTGCTGGGATGACCGTTGTAAATAACGACATTAAGAAGGCATAAGTAGAGGTCTCGAAGACCCAGCAAGCAAGACAAATACGTTTGGTGAAGTAGGCCGAAGAGCGCAGACCCTTCATGGAATAGTATTAGACAAGACTTTTTGTGTGTACAGTTCGGGGAGAAAACTGTAGATCATACTTTCGAGCCAAGTTGTCGAACTACCTAAGGGACAAAAACGGTTTTTCATCTTTGTACTGCGGAGGCGTATACAAGCATCGTGAATGTTATGACAATGGTAACTAAAATGATTGAACTGTATTTGTCAACTCGTTACGTACCACTACTGCCCGAAGTTTACTTTATCAGCTAAAAGTCTTCATGGTTTTGTCATTACTTTGCCAAAGGCAAAAGCTACAATTCAGATCTAGATGTTCATAAGAAATGAAAATTTCAAACGCAAAAAATGTTTTGTAGTCTTGGTTTTGCTACTTAACATTTTTGGTCCTTGTCCTTGGAGTATGGTTACAGAGCCAAAAGAACTTCTTGAAACATTGGAGTTCCCCGAGCCTTGGAAAACACATCGGAGCTGTCGCTTTTGGCTGGCTTAACAAAGTTTATTGACATTCACAACGGGCGGGCGGTAGCCCTAAAAGATCCAAGTACTGGTCTACAGACCCAGGCGTTTTATGACAGCTACTGGTAACAACCAACAATACTTGCCGGAGTAGGGCTCTTTTATGATATTGCTGGAACTTTTTCAAGGATAGCAGTTGATGGACAGCAAGAAATTGTCGGGAAACGGTTTCTATAGATGCTTTTGAAATCTGAGATGATGACTGACGCATTTTAAAGGGAAAATCTGCTTTGTTTTGAAATTTATTGATTAGAAGTCTTTGGAACAGTAAATGATTGGCTTAAAGTTATCGCTAAGTTCTGAGCTGACTTAATTTAGATGGCCGTCGACACGCTAAGAAAAGAAATAACTGAGATCTTCTTTTTTTATAAACCGTTTTTTAGGAAAGAGATCCTTGGATTGGTGTTTTAGATACTGAAATGTAAGGTCTTTTCCAAATCCGCAAAACCTGCCTTCTTAATGCAAAACCGTTTTATCGAATTTTGTGATGTTTAAAGTTTGTTTGACAAATATTGTTTCAATTTAATTACTTGTTCACTTTCTGTTTTACTGCGGTAGCAACCGCTTGGCACATTAGTACAAGGTTGGTACATAGGCGAGTACATTACAAGCCGTCATTTGAGTGTTACATGCCAAGCAAATGACAACCAGTACATACATCATGTTTTACTTTCATTAGTACAAATTGTACGTAGCTGTTAAGTACGTATGGTGTGTAGGCATGACTTTTCGTCCCGTTCTTTTATTTTGTACTGTATGTTAACGCGGAACCGGTGCTTCATGTTACCTGACTAACACTATGTCTGGATTAAAAAAAACAGACTGAGATCTTGTGTGTTCATAAAGTAGTCGATTAGGAAGCACCGACCTCATCTATGTAGTTTTGAAATAAAAGTGATAAATACGTTTTTAACCAATTTTGTAGAAAAAATTTGGAGCATGAGCATGCGAAAGGGCCGAAAAGACGATTAAGATTAATTAGGAGATAATCGTTTTCAATAAAATTTCACTATTTGAGGAAAAGAAGGCTTTGTGGTGAAAAATCTGAGGATGAGATTTTTAAAACAGAAGATGCACACAAAAACCATTTATTAATAAAAATAACCTGGTCAGATAAGCGACAAAACATTTTTAAAATATTTATTATTTATAATTATTAGACTTGTCTTGTTTTTATTTTCAAATGACATTAAATGATGACACAAAGTTGATAGGTTGCTGCTTCAGTCGGTGATTCATAATTTTAGTGATTCGTCTCACAGGACGGGCCAGGACCAAATTCAATAACCGTGCATGTTTCAGCCATCTTGAAAATATGGCATTATCTTTATTTTTTTTTACAACAATTTTACATGTTTTCAGCTTATTTTTCGACCATAAGTAGCCCCGTTACAGGCATTGACAAACGAGATTTTAGGTATAGACAGGTATTTCTATAATAACTTAAGACCGATATTCGAAGCCTAACTGAACTACATGCATTTTCATTATTAGGTTACCCATGCATATGTAAATATCGAAGAGGATACTTTTGAGGGTCCTGAAAAAAATCTAGTGGCCGAATGAAATAATTTTTTAAATTATACTGAAAGGTCAGACTTACCGGTCTCCATAGCGTACCCCGCGGCTGCGGCTGCAGCGTGCAGCGCCCCATACTCCTTGCCGTCCATACCGCCCAGCATCATGTCAGACTCACTACACTTCACATGGACACGCACTCACGTTCGCCGCGCGACGCTCCGCCGCCACATGTGCGCGAGCGCCGCTGCCGCACCGCCAGCCGCCGCCCGCCCCGCCCCCCGCCGCCATTGGCCCGCGCCGGCCAATCGCCGCGCTTCATTTCGAACGCTTTCCTTTTTCCATGTCGCGTTCTATTTGAAGCGTGCTGATGCATCTTAAGCTTCTGCCAATCAGAATTAGACTTAATCTGTTGGAAGCAAAGTTGAGATTCGGTTGTGTGGTTGTAAAGAAATATGTCTGTTTTCCCGTTCGGTCGGATACGCTCGGGCAGCGAGCGAGACGAGAGCCGAGGAAAATGCGTGCCGCTCGAGTAGGCAGGGTGCGCCCACGCAGCGCCGGCGGCGGCGGCGGTGGGAGCCACACGTCGCTATGAGTGCGGCTGCGGCTTCGACACGGCTCTATGTACTATGTACTTTGTACGCTCTTTGTAATTGATATTTTTTATGTTCGTTAATTCGTGTTGCTAACTAATGTTCTGTGACTGACGATGATACGAGAAGCTGATACGGCGTCATTTTGTCAAGAGAACAGTCGACGTTTTAACGATTTATTTATGTTGTTTGTGGGTTTTTAATTTTAATTAGGCTGACGTTTGTTCGTAATGAAGCTGGTTCACAATTAATCAGTTGAACTCACGGAGTACGGAGTACGCGGCACTCCGGCACTCGGCGCTATCGCTGGGCGACTCGCTCTCATCTGATAAGAGCGTAATTAATTGTTGGCTATGTGTAGCTGAAAATTTAAATGCTTGGCAGACAGGCCAAATGACCCAGGTGCCTCCCAAATATGTATTGCTGCAGAGAATAAATAACAGTTGGCACTTACCTCGCAACGACTGTCTTGTCTACTTTGTCTAGTCGGCGCACGTCATTCGTAGCTATGTAGGCAGGCCCATGTACCTACTATGTACTAACTCATTGCAGATTTGACAGCTGCGGGATCTATGAGTACTGCACCTTTATTCCCAATTTTAGTTTTTTGTTGCAATAATAGTTTTACAAAGCAAACAATGCTCCTAAGAAGTTCTGCGTCATTGGCCATAAACATACATTATCGAAAAATAAAAGAACTACGTAAAGAAGTGCTACACAATTATCAGAAGAACGCCGCTCAAAACCCAATTAAAACTGGAAAATTCCTGAAATACTCGTAAAACTGCGCACAACTCAGAAACACATGGCAGGAATCAAACTCATCAGATCACATGGCATGGTGATCATCACAAAAAGCGCTCAAGTCGATGCCGCCGGGCGTTGTCTGTTAATTACCCCAAATACGTCGCTTATTTGCGTAAAAACGGTGGTTGTGTTTGAGTCGCCGCGTGGATGCGCAGGCGCAGCGGATGGGAGCAAATTGGCGGTAGCAAATGACGCGGCGCGGCAGACTCAAACGTGCCGACAGACGAACTGTTGGCTTTGTTCTGATTCATCTGCCGGTGATGAGCGGGTTCATGATCAAGTGTGTTCGTAACACGGAAAATGGACTGTGTCTAGGATGTTGACTGCACAATAATTTTGCATATATAGATAATGTTGGTTTTTAAAGAATGGAGATTCGAAATTGTTGCATAAATAACCGTGGCACTGCTTTCAAAACGGTGATGGAACACATTTTGAAGAAATCGGCACGTCCTAACACCAAAAACTATAGACATGTGACTTCCTCCAACCAGCATGGGCCTGCGTGCTAGACAAGGTCCCTCTAATAGAGAGGATGCGTGTGTCGCAGCAGAGGGAACATTACAAACTATCTGATTATGCTGTGCTTGTGCAGCTTTGTTAAACCAACTAAAATTATTTATCTACATGTAATACACCTCTCATTGTTGTAGTGAACTTGAGAGTGACTTGGAGGGTTTAAGGTTCGAATTCCGGGTTGCAAGGGTTTTTTCCGGTCGTTCAAAGCTTTTTAGCGGAACTTCCCAAAATTTCACCAGTTAAAGTAGCTATTTTCCAGATTTATGCATCTAGTTAACTTGTTACAATTATTTTCATTTTCGAAGAGCGATTTTGCTGCCCCAAATATTTAAAGTTGCTCTCAGCATTTGCCATGGAATTCCAATATAAATGAGAAGGTTATCCCCGGCTCTCTGACCTTAAACCTTGACTTGATTAACATTACGTTTGATAACAAAACAAATACGCATAGCCACAAAAAAACACAAACGGCTCCGAATGAATATTTAAAAAAAGTTATAGGTAATAAGAATTTAATCTAACGTAGTTAAATTATGAATCGATTCTGGAGGAGAAGAAAAAAAGGGAAGTATTTTTTTTTATAATAATTTCACGCAGCGAAGGTCGCGGGCAATAGCTAGTAATGCAATATAACATTATTGATGTGCCTCAGGTTGGCTGGACAAATCTTCAAAATAGCTTGCATTTAACTAGGTCAATAGGTCACTTTATGTGACGGCTAAACACCCTTATTTCAGAATTTGTGACGCTACAGAATCTTAGATAATCGATCGAGAACGTGTCCAGCCATCTTGAAAAACCACTTTTCGCTGGTCTCTCAATCTCGGTAACGGAAGTGATTTTGACGACTTTTTGCATATCAACGGGCGTCACATAAATTTGTGACGGGCACCGAGCTAAAAGTTTTGTGATAAGAATCAGAATCAGAATCAGAATCAGAATGTTTATTTGTCAACATAGGTAATTACAGAGTGTGTGAGATGTTACATTTTCGTATGTGCTCTATGTTTTGCCATTTGGCGTACAAATATTTTTATCAATTTTATTTAAATTCAGTTAATTACTTGCAACAAATACCTGCATTATATAAAATTATAACAATACATTACTTAATTAAAATTACAAAAATCAAAGCAAGTCGATGAATAAATATTCTCAGAATGTCAACAATAAAATTTAAGAAATAACAAATGATAAATGTCAGAAGATAGTGTCAATTATTAATAAAATTTAAAATTAATAAAGGAATGTCAAAGAAATTAATACAAATCAATAAACTATTTCTACAATGTTAACAAAAAAATCTAAGGAAGTACTTAGATGTTAAATATCAATAAAAGTACATGGGAATAATGTCAACTGATTGCAATGTCAATTATGTATTAATTACCAAATAATTACAGACATGTCAAAACAGATATGATGACCTAATGCTTATTATCTGAAGGAGGGATTATAGAACTGTCATCCAAATAATCCTTTAGCGAGTAGTAACATTTATCGATTAATATTTTCAGAAGTAAACTTTTGAATTTGTCCAGATTTAACGATTTCAATGTCTCGGGTAGCTTGTTAAATATTTTTGTGGCCATACAGAAAGTGCTTTTATTCATTAAGGCTGTTTTGCCATGTGTGTTTTCGAGTTCGAATTTATTTTTGTCACGTAGTTTTCTATAGTGACTTTTGAAAGCTACTTTGTACTGCGAGATGTGTATTTTCACAAATATGTTAGTTTCGTAGATGTACAATGACGGTAGGGTAAGAATGTTTAGGCTTTTAAAGAACGGTTGACAACTGTCGGTGCTATTTAGGCCACACATAGATCTTATACATTTTTTTTGAGCTCTAAATACAAAATCTCTATCGACTGAGTTGCCCCAATACATTATGCCATACCTTAGTGTTGATGCAACATAACCATGATAAGCCGTTAGTACTGATTCTAGATTGACAATCTTTGACAGTTTGTAGAGAACAAAGGCAAATTTATTCATTTTTTTACAAATTTCGTCTGTCTGGGATCTCCAGGTCAGATTATTATCTATTACGATGCCAAGGAATTTGGCGACCGTAGCTGGCTCTATTTGAGTTCCTAAATACTGAATTTCGGGAACCTTACTTGGAAGTCTCTGGTAAAAATGCATAATTTTAGTTTTATTAAGATTTATAACAAGATTATTATTGTCAAACCATGATATAATTGTATTTAATGTCATATTTATTTCATTTTCATAAGTCATATAATCGTCACATTTCACCACTACTGTGCTGTCATCAGCAAACAGTACCATGGGATGGTTTATGTGTCCGGGAAGGTCATTGATGTATACTAAGAAAAGGGGTGGGCCTAGTACACTGCCTTGGGGTACGCCGTATTTTATTGTTCTACATTTGGATCGATATTTCTTCTCGTAACCGTTATTTGCGCATATTTGTGTAATTTCTACAAATTGTTTTCGATTTACCAAATAGGATTCCAACAATTTAAGTATATTCCCCCTTATACCATATTTTTCAAGTTTGTTTAACAGTATTGCGTAATCTACATAGTCGAAAGCCTTGGTTAGATCCATAAAGATCGCACATACAGGATTTCTTTTGTCAACGTTTGATAGAACAGGGAGAAGAAGATCATGTATGGCCATATTAATCATATATATAATCATAAGTACAGTGGTTTAGTAGAAAAATGCAAAAATCTGTGTCCAGCCATCTTGAATTTACGTAAAAGACTTATGGCTGGCACTTCCGAATCTCAATAACGGGGGCGTTTTCGAATATGGTTCCTTTACTAATACTTGGTGACGCAATGTGTGACAGTAATAACGTTTGATTTATGGCGTCACATGTAAGGGTTTACGAGAAATTAATAAAAACTTAATGTCCAGCCAACCTGAGTTCAAGATGGCTGGACACCTGTATCTCCACTGCCTGATGATCTACGACCTTCGAAATGTGTTCAAAATGTTGTGACGGGGACGATAATGATAACCTGAAATTGTGACGGAGAAACTTTGCGTAGTTTCAAAGATATTGATCATTTAAATTTCCCCATACAAACACTGCAGTAGGGTAACCAATATTGTAGGTTTTATGTAGGACAAGTATATTTTAAGGTGTTTTCTTTAATGGACGAAAATCCGTGTATTGGTGATACTAATACGAACAACTGTAGATATTTAAATCAATAGAAGACAAGAATGTAGAAGTGAGGAAGGGGGGGGGGGGTGTAATTTTTAAATGTTATTGATTATTTACGTGCAGATATCTATTCTTTTTAGTAGGTATATAATGTCAGGAGAACTAAACTAATGCTCTGAAGGTATTTAAATGAAAAAATAATGTTTGCTGTAAATAAAATCACATTTATTTATTTGTACTTATACGGCGTTTCAAATGGCGAAAATGACGATGATCAACTCGCATTTGCACTTCCGTAACCCTCGCCTTGTACCACAACGTTGTTTGTCCTAAGGCCGCGTACCGGACGATGGCGAGTGCGGGCGCGGCGGCGGGCGATCACGCGTGTAAACTGCCCCCTAGCCAAGTTGCAAACGATAAACGTGAACGCTTAGTAATCTCCAATAGATTTTCAACTTTATACCTAAGAGCATAAAGTTGAAAATCTATTAAAGACTACTGAGCGTTAGCAACCGGAACGAACGAAAACGCTATGTAATCTTCAATAGATTTTCAACTTTATATCCAATAGGCGACAATAACAAGTATGTATTTACATAATTATAACCATAAGAATCATCATACATATCTATAAGTTATTTGTTTCCGCGGACGAAAAAAATAACTGCAAAAAACTCAAGAAAAATTGAATTTCGCGGGCTACCACGAAAATGTCGGAGGACAAACTATACTGCCATGATATCTGATGTTGGTGTCGCCATCTATTGCTTAAAGTTGGTACTACTAGGACAACTGGTCGAATCTTAAATCTTATAAATTAGTTTGTCTTACCGCAGATTAATTAATAGTTACTAGTACTCTGATTAGTGATAACACTTCTAAAAGTACATACACTGCCGGCTGTCGAGTTTAGTTCTCATTTTCAGTTACATAAAAATTATCTTATGTAACTGAAAGTGAAAGTTTCGCGTTTAGTTCATTAGAACTAAACGCGAAATATAAGTGGGCTCTCTCTTGCAGCGCTGGTAGTCAATTATTATTTTGAATTAACACATACTTACTCTTTTCACTGCAGGAAAACCTTTTATTCCCACAGGGAAATCAAATACAAAGCAGGCGTGGATGCTACCGGCCAATTAATCGATTAAAAAGAAATCCTTTATTTATGTAAAATTATGGTCACCTCACAATATTAATGGATGTTTGTATGGGAAAATTTAAATGGTCAATATCTTTGAAACTACGCAAAGTTTCTCCGTCACAATTTCAGGTTATCATTATCGTCCCCGTCACAACATTTTGAACACATTTCGAAGGTCGTAGATCATCAGGCAGTGGAGATACAGGTGTCCAGCCATCTTGAACTCAGGTTGGCTGGACATTAAGTTTTTATTAATTTCTCGTAAACCCTTACATGTGACGCCATAAATCAAACGTTATTACTGTCACACATTGCGTCACCAAGTATTAGTAAAGGAACCATATTCGAAAACGCCCCCGTTATTGAGATTCGGAAGTGCCAGCCATAAGTCTTTTACGTAAATTCAAGATGGCTGGACACAGATTTTTGCATTTTTCTACTAAACCACTGTACTTATCACAAAACTTTTAGCTCGGTGCCCGTCACAAATTTATGTGACGCCCGTTGATATGCAAAAAGTCGTCAAAATCACTTCCATTACCGAGATTGAGAGACCGGCGAAAAGTGGTTTTTCAAGATGGCTGGACACGTTCTCGATCGATTATCTAAGATTCTGTAGCGTCACAAATTCTGAAATAAGGGTGTTTAGCCGTCACATAAAGTGACCTATTGACCTAGTTAAATGCAAGCTATTTTGAAGATTTGTCCAGCCAACCTGAGGCACATCATTATTGTCATGCATGCCAACTAGTTTCTGCTGGATTCAAAACCTATTTGCCTACTCCATTTACCAAGATCTCCAAACAGCATGAACGAACATGGTACATAATGATATATATTATTATGGCAACACAGAGCAATCGGCGCCATTCGCTGCGTTCTGTCAAGATTTGCTTCACTAAATAACAACGCACTAATGCCCCCACATTACTATGTAATAGGAAATCGAATATATTGTAAAATTCACTAAAATTAAACTTAAGAAACGGAATGAGCGTGGAAACATGATTGTTTTAATAGGCGATCTGAACTCTTGCAATAAAGGCCATTTTGGCCGTTGACTGATTTGCGTACCCTAACTAGCTTAGCACACCGTTGATCGCAAGCCACTATGAACGGGTTTCTTTGAAGTTTTGCAGCATCGAGAGCTATATAGCTATTTTCCAGAGTTACCTAAACACCAAATGGACTGTGTGAAGGATGATTTGGCAAGAAAGGAGGTGCCTGATGAGATGACGAGTAATAGATAATTATGGAAGAAGAAGAGTTTACTAAGTAATGTGTTCTTTTGTAACTTTAAAAATAACAATAATAAAATCGTTTATTTATCCAAGTGGTACACACAGACACAGTTCAAAACAAGGTGGCTGAAATACAATAAGTTTACAAGTAGGTATAGATCTTTGTGCATCGAAGATTGAAATCTACAAAAAATCTATGCATAGAAAAATAATAATGAACCTTGTCTCTTAAACTAGGAGACCTGTATCTTAAGAGAGTGATAATTCAAAATAGAAATTTAATAAAACTGAAGTTTACAAGAGTGAAAGTGTGTCGATTTACCTTTATAAATGCATATAAATATTATTGATATGAGATTACAGATATGTGTGAGTGTTGAGGTGTGTGTAACATGAGTGTGTGTGTGGGAAGGGAGTGGGAGATGTATGTGTGTGTAATTGTGTATGTATGTTTGAGTAGGTATTTGTTTGTTGTGGTGATAGTAGTTTTTTGAAGAGGTTTATTATGTCAAGCGATGTATGTAAAGATTCTGGTTTTATATAGTCCTGCAGCATGAGCCAGTTAGGGGTTTTGATTTGACATTAAATTTATTTAGGTCTATTATGTCTAGTTCTTTCTGTATTTTTTTAAAAACTTGATGGCTTAACACATAGAATTGATGTCTTGCAAAAGAGGTTTTGTACTGTACACCTGGTGGAATATATGTACGCTTCTTTGGATCAGATGGAGGAAAACGGGCGTGTATCCTCAGGACAGATTGGAGAATAAAGAGCTGCCGAACCGTCTGAACTTTGCAATCAGCGTAAAGTTGCGTTGTAGGGTATCTGTAGGGTTTCCGTAACATAACTTTAAGAACAGCCCTTTGAGACCTTTCTGCGCGCAGAAGATAAGTCTTCGCTGCTCCACCCCATACAGTTATACAGTAGCCAAGAATCGATTGGCATAATGTGTAGTACACTATTTTGAGAATGTCAATACAGTGCGGATTCTCGGAGAGATTTGAAGATGTGAATAAGACGGAGTGTTCGAGTAGTTAGTGTATCAAGTTGTTTGTCCCATTTTAGTCCATCGTCTATATTCACACCCAAGTATTTAACACTGTCAACTCTAGCAATAGAAGAAAATCAATCAATCGATCATTATTGAATAGGTATTTGAATACTACATATCAAATATAGAAAGTGTGAGGAAGTGCCCGGTTGATGGCAATAGACTCGCCCCCTATTACATAAGACTGAAACGTAGGTGCCTGGTGAAATGTAGGTGTAGGTGCTATTCGGACCTCTGCCTTACCCTTCGGGGATTACAGGCTTGATGTTGTGTTATGTGAAATGTAGCATTGTCGCCTACTGAATACAGCGTTTCCTTTTTTTATTTAAGCAGGGACCAATGACCAATAGTGCAGTTAAGACAGGTCCTATAAACACCTCTTTACCGAAGTATGTAGTAATAGAAACGTATGAAAGCTAGCCCCTTACGTGCGGTAAGGGACCCATTGTATGCCTTACGTAATCTGTGGAGTTTACACCTCGTACAGCCGAACAGAAAACAGATTCATTCGTAACGGGAAAATCTACACATATTCTTATAAAATACTTTATAATATTTTTCTTTAACTTGAATTGTTAAAACCAACTATAACAAGGCCTAACAAAGAAATTAACAATTCGTATGTAAATAATCTTAAAGTTGCAAGAAATACCAACACCTACCTACTTTGAGTTTCAAAAACGTGATACCAATTCTAATAAAATACATAAATTTTATTTAAACGAAATATTGAATACAACCTACGACGCCAACAACTCCATCACTCTTCAATTCCTAAAAAATAAAATATTAATAAGAATATAGCACAAATAAAATATCAATAACAAGCTCGTTTGTATGAAATTATATCGTAGAATATTACAAGAGTTTCGGTGGGTGCGCAGGCGCAGGTTATAACGTTAATAAATAACCTATAAAGTGGATTGTTCTCGTTCAGGCGGCGTGGTTAATCGCCGATTGTGTCGCCCCCAGCCCCAGCCACGATTTATAATCCCCTCGGCAGTATTGTTCAGCTTTTATCTTTTCTATAGCTCATATTTATAGCTGTCGTTAAAGCTGCATTTTTCACGAAAATTAAATGTTTAGTTCAGATTAGCAAAGGTGGTGCGGAACGGAACAGATTCGCGAGCAGCCCGTGAAGATATCGCCGCCTTTCGAATGATTACCGTTATGTGATAATATAAAACATGCGACACTTGATAGCTTTACGCTTTTTATGTTTTTGCCTTTTTTTATGGATTATTGTGTGACTAGATTCGATTGTCGCTCTGCTTGTAAACGAATTTTCATGGTTCTCCGGTCACCCTGAAAAAATATTAGAAGGCCTTTGTGTAATTAATGCCTTCGCTTGAATAAGACAAATGCGTGATGACTTGTTGAATTTCGACAATACGAAGGAAAAATAACGCTAGGGCTAAATGAGCTCTCTAAACAGTTGTTTTGTAAATGTTGGCGTCAAAGCAGGTTTTGACCTTTTCAGAGGTTGACCATTTTCATCACTAAACTTCAAAGGATGGTCTAGGTAGACAAATATAAGGCAGGTGGTAGTTGAAGGACCGATGACCTGGTGAAGGTTCCGGGAATCCGCTGGATGAGAGCAGCTCAGTATCGGACGTTATTGCCGTCTTTGGGGGAGGCGTATGTCCAGCAGTGGACGTCTTTTGGCTGAAATGAAGATGTTGATGATGGTAGGTAATCTCATAATTTCTACAGCAGTTAACAACAGTTGCTTCTCGAAGTTTTTGTGGAAGAAGAACTACTTAGGTATGGTATTTCTGCAAAAGACATGATAAAATTATCAGTGACAAATGTACCTACACACGTTCAGACTACATCGTATATCATTTTAATGTTGCAGGGAAATTATGAAGTCAGTGAGTTCGTGGTCTTTCCTATAGTGTTACGAAGTTTTAAATGTAAAATAAAACGAACCTGAATCGTTTAAAGGTTGAACAGGATATCTACCAAGTGCTGAGTGCTGACAATAACTTGACCGGCTGTCCAGATTGGGCATATCATAGCATACCAAATAAACCTTCAAGGCGCTTATTGTGGTCAAGAATGGCTATTCTGCCGTCAAAGGAAAGAACAACTAGGTATACAACCATTTCACTAATTTCGCTCTATTTCATAACACAGCAAAGTCATAACATAGAAGTCAGGTGGCTCTCAAGTATCAAGTTAAGTAAAGGAAGCCGAGGGCAACGATTTGTGCTGTAAAGTGCATGCAAATCGTTATTAAATCAATTCGTATGGCGATGTTGTATTTTCTTTTATGATCTGCCAGAGACATGATTTTCATGCTAATTTGCCAGTGAAATACTCCTATTCTCAGTAATGACTGCTGTGGTGTGGTGCAAATTGTGTTATTACGGTGGGAGGGGGCTGAGTGAACGACTTCAAGTATGGCGGAAGAATAATGAACCGGTATTGTTACCGAAGTGGCCACCGAAGACGAAAACGGCTGGGAAAGTTTCATTGTGTTCTTTAGGAAGTGACTTGCTATTTGAAGTCTTTAAAAAAGAAAAACATAACGACTTTTCCCAGATTTTGCTAAGGTCTACTCAAGCAAACGCATAATCTGAAGCCAGCGTTTGCAAAAGACCCCACAATAAGATTATTTTCATCCTCCGAGACGTATCAAACGGTTTCAGCAAGCGTAGAATCCACCAAATGTCTAACGTAATTACAATAGCGTGGATCACCACGAACTTCTCATTCTGCAACTTCTAAGCTAAGTTTCAGCAACATTTTTCTACAGCCATTGTTGTATAGACAACAGAGAAGTTGCGCCAACTATACCACTAAACCATTTCTCATGTACCAGAATCCATAAGTTAGGTTTACAGGTTCCTTCAGTAGCCCAACAATGACAGCACTGTGACAACATCCGCCTACCAGCATCCTACAAATAGCTTGTCAAACAGACACGGCGGCGGCGGCGCGCGCGCAGGATTGTTTTAATCAGCGTGGTCGCGCGCTGCCGACCGCAACCACCGGCCGCTATTCATAGAGCACCTGGCTTTTATGTGGTCGCAGCACACCATGGAGATGGGGCAGAAGTTTTACTGATAACAATCTTAACAAAGGCTCAATCAATCCTGTGTTTTGGAGAGTTTAATTTCTAGCAAAAGATTTCACTGGCTGACAAGTCTGATTGTGATTTCCGGTGTGGCAGGCAGAAACTCATCATGACTTCACAGCGTCCTCCTGTGATTGCAGATCAATTCAATCATTAATTAGTAAACGTTGTTATTTTATTTTGTTATACGAATATTTACAAACCGACCCTGACCACCCTGACGTAATTGGGTTACGGTTAGGCAGATGATGATGATGATTTAAAATCTCCAGAAATTGAATTATTTGCTGGCTGTTTTTATGGATGATGTTAGAACGTCATTCAAAATTGAAGTTAAAGACTATCCCGGAAAGCTTAGGTATTCTACTGCAGAGCAATGGATCAGCCACTCAGCCAGTGAGTTCGCTAGTCTCCCGATAACTTAAGATTCCTCTCCAGAGTAGTGGCACTAATTTAAGTTACCTCTACTCAGCAGAGCCCAGCAACCAGAAAACGGTTCAACAAAGCCTCGTAGTCCCGGATTTCACGAATGACCAATCACATTCGTTGGAATCCACATCGCGTCTTTCCTGAGATTATTTGAATTTCCCGCGTCTCCTCTCCGATCCGCTTTAGAGGAAACCGGGGCTAGTTCTGGCATTGGCGAGTGGTTCTTCTGCATATTTTTCCTCTATGACTGCTTCTAAATGCGTGGTTGAGAGCTTGTCTGTTGTGTGAGGACATGATTGTAATGAGGAGGAGTGACGGGAGGGGTGACAACACTTTCTGAGTACTGCTTATGAATAATGTAGTTGGTTAACATAGTCGATGTATTGTTTTGTAGCAAAGACGGTACTGGGATAGCAGTCTCGTGAGTTATGATAGTTAAATCATTGTGTAGTACTTAGCTAGGATAGTTTACGCATGGAAGTAGTATGTTTGATTTGTATGATTGTAGTCCTAAAATAGTCAAGTAGTATAACCATGACGGTAAATCGTCATAGGTTTGCCAATTTTCACCGTGATTTTCCATTCCTTCGAATTCGAATAAATGACAAGAAATTTAAAGAGCTTGAGTAGATTTTTAAATCTGCTCAAGCATATTTAAATGTCCTTGACTCTTGCTTTAGCAGTCACATCTCTATTGAACTCTGCTCAAAGGCCCAACCCGCCCTCCACTAAAACCCCTCGCACGACATTATTACAGTCAGCATGCGCTTGTGCGCAGTATCTTACGCACTATTTATATGCGCGGGCGCTTCCCATGCGCCTCAGATCTCAGCGGCGGGCGCCACGCTCCACCGCGGACGGTAATCGGGCCGCCTACCTTACCCCTTACTGGGAATACTTGCATGGTAAAAGCAACTTAAGATTATGAAAAATAGAGTTCATATTCTATTGAGTGTTATAGTTGAGTTGTCGATGAGTGTGATGGTGTTCGAGATTGAGCTTTGTACAGGTGATTCTAAGGTTGATTTTTGTGTACTCGTGTTTGAAGGGCGTAAAACAACGGAAGCAGTGTAGTGTAGATGGTATCTGTGCCTTTAATTAGATATTTAATTAAACCAACTGTTGCCTAAAGCGATAATTGGATCATCAATTTGTGTTCAGCGGTCGTGTGTCTTTGTTAATGCTTAAATAACCGAACTATGTGGCTACACGGAATTAAAACAGGAAAAGTAAAGAATAATCGTTCGTCTTCTATTTATTTTGATTCGGATTTGAACGCATCATAATATTCTAACCGCAGTATTTCTATATAAAATCTATCGGTCGTTTGATCCTGATTAACGTATAACAAAAACCGACGGGCAGTAGTGCACCATATACCTACACTATGTACACGTATGGTTGGAGGACCCTCGCTGATTAAGGGCTTATTACCACAGAACAAACGAGTCAGCTTCCAAGTACATAAGCAACCCGTCAATAAGTGTTGAAAATAGGTACCTACCTACCTGTTTACTAGATGAAGAAATGCGAGGCGGGGAATGGAACCCTAGCAACTTAGGCCTATTATATTATTTATTTTCATACTTGTAACCGTCGTTGGTAGTCTTTTTAACCATTACAATCGCTTCTTGTAAGTTTTTTCGATTTATCGATTGCTGTACCGGGAGCATGAAAAACAACTGCTGTTTGAACATCAATTGTTGGCCGACCACCTGCAGCGCCACTATCAGATATCAGACCAGTTCACAACAAAACGTCAGTCGTACGTCAAACTTGTCTGCACACACACAACCTCACAGACAGACAAACAGACACACACACACATGAGCTCAGCTGTCACAATGTGTAGATGTCAGCCCTCGGTGTATCGGTATCAAAGGCGCCGCCCTTCCCACCATGTTGTATGTCGTGTATGTGCTTGTCACAGGCTCACAGGGCTACCAGGAGGAAAGCGTTCCTGAAAATGCAATGTTTTATTTTCAGCGGATTACGTTTGGGATCGGTTTAGAAGCCACGAATTCCAAGGGTTCCAAGGTTTTTATTATTACAGTTTGAGAGTTATCTTGTTGTCACTATGGTGAATGATGCGTTTAACTGTCATAGGCATACCTAACGTTTTTTTTTTATTGTTTAGTATGTACTGCTGTTGATGTACCAAATAAATACATAAGCCTATACAAAATGAGTCTATCATCGGTAACGATGGTGGAAAAGTCAAAAATGATTTGGGTTGTCATTCGTAGTTGGTACAATAACCTATGATAGACATCGCCAATCTCTAGTTCTGCCACTAGAGATAAGCAATGTCTTGGTTATACCAATGAACGTATATTATTATATCAATTCGAATATTTTTTTGCGTGTATATTCAGCGATATCTTCGCCAAATGTAAACCGATTTCGATGATTCTTGTTTTTGTTTGAAAGAATATTATTTAGCGGTGGTCCCATTTAAATTTAGTGAAGATCTGATGCTGATCTTCGGAGATAATCAATAGAACTCTTCAATAATAAACAGCAAATCTGTCGTGATTGCTGCAATCGCTTGGATGTAAATTGTTATCACAATATCATAACATAAGTACAACGTACACCCAGATTTCAACAGTTAGGTATGATAAGTTTTACCATGAAATGTAATGTTAACAATGTAAATAAATGCATAGCAAATGTTTGTATAGGATATTCAAAAACACAAAAAAATGGAAAGATAACTTTAGCTTCAGAAGTCGGTGACCTTTTATTTGTTTGATTGAGTTTTTCCATTTTTTTTGTGTTTTTCAAGTCGATTTTATTTTTTGCAAAAAAGTTAGTAATTAAATCAACAAAGCTCTAAGAAGTCGGAAGTCGGGAATTCATACGACGTTAGCATCTCTTTGACTGGCAGCCCTGTAAGCCGAGCTCTTGTCGCAGTCGTCATGTGATGTTCATTAACAGAGCGTCTGAAACTGTAAGTATTGTGTTTCAGCTGAAAAACACACTGACGGGCTCTTGTTCACCTTTTTATGAAATGTTCCGGATTCCTGTAAGCACCTTGTGAAATACTCTTGAATTTCAGCTCATGAGGACCAATTTTCTTTAAATAATATACAGAGTTAACTTATGGGTGTAGGCATTAATCATGGAATGCTTCTACTACGATCCTTGCATAATCTTCATAACGTGTTAAAAGATTGTAAAGTCATCAACGTGAAGAAGCAGTTACTTATGCAACTAACCTGAAATGATGTACTTAGAAATACTTATATCAAAATCTGTCGACAAAAATGTCGTACAAGAAAATTCAAATGCAAACAAAAACTAGTGCAACGCGCCGCTGCGGCGCCGTAGGTAGGTACTCACAACTATTTGGAGATCGAAATCTCTCATAATAAACGTTAATGTAGGATGACCATGAAAAACAGTTAACTAAGCTTTCATGAGCACAAATACAGCTTCTTGCATAAACAAATGTTGATCGTCGGTATTTACCGAGCGGCGTCCGTGCCGCCGCACTCGGGCGCAGTCGGGCGCACTCGGCTGCGGTCGGCCGCGCTCCACCGCGCCTCTGCGCCCGCGCACTATCTGCTACGGTCTGAATTCGCTAATATTAGCTAATGAGATGTATTTTTTTTTTTATATTATAACATAATCAGTTAGTTTGAACTCGTAACTTGTAGGTATGTATGTTTATGTTTTTGGGGTTTTGTTATATTTTTTATCGGTAGCACAGAAATGTCCTGAAAACGCAGAAAAGTCTAATTGCCCGTGAAAAGCTGTGAAACTATTTCAATATAATATTTAAGTTAACAACAATCATTAAGTTCGTCTCTCCGTGGAATCATTATGTTGTTTGGTTCCGGAAGCGTGAAGCACTATTACGATTTTCCTGAAAACGATACCGTTAGCAATAATAATATTATTGTGTGAGAAAATATTAGATTAAGTATTATGACTTGTTCGTGGCTGTGAAACATTTTGGAATAAAAAAGTTTGGTCCTTTATCAGTTTTGTTTGGTTGCTGTTTGTCAAGCGTACTTATTATGATACTAGTTTTCCGCCCGCGGCTTCGCCTGCGTCGAGTTCGGTTTTATCGCGTTTCCAAGAGAACTCTTCAAAAGTCCGGGATAAAAACTATCCTATGTTCTTTCTCAAGGTCAGCCCTATCTCTGTACCAAATTTCATTAAAATTAGTTCAGTGGTTTAGACGTGAAAGCGTAACAGACAGACAGACAGAGTTACTTTCGCATTTATAATATTAGTAGGGAAGTAGGGATTAAACGAAGAAGAACACTGAAGACTATCTTAAAATGTTGACTAACAGCAATTTACCAGATATTGTTTTAAACCTTGTAGATTTCCTACAGTTTACTATCGTGGCTCACCGGTAGAAGCACACTGAACAATATCCTTTTTATATCCCTTCAAGACACAGTACTGCCCATAACCTCCACGCACCCAGTCTGGTGGGTGATGGCGGCGGCGGCGCGGGCCGCATCACTTGCCGGCAGATTTACAACGCGTCACTTCAAACGCAGGCAGACTCGCATGTAGGTACTACTTGTGTATCGATTCTGTAGAGAGGGTGAAGTAGCTAACTTAGAAGAGTATAGTTTAGATGCGGTTTTCGATAGACATTTTTTTTTTAAATAGATGGGAGACTCTTTGAACTGAACCACGATAATTAACTTAAGCTTCTGCAAAAGCTTCTGAGGTTGTACAAGAAGCTCTCCACCTCTCTCCCTTGCTCTCCTGCAGGTCTCGTGGATGACATTTCTAATAAAATGAACAGTACCTTTGTGCTCTTCTATTTTTAAGTAATTTTCTGTGGTAATCGTTTTATGTATACATAATTTAATAAGCAAAGCGCTACGAGAAAATTCGATGACAAGGTAGGTGTAGCAAAAATTTGTGCTTCATGATCATGTGGAAACGTTTACAGAGTTCTTGCCGTAAGCCCCACTTGATTCAATCTATTTTTCAAAATTTAAGATTCACTCAGAATCATTTTTTTAGTTCAAAAAGTGATAAACCACACAACGCGACGTGTTGTTTTTATTTTATTTTCCATATTTTACTCAACGTTTTCGTAGTTTGTGACCAAACTAACCTGTGAACAAATTCAGGATGATATAACTCAATTTAACAAAACTCGATTATCAAAACAAAACATGAAATAATCACAAACATAAATGAAGCTACTAGCTCACTAGATCTAGCGGTTTCCAACCGCGCGTAACCACGTCCGTTCGAGCGTCTCTTCGTGGAAGCTCGCTTTCAAGTCGCGTGGTCGCGCGTCTTACGCGGAACCGGCGCGCGGCGGAACACTGCCATTCATACGCTGACGGACCAACCGCTGATTTATGATATGAAGCGAGGAGCTTGCCAAAATGTAATTGGGTACGGGACGTTAATTCGTGTTTTTCCAGATAAGTGTACATTTACTGGGCGGAGAGAGTAATGTTTTAGTTGAGGAAAACACTACTTCTGTAGGTATTCTGCTCATGAAGTTAGTGGGTAGGTTGTGAATAAATACGTTATTAATTCAGTCTCAAGCAATTTGCAATAATCGATTTGTGGAATTCATTAACGGTTTAGGAATCAGTTGAATACAATCGGTTTTTATTATTTGTAAATAAATCGACGATCTGAACTGTTTAGTGACGCAGTAGGTGAAGGACTTTTTGTCAGTTAAAAAGAAATCTGTCTCATAGACAAGTAAAGTGTGATCCGCTATCATGCATCCATGCACGCAAAATGTTGTTAGTAACAGCTAATTTCGACCACCAACTAGCCACTTGAATAAAAATTAATGTTCTAATCATAAATTAGATGCACAGCCAACTATGATGACCACAATGAGCCTACCACGTCCAATTAGTTCGCTAAGTACCTGCAGCGCGCGACCACGGCCAGTCGCGCGGTCGGCTGCGACTCGCCGCGACTGGCTGCGATTGGCTGCGAACCATTGGCGCGAGCGCAGTTACACCTTGTTACCGCCACATGTAGCGTACCTGGGCGGCGGATGGCTCATTGCGATCCAAAGTTATTGCGTGATGTGTGTGATTATCGAAATGTGACGTAGATGTGCGCGGTGACAGTCTTGTGGGGTTTGAGAAGATGTGGGGAAATTATAACTGCCTCGCACTGTGTCTAAGCAACGATGATATGCCAATGGTAATGGTAGGTAATGTAACACTATCATTCCGTTTTAGAAAAATAAGGAAAAGTTTAGGTTACGGTCTCTAACAATTGGGGGATCTGTAACTTGACAAAATTGTTTATAAGGAATTTAAAATTTATTGTGGTCCTATTTATTCAGTGGTTAGTAGGTAACAAGTCTATATTTACTCAAACTAATTTGTTTAATGTTTAAATTATTCATAGTTTCCATGAGTTTGATCTTTTTCTGAGTCTCCAGCGCTCTTCAAAACACACTTCACAGTAATTATAATTAATAACAACGAGGACGTCAGACCAGTTTACAAGAAAACCTGTCGCGAAAGTTCCCTGAAAAATCAACACAATTACTCATTACATTATGAAGGTATTTATACCTGTTTAATTTCTGTTTTACACTTCAAAGATTTATTTAATTCGTCGCGGTAGGCTTGAAATAAAAATACGTTTCGTTCCGCGGCACGCCTCACTTGCCGTACTAAAACATTTTAGTTCTGCGCCTGTTCTGTGGGTATTTTTTAATTTTCAGCGCCGGTTCTAAAGATATTACCAGACAAACCGTGACGGACGGCCGGAGTTATTCGTAATGTGCGTCGCAATTAATCAGCATAAGCGTTTTATTAGGCGGGCATGCGCGTGCGCTGTTCCGCCATGCGTCGTGAGTGACAGCCCACGAGCAACAAGATGGCGCGCATCGTTTCGGCGGGAGCGTTGTAATGGCGGCGGAGGGCGCGCTTTGATCGCGACACGTCGGGCCTGCCTGATTCATTGCGGGCTAACTGTCGTACCTCGTTACTAATTATTTGGGCAGACAGACGAACATAAACAGACATAGGTACCTAACGATGTATTACTATGCTCAATATAGAAAATGGAGTTAGTACAACCAGCTACTTACCTAAAATTTGGGCAGACAGACGAACATAAACAGACATAGGTACCTAACGATGTATTACTATGCTCAATATAGAAAATGGAGTTAGTACAACCAGCTACTTACCTAAAATTTGGGCAGACAGACGAACATAAACAGACATAGCCTGTACCTAACGATGTATTACTATGCTCAATATAGAAAATGGAGTTAGTACAACCAGCTGCTTACCTAAAAATCTGCAGGAGAGGTTTATTGAGAAAGATTCTGATAGTATACCAAAAGGAGGTACCTAGTAACAAACGTAGCAGGTGGCGTTCAGTATATTCTGCCTGTCCGTACGTATACATTACCGCATGTTAGTAACAGATGCAGAAGTCACAACCTTTACTATCTTATCTAAGACTCCTGATCCTTCTTATCATCTTCCGTCAACTAAGGGCTTTCATTCTCTAAACATAATTATAACGACACAGTTACCCAAATAGGCAATACTCCCGTAAAAGCCACTTCAACCGGAAGCATTAGCGTGTCCTTTGTTTTCGTCTACAAATAGCGGCGGAGCTGACGGTACATCACAAGACATAAGACGCAGCTGACCATCAATTACGGGAAGCAAGCGTGGCGAAGAGCGACACAAAAATGTGTGATCGTACACAAACACTGAGACACCATGTGCATGCGCATACGCAAGTTTGAAGGGACGACGGGAAGCATCGGGATAATGACTTCTAATTTCTACAATATAGGAAGAAATTGGTTCAGATTGTATACATTCCGATCCTTAGGTAATTAAACACAATAAAATATCAACACATTTTATAATTGTATCTTTGGTTCTTTATCTTCGGTAGTAATAGTGGGTAGACGAATCATTATCATTTTCTATTTATTTAAAATCTTATCGTAATATAGAAATAAAATTATTTCATTCATCCGTGCAGTGCTACGGTCGTAGCTAACGCTACGTGCTACGCATCGTTGATCTCCTACGAGACACCTACGTGTAGTTTGGTGCATCTACGCCGTAGTCTGCTACGCGTCACTGGCATTGCTACGAATCGAAAAAGGGTACATTTTTCATCTTTTTTACCTCCTTGATACTTTTACTGTGAAATGTAAAATGCTCTCATCCCCTTAAATTTCATAGTTTTTAGAGGGTCAGGTTTCTGATAACGTGCCGAATGAGTAGGTATGTAGGGATCGTAGCACGAGGAGGTCCACAGCTTCTGCCTATCCTACCGATATGGAAAAAGGCGTGAGTTTATAAGTGTGTGCCAAATGAAAATTCTTTTTCTAAATATTTATGAATGTCCAGTGTAGATATTTGAAAATATCTCAAATTAACCACGCTGTTCAAATTCCGAGTTCACTGAAATCTTGTGTTTAATTATATGTCAAAGTGCTATAATACCATAGTTATAACGATTTTATAATGTACAAGCTATTTCACTTCAGTGGGTACACGCTTACGTAACGCTGGAAACTAATCTTATTTTTTTCTCGTTAAAATTAAAATTTGTAGCTATATCTTACCTGCTTGCAGTTTGTAGCAGTATCTTACCTGCTGGCAGTTTGTAGCAGTATCTTACCTGCTGGCAGTTTGTAGCAGTATCTTACCTGCTGGCAGTTTGTAGCAGTATCTTACCTGCTGGCAGTTTGTAGCAGTATCTTACCTGCTGGCAGTTTGTAGCAGTATCTTACCTGCTGGCAGTTTGTAGCAGTATCTTACCTGCTGGCAGTTCGTAGCAGTACCTTACCTGCTTGCAGTTTGTGGCAGTACCTTACCAGCTTGCAGTTTAAATTACTTGAAAACAATCTTCTAGCAGTAGGTACATAGACTATATTGCTAGAAGAATATTTCCGAATAGTTTGTTTGCTTGGTCAACAATTACCTAGAGAAACTTTTATAATGTAATGACAGTAAACAAAAACATAAAGATTTTCTAAACTCATAAGTTCAAGGAACTTACGAAAAAGTAGTTAAGTGAAATAATGAGGTAGGATTATTCTGTGATTATTAGATAGAGTAGACGCATGTGCTTTATGAAACGCCAGATAATTGAATGTGACCCTGTATAAAGAATAATCATTATTCTGCTGGCCTCGTCTCAAGTCACTTGGGATCATCACAGCATGTCTTCTTTCATACATCTCTAATACTCGATAAAAGCATTTAAAAATCTTCGTTATTTATTCTACGAAAATCATTTTTCATCTAAAACGTTTTCAGTTTCACGCAAAATCAAAACTAAATGAATTTCTAATGTGATCAAAGCTCTCATCTGTGATTTAACTCGATTCCTGCCGCAGGATGCGCATGAGTGTCCCGAGCGAGCGCGGCGACCATTTTTCATATCACGCGTGAATGCTCGGCCGAACGTGACGGATTTAGACGAATACACCGCTCGGAGACACCGCTGGGCTTCAGGGCTGTCCCCGGAGCCCTGCGGTTTGAAAAGGGGTTTGTGATAATACAACTATTAATAATTTCACTTATTTTCTTATAGCCGGTACATCTTTACTATTGTACAGTTTGGGCTCAGTGGTCACGTTCGGCGTCCAGACGTGTTGCCCAGATTGAAGTTGACTCTAGACTTATCGCAAGTGTGTTAGAAGTTTAGCACATGAAGTCGAAGTTCTAATAAAAATAAATAAATGTTACAAAAATATGTGCTTACACCAGACTGATAATAGGGTGAATTTCCCAAATGACTTATTTTTTTGTCTTCGCTGAAATTAGTATTTGAAAAAAGGAATATTGTTCTGAGTTATTTTTTTTAGTATTCAATAGGTAGATATTGGGTTGTGGCAAAAATATAATTTGCCCAGGACTATTAAAAAGGTAAGAAATAAATACATAAACCTCTATTTTTTTCAAATCGGTGCTGTCCCTCTACTTTTTTTACAAACAAAAAAGCTCATACACTAGTAAAAATAAATAAGTTAAGTATATAACTTATTCTATTTAATAGAATATTAGTTTTGTTATTATTATATAGCATATTTTATTACATAATTAACGATTATTATTACTGAGAGGCACAAACGTACTTGTCCTGCAAAATGTTCTCATATCGCTGGACAAAAGTAATTTAAACCTAACTTTACATCGACGAGTCTGACAGCGTACCCACCCCAATTTTATTTCCCTCGTTAGTGTGTGCTAGTGGGCAGTCAGGACGGGCATGTCTAAAATCGCTGCATATTCCCGCCAATAACGTAAATTTATACGACATGTCAGTTGCTCCCGGACAATTATTTTATATTATCGGTGGCTGCATTTTTCTAGTGTAATGAGTAGTTTTATTATTGTTTTTTGGTTCTAACAGAGGTAGTAAGTGAATTAGCTTCATTGACTGTTATTGAATTTATCCTAGATATTATGCATTTTTTCTGATTTTCTAAAAAGTGTGTTATTTCTCACGTCGCTGTTCTCATATCGCTGTAATCGGTGGTCTTTATTACCACGGATGTGATAATTTACACCGAAATGATAAGAAAAAATCAATCGGTGTCTTATATCTAATATCGGTGTATTGATTCATGATCAACGCACAGTTTCGTCACATCGGTGGATTGCTTTATCATCTCGGTGAGTCGTTTTATCATATCGGTAGACCCCGTGTCATTTCGTTAAGTATACAAAGAAACAATGGAACATACATACAACACATACATTATATACATGCATAAAAACATTCATACATACATACTTACCTACATAGACTGCCAAAATCATTACCACGATACCAGTGGGTAGTAGAAGATGTATGAATGTATCATTAGGGGAGGTCTGTATTCGCCTATTCGGTAATGTACGTCTATAGGCTGAGATGATGATGGTGAGGTGGAGCAATTGAACGCATTAATAAAGACAATGATATTAAAAATAAACATTCTTTTTTTAAATTCTAAGTACATACCTATAGTAAATATAATAAAAAAGAAAGTAAATATAATAAAATAGGTACATAATTTCAAAAAATATATTTTAATTGGATTTGTAAGAACTCCGTTCTCTTTGGGTGTGATATACTTACATAAGTACCTCAGTTCAGGTCTTCAGTTCTAAGTCACCCTTGTAAAAATATATAGGTACCTACTAACTATTTCATTTTTGATGTTCAAAGGTGGATATATTTAGGTAGTAGGATAGATTTTCATATCGCTGGATATGTACATCATTTCGGTGGATAAACTTATCATATCGGTGTACAGAAAAAATAATCGGTACCGGTTCGTCATAACGGTGGAAACCAGAATTCAAACTGAATTTTCTCCTTAGTCTTAAATGATACGTTGATGATATTAAATTTGGGGATATTTGATATCCTAAAGATTACATAAAACCTGAAAAATATACAAAAAAAATATAAATGAAAAAGTTCACCGATATGATAAAAAAAATGGCATTTGTTGAAATTCACCCAATAACATCAGTTAGAAGCACATAATACTTTTTGAACACTTAGCGATTTGTTGAAGTACTTATAAGTAGGACGTATACCTACGGTAGAAGTAAAACTTGCGGACTTAAGGTACTTTTAAAGAAAGGAGGTGTCTGATGAGATAGGGAGTAATAGAGAAGTATGGAAGAAGAAGACATGCGGCACCGACCCCAAATGAATTGGGGTAAGGGCCAGAGAATGATGATGATGACTTGCTTGACGTACTTGTAACTGCGTGTTTTCTTTTCTTTCACTCAATCTCAAAGCAATTACTTTGATACACCATGATCATCATCTTCCTGCCCTTGTCCCATTCTTCATGGGGTCGGCACAACACGTCTTCTTCTTCCATTCTCCGATGTCAGACGTCACGGCATCATTTACTCCTTTCTCTTTCATAAAATTCCCCACACAATTACTTTGATATTATAGTTTATTATAGGGTGGCATTCATCTACTTTATTACCTCCATTACACCACATTATTTATATTCCAATCATTTAAAATCCCATTAAATAAATAAATTACCAACCCACGGGGAAAATAATAGAAAAACAATAATGATACGTAATAAGTACATTTTAATGCGATTTATTTACGCAGTTAGGAATAGCTTTGTGTGGTATTCGGCAAATAGATTAATGACCTCCCCTCCGCCCCTCTATTACATGGGACTTCAACATAACTGGCGAAATATGGGTGTAAGTATTATACATATCGATAGGCACACCTCTGGCTTATTCTTCGGGAAAACAGGCGCGATGTTATGCATGTGTAATGTTTGTAAATAAAACAAAAAAAATAAACGATAGAAATATTAACTTAAATTAATTAATCATTCGGTTTCTCACAAATCACAGTATAGTGTCGGCCCTAATTGTACATTTCAGCTAATTGCTTTTTTCATAATAGCGGTGCGATGCGATGGCGCGCCGGCGCAGGGAAGGATGCACGCGCCATAGAGCGTGATGTACTCGCGATCAGTACGGAAACAGAGACGCGAGGTATGAGCGATAAGCGCAGCTATGGGTTATTTTAGAAGAGGATGGATTGATTTGTTATGATGGGCTGTGAAATAATGTAAAGTTGGAGGATTAATTAGTGAACTGTCAATAGCCTTTTTTTACTAAGCGGTGGAAAATGCCTAACGCATACCGCACCGTCCGGGGAGACGGTGTGGTTATGTGGGGCTTGCACCCACTAAAAACACCGCCGTGAGCCTACTGTCGCCTTTGCGGATGGGCAGCGTGAACTACTTATCATGACGTTCGCGACCAAACCAGCGCAGCCCGCCTCCGGGCACCAAACTCCTTTGGCGATGTCCGGGCTCACCTGAGACATCGCCACCGCTCGTGAGGGTCGTGCAATGCGACGACGATAGACTCCCTGATCTATCGCCCGCTGGCACCTCCTAGGGTGGCATCAGGTCGGCATGGCGCCTCCGCCGCCCTGTCCTCCTGCGACGAATGGCGTCAGCGAGGGCGTCTTCCTCCCTGACGCGCTCCGCCGCCTCCTTCTACAAGATGAAGTCCTCGCAGAAGGACAGTACCGGCTCGATCTGTCAATAGCCTTTTTTTTGGTTCCCGGGGTGGAAAATCCACACGAATGTCCTCCGCCCTGGGGTGGGTGGAGGGGTCTGTCGGACTATAACCGACTAAAAACCACCCCAGTGTCCATAGCCTAACCTAACCTACGTAAAATTAACCTTTTAAGCAGTTCGTGAGGATCGATTGCTGAAATGTATTCTGAAAATCATTAATACAACCACTAATTGTAGAAATATTCTTTGTCTCTCTGTACTTATTGACTATCCCGGAGTCTGGATTTGTCCCCGGAAGATGACAAAAGCCTTGCCCCCCGTGACATAGGAGTTACATAACTGACGAAACGTGGGTGCAAGTACCTTCTATAGCTCTGCCTTACCCGTCCGGGAGTACAGGCGTGTATTGTTATAATTATGATCCTTTATTATTTGCACTTTTCCACTCCGTTTTGATCATTTTTAATTATTTATGTAGAAAATAATTAGACAATAAACTAAAAGAGAATGCTCATGGAAGTATGGAATCCCGTACCATGCTGCATCAAAATCAAACCTTGTTTTTTATAGACTACACTGATCGTATTAACTCCTACAAAAATTATTTTTGAAAAAAAAACCCGCGTTTCAGAGTTATTTTATAAAATCGAAACTAACCTAAAAAGTAGGTCTATTTTTTCGACGCTACCAACGACGTATTTTAACACACACACATTACATTATTGCTCTAAAAACAGCGTAATACACTAATATTAGTAAGAATTACGAGTTAAAGTAACATCCACAGTATGCTTGACTGAAACTCGATTTTATTTTAGACCTTTACATTGCCAATAGTCAGTCAGTACAGTACAAATGTCAGATGCCACAGATAAGATAACTATAAACCATAGAGTATAGTAAGTGCTATAAACTAGTCGGGATTTAGGGATGTAATCGATAAATCAAAATCTTTAGGCTGAGAAAATCTATTTTGTTGCAAATAGCAATAAACCAAACTAAATCGATTTGGTGTACTGATCTTACTTAATTGTAATTAATTTTAGAGTCCGCTCGACAGACAAGGGTTTGTTCAATTGAAACGGAACGTCATTTATATTCAGTTGAAACGGAACGTCATATAAAGGGAGTAAAACAATATTCGTACTTTTAAACTCGAAAAGTATATTTCCAGTTCAAAAATCAAATCCCCGACGCGTAATGCCGTAAAAAAATATGAAACTAATTACTATAATATTTTGGTTTTGAGGCGCGAGACTTTTTGGTACCAACTTTGGTCATTCTCTTTTTCAGGCGACGGCAAAGTAATTTACATTAAGTATCATTCAACAAAAAACCAGTTGTTTGAGGTTCTTTATCATGTTTTGCCCAGCAGCAAATATTAGGTACTTGGTTACTTATTCTTGTACACCTAATCAGCAGGATATAATAAAACAGCGCGTGTACGGTGCGGCTTATCTCAACAACGTTACATTTCAGTGTTATTTGATTTCTTCTTAGATTAATTAAATTCTAAACAGAAACTAGATTATATTTGCAGGTTACATACATTTCATTGACATTACTGACTGCACTTCTTATCTTTAGGTTAAGCCGTGCTTACCTAGGTTGGTCCGTGGATGGGTGACCACCCATTACATACCGAGTTTCCTCCGTGCCTCGGAAAGCACGTTAAGCCGTTGGTCCCGGCTGTCATTTGGAGATCTTTGACAGTCGTTACAGGTAGTCAGTGGCCCGAAAGTCTGACAACCAGTCTTACCAAGGGGTATCGTATTACCTAGCATTTACTGTGTTGTGGAGGTCCGACAGGCAGTCGCTCCATGTAAAATACTGGTATTCAGCTGCATCCGGTTAGACTGGAAGCCGACCCCAACGTAGTTGGGAAAAGGCTAGGCAGATGATGATGACTGACTGCACTTTTTAATGTTAATGGTGGACTTGGTTTTGTAGTTCTACGTATTATTTGAATGACGTTTTGGTTTTTCCTGGAGGTCTGGTAGTACTTAGTGGTAGTTGAGATGCAGTATTAATATTACCTAGCAACCGACTAGCTGAAAATCGGAAGAGGTACGAACCCTCAACCGTTTTTCTTTAGTAGGCACCAGCCTGATAGGTTTTTTGCAGCTACTCGCGACTATTCTAGCATACCGAAACCATCTGTCCAGCCATCACCTACACTAGAATAGAGGACAATTTGAATTCGATTAGGTTTAGATGAGAGATTATTTAAGTGTAACTAAAGCATACCCTATCTACATTAATAATAATATGTGTAGGTATATATCCACTTACTATGTAGTTAACTAATTAGAAGTTAGCTTAACTGCTAGAAGATCATACGAGTAATGCGATGAAAGTTTAATGTTACAATTAGTGTACCGTGCCCGCAGCACGTGAAACGTTTACGGAGTCGAACAGACTTGTGAAAACAGATTTAAATCTATTTCAGAAATCCTGTAGGTAGTTAGGTACTTTTCTCTATGATGAGCACTAGCAGTGGACTGAATAGTTAGTACTCTAAGTAAGAAGGCAAAAGTTGTAAGTGTACAAACTATGGAAGGAAGATTTTTCACTGACGCAACGTGAGTGCACTACAGGCAGCCTAACTCAGGGGAAGAGGCACGATGTTAGGCAGGTGTGTGTATGAAACGAGAGTGAATTTCCATTGGTTACGTAATTGATTGGATAATGTTATAAGTAACTAGACCTTTCTGTCCCAGAGCTGGACAAAGGAAAGCCCCCTCGTTCCATCGACCACAATATTTTGCTCTAGGTAGGTACCTACCTCATGTCAACTGCAAAAGATGACATTTTAATTCGTCCTGCCATCTATTTCGTAAGTCTACCGCGGCCCTTGCGTGGTGCCGTCGCCCAGTAACTGAGATCTGCTTCATTCGGAAGGTACCTTCAGAATATAAACTCTACTCACTCATTTTGCACGGAGCTTGCAGGAAATGTCTCAGAGAGTGTCTCCTTCCCTCTCACGGAGGGAGGGAAGGTCTGTGTCCCTGTAGTAGGAATCTTACAGGCTGATTATGTTTATGCTGTTATGGGTAGCCGGGCGGCGCACTGCTCGCAGGTCGGATGGCCGGTGGGGCCGAATAGTTCTGAAATGGCGACCGCGAACGGGAAGACGTTGCGTTGGAAGGCCTCCCACTAGGTGGACCGCGATGATCTGGTGAAGATGCGAGACAGACATTTGGAGCAGGCCAATGTGCAGCAGAGGACGATTTTCAGCTGAAACGATGATGATGATGTTTATGCTTGCAAATGTAGATAAAGTACAAGTTTATTATGTTAAGATTATGAAATTTCTGTATCTTCTTGTGTAAGGTGTTCGGTGACAGCAGTGGCGCTGCGTAGGCGCCGGCCGGGCAGGGCGCGCTCGGGCACGCGTGAAATTAAACTGCCGCTTGCCTCTCGACACCTGCCACACAGGAAGCCCAGAGATTAATTATCAGGACCGACTTCATCTCTCTCTTGTGCCAAAGAAATGTCTCGAAAAAGTGCGTAAGAAATTAACAGCAAAAAACTGTGGACTGGTGATAACTAAGGATGCGTTTAAAGCGAGGTCTTCTGGTTATACCTTTAAACAATATGATTATGAAATAAGGAATCTTTGACTTAATGTTTATTGGTTGTCTTGGTTGAAATAATTAACATAAACTCGTTTTGCAACAACTTTTCATCCTGTACATGACAGCCTTCGATTGTAAAGCGCCATCTAGTATCGAGTAGCGTTAACAATTCCGCTAAACCAGCGCCATCTATTTTCATGATTAAAACTACTTTTGTTTGCTGCTGAATATATAACAAATGTAAAAAATATGCAATCAATATTTAATTCCTCACGAAATGAACAAATTTTACAAAAAGACAAGTATAATTAAATAATATATATTCCTTAGTTTGCGTTTTCACTTATTGCTTCAGAGTTTCAGACGAAACAGACCGAAAATAATTTATAATCTGTGGAGTGGTGTTTCATAGCAATAAAAAAATTAAAAGACTCAAGTGCTAAATGAATATTGTATTTTTCCATTATTTTTAATATTATGGGGACAGAAGTAGCTGTATCGTTTAGTTCTTTACGTGCTCAACTAGAAAATGAGAGGAGTAGTTTGTTCAAAATAGATGAAAATATAAAAAAAATAGTTCAAACTACCGGAAGATTCAATGATAGGTTAGCGATTACCTTGAATGTAAATTTTATGATTTTGTGTATGTATTATTTGTTTGACGACGTGTTTAATTCTAGATTTAACTCTACGGGAGAATATGCAAGGGGAAACAATCGCACAGGAGGCCGAAACTCCTTCCCAGACGGTGGAAACAATTTCAACAAAAATGACGATCCGTTTGCGAAACGAAAACATGAGACCAAAACAGTTTTCAGCAGGTATACGGATTGTTTTATGTGACTAATTGGTAACGGTAACGTTAACGTTTCGTACTTGTGTTTTATATCAGTTACGTAATGTTACGATTCGTACAAAATCGGAGTCTTGACCATAATTATTATTATAGTCGCGTCATCCGCAATGCATGTTTTCTATTTGAATATTCGTTTGCCCTCGACGGTATAACAATTCTGCAGGATTTAATGCTAGGTTAACCCAGCTATTTTCAGAGGATTTTTTGCTATTCAAGAATTATTAAGAAATTATAAAGTTGAAGTCATGTGAAGAGTTTTTCCTAGCAACACAGACTGCATATTGTATGCTAATGATCAAGTATGTCTTAAGTCGGCCTCCTTTGCCTATTCTGGCCTTCTTTATTTCCAAAATACTAATTTAAAAGCTATAGAGTATTACAAGTTCTTTACAAATTAATTGTTACTGCAATTATATTTATTGTCTACATAAAAGATACCACATAATTTGGTAGGTATATACCTACATATATTAACTGAAATTATAACTAAAAAAATTGCACAAAGCAAAGATCAGCTTAATTGTCAGAAAACAACAAAACAAAAAACGTATGTGCCAAACTCGACCTTCAATCAATATCTTCCAGATTATCAGCCCGGGTTCATGACAGTGATGGAGAAGATGACGGTCCTGGTGCCAAGCGGGCCAGGGTTCCTTCAGCTGTGTGCCGGGAGCTCCCCACCAGGGCGGCAGTGTTACGGGCCCAGGGTGACGATGAGCAGGCCAGGACTCGCAACAGACGTATTTTCGGATCACTTTTGGGAACACTACAAAAGTTCAAACAGGAAGAAATTGTGTTACAAACTAAGGTTATTATCTAGATACAAGTCTCTAAACATCTAAATCATTTGTGGCTTTATTTTAAATTGATGGACTCTGATTCATGCACAACAATAAATATGTAAAATGACTGTTGCGGTCAACATTGACTGTAATACAATTAATGTAAAGTATTTTCCAAACATACAGGAAGATAAAAAAGCGCAAGTGGAACGCAAAATAGAAGAGCAAGCCAGACAAGAGAAAGAACGAGAACAGAAAGAAAGAAAGACTCTATTTGCTGAACGGGAACACAAGAAAACAACAATCAAGGCATTGGAAGCCAAGATGGCACGGGTTCAGGAGTTTGAGAAGTGGGAGGTGTCTCAGAAGAGCCTTGCTAACTTCATTTTGACCAAGGCCAAGCCACACATCTACTGGCTGCCGAAGAAGATGTCTGAAAAGGCCACAGAGAAGTTAGACTCCAGTAGAAAGTATCATGAAAGTGGGTATCTTTTGCATTTGGTCTTTTATTCAGCTAATAACTTACCTTACTCCATGGCCTCCCAAAAATCACGTGTCCAATATTGGGAAAACCATTTTCTTCATGCAATTGTTCGAAGCTATTCTCATTGGAGAAACTAAGTCACCAGTACACAAATTCATACTAATTTATGATTTCCAGCAAAATATGGTCCATTATATCGCAGTGAGTAATCAAACAATGAAATTAAGTTGATTTTTTTCTAATAAACAAACTTTTCTTTCAGCTGAAGGTACAGTTCACAGGCTTCATAATTAAAGCTTCATTTACACATCATTTAGAGTGGGGCTATGTGGGAACTTTATTTTTTACTAAAATATTTCTATTTCTAGAACTAGATACTAATCTCTGACTATCCAGGAGATATTCTATGTGTAAATAAGTATTTATCTGCCATTGGACATTGCAGACATAGAGTTGTAGAAATAGGACTTGGGAAAGTATATCTATTCATTACATCCACTCATTTCCTCAGAATGCATGGCCAAGAAACGTCTAGAACTCCAGGAAGAGCTTCAACGGATAGAGCAGCGGGTTCTCCGGCCACGTGGGCCTGGCTTCAAGGAGAACGACCCTGACCATCATGATGGAGACGACCAGAAGGACATAGACATGAAAGATGAGAAGAAGAAGAGAGACAAGTTTGCAGCGGATGCTGATGATAAAGAGGACAGTGATGGGGATGACAGGCATGAGGAGGAGCCCAAGGTGGAACAGCCAGAAACAGAGATTACAGACACTCAGGAAAAGATGGGTAAGAAAATCATTTTAAAGATGATGCAGTAGGCCGTTTCCTAAGCGGTCCCGTAATGATCTCGTATTCGCGCGTCAATATGCCGTCGTCACGCGAATACGAAATCGTTATTTTGTTGTGCGAACCCTAACCCGTCGTCGCGCCAAAAGAAAGGCGCCCCTTCCGGTTTTTCGAATAGGAGTGACATGGACGCAGTGTCTAGCCATCTAGCTTGCCGTCCGTCCGTCCGTCTTATGACGACAGGCCGTGTCGACGGCGCGTTCGTGTTCCACGCGCGCCTCAAAGAGATCAGCAAACAAGAGGGGCCCGCAAGGGCCGATGCCTGCCAGTGCTGCGGGACTTTTCCACAGAGATACAGCGGCCCTGAAACACAAAGGGCAAAAGAAGGAACATGGATGGGTTTTAGTCAGTAAAAGTCTGACACTCCCTTCCGCTCCGCCCAGAGCGGGAGGAGTCATTTGATGATTTACCATCCAAAAAAAGTGTCTAGCCATCTACCATACTCTTGCTCCTCTATTCGTCCTCTGTTTAAAAGTCTAATTTGTATTATTTGATGTTACTTAAAGTCTGTTTTTTAATCTCAGAGACATACAACCTAGCACTGGCCTGCAAATTGCAAAAAACCCAAGAAATTTTGAATTTCGCGGGCTGGTTGGAGCATTCCCCTTAAGTCTCTGAGATTAAAAAACAGACTTTAGTTACCTTGATAACAGTTATCATTTTCAAATTGTTTTTCAGAAACAGCAGATATCAAGGAGGAAATCAAAACAGATACAAGCACAGATCAGAACACAACCATGGACACTGAGACAGCCAATGAGACCACTCAACTATCCCTGGAGACGACCCTCAATGACACTGTGTCCATGGACACAGAGAACCATTCCTAACGGGACATTCCCGCGCACGGCAGCTGTGCTCAAGTTATGCTAGAGTCAATCGTGAAGCTTGTGTGGACAGTCGTGCTTACCCTGTTTTGTTTTGTGAGGCATCGTGAGTGTTGGTGTGCGGGTCATTTTAGTAAGATTTTTGGTGATGTCAACAAAGAAACTGCCAGATTTTGAAATAAAAACTAGAGCTGATCATTTATGAAGTGTCAAACTCAATAATATGGGTTGTTCTCTCATTCAATGGAACCTAGATGTGGATCTGAAGGATTATTAACGAGTAGACAACCGCGTCTTCGTCTAATGCTAAACGCTAAAAAAATTGTCTGAGCAGTGTGTTGTAAAAACGAGATGGCGGCAACTACGCAGAACTTGTGACATCAATTCAGCCATATTGTTTGGTTACATTGTTTGAAAGCTACTAAAATGAATTTGTAGAATGTGTGTTTAAAGTATTAAGATTATGGTAATCTAGTATGATATGTTCTCTAAAATTAATTAGGCAAATACATTGGTATTGAATATAATAAATTAGGGATTTTACGGAAGTGATTAAGTATATCTGAACCGAATTCGGAAGCGGAGTTTTTAACTTTGGTTAGTCGGAACCGGAATCGGCGGCAAAAGAGAGATTGTTAATAGTTTAATTGGTGAAAACCACCCTTAAGCATCTTCTTCTGGTAAACCTTATGAGATGTTTCTCATAAGGTTTACCAGAAGAAGTTAATAGTAAAAGGCAGGTCTAATAAAATAAAATTCTCACATTATTCATTTATTTGTTGAAAATAAAAACAATATAATTTAAATCTTGAAACAGTACTAGTAGTAAATTAAATCAAATGTAAAAGTGTATATAGTAATCGAGAGAAGGCACGGGGGGAGATTCCCCGCACGACAAGTTTAAACTTGTTTGTTCGCTCTTACGCACTAATCGCGGCCTCCAGCATCGCTGTGCTTCGACCTCCGATATAAGTAACTTCCGATTAAAATTTTTCGGAATCGAAGGTGATAAATCAATCGGAAGTTACGAACTTTCGGAATCGGAATCGAACCTCCGTAACATCTTCTTTATAAATATACGAAACCTGAAACACCAAAGACCAAAGCTGTTACCTGATCCAGAATACTAGTTATAAAGTACCCGTCCATCCTTAGTATGACTTAACCAAAGCTGCCTGATCGCGGGTTGACTTAGACTTGTATGTACCTTGATGTAGTGAAGTTTTGAAGTTTTTCAAGTCAACGCGTCGCCTTCCCGTACGCCCTAGGAGGAGAATGTGGTAACATGCATACGCAATGTAATACTACCATCAAGCTGCATTCCTGTCAGATGTTCCAAATATCTTTTCGGGCTTACCCTACGACATAACGGTCTTTAATTTTTAATGTATTGTGAAACAAATAATATTTGACAGTTCCAACAGTAACATTATAGACATGAAATAAAACAATGGGTTTGTTAAAAAAGTTTGTTATTATAAACTTAATAATTTACAAAAACATCACAGTTTTATTTGCGTTAGATTACGAAGCGAGTGCTGTTTGGAATGAGAATAAATACATTCTAGGTATTTTTGTAATAATCTTAGCAAGCCATACATAATTAGAGCTTACAAAATAATAAATAGATATCAAGAGTTGAAATTACTAAAATATATCTATTCATCAGTCTAATTACTTCAGTTAAATGCATTAAATTAGAAAAAGAATACATTCTAAATTAAGAAAATTAAATATTATGTTCTTTAGTATATCATACAAACAAACCACAATTAAGGAATAAGGACTCCTTTTTGTTCTAATTGGAATCAAGTCTAGGCCTTTTGTCAATATTTGTCATGATATTTCTTCAGACTTGGCTACAGCCAATTCTCATTCTCTGCAATACTCAAATAGATAGCAAGGTATCAACCAGGCAACGATCAAGCTTTCAAGAGCCTAGTATAGTTAGATCAAGTAATTTAGCACACATGTCAAGATCAAAAGGGTTTACATTCTCTTTTGTTCTAGCTGCATTCCTTTTCCTCCCTTTACATTTATAAATAGAAGCCTAGATGTGATGCAGATGCTAGTCCAGCGTGAAGATCCTGGAGGCGATGTCGTCGAGCATCCAGTCCATGCCTTCGAGAAGGTTCTCCCCCGTTACGGCGGAACAGCGCACGATGCGCCAGTGATGTGTCTTGATGCTGTCCAGGTCTAAAGCCTGGAAACACAAAAGAAAGATATGAGAAATGTATCCAGTGAACTAATCATAGGTTTTTCTACACTGGTACACTAAATAATTACAGAATGGGTATTTACGTGTGATTTAGTAAAAGTTATGTGATGGTAGCAGATAGTCAATGTACTTGCGTCTTCTTGGAATTATTTTTATTACTGGGCAAAATTTACAAATTGCACTAGATATTTTCCTAGTGGAGGACTACCTATCGTTTTTGTGACAATTACCTCTCTAATCTCCTGTGAGGTGAGAGCTCCTGGTAGATCAGACTTGTTGGCGAGCACAAGCAGGGTAGCTCCAGCTAGCCTCTCCTCCCGCAGTAGAGAGTGAAGCTCCCTGGCGCAGTCCCAGAGACGCCGCGCATCTGCACTGTCCACCACCCACGCCACGCCGTCTGTGCTCTCGAAGTAGTTCTTCCAATATGACCTGGAACATTACAATAGCTGAAAAGTTTTGGTCTAGCTGTTTGGGATTGGATTATGATTGAATAGGAAAACAAATGAAAACTTTTTTTAAAAAAAAAAACAACCTTTTGTTAAAATGAAATGAAGATAATTTGATTTATCTATTGACATTGAATTCTTATATGAAGTTTCATGTCCATGCTATTAAGCATTGAGGACTTCTCTAGTGAAGAGGCGACCATGGCTGCAGGATCAAGACCATGCCTATCATAAAAATGTATTGTCACCAGAACCAAAGGTTTGTGCAAATTTTCAGCTCAGTTGGAGGGAACTGGTTTGAAATTCAGTTGCAAGATTTGGCCAATACATACAAACAAGGCAAGTTTTAAATAAAAATCATAATTATAATATAATGTTATCAGAGAATGGGCAACAATTCCAGTAGAGTAACCATGTATTTCTATTTGCAGAAAGGTAGGGGGATGTAAAAGTAAAAAAACTTACCTACCTTTTTTTTTTTTTTCGGGTGGGAAATCATCAAATGACTTCTCCCGCTCTGGGCGGAGCGGAAGGGAGTGTCAGACTATTACTGACTAAAAACCACCCATGTTCCTTCTTTTGCCCTTTATGTTCCAGGGCCGCGGTATCTCTTTCGAACAGTCCCGCAGCCCTGGCAGGCATCGGCCCTTGCTGGCCCCTCCTATTTGCTGACATCTCTTTGAGGCGCGTGTGGTACACGAACGCGCCGTCGACACGGCCTGTCGTCATAAGACGGACGGACGGCGAGCTAACCCATTACTCACCGTCCACAGGCCCGCGCCTACGGTGGCCGAGAGCCATCACGGCGTGAAGCTTACCTACCTGAGGCAGCGTTCTTTAGAATAATAATACAAATGCCTTTCCAGGTGTGAAATAGTCCAGCAAGAGAGATTTAACCAAATTCATTAGGTACCTAGTTCTTTGATCCAGATGGTACTATTTTTGTAGAATGACAATCACCAGGTGCTTTTACATAAAAAAATCTTTACAACACTTTAAATCCGATACTGGTATTTTCGACGACTGATGAATAAATTCATGCTACAAGCATACCTCAAAGACTTCTGTCCCCCGACGTCCCAAATATTGAGCTTGTATCCGCGGTGCTCCAGGGTCTTTATATTGAAGCCCAGTGTCGGGGATATAGTATCGATGGGCTCGCCGTTGAAACGCTTCAATATTGTCGTCTTACCGGCGTTATCCAAACCTCTGAGGAGACAGCGCTAAGGAAATTATAGAATATGGATGTAGGACAATAGGGTTATAATCAAAAATACTATTGAAAAGGATACAACATGAGTATTCTCATCTCCTTCTCCTTCTGCCGCAACTTCTTTAATATTGTTAGGAAACCCATTGTTTATATTTTACAATTTACAGCAAATGTTTATTGTCATTACTTATTTCAGCAACAAATTCACTTTCCAAATCTGTTTTTTTTATGTGTATGCGTGATTAATTTTGACAATGTCAACATGGTTGTCAATTTGTCATCCTGTCACAGTCATTTGTATTTGTATTTTTAAGGACAGCTGGGATTAGCTAAGGCTAGTTTTAGTTTTATCCTGGATCCTGCGGGTTAAATAAAATCAAGGTTTTTAAAGTAGGAAGGTCTACAAAAAAATTGTTGAAGTCCACAAATAAAAGTTACTTAACAGCATCATTGTACAATATTTTGATGTTTATAAACACACACAACTAAACAAAATTTTTGTTTTCTGCGATGTTTGTAAGTTATTTTTTATTTAAAAAAAATTAAAACAAACTAGTACAATTCAATATTTGGTAAAATATTTTGGGATTACAAACGAAATTAGTTTGTTCTTAATAGAATAGGTACAGGTAAATCAAGATCCATCTTTTTGTTTTGTCTGTAAATACCATAGCCAAATCCCATAACATTCTTCAGGAAATCGAAATTGGAATCCATTAGTAACCATAGAGTAAAATATCCATCCATGGCCGATTTTGTCGCTGTCAAGTCTTTTATTTAATTTCTGTTTCTATTATGAAGCACCTTCAATGATTTTAAGTGGGTTTATAGTGTGGAAGTGATCGTGTGGCGGCGCGGTCTCGGTGATACTGCTCGTTGGCCGGCAGCACCATGTTCAGTGGCACGGTGCGAGTACGGGTTTGCGAGGCGACGGGTCTTAGGCCGACCGACTTTCAGAAACGGCATAATATGACCTTCGGAAAGCCAGGTGAGCCTCATCTAACGGCTGGGGTGCCTCCCCAACATATCTATGCGGATGATTGTGAAAAGATTTTCGTTACAGGATCATGATTTAATTGTAATTTTATGTATAAAGTAGGTCTAGCGTGTTTACCGAGATGGGTGTTGGTGTTAATATGTAAATACGGGGTATGGTTGCAGACGACCAGCCGATAGATCCGTACGTGTCGATAGACGCCGACGAGCACCATCTAGACCGTTCCAGCACCAAGCCCAAGACATTCGATCCTGTCTGGAATGAGACATTCATTCACGAAGTCCATAATGTTGGCAGGTATGTTATCATTCCATTGATTATTTGTTTGACATGTTATTCTTATTTGAGTGTCGATTATTCAACTGGGTCAAGTGATTTCTTTTAAATTGGAATATAAATAATGTGTTATTGTGGTCTGTATTTCCCTGAGATCAATCATAATGTGTTGTAAATAAATACAAATAGTCAGTGCTATTTCAAACAGTAATTCATCAAGTCTCGTTCTGAACAGCTGAACTTGTCAAACATGACCAAAATAATTCTTATTGGAATGTGAAACTTCTGACAATGACATCATGTTATGACTCACATGGGAATCAAACCCTATACATGTATAAAACAATAATATAACATAAGCTATATGAGATGGTTGCTCATTGGGTGTAATGCTATAGTTTGGGGATCACGGTGTTCCATGATGCTGCAATACCTCCAGATGACTTTGTGGCCAACTGCACAATTCCATTTGAAGATCTTATGCACCGGGACAAGGACGCCACAGACTTTTGGGTGAGTGCTACAATACTTACAAGTGGTTTTAGGTGAATTCTTGGAAGTAACAACTGAAGTTTATGTCCTTGTGAAGTAGCTTTTGAATGAATTATAATATTCAGATGCCAATATCATTAAAGAAATAAGTTCAAACCCTCATTTACTTTGTCAATACATCAACACTTCAGGAAGCACTGATGAAAATGATATCCCAGTAATAAAACTCAATTTTACAAAAACTACCACTTTGATAAAAATTCACTGCAAGACTGATTAACAAGATCTTTAGATCAGTGCGTGTTTATCTTCCATAATCCACAGATAAGATTACAAGACTCCATATTTGTCTTACAACTATGTTATCAACAATTGACATAATATTTGTTTTCATTGATAAGCCGTTTTGGTGACACTGCAGACATTTAGTATGTGCGGTTTACTGTTTGAGTCTCAGTGTGCATGATGAATAATTTTAGGAGAAGGTTCTCATGTCCAGACCCTAAATATGTACAGTTTAGGGACGAGGTGTATTTTTGTGTGTATTTGTGATGTCTGGGAATATAATTTTTCATTCAGTTTTCCTCATTTGTGTTGGTTGTAGTGCTAGTATTTATGTAATTGTGTGGGTTCATTAAATGATTAGTGCAGCTATTCTTGAGTGGTTTTGGAGATGTGATATGATTCACTCACATTGTTTCAGAGATGTGTCAATGCTAACTTTGTCTCTGTCTATATGTTTTGATCTTTATTGTGAATATCAGGATAATTTGTCCAATTTCCTGGTAGTACTGTGAATTATTACATGAATTGAGTACCTACTTCATTTTAATTAAATGGATTATTGAATGTTATTGTACCATTAAAATATTTTTACTGTATTTTATAATGATAGTTTGGTTAGCAAAAAGATTAATTAATGGGGAAGCAGCTATATATTTCACAATTTTCCTCCTGAAAAAGGCAACATGCATAAATTGTGGTCAGAAAAGTATATTTTGTGGACTCTTGCCCTCCTGTAATAATTAATTATGTTTGTTATGTTGTGTATTTTGAAAATAGGTCATTAGTTTCAGTTTGTTATAAGATTTTGATATTTCAGGTGGACCTAGAACCTCAGGGGAAACTGCATCTCAAGATAGATCTGAAATGGAATTCCCAAGGTCAGTTACTAAACTAACTTTTTATTATGCAAAGCTATGGCCTCCCAGTCCTCCTACATCCAAACACAGGTTCATAAGGAATGCTCTGTCATCACCTCATGTGGCAGGGGAGATTGCGAATTGCATTGCCTTGTTGTTATCAGACATGTCTGCTGCTGTACTGCCCATTCCCTAGACAGAAACCCTAAGCCATGGTATTAAACACTCAACAAGAACACATGCATGTTTTCCTCCCAATTTTAATTTGATTCAGACTTACCTGAAGTAATTTACTTGTGAATCATAATCAAATTAGATGAATGCTGATAGAAAACTAGGCATGCATCACATCATACTATTTTGTGATTATTTTATCAAAAGTCTTTTATACTAATTTAAAGTGACAACTCACTGTGACTGGCTATTCATTATTATTATAGTAGGATAATGTATGTATGCAAAACGGTTGCGGCAACAATTGTTTGTTATGCTGTCTGTACCTACGAAAACGGAAGACTCTAAATTTTCGTTTTTCTTGCCGAATTATAAGTGTTACTCTATCCTCAAACGATCAAACATTTTGGTGATCAATTGGAATGTCGTCATCCAACAATCGTATTTTGCTGATGTCTTCGCCTCGATATTGTGTAGAACAAAGCGCGCGAGAATATGTTTAAGTTAATGCATATTCTCGCGCGCTTTGGTCTTGCATGTTGCGAAAACCAGTCTAACAAACAATACAATTCTATATCGTATAGTATTATTATAAAACAAGGAAGCAATCCGCAGTTTCTCCGAGTCCCCCCTTCAATCCTACATTAGTTCAGATACTTGATCTGCTTTCAGAGAACTCTAGATACGTTCTTTCATATCTAGCATTGGTTGACATCGTGTGATAATCTCGCGTCGCAGTACATCCCACTTGAAACGAGCATCGTATGCTACGCTACGGAATATATCGCCTTTAAACACCGATGACAACAAGTTGGGCTGGAATTATACTCGCTCGCGCTACTAAGCGCCTTGGTCATTCCGTATATCATAACAAAAGAAGTGCAGTGCGACCGCTCGGCGCTTGCAAACAATTTCCTGTTATTTCGCGACGGTGCGTTCCGCGACCAGTATAATCCGATTTGATGATGGTAACTGACTGTGGAACAGCGGGAGTGGAGGCGCCCCGGGGCGGCAGCTCGAGCTCGGGCTCCGGCGGCCGCGAGTTCAAGGAGGGCACGGGCTTCGCGCGCCGCCGCGGGGCCATGCGGCGGCGCGTGCACCAGGTCAACGGACACAAGTTCATGGCCACCTTCCTGCGACAACCCACCTTCTGCAGCCACTGTCGGGAGTTCATCTGGTGAGTCACTTATGCCTCTTACTGTCGAAGAACTGTGCCAGGCGCGATGACATTGCATAGGACAGGTGAGCCAGGATTGTCACGCAGTGTGACAAGCCGGACTTTTAATCGTCTGTCGTCATCGTCAGGAAGTGTTTCCAATTTAACAAGTGCATTTGGCGTAACTATCGATTTGTAAAACTTTGTTTTACGCCGTCTAATTGGCAGAAAGATATTCCTTTTCCGAAGAGCCGTCGTCTACTCATCTAATGCATGTGTCGCTCTTAATAGCCTTCTTTTTAAGAACGTTAAAAAGAAGCAACCATTTTTATCCTCATTTCTGCTTCTAAATTCTATAATATCTTTTTCTTTTCACAGGGGTCTGGGCAAACAAGGCTACCAATGCCAAGGTAAGCATCACCACAACATACCGACGTGTCACATGACACACATAACGAAATAAATAATCTGTCTATTAGTCGCGTGTTAGCTGATGTATGTGGCTAATAATTTAATTCAGACAGATGTGTTGCTGGAGAGAACTTTTCACCAGTTCTTCTCCCCAGGTGAAATACTAGGAAGTGGTGTGAAGGGCTAGCGCTTTGGAGAACTGTCTTATGTAATTTTGATGTTTCAAAAGTAAACCTTAACTTAATACAAAAATATTCTCACCCTAATTTGAATAAACAACTTTTTACTTAACACATGTATTTTTTCGTAGTTTGCACTTGTGTGGTGCACAAGCGCTGCCACTCGTCGGTCGTCACCAAGTGCCCGGGCATGAAGGAAGAGGTAAGAGTAAGTATAAACACAATTTACTAACTCTAGAGTAGTCTGTAGTTAGTTGAATTAGAATATCGAGGAAAGGACGAAGAGTTCGAATTTAAAATAATATCAAGGCGAACAAAGGAAACTATTTTTGGGAGAGAAAGTCCGAAAGGGCGAATGGTACATTTGATTTTAGCAAATGTAGCTGGTACTCTAAACATACAAATGTCCTTACAGGCTAGGCCCAATGGGGTATTATAGCACACATACAATTTAAATAGTTCAAATGTTTTTAACATAGCAAATTCTATTGGCGTATATATAAGCACAACAGAATATGTCTGTCTGTTATAGTAGTAGTATATAAATATATATATAGTGTAATATTGTATAGTTTTATATATAGGTATTGTATGTATTAGTTTAGTTTATAAAATAAGTTAGTTTAAGTTTTAAATTTACTGATTGTGCACGTAGGTTATCCTCTATCGCTAATCTCGCAATCAAACTAAGGTTTGCTGTAAGAAAACCCAATTTTGGGTTAAGCTCGCCGTTGTACATAAGCTATATATTGTAATGTTGTGTGTATATCTTTTAATTTTGTGTGCAATAAAGAATAAGAATAAGAATAAGAATAATGTCCAAGTCTTCAGCAATGAGCCGACCACTGCTGCTGGCACGACTAGCTCCACCCTTCGCAATATATCCGCATGGTGTATCTTCCCTCTAATTACCATAAAGATATGTCACTAGTGTGAGTTGCCTCCTGACCCTTAGTTCATTATATCCGACCATTTCCAAGACAAATAGAGTTGGATACATCAATGGATAAAATGCATATCAATTCATTATATATCATATTATTATCAATCCATTTGTCAACTTTGAGTCAAAATAAACTCTGTTTCTAACTTATACAAAATTGACAGTCATTACTTGTTTTGTAAGTGAGGGTATAACTACCCAGTTTGTGACCTCCTTCTGAGACGTCCAAAAAACCAGCTTTCGGCTTTATTTTTTTATGATGCAGGTTTTAGTTTCTCACTGTCACTGATTAGGTACGGTCGGTTCCTTCAATAGTGGGAACTTAGTCTGTGTATGCCCAGCAGTGGGCTAATGGCAATGTTTGTGTGCAGCAACAAAGCGCGGTGGGCGTGTCGGGCGGGCAGCGCTTCAACGTGAACGTGCCGCACCGCTTCGTGGTGCACTCCTACAAGCGCTTCACCTTCTGCGACCACTGCGGCTCGCTGCTCTACGGACTCATCAAGCAGGGCCTGCAGTGTGAAGGTTAGTATGCCTGCTTTGAATAACGTCCTCTAAGACTCCCTCATCGGGAGCGTTCGCCTGTAATGTAACAGTTACTGCGGATAACCGAGCATAGCAGTGCGCAACCGTAACAATACAATTTGTAACAATTACTTGTTTCTGTATCGAATCTTGGATTGTTACGCGGGAGCGCCTACGTGACACGGTGAACACATAATTAACCTTTTTGTACATCTACATATAATAAATACTCTTTTCTTTTTACCATAAATGTAATTAAAAATAATTGTAACGATTTGACGTCTGTCTAAATATCAATTTTCTTTTCTTTCTACAAATATTTTTAAAAGTAATGTATTAGCGCACACGCTAAAAATTGGTGACCCGTAATAGAGCGAATTATTGGAGACCCCGACGAAGCGAAACAATCAACAAAGGAAATAATGCTACAACTTGCGTTTAGCAAATGACGAGAAGCGGAATAATATTGAGAAGAATTGGAAAAGACAGAATTCAGATACTTACTAAGTATGGGAAGAAAAATATTAACCCCGAAATAATATCAATTTACTTCAATTTAGATTAGCATCTTGCAAAGGAACAGCTCAGACACTGTGTCATCAAGTTCAGAACCACCGTGTGTTGACCGAATATTTTTCTATACATATATCGAATATTTTTGACAAATGGGATCTTTTTGGTATCCATAGAATGGATACCAAAAAGATCCACAGCCTTAGCAAATGTCTTAAGGAATACGGTTGTTTTCAGTATGTTCAATGAACGTCCACAAGCGGTGTCACAAGAACGTGGCGAACAACTGCGGCATCAACACCAAGATGATGGCCGAGATCCTCAACGAGATGGGCATCTCGCCCGACAAGAACCCACGGCCCAGACCCTCCAAGGTAAATCATCATAATATCTATATAGTTCCATCAACTTTTTTTACTTCCATTGATAATTTATTTATTTAAACCCTTAAGTTACTTTGGGTAGCTATTTTAATAAGAAATGTCGAGGAAGAGAAGGAATAGTAGTCCTCAAGTAATTGATTATCCTAGGATTGGGAAATATTACATACCTAAATGTGCTCTCCAGCTGCACTGTGTGATTTGCCCGCCTGAGAGACAGCCAAAGTCTCTTTAGTTTAGTTCGTAGTTCAAATGCCAGTAACTTGTACAAAAGTATGCAAGTAGCAGGAATGCCATTGTAAGATTCGCCAATCCGAAGTTGCCATGTGCGCGTCTATGATGTTGTCTTTCTGACCCACAGATATAGATAGACATAGATAACGCAAGTATCACGATCTGTATGAAAACCAAGCGTGCCATTTTTTGACTACCTACTATGACGTCACAAGCACTATTTAGTGATGGGAAAATCAAATCGATTTAAAGATTAGCCGCGTGCTTCACCCGTCTCGCCCCACACCCCGCCTAGCGCCAGCGCTCACCCAGCCCAGCAGTACGTTGAGAGTTTTCGTAGGGAGAGGATGCGTGCTCGAGCGCTCGCGTTCCGTCAACGTGCTAGTTTTTGGATACATTTGCCATAATTTCAAGTTTATCAGTATAAACACGTAAAATAATATTCGATTGAAACACCTTATATTCAATGTAATTCTAGTGTTTACAAAAAGCAACGGGATTCTACCCTTTTTCTTCTCTTTCTCTCACTCAAAGATTTGCTGGGTGAAAACTCAATTTTGAATAAAGTTCGCCTTTGTATATACCATTTCTCAATTACTGTACGAATAATAGTATTCTTTACTTAGTTCGTTGTTGAATAAGAGTATTCTTTCGTGTGTTGTAGTTAGTTTTGTTCTTAGTTTTTTTTAGTTTTCTTTTCTTTATGGTAAAGAATTATTAGAATTGTTTAAATCGATTTATTAATCGATTTTGAGACAGAGTAATGAGACAGACACAGGCATGAGATATACAGAGGAATGAGATAAACAGAGAAAAAAAATACCTAATCATCTTAGTAGTAGGTACATAGACTTATCAATTAACTAACTTCATCAGTTATGATACTTATGATCTTCAGTAGATCAATAGTCGGATATGCTTCTTTTGTCAATATTCGTTGCTTTTTCACTTCAACAAAGCTTGCTTCCTCAAAATGTATTGAACATATAGTGCTATGCTTTGTTGGGAACCAATCTTTATTTCCCGTCGCCTCAATCCATTTTTCTTTCAAATTGGGTTCATGTGGAAAACTAAAATAATCACGAAACATTACGATTATTTATTAAAATTGTCTATATATTAAGTACCTATAAAATACAAAATCATTCCTCTGCTTCCAAAATCGATTCTTGAGAATCGATTGGTGTTGCATAGCATGAACAGCACTAATCGCTAAAATGGACAGAAAAATGATAAAAGCGCCTGTACTACGAAACCGAAGCGATATACGATAGTATCACTTGTTTCGATATCCACCATCTGTTAAAACAAAACATCGCATCAACCGCTCCAAGTAAAAGCGCCAATGTAATACGAATATGCATCTTACTTTTGACGACCTATGTTTTTCTCAAATTTAGTATTACCAGATATTACTGTGCGTATTAGATTCAAAATAATTGATTTTAAAATTAATTACGCATAATATTAATCACAAAATGACTGACCGATGGAAGGAAACGTTTACTTTATTTTTTCTCACCAGATTTGAACTGTTTTTACAATTTATAACAGCACAATTAACCATTTTAAGTTTTTTAACTGCCGTCCGACTAGCGCGGCCACACCGATGCGACTGAGCGCGAAAGTGGCCGCTTATGATTCTGCATCATAAGCTGGGCGCGCGAAGTAGTTGCTTTTGCGTTATCTATGTCTATCTATATCTGTGTTCTGACCCCTCTGCAAAAACATGTAGTGGAGTCGGAACTCCTTTGACGTACATTATTTATTCATTTTCACATTTTTGTTTTTAATTTTCACTTGTCATTCCTGTCAAATAAAAAAATGTGTGATTTATTTATTTAGGAGTTTTCATAAGTAATTAATGATTTGATTCCTAAAAACAGTAATTCTAAGTAAATTTCCTTTTTGGCAGTACCTAAACGCGGCGCTGATGGAAGGCGCCGGAGAGCTGGCGGCGTCGGGCGACGGCGACGGCAAGGACCACGACAAGCACGACGACAAAGGTAACTCGTGCTTACGGTACATAGATGACGACTAGCTGCTAGTACATGCTGAGGTGTTGTTGGGTTTGGTGAGTAGCTGGTTTTCTGGACTTAAAACTATCAAAACTTAATCGCGGACTGAGGCTTTTCTGACCATATGATTGTCAGCCCTGTGCAACAGAGGGTCCTAAGTATCCGACATCCAAAAGTGACGAATGTTTGGTCTGCTTGGATGCAGGCACTGGTCAAGTTAAAGAGCTAGGTACAAATGTAAATGACCGAATGCTAAATATTGAACACAATTTTTAATCAGGACCTTTGATATTTGGTTGCGATTTGATCCAATAACATTTGACAGAGTTGTAAACCTTATTTGAAAGTAGCAACAGTAGGGAAATCTGATTTATAAAAACCTAAGCTACTCTTCAAAAGTCACTTATCAAAGTCTATCTGTGAGTCAGGACAAATTAATATCAAGTTACGATTTTCTAGTTTTGGGTCCAAAATCAGCTATACAACAGCTTCACCCAATATTGCCGAAGTTTTATAATTAACTGCCGTATTGAAACTGCCAACAGATTATAGATCTGATATATTATGCTTGCTATATATCTACAGTAGAATAGTTTGATATATTATGCCCAGTAGGATGTATTTATGTAGACGTAAGTGATTTATTTATCTCTTAGCTGTGTGATATTGTAGCATTTGTGAGTGTTAGTTTAAATGCAGTGTGTTGGCTATACAACTGATTTCATCATAATAAGGACCTCTATGCATTTTGAATGGAAAGTTTGAAATTGTTTACAAACAACATTTTTAAAGATGCTCTCATAAGTATGTGTCTCATATTTGTATGTGACTATTTTTATTGCACTTGACCCAAAGCGCTAAAACTATTATTACTCATGCAGTTATTTCAGTACTATGCCTCGTTTAGCAACGATTCATTTAGAATAGGAATGGCGTAATACTAACACTCCTCATCAATTTAAAGTGAACGAGACTTGTTGCGACAATTGCCCAGTAATGGCCAGTGCTATAGTCAACCCACTGCGTTGCCTAGCAGTAGTCCTTCGTACGCTACTGTGGCTGCTTCGAGTGATTGTAACTTACAGTATCGCTTATCTTATACTCTGTATGTTTTTCATGTATTTATCTTTTGTTCAAATAAAGCTTTGGTTTATTTTTTGTTTGTTGTTTCAATTATGTTTGAACAGCATGAAACAACGTTTTGACATAGAAAAGAAAATAGAATCATTTTATATTATTTTTCCCCCATTATTTATGTCGACACATGTACACTAGGAAATAAAACAAACACATATTAGGCGACTGAGGTAATACGACAACCGGCAGCCATTGCCACTGCATTGAGGTGGCACCTAGGATGTCGAAGGAGTATATGTGTGAGCATGCATATGTGACGCAGGTCGCGGCGCGGCGTGGCGCTCGCACTGGGACGAGCTGCAGGAGATATTCACGAGCTACGAGCCCGACGCAAGAGCTGGCGAGTGTTGTTGTGTGTCGGGCGGCTCGGTGCCGGCTATACGTGTGGCGCTTTGTATGTTGTGCTTGGGCTTGAGGCTCCTATTAACGTCATTGGCCTCGTTAGTACGGTTGCTATGATAATACGGTCTCCTTGCAACGCTCGCTTCAGCTGAAAAAATGCTCTGCGGCGTTTTGCACACGGCTATGGTATGGTTAATAGGAGACTCCGGCCTTAGATGTCTAGGTTGCTCTTTTAAAAGTACTTGGTACTTGTGGTAAGAATACGCGGGATGCATTTGTGGTGGCTGGGAATCTTAAGCTAGGTTTAAGATGTGGAGGTGATGGATTTAATCGGTGCATTTAAGTAAAACAACAATAGAAAAGGTTTAAAGGTTTACATGGTTCGGGTTGTCAAATGAAGTATCTGCACCTAGTTGACATACTGGGTACTGGGTTTTAAAATCGCTTTTGACGTGAATTGGCAGACTAATTTGGATGGCACTGTGTACTGTAATATAAGTATTATTTATTTTAATATCTATGTAGCTGAACTAAATATCCATTGCTGGTTAAACAGCTGTATTCTATGCACGTTAATACAGGGTGTTAAAGAAATTGCGTGCCATAGCTTAGGGGTAGGTTCAGTATCGATAAAAAAACAGGAAAAAGGAATCGAAAAAATAACATAAAAAAATATTGCAAGATCAATCTAATTATTTTATTTGTTTAAATGCTATAATAACTATCGAACGAGTTGTCATTTTGTCCTTCACTTCTCGCGTCCGAATGGGCGGCATTCTGTATCTGTACGACTTCAATTTTAAGCAATGTTGTGTTATGTGCCGCGAAACTATCTGTGATATGTATCTGATGATAGATATGTAAGTAATACCAATAACTTTGCGAAGTGAAAAACGTTGTGTTGTGAGAACTTTCAACAAGTGAGTAAATAAGTTGATGTTAATTAATACCTACTTGATTCCATTTTAAAATACCCACTCGTTTTTCTACTGCTGCTGAATACCTACTAGTTAAACAAGATTTTTAATTTGTAGGTTTTAATTTTGAAGGAGATAAGCACGCTGAAGTAGAAAGAAGAAATACTTGGAATTGTAATTTACGTACCTAGTTACCTATCCTTCACCCGCGTTATCAAAGTGTTCCGGCGTAGGTATTTCCGTGCGTTCGATAGTATGTAGGTAACTCTAGGAAATTATTAATTAGCATTTAAACAAAATAAAAACTTATTTTAAGCAGTTTTTTAATCAATTCTAATTCAATTCATTTATTGCATCAAATATGGCAGGTAGGTACATGAAGTACCAAACGATTGCTATTTAATTAGTACGTACTACATTCGGTTCATCTTATGATAATTAGCGTTTTTTTTTAACTTTTTTTAAAGGTATTTATTTTTTACGGGTTCCTTTATCGAAACTGAACTCACCCTGAAGTTATGGCACGCAGTTTCTTTAACACCCTGTATAATGCATTAGGCTGGGACTATAGTGTGGGTAAGCCTCTGATTCCCTTACATTTTTCTACTTGATTTAGGGTTTTAAAATGTATAAGAATCAGAGTCACAGCCTTCATATATAGTTCGAGCGAAATTGCATGAGTGGGGGCTATTAACAACTTCTTACACTCAAAGCCTAAAACTAAATATTTGCGACGCAAAACACTTATGCACAGGTTTTTTAATCTATCTAATTGGTGGTGGCTGGAGAAGTTATTACAAAATACTTTTCACTTGGTCTGCTTACTTACCTGGGCTACGGGAGCTTGCACTACGTTGTGGAACTATCCTATCGTACTTGTTTACTCCTTGTTTGGGTCTTATGCACATGTGAGACTATCAGAAGCTGCTATCCGACTTTTTACAGTTGTCTGATTGTGACGACTTGTCCATTATTCTATCTACAAATCTTCGCTTTGGACAGGGGGACTTGTTTAATCTTCCTGAGTAACTCACAGACTACTTGACAATCTCCAAGTAGGTTCCTGTACTAAATAATGCTCTTTCTGAACGGCTTAAGTCAATTCCACGTGAGCCGTAACGTCTCTGTCATTTATACCGGTGTGACAGTTCCTTTCCAAAGGTTTGTGCCATATCAAAGATTCATCATCATCTTCATATCAAAGATTGATGTCGATTAAATCGTTAAAGATTTTGTTTCTTCGGTCAACAGTCAGCTGCTGAGTGTCCACTTGTGCTATAAGCCTTTTGTAAAACATTATGCTATATTGTTGTTATGTTGCGCAGGCGACGACGGCGCGAGCGGGCTGGACAAGATGTCGCTGGACGACTTCCACTTTATCAAGGTGCTGGGCAAGGGCTCCTTCGGGAAGGTCATGCTGGCGGAGAAGAAGGGTACCGATGAGGTAAGATCATTTATTATTCATTTAGTACATCAAATTAGCCATTTAAACTAAATGAAGTCCCTCCCTTCTCCCTCCCTCTTTAGGTCCTATCACTTTGTTTGCTCACAGAACCGCGAAATCTCTAACATTATCGTATCGGCTGTAGGGACCTGGAGTTCCATGTCAGTCATCATCAGTAATATCACGCAATACTTTTATGGCATGGGAGATGTCAGACCTACATCTAATCGAATCTACACAAATAAATTAAATTGAAGTGTCTGTTCCTAATATAAAATAAAAATAAATTTTACAGAATGCATATGAAAAACTTATATATATATATATATATTTAATTTGGTCTGTCTGTCTGTCTGTCTTTGTTCCGGCTAATCTCTGAAACGGTTAGACCGATGTTGACGGGACTTTTACTGGTAGATAGGTTATAAGGTCTTAACATAAGCTACTTTTATTTTAGAAAAATAATTAGGGTTCCGTGCAAAAAAAATTAAAACCCTTGAAATTGGTAACAAAATTCGATTCAAAAAGGGAAGTTCCTATAATAATGGGGATTTTTTTATAATAATTTCACGCGAACGAAGGTCGCTAGCAACAGCTAGTCTTACATAAAACTGAAGGTCACTACAATACGAATACAGCTAGATTGAAAGTCGTCTGAAAATACGGGGTGGAAGGGACACCGACGCGAAAACGGTTACCACGTATTCAGTTCATCATTCTGAGCCCCCCCACAAAGAACTTGCACTCTGTATAGATATGTCAGCTAGACTGCGCCTGTGTCCATGGTGCGCCGGGTACAGCTTTAATGATGTTAATATGAATATAACCATACCTCCCTTCCCTCTCCAGGTGTACGCAGTAAAAGTCCTGAAGAAGGACGCGATCATCCAGGACGACGACGTGGAGTGCACCCTGACGGAGCGCCGAGTCCTCGCCCTCGCCGCGCGGCATCCCTTCCTCACGGCGCTGCACTCCGCCTTCCAGACCAGGGACCGGCTGTTCTTCGTCATGGAGTACGTGGATGGAGGAGACCTCATGTTCCAGATACAGCGCGCACGGAAGTTCGACGAGCCCAGGGCTAGGTGAGGAAACCGCATCTGCTGTAGTGACAGAAGGCTATTTCTTAACTTACTGTACTATTCAAACCATTCACCAGCACATTGATTTGTGTGCGTTAAATTGAGCGTTACAAATAAACCGTGATTTTACACCAAAAAAAAGTAATTTCCCATAGTTTGAAGTAGAGAAGCTTCGTGAAGGGTCCTTTCATACCCTGTATATAAGCTGTATATTGTACCTGCAGGTTCTACGCGGCGGAAGTAACGCTAGCGCTGCAGTTCCTGCACTCGCACGGCGTCATCTACCGCGACCTGAAGCTGGACAACATCCTGCTGGACAGCGACGGCCACTGCAAGCTCGCTGACTTCGGCATGTGCAAGGAGGGCATCATCGGTCAGTTGTTTGTACTATAGCTCACTGATAAATAGCTCCAGAAATACTATACAGCATGTATGAGAAAGGTGTGGTCATATTTAACGATGAAGTATACAGATCATTAAACTGAACAAGTTTTTCCATGGTAACTACTACGATTACGGTAATCGCAAAAAAAAAAACGCCCCATAGATTTGGGTCGAGCAGGTATTGAAATTTTGTATAGGACAGCTACCTGAACAATGCGTTTAGCAAAAAATAAACCTTTGATGCTACTATAGGGACAAACAATTTTTCAATAAGAACTGTTCATATCACTGCCCTATGATGTAAAAAGCGCTTGGAGGGGGGCTGCGGACTTCCTGGTTGCCTCGGTGACCGGGGATACGCAGGGTTGCCCTGTGACTATCAGATTATGAGAGCTGAGGGCTCTGCCTACCCCACTGACGAGAGAGAGAGAGGTAAGAGTGAGTGATAGTGCAGGTAATGATAAGATGCGTGAGTTTCAGATGGTGCGACTACTACGACCTTCTGCGGGACGCCAGACTACATCGCGCCGGAGGTATGCAACGTATATTATTATTAAATAGTGATTTTATTTGTACTAGTAGTGCTCCGCGACCTTCGTCCTCCTGAAATTATTATAATATAATATTAAATTATAATAATTTCTTAATAATTTACTTCTCTATTTGAGTCGGATTTTGTTAACACTTTCAGGGTCTAATTTTTTTGCATGGATCCCTAATCTTTTTTCTAAAATAAATCATTTGACTAAGAATTGGCAACAGGGTCGTCGTTTAACGAACGAATCAGCACCTCACCATCAGCATTTTTGATCCACAGCTAATGGAACTGATACAACTTGTGTGTTAGATAACCGAAACAACATGACAGAGTTTAATTTTGTTTTGATTTACCAAGTTGTTTCCCCTTTCAGATCCTCCAAGAGCTGGAGTACGGTCCCTCGGTAGACTGGTGGGCGCTGGGCGTGCTGCTGTACGAGATGTTGGCCGGCCAGCCGCCCTTCGAGGCCGACAACGAGGACGACCTGTTCGAGTCCATCCTGCACGACGACGTGCTGTATCCCGTCTGGCTCTCCAAGGAGGCCGTGTCTATACTCAAAGGTGAGGGACTGGTACTAATTATCAACTAAATTTGAATATATGACTAGATTTTGATTTTGAATGAACTTTTGAAGTAAGAAGCGTATCAATGATGAATTGAGGAATGAGGTTATTCAAGAATATCGCGGTTTAAAAGATGTGACTAAATGCTTAGATGGTTTGGTCATGTAGAGAGTATGAGTGAAAGGCGACTAACAAAATATATTTATAAGGCAGATGTGAGTGGCAACGCCGAGAGGGGACGCCCTAGAAGGACATCCACTGACCTTATTGGTGATGTTCTTCAGAAAGGTGGGGGGCGTAGTAATCTCAACCGGCGGGCGCGAATGAATGATTAGATGTATGAACGTGCGGGAGGCAAAAGGAGTATGGAAGTAACATAGCAGGGGGCGCTCTCTGGGGTCGAAAGTCTAAATTTGTATAAAATCTGCAAAACAAGATCAGACTTACTTGTTACTGAAGAGTGTTCTGATTTTTTCCGTAAATGCTTTCAAGCAAGTGTAGTATTGGCCTCCCCCCGCAGGCTTCATGACGAAGAGCCCGGCGCGGCGCCTGGGCGTGCTGGGCGGCGCGGGCGCCATGCGCGCGCACGTGTTCTTCCGCGACGTGGACTGGGACGCGCTCGTGCAGCGCCGCCTGCGCCCGCCCTTCCGACCCAAAGTCGTGAGTGCATTATAACTAACCACACGAAAACACGCCCAAACATTGTACTACTCATCAAATTACTTTTGGACATATACCTTTTATCGAATTATGCGAACATAAATGAAGCTATATTAAATATAAAAAGTTATTAAACCCCATGAATACTAACTATACTCCCTTAAAATGAAAAATTGTCCCTCGTTTGATCAGTCATAGTGTACAATTCAATTGACACTTACTCACATGTTTTTCATTTGTCTACGACATACATCCGCAAAATCACAGCCCAAGTAACACACCAAAGCAATATATCGGCCGACTTACAGCATTTCTGTATCGTTTTCGCATTTTGAGTTAGTTCTATGACAGTATTACAAAAGTTTATACGGCTACTGTAATGTTAATTTGGGATTATACGGCTTTAGATCATAAATAATTTCACAAGTAGTTGTTTAATTGCATTACAGAAGCATTATATTAGCATTATTGTGACCAAATAAGTTGCGAATCGCATTATAGAAGCATTATTACGGTCAATGAAGTTGCCAATCGCATTACAGAAACATTATACTGGCAATATTATTGATAATGAAGATGTTAATTACATTACAAAAGCATTAGACTAGCATGAGATTGTTCTAAAAGTATAATTGAGGCTATTTAAGTGTTCACAGTTAGAACTTAAATAAACCCTACATCATTGCAAAAACAACTTTAATACCATGGTACAAATGTTATAATACAATTAACGTTGTAATTTAACTACTTTGTCCAGTAATATAATATGGTCGAAAATCGTCATACTTGTATTTTCATCAAAATAAAATTTATAATACTGGCTAAGTTTTTGACTCTTTTGTTATTTCATGCCTAGCTTAAACGCAATGTAGTTTACTGTAAATATCTATATAAGTTTCATTGAAAATTTTCACGCGCCTTCGATATTTTGTAGTTTATAAAATGTTATATAAAGATATGTATCAAATAACCAAAACAATTGTGTATTCCTAGTCATGTTTTTTGCATAATTAACGTGATTGTATTGGTTGGGCAGTATTAAATTAAGTTAAATCATTTGATAAAGGTCTATTGCTATTATAAATAGGTCCGAATGATAATATTTTTTGGTTATAAAATATTTTCAAAATGGTGTGGGTCTACAATAGCCCGGTGAACCTTTTTATAGGCCAATTAATGCCGCAAGCAGTATAAATAGTCACACGTGAACAATCGTTAAGCTAGAGGCCAGGGAGAAGACTTTTGATGGACCACCGTAGTGCCATTGTCTATGAAGTAGTTCTAAGGGTTCACCATTATACCAATAGACTTGATGTAGACTGAAATAGTGCCATTATTTGAAAGTAATGTTGGGGATCCTTGAGCAAAACAATAAAACCCATTTCAGAATTTGTACTACATGAATAGTCACAACTTAATTTTGTTATTAGTTACAGTAAAGTGAATGTATAATTATATAGCTTTACGCATTACAATTACTCACTTGTATTTGATTAAAGAGCTGTTACTTGCACAACAGAACTCAGTTGATCTTTAAAAATGCAAGCATTATATTGATTCACGTTTATGCTGTTCAGCAGTATTAGGCTTTTACTTAGCACTTAAAAGTGCTATAACACAGCAAAGGGCACTAAAAACAGCCCAAAGCTGTATAACGGATTTACGGTACATTATAATGGTACAAGTTTATGCTATTAAGCGGCAATAGGCATTAACTTACTGCTTAAAATACTATTTTAAACCCTAAGACACTAAAAACAGCTGAAAGCTGATTACTGGATTTACGATGCATTATAATGGTTCACGTTTATGCTGTTAAACATCATGAAGCATTTTATTTTACTACTTAAAATGCTATTGTAGACCCAAATGCAGTAAAAACAGCTGCATTGTGGTTGGCTGCAGACTAAAGACTTTACAAAAGCACTTTGATAGGCCATTATTTATTTATTTATTTATTGACACACCAACGACTTATTCACTAAATCATAACATTAAATATATTCTATTTTAACAGGTATTTTCTATCCAACCGTTATACATTGTAAAGCATCATAATGGTTTTGAAATACGAATATAAAGCATCAAGACGCTCGGTGAACTTTTATAAGAGTTAATTCGGACCTTAAGTTCTACATAAGTTTACTATTCGTATTTTAAAATGCTTCCTGTGTTACTTGGGAGGATCGTAGTTACATTTAAAGTTAATCAGTTCCCTTCAAATTAGTCTTTAAACCATTGACATGAGTTTCGTTGGTGTCAGAAGAGCAAGCGCGAGGCGGCCAACTTCGACGCGGAGTTCACGAAGGAGGAGCCCGTGCTCACGCCCGTGCCCAACGACGTCGTGCGCGCCATCAACCAGGTAACTGCTACATAAGTAATCGCACAGACACTATTTAACCTAGTTCTTCTTTCTTTCTTGTATAGGTGGCATTGTCAGTCGACACCTCGTCTACAAGCAAAGCGTGCCACCGGTTAACTCGGAGTGTAACATTGCTGGGCTCAGCTGAAGCTGCTATATGAGAATGGCCGAAGGTCGCGATGGATGCCATGTGGTTGGAGAGTGTGTACGCAGTAGACTTGTTTAGGCTAACGAGGATGACAAGAGATTAGTGTTTCAGTGCTGATGCATGACTTTGTCCTTGCAGGAGGAGTTCCGCGGCTTCTCGTTCGTGAACAAGGACTTCAACCCGGCGTCGCCCGTGGAGAAGCCGCCGCAGGCCTGAGCTGTCCGCGCGTACAGTGCGTGTACACTGCGCGTACACTACGCGTACACTACGCGTACAGTGCATGTACAGCGCACTTACAGTACACTCTCATTTTTTACAAGATTATGTTAAGTGTAATGCCAACATCTGTCTAGTCATGACGATGCGTAAGTTAAGCGCAGATGCTGTTCTTATTTTATTGTAGATGTAGCGCGCGACGTGTACTATCGACGTCGGACGAAGTATTATTTTTATTACGTTTTTGTTTTGTACGTTTTTTGAATGTACGTTGTCTGTCTTTTAGTGTATGTTAGTTTAGGAGCGCTCGAGTCTCTCACTGCGACAGTTGGCACAAGGACGCAACCTGGCACGTGTGACTTGTGACGAGTTCTTTCGGCATAACTAGTGATACGTTAGTGAAGTTAAGTTCGAGCAGACTCGCTGACACTCGGCCAGTCTGTGCGTACCGACACACGAGCTGCCGCGGGACCGTCGCGAACTGTTGAAGTAATGTTGATGATGATAGGACGTAGCGCGCAATAACATCATAATACTACTCTATCGTCATCAAATTGTTCTCAGATCAGTGACTATGTCCACAATGCCTTTATGTGAGGTTAGACATGTCTCAGATCGATATTTATTGCTTCGAACAAAATGATTTCCTTGCGGTCTACCGCCAGAGGTCAGGTTCTAAAACGAATACCTCGATAAATATACGCTTGCCTTGTTTTGCGAGCGAAACCAAAGTTTCAATTTAAAAAAAAACGCTAGCTCGTACAAATGTAAGACTTGTTCCAACAAGTCGTTCAGTTCACTATACTGAGTAACCTGTGGGTCTCGTGAAACAGCAGCTTTAAATACCTCGTAACATTGTACAGACGTTGCCAAAGTCGACTTGAAACACGGTTTTCTTATGATGTTTCTGTCCACTAGTTCATTCGACAGTTGCTTACGACGCGCTACACGTGTCGTGTGCGCAGGCGCCGGGCGCGCGCGTGCACGTGTCGCACGTGCGCTCGTGTCACGTGGGCTCGTGTCACGTGCGCTCGTGTCACGTGCCACTCTTCCTTTCTGTACATAATGCTGCCCTTGGGAAGCTGTGTGCCACACGTCTGGCACTCGCTTCCACGACGCGCGACGCACTAGGTCGGGTGTCGGGAGTCGTCACTCGCGGCCTCGTCGGAGTGCGTCGGCAGGCGCGCACCCGGCGCGACCTATTATATCACTTCACATCACATTAAATATAAATAAATAAAAAAAACAAGGTCTTTGTTGATTCGATGAGTATATTTTCCATTGAGTCCTATATTGAAGATATAGAGCAATTATCGATTGTTGTAAATATTGAACAATACATAGTGAGAGGCGTTCGCCGGGCGGCGCTGTGAGTGTCACACACTGGACGTCCTCTTGCGCTCAGTGTCGGCGCGACTGTGCGACACGCGACATGCGACACGCGACACGCGACACGCGACTCGCGACTCGCGACACAGCGCGGCCCCGCGACGTCGGAGGAGATGTAAACCCCATACGCATAGTAGAGTGTTATAATTGCGTGTACTTCGTGACTGTGAGCGTGCGAGTGTGTGTGCGTGTGTGTGTACGTACGTGTGTGTGTGCGTGCGAGTGTAGGAGAGTATCGCTGCAACGTTCATTCTTTTATTAAACTTACGACGTACCTATTAATCGGTGCTTTGAATTTAAAACTTGATGTTTTTGTAATGATTGGGTGTTGTGTTCGTACAGTCTCCCTTTAGGCGTTATGGAAGTTATTTTTGAAGAGATTCGGTTGTTAAGTCATTTGCGCATAATATTTATTTCGATAAGCTGAGTTTCTCTGAGAAAGTCCGCGATATTTTAGACGCGTGCTGCCGCGATATTTACCGGTATTAAACTTGTTTGTCAAGTCATCGTGTTAGATTACTCGCAGAGTATATTTACCATTATAAATAAAATTTATTTACATTTATAGAAAATACCAATACCCTAAAGTTATTAGTGAGGTGATCAGACCTGTGTGGTTCTGACTCGCGCAAGAGAAGTGACCGAGGGGCACATTGCACGATCAAAGAAAAGAAAAGCTGTCTGATAAATGATATAAGACCAAAGCAATTGCTCGCAAGGGCAGGGTTTGAACCACAGACAAAAATGCTCGGCGGGGTGCAGTTACCATCCGATGGTGATCAGCTTTTGTCAGCTCGGGGATATCTTACGTACCTCATACAAATAATTGCACAGCCTTGTTTGTATGAGGGCACAGCAGTGATGCGCGCTGACAAGTGAAGATGGACCCTCACTCCGTCGAGCATCGGGCAATTATCTGCCGACGTGAGCGAATGTGACACAACACGCGGTATTGGTCTAAATACCAGTATTCGTCAGAGCCCTTAGTTCCGCCTGCACCACAAGTCACTAAATACATGCAGCACTTTAAAATATCCTTTAATGTCTGGCAATGTTTTGTACATGTCAAAGACTAAAAAACGGTTAGCGCTTATATTTAGTGACTTGTGTTGCAAACGTGCTGTAATAACCAATACTGTTCAGTAGCTTGTGACGGGCTCACTCAAGTTGCTGTCAATATTGCTAACTAGCAGTACTTTATAGTTTTGTATTTATGGTAAACAATAGTGGACATTTGTTTCAAACAATGTTGCATCAACTTTTGTTCGCCATGAATTCGAGGCTTGTGCTTCCATGTCCCTCGCGTGGTTCTCTCCCCCCCCCCCCGCCCCTCGGTGGACCAACCAGTGCTAGTGATGCGTACCCAAGTACATCGTTACTTCTAGTCCCGCGTTTTGTTCGCGAAGCCTTTCCTCCAATACTCATCGACACATTGTGTTACAACAGTATTTCTTGATCTTTGACCTTGTGTTACATCTGTCACGTGCTTTCTAAGGGGTAACAGACTGGTTACACACGACGCAACTTCGAAAACCGAAACGCCGAATTCATGGGAAACAAAAGTTGCAGCCAACATTGTTTCATGTTTTCAAAATGCTGCAACAATGTTGCTCAACTTCTGTTCCCTTGAATAAGAGGTTTTCATTGACGATGCCTGTAAAGTGATACATGTCTGTTTCCGCCTAAAATAGTCGAGAATAAACCAAAGTGTTACCACAACATGTTATATCTATTCGGTTAAAAACTTAAATTAAAACGTACTTATTTGTTTGCGTACAAATGTAACACAAGCGTTTACCATTTAGTTGAGATTCTCTTTACATAATATTTTGTTAGATATTTTATACCTATTAAATATTTTAAATATATTTTTGTCGTACTTTGAGTACATTTTACTTTATTTTTTTAGTCATGGTCTTGTTTACTTTGGTACTCAAGTAGGAATTTTTTTATAAATCAATATTTTTGTCGCAGACATTACCATTTTATTGAAGAGATTTTTTTTTTAATATTTGACTTCACTTTGAAGCTGAAGACAAGACATGTTTAGCTTACGACACCGATGTTGACAACAATGTATAATGACCAGATAGCTCTGAGTTGAAGTCAGTCCTCCATATGTGTGGTGACGTAAGCTAAACCCGTCTCCGTCCCTGTCACGCATCGCGACAGTATTCTGAATTAAGTATTATTTAATTAGTTGTTAGTTATCGATGTAATACCAAAGGATTAAGTTTAATAGTTTACACTAACGTTGGGTTAAGTAAATACCAGTTATGTTGTGTGCCCCGCGCCCGAGCGATAGCACAAAACGTATTGCTTTATGTAGTTGTTAGTGTTTAATATTATAAAGAATAATATAAATATATTAAATTATAAATCTCTGTACGTGTTCCCGTTATAATTGCTATATAACTATTGTGTTTATGTTTTTCGTTTGGTGCGTGGAGTGATGTCTCGCCGGCAACGGAGTGACAATGGTTGCATCTTATTACCTACGTACTAAAGCTTAGTTTACCTTGTTAAGGTTTCTAATAATTTCGTGGCCATTTTATTTTTAGGTCGGTGGGAAGTTGTTAATCGGGTGTTGGAGAGTTTAGGAGATATGTTGATATTGTGATTTATTTACAGAATAAAAGAAATATATTCTTTTGTTGTCACATGAATATGTATGTTTATTAATCTGTTACAGATAAAAACTCATAATATCTAGTCGATAACTTTCCACCAAAAAAGTGTATATTGTAAAGTTGAATGTATTCAGTGTCGCATAACTCTGCAACTCAGCTTATTAACTTATTGTAAGTATAATGTAAGTTTGTATACTCACGCAGTATGAAGCCGGTAGTGTCGCTGATTAGAATATAAGCGTAAGTGGTCTTGCAGAGTGATGTCCAACTGTGCATCGGTAACCTGCATCACCGAACTCGACCGTTTGTTAACTAGATAAGTTATTGTATGTGAAGATTTAATTTTTGATGTGGATCATACTAATATAAAATAAATTAAATAGAGTATATTATAATAGAGGTGGCGTGTCGGCACGGTCATGTTATTAATTTATTCGTAAATATTTCATAGTTGTGTGTTGTTCACATTGTGGTTTTTTATTCGTACGCTGTGTGTGGATGTGCGTGTGTGCGTGTGTGCGTGGGCGGCGCTTGTGGGCGTGTCCTCGAGGGTACCACCAATACAAACTGTACATTTTCTGTGATTTTAACATAATACAGTACTCGTCTGGACCCATATCTGGGTGATGAATTTCAGTTTTCCCACCTGGGACCTAAGCACCTTCAACCGTGTGCACCATTAATAGTTGTGCATGAGCTATTGTTAGTACATTAAGTGAGAAGGTGTACACGTCAGGCCCTCGCCAGACACGCGACGAGTGGCCGCGGGTCGCGTAGTGACAAGCCTCGTCTCGGTAGATGTACTTACATTCACTGGAGAGCTGCTGGAGACGAACGTGGTTTGCCTTTCACTTCATAAATATTGCATTATATTAGTTCCGCGAGACGTTACTAGCTATTACAAATATCCGTTCAGTGGTTTTTTTTTACAAAAGTATGCAGATTGTATAGCACGTAGTAATGATTCGCAAGCACGTCCCGTCTCCCGCGCGTGCCGCCGTCGGTCGCACGCGCCTGTTAACTGTAGCTGTGATTACGTTGCTATCGATATACTATGTTTATTTTCGGACGCACATGTGTTCTCATTTCCGACCGTATTGCAACAAAACTAACAAATTAATGATCAAAACATTTTTGGAACTTATATTTTAATTTTTTGACTGTTTTACACAATTACTTTATTTTATTGTCGTGAGATTCGTCAAATGTAATATTGGTTAAAGATACATTTATTAATTATGACGTAATAGCTGATAATTAAATCGTAGTACAATTTAAAGTGTAGTGGAGCGTACTGCCGTCGCTAAGTGTTATGTACAAAACATGATGAACGCACTAAATGAAGCTATTTATATAGAGTTGAGCACATACCACATAGATAGATAACTATACCATTTTTACGAGAAGGTTATTTTTATCTTAGATACCATAGATTACTAGACCTGGTGACAGCAAACCTGAGATTTGCATTTTAGCTGAATTGTAGAAGGATGAGCAGTAAATGAATTGGAATGCGATTTGGGTGCAAATGAAAGCTAAACCAAAATGAATATAAAGGTTCAGTTACTGCTTGTTACATCCGTCTAGTTTGCCTTCCAACATTGACTACATGTTAAACCTAAACGTTGTCGAAAGAATTACCTCCTTAAATAAGATAAATGAAAATATATCGCTTACCTGAGTTAGTCTGCCTGTCACCGACTGTGCCAAAGTATCCTCGTGTTGAACAGGTGACCATTGTTAGCAGTGGCCGGTCAGTCCAGCATTACCTCAAGTCATTTAAGAAAACATCTGTAAAGAACCTCGACGACCTTATTACACTGTGAAACATGTACTTGATCTATTGTGTTCTGTGAGCTGACCGGTCACTGTGCGGATTCACTCCCATCTGTTATAAATAGCTTGTTGTCACAGCTTAGTGCGCTGACGACGCGCACGTCGCTGCGTTGTCGTCCGAGCTGAGTTAGGCAATAAGGACTGTTTCTATCTACTCATGTCTCTATTGCTCATAGGTTCTAGTTCAGGCCCACGATCCAGCAACGATAATGAAACAAATCGTGAACTACCTACTAGACTCCCTCTTCCACAAAAGTTGTTGATTGGCCTAAATTTCCGAGTCCTCTCTCTCTCTTGCATACATTGAAACGTGTAAATAGTTTCCGAAAACAGCAACACAATGCCTTAACTTAGAATAGTTTTAATAATGAAACAAATAATATGTTAGCGATAGACCAAATATGAGACAGAAACGTTCGTTAAGATACAATAAGTAAAGTCGTATTGCCCGACTCAGTCGCGCGTTTGCAGAAAATGTCGCTCGTTTGTCCAGTAACAGAAACGAAAGTAATAGTGTTACACTGTTTAATGCCATTTTATAACATAAGCCATATTAACGCTAGCCGTAACTTGACATATCACGCTGTATTATTATTTTGTATTTATATATTTTATATTATCGCCGTCGGCATGTTACTGCGCCCGAACTGTCCAAAGTTTGAAGAGAATGCATTGTAGTTACCAGATGATCCGTCGGAGGCAGTAAGGTGACCGGGTGCACTCAGTCCGTGATCTATTTAGTACCAATATGTACTGTGTCAAACATAGCGCATTATTTTATCTCTGCGCCGTTTATTTGCAATGTTTACAAGTAAAAAGTTTATATTTAAGTACGGTATAAAGTGTGGAGTGGTTCAGAATGTAATGGCGGACAATAGAATGAACCAGTAATATAAATATAAATATTTCTAAACACTTGTTTACAGTAAGTTCCGTTCACTATTTAAGGATTTCAACTTTAAATCTTACAATCTTCTTCTGCACAATATTTTTAAGTGTCATACTTGACATGTTTTTGTCCGCCATTGCCTTTTATGAACTCTCACCTTATTTTTAGTTAGTAAGGATTGCAAATTTTTGACGGCGTAAGTACCATAAGTTATTTTTTACTAATTTTGGAATGCTTATAAATAAAATAAAATATATTTTACGCTTCCCAGAGGTGTTATATAGCCAAAGAGTGGTTAAATATTTGTACAAATCGGCTGAAAGCCCTTATTTTGTTGTCTATTAGTTGGAATACATATTTATTGTCTTGCCAGTATATACAGAGTGTAGGTAACAGTTTGGTGGAAATATAATAATGTGTTTGTATTATTGTGTTGTAATGTCGTCTGCACTCGACGGTGATTGTTTCTGAATCTCTTGTTGATAATGATTAATGGTTAATTATGCTTAGGTTACTTTACGTCATTTTATGTTTCATGAAATTCCAAAGCGGCGTTAGTATATAATGCTTCGTAGTTTAAACATCATTGATTTAATTTCGATAGCAACCACTTGTGGTTGTTGAAATAGATAGCCTGCTCTATGTGAACGTGGCAGGGCGCTGGTGGTCGCGGACTCGCCCACCTTATTATGTTATGTTCTAATACAAGGTGGAGTTAAAATGAACTTGAATCGAATATTGAAACGTCCTGACGGGTGCTTTGACCCTTAATTATAAGAACTTGGTGTTTATAACTTCTAAATTGTGATCTGATTGTTTCGAATGTATTAGTGAATTGTTGAACAGTCGGAGTGTAGACGACATTGCGACAGGCGTACGTTATAGTTTGTGTTAATTATTTGTAGCTAACACGAAGATATGAGATCTGTTGGATTGTGGCCGGCGCTCTGGGGACTCCATGCTAGATTATTAAATAAAACATAAAGCTTACAGTTACTGCCTTATACAGAGTGCAATAAGTTAAGAATGACTAAAGTAAACAATGGACTGTTATACGATTTATAGGCAAAATAATAAATCTGATAATAATCCATAGGTAATAAAAGATATTTTGGTGACTAGACTCAGCTGGTCCGCAGAGCGTCGGCCTGACCGGTACGACCTCGGAAAACCTATTTGTTGTCTGTTCACCGTCACTATTAGAACACATTAGCTGAATAAATTATTGCATAAATATAGTTTTATGATGAAATAAAATATGTATATGTAATCCTACATGTCTATTAAATCATGAAAATAGATTATAATGCGATGTTTCATTTTTTCCCGACTGCGGCGAAGCCTAAAACGAAGCAGGAGGGTTGGAGGTGTTTGACCTGTATGTATGTCCGTTTTTTTGATTGAATAATCCAAGTTGGATAAATTATAAGGGTCAATTCAGACAGAACGGAAAAATCCTCGCGCAATTTACTGGCTGCATTGAAAACGTTAAAGCCTATGTGAAATCTTTCATAAACAAAAATAATACATTTTAACTAGAAACGGGATATTTACCATGTCCACTGTTTGTATTGAGTTCCCGATACAGTTCAGTTTATCCGTGATCATGGTGCTTGCAACAGTGCCGAAATATTGGTAATTTTCCCCGTTTTTGCAACATTTTTCATTGATGCTCCGCTCCTATTGGTTGTAGCGTGATAATATATAGCCTATAGCCTTCCCCGATAAATGGGCTATCCAACACTAAAATATTTTTTTCAACCAAGAATCAATTCGAACCAGTAGCTCTTGACATTAGCGCGTTCAACCAGACAAACAAACTCTTCAGCTTTATACTCGTAATCTTAGTAAAGTATTATGCGCTTATCTCACGGATAATCATAATATGACGATATTTGATTATTGGTTTTTCATTTCTAGCGATCTTTTTGTATAAATTGGGTGGATGGATGACCATAACGCTAGTCTTCTTTGACATAAAATGATTGGGTTTTTAATTAACGCCGACATGTTGCTCCCAAAGGGTTATCCAACGAGTATTTTTTTATGTGTATTCAACGTTAATCTAATTCAATAGCGTAATCGTATTATCATATGGCACGTTTGTCGTGTTGTCTGTAACTATGAACACGGCGCGCCTCCCTTGCCCGCCCCTCTGCTCGATCTGGCAATACAAACATGACATGTGATAAAATCATTTGGGGTCAAACTCACATATGCCACGTTTTACTAAGTACCTACTTATGTAATTATTTTTAATCCCATTTGCGTTATTGTTGTATTGCTACGTGTCTTACCATGCCTACTATAATCAATTTCGCTTATTTTGTGTTAGCCTACGCTGTGCTCCACGTTTCCACTGCTGTGAAAAGACGTTTTCTTACTTCTTCCAAACATGATTGCCCCACAAACATGATTCTAGAGCTTTCAACTGTTATGTTTAAATGACCTCTTGTATTTGGATTTGCTGAACCTACGAAGAAGTACATAACTTGCCTCTGCATCTCCGCTCCACTCGTCTCGGCCTCAGTGTAAGCGCACTCTAACTATACCTAGTAAGTAGTTTTCCAAACAAAAACAAAATTCACAACGACAAACCATCCTAACTGCACCACAATCTAACAGCTAACAGGGACACTTTACAGCGCCTTATGCATGCCCAGCCCATTAAGTAGCGCTGCTAATGAAGCGATGCAGCGCTGGCGAGGTGCCGAGGTGTGCGACACGGTCGCGCGACCCGGTCGCAGACAGGTCGCAGCGCTATCCGCCGTCACGACCAACAAAGCCGCCTTGTACGGGCACTAACACTACGCTAAACCTCCACATTTGGAAACTAATTTGTTTTAAGATAGTTTCGTTAGCGAAACTGTTATTTCAATTTGCCGCTGGTTTTACTGAATCAATAAAATGATCCTTATGCATCCATAGTCGTAGACTTGTAGTAGGAAAGACGTGGGAAGTATCGCTTAGGTATGCTACTGCAAGGATTTAGCTTCTACTGTCACGTCTCCATTGCACTTCCTCCTTTATTTTTTTTGTACTTATGTACCTAATCTAAGTTAACGAGCTTTTGAGAGAAAATCTTAGCTCATTAGTTATTCAAAAACCGTTTCAGGTCATAGCGAGCTGACATCAGTACCGTGGCGACATGAACACATGGCTACAAGATACATCAGCTCCATCGGGATAAGCTCTCTAAGCTCCACGAACATTGTGCAAACGTGCGCAGACTCCTGATTGCCCACTTGTCCTAACATCATTATTCTAACCACAAAAAATGTCGGCCATTGTCCTGCGACCCTCCGCGAGGGTCACAACACACAATACCGCATCAGGCGCAGGTTTTTACGACGTCAGCTGCGCAAGTGGATGCCCATTGTCACAAAATGGGATTAAACTATCCCATTCAATTATTTATTACTGTTTTTATTGCAAAACAAATTAATCCCTCACATATAAAATCAACCTTTTGCCCATTGACATATGGCTGGTTTTCACTTTCAAGCTTCTAATGTTGCATTTAATGTTTTTCCCCTCCGGTAATCGAGATCCCCGCGCGAATTATATCGTTTTTTATCCATTACAACGATTATAGTATTTAACCGTGCGTCATGGCGTGAAATCGGATTGATGAGCGATACGTATGAAGCGAATAGTTTATCGATTAACAATTATTGTAATCGATTCCCGCTACCGTTAGAATATTTATGAACAATCGTATCGAATCGGTTCGCTCGGGAGGCAGCTACCGTTTTAGTAATTTGATTTTGAAGATTTATATGTGATGAGCATAGTTACTTTATTATACATTTTTGTCATGTTTTTAATGAGTTCTTTGGAAATGTGTCTCGAGGTGGTGCAAGCAGTAGGTGCGGCCGTTGCCCCATGCCCTGTGCCCTGTGCTCCCTGCCTCGTGTCTGTCACTGGCGGTGTTTGTTCGCGTGTGACATGCGATGCTGAAATGTGTCGATGCGGTGATGGCATCAGCTCGATCGTCACGCTCTCATTATTTCACACGACGGGACGACCAATCAAAAGAAAAATGTGCCCCCACTTGGCGTATTAAGTGAAAACGTGTTGCTTACACGTTTTCACTTCATACACCAACTATAAACCACAGTTTGTAGAGGAACCTTTTTCGACAGTTCTTCTGATTGGATTGGTCTAATAAGTAATCGCAAATCTCGAGAGCATTGACAGACACGTTGGAGACATTGAAGGTCGATCTATTGCAGTACTGTGCGGTCCCGGCCTTCCGCATCCGAACTGAGCAAGCCGCCTTTTATAAGATCGTCGCCTCCTGGGACCATCATAATAGTTCGGTAATAAATCGGTCGATTGTAGATAGCTATTTATTTCGTCCAGATACTTAACAAAATGATAACACTACTTATACACTTGAGAGCAATAAAATTGCACACCTTGACTTTTTTTGTTAAGGCAGTTTTTTTTCATGAATCTGAATAAATATTTAAAAAAACACACACACTAATTGAAAGTCTACCTCATTACCTTTCTAATGATATCAAATACAGTGTAAAAATACCCATAAGAGGTTTTACGGCACAAAACCCAACAAACGAGTAAAATTACCCAATTTCGTTTAAGAAATTATGAAAATCAAACTCAAAATTCTCGATCAAATTTTTTATTAGTAAGGTGTATTCCCTCCCCTAGCCTTAATTACAGCTCTTAATCGGTTTTTCATGGACCGTATTAATTTTACCATGAAATCTTGTGGTATAGCGTTCCACTCCTCTTCAATGGCAAGTTGAAGGTCTCGAAGGCGCGAAGGAGCAGGGCTTCTTGCTCGAACTCTTCTTTTTAGCTCATCCCAGACATGCTCAATCGGATTGAGATCAGGACTACGAGCTGGCCACTCCATTGCGGTAATTCCAACGTCTTCCATGTAGTCGCAAACTGTTCTAGCGACATGCGGTCTCGCGTTGTCGTGCATTAGGAGAAAATCTTCTCCCATAAGCCACGCAAGCGGCCTCACATGTCCTTCGAGCACTTCTTCGACGTATCGTGCAGCCGTCAAACCTCTCGAACTCGGGCCGGTATTCGCTCCAGTGATGAATACAATGTCAGTTTTAGTGTCCAACATTATGCCACCCCAAAACATACACGATCCACCGCCAAAAGCCACACGTTCGCTTATGCAGCATTGTGAAAATCGCTCTGATGACCTTTTGTAGACCCTAGAGCGTCCATCATGGCCATGTAATGTCATTCTGCACTCATCAGAGAACATAACAGAACGCCATTGGTCATACGTTCAATTTAAATGTTCCCTGGCAAATTGTAGTCGGGCTTGTCGGTGAGCTGTGGTCAATTTGGGACCATTTGCTGGGCGATGTGAAGTCAGTCCTGGTTCACCAAGTCTTCTTCTGACTGTCCACCGACTTATACTGACATTGCGAACTTCTCGAAGCTCTTGTCCCAGTTGAACCGCATTCAGTTGCCGATTTCTTAAAGACCTCGGCACAAGAAAGCGGTCATCACGCTCTGATGTTCTTCGTCGCCGGCCAGATCCTGGTCGCCGAATATAGCCACCGGTCTCTTGAAACCTCTGGTACACACGACGAACAGAGTACCGGCTCAAATTTAGTCGTCGAGCAACTTCACTTTGATTAAGGCCTGCTTCGAGCAAGGCAATAACTTGAGCGGCTTCTGCGGGCGTGGTATCCATATTTTTCCGTATGCTTTCAGTAGAGATGTTATCACGTTGACCTTCGGTATGCAACTGATTAGAATTCCAAAAAAACCGACCCTTTTATACCTGCGGGTAAGGGGTGCAAGTAGTGACAATGCTAACGGGTGAATTTGGGGAATTTGGTGTACGGCTGGTTTCTGTAAGTTACGTGAAGGTCAATGATTTTAATTTTGTGTTTTTTTAAAGCTAAGCTTGTATTTTTTAATTTTGCCTAATGATTTGTACCCAATATCTTTAGATTTAAGAAAAAAAACAGTTATAAACCAAATTACAAGAGGTGTGCGATTTTATTGCTCTCAAGTGTATATTGGTCCAGGCAGTATTGCTATTATGTGAAACACACCGGTCGTCGTCTTGACGGCACACGACGCGGCACGACACGCCGCTGCTCGGCGCGGCACGCATCCGACACCGCGCTCATTAGTCCGCGCCGCCAGTGCCGTTAGCCCTCGTTAGCCAACTTTATGAACTCCTGCATAAGTAATGTATCGACTGTCAGCAGCATTATGTGGAGGACCGCTCGTGTCGTGCACGGTGTTGCTGTACTTATGTGCTGGAATAAGTAGACGTAATTAATCGTGGGTTCCCTCTATCTGGCACAATCTTGATGTTTATTTGGTCACTTGGCATAATCTTCTTTAAACGAATATTTTTAAAGTATAAAACTTATTTAATAATTATAATTATTGATGGCCGAATTTATACGGGGTGGAAGGGACACCGACGCGAAAACGGTTATCACGAATACCGAAAAAAAAACAGCTGTTCCAAACATTTTGTTTGACCGTGTAGGTATTGCACTTTTGTAGGAAGGTTTTTTTTTGAATAACCGTTGAAAAATTTCTATTTTGCTCAGAATACTGTACTGAATACGTGGTAACGTACGTGGTTACCACGTATTTCCACCCCGTTGTCCGTCTTTACAATGGCATACCTACTTTTACGATGGCAGAATTTCATTGGAATAATTTTATTAGTCATAATTTGCCATTTGTATATAATAACATTTTTAACCTTAAATACTCTACTACACCTACTATACTTTTACTCGAAGAAGAGCGAAGTGCTCGTGTTCAGGAGTGAAAATCGTGGTCCAGTGCATGTTCCGCCTATTATGCTAAATGGTGCGGCTCTGAGGGTGGTGAGCAGTTTTAAGTATCTGGGTCACATTGTGACAGAACAGTTGCAAGATGACGCAGATATAGAGAGGGAGCGCAGAGCATTGGCAGTCAGGGGGAATATGGTTGCACGCAGGTTTGCTCGATGCTCGAGAGCAGTAAAAATTACTCTTTTCAAGGCGTACTGCCAATCGTTGTACTCGGGCAGTCTGTGGGTAACCTTTACTCGCCGGGCTGCTAGTGCTCTGCGTGTCCAATACAACAACGTCTTCAGGATGCTGATGCGGCTGCCTCGCTATTGTAGTGCGTCCGGAATGTTTGCGGAGGCAAGAACGGACGGCTTTCATGCGGTTATACGCAAGAAAGTAGCCTCCTTGTTGCAGCGAGTGCGAGGCAGTAGCAACAGTATCCTGCAGATGGTTGTATCTCGTGCGGATTGCCCTATCCAGAACAAATGGATGCGTATTGTGATGGGTTTTAACTAACGTAGTGCGTAAGGTATTACTAACACAATGTAATTGTAATAATTTAATTTAATTTACTTCTTTGTATTTCATTTTATTTATTTTGTATGGATTAATTTTTGATCTGAAATAAACTGATTAATAATAAATTAAAATTAAAATATTGTCTTAAAAAGTCGATATGAAATGTTTGCCCGATTTGACCGAACTTTCTGCGATTTATGATGGTTCTACTTTTTAATTCTTATGGATATGAAATTTATATGCCTAAAGATGATTCTGACAAAACTATGAGTTTTGAATGTATGATAAATAAGTGTTTGTCAAACGATTTTCTGCGAAATGAAGTTTGGTATGCTATCCGCTGTTAGGCAAAATAATATTATGACATAAAAAGTTCTGCTATAAAGGGTAGACCCTTTTATCGTATCCATAAGATAAACATATTGTGGCATGGCTTACAATAGCAAACCAATTCGTTTAGAAAATTTATAGAAGATATAATGCGGCGTAGTTGTGAACTACCGCTCGAACGGCTGCAGGTGTGCAGCAGCAGCGGCGTGAGGTTCTGTAAAGCAAAAACCGGAAATGTTGACATATCTTGCTTCTTCAGTAATTATTAAGCTAAATGTTGAGCAAATTATTGCCTACCAAAGTATCAGTCACAACAATTTATCAAAGCAACAGTTCTGGCTTTAAAATCCAATTACAAAATCCGTAACAACTACAGGGACCTGTTTCAGTCCCTGGTCCCGTACATCATTGTAATGGCGTCCATTCCTCTGGCCCGTTCCATCGCATCGTGTCGCGTTCGGCAAACATCGGCCACTTCCGCGACGCTGCACTACACGCTGCGCTAATTAGGCTGCGCGGGCGCAGGTTAAGTGGCGTCTTGTACGGAACTTGCATGTCCCACTTAATGGCTTTTATTGGTTATTAGTTGGACGGTGGTCGTTCTGTGTGGTCTAGGTTGAAGACAGTTCGATTTCCTACATGGAAAGATTTTGTCATGTAAAGGCCAGAAAATCAACCCTGAAAAATTCTTCATCAGCCTAGCCTTGGCCTAACAGTATCGGTATTATGTAGAGCAGCTTCCAGTTTATAGTGGGAACAAGACAATTGTAGGTACGTCGTCGGTACCCTACCAGAGGCTGTTGTCTTCATTTCGACATTATTAGAACTAATCTGAAATTAATTTAATGAACAAATCATAAAGATAGAGCTTACACAATAATCGTGACTTTCAACATCAAAATACCTCAATAATCGAAATTCTAATACAGTTGAGTTGAACTCTATCAAAAACATCGAAAATCATCTCAATTTTATTATCATTAAAATCTGGCACCTACGTGGACGCACATACACCACGATAAAAACCTCATTTTAAAATTATCTAATCTAATTTGATACCTTTATAGAAAAGTTGAGAGTCACCGGATCGAATCGTGGACATTTTAATTGTGGCTGATAAGTAATAAATAAGTATGGACTGGTAATGGAGGCTGGGACCGGCGACATGACGACCGGCTGACGGTGGAGGCTCAATGAAGCTCATTTACATTTTAATTAGAAGCGATCGATGCATCGGTAATGACGGCTGCGCTGACGCGGGAGGTCCGTATCGTGGGCAGTGATAGAAGAGTGATGTGATAAGGAAGAGCAAGGAGGGACGGGACAGGCTCCTATTAATTAGCTGGAGATCAAGGATTTCAATTAATTCAATCTAAAATAGACACTCACTGATAGCTTGGTATTATTGACGTGAGTGTGATGGATCCATCTCAGTTTAAAAATTATTCGCTGAAAATTAGGTCTCGTCTAGTCTCCTTGTGTGTGTGTAAATTCGGTATTTTTTTTGGGCTTCAAATCCACTTGCCTCTATATGGTTACAATAACGTTTTTTAACAATGCTATTTTGAGCCGTGAGATGGCGGGATGTGCTCCATTAACTAAGATTGAGCCTTGGGACTTCTGGATAGAGAGAGGTTGTTGGAGGATGGAGGGTAGGCCTTTGCCCATTTGTGACATGACACGGCCTAGTAGGTAATGAAAATTTTCAGCCCTGCTCATTTCACTGCAGGATAATAATATCATTCAGCTTAAATGTTCTTATTTACTCTGAATTTAAATTCAATTGAATACCGTAAGAATACTGTACACAAAGCTAGTGCGTGTATCGGCCGGTTGGTTGCGCTGGCGCGGCGCAGTGTAATTAACGAAGTGTGGCGCGTCGTCGTGCTCTCGCGCCGCTCAGCGCTGCATTTACATAGCCACGGTCGCAAGACACGGCACCACTAGCACATGGGACATTACCAGGGATACTTGCAATTAAAGGGAATAAAATACTCGATGGTAGCTGCTTTTATTGTTTGGGAATAGGATTGTTAAATATGGTACGCACCATGAGCTATCAAAGAGGTCAGTTTCAGCAAGGCACTTTAGAATGAAAATCGCTAATCACGTAGATCCATAAATAGATAGCAATGCATCTGGAAAGATTCAATCCTTTCCTAGAATGAGGTGAAGTATGTTAATGTGTCCCGAGTCTATTCTACCAATACCGTACCTTCCTAACTAGAACAAAGTAAGTAATACTGATTTACGCAAGACGCTGGATTTGGGTGCCGGTGAGGTCGTAGCTTACTTCCTACGGTCAGCACTGGCATTAGGACCTCTATCAAAAGCTATGTTATAAGTTACAAAAAATACTACATGACCTCATAATAACTGCGATATCATGGCGTCTTCTTGCCATAACTACAAACGGATCAACACCGTACAGACCTCATAGACTTATTGGTGATCATAGAATAGAATAGAATAGAATAGAATAATCTTTATTTGCGTGAAATATGGTACATTGAGGTGTTAAAGATGAATAGGTTCTACATATTCCGCTTACTAAAAATTCAGCATGCAAATATTGGTATCTAAAATATAAGTTAACCATTAAAGTTTAGATGACAAACAGTGTTAAAAGTTACAAATTCAACTTAAAATTATTACTAAAGAGTACCTATCAAAATATTTATATTATGTAGTATTTTTACACATAGTTAGGTTGGTATGTACAGTGAAACCATTAGGTACAGTTGGGCTTGAAATTTAAAAATTCACTTATTGTGTAAAAAACATTATTAAACAGCCATCTTTTTAGTTTTTTTTTTAAATAAGTAAATGGGAGTTCTCTTATTTGTTTAGGTATTTTGTTGTAGACTTTGACAGACATACTATAGCAGTTATTTTGAAAAAGTGTGCTCCTGCATCTTGTGATAGCAAGACGAGTGGGATCTCTTGAGACAAATCTTTTGTTTTCTGAGGCTTTACCATAGATGTCTAGGTGTTTTCTCACAAATATTCCCACTTCTAGTATGTATAGACTAGTGAGAGTGAGTAATCCTAATTTTTTGAATAAGGGTCTGCATGATTCCAACGGCCCGACTCCACAGATGGCTCTTATACATTTTTTTTGGGTTATAAAAACTCTTTTGGCGAACGAGCAGTTACCCCATATGAGTAGACCGTATCTGATGACAGACCCAACGTAGCCATGGTACGCAGACATAGCAGTTTTTATGCTTGACAATTTCCTGAGCCTTTTTAACGCGAAGACAAATTTATTTAGATTAGAGCAGATGCGATTTGTGTGTGCTTTCCAGTTACAATGTCTGTCTAAGGTTATACCTAGGAACTTAGTGTCCAGGACTTCTTCAATTTTGATGTTATTATAATGTATGTCTAAGGGTATGATGGATGTGTTATTATAGTTAGAAAATTGCAGAATTTTAGTTTTTGAAATATTAGCTGTAAGGTTGTTGTTTTTGAGCCAATTCATTATTGTATCTATGGTGTTTCTTAGTGAATCTTGGTACTTTATATTTGGCTCATCTGGCACGATAACAGATATATCGTCCGCAAATAGAATACATTGATGTTTTGTTACTAGAGGGATATCATTAATGTATATAAGGAATAAGAGAGGACCTAAGACACTTCCCTGAGGGACTCCAAAATTGTTTGACTCAAAGCTAGACCTCGATGGAGTAGATACAAGATGATAATTCAGCTGATTTATTTCGACGCATTGTTTTCTATTACTTAGATAGCTTCTAATCCAATCGAGTGCATTACCACGGATTCCATAAAGTTCGCATTTTCTTAGTAAGATTTTGTGATCTACGAAATCAAATGCTTTGCTCATATCAAAGAAAATAGCAGCAACTCTATTGCGTTTGTCTATGTTTTCTGTTATTCTTTGTATTAGAGAGAAAGTTGCAAGTGTTGTTGATTTATCTTTTTGGAAGCCATTTTGGTTTTTTGTTATGACATTAAATTTATTTAAGAAATCTGTTATACGTGAGTGCATGATTTTTTCGAAAATTTTTGATAAAATCGGGATCAACGTGATGGGCCTATAGTTATTCATGTCTAGTTTTGAATTCTTCTTATGGAACGGTTTTACTATTGACAATTTTAGGTTCTCAGGGAAAATTCCTTGAGAAAATGATAAATTTACGAGGTGACTTAAGATGTCTGCTAATTCTTTGCTGCATTTTTTTATTATACCTGTAGAGATGCAGTCATAACCAACAGCTCTTGTGTCGTTTAGTGAATTTATGATTCTTGAGACTTCTTCACATGAGGAGGGCCTTAAGTAGATGGTTGAACTTAATGAATCTATTAACTTGTAATTGGGATGAGTGTGATTTTCCTTGTTTGCTAAAGATATGAAAAAGTCGTTGAAGGCTGTTGCAATTTGCATTGGACAGTCAACGGTTTTGCTATTGTAATCTATAGATTTTATAGTTTCAAATGTTTTGGTATCATCTGTTTTATTTTTAATAATGTCCCAAGTTGCTTTACATTTACTTTTTGCATTTATTAGATATTTATTATTGTTTTGTTTTTTAGAATCGGATATACATTTTTTAAATAATTTATCATATTTTAGGTAGGCTTTCTTGCTGTCTTTTGTGACATTTTTATAGTAGAGATATCTCATTGTTCTTTTTCGACCGGCTGAGACTTTCAATCCTTTTGTGATCCATTTGGGAGCATTAGTATTAGAGTGGATTTTTACCTTATTTATAGGGAAGCAAAGATTGTAGTATAATTTTAAAGTTTCATGAAATATTTCAAAAGCCTTATTAAAATTTTCTTGATCTAAAACTTCAGACCAGGACAATTTAGTCATGACATCTTTGAACTTTAAGATATTATCTGTGCTGAAGTCTCTTTTCATCTCATACCAGAACGGTAATCTATGTTCTTGGTTTATAGGAAAAGATAAAGTTTGACCAGTGTTGTGGTCCGATAGGAAAAGTGGGTGAACTTCACCTTGTGCATTTTTGATATTACTAAAAATATGATCTATGCATGAATTTTTACGAGTTGGTGTGTTTATGTGTAATTGTAAGTTATTATTCGATAGGATACCTTTTAAATCCTCTGAAAACACACTTGACTTAAGAGTATCAATATTTATGTCCCCCGCTATGATGATTTTTTTGTTCCTGTATGAAGTAAGTTTATGTAGCAAAATTTCCAATTTGTTTAAGAAGGTTTTTGTGCTCGAGTTTGGGATCCTATATAAACATACAATTATGCATTTCATAGTTGGAATTTCAATACCACAACATTCAAATTGTTTTTCAGTTGACAGACTTTCGCAAATAGTTAATTGTTTAAAAGCTATGGGTTTCCTAGTTAATATGCAAGTTCCACCGCGTTTTTCATTTTTTCTTGAAAAGTTACTTGCTAGATTAAAATCTTTAATATAAATGTTGTGTTCGTCACCTGTTTTAATAAAAGTTTCAGTGAGACAGATAATATCTATGCAGGTACCTTTTTCTTGAAATTGATTAAGACATATCTCTAATTGTTCTTGTTTGTTTAATAGACCCGCGATATTTTGGTGGAATAGCGAAGTTTTACATGGCGTGGTCTCGAAAAAATGTTATATTTGGAGTGTTATTTGCTTTAATTTTAGGAAAATAATAAGGAATTGTGCCTTTAAATGGAATAGCTTGTTGAATATTATTTGGAATATTGTTTTGAGTGGTTTTATTAGGGGTGTTAATAGCAAGTGGTTCTGTGTGTGTGGTAGTAACGGTATTTAAAACGATTGGCTCTTTGTACGATAAATAATTGTGGTCGTAGTAGATTGTGTCTATTAACAAATTTATCTTTTTACAAGCATCAAATAAATAACGTTTTTTGCTATAGTAATGTCTGCCAATTTCTAGAAAGGTACAATTTTTGAAGTTGTGCGACATGTTTTTTAGCAGACTATTTAGTAACATTTCATTCAAATGACTGTTATGCAAAACATTTAAAATTATAACATTGGTGTTTTTGATACATTTTAACAAAGACGCTAATTCTATAATTATTTTATTCGGATTACTGTCATTTTCACCAATACATAAAACCAAAAAGTTGTCCTTGCAGTCACTTAGTTTATAATTTTGTGCCAAGATGTCTTCAGACGTTCCGTAAGGCTTAATCATCGATGTTATTCGGTATTTTTGATAATTAGTGTTACTTCTCGAGTGTATTAGCGTTGAAGCTAAATCGGAGCATTGTTGCCCACCTAATATTTGAATTTTTGGTTTTCGATCCGGAATTGTCGAGCACGTGCTGCCCTCTTTTGCCTTTTTATGTGAAATCGATTTATTACACCATACATTAGCGCCATCTAGTAGATTTAGGCATGTTGAATTTGGTTTAGCGACTGCGGTGGTAGTATCTGATTGCAGGATTACGTTAGCGCCATCTACATCTTCTTTGCGCGTTAAATCCAGCTTGGCAGCACTGTTGGCAGAGTGCGGGTGAACTTGTTTGCTTACATTTCGGAAGGTTTTGTTGTGTAGTGAAACCTGTGGACCTTTTTCTTCTGTTGGAGAAATTAATATCCGCGTAGATTGCTTGACTTTTTCCGGTGTAGAGGTTACGTGGGTTGTTTGACACAGTGCAATAATATTTTGTTGGTCTATTGTTTGTGATTTTAATGCACTATTTTCAAGTAATAAAATGTCTATTCTGTTCTGAGCTTGTTCTAATTGTCGTTTAAGATCTAGTATTTCATCCTTTAGTGTTTCAGTGGGTTCATTTCTTGTAGATAGATCTGGTAGACTTTTTGCCAGATAGTCATCAGCTGACAGAGTTGACTGGAATGAATCATTTAGTGAATCATTTATGACTGATTTCTTTTTACGTATTGTTACATTTACGTAATCCATTTTTTTTGTTTACGCAGGAATAAACAAAAATAAGAAAAAATAAAAAAGTACAAAAAGTCAAATTTGTATTGACTGGGATTTGATCTTCGACTCTTCTGTTTCATAAGAAGTATAGCACCTGCGGCAAACTCGCCACTTGTGTTCAACTGTAACTCTTGAAATAGCCAAATAGGTGGAAGTAAGATAAGATCGTTAAAAGATGCGTCGAACAGCGCGTCGTTTAAATGTTTAAATTTGTTAGAAATTGTTTGGAATATTATTTTCACTTGAGTTTTAGGTTTATAACACTAAAAGTTCACTTTGTTTTTGATTATTATGATGATTTATGGTTTCAAATACACTTGTTGCAATGTTTTCGTTCAAATAACACTTAATTCACTTGTTTGTTTACAAACATCCTATTAAACTGTTTTATTAATGTTTTCACATACAATTCTTGTCCTAGCCTAACCCATACTGTTATGAATAGGAGTAACTTTCACGTCGTTTGCGTCGTAGCGTAGCTATCCCGGCTACGTCTCACTGTATCGGCTATTATTGACTATTATCGACGTTATGGCCGCCTCGATATCCTACATAGATTACAGCTCGTTATGACTTCGTATAGACCAGTTATTATTAGTTAAGCCCGAGGGTTTGTCTACCAGTTTTTTACATGATAAAGAATTGTTTTGTCAAGTAACATTCCAGGTGAAACTTGCGTCCCATGCATTCATTTCATCTGTACCTGGGCTGGTTTAATTGGCATTTGTTTCGAGGTTTGTTCTTCTCTGAGGAAACGCAAGTTCTTTTATTCTTACCTGTTTTTTCAAGGTTTTGGCAACGTTTGTCTATGTGTTCTTTTCTTTCTCTTCAACAACAATAAGTTGTCCAGCTCTTAGGTTTTTGTGAGATCGTTAGCAACTGGGCTACACGAAAGTTACGGTTTCAGGATTGTTTGTTACCTCGGACACGTCACAAACAAACAAACTCATGTCCATATTTTGTATATATCATCTGTAAGGATCACCCGACAAATAAGATGAGCAGTCCTCGTGGGCTTCATATGTTAATATAATAGTGGTCGTTTACACGATGGGCCACGTAACGATGTTACGACGCTTGCGCCCACGCACCGTTCACACTGATCGGTCCGACATCAATGCGATGCCTTCAATGGGACGTGATGGGACCGGGTGAACCTAATGTGGGACGAAATTAGGTGATTGGGTTCGATTTTTTGGGCATTGTTGATGATTTGGGAAATAAAATTGTTAATTTTGTGAAGATGTCTTGCTTGACAGTTTTACATGCCATCACTTGTCTTATGATTATGGTTTCATGAAAAATCTCGGGCGGAAGTAGGCACTTTAAATTTAAGTTTTATTTTCTGAATTATAAGTTGATCAAGAAAGTAATATCAGGGAACAAAGTGCAAAAACAAACCAGCATGGCCAAGAACCATTCAACGATCGTATCAAGTAATTCTCCATAACAATTAAAATTAAAATCAAGCCCAGTAAAACCTGCAGGTGCAGTCATAACACATAATTCATGTTGTAGTATGTTTGCTTGCAAAATAATAAAAGAAAACACCAGGGCTGCTCTCTCCAGTCCGTACTTACAGTGCTTTGCCCCGTTGCGTGTCTCGCAGACTTGATGCAAACAACAAAACAAAAGGTAAACTAACAGTTGGCGCATGAATCATAGTGTTTAAACTCTGCACTATAACTTGCTGCTATTTAGGGATGCAGGTAAAATGAAACACTGAAGAGTGGGTGTGGCGGACCCTGGCATTGTTCGTCGTATACTCGTAGCTATTAATATCGTAATTACTGATTTGCTAGGGAGTTTCTTTTACACTGTAGTTTGAAGATAGATTCTTGGTAATAACAATGGAAAAGTTTATTAACAGAAAATGCGTTTACGAGCTACCTTATAGTTGTTCGTAGGAAAGTTCTTAACGAGTAACATGACGTTTTGATCTCAACTCGTTAAGACGTTTGTGAGTTTTGATGAGTCGTAGGAAAGTACTTAAATTGGCAAAGTATTAGTATTAGTCCTGTCAAGGGTTAGTGTGGTACCCAACTACCCAGTAGGTGGCTTGTGGAGATTAGATAGTCAAGGCCCTTTATCTTAAATACTGGTATTCAGTAACAGTAGGTGTGTCGAATGCTTTACGTTTGTAACTGTATCCTTATGGTAACTCGTTTGTTATTACGCCTGGAAATAGTTAAAAATAGGTATAGCTAGGGAAGACTTGAACTGAAGTCAGCTCCCGTGTGCGCCCGCCGCGCGCCATCTCGCTCTCACGTCCCCAGCCAGCCAGCGACTTCTAAGCAACAAGGCTGTCTCAACTCTTGCGCACAAAATTGTTGATTTCTGCGCAAACACAAAACCGCACAAGAGCTTGTATAAGAGCGATCAGGAGTAAGGACCTGTAAGTAGTTGTCTCGCTACTCGTCAGAGAGCGGAGCTAGCGATGGGAGCGGTGGGAGCGGTGGGAGCATGGCGGGCGCGAGCGCAGCGTGACAGATAGATTGCAGCCGAGCGACCTCTGCCGGCTCGCGCACGTCCCAGCGGTAGGGTGGCCTACTCATCTAGGCTAGACTGGAACATGGGACATTCATCAGTAAAAACCCGGTTCGGATATAACGCACTTATTTTTTTTTAGATTTCCTAAAAAGTTTCATAGTTTTTGGGTGTGTTTTGTGTCTTATCGTCAGCATACCGCTGCCCTTATTCCAATTTATTGTGCGTCAGCGCAGCAAGTCTTTTTCTTCCAAACTTCTCTATTAGTCGTCATCTCATGAGTCACTCTTCTAGCCACCATATTTCATTTCTCTTATTTGTGTGATTCATCATTTGATTATTTTTTTTCATGCTGATGGCACGACAGATGATGTTCGACACTGGCGTTGTCTTTGGTGGCGGTGTTGAGCTTAGTTTGAATGCAAGTCTTGGGGTAAGGGGGGCACGATAGTGTATCAGACCTAGTTTTGGTTAAAAAAGGGCAATATTTCTACTTATCAATTCAACAAAGAAAAATACAAGTTTGGATAGTTAAATCCCACCAAATTTCAGGTACATACATTTTATCTAGATAATTTCTCGCCGACAATCCTGCTATTCCCCCAAGATCTAGCCCCCGTACAGACAGCTCACGGCTGGGCTAGCAACTGGCAGCGCGCACAATGAAAAAGTGGCGTCGTTCATAAATTATCGGCGCAATGGCGGCGCGTGACGTGGTCTGCGCGCGCACACCGCGGCCGGTGCACGACCTAGGACGCAAGGAGGATGGGTGCAGAAGGACCAATAAACAAGAAAAATATTTAAGTACCCCATGATTGGTAAAGAAGGACGGAAGCTCGGTGCTTACGTCACATAATATACCTATCATCATGTCTGTAGCCCTGAAGGGTAAGCAAAGGTGTTTAACAGTACACCCATAGTTTGCCAGTCCAAAGAAGTCCAATGAGTCCCATGCTGAGTCATTCCCGCTCGTCCACACCCCGTCGTCCACAGTGCGGACGACTGGGAATGTTGCGTTCTGTTCGTCTACACTGTGGACGAACAGAACGCATTATTCCCAGTCGTCCACACCCCGTCATCTCACGTCTAGTCTAAGAGTTAATAAAGAAAACATGATGATAGTATTTCCTTATATAATAAACATACTTTTAGAATATTATGTACTTAGCTTTATTACTTTAGTAAGGCAAATACTTTAAAAGTACAACGTAGTAAATTTGAACCTTTTTTTGCGTATATTATACTAAATGTATAGCATAAGAATGTTTCACATTTTAATTTTACACATTGGGTATTGTATCAATATCAGTTTAAATGCAATTAATATGTAAAAAGTTTTAAAGTTACAATGTGTGTTTATATCCAGGCGGGATATACTCAACTATTATAACTGCACCCTGTCGATCCTCCAACAAAAGATAGTCTGCACTACGCTTATCAGTTTTGACGACGCTTCTGGGAATGAACAATAGATACATGGCCTTGAAATAGCCAATCAGCTCGCTGCATATTGCAAGCCCACGGTATATGGCAATAAAATGAAGATGAGCTTTTGCATTCGGGATCTGTGATGAAAAATACTGATGAATTTAAACACTACTTAGTACATATTATGTTGTTATTAGATACAATTTCTTTACACTGACTCTTAACCTAGACACGAAACGATCGGTACGGACGACTGGGAATGTTGCGTTCTGTTCGTCTACACTGTGGACGAACAGAACGCATCTTTCCCAGTCGTCAACAGTGTGGACGACGGGGTGTGGACGAACGGGAACAACCCCCCATGCTATGGGGGTCGGTATGGACTCTGACTTCTATAGACGGGTTCTGTGAAATAGCCTCTTGATCTTGTTTGTTGTTTCTAGGCTGGAGAAATTCTTCAAGCCATTGTTCAGTATCCCTATTGAATAGTGGAATTAAAGAATTTCTTGAAGTAGCGATTTTTGTTTTATTTATTTGGGACAAAAACCTTTTATACGTTACAATAAAAGTCACACGTTTTTTCGTTTCATCATTCTCTGCCTCAGTTTTAACTTGAATTGTTTGCAGTTCACCTTCTGCCTGTAGAAGCTTGTGCTGCGGCCCCAGCCTCTATGTTTATGCTGATTAATAGGGATAAATCGATGGATAGCGCCGTGATCCGTGGATAAATTACTTTTATATCTTCTATGTTTTTACTTCCTTTTGAATATGCTGCATCTCTTTGCGAGATGTTATTATGAAAGTGTCGAGTTACTTTACTGTTTAGATGACAAGACTGGTTTAATTAAGTTAATGTTTTTATGTTTTATTATGCGCACAGCCAAGGAGTGGAATTCCCTGCCTTCGTCGGTGTTCTCAAGTTCATATGACCCCAATCTATTTAAGTCGCGAGTTAATAGGCTTCTTCTGGGTAAGCTCGTTCCATCGTCGACCTCATCTCTGTCCTCAGGACTAGATTGAGGTCAAGAGTAGGCCCATTTAGTACAAAAAAAAAAATTTTTTGAAGTTCACGCTGCGTAACTGTTATTAAAACGGTCACTTTTGCTCCTAAAACGATTAAGGAAAACATCGCGAGGAAACCGGCATGTCCTAGAACCAAAAATTCGAAGACATGTGAAATCTACCAGCCAGTTCTGGGCCCGCGTGGTGGGTTACAGAACTTACAGCCTAGTCGCTCTTACAAATAGGAGGCCCGTGTTTCAGCAGTACTTGGGATCGTTTCGGTTGATTATACTAACATAATTGATTAGCTCAACATGTCTTGCAACTAATACTTCAATAATTTATAATTAATGACTTTCCTAAGAAGTGACGCCTCTCCAACTTATGAAAGATGCCATTTACTCCGAAATATTTGTCCTGATCTTTTGCGAGATGAAAAGCACGCCACCAGTCGTGACTCGAGTTATTCAACCGGACTGTTTTGTCCGGCCAACACTTTGTCTGCCCCTCATTATGAGGAACTTCATAAGTTCCTTTACCATATAAAAACCCAATGAGTACCGTCATCTCCCCTCCGTGTTCTGTGTCTGGCTGAGGGCGCTGGCGCAGGTCGGTGGCGTGCCGGCGCGTCGTTTGTCCGGCGCGAGCGATGGCGCGCTCCGCGATACTCTGCTTTGATTGGTACACGCGCGCGATGAGCGATAAGTGCGGGTTCACACGTCCGCAACACGCCACGCTCGGACGTTAGGGCTAGTGCTGATGGTGACACATTACGGCTCAAGGATATCTAAAAAAATACCAAATTTACAAAGTAAAACTTACATCCAGTTTAATGCCCACGGTTCTGAGCCTATGGTCATCCTCTTTCACAGTCCTTCAGGTAATTAATCATCTGACGTATAGCGGAAGTCTGATAATAATATGATGTATAGTAACGGGGCTAACTCATGATATGATGACTTATAACAAAGTATGGAAGAAGAATATTTTTGGGCTGTCCCCAAATAAATTGGGATAAGGACACGGGAATGATGATAAAACATCTCCCAATATGTCCAGCAAGACACTTTCCACTCGTGAGTACTCATCTTAAGCCACTGGTCCGTGATTGGTACAGATGCGGCGATAGCGCGCAACAAGGAGGCTGTATCGCAACGTGTCCGCGAACACAATGAGGCAATTTATTGCTCCAACAGCTCATAAATATTGGTTTTGTTGTAACTGTATTTGTTCGTAAGGTTAGCAAGCTGACGCTATCTGCTTTATGGGATATAATTAGTCGCTAATGATTTTTCATATTGATTCTTATGTAAGCCCTAAGCGCATTTGCAAGTTGTTGCTGTGCCATTTTATAAGTTTATTAAGGCAGGCTTATAAGTTTTCTGCATGATGTTCTAATCGGAACTTAAAGCTCTGCATGTTTCACAGTTTCACTAATGTGGTAGGAACTGTAAATTGTGATAGAATATTTGACGGGATTTTTCAGACTGTGACAGAGACATTCAGGCCGACCTTAAATTTTTTTAAAGTCAAAGCAAACAGTGAATTTTATACCAAATCTGCTGATTTATTCCCTAATCTTGCCATAACTTGGGTATAAGAGCTACGTGCTCGTAACCAGCGCATGAAGTAATGAGTTCAAGCCCTCACGGCACGTTAATTCAGCGGCGTATCTCCGCCATAGATCAGGAGATAACGCTGGAGCTGCACGAAAAAGACTGTAATGTATCCGCAGATAGCAGCAACGATTGGTAGCTATCGTGACGTCACGTCCTTTCAGTTCATTTGCGTTGAGATGGCGTGGCGTTGTATAAGATACATTATCTATTGAGTTGCAAAAGTGATTAAAAACGACGTATTTCCATTCCTCACCTATATCACACATCCAGATTTAGCTGCATTTGATATAGAACCCTATTTGGTGAATGTCAAATACTTGATAAAAATTAATCAATCGAGAACTTCTTCTTCGTTTTTCATATTGATAGTCCGTCATTTCAAATGACTTGGTGGCCACGTTAATCTGTCTTACTACTGACACATGAGAATTTTGTTATAGGTTCTCTCTCGAGTTGACTTCTGCTGCTGTTCGCACTGTACGAATTAACTGATTATTATACAACTCACGAGTTCGATAATAGAGAGAGTGTTGTATAAACATAACATCGCACTTGCATTTTCCGAATAGTTAAGCAGAGGTATACCTAACGGTAGTGTACCTCCACAATTCGCCAGCTATGCTTCAGTCCCGTAGGGGGCGAGCTTATTGCCATCAGCGGGGCACAAATCTAGACTCCAGACTTCTACTGAGGAATTTTCGATAACACTGCCCAAACTAGAAATTGAACCTCGGATGTCATGATCAGCCGTAGCGCTCGTGACCACTAGACCAATGACAAGCGTTGGATGTGGATACTAGACTATCGTACTACATTTTACCACTAGACAATCAAGCACAGAACTCCACGATCGGCAGCCAAGATATAGCAAACCGGGTTGAAGATCAAGTATCCTGAACATACGCCATGACCATAGTCTCAGTTTGATAGATCACCTAATCGGCAAGTTCAATGAACATTATAAACAAAATCAACTGTAACAGATCGCATTTGATCAGCGGTCTACATCGAGAACTATAATTACTACTTCTTCCTCATATTTTTTACGTTCCTAGCGAACTTTAAGTGGCACCTCCGATATACATCATTATGATTTAAGGCTATGCAGCAGTAGCGTGATCGTTGTTAATAATAGCTCGATCAGTCATTAGGATAGCAGGCTTCGAGAACAAAAGCAATTTGATTAGTTGAGTGGGCAGTTCGGGTCAAATTTTTACAATATTTTTGCGGGTAGATCTAACATTTCTTGGTTTATTGGAGTGTCTTACTCTCATTGAGAGTCACAAAAGGATTCGTGAGGAGTAGTTTGAGCCGCAGTGAAACCATAGTGCGGTCTCTGTGACTCGCATATCATCAATGTTTCTTTCTTGTCTGCATGGGGGACCTCTGCCCTGTAGACCTGCAGTAGACTGTACCATTATTCATACTATCTCTATGTTTCTCGCGATAGCTTAGATCCCAGTTACCGTTATGCCCTTCCACTAAGAATAGGTGTTAACTTGGACCGATTTCACGACTATATAGACACCAGACAGGTATCGATCGTGTGCTGTGACCCCACGACGTTCCGCTAATAAACCAGCGCTAGTGCAGCGCCTGCGCAGCCAGGCCGGGTCACGGGGAGGCTAGTGAAGCGGCGGGGCGGCGGGGCGGGGCGCGGGGGGCGTGGCCGCCGCGCTCTTATTGGTGCACTCAGTTAGAAAGGTGCACGCGCATTCACCGCGCTTTATTAGCAATTTGATGGTCAACTCCTTAAACAATGCCAGTGAACGTAAACAATGGAGTGAAACGTGACCGCGGGGTCGCGGGTTCTGTTCCCGTTTCAATTGCACGACGTGGCGCAACCAGAGTGGCTCATTGTAACAGCGTGTGTTTTTTGTTGTAACATGAGAGGATGTTGCGCGCGCAGCTTTTTGTTTGCAACGATTAAAATTGCTGAGCGGATGATGACGGACGGCGGCGGTGCGGCGCGGCGCGGTGCGGGACGGTGCGCCGTTTTTATTGTTGTGTAAGCATTGCACTCGATGCGCGGATCGTGTTATTATTTCTTGAGGAAACGGTGGTGGAGGCTGCGCTGATTAATTCACTCAAACAAGTTATTAAGTTACGTCGCAATGCTCAGTTGAGACTTTGTGAGCACGTTTGTGCAATCTGATCGCTGGCTGCATTACAATGGCTGACGATGGCGACAGAGACCACCTCTACACCCTTGGTCAAAGGAAGTTCCAATTCTTCCAAGAGATCCTCTATAATTCCTGAAAACAAACGACAGTGTGGACACCATTATAAATCTCTCACTTTTTTGAGTTTACGAAATAGAATAGATGTTGCATTAGCTGCTACGCGAACCATTTTGATGTGTCGTTCGTTGATGTCTTTTGTTCTGTGCTACGAATGTGGCTACATGTGAAGCACTTTGTTGTGCTACGGGTGATGAGTTATGCTTCGGGTGATGCTACATGTGATGCTACGAGTGATGATGATAAGAACGTGTGTACGAAAACTAGGAAGAAATCTTTCAAAGCTGGTTTTTGTAATGGGCTGTGGTTTTGACGTGTTCATTATTTTTCATGTTTAATTTTGGTCGAAGTCAAAGGTGACTCGAAAGGCAAATGCTACAGCATCCGTCTGATGACCTCGACAAATAATTAGCACATCTGGTAATATACCTTAGGTCGTAAATCAACCGGACCACGACACGGCTAGTCTGTTATAGTTTGTTAGAGGAAGTATCAATCTTGGAGATTCATGACGTGATCAGTCATTATTATTGGAACGGAAGTCATCAATGTCAGCTAGACTAACCATTAAATTGTACTATTACAATGAAATATTGGCTATGAAAGACGTAAGACTATCCCCCTATAAGTAACATAATTTAGACGAGGTTCAATGCTTTACCATTGTATTGTACTCCACTGTTGGACTTTGCTCATAAATAAACTTAATCCTTGCAAATGCAATGATTGGTTGTCGGGCCAAATGTTTCCGCTGAAAATCAACATTCTACAGAGGCCCATTGTCACCCAACATTGGAGCTAGGTAAGTATGCCTTTGGCAAAGCTTGAGAAAACAATATAATTTTCCCTAATCATATATCCATTTGAACGCGTGGAAATCATTAGGATTTCCACACTTAACAAATAACTTTTTTGTAAAGAAGCCTTTTTGCCATTATTTTGTGTTTTTGAAACCGGTTTAATTTTTTGCTATTTTTACATTTTTAGCTGTAATATTCTATACAAATAATATATTTGCTATGCATTTATTTACATTGTTAAAAATACATTTCATGGTAATAGGCTTATCCCCAATAAAATGTAACTTAACATACCTACCTAACTGTCGAAATCTGGGTATAATGTACACATCTGCGTACCCCCTCAGAGCATACGGGCGTGATGTTATATTATGATGTGTAAACAATAAACATAAAAGTGGTTGCAGAAATCACGACAAATTTGCTGTCTATTATTAAAGAGTTGGAATTGTATATCTCCGAAGATCAGCATCAGATAAGTAAGTAAGTATATTTATTTGCTCCAAACATGTGTATACATACAAAACAGTGAACTGATGCATGCAAGATATTAAATATAATTGGTTCGACATGTTTGCCACATAGGTGACGTGCAAATATAATAAGTCTTTTGAATTACAACAATGTCTAACTTTACAACAAATTTTCAAAAAATTACAATACAAATGTCAAAATTTACAATACAAATGTCAAAATTTACCATAAAAATGTCAAAAAATACAATACAAATGTCAAAAATTACAATACAAATGTCAAAAATTACAATACATATGTCAAAAATTACAATACAAATGTCAAAAATTACAATACAAATGTCAAAATTTACAATAAAAATATGTCCATATTACAATAAAATGTCAAACATGGTATGTCAACAGACCTTTTAAGATCTTTTAAGATCATCTATAAACGGGACCACCGCGGAATAATATTCTCCAAAAAAAAAAAACATCGAAATTGGTTTACAATTCAAATCAAATCAAATCAAATCATTTATTTGCTTGAATATGGGTAGGTACATGAGGTGATACATACAACAGAAGTTCTTTAAGCCATATCCTACCTTAACAGGTGTGCAAATATCGATAATTGGCGACGATATCGTTAAAATACACACAAAAAAAAATTAGAATTAAATTTGGAAGTCGGTTAAAAATAGATAATGGGACGACCGCTGCTGTGCGGCGTATTTCATTCACTTTTCTCGTAACTGCGTATTTTTGATATCCTCCACATGGTATTCGCCACGCTACATTTTGATACAAGTGGGGAAACTTTGTCATTGGAGCCGAGATGGAATTCACACCCAAGCCGGAGGCGAGGGTACTATAGAGCAAACTGCAGTGACTAAGGTATGAAGCCGCAAACCAGCCTAATATTAATAATGGAAAATTCAAATGTTTATGAATTTAGGACCCAATTAAATGTTAAATAATTTTATAAATAATAAAGCTTATTTATGACATCCTGCTCATAAACACAAACATTCTTAAAAACTTGCGCCTCTTTGCTGAGATTAAAAATAAACAATCGTCACCGACTATAGGAACACACAATTGCACACATACATCTCTTCTGTCCACATTAAGAGCATAATGTTGATGGCCCCTCCTTCCGTCTCCAACTCCTCACTCTCTAAAATAGAGGCATGACTGATGCAGTACAGTTAGAGAACAATTAAGTACGTGAGTGCAATGCGCGCGCGGCTGATCTGTAGCGAGATGCGCGCGCGCTGCTCGCATACTAACTGCCAGTAATGTTGCTAGAGATGAGGGAGCGGACATTTAGTGTGTGTGGGAAAAGAGCATAATTTTTCTCTGATTTCTCTCTCTTTACTTACTAGCTGACTATGATGGGTAATGACCCATCATAGTCAGCCCATAATGGTGGCACTGCTTGTTCTCAGTGAGATCCCAGCACTACCACTTCCCAACACAAACTTATTTTTTGAAGGAATGACGTCATGTTGAAATACTTGTAAGTGACATAATCGTTGTTGGATTTCACGGTTTAAAACTAAACTTATGCTGTCACTTACGGGATATCTTCCGTGATTGTTCATAATTTTGAGCTCCCGATATTTCGACGCTGTTGCAAGCGCCATCATCGCGGGTTGACTGGGGAATGCGGGTGGATGGAAAATAAATCGATAAAAGCAGACAAATCTGTCTACCCTCTTTCTTTGTCTTTTGCTACACGCACTACTGGAACTCGACACTAAGTCACGGCCAAACACACTCACAGTATCACCAGGTTTTGTGAAGTACTGATTTTTAGCGCATCCTTTTTTTTAGTGACGGTATAAGTTTTTATCGTTGTTGGGATTGGTTGAATTTGTTGAGTACTCCGAGAGGTCATGTTATTCATTTGTTGCGTACTTATCTTATTTATACAAGTTTCAGGATTAGGAATCCCCCTTTAACATACCGCTTCGCCATCACCAGGTGCTGGGTACCGAGGCACACGGGAAGTCGTGAATTTTCAGAGTGACACTGACAGTCAACCGACAAAATTGACTATTTACTAACAGCAAATTTTAAAACGCATTATACGGTAGACCCCTCACCAAACTCCAGAAAAGAAAATCAGCCGAAACTTACCGTTTGACGGTTGATCTCTGCCAGATAAGTATAATAAGTTCAGTATTATGTGCGATAAGCAGCAGGGATGTATGATAAGCGCAATCACCGTCACTTGGCATGCCGGGGACGCACCGCTGCGCGTGAGTCGTGCTCGTGACGGGGGCGGAGCCAGCTGGGAGGTAGCAGAGGTTGATTAGGCTTCTGATTATGATAATTTGAATGTAGTCATTTTGTTATATCAGTAGAGATATGTAATGTACTAAAGACAGGTATGTCGCATGCCTTGCAACTTTGCTTGGGTGGGGCGGTTTTCAGTCTAATCAGATGTAGCGAATTTATTTATTTGAGTAGGTAATTTGGTGAAACTGACTTTGGCAACCTAGATAATTATACCCGGAGACTCCTTCAGATCTACAGTTAAATTTTCTGGCTTTTGGATTTTTGATTGGTGTATTTTCAATTCTGAAAGGCGAAATGACGCTTTGACTTATCAATTAAGATAATATTAAGATTTTGCTAAGGAATCTGAGAGCTAACGAATTGAAATCAAGTAGTGATATAAGTTGTTGAAGTATTCCCTCGTAATGAGAACAAAGAAAAAAGCCACTCTTTCAATCAGCAGCCTCCAATAAATCGTACCCAAACTAAAAGCACTTACTGCCATATCTAAATACAAAAAGAACATCTCCAGGTAAATTGAGACGCTGTATTCATTAGGATGGCCCAGTGTGACCCATAAAGCTGACCATTAGTGGCCGCTGGGCTATCTTAACGAGTGCGTCACGGTGATACGATTGGCGCGCTGATATGCGCCGTCGCATGTACCTACACTATTGATTACGTACTTGCAGATCAACTAATTATCGATTCGGTACTGATTTATTGTTCGTTCTAGCGTTATATTAATGTAGATTGCTGTTGGTTGTATCAGTTGAAGAGTTTGCAACACGTTAACAGATGCAGGTTGAGTCTGAACGTTCCAGCAATGGGTAGGATGCAGAATACCAAGCAGTTGCTATATCTGCATCATCTTACTACCCCGTTTGCCCTGTTCATCTCGTGGTCGCAAGCGGACCTGCTGAGCTTTTGGTCTTCGGTTTGATTCCCGGGTCGGGCAGTGTTATTGGCTTTTCCTTTAGGAATTTCTCAATAGTAGCTCGAGATTTAGAAGTTGGGTTTTGTGATAGCCCTCGTGCCTCGTAAAGCACGTGGAACCGTTGGCCTGAGCTCTCTCCGTTCGTGTCAGAATACTGCCCCATCAGCCTATGAGAGAGAGAAGGTAGAGAGAGAGTTCTAGTTACGGAGATATTGGGGGTCAACATTTTAAATGCATGTTTTTAAACACCTCCACGACTCCCGTATTATTCAATCCATTTATCAGCACAACATTGAGTCCTGCCGTAAAAAGTGATTGTTACCCCCAAAAAAAAAAAACGTTTCCCAGCAATATTTTTTGCGCAGGGCCTGCTTCTCCCCTTTCCCGACAATTATTTTGAGGTTGTTATAGACATAGACAATTTTAACATGTCATAAGAACGAAAGTTTAAATGCTTATTCTAAACAAAAGTAGCCTGTTTCATATCGCAGGGTAATTATCATTACTTCCCCCATAATACAATTATTCAACACTTAGTACAGTTGGGTCAGACGAACCGTGTCACCGCGTTTAACTGCGCCCGCGCAGCCGCCGATATCGCCGCTTATCACACACTTTATTATTATTTCGCCACTTAACTCCAATCGGTACCCTCTTAAATATTCACTGTACTCTTAACTTCAATAATAAACCCTGATAATAACGCACACTATACACTTAATAACTCAGATAAATTAAAAATTAAACACTTAAAAAACAAGGATTAAAAGTATTCAGTAGTTTTGAATACAAATGTTTCTGTTAATAGTTAAATAATTACGAATAACACTTAAAACGTTGGTAAGTACGGCGAGTTAGGAATCTCCATTGCATTCGAATGCAAATGGCCTCTCTTTATAATAGGCGATAAAAATAAATGGGGATGCTTTTCTCACGAGCTTCAGGAAACACGCAGGACTTTGTGACAGAACTCAACGTATTTATGAGGGAAATAACACTTTAATAGATTATGAAATATTTGGATTTGTGCCCGGTTGATGGCAATAGGCTCGCCCCCAATTATTAGGCGTAAAGTGAGCCATATTGATACATCTCTGCCTAACGGTTCAGGCTTGCAGGCGAGAGTTATGTTATTTATATTTATTTAATAAAATGGCACATCAACGATATACTCACTAAAACATACATCACAAACTATTTTAGGTGTAGTGAGTTTGTCACTTATAGAAGTGTACAGCACAGCACTCGCAGAATAGTAAATGGGCAAGTAATGATACCATTACATGATTTAAGTTATACAATGAAAAGGTCATTAAAAAGTTTAAAATTCAGCCCATTTTATTTAACTAAAAAGTATGTATAAAACAAAACAAAAGAATAAACAATCAAATAAACTATGAAATCTGTTACGCGACTTACGCCGTTTCTCATTGCATGCTGTATTATTTGTATGTTTCGAAAACAACAATAATTGTTGAGACTTAAAAATTAAATAAAAGTAATTAAAGTAAAAACAAAGAAATAAATTAAAAGGCTGGAAATGAAGAGTATAGAAGTGGATGCAATGAATTACACGGTGTCTGATATCGCACAGACGCTAGACGTCTCGAGACTCCGAGCTGGTTAAAAGTCTCATACGATAATTCGATGTTGTGTTAGCTTGTAAAATAGACACAGCCTGTAGTAGTAGCCAGTGTAGGACTAATGCCTAGCAACCTTGCCCAGCAAATGTTACATTTGAATGGCCGGAAGTTCTTTTAACTGTACATGTCTATTGTAATGTTCTTTAGAGCGATTCCATATCGGACCAAGTGTCATTGTCATTCAATCAGAATGACCCAGCCTAGCGCCGTCCACTGCTGAGCTAGGCCTCTCGCAAGCTGCACCACGACACGCTGTCCTCCTCCTTCGCCTTCATGATATTACTCAGCAACAACTGTTGAATCTGCCGTATTGTGCCCGTTATGACCAAACATTCGAACCACAAGAGACAATGCCATATGTAATAGTACTTCATCAAAGGAATACCATGACATATACAATGACTCTTCAAGTCAATCCATTATTCAATACAACTCATGAACAACGTGTCACTCTCAACAAAAACAGCCCTCGACACAGAAACATTCGAATTACCCGCAAAAACGATGGCTTGTCGATAATAATGATGTAAATACCCTCCAATAAGGTGAACAGTGCCTTAATACACGAACTCAAAGGTACCTGCGGCCTTTTGCAGAAAGAAATATGGCGGCCAGTCCGCGCATGCGCGCTTGAGAGGGCGGACGTGCACGCTCTATTGCCGTGATTAGTAACGTGCATCCTGTGCCCCTAATTGGTTGGCTGCAGTCACGAAATAGTTCTAAGTTGAGAATTACTGAGCTGTTTATTTATGGATCTGCTCATTATGTTAAATGCTTATCAGTCGGTTGTGGAAAGCGGAAACTAAATAGGGGATGAATAATATTGGGTAAACGTAATAAAGGTGTGTAATGTTGGCTCTTCTTACGGGAAATAAATGAATAACATTGTTATAGAATAACTTCTGTTTTATTTAAAATTTTCGAAATGTAACCCCATCCATTTCCTTTAAAATTTCAGACCTGTTTATCGAATTTCATCAAAACTGACTGCATAGGTTAAAAAGTAACAGACGCCAACAGGTCAATCTACCCGAAACTGTCAGATTTTCCCAACCAACCTTGAACTTAATGCTTTAGAGATAAAGTTGAAAATCTATTAAAGAAATTTGACAGATTGTAGTAGCTTGATGTGCTGGCGTCTATACATGAACAAAAACATCACATCAAACAAACATACAGGAATATTTGAGAAAGTAAACTTAAAATCGATCTCCATTACCCGCACTCTACCCACGTGGTGAATTACGTACGGTCCAATTCCTCCCACAGAGAGGAAGCCTGTCTGTAACAGCTGTATGAACATTATCAGCTGATTTTATACTTGCCATCACACATTTATTTCCCATGAAATACTGGCAACTTCCCTTAAATAAAACTCGATAGTTTCCTCTAAAACATTACCCAGTTGACAGCGTCGTGCTTGCCCCCTATTGCCTAGTATTATTATACCACAACTGCGGAAACTCAGCGCTAATCGTGTCAGCTAATGCACTATTTAATTGAAAATAAATTCACTAAAGTAAACGCAGTAAATTGCGACACACCGAGTTATGGCGAACACTGTTGCTGTAATTGAACTTATTGTAAAGGCAAATGAGATATATTAGTCGAGTTCACACGCTTGCGGAACAAATATGTTATAGAATCGTGTAGTAACTATTTTGTCTTCGATTGAAATGTAATGATTGTTGCATGTATGCAGCTTATTTCTACCTTATTAGGAAAAGTGTGTTGTTGTGTATTGACTAAGTTTCAACAGTTTATGCATTACACTTTACCAAGGCATGCCTTGTTTTTAAACTTATCATCTTAACTCTTACTGTCTCCTATCAAACGATGTGTTCTTAGTACCAAATTGTGATTTATTTTTAGAACCCAGTGCACCCATCAGGATTTAAACAAAGTAAATGTTAGAGCTGTGCAGGCTGCATACTGGTCTGACACAATTTGAGTATAATCGAGACGTAAAGACGGAGAAGAAGATCCAAGTGCTTTCATCAGCAGTAATGACTTTGCCTAGCGTCATCGAAATCCTCCTGAGATGCGAAAACCTAGCGACCTTACCGTATCTTCAAGTTTGTCCAATAGTCGTGACTTCTCCTGCCTCTTTGGTATATAAAGCTATACGTATTATGTATCGTTAATGTAATTTAATTATGTTCTTTGTCTTATTGGCTTTGCGCCGTGACTTCCTCCTGACCGAAGTTCCGCGGTGTTGACGGATGGGGTCCCTCATTGCCGAAGCGCCGGGGGTCCCGCGCAGCCCCACCGCGCCATGCAGCCGCGGCCGGAGCCCTGCGCCGCGGGCAGAGCAGGGATTTATAACTAGCTTTATTGATCGCACCGTCTAATTGAGTGGAACTGTTGCAGGGCTGGTACAGTCCGAAATAATCAGGTTGATTAAACTTCTAATTCTTGGAAACGAAAAAAGGAACCAATTCCTTCTTCTGTTTTCAAAATTCGTACTTTGAGCATTGATGTATAAAAACCCAAGATGCACAGTCAACGTCTCAAAACCGTCCGCATAAAATGAGCGCAACATTCTAAATAGTGCGCTCATTTCAAATAGTCTCGCGTCACTCGCGTCTAGGTGCACTCGTTAAAAATGCCGAAGTGTTCTCTGACAAATTATAGAAATATTACGTCAAAAAGGTTATCTAAGGATGGGATATCATATTTTCGGTAAATAAAAGAGTTTATTGATTAGTTTTTGTTGTTTTTATGACTGAATATAGTAAGTAAATATGCGATATTGATTTATTTTTCTAAAAACTTAATTCAACGATCAAAGTATAATACGGCAAATTTCAATAGCCGCTTTTTCAGTTTAAGAACGATACATTTTAGACTCCTTCTTATTTTAGTCGCATAATAAAAATGACCCTGTTCTTGTTCAATGGAGTCGATTTTTTTTTGTTCTGTTTATTTTTTTAATTAATACTTTTATGTACCTTTGAACTTTTTTATTTCGTTTTTGACGAATATGTTTAAGTTATAAATTATTTAATATAGGAGAAAAGGTAGTCAATTTGACGATTTTTTTAAATGTTCGTAAATATTATAATGTATATTGGATTAATTATGGGACAACTTATGGGTTCGCGACATGCGGCATGCGACAGAAGTGTCGCGTAGTCTGTAAGTGTCGCTTTGGCTAAACACGTCACTTTAAAAACTTCTTGAAAACTTATTAGCGTAATTTTTATAATATTTTAGTTTTCCTCGTGATCCTATACGATGTGAAGAATGGAGATCACTTGTTAGTCGACAAAGGCGTGAAAATTTTTTAAGCCGAGTAATTCAAGCGTCGTTTGTTCAGAACATTTTTTGGACGAAGACATGTATGTCACTACAAAAGGCATAAAACGTCTTCGTAAAACGGCGGTTCCTCGCGTAATGGTAAGTAACTCGTTAGCCAGAAAAATGAATTTGTCACATACTCGTAGTATCGTACCTTCATTCAATTATTTTTTGTTTCGTGCCGTTGATTTTAAGTTATTTTCCGTTTAAACTGACAAACCTGTTTTAATAATTTAATACCTTCAATTAAAATAAACGATTTTAACAGTTAATATTTTTTTATTGATATATCCATGTCCTACCCAAAAACATATTTACGCTCAAATAAAAGTATAATTATTTGTTTAGAACACAATTTAACAAACTTAATAAACAACTAAATAAACTTAACTAAATAAATATATTACGAAAAAAAAAATATAAAGATGTTCGTCTCCACTCAACGCCTTGTCCTACCGACCACTGTCGATCGCAAAATTTTATTGTTTTTCGAACACTGCGTTGTAAAAACAACTTTATACAATTTGCGTAAGGTTGAATTTGCAAAAATATATGCGTACAGCATAACTATAACTACGGTGAGTGTTTGGTGACAGTTTCGAACGTTACTTTTATTCGAGACTGTGCATCTTGGGTTTATATATATCAATGACTTTGAGTAAAACTTTTTTGAAGTTTTAGCAGTATCTATCTATATGTAGTGTGGTAGCATATCTAACGATTCGTGGCATTCGGGAATTGGGGCAACGAACTACCAATTGCCGACGCATCACATAATACAGTGATACAGGAAAAGGGGAAAGAATTTAAAGTAAGAGTCAAACTTATTTTATAATCGCTCGAATAGATAACCTCGTTGCTCTAGCGGAAAGACAGCCCTATGTTCCATGCGCGCGCGCAACTCCAGATCGTTGTGGAGATCAATCGATCGGCGGCGCTTGATGGTTTTACAAGGTTTGACATGTTAAATGACGTCGAGAATTAGACCATCTTTTGTGCCGCAGTCGGTTAAACGACGGCAATGAATTACGCTAATCGGTTTATTGGATAGTGATCTGTTGCTGTATATTACTGACTGCAATAATATTGTTGGTTGTGCAATATATTGTATTAGTAATTGTTTCTCTCATTGGTGGATCTGGTGGTTTTAAATAGATTCAGATATTTCATCACTCAGTTTCAAATTCACAATCTTCTCGCCCCAGTCCCATGTTACTGGTGTCAGCGCAACACGTTTTTGACACTCAGTTCTAAATTCTAACAAAGTTATGCTGCTATCAATTTCACTCAACAACTTACATGCACCGAGTGACCAGCAATAACCACTTGACCACAAACAAACTCACCCCACTACCAAATTTCGACAAAACTCGTTCGAAATCATTCAACATTTCCAAACATTCTCCCATCCACTCTTGCGCAGGACCGCACTTAAGACCCTGTCGACAAACGAGCTGTAATCGAATATTAATTGTTGACACTCCCTCTTCCCGTGAAGCCCGCCATTGTCCCGCTTATGGCGTTTACACGCTGTTTTTATGGCCCTACACAAATATTGGGACAGACGGACAAACAGACAACGATGCCTCTTACGAATATTTGGGCCGTGAGTGGTGGTCGGTGGTCGTAGGTTGAACTTGTTGTAAAGTCAAACCAAGTCAAAATAAGTGAAAATAATTAATGTCGCATGTGGTTTACAGAACCTTTCGCGATAATTCCTCGATAAGAAAACGGGTAGCCTTACTGTTATTGTATGTTATTTAGGTGCATCGCTAGCTTACACAGTAAGCTTACTTTAATATTTATTGGTGAAACTTGACCAGGTATCAGGCAATATTCTCATTATATTTCATTCATGCTGCGATCACCAACCCTCCAAAGGTCAAATAGCCTGGAAAGCGAGAGAATCAATGAATCATAGTACCTACTTACCTACACGTCACACTTATTGTCATGGAATGTGGAGAGCACATTATGTAAGGCTGTATGATTGGTAATATTGGTGTACAGTTTGGAAATATTTTGGCGATGTTATCGTAGCATAATGGTGCGAACAGAGTGTGAGGGACAGCGGGTTGCGATCCACAAAGACGTGTCTGAATGCTTTTCCTGGAATCGTCGTCTTAATTCTCCTGCCTTTATCCCAATTTATTTGGGGTCAGCGCAGAATGTCATCTTCCATACTTCGGATTTAATTTATAGAAATTACTCATTCTCTCCCACTGTTACTTATTGCGAAGTCACAAAGAAAACTAAATAAAACCATTAGGTACCTAAGCCAAAAACAAGGATGAATCAACATCATTATTAATTCTTAATTTCCCGTTAAGTGATGGCCTCAGCAACCCGCTCCGCTCACCAATATACTACCACCGACAGTTCGCAGGTCGCGCTGTGATTGACCATTGTTGTCAATAGCCTGTGTATCGGAGATCATGTGGCCATAGACGCGACTGGCCATCGCGTCGGACCAAGAAACACAGAGTAGAAAGCGAATGGAGTGATACATAACCTTGAAGTTTATCGACAAGCCATAAATATAGGCTTTTAGTTAATTTGTGATATTTTATAATGAGCGTCTTATTTTTGAAAATAAGCAGCGTTTCTCTCTATCTAAACTCAATACTCCTGCGACCCAGCAGCATCTTTTCCCGCGACAAGTCGTGGAAACCCCATTGCGTTCTAACCTTTATGTTGTTTCAATTCAACTTGCGATATTTGTTGGTTTATTTCTTCCGGCTGTCAGAATCATTTGAGTCCATCAGAGACAACAGCATTAGGTAGACGCATGAAAATGCTTAAGATATGAAGACTCCATCTACTACCTGCTCCACTTCACCCTTCCAATATCGATAACCATCGGCCGGTTAACTTAAATGTTTCTTTGTTACCATTGTGCGTTGTTTGGAGCCCGCCTCATTAACCGCGCCTATCTCTGAAACATCTACAGTTCTTTCGGACCAACAGTCGATACATTTCGAGGATAATGCTCAGCATAATGTTGGCAATTGAGATGCGTATCTAGCGACAATGGTTCAATAGTTGTAGTCGCGGGTTCAAGTCCGGGAGGTGACTGTTATGGTTAACTCATTTGTGTGGGTTGTAGATCTTTAGTTAAATCGAAATTACTTAGTTATGAGTGTGTCACGATTATTGAGATCCATTTTGTGGTCATATTTTAAAATTCATAATCGTTCAAAATTTAATGGCGACATTGATTTGAACTTGCACTACTAAGCACGCCATATGTTTTGTTACGTACAATGAAACACGGATGATTGACGAGAGACGGTGGAAAAAGTGTTGGCAAACCAACAGCCAGATGGGTGGTGGATGTCATTTAGAAGATCGCGGGTATTTATTTATTTATTTATTTATTTTATGAAAGGTAGCTGAGCTGAGCTGGTAGGTATGACCTGGTTGATACTCGCGCAGACCAGGGGAGCATGGTACAAAGGGAGGAGACCTGTACTCAGCAGGGGGTGCAGCAAGGGGCTGCCAGTGATGATGATGATGAATGAAATTCAAACAATTGCTGACGTCAACATGGACTCTGCTAGTCCTATTGAAAAAACTAGCAACTCCATCTTACCTACAAACGCTTTTGTTTTATCTAAGAATCAAAGACCCTTTTTTTTTTTTTTTTTTTTTTTTGGTGGGTGAGAAATCATCAAATGACTCCTCCCGCTCTGGGCGGAGCGGAAGGGAGTGTCAGACTCTTACTGACTAAAAAACACCCATGTTCCTTCATTGGCCCTTTATGTTCCAGGGCCGCGGTATCTCTTTCGAACAGTCCCGCAGCCCTGGCAGGCACCGGCCCTTGCGGGCCCCTCCCGTTTGCTGACAACTCTTTGAGGCGCGCGTGGAACACGAACGCGCCGTCGACACGGCAGAATCAAAGACCCTTGAGTCAATACTTGACGTACATAACGGTGGTTTCCAACTCCGTGTATACACACAAGAATACCACGGACAAAGCCATGCCCCATTACGTGCACATTAACTAAACGACCATAAACATCTCAATTCTAAGTTAATCGGAACCCCCGCATCGATACCAACTCGATACCGGCCGATAATCGATACTTCCGAGATCCGATGCGATAGGTTCCCCTATCAACCGAGTAAACACACATAACTTAGCTCCATGGGCTCAATAGTTAGATGGTAAAGCTATCAGGAGAAACGCGAGAACATCGCGGTGGGTCCGAGGTTCGATTTATGTGTTATGATGTAACAATGGTGTGGCATGAATAGGGTATGGGCCATCATTTGTTGTGTTGTAATAATCGACAGTGTGTTTGTGAGATATCAAATATTTGGCAGCTGTCTTCTTTATGTACTCTTGTGTCCATGAAGTTTCTTGCTCATCCTTCTTCATAGAGATATATGTCTTGGAATGGGCAACTACAGTACTTTCACAATTATTATGCCTTGTGACTGGGGCTGTAGCTCTAGCTTCATCTTTTTGATTTTGACAGTGCAAAACTTCCTGTCATATTTTATTTGAAATAAATGCTTTGAGTTTAAGTTTTGACTCAAAAACATACTCGACCGCTTTTTAGAGTTCGTTTAAGGAGAAATGCACAGCAGTCATGATTATCTTCTGTTTAGTTCTCGGCTCAGCTTCAGGGGTTGAAATTCCAACAGTGCAATCATATTTTGGTATTAGAGTGAATATCAAAAAAAATGTACATAAGAAAAAAGCTCGGTGTCCTCATTACTAACACGGGCGTAATAAATCCTATTTAGTGAATAAATAAGCTGTTTTTTTTTATAAGGCTCTTTATTATTCATGTGTTCGTATATAAATACCAGATCAACAGAATTAGGCAAAACAAATAAATGAAAAACGAAATATAATGATGTGGAGTTTTTTTGTCATGCAAAAAAGAGTTGTCTCCACGTGCCAATTTTAAAAGAAAAAATCAATACTTTTTAATAATCGAACTAATACAGATTTATTTAATACAGTATACTTGGAAAATGATCACTGTGCACGAGAAACCTTTTTATTTCTTTATAAAAGTTGTAATAAATGAGAAAATTTACGTAAAAATGATGTCTCCATATTTCGTTGCTTTGTGTGACAAACCTTGTGTGACGAAATTATGTGGCCTATATACATAGTTTCTGAACGTATCCGCATTTTATTACATCTGGCAACATTCGATTTACTACCAACCATACAAAAAAAAACGTCAGCCATCTTACTTTTGATGTATTGGTGTCGAAACATGTGTTCACCCTTTTGTCGCTTTATAAAATGTAAACTTGTGTGACGCAAAATTTCAGGTAAGTTTAATGATTTTATTACAGACATATTATCATTAGACATTATTTGTAGTAAGTAAATCGTGAAATAGACAAGAATTGTGAAAATCTTTTCACTTTGTTTGTTGTGCGTGGTTTCTTGTTTTGTAGGTTATGTTTTGCTTCCATTGTGTGACATTGGGTGACGTCACACAAAAAGATGAGGGTGCATGCTCATTGGTTATTTTTTTGTTCTAAAATTTACGTAATAATCCAAATTATGTATTCTGAAAAAAAATTGGAAAGTTCCCGAAAAATGTTGTTTTGGGAAAAACTTAACTTTGATTTTTTAAGTATTGTGGATTTTTGTGTGACTAAATTTAAATTACATATTTTTTCATGACAAAAAACAAATTATGCAATAATATACGATGTGCCTAGTGATAAAGTAAACAAACAAAAGGACAAGAAGCCAGACCAAAAATAACGGTTTTTTTTTACTTAAAGAAATGAGGTTACAGGGACGTTTTTCAAATAAAAATCACCTTAATTGAAAAAATACTGCATTTTTTGGGATTTTATTTTCATTACTTTGTATTTTTTTTTTATTAAAAAATATTTCAAGGGTTGTTTTTATTTCATTTTTATTACGCATTATTTATGATTATTTTTGTGTTTATTTAAACTCGATAACCCTGATAGTTAATAAGTTATTATCAATAAATTGACATATAAAAATAACAATAAAAAAAACATTGTTTTTTTTCATTTTCTTTTTCGATTATTTTGATTCTCATTTCACATCCTTTCGTTTGTGCACTATATGACTAGGCAAATTGTACATTTGAATCGTGAGTCATCTCATGGGCAAATTCCGGAAAATAGGGATTATTACGTAAAACTAATTCTAGAGGGCGCTACTCTGCCATTACGTACCTAAGCAGTCTTTTTCATTTTTATTAATAATTAGTATGTATTTATTTGCGCCTAAAAATAATAGTCATTATTTTTAGGCGAAAAAATACATGATTATGTCTGAAGATATATTTACATGGTAGATCCATTGTTGCAATTTGTGCTTTCAGATAATGGTACAAAAATGCCTTTGACTGGAGCAGAAAGACAACGACGATATCGTCAAAAGCTGATTCAAGAAAATCCGGAAAAACTGCTGCAGCAAAAAAGGGAAAATTTAGAAAGAACAAAAAAAAAATATAAAAAAGTTAGCGAACTAACCCAAATACAACAGAACTTACAGCGAAAAAAGTGGAGAAAAGAGAAACAAAAATGTAAAGATGATAACACTGATAATAAAACGTCAGAAGACAAGGCAGAAAAAGCAAAACAGCGCATGTATTCTCGCAAATTACAAAAAGAAAATTTAAATTTAAAATCTACTGTAGCTCTATTAGTGAAAAAAATAAAGACGTTGAACAGGAAAAATAACAGATATAAAAAAAAAATTGAACAGTTGACACAAAAAATAATAATTTTGAATACCAGTGAACAAAAAGAACAGATAGGACATATTGTAGAGAACAAAGATACTCCATATTCTAAAACTGAAAAAATTATGAAGGAAACGGTTCCCAAAATTTCGACCCCAGAGAAGAATATAGTAAAGAAGATATTGTTTGAAAATCTTATTCTAAAAGAATCATTACAAAATCAATATTCCCAAGCAACGAATAATTCCGAACGACACGTACTAAAGAAAGTAGTGAACAATGATATGACAGCAAAATATAAAATGAAAACTAAATTAAGTGCATGCGTGGGGCTAAAAGGAAGATTAAGAGTTCGACAAAAAATACATAAATATAAAATGAAACGTTTGCAGGAACTTACATCATTTTATGAAAGAGACGATAATAGCCGCGCTACAGCCGGAAAAAGCGAGTATAGAACCTTACATAAAACAAGAAAACAAGTTAGGTATTTATTGGATACCTTAAAAAATTTACACAAAAGATATAAAACTGAAGGGGGCAAGCTATCCTATGCTACATTTAGTCGCTACAAGCCGTTTCATGTATTAAGCCCAAAAATAGTAGACAGAAATACTTGTGCCTGCGTAAAACATGCGAATATAAGTTTCCTGGTCAGCAAATTGAAGCAATTACGTTTATTAAAAACGGATAACTTAACTGAGCTGGTGTCAACAATAGCATGTAATATAAATGACAAGACTTGCATGTACAATGAGTGTCACACTTGCTCTTCCAAAAGTTTTGAATTTGATTTGTCACAATCGAATCTAACAGATACAGTGTCATGGAATATGTGGGTAACAAAACAATTTAAATATTCAAAAAATACCGCCAATCAACAAAGTGAAGAAAAAATTACAAAAAGGACAGTTAAGGAAGAAACTACGGGATCATTACAAAAACTTCAGCAGACATTTTGTACTCAGTTACGGCTGTTTAAGAAGCATCATTTTAACATAATGCACCAATTTAAGATGTACACAAATTGTAAGAATAAACTCACTGAAAGCGACATTGTTGTGCATTGTGACTTCTCTGAGAATTATATCTGTAAGTTCACAGAAGAAGTACAGGCAATGCACTTTGGTGCTTCCAAAAGACAGATATCTTTGCATACGGGTGTTATTTATGCCAATTGCGACGATGGACCACAAACTATATCTTTTTGTACGATATCGCAAAATACCAATCATACACCTGGCGGTATTTGGGCCCATTTGACCCCCGTGTTGAAGTTCGTAAAAGACAAATTTCCAACTGTTAAGACCATACACTTCTTTACAGATGGGCCCACAAGCCAATACCGCCAAAAAAAAAAATTTTACATGATGAATACGGCTATTTCTCAGTTAGGTTTTGAAAGAGCGACTTGGTCGTTCTTTGAAGCTTCCCACGGGAAAGGAGCCGCTGATGGTGTTGGAGGGGCAACGAAAAGAAATTTAGACCGATATGTCGTACACGGCCATGATATTCCTGATGCTGAGGCAGCTTATAACGCACTAGTGATGAATAACACATCGAAGATCAACTATTTTCTAGTGCCTGATGAAGACATAGATAAATCAGTAAAAATGTTAGATTCGATATCAAAAAACCTGATTGCCGTTCCAGAAACCATGTCTATTCATCAAGTTGCTTCGACGCCGAATACTGATATTATAAAATTTAGAAAACTAAGCTGCTTTTGTGGAGAAGATTTTGGTTTTTGTGATTGCTTTGATTTGACTGAACATAATTTAAATCAGAAAAGAAAAATGATTAACAGTGAAGCAAAGATTATTAAAAGAAGACGTTTGAATTCTTCAAAAAAGCAAGTACAATCTGAAGATAGTGATACCACCGACACGGATATTGACATAACGTATGCCGAATCAGACGATAGCATGTACGAAATTGAAAAGCTAGATAGTGACAATATTGAAGACGTTGAAGAATCAGTAATGTTAGTGGAAGACAAAACAGTCGACAGCAAATGCAGAAATGATGGCACAAAAATAAAGGGAGCCAATAAAGTTACGCTACTATCGGACATAACATTTTCATTGGAAAATCAAGCCTTTCAAAATTTACAAGCGTACGGTCCATTCAAGAAAATCGACAAAACAACTGATTTATTTTCAACTTACTGTCTTAAAGAAAATGTAAAAAATATTTACGACGATCCTGTACCATCTACGTCGGGAAGGAAACGAAAGCAAACAAATGATTTTGAAATTGAAGGGAGAAAAACAGGAATAGACTATTGTAACACAGAATTAAAAAACATTCACCTGGAGACGGTAGAACGGCAAGAAACTAGCACACAAAAAAAAAGAAAAGTTAGAGAAAAGAAAGAAACTGTTGATATCGAACTTGAACAAAAGACAGGAGAGGAAAAAAATGAAACAAAAGAGAAAAAGATTGAAATAAACGGACAGGTAAAAGACAGTAGTGAAGTAAAGAAAAACATGGAAGACAAAATAAAATACAATTACAACCTGGATTTAACTGACACCGAACTTGACCAAAAAACGGGAGAGCTAGAGACTGAGAGAAGTAATGGGGTTGAAGAACAGAAAAGTAACAATGATAATGCAGAGTTACAGGAAAACATTGAAGAAACAGAAACACAGGGCTGTGATGATTCCGATTTATCTAATATAACTGTAAATGAGAGTGTCCTTGTAAGGTATTTTGAAAAAAATAAGTGGGTTTATTATGTTGGATTTATAGAGAGCGTGCAAAATAATTTTTATAATATAAGATTTTTAAAGATTATTAGAAAGCCCAAACTCAAATTTATTTTTCCTAAGAAAGACGACAAAGACACAGTTCCTAGTATTAATGTGGTAAAGAAAATAGAATTAAAGTTAGAGTCAAAGGAATACGTGCTTTGCGAAGAAGGTGATTCAGTATATTTTATTTAATGTACGGTTTATGGCGGGATTTGTTTTCTTTTTAGAATAACAACTTATTTATTTAAAAAAAAAAATCTGTTTGAATTACTTTTCAAACACTTTTTTTTATTGGAGATGTTTAGTCGTTTAAGTAATAAGTAGTGCCATAATTAGTTTTGTTAATTTTGTTTCATTTTATGATTAAGGTTATTGATGAGTACTTAAGAGAGTTCACGACGTACGGCATTCCATACAAATGTTCTCATGTTTCGAAATTAATGAACCGATTTTAAAGAAACTTCATACGCATAAGCTTGATACATAGGTCTAAAAAGTGAGTTAAGAACATTTTCGAAATATCTTATTTTAAAAAAGATAATTGGAAATCTCTATTTCTATGGAAAATTTAAAATCGGTTGAATTTAGCTGTAACACTAAAAATATCGAAAATTCTCAAATAACTTTATAGATTTAAGTATCCTGCTTATGCGTAGGAAGTTTCATTAAAATCGGTTCATTCATTTTTTTAAATAAAGAGTTGAAAGTTTGTACGGAATGCCGTATACTTCGTTAACACTCTTAACTTCTGTCAAAAAAATGGCTCAAATAATTATTATTTAGAGATATATTATTAAAGTCGTTCGTGTCCCTTGGAACCGCCACCAAATAATAGGTAGTAATGATTACTGTGATTAAATTAGTTTTGTTTAATTTTGCTCTTCATGTTGATTTTTGCGTAAAATGTTTGTTTTTTGTTTGATAATAAATAAGGATATTTTTTTTTCACTGTTTTTTTCTTCTCTAACACCTACCTACCCTAAATAAATACCTATCTACCCTAAGTATTCTACTTGTTAATTAAATTAAACTTCATAGTTATGCGTCTAATGTGTTTGTATAAATGCACCTTTATATTCTTTTGTGTGACACATATTCCTTTGTGTTACAGATATTGTAATATTCCATTGTGTTTCTTTTGTGTGACGTACAATTTTTTTGATATTCACTCATTAGTTTAGATGTGGTTTAGTGAAACTAGAATTAGTTGTAGAGTTTTAGGATCCGTCAAAGTCAAAGTATTTATTTCAATTAGACCATTACAGGCACTTTTGAAAGTCAAAAACAAAAAAGCTAAGCTACAGTCACAGTCACAAGGCATAATAACTTGCGAAAGTATGTTTCTGGTCTCAAAGTTTTCAATCTAAAGAAACTCACAACAATTCTGTTGACAGCCACAGTACTAAAAATTATGTGACGCGATCACTGCACACTATCTGATAATAATAACAGCATTGATTTATTGTTTTGGGTTTTCTTCGCTAACATAAATGTTCTGTTTGTCAGTGTTGCCATTGACACTCATGGCATAGACAAACATTGTGGTAACGTGTTGGGTGCAGATACAATTATTATTGTTGTATTCAAAACTGTTTCAACTAAACTTTTTCAATATTTATCTGTACTCGTTGGTTCCATAAGTCACAAGTCAGTCAAAAATACAGCTTTGCACAGACCACACGTGTTTTATTACCAAAATCAAGATTTAACTAATTTCAACCCTAACACCCAAACATATGGTCCATTATCGAGCCGGATACCAGACACAATTTTGAAATTACAAAAAATGGCTATGGAGGTGGATAAAGCACTGAACATTGTGGATGACATCGCACATAAACTGAAGAAGACTCAAATTAACCTAAAGAAGTGTCCAAAATCGAGGTTAACCCGAAATTTCGTCGAATCTCGTCTGAAATGTGTAGAAGATTATTGGTGTGAATACAAACAAGCTTACGGCGAAATAATACGGAACCTGCTGAAAGAAAAACGAAGTCAGATACCATATTTAGAAAAGGAAGAATATTACGAGCACGAAGACATGTACATAAATTTGGTAACTGATTTGAAAGATTTATTGGAAACGGAACCAGTTGCTTCGGTGCCATTACCAAGCAATTCACAACAAAGTCGAGTAGTTCTACCTAAAATTCAGCTACCTATATTTAGTGGGAATTATGCAGAGTGGTTGTCCTTCCGTGACATGTTCCATACATTGGTGCATAATAATATTTCATTAAGTAAGATAGAAAAATTGCATTATTTAAAGTCAAGTTTGACAGGAGAAGCTTCATCTATTTTAACACATATTCAAGTGACAGACTCGAATTATGAAATCGCTTGGAGTATTTTAAAAATGAGGTATGGTAATACGAGAATAAACCTCAATGCAGTGCTGAAAAGATTTTTTTCACAAAAGAAAATAACTGTCATTAACTCAAGTGTCATAAAAAACTTATTAGACACGACGTTTCAATGTTTACATCAACTGGAAACTATGAACATAAAGATTGATAACTGGGATCCGTTAATTTTATTCGTCGTAGTGCAAAAATTAGACTGTGAAACTCACAAAGATTGGGAAGATCATGTAAGTAACAATATTAAAGGGCCTGAAGATTTACCCTCTCTCGACATGTTTCGCAAGTTCCTAGAAAGCCGATTTCGTACATTAGAGCTCACGGAAACTGTAAAACAGAAATCAATTTCGGGTTACATACAAGAGAAGTCATTCCACACAACAACTAATGAAGAGAACAGTAAGACATGTCAAATGTGCAATGAAAATCATACTCTTAGTCACTGTAAAGAGTTTGGAAAACAATCACCTGTGCAAAGAAGCGAGTTTGTCAAGAATAGCAACTTGTGCTTCAATTGTCTTGCACCTGGGCACTCTGTAAGATATTGTCGCATCCCAATATGCTGTAGAATTTGCAGGAAACGCCATCATTCACTTCTTCATGAACATACAGAACGTGATACTATACAATGTGGCGCAACGGGCAACAATGAGGAGAAGAATACTAAGCAACCCGCTGTGGCACTACATAGCAACGTGGAGAAGATTGAAGAATCAGAAGAAGACATAACCATGGTGTCATCGCATGTGACAACAAAACAAACTACAGCATTATTAGCAACTGCAATTGTACGAGTGAGAAGTGAGAACAACCACACAATGATATTAAGAGCTTTAATTGATCAAGGTTCACAAGCGAGTTTTATAAGTGAACGAGCTGCACAACAACTGAAGGCCAAGCGATATCCCATCAAGGGCACAGTCGTCGGTGTGGGATCAACCAGAGAAGATATAAAACAAGTAGTTCAAGTTAGCGTCGAATCAATATGTGAAGCTTTCAACATGGAAGTTAAGACATATGTATTATCGAAACCATTAACTACCAAAATACCATCTCGCACAATAAAAACAAACAACTGGCTTCATCTAGACGAACTAATCTTGGCTGATCCAAACTACTGCCAGCCAGGTTCCATTGATTTACTTCTGGGTGTCGATGTGTATGCACAAATTGTACAAGATCAACTAATAAAAGGTCCACCAGGGTCACCGTGTGCTCATAAAACAAACCTTGGTTGGATTTTATTCGGAAAAGTAGAGGATAAAACACAGGCAACAGACACGGTTCTTGTTATGCATCACCAGATTATAGGGGATGAAATATTGAAAGCACTCTGGGAAATAGAATCAGATTCAAAGAGAAAACACACTAAAGAAGAAATACAATGTGAAAAATTCTATGAAGAGAATTATACAAGGAATAGCAAAGGACAATATGTAGTGAAACTCCCATTTCGTACAAATGCACCTAAATCACCAGATGGGAACACTAAAGAAATTGCAATGCATCGCTTAATTCAACAAGAAAGGAGACTACAAAAATCACCTGAATTGAGAGAAGAGTATGACAAGGTACTAGAAGAATACTTATCAATGGGACACATGGAACAAGTTCCAGAGGATGAAGTTAACAACCGGTGTGTTTATCTACCACATCACGCCGTAATTCGGAGAGATAAAGAGACAACAAAACTCAGAGTAGTATTTGATGCGTCGAGCAAAGGTAACAATGGCGTATCTTTGAACGAAGAGCTCATGGTTGGCCCAGTACTGCAAGAAGATATGCGAAGTATATTAATGAGATGGCGCATGCATAAGGTGTGCTTTGTAAGTGACGTCACCAAAATGTACAGAATGGTGCTATTGGACAAGAATGACACAGATTATCATAGAGTGCTGTGGCGTGGTAGAATCAAAACCAATAACCAATCAACTGAAATCAAAGACTACAGATTAAAAACAGTTACATTTGGTACAGCATCTGCGCCTTACCTTGCCATTAAAACTTTAGTCAAACTTTCAGAAGACGAAGGCGTACAATATCCTAAAGCTGCCAAAATTATACGAGAAGATTTTTACGTTGATGACTTGATGTCAGGCTGCGATACAACAGAACAAGCAATCTGTGTCAGTAAGCAAATTACAAACATTCTGAAACGAGGAGGCTTTGAACTGCAAAAATGGGCATCCAATGACGCAAACTTTCTAAAATCAATAGAGGTTGACAAAATCACCACAAAGGCCAATTTTGACCTGAAGCTAGAAGGAGATCTCAAAGCTCTTGGGATATCGTGGAATTTTGGAAGAGATGAATTTTACTATCAACTACAATTAGAACCTACATCATCAAACATTACGAAGAGAACCATTCTATCAGATTTACAAAAGTTGTTTGACCCACTGGGTTGGATAGCACCAGTCATAGTAGCTGCTAAAATTCTAGTACAACGACTGTGGCTGGAAGGAGTTGGATGGGATGAAGAAATTAGCGACGAATTGAAACAGAAATGGACGTTCATTCGAGAGGGGTTAGAAAGGGTCAATGAAGTAAGAATCGGACGTTGGCTGAATACTATCAATTCTGAGAAGCAAACAATAACACTGCATGGATTCTGCGATGCGTCTGAAAGGGCATATGCAGCGGTGGTTTATTGCCGTGTGCAAACTGAAGATGGCGACACAACCATAAATCTTATTGCATCTAGAACCAGGGTAGCCCCTGTGAAGACAGTTTCACTACCGCGACTGGAACTGTGTGGCGCAACATTATTAGCTAAATTACTATCCAAAGTGAGCCTAGCTATGAGAATTTCATCACACAATGTGTTTGCATGGACTGACTCTACAATAGTCCTAGCGTGGCTTTGTGGGGAACCAAACCGATGGAAGCCATTTGTTGCTAACCGTGTGGTGGAGATATTAGAGCAAACAAGCAACACCCAGTGGTTTCATGTGCAGTCAGTACATAATCCAGCCGATGTAGCATCAAGGGGATCATCAATGTCTGAACTATGTCAAAATAAGTTATGGTGGAATGGACCTTTCTGGCTTCTGGACGAAGAAATTGAATATAGTAGACCTACATCAATTACTACAGATTTAGAAAAGAAAACTATACAGTCATATTACAATGTGACGGAAAAGGAAGAGAACTACATTAAATTTGAAGCATATGAGACATTAACTGAGCTGTTAAGAGTAATCGTACACTGTCTACGATTCTTGAAGATGAAAAGCAATACAAATAATCTGGGTAACGTAATGACAGCAGAAGAGTTACAAAAAGCATTAGACATTTGTATAAGAAAAGTACAAGATGAAGAATTTTCACAGGAAATAAAAAGAATAAAGGAAGCAAGGAGTGTAAGTACCACTAGCGTTTTAAAGTCTTTAAACCCATTCCTGGACGGCCAGAATATCCTCAGGGTGGGCGGAAGGTTAAGAAACGCAGACGTCAGTGAGAACCAGAAATATCCTGTAATATTGGGCAAAAAGAATAACTTTGTATCATTGGTGGTGGCTGACGCACACCTGAAAACAATGCATGGTGGTATAAATTTGATGATTACTTACCTGATGAGTAAATACTGGATTGTTGGCTGCAAGAGTTTGGTAAAGAAATACATACACGGATGTTTAACCTGTGTACGGCAAAGAGCTTCTTGTAGACAACAATTAATGGGCGACTTACCTGCATCCCGAGTGACTCCTTCGCGTCCGTTCGCTCGAAGTGGTGTGGACTTTGCTGGCCCTGTGTATGTATTAAAGTCTAAAGGAAGAGGAGCTAAAACCAGCAAGGCATATATTTGCATATTCATCTGCTTGGCTGTTAAGGCGATTCACTTGGAATTGGTGAGCGATCTGACGTCCGAGGCATTCATCGCAGCATTCAAACGATTTGTGGCCAGAAGAGGAAGATGCAATGAAATGTGGAGCGACAATGGCACAAACTTCGTGGCATCCAACAAGGAATTATATACAATGTGGCAAGAAGCACGACTGGATATACCCGGGCACGTAGCTGATCTGATGGCAAACGATGGAACGCAGTGGCATTTTACTCCACCTTATAGCCCCAACTTTGGAGGACTTTGGGAAGCCGGCGTCAAATCAGTCAAGCAACATTTAAGAAAGGTATTGAATGCAAATTTAACTTTTGAAGAATTTACTACAGTTCTTACACAGATCGAAGCTTGCCTCAATTCTCGCCCTTTGACTCCAGTATCTACAGATGTTGATTCGGTCGATGACATACAGGTACTCACACCTGGACATTTTCTAATTGGAGAAGCCCAAATCACTGTACCTGACCGTGACTATACCACTTCTAACATAAATCTGTTATCCAGATGGCAACATACCCAACGGATAGTTCAAGGGTTTTGGAAACAATGGCAGACCGAATATTTGTCGAGACTGAACCAAAGACCGAAGTGGCTAAAAAGAATATCAGAGTTTGAAGTTGGCGATATTGTGTTGCTCAAAAATGAAAACATGCCCCCCAGCAAGTGGGCGCTGGCACGCATAATGGAAAAACATCCCGGACAAGACGGAATAACACGAGTTTACACAATACGATATAATGGTAGATTAACGCGGAGATCCATTTCAAATTTATGTGCTTTACCTATCAGTAAAGATTAATTAAGTTAGTTTGTTTGTTAATTAGCGTTAGAGGTTTTGTTCAATTTTATTATGTACTTTAGGTAGGAAAAATAAATAATTTTAGTTATCTATGTAATTTTAAGGTAGCATCAAACTTTGGTTTCTTTGTATGTTTCATTTTATTACCTTAGCTTGTATCAGTTAACCACTTGTTTTTTTTTAAAAGGCCCTAGAGTCCTTTTGGTGGGCGGTATGTTGTATTCAAAACTGTTTCAACTAAACTTTTTCAATATTTATCTGTACTCGTTGGTTCCATAAGTCACAAGTCAGTCAAAAATACAGCTTTGCACAGACCACACGTGTTTTATTACCAAAATCAAGATTTAACTAATTTCAACCCTAACACCCAAACAATTATATTCTAGATTATTCTTAATAAGAAGAATAAGACATATTTATATTTGTTTATTCGTTGTACACTTTATTTTGTATTATAAATTTATATTCGTATCTGACAGTGGCATCACTTTGGGCCCTATCAGAATACCAGCGCTGTGACTTTTATTTAAATGTAACAGCACCATGCTGAGATAGGGGGCCTTTTGATCTCGTACAGCACCAATTTCATTTGTTTTATTTTTTTCTTATATTTGCTTTTATATAATCTTATTTTATTGTTAATTCAACCATTGTTTTTGTTTTGTGCTATGTGAGTCTAATAAATACTTTATCTTTCTTACAACCTAACAACCGTGCTCAGAGGAGCTCAACTTACGCAGCTCACTACATCGCCTAGGTACCAAGCTGGAGAAGCGTTCTTGCTAATACGAATGCGGGTTGAGAGGATTCAACACACTGTTTCGTCCCGCGAGACATTTGTCTAGGACGTGTCTTCTCTATATTATATAAGCGGACATGGTGCAGAAGCTAGGAGCATGGTATTGGTGGTTTCCTATGATTAGAACAGGCAAGAAATGGCATGCCTGTGTTTCTCTTACATCATACCACAGAATGTAGAATATTTATAAGTAAGTAGGTACTGATTGTGGCATTCATATCCGTCGCAGCTGTTCTAACATGAGATCTATGTGATCTTGACGGTTGTTATGACAGCGCGGCGAACACGATTCGGCAATCATCGACCGTTCGTCGGTCCATGCGCCTGCGCACCATGGCTTGTACACGGAAGTTTATCCAATAACACAGCGGTTTTATAGATCATGTTTATTTATTGTACGTGATGTTTATTTGTGACTATACCTGTTGGTATTCTGAGATGATTGTTGCTGTAGAACATTTCGATTGCGAAACATCTAGCTTCCTTTAAAACTAAAATGGTTTCTGATAAGTATATATTATAATGTAATAGCTTACATCATTTATTTTCACGCCTATTGTGCTCGGAGAGATAGGCACAGCTGTACCAATTGTACTTACATCCACATTTCGCCAGTTATGTTTAAGTCCCAGCTTATAGGCTGGTCTGCCACCAACCGGGCACAAATTCTGGGCCAAAGTTGCTGCAAAAACACTCGCTGCCCTGAGAATCGAACCCAGGACCTCGTGCTTCTAAGCAGTAGTGCTTGCGACCACTATACCAATAAGGCAGTGTATTATAGATAATAGATGCTAATCTGAACATTTTACGAATTGTAACGTAATCCATATTATTTTCCCATTATGATTCTACTAAAGCGGCCATTTAACGTCCCCTGCTCATACAAAGTAAGAGCTTAAGATTTGTTTGATCGACCACAATTTGTGGTCGATAAAGTGCCGGTCGATTGACTCTGACTTGCGGTGCCTTCTGCAAAGTACCAATTGACAGAGATGCAATACTGGTACCAAAAATTGTTTGATCATCGATGGACACACTTACTTAGTATGTTCTAAGTTATTGTTGGTGTTGTCCATTCTCAAAAGAGAATGCTCATGGAAGTATGGAATCCCGTACCATGCTGCATCAAAATCAAACCTTGTTTTTTATAGACTACACTGATCGTATTAACTCCTACAAAAATTATTTTTGAAAAAAAAACCCGCGTTTCAGAGTTATTTTATAAAATCGAAACTAACCTAAAAAGTAGGTCTATTTTTTCGACGCTACCAACGACGTATTTTAACACACATACATTACATTATTGCTCTAAAAACAGCGTAATACACTAATATTAGTAAGAATTACGAGTTAAAGTAACATCCACAGTATGCTTGACTGAAACTCGATTTTATTTTAGACCTTTACATTGCCAATAGTCAGTCAGTACAGTACTGTACGGTGTCTACCTTACACCTTGTTTGTTAATGTTAAAATGTTAGGAGTACGCGCCGCGACCCAGGTTAGGGAATTTGATTGAGTAAAACGATGTTTACAGTTACGCGGATTTATTGGTACTAAAGTAATTAATTAACAAATGGGACGCGCTGCACCGCATCGTGAGTGCAAGCGTCAGCATTATAACTAAACAATACAAAATGTACGGGTTTGCTCGTACATACTCCCTACAGGAGAAATTAACAAGATACAAGGTGTAAGGTAGACACCGTACATCTCTATGGTCATCCTGGTCTTTACTTTGAGAAGTTTATATATTTTCCTTAAATCAATTTGCACATTGTCTACAGGCAATGTCACGTCCTTAGGGAGCTGACTAGCGATAGTACTCAGCTGATCTTGCAGTTGAACGGGAGTTAACAGGTGTGGATTAAACTGACCGTGATAGATGTCAGTGATAGTGTCCAGCAAGGTGTTTTGCAATGACTTCAAGTTGTGTAGCATGTTGCTCCCTATAATAGCTCCGACAGTCAGCTCGTTTACAATAGACATGTTTTGTGTTTCCAATTGAAGTTGGTTAAGCGCCTTTTCAATAGAAAATATATGTTGGGAAACCATTTTATGTTGTCTGTTCATGGATTGCTCCGTTCGTTTGAGAAGATTATATTCAACCTCTATAATCGATGTTTGGTTTTTCCAGTAGGAGGCCATATGACGTTGGTTGTCGCGTAGTAACGTTATGTCCTGGCGATATTGTTCGGCGAATCTCGCATCTAATACCCCGAAGAGGCTATTCGCGAGATATCCGACACCGTCGATAAGACCGCGCCGCTGTCTAGCGCGCTGCTCGTTCGAGTGCTGACCGAGCAACATGTGGTTATAGTACTCAAGTTCACCGAGGCCTTGAACCAGCTGTAATAATATGATATCACAGTTCATAATATTACGAATTGTATTGCATGATTGTTCTAGGGACTTTGTGTATTTGTTGAGAGCTGTTATGCCTTCCCAATATGGTTGCATATCGTAGTAGATAATGAGCTTCCACTCGTCCCGTATAATTTGCATGTTAGACAATTTATCGAAATAAAGACTCTGATTAGGTCTAAATCTTGTTGATTGGAAATCGCAGTGTCCTCCTGTTACGACTGTCATAAATAATAATAAATATGTAAATAATGTAGTTACGCTAACTCTCTTCGCTTTCCTTTGAGGTTTTGTTTGTTCGCGGTTTGTTTTAAACTCTTCCTGAACGTTGTCTGACGAGTCTGATAGATTTTGGTTTACAGGTAACACTGATATTTTGGTTATTGGTCTTTTAAGAATTCCGTTCTTCGTTTTTAAGCTGATAACGCGAACGAATCCATCTGCTCCAGGATGAAGATCGACGACCCTTCCCATAGACCATTTTCCAGGAGGCAAATTGTCATCGTGCAAAAGGACTACGTCGTTTAGGTTTATGTTTTCACGAGGTTGTCGCCATTTGCTTCTGGTTGTTAATTGTGTCAGATACTCAGCGCGCCATCTTTTCCAGATGTCAGCGACAATTTTCTGAGTTAACTGCCACCTAGTCCTCAAGTCCCTTTCTGTTTCCACTAGGGTAAGTGCTGAACCGCCGGTCAAAAAGTGAGATGGTGTTAAGTAATTTAAGTCCTCGGGATCTTCGGTGAGAGGACATAACGGCCTGGAATTGAGGCACGCTTCGATTTGCGTGAGGATTGTTGACAATTCCTCGAAAGTCAACCTTTGCTCTCCGACAACTCTTCTAAAGTGATGTTTAAAACTCTTGACTGCGGATTCCCAAAGACCGCCTGCAGAAGGCCAGATGGGTGCATTAAAATGCCACTTGATTTCCATATCTGTCACTTCAGTCAAAAGTTCGTTGTTAAATATTTGTAGCAGTTCCTGATATTCATGTTGAATTTGTTTGTTGGCTCCGACAAAGTTTCGTCCATTGTCACTATAAATGTGACTGGGAGTACCTCTACGTGCTGCCATTCGTCTTAAAGCTGCTATGAACGACGAGGTGCTAAGATCGGAAGCTAACTCCAGATGTACTGCCTTTGTAGACATGCAGACAAAAACAGCTACATATCCTTTAGAGGTTTTTATGCCACGGCCCTTGTTGGCTTTAAGGAGTAGGTGCCCAGTAAAATCTATCCCAGTGTGTTCAAACGGACGAGATGGATTGCTCCTTGCTGCAGGTAAGTCACCCATAATTTGGTTATGCTTGTTAGGACTTAGTTTTCTGCATTTAACGCATAAGCGTATTTGCTTTTTCGTTGCTTCATTTCCGCCTATAATCCAATACTTTTGTCGAATAAATCCCGATGTCAAGCGGGCTCCGCCATGGAAAGTAAGCTTGTGTGCATGTTCTATAAGAAGCTCCGTTAAACGTCCTCTTTGTGGAATAATTATGGGATGTTGCATGTCTGCGTGAATATGAGCATGTCTCAACCTTCCCCCGACACGAAGAAGCCCAAAGCTATCCAAAAATGGATTTAGTTTTAATATTCTGCTTTTGTTGCTAAGCTTTCCTTTCTCTTTTAAGCTTTTAATTTCTTCCGCAAACTCTTGCTGCTGCACTTGCTTTATGATCTTCATTTTGGCTTTTCTTATCTCTTCTAGAGTAAGATAGGAAGTTTGCCTATTGTTTAGCTTGCTTGTTAAAAATCTATACACCCACGCTAAAATGTGTACAATTTTGGTAAAAGAACTGTGACTTTTCAACAAGTTCACGATTATATTGTCGTCTTCTGTTTGTTGGATGACAGTGTTAACTTGCTTCTGGGTCTTGGTTTCCAATGTTGTTGTGTAATTTATTTCCTCACTTCTTTCATCGGCTTTAACAGTTTGTAGCCAAGATGGCCCTTGCCACCATAAAGGATGTTGCAACAATTGCGACATCGATAGCCCTCTACTTGCGCAGTCTGCAGGATTTTCGGCAGACTTTACATATCGCCAGCAGGCAGGAGGCATGATTTCCGTTATATATCGTGTTCTGTTGGCAACAAAGGTTTGCCAACGGCCTGGATCTCCTTGCAGCCATCCCAGTACTGCTGTGGAGTCAATCCAACCATAAATATCAATCTTGTAGTCAGTTAAAGAAGCCTTGACCTTAGCCATGAGTTTAGCTAATAAGTAAGCGCCGCAAAGCTCCAATCTTGGTAAAGATATGTTTTTGTTAGCCGGGACTATTCTTGATTTTCCCGCCACCAATATAATGCTTCTTTGTTTGTTATAAACTTTACAGTAAATAACGCAGGCATATGCCTTTGTCGACGAGTCACAGAAACCATGTAACTCGACTCTTTGCTCGGGTTTTGTGCCTAACCATCTTGGTATTTTAACTTGACTTATGTGCTCGATATCCGCCTTAAGTTTATTCCATTCTTCAAAAATATTTTCAGGTATCTGGTCATCCCACTGAATTTGTGAAGTCCAAATTCGTTGAAATAAAATTTTGAGTTTTGTTGTTGTAGGTGTTAGCCACCCCAAGGGGTCAAAGAACTTGGAGATATCCGATAACACGGATCGTTTTGTAGCTTTGTTGACCGTTGAAACAATTCTTGGCTCAAACGTAAAGTTATCCTTGACGGGGTTCCAGCGGAGTCCTAATGTTTTTGTAGACTCCGGCTGTCGAAAGCTTTTGCTTTGTTGTTGGCATGGGATTTCATCGTGCAGTAAATGCGGATCATTAGAAGCCCATTTTCTTAGATTAAATCCTCCGCGTTTCAGAAGTTCAATTAAATCTTGTTGGAGTTGGCGTGCCGCTGATACGCTGTGAGTACCATGGAGAAGGTCATCCATGTAGAATGACTCTTCTAGGACTTTAGACGCTTCTGGATAATCGGAGCGTTCGTCGTTCGCTAGTTGTATTAGCGTCATCATTGCGAGGAAAGGAGCCGCTTTAGTCCCGTATGTGACCGTGGTCAGCTGATATTCTTGTAGTTTATCTCTGGGACTATCTCTCCATACGATTTTTTGCAGGCTCTGATCTTCCTTATGGACCAAAATTTGGCGAAACATCTTTTCGATGTCTGCGGTGAAGGCAAATTGATACTGCCTCCACTTAAGTATTAATGACTGAAGGTCCTGTTGCAGATTTGGACCCTTGTGCATCAGATCATTTAAGCTTTGGCCACTTGATGTCCTTGATGAGGCGTTAAAAACGACTCGAAGTGACGTTGTTGTAGAATCGTCACGTAGCACACAATGATGGGGCAGGAAACATTCGAGTTTCGTGTTACAAATAGCTGGTTTCATATGTCCTAATGCTAGGTACTCGTGTATGAATTTTTTATATTCTTTTGCGATGTTTTCATTTTTGATTAATTTATTTTCCAAATGACCAAATTGTGCTATGGCCTTTGATTTCGAGTAGCCCAATTGTTCTTGCAAATTTGTTTTCAGAGGGAGCCTCACTACATATCTTCCATCCAGCAATCGGTTTGTTGTTGAGCTGTAAAATTGCATACACTCTTGATCATCCGATGAAAGCGAAGTGGACTCTGCAATTTCCTCCGTTTCCCAAAATTTTTGTAATTGGTCAATATCGAACTGTACGACATTGCATTGTATTACGTTTACATTGCCGCACAGGATCCACCCAAGCCGAGTCTGTTGAGCAATGGGTGTTGTTTGTTCAAGTCTGCAGATTCCCTCCATAATAATGTTTGAATATATGTCCGCGCCAAATATAATATCTACCGGACGACTGACATAAAAGTCAGGATCTGCGAGTTCTATGTTTTCCAAGTAAGACCACGTGGGCTTTGCAAAGGTATAAGTTGGCAGATTTTTGGTTAAAGTATTCATAATGAAAACGTCAGTATTAAAAGAATAAGACTCTCTTCTTGAAGAGCAATTTATGTTGATAACTCCTTTGCAGGCATTATCCCTAGCTCCTATACCGGATATTACGCCCTTGCATCGTTGACGGGGAAGTCCCAATTGTTGCGCCGCATTTTCGGTGATTAGTGAAGTTTGGGAGCCCTGATCAATCAAAGCTCGCATGTTAAGATAAGATCCATCACATTTTTGGACCTTAATCACGGCGGTGGACAATAATGTTTCCGGTACATCACGTTGTTGAGCCACGTGAGTACTAACTTGCTGATTTTGCTCAGGCAAATTACGGGAATTTCCAGCTTTAGGTATTGCTTGGTTAGGCGATTGCGCAAATGCCTCGTGAAGTATCGTATTATGAGTTCCGTCGCACTCATGGCACCGTTTTGTTGAAATGCATTCCTTGCCTTTATGGCTAAAAAGACAATTTTCGCATAGCTTGTTGTCAACGACAAATTGTTTTTTGTCGACTGGAGACATTCCAATATATTGTTCACAATGGAATAATCCATGACCATATTTGCATAATGGGCAAGTTCGTTTATTGTGAAATTTTCCGTTCGATTTCGAAACGTTCTTGTTGCTTGAATAAGATTGCTTTGAATTGCGATTGATGTTTTTGTCATTAGAATTGTTATCCTTAGACGATTTTGCATTGGAATTTGGTGCTTTCTGATCTTGTTTACGCCGTGATGACTCCATACTCGTAAACTTGGTTTCCAGGAAGTCCAAAAAGTCTGATAAAATGGGCAGTTCACGAGGTTGTTTAAGAGATGCGATGTATTCGGAATGCGTGTTAGCATCTAATTTGTTCGACATCAAATAGCAAACTACGGGGTCCCATGTGCTTATATCTACTCCCATGTTCTTTATAGCATTAACACATTCGATGGTTGTATCGTGGATGCGTTTTAAATAATAGACTGAAGGTTGATGCATGACCGGAAGGTTGATTAGAGTATTCATGTGTGAGGTGAATATAAGCAGTTTGTTATTGTACCTATGGTTGAGGATTTCCCAACTCGTTGAATAATTTTCAGAGCTAATCTGAAGATGATGTATTAAACCCTCGGCTTCCCCTTTCAGTTTAGCTTTAAGGAACTGCATCTTTTGAGCTTGAGAGAGCGACGGATTGTTGTGGATGGCCTCCGTGAACAAGTCTTTAAAGGATACCCAGTTTTGATAGTGGCCATTAAACGTAGGCACTTCCATCTTCGGTGTAGATTGTTCCCGGTGTGACACAGACCACAATTTGCTGTTCAGAGACTTCTTCATATTGTTGTACGTCATTTCATATGAGGTAAACTTATCCTCATATGAATCATCCTGCCCGTCGAGTTCACCTTCCAACTCCCAGTGAAGCATGTCAATGGCTGACCACCTCGTTTCTAATGTTTTCAACGTATCTTGAAACTCCCATTTCTCAGTTATGGCCTCGACGTTGATGTTCGCCACCGTTCGATAGAAAGCTTTAAAGTTGATAGTCTGCTTCTTCAGTAATTCATCCACTTTGCTGTTGGTGCCCTGAGACTTGAATTTTGGTGGTTCACGAAAGGTTGTAGCCTCACTCTCCACGAGATTCTTGCTCTTAAGGGTCCCGTCCCCGCTGGCCTTGGACGTGCCGGCTAACGGCGTTGCGGGTCTTAAAATAGACGGAGTTCCTGCACTTTTAATTGTTTCACGCGTCGAAAGATAGAAAGCATGCGTCTTTTGATAGTGATTCAATGCAAAATACTCATTCGAATTGTTGCTAAATGGGTTCAACTGATCGTGATTAGATTGAAACTCCTTCCAGTAGGAGTCTAAAGTATCCAATCTACGTTTGATGTAGTCAGGAGTCTTGCGATCCTGACCATCCTTCTTAAAGTTTGATAAAAGTTGGTTCATGGCCACCATGATTTGATTCTGGTTGGCCAGAAGATCCTCCATTATTTGGCTCATATTGTTAGATCAAGCAAAAAAGGAAAGATCTTACTTTGATTCTGCTGTATGTTGATTGCGCTCAAGAGTGCTGCTTACTCCCTGAACTGCAACTCCGCAGCTGTTGCTGATATGGAACCACTCACACGAACTGACTTAAAGTCCACTGATTGCTCGCGTTAATGATCCCGCTCGTTGGCTCGAAGGACCATAGAGATGTACGGTGTCTACCTTACACCTTGTTTGTTAATGTTAAAATGTTAGGAGTACGCGCCGCGACCCAGGTTAGGGAATTTGATTGAGTAAAACGATGTTTACAGTTACGCGGATTTATTGGTACTAAAGTAATTAATTAACAAATGGGACGCGCTGCACCGCATCGTGAGTGCAAGCGTCAGCATTATAACTAAACAATACAAAATGTACGGGTTTGCTCGTACAAGTACAAATGTCAGATGCCACAGATAAGATAACTATAAACCATAGAGTATAGTAAGTGCTATAAACTAGTCGGGATTTAGGGATGTAATCGATAAATCAAAATCTTTAGGCTGAGAAAATCTATTTTGTTGCAAATAGCAATAAACCAAACTAAATCGATTTGGTGTACTGATCTTACTTAATTGTAATTAATTTTAAAGTCCGCTCGACAGACAAGGGTTTGTTCAATTGAAACGGAACGTCATTTATATTCAGTTGAAACGGAACGTCATATAGAGGGAGTAAAACAATATTCATACTTTTAAACTCGAAAAGTATATTTCCAGTTCAAAAATCAAATCCCCGACGCGTAATGCCGTAAAAAAATATGAAACTAATTACTATAATATTTTGGTTTTGAGGCGCGAGACTTTTTGGTACCAACTTTGGTCATTGTCCTTTATGAAATCATCGATTAGCTTACAAAGTAACAGTGTTAAGAATATTGCATGCCCATGAACAATCATGGGAACCATCGATACGACGAAGAAGCAGAAGACTGCATTCACATCCATGGGTATATTCCGTCAGAAATGCTGACAAACAGCTGCTGAATAAAGATTTGTACTTGATTTCTGTTAAGTACCGCCTGGTTCATTTCGTGAATCTTTCAGTTTCAAGAAGTATACTGAACGACGAACAGTTATTACATAAACAGATGTCGTTACGATTGACAACTGTGTCTATCTGAACATTCACCCCTTTCAAGTTGCAAATGAATAGACCGTTACACTGCAGTGAACGGCGATCCTCGGCTAGTCAATAAAACTAAAATCTCAATCTATGTGCGGCGGCGGACAGGGGACAGCGGGTAGGGGACCGGGGACGGCTCCCATACATATAACTTGTGTATTAATAGCGTCCGTCCACCAACATACATACGTGACGCAAAAAGGCCCACTTTATGCAACGATAGCCAAAAGAAACGAAATAAATTAATTGGATCAGTTTTAGACAGATAATGTAAGTACACACAAAAAAAAACTTAACTAAACTTGCTCGAGTTTACCTAAATCTAGAAATATGTTGCCATGAAACGAAATTAATCTATTTTCTTCTACCTACCACACGTTGTCAAAAGTTAACCTTCTCTAAAATCTATAAATGTGGTCGTGGAGCGCGGGCGCAGGCCACCGCGTAAGATGCGCGCGCGCAATCTTAATTGATCCACCGTAGAACCCGAGCATAATGAGCGCTATTGAGCAGCTCCGTGTAATCAGCTCGGAATAGTCGCGTTGATAATGTACGAGATATAAATTACTTTGTTTTCGGTGCATTTACATAATGGATTGAGTTGGAGGCACGACACACGACGCACGCACGAGCTCATTATCTGGTTAACGTTTTATAGTTACTTTAGTTTAAGATATCGGTGACTCTCATTGTGGAGGTGGCTTGTGGCAGTCGCTGCCGATCAAACTGCTACTACTACTACTACTGCTGTATGATCTAGCACCATACAACATCTGTTTAGGCCTAGGCTAAATAAGAATAAGAATAAGAATAATTTATTTCAAAAAAAAAGTAGGTATTACAAAAGTGTACATTTAGGTGCAGTAGTGTTATTTCTAAACAATTAATGATGCAGTAACAGGGTAATTTATTTAACTGTTTAACGAAACACTATTTAGTTGAGAATACACTGGATATGTGAGGTGAGTGAGGTCCTAGAGACAGCGGATAAGTTTTTCAGTAGCATGTAATTTCTTTTCATTCAGAAACATTCTTCACTAATTTATAAACGGTTCCATTTTTTCTCTATTTTTGTTTTGACCGACATGCCATACAAGTTCTTAGAACAGATAATATGACAAAAACTAAAAAAAGTATAGACAACTGAACCGTTTGCAAACAGACAACTACTTTAAAATGTTTCTCATAGACACACAGCTTCTTTTGAAATTTCTCAATGGTCAAATATTTATATAATAATATCTTGCATAAACTAATCAAGTTACTACTTGCTAACTTAATATTAATGTTAAGTTTAATATCATGTAACCTGTAGGTTAATCCGCGTAAACAAATGATGTTTAAAACAAAAAATACAGACAATTAAGGCTCATATTTTATTAAGATAATCTCCTCGTAATGAAAACAAATATTGAAGTTATGTTAATCGCATGAATATCATCCATATCTTAATTCTCGTATATAATATAATCAGATATAATCGATAAGCACTATTTATTAAGCAACTTTCTATATAATGTGTGCGTGAATTACTGTGTAGTAGTGTATATGTGTAGGATCCCAAGTTACGTTTTAATAAAATACTGATCGATTTAATTACAGTACATTAAAGTTGTTCTTAAGTTCTAAGCTGTTTTGTATACAGGTAGAGATAGATTGCGGACTGGCAGCGGACATCGGACACTGATCACTGATTCGTCTCTATGGGTTAGACCGACCTTGGTTAGACTGAACTTTTAAATAAATAATATGTAGCATCTGCTGTGCACGTGCTCCACCTCAGTGACTGAGCACCTTAACTCTAGCCACCCGGCGCATGCGCAGGCCGCTTGATCTCCACTGTTACTGCAGAGAAAGCACAAGCGGGTATGTTTAGAAGTCGGGGCACGTCACTAAAGTCTCAGCTGAAGCGTAATTACACTTTACATCACGGCTACATACGTATACTTAATACAAACCTACTTATTATTAACATCATGCCAGTTTTCTCCAAAGGGTTAAGCCTAATATTTTATTAAAAAATTATGCACAAGTAAAAAAAATCTGTACAAAGGTGGACTTCAATATTACGTTTACTACTAGCTACGGTATTTCATACTAGCTGGATAGATAAGTACTCTGCCAAACAGTGTACATAAGTACGACAGTATTACTTTGTATGTTTATGTAAAATTACTTACATTAATAGTTCTGTAAAGACCGCTTGGTGTCCTGAAATTGTGGTCGCATGTCCAAATTGTCCAACTAAAGAATGTCTTTGGTTGCATGGATTTCAAGGTGCGAAACTTTCGCGCACATCGGGACTAGTTACAAAGTGTTTACTTTCCAATCGCATTAGCTGCCTTTGTTATTGTTGCACAATATAGCCGGTTGGCCGGTATGGGCTATGAGGCTGTGGTGCTATCCCCCGTCGCTCGATCTACCAGCAGATAAGATGTAGTTGTAGTACCGATGGAGAAGTATTGACATTCTTTTACGTAATGTTGTGCAGCAGTGTGCAGGAAACATACAGGGTGGTAGACGAGGCGGGCGAGACGCAGGTGTCGTCCGAGTCACTTTTCACAATGATTGAACGGTAGCCCATCATGTCACCCAGTACCTGTGTTGTGGAGGTCACCAGAACTCACTACATGGAGCAAACTAAATTTTACGGGGTCGACTTTCAGTCTAACCGTTGTCAATATAGTCGGGAAAAAGTTAGCCAGATGATGATGAATGGTAAAGCCAATCTTTAAGTTAACTTACCGTCCAACAATGTGCTGTTGATGGTGATGTTTTTCCTCCATAGATAAAAGGACAAAATCGATTAAAAATAATATTTTGATGAGGATTTCTACTATAATTATATTAACATAATATGAGGATATTTAAAAAAACTGAATACGAAGTAGTAACTAGTTAGGCACATACTGACCATTGTATATCTGCGACAGCTTAAAGCATCCTGTTTCTAGAATTAATCCTAGATCGATTTTGATTAGTACAACGCTTCTCTTTTACAGCTCTCATAAAACGGGTTATGCAGATTTAAGTATATTTTGGGAATGAGTCACGAAATGTAGTAAATTGTGTGGGTTTATTTATTAAATAAAAACTACATTAATCTTGAGCTAGTTCATTATGTAAATATGTCTCGGAGTTTATTGCATGAATATAGATAGGCATATAATTAATTGCAAATAATCCAATAATTGGTTTGAGACATCTCGTTCATAAATCTATAATAAGACCATTATGTAGATAAAAGAGGTAAAGTATTTTAAAAGAAGAAAAATAATATCATCGATTATTTTTTTCTCTGATTCGTCAGGTCGTTAACTCCAGGGGATGCTTTATGTAGTCAACTTATGAATGGAATTAAAATCTAAATCCCAAATATAAATCTCAAATACTACCGATAGATGGGTCGGTTTTATGTTAACACTGCGTGAGCTCTCCTTTTATCAAGCCGTATGTTTATATCAGCTACAGCATGCCATGAGTTAGTCAGCTGATTCCCAAATAGGAGTTGGTATTCACTTTGATGTACGTACGCGTAGGTATGCCATTCCTGAGATGAGTCAAAACTTCATGTTGTTTCTAAGTTAGACTGTTAAGCGACCCAGAGATGACCGACAGACAGACCTTTAGTAGGTACTTTGTATGTTGTTTGAAAGTAGCAATTGTAGGATCTGACAACTAACAGAAACAAAAGTGATCATCGGTTGATGAAATTCAAATGTAAACGGCCTCTGCACTAATGGAACCTGTTGTAAACGAAAACATTTCCAAGTTTATTAAAATAATCATGCACACACTTAATTATCGAACTTAATTTAACAAAGACGTGCGACCTCTCAATTATTCCGAACTATTCTCCACATTACGAAACGAAAAGAATCTAACAGTAAGTAAGTACATCATAAATTAAACATGGCTTCCATTTTAACCGGCGTCCAAGCCCCCACAGGTAATGTTCCCCGGGGGTCACAGGGCACAGGCTGATCTGCATAATCCGAATATTTGGACCGCGCAGAGCACAGACCCTTTACATATATAATTGGCTTAATAAAAATGTCGGGGATAAGCGGTAACGTGCATGTGAGTAATATAGTAAATAAGAGGATAACGCCGAGACGTTCGGGAGGGTCGGTTACGACTTGTTCGGGTACCGTCGCGGCCGGAATGTAGTAATATTTGCAAACATCAGTGAAGTAGTGGTCGGTGGTTGCATCGCGTGAGATGTCTCGATCTATCAAACTGGCGGCGTTTTATATCTCGGGAATTATCGGGATAAATTTTATAGGCTACAATACTTTGTATCAAGCGTTCGCTGGATGCATAAGATCGAGATGATTGATTATAAACGTTACATTATTGTACCTTGTTATGCGAACTGAATATATTTTTTTATTATGTTTAGACTGGGTAATTATTTTTGCCTTTAAACAGGTCTTCATCTTAGACAAATGAGTTCCTGGAATGTATTCAGAGCAGTATGGCGGTGCAGTGGTACGGTGACAGTATTATTCTACTTAAATTATCGATCAAATTAACGTGCTGTTCAAATATTTAAAGGTTCTAAAACTCATTTTTCTCATTTTTAACTACTTACCTAAACATATCAAATATTTTGTACGTGGTTGTACCATTTTATTCGCCATTTGGCATAAATCATTAAGTCTTGTTTTTTTTATAAAAGCCATCCATTAAACCGATGAAATGAAAATATTTAATATCCGTGTCAATTCAATTTGATACTACATTAAAATCATATTTTTTGTGATGATTTAGAGCAGGATCAAGTAAGAGTCATTGGTTTTATTGGGATTATTATTGGTTTGATTGGGCTGCCAGCTTCGAATGTTCAATTTTTTTGGATTAAATTTGTAACAGAATGTACTAGACTTTATTAGTCATCTACTTAAAACTCATAAATTAATTCACTTACACACAGTTACCGGCGGGGTTGCCAACCGTACTCTAATGTAGAGAGAGTGTTGTACTCTATTTTGAATAGGTGTACCTACTCTATAATCAACACTGGTCTGGCCGTTTTGCGCTTAATATAGGCAGGCTGCTAAAATTTTCGAGTGTGCTTTGCTCGCGTTTGCATTTCTGAATTCCCAAGTATTTGTTTTTCTGCTTAGGTCAATAGTTACTTATTTTTATATATGAACATACATCATCATCTTCCTGCCCTTGTCCCGAGTTATTTGGGGTCAGCGCAACGCGTTTTTTTTTTATTTATGAACATACAAAAGAATAATTAACCAGTACAAGGCGGCGCGCGTGCAAAAAAGTTCGAGCTCGCTCCGCTTGTTCTTGCATACTACTTGAATTGGCCCTCACTATCCTACAGAGCTCAGTCTCCAATAGATTTAAGACGTCCTAGGTTGTTTTCGGTCATGAATGCGAAGTGGTGGACTCGGGACAAGAAAGAAACATCACAACAAAAACAGTGATTTGTCACTGGTTACAAATCTGGACGGAAACAAATCTGGCGAAATGTGGGTCTGCCTTAGGTACTGTAGTGTATGTAGTATTGTGACGTTGCCTCGGGCGCGCACATCGCTCGGTTATAAGTACCGGCCCGAGTGGTGGGGCGCCAGTCGTTGTCGGACTGTCGGCCTGTGCGGTGGTGCGTTGGCGAGTCAACTATCTATTAGTGTTGGTAAATGTGCATATTTTACATTGGCGACGAGGTGAAAAAAATCGGAGAAAAGACGTGAGTTCTTAAATTTTATTATTAGAATAATTAAGAATTGTATTTCGTGGAGAAATATACGAAATATTCTTTCATTTTAAAAGTCAAATTATGAATATTACGTTAGAATATATAATAATCGTTTATTTATAAAAAGAGGTACATTTACAATGAAATATCTTAACAAATAAAATAGAGCACAGTTGATTATTGCCTGAACTAGGTTGAACCTGTGTTTCAGGCCACAAGGTGCATAAATATCTACTTAAAATAAATAAATTAACGTTCAATGAAAAGTAAAGTACTGAAATTAAAACATACATCAAATAAAAATAAAAATAAACAGTGTGTCAGCAATTTACTTGCAGACAACAAGTAAGTCTTCTGTCTGTGCATACGAAAAGAGTTGTAAAAAAGTAATTATAGACTTTTTACAGCTAAAATAATTTAACTGAATTGAACTTGAATAAGAATGTTTCATTAGAAATATTAAGTGTAAATAAAATATTATTAAAAGGCTGAAACAAAAAGTGGTTTGTTAATGTATTGTTTTGCAACTATTTAAATACTATCTTGGTTGTTAAATCAAAATCAAAATATTTTATTTCACATAGGCCTACATGGGCACTTATAAAACATCGACAGAAAGGTGCACGGTTCCGGGTTGGTCGTTTCCTATGGAGAAGAACCGGCAAGAAACTCCATGGGTTCTCTTTTAAAATCATTTGGTTTTACAATATTATCATGTTACAGCATTCGTACTTAAGTATGGGGGGACAGCATAGGCCCGACAATAAGTCGTTGCTTACTACACAAAAAACGGAAAACAAGATAAGAGGTTAACAAAAGTAAACACACCTCTAGGAATCTACAAGGCCTACACTTCTATCACTAGCTATGTAGTACAAACCTTGTGAAAGAAAATAAACTATTTGTATTTGTATTGTACACTGTTCACACATTCACAAACAATGGTTAAAAATAATCTATACAAAGGCAAGAAAATATTATAAAAGACTAAATATTGTCATCAGTGCTGCAACTATCCTGAACAAAAGGTGTTGAAATGATTTGAGAACTATTATAAAAAGAAAATCTGATTAGAAAACATTAAGGTTATGGAAAACACATATTGATTTAATTATCTATCATAAACAAAACATCACGCCTATGTTCCCCAAAGGGGTAGGCAGAGATGTGTGATGCAACCACGTTTCACCAATTACGTTGAGCATGCCTGTTGCCATTAACCGGATGCCAGTTCAAATTCCGGTCTGTTATTGGGAGGTTCATGATGGAGAAACTCAGTGACACTGGCTACCTACCTACCTGGAAGTTGAACCCAGGACCTCGTGCTTAGTTATTTGATTTCTGTTACATGATTAGTTCTAAAAGAATAAATCAAAAAGCAGTAGAACATTTCTACTGGTCATTAAATTGACAAGTCATCAGGGAATGCCAGTGATATCAGTAGAGTATACCTACTGGTCATTAAATTGACAAGTCATCAGAGAATGACAGTGATATCAGTAGAGTATACCTACTGGTCATTAAATTGACAAGTCATCAGAGAATGACAGTGATATCAGTAGAGTATACGTACTGGTCATTACATTGACAAGTCATCAGAGAATGACAGTGATATCAGTAGAGTATACCTACTGGTCATTAAATTGACAAGTCATTAGAGGATGACAATAATAGCAGTAGAGTATACCTACTGGTCATTAAATTGACAAGTCATCAAAGAATGACAATAATAGCAGTAGAATATACCTACTGGTCATTGAATTGACAAGTCATTAGAAGATGACAAAAATTGGAGTAGAGTATACCTACTGGTCATTAAATTGACAAGTCATCAAAGAATGACAATAATAGCAGTAGAATATACCTACTGGTCATTAAATTGACAAGTCAGATAATTACAATAATAGCAGTTGAATATACCTACTGGTCATAAAAATGACAGTTATCAAAGGAAAAATAGGTCAGCAGTGGTGGTACTTTTTATGTACATAAGTACTGGTCATTTAATTGACAAACTTTGCCAGTTAGTGCAAACCCTTTATTTATTGGTTCCAGGTAATTAATAACAATATGAGTTCTCATCTCACGTTCAAACGTCACGTCACGTCACAAATTTGATTGTGAGGGGGAACCTTCATCAGTAGGAATGAGATGGGAGCGTTGGAAGCAGGCGCTTTTGATCTACCTGGAAGCTGCTGGCATCGAGAGTATTGAGAAGAAACTGCTTCGCTGCTGCATTTTGGTGGACTAGAATTGCAGGAAATGTTCTATAATATACCAGATTAAAATTTATCACCAGCAGATGGAGTGGATATCTTCGGAGTGGCTATCGCCAAACTTGATGCATACTTTCTACCCGAACAAATTGTAAGACGACAAATCGAAGAATTCGAGAAAAGCAGCACATCAACTGAAAAGATACACAGAGTAAAGGATATGAAAACAGAAACAAGTGAAGCAGACAGAGTTAACCTAAAACAGAGGCTACATAACGGAAAATAAAATAATGATAAGATGTTGAAAAGAAAAATAGGATGTGGAAGATGTGGGAGCGCAGGACACGCGTCTCAAGACAGCAAATGCCCAGCAAAAGAAAAAGATTGCCACAAATGTGGGCTAAGGGACATTTTAGACAATTCTGCAGGGCAATGACACGAGACAGAATGAATAAAAGGAAATATGAGGGAAACAGCAACAAACAGCGAAAATAAAATAAAAAATGAAAAGAGATAACAAAAGAAACGACACAAATCAGCTAGATCAAACAGAGTCCACAATCGTACAATATGTGTTCAAAATCGATGATGACAGTATGTAAGATTGCCATACTGGCAGAATGAAGGTTAAAATGTTAGTAAACGCAACTTGATCACAAACAAAACCTGGGACAATATTTACCTGGGATAATATTACATTCAGTTGCAATAAGACTTTTTATTGTTATGGTAGTAAGAGTTCCCTTGACCTGGATCATTTGATGTAAATATAAAAATCGCAGATAGATCAGAAAATTAACTTTTTACGTCATCGCTGATGGAACTCGAGATCTGCTGGGAAAGAAACTGCCATGGCTATGTGTGTACTTAAAATCGGATTAAAAATCGACCAAATGGACACTAAAACAGAGTTTCCGAAGTTCAAGGATATTTAGTGGAGGTACCAATCGATGAGGAAGTACCACCAATTTCTCAACCATTAAGAAGGATCCCCATACCACAGGAAGACAGCTGGGACCAACGGCTTAACGTGCTTTCCGAGACACGGAGGTAACTCGGCATGTGTAATGGGTGGTCACCCATCCACAGACCAAACTAGCACAGACTAACAGCAGGCACGGCTTTACTTAAAGATCGATCTGAGCGGCTGTTATTATTTTGCTACGATCCCCTAGGACTAGGAGGAGTATTAGTTTAAATTAATGATCATGGACCTCGCATTATAGCGTATGGTCACCGGACACAGACGATATTGCCAGACAGAAAAAGAAGCCATAGCTCTGGTCTAGGCTGTGGAACATTTGTATGTTTTTCTTTTTGGGAAAGAGTTTGAATTAGTGACCGACCATAAACCACTCGAGGTTATATTCGGTCCTAAATCAAAACCATGCGCAGGGATAGAAAGGTGGATACTACACCTTCAAGCATATACATTTAAAGTAATAGCCTGGCAAAGAAAATATAGCAGACAGTTTATCAAGATTGTATAAATTAAATAAAACGTCTGAGGACAAGTCGGAAAACCATATACACCAACTTGTTGAAGCAAGCAGGCCAATAGCAGTATCACTGGAAGAAATTACTCGTATGGAGCCATCAAAGCAAGACAAGCAAATATTAAAAGTAAGGGAAGGCCTGTATAAAAAACAAATGGGATGAAGAGGTAATTAATTATGCTTTTACGACGGAGTTTTATTGAGAGGAACTAGAACTGTTATGGTAAAAATGTGCAGTCAGGTTCTGACAGCTGCTCACGAAGGGCACCCAGGAATAGTCCTAATGAATGAAGACGAGACTAAGAACCAAAGTATGGTGGCCTAGATATGACAAAGAAACTGAGAACTTGGTCAAATGCTGCAAAGGCTGTACGTTAGTTTCAGGTCCAAATCCTCCAAACCCATTGAAGCGACAGGCGTTACCATGCGAACCTTGGGTAGATACATGTATTGATTTTTGAGCCCTTTACCAAGCAGCAATTACATATTATAATAATAATTTATTTAGGTACATAAAGGTTTTGTAGTACATGAGGGGCCTTACAAAGTACCAATGCATTAATAGTTACATGTGGTAGGTACAACTAATTTCTGAGTATATCGCTGCTCTCCTAGCTAGATTGCTGAGCAATCTGTATTTATGAGAGACAGTTTCGACTTCCTATTTGAGTATCACAATTCATGTCTTGTCTCATATTGATAATCGTCGATTATTTCAGTCGATACAAGGAAGTGAAGATTTGTCGTAAAATTACCAGTGCAGACATAATAAAATCTCTAAAAGAGATTCTTAGCAGACTTGGTAACCCAATGACGATAACAGCTGATACTGGTAGACAGTTCTGCGGCGAGGATTTAAAAAAAATCTATACTGAAAGAAATATAGTTTTGCATAATACGGTACCATACTGGTCTCAACAGAACGGAGAAGTCGAACGTAACAACCGCGACATTCAAAAGCGATAAAAAAAATGTGGATCCTAAAAAACTGTCAAGAAGCTTTGTTAGAGTATTTGGCTATGTATATATGTATGTATGTATAGTGTTACAGGTAAAACTCCTGCAGAATTATTTTTGAAACTGCAATATCATGACAATATACCTGTGGCAGGAGACATAAACCAGAAGATTTAGATGTAAGAGACACGAGACCAAGAAAAGAAAGCATTAACATAGAAGAAGATAAAAATGAATCAAAAAATGAAACAGAAGAAGAGGAAGGGTAAAAGGAAACACTAAATTAAACCATAAAATGATTTTTATTAGATATTATTGTGATGTGATTCTGTTATGCCAGAAATGTCAATAAATTATTATTAAAAAATAATAATAATAATAATAAACTAAATGTCTTATTAATATTTCTGGTTGAAACAAGGAAGGGATGTAGTGTATGTAGTATTGTGACGTTGCCTCGGGCGCGCACATCGCTCGGTTATAAGTACCGGCCCGAGTGGTGGGGCGCCAGTCGTTGTCGGACTGTCGGCCTGTGCGGTGGTGCGTTGGCGAGTCAACTATCTATTAGTGTTGGTAAATGTGCATATTTTACAGGTACAACTCTTTGTTAATGTTATGTAAGACTGTTACGTCATTCCTTCTTTTCTCTATTTTTTAATTTTTCTCTATTCCACATCCCTGACATTCCCGCCACGTGTCCCGCCCACATTCTGAACGTTTAACTAATTTCCCGATGATTAACGACGCGTATGTTAATATCTTACGTCCACTGCGCAGGCGCGGTGTCAACTGCTAACATAAATTCGGCTATCGATACCCGCTGCGCGTGCGCACTCATACGTACAGACAACCGCATATGCAAGGCAAGATTTTGACATTGACAGCACTTGTACTGTTGGTAAAAAAGCGACGCGAGTGTCAAATTGTGGCCATGGTGTGCGGGTGATTGTACTCTGTTTTATTTAAATGAGTCGATATCGTTATCTATGTAGATACACTCATCTATGGCTCATCTATATCGATACGCCGTCTATTATAACCGTTGGGTAACTATATTTATGTGAATTAACACGCGGCTCACTGGATTGGCCCATTACTTCATGTTGAACTTGTAGCTATTTGTATGCCGAGATAAATATCTAAGAATTATATAGCTAATAGAAATAGGAAACATAGTTTAGTTAGTAACGATACGTATCTACCTTTAAATTAGAATAGATCCTGACATATTTTTATTCTTTAGATTCGCAGACAGATGAACTTTGGATAATAAACTAGTCTTGGTGACGTTCGCGGACCTATTTGTAAAGATATAGTTAATTGTTATGATAGGATTAACTTACCTATCGTCTTGGCAGTTCTTGTAGTAATTAGGTACGTTGTGTTTTATACGCGTATCTAGATTATGTTAATTCATTATAGAACATATTTAATTAAATAAAGTGAGATGATGATATTTTGGGAGTCACCAAATCAGTTAAAAAAACGTAGGAGCTTGACAGTAGCAATAGTAGTAGACCATGGAGTATTCTGCCGGTTCTTCTCCATAGGAAACGACCAACCCGAACCGTGTACCTTTTATCGACGTTTTATAAGTGCCAATGTGAGGCCTATGTGAAATTTTATTTTTTAGTTGGGTGTAAAATCGCAGAAATATTTCAAGTTCGTTAGCCTAAATTCCACGATCACTTACAACTACCACCTGCCACATTCTTCCAATGAGATTACTACCAAAATATTAAATATGGCAACACCAGATCAAAGGTGAGAACTCGTTGAATTAAATTATTATTCACCACAAACTGTTGGAGTCAGCGACACAACACAGGAATCACTTTAATATCTCCATTTTATCGTTAAAATCCATCGGCCATGTTAAATGTACCGAACAGTATATTATGTGACCTCAACCTCTGCCGGTGTTGCCAGCTGTAGAGCGTGATACGCGACCAATTAATTGTTGCGCTAATAGTTTAGACAGAGCATGTCTGTGTTGTGACGCCCACGGTACAGCGGTGCCAGGCGCAGATTTAGAGCTGCGGGTCACAGGTTCAAAGTTTTTGTGGGTGAAGTAGAATGTTTAGTTAATGTTAGCAGCATACCGCGGCCTTGTCTGCTAAGTGATAAATAAGTTACGAGATAACGTGAGGTGGAAGGTTGCTCGTAATGCTCGTATATTGACCATGTTCTTCACACTAACGTTTAAGCTGTTGTCCCGTTTGTCAAGATCCCGTCGGGTACGGTTTTCTGAACCTATTAAATGTTTGTAATTTCTGTAGATTTCTGTAAGACGTTCTTTTTCACCTGAAAGAAAAATGTGAAACCTGCTCATCCGCCAGACGGCAGGCGTGTGCCAGCCTCCGTTTGGCCTGCACTACCAGGTGTTCTGAAAATACTGAAAAATGTGAAGAACCAGAAGGACAACCGGAACAAGCGGTAATCCCTTGCAAAGCGTTTTCTACTTGTACAACGACTTTCAACACGATTGGAAAAAAGTTTGATTTTTCCATCATCGTCATCGCTGACAGAATTTCTCTTTGTGTGTGTGTCTTCAGGTTGTTCTACAATTTATTATATTATATTTATATTGGTTAGGTTCCCACGCAACTTTCGGTTTAAAAACAAATAATTATTATACCAATGGCAGGATAAAGAATAACAGAAAATAAATCGTTTAACCAAAAAACTAGATGTTAGGATAGGTATTAGTCATACATTGAAAAGCAGATAACGGTCTTTAAATTATAACTTGGCTATTTTAAAATTTAAAAACATTCGCAAATTTTTTCGAAATTAATAAGTAGATCCATCCATTCCATACTTAAAATTATAAACTGCGGAATAAACTCTGTTGGTTACCGTTACCTTTTCATGCCTAACAACCTTAGCTTCTGAACGGATTTTGGCACATATGCAGACAATGCCCTGGGTAAGGCTTAAGTGTGTATAATATCGTATAATATTCGACTTCTACGTGGGTGAAAGCGCGGGCAAGAGTTACTAATAAATAATAAGTACGTTTTGCTACAACCAGAGGAACAAGGATAATTATCGTGATTATACGTAATCAAGGCAACCATGGGCTTATTGTTCCTCGATTGAGATATCAATAAGTACCTATAATGAAAGCCAAGTCTGTTACATAATGGTTTAAAACTTGCTGAATACCAATAAAGTTTAGTTTCTAAATTAAACCAGGCATTAACATGGCCTTTAAGTTGATAAGTGTGGTGATCAACTGGTCATTCCTTCGGTATGATAAAAGCCTTCACTTCTGAAGCCTCCTTCACGTCTGAAAGCAGAGGATAGCTTATTAATTCCACAAGATTTTCATCTTCCTATTACCTCCTAAACATTCCTCTCTTCTAGAGGTCCAGGAACAATCCTCCCAGCGTATAACTCACAAAATATGATACTTAGCAATTAAAGCCGTAACTGTATCCTTGTTCGGAGGGCATTTCATTAACCTTGCGATGCTATCGTCTAATTGACCGCGGACGCACCCCGCACCCCGCACCCCGCGGCCCGCGGTCCGCGGTACGTTCACCGCACTTCCTAGACCACTGGCTCCCAACCAGTGGTCCCCGAGACCTAAACTATGGTTCGCGAAAGTTCAAAATTTCCAACTTTTATTTATAGGTGCGGAAGTTCAAAGATCTCAAAACCCACTGAATTTTATTTAAAAAATGGTTTAATATAGTGATTTCCCGGTTAATGTATGTTACTTTTGAATTTTTATTTGACTGTGTTACAAGTTTTGATTCAAGTTTATGTTTTCGTTACCACCGACCAATTTGATTCGAATATCGTTACCATAGGGGACCAACGATAAATGAATCAACGTGGTCGTTGGTCTACAAAACCTTGGGAGCCACTGTCATAACCCAGAGACTATAAAGTCTATAAACTAGCGCGGCTATATGTGCGGGACGGACATTAAATTCATTAAGATTGCGATCATATTGGGGTGCGTACGCGCAGGTTGTGTTGTTCCGTGCTAATTAGGTTGCTAGGTTTAGGAACCGTTATTGGCGTACCTGCAACCCTTTTGTTTTGCAGGTGTTACCGTTACATTAGTTGTAGTCTTCACGTCTTAGGTGTTTTTGTCACCCGCGGTTACTGCCCTATAAATAATTATTCGGTGATAAATAAGTAGATATGTATACCATAATACATATTTTAAATAATAACCAACTTAAACACAAAGGTACCTGTCCATATGATGGTCTATAAACATTATTTGTGTCGCAACTTCTGTGTAATGTACACGTTCATTTATCTTTACAAACCGTAGGAAGTCGGCCCGAAAGTCGATAAGAGATAAAGAGAGAGACTTCCAATTATCTCGACGAGATATGTAACAATACACACGGGGGACACTGATGCTGCGCTGGGAGACAATAAATCGTCCGTGTGTATCGACAATTAGTTATCTGTCGCAGTCGCAGGTGTGTGTCGCAATAAATTATCGAGTGTCGCTTATCGGACAATGTTTCTAAATACTCGCGGGTTTGGGTAAAGATGGCTGTTCATGGTGCGACTGAAAAGCTCGAAGTTATTCGTCATCCGATTATTAAAAGTACAGCTCACAAAGCTTATGAACAACCTTTGTAGTGGTTGTAGCGTTTGTTGCTATACATTCTGAACACAATTATTTCGTCGTCTGTCTAGTCATAATTGTCTAGTCGATACAGGCTCTATTTCCTCCTTTTCTATCAGAGATGAATTAAGAGAGGAGGCTCTCTCTATATCCCACACAGCCTTCTCAGTCTGTACTCCATCTTGTTTTTTTCCATTAAAATGGTTTTATTTAACCAATTTCCTATTTCTCCATGTAAAAGTGCTTATTTCGTCGTCCATTGAATGGTCGTCCGATGCGCAGGCGCCGCCTGAGTATCGCGGAGACACAAATGTGTCGTTACATCATAAATATTAAGCATCCGTGGCGACAATGTTTGTACTGATATAATATAATATGTGGGCACCGAGATACGCCGGCTGCTGTGGGAAGACGCTTTCTACATTGGGTTGGGATTTGATCATAATTATGACCTATCTACGTGTCGCCTTGTATCTCTTTGAATGTGCATGCATGATAGCGAATACCGGAACAATTTTATTCAAAGTGTGGCAAAATACGGGTCAGTAGACTCAGTAGGTAGGTACGTCGCTTAAACAATGCATTCAACCTATAAAATAATGAACTTTCCAGAACTGGCAATATCCAGTATCCTTCATGGTAATCTTCGGTGGCAGCCTTATTCCACTTACTGCTGACTACAGGGCTATTTGTGCCATGTTCCATGGTCTGTGGGAGTCTCAACCAGGTGCTCCCCACAATCTCCTAATTGTCTTCAAAAAAACTAATTATTTCAACCATGAAATGAATTTTAATTGAACGTCCACGTGCTGAGGTAGGTTTATCACGTGAAAGAATATGTCAACAGGAACAGGGTAAACATCTTGTTAGTATGGCGGTGGACTAGCTGACAAACTGACATTAAATAATAGGTATCTAACGTAAGTACCTAATGTTGTATCTATTCATTAAACCTTTCAACGAGAGATTCACGCTTTCCAATAGATCTCACCGATTGTGTACATCCCAATTTGTCGCATCAGTCGCCACATTACTTATGTTTGTTGCCCAGTTATTTATGCCCAGCAGTGGGCATAACTGCGGCTTGTCCAGCTAATTGATTGCGGTGCTGTGTCTGTTAATTGATGGCATGTAGCTGATGTACTGATGTACCTGTGTACACGGGATATTTATGTTTAGTTCTGGTATCGTCGGTAGTCATCGATTGTTTCCATTATTGTGATCTATGGATGTAGTGGAATGTTTTTTAATTGATTTACAGTAAGTGATTACAATATGATTTGTTCTGGAGGGGACTCAAGTTATTGAAGTCGTGGAAACATTGACTGTTTAAAAAGTTTGTGAAAAATTGTTAAGGGAAACTTTTAATTTTAGTTAAACCATGTTAAGGTGGAAGCGCCAGGGTAGCTCGCGAAATGAAAATTTTCTTATCTTTTTTGCAATTTGCTGGTCAGTGTCAGGGTGTATGTTGATGAAATATAAATCACGCAAATAACACGTATGTTCCGTACCCGAAGGGTAACCAACAGGCCCCTTCTTACTAAGCCACCGCTGTCAGCCCGTCCATCTGTCTGTCAGCGGGCTGTATCTCGTGATCCGAAATAGGTAGACAGTTGAAATTTTCGTAGATTGTTTATTTCTGTTGCCGCTTTAACAACAAATCTTTCTAATATTATGAATGCGAAAGGAAAGTTTGTGAGGATGCATGGATGGATGTTTATTACTCTTTCACACAAAAACTACTGAATAGATTAGGATGAAATTTAGCACACAAATAGCGTATAACTTGGATTAATAAGAATATTTTTTATCCCGGTAGTATGATCCCGTGGGACAATTACCGAACTCCACGCGGGTGAAGCCGCGGGCATACGCTAATCATCAATACAACCCTCTCACCTAACCCCATTGAATGACTTTTTTATGAAATACAAGTTATAGGACCTGCAAATTGCAAAAAACGTAAGAAAATTTGAATTTCGCGCTACCCTGGACCTTCCACCTTAAACTAACACACTGCCCGCGAAGTAGACACAACATTTAAACAATCGCAGTGACCATTCATGTGGATGATGGGTCATTGGTCTGGGAAAGGGTAAATAAATCAAAGAGCCAACGGTTCAACAAAAAAATCATAATTACATCCTATCCTACTAATATTACGAGTATCGTATAAATGCGAAAGTTTGTGAGTATGGATGGATGGATGTTTGTTACTCTTTCACGCAAAAACAACTAAGAATAATAAGAATAAGAATAATTTATTTCAAAAAAGTAGGTATTACAAAAGTGTACATTTAGGTGCAGTAGTGTTATTTCTAAACAATTGTATAATTAGTGCTTATAAGTAAACTATAACTAAAATATATATAACTGTTGCAAGTTACGATAATGGCGAAATCAAATGTTAGGTAGCGACCTGCCTGATCTAGGTTTATTTAAACCTGTGTTTCAGGCCATCACTTTACAATGCATAATTTAATTAGGACAGGAAAATTTTAAAATAAAGTAAATCTAGGAACAAAAACGGTAAACATTAAAACTAACTTAATAACAATATGTACAACTAAATACGAGGAGATGACATATCAAATCAAACCAGGACTTCTAGAAGTTTTTCTGTGTCCGTGTAATTAAGCATCGCTAAATAATCCGATATTACAAAATTACATTTCCTATAACTTAGACTATAGAAGTTTAGTTTCTTGTTGAGTCTATTATACAGAAAAGGTCCTAAAAACACATAAAATCGACTAGCAAACGCATGTCTAGTTTGAGGCTTTGTGCAAACCAGGTCTTTTCTTCTCCTATCGGAAGGAACTGGGTCATAGGGAAGGGTAGAGTGCTGCTGTAGTATAATGTGAAGAATAAATAATTGCCGTACTGTGAGCACATTACATGCTTTGTAGAGCAGCTGTGTAGGAAATCTAAACGGACGAAAGGTAGCAACCTTTAGAATTGCTCTTTGAGCACGTTCTAGAGGGAGAAGAATCGAATTTCCCGCCCCCCCCCAGGATGTTATGCAATAGGTTAGAATAGACTGACATAACGCTAAATAAACCTGTTTTATTAATTTATAGTCGGCTACATTACGTAAATACTTAAAAACATAAATTAGTTTGCGCACTCTAGCACATAGTAACTCGATATGTTTACGGAAATTTAGATTGGAGTCAATAGTGACACCAAGATATTTCAAATGGTCAGCTTTTTCTAAAGTAGGGCAAGAACATGCAGTGTCAGCGTACGTGCTACAGGTATGCGCGTAAATTGTTTGGTTAGTAAGCGGTATGTTAGTATTTCTCATTGTAAACTGACCGGATTTGGATGAAATTTGGCACATAGATAGTTTATAACCTGAATTAACACATAGGATACTTTTTATCCCGGTAATGCGATCCCGTGGGACAATTACTGAACTTACGCGGGTGAAGCCGCGGGCTTGAGCTAGTTTATGATAATATCTAGTAAAGATAGTGTGAGATTAATTTGAGGTCCTGATTGACTTAGTGCCACCTACTACATTACTTCAGAAGGACCATTCAGTACAACGCAATGACACGAAAAGCTCGTCCCTCACATAAACTGCTAGTTAATGCCTGCGGTTTCGTGTGCGGGAATTTCCCACGGGGACGTGCTACCGTGAAAAAAAGTACCCTATGTGCTATTTCAGACTATATTCCCTTTCTTAGTGGATACCTACTCTTCACAAAGAATACACTCTTCAAATTTCATGTCTTTAAGACCAGCAGCTTAGGCTGTAAGTTGATATATCAGTCAGTCAGGACTTCGAATTTCATATTGGGGGATGATTTTGGAAAAATTGTGATAAATCAAATTAAAATATTTTAATTTCACATAGGCCTACATGGGCAATTATAAAACGTCGCGACAAAAAGGTGCACGGTTCGGTTTTTGCGGACATATAAAATACATTCTAGGATATAAAGGGAAGGCAGAGTTAGTACATCGATCTCTTTAAAATTTTCTCTGAGGGACTCGACATGTATTTGATTGGCCTGTTGGTCTAGTGGTTAGTGACCCTGACTGCTAGGACGGAGGTCGTGGGTTCGATTCCCACACAGGACAAATCTTTGTGCGATAAGCACGATTATTTGTTCTGTATCTGGGTGTGTAATTTATCTATAATATGTATGTATTTAGAAATATATATGTATGTTTATCAGTTGTCTGGTTGCCATAGTACAGGCTCTGCCTAGTTTGGGATCAGATGGCGGTGTGTTGGTTGTCCCAAGATATTTATTTATTATATTTATTTATTTATTATGTATAGATACTATCTATACATGTAAAATTACGTACTTTATCTATCTATTAGATAGATAAAATACGTAACAAAAGCTCAGTGTCTTGAGAAAACTTATTTTCATGTGTTTCATCATGTGTTTATGACAGTTCTCTGGTCGTATAAGGAATGAATTTTTAATTGTTTTACTCTGCAATTGCAGTCAGTGCAAGTCTGCAAAAATCACAATGTACATTTATTATCTTGCTATCATGATCGATTGATCAGACCATCACTAGCATTTTGATTTATGAATCAGAAGATCTTTATAATTTTTAGACGGAATACACCAGACGCAGCCTGTTACTTGGGTAAAGATGGAGATCGACATTGAGTAAGCGGAGTAGATCTTCTGTCATTCTTGTTGTTAAGTAAGGGAATCATGATCTAGTGAGAAGGTAGGGGGGAGAGATAAGAGATACGTTTAAACAAGTGCCCAATAAAGTGCACGGTGAATGGTTGTCGACAGTGTTTAGACGAGTATTAGGAGCAAACACCGCCGAGTACGCCCACGCCGACTGCGCACACGCAGCCCACAGGGTTGACCCTAACTAGTGGTAAAAGGGAACTTCTTTCAATCAATCTAAGGTAAGTGAAAATTATGTTTTTTATTTAAAATTTGTTGTAATTTCATTGCTATCTCCTTATTCAAAAAATAGTTACGTTTTAGCAACTTGAACTACCTCGCTTGTAATTTAAAACGCATTATTAATACAAGGAAATGTTTTTATTTTAACTGTAGCTTGAAGATTATATGAATGTTATGAGAATTTGAATGCTTTTTCTTCCCTGGTCCTAGGAATTAGCGATCCTATCTCTAATTCCCGAAATTATTAATTTAGCTGTAGGTACGCAGTTGCTCTCCGATGCTTGATTCCATGTTGATGTTGTTTGCAACAGCCCTAGCTGTTGTCCGTCGTTTGCCCAGTGACCGGTCGGAAACGTCTCAAGCGTGTTTGCCGAGCAGCTGCGACCGTCGTCCACATCCACGGTCCGCGGGTGATCGGCTACGTCTGCGGGGCGTGTGTGCTCAGCACACTGCGGCTATAAGACGTGTGTACACGGCCGCCTACAATAACACGTGGAGGCTCCACTTGTTATTCTAACTGAGTGAAAGCAGGCTCTGGCTTATGTTTGTAATGGGCTTTTAATGTTGGATGTTCAGTCAGGTCCTCGTGGTATGCGCGTGAGTGCCTGTGAAAACATTGGGACGGAATCTGGACTAGAGTTTGTGTAATCGTAGCGTGGCCGTGGTGAGCGGGGCTTGCTTGTATTTATGCTTTCTGCTTCTGAAGAGATGTTTGCCCCGAGGGGCCCTAACTCTCATCGGTTTGCAGATTATTTGACTGTCGTTTTGTTTCTTCTTTTCGTGTCAATTGACTAACTACTCCAATTTGTTCAGGTCGATAGATACCTGGATAGCTCTGCAATTTGCAAATGTCAGTCAATCAGTTTCGTCGTTTTACGTACTTACTATGAGACAAGAGTACTTTCGAAAATCTCTTGTTAGTCTATTACGACAACCACAAGCACAGAGGCTGCTTCATTTGCATTCAAACATAAACATAGCCTTTCAACAAATACTCGTATTCCAATTTAATTACCTGTAGACAAGTCTGCCGAAATAACGATAAATCTTCGAATTGTATCGCCGGACTCATCGACGATGGTTATCGGTAACTCTATCAGTAGTAAATAAGCCATGTACCTCTAACCCGCAGTACATAGCATGATATATGTGCGCTAGTGTGTCGCGTGACCTGTACCCTCCCGGTGCAAGCGGGATTCCTACCTCTAAAGTTAATTAGAAATTGCAATTGTAATTAATAATCCAGTTAAGCTAGTATTTGTTGTGTCTGTGAAATTGCTGGCGATGTAGCTACGGTTAGGTTCATTAGGATGGTAGTAAAGGGCTTATCTTCATCTGTAGACAAAGTTTCCTTTTGTTTATTTTCACCTGACGTTAGCGTAAAAGGGGAGAGAGGGTCCATCTACCTCATTAAGACATCTACGATGGAGTTCTGTTTGGGTACACGATGGGCCCTTTGATTTTTTCAATCACTACTGAGTGATCCAATAATGCCTGTGCCAATGAATCATGAATGTATGCTGGAAAGTTTGTTTCACCATAGATTACCTAGTACCTTTGCCTTTTTATTTTAGTACTCGAATCTCACCTACACTTCCACTTCCTGGACTTACATACATGTACCACGGCCACGGCCTCAAGTAGATGTGCGTACGCGCCACTCTCACGCGATGCTGCGTCTGCTCACTTAACACGATCTGTTGCAAACTGACCACGATAATGATGAATAGACTAAGTTAAAAAAAAATGTGAAAATGAAAACTAAATGGCTTTTAAGATGTTCAACATATCGGAGGAAGAATGAAGACGGTCAAGATAAGTAATTGTAGGAGGGAGAGATGGCGTGGTTTACTGAATCTAAGATCAGATTAAAAGCTCCTCGGACTGAAACCAACTGATATTGAACCTAAATCTGTCATGGAAGGCGATTCAAGGTTAAGGAAGAAGTTTTAAAAGTAGTAATAGGAGAGTTCAAACATAATATGATTAGACAATAGTAATAATGTACAACATTCCATAAAGTTAAAACAGTAAATTTATTTCTTAATATATTTTCCAAAGTTCAAATGCACATGGATACAGTGTTGATCCCACACGTGCTGTATGTACATACAGTCGCAGACAAGACCACGTTTCCGTTAGTGTCGGACACAAACACCAGCTCGTTACACCACTCGATACAACCTCTAGAAATGCGCATCGATGCGGAATGTTCTGAGGCTGTATCTACGTACACCAGTGTTGGGATTTCGGCGTTCAGCGTGTAGTGAGACCATGATGACAGGACTCTGGTGGATTCGAATCTGGAGTTTTTAGTTTAGAGGCTAGCTGTGCGACCATCAAACATAACGGCATCAAATGTTACAAATCATTAGCAATTCTTACTTACGGTTCCCGTACCTTCTTGGATGGTTGGTTTTCCTTTGAGAAAATTTAGCAAATACCACCACTATTATTACAAGTTGAGTTTGATTTATTCAAATGGTTTTATTAGACAAGTATCACTCTTGCCCACATCCCTCAATTCATAACAAGTTCTATTCCCAATAGGCAAATAACATGCTAGCAAGTAAAACACTCTATAAACATATATTATACTCAAGCTGCCAATTTAAATAATACCATAATAGTCCTCGGCGGCACGGCGTGGTGGTGTTGTCCGGTGCGCAGCCACAGGTTCGCGGTTATTACATGCCGCGCGGTACTTAATGTGCGGTCTCACTGCTGCACTGGACGGCGGAACGGTATTGTTTGACCACAGAATGGATCCTACACGAAGTCAAGTGGCGCAGCAGTGTGTTTGGGAAGTGCAAATAAAAATTGCAAATTTAGTAGGACCTGTTGAAATAAAGACTATGTAACGTTGTATCGTTACATATATGATATTAATGTCAAATCAAACCACAGACGTAAAAATATTTATTTATTATTCACACAATCCACAGCTCCTTGAAATTTTTATCTTAAAATATTATAAACAGCCCTATTATACAATTATAGCCCTAATATTATTAGGGCTGTTTCACCAGTGTTCTCTGAGATCTATCTATACGTAAGTGGCACATTCGAATTTCTGCTGATTTTTTATCACCTGAGACCGTATACGTGGTCTCCGCCATTATACGGGCGTTAAGCAGGTAGATTTTATTATTTGCTCGTTTCGCACTAAATTCATTGTCTTCGTAACCTCATTCTGCGAAAGTTGTTGAACAGCTAATCACGTGTTATATTTTGTGTACCTAATAGGGTTTGGCAATTCCCAACAATTTCAAAGTCCCGGGACACAAGACAGCCTACAATCAAAGTCCCGGGAATTCCCGGGACTTAGAGACTTTTAAGATTTTTGGAACGAAGTTCCTTATGGCGCGTTTTTTTTTACAATTCCTTCACTACTTAATCGAAAGGAACTTCGTTCCATCCGGGTGTCCCTTGACACCTCTCTAGTTTTTTTTGTGTTTTAAAGAGGGGTACGCCTTTTTTGAAGAATTTTATTTGAGTTAATTTCTGGTAAAATGTATTAAAAAAGGCATTTTTTTGTAAAAGTCAACATTTACTAAACAGTAAATTAAATCTCAACAACTTTAACGTTAATTTGAGTCTTAATAATTGCTTTGTTTATTTCTTTTAATCACACACAGATTCACTTTTAAGCAGTTAAATCTTATAGTTATAAAACGAACTTAGTTATTTAATAACTTTACCTTTATCTAGTAATTCTAGTATGTAATCATTGGTCATAATCACAACATTATTAATTCTCATAATCACAGATTTGTTTCATAATTAAATTATCTAAATATAAATCATAAAACAGACTTATAAACCAGTCTTTTAAATAATCAAGTAACACATTAATTAGACTTATTTGCTGATTAAATAAAATAGGCTTTTAAAAAAACAGAGCGTCAACAGTTTTGTCCGACAATCTGTTTCTGTTTCTGATATTTGTAATAACGCCACCGGACAAGGAGAACACTCCCTCGTTTTCAACAGATGTCGGTTTAATTGTGTTTCAGGCTTTATACAGTAGTTCCAAACTTTCTGTACGTTTTCCGATTGCTTCAAACAACTGAAACTCCTTTTTTAATGTTGCTCTTATTTTTTTCCAGAATCTCGGGTATATTTATATATACCCGATTTATATATACTCGGATATTTTTATTGCTTGTTCAATTTGATTTACAAAAGACTCGTCAGGCTCGTTGTGTACTTGAGAACTACTGGTACTAGGTTCAGCGCTCATTATTTCCACATCTGGTGTCCGGATACAAGGGATATTTTCGAAAAGCCTGCAACACAGTTCTTTCTTCCGCAAAACCAATTAGTGCAGTTTTACTATTGTTCGAGGTTAAAAAGTCCGTGTTTTGTAACAATTTCGACAATCTTGTCTGGTCTCGAGTCTCGACCCGAAAGTCCCGGGACTCGAGACAACTAAAATTACGAAAAGTCCCGGGACTTCGAGACACGACACGTCCCGGGACCCAAACCCTTGTACCTAACTAGCTAGGTCGACTTAGTATGTGTGCCTACTCTCTTTCACCTTGTTGTTAATCTCGTTTGAAGATAATAAAAAGCCTTCTTCAGAATTAGTTGTTTTTAGAAAATACTGATAACATAATGACTGAGTTACCAAAAAACAAAGAAACAGATGATAGAAATGGGTTAAACAGTAAATTAATTGAGTCGACTGCCGATGTGTCAAGATTGAAAGAAACGCTTACAAATCATGTTGAAGCCTGTTACTTAGCCTGTACCGAAACAACCCTCATCTGTAGTTGCAGGTTGTAGATTTCGTGATGTACAGTAGAAATTATCTTTGTGTTAAATCTATAATGTCTGTTTGTTAGGAGCAGGCTTTTAGAACCTTTCATGTTGTGGTGAGCCCCCCGGCCGGCTGCACGCGGTTTGACCGCACCGTTTGCGGTCGCTACGGTAAACGACTGACATGGGAAGGTAAATGAACAGTTTTAACTTTTTGTTCTTGCAGCTACACATTCTTGGGATCACCATCAAATGGTTTTGCTTTTTGCTTTCAAAAAGATAATAGTAGAAATCTAAATTGTGTGCCATTATTAGAGTACCTATTCATTCCGAGTTGAGATAGATTAATTGAATCGTATCTTTAGTCTCAAGTAAGAGCAATCGTTGAAATAATATATAAATAACATTTACGTATACATTAGTCAAGTTTATCTGCATTAACGGAACCCCCCTTATCCGCGAGTATCTCCTCATCTATGTGCACGGTGCGCTGGCGCAGTCGACACCTCGTAAATACGCGTCGAGGAGTGTGCGATCCGACACGAGTTCGCACGAACTCCGCCGAGCTGCGCCGAAGTTGGCCGATGTTAGACGATGTTGTTTAAGTACCCGCAAACACAGTAAATCACGCTACAGGTGGAACCGATACATGGGTTGCGATGCGTTCTGTACTTCTGTCACGTAATGGTGTTGAAAGGTTGAAATGTACAGCGGTTATGATAATATTGAGAGGAAGCGGTAGAAAGACGAAGCTGTAAAGTTGTTTACAGGCGCCGTATGACCGTATGGATCAATATGGTTAAACCTTTTTGTACTAATGGAATAATGCAAAAACCTCAAAATGACTTCGACCAAAACGCATTTTCTTTCTACAATCACGTCCCCAAAAGCGTGGATTTGAGCAGTGATGAGTTGGAGACCATTGCATCTGTTAATTATGAAACTAATTAAAAGTAAATACGTAATGCAGTGCAGTGAAAATGGATGGTACTGGAATTATGTTAAATTATTCAGTGTATAGAGTAAGTACCTGAGACCGTGAGGCGGGAGTCGTGATGCGGCTGAATGATGGGGTTGCGGGTTCGATGCCTGATCGGCGCCCGTGCAACAACTTGTGATAACCGCACCGCGTTCCATTCGCGAGAAACGGTGATAAATACTGATTTACACGATTTAACTAGTGATAGAAAGATTTAATGCACTCGATGCAAAGATACGGACGAGGGCCGAGGGATTCAATTCTCGGTATTGCTATACTTTCTTTGCCTGCTTTATGATCATGAGAATATTGTAATCCGGCAAGAAGTTGTTTAAACTACGTAGTACCTTACCTGTGTGTATAGCTATCATTTAAAACAGATTACTTTTTAACAATAACATCAATTTCATCTAATTAACAATTTAAATATGTCATGTGTCAATAACATTGGATATGGCTTACCGAAATACGAAGTGGGCGAATGACTGCAGTAACAGTCGAATAAACTAAATGATATTTATTCAATCTTGTAAGTTGTGTTGCACATGAACTGACTGCAATAACATATCTGGTTTAAGAGCGACACGTTTTCACTTAACGAAGCACAGTCGGTACCAACTCGACTCATGTGAAAGAAATCAGATGAGACCGGATACTGTCTCGAATAATAATTAGCAGCGCAGCCTCCCGAATGACAGCAGGTGTCAGAAACACCCGACATATACCAACGATGAGATTCTTATCAAAATATACGTACAAATGATTATTATTATTAATACGACTCGGCGATAAAGTTCTCCGCAGGGCGCTTTTATTTTAATTTTGCACATTTGTATAATATTTTAACGAGCGATCCTGCTGGCTGGATGGCTTTGAATGGGAATTGAATGATTTACATCTGATTGGTGCGGAGATGCGTGTGATGTTCCCGCGGGTGAGCAGATCAAGTGGTTGGGTAACGGCTTCCAGCTGAGTGCGGCCGCGGAACGTGTCAGATGGTGTCGTCAGTTTAGCATTCTTGCTATTTGTTAAGTTGACTTCGGGTCAATTCGGAGGTGACACCTGACTTTTGCAACTCATAAACTACAATCCTCTCACAGATTTTTTGCATCATTGTCAAAATGTGTGATCTTTATTCTCATTATAATAAGGCTGTTGCCGCTTACCCGCGGTCCCAGGAGGACGGTAGGACCGTGTGGTTGGAACTCTCTCAGACCGCCGTGGTTTTTAAACACTTTTTACCACTTGAACCTTAGAATAGAACTAGTGATATTCACTTATGAAGTTTCCGTATTTCTACAACGACTTCCAGCAGGATTGACATAAACTTGTGGGCAGCGTGAGTCAATCAAATACGTCTTTTATTTCCCCATTTTGGTTATCGCTGCTAGATTGTCAATTTGTCTTGGCACTCAGCCTGTATAATCAGAAATTCAAACAACCAGAAGTATGAAGTACCTACGTAGATACCTTTTCAAGATCTATGAATGATCAATCTTTGCAAGTTCAATATCATCCCGACTTCCGCAAACCCAGACATATCTTGTACATGCAACATGTCCTTGTCTGCTGGCTCCATCTGCGCGGGATATCGGCATTAATATCAAGACATTACCATGGGCCAGTGATGGGATCGTATCGATGCTAGTGATGCTATCGCTTGTCGTAAAACATGCTGTAAAGTACGCAGTGCGCCGGCGCTGCTTTGCTGTATCCTCTCGCTGACGGCCGCGCATCTACAGATCAAACGAGGATGCGTGGACGATGGATCATAGAACAAATGGAGTGATAGGATTGAAAACGTCAACTTTACCTTCTATAAAACAAAACAAACCAACAAACACGCTCGCTCTGGAATGAAGTTGACAAAGGGACGCTGTTGGCTAATATATTTGTGAAATGTTTTAAAAATAAGTCAGGGTGGCGAGCGTTAGGTGAAAGGTCCTTCCAGTACAGCTATAATTCCATGGTTCAAGCCATGGTTCGGGGCGAGAGGGAATGGGAAGCCGTCACCTCCTTCTGCGAAGCATTCATGCTAGCGAAGGAGGTGGCGGAACGTGAGAGGGAGAGAACCTCACGTTCCAGCCGCCGCGGGAGAAGCACCGGGCGTCGGGGGCCACGTCGTGGTGGCTCTCGGCCACCGTAGGCGCGGGCCTGTGGACGGTGACTAAAGTCCGTCTTATAACGACAGGCCGTGTCGACGGCGCGTTCGTGTTCCACGCGTGCCTCAAAGAGATGTCAGCAAACAGGAAGGGCCCGCAAGAACCGATGCCTGCCAGGGCTGCGGGACTGTTCGAAAGAGATACCGCGGCCCAACACAAAGGGCCAAATAAGGAACATGGATGGGTTTTAGTCAGTAAAAGTCTGCCACTGATTTGATGATTTTCCATCCAAAAAAAAAAAAAATACAGCTATAATTAGCTATACTAGGCCATTTTTCAATAGACAATCTGGAAGTTTGTCTTGCAAAGCCCGAATAAATTCTGGTGGTGTCAGGAGTAGGTATAGTCAGCGTTATACATAGCCTGGTGTTGATGACTCCATGTGCGAACTTCTCCGTGTGTCGGACGCATACACTCGGTTTGATGTATCCGCGAGAGGATTTATGTGAATATTTGTTAATAAATTATGTTAATTACCGTCTGGGCTGAATGTCGGTATGCGCGGTTGAAGTGTTGGGGTTAAGGTCAGCCATTCTATGAATGAGCGGGAAAAACCTCCGTAATACCTTATTAATAATGATTTGTTAGTTAAAATCCGGCTCACATACACAAAACCTTTTGGATTCATCGGGTCTCATTTGATCTTAGCTGTAAATATTTGAACAACTTTGTCTACCCTCAGAGAACATTGCCAAAGCCAGGTACCTCAGAGAGGCGCGGGGACCGTTACTACTTGCGAGGGGAAACACGGATTAATATGAGTACTTTCAGATTGGACTTTAATTTATGGGGAGATTCAATAACCCTGTTTGAGGACGATGACGATTTCGGCCACAGCGCCTGTATTCGCTGGCTTCCTAGGATGGTTGTTGGTGGCCTTGGTGTGCTGCTCGGTCATTTGCTCTCATGAGACTAACATTATTATTTAACTTTGGTCAAAAAACTCCGAACGCAAGGGCCACCTTGCGTTCGGAGTTTTTGTCATTGTCAATGGCTTTCTTACATGCCCATGTAAATTGGTCTAGCTTTAAGGTTATCAAGTTTCATGTCTAAATGCTACCGAGGAGGTTGCAATCTTAAAAGACGACATGCCGTTGAATTTTGTACCTGTTTCTGTCACACGGAGGGGTCAATTCCGCAACTTGTGAAGTGTCTATTCTGATCATTCTTAAATCTTAAAAACACTTAAAATTCCGTTCTTCTTCCAGGGCCGGTAGTCTCGACATAGATACCGACGCTGTCGCAAACTTTCGATCACTTAATAATAACGGAAAAAATCATGTGCGTGTGAACTAAGGGACTACGCTGGTATTTCGCAAAACTAATATCGTAGGATTTAGTAGTAGTCTTAAAACAATTTTATTGTAGAACAAATCTGGGAATTTGTAAACAAATACATTAAAAATTACAGCCCATAAAGTGTGGTCCCTCAGTCCTCACAAACCATCGGCCAGATCTCGGAAAGTATCTGGAAACATAAGATATTGTGACTACAGACATTTAGTAAAGAATTTGTAAAGATAGTTACTGAAAAACAGACCACGCAGCATCAAAGATAAAAAATACATAACGACTAAACTATGGTCCCTCAGTGCACACAAGAAAGTTATATATTTTAGTGAATATTATCGAATCAAATAAATAAAATCTTTCTTTTTCTACATATAAGTTTTAGTTAGAGTTTTAGTAAGAGACTTAAAACATTTTGTAAAAAAGAAATGGAATAAAAATATCGATGCAATTTGAAGATAGCGATTATTAAAAGTGGTCCCTCAATCCTCACCTCCACTAACATATGTGTATGTACTAGCTGCTAGACGAGAGGAATATCAGCAAGTCTAGTCTGCTTAACTTTTAGTAAAAAGTTTCTACTAAGTAATAGGTATCTAAAATTGTGTAATTCTTACCTCTGAGCTGAGATAATATTATTTTTTGAATCCTATGAAAATAGACAGAGTAGTGTGACCACACAATGACACAAAATGTAGACAGTACTATTATACTTCATTAATTATGTCATTAGAGCAAACGAAAACAAGGTTAAAAACGCGTTGCGGCAGGCTTAATGCCACAAGGCATTCTCTATCGTCAACCTTTGGGTCAAATAGGACAATATTTTTTATTCTTTTTTTATTTTGTTAATATTTTTATAAAGTGGGTTAAAAGAATAGGTAAAACTTCGTTATTGAAATAAAATTGATGACACGACGGTCGTGCATTCCGCAACGCGTTTTTACGCGGGACCACACTTTATGAGCTGTAATTTTTAATTGTAATTGTTTACAAATTCCCAGATTTGTTCTACAATTGTTTTAAGACTATTACTAAATCCTACGATATTTATTTTGCGAAATACCAGGGCCTGCAGTCTCGACATTAGTAACGACACTGTCGCAAACTTGAGATCGCTAAATATTAACGAAAAAAATCGGTTGCAGTAACGATGCTTGCGACAAACGCAAGTCTCTACATCCAAGATAGCGCGCAAAGTCGTATATTATCTTGACATAAGAATGTCGGTACGCTAGCGAAAACTGTATTCATAGTTCAGTTTTTTTAAAGACAATTTTTTGGCTTTACAAAATCTCGCTGAATATGGGGAAAAATGGAGAACATGGGTCAATAAAAATAATTGTTTTTCTTGCAACTTAAACCGAGACTATACAAGCCTTATTTTGAAGGCACTATATTTCATAAAAACTCGTAAGTAGAACTAAAACGTTTTTAAGAATTGAAATAAATCATTAAATATTTAAGGAAATTAGAATTTGCCTCCTTGCAACATTGACTTAAGTGTCAAACTTGTCAAGTGTCAAGTCAATTGGTCTCATTTGTTGTCATTGGAAACCAATATTTGTTGTGTTTGATTTCAATTGTATTTTCTCAAGCATTATTCATTGATAGCCAAGAGTACAGTACCTCCTCTGCTAACCTCTTTCTGGCTAAAGCTGTGACCCCACCGGATATACTTCTACATTCACATATGTGTAGCTACGAAATGATACTGAAATTCGAAAAAAAGCCGTGGTCGGTGACTCGGTGTGTTTGAAGAGATGGCTGAAATTCATATAGGAGCTCCGTGAACAATTCTCTAGTTATTCCGTCAAGATACAGATATAAGCAAATTCAAGGGATTTTTCATTTTCACACTGATTTCGTGTGATGTGTCGAACCATACCAAAGCTATCGCAGGCAGCATGTAGTGAGCTGTTCACACTACAGAATACCTCCGAGGGGCTGGGGACTACGGTAACGGAATGACGAAGAACAAGCCGAAAATCAAACTGAGTGAAATAGTGTAGTGTGTGTAATATTGATCAGAGTTTTTCAATACCATATGTGTGTATTCGCTGTGTTCCAATATTTGATATTACCATATTATAGTTATAGGGGATACACAGCAGAGCTATCACGAGTTTAAATGGCACAAAAGAAATGCTTGTGTGCAAGATAATTCCAAAATATTCAATAAAAAAGGTTTGAATCTTGTCAACCCATCTTCAAATCATAGAACCTTATAACTATAAGAAATAGAAGAAGCCATCTATTACATTCATGAATTTATTATCCAAACCTGTTAAGTGTAAAATGAAACTCTTTTTCAGAATAGATATAACTCCAACATGTCACTCGTAGAATTACCAATACACAGAATCTAAATATTTACCTAATTTCTACCTCAGAAAGTATCCTATCATTAATTATAATATTATTTTTTTGTACCTTAAGGAAATGGTTAATTCAACAAAATTTTTACACCATGACAAGTTCCTCAAAAGTATTCATCTCATTTTTCCCATTTAAAAAATGCATTGTTAAATTAAATTGTTGATTTTCATGTTAGAAATTCAATTTTGTTTGAAGAAAGTATTTGTGTTTATCATTGTTTTTATTGATGCAGATATTTGTACCTATGCCGTGTTCAGTAAATGTGTAAAATGTTTTGGTAATAATGATTGTATGTATGTAGATACCTATATTCAAGTAGACAGTATTATTTTTCTTATTAAGATGATGTGAATTGATGTGTGTATTAGTTATTGAGTCTTGTTTAAAATGTTGACCATGATGTATTGCGATTTGTAATTTTCATGCCATTTTATTATGATGAGTATGACGGAATGTGTTCTGCATGACTGTAATGTCCTTTTTACTTCACATTTTATGCAAATAAAGATACTTAAGTAAATACGACTTTCATTACATGTGTTATACATTTACTTTTAAACAGTACATAACTAGATTAAAAAATAAGTGAGCGAGTCAGTGAATAAGATGATTCTGATTAATATTAATAAAGTTGAATATAGGAATCGATTATAGTTGTTTTTTTTTATTTAAATGAATCCTCGTTCTACCAATGAAATGAATATCAGCGACGCCTATTCACACATAGATCCGGAACCTATTTATAGGTTAGGTACGGCTTACGACCTTATAATAAGGCCGTAAGCACAGCATACTTCGCTACAGACAATAGACTTTCGAGTAATAAGCCCGTCCGGCATAATTTTTGTTAATAATCTCGTAAAAACCACCAATAAATTAGCTTACGATGCTACCGAATCACTTTGCGGGCTGTCAAAAATGGTCGCAAAGTATATTGCGAAAATCGGTAAGTTAGCGACAAAGATTGTTACAATACCAATGACAGTCGCAAACTTTGAGTGTCGAGACTACCAAATATTGTTAAATCCGGGTCGCTAAGACTTTGCGACCGAAATCGGTTGTTATGAGATCGCTATCTATGTCGAGACTGCAGGCCCAGTGTGGTCCCTCAGTTCGCGCATACACACGCATATAAAAAATCGGTTGCATTAACGATGCTTGCGAGAAATGCAAGTCTGAACATCCAAGATGCGTTTCCAAGCATCGTTATTGCAACGGATTTTTTTCGTTCTTATTAAGCGATCGAAAGTTTGCGACATTGTCGGTATCTATGTCGAGACTGCCGGCCCTGGTGTTCAGAGTAGAAGATTCACTTCGCTAGTCCCTCTTCATTTAATGTTCATAAGAATCTAGAAATTCTAGAACTATGACTGCCTGTAGTAATACTATGTGCCCAGCTAATAAGTGGTTAAGTCAAGTTATCAGCTTGGATAGGTTACCACTCATAGTCGAGGAGCTAGCACTTAGTTATAGCTCCTGCACTGTGTTTAGACCCCGTTACGTTAATGCCGTAATACTTGGTTTGGGCAGTACCTGTTACACCCACTAGGTAGGTTAAGGCAAGGCTCACTATGTGCCTTCAGATGTTTATATCCAATGGAAATAAAAGCGAACATTTTACATCCTGGACAATGATACGATTACAAATTGTCAGTACCTGTTTCAATAACGGGTTTACAATTGATAGAACTATACATGCATCTTAACAAACTTGTTTAACAAATTTAATAAATTTGTTTTTCCAATAGATTTTTCACAAAACGACGTTTGAGCATCAGAAATTCAGAAGGTCATTATTGATTACTAGGATTATTGTAAAAATAGATATTGTGGGCGAGGAGTAACTGGCCGACGGATAAATATTTTTAACATAAATAATTGATACTCCTCCAAAATTATTCCAGAAAAATCACAACCTTTATAGAGGTGGAAATAATAAGTTATTCATTGATTTAAAGAATGTCGACTACCACTTGTATTAATCAGCCTCCAAATTCAAATACACATGCGCAAGAGTGTAACGGATGCTGTTAACAATATGTCAATATTGACTAGTTAATTACAATCGATACTAATCTCTGATTTACGACATCTCCCCCCTCCCCGTCGCCGCACAGAGGGCGCCATTAATATCAGTGACAAGTATTCAAATCATGCGCCTGCGCACCGCACAGATTTATCTCAGGAGATTACCGCTTTCATAAGTGTCGTGAGCAACGACTGTTTCTGATCTCATTCACTTTGTGTATACGTGCCACTAAATAGACGCTTAGACAGAAGATATGAAGAGATGTGCTTTAGAAAATGGTATTTTATTTTATTATTTCCGGAAAACTTACAGCTAGGCAGACACAATAGTTTCGTTACTAACAACAATGTGGCCAATTACAGGTTTTCACACATAGCTATACAATAGTTTAATAAAACAAAAATAATTAAACTTAACCACAGTGGTAAGGATTAGTACACACAAAAGTAATAAAGAAAAAAGAACACAAATTGACACAGTACAATGGTTATGTGCTGTCGAAGAAGTGATTGCAAAGAATCTTCTTCAATTTAGACACGATTGTATTAAAGATGTCGATCTCAACCTCCTGGCAAGTCGCATTGTACACGCGGCTCGCTCTAATCATGTACGAATTTTGTCTGTAATTAGTCCTTGTCGTTGGTATGTGTATTTGTAAGAAGATTACATGATACACAAATAGAAGTAAAGTACGGACTTCATAAGGGTGATGGAAAACATCGTAAGTAAACCAGCATGTCCTAGAACCAACATTTTGGAAGCAAGTCACAATCACCAACCCGCACTATACCACGTCCCAGCTGTGGGGACATTTCGGCTGAGCATGCTAAATTAAATTTAAATTAAATTCATTTATTTCAGGTCTTTAACCCATATAAAATTAAAAAAGAATTTAAGATTGCCATGCTTGCACTAGAAATGTTACATACTATTACAGATTAATAAAACACAAAATTATTACAGAAATTAAAATTGAATTTAGAATTATAAGTCAAATACAAAATATTGAAAATGTCAATAAATAGATTAAAAAGTTACACAAAATATCAAAACAAAATGTCACAAAATGTCAAAAAAAAATGAAAAATAAAAAATTGCATGGTTTGATTGTCAGTAGGACATTAACCATTGTTACATGATTGATGTATTGACAAACAAACAAATGACTCAGAGGCAGGCATACTCGTAGGTATCATTAAAACCACCACCACCATTAAAATAAAAATTGGAATTTCAATTTTAATTTGTATTATTTAATTAATTATTTTTCTGTATTGTGATTAAAATTTTAATTTTTGTCTTGTTAGTCATTGCTATTGTAATTTTTAGAATTTTAATTCAGATTATTTACTTGATTAAGTAGGTTTGTGCTGGTTGTAACTGAGATTTTAATTTAATAATATTGTTAATTTTTATGTCAAATTAATGTAAACTTTTATATGATCTGAAATGGATTGAATTAAATGAATTTGAATTAAATGCCTGTCAATACCTATCTGGAAGTTTGCCTGCGGGTCATTCTATTTCAATAAATTATGAATTATAGCGACATTTTAGATGATTTCAATTGACTATTCGGCAAAACCAATTTGAATAACCTTAAAGTGTCAATGACCACAATCCAATAATTAGAGTGCAGTTTATTAGTAGGTAGGTGGTGGTCGCGGTCGCGGTCATGGTCGCGGTCGGTTCGTTTCCTACATTCGATTGGGCAATATTTGTTAATCAGCAAAGCCTATCAGTTGCAATTATTAGATATACATTTTCGATTTCCATTCGGTTCTTGCCGATCAACAAAGTTCGTAGGGCACCTACCATCGCTGAATCTCGTGCGTTTAGGCTCCGCACACTTCCATATAAACGGAGCGCCTGAATGTATGTATGTATATCTACATCAATATTCAGTATTGCCACCAGCTACACTAAATCTCTGTGTAACGTAATCTAATCTGTGTGGCACCCCATGAGACCCGCGTCTTGTTTAGACTGATCCTTCTGTAATTGAACAACAGGTACTTCTCAACGTTCTACTCAGAGGCACGCGTGGGACGGTCAGGGGGTGTGGCGGGTGAAGGGGGGTATTTGTCGGGGGTTGACGAGACGCAGATAAGCGCAAGCGGGTTGCGCGCGCGCCGCATACTGATCAGCGCACGACTGACACAGCCAAGATAACTGCACTACCATAAGGCTAGCTTTCCAGCACTGTAAGCGAGAAAGTGCAGTGGTAAACGATGGAATAATAATTAAAAAAAAAACTGTATAAGTACCTTATCTATTCAAAATGGAGCATTTCTTTGGTGTAATCGTAGCTGCGAGCTTTGGGAGACCTGACGGCCTGGGCCTGGGTAGTGGCACTCTAGCAGCTGCGGTGGCGATGGAAGAAGAGTAAACAAATTATTACTTGACGTTACCTACCCAAAAACCATATAATATTTCATGTCAATCCTATTTTGAAAGTCGTTGTAGAAATACGAAACGATCTGAAAGCGATTCCCACTTGTTTTGCGCATGCGCAGTAGTCGCGTCACAAACGTTACTATTTTAAAACCATTGATGGGTGTAGAACTAGCATTAGATACTTTCAGTGAGTCTATTATTGTCTGACTGAATATTGCTCCGCTGTGTGGTGTTTGTCAGCGGCAGCCCAGCTGCGCACGCGCAGAGCAGCGGTCACCTAGCGGTACGGAGATCGTCGCGACTCTCACACATCCACTTAGCTATTTGTTTTTACAGTACTCTACAGGTCTGTTTAAAATTCTACTGAAGTTTGTGCTCATTAAGTACAGTAAAATGTAGTTTTTTGTGAAAATGTACTGATGTAAGTACACCGATAGGGGTATTGGTGCTCACATATCGGCTCTATTTTACCAACGCTAAGAACCGCTTAAATAAACGTCTTAATATTATTGCACATTGTGTTTTTATTTTGTTGCTCATTCAAGTGTACACAGACATTCGCCAGTTATGTTATGTATCATTTCGGAGTTATGTTTTGCACAGAGCAAGAATTCAAGGTAGATACTGAACAAAAAAAATATATAACAAAAGGAATATAATGTACACATAAAAAGTCTAAAACCTTTTATTATTCCAATCCATTTCATTCGTATCAAAATAATAAAATATGATTAATGCAGCTATCATAAGCGCAATTAATAGTTAATTGGCCGTGGTATCTACATCCGCGGATCTAGCGGTTGCTAATGATTGCACATCACTAGTCCGCGCACGACCGGAGACTCTCACTGGTATCGGTCGCTGTAGTACCTACTCATATTAATGATTCATCTTGATTTAGATTAAAATTAAAAGGTAATTGAGCTCATAAATAAAGCTTTGTAAATATATAAGGTTCCTTCTTCTCTTTTATTATTTGGATGTGCTCGACAGTGATCTCATGAATTTTTAAGTTTTATTTTTTATTTATGCCCAGGACAAACACTACTTATTTATCAAATAACATAAGTTAAACACTTGCAATAATGATGGTTTTGTGTAAATGAGTCACTTTCGGACATGCACACATTCACAAATATGGTAGGGAAGGGGGACTATTGCTGATTTAGTAGTAGAATATGATAGTGATTATAAAGTTACCATCACCCAAGTACACATTGTCAAATACAATTATTTATTAACTATGTTAAGACAGTACTAATAAACAAACAATAATAATTTAAAAAAAAATTAAAAATTAGTTAACTGACTGACTGACTGTTATTTGTTTGTTGTTTGTTAATTTATTAATTTTCAATAATTTGTTAACTGTGTACACTTTTCTGTAAGCCCCTCCAAACCAAGTATATAGCAGTACTCATGTAGGAGGTTGGTTGCCATCGGCAGTTCAATGAGTGGGGATCATGATCTTTCATTGGCCAATCGCCTTGGAGTCCTAGTTAGGGTCTAAACGTAATTATTGTGTATCTAGATGGTAAATATTTAATGCATGTACCTTAGACGGCCCGTCTCTTAACTTGAGGCATTTACACGTTTTCCTTGAAAGTAGAAATTGGTGTCTACTGATGGCTTTTAACTCAAATCGTTTAGAAACACGCAAACTGTCATCAAGGAAATCGGCGGACATATTGAAATGTCAACGTTTTCACGACCCCTGATATTCGGAGACCGTTCACAAGTCACAAGTGGTTATTAAGTGCAATTTACTCGAAGTTCTTCATAGAAGTCGTCCGCGAGGACTCGTGGAAGCAGTTGTCAGTAATTATACGGTTGCTGGGAAAACTGTTGGTGATCATCGGGCGCGGGCCGTGTCCGCTGAGTGATTGGCGTTTCTGGATATTTATAGAATCGTTGTCTTTTGAGGATTAAGAACTGGGTGTGGTTCTGTTATTTTTGTACGCCAGTAAGTTTTGAAAGTATCTAAATATCTACTAATATATTAGTTCCCTTCAATATGGTTGAGTTGAATGGCGCTGATCCATGCGTCATGTTCGTGAACGGGCGCTGTCATTTGGGACTGGTCATCTCTTAGCTGCCACGGTTTATTTTAATTGCTTTATTTTTAAATTGTTGGTTTAATCTTTTACTCTGGACGCTCTTAATGTGCACGTCTTTGTACATTGTTCTCACATATAGGTAGGTATGTATTATCTCAACATGAATGATGTAACCAAGATTTTGTAACAATATTTTGATTTAAAAGAGTGTCCATCGAGTTTCTTACCCATTCTTCTCCATAGAGATCTACGCTTTGGAATGTGCAACTATATACAGTACTTTCGCAAGTTATTATGCCTTGTGACTGTGACTGTAGCTTAGTTTTTTTGTTTTTGACTTTCAAAAGTGCCTGTAATGGTCTAATTGAAATAAATGCTCTGACTTTGAATTTATCAGTGAGCTACAGAAAGTGACATTCTACACAGTAGTAGATAAGATTGATGCAAATGTCCAAAATACATTGGGTTGTTATAAGCTACCGACAAGCTTATGTTAATTCTGTTTGAAGTCGATGCAAAACTTATCTAAGCCTCCCGAAAACTAGTTTGTGTCAGTGTAGGTACAGTAGCTAGGGTAGAACAATAATAAATAGAATGATTGTTTAAAAAGTCCCCCTTGGATGGCAATATGGAACCAGGAACGTCTGTCGTGTCCTGGGTAGTACGCCCCGCTGCCACTATAATATTGTTAATTGGCTAACCTTCTAACGACAACTAGTAATGTTATTATTCTCATTTCGGTAAATTCTAGTTTTGATAAATTAGAGTATCTGTGAGTCGCCCTTGCTCCAGCGGAAGTGCTGCCCTACTCTCCTACTCCACTCTGTCAACACATCATTATGTTACAATATTTACTTATCGAGTTTATTGGCGTTTCACTTTCAAACAGCTCATCTATTAGCATGTTACCACACTCTCCTTCAAAAGTAGATCAATTACCTGGCCGGGCCCGTTCTATGGGAAGCGGGTGACCTCCCACGTCCATCATAACGCCGCTAATTAGTTACGAGAAGAGCAGAGCGCTGGCCCTGACTTTTGGACTAGACGAGAGGTTCTAGACAGATGCCTGGGAATGTCTCGCTCGTAACCTCAGACTGCGTGTGGGCTGTTGCACAACATGACAAGTTTTGTTCTGAACTAGTTACCTACGTACTGAGATTTTAATCTAAAAGACATTCATTTTAGGCTAACGGTTCAGACTCAAATAACAATAATATATAATTCAGGGCTGCTTCTGTGACGCCAGAAGTGTCAAGTGGGCATATCGAGTCATCTTCCTTTCTATAACTATGAATTGCCGGTTTTCCTATAGAATTAGCCATAAGAATTAGAATTTCTGCTATTAAATATCTATGCTGCGAGATTGTCGTAGAGCCATTCTTCTTCATTGTATGCGTATGACGTCGGCGACCAGCGCGTACTCCCATCATTTGCGACAGTTCCCACAGTCGCGCGCCGCTAATGGCCGCGACCACTAAACGAGACTAATTCGCGGCCACTCGCCACTCGCACTCGTTACCATTTTATTGCGTTTTTAATTCAGCGTACACACCACACTACAAAGAAGAGAAACAGTAAGTTACTCTTGGCAAACTCACAAATCTCAGTATTTGAAACAGTAATCGATTTGCTTTCTTAGCATTTGAAACGGCCAAGAAATCTCAGCATTTGAAATAATAATGAATTCTGAGTATATGAAACAGTTTGATTCCTCGGTAGTTCCATGAAATAAGAATATGTTTTTCGTTTTCAGCACAGAAACATACAAGATTGTTGTAACGAAACTGAAATTCTGTGACTGCCATAGAAAAGTACCTATATACCTGCAGAAGGTCTTGGAGCTCCTTTGCTACTCGTGCTAGCTCTACTCATCCCAGTCACAACTTCCATGCTTGCGTTTGATCCTCTGTATCTATCTGCTCTGTGTAGGACACATACGTATTAAATTTGACACATTGAGTGTTGGTACTGTTGGTGATGGCGACGACTGACCCGAATTACTTGCCTACATTATACAATGTAGAGCGGCGGACTGCGATGTTCATAGCGAGCTTTAACTATAGAGGAATTTGTGAAGGTAACCTTTCGGTTCTTCGATCAAATCATTTTGTTAATAGCGGGTTCAAGTATCTTCATTTTGTCATACAGGCATATTAATATCATCGTCAATCAATTCAAGACACGTCAAGCGATTTCACGAAATACTACTGGGATGTTTATGGGTTTATTGCAAAAAGGAAAAATAACTGGAATATTTAATAAATTAGTCTTTTATCACTAAAGCTAAGATATTTTCGCAAGGACTTTTTCTGCAAAACCATGTTACTATGCAAGCTCTAGATAATATTTGTAATGTGCAATAAATAGCAATGTATATGGTATACGTTATTACCGTTAAAACTATAATTGAGTTAGAAAGTAGTCAGTCAGATACGATGCTGATCTAGTTATTAACCGGATTACTGGGCGTGCACGAATTATCTGACAAGTGTGTGTCGGCAGTAATTTACTTTGGGTTCGTCCTCCTATCAGATGCTCTCAGATGGTCATGTATATTGCATTCATATGGTCTACGTTGACATCTTTAAAACTTAATGCATTTGTTTTTGGCAAATACAGCTTGAACGAGTTGATTATTTGAACGTTGAGTTCGTCAGTCCGTCCTAGTTTCCGTCAGTATGTCCAGTCAGAAGCGGCGGACGCATTATGTGCAAAATGCTTCGATTGAAAAGAGGGTGAGGTTATTCAAGAAAAAATCTCAGAAAGCCGTATGGAAGAACGTACATTAAATAACGGATTGGAATTAAGAGCAGGCATGGAGGATTGTAAGATTCCTGGAGTATTTACTAGTATGGAAATCCTGAACTTTTAAGAAATCTAGAGGAATCTAGAAACCCTCGTGGGGTTTGCTGTTACCAAAGAACCCTAACGCGCGGCATGGTCCGGCACGGCGCGGCGGCGGCGTGGGCGATTAACCACAATTACAGTGGGTTCGTGACCGCCATCGTAGTAAGAAGCTTGCAGATATTATTACATTCATTACGCGCGGCCGTCGGATCAATGTCTGCCATCGATTAGAGCATCGCCCCACATCTGTGCAAGCCTTCATTTTTATATTGCATGCCATACGTCGGCTAAAGAGATTAAGTGCCTATTCTTTATTTTAGTCACGAATTAATAAACTTGCTTTATTTGTTTCATCACTGTTATGAATTGATATCTCGTCCACAATTTTGCAATAAGATGGTTCAAGTCACCATAGACACCATACGTGACCGACAGATTAGTGATCACAGTTTAAGTTACTACTAATTACTAGCTGAAAATTAAAAACTGTTCCTCTTCTGCTCACTACTGTGTGTGGGATAGTTTATTCTTAGACAGAACGAACAGAACAGCCACAGGCACTTTAGCCACCGTTCAGTTTAGTAGGTGTAACTGTCGCTATCGGTGTTATTACTAGCCTGCAACCTAAAGGACTCGACGCCAGTAAAAATAGTGCAGTAGCGGCTTCCCACACAAATCGCGCGCGACGTATCTTGCGGCTAACATTTCACGATTGTCGCGGCTAAGGTGCGCATTAAGCGCGGGCGCGCGGTCATCTGTCTCGCGCCTAGCGGGCTGCGGCTGGCGGGCTGGCGGGCTGGCGGGATGGCGGGCTAGCGGGCGCGTCACCGTACTTGGTGCGGTTAGTTGCCGCCGCCGATCGATCGCAGTAAATCCTGCTAACGGTCGCCTACGCAATCACTTGTCGCGGCGTGAATTGTCCGCTTTATTGTAAGTGCGGTTCACATGTCTGCGGTCGCCGGTCGCCGGTCGCACTCGGGTGCGATTTTAAAGTCGGGTGAGATATAAAGTAATGTGTACGCTTCTCGGAGTTATTGCTGTAATTTCTTTTCCGTATCAGGGAATTGGTTGTAGGCTGACCACATAAAATGTCATGGATACCGCTACGATTGGTCACCCATCCAACTGCTTAGACAAGTGCAGATTACTGTCGCTGAGCTCGTAGATCGATTAATGAAAGCTGTCGGGCACATTTTACGCCAAGTTTGTTGATGTTTTATACCTCAGCTTGAATGTAGCTGCACATTTGGCAAATGAAATCACCAAACATGGGTTTGCTAGAGAGAGAGAGGGAGCTCAGACACAGAGACTATCCTATCAGCGATGATGTTGATGGAAAAGTCAAAAATATAATTATTCGATTGACATAAGCTACTTCTGTTAATTCTCTTGGAAGCTGTGGCGGAATTACAATCTGCTTTGAAAGCGATTGACGTTTCTCTGGTCATGTATTAAGCGTTTGTCGCCATCTGAACTGCAGCACATGTATACACGCATGTAACACGTAAAGCAGTTGTGAATGCAACATAACTCGTGTAAGTGGCAGTATTCGTGTCGCAGATGCAATCGCGGCGTGAACAGGATCATAGTTTTTGGCTTTCTATTATAATGTCGGCTGATATGTATTGCTAACACGCGAGTTCGCTCGTGTTTACTTACTTAACTCTATCTGTACTCTAACGGAAATTTGGTTTCACAAAGACAATGTTACACAAGCAAACTAACAACATCTTCAGACGACTACTGCAAAATATCATGAGTTTCGTTTATCGCCATAATGTCAGCTTTCTTTTTAGACTATCCATTATTTCCTTTTTAGGAAATGATTAACTTAACACGGATGAGAGGACTAGCATTTAAGTTGACGTTTCTCAACATTGCTATCGTTACAAGACAGTTTGGGATATTATCAGTTCCCGTATCTAACCGCCAGCGAGCTGTCATAAACAATACCAAAACGATTCGTTATCTCCTCGCGTATCGCGGTATCCTTAGCCAGCAGCCCAGTGCTCCTGCAGTGGCGCAATGTTAAAGTAACAAGCAATGTTACACTTACACAGTTATGGTTAACAAACAAGGCTCTCTGAACTGTCGCCAATAAATCTAGGCAGCGGTGCGTGTCTGCGCGGGCGCAGTTTAGGCGGTGTAATGAGACGTCGGCGGTGCAAACAAGGCAGCCTGTCCGATGTAATGTATTGCCGGAGCTGCGTCTGCGTCACAATAGGGAGCTGAATATGCGTGCGATGGTGGAGCGTTGTTAGGAACGGGGTCGGTGGGTAAGCACAGGTGGGGGTCGTAACAAGAAGAAGAGGGTTTTATGTCAGTAAGATGGTAGCGGCTTGTGTCCTGTTGCATGTTCATTGCTCATGGCGAATGCGCGATAAAATGATCCTCAAGTGAGACATGTGTACCATAAGACGCAGTTACAACACTGTGTGTATCTTGCTGATACATAATCATAATATATACTTTTAGTAGTAAGTATGTATATTGACACGTAAATGGCTAATGGTGTAACCACACTGGCAGAAAAGAGATCAAATTGTAACGAACTAATAAGATATTGGATCCGTGATCAGAAATTCTCTTCAAACTTCACTTCAAACAAAATGAAACAGTTCTCAACAGAGATCAGCTTGATCGACAAGCTCCGCCATCTTACTATTCCCGTCACCTCTCCATTACACTTGCCAACATCCCACACTTAGCGACACGGCCGCACATCGCGACATCTACAGATCTCGGCGATACCTCTGTCTCTAGTGTCACCAGTGTCCGACTACTCCCGACACTCGATACTCCGATACCATCACACAATGCAGCACATTTGGAAGGGAAAGCAGCCAGCCATTGCTCCTAATGTTATTTACTGCGATCTGATTGGTGCTGCCGTGACGCAGTATCGTGCAGTATGCGCATAGCCTATCAGCGCATTTAGATGCGCTGATAGGCTATGCGATATGCTGGACGTATAATGCTGCAGTTAGGTGCAACATGGCTAAGCATTTGTTAGGGGGCTGTGAGTGCTCTAGATTTGTGCTGGATTTATTTGCTGTGAATTCAACTAGTAAGTTGTGTTATCATGCATTATAAAAAACATTGAAATACGATGGTATACCTAAGTAATGAATGACAATATATTATCGCCGAACATTGGGGTGCTCAGAAGATTGAAGATGCATATTCATTGGTCAACGTAAATTATCCTATTGGAACGTAATGAGCAAAAGAGATAAATGCATACGGAGAAAGGGATGAAATGAAATAATCAAACTTAACCCTAATTAAAGTTAGTTATGACGGAGACTGCGATAAGATAAAGTCGAAATTCTTTGGATTCCATGTAATGTTTTACTCTTGGCGATTCCCGCGTCTATGTTACCAGTTTTTAAACGACTGCCCGAAAAAGGAGTGTTAAGTTTTCAGGGTTCATGTATGTTATGTACCTAAGTATTATGTATGTTTGTGAGTTTCTTTATTCCACCAAAACTTCTAAACGGCTTAACCGATTTCAATGTGTGTGGAATCATTAGAAGCGTTGGGTTATTCCGGATAACATAAGCTAACAAATATAAAGGGGGAGCCATGGTTCATGAAAAAAATATTTTGTTTTTTTTTTCATGAAAATTTGACTACGTATATTATCATCGTCTAGAGCTTGCTTAGTACATAACAAAAATATGTAACAGTAGTATTCAATATGCAGTCGTTCACTAATAACAAAATAAATTAAATATGTTTTCTTTTGCGTGATATTGATTTCCTAAAAAATAAAAGTTACCTTTCGTGGCACATTGTGCGATTACGAAAATATTGTCTTATCACTAAAAGGTATTAAATAAAAAATAAATAATTAAAAAAATTAAAAAACACGCCTGCCGTATTAAAAAGTGGACTAAAAAATTAAAAACAAGTTACATGATTTTAGTGTTGAAAGGCCACAAGGTAGGTACTAAATAGATTATAATATTTACTGTGCAATTAAAACGCCATTGTGCCCAAAAGTGGAAAACTGAAAACCAATCTTTTCATTGTGGCAGGCGTGTTTTTTAATTATTTGTTTTTTTTGTTCAAAAGAGTCGTGTGCTGATACTTTGAAAATAAACATGAAATAAGTTTCAACGTCGGTTTTACATTGTTTTTACTAATGTTCATACATTTACTTGTTTGACTATACTTAAGTCTTTTGAAGCAGTTGCGTTTCCGCCTGCTTTACGAGTTGCGGGCGCCGCGGCGGTGAAGGTGGTGCGGGTTGCGTGCATAGCGGCAAGCTGCACGAGTGAATGGCGGAGGTGCTGTGGCATAAGTTTCCACAATGAACCCAAATACAAAACAGGGTAATGTTAAGCAAATTTATGGTGTTTCCGCGACTTTGTGTAAATGTTATTTTGGAAACGGCTCGGTGCTATGAAAGTAAAAGATTGTTATTGTTTTAGTTAGTGTTTTATCAACAACGCACAGTTGCTTTGCTTTCTAATGTTATGTGGCATGCTTAAAATATGAGATTATATTATGCTAATCCTTATTTAGAGAGAAAAATATCCAACTGCGTTCATTTCGCATCAACATCCATCACGCCCACTGAGCGATATAATCCTGATTCATGTTCTGGAAACACATCTTTATCACACAAATCAACACATTTGATAACTGAGCGCTGGAATAGAATAAATTAGGAATAAATTATAATTACTAGTCGCCTTTCGGGCCATGCATCACGCTGAGCCGCGTACAATGCGCGGGCGCCGCGCGTCGATCCCGGGCGTACTCACCTTTGCTTACTCCTTGGAAGTATAGTTTACGTTGTTCTGTTATCATGGTAATGTGCGTCGACGCAGGAAAAGACGGTCCTTTGATAGAAATGGTGTTACCAAGTATTGCGGCAGACTTTCCTAGTTTGATGTTTCGCGTGTAGCTTCAACTTTCTGACTGACAGACTTCTGGACAATTCAACAGCGCCTGTAAATAAACAATGCAATAAACAACATTTAGTAAACAATAAATCTGAAAAACTTCCTTTATTCTTTAATCAAAATATTAATTATTTACAAACTACAAAACTATAATAGAAATAAATATGTACAAGTATAAAAGGGTTACAGGGCATCCAAAAATTCGTCCGCATCGCTGTCAACAGGAAAAGTGCCCAGAAGGCTGGCAGCATTACCACGTTGGATGGCAATGCTGATTCTTTGGCCAAAAAATAGGCCCGCCCTCTGGTCACGTGAAGAGTCGACCAACCGCTTGGCGATTTCCCGAAAAACTAGGTGGGCACTCGGACCCCATGGCCCTAGTGTTTCAACCCCAAACGGCTCAAACACATAACTACCAATTAAATTATTGTATTTGCGCCGTTTGAGGTTTTCAGCACCTGCAGCAGCCGCCCCAGCGCAGCCCACTGTGCTAGGAAGATGGGATGGCGCAAGGGTGTCGACGCAAGTTGCGTCCCACACCAAAGGCCTACCCAACTTCCATGGCATTATGGTCATACCATCTGGTCTCTTCCCATCGACGCGTGCCAAGCCATTGGGTTCTAAGACAGCTGGCACCCCGGCGGTGGCAAGAGCACGACGGATGAGATCATTAATGCTAGCGTGCCGCACAATCCGACCTGCACTCTTACTGCATGAAAGGCCATGGTGTCCGAGGCAGTCGACTGCTTCACCACATTGACAGCGATGTGGAGCCCCACAAGGAGCGCCCAATCGCAAACACGTAGCGAGCCGGAATGTTGTGTCACCTAACAAAGTGCCTATATTAGGTGACGGTAGTGCCTGAAGCCAGAGGCCCGACTCCCACTCACCCACAGCCAGTAGGCGGGCACGCTCAGCAGTATTGGTGGACGTATTAATAAGTTTATTCCGTACCAACCTGCAGAGCGGCTCATCCCACTGTCTCTGGGAAAACGGGTTCTCGGGCCGATCCGTATCCGGGCAAGTCACTTTCCAGGCGACTTCTGCGTCGGTCAAGCACGGCACTTCCGAGTCAACCAGGGAGAGAGCTAAAATTTTCCTGGTTAGCTTTTCAGTGCTGTGGACAGAGGACAGGAACGCCGGTAAGCTAATACTAGAAATTTTGCGGACGCCGAGGCCACCAAAACGAATTGGTAGGGTGGCTTGCAGCCACGCTCGGTCGTCCAGGGCCACATTAAGAATGGATGTTAATGTGTTGCGAATAATTTGGTCAATTTTGTCCAAAAGTTGTGGTTTCTTCCAAAGAGGAGAACAACGGAGAAAATACATAAAATTTGGACCAAAACAGCAATATCTGATCAGGGTGAATGCCGAATGTAAATTAAACAATAAATGGTTCTTTTTATTGAAATACGTTTAAAAAACAATTAATTCTTCCTTAATTTTCTTCAATTTTAATCTCAAACTGTTACGTTGCGTTGCTTATTTTAACAGAAATACTGCTCAAAATCAAAATCAAAATATTTTATTTCACTTAGGCCTACAGGGACACTTATAAAACGTCGACAAAAAGGTGCACGGTTCGGGTTGGTCGTTTCCTATAGAGAAGAACCAGCAAGAAACTCCATGGTTACTCTTTTAAAATGATTTGATTTTACAATATTATCATGTTACAGCATTAGTACTCAAGTATGGGGGGACAGCATAGGCCCGACAATAAGTCGTTGCTTACTAGGTAAAATAAGAGGTTAAAAAAAGTTAACACACATCTAGGAATCTACAAGGCCTACACTGTTCACACATTCACAAACAATCGTTAAAAAGACTCTATATAAAGGCAAGAAAATATTATAAAAGACTAAATTAAACATGTGACAAAAATTATTCAACGTACTTAGTCCTTGATTTTGTAATATGCTTTTTTAATAAGGACACGTTTAATGTAGTTTTTGAACTTTCCATCGGTCAGTTCTACAGGGTTATTTGTAAAACACCAGTAACCTCTTAAGAGGTCATTGTACTCATCATTATGAACAACTTTTACAATGGGACCAAACCTAAAATCGCGAAAAAAAAATCAGCTGTTCCCTACATTTATGATCGATTAACTCGTCAAAATGTAGGGAACAGCTGATTTTTTTTTCGCGATTACAGGTTTGGTCCCATAGTAAAAGTTGTTCATAATGATGAGTACAATGACCTCTTAAGAGGTTACTGGTGTTTTACAAATAACCCTGTATAACTGACTTAGGTAATTTGTTATAAAAACGTATACTGTTTATAAGAAAAGACTTGCTAGTTTTTGTTAACCTGAATTTGGGTATTACAATTTCGTGTTTACTGCGTGTATTAATATTATGGAAGTCGCTTCTAATTTTGAAAAGTCCTCGGTTTTTGCGGACCTACCTACCACTACTAGTACCTACCTACTTACGAGTATAAAATTACTTATTACTCAGCTACATCGTAGTTACTAAATGTCCCAAATGAAGTCAAACGCTTGGCTGTCCTAACGAGAACTACGGGCGTAGATTTATAAGTCTAGTTCACACCTCATTCTTATTTAAATTCGTTTGAGACGCCGCGGCAGGAGATCTGCTGATCTTATGTAAATCTTATCTACTAAGACCTTAAGCTGTTCCTAATGAATGTGAGCAGATTAGTCGTGGCGGAGGTGCGGTGCTGGGTAAGCAGGACTTTGTTGTGATACGGAAGTATGTTGGCGAATCAGGGATTTGTCTGAGACTTCTTTGACGGCACGGTTGGCGCAGTGGTCAAGCGATTGACTGCTGCGCTGCATGTCGCGGGTTCGATTCCCGTACGGAACAGATATTTGTATGACCTACAAGTAGTTGTTCCGGGTCTGGGTTTTTTTCTATCTATAATATGTATGTATTTACAAAAAAAATATGTATAATATGTAGTTTATCAGCCATCTAGCTACCATAACACAAGCATTAGGTTGCTTAGCTTGGGGCTAGATGGTGCTGTGTGAAATGTCCAGGGATATTTATTTATTTATTTATTATTTATTTATTCTTCATGGAAGGACGGATTGAAGGCATGATTAGTATTTGCTTTAAGGAAACCCGGCCGTAGTTTTTACCTTTCTGTTATTTTTTAGGGTTCCGTAGTCAACAAACAAGGAACCCTTATAGTTTCGCCATGTCCGTCTGTCTGTCTGTCTGTCCGCAGCTTAGCTCAAAGCCTTAGTACTAGAAAGCTGTAATTTGCCATGAATATACAGATTAGTTACGCCGACCAAGTGGTAAAATAAGTCTCGAAAAGTATTTTTTTTAAGATATCTCCAGTACCTACTCGTAGTGGGGTTTTTTTTTCTTGCGTACCGTGTGGGATGTCGTTTGAAAGATCTTTCAAAAATATTGCGTGTATGTCAAAATCATTTTTCGATTAAGGGATTCGTTTGTGAAATATTAAGCTTTAAAGTGCAAATTTTTGTTAGACTTAAGCGTACCCCGCTCTACCAGCTAAACGGTTGTGTTTGGGTGCGTGAAAAAAATCACGGTGGGAGTACATATTAAAAGGAATAAGCTAAGTAGGCTTTACAAGTTTACGAGTGATAGTCGACCAACTAAAAATCGATAAAATGAACTTGGATAACATATTTTCCTAAACGTAATGTATGAGAGCACAGGTTTTCCAACTGCAAATGTAAGTTTGTTTTTAATTTTCACAATAAAAATCATTGTTCTGAGGAAAATCGGACCGTAGGAATTGCATATTTTTATTAATTTATTGAAACTTCATGCACGTAATGTACAAAGGCGGACTTAATGCCTTGGACATTTTCTACCAGTCTACCTTAGGGTGATGCAGAGACAAAACAGTAGGTGCAATAGTACAGAATAATTAACATGAATAAAATATAATAATAAATACATATAAACATACCTAGGTACATACAAACAAAATATACAAAGTAAAGAGAGATGAAAATACATACATAGATAAAGAAAAACAACAAATTAGTTGTGGGACGAGTCTGCCAACTTCTTAAGTAAGTGTTCGCGAGCTTTTACCTATAACCTATATATTTTATTTTGATGGGCAACAACGGAACCCTATATTGTGCGTGGCCCGACACGCACTTGGCCGGTTTTTACTTGCTACGGACGGTTTCCCGAAGACTATTGAAGACAATCTTGAATTTCTTTGCAATAGCCCCATCGGCGTAGAGAATTCGCCTAACAACGACGTCAAACCACGAAGCAATGATGACATACTAGCTTAGGCACGCGGCTTCGCCCACGTCGAGTTCGATAATTGTGCCACGGGATCATACTACTACGATAAAAAGTATTCCATGTGTTAATCCAGGTTATAAGCTATCTGTGTGCTATATTTCATCCAAATTCGTTCAGTAGTTTTTGCGTGAAAGAGTAACAAACATCCATCCATCCATCCTCACAAACTTTTGCATTTATATTATTAGTAGGAAGTAGGATTAAGAGCAGCCTATTTTACATAAGTAGTAGTATTTCTGTACCTACTTCAGGGCCTGTAATAATGCCCCGAGGTACATACATCTGTATTTGCGGCTGGCTGGACGTCTGCGCAAGTGTTGCGGTACCTGCGTCTTGTTGGTGCCCCGCTGCGCTGCGCCTGCGCCGCTGCACCACCGCGGATATTCGCTTATAGGAGTGGACAGTGGTCGCACGCAAGACACATTGACGATATTTATGAGGACTACATTTGGTGGTTCCTAAACAAAGAATAATTTCTAAGTCAACCACAGTTTGAAATCTTACTGACTGTTTGTTTCATTTCTGTGTTTTCAAAACAAGTATAAAAATGAATACAGATAAGTATAAAGATAAATCTGTATGCACACGTACCTACGCTGCAACCATCAACGCTCCGGTGATACTCGCTCGCTTCCCCAAGAGCTTTCATCTTACCAACAGTTTACATTGCACCCTATCTTCTAAATCTAAATTATCAGTTTATCGACAGCTCGATTATCGCACTGAATACTGCCGAACAGCTAATAAAATGAAAGTTATTAAGGTAGCCGATGTTCGTTTGCTACCGGTAGCCGCAAGTCGTCAATTCCGGGTTGCTAGGCATGCTGCTAATTACGCCGCTCGCTGGAGCTGGGCCACTGTTCCCAGGGCTGGGCCAGGCTGGCCGCGTGTGTGACGCGCGGTGATTGATGCACGGCTGCGCGCGCGCTTGTCGCTGTCAATTACACGCGCGCGCATCCATCACGCCGGTGACGTCGTGACGACCACCGGCAGAGACGTCAGTTGAACTGATTTTTGTATCTTCATGGTCAGGCTTATGGAGAAGAATTTGAAACCGTAATAGACTTACGGATGAGCTAAATGGTACAGTTAATAGCACCAGGTAAAGTGAACTGAACAGAAACGTATAAATTATATATTTTACACTAAACATATTCTAATAATGGAAAGGTACTTCCGCCCACCCACTTATTAGAAACAATTGGAAGGGTCAGTCAAGCAAATATATATCTTTGTGTAATTATGGCGAATTGTAAGCACAATATGAATTGTTAATTTGAAAAATGTAGCTAACATTAGAAGTAGGACTATAGCAAGCAGGTACGCAGACTGGAGTAACTCTTAACTCCAGCTGTTAGGTTTGGTGGCACACTAATGTTTAGTTATGACTTCTCCGAATAGTTTGATTGAATAGAACTAAATAATAGATGTGTATATACCTAAGTTAACGGAAAAGTATGTAATCCGTCATTGTATACAATTCCTAGTAAATGTGTAGGTATAACTCCTAAAATACTTCGGGAATCTATGATATATTTTGCAATATGCACTTTTCCTAGGAAATCTATACATTTCCTAAATAGCGACCGGAAATGTATTACTTCTTGATGTTCTTAAGCACAGCAGGGTTAGCAGTGCGAGGGGTGATTTTTTTATGTTACCCTTACACTACACACCAACATAAACAAGGCATGGTGACAAGGAAAACTTAGGATGCAAAAGCGAGCGAAGCCAGCTCGGGACTTGGGGCACCTCGACTCCGGACAGGTTAGGTTCGAAGGGGATGGCGGGTTCTTGAGAGCGTTGACTTTATTCGTGTTTTATTTATTTTATTTACAGAGGACTCGTGAAATATATAAAATATTTCTTAGTTTCATCTCGGAATTGCATTTCCTTTGCAATTCCTAGGAAATACATACCTACATTTCATAGGAAATGTGTGTATTAAAGAATCTTTGAAACATTATTTTACACAACAGGCTCGGAATTGTTGTTTGTGATTGTGTTACAAACTACGTGTTTGTCCACAACATCAGTCTAGCTCGTACCTTGTCATGCGCTTGTGGCTAGTTCGTCAGGATGCGCGGGCGCACGCTCACGTTCATTTGCGAACAGCAAAAACGTCTCACGCGCTCACTAACGTAACGTATTCCACGCTGTACTGGCTGTACAGTGCACGCGCGCAGGCGCACCTAACGAGCAGCCAATGAACATAGTTTGCACCAACGGACACTGGGTAGTGGGTGCTACTGTCACACCATTCATTATTAGAGAAATGCCGCCAAGGTAGGGTGCTCTCCAGTGGGAGATATTGATGTTACATCTTTTCTAGAGGCTGTTTAGTCTGCATGCATATAAGACGAACCATATCGGACTAATTGGAATCTGTACCTGCGTAACTCACTAGGTTACTTGTATCGTCCGCCCGGCGCCTATCCTCTGTCCACTCGTCACACGATTCACCAGTGCGATCATGTGGACAACGCTGATATCACTACCCGGTGCCCTCTGATGTCGCAGTCTTTTTTAGGGTTCCGTGTAGCCAAGTGGCAAAAAACGGGACCCTTATAGATTCGTCATGTCTGTCCATCCGTATGTCACAGCCACTTTATTCCGAAACTATTAAGACTAAATAGTTGAAACTTGTTAAGTAGATTGGTATTCTGTGAACCGCTTTACGATTTTATACAATAATAAAAGAGTAAGGGCAGGGCTCCCCATACATTGAACAAAAACTATTTTTATTTTTTGATGAAAAAAAAAATTGTGGTGTGTCTATTGATAGGTATTTATTCAATGTTAAAATGACATTGAGGTTCCTAAAATAATTTTTAGAGAGACACTTCCAAAGTTGTAAAATGTGTCGCCCCCCTCTAATTTCTTAAGTAAGAGGAAGAAAATTCTAAAAAAATGAAAGATTGTAGAACATAATAAAAACGTTTAAATAAGATTTGATGTTTAGTTTTTGAGATATGGGACTTTTTCATTAAACTACAGAAGTAACTTTGTTTTTCATTAACATACTATGAAAAACAAATTTAGTTTTGCTGTTGAATGAATACAACATATGATTGAGTCTTCAAAATATTTTTATTATATTGTTTGGTGCTACGGAACCCTGTGTGCATGTGAGTACGGCTCGCACTTGGTCGGTTTTCTTCTTCTGATACGTTATTTTTGTATGTCAGCATAAGGTAAGAGATAACAACGGCACAACGCCTGTGCGGGGGCACAGGCGTTGTGCCGTTGTTATCTCAGCCACTGTTTAAAAAAATATTAGCTCATCTCTGAGTCAGTTCATTAATTGTATCCCTCGACTAGGGCTGCACCTCGTGCTCCGTGAGGGAGCCACCTGGTCATTCGTTTTCTCATTCAGTACGTTTTACTCCCGGTCTCTAGAGTGAACCACGACATCCTTTCACACTGTGCATTCATTTATTGGAATACTGTCGCTAATATTTCTCGAGGAATAGTAGGTATTTTCTTTGGCGTTGCAGTTTTTCATTGATCGAACATTTGGACGAGAAAATGCTTTCCCATAAATGTTTTGACCTACTGACTTTTCTAATAAATATAAAAAGAATAGAAACGGTACTAAGAATAGAAACTTTTGTAATCATTTTCTTCTAACTCTAACAAACTTCTGCAAATTATGATTCTACTATTGATATAGTCACCCTAATTGACTCGTCCCCAAATTAATTCATTAACAGTTAGTCAATAATTATTTATAGAGGGCTGTCAAACGAGTCCACAATTGTTTGAACTGGAGCTAAATCTGGTCAATTTCAATTAATGTATTATTTATGTCACAATATTATTTCTTTATCACGTTCATTCGGTTAATTTCACGCTAATTAAGTTTACTTATGTTAATAAGATACTGTTTTGCATATTAGATTAATGAATCGATACAATGAATCATGATTGGCATTGTGAATCTATTTAGCTGCTTCGAGAACATGGACACTAGAATTCATTAACTCAATAGGTACCTACTAAAAATGCCACACTAATTCTATATTTTTTTCATTATACAAAAAAGTTTCTAAGACGAAATGTGTAAAGCTACTCGGCTAAGTTGGTTGATTTTTGTTTGTTTTTTTTATAAACACCCTCTGCCCTAACACTGACCTTTTCCTAGTTAAGAAAACCACCAGCACTTCCACTAGTGTTTACCTTGCGACGGCCTACCGGACCTTCACCACCCAGCTGCTGAGCTGCTGCGTTACACGCCACCCCCCGACGGGTTGTCAGTCTGTTGGGCTTGCGACTTACGGCTGTACAATTACAATGCTTATTTTGAAACATTTCGAGCGTGTTGAATTCAGCTCAAGATTAGATTAATACGATTCGAATCAACCGAAGCAATTTAGTACTTCTTCTTATTGCTTATATCTTTCGAGTGAACTCGAAGTGTCGCTTACTATCTGTCACAAGAATGTCATAAACAACGCAATACCATGTCGGTGACGTCACATGTTCAGCAGTACAAGAGTCCACATGCTCTCAGTGTCTTACAATTAACCAATTAACATCAATTAAACACGCGGTCCATCGCCCCCGGCTGCTGACCTGACAACAAACACTAATCCGGTAATATTCTATAAGCCCTATGACTCAGATTACAAGGGTGATTTTGGAGTGGCTAGTTTATAAAGACAAAATTATCGTATGCTGTATCTTTAAACTGTAAATTGAAAGCAATAATGGTGGTTTTTACTTTTTATATAGGTAGTAGATTTTTGTTCAGCAAAGCACGTAATAGTGGAATTAAATTGGGATAGAAGCGTTAAATGAGATGAGTTTCGGTGGCGGGGCAGGTTGTTGTGCCTCTGGGCCCGGCATGCGGCATGCGGCATGCGGCATGCGGCATGCGGCATGCAGCCAGCTAGTGGCGAGCGACGGGCAATATAGCCCGTTATTATTATAAATAGATGTTAATTCGAAGACTGTTGCTGTCGAAATATATTTTATGTTCATTTATCGGGATATGAAATGGGAGCAGGACTCGATAAAAGTTTCCTGTTAATCAGTGCGTAGCTTTCTCTTTCTGTAGGTGAGGAGACACTAGAGCAACAGGAGAGAGGTAGGCTACCTCACTATTTACACTTTAAACTTAGAGATGTAAACTTTCTTGCTGACAATGTTCTGAGTAGGCGCCATGGTTTTTAACCGACTTCCAAAAGGAGGAGGTTATCAATTCGTCTGAATGTTTTTTTTTTTTGTGTGTGTATGTTCAGCGATATCTTCGCCAATTGTGGATTCTTTTTTTGTTTGAAAGAATAGTACTTCGCGGTGGTCCCGTTAAGATTTGAAGGTTGAAGGTTTGATGCTGATCTTCAGAGATAAGCAATGGAACTCTTCAATAATAGACAGCAAATCTGCCGTGATTGCTGCAATCGCTTGGATGTTTATTGTTTACACAACATCGTAACATAACATCACGCCTATATGCTCTAAAGGGTACGCATATGTGCCAGTACACTCACATTTTGATAGTTAGGTATCTTAAGTTCCATTTTATTGGGGATAAGCCTATTACCATGACATGTATGGTTAGCGGTTCACTAATGTTTCATCAAAACTTCTTTGACAATTTTTAAACGACTTCAATAAAAGGAGGAGGTTCTATGTTCGACTGTGTGTATTTTTTTACGTATGTTCACCAATTACTCTGACAATTGTTGACCCATTTTCAAAATTCTTTTTTTATTCGAAAGCTACCTTTTTTATACTCCTGAGGTGGCATTAATGTCACCAAGTCAGAATCTAATGATGGGATTCCAGCGAAATTGATGCAACTCTGAAAATTTATTTTATACTGGCACACACTAAGTTTTTCATATATGTACTTTCTAAAGCAATTCAGATATTTGTGCCTGGTAATCATTATCTCATGTTGCTCAGCTGATGATGAAAGGTATATGTCGGGATCTGATGCTGATCTTCGGAGATCTACAGTGGAACTCTTCAATAATATACAGCAAATCTGTCGTGATTTCTGCAGTCGCTTGAATGTTTATTGTTTACACAATATCATAACATAACGCTTTATGCTCTGAGGGGGTAAGCAGATGTGTACATTACACCCAGATTTCGACAGTTAGGTATGTTAAGTAACGTTTTACGAGTACTGAGGATAAGCTTATTACCATGAAATGTTTTGTTAAGAATGTAAATAAATGCATAGAAATATTTGTATAGGATATTACAACTAAAAATGGAAAATAAAAAAAAATTTTTTGGCTTTAGCTTCAGAAGTCGGTGGCAAAAAATTCAAACAAACCAACAAAAGTCACCGAGTTCTGAAGCTAAAGTTATTTTTCCATGTTTTTGAAGTCAGTTTTATTTTTTTGCTGTCTCTGCTTTCAACTAATAAGACACGCAATCAAGTTTTTTCTGTTATTGCTAATCCACGATTCAAGACATGTCATTATGGTAAATAAAATATAAGTAACATGTGACAGAAGCTGGCTATGTTCCCAAGAATGGCTGCACAGGAAATAAGTTCAATCAATTAAATTTAAGTCGAAGTGTTGCCCACATCGCTAGCTCGCCCAGCACGGTAGCGTCAAGTCATGCGCGGTAATGGCGGTCCCGCAGTAATCGCCTCTAAGGTGCACCCCCCTCCCTGCTCACCCCGCCCACACCCCGCACCCCGCCCGTCACGCTGCCACCAAACAACTGCATGTGTTGTGGGAGTGTGCTGAGCCGGGTGTGTGCAGAAGGTCCAGGCCCTAGCTGAACACATGTTACACATGTAGCCGTTTATAACCTTCTACTGGACATGGAGCTCACATCAAGTGGACCTTCTACAATGGAGCCAGATGAACACCGGCTCAGCAACAGCGTGCCACCGATGATCGTCGCAGGCCGCCGGCGCCGCTCAGGGCACGTTATGGTTGACCTGGGCTTACAGCACGTCACTAGAGGAACTCTCATCAGTCAGATCCAACCACATGCTGAAGAGGAGGATGGACGAGGTGAGAGAAAGATGAGTGGAGTGCCGTTTCGAAGAGGATCTCCTTCAAACTTTGTATTCTCTGGTATGAGCAGCATTACGTGGAACAATGACTTATGTCGCTGGGTGGCAGACCGCACCCCACTTTGCCCTTCCGTTCTTCCATTCAGACGTTCATGGAAATCAGCCTTCTTGTAAGTTATTCGTTGTCAGTCTCGACTGGAACTTCTGTCTTTCTTCACAGTGTCCAACAGCTACCGAGATTACGAAGATTACCGGCAATTATATCAAACCGCAGCGCTGTGAGTTTTTTTATCCAACATTGTTGAATAAATTAATTTTAGGAACTCATTGATTATCTTATTATGAAAGTCATGCTTTTTATGTGGCTGCCGTAAAAAACATAAAGGCTTGCAGTAATTGAATTACGGCTGACATTGGAGGGTAATTTTGGGTGTGATGTAATCAATAGTGGCATGATGACACGTGTTTTCCGGTTCAACGCCTTTAAAACAAGTGATTCAAAGGCGTCGATTCTGTTGTTTTATATAAATACTAGATTATGTCCGCGGTGCAGTTCGGGAATAGCTCACGGGATCTTACTTCTGGGATAATAAGTAATCTTTGTGCTATACCAGATTATAATCTACCTCTGTGCCAAGTCTCATCCCGATCTTCTTTCAGCCGTTCTGGTGTGATTAAGTAACAAACATCCATCCATCCATTATTTACAAACTACATAATTATAATATTAATAAAAATATGTACAATTAATATGTAATATTAGTTTTTACTTTTAAAGTTGAATAAAGATAAAGAATAGCTAGTTAGTTTTTGTTTAATTTTGTTTGAGTAATACAGACAACTACTGTACGGTTTACGTACATTCCGTCAGGCTGCAAACGCAGCAACCTACTTTTCTCTTTGGTATTTAAAACAATGTTTAATATGATTTTGAGTTAGTTGACAAATTACATACTTACGCGAACACCGCGGATTAGCATCCAACCCACTTTTACTTTGTTGTGATCGGTACTCTAATAAACCTTTAGTGTTACCAAAGTCTGTGTGTGTTTACATCAACTCGCCTAACTCCAAGTACTGACTTACCACTTCTTACTTAAAGCTACAAGTGTAAGGTACCAACTACTACGGGACCTTACATTTAATGGTCCTTCGAGTATTTCACAGTTTGGGGTAATTGTATCTCTTGGAACGACAGCGAATCGGCTTGGCTGGCCTTCCACAAGCGGATCTCACCAGTCAAGTTGAGAAAGCGCGCATATTCGTAAAAAGAGTACAAGAGCTCTGAGCAATCAACGAAGAGGGGATACTTTGGAACTTCTTCGTGAATCAAGCGAAAAAACAAGACTCAACTGCGGCAACAAGCCAACTACTACTACGACTACTGCTACTACAGCTTCCGGACTACAACGTGAACTGCGGGTAATCCGAGGTCTACAACCTAGAAGACACCGAACTACGTGTTCTTCGATACCATTACTCTACTACTGCAGCTTCCGGACTACGACGTGAACTGCGGGTAATCCGAGGCCTACAAACTAGAAGACACCGAACTACGTGTTCTTCAATACCTACTTCACTACTACATCTTACTACTACTACTACTTTCGATTACCGAAACGACTACATCAAGATGAGCGAAATCACTGCACAAAACGAAGTCTTCGAGTCAATCAAACGTCTCTGTACTAACTACCAAAAGGACAGCGCGTCTCGGAAAGGAAAGGAGTACCTGACTCAAAGGTTAGTGTCATTGGAAAACCTCTGGCAAGACTTTGGCAATAGACACAATGTATTACTTGAACGAGAGGACAAAGAAATCCAATATTTTACTGGGAACATTTATGAAAAGACGAAACATATGTATGAATCCACCAGGATTGATATACTGCAGCGGTTGTTGGTCTGGGAAGGAAAACAGGCTGAAGTTGTCATTCCTCATCCTACGGGAGTAGATACCAAGACCAAGGAACTGCTTGATCGACAAGAATGTCACATTAAAGCACTAGAACGGGCGATGTCCAAAATAGAAATTGACTCCATAACTGAAAAATGGGAGTTAGAGGATCACCTGAGCGTCCTGAAAACCAAGTGGGACACTGTAGAGAAATGTCACTGGGAGCTAGAAGCTATTTTGAAAGGGTCAAACGAAATATACAACGACTTGTTCGCCAACAAAGAACGTCAGTACGATGTCATGAAAAGATCTCTCAACTCGAAACTATGGACAAGCGTAAACCACCAAAACTATGCACCGAGGATTCAACTACCGGAATTCACTGGAAACTACAGTCAGTGGATTACGTTCAAGGATATGTTTCTGGAGACAATCCACAACAATGCAAATTCTTCGAAAGCGCAGAAAATGCAACACTTAAAATCTAAGCTTAAAGGAGAGCCGGAACGATTAGTTCAACATTTGGTCGGCGCTGAAAACTATGAAACTTGTTGGGATATTCTTATTCAGCGATACGACAACAAGAGACTCCAATTTACGAACTTGATGAATACTTTGATGAAGTTACCATCCATCCAGCAGGTCAATGCTGCTGTCTTGAAGAGAATGCATGACGTAATCAACGAATGCATGAATGGCCTACATAACATCGGTCTAAATACATCAAGCTGGGATCCAATAATCGTGTACTTGATGGCACAGAAGTTGGACTCAACATCATATACTGAATACACTAGAGAATTAGAGCATCCAAAGCAAGTCCCGGAGCTGAGTGAATTTTTGGGGTTCTTGGAGACCAAATTCATGGCGTTGGAAGCAGCAAAGGGTTACCAAAAAGATGCATCTAACCAACATAAACAAATATTCAGCAACAAAACGAAATTTAACTCCAATAAACCATCATATGAACCACATAGAAAAGAAACATCAAGAATATACCATGCGTCATACGGTAAATGCCTTCTGTGCAGCGGTTTTCACGTGATCATGCAGTGTCCAAAGTTCATTGAAATGGACACACGGCAACGGAATGACACAGTAAGGAAATTACAAATATGCAAAAACTGTTTGTATAAGCATGGAGACACAGAATGCACGTCGAACAAAACTTGCAAAGAGTGCAATAAACCACATCATACGATGTTACACTATTCAGCGCAAAAACTGTCGCCAAGTTCCAATATGAACAATATCGGTCAACGTTCTCAACAACGGGAACATCAACCTTCAACATCAACAAACCAACATAGTTCGAACCATTTATCAAACAACTACATTATGGAAATATTACTTACTACAGTAGAACTTCAAGTAAAGACATCAACAGGAGACTTTATAACGTTACGAGCTTTACTGGACCAAGGATCTCAAGTAAACCTCATCACGGAGAACGCGGCTCAACGACTGAAACTACCTAGAAAAAGGATGAACGCTACAATTTCCGGCGTGGGTACGATTTCGGGAGATTGTAAAGGACGACTAGAATTAGAGTGTAAATCAAGATGCACTGACTTTGCATTTTCAGTCAGCACTCTAATAATGAAAAGGATCACGAACAACTTACCTAACAAAACATTTAAAAAAGAAAACTGGCCTCAGCTACAAGGTCTGAAACTAGCGGATCCTGACTTCAACTTATCAAGGAGCGTGGATTTGCTGCTGGGAGCGGATATCTATTCGCAAGTTATATTAGAGGGGGTCCTAAAGGGAGATGCCCAAACGCCGACAGCTCAGCAAACCCGTTTAGGATGGATTTTATGCGGCAAGCTAGAAACTTTTAACTGCCATGTCGCTCTTGTCGACCTGAACGACTTAAAGAGATTCTGGGAGACAGAAGACATCATTCAAAATACTGAGGACACATCTAAAGACGACTGGTGCGAAAACTACTACAAAATGACTACTGAAAGAGATCGCGACGGAAAATACATTGTAAAGATGCCACTGATTCCTCGTTATGAAGAAAAATTGGGAAACTCAAAGTCGATCGCAATCTCTCAATTCTTACAACTGGAAAGAAAATTCGACAAAAACCCTAAACTTGCATCAATGTACAAAGATTTCATCCGCGAGTACATTGATTTAGGTCACATGAAGCTTTCAAACACGACACCCGCCAAAGATGCAATCTTCTTACCGCATCATGGAGTACTGAGAGAACAATCAACAACAACAAAACTACGAGCTGTTTTTAATGCTTCCCAGAAGACCATGGGTGGATGTAGCCTAAATGACGTAATGGAAAAAGGTCCTAATCTGCAAAAGGACATCCAAGCATTGATATTACAATGGCGTGGCTATAAATACGTCTACACAGCGGACATTGAAAAAATGTACCGTTCCATATGGTGTCATCCGGATCAACAACATCTACAGAAGATCATATGGAGAAAGCAACCAAAAGACAATTTACAAGAATATCAACTGCAAACATTAACATATGGGACAAAAAGTGCTCCATGGCTAGCAATGCGAACACTCAAACAGCTTGCTATCGATGACGGCCACAAATACCCAAAGGCCGCTGAAATATTGCTAAATCAGTTCTACGTCGATGACCTAATCAGCGGCCACAACTCTACAAAACAAGCAAAGGAAATTCAAACATCGATCATAAAACTACTGAAGGGAGGCGGAATGAATCTGCGAAAATGGTCAAGCAACGATCCTGAGCTTCTACGACACTTAGACGAAGATCAAATATCGAAAAGTACATTTGATTTTAGAGGCGACGAATCAATGAAAACGTTGGGGTTGAGTTGGAATCCAAAAGATGACGTTTTCATATTCAACTGGTCCATAGACGACTACAACAACGAACCACTAACTAAAAGAAACCTGCTATCACAAATATCCAAACTATACGACCCCTTGGGTTGGCTGGCGCCTATAACTGTGTCAGCTAAACTACTATTCCAAAGGGTGTGGCTAACTAAAATAAACTGGGATGCTGAACTACCTACTGAATTACAAGACGAATGGCGGCATCTAAACAAAGAACTACATCTAATTAAAAACATTAAAATAAACAGATGGATTGGCAGTACGCAGAAAAATATCCAACTACATGGATTTTGTGACGCAAGCGAAAAGGCATACGCTTGCGTCATATACAGCCGAGTAATCGACGAAAAGGGCGACCCAAGGATCACATTACTAGTATCAAAAACTAGGGTAGTGCCGATTACTCAAAAAACTTCATTGCCCAGACTTGAGCTATGCGGAGCACTACTACTCTCCCAACTCATGGAAAAAGTGAAGAAATCACTAACGGAGCATGAGATATCAGCTTATGGTTGGTGTGACTCCAAGGTGGTCCTAGCTTGGATTCAGGGAGACCTCTCAAGATGGGAAAGATACGTAGCTAACAGAGTGGGGAAAATAAAAGACGTAATTCCACCTCAACAATGGTGTTATGTACGATCGGAACTTAATCCAGCTGACTGCGCTTCGAGAGGCTTGCTACCGAGCAAAGTAGTCAAGTTCAACTTATGGTGGAACGGACCTATGTTTCTGAAAAACTTTGCAGAAACAGAAACACCTCATAATGTGAATTGCCACTTTACTACAAGCGAAGCAAACAGGGTCGAACCCAATGACGTCAGTTCGAAAAACTACAACACTGAAAATATTGTTTACAAGTTGTTGAAGAACCACAGTTCGCTGACTTCAGTAATAAGAATTACTGCTCGAATTGTGCGATATATTGCATCACTAAAGCAAAAATTACGACCAAGCGCTACTTACCTAACAACAACTGACCTACAATACGCAGCAGAATATATAATAAAATATGTTCAACAAAGCGAGTTTGCGCAAGAACACAAACAGTTGAAACAAAATAAAACTGTGTCACCAAAAAGCAACATTTACAAACTCAAACCTTATCTGGATAGCAAGGGAATCATTCGCGTAGGCGGAAGACTACAGCACTCTGATCTTCCTGCAAATATGAAGAACCCCCCAGTGGTACCCTACTCCAGCCGCTTCACTGAACTACTGATCGACCAAGCACATTCGATGACGCTTCATGGAGGAGCCCGTCTGACCCTTACTTACATACGGCAACGATACTGGATAGTCTCTGGAAATCGGGCGGTAAAGGGAAGAATACGACGCTGTGTGAAATGTCATCGTTACAATTCTACGGACAATGCTCAACTAATGGCCGATCTGCCAAAACAAAGAGTAACACCAAGCCGTCCATTCACTCACACTGGTGTTGAGTTTACTGGTCACGTAGACGTGAAACTTAACAAAGGAAGAGGAGTGAAGACCTCAAAAGCATACATCGCGGTCTTCGTCTGTATGGCTACGAAAGCTGTACATATCGAATTAGTTTCAGAACTAAGCACGGAAGCGTTTATTGCGGCCCTTCAGAGAATGTGCGCGAGGCGCGGAACGCCTGCTCACATGTACTCAGACAACGGCACGAACTTCGTTGGAGCATCCAAAGTACTGAGAGAGGATTTCAGTAACTTCAAGAAGCTACTCTCTCCTGAGTTCTTTGACGAGATTGGGAAACTAGAAATTCATTGGCACTTCAACGCCCCTGCTTGGCCTAGTGCGGGGGGGATATTCGAAGCAGCCGTCAAACCATTAAAACACCACTTGAAGCGGGTTCTTGGGGATCAAAAACTGACCTGGGAAGAATTCACTACGTTACTAGCGAAAATAGAAGCCTGCCTAAACTCGAGGCCTCTATGTCAGCTAACAGAAGATCTGGAGGAATTTTACAGCACTCTCACTCCTGGCCACTTTCTAACTGGCAGTGCTACGTTGTCTCTACCTCAACCGGAGCCTGACAACAGAAAGATGGATCTGAGAAAACGTTGGCAACTAACGGAGCACATGCTGGATCAATTCTGGAAAGCTTGGTCCAATGACTACCTGAACACCTTACAGTCTAGAAGCAAGTGGAACAGAACTGTACAAAACCTCAAACTAAACGAAGTGGTCCTAATCAAGGAAACAAACTTACCTCCTGGCAAATGGGCCATGGGACGAGTGATGGAAACTCATCCCGGTAAGGATGGTCTAGTACGAGTGGCCACCCTTAAAACAAAAACTGGAGTGATAAAACGACCCACTGTTAAACTAACTCCATTACCACAGCAAGAAACACTGCTACCTACCGAAGAAACAACAAATAACAAAAGAGAAGAAGATACAATAACTGAAAACCAAAGAAGAAAAAGGAGCACGCGAACCAACAAGTACAGTTTCCTGACTTTCGCTCTTATAACTTTAATAGGAATGTTAGGAACTGCACAATCGTCACCAGTAACAAACAACTATAGGTGACCTTTATAACCAACAATCAACCTATTTATTTCGATGAAGCCGGAAAACTGCAACTTATACATGATGAATGGACTCTACTGATCTATTACAACCTAACGTCCTACTGGCAAGCTGCAAATAACATGAACGACTACATAAACCAAATTGATAAACTCTGTCAAAGAATCGCGCACGAGTTTACACCATGCGAAGCAGTTGTCAGACACCTACGTCATGAAATGCATCACCTTGAGAATTATAACACTATGTTACTTTCTCAGCATTCGCGACAAAAACGAGGCTACTTTGATGGAATCGGAAAATTAGCCAGAACACTTTTCGGGGTTTTGGATGAAGACTTTGCGCAAAAGTACGAGAAGGATATATAAAACTTGCAAATCAACGATAATTACTTGTTACAGTTGATGAAGAACCAAACTTTGATCATAGAGGCTGAAAACAATGTAATTAAAAACAATACGGAATTTATGGACAAACAACTTCACGCAATACAAACCTACATAAATCAGACTTGCAACATAATCACAAAAATTGAGAACAGAGCACAAATTTTATACACAGCAAATGACGTGAATTCTGCCGCTTTATCATCAACTTTAATTTTGAGCGACTTGCATAGAATTCAAGAAATGCTAATGAATGCTCTCGCCAACATTTATCGAGGTCATTTGGATACACACTTGTTTCCTGCATCTCAAATAATAGAACAGCTGAACATCATCTCTGGAAAACTTCCACAGGGACTAGCCTTACCGATAAAGGACATACAAAAAGATTTCCGTGACATCTACGAACTAATCCATGTCAAGGCTCGGATTACAAACAACTTTCTACTTTTCGAATTGCATATTCCACTTTTGAGCGATGAGGACTACAAAATATACCGGGTAATACCTATACCATTCCAGAAACAAGGACAATTGAGAATCGTGCAGCCTTTCTCCAATTATATCGCCATAAACTTCGTGAAAAATTCGTACATCACTATGGAAGAGCAAGACATGCGCCAATGCACGCCATACGGAGAAGACGAGTACACATGCATTTCACGTCAGCCGGTATTTAGCTTACAAGACAAGGACGCACCTTGCGAGGCCAAGGTATTCAGTCAACAAACTTCATTATCCTGTGTCATCAATGATGTAACTTGCAAAGAAACTTGGATCCAATTACATAAACCTAACTGGTGGTTGTTTACATTATGCGACAGACAGCTGATGCGCGTCATATGTAGCGATCAAGTTACGCCAGCAGTCATCAACGGTACTGGGGTGATTGCCTTGAAACCAAAATGCATACTACAAAAGAAAGATGCGACAATATTCACCTATAACCACTTAGGAAGCAAATTTCACATGGAGGCGGATATTGAAGTACCTACACTTAACACGACTATCAACAATTTATTTGATCTAAGTTGGAAAAACGCACAGCTGAATATGACAGAACTGGATACATCTGCAATAAATATCAGAAACATAGATAAGCAAATAATTCAGCAGAAAGAGCAGGAAAGACTACCACAAGGGATAGATATATCGAGTCACGACATATATCTCTACTCTGTGACTTCTCTGCTGTTGGGAGGAGCTGCTTCGTTTGCTGTCTACATTTGGATTAGGAGACTATGGCATAAGAAAACTAAAAGGCCACCTACAAGACAACCTACAGGAATCGACAACAAAGTCGAAATCGAGATGCAAGAAATACGCCATTCGACACCGCCGGAGCCACTATACAGCGACGCGAGGCCGAAACAACTGTTTCACTTTGAGGAGCAGTAAAGCTTATTGTTTTTATGTGTACATGTTTAATTTTACTTACTTACTAATGTTTACTTTACTGTCTTTACTTTTTATTGTGACGTTCTGGGATGTCTTACTTTTATATTTTTACTTACTTAACCTACTTTTATACGGTCTATACTTTTTTATTATTGCGTTTTGGAATTTTTACTTTAAAACGTTTTATGTACTGGATGCTCATCCCGCCTTTTCCCTCGGGAGCATGTACGGTTTACGTACATTCCGTCAGGCTGCAAACGCAGCAACCTACTTTTCTCTTTGGTATTTAAAACAATGTTTAATATGATTTTGAGTTAGTTGACAAATTACATACTTACGCGAACACCGCGGATTAGCATCCAACCCACTTTTACTTTGTTGTGATCGGTACTCTAATAAACCTTTAGTGTTACCAAAGTCTGTGTGTGTTTACATCAACTCGCCTAACTCCAAGTACTGACTTACCACTTCTTACTTAAAGCTACAAGTGTAAGGTACCAACTACTACGGGACCTTACAACTACAGTACTTTCACAGTTTGTATGCCTTGTGACTGGGACTGTAGACTACATTTCATTGTTGTCTTTGTTTCGACAATTCAAAAGTGCATGTAACTGGCCTACTTGAAATAAATGCTTTGATTTTGATTTTGATTTTGAGACACACTCGCGTTTTTTTTGCATGTACTTACTTTTAACTTGCAAATATTAGTTCATAGTATATCAATTACATTAAATATATGAAATATTGATACTTTAGATTGAGATTGGACACCAGTGACGACAACCAAATGATTAATTAGGAATCTATTTATCTAAGGACATAATACTTTTACTCAATATTTAATATCAATGTCGCGTATCACGAGCCAACGCGAAAATCGAAATTCCACATGTATTTACAGACACGTTCACCTCAGAAAAATCCTACCTACTTCCTGATATATTTGATTGGCCTGTTGGTCTAGTGGTTAGTGACCCTGACTGCTAGGACGGAGGTCGTGGGTTCGATTCCCACACAGGACAAATCTTTGTGCGATGAGTACGATTATTTGTTCTGTATCTGGGTGTGTAATTTATCCATAAATGTATTTAGAAACATATAAGTATGTTTATCAGTTGTCTGGTTACCATAGTACAGGCTCTGCCTAGTTTGGGATCAGACGGCGGTGTGTTGGTTGTCCCAAGATATTATTTATTTATTATTTGATAGGTTAATACTCTCCGCACGCCCTGCGCAACACTGCGCGCCATGCGCCCGTTTCGAAGCCCTATTTCACTCTGTTGGGGGATGATTTTGTAAAAACTGTGATACACGTGTCTCATAATTTTAATTGAAGAGTGAGTGTATACATCAATTCGAAAATTGATGTACACACCTGACCCTGAGAATATTAAGTTTCACAGAAAATTCAGCACCCCATTTCACCCTCTTAGGGGTAGAGTTTCTAAAAACCTTTTCTTAGTGTATACCTACTCTTCCCAAACAATACACCCTTCAAATTTTATGTATTTAAGACTAGCGGTTTAGGCTGTGCGTTGATATTCAGTCAGTCAGTCAGGACTTAGAATTTTATATTAGGGGATGATTTTGGCAAAACTGTGATAAATGTTTCTCATAATTTTAACTGAAGTGGAGGTACACAAATTTTCAAGTCAATCGACCCCGAGAATAAAAAGTTTCACAGCAAATTCAACACCCCATTTCACCCTCTTAGTTGTGGAATTTCGGAAACCCTACAAATTTCATTTCTGGACCAGCGCGCAGCGGTTTGGGCTGTGCATTGATATACCAGTCAGTCAATCAGGACTTTGAATTTTAAATGTATAGATAAAGTTCAGAAACGTGAGCAAAGATTAATGGGTATTAATCTTTGCTCACGTTACGATACTAGTCAGCAAGTGGCAACAATAATTTCTTGTGTCTAGAACTGGTTCAACACTATTTCAGTAAGTATGTACTATTGGTAAGTGTTACATTGTACAAGAAGTACTAACACATTACATTGTAGCGTATAATTTGCAGACATTTATCAAGCAGTTTATCGGCCGAATACTTACAGTAATCATACCGAGTCTTGATATCGCAATATACACACATTTGGTATGAAGTTAAGCAATTGAGATGTACTCGTGCCGTACTCTGTGGGACCCTCCATCATCATTCTCCTACCGCAATCTTAATTTATTTGGTGTCGGCGCAGCAAGTCCTCTTCTTCACATATTTATTTGCCGTTATCGCAGTAGTCACCCTTTTTTTAGCCATTTCATTTTCGCATTTATCTATAATATCGCATCAAAACTCAAAGCATGTATGACAAATAGAGCACTTCCAGACAGAACGAAGGAAAGCTACAGTCCAGCCGCACGGCAATAACACTCAAGTTCAATGGTGTCGTAGTATGGAGTTCACTACAGAAAGTTAGAATATAGCTGAATAATAATAAATTAGTAGGAATATTGCTCCTAGAAAACATTTTTTTTTAATTCAAAGTGTGCTACGTGTTTGCGATTTGGCGCTGTCAGTGTGGTGAAGCAGTCGACTGCCTCGGACACCATGGTCTTTCTTGCAGTAAGAGTGCAGGTCGGATTGCGTGGCACGCTAGCATTAATGATCTCATCCGTCGTGCTCTTGCCACCGCCGGAGTGCCAGCTGTCTTAGAACCCAAGCCATTGGCACGCGTCGATGGGAAGAGACCAGATGGTATGACCATAATGCCATGGAAGTTGGGTAGGCCTTTGGTGTGGGACGCAACTTGCGTCGACACCCTTATGCCATCCCATCTTCCTAGCACAATGGGCTGCGCTGGGGCGGCTGCTGCAGGTGCTGAAAACCTCAAACGGCGCAAATACAATAATTTAATTGGTAGTTATGTGTTTGAGCCGTTTGGGGCCATGGGGTCCGAGTGCCCACCTAGTTTTTCGGGAAATCGCCAAGCGGTTGGTCGACTCTTCACGTGACCAGAGGGCGAGCCTATTTTTTGGCCAAAGAATCAGCATTGCCATCCAACGTGGTAATGCTGCCAGCCTTCTGGGCACTTTTCCTGTTGACAGCGATGCGGACGAATTTTTGGACGCCCTGTAACCCTTTTATACTTGTACATATTTATTTCTATTAATGTTTGTGGTTTGTAAATAATTTAATTATCTTTGAAATAAATACCAGTATAATTCAAAGTTATCTCATCAGTTTACACAGATACGTTTTAGGATGACGAAACATCACTTGTCACAGGACCATTCACACGACCAAATCATCTCACGGGACTACCACATAAGTTATGTGCTAGCGTTGCGCAGGCGGCTGTGGGCTGCGCGCGCGCCGGACAATGATTTGTGCAAATTACACGCTGGCAACACTGGCCGGTGTTGCCTTGTTTATGCTCTGCCTTCAGACGGGGACGGGGCCGGCAGAGAGACCGGCATTCTCAACAAATTGCCGCCAGACCTATTTGCGGTCATGAATAGGGCTTTACTCGGCTTTCGTAATCCGACGTTAGGTAACGATTTGGTTCTGAGAATCTTTACCGAAGTTGCGAAGAATTATCTTGACTAAATCATAAACTCATCTTAAAAATTATTTTGCGATCACGTTTTCACTGAAGAGTTTTACGAGTTCTATGTATGTTTCTGAAACAATTGGATATAACCGAAGATTTATGATATTACAATCATTCCATTGATTACTCACTGATCTGTTGGTCAGGACTTCAGGATTGCCAGAGTCTTTATTTCGTCTTCTATTATTTCCAAAGTAGGTTAATTATGGACACAAATAGTTGCCAAGAGGTTGACTATTCGACGTGGACTACGTTTATAATATAAGTATTTTGAAAGTTATTAACTCCCATAGAATAGTCAACTACTTATGTCCGAATGAACCGTTCAAAGCCCTCCTAATAGAGCGAGCAGCACACGCCGAATGGCACTCAGTTGTTATAATCCCATCTCACAAACGCCACGAGTTAAGCCTAAGCTGTGACCCGCGCGGGGGGTCAATCCAGGGTCACTGTCAACTGAGCTCAATGGTGTTGTTAATTCCTTGACAAATAGACACGTGTCTTGTGACGTGTATGGACGTCGACGTGACGTGACGTGGGCGGAGCGTGAATACACATCGTTAGGCATAGAGGAGGCTGTGTTTTGGCACTGAAAAGGAAGTAGGGTTACCATATTGATGTGATGCAAGTATAAAAATCCCAAATTAAATGAAAGAGAGAAAGGGTTACATCTACAGAAGAGGCAACTGCGGACACTGCATCTATAAAAGAAAGATAATCCAGATGGCTTCCGAAAGAAGGAATGGTTTCAAACTCATCGCTGATCTTAGTTTTATCAATCAAAATCAACATTTTATATTCATTATTATTATACGTTGTACATGATATAGTTGGTGGCGTCTCTTTTTTTATTAACCTGTCGTTCATTTAATTGCTCCCCGAAAGTTACTGTCTGTCGATTTAACTGTTATTTCAGCGGTGAATTTCTTATTGATTCCGTATGTATTCATAATCTTATATTTAAGTCCGACTATCCTGCAAAACCGCATTATCATGGCCACCGTTGCGTGGGCGCAATGTTTTGGACAGCTTTGTGATTGTGAGTATCATTATATTTTATGATCACGATAGCTAATTGGGGCACTGCTTCATACAGTACTGATACTTTTAAGACGCTTAATAACAACAAGAGAAGGTCTAGTTATGTAGTTACATGTATAGTTTGAAACGCTCGTCATGTGATGACTTTCTTTGTCTCATGTTATTTATCTGGCCAATAACGTTTATTCGGGCGTGAGACAAATTTTAACGGCAGAAAGACAAGCTACGATATGCCAATCAGCTCATCGAGTTAATCGATATGCACATAATTAGTAAACAAATCTGAACATCGGCCGCGATGCCGCCCGACGCGCGACGGTCAGACTCATCTACTTCAATGACGCGATGCATGCTTCTACAAGAATGTTAATTTTTATTTTACGACTACAACTACATATGAATCGTTTCTAATTTAAAATGACTACCGACTCATTAAAGTGAAGCGTAACGTGTACATGTGGGACTATTTCATCTGATTCTCACGCTTCACGACATTTGTCCCGTGGGCGGTCGGCAGAAACCTGCGCTTTTTTTCTCAACATTATAATCCGAAAAAGGAAGGCGTCGTTGTGCGAACACTCCCTACAATATTATTATCTCATTAGCGTGAAGAATGTCTTCATAAAGTGTCGCCGGCCGACGCGGCTGCGGCGTGGGGCTGCCTCGAGACATCATTCATTACGCACATTAATGGGTTTAATAAATTCCCATATTTTTCCTCCTCACTACGGTTTGCATCATTATTTAATCTCTCAACTGCAGCAGCATACATTGCCACTTAGCTATGGCTTATTTCACTGTTTGGATCGTAACAATCGACGGATGATGTAAATGTTGGTTCGTCGTAGAGTGGCTCGCGTGGTGGTGCGCGGGCCATTACGGGGTGCCTCGCGGCGCGGCGTGACTCGCGGTGCGCCCGCGCGGGCCCGCGTGGCGCGCCGGCTGCCTCCCCGGGGGTGTGCCACTGCGCTTGCGCGGATAACATCTACAGACACGTATTATTGGCACTCGCCGCATTGTTTATCGACGGTTACCGCTCACTAGTGACCCGAACACTGTAATTTATTCCACAACAAATGTCTTCGGGCTTATTGCTCTCAGTCGCTCACTACAACACGCTAACTGTTTGTTTACCTCGAGCGATCGCTACCACGCATTACCATCGATTTGAATTAATAGCAGATTAAGCTCAAATCGATTATCGATAAGACATTATCGGCATAGAAGTAGATTTAATTCACCCATAAAATAGGAATTTAAACTATAAGCGCGCTGGGAATTGATTAATTCTAAAAAACCCGCTATTTAGTTCATTAATCGATGCTGTAAAAAGTAAGGGCCTCATTGTAATTTTAATTAAATTCCTCGATAGATAATTCACATTGCTCGATCGGAGTTAAATAATAAAAGTGTGTTGTTGCGCATGCGCGGCTGTTATTCAAACATGGCGGCGCGTCGCGGTCGCTCTCAGTGGGATGCGAGATGTAATCTAATCAAATATTTGCGCGTTGTGCTGGTTGTGCAACGCGCTCCGTTTGGACGAGATCATGATTCAAATAAATTGCTGAACCAAAAACAGTATAATTTGAGTGTTCCAAATAGCGTGGTGAGGTTCACACGCTAGTGCTGTGCCGCGGGCTAGTGCGGGACACATCGATCATATCGACACACCCGGCTAGCGCGCGCAAATCGTTCCGACACAACACTATTGTGCAACTGTCGCTCGGCTCAACGTTATTTATGTCTGTTTAGATAAACGCGTTTCAATTATATGATCTGTCACTCGGTAACGTCCGCGAACTTTTATAAGATGGCCGCCGTTTGATAAGTCATAATTGCCAGGTAGTCGGTAATTGGAAACTGATATTACTATTATGATTACAAGCTCGTATTGGTACGAGATCGTATCGCCAATTTATCTCAACGAGTCCAATGAGTTCGTTAAATTGCATTAGTTAAAGGATTAGAGGAGGGATCATAAATCTGTTGGAGTTTGTCATAATATTGGCACCGTTTGTTTTTATGTGAAATGAGTCGTGTTCACCGCTCAGCGCACATTTGATTAGTGTACCGGTTTGCCAAGTTATCACAGAAATAGGATTAGTACCGACTGGTTCCTGATTGAGCGAGATTAACTCTGATTAATCTATTTCACATAAAATCTGGTGGCGAAACGGTTGTTCATATTTTAATAAACACTAATGATCTGAGTGTTGTCTGTATTTTTATAATTTTATTTTGAAAGGCCAAGAAGTTTTGGTAATATTTAGTGACGGCACAGATACTTATTGATCATCCAAACGGAACATGGCAATACGTATAACGGAAGTATATATATTATAGTCTATGTTCGTTGGTTAGTATGTGCCTATGTTTTCCTAGGTTAAGGGTCCGTGTGTTACGTTAAAGTTAGCAAAAACGACAAAAAAAACTTCGTTAGTAAATCACGATCTAAAAGGTCGCGCTCGTCGACAACTGTTGTAGATATCTTCATGTGAAACAAAATATACTTTATTCTAAACAACACTTAGAATGGAGTGGTCGGCTCAGGTCGGCTCAGATCGGCTGAGGTCGGCTCAGGCCGGTGAGCAAGTCAAGTAAATCAATTGAATTAGCGTAAAGTTCAGCGCACACTTAGTTAATGAGCGGCGCGGTGTCAGCAACAGGTGAGACAACAGAGTTTCACCCACGCTGCAGTGTGCGCACGCGCATCGTGTGGGCGAACAAGAACATGTGCATTCATAGTATTTTATTAGTGTAATGTGGATTTATAGGCTCTTAATGAGGGAAAAAATAATCAGATTTGATAACGGCAGTTATAAATGAGCGGACGACCATCATCGAGAGAGTCCGCGGAGGTACTTCTCTGTTCTTCTCCATACAGATATGTACGAGTATGTTTTGTTATTCGAATGGGCTTCAACTGTCTGACTAACTGACCGCTTAAAACTGCCTCTTAATGGTTTAATTGAAACAAATATTTTGAGCTGTTCATAATTTATCTCATTACTCCGCTGTTCAAGTTAAAATCATAACAATGTTAGTAAGTACGTATATTATATGGGCACTCAATAACAGCTTAGTAAACGTTCGCTCGTCTGACGGTAGACAGCAAATCGCCCGCACGCATAAGCTTCGCGACTCGGTGAACGACTAATTACCTGACTACGATTTTCAAAGTTTTCTACTACCTACACAAAAAATGTTTATATGCAAGCGTTGCCAAATTGAGAGTAGGGACGGCGCTAAATGCGTGGGCTGCCTGGGACAGTTTGATTTTCCCTGCGCTGGCATAACTGAAGGAGGATGGAGGAAATTGGGCGATCGCAAGAACGCATGGAAGTGCAGTAATTGCAAATCCTCGGCGGCATCCAGCCCTCGCCCCACAACTGCAGCTGCAGCTACGCCCGTAACAGCTGACATGGACTCTATTATGTCGGAACTGAAGGCCCTCTCAGCTCAGATGGACAACTTGCCTACTTTAATGGAGAACGTGAAAGCTATCCAATTGGAACTGGCGGAGCTTAAGTCAATCAGATCAGAGTATTCCAGTCTTAAAACCGATGTCGAGTTTCTGGACCATTCGGTGGAGACATTAACCAACAAAGTGTCGGGGTTGGAGACTGAAGTGGACTGCCTTAAGAAAACTAAGGAGGATATGGCGGCATTACATGATCGATGCTCCAAAATTGAGGATCTATATCGTGAAACTGAGCAAAGATCAAGAATGAACAATTTAGAAATTAAGGGTGTTCCATCAACCAACTCAGAAAATCTGTTCACAATAATTGGCAAGATAGGAGATATCATTGGATGCAGTATCCCTAAAGAGCAGATAAACTTCATTGCGAGAGTACCGATGCGAAACAACGAACATAATAAGAATATTATTTGTTCAGTTCACAACAGATACCTCAAAAATGATTTCGTGGCCGCTGCTAAAAAACTCAAATCATCTATAACTGCAAGCAAGTTGGGTCTGCAGTCGGACAGTGTCATCTACGTCAACGATCATCTAACTTTTGAGAACAAAATGTTGTTGAACAAAACGAAAAAACTGGCTAAAGAACGAGGTTTTTTATATACTTGGGTAGTTGGTTGCAAAATCCTTATAAAGAAAAATACTACTTCTCCAACCCATCACATAAAAACGGAACAGGACTTAAAAAAGTTTCTGAATTAAAAATGTTGTGTCAATTTTATAATATGTTATACTTGTATTATCGCACGCACTACGCTAATAGTTTGAGAAACAATGGTGCCATTTTTTTGTGCGCATTCCTTTACCGCTGCCCTTTTGTTCTCTTATCGCTCGATATTGACCAAAGCTATTTCTCTATTGAATCCTTTTTGCATCGGACTAAAGTTGTAATCAGCTTGATCTCGCTCATTTCTTTAATATATCATGGTTTAACTTTTTACTTTAAACTGAATGTACCTCACATAACGATTTCTATTGAATCACTAGTAAGTAATCTTTCTGTTTGCGATGTCACCTATTAGTGTGTTTTACCAAAATGTTCGGGGATTGCGTACAAAAACGTCAATATTTTATCGTAATGTGTGTGTTAATTTCTACGATGTAATTTGCTTAACTGAGACTTGGCTTATTGAAGGTATTGGGGACAGTGAATTGTTTGACGACCGTTACATAGTGTGGAGGCGCGATAGAAATTATTCTAGAACGAAACAAACTTTGGGGGGTGGTGTGCTTATTGCAGTGCGACGTGAACTTATCAGTGATCTCCGCAGTGAATGGTTCTCGTCTGCCGAAGACTTGTGGATTACTCTCACCCTACACAGGAAGAGACCGCGTGTGTCGTATAAAATGCATATTTGTGTAGTGTACATCTGCAATCAAAATCTTGGCCACTCCCAAGCAGGTCAGTTAACTAATTTTTCTAACAACCTAACAGATATTGTTCAGAAACATCCCGCTGACAAATTTTTGGTTCTTGGCGATTTTAACCTTCCAAATATAAACTGGGAACCAGATGATGATGGTCAGTCTTTTTGCCCTTGCAATATCCAAGGTCATGTTCAGGTCAATTTGTTTGATAACTTTACAGTCTGCAATATTTCGCAATACAATTCGCACTTAAACGTCAATAATAAAATCCTAGATCTAGTTTTATCTAATAGCGAGGTTTCAGTAGCAAGTTGCGCCGATCCTCTGGTGCCGGAAGATCCACATCATAGGGCTCTTTGTGTGTCAGCTGATTTCGTGGAACTTCATACTCTTCCTGCGCGTCCTCGCATAATTTTTTTATATAGATCAGCCGACTATACGGCCATTAATCAGCGGCTGAGCCAGATCGACTGGCCCAACCAAGTGAGCACTAGGACACTCGAAGATGCTGTATCGTTTTTCTATGACACTCTCTATGAACTACGTGATTCTTTTGTACCTATTAAGACGGTAGTTCCAAGCAGCAGATACCCTCTCTGGTTCAAACAGCCACTGATAAAAATTATAAAAGAAAAAGCAAAGTACCACGCAAAATTTAAGAAATACGGAAACCTGTCGGATCATGAGTCTTTTGTTTTGCTCCGACAGCGTGCCAAGGAAGTTGAAAGTGAAATGTTTAGCTGCTATATGACTAAAATTGAAGAAGACATTTTTAAGACCCCCAAAGCGTTTTGGTCATATGTCAAATCAAAAAATCAAACCAACGCTTATCCTTCCTTACTTAAATATAGAAACAGCATATCAAGTACAGGAGAGGATATCTGCAACATGTTTGGCGACTATTTCTATTCTAATTTTCTCAGTTCTGGTAGCAGTGTCAACGGTGACGACGATCTTTCCAATGACCGCGCGCAGGGATCAAACATGCATTTGAGCGATATTGTTTCGGACATACATTCAGTCGAAGTTAATGAATTAGAAGTATTCAATCTACTTAAAGGAGTTGACTTATCTAAATCTGCAGGACCAGACAATATCCCGCCAGTTTTTATATTCAACTGTGCCAAAAGTCTGACTCCTCCTCTTTCACTTCTGTTCAGGCGGTCCCTAACTTTGGGTGAGGTACCTACAATTTGGAAGTCGGCGTTAATCACTCCGATCCACAAAAAAGGGCCTAGAGACCTCGTGGAAAACTACAGGCCCATATCCAAATTATGCATTTTCGCTAAAATCTTGGAAAAAATAATATACAAACAGCTTTATGCTTGTCTTAAACTAAGCATCAGTGACCGCCAACATGGTTTCCTGCGAGGTCGATCTACAACCACCAATCTCATTCTTTGTGGTGACTACTTGACTGAATGTATGGCTAATCGCACCCAAGTCGATGTAATTTACACAGATTACAGCAAGTGTTTTGATCGCTTGGATCATTCTATACTTCTGCGTAAGCTATTGGCTATAGGTATCAGTGGAAATCTCTTCAGGTGGTTCTCATCATATGTGGCCAACAGATGTCAAACTGTTGTTCTTAATGGATATACATCGAGAAATATGATTATCCCCTCAGGGATTCCACAGGGATCGCTCTTGGGACCCTTGTTATTCAACATCTTCATCAATGACGTCTCTTCATGTTTCTCTAACTCAACAGTTCTTTTGTTTGCGGATGACATGAAGATTCTAAGCGAAATCAGTACTTTCGAAGATGCTGAACGTCTCCAATATGATCTGGACCGATTCCAAGAGTATTGTGTGGCCAACCGCTTGGATCTAAACGTTTCGAAATGTTATTCTTGTACCTTCACTCGTAAACCTAAACCTATTATTTATGATTACAAATTAGCCAACACTTCAATAGCCAGAGTTAATACGATTAGAGACCTAGGCGTCACCTTTGACTCGAAACTTCTTTTTGACACACACATCAATAATATTATTAAAAAAGCTTCTAAGGCACTAGGTTTTATCATGAGGATATCAGCCGATTTTAAAAATATCAAAACACTCAAAATTCTCTATTGTGCTTTTGTACGCAGTCATCTCGAATATTGCTCACCCGTATGGAATCCCATTTTTAACACTTACGTCAATCGCATCGAAAGTATTCAAAAGAAGTTCTTGAGGTACATTCAGTTCAGATCCAAAACCTATTTACCTAATTATTACAGCCGCTGCAGGAAGTTCCACATTCTTCCACTTATTGAGCGGAGAAAAATTGCCGACATGGTATTCTTATTCAATTTGGCAAATGGTTCAACCGACTGTTCTGAACTGATGAGCAAAATTGGGTTGCGTGTTCCATCCTTCACCTTAAGGAATCATCAGCCTCTGTATGTTCCCTCTGTGAGGTGCATATATCGACAAAACTCTTATATAATAAGAGCTAGCAGGGCATACAACTCGATGTGTCAGAGTGTTGATGACCTTGATTTATTTTCCACCAGTGTTCCTAAACTTAAGAAATTACTATGTAAAAACTTCTTTGACATCCACTAAAACCATTTCTTATATTGTATATCACTCCGAGTGCTTACTAATTCTTACTTTCTCTTGCCTGTCTACTGTTTCTTGGCCTAACCTTATATTTATCAGTGAAAACTTTTAATTGGCCTTCATTTTCTGACTGTCAACTATCTGTATCCTAGCTGTAAGTTTTCTTAAGAAATAAAATAAAATAAAATAATAAAACGCATACCATTTGGTTCCGTTTGCATCTACACGGTTAACCCTCTCTGTATCGCTCTTGATTGAGAAATTCTTTACACTGTCGATAACCCCTGTCCCGCCATTACGTCGATACTCGATCGTCGATAGAGTCCCGTGTGCTGTGTGTTGTCGATAGAGCCCCATTTGTGTTATGAAATGCTGCGAAGCGCGCTTACCTCGTGGATAACCATAATACCCTCCGTGTTATGGTTGTAAGTAAATTTTAAGTTAGATTCGTTGGTGATATAATGTTTCCCCTCTCATGGAACCCACCGAGTGCCTCCCCAGCAACTATTGAAATTGAAATCGTTTATTGAAATAGTTGAAATACAAAAATATTTACAATATGACCTTAAAAACAATAGGTATACAATAATTGGATTCTTCCTGAACTAGGAATAAACCTGCATCTCAGGTAACTCACACAAAGTGCTTATATCTGAATATTTTCTAAGATCCCATAAACAGATAACTAGTAAATAACTTATCTAATATATAAAAATAAGTCGGGTTTTCCTTCCTGACGCTATAACTCCAGAACGCACGAACCGATTTCCACGGTTTTGCATTCGTTGGAAAGGTCTCGGGCTCCGTGAGGTTTATAGCAAAGAAAATTCAAATTCAAAAATTGTAGGTAGGGTAGGTAGGGTAGGTAGGGTAGGTAGGGTAGGTAGGGTAGGTAGGGTAGGTAGGGTAGGTAGGGTAGGTAGGGTAGGTAGGGTAGGTAGGGTAGGTAGGGTAGGTAGGGTAGGTAGGGTAGGTAGGGTAGGTAGGGTAGGTAGGGTAGGTAGGGTAGGTAGGGTAGGTAGGGTAGGTAGGGTAGGTAGGGTAGGTAGGGTAGGTAGGGTAGGTAGGGTAGGTAGGGTAGGTAGGGTAGGTAGGGTAGGTAGGGTAGGTAGGGTAGGTAGGGTAGGTAGGGTAGGTAGGGTAGGTAGGGTAGGTAGGGTAGGTAGGGTAGGTAGGGTAGGTAGGGTAGGTAGGGTAGGTAGGGTAGGTAGGGTAGGTAGGGTAGGTAGGGTAGGTAGGGTAGGTAGGGTAGGTAGGGTAGGTAGGGTAGGTAGGGTAGGTAGGGTAGGTAGGGTAGGTAGGGTAGGTAGGGTAGGTAGGGTAGGTAGGGTAGGTAGGGTAGGTAGGGTAGGTAGGGTAGGTAGGGTAGGTAGGGTAGGTAGGGTAGGTAGGGTAGGTAGGGTAGGTAGGGTAGGTAGGGTAGGTAGGGTAGGTAGGGTAGGTAGGGTAGGTAGGGTAGGTAGGGTAGGTAGGGTAGGTAGGGTAGGTAGGGTAGGTAGGGTAGGTAGGGTAGGTAGGGTAGGTAGGGTAGGTAGGGTAGGTAGGGTAGGTAGGGTAGGTAGGGTAGGTAGGGTAGGTAGGGTAGGCAGGGTAGGTAGGGTAGGTAGGGTAGGCAGGGAAGGTAGGGTAGGCAGGGTAGGTAGGGTAGGAGGGTAGGTAGGGTAGGTAGGGTAGGTAGGGTGGGTAGGGTAGGTAGGGTGGGTAGGGTAGGTAGGGTAGGTAGGGTAAGGTAGTAGGTAGGAAAACATGCATTGCAACGCATGCCGGGCACAGCTAGTTTATAAATATAATACATAATTAATATGGTTCTATTCAAAGTAAGAAAAACAGTTTGTTGAGCTAACTTCTCTGGAACGTTCTATTATTTACAATGAAGCAGAACACAAAAGTCCAGGTCACGTTTACTTTGTGCCTACAGAGTAAAATGCTAATATAAATTATTACTTACTTAATGTCATACAATTGCAAAAATGTACCTAATGAATGTACCTATTATAATTTGTGAATAATAAAAGCTAATATTATTTTGTATTAGTTTTTAAGTGCGACAATTTGTTTGTTTGTATTGATTTTACTATGATAAACAAAAAGAAGCCTATAAGTGGTTTAACTTTACATAGAAACGAAATGTACCGACTTCCGAAGAGGCGAAGGTTCGCACACATTCATGAAATAAGTACATAATTATGTCTATAACTGCGACAAACATTCCCGCCACGCCATGCGGCATCATAACATTGTTAATAATCCTCAGTAGCTGGCGACATGTTATCGCGACTCCCGTCATCTCTACTGTAGAGCCTCTTTGTGCCACATATTAGAGCCCGTAGGAATACAATATTTCACGCTTAATTCCACGCGTTGAGTACAAACGTCTCTCACAAGTTATTTATAGAACGGTAGAGTCCGTAGAGTCTGTAGAGATAACTCTACGGTTTGTGGAATTTGAACACTTTTATCAACAAACATTTTGTGGCTCTCCGTAGTTTATGGCGCTTCATTCATTATTTAATTTCTTTATGTTTCGAGATAACAGTGACTTGTGTTGAGTAACCCTGGTGGTGCTACAGCTGCGGGGAGAAAGTTATTAGTATTGTAGTTATTAGTATTTTGGATGATTTCGTAATGAAATAAATTTCTCAGTAGCAGCCACGAAGTTTGGATTTGTGTCCGGTTGATGGCAATAGGCTAGCCCCCTATAACTCGTGACATAAATGTAGATAGCCAAAGGTGAGAGACACCTCTGCCTTATCTTTCAGATATTACTGACATTCTGTTAGCTAAATTAAACCACGATGGATCTTATGGTGGTTCTGTGAGTCTGTTATATACAAAATACATCTCTACTACCCTTCGCGGATTACAGGCGTGATATTGTGTGATTATAAAGTAGATAATGGTTTTATGAATGAATATTTGTTATCCCTCAAATATAATATTCCACCCACTAACAAACATGAGCTTTATTTAACGCTTCATTTATTCTGAAACCCATTAAAACGTTGAGTTAGTAATTATCTCCCGCGAGTAACAAAGAGCGGCGCGTGCGCATCCCAGCGCCATGTGTGTGTGTGTGTGATCATCAGTTGATTGCTAATTGTGGTTAATTGCAAGGGCTTTGTGTTGCGCCCGCGCAGGTGTCGCCTACAAGAGTGAATGGCGCAGAAGGACTACTGCCCTATTCATTGTTTGATGAGTCTAAGTAGGTTGACGCATTCACTGACAATACCGAGATTCACTACCACCAATCATCATCATTCTCCTGCCCTTGTCCCAATGTATGTGTGGTCGGCGCAGCATGTCTCCTCCTCTATTGCTCGTTATCTTAGCAGTCACCTCTTTTCTATCCATTTCGTCCTTCACACAATCCATGCACCGCTTCTTTGTTTTTCCTCTACTCTTACACTCATCTACATTCATACTCAACATTTTCCTCATTCCTCCGCATCACATGTGCATACCACGACCACCGATGACCACACAACTTTTCAGTCACCGGCGCCACTTCCAGACTTTCTCTATGTACTCATTACATATTTTACCCATAATCGCGTCACACCACACCTCCCCCTCAGCATTCTCATCTCAGCCACATCTATTTATCTGTTTTGAGGCCCAACATTCTGAGCCGTACAGCGCAGCAGGTCTGACCATTGTTTTATAAATCTTCTCCATGCGTTCAAGGGGAATGCAGGAGTCGCATATTGTTCCCGCGACCTGCCGCCATTTCATACACTACCAATATGAGACGATATATTTTGCACGTTTTCGTTAGCTTTGATGATTCAATCTGGGGTCGGATTGCACAAGACAGTAACAGTGTTCGTTGTGTAAAAACCATTTGCCTGATTAGAAGAAAAATACTAGATCATTGCGAATTTACAAAGGATTAACCCTTTGTATAAGCGTCAGTCATTCATTACAATGCAAGCTTTTCTTTGATATTTGAGTTTTCCGATTTGGGCTGAATTTAAAAAAATAGTAGCATCAACGCTCCTGGGTATTTAAATCTACATTTCATAGTAATCTTTCTAAAATTCAACCTTCTGTACCATGTTTTATGTTTTCAGAATGGCGTTTCAAAGGCACAGAGCGAGAGGGTCATGATGTATGTACTACGTACATCAGCCGGTAACCATTACTATCCTGTACAGCTTATTGTTAATTTCACGTAACGAGAGTACCTGCGGGATGACGCCACAGAGGGCGAGCGGCTGGAGGGGTGGGAAGAGGGAGGGGGAGGAAGGCAATCACTTGAGGTTTACGATGCCGCCGAGGAGGCAATTGCTACAAGTTGTGTTGTTGTTCTGGTCAAGGTTGAATCGTGTTAAAAGACTTTTTAATACTAAGAAAATGGTCTTTGGAGGAAGTAACCGCAGATGAACCGCCAGATGAAGATTTTGTATCATTTCAAGTCCTGGAATTCTTTTCATTTATTCTTGCAGCACCATACATAAGTAACTGCGGTGTTTTGTGTAGATCAACTAAAAAATAAAACAAGAGCTGAACAAAATACGTGTCTTAAGTCACCACGGACCGCTTCAGTCCGACTCCCGCACAGCCACCCATCACGATTCCCAATTTGAGCATAAAATCAACTAACTCGGCTCTACCTGCGGCTGCGCTCTACAAATGGCATCATTTCCACGGTATTAGGTGTCAACACGAGGCTTCTGTTCGGCTTTAGGTAGAGCTGCGTGTAATCGGTGCGGCGCGGGTCTGGCACGACCCCAGCCCGTGACCGTCACGCTCATGTAGAGTGTGTAGAGTGGTGCTCGACGCCGAGTTACGGACCACCGGCTGTCGACACAACACGATGTGTTCTGGAACTTTTCAGCTACTAAGTTGATTAAAGGATCTACAAATTGTGTGCGGAAAAAAAAATTGACGTCCATGTGATGAGCAGTCAGCCAACACATATATGTATATATAAGATCCCCGAAGGGTTAGGCAGAGCTGTACACAATAACATATACATTTCGCCAGTTATGTTTCAGTCCCATGTAATATGGCCCGGTACAGGGCACAAATCATGGCTCCGTGACTGCTACTGAGAAATTCCCGATGCAAAAACCAAATAACAATTTTCCCAACCCAATACTCAAACTCAAGACCGCATGCTCAGCATCAGCACTTACGATCACCAGACTAACGATGCAGTATCTTGACAAAATACGAGTAAATAGAAGGCCATCTTTCGATCGCCGTCTCTTTGGCACATTTTTAAGTTCATACAACGACTTAACACGGAAAGTTAAACAACGTTACGTTCAATACTCACAGTAAAGGTTTCTACACCCATATTGCAACAACTAATAACATAGATAACATCACGACATTACGTATTAACTCGCTAACAGAATGATTGCGAACAAAGAGCGCGTTGATGTCTTTTGTTCGCGAGGGCAAACATTGCGGCTAGTATGCATGTTGAGGCAATTTCAACAGTGCTCTACATTCTCTAGCATCCTGTAGAGTGCTTGACGGCCCCCAAATACTGCGGAGCTGGGGGGAGGGGGTCACGGGTCTCGCTGTGGGATGCTGTGGAGCCTTCGAACGAAGATAGAGTACAGTCAGAGACACAACTATGACGTTATGTTGGTTTTTGATCTGCAGCATTTTTTTCATTGTCGATACCGTTCCTACTTCTTTTAAGGATGAGTCATAATGAACAGACTTATCAGAAATAACAGAAGTGTCGTGTCAGTGTCCGTGTAAGGACAAATGTTCGTATCGGGAGCAGCGTCTGCAATTTGTATTGGTTTGAGTGAACCTTAAAAGTTTTAATTGAATAAGAAGGGGTTAGTATTACTAACAAACAAACGTGAAACATTAAACGAAGAGCGTGTGAAATAATAATGTTATCCCTTTTCTATGAGCCACTGCACGGTATTCACAGTCATGTTAACATGCGACTAATATTTTACCGATTTGTTCTCGACATGTTAGCAAGTTTTTTAGCATTTTGTTTGTACATATTATAGTGAAAATTGCTAACGTATCACTGCCAGAACGGCGATGGGGCTGACTGGGCAGGGTGAGTCACTTTAAGCATTTTAAACTGAATCGATTTCAGTGACGCTAAATTAACGCCACTCTCTGGTCCGGATGTGAATGGATTCAGAGCATTCCAGTGCCATTTTTGAACTTTAAATGTTACTAGAAAAATAAAAATCGGCCATTATATAAATCTCTTACTAAATTTTGTCATTTTGGCCACAGCACCCAAGCTCGAAGGAGACTACTTTATTTGTTTTTATTAGAATTTTACCTTTTAGATCGATGTCTTTAATACACATGTACCCGACTGTACGGCGGCCGCGCCGGTCGGTGTATGTAACTACTGCTATCTATAATTGAGATCGGCGCAAGCGCACAGAGCCCTGTGCCCGCGCATAGCAGTACACAACTACACCGAGAAGGATCAGTGATCGCATGTGGTGAGCTTTAGATGGCTCTACCACTCTTGTGTCCGGTGGCACTCGGGGCGCTTTCGGTGTGTTTGCATCACTTTACATTTCTAAGAGCTTTCAGACGACAACAGTTTGAAAAATATCACAAACTAAGTTTTGTCATTTTGACCTTACTTTTATATATTTGACATTTAAAACGATTCGTCAATCTAGAGTAGATGCACATCGAATTTAATTTCAATCATGCTGTCCGATTTAATATTTCAACAACCAGTGTTGCAGTATCCATATAAACGAATGGACAGTTTGCTCTAATCAGTTAATTTTTTTGTGAAATGGACCTTTTGTATTTACCCGCTTAGTTTCGCAGCTCTTTAAATAGCTTTAATGCGGCTCTGAATTCCATCGCAACCAGAAATAAAGAACAACCAGCAACCAGTGGGTACCTACAGTACTGGCGGTCGGTACGTCGTGCTGCGCGCACAAAGGAACCCAACGTAATGTGACCGAGTCAATACTGCGCCTGCGCCGCCCTTCATTACAGCGGCGTGAAGCGTGAGGACCGACAGAGGCGGTGGTCGTGAGCCATTGGTGAAACTGAATAGGTGCCATAAATGTTGCTGTAATTATGTAAGTTAATAGTTGATGGATGTAGAGGGAGAGGAAGACCAATGAAACGATGGCTGGATCGTGTGAGGAATGACATGAAAGAAAAAGGTGTAAATGATAGCTTGACGGTTGATAGGGGAGAATGGAAGACAATAACGTATTGCGGCGACCCCAAGTAACATGGGAGAAGGACAGGAAGATGATGATGAAGATGTAAATTTTAAGAGTCAGGAATTACTGACAAAAGCTGAAGTTCATGACATCAAAGATAAATTTTGTGTGTGATCTTTGTTTTACAATGTTAATTACTAACCAACGACAGAATCAATTTCTTATAACTTTACTTAACAGTGTTGCAAGGGAGGTTGATCCATCACTTCTTCTCCAGGTTAAAAAGACGTGTTTTTTTTTATTTCATTTTAAAACCAATTTTCTGTAGTGCGATAAGGCTCTTCACACTTACAGGCCTTTATTTATTTATTTATTTAACACTTCAAGCACAAAGTACAGAGGCGGACTTAATGCCAAAGGCATTTAGGCCTTTTATGGATGATTTCAATTTGCGACTAAGTTAACCATGAAATATTAGTATCAAAGAACATTCAATACAGTATTCCATCAAATCTTTTCGACACTAATCCGATTAACTTCTCCAAACTTTCTGTCTAGACCCAGACTTAGATACATAACTACTACACGTAGTTAAACATAACCGGTAATTACCGCACCACTTAACTAACCGACCACGTACGAATACTCACAAAAAGTTAATCCTAACTTAAGCTCTTACTTATACTTTGACAAATATATAATTTCTCGGTAACGGGGCTAATCGGAGGCTAATAGCTGATAGTTGGCTAACATTACGTGATTATATCGGCTAGATATAAACTGCGCCGGCGTCGCGTCGGTGTGTCCACTTGTTCCAAACGATTACAGTTACAGCGCAAATTGACAATAACTTACAGCTGAATAAGAGGCGAAATTGAGACAAGATTGGTCTGCTTTGGTGGTGAAATAGCAAAATAAGCTTCGTTATAAATCTCTTAATCTCATACTCGCATTGAGCAAGAGAACAGTCTCACACTTTTGTTTCTTATTTCTCTGCTTTGGATGTCCTGACTCAGAGATGATGCTCGTCAGGTGGACATGCTGCATGATGATCGCTGTTGTGCCTATTCAGTTACTTTCTTTTTCCTCACTTCTTATATACAGGGATGAGGGAGCAATTTTGATGTGTAGGTGTTGCACTTTTGTAGGAAACAGCAGTTTTTTTTTGTTTTGATTACCGATTAAAAAAATTTATGTGGGAGGGTTCAGAATGATGTATTGAATACGTGGCAACAGTTTTTGCGTCGGTATCCCTAACAGCCTGTATAATATCCAAAGCTTAGCTGAGCAAACAATATGATACTGATGATTTCCACTATGAACCTAGAAACGTAATTATTTTATGGAAGTAAAACACATCGGTTCTCAATTAAAATAAGTCAAACAAATCCGTGTGCTAGGAGCTAGCACTAACCACAGTCACAGTATTGGTACGAGTTCGGTATGCGCGGGCGCACATTACGATCGCTTTCTGATGCCGCGCCCGCCGCATTAATCCGATTACCGTGAACACACACAGATAAAAACACAGCAATTACTGCACACACCATCACTAATTGCGCCCATATACATACATGTACATAATAACTATCTGTTGTAACAACCGCACTTTGCTACGCCGATTCAACAATTAAAATGGAGTTAAAAGTGTAACAGAATTCATTTGGTTAACTCTTCGTGAAGTTACGGTTAATAAAGATTTAAAGCCGTGAACTTCGTTAAGGAATTCAGTTTTATTTCGTAATAGATTCGGTTTTGATTTGAAGATTATTTGAGCGTAGTTCTTCCAAAAGGTTCACCCACATAACAATTTCTCCTATCTTTCCCAAGTAATTGTTATGATTTTAGAAATGTAGTTAGCGACGATTAATTTGAAGTCTATCCTAAGCATACGTTTGAGAAGTATACCTATGGGACTGATTTTAGATGTCTCATTTAGTATATTGGTTTGGCTTGATTACTTCAATTGAATTAATGATAGATTGTGGGTTGACTCACTTTAGCAGAACTAACAAAGTTCATTTATGGAAGAAAAACTAAGAATTTGGACAGTAACACTCATCACCAGCCATGGTGTAAGCCACTTAGTCCATCATTGACAATAGATTTCCTCAGGATCCCTCAGTAGCATATCTAAGGGAGACATTGTCATCATCACTGATAGACTTATGTTCAGCAAGAAGGACCCTACTGCCCAGTCTCGTTTCCTAAACCCTTCTGTCATCTGTTACGAAACCCAGGGTCGACAAATACGTCAACTCGTTCACTTTGCACGTGGCATTCTGAACATCCCGCCTACCTCATGAGAATGCTTTGATCTTATATATACTAATGCTTATATAATTCCAATCAATATGTAGCTGTGACGTCACGCCGACTTACCGAAGCTCGTACAGATTAAAGGAGCCGTGATTCTTAGCGGACACATTAAAGTTCTGATGTTATCTGCTATCTCTCAATTGGCTAAACGGATCTGTAACGCGGCGGTGGCGACGCGGTGCGGCACACGGCGGAACTAAACGAATTGGTTGGAAACTGGATTAATTTTATTGTCAGACATGAACTGTTAAATCGCCGGAAATAGAAGGTGACGCTAGCTAACTTACAGTAACGCAAACTGTCGCAACTGTCTATAGGTGATTTTGGTTTCGAGGCTCTTTTTGTTTCACGGAGTGTGAACGAAACGAAAATTATTTTAAGACACAAAAATAGACTAAACTTACCAACATCGCGACTAAAAATGCACTCCAATAGTACGTTTGTCATGCCCATAAAAAAATATAATAAGTTACACGAAATTATAAAGAATTAAATTATATATAACATCTTTATCAATAAATTGAAACTTTTCCTTGTAATCAAATGCTACTATAGTATAAGCGAATATTTAAATGACAAATTATGAGTAACTAACTATATACTCACTAATATAGTCGCGCATATCTACTCAGAATACGAAATATAAATTATTAAATAAATAGGTCGCGTCCAATAAATAGCTTACCTTAGTATAATAAATATTATTTACGAAATAAATAAAAATAATAATAAGTAAATAAAACCATACCTAATCTAAAATAATAAATGGTTTTACTAAATAAATAAATGTATATAATTACTTAAAAATACTCTTACCTTAGGGATAATAAATATTAAATACGTAATAAATAAAAATAATATTAAGTAAATAAAACAATCATGCATAATTTAAAAATAAATGGTTCTACAATGTTACTAAATAAATAAATGTATAAAATTATAAAACAATAATTTATAACTCTTAAATTCAATTCTGTATTAATAAAACAATATAACTTACTAAATACTTAACTAATAAGAATATTTCACAATAACCAGCCAGTGTTCTTCCTCCTCTCTCCTACTTGATCTATGCTGTGCCTGACAGGGTCCATAATTGTGACTAGTATTTATTTCCTTCCAATTTTATACCTACATTCATCAAAATCATTTCATCATCAAAGAAGTGAGAATTGAGTATTAGACCGAGAGCACAGTCAGTCAGATCAGTTCGACAAACCTTTAAAATTAAAACCAATCACATACGTAAGTACTTTCCAAGTAAAATAAAAGCAGTCGTACTTTTTCCCACAATCCCGTGCGCGGCGAGCGCGAGCCTGCGCGCTGACTCAGCGGGAACCGGATTTACTTTTAAACCGCCATAACATTTTATAGTCGTGCGGTTTATTACTGATATGCGAGCTTTTTGCCTCGCTCCGCTCTCGCCGCTCCGACCGCTCCGCTTCGCGTGTCATAAAACATTGACTATAATTTCACGCGACTACGAAGAAACGACATAAACTATAGTATTTTATGATTGTCTTTAAAATACAGGTTATTGATTCAATTTAAAAGATTTCGGTCTAGTTTTTTAGCATTTCTTTTATAGGCAATTAAATCGGAGTCAGAGACGAGTGTTATAAAATAAATTGACATGTATTTGTGATCACATTTTTTGCAGTAAGCGTTTAATTAACTCTTATTGGTTATCTTGATGTTTATTTTGGGTCTTTATTTAATTTCGGGCGACTTAACGAACGTGTTCGACGGTATGTCCTCTGTCGGCGGTGATTAAGGACGATATTATGCGACTGATTGTCGGCGATTATCTGACGATGGCCGGTCGAGTCCAGTGGTCGAGTCCAGTGGTCGAGTCGAGTGGTCGAGCCGTCGTCGTGTGCTCGCTCTTAAGAATGAATTAGTAAAACGGTCGTTACCTCGTGTACTTACACTGAATTGGTCATTTGTTTATATCTTTTTAATATTGTTGTTAAACGGAAATAATTGCAGCTCTCTTGTTTATGGTTTGTGTTCAAGTTTTGTTTATTTTTATGTGTATACATTTAAATTATTGTTTCAAAGGTTATGCCTACAAGATATTCGCCCTATAGCTAATCGAAAAACTTTATCACTAACTTAAGTTGATCATGTATACATAGTTTTCTTATTCAAAAGCAATAATATAAACAATGCTTGTAACCGAATCACCGTATTGTACAAAACAGCTCGTTCCGAACATTAGTATATCATTACATACATTGTCCGCCTGTCCGCCTGTCCGTCTGTCCGTCTCAATGTCCACGCCCGCGCCGGAGTATCACGTTACAGCGATTGACTTAATTAGCTAACATGGCTATATTGTCACCGGCAGAGATATAGGAGGTACCCGCAGCTAAAGTGTGCCGACACGGGCCATGGTGATACAATCACATACAAAATGTTGAATTCTTTCTCTTCTCCGTTTCGATATTTTGACTGGGATATCTATTCTGTGAGTGTTAAGCTTTTTGAAAGAATAATACTCGTACAATGTCGTACCTACTTCCCTGTCCGTTATGTATCACCTGCAAACCCCACGTTATTTTGATTTTGAAATTACAAAGTTATCCCATAGGGTACTAATCGGACAATACATTTTACACTTTGCCTACTAACGAGAACGTTAGTAGGTAACTGACACAGTGGATTATACTTTCTTTCAAATTATATGTTTCTTAAAACAGTGTTCTGTATGTAGCAGAGACGAGTCGTGGTCCTCGTGGCATCTCCACATTATTGAGTACAAGTCTGCCCCGCGCATGTTTTATGTCAAACTGTTGAAACTCGGAAATATTGTATTGTTCACTCACTAGCGAGTCTCGGGTTCACACCCGTTAGATGCGCGGAACACTAAGTATTTGAAGATATTGTGGTGAGTTGAAGATGAAGACATTTTTTTTGTTTTGTAGATGTAAGTAGTAAGAAGTTTTGTGAGACAAGCTCTTGACTTCTTGAGAAATAAAAAACGTAACAATTCAAAACACGTACATCTACAAAAAGTCTTGAAATAATGTTATTAAACTAAGTAACAGTGCAGAGGGGCTAGACAACGTGACCTTCCGTCAACGATAACGATGTTGGGAAAGTTAAAAATGTATCGGATTGTAGTAGTGTGAAGTAGTAGCAGACTTCGGTCTGTGTAGGCATTCGAAACGCTTTGAAAGCGATTATGCAGTCAGAGTTTAAGGGCAATCTGAATAGGTAGCTATACAGTCTGCAGTCACTCGTGCTACCCCGGAGCCCGGCCCCCGCAGAACCCGATCATTTGTCATGACAAGAAGTGTGCACAAGCGATATCTGTTCGACTTCCAACGTTTGTAACCTTTGCGACTCTGCAGTTAATGTAAAACCATTACTCTTTGTATTATGAACTGCGCTGCTCCGTGCTCCGCGGAGAACCCACAATGCAATTCATTTGTGAGAGAGATCTGTAGCATGATGCTGTGTACCTAGCGGTGGGTAGGAAGGCGGGCTCGAAGGTCAGGCCATTACAGCCCATCGCGGGGAGTGGCCGGCCTCGCTGTTACTGTAGCGGGCACTATTGGGTAGTCGGCGACATGGGAATAAAAGTGTGAGAAGGTGCTCACCTATACAGAGTGTAAGCGGACCCTTCACGATGCTGTCAACCAAGCATTCTGTACCTACATCAAATGTAAATCTCTACGCAAAAATTATTGCTGAAAACGACTGGAGACGACTCAATATAACGCACTAAAAACATTGTGGTGATGGATGCGGGGGTCATGAAGGTACATAAAGTTATAACATTTAAAGCTTGTAATAAAAAACTAAACTTGTGAAAAAGCTCGCAATGATGGGGAGAACAAGTACCTTTCGGCTTTACATCCATTATTTCAGCCTAATAGAAAATTGTAAATAACACGTGCAATTGGGAGGAACTGCAAATACTTTGTGTCTACCCGCGTTTGACCCGGAACGCAATCCTGGCTACAAACAACGATTGCAGACCAGCACTTGACGATTGATGCGAATATCACTAGTAGAGATGGAATTAAAAGGAGTAAAAGAATGAACGCCATTCAGCAAGTGTAGTCAAGCAGATGTAACAGGCTGCCGATAAATATCCAATCGTTCTCAACAGCACAGACGCACTAACGCTACTGAAAGACTGCCAATCGTACCTACATCCTCTTTGCTCCTACTGAACCTTCTGCGCTTCAGTCCAGAGTAGCGGTGCCAGGCTACTTACTCCTGAGCAGCCGGTGTCTGAACTGTGACCGATCGCCGCAGCCTTCATCGCACCATTCTATTCGAGACTTTTTGTTCGCCATAGTGAGCTCGTGTGAACGACTCATTCTTTTAAACCGACTAGGACTGTGTGATTGTGATAATATACTTCGTAAGAAAACATGTGCAAAGATGTACAACAACAAAACTGGGATCATCCAGTTTTCTCATCCTCGTTACATCAAATGTAATTTCTCAACTGAAACTATCAATGACAGACAAGCGATTAAACAAACCACTTCTGAAGATGATGCTCCGCCGTAACTCTGCCGGAACAAAAGCCCATAAAATATGACAAAGCTACGTCTGTCGGTGGTACAAGCGGATACACAGCTCAACTTATTAAAGTCGCGGCCATCGATCACGGGCCACGTTATAAATAAATCGCGCGAGTCCGTGTATCTTCGGGCGAGATCGGGCGCGTCCGGCGGCGCTCGGCCGGAGTCGGGCGCGCTCGTGACCCTCGTCCGTCCGTCCGGGCAGTAATTGATTCCGACTTGTACGCTAAAACAATCGGGAGATATGTCGGAGCACGCCACCGCCATACATCATGATACCGATCTCCCCAGCCGGCCGCGGCCCGCGACTGGGTCTAGTGGACGTAGCTATGTCCACGGGACGTACACCCATCAGATATTGATAGATTTAGTGTTGCGTTAAAAGCTTATCTACGTATTCATTAAGAGTTATGTCATATTTATTTATTGGACAATAAGACATGATTGAATATTAGTTTTATCGAAGCATCTAATAGTTACAAAACTGTTCGACGGTTAGCTGTCAGCGGATCGTTATTGTTCTCTAGCGAGGACAAAATGGACGTATACAGTACGAAGCACCATTTATGTACGAAATAAAGGTAGCGGTGACACTTAATAGTGCCCGTTTAGATCCAGTAAAGATTAGTAGTATAAGGCTTCTGAACTGTTCGTGGAGGCAGCAGCTTCGATGCCCGGTTGATGCCCTTTGCGGTCTCATTACCAACTAATGTGTTTCGTAACTGTTGGTATTTCGTTGACGTTTATTAGTCAGTTGGTCGTATGTTGCGAGAACATAACAACTGTAAAACATTTAAAAGTGTACCAGCTAGGGATATAAAACGGGCAGTCTGCGCAATCGCCGTCAACTCGGGCAAGGTGATCAGCGGTCAAAGTGTTTATTGCCAGTAAATGTGGCAACGTGTCATTAAAGTACCCAAATAGTATCGACGACATCGCACTCCGTAAGTGTAACGGTGACTACGAACACGTACGAGGACAACTGGGATTTTTTTGAGATTTGATGATGGTCATCAAATCAAAACAAATCTGGGGCACGGTGTTGCCCCCGCTAAGACGAGCCAAGCGAAGCGCAAAGGTACTACCTACCTTTTCTCGAAGCGCTTCGTCGTTTTTTGAACCCTCATAACTTAGGTTTGGATTATAACAGATAAAAAAAAAAAACTTGAGATATGATGTCAGTAATAGACTTATTAAACAAATAAAGTTTTAATTTCATAGCTCTTATACTTTAGATTTTATTGATATCTAAAAAACCCCAATTTCGCCACTGACTCACCACTGATGATCATCAAAATTCTTAGGGTACTTTCTGAAGTTCTAGAAAGCTGAAATGTGGTGTGTAAGTTAGTATTAGTACACAAACAACAAAAAAAAACCAAAACTTGGAACTTTTACCCCCCAACCCCTTAAACTATGGGATGGAAGTTTGTATGAGACTTCCGCAAATTTTGGTGCTAGAGGTCTGAAAATTGATAGAGGAACTCCTTGTTATAAATATATACAGATTTTAGGATTATTAGTAAATCACCCCCCACCCTTTAAAATATACAATAAACAGATACATAATATTTTGAATAGCAATACTTATGGCCGTACCTGCGAACTCATGGCTGCGGCAGCTGTTTATCCATTCACTTTTGAGTTCTATCAAAATATTTTTTTAAGAGGAACTTTTACTCATTTAACATTGGGTTATGAATGCTGTCAAATCGTTTTTATTGTTTTAACCATGGCGTAACCTTCGAGATTTGAAAATGGGATTTGAAATGTACACTGAGGCTTTCAACTTCGCGAAAGATGATATGAAAAATAAACTGAGACATATCAATTTCCGCATTGAATTACAAAATCAGTTACAAAAGGGTTGCGAAATGGTCGAAACCAAATCGGCCGAACTAAATGAGGAGATTGCAAATGATGATGACGATATAGGCCTGATAATGCCTTAGATAACTACTATGTCTTTGAAAATCAATCGTAAACAATGTCGATGTTTTATAATACTTATAGCTGTTATAGAATATAAAGAGTCATGTACAAACGCCAGCACATCAAGCTACTACAATCTGTCAATTTTTTTTAATAGATTTACAACTGTATTTCCAAAGCATTGGGTTCAAGGTTGGTTGGGGAAATCTGACAGTTTCGGGTAGGTTGACCTGCTGGGGGTCTAAAATGGCCACTTTAGCAGAATCATAATAGGATAATAATATGAATTACGTTTAAATTCGTAAAATGGTCACAAGGTGACAATTCATAATAGTAGGTACGTCTATGACCATTTTAAGAGTTTAAACGTGTTTCATATTATTATCCTATTATGATTCTGCTAAAGCGGCCATTTTAGACCCCCTGGTCTGTGTACATTCTGCTTGAGTTTTGGCATGCAAAATTGAACAAATAATGAATATCGAATTATGAAATAATAACGAAACAATAACAATTCAAATAATTTTAACAAGCCTAAATTAAGCGCTTAGGAAATTATCAAGGGTTAAGGATCAGCTTCATATAACGGAATATGCAGTAAAAAAAGCAGAAGATAACGTATGTGTCATACGTGTGACATCACATGAAACTCAAACACTGTTTTAAGCTTTCAAGGTTTAAAACTAAACTTATCGGAAGCTCAAAATCATGAACAATCACGGTAGATATCCCGTAAGTGACAGTATAAGATCATATGAAACTGTCCATCATTTTCACTTCATCAGCTAATTTGCACCTTCCTAAACGTTAACAGTTAACACGTCAGCAGTCGTCCGGCTCCGCGCGCGCGCCGCATCACGCGGTCACACCGCGCCGCATCGTAAACTGCACGGCTTTACTGCTCACTCGCCGATATGGACAATATTGTGATTGTCTCGACATTCTCGTACAACAGATAAAATAAAAACGTTCTGAGATTTCACATCGTCTTGTACGGAGCTAGGGCTCCATCGGAAACAAATTGCCTGAGAACGCGAATCCGAATGAAATCAGTGGTACCTACGTCATATTATGTTTTGTAGTAAGGAGGGAGTGTCGAGGACTTTACAGTGAGTGGAAGTGATCGGCACTTGTAATTATGTAGATCACCGTGGAGAATGGTTTGTTTTAAGATAAAATTACGCTGAATGGTTTTCAAAATCAGGTAAGATAATGGGGGATATGGCAATGTGATAAACCGCAATTATACCTTGCGCAGTAAAGTATGCTTTGGAACAGAAAAGCGTCGCTGCTCATCTCATGAATCATACGCATTTGAGTACCATTATTACATATGAACCTGACCTGTCTATCGCTAGTCTTTCTAAAACGCTAAATTATTCCATAAAATGTTTATTGCATTTGAATGATAAATAGAAACGAACTTCCCCTTGTATGGTAACCGTAACTCTCCATAGTAACAACCATTTTATTGCCAAAACGTTTAAGACAAAACCATTGGAGGGCGCTAATTGAAAGCTATTACGACAACCTAAAATCAGAACGATCACTTAGTGACATTACAGAAGGCAGCCATCACGAATATAACTCTAAACAATTAAATACGTTGTTAAGGGACGACGTTACTTCCAACACATTCGCTTATCGAAACACTTAGCGCGACGCGCGACGGTGCGGTAACGAGCCCCGGACACGGCCGGACGCGGCCGGACACCGGGCTGCGGTCCGCGGTGACCCCGCGATAACTCCTCTCGTAAACCTCTCCAATAATACGACCACATTCCGGTGACATCGGTAACGTATTGGTGTATGACCCGCCGCGGGTCACCGCCACTATATTCAATAACTGACTCCGAAATAATTGGGCAACACGACGGCGCGACACTTCTCTTAAATGTTAATAATTTTACAACAATATCTCCGAGTACTCGCTGTGTTTACTTTACGGCTGCCTGTGTATATAATTTATTAAGAGATCAGTAAGATCACAGCGAAGCCTCTTCCAATAAACATACATTGAACTTAAGTATTGCATCAGATGTAACGATTTGTCACATGAGTTGACTGTGGACGACATACTTGGGATTTCCAGAAAGTTTCAATAGGTATGTTCAACGGTACATACACTATGTTATGGTGTCAAAATAAACATATAAATGTTTCTTATGATTATTGAAGTAGAATGATCTCTGGTATTTGCAAGTGGAATGATCTTTAGTCTTTGCTGCTGCTAGAGTGCTAATTATAATAGTAGCTAGGTGTTCCTATTTAAATCATTGGCTTTGTGGCACAGTAGGCACTCCTTTCGTCCATATCTTTGGGCCATGTCGTCTACTGTCAGTCAACTTCAGGTCTAGACAATCGACTCTCACGAAATCATTTTGGCAGCACGAATCTCCTAGTATGCTCATTCTCTGTCTTCTCAGGTTCCTAAGAGCAAAGGATACCCTGGTGTACAAAGCTAGAAGTGATCGTTTAGTGCAAAGTGTCCAATATTATTGTAAAGTGCACTCGGCTTTAGGCGAGCCGCAGCGGAGACGGCCGAGCACTTCCGAGAAGGCCCGACTAAGTGTTTATGGTAATGCGCAAGATGCGCCCGCACATACGGACGCGACTAAACGCGCAATTTGTTTACAATGTTTTGTTCTTTGTAGGCGTATTATAGGCGTATGCGTTAAGCGTGTAACCTGCACAGCTCAGCACGGGAAGGTGTCGTGTAGCGGATAACAGGACAAAATAAAATGTATGTAAATACGTAATAGGTCAATGCGAGGGTTATCCGTCCAGTATTTAATGTGGTTTTACTGAAAAGAGTGGGTGTGATTTTTCATAAAGAGATCTAATATTGCACGTGTCCAATATAATATCAAGACACCGTTCCACTCCTAGTAAGCTTAGGCGCCATCCTCACATCAGTTAGAGTTCGACCAGTATCTCAGCATCACAGCATCTCAATACATTACCGACTGCGCTGTAAATCTGCGCAGGAGTGCGACAGGCGCGGCCGGGCGTCACGCGCTTCGCATATATCACTGCGTAGCCACCATCCACCACACCACCACAGTACCATAGACTACTCGCATTTGATCGCATTACGCCTTTCATTACTATTGCCTGTGATATATTTTATTAAACGAACTCCTCCAATCAATTTACAACCCTATCGTCCACTTCTTAAAGTTATATTTTCTCTACAACATGTCATGGTGTAAGTTATGGTGTTGCATGGTATTCACGCGTCCCTGATTTACGCGTGGCGTGCGCGGGCGCAGGCGCAAGGAATAGCGCTCTCAGGTGCAACTGTTCAGATGTCCTGGGGATGGATTTACGCCGCGGAGTCCTGGGTACTGTTTCGGATATCAAATAGATGGGCGCGGATCATAAATTATTTGTTTCACTCGTTTTATTTATCGAGGCAGTATTGATCTAGGGATAACATTCCATGGGTACGTCCCTTTGCCGGTTTCAAAAAGGTTTAGAACACTGGATACTGGAAGGGCTACATTGAATTATGTATTGTCGAAGTTTGGGCGTAACTAGACTCTCCACAAGAGACGATATTGATAAATGACCGCGATGCTCTTTTAAGATTGATTGATTCGAAAACGATGACGACTTTTATTTAAAGAATTCGATTTTTCCGTAAATCAAAAACGATACTTCGCACTTCATCATCTGCCAGCCTTTCCCCAACTACGTTGGGGTCGGTTTCCAGTCTAACCGGATGCTGCTGAATACCAGTATTTTGCATGGAGCGACAGCCTATCTGACCTTCACAACCCAGTTAGTGCTAGGTGATACGATACCCCTTGGTAAGACTGTTTGTCAGACTTTCGGGACACTGACTACCTGTAACGACTGTCAAAGATGTACAAATGACAGCCGGGACCAACGGCTTAACGTGCTTTCCGAGGCACAGAGGAAACTCGGTATGTAATGGGTGGTCACCCATCTACGGACCAACCTAGGTAAGCACGGCTTAACCTAAAGATCGACCCGAGCGGCTGTTCTTATTTAGCCACGAGCTCCTCCGTACGATACCTCGCACTTCAAAATACAGAAAACCTTTAAGCCACAGGATACAACTGGATATACCTTCCTTCCGAGGCAGTCGGGTGTAAATAAAACTTTTCTGCAGGCGCAGCAGTAATTTAGGAATACTCTCTACAAGTTACTTACCCGCGGTAATGTGAGTGAGTTCTCGCGCCTGCACCGGCTCTTCAATCACTGCTTCGTGCTGCCACGCTGATGGGCAGCGGCAGAAGTTTCACTTTAAACTATTTGAGTTTTCCTGCCATAAACTAAACTCACCTGAAAGCGGTGCTCTCTGTCCCATTTTCATCATCTCCCGGTTAAAGCTATAAGCGTTGACCCTTACAGCCCTCATGTTGTAGTGAACACGCTAGGTTGTAAGACTGGAAGTAATTAATATTTCTCGCCTATTTCGTCCCACCGCAGGGCAAAAGCCCTTCCTCCTGTTTTCCTCTCCATTGCCGCAAAGCAGTAGTGACGAATGTTTGGATGATGTAGGGAGAGGTTTACTTGTTCTGCTGCTGAAAGTTAATCAACTGAGCAGATTAGACATGTTACTTATCCGTTCATCATTTGAGACCAGACAAAGGACACAACTTAAAAAATTATTAACCACCAAACTACTTGTTCGATACAATGAATATGGCTTGCATTAAATTAAAAAAATACTGTCGAACAATCACAGAAGATATCCCGTAAGGATACCTTTCAGTGGTTGTTTATTACTTTGGGAGCTCAAATAATGAACAATCACGAATTTTTCTTTAAGAATAAGTACTTACATTAGGTAAAATCTATATTGGCTTATTCTGCTATAATGCCTCTGAAGTGTATTCGCTAGTTGATAATTATGATATTTGCAATGGCTCTTCTGGATCTGTCCTGTTTTTTGTGACTTGCGCCTGCGCATTGTATCAGTGTCGGTGTCGGAACACGCGCAGGGCTTGTCGGCCGACACTCGTTGCGTGTTGCGCGTCGCTGTAGCTTGTACCTGATGTAGCCCCATGTAGCTCACTGTTGCGCACACCAATGAGCCAGGATTGAGACTGTACGCCCTCCTTCGGGGATGTAACAACACTAGGTTGTTCGGCCTTGTTGATAGAACCTTACATTCAGCTGAGAAAGCAACGGGTGCAATGCTGATACTAAATATACTGCCCCCGGCCGGTACCGCCGCAACAGCTCTGTCCCTGCATTTTAAATCTGTAATATATTCGGAAACATTCATTTAAATTATGCATGCTGTAAAGATCGATCTACACTCGAGAGCAATGAATCCGGGTCACTTAAAGAATCCTAAAAATCTCGGAAACTAAAAATGCTAGGTTAATGCAATAAATTGTATTTAATAGACAATGTAATACTCCTTAAATGAAGGTATTAAAACTTCTTAGTTATTGTAAAGTTATATCATAAAAAAATCAAATTTGAAAAAGGGCCACTTTCGAAGATGGAACTACGAAATTACAGCATTTGGTTTTGCTTTTGTTTGTAATCTGTCATTTATGTGGGTACATAAACCATGTTGATAGTGCTCTATATTCATTATTCAAGCTGAAATTATGTCGCTTACGCCTGAAGAATGCACCAGAATACTTACAATGCTGGAAACCGGCCGGAGTCAGCGCGATACAGCCAGGACTGTCGGTGTGTCGCTGTCAACAGTACAAAGAGTTCTCCGACGTTACGAAGAAACTGGTTCTAACCTACGCAGACCAGGAACGGGCAAAACCAGGTGTACCACAGCACGAGAAGACCGATACTTGGTGAACACCATGCTTCGAAATCGCTTTCTCGCAGGAACTGAACTCACAAATCAGTTTCGACGCCTCGGAGGAAGTAACCCAAGTGCATGGACAGTAAGACGTCGGCTTGCTGAATCTAACTTAAAACCCCTTAGACCTGCAAACGGCCCTAAACTGGAGCGTGGGCATCGTATTTCAAGACTAAGATATACCCAGAGCCACGTAAATTGGAGTATTGAAGATTGGTCAAAAGTTATGTTCTCCGACGAATCAAAATTTATGCTCTACAAGCACGATGGAAGACACAGAGTGTATCGAAGACCAGGGGAAAGATTCAAGCAAGCATGCATCGAAGAAAAAGTAGCCTACGGTGGTGGGTCTGTACTTGTGTGGGCCGGAATTTCTTCTGAAAGTCGCACAGAGCTGGTGATCATAGAAAACGGCTCTTTAACTAGCGTAAGATATGTGGAAGAAATCCTCAATGATCACGTTGGTCCATTTATGGTCAATTTAGGTGAGGATGCTATATTTATGCATGACAATGCCCGACCTCATACAGGTAGGATTGTGAATGACTACCTTCAAGAGATGAACATTACTCGTATGGAGTGGCCAGCGCGCAGCCCGGATATCAACCCGATCGAGCATGCTTGGGACGAGCTAGGCAGATGCGTAAAACAACGAAACCCTCCCCCAATCACGCTTCGTGAGCTCAAAATTGCTCTCACAGAGGAATGGGAGAATATTCCCCAAAATCGTATAAGGAACTTGGTGTACAGCATGCCAAACCGCGTAAACGCAGTAATGGAAGCACGAGGAGGCAATACGAAGTATTAAAATTCAAGAAAATCGTAATAAAGTTCAAAAATTTCATGTTTCCTATTTTTGTTTTAAGGAGAGATCAGCAGTTTTTTTCTTTATGTAATTTTGTGTTAATAAAATGTATGGCGACTCATATTTTTTTTACTTTCATTTAAGGAGTATTACATTGTCTATTAAATACAATTTATTGCATTAACCTATCATTTTTAGTTTCCGAGATTTTTAACATTCTTTAAGTGACCCGGATTCATTGCTCTCGAGTGTATATTAAATGCACAATGTATTTAAGGTACTTAATTGGATAAGGATTAATGCTGTATTGCTTAAAATCGCTTCGTCGCTTGTCTGTCTGTCTGTCAAGAATCTATTTCTCAGGAACGCGTGGAGGTATCAAGCTGGATTATATTTATATCAAATACTTGGGTCTGCTGTCCCTTAAAGCTGTGAAAAAATCAAACTTCTAAGCCAACGCAATCAAAAGATACAGCCGTATATGCCGCAAATTTTCGACACTCGCAAGCGAAAACCTACAGGGTAAACCTACCCTACTTCCCGTGAACTCCGAATCTTGAAATTTGGTACAAAGCAACGTCTTACGGCACAGATAAAGGAAAAATTGCGAAACCGGTAAAATTTTAGTTACATCATATAATAAAAATATTTTTAATAATTTTAAACTTACTACCCCTTTCCTCGTGAACGCGTAAATTGAAATTCATATCAAATACTCAAGTTTATAATACCTTTAAGCTGTAACAAAATCAAACTTCTATGTCATTGCAATCAAAAGAAACAGCAATTTAAGCCGCATATTTTCAAACTCGCAACAACTCGCAAGGGAATCAAAACCTTAAGGGTATTTCCAGTCGACCTAGAATCTTGAAATTCGGCATGAAGCAATGTTTTATGGAACATATAAAGAAAAAAATCCGAAAACCTTAAATTTTTAGTCACATCAATTCAATATTAATTTTTTTATAGATAATGGTACGGAACCCTTCGTGCGCGAGTCCGACTCGCACTTGGCCGGTTTTTTCTCGTAAAAAGTAAAAGATAAAAAGTGGTTATTGTGTGTTATTGCGGACTTTTTTGTAGACCTTTTTAAGGTGTACAATACTGTAGTACATTATTTTGATCTATCTCGTAGGGTTCAGCCAGCGTTTGCAACGTAAGTGCAAACAAATTAGTTTATTTACGACATCACATTAGAAACCTCTAAAATGATCAGTGTTTCTCTACTATATTATGCATGTATTATACATATAAACCGTCCTCTTCTCGTCCCGTCGTCGTCGTTCGTCGTCGTTTCGTTCTTAATCGTCCTCTATCTATTAAAAAACTTTTTTGCAAAAAATAAAACCGACTCCAAAACACAAAAAAAGTGAAAAATAATTTTAGCTTCAGAAGTCGGTGACTTTTGTTTATTTGATTCAGTTTTTTGTCACCGACTTCTGAAGCTAAAATTATTTTTCACTTTTTTTGTGTTTTGGAGTCGGTTTTATTTTTTGCAAAAAAGTTTTTTTATTTTTTTATTTTTAGTTGCAATATTCCATAGAAATAGTTTTCATTATCAGACCTGTAATGGCACTTGTAACTCAGATGGGTGCAAAGTTTTGATCAATATACATGAATTAAGTCCAAACGCAAGGTAGCTACTGTAAACAGTTGAGGAGTTCCCTTAACTGTCCTTTGTCTTCATCATCAGACCCCTTATGACAGTCACAACCCATCTAGGTGCACATTTCTCATCAATACAAATTAATCAAACCCAAACACAAGGTGACTGCTGTAAACCGTTGAGGAGTTCCCTCGACTGTCTTTCGGTTCCATCATCAGAGCGATTCCAGACTTTCTTTAAATTATAGTGCTTTAAAATACTTAATCAAAAAATTTACAAACGCACTAGTCGCCACTACAATTTTTGAAAGCTCCCCTCAATTTCTCTTGGAAGCCATCATCAGATCCCGGTTTCCTTATCATGGGACCACCCTTGAAGTATCTCCTTTCCAACAAAAGAAAAATTATCAAAATCGGTTCATAAACGACGAAGTTATCCGCGAACACACATAAAAAAAAAAAAAATATATATACGGTCGAATTGAGAAACCTCCTCCTTTTTTTGAAGTCGGTTTAAAAAACCGCATCAAAATCCGTTGCGTAGTTTTAAAGATCTAAGTATACACATAGGGACAGACAGCGGGAAGCGACTTTGTTTTTATACTATGTAGTGAGGACGTACACACTTTAACTACTATTTCGCTTCGCATGTTCTACCAATTTAAAGGCTTACGTACTTTAAAGACGCTCCATGTTAAAATATGACCACAATCTTACCGTGGGTCTACCTGCTCGTGTGTTAGTAACGCTCGACCGCAGATTACAATTAAGCTTTCTTGTACCCTTTATTGATCGGTTTTCCGATCATTTACTTTAACATTCCTGCACCGGTAAGCACAAAGACCCTGGACCACAGCGACCGCAACATGGTCCAGCATGGTCCATGCACTCCCAGGCCCGGCGACCACAGAGTGGTAGGCGGTGATTACCAATCGCCACACAATCTGTGCATTCTGCCGGTTGTCGCTGGCAACCGCTGACGATGTTCAACTGTTCAAGCGGCGTTCAGTTGTGGTCGGAGCTGACCACGAAATGCGTCTGCGCATACCGTTTACAGATCCTATGTCTGATGTGAAGTCTCAAGACCAAAAAATAATATCTCAAAGACCAGTCAACCATAGAGTGATGCTGATGATGCATGCTGGATTGCATAACATTAACAATTTAATATTTTTCTTAATAAAAACAATAAAATAAAAATTACAATGTATGTACAAAAAAATACATTTATTCAGGTACTAAGTACATAGCGCCCATATCAGAAACCATACACATTTTCTGTGGCGAGCTTAACCTAGAAGTGGGTTTTCTTACATTAAACATTGCATTTTGTTACTAATCTCATGCGGAGAATTATTTTGTTTTTAAGTTTGCGACGCAGGTGTTTCAAAGATGAGCGCAGCTCTCATTCTACTTTTTATCTCACGTACTTTTCGGAAGAGGCAGCCATACATCAGACCGGCAGGATATTATCTGGGCCACCTGCGAAGTTGTTATTAAATCCTGCCACACATTGCGCATGCGCTGATGGTACTGTAACGGTTGGCGCTTCCGGTAAGGCTCCTTTTTTCGGCACATTTCGTGATTGAAATTACCTTGAGTTACCTACCTTATGGTGCCTCTGGGTATGAGAACTTCTTTCTCGGTTCCCATGTACTCACATTGAATTAAACTTTTATCAACCCTGGTTTCGTCGGGTGTTTAAAAGTGCTGAGCGACTTGAAATTTTTTGTGACTATTTTTGTTTAGGTTTTTGTTTAAAATATATAACTTTCTCACAGAGTCTTCAAATCTTCAGTCCTGGCCCACTCCGGCACACACATAAGACGACATAGAATAACGCTACGTTACAAAGCATTGCTCAGCGGTCACGTCAACATGGTGTCCGCACAGATTGGCTTTTTATCGCCAATTGATCACTCGGCTTAACTTATTATATCGAACTTGTGGTATTTTACCCAATGTTGCGATTTCTTGCTAATTCTCATAGTTAGTAACTGGGAACGAACAATTTATTCGTGGAATTAGTTTAAATACATAACAGAGCCTAACCGCTACGAGGTCGGGCGTACCGTGTACCGTGTAGTAGGAATTATTAGCGGACACAGTTCTGTGCGACTCGAACACAGGTTCGCTACTTACTTTGGCAACCGCTACTAACGGTACTTATTATCGGTAATGGACGAATAATGTAATTGGTTCACGGTTTGCTGTCACGCATAAAAATATCTGCGTAAATAACAAACTTTATTGACGCTGTCAATCTTGAGGGAGCAGCTGGATTTCATTAGTTAGTTATAAAGTAATTTGACGAACCAATGTTTTTGATCAGCTGCCGGCCATTTTGTTTCACAAACGCACGTTACTGCTATTACCCCATTTCCGCGCTCCATATAAGTAGCCATTTGTTAGCCGTGCCTGTGCCCAGTGCGTCGGAGTGACAATGAAACATGTTCTGATTCTAATGCCTGCTCTGATGGCTGCGCTCTACGCTAGCCGCTCGTCAATGTTCGGCGGTCGAAGTATTTATACCTTCCGGGGCTGGCACTGGCACTGCGCTGGCAACGTCACTTGTTGGCAGCGCGGTGCGCAGGCGCAGCGGCTGTCAGGCGGTAAGTAATGTGTCGGTTAATCTAACGTTAGTGTTTTATACTGACAGTAGAGGAAGTGCGTTGAAGTCACATGCGGATTATGTATTAGTACTGATTTAGTGCGGGGTTTAGACCTGGAGCGGATTAGATTACCAACTAATTTGAATGTTCAAGTAGCCATTGCTTGTTTTTAAAAGGTAGTCAAAAGACATACTATTAGATAGGTAACTAAAGTAAAAAAACACAATATTATCGTTAGTTTAGTTATTACCACTTCAAGGCACAAACGTCTGTGTAGCTCTGGCTCTTGTTCTAGGAACTGCTGTATGACAAATGCCGGACATGGCAATTTGAATATGGAATGTCATGCGCTTTTATTGTGGAGAAGACACAATGTGTTGGATTGACATAAACTACCGATAGGCTATGTCAATTCTGATGAAAGTCGTAGTTGTATTAAAACGAAACGCTTTGAAACCATTTGTCTTGTGTGGGCCCCGCGGAGAGCACCGGGACAGTGTGTTATGTTCAGGAATTTCCCCCTTTGTTCGAACAATGACCACGTTAACTGTAAACTTCTATGCAATAACGCAGAGCAACGCATGTATTGTGGAACATTCTAGTCGCGCTATCTGGAGCATTCTGGAGTGTTCTGGAATGACCGGCTCGGTGGTAATGGTAATACAGGCAAGTGCGCGTATTTCACAGTAACACTACAGCGCAGGTAATTCAGCGCGGCACCGCGCGCCGGGACCCTGCTCTAATGTATTTAGCGTTGCGGTGCGATCCAATGTAGTGATGTGCGCGGTGCGGTGCGACCCGGAGCGATGCGGTGCGTACGCGGGCTCGGCGCTCGTTATGCAACTGTATCAGAACTTACAGATACTAGGGTTGCTACACAGTGGTGCGATTGAACATGTTATCTGGACAGTTTCTGTCTATCCGAGGAAAGGCCATGTCATCAGTTCTAAATACAAAACAACCATTACCTCCAGACTCCAGGATACGTGTCCTGGACTGAGTAGGCGTGGTGATCAGTGCTCGTGCCTCCTTTGTACGAGAAAAGCCCCGTGCCCAGCAGTGGGACACTAATAGACTGCTATTACGATTATTTCTATATGAAGGTTCCTGGTTATCTAGGTACTCAAGAGCTAAATGTAAAAAATCTTTGATCCTAAATATTTATACAATGTTCGCTGTAATGTCTTTCATAGTTGATTGATTTACAGCTAGTAGTACCAAAGTACACAGTGCACAGTGCACAGGTGTACAAGTTGCCAGCATGGTTTTTTGTGCATTTCTATTGACTAAGTATGAGTTACATTATTTCTGGTAATATTGGTATCACAGGCTGCATGATTTTACTGTATTACATGTAGGCAGAGGTGTGCCCATAGGTTTCGCCAGATGTTTATGTTACTTAATTCTAGAGGTATTTGGCTAAGCTTTCTAGCTTTTGCCCGCGGCTTCGCTCGCATTATCACCGTCCAAAATATCCCACGGGTACGCCATTAATATAACATTCACCTAAGCTTGTGTAAAAATGATGTTTTCTACCCGCCACGGCCTGCAAGTGGGATGCGCTCGTGCAGTGTGACTGCGCGATGCTGCCTGCGCACTTTACATGTTGTTGATCACACTCGCAGTGCCACACTTGTCACCTGCAGAGGAGGAGCCATTGGTAGCGAGTAGCGATTTGATCCAATCTTTTGTTTTAACTTTTCAGAGACCTCTTAGTAACCGATGTCTCATCTTTGACCATGACCATGTTCACCCCAGAAACTCGTATTTCTTGCAAATTAATGGCTGTCATCTTATCTAAAAAGCCTATTATAAATCTATTCTCATAATGTGGTGATTAAGTTTAAAATATTTACCCAAGATCGTCTGCTGATGATAAGTATTTTAATAGGTACATATGTTTCTCAGTTCGCATCTCGTCACCGCGCAGGAATTCGGAACCAAATCGTCAGTAATTAAAGCAAGAAGTTTGTGACCAGTGAGTAAATGAGTAACACGCTGATGATTCGGAGTGCGCAACACATTGTAAGCAGTGACCACTGAGGTACATCGCCATGACAGTACTGTAGCGAACACGATGTACTGATGACCGAAATACTGTTCGTATATGTGCTGTTAATTGTTGGTCGGAACGATCAGCAACGTTTTATGGTGTGTGCAAATATCTGGCTCTTTGTAACAATTTATTTCGTAATAAGTATGTACTACCTAATATCCAGCTACTTGTATAAAAGGTGGTGAAAATACGAAACGGATGGTGCAGGGATGTGAGGTTAGGACAATTGGCAGTTCTGATTTGTACTCTTACAGTCAGTGTTGCATTAGTCAAAAAATACGCACTACTGAACGAACTTTGGTACAGCTTCGCGCGGAAAATAAAGGTCATAAATGTACTATTCTCCTGCTCTTGGCAATAGAATAGTCAATGTGAGATTAATACAGAGCGATAGCAAGCTGCTTCAAACTGCTACGAGTCACAGCCTTCACACATTTATTGATTAAACAGATGCAGGACTGGGATACCGCAGCCAACGCTGGCGCGATCCACTGCGCATGCGCGTTCCCACAGCGCCGGTATTTGCCGCACAAGTGTAACAATCGTAACAGTTAACTGTATCGACCACTAATTATCACTCATTCATTATACATGCAAGTCTCGAGTTGGGCGTGTTAGGCGCGTGTGTGCTCTCGAAGTCTCGACCCGGTGCGAGAAGAGAAACGTCTCGTCATAAAACATAACGTTCCGGTCAAATACCTACATACCACTTCTAACAGAACATCACGCATCAGTAATCCCCAAAAGGTTAGGCAGAGCTCATTTCGTCAGATAAATCAAGTGACATATAAATAGCTGAACTCAGGACCTCATTGCCTGTGAGCACAGTCTCTGTTACAGATTCACTTTTACTCATACAGTTTGTGATTGCCGAGGCCGAGGTTAGGGAAGGTTTACCTCCACTTGCGTAGACAGTTGCCGAGTACTCGATGCGGCAATGTTCACGTTACGGTACCTGCGACCGTGCGTGTGTATAGCCTGTTATTAAGACACATTTGTAGCAATGTTATTAAAAGCCAGACGCATTAATAAGTAGCAAACGCGCAAAGCGATCAATTAAATAAATCTTCGCGTTCAATGCGAAACGTTATCGACAATAAATTAGCGGATAAAGCAAACATATCAAGTTTACATTAATCAGGCTTAGGACTCGCCTGTCACATCCTGCTCACGAGAGAAACAACAAAAAAATCATGATCACAGATGATGACGTCACCAGCACCGGTGCTTTAATTCGGAGCTGTCGATTACTTATTGATGCAGTAATCGGATTACCCCGGGGTTCTCACGCGGCCGCGGGGTGCGCGCGCGCAAGTCATGCGCAGTAATGATGCGTCGGGCATGCGCACAACACTTGATTGGACACCACGGCCCAGAAGTCGCACTCCTGTCATACCTACCGTGATTGTACGATCTTGCAAGATCTAGAGGTAGATAAACTGATTTAATAAGAGCGTTGTAAGGGCTGTTGTGGCCAAGCAGTATATCATCTAGTACCAGGCAGTGTGAAACAAAATTATATATGATGTCGGCTTCCAGACTAACCGATACACCTGAATACCAGTATATTAAATGAGGCGAGTGCACGATACCCCAGCGTAAGAGGGGAAACAATAACATCATAATGAATGAATGGTTGTTGCTGCTATTCAAGCATAATAATTATGTCCCTTTATATACGGTCTTTGGCTGACGCTGCAGCTACAGCACCGCGCTGTGTTCACAACCCGCGCACTGTATGGAGTGCGCCTGCTGTGCCTCCCTGTCCTACGTGCCCAGGTGCCCAGTCGTTCATTCACACATTATTATTTCAATTTATAAATAACTATACCTGTGACCGCGGCCTCGCCCACGGAATTCGGGATGTAAAACGAACAAGTCTAGGGCTTAATCTGTGCCTGCGCAGTGCGGTCAGATCCTTTGTAATCTTACGGTCAGATCTGGAATGTGTATTAATTAGGAACGAGAAATATTGTAGAATGTGACGGGGTAGACAGAGTTCATATATTATATGCTGAAGAATTAAGTTACATGAGCATTGGGTCCCACTTCGTTAGTGAGCTCATAACTTTGTTAGTTTTGGGGAAAAGTAAACGAATTATTAATTATACGATCAGGTGACCAGATGTACAAACCTGGACAAAGCAAAAAGAGTAGCTATGTAAAGATCGGTGCAGGTTGTCTGTAGTGCCCGCCTACCCCACGGGCAGAAGGGGTGAGTTTGTTTATATATGTATATCGCTTACGAAAACAACAACAGTTTTGTTTTCATCAATAAATAAGGCAGTTTACATTCACTTAAACAGTTGAAACTCCTAATCAACGCTCCCAATTTGTCAGTTGTGTCCATTACAGTATCGAATGTCTATAGATAGTCTTTGGAAGTATCTAATCGTTATTACCATCTTGATAAACTCAATGTTAATAAAATGTAGCAATACCAATACTTTATGATTGGATTCGTGGATGTTTCCTAGTTGATTGGTATCGGTATCGAGGAGCCAGTATCATGAACACATTGCTACCACATCACACCACGTGATACGATATGTACAATAATATTGATTTGGTGTTACATTTGACACCCAATTACTCGGTTCCCTGCCTACCTAGCTATACATATTAATAACTTATAAACAGTAAACAAACACCCACTTGTGTTTACATACATAAATAATATTACTGTACAGCTTCATGTTGGGCGTTTATGACTGCATCAAACATCGCGGTTGGTGATAGACAGATTGCTGATCGAGTAGTGTGTGAGGCACAGCTGCTTAGCCTCGTTACCTTGTGATACTGAGGCCGCGCCGGACGCGTGTTGAACTATTACAGAGTGATTGCTGATCGAGTAGTGTGTGAGACACAGCTGCTTAGCCTCGTTACCTTGTGATCCTGAGGCCGCGCCGGACGCGTGTTGGACTATTACAGAGTGATTACTGGTCGAGTAGTGTGTGAGGCACAGCTGCTTAGCCTCGTTACCTTGTGATCCTAAGGCAGCGCCGGACGCGTGTTGAACTATTACAGAGTGATTACTGATCGAGTAATGTGTGAGGCACAGCTGCTTAGCCTCGTTACCTTGTGATCCTGAGGCCGCGCCGGACGCGTGTTGGACTATTACAGAGTGATTACTGATCGAGTAGTGTGTGAGGCACAGCTGCTTAGCCTCGTTACCTTGTGATCCTGAGGCCGCGCCGGACGCGTGTTGGACTATTACAGAGTGATTACTGATCGAGTAATGTGTGAGGCACAACTGCTTAGCCTCGTTACCTTGTGATCCTGAGGCCGCGCCGGACGCGTGTTGGACTATTACAGAGTGATTGCTGATCGAGTAATGTGTGAGGCACAACTGCTTAGCCTCGTTACCTTGTGATCCTGAGGCCGCGCCGGACGCGTGTTGGACTATTACAGAGTGATTACTGATCGAGTAATGTGTGAGGCACAACTGCTTAGCCTCGTTACCTTGTGATCCTGAGGCCGCGCCGGACGCGTGTTGGACTATTACAGAGTGATTACTGATCGAGTAGTGTGTGAGGCACAGCTGCTTAGCCTCGTTACCTTGTGATCCTGAGGCCGCGCCGGACGCGTGTTGGACTATTACAGAGTGATTGCTGATCGAGTAATGTGTGAGGCACAACTGCTTAGCCTAGTTACCTTGTGATCCTGAGGCCGCGCCGGACGCGTGTTGGACTATTACAGAGTGATTGCTGATCGAGTAATGTGTGAGGCACAACTGCTTAGCCTCGTTACCTTGTGATCCTGAGGCCGCGCCGGACGCGTGTTGGACTATTACAGAGTGATTGCTGATCGAGTAATGTGTGAGGCACAACTGCTTAGCCTCGTTACCTTGTGATCCTGAGGCCGCGCCGGACGCGTGTTGGACTATTACAGAGTGATTGCTGATCGAGTAATGTGTGAGGCACAGCTGCTTAGCCTCGTTACCTTGTGATCCTGAGGCCGCGCCGGACGCGTGTTGGACTATTACAGAGTGATTGCTGATCGAGTAATGTGTGAGGCACAGCTGCTTAGCCTCGTTACCTTGTGATCCTGAGGCCGCGCCGGACGCGTGTTGGACTATTACAGAGTGATTGCTGATCGAGTAATGTGTGAGGCACAACTGCTTAGCCTCGTTACCTTGTGATCCTGAGGCCGCGCCGGACGCGTGTTGAACTATTACGGAGTGATTTCGAAACCCAAACAGATTTTGTATTTCGAAATCCGTTTCGTTCTAAATCGCAATATTTATCATATCTGTTAGGTAGGTCTCCATTACCTATAGGTAATTTATCACGAAATAATGTAGACACGGTTATAGTGATTACATTTTCTTCATAATAATTTATAAGGTAGTAAACAAAAATCGCCTTAGTATGTTTTTGTAAATAATTTCACGGATCAAATGATATTCGTAATGGAAAGTCAACAAACTGATATTAAAGAAAATATTTACAAACACAATATAGAGACAGATTTACAACGTTTAGATTATCATAATTAGGCGCAGGCGCAGGTAGAGAGGTAGAACCGTGAGCTCGAGCGAGAGCTGCTCTACCACGCATTAACATTCATAAGTCCATAAATAGAGCCTAATGTGGCGACACATGGTAGAGCCATGTTTATCGACTCTACTTTATTTACAACTATAGATTTGCATCATTTACTTAAACAACACATTATTTAGATTTTTGTAAACAGACTCTACGTAAAGTGAAGCTGGTTTAATGAAATTCCTAATGATATTAGTTTGTAGTTTATTTATTTGTATTGCTTTAATTTGTGTATGTTGGTAATAATTTCCTAAACGTGTATGTTATGTGCGCCGGAGCAAGGTTCAGCGCTGTTCGTGTAATAATATGGAAAAGTATTGATGTGTAGGAATTCGTTAGGTGTAAGAAATAAATGAGTTGACCAAACACGCAGCTTTTACACAAACACCTGTAATTAACCATAAACATTCATTACAGAATGTAATGTAAAAAGAAATGTGGCGCTGGACGACGTAGCGTGGCTGCAAGTCACCCTACCAATTCGTTTTGCTGGCTTCGGCAATGTCTGGGAAATGTCTAGTGTAAGCTAACCGTATATTGTCCTCTGGCCACAGCGCTGAAAGCAAGCCAGGAACATTTTAATTCCATCTCTGGTTGACTTTGAGGTGCCAGCGTCCAGGTGTGCAGGAAACTGGCCATTAAGCTTTTCGGCACATCGCCAAGCGGTTGGTCGACTCTTCCCGTGACCAGAGGGCGGGCCTATTTTTTCATCAAAGAATCAGCATTGCCATCGAACGTGGCAATGCTGCCAGCTTTCTGGGCACTTTTCCTGTTGACAGCGATGTGGATGAATATGTTCACGCACATTAATGCTTTGTTCTTTTATATTCACTACCTATTTTATTATTATTTTAAGTATTTTCATAGATAATTATGTAAATATTCATAAAATAAGAATACTGTTTACTATAAAATGTAAATATTTATGAAACAAATCAGAATTAAGTAAGGTCCGATCCAACAAAGCATGTGTCATATCAGAACTTGAACATCGTCCAATCAGCCCGAGCGCCTCCTGCACGCTGTAACATCTATCAGCGATAACGGTGATGGAAAAGTCAAGTTCATTGACAGAATCTACCGAAAACCTTATCTCATACTAGTAAATTGAAAGTCGTATTAGAATCACTTTCAAAGTGATTCTTATCACTTTGAAAGTGATTGTCATTTGTCTAGGCGCTCGTGTCCGTGTTCTAGAACGTCGGGTAAGCATGGATGTCGAGTCTACACTGACAGATTGAGATGAGCATTGTTCTAGCTTAAGGAACTGAGGTAACGCGTAACATTTTACTTAAACTTCCACAGCTAACAAAAGTCAACACCTCACGTACCTAGATGGAACAACTAATGTACTAACTAACTGTCTTACTGAATATCGATTCATTAATTTCATACTTGTATATTGCCATCGGGCAAATTACATTAATTATTATGCAAATAATGGTTCAAATAACATTCATTATCAAGTTCAGTTGCGACATTCGTAAGCGGAACAGAAGTCCAGTTAACTCACAGAACGGCAGTCTTTAATTGAAACTTACAACATTGAACCATCGCGGCGCGTCACATAACTCTCGCGCTCAATTTCCTCTGTATGAGCTACTAATGCCCAAATGTACACATTTCACATTCAACAGCATTATATCTGACACAGTGTAACCTCAGGCTGAGTTCGTAATTGAAATAGTTGTCCGGTTGCCAACGGTTGCGCAACTGTTGCCGCCGCGGGTCAGATGATGATATTGTAAAGGTAATCGCCAATTGATTCGATGAGCCGCCAGTCCGCCAAGGCGCGGGCGCGGTGGGTACACGCCCTCTCATCTCACACCTCTCCGCTGTAGGGTTGTGATGAAGAAATTGCTTTGATTTGGTTTTCGTTTCCTGTTTATTAATTTCGTGTAGGTACCTACCGGTCTGAGTTCAAGTAACACTTGATAAGTGGGAAACAAATCAATTACTCTATAACGGATCTCGGGTACAAAGGAGTTAGATTATTTATTAGTGCGCTTGAGGCTTCAAAGTAGTTGGCTTGAATTACCTTTGCAGGAAATTCTGCAAGTCAGTCAGAATGCTCTCAATGACCGAATTTCTCCATAATTTCACGTTATAAATCTGCTGTTTGTATTCTGACAGACAGCCCTGTCATATTTCAAAAGTCATTAACACGTACCAATAAATTGCCAACCTGCGGCGACGACGGTATAGTTATATCTGCGGGGTGTCAGAGGAGGGAAGGAGGACGCTGATTTATGCGCAGGCGCAGTTTCCCAAATCAGAGTCATTAACGGCGATCACACACGAACGCTCCCGAACTCGCCCGAAGAAGGCCGAGCTAACTGTTGTTGTCGATAACTTAGTGTTATTGCTTACTGATCGAAATTGATACACGATAATGAGATTACATCCGTTGAGCCGAGGTGAAGCTGCGTGCGCGCAGGCAGGGCACGGGCGGGCACGGTCGGAATGCCGCCCGCGTTATTGATAGCCAAATATGAATGTTAATAACGTTAATACGTGTATTAACACTAACCAATCTAACGAGACGTCTACACAAGAGGAATGTTCACGTTCTACGAGAGAAATAACTTTTTATATTATACGAAAAAATATTGATACTATCAGCCATCTATGGTAATTTATTTTGGAATTATTAAATCGTTTTAGTTTTATTATATGCTATTTATTATTTAATTCTAAAGATATGCGCTAAGATAATATACATAAACAAGGCTAAGTTTTATATTGATGGAAGAAATTGAGAGGTTTTCTAGAAGACACGTGTATTCGAACCGTTATCTGATGCGGACCTGATATTTAAGCCTCATTATTAGCTTTATTCATTGTTATAACACAACTTTTTTTAATATATAAAATAATATTTAAAAAAAACAACAAATAGTAGCCTACCAGCATCGGGAACAGGGTCCGTGCTACCGGTGGTCAGAGCTCTTGAGAGAGGAACCTCCTAACAACACGCGCCGTGTCCAGAAAAACTGCCTTCTGAATCAAGCCCTTGATCCAGCTGCCAAGCGAGAGCCTCCTCAGATGTTGGTCGCAGTCTTTGGCAGAATGAACGCAATATCATGTTGGACAGTGGTTACTCCGGAGTTATTTACTGTACGGACCTTGTAGAAACTAGAACTGTCCATGCGTTCAAACGTTTTTGCCATACCTATTATTGAAATTAAATATAGATAACAGCTCACAACTTAGGACCCATTAATGTTAATGATAATATTGATCCGTGGTGCTAGGCCACTGGGCTTATCCCAGTTGTAAACGTCCCTTTGTGGCCTTGTTTCGTTCTGTCTCCTGTTGAAATGGAGGGAAGTGGAAATTATGTTTTATCCTACTCTTCCGTCGTTGCGGGATCCAAGACAGTTAAATTGTTTCTCTGGGACTTCGTCGAGCTTCATTGTCATCTCGCTTTTCTGGTAATCGCCACTGTTGATTCTTCGGGAATAGTGTGACGGGCTTGTCCCAACAGTAATAGTGCGACCGAATCTAGCTGCAGCACAGAGGTTTGTAGTGCAGCCGCATTTGTTTGTACAAGACAATGAAAAGGCAGATCAACAAAGTCGCCCAGTTCGTCCGAATTCTACTTCAGTTCAGTAATCTTTATAGTATTATGATCTTATGTTATTTGAATAACGCAATAAACAATAGTAACATTTAATTAAAAGTATCAAAAAACCCAACTACAAATTGTATTATGTACCTATATATAGGTATATATACATGTATGTTGCAGTCCACTAACTTTTAACTGAATAAAATAGGCAAAAGTAATTTTGACTGAACATGTTGGTCAAAAGTGGTTTTGACTTAAAATAAATAATAATAATATCTTGGGACAATCAGGACACCGCCATCTGATCCCAAACTAGGCAGAACCTGTACTATGGCAACCAGACAACTCGTTGGTTCATATCATTGGTTAATAATGCTTTTGACTGCAAAACTAGTTTTAACTGCTAAAGCATCAGTCAAAAGCACTATTAACTATGTAGTTGGAATCTCCTATTTGGATTCGGTTGGGGCTCCTATTTCTGTCTGCAGGGTTTACAGGAACCTAACTAACCGAACCTCGGGGTGCCCCTGACGTCGACCGTCTACGGTTAGGGTTTCTGTTTACGTTATATTAAGTCAATTTGTGTAATGTCTTCATTCCAAACGTTATTTATGGAATAAAATTAAATAATTATTTTGCTAAGTGAAATATTTGGTAAACTTGTTGTTGTAGAATGATGAAATGACAAATAATGTTTTTGCCAATCGTTGCTGGTCAAGTAAACATTTTTGAATTAATGTTTGGTGAACTGACTGGTCACCATCAAAACCACTTTTGACCAGCTCCATTGGGCAAAAATACTTTCAACTGTTATTTCAGTCAAAAGTAGTATTGTCGAAAGCATACAGTTAAAACTACTTTTGACTGATTTTGCTAGTTAAAAGTACTTTTGACTGGTTAAGAGTTTTGACTGCAACATATATATATAGATATTTGTAATCACCTTTTAAAACCCTTCATTTTGATACCCCGCTCGACAGGTTCAGTTATTTTTTTTATTAAAGTATTACGTTTTCGCCCCAAAAATCCACCATTCCTTTTTTTTTTCAAACGCCTATCTAACGACACTTGAGCTTTTAAGACAAATATAACGATACCTTAACGGTCGAGTCGGGTAAAAAGCAAACAAATGCAGTAAATTTACGTTTTATTTTTTAGCATGTACAAACGTACATACGTTAGCAAGGAACGAACAAAAATGTAATCATTGTTCGTTCCTTGCTAACGTATGTGTGTTTGTCTGTGGGAATTAAATAGGAAATCGGTAATTTAAATATAAATAAAACGATAAAACTTAGGACACAAGAGCGAGCTCGCGACTTGGGCGCCGCGACTCAGACAGGTCAGGTGCGAAGGGGCTGCCAACAGAAATGGGAACCCTGTCCCGTAGTGCTACGTCGACTACGCCTTATTACAAAATATCGATATTCATGTTGAACTTTAGGTGCTTACAAGCTGTATCAGAGCCGATCGCATGCCGTGTCGACGGCGCGTTCGTGTTCCACGCGCGCCTCAAAGAGTTGTCAGCAAGCGGGAGGGGCCCGCAAGGGCCGGTGCCTGCCAGGGCTGCGGGACTGTTCGAAAGAGATACCGCGGCCCTGGAACATAAAGGGCCAATGAAGGAACATGGGTGTTTTTTAGTCAGTGAGAGTCTGACACTCCCTTCCGCTCCGCCCAGAGCGGGAGGAGTCATTTGATGATTTCTCACCCTCCAAAAAAAAAAAAAAAGCCGATCGCATTGCAGACAGTTTTCCAAAAGTCTGTGGTGTAGTCGTGTGTGTTACACTCTATTCATACGGACGCGGCTGCGGTACAGAACAGCTACTGTCAGTGTTGCAGGCTACAGCCGCCTTAGTATTAGGGCTGCCCAGTTGATGGAAATAGCAAAATTTAGTGGCGAAATGAGAGTGAATGTTGATATTATTTGTGGATGTATGTCAAGCTAAGATTTAAGATCACGCCTTGCAGTAATATGAAGAGCTCATTCCGTTAAATTCCAACACCAGCGTATATGATGAATTACCCTTTGTCTGATAAATCTGCGCGGGAGTACTTTTGGGGCGGCCCACATTTGATTACACCCAACAAACTCGTGAGTGTCCGAGTGATGGGCATGGGCACTGGCTGTGCGGCTGCGCATGAGTCGATCGCCGGCAATTATGTTATTACGCGCATGCGCGCAGCGCGCACCGGCGCGGCGGCGGCGGCGGCGCCGGAGCAGCCAGTCGATGGCGGTTGTAGCGTGTCCGCGCACTAGGGATGAGCAACACATAGTATAGTACAAAATATATACTATTAGCATTTCTTCTTTGAAGTAGGATAAAAAAAGATATCAAAGCAGTACCGTATAGTAACCCTTGCCAAGTGTTGCTCCTTTCTGACTGAACATTAAAATAAAGAAGACATGGCATGACATAATGTAAAGATTGCTCGCACCTGACCGAATTGGTAGACTGTTGGAGTAGCCCTGGCAAGGGCCAGCCTCGCTCTATTTTGGCATTTTGTGTTATTTTTCTTTTTGATTCAAAACGAAGATCTACACTCGTGTCAAAGTTAGGCCACAGTTTCTTTACGTACAATCGATTGAGCAGAGAGACAGATAAGTTTACACGTGAAGACCGACTAAAAGTCAAGGAAGTTATTGAGGTTGCATACTAACGATGATGACACAAAGATAGTGATCTAATCTATGTAGAAATCTAAAATCTGATATGTCGGTTGATTGCCAAACAGCGGCCTTTATAATTAACTCCAATAAAGGCTTTACTGTGTAAGTCACGCATAAAATAGCAGCCTGAAACTTTAGACCCAGGAAGACATGTAATACTAATGAAGATGACACAAATTTATTTGATACATGAATAAGGAAATTCACCTAAGCAATATTCAAATTGACTTAGATGACGTTTCGACGAAACAGTGAAAAATGATTAAGACATAACAGAAGACATAAATAAAGCTGTTGCGACATAATGATCGACAAAGTCCGCCATACTGAACTGTATCGACGTCAGTTATCTGATGTATTCGGTCCGTAATGCGCAAACAAATCTCTCGGCTAAGCCTAAGTGACAGGTCACTAAGCGGTACCAACGTACCACACGATGATATACGTACTGGGGTACTTTCTAACGTGACCTTTAACTAATCCTTACTAATACAGTTATAACTTGTGTTGAGGCAGCCCGGCTCTGAACAAACATACTTGTGATTGTTTACGATGTTCTCATTCTAGAGCATGTTTAAGTATTCAAAACAAATAATGTCGACATGTAACTGGAACAGAAATTGAAGAGAATTAAATACTACATTAGCTTGAAATAATTACAATGAAAATGTGCTAAACTATACAATTAGACAAAGATGGCGCATGACATTGAAAATACACGTTTTACAAGAAAATGAATTCCTGAATAATTATTACAATCCCATCAGTTATTAGTAGACGATGGTACTGTCCCGGCGGAATATTCGTCATAAACATAAATCTTGCGACTCGACGACAACGAGCCGTCACTACTAATAATGACACAAACAAAGCACCTATCAATTAAGACAATATATTATGCCGTCTGTTACTAAAACATTATGTAGTTCAATGAACGAATGTGCCATTGTCATTTATAGCCGACCGGCTATATAGATGATAAGACTTAACGGAACATTCCTATTTCCTTATACATTTTTTTATCATCTTAAATTGCCATCCACAAAGACCATAGTGTTACAATAGCTTAAGTTGTGCTTGTTGCACATCACTAGTGTTAACAATACACTTGCGGCCCAGTGGCTCCGGGGCCGGGGCCGGGGGCCGGGGGCCGGGGGCGGGGGCCGCTCCCGCGCAATTACCCACCAATTAACAGCGCTTTCACTTTTATAACATTATCTGTGTTATTATCTCCGGCTTTGTTTTATTCGTTTATAGCCTACCGAGTGCCGCGCTTTTGGGCTTGTCTTAGATTCCTGTAGTGAATTAATATACTGTTCAGCAGGTATTTGAACAGTTATATAAGGTACCTACTAATATAGAACTATCACCGTCTTATTATAAAACTTCCGTAAGTACCAGGTTTAAACCAGGACTAAAAGGTCTAGGTTTGTTACGGTACTAACGTTAATTCTGTCATTCGTATTACAAATCGTAGACCAACAAAGGACTACTTAGTACCAAAGATAGTCCATGGTCTAAACATTATCCACAGATTATAAGCAACAAAATATTTAAACTATTCAATCATTCGTTCAGCGTTCTATGGGCCGTTCCTTTTTACAAAATGTTGTTACGTAATTGAAAGAAAAAATATTCAATAAATTGTTATTTGTAGTGGTAAAATGTAAAGTTTTGCTATTTATAGGTAGTTTAAATAATCCGACTTTTAATTTTTTGAATGCATGTTCACAATTTAATTGTTCTGGTTTGGATCAACTATCGAGATAACACGTATAACGAAGTGAACTTGACAGCGCGCGTAATTCGAGTAATGTTATCGAAATGTTTATGTTACAACTTAAGAGTAAACTAGATGTCCGGTTTCACATCAAGATTAATAATCTAAATAAAGGCACAGTTCTTTGGGCACTTTGTGAAGATTCACGTAGTAAATCGATAATCCTTTCGCCAAAACGTTTACTAAATACCGAAAATCTTCGTCAGGTAGGTAACTCAAATGGATTTCGTCGCTGACGAACTCTGTTAGGTCCCCGGGTACTCTCAAGTGTATCCAAAAACTCCAAATCTTCCAAATCAACTATATCAATCATGTCAATATCCATTTTTGGTTAAAATCACAAAATCATAATTTCCGAAACCTAACCTCAAAATTAAGAATTTGACGTGTAACAATTTAGTACCATAGTTAAACTAGGGGTCACGATGGTCTAACTTTGGTACCATAGATAGTTCTAGGACTAGCGATAAACTTCTTTTTGTAATAACGTTTATTCAAGGTCATGGTTTAAACCTAGTACTAAACCCGGTACTTTTTTAAGACCACGTTTTATAATAAGAGGGTCTGTATTTACACTATTTACATTATAGCTATTAGTATTTGTTTTACTAGTGTTCCTTCATGTTTCGGTGCCACGGTCGTACTCAAGTGTTATTATCATTTTTCATTATAGATATTATTGTTTTTAACAGAAAACAACAACTAACTAATGTCAAAGGTCTGACATTAAATGACATACTCGTACTCGTAGGTAACATTTCTGACAGTAAATATAGAACTTAAAGTTTATTCGTATTCATAAAATACGTCAACGATAACATTGCAAACGAAAATATTTCGATTACAAATCTGATTTAAAACGGCTGGTCATTTAAGTTAACTACAAACTTTTAGTACAGTAAGATGATGCGCGAATACCGTTGTCTGTGGTAGATATTTCTGAGATGACGGTACGAGCGTATAACAGGCGCACTTACCTCGCCGGGACTGAACCCGCAACCCGCGCGTAGCTCACCACTTCTGACACCAAAAGCCGTAATGTGCATAACGGCGTAGCACAGACTGTATTACCTATATTTGTTTATTCATTAAATTCTGTTTACGTAAACAACCGATCATTTTGAAATCACAATCGTTGGGATTTGCTTATTTTTTCAGCTTGAAACTGCAGATTGTAAAAAATAACACCTTCTTTATGATTATGTTGACAGGTCCGGGAGCGGTACCTAACACGGGTTCAGAAGTAATATTCGCTTGGACAGCTTAAGAGAACAACCTGCACATACGTACATACGTACACACGGACAGCGCAAGACGTTCAGCAGCAGACATCATGGCCGTAAACATAATGAACCCGCTATCACCGGCGGGATTAGTGCGGCGCGCTAATTGAATGTTTAGCTTTACCGCCTCCGCTTGTTTCATGATAGCCCATAGCCCCATACTAGCCCAGCCGGAGAGCCCGTGCACCTCGATACCACTACAGCGCAGGCCACACCGGTAACTAGCGAGCGAGCGAGCGGGCCGGGCGAGGCATCGATTCACCTCTTTTCAAACCGTGGTTCACACCGGGAACTACCGCAAGAGCCGAAACGAAGTAAGAAAAGAGCCTCGCCCGCCCCGCTCGCTTGCGCGCTGGCTGGCGGTGCGGCCTGCGCTGTACACGTAGCTACGGCTAGCTCAGCTTGAGAAGCACAAAGGCTTGCTGCTCAGCCGTCAATCTTTTAAGGATGACTTTGCTGGATAACTACGGAGTCGTAAACGATTTGTAATTATAATTAAGCTTGCTGTAGTAAAGAGCGCGTATTGATTTACTGCGTTTCTTAAAAAAAAATTACGTAAACCCATCCTTACTAAACATAGTAATGAAAGTTTATAATAGAACAGCAATGAGAACGTGGCAACAGTCATCAAACTATAAGCGTATGTCGAGCAAACCTACGCTAAAAGCTTTCACATCAAACTCAAGTTCTATATCGCCGAGCTTGCAAATAACAGCTGAGCTGTAGCCGCAGACAGCTCCGGACTAGATGTACTAATATTACTGGTATAGAATAGTAACTGCAAACTAAATGTACGAATAGTACCTTTGTACCTGGAGAGTACCGGCGGTACTTGTTACAAAGTTCATGCAGAAGGCATGCGACGAGAAACTGTGCATTTTGAAAGAAGCTAACGTATGGAATGGAAAGGCTATAAGTCTGGGGAGAACAAATAAGCCATGGATGGCTTATATGAATGACGATAATTAAATAATGTGGGGATGACAGTACTGTGTAACAGTAAGTGGGAGCGAGAATGTTTGAGAGAGAAAGAGTACTACTTCAGTAATGTGACAGAGGAGATATATAATTGGGACGTGAAGACGTAAAAGACGTAAAGTCTATTGTAACGACTACATAAAATTTAAATAAAACTGTTAAAGGAAGGTTAAAGGTTATTTGAAGTGTTTTGATTTCCCACAATAATAAATAAAGAGGATACAGAGACATGATAGAGAAGCTGCGCCGAACCCGAACTTGTAATGAACGAAGTGTTGTAAGTTACAACATCATAATCTTACTTTCAACTTTCAGTCGAATGAAGCTTTTACCGTGTTCTTTTGTTTCTATGGTTTAAAATTATAATTCATGATCTGTGTTTGTGTGAAGTAGACTTTCTGCGGTAACGTTATAAAATAAATGTAATAACAGCGCCTCGACGGTTGCTATTAACGCCTCAATTAACCGATGTCGCGGACGAGAGTTATGCGTTCTCTCTGATTTATTATTATTTATTCCCGCATGCGAATGTTCCGCTGTTATGTTCGCTATGTTCGGCTGTATCTACAGATTTAATTATGCAGTCAGATAGTTAGTGCACAGTTATCTTTGATTTTTGCATCATTAATGAAGTCGCTCGCTTGACGTAAGCCTGGGAATATAAAAAGAGGCTAACGTCGACGTCCACGCTGCCACCGGGATACATTTGAATATCCTTTTAGATGTTTTTGAAGATAACGCAGATTGCTTCACTTCCTGGTGTGTCGGGCACGGCTTGTTAGTGTAGCGCACCGTGTTATCTTGTACATATGTAGCTTTTACTCTGTCTAATGCTAATCTTGAGGTATATGAATACCTGTGAATGATGAGATAATAAACAATGTTCTCCATTTCGGTTTCTCTTCGGTTGCTGGAACCGTTCTTCTATGTTTAACCACATCTATAGCCTTGCTGTTTCGTTCTATTTCATCTTGTACGATTTTGCCTTGTCTTTGATCAAGGTCTACATTGTGTAACTAGCTTATTAACGTTAATTATGCTATAATTTACATTTCCCCGATGTGCAGCTCTTATCTCCGGTCTCACTAAAACTACCCTAAAAGGTATCTTTCTATTTAAAGTTGACTCCGATACACAGTATATTGATCGCCACAGATTGCATTCCCTCTCGGTGATTAAAGGTTGCTATAATAAATAGTGGTATGGCTGCGCGGGTTGCGCGGTGCTGCGCGGGCGCACGACTGCGGTACTTTATTGCTAATAGCTAATACCGCTTCAATTAATACGTCTGCCGATCGCTTCCTGCCGTATATACCGGGGCGTTGCCGTAATGTACGATATGTGCCCATTTTGTTTATATTATTGAAGGTATATCGCTTTTCTTAATTGGGTTAGTAATTATATTCGTTTTATCTTATGCGGAATCAGTAACACTCACTGTTACGTTTTGCGATTGATCTTGCCCCGTGCTGAAGACGCACAAGTTTTAAATACATCTTTGATAAATAAATATTTGAGATGCAGTTGGATTTGTTGGTTGGTAAGAAAGTCCAGTCAGACGACAATAAAATACCAGTATTTTTCTCCATAGAAATTTATCTGGAATCACAATCATACAGTTCTGTTACGAAGTGGTAAATAATACTAGAAACCAGTGCTTGTGGAATGCATCGTGAATCTTAGCAAACAGCCAGTATCATCGTAAATAATCTGCACAACAACTGCCGCCTGTCACAATGACTGAGACCTGAAAATTTCAACCTGCTTTTGTTGAAAGCTTCCAGCCGAGTCCGTGTTTTCTGAAAATTCAGGAGAGCCGAGTCATGACAGTATACATATAAACTCACCTCACCTCACCAAGTGTAGTCAGAAATTACAGAACACCACCTGCTAACAGAGAAAGAATAAATATACCTTATCGTGACACAATTCATGATCAGGAATCCAGGATTCAATGCTAGTGGCTCCAGGATCCTGTACTGAGTCCGTGGTCAATGTTTGTTTCACGATGTCGCTATCACCGAGTATATGCATAGCGTCTTTCATCGGAGACAACCCCGTTTCTTTTCGAATGGGAAATCGTTAAATGACCCCTCCCGTTCTGGGCGGAGCGGAAGGGAGTGTCAGACTTTTACTGACTAAAACCCATCTATGTTCCTACTTTGCCCTTTATGTTCCAGGGCCGCGGTATCGCTTTCGAACAGTCCCACAGCCCTGGCAGAGTCCCGCAGCCCTGGCAGGCATCGGCCCTTGCGGCCCTCTCCGATCGAAGACCCTCATCTCGAAAGTGTGATAGCAATCAAAAATGCATTTACACCATCGGTTTTATTTGATTTCCGCTTTTCCTCTGAGCGTGGCGACGTGGCGGTCGAATCTTGTAATATTACAAAGCAGTTTGGTAGAACACCATCGCCAACCACAACTTAGTAGTAGATAATTGTATTATACATAGTTGATCCGCTACACGACTCCTTTATTAATTTAGCGAAAGCTTGCACTATATATTGATAAAGAAGTATTAATGAAGCGTATAATATCTGCCATCACAACAGTTGTCACTCCGCCATTATTTAACGATTACTACTCGCTACAAATTCATTGCGTACTGCAGTCATTCCACTTGCAACCTGCGCTCAGGGCGCTCAGGGCTGGCCGGGCAGAGATTAGACGTTTGTGGTTCAAACAGATGGATTGCATTGCTGTAAGAGGCTTCCTAAGAGACGGGATAGATGTAGAAGTCGTGGCAACTGTAGACTCAGCTCATAGTTTTTGTGTTCCCACATTGAAACACCTGGGTCTACCCCAGGTGAAAAAGCCTGAATGGAACCTCGAAAACATCAGATCATAGTTTCTTGTACTCTGTACTTAGCTTTAAAACAAAGCATTCTTTTACGAGTATGTCACTTAAAACAGTGGAAAAACACGGTTTCCTTACAAAACAAGAAGGCTTACTTAAGTAAAACATTACTTGCAGATCTGTGCCAGCCCAGCAGCCCTGCCGACATTACTTCACATTCACATTCAAGCGCGGTCTTGATTTACGATTGTTTACATAATAACCATTTTATCTGAGACTCAATTGATTTGTTTTGGACGCCACTCAACCACGACCGTGTTTAGAGCAAACACGTTGCCACACTGTCGACGCTCCAGTGCCTCTTGTGGCACTCGTGCACTAGTGGTGCCTCTCGGGGCCGCAGCTGAACGGTGGAGTGTTGTGCCATGTGTGGACGATGTGAAGTGCTGCCCACTGCCCGCACCCGCGCCGGACTGTTAGCGATCACTTGATGTTTCACTGTGAGATGCGCGGGCGCACCTGGCAGGGCTGACACTTGGCTGGCTCGGAATCTGTTTAGACAAATCATGGGTTTAGGTGTGGTGATTTGAATACTGCCGTAAACAATCATTTTATCCATCGATGTTAAGATTAGCAGAAGTAGATTTGCAAAACATCCATACTTAGATACTTATCTTGAAATGATCTTATAATTATAAGTAACTAGCTGTTGCCTGCGACCTTCGTTCGCGTGAAATTATTATACAAAATTATTACTTCCGTTTTTTAATCGAATTTTGTTACCAATTTCAAGGATTTTAATTTTTTTTTTTGCGCGGAACCCAAATATTTTTTCTAAAATAAAAGTAACTTATGTTTGGCCTTAGAACATCAGCTATCTGTCGTAAAAGTCCCGTCAAAATCGGTCCAGCCGTTTCAGAGATTATCCTGAACAAACAGACAGACTGACAGACAGACAAATTTTGATAAAAATGTGTTTTTATTATAAGTACCGTATTTATTCTTTCATAACATTCAGTAAAAAGCTGTTATTTTGGTATTACAAACAGACATTTCAATTTTATTTATTTGTGTATGTATGTATGTATACGCGATATGGAATGCTAAACCACGACCTCGTTCCCTGCCTATCTCCCCTCAGCATCATGCGAGAGCGTCTGCATAGTTTCTCGCAGTAGCGTGTACTAGCTATGTAAATCCCGCGGGTGCGCTCGGCAGTTACTACAATGTATACAGTTATCGAAGTTGTTATGATAATATACCGCATAATTCCATCACTTAGGCTGGGCCATTTGTAAACCAACTTACAGACAAATCTAGACCGGATTTTAGTTTACATCATTAGCCAGAAATGCATCAAACGAATATCTAGTTGTTGTGTATGATATGGCGGCAAGAAATCCAACTATTACACATTCAAGACGAGACAGAGATTCCCCTAGCGACATCCCTGCGCGACGTCGCCGTGTCCCGCCGTGTCCGCGCTAATGACCCGCGCCGTCTGATTGAAAAGTCCCTCACTCGGCCTACATGTGCTCTATACAATTTGTATGTACTTCTGTTTGGCTGCATTAACAACAAACATGCTCACAATGCAACACACAGCGCGACTGACGCGCATCAACGCTGGACCAACCATACAATGTTTTTATTGAAGCACAAAAAAAGCTCTTGCGACTGTGTCTTTGTAGTGATGGCTGACATGTGCACTTTGCTTGGTTGTCAGGCGATGGTGCCTCGAATACCCGCTAGGTTCAAGTAGTCGTCAGCGGGAGCCGGCTGCGCGTGTTCTGTCTGAACCCGGAACACGTAAGTTCCAAGTTCCCGCTAACAATTCATTGAAAACTATTAAAATTTTGATTTAGAACCTGTCCGTGCTCTCGTCAAGGCGTCGTAAAGCGCGCAGAGTGCAGGAACGAGTGTCGGGCATAGTTAGCGCATATCATGAATAAGATCCAAATCTAACCGGCACGTTTACGAGCACTTCTAAACAGATGCGCGCTATTCAATTATAAAGCTCCGCATCGCGCCGCATACAATATTTATATCCGTTTAAAAGTCGCATTGTGGCCGTACTATGAAAATGGCAATATAAACGGTAATATCGGCACTTCGGCAGGGCTTGGTCGCCGGTCGCCGGTCGCGCGTCGCCGGTCGCATGCACACATGCGCCGTTATTCAATTAACGCAACTGATGTATGCGCGCGCATGCGCCCGGCTCCCCGCAGCGTATGTCACACACTCGAGCCATGAGCCATGGGACGCGGCGACATCACTGTTCCCACATCTGGACCATAAAATGCACATAAAGCATAACAGCACAATTTTATATAATTGAATTTGATTCTCCAATGACTGCGACTGCACACGTGTGCATGTGAATGAGACTTTAAGACAAAGTTCCCTATTTCATAAGTTAGACAGCGGCCTTCAAAATCTGTATGTCCTGACGTAAGACGGATAGAGAACGAGTTTTCTCATATAATAATAATAAAACTAGAGAGGTGTCAAGGGACACCCGGATGGAACGAAGTTCCTTTCGATAAAGTAGTGAAGGAATTGTAACAAAAAAAAAATGGCACAAAAAAAACTACCACCACCACCACTTGGATCACCCATCATCACTTGCTTAACTTGGATCACCCATCCACAGACATACCTTGGTAGTAGTTGCTTAACCTTGATCACCCATCCACAGACCAACCTTGGCAACCGTTGCTTAACTTGGATCACCCATCCACAGACAGACTTCGGCAACCGTTGCTTAACTTGGATCACCCATCCACAGGCAGACCTGGGCAGTCGTTGCTTAACCTTGATCACCCATCCACAGACCAAAGACGAAACGAAAATATCTGGCTTGCTTTCTATAACATGCGCATGTGAGATAATGGGTGGTATACACACATATATGTATATGTATAAGTATTAATATCCACTGATTATCAAGCTTTGAGTGTCAGAATGGTTACTTGTTATTTACTGTGTCTAAAAGTATCTCTAAAAAGGTGTGTAGGCAAAAGGGTTTTCAAGAAAAGGCACAAAGACAAGACTATTCATTTATTTCGATTAGGCTTGTCAGATACTTATAGGTAACGTTAATTACCTATCAAGCTACGTCCATTCGCAAACCTAGGTCTTCGTGGAGAAGAATGGACAAGAAACTCCACGGTAACATCTTTTAAAGTATTAAGCCAGAACAATTATATGTTGTCCTGGACCCTTCTCAAATTATAGCAATTTATCAGTGAAGATAAACAATAAGCAATATAAACCATATTATAACACATAATTCTAGCACATAATTATCAGTAATATTCATAGTATATTATCAAATAACTTACATTAACATTGTAGAAACTTAGGGTAATGCAAATAGGTTCCAGCTTTACACATTTGGTATCTGCATTACTACGTCACTTTCAAACTTAATACTATACACATGGCACACACAATATATCTCTCAGGGTATGTCCTAATCCTTAGAACTGTTGCAGTATAACAAGCCCCGAATTGGCGGCAACCTCTATTTTTATACACGTCAAATGTCAAATACTCAGTACATCCTTCCCGCCATAATAAACCAATGGCAAATGGTCACATATTATAGCTAAATAACTAATATTATAGATAATAATTAACAAATCCTCTGTAAGGGAACTATTTTAAAACTTCATTAGATAATTTAGCAAACTAGCAAGTATTTATTTGTAATCTATATGTTTAATCGGATAAAATATGAACATCAACTGATAGTTCAAAGAATTGATTGAAACAACTTGATATATTGAAATTGCAACATAAAGTCTGGGACACATTATAAATATCACTTAAATATTACTAATTACTCTTAAAGTTAATAATCATTTAACTTGATTATTCAAATATAACAACAGTCTTTCGTTTGGATACTAAGCCTTTTAAGCCACAATAAAAACTATTTCTATAAAATACATCGTAGTATAAAATACCTTTAGGAAAAGGTATATTACGTTTATTTTAAATAAGAACCTTTAGTTTAGCAATTAATCCAATTATTCGGCAGCTAAATTCTAAATTCAACGTATGGTATTTGGATGATGGAACCCTGGGAGGAGATGTGGACACAGTCCTAAAAGATTTAACTTTTTTAAAAGAAAAATTCAGTTGCATTGGCCTAGACCTTAACCTTTCGAAGTGCGAAATTTACCTTCCTGAAACCACTGACAGACAGACTACCATTTCTAAATTTAACTCGTTAGCTCCAAATATCAAAATTACCGGAAAAAATTCTCTTCACCTCCTAGGGTCACCAATATTTGACGAATCTTTTCCGACGTTCATTGAAGAAAAAATTCAAAATTTTAATGATGTTTCGGAGAGACTTTTCAAAATTAACATTCATTCGGCCTTCACACTTATTCGATACTGTTGTTTTGGACCAAAATTCACGTATAGCCTTCGCTCCTCTCATCTTTGGAAGCATCCACAGCTCTTAGAAAAAGTGGACCAAATAATTAGGAAAACCCTAACTTCAATACTTAATGTGGCCCTGGACGACCGAGCTTGGCAGCAAGCCGCACTTCCCATTCGTTTGGGTGGTCTCGGCGTCCGCAAAATTTCAAGTATAAGTTTACCAGCTTTCCTCTCCTCGGTCTACGGTACCGAAAAATTAACCAGGGATATTCTGACGTCCTCACTGGTCGATTTTGAGGTGCCGTATTTGACTGATGCGTTGAACGCCTGGAAAATGGCTTGTCCCAATACGGATGTGCCCGACAACCTGTCCTCCCAGAGACAGTGGGACGTGCCGCTCTGCAGTATTGTACGGAATAACCTTTTAAACACGTCAATCAATACTGTGGAGCGTGCCCGTCTGCTGGCCGTGGGGGAATGGGAGTCGGGCTTGTGGCTTCAGGCACTTCCATCTTTCACCATTGGCACTATGATGGATGACGCATCGTTCCGGGTCGCTACGAGTCTACGCTTAGGCGCACCTTGTGTTGCTCCGCATCGGTGTCATTGCGGTGAAGCTGTCGACAGCCTCGGACACCATGGCCTGTCCTGCTACAGGAGCGCAGGTCGCATTGCACGGCACGCCAGCATTAACGACATGATTCGTCGAGCTCTTGCCAGCGCCGGCGTACCAGCGGTTTTAGAACCAAACGGCTTGGTACGTGACGATGGGAAGAGACCAGACGGCATGACGTTGGTGCCTTGGAAGGTGGGTAGGCCTTTGGTGTGGGACGCAACTTGTGTCGACACCCTTGCGCCATCCCACGTTTCAAGCACGGCGGGCTGTGCGGGCGCTGCTGCTGCGGCTGCTGAGATCCTCAAGCGGCGCAAATACTGTAACCTTATTGGTAACTACAGTTTTGAGCCGTTTGGGGTCGAAACGCTCGGGTCATGGGGCCCGAGTGCGCGTCTCCTTTTCAAGGAAATCTCTCGCCGACTAGTCGACACTTCGCGTGACCAGAGGGCTGGGTCTTTCTTTGGGCAAAGAATTAGCATTGCCATTCAACGTGGCAATGCTGCCAGTCTTCTGGGCACGTTTCCAGATGATAGCGATGCGGAGGAGTACTTTGACGCCTAAGACGTGTCATATTGTCATCGTTGTATATATATAGGTACTTTATTTTAGTCTTCTTTTTATATTTATTTTAGTTCTATTTGTAGTCTGTATATAATGTACATAGCAATAAGTGCCTTATAATAACATATTAATTTAAAAAAAAAAAAAGAACCTTTATGTTCTCCAATATTAATTTGCGATGATTATTTTAGTAATATTTTTGAAATGCAACGTCGCCATACGTCAATGTTATTTTACGTTTGACAGCCGACGTTGCTGGATCATATTATTATTAATGTAGTCATTACTGAGAGTTTTTAAACAGTCAGATATTCTCATATACATAGGGGTATGCTTAACACATACATACACATACCTACACAACAACACACAAACATGTAAATAAGGTTATGATTATTGTAGGGATGTTTTTATTCGTGTTCAACTAAAGAAAGACGTGAATTATCGTATTAATAAACTGAAATTCTATGTATAATCTACACGCACGCCGCACGGCTTACAATAGCTGCTTACTATAGCAAAAACACATTACCCTCCTTTGCGTCGCGCAGTCGGGTAAAAGTGTCGTACACACTTTTCGTCTGATTTTTTTCCGTCTAGCCCCGCAACGCGCGATAAGGAACTTCGTTCCAATAATAATTTATTTATTTCAGACCATTGATCCATATAGTGTTAGTAAAATCTTAACCTATTGTTAGTACATAAAAAGCTTAAATTAATTGGCGACATGTACGCCAGTACGCACATGCCTAGCTGCCCAGTGCCTAATAAAAGGCCCATCAATTTTGTCCGCCAGTGTAGCCGGTGTGTTGTTGTCAGTATGTGTATGTTGTATGTTGTTGTTGTTGTCATATAGCTTATAGTTTTAAAAATTACTTCATTCTGTTTAGTAGGTTGGTAGGTTCGTATCATTCGCGAACATTCAAAACACAAAAGCATACTTTCAGAAACTTGACTACATAACTTACAGCTGTTTCTACGTATCGTAACGTAGTAGAGACTGAACACTGAAGGAGAGCTCGCGTCAGCCGGCCAGCCCACTGTAACTTGTCCCATAATAGTTTGTTTGACAAATATAAATGTATGAGCACCGGCTTACTCAGGCTGCGTGCTTACCGATAAGCGATAGCGACACATTTGTCGCTATCGGTGTTATTACTACGGTTATAGTGCTTTATGAGCGCTTGTAACGTTTCGCTGCTACTGCAAGTTACACTAATACTCAAGTAAGAAGTAGAAACCGAAAGAAACAAATTATAATATGACATAAAATTATTCGTTATAATTTATATGACAATGTTTGCAGTTTATTGATTAGTTGTGAAAGCCGCTAGCAGTTGCTTCTCGTAAAGTTACACTAGTATTATAATGTTCATCTGAGTTAAATTGCATCTGGTTAACCTGGAATACGATCCAAAAATGAGAATAGGTACGGACGATTATAGTGATTAGATAAAAACCAATTTTAGCTTAGTTTTCGTTTTTTTAATCCAGACCAAAGCAAATAATTATAAATAGGATGGTCGGCGAGGATTTGTGGAATCGAGATCGTTGCGATTCATATAGATTTTAATGGTGAGCGTTATTCATACTTATAATTAAGGTATTGTGACGATGTAAAGGTGCCCCATTAATGGATGTGATATGTTATATAAAGAATTGCATACTAAACACCCATAACAGCTTTATTTTATTCCGCTTCAAAACCCGAAAAAAGTAAAGTGTGGCCTCAGACCAATAAAAACGAGGGTGGCCGTAGCACTGTGAGAGAGAGAGAGATAGATAACACATACAATAAACTATGGGCACTTGACTCATTTGAATTCATGGCTTTTACCACATTATCTTTGTTCGCTGATTTCCCCGGGAGTGTATCAGCGTAGATCTGCTATCGGCGCGATGGTGTGCGCCGGCGCAGGTCATGTTTAATGTATGGCGGGGTGGCGGGACGGCGGGACGTGTCCATAGGTTTCACACGGCCGCTCAGCGGCGCTGGTGATGTCGCCAGCTTGCTCCACTATACCAGCTGACTGCTTGTTATCGTGTCTGTACATGTTGCGCATTATTGTCAGTTTTACTTGGAATATATTTAAAATCTCCACAGGGCTAAATGTGGTTAATTGAGCGAGAATTCGGAAAAGAAACAAGCAAAGCCAAGAGAAAAGCGTAGAGCTTTAATCCTAATGTTAAAGAACACATTTTGAACATCTGCCAACAGTTTCGGAAATATTTGTTGGACAACCTGGAACTGAAGTGCAGGTTGTTTGTCGTAAGTCTGCTGATATTACCGCAGGCAAACCCGCATGCAACAGCATGTATTGTCGATCATATGACACGTAGTTAGCCGTTGGTTGAGCTCCGTGCAATAACTGGCATGTAACGACTTCACACGCGCCTGCACCTTCGCGGGTATGCGACAGTTGATCTCGATGCGACAGATAACGGGCTGCGCCTGCGCCCGGGAACAAGCGGGACAAGCGGGACCGGGCGGGACGGGACGTCCTCGACAGTTTTTGTCTCACATCATGTCATATTATGAAATGGTCGCAGTTCCTTGATACATTTTAATGGAAATATATCTGAGTGGTTTGTGATCGCAAGAAATGTGCGATGTCGATTGTGCTGCTTATGTTTTTGTGATCATATCGAACCGGATGATCATAATATTGCCGCGGAAGGTGCGCGGTGAGGCGGCGTCGGTGAGAAATATTTATTGCACTACATTGCCTGATCCTTGCCTGTCCAAGTGTCCATCACGGACGAGTCCAATCGTTTTTATTGCGGATAATGCCTAGCAAATATATTATTCGAATGGATCCAGTTTCAAAGGCATTTTATATTTATTAAATTGATACGATGTGGACAATAAACTAGAGATCGCATCAGAAAGAAAACAAACCGTCGCATTGTGTATGTAAGCAATCAGTAACGTGGTATCTGCGTGGCGGGTGCGTGGCGGGTGCGTGGCGGGTGCGTGGCGGGTGCGTAGCGTGTGCGTGGTGGGCGCGCGGCGCTACGATTTATGCGCGCTATCAGTCGCTATCGGCGCGGGCGCAAGCGCGACTGTGCGTTGTGGTTGCGCAGGCGCACGCAGGTGCAGGACGCGCATGCATTATGGATGTACAATAATGTTGACATTGTATTCAAATCCCGCTTGTTTTATGAAAATGCTGCAAAATGCCAGATACTAACTGTTCGCTATTTGCTTTACAAGTGCAACCGCACTAACCTGCGATCTGAATCGACTACACTTCGACACTGACTTCTCCTCCCTCATTTAAGGGTTTGTACCGTCTGTCATGGCTTGGGGTCTAATAGTTCGTGCGCGGCTAGCGTTTATGGCAATAAAAAATAGATTTTGATTTAATCATATATATATATTTATATTTCTTTAATAAGTGACTCTTTTCAATTAATTTTACAAAAGGTTGTAGGTACTATATTCTGAACATAATATCCCTGAAAGGACATGGACAAAAAAGTACATTCCATATACACTTACATAGTCAATATATTATATTAAGAAAAATAGAGAAGTGAATTGTTGCGTAGTTTTTAACCTCTCTGCACTTGTCAGTATTGATTACAATATAATAAGTAATGCAAGTTGAATTCAAAGTCTCATTTGTCAACTTTCGCCAATATGGACCGTTCGTAGACGAAAACGTTCTACACCACGCATACTACTTATACAATAATAACATAATAATATACTTTGTCTCAGTTTTCTGTCAGACTTTCTCAGTTCAGTAAATGTTAATCAACATATGGTTAAAAATCCTTAGTTCAGGTGTTGAATGGCCACCTGAAATAAGGATTTTGGATCTTGTTGAAATGCCTAATAATTCTAAAACTAATCATTCACAGCAGTAAAACGCCTTGAGGTTTTTATTAGCAAAATCATTATTCATACACTTATTACCAGCAATCTGATAGAAGGTAACATGAAACTGTTTACGTGTAGTTATTTGTAATGACAAGTTCTTCGAGCTTTTTATTTTTTGCAATTTAATATGGCAATATTCACGAATATAAAACACCAAAAATTTTCATTGTACACTAAATTTGATAACTATGCCAACGCCCATACAGAAATTGACCATGTCCTTTACATATCTTATAAATACATTTAAAAATTCGCAACAAAATGAAATAATAAGTACAACACTGAAGACAGATAAGGGGATTGCAGGGTTTACACTATATATCAAGTGATTATTTATTTTAATTTATTTTATTTCTTAAGAAAACTTACAGCTAGGATATAGATAGTGATGACAGTCAGAAAATGAAGGCCAATTAAAAGTTTTCACTGATAATATTAGGTTAGCTCAAGAAACAGTAGACAGGCAAGAGAAAGTAAGAATTAGTAAACACTCGGAGAGAATACAATTCAATTCATTTATTCAATAACGAATATAAGAAAAGGTTTTAGTGAATTTCAAAGAAGTTTTTACAGAGTAATTTCTTAAGTTTAGGAACACTGGTGGAGAAAAGTCAAGATCATCAACACTGACACATCGAGTTGTATGCCCTGCTAGCTCTTATTATATAAGAGTTTTGTCGATATATGCACCGTCGTAATGATATCGAAATCAGCGAGAGGAGTGGTGTCCGACCAAATAAGCGGCTCCGGCCAAACATTGCCCATCGGTCGAACCTAACACTAGTGAGGTACTCAGGACCATGGACTTCAAGGAAAGCTGCTTTTGATTCCGGCGATAATTTCAAAATTGTCAATCAATGTAATTGGTATTTCCATGATTCAAAGTCACAATCTGGATCTGGCCAACAGCCAACACGAGGTTTACGTACATTTATTTACACGGATACGGATTTCAAGTTGTTGAACGGCAAAATCACGCTAAATCTGAAGTATGTGCTTACGTGACGATCCATACTTTGTCACCTCAAAGCTCTCGAGTTTCGTGTCGACGTTAGTTTGCCGCCATCAAACAGTCCAATCATGATCTGTTTGGATGCAAAGCTAATATTTGTCTAGATCTACATCCGCCAATGGATCGCTTCGAAACAAACATGGCGTGTTTACACTCGCAACCAATCAAAACAAACAGCTCATAGTTTTATGTCAATATTCTCTAGACCGGAGTTCTACGGCACAACCGTTTCAGGCTCAATTTATTGTGGGGATATTTCGTTAATGCTTGACCACAAGCATAATATTTAGTTTAGCTAGACGAAGCAGTCGATACTCGATAGGTAACATTCTCCACTTATAGGTTCATGGCCTTACATTATGTGTCGTATCATGTATGCATGTGAATATGTTCAGTTATGCACATAGTAACAAAACGCTAGCTAGTCTTGATGTTACCTAAGTGGATAGCGCAATATATTCCACGATTGTGTCCAGGGTTCGAGTCCGGGTCGACACCGCGCGCCGCTGCATGCGCCCGCGCAGATGACGCCGATAGCTAACACGAAACCCTCGCAAGGTATTCCCATGTCGCACCACAACGTCTTACCAATTCTTCATTAATAATATAAGTAATCATTTGTGTTTTCGAAGCTTTGATTTGTATGTCGTGAGCATCAGTCGGTAACAAAAACCTCAGTCTCCATATCACAACAATCTGTGCCTCAATGAACGCTTTGCAGTTGAACCGCAACGAGCTCAATCAAAAAGGAAACAGACATAATATGTCATAATCACAACATAACAAAGAAGAGAAAGAGCCGCGCGTTTAATTTAATGAACAGCTCGTTTAAATCTCTCAGCTCACAAGAGTGACGGCACTAACGGCTATACAAACAACACTAATATCTCTCTCCTTTATATTGAGACGATCAGTCTTCCCATTCATCTGTTCCTCTCGGTAATTCTCTGTATTGATGCTGCGCTCTCCAGCGCCGGTGACGCTATTGACGTCAGTGTCGTGACAAATGCGCATCACTTGTCATGCTTGTTGCCTGTCACCCGGGCAGCACCAGGAGGGGAGGGCAAAGACGCCCAAGCGGCCACGCGGCTGCGCCTGCGCATCAATTACTAACACAATGGGTGCAGAAGGTGAGGTACTTAGCGTTATTAGAAACTCTTACGTAGAGATAGAGACAGACTCGTTGATTGTAAGCCAGTAGTTCATCGTCGCTTCGTCAAAGCATCTCAAGTTGCTTAAGCCGCGATTTGCTGTTACATTGCCTTTGCATTTTATTTCCGGCTTACTGCCATTTCAATAGATATCCTTGAAAAAACATAAGTACAAGGACTGTTTCAGTTCGTTCAGAACCGTCCTGCTACCGCCGCGCTAAGCTCCGCTCGGCCCGTGTATACCGTACGCACCGCCTCGCGGCATCACGTGGTACTGCTGTCCGTCTCTGTCCTGTATCTCCGAGGAGGCCTGGAGACAGGGATCACATTCCCTACAACTGATACCTGCGGGCCGCACGCGATCCTTGTATGCGAAAGTTATTGCTTTAAACCACATTACTTAACAAATCAGTGCAACTATAGCACCAGCCATGATTTGTGAGGAAACTTACACTTACAAACACACGTTAAATGTACACTTGACAGTGCTGAGGTGGTCAGAGATACCATTACTTTCCATACTTGCAGAGGCTCTAACAGCATAATTAAATATAAGTACGGAGAAACGTCTTATCTGAGATTTTCTCTAATTTTACAGCGCCACGAGCTGCCGGCAGCTACTAATGATTATAACTCAACATATCCATAATAGTGTAAAGCGTCAATCATCACGTAATAGGGTGTAATAGTGTTACTATAAAGTTAGTCGTAAACTGTTTCCCTTTGCCGCGCATGCGCAGTAATAAGCGAGCTTTTATACTGCAGTAGTGTAGCATGGCAGGTATAATACATATTTGAGCACGCTTGCTGCGGATACCGCTACAATAATCACGACATGATAAGTAGGATAATGTAGGACATACAGAAAACCAAAAAATGTTGCTGACCTTGAAGCATTTTTTTTTGGGATGGGAAATCATCAAATGACTCCTCCCGCTCTGGGTGGAGCGGAAGGGAGTGTCAGACTTCTACTGACTAAAAACCATCCATGTTCCTTCTTTTGCCCTTTATGTTCCAGGGCCGCGGTATCTCTTTCGAACAGTCCCGCAGTCTGACCTTGAAGCCTGAAGTTGAATAAGTGAGACTTTGAATTGAGAAAACTTTGACGAGTCGGTTACCGATCCGTTTGGAGTGTTCCTTCTCGATGTCCCTGTGGCGTATCGCGTCGCGTCACGATCGTGATTGATGTAGCTCGCTAATGAATGGACGCCGCGTCTAATCGCTCGCTTGAAACAAATAAAAGAATGAATTAAGTGGCCGCCATGTTGAATCCCGTAGGTGCGTCTGTTTGATCGACAGATCGATTTGAGATAATATCAATACACCGCGAGATTATTTCTTTAATTGTTGTTATTACTTGTTTAAGAAGCAAAGCGTTTAATTGGTCTGTTGCGGCTCTCTGCGGCGGCTGAGAGGAAACTTTTAGTGTCGGATCATAATATCCTGTCTGGGTGTTTTGTTATCGCGATGATCTAACAGTCGATCAATCAATTCAACCTGTGGCTGCCTGAGCTTAAATATTGCCTTTGTTTATTGGTTGGTGTGGCGTCATATTAGTACGAGTTGTAAATATATTATTATAAGTATGTATATTAACTTCGTGAGCGTATATTCACCTGTGTGTTTTTCCGGCATTATCAGGGAACATTACATGGGAACGTGGTGTTGTAGTATATTCCCAACATCCTCTACAAAATAATAAACTGACTTACTGTTAATTTAAACTAAAACCTGTTAATACATCTTTGTATTAAGTACTAAACGAACTCGTAGTCGACTTCTGACGGAATCAGTTTAGATTGCCATCGACACGCTAAGAAGTTTATGAACAAAGCAAATAGATGAAATTCAAGATCTATCATAGGTCCCGATGCTGAGTTCACTTAAAAAAAACCGGAAAAGAAAGAGTTCGACTCGCGTTCGTAGTGTGTAGTAGTGGTAGAGGAGAGGGTTCCGTACGTTAATTATCTAAATTCCGTAAGTTGTTTTAAATGTAAGATTTCTTATAGGTTTTTCTGTAATCTTTAGGCAAAAAACTATTTTGTATTTTTTTCAAAATTTTCAGCACTAGTTTCAGAGTTAAGGGAGAGGAATGGTCAATTTTCGCCGATTTTCTTAAATAACTTCAAAACCATTTGTCTTAAAATTATAAAATAAAATGTTTGAGATGCTGATAATAAACCCTTTCATTTGATATGTAACACGATATAGTTTGCAAAGTTTTTTTTTCGTTTTCTAATTTACAATTTAGCCCACAATAGTGGCCCACGTTTAAAATTCATTAATTTACGTTACAAGTCCATCTTGGGGTCAATGATTTACATTATGTGTACCAAATTTCAACTCAATCGGTCCAGTAGTTTCGTAGTAAATTGGCTGTGACAGACGGACAGACAGACAGACACGCGAGTGATCATAAAAGGAGTTCCGTTTTTCCTAAAATCTTAAGTGAATACCTATGCAAAAACCCCATTAATGAAAAATACTGTAAACGCCTGAATTTAATGTTTTAGTCATAGAACCAGAAAGAGTATGCGCTTCGATAATCTTCATGTTTCCGAATTTACACGAACGTCGCATCGCAGTGTGACCGACACATGCAAAGCTTCTATGTTTGGTTCTTCAACGCATTGTTATAGTGCATTCATTGCGCACTTACGAAGTCTTTCCAATTTGGTCGCACTTCGTCTTATTTATGTTCCTGAAACGTTTTGAAAGATTTTAGTCGTAAATCTGTAATATTCTAACCATGGTGGTACATAACAGGCATGATATACTTGGGTGAATTTCCCAAATTACTTTTTTTTTTGTCTTCGGTGAAATTAGTATTTGAAAAAAGGAATATTGTTCTGAATTTTTTTTTTTAGTATTCAATAGGTAGTTATTGGGTTGTGGCAAAAATATAATTTGCCTAGGTCTATTATTAAAGGTAGAAATAAATACATAAACCTCTATTTTTTTCAAATCGGTGCTGTCCCTCTACTTTTTTTACAAACAAAAAAGCTTATAAACTAATAAAAATAAGTAAGTTAAGTATATAACTTATTCTATTTCATAGAATATTAGTTTTGTTATTATTATATAGCATATTTTATTACATAATTAACGATTATTATTACCGAGAGGCACAAACGTACTTGTCCTGCAAAATGTTCTCATATCGCTGGACAAAAGTAATTTAAACCTAACTTTACATCGACGAGTCCGAAAGTGTCCCTACCCCAATTTTATTTCCCTCGTTAGTGTCTGCTAGTGCGCAGTCAGGACGAAAGTGTGTCAAATCGCTTCATATTCCCGCCAATAACGTTAGTACGCCATTTCAGTTGCTCCCGAACAATTATTTTATATTATCGGTGGTTGCATTTTTCTAGTTTATTGAGTAGTTTTATTATTGTTGTTTGGTTCTAATAGAGGTAGTAAGTGAATTAGATTCATTGACTGTTATTGAATTTATCCTAGATATTATGCATTTTTTCTAATTTTCTAAAAAGTGTGTTATTTCTCACGTCGCTGTTCTCATATCGCTGTAATCGGTGGTCTTTATTACCACCGATGTGATAATTTACACCGAAATGATAAGAAAAAATCAATCGTTGTCTTATTTCTAATATCGGTGTTTTGATTCATGATCAACGCACAGTTTTGTCACATCGGTGGATTGCTTTATCATATCGGTAGATCATTTTATCATCTCGGTGAGTCGTTTTACCATATTGGTAGATCCCATGTCATTTCGCTTAGTGAAACAATGGAACATACAAACACATACATTATATACATACATACAAACATTCATACATACATACTTACCTACATAGACTACCAAAATCATTACCACGATACCACTGGGTAGTAGAAGATGAATAAATGTATCATTAGGGGAGGTCTGTATTCGGTAATGTACGTCTATAGGCTGAGATGATGATGGTGAAGTGGAGCAATTGAACGCATTAATAAAGACAATGATAATAAAAACAAACACTCTTTTTTTATTATCATTGGAAGCATCCACAGCTTTTAGAAAAAGTAGACCAAATGATTAGGAAAACTCTAACTTCAATACTTAATGTGGCCCTGGACGACCGAGCTTGGCAGCAAGCCGCACTTCCCATTCGTTTGGGTGGTCTCGGCGTCCGCAAAATTTCAACTTTCAAGTATAAGTTTACCAGCTTTCCTCTCCTCGGTCTACGGTACCGAAAAATTAACCAGGGATTTTCTGACTTCCTCACTGGTAGATTTTGAGGTGCCGTATTTGACTGATGCGTTGAACGCCTGGAAAATGGCTTGTCCCAATACGGATGTGCCCGACAACCTGTCCTCCCAGAGACAGTGGGACGTGCCGCTCTGCAGTATTGTACGGAATAACCTTTTAAACATGTCAATCAATACTGTGGAGCGTGCCCGTCTGCTGGCCGTGGGGGAATGGGAGTCGGGCTTGTGGCTTCAGGCACTTTCATCTTTCACTATTGGCACTATGATGGATGACGCATCGTTCCGGGTCGCTACGAGTCTACGCTTAGGCGCACCTTGTGTTGCTCCGCATCGGTGTCATTGCGGTGAAGCTGTCGACAGCCTCGGACACCATGGCCTGTCCTGCTACAGGAGCGCAGGTCGCATTGCACGGCACGCTAGCATTAACGACATGATTCGTCGAGCTCTTGCCAGCGCCGGCGTACCAGCGGTTTTAGAACCAAACGGCTTAGTACGTGACGATGGGAAGAGACCAGACGGCATGACGTTGGTGCCTTGGAAGGTGGGTAGGCCTTTGGTGTGGGACGCAACTTGTGTCGACACCCTTGCGCCATCTCACGTTTCAAGCACGGCGGGCTGTGCGGGCGCTGCTGCTGCGGCTGCTGAGATCCTCAAGCGGCTCAAATACTGTAACCTTATTGGTAATTACAGTTTTGAGCCGTTTGGGGTCGAAACGCTCGGGTCATGGGGCCCGAGTGCGCGTATCATTTTCAAGGAAATCTCTCGCCGACTGGTCGACACTTCGCGTGACCAGAGGTCTGGCTCTTTCCTTGGGCAAAGAATTAGCATTGCCATTCAACGTGGCAATGCTGCCAGTCTTCTGGGCACGTTTCCAGATGATAGCGATGCGGAGGAGTACTTTGACGCCTAAGACGTGTCCTATTGTCGTCGTTGTATATATATAGGTAGGTACTTTATTTTAGTCTTCTTTTTATATTTATTTTAGTTCTATTTGTAGTCTGTATATAATGTACATAACATAAATAAATAAAAATTTATTAAGTCTTTCTTTTTTTAATTCTAAGTACCTATATTAAATATAATAAAAAAAGAAAGTAAATATAATAAAATAGTTACATAATTTAAAAAAAATATATTTTAATTGGATTTCTAAGAACTCAGTTCTCTTTGGATGTGATCTACCTACTTACATAAGACCCTCAGTTCAGGTCTTCAGTTCTAAGTTGCCCTTGTAAAAATATATAGGTACCTACTAACTATTTCCTTTTTGATGTTCAAAGGTGGATAGATTATCATATCGCTGGATATTTACATCATTTCGGTGGATAAACTTATCATATCGATGTACAGAAAAAATAATCGGTGCCGGTTTGTCATATCGGTGGAAACCAGAATTCAAACTGAATTTTCTCCTTAGTCTTAAATGATATGTTGATGATATTTAATTTGGGGATATTTGATATCTTAAAGATTACATAAAACCTGAAAAATATACAAAAAAAGTATAAATGAAAAAGTTCACCGATATGATAAAAAAATGGCATTTGTTGAAATTCACCCACTTCCATGGTTGTAGCAGCTCAATGTGCGTACGCGGCTCCCGACCAGACCATGGCCGACTTGTTGGAGTGTCCAAAGTATCCCTACACCTGCGTTATAGAGGACTTACTGTCGAAATCGCTACAGACGCCGCGAATAACGTAGCCAGTTAATAATTTGAACGGTTTGGAAATTATGGTTGCCTATTTTAACATTAGCATAAAACCAGTACTTATGGATAACAGCAGAACTAGGTATCAATTTACCGTCAATGAACTTGTCCGACTTTTGAGAAAAGCTGTATTAAGAATAACAGTTGAGACAATGTTCTGTAGCTGCGCGTGCTGATGCGTTAAATGAGCGTGATTGCAATGATTGCAGCGTTGCGGCGTGACGCGCTGCGGTGCGGTGTGGAGCCGTTGCTGGTGATGTGATGCGCACCGCGAGCTCGTCAGCTGCGCCTGCGCCTGCACATCGTGTGAGCGCGACACGACATGCACGCGAGCATACCATTGGTGAATACCAAATTATCTGAACTATTATCGTAAATAATACGGGATGGAAGGGATACCGACGCGAAAACGGTTACCACGTATTCAGTTCATCATAAGGGGGGCTCTGAGTGATGTACTGAATACGCGGTAACCGTTTTCGCGTCGATGCCCCTTCCACCCCGTATAACGGAGTCTGCGTGTCAGGTTCAGCTGCTAAAAACTTTGAACAATATTACCATTGCCACCAACCTTGTTTGGTTTTGTATAAATTTAAGTACCTGCAGCCCTCGCGTGCGCAGTGAGTTGCCGCGGCAGGCACTGTAGAGGCATTGCCTGCCGCCTCAAGTCACTGCGCACGCGATTTACTGCTATTATCGAATTACGAACGATGAGCCCCACATAATTACTGCCACGATACCCGTCATTACGCCTGTAACGCACGATAAATCCTACGTCCGCGAGACGCACATGTCTGCAACCTGTAATTGTCAATGTTGTGACGCGTCCCGCAGGCATCAAACGCTTTCACAAATCAATCTCAGCCGCCATAACTAAGCTTTACGACTTCCATGTCCTGAGGCGCTACAATGTACTGCCTCTACAATAATACACGAAGTACATCAATGTGCGAGACGTGGAGGAAACAATTGATGTTATTAAACCGCGTGATGACGAACCAACTTGGCTTGAACACGTTAGAGTTCAACTAGCCGCGGAGACTGGAGAGGTTTCTCTCCTAATAAGGGCGTATAAAGTAAGACACCGCTACGTGTGCGGAATGCTGAGAGAATCTGCTGGGAATTGAGACGTTGAGGCACACAGCTTGGCACATTCTGAAACAGCAGAGGCTGTTTTATGTGATAGGCGACGGTCTGCCATTGGAAGTGGTTAACGCCACCTATGGACCCCAGCGACTCCAAGGGTTTGTCAAAGCTTTGCATTGTTGCACCATTATAGTAAAACTTCTATACTCTTTTAATTTATTCTCCCTAGGGCTTGCCAGTCATTTCTCGAGCATGGTAGTTGCTATGCATTCACTGAGAATATTAGTGTCGATAGCGATCACACTACAGTCAGCATTCATTAAGAGTTTATGAATGCTGACTGTAGTGTGATCGCTTTCATAATGTCTTCTCTGTTAGTAGCTAGCATATACATCAACTTATTGATTATGATAATTGAATCAACTATAATGTCCCTCACGATTACTTTTAATGAGTCGATTGGACACACTTGACTCTAATCGATACGATCACCGTTTTTGTCGGAAGCGACCATAAAATATCTAATATATGACTGCGACTGTTGCCTAATTCGATTGGACAATAATGTCTACTCGGAGATAATTGTCGATCGCATATGATTTCGTGATGAATGGGAAGTGTCGATAATGTGTCAGAAGTGACCGACGTGAGTTATAGTGATGTGCGTGGTGTGTAGTGATGTACTACAGTGTATGTGTCACTAATAGTGATGCTGGCGCAGTGGACACATTAATCATAGCGCTGTTACATGCTCAGATTGTACGCTGATTGTGGACACATGTGTCCGAAAACTTTTGAAATGGTTTCATGGTCGTATTATCGGCGTGTCAAGCAGGAGTGAGTTTTTATGAGAATGTGCTGCCATTTTGTCACCATGATTGATTGAATTTGTAATCTTTAGCTGATTAAGTCGATAAGTAAACTTGGCGCGATTTATACAGAAGCGGCGTAAGGTGAAGGCATAGCAAGAAAGAGATTTTCAGTATTCAGCTAAGTAATCTTATTCTATTTCAGTAGCAGCCACGGAGTCTGGATCTTCAGACGCGATTGATGGCAATAGACTCGCCCCGCATCACATGGGACACACATAACTAGCGAAATGAGGGTGTACTATTAGGTACACCTCTGCCTAACCCGTCGCGGGTTACAGGAGTGGTGTTACGTTATTCTATTTCAGGTTCATCTGTTTGCTTTGCTTTGACTAAATGATGATACTCTGTATAACAGCACCAAAGCATGCGGTAAGTCTGTAATACTTACAGTCGTGCTTACAACAACAATGTAGTTTTAATTAGTGACCACAAGCTCTGCAGGCGGTGCGGCGGTGCGGCGGTGGTCGCGATCAGTCTCGCGGCTCATTAATTACTAATGTTTAATTAATTACTACGTATACCGCAGACTGTTGAACAATCACAGCGGCTATCCATTAGTTTCGTAACTACCTGCTGAAGCTATTATTGCAATGCGTTTAATTACTAGCTGGTATGTTTATCAGAATGTAACAATGTTATATAATTATATACACTCTTGTCTTGATAGCACTTTCACATTGTACATCAGCTTTTATATTTATTTGTATCCCAATTATGATACCGCATGGACTTACTTGCTACTTCATCACATTGGAACTCAATGTCTACGAAGATAATAGGTGATGACTCCGCCAGGAGTTCTCGCATCAGTTCTGCTCCATTTCAGTACCTAAACTGACTAGTAAAATCGCAATTATTTAACATTTAGTAACATCTAGATACAGTGCCCTGTTTCCATTATCTCAGCGAGCAATAAATGGCGGATTTGTTCCCTGTTGTCTCGCGCACTTGATCGCAGATACATTTGTCGCCGCGATCAAAATATCCGCAATTATTCGCAGTGAACCTGTGCTGGCATTGTGCAAGTCTGTGCAGGCTGCGCAGTTGTGCACAGAGTGCAGGTTGGTGAGGTTGCGCAATGGCGGCAGCAGGTAGTGTTACACTTGCGCTGCCTGTATGCGTCGCGACTAGCATGAGCGGTTGCTCGCTAAACGTAGTGTAATGTTATTGCTGAGGTACTAGCACACTGCACACTGCGAGCAGGTTCATTGCGACGACATAATAAAGAAGATTTGAAGAGTACGACGTGATAATTTGTAACTTGCAGTTTCACTGTTCACTGTTGTTTTATGGCATTTGTAAAGTAGCGATTTCGGGGAATCTCCAACTGGGTTAAGCCTGGAGTATTGAGATGTGATATGTCGTCCTTTATTATAACCGAATTACGTTTCTATTAACTTCAGTATTGCTCCAAATTCAACATTGTTCTTTATAACCACGTTTACGTCAGCAAGGCCATAGTATGATTAATGTTGACAGACCATTACATTTCTATTACATAGTACTGCTGACGTGCCTCGGCCATATGCTGTCACTATCGATACGTCCTCTGTTGTAGTAACTGTAGCGTGACCGCGCGTGATGTAGTGGAAGCAATAGACCAGAAACTAAACGTTAATACACGGCGTCATAACACGTCACGTCACGACGGTACAGCGGTGACGCGTGACGTAGGTTGAGACAATATTACGTCAACACTAGATTGATTGACATCCAATCTTTCATTCCGTGCCGGCCGGTGTCGGGTAGACCTTCTATAAATGTCTTCGAAATAATTCCTGCTTGATTCTTCTTCCCAATAACGATTGTTTTACGGATGTACATAATTGTAGCACCTTTTTAGGGTTCCGTAGCCGAATGGCAAAAAACGGAACCCTTAAAGATTCCTCATGTCTGTCTGTCTGTCCGTATGTCCCAGCCACTTTATTCCGAAACTATTAGGACTACACAGTTGGAACTTAGTAGGTAGTATACTTGTAGGTATGTATTCTGTGAACCGCTTTTCGATTCTTATACCAAAATAAAAATGAAAGATTAATTGGATAAATCAATGTTAAAATCACATTGAGGTTCATTTTTTCTCAAAGTAAATCATTTGAAAGATGACACTGACAAAGAGGAAAAATGTTCCCCCCCCCCTCCCCCTCTAATTTCTAAAGTAAGAGGAGGAAAACTGAAAAATGTAGGATTGTAGAACATAAAAAAAACTTTCTACGAAAATTGGTTTGAATAAGATTTGATGTTTAGGTTTCGAGATATGGGACTTTTTCATGAATATGCAGCAATAACTTTGTTTTTCATTAACATACTATGAAAAAATTAGTTTTGTTGTTAAGTGGACACGTTCTGCAGAACAATCAACGAATGAGCCTTCTTCTAGCCTATGAATGAGCCTTCAAAATATTTTTATTATGCTGTTTGGTGCTACGGAACCCTGTGTGTGTGTGAGGACGACTCATCAGTGTCAGGAGTGGTGTATGTGTATGTGTACGGAACACGGATCAGACCCACACGCCAGTGTCAACTGGTGCTGTGTGAACACTGAACGTATCCCAACGTACGCCTGCTCAGTGGGATCATGAGTGACACACATTCGAGTGGATCTGTTGTTCACAGCGAGCACATCTACCGACTAATGCACGGAGCGATGCGCGCGCGCAGCCGATGCCTATCTTAAAAGCTTCGCATGAGGCGCGTGGTTTTTTGCCTGAAGTGTGTTGTGTTGCCTCACAGTTTTATTGTGTGCAACACTCATCGTATATGTTGTGTAATTGCTCGTCGGGATCTTATCTCTGTATCTGTGCTGATGGTTTAGAGGTGAGAGCTTGTTTACCGAAAATAATGGTTTAGTGGCAATAGTTCCTTGCCTACAGTATTATAGGGGCGGTATGTAGTGAGGGGTGAGGAATTTTTTAACAAGTTTTACATTACAGGGATGCACCAATATTTTAACTTTGCTATGTATATAAAATTAGGTGTGCGATTATATTAGCACTCGGAAATGATAAACTGACCAGAGGTATAATAATTCTTGTTTACATAGGAATTCAAATTTTGGCAGGTGTTTACATCATGCTTCTGGCCACAACACGTGAAGAGCACAAGCACAACCGTAAGTCACATCTAAACATTATAAGTACGCAACATCTTCCAGAATCACACAAGCACCTGTTTCTGTTTTCGAATCCCACAAAAAGCTCTTCCCTGTAACTACAAAACAGTCAATCATTTTCTTAAATGAAATTAAGTTGATCCTATTATAAAATGGAGCACCGTGTAAATGTATAACATCAACCCTTTTTTGTACCCATTCGGTAGTCGACAGGACCCGGACGGCAGCGCATTCTATCATAAAACCATTTTTTACCATCAGTAGCGCAGGTAGTCTGGTGGACTCCTCGTCGAGTTCCCATTGGGCTCGGCTGTAGTCTGGGTGTCAATGCAATGAATGATGATGTGCGTGATGGATGGAGGCTGCGAGTCTGCTGACCCCCGGGCCGAGATGGCGCGGTGATACCGACGCTATGCAAATGTCTGAGACAGATGGTTACATGCTATACAAAAGTAAGAGTGCTCGTCTGTCGGTAGCCATGGTTATTGGTTGTGCTATACTTCTGATTAATGAACGTAGCTTCATTTGTGGTGAAGGTGACGGTAGGGTTACACGTCTACTTTGAATAATGATTATACTAGCCTATTATATTATACTAGCTTATTATATTATACTAGCTTATTACATTATACTAGCTTATTATAATAGCTTTGATTTCAATTAGGACTTTTTTCAAACATGTAGACATCAAGAGGCTGCACTTGTAATGCCGTGGCACGAGGAGTTGTAAGTTCACATGCACCGTGACACTGCGCATGCGCACATGACTACGCAACTACAGACTCTGCTTCTTGTATTAGCACTCGACAAGCACTCACGTCTCGCTAGCAACCTAGATTAACCGCAGATTACGGTGAAATCGATAGTAGGACTGTTCTATTATTGGTTGTTATTTAAATTTTTCCAATCTTTTTCAAAGACTGCAAGATTTAGCATTCTTCGTGAGAATGTAATAAAAATAATTGCACCTGAAAAGCACTTAGGTCTAGCTCACGATTAAAAAGTAGAGAGATGAATTCTATTATTAAATCCTCACCTGATTCACGATTCCATAAAAATCTTTTAAACCCAAATACTTGATTCCCGAAAATCACAACACAATATTAACTTAAGTAAGTATGTTAGTATGAACGAATGGCAACTTTTTTATCTTATTATACTAATTCTTACTTTATATTTTTTATTAATTGTAATTACTTTATATTTTTTATTAATTGTTTTGATCTCATTTTTATTTGCTTTAATACTAATAATTTTTGTATTTTACTCGTATGTCTTTTTTTTAGTCTTTTTATTTTTCTCGTAATTAGTTAGTTAAATTATAGCGATGCTGTTTTATTTCTGAATTTTATATTTTTTAAGTTAAATATACTCTTAAGTTTAAGGAGTTTAATTGTGTAGTTGTTTATTTTAGTTTAGTTGCATTCCATTTCTAGAGCCACTCAGTTTAAATTTTTATACTCTTTTGTGTTATCAACTTATCACTTACCTTCGTGAATGCTGGTTAACCACGACTGTGTAAGTCCAAGACTGTAAAACCTGTACTAAAGACATTTTGTACACACAAGCTGTTGTGTGGTAAACCTATATTAATAAATAAATAAATAAAATAAAATCCATTTCCCACATAAACTATATTCAAGAAATGGCTGCTGATGCTAAAGTTTGTTATTAGAAGTAGCATGTTACAATTTGTTTACCGGCCGATCGAATTAACTCGCGCACTGACCCTATAGCTGTTTCATTACCGAGCATTCCTGCGTCCGCGCACGGAAATCGTCAAGTTTCCGTACGGAGCTCGGAGGTGCGCACACGCAGGCACCGGAACCGCGGCCTTGTAAACATTGCGCTCTTTTTAATTCGGATTGGAAATCATCAAATGACTCATCTCGCTCTGGGCGGAGCGGAAGGGAGTGTCAGACTTTTCCTGACTAAAAACCATCCATGTTCCTTCTTTTGCCCTTTATGTTCCAGGGCCCCGGTATCTCTTTCGAACAGTCCCGCAGCCCTGGCAGGCATCGGCCCTTGCGGGCCCCTCATGTTTGCTGACATCTCTTTGAGGCGCGCTTGGAACACGAACGCGCCGTCGACACGGCCTGTCACACAGGCCCGCGCCTACGGTTGCCGAGAGCCACCACGACGTGGCCCCGGACGCCCAGTGCTTCTCCCGCGGAGGCTGGGACGTGAGGCTCTCTCCCTCTCACGTTCCGCCACCTCCTTGGCTAGCATGACTGCAACTTCGCAGAAGGAGGTGACGGCTTCCCATTCCCTCTCGCCCCAGACCATGGCTTGAACCAGGGCCGGACGTGAGAGGTCGCCGCCGCCAATCACCGCTACGAGGACACGGCGGTACTCCGCCCAAGCGGAGCAGACCTCCACGGTGTGCTCCACCGTGTCCTCCGGGCGATCCTCACAATGATAGCACCCGGGCGTTTCCTCCCACCCGATTCGGTGCAGGTACCTCCCGAAACAACCGTGTCCGGTGAGGACCTGCGTCAGGCGGAAGGTGAGGGCGCCGTGGCGCGCCGGAGGTCTGTCCGCTGAGTGACAATTTGCCGTGGCAGCGGAGTTTCCTCCCGGCGTAGTGCCTCGCGCGCCACTCGTGCAGGCGCGCAAGGACTATTGCCTCCAGATCCCATGGCGGCAATCCGGCAAGGAGGCTCGCCGCCTCGCGGGAGATCGTGCGGTACCCACGGACCAGCCTTACGGCTACCACCTTTTGGGGCGCGTTCAGATAGTGCGCGGCTCGCAGCCTCAACGAACGCGCCCACACCGGGGCCCCGTAAAGGGCCATGGACCGCACGACCCCCGCTTAGAGCCTCCGGCAGGAGGCGAAACATTGCGCTCTGGGGCTGTGTTGTGAGTCTACTCTAATTAAACTAGATACATAGTCTCGAGGCTGTAGCGCCTGCAGCCCTGCAGTGTGTCACAAGTTCCCCCTTCAGTCAGTGGTTCACTAAGTACTGCTAGTAGTGCGGATGCCATCACTCGACGAGTGTCCTGTTTTGTATCTATTTTCATTCATGATCATGACTAAGTATTCCACGAGATATTTCTTTTTTCTGTAAGATATCTACAAAAAGCATAGTTAATTGTCTATTCAGTTAACGTTTTTGTGTCAACACACAGGCGCAGGCGTGACGACGGCTCTCGAACCCGCCCGAAGTGCCCCGAGTGGCCCCGAGTGGCCGTGTGTCCGCCTTAACTCTCCAGTCATGCAGTTAATTAAACTCTTTGTCAGTTTGTATAGATCTTCGAACATCGCGCCTCACGAATTAATTAAATAAAGTTAGGGTTATCCAATATAGAACGTTGGGGGAGATAAAAACCGATTATAAGAAGAAAAAGCGAAGATCTGTGAATAAAAGTGTAAGAAGTACGATACAGACAAACTCAAAGGATTTAATTACCTATTTCAAAATATCAAACGTATCGCTGAGGTGATCCAACCAGGCAGAAATACCCCTCATAAAATGAAGCTACGAATTGTATACACTTTAGAGGTAATATTTAGTTGAACTAAATACCAGTCTCACGCCAGATTGACATCTCTAGCTATCTGTACACATCACATACATGAGCGCGGCGGGACTTAACCACTTGTCTCAAATAAACTAAAACCAACAGAGATTTGCCTGCTAAGTACCGCGGTTAGGGAAACGCCATAAAGGCCGGAATGAGCCCGAAACTGCGTCATTAATACCACATCTGTCGCACACACGCTACGATGTCTCGACGAGGTAGGCAGAGACACAAGTACTGAGCCGCGACATACTTTCTACAGGTACGTACTGTTTACAAGCCTGTTTCAAAAGATTCGGACTCACTGTCGTTTGAATGCAATTAAAATAAAGAGAGCGTCAGCGGGACGGAGCGAAGCGGATGCGCGGCGCGGCGAGGTGCGGACACACGGCGACAATTAAATAGTGTTTAGTGCGCGGGCGCACGCCGCGCGGCAGCCTGTCCACTGGTGGGGTGGACAAAGTGACAAGCAGTAGCGGGAGAGCGCACAGAGCTACGACGCGACAGTCCCTGATGCTCTGATGTTCATTGTAAACCTAAGAATTGAGACACCATCTTAACAATCACGAGAAGAATGTAAATTTTAGTGTATAAGCGACTCTAAATCAGGCACACCTATAAAGGCTTTTCCGACCGTCACAGACACGCTGCAAGAGTGAAGAAGCCCCGACGTTCAGATGATAATAACCTTATTAGTCTTTACGACTACCATCTAGTGGTATCGCGACAGCAGCTGGTATCAAGCCGTACTTTAAGCCACCATTGCTATTCAGAGTATTGGTTTCCAGCTGTCCTTTGTCCGCTTGTGCCTCAGAGCCTACTTTACCTATGTCGATGTGATGTGGTAACTGCGCCCAATTACACATAAAACGGCGCACTTTCTCCTGCGCGCGCGCATCTCACCGGTTCACTGATCTACGAGACGTCCACACGCTCGTTCTCATGCTCCACTTGAAGGGTTTTAATTGTTGTTATTGTGACCATACCTAATCACGTTGTTTTGTGGTAGGCAGACAATAGCAGGAAATTGTAATTATACGGGAGAAAAGTGTCGCAAATGAAGAGTTGCTACAGTACGGTAGGCATCACTTAAATTACCAGCTATAACATCACTTTACTTCCATCGTCCTTCGGTCGATGGATTCAAATGACGCATAACTGCCTATTCACTTAAGGAACTGCGCCGACATAGAGTTCACTTTTAATTGGATTTATTTCTGCTCAATACTTGGACACAAGTACCTACTTAGGAAGCTTCACTACCCGTCATCACGTCGTGTGTCCACGCAGCGTGACACGTCGTCCACTGTGTTCTGTCTAATTGATGGCAACATGCTCGTCACCTCGTCACCGCGTGTCCATGTGTTTATCCGGTTGTGTCCATGTGTATGTCTGTGCTCAGCTCGGCGTGATCCCCTGGAGTTGCTCACCTTTGGAAGAGCTTTTTCCTCGGTTCGTGACAATTAGGTGCAAGTGCGCGTGCGCGCGCGTGACGTCACGCCGCGACATGCGCGAACGCTCATTAGCACCGCTGGGACATCCACACCACCACGCTGCGCCGGCGCAGGTGGAGCCACTGGCCCGCGACATCGCACTCATTGAACTTTTTACATCAAACCTATGAAGCAATCATTTAGTCAGTTATTGCAGGGCTCACTACTTCGAATGTAATATCAACGCAAGCAAAAAACCGGTGGAACTCAGCGACTTTCAACTATCAATATTATACTAGAGCGTAGTGGGAACATCATCTGGTATACGATAGGTAAGCAAGCAAACCTACGTTAATCCCGGGAAGCAGCGAATCAAAACAGCAGTTACATCAAGTAGGCCGATGATGATGAGGTTGCTGCCAATCTGCGCAGATTGCAGTTCACGTGGATTAGCTGCATTAGCTGCATACATACATACGTCGGACATAAACAAGATATCTGAAGTTTAATTTTCTTGCGGCAGGAAGCGACCAGCGCTAAATTGGACATTAGTCTAGCTAGCCCTAGGGCTACCCAGCTCAGGTGAAGCTGCAACGTTTCTATTTATCTGCTAGTATAAAATCTTGTTTACCCTAAACAACATCCACTGCAGTAAAAGGGCTCTACTGAAAGACAAATGTGAAGCATCCTGCCTTTGATATTGATTTTCCAACAACCATAATACTATGGCAGTTGGCACTGTCGGTCACAAATTCCCTAATATTAACACCACATTCTGTAGTTGGTGCTCTGGGTTGAGTAATACAATGTTTTCATTCAGCAGACCTTTGTGTTTCAGTCAAATGTTGTAACTCTGTGAGTTCTCTTAGCAAGTAGGATCACTATCTGTAACAGCCCTAGTCGTGATGGTAGTGCGGCTGTCGGTCCATCTGGTCCGTTACACTGCGCCTGCGCACCGGCCGCTTGATTCACACTCCTGCGCCGCAATCACACGCCGAACTGTGCAAATGTTCCGCGCATTAATGAGTGCCGGGTCGATGAACCCGCACACACACACAGGACATGCCGCCGCCGACCGCCGCTCGTCCGAAGCAGTTAATAGCGGCGTTTAGTCAACACTTATATTGGTGTGTTTGCGTCAAAAAACAAGTGTTTGATCTGTTGACTCCTCATTAAGTGTAAATGTTTGCGTCCGTCAAGATACTGTTATCTGTTTGATGGATCTGATCTCGGCTTTAGTCGTTTTCCATGTTTGCTGGTGGAAGCTAACGTCATCCGTTTTATTCGTATATATCGTCATATTTGCAACTTGAAAGAGTGCCTTATTTAAGATTTGATGATGTAAAGTATCCAGTATGCCCGCTGCTTCCCCTCTCCTCTTCAGGGAAATTCAAAGCCGACATAAGAGAAAGCCAATTTCATGTGATATTTTGAACCACATTGATTGCATCGTCTCGTTCCCATTGCTTAGACTCCTCTTGTCGATCCCATCCACATGGACTCCTACGGAAGTGACCTTTCCGTGAACAATAACGCACTCACCCGTGATATAACAAGATTCCGGCAGTCTGACAACTGAGCGCTCGCTGATTAGCACCATTCAGAGCTGACGATTTGTTGTGACAGCAACTGTCGCACGATTAGTCGCGCTCGCGTCGTGATGCAACGCATCACGTGAACGCGTCTGTCAGCCAATCAGAAGCCGGCGCGTCCCAGTGACGGCTGTGACGGACCACCAACGACACGCTGACAAAAAGTTGATGAGTGGCGGAAATGCCGTGAAACTCACCGGACCACCGAGCAGCGTGCCGACCGCCGACACCCGATGGACCACAACACTTAATTACGACCCGGTGCGACTGCTCACTGAAGGTGAGGACATGGATTGATACAAGAATGGAATGCTCGTTCGCATGTTTTGTAGCATACATTTTACATAACATCACGCCTGTATTTCCCGAATGAGGATACACCCATATAATAGGGGGACAGCCTAATTCCACAAAAATCAAATGTATCAACTGCAAGTTGCAAGTCGTGCGGCGCACTCCATTTGTATACTTCTCCATCACCTCAGCGATGGGCACTGGACCCGTAGGCACCGGCACTAACAGAGTCATAACGACCAATGCGATACGATGTGATCTTATCGGCACGCACATTATTATCTGTACCCATGATCGACTCTGCGACAGTATCAATTGAAATGTTATGGTACTGTATATATATGAATATCGGACTCCAAATAAATATGTGTTCAAACTCGTCTTGAGATGAAGCTGTAAACACACGCGCGATTGGTTCCGCTGCATCACGCTCTTTGCTCATCTCATTGCTCGTCAGTGGAACATGTTCATTCATCACGCATTATGCACGCTGTGTCTCTCGGTACACTCGCAATCAATCAGGCATTGTGTGCGCCCGCGCAGCCATTCAGCGCAGGATTGCTCATTAACCCGCGCTGATCCAACGCTAATTAAATCGTCCGCGGACAATGCGCGCGCGCACGCCTCGCGCCTCGCGTCGTCCGGGCTCCCACTGTTTTAATTAAACCCCTATTATAGTTGGATAGAGGACGCATGCGCATGCGCAATAACGAGCACCTCTGTGTATGTTACTCGATTAGCTGCCTGAACAAACACGAGTGACGCGGTGAGGCGCTCGCATACAATGTTCACACGGTACCCCTGACCCGCTCGCGCGCGCGGCCCGCGTGGAAGGGGGGGGGGGTAGAGATTAATAAATTATCTCAAGTTTAAAATACATCATTTTGTTAAACTTTCACCGTTTCTTTATAATGAGATTTGAGTTGTGAAGCTGTTTTAATTCGTTTAGTATAAGAACAATGATTTATGTTCAGTTATCCGCGTGAAACGTTCATTTTTTTGAGTATTTCGCATTCCGCTGCGATCGTTTGTGAATATTCCATGAAAATGCGGCTCGTTCAATAATTGCTTTTAAAGGTTTTATTATAAAAGTGTATCTGCACGATCTGCTTAATGAGATGAGAATGAAGTGGTTTATTCAGAAAGCTGCCTATTCGTTGGCATGCACTTAATACTGAGATACGTTTGCCTAGATATACGAATTAGTTAATCTTGTTGAAAGTCTATCGTAATCTAGTCTGGGAGCTGACCATTGTTCTCACGAGTATTGTGCGCCGGCGGGCGGCGCAGGCGCAGCTCAATTAAGCAGTGACGTCGTAATTGCACAGATAGTTGCTATCGCCGATCGCGGAACAAATTGACCGAGAAATCGATTACAATCGGTTGCGGACAATGGCGACCAATCGCGCGACGGGAGTGCTGCGCGCGTGCACCATTGGCCGCTGTGTGCACGCGCCGCTTCACACAATGCTGCTGAAATCTGAAACTTCAAAAGCTCCACCATCTTGGATTCCGCATTCGTCTCGCATCGACCAGCACCGTGACGTCAGCGCACCCATTGAATTTGGTCTCCGGTGGCAGCAGGCAGCAGGCAGTACAGGCACCCGTCGCGACACCTACCTACTACTTATAGCTTCAAGTTCAACCCACTAAATAACCATCCACATAAACCACACTACTTTGTTCTCCCTCGTATGTTTGCCTAAGATAATCTAAGTAATGCTGCACTAAGTAGCTCCATTTGTCAAGTAATAAAGTTATCGCTGCACATTGTGTCTCACAATGAGCTCTATGGGACAGTAGCGGCTACTGTTCTAGCCCGCGGGCACTGCACGGAGCGGGGGAGAGGGGGGGGGGAGGGAAGGTGCGCGGGCGTATACTACCGAATCAATGGGCAATTATCGTGGGCGCGGGGCCATTAGTGCTGACGTGACACAGGCAGGCAGCAGAAGGTACACTACGATACCTGAAGTCCAACCTGTAAAGATAATTGGCATACATATCCTGGAATCTGAAAAGCAAGTTCTTTAGTAAGCAGAGCTCCACGGCACACTGTTTGTCACCAGGAAACATTTGTGCTTTGGTTCGAAGGGTACTATGTGAGAAACACACACAACAAGCACATGAACCGTACAATCCTTTCACTCCTAACTCAGACAAACTGCTCCGTGTTGCCGCTGCACATACCCAGGTTGAGGCACTTCTCTCTACTGTCACGAAGACATTGTTGCAAGTGATACTTCTGTATGTGATGATGATGAGGGCAAGGGTCTCGAGGGTCGGGGGGCGAGGGTGGCCACCGGGGTCGCGATAACCCGCGGAAGTCGCGACAACATAATTGCTCGCTATCGGGTATCTGCGCGCGCGCACCATGCTAACTATCGCGTGCTATCGGCGCTGATACCAGGACCTTTGCTACCTAGCCCTGCCGGATACTAGTGCTCTCGGTGTTATTGCGGGAACACGACTGGACTTTTGAATATTTCTCGGCAATTTCATAACGTTTGGAAATAAAGGATTGTTAGGATAACCGTTGTGTTCAGTTAATACTTTAACTTTTAGATTTCAATAAAACAGACACCTATTTGTATGTTTCAGAGATTTTTATCGTCAAATTTTTCGTAAATATCTATTAAATAACTTTCTGGGAAGAAAATAACTTTTTCCGGGTCCAAAGCCTCATTTCGTGCATTTGTCTGTCTGCAACAAACCTCCTCATCGCGTTACTCTGCACTCGTGCTCTTGCTCGTTTCCCTCATTGCGTGCGTTTGTCTGCGCTGTTCACCGTGGTGTCGCACTGATGACGTCATCCGTCGCCGTCGCAAGCATCGTCGCCTTGTCGCTGTGTCGCTTGTCGCCCATATGTTTCAATTAGTGCGCCAAGACGCGTCGTGCCGTGTCGCTGTCGAGGGCTCGTTGGCTGATAACGAAGATAACGGTACAGTTATCAGACAACAAGTGATTGGTAAGGGCTGGTAGAGGTAAAATAATGGTCGTTATAGTCATGTGCACGAATGGCTGATTTGACTGCAGCGACTTTTTCGTATAATTTCAAGCTTAATTCAAAAGCATCGCTTGCCGTGGCAGTCGCGATATCTAATCGTCAGTCCACGATAAGTAAAGCGTCATGCGCTATCGTTGGATCGCTCGCGTCTGCCCGTCCGTCAGACGACGCCATCACAGGCGTGATGATCACACTCTATCACCGCTCAGTATTTGTCGATACTTGTATTTAATTATCGACGCGATCGAACCGCCGGCCATCGCTCTCGCGGTAATTGGGGCTATAAGTTATGCCGCGTAACATATTACGGCTATAAAGTGACAAGGTAGTCGACGCACATACACACGCACGGCGCACACTATATAAGTACAGTAGACACTATATACTTACTACATGGCTCATTGACACTTCATCGGAGATACTTTATTGTGATAGATATCTTACAAGGAGTCTGCTCAAAGACCTGAGACTGTGCATAGCTTCAGACAACGACTCTTCGAAATAAGAACAGAAGGTTGATTAGACTTTATGAACAGGATAGGAAATCGAACTGGTTCTCGGTTATCTGGTTGGATTATGAGAACAGGGGAAGGACAGCATTAGCTAAGTAATCATGCAATCCGACACTGACTTGTGCTCTGTTTTGTAATAATTAATTCAAGAGCGCCATTTTTTTTGTTAGGTACTCTGTAATTTAAATAAATAATGAAACCTCTGATGGTCCCTGCGCCAGCCTCCTGTGAGTCAGCACGTGTTTCTCCACAGTGATACCGCCGCCGCCGTCAGTTCACGGTCGCTTAGTCGCGGACACGCGTTAAACGCAAACTATTAATGAGTGCGGAGGGGCAGTGCAGACCTTTGTAGATAAACTGTAGTGATCTGCTATAGCCCACAATAGTCCATGGTCCACAATAGCCGCAGCTGCGCATGCGCATCCCGCTGATGTCAGGCGGGTGCACACCGCACCTCGCCGCACGGCGCGGCGGCGTGACGGCAGTAATTGAAGTTGTTACCATTAATTAAGTAAACTAGTTAATATTTAACTCTGTATGCGTATGAATGCGTTGTTGTGGCTTGCGTGTCCTTACGATTACATGTCTAAGATACACGTAATTGGAGTCCGTGGAGAAGATGTGTCCCAATTAATTTGATTGTGATAGTCAGAGATGGCTTCCAAGAAATAAATTAAAATTGTAACAATCGCTTATCGACAAAAGTCTTGTTATAAACAGTTATAAAAACAATGAAGCATCGATTACTTTTAAAATTATAATATGTTATCTCAGGACAAAACTTTATACTATAGAACAACTCGCCCCCCACAGTTACGGCGACCACGATGTCCTCACTGAACTAATAACGCATTTGTTATCTACGAGTATTAGCGACCTCCCCCCGCCTGCGGGCACCTCCGGACAATGGGCCCCGGTGCGGCGGGCCCCGGTGCGGCGGGCCCCGGTGCGGCGGGCCCCTGCCGTACATGTGCACTTGTCGCTTGTGTCCAGGGACGCTGTCACGCTGTCGCATTGTCCGCGACCACACGACTGTTAATTGTGAATGTCTCATCAATGCTACATTCATAGATATGCCGCATTTAATGTTTCGCATGACATGCTAAAATGGATCCCAGCTCATCCCGCTTTGTTTAAAAATTATAAAAACAAAACTAAAGCATATCTAATTTTTTGTGACAACACGTGTTTGATAAAAATACCCCCTTCATTAATGTAATGCGGTGATGTTAATGCCGTCAGATAATCCGGCGATGAACTAATGAATGGCCGCATATTAACATTCACAATGAATTGCGGTTCAAACTAAAACAGAACAAAGAACGTTATATTTATGGGTAGTACCAGGAGGACAAGGCACACGTGGTGCATGCTCAGCTGGAAACGTCCCCAAGACGTGTTGCTCTACATTCGGATAAAGAGATGCGTCTAATCGTCGCTGTCAATTAGAGGAATCCACGAAGCCGCCACGACTAGAAGGACCACTCTTAAATAACGTGGAATATGACCGCATAACACGCATAACGATAAACAAAAAAAGTAGTTGTTGGCACCTTACACTTGCAGTTTAAGTTAGAAGTGACAAGTAAATATTTTGAGTTAGGTGAGTTGACATAAACACACACAGATTTGGTGACACTAAAAGTTTATTAGAATACCGATTACAACTAAGTTAGAGTAGGAACAAATTACTTAAGCAAACACCCCGGATTAGCGTCCAACGCTAATCCGGGGTGTTTGCGTTAGTAATTTGTCAACTAACTTAATATTATATTAAACATTGTTATAAACACGAAAGATAAATGTAGGTTGCTGCGTTTGCGGCTGACGTGTCGGACGTGCCGGACGTGCCGGACGTGCCGGCGAACGGCGCCGCGGCGTGTGGACGTAAACCGTAAAAGCTATTTTCTTTATAGGTAATAGCTAGTACCCTACATAAGAACATAGATCTTCTGTAGACTTCCTTACCGGTAACAACACAGACGAATGCGCAGCTATCGATCAGCCCGGCCGGGTCCGGCCTGCTCCGAGCCACGACCCGCGCCGACCCGCGCCGACTCGCGCCCCTGCGATGTTAATTAAAGATAGATGCGCCCGCGCCGATCATAATTTAGAGATTATCTTTGTATGAGCCCGAGCAGGACTTTCAAATTTGTTGGCTGACAATTTGAGATATTTATTTGGAGATAAGGCGTCGACATCCGCATCGGCCTCTCATCGCGCGTCGATGCTCTAACTCGTTCCTAACACACGGTCAGAACTCATGAACGCGGAGTGACTGACCTGCGCCAGCACTCCACCACCGCATGCCGCCGGGTTAAAACTCTCGGATGGATGAAAGATCCCGAGTCCCGACTTAAATTGCTACCTTCCTGGTTACATAGTGAGCTTATTGTGGGCAGTAGACTGTGTAATGTCTATTAAAAATTAAACTAGTTTACTTTTATCTTTAATTACTGTATGTTTTTGTGTAAATTATGTTTCCAAGCAATAAACTTGTCAGTTTTGAGGTTAATTACCTTGTTTAAAAGTTAATAAACTCGCTGGTCGGTCGTCCCGCCCCCGCTACTCCCCGCGCGCCCCGGCTAGTGCCGCAGATTTGACTCTCAACAAAAAAGAGCAACACAGAGCAGACAAACATAGGTATCGGACCATGCGAGCGGAGTGAGCATCGACAGCGTTACATATTTTAAATAATTACATATCTGTCATTGTAAATTGCTTGCGAAAAGAATGGTCTGGGGGAATGTGCCCCTCCTCCCCCTCGCACCAGACCGGGCCTGACCGGACCACGAAGCGGGAGGGGGAGGGGGCAGCGCACGGCGGCCGTCGCGCAATCATGTAATTATATCATTCCTCTCTGGAGAAATCAAGCGCAATTCGCAATAAGATTTATTACAGCGTTTTTTCCTAGATCGGGACGATTTATCTCACGAGTAGCGTCGTGCGGCGTCGTACGGCGTCGTGCGGCGTCGTGCGGTGTCGTGCGGTGGCGAGCGGCGCGCGCTGCGTTCACTTAATTAATCTAATGAATTAGATTAGTGGCGGTTAATGGCGCGGGTGTCCATCCGTGATTTGTGAACGTCCGCGCGACCATAGCACACTATCAATAACTGCGCGCGCTCTCTATTAATATCTGTCGGGTGATGCGCGTACGCACCGCTCCGCATCATTTGTCTCACCTCTCACGGCTGCGCGGGCGCAGGGCGCTACAGTTTCGCGCAAAAAGAAGGGATTCTGCAGGAAACTTATTACCCGACTGCCAAGGAAGGGTTATGTTTCGCGCGTATCTTGTATGGATGTATTCATGTAATATTTTTTTTACCTTATATCTGCCAAACCGCTGCATGGATTTATTTGAATAAAATATCGTTAGATTCGTCTTGGTAACCCAAGTGTTCTTAGAGAGGTGACGCGAAAAAAAACCAACTTGACGACTGTGAGACGCTATAGAGTAAAGAAAAAAAAAATTATGGATACTGCAATATGGATATCAACTTAAAGGGCTCATCATGAGGATTTTATCATGACCATATTTTAATTTAAATATACGACTATTTAAATTACTAAAAAGTGTAAAACAAAAAATTAATTTAAAAAATATAAAACCCAACCGCGTAAAAATAACTAATAATAACTTTAAATAAAAACTGAAAAGAAAAAACAAGTCCAGTTCAGAAATGTTCATTATCAATACACAAATAAAATAAAACAAATAATGAATTCCATTAAACAACCCATTAAATAATCTAGACTAAAATCATTTTATCCAATGTGGGTCCCGACTATTCCAGTCAATATGTTCCGTATTAGAATTTATTATTTATTTTAATGTTGTAGTAATAAAATTGCTTTCTACACTTCTGGACTGAACTTGTTTTTTTTCTTTTCAGTTTTTATTTAAAGTTATTCGTTATTTTTTACACAGTCGGGTTTTTTGATGATTTAATAAAATCAACTTTTTCGAGCAACTTTTACTAAACTTTATGGGAGACGGGATATTGTTCCAGCATTTGGTAGCTGCGTAACGAAAACTGCCCCTAAAAGACGCCGATTTATGCTGGGGAATGGAAAGCTGTTGGGAACATTTTTCTTCCCTCGCCGATTGTGTGCCTACTAGTCCATGACGGTCTATCGTATGGGTCAGAAGGGGAGTGAGACTTGATAGCTCCAAAAAGTAGTATTGCTTTCCGGTAAATTGTCCGAATCATAGATTTCACAGAAGAGTGTGCTCTGCTTGCGATCTGCCTCCAACTCCTTATTGTTTTAAATACTATTATTTCCTTTAAGACATCTGCGACGATATACACAAGAATCTTCATCATTATCATAATTATTGTGTGTCGTTTGTCACTTGAATTACACCTAATACCACTGATATATCGAAGAATTACTTAATTATTTCAACGATTAGGTTTCTCGCTTTGGAACATTCTCTATCGTTGTCGTAACAAGACAAGTGTGATGTGTACATTGGATCACATCAACATTTACATGCATGCTTACTTCTCTAATGACGCACATAAGTCTCTGAGACTGATGGCCGCTATCGAGCGCTTCACACGCGCTGCTTATCTGGAGACAAACGATGCGAGACGTCCCAGGCACGCCGGTAATTAGTACCAAACTATTGCCCATCCACCACCATGTAGGTACCACACGCGACCCGGGCGGTGCCAACAAATTGTAAAATTACAGATATTACTCACAAACTTTCATGTCATCGACGATAAGTTAATAGTGGATAAGCATGCTATATAGGGGCGTACAGAAGGTACACTAAAGTGCTGTGCGACTAGACTTGCTGCGTGAGTGCCCTCAGCAAGTCTAACAGTACAAGTTAACATTGAGAGTCGCCACCACCGCTTTGTTGGTTTAGTATGAGTTACTATTTGGAATGGATCTGCTGTATATACATTTGAGGTGGCAGCCATCGTAAACGCTTGTCTTGTACAGTAATGCGTAGATCTGCTGTGTTTACCTGTGAGTTGGCAGCCATCGTTAACGCTTGTACATTAATGCGTAATGATGAGCGTCAGGATGTCTGTGAATCAAAAATATAACGTACTGCTGCGCTGTAAGAGTGCTGTCAGAGTGATCTGTCATCGTTGAGCGGCCACACACTGGTGACACGACAGTACACCACACACGCACGAGATGGAGGGTTATTGATGATGAACAGCTATGTGCGTCACTAGTTTTGCCACCGATTGTTCTGCGCGGTAACTCGAGCCGAGGAAACGAATACGATCTTACGATCTGACACGTGATGCTGAATGCTGATTATACAGATAAGGATCTTTACTGCAGTATTAGCAATATCTGCTAAATACGTAAAGGAGGTCAAGAGGTTCTCCATGACATTTTATCGCGTTATCGATCTTCAGATCATAATCACTTGTAGATCGTTATCTATGAAGGAAGTGCTGAATTTGAAAGAAGTTTCAACACAGTGTTTTAATTAGCTGCTTTAATCGTCCATTATTGTTAAAGATTGGATTTCCAAAGATTTTTTGAAATAGCATATTAGGTATCATGCTAATACTGTTTTATGCTTTCACGGTTTAAAACTAAACTTACCTATACTGTCACTTATGGGATATCTGTTATCTTTTATTTTTCTTTATTTTTATTTATTGGGCGATTCTCTTTTTGATTTTGATTTTGAGATATCCCGTAAGTGACAGTATAAGTTTATCATGCTGATGTTTAACATCAATACCTACTTGCAACTAGCAACCAGTGACAACCACCCACATTTATTAATATAACACATATTCGGAGAATCCCGGTTCAGATAAGTTCAATCCGTTGATAAAATAGTTGGATCGTTGCACTGGATGCGTCTGCCTACTTGATAATCATGGCTAATTGGTAATGCGTTGTGTGTTCGACACGAGTCGATTTCGACGCGAGCGTTCGACACTCGTATTATCATAAAATGCTGACGCTGCTGGTGGTCCAAGCTGTGTCGGGATTGTTGTAAACGCATCATCTGAAACGCACTTCAATCATCGTTAGTTTGGTCATCCCCCGTGCATACAGCCAAAAGCATAGTATCCTAAAAGCTCAGTTTATCTACTTTATTACATCTCTTTAACATGGTAACGTAATAGTAACAAATAAATGGCAGTTTGGTAGTTGATAAGTCCATTTTTTTTCTTAGCCTCTTTTGTCCCACTGCTGGGCAAAGGCCTCCCCCACAGCCTTCCACTCTTCTCTCCGTGCGGTTTTCTCTGGCCAATCTCTCCTAAACGCCTCTAGGTCGTCATGCCAGCGTTTTCTAGGCCTCCCTCGGCGACGACGCCCGTCTTCTGGCACCCACTGCGTGACGACTCTGGCCCATCAGTCCTGATGCATCCTATAGACATGACCCGCCGAATCCCACTTCAACCCAGCAGTCTTGCTTCTCACATCAGCGATTCCAGTTTTGGAGCGTATTGTGGTATTGTGAATTCTGTCGCTGAGCTTAATTTCTAATACGCTAAGTTTCCTGATAAGTCCATACTTTATATTTTTCCTACAAACTTTTGGATACCCCAATAGAAAGGGTCAGTGTAATCAGGGACCTCGGGGTTACTTTTGACTCGAAGCTTATTTTTGGCATACTCATAAATAATATTGTCAGCAAAGCTCTTCAAAGCAACTAGAAATTGAATTGTTTTTAGAAAAAACAAAGATTGAAATTGTTTGTTTCACTGAGCATTGGTTAAAAGATTATGAAATGTTAATTAATTACGCACATTACAGTGTGGGCAGTTGCTTTAACCGGAAAGCTAAGATTCGTGGGGGTTCATTAATCTTAGTTAAAAATTGTATTAAAGAACATTGACCAAAACCAGTCTTGAAAAGTTGCATGTATGAAAACCAAATTAATATACAAATTATTTTCTTATTTTTTACAAGCTTTTCACTTCAGGAATTTTGTTTTCGTATCCGGAATTATGATATTAAGATAAACAGTAAATTAACGATTGCTAGGTACATTTCCGTATAGTCACGATGGACGTTTCGTTCTCTTCATTTGTACGAGTTATGTTAGTAGGTATGAGCCTTTACATAAAAACATTACAAAAATGATGTTAAACTCATAAATAGCTAAATAATTAGTAATATCATAATCATAACGTAGGTACTGTATATGTATTTCATAGTTCACGCAGATGCAACTGTCAAGGCAGATGACAGACGTACCGGTAGGGATGATGACTGACTGAAGTTGTTTCATTTCGATAATGTCACATCAACGCTGCGAGGCCATAAAAAGCACGATTTTTCGTTATTCACGTTTTTTTTTCAATTAGCAGCTGTTCTCTTATTTTGTATTTAACTATCTTTGTTGTTTTGTACCTACATGATTGATCTGTGGTCATTTTATAAGTTGCGAGTAGTTCAGACAAAATTTTCAGGTTACCTCCGAATTTGTTTGATTACTTTAAAACCCGGATACTTGTGTGAAAATGAACACTTTTATTTAATTGTATATAAAGCGTAGTCTATAATAAATAAAGATTTATTGTGTTTCAACTTAAGACGGATTTCCATACATCGTTGATCATGATCCTTTAAGACTCGTAGTGATATTGTTGATCTATCGGTTGAACATAATATTGAGCTGTCTTGTGTTGAGCTGGATAGGCATGTTATAGTGTGCGTTTACAGACCCCCAAATTATCAAAACTACTCTATTTTTGAATCGGTAATGGAAGATACTTTAGCAAAGCTTGCAACTGGTAATAAATCACTGGTAATCTGTGGTGACTTTAATGTTAATATTTTAGATCAAAATTCAAATAGCAGTAGATTATTACATCTTTTTAAATCATTTAATTTGTTAAACGTGTTTTCGGAACCAACCCGAATTACTACAAATACTGCAACATGTATTGATAATGTTTTTTGTTGCTGCGACTACTTGGATAAATCAATTGTAAATTACCTTCCTTCTGATCATAGCGGTCAAACCGTTGTTTTCGAGTCCTACACACCATTACAAAAAATTCAGATAAAGTCCAGACAAATGACACCCAGTAATTTAAATAAATTTAATAATAACTTAATTAGTAATTTAGGTATTCCGGACCATATTATTGAAAATGTAAATCACTTTTATGAGGAATTCTTTTCGGTAGTTTACACCGAGTTTAATAATACATTAAAAATGAAAACTAAATCTATTTGCCCAAAGTTTATGTTCAGTGACTGGGCAACTAAGGGTATTAGGAAAAGTAGGGAGCGATTGTTTGAACTGTACGGCCTTAAGCCTTACATCAACTCAGAAACTTTTAGTAAATATGTTGCAACTTACTCTAAAATTTTTAAAAACACTTGTAAGGTAGCTAAAGCCTTATTCATTAGCAACAAGATTAAATCCGCCGATAACAAAATAAAGACGGTTTGGAAAATTATCAATAGTGAAACTAATAGACATAAAAAATATAATAATGATATCACACTAAATACTTCACGTGGTCTTATAAGCTCTAAAAACGAAGTTGCTCAAGAATTTGTAGATTTCTTCACTAGTATCCCACTTAAAACTACTGAAACCTTAAATTCCTCACCCTTGGTTTCTATTGATTTGTTGAGAGCGAACGTTTCAGCCTGTCCGGTTGAGTTTCAATTTAAGCATATAAACCCCATCACAGTCATTAAAGCTTTTAAGGAAATCAAAATCAAATTAACTGAAGATCTATGGGGAATGTCCATTAAAGTTTGTCAAGCTATTATTGAGACTATAGCACCGTTCTTAGCCTTAATATTTAATTTATGTGTGGACCAAGGAGTCTTCCCGGACCTTATGAAATACAGCAAGGTAATACCACTTTTCAAATCCGGGGACAGTAAAGACACCAATAACTATAGACCCGTATCTGTGTTGCCGGTTTTCAGCAAGGTGTTTGAAAAGGTAATGCTTAATCAAATGCTCACACACTTTAACACCAATAAAATCTTACATGAGAAACAATATGGTTTCACCAAAGGACGTTGCACGACTGACGCCGGTGTCACCTTATTAAAACACATATTTACGGCGTGGGAAGAGGCACAAGATGCCATAGGAATCTTCTGTGACCTCTCGAAAGCATTTGATTGCGTAAACCACGAAACCCTACTCTTGAAACTTGAACATTACGGTTTAGGGAAACTTGCGCTCAGTTTAGTTAAATCGTATTTAAACGATAGACATCAGCAAGTACAAATAAATGGTGTCAATTCAATGGGTTTAAAAGTAAGTATGGGTGTACCGCAAGGTTCGATATTAGGTCCTTTCCTCTTTTTAGTCTATATAAATGATCTACCCCATTTATTTAAAAACCAACCACAAATGGTGTTGTTTGCTGACGATACCTCTTTAATATTTAAGACAAACAGACGTGCCACAAATCTTGACGACGTAAATAACGCCCTATTGCTGGTCCATAATTGGTTCACCGCGAATAATTTAGTATTAAATGGGAAAAAAACGAAGTGTATAAGATTTGCTCTACCGAATGTCAAAAGTAGTGATAGTGACATAGTATTATTCAATACTATGTGAAACAAGAGAAACTAGAATTCGTCGAAAAAACTGTTTTCTTGGGGATCACGCTCGATTCAAGGCTTCAATGGGGCCCGCATATAACTTCTCTTGCAGGACGGCTGAGTTCAGCAGCATATGCTGTTAGAAAAATCCGTCAATTTATTGATGTAGATACCGCGAGGCTAGTCTATTTTAGTTATTTTCATAGTATTATGTCATACGGTATTTTACTATGGGGACGGGCTGCAGACATTGAGTCTATATTTATTCTGCAGAAAAGAGCTATCAGAGCCTTGTATGATCTACGTAGACGCGATTCTCTAAGAGAACTGTTTAAGGAAATTAACATCATGACAGTACCTTGTCAATACATCTATGAAAACATCATGTACGTTAGGAAAAATTTGCATTTATTTAGTAAAAGAGGTGACCGACACCACTATCATACTAGAAATAGGGACCAACTAACTCAACCAGGTTTCAGGCTAGCTAAAGTAGACTCATCTTTCATGGGGTACTGTTTAAAATGTTACAATAAAATACCTCCCCACATTCTACAACTGAATGAGACGAAATTTAAATCTTGTATAAAACGCACACTATGTAGGCAAGCATATTATAAGTTGGGGGATTACATTGATGATAAAAATGCTTGGCTCAATGCTGGTCCTGCTCCACAACCATAGGGGCAAACTAATTGATTACCATGTGAAGTTATTGTGGAAGCTGCAGAAGATTGTAAAACTATCTTTGAATTGTATAGATTCAATCTCTTAGTATTATATAATCGCATAGCACATGTGTGAGTACTATGTACTGTAAAGCTACCATTTACATTTAGTTATCTTCATTGACTTGAATGTGCCCTGGTGGCTGAGAGAATGTCATGCTCACACAAATGTCTCGCTGATGGTGGCGGGTGTGTCGGGTCATTTAGTTCCCTTCAATGTGGTTGAGTTGAATGGCGCTGATCCATGCGTCATGTTCGTGAACGGGCGCTGTCAGTTGGGACTGGTCATCTCTTAGCTGTCACGGTTTATTTTAATTACTTTATTTTTAAATTGTTAGTTTAATCTTTTACTCTGGACGCTCTTAATGTGCACGTCTTTGTACATCGTTCTCACATATATGTATAATCTCAACATGAATGATGTAACCAAGATTTTGTAACAATATTTTGATTAAAAAGAGTGTCCATGGAGTTTCTTGCCCATTCTTCTCCATAGAGATCTACGATTTGGAATGTGCAACTACAGTACCTTCGCAAGTTATTATGCCTTGTGAATGTGACTGTAGCTTAGCTTTTTTGTTTTTGACTTTCAAAAGTGCCTGTAATGGTCTAATTGAAATAAATGCTTTGAGTTTGAGTTTGAGTTTGAAAGCGTCGAAAGCTCTGGGTTTCATCTGCAGGGTATCATCAGAGTTCAGAAGCATCAAGACCATCAAAATTTTATATTGCTCATTCGTTCGTAGTCACCTCGACTCTGCCTCTTAAGTACAACACCTATATCGCACGATTGGAGATACAGAGAAAGTTCTTAAGGTACATTCAATTTCGTTCCAAAATATACCAAATTATTTTAAACGATGCAAAAAGTCTCATATTCTTCCTTAAATATGAACGTAGAAAAATCTCCGACTTGGCCTTTCTAATTAAAACTGCAAACGGATCCAATGATGTCCCCGAGTTGCTGAGCAAGATTGGGCTGCGTGTACCTTGTTCGTTTCTGCGTATATCTCGTTTGTTGCACATACCAACAACAAGGACTAATTACAAACAAAACTCGTACATGATTAGGGCGAGCCGTGTGTACAATGCGACTTGCCGGGAGGTTGAGATCGACATCTTTAATACAATCGTGTCTAAATTGAAGAAGACCCTTTGCAATCACTTCTTCGATAGCACACAACCATTGTATTGTGTCAATTTGTGCTCTTTTTTTCTTTATTGCTTTTGTGTGTACTAATCCTTACCACTGTCTTTAAGTTTAATTCTTTTTATGTTATTAAACTATAGCTATTTGTGAAAACCTGTATTTGGCCATATTATTGTTATTAACGAAACTATTGTGTCTGCATAGCTGTAAGTTTACCGAAAATAATAAAATAAAATAAGTCCATACTTATACAAATTCTTGGTTTTCGTGTGTCGCATACCGCTCATACCGCTTCTGCTCTGCTCAGCCGCTGAGTTGCCGGCTGATGTCGTCACGTCGTCGAATCTCTCCTATAACGATTTATAGTAATAGTGGCATCGCGTGGCACCCACAGCGCCGCCGCGCCGCATACGCCGCCGTACGTCACCGGCTCAGCGGCTGAGCAGCGCGGTGACATCAACACCGGACCAACCTGTGATATACATACGCACTACATCAAAACGCAGAAAGTCTAACTCCAACAACAATAGTTTGAGTCAAAATTATTAAGTTTTGGAATATTTCCAGTGAAAGCTTTTGTAGTGTAGCCACTGCTCGTATTCTGAAGACTGTTGTGTTTTCTGTTGCTGCCTGCATAGTGTTCCACGGAGGCAAGTTCAATGGCATCTTGTAAGCCCATGTAATGGCGTGTCCTCAACATATAGTGGGCCCTCGCGTGCCGCGTGATGTGTGACCCCTGAGCCCAGCACTACTGGGGCTAAGCCCTGACATGTTATTAAAACACTGTAACACGTAACTCATCTCATATAAAGAAGTCACCAAGTATATGACATAACTCGCGGCGAGTGGGCGGCGGCGGCGGCGGCAGGCGTGCTTCGCTTCACGTTCATATTATCTCATTTAACATAATCCGTGGCTTTTAACAGCTTCACAACAAACGAACGCCGAATGAGGATCTCTTCACTGGAGCGTGTACAACTTGGAGTAGTGCTGGTAGCGCAGAGAAACATTACCTAACACTATTGAGATTTATCATCCTTATACAAATAAATAAAATTGAAGTGTCTGTTTGTAATATCAAAATAAGTAAAAGATTTTTCTGAATGCATTATCTATACATATAAAATTCAAAGTCCTGACTGACTGACTAATATATCAACACACAGCATAAACCGCTGGTCCTAGAGTCATGAAATTTGAAGGGTGTATTCTTTGTGAAGATTAGGTATCCACTAAGAAAGGGGTTTACGAAATTCCATCCCTCAGAGGGTAAAATGGGGTGTTGAATTTCTGTGAAGCTTTTTACTCTCGGGTCGATTGATTTGAAAATTTGTGTATACACTCTTTAATTAAAATTATGAGACACGTGTATCACAGTTTTTCTTTTGGACCGATGAATATTTGTTACTCAATCACGCCAGAACGGCTAAACAGATTTTGATGAAATTTGGCACAGATATACATTATAGTCTGGTATTGCACATAGATAAACCGCTAATATAACCGCGTTGTTGTGAATTGTCCTGTTAAGTATCTGTGTGTACATAAATAAATAGATTACTTATTATTCCAGAAGTTCCCGTAGCCAATTCCCGAATACCACGCGGGTGAAACCGCGGGCATAAGCTAGTAAAAATATAATTGGCATTTATTATAACAATAACACATTTATTACAATTAATAAATTTGAATTTGAATGATTGTGAAACAGGGTGTAAAGTTCTTCATCCCCCATAGAAAAGGGAGGATCCTCCGACCAGACGGGTGTTATGTCTGGTGGGCTACTGCCCGACAGTTGTTGTCGGGTTCTTCTATATTATAGTCTAATAGAATAACAATAAACATAATAAAACTGAATAATATTGATGTAGTGCCGTTGTGAGGCAGTTCACTCTTGTCACTATTGGGTCGGTCCTCATGTCTCATGGCACACGGAGGTACCTGCTCAGTGCTCACACACTGATATCCCGCAACAAATACGAACGACTCATTTTGTAATTCGGTTCGTTTCTATGGATGTTTATTTGATTGTTTTTCGATTAGTTCGAGATCTGGGCGTCGATACAGGACGATTCATTGCGGTCGGGAATCCCGACTAACATTCGGACGATAATATCGCATTCATTAGGTATTATCTGTCTGTTAAAGTGGCTTCAGAACTTATTCACTGCTATAATTAACATTTTGGTAATGTGGATTTGTTAAATAGGTAACCCGCGCTGACGAGCATGCAATGGATGTATAAATACCCTTAACTAAGCCGAAAGGCACTTGTTCTTCCCGTCATTGCGATCATTTCTTCGTTCTAGACCATACCTGGGAACCTTCTAGTTACTGAGATATTGGGGTCCAAGCTCCAACATTTTCAATTTTTTTTTTGGAACGTAGTTCCTTATCGCGCGGTGCGGCGCTAGACGGAAAAAAATCAGACGAAAAGTGTGCACGACACTTTTACCCGACTGCGCGACGCAAAGGAAGGTAATGTGTTTTTGCTATAGTAAGCTATTGTAAGCCGTGGTCTGTCTGTGGATGGGTTATCATCAAGGTTAAGCAACGGTTGCCGAGGTCTGTCTGTGGATGGGTGATCAAGGTGGTGGTGGTGGTGGTGGCGGTGGTGGTGGTGGTTTTTTTTTATGCCAATTTTTTTTTTACAATTCCTTCACTACTTAATTGAAAGGAACTTCGTTCCATCCGGGTGTCCCTTGACACCTCTCTAGTTTAATACAAGTTTTTATTGACTTTACTTTAAATACCTCCACGGCCTCCGTACTACTCAATGCACCAATCAGCACAATATTTTGAGTGCGTTACCTACATTGCGTCCTACCCTGAAACGTGATTTTTCACTCTAAAAAGAAAAATCGTTTCACGGCAATATTTTTTGCGTAGAGTTACTTAGTTTGATGTACATGGGTGAATTTCAACAAATGCCATTTTTTTTATCATATCGGTGAACTTTTTCATTTATCCTTTTTTTGTATATTTTTCAGGTTTTATGTAATCTTTAGGATATCAAATATCCCCAAATTAAATATCATCAACGTATCATTTAAGACTAAGGAGAAAATTCAGTTTGAATTCTGGTTTCCACCGATATGACAAACCGGCACCGATTATTTTTTCTGTACATCGATATGATAAGTTTATCCACCGAAATGATGTAAATATCCAGCGATATGATAATCTATCCACCTTTGAACATCAAAAAGGAAATAGTTAGTAGGTACCTATATATTTTTACAAGGGCAACTTAGAACTGAAGACCTGAACTGAGGGTCATATGTAAGTAGGTAGATCACATCCAAAGAGAACTGAGTTCTTAGAAATCCTATTAAAATATTTTTTTTTGAAATTATGTAACTATTTTATTATATTTACTTTCTTTTTTTATTATATTTAATATAGGTACTTAGAATTAAAAAAAGAAAGACTTAATAAATTTTTATTTATTTATGTTATGTACATTATATACAGACTACAAATAGAACTAAAATAAATATAAAAAGAAGACTAAAATAAAGTACCTACCTATATATATACAACGACGACAATAGGACACGTCTTAGGCGTCAAAGTACTCCTCCGCATCGCTATCATCTGGAAACGTGCCCAGAAGACTGGCAGCATTGCCACGTTGAATGGCAATGCTAATTCTTTTCCCAAGGAAAGAGCTAGCCCTCTGGTCACGTGAAGTGTCGACCAGTCGGCGAGAGATTTCCTTGAAAAGGATACGCGCACTCGGGCCCCATGACCCGAGCGTTTCGACCCCAAACGGCTCAAAACTGTAGTTACCAATAAGGTTACATTATTTGCGCCGCTTGAGGATCTCAGCAGCCGCAGCAGCAGCGCCCGCACAGCCCGCCGTGCTTGAAACGTGAGATGGCGCAAGGGTGTCGACACAAGTTGCGTCCCACACCAAAGGCCTACCCACCTTCCAAGGCACCAACGTCATGCCGTCTGGTCTCTTCCCATCGTCACGTACTAAGCCGTTTGGTTTTAAAACCGCTGGTACGCCGGCGCTGGCAAGAGCTCGACGAATCATGTCGTTAATACGGGCGTGCCATGCAATGCGACCTGCGCTCCTGTAGCAGGACAGGTGTCCGAGGCTGTCGACAGCTTCACCGCAATGACACCGATGCGGAGCAACACAAGGTGCGCCTAAGCGTAGACTCGTAGCGACCCGGAACGATGCGTCATCCATCATAGTGCCAATAGTGAAAGATGGAAGTGCCTGAAGCCACAAGCCCGACTCCCATTCCCCCACGGCCAGCAGACGGGCACGCTCCACAGTATTGATTGACGTGTTTAAAAGGTTATTCCGTACAATACTGCCGAGCGGCACGTCCTACTGTCTCTGGGAGGACAGGTTGTCGGGCACATCCGTATTGGGACAAGCCATTTTCCAGGCGTTCAACGCATCAGTCAAATACGGCACCTCAAAATCTACCAGTGAGGAAGTCAGAATATCCCTGGTTAATTTTTCGGTACCGTAGACCGAGGAGAGGAAAGCTGGTAAACTTATACTTGAAATTTTGCGGACGCCGAGACCACCCAAAGGAATGGGAAGTGCGGCTTGCTGCCAAGCTCGGTCGTCCAGGGCCACTTTAAGTATTGAAGTTAGAGTTTTCCTAATCATTTGGTCTACTTTTTCTAAAAGCTGTGGATGCTTCCAATGATAATAAAAAAAAGAATGTTTGTTTTTATTATCATTGTCTTTATTAATGCGTTTAATTGCTCCACTTCACCATCATCATCTCAGCCTATAGACGTACATTACCGAATACAGACCACCCCTAATGATACATTTATAAATCTTCTACTACCCAGTGGTATCGTGGTAATGATTTTGGCAGTCTATGTAGGTAAGTATGTATGTATGAATGTTTGTATGTATGTATATAATGTATGTGTTTGTATGTTCCATTGTTTCACTAAGCAAAATGACATGGGATCTACCAATATGGTAAAACGACTCACCGAGATGATAAAATGATCTACCGATATGATAAAGCAATCCACCGATGTGACAAAACTGTGCGTTGATCATGAATCAAAACACCGATATTAGAAATAAGACACCGATTGATTTTTTCTTATCATTTCGGTGTAAATTATCACATCGGTGGTAATAAAGACCACCGATTACAGCGATATGAGAACAGCGACGTGAGAAATAACACACTTTTTAGAAAATTAGAAAAAATGCATAATATCTAGGATAAATTCAATAACAGTCAATGAAGCTAATTCACTTACTACCTCTGTTAGAACCAAACAACAATAATAAAACTACTCATTACACTAGAAAAATGCAACCACCGATAATATAAAATAATTGTCCGGGAGCAACTGAAATGGCGTACTAACGTTATTGGCGGGAATATGAAGCGATTTGACACACTTCCGTCCTGACTGCGCACTAGCAGACACTAACGAGGGAAATAAAATTGGGGTGGGGACACTTTCGGACTCGTCGATGTAAAGTTAGGTTTAAATTACTTTTGTCCAGCGATATGAGAACATTTTGCAGGACAAGTACGTTTGTGCCTCGCAGTAATGATAATCGTTAATTATGTAATAAAATATTCTTAGAAACCAGATGTGAGGACGGTTTTTTTAAAAAATAACGCACAAGTATTTCCTAAATTATTTAATTAACAATCAAAGTTTAATAATCGAAATCACAACAATTGATTATTTAAAAATATGACATACGAACTCTAATTACTGCAAATGATAATAATTACTTACAAAAATAATAATATAACGACCGAATATAAACAAACGAGGGTAGCGATGTTCAACCGTTGCTGACCGATGACAAAGTGAACCCGTTGCACAGCGCGCGCTGTCCTTTATAGCGCACCGCTTGAGCCAGGTCTTGGAGAGGGAGGTTTCGCTAAGACGGCCGTTCCTGACAGCGAGGCGTCCTCGACCGCATCTTGTCTTGTGCCATGACTAGGTCCACCATCACCAGACTGGCCGTCATCCTCAGACTGGCCATAATCATCTGCAAAGTGATAAACACATACTGTACATTTGTTTTCTTACGTCACTTATGTGTCTGAAGCCAAGGAATAGTAAGGACTTGAACTAATGTTGTTAAGTACGCGATAGTGAGCGTGCACTCCCACCATCAGGTACCCAACTAAACGGGAAGTTTTCTTAAGTAATTGAAATGTTAAAATAAAAAAAAAAAATGCTTCAGACTAAAAAGAAAAAATGTTACAAAGCAAAATCAGTGATTTTAAACATTGAAACGTAAATGGAACTAAATAGCATTCCAAGCAATGGAATTCCGGACTTCCATTGCGTAGAATACTAGGCAAGATAAATAAATAATAGTGAAGCTAATATACTTTACCAAAACAGAAGCCATGAACCATAGGTTCAGGCCAAACAGAAGTCATAAGCCAGAGGCTCAGACCAAACAGAAGCCATAAGCCAGAGGCTCAGACCAAACAGAAGCCATGAACCAGGGGTCCAGGCCAAACAGAAGTCATAAGCCAGAGGCTCAGACCAAACAGAAGCCATAAGCCAGAGGCTCAGACCAAACAGAAGCCATGAACCAGGGGTTCAGGCCAAACAGAAGTCATAAGCCAGAGGCTCTGACCAAACAGAAGCCATAAGCCAGAGGCTCAGACCAAACAGAAGCCATGAACCAGGGGTTCAGGCCAAACAGAAGTCTTCTGGTTGCTCACCAGCCTCGAAGAAAGCGGAGCAAGCGTCAGGCGTCCACTCGCCGCGCCAGAGCACCATGTACTCGGCAGCTGCCTGGGTTTTCTTGCCATACGAACCAGCCAGTAGTTCCAGCTCGTAGCGATGATGTGGCAGTACACGCAGGACCTTATAGGGCCCCCGCATGCCAGAGTCAAGCTTTCCTGTGCTCTGCGATGCTTTGTTGACAAAGACATAGTCCCCAACAGCGTAGGCTCGTGGTTGTCGCCGGTTCTGGTTGGTGTAGTCGTCTTGACGCCGCTGATTATCTGTAAGCAAGTCTGAGGCACGCTGTCTCCTGAGAGTCATAAGTGCTTCTCGATTAGGGTTACGGTTCTCAAGTGCGACATCACGCACTAGAGATCTTATTACTGGGGTGGCTGCATCAATCCCAACGAGGAGTTGTAATGGCGAGGCTTGTGTAGTAGCCTGTCTGGTGACATTTAAATTGAGCTGCACCTTCCATAAAGCGTCAGCCCACTGAGAACCTTTATGTCCCACCTCTACTCGTAACATGTTTAAGACAGTTCTGCAGTACCTCTCTGCTTGTCCGTTTTCTCAATGCATCCCAGGTGTGATGAAATGAATGGAGCAACCCAAGGTACTAACCCAGTCTCGGAAGGCTACGCTCTCAAACATTCTCCCTCTGTCACATATTATAGTGCTTGGAGACCCGAACAAAGATATCACATTAGTGAACACCCGTTTCAATTCGTCCGAGTCTTGACGATACATGGAGTACAGCAGACAAAATTTTGAAAAGCTGTCAACGACTATCAAAACGTACTTAAACCCGTTAGATTCTGGAAGCGGGCCCAATATATCGGTATGAATAACACAGAATGGGTCATCAGGCTTTGACCAAGACTGAATCGGTTGTGGGGGTGCTTTAGGTACTTTCTTATGAGCTAAACATACAAGGCAATGGCTAACATATTTCCTAACAAATTGTCTAACACTCGGAAACCAAAAATGTCGTAATATTAGATCCGTCGTTCTGTCGGCACCAACATGATCATGCTCATCGTGGAAAGCCCTTAAAAGGCTAAGCCGGTAACCTTTAGGGATATAACACAACAAGCGTGGCTCTTCCCCGGTTGGTGTATATTTATAATACAAGAGTTCATTTTTAATTAAATACCTTGAAGAATCTAATTGGCCCTCTCTTAACTTAACAATTAAATTTTGGGTTTCCTCATCCGCAGTCTGAGCGACCTTTGCCCAATTATTAGAATTGCGAATGTGTGATACGTTTACGGTTTCAGGAGGATGCCGGCTTAGGAAATCAGCGTGCTGCATCATGGATCCTTTTCTGTATTCCAAAGTAAAGGTAAAGTCTTGTAGGTAAACCCACCAACGCGCAACACGAGGCAACAGATCTTTCTTTGTTTCAGTTAACTTCAACGAATTACAATCCGTCACTATTTTAAAATTGATGCCAATTAAGTAATGACGGAAGTTCTGAAGTGCGCGTACAATGGCTAAGGTTTCCAGCTCGTAGCTGTGATAGCGACTCTCTGCGCCCTGTGTGGACCTACTATAGTAACTGACTACTCTCTTTCGTTTACCGATGCTCCTGCAACAACACCGCACCGACGCCGATAGAACTGGCATCAGTATGAAGTTCCGTAGGCAAACTTGGGTCAAAGATCGCTAGAACTGGTTCATGGGTCAAACAATGAATAATATAGTCGCGAGCTACATCTTGTTCTGAACCCCATTTGAAAGGTTCTCCCTTTCTTAACAATCTGGCAATGCAGGCTGTTTTAGAAGCGTAACCCGCGACATAACGCCTAAAATACCCGGCTAGACCCAAAAATTGGCGAACCCCCTTAACATTAGTAGGTTTTGGAGAATTTATCAGCGCCTCTATTTTTCTTGGGCTCGGCCGCACCTGACCATTACCAATTACCAGTCCTAAGTACTCTATTTCGGTATCTAAGGAGGTACATTTTTTTAAATTAACAGAAAAACCGGCATTCGTGAGAGTACTCAAAACTTGACGCAGCAAGTCGAGTCCTTCAGGAATTCCGTTTGACATAATAAGTACATCGTCGATATACGTCAACACTTGCCCACTTTCAATATAAGGTTTTAAAGTTTTAGAAATGATTCTTTGGTAAACTATGAGGGCGTTAGCTAACCCATAGGGCATTTTCAAATATTCGAAATGCCCTTCAGGCGTTACGAAGGCGGTTTTGGAAATCGAATCGTCGTCCTTTAATGGCACCTGATGAAAACCAGTTGCCATGTCTAAACTGGTGAAGAACTTGAAACAACCAAGCCTATCGATGTGGTCATCGATCAAGGGCAAAGGAAATCGTTCTTTGACCGTTATAGCATTAAGTGCCCGATAATCGACGCACATCCTATCACTCCCGTCCTTCTTTTTGACGAGGATGATAGGACTGGCGTAGTCGGACTGTGACTCACGAATGATTCCTTTTGAGAGTAGGTCATTAATAATATCCCGAACTCTATTTTTTTCGTCACAAGAAAGCTTATAAGGTCTATGAACTACCGGGGCACTCGATGTTAATCTTATTTCCATACTACCCGTATTTACCGTTGATGTAGCAGTCCCCGTAATAAAAGAACTCGAAAACTTGCGGATGATATCAAGCAAAAGATTCCTGTCGTTGCCAACTAACGGCGTTTTAATGTTTTCATATTCAACGGTAGATACATGCAGTACGGAGGGCACACTGTCTAATCTCGTGAGCCGGTGTAAGTTATTAACAAATAACAACAATAGTAACATATGTTTTCTGGTTTTTATAAATATGTATGATAGTCTATAAGGTATATATGTTATGGGTCTTTGTTACCTGAAATAAATGATATATTATATTATTATTATTATTATTATTATTATTACTACGCGTGTAGGTAATTCCCTCTCTATCTAATACATCCGTGCCAATCAAAATAGGCGCCGTAATGCACCCAACTGGGACCACATACAAATCAACTTCCAAAGACACTTCAGGAAATTCAATCATCGTCACAACATATGACGTTGATTCAATCTCCTGGCTGCCTATACCTCTCAACAAACGATACGTTGGGATTCGATTGAAATTAAAATATTTAAGAACCGACTCCAAAATCAACGAGATATCAGACCCACTATCAATCAAAGTATCTATAGGCACCTTTTGAATAACAGCAGACATTATGTTGTCTCGTTTCGATTGACACTTGAGCAAAAATTTATTTTAGCCGATTTCTTTTCATTACGTTCAGTTTGTGACTTTTGTTTCGAAAAGCATGTATCAATCACGTGACCGTTACGTTTACAATATGTGCAAAACTTGACTGATTTATCACCCGATGTCGAAGGCGTTGACGTCACGGTATCTGCTGATGATGGCGCGTTAGTATCAACTTTAGGTCTTTTCCTGCAGTTATGTTTCGTATGACCAGCTTTACGACAATAATGACACACTATTTTACTATCTCCCGATTTGGTTGCTTCGCGTTTACGCGATGATGACGGTCCTAAATTGTTTGAGTGGGAAGGATTGTTTAAACTGCGCGTCTCGGTTTTCGGTTTGATATATACCGACAAAAATTCAACTAAATCTTTTATTTTAAGTTTCGCATTCGTTGCCGCAGCCTTTATTTGAGCATCAGTAATACCTCTGACAATTATTGCAACTTTCAGCTCGTCAGACAAGCCCTTAACAATATTAAGACGCAAAAGAGACTTGCGTGCATATTCGGCGTATGTCGGGAATTTATTCGAATTGTTACACATAACCTCAAATAAAATTGTAGCAACATCTACATTACGTGGGCACAGTGAACGAAACTCTAACTTGAAGTTGCTCCACGAACGATCATTTGTTATCCAATCGTTAAGCCATGACTTCGCGTCACCACGCAAACAACTTCCTATGCGCCCTAGACACTCGCGATCGTCCCATTTATTTAAATTACGAGCGCGGTCTACCTCTGAACACCAATCGTCAAAGTCGTGCAGATTAGGATCGAAGGGAGAAATATAAAAATTATGCGATCTCCCTTGAACTAAACAAGACAACGCGCCAACGAGTTTATCTGTCACGTCATTATCCCGGTCGAGCGTTCGCGACTTCTGCCCAGTAAAAGTTTCCTGCCCCTGTGGGCTATGTTCCGCAACAGGCGTAGACACGCGACACGTTGTCGAAGTTGGCAAACGGCTCTCAATAGAATTCAAGCGAGCTAATATTTGACCTAAGGCCTGATCACGCGGAGAATCACGGCGGTTATATGAGGTATCACGAAGTCTATGACCGTTACGTGGACTACGGGACACATTACGATGTCTCGAAGAAGTACGTTCGCGACCATGAGAACGCTCACGGTATCTACGCGGTGAAGGAGTGTGACTGCTCCTTCCGGAACCATGGCTACGATTACGCGATCTACTTCTCAACGTTCGAGAACGATTACGATGCGATCGACGCGAATCGTCTAGTTTTTCAACACTTGTCGAACGTCCCATATCTCAGAAATTAAATGATCAGGAATAAAATTAAACACTCACCTGATACACGCGAAACCACAAAAAACAAGACTTGCAGTAATTAGGTCAAATTCAAACAATAACGGACATTTAGTTTAACTTAAAACAGATGGCACAAACAGCACTAAGCGCGTGGTCCATCCCACTTCTGATCTTAGAAACCAGATGTGAGGACGGTTTTTTTAAAAAATAACGCACAAGTATTTCCTAAATTATTTAATTAACAATCAAAGTTTAATAATCGAAATCACAACAATTGATTATTTAAAAATATGACATACGAACTCTAATTACTGCAAATGATAATAATTACTTACAAAAATAATAATATAACGACCGAATATAAGAGTACAAACGAGGGTAGCGATGTTCAACCGTTGCTGACCGATGACAAAGTGAACCCGTTGCACAGCGCGCGCTGTCCTTTATAGCGCACCGCTTGAGCCAGGTCTTGGAGAGGGAGGTTTCGCTAAGAATATGGTATATAATAATAACAAAACTAATATTCTATGCAATAGAATAAGTTATATACTTAACTTACTTATTTTCATTAGTGTATGAGCTTTTTTGTTTGTAAAAAAAGTAGAGGGACAGCACCGATTTGAAAAAAATAGAGGTTTATGTATTTATTTCTACCTTTAATAATAGACCTAGGCAAATTATTTTTTTGCCACAACCCAATAACTACCTATTGAATACTAAAAAAAATAATTCAGAACAATATTCCTTTTTAAAAAAAAAGTCATTTGGGAAATTCACCCACATAATGCTTTGTTGACAGCTTCGTGAAGGGTCCGCTTACACCTTGCATAAATCCAAACTAAACCTGGCCGCTACCAGCTACCAGCTACCAGCTACCAGCTACCAGCTACCAGCTACCAGCTACCAGCTACCTACTACCTACCACAGAAACTTGAAACATTCCACGCTCCACATTCAACACCACCCAAACACCACATTCAAGATTTGTGGTACATTATGGTCTTACAAATAAAAAGGTTTCACATACTTCCTTCCTTACTTCCTTCGCAAACAAACTTGAAATTAAATTAAAATACCTAGTACAATGTAGGTACTTACTCGTAATTTAGGTACCTATTTAGAAATTTAACCAAACATTTAAGAACATAAATAAAACTATGAAAATAATACCAAACTGACAACCCAATACTAATACCAAAGTAACATCAGATTGCGGCGCTTACCAAGAGGGCTTGTTACAACAATATCCCCAATACTCGTATACAGGGTTATTTGTAAAACACCAGTAACCTCTTAAGAGGTCATTGTACTCATCATTATGAACAACTTTTACTATGGGACCAAACCTGAAATCGCGAAAAAAAAATCAGCTGTTCCCTACATTTATGATCGATTAACTCGTCAAAATGTAGGGAACAGCTGATTTTTTTTTCGCGATTTCAGGTTTGGTCCCATAGTAAAAGTTGTTCATAATGATAAGTACAATGACCTCTTAAGAGGTTACTGGTGTTTTACAAATAACCCTGTATATCGTGTGTGAGCAACTGAGCACTCAATCCCTAGTCGCTGGGCACCGGGCAGAGTGATGAGGCTCCATGTAGGGCGCCGTTTTTGTCGCGAGCTGATTGACGCCAGGACTAGGACGCGGGGCGGCGGCGGCGGCGCGGTCGCTTACACGGTACATCGCGGAAATATCACAACTGTGGGTTTTCTTCTGGCGCATTGTCTACGACTGAAGGAAGTGTATCAACGATCCAACTGATGACTCTTTCTCTGATGCTACACCATGATTGCCAGAATGATACTGGCACGCCAAGTCACCCACAGAATTCAAGATCATCTCTTTACCGACGCATTATATTTAATTGGAAGTGTGAATCATTTGATTGTGACTCATAACGTAGTCACGACAGATATGAAACTGCCAAAACCCCGCGACTGGTGGCGTCTCGTCCAGCGCACGCCGCGCGCCCGCGCCGGGCTGGCCGGCCGTCGCGACGCCTGCGCAGTTCCCACGGCTGTTAGCTCACTGAGTCATTACCATACGCGATGGACGCGATTACATGCGCCTTCGAATTTGTGTCATAATTGCGATCACTGGATATTAGTGTGCGCAGGCGCGGGCGGAGTGTCATAAATACATAAGTGAATAGCAATTGGAGCCAAAAGCAATTGGTTTGGTGGTTGAGCTTTTAGCTTGACTAATACAGAACAAATACATATTTGGTGCACAACAGAAACAATTGTAAGGTTCAGCTAATCTCGTCTTTGATAGTACCTACCTGATGTTGAGTGTAGGCTATTGATTACTAAACAGCTTGTTAGTAAATACTTATTATGGTTTTATACTAAAACTAAAACTAAAAAGAATTTTGTTTCGATACTAACATAATGAAACTTACTATTTTACATGAGCGGTAAATCACTTTAGTATGTGATATTTATTGTTCATAGCGTGGTGAGTCACTTTGTTAATCAGTGTGCTGATTAATTAGCACTAATTAGTGAGTGGTGCCGTGTGAGTGCGTGTGCGCAGCTCGGTGCGGCCGTGGGGGGGGGGGGAGGTTGCACCGCCGAATTAATTAGGATGAACGTCCTGCGCCCGCGACCAACGCTGCGCTGCCGTGAGAATCACGACGATGCGCCCGCGCGTGTGACACACACCGACACACCGCAGAAGTCTAACAGTGAAGTAGTCTACAATGTACTTTACATTAAATAGCAGTATTAGACGTAAGGTAACGCAGACAACCACGACGCTCAGACATAATATTAGCCGCGTGTTCACTGATAGCTACATTGTTATGTACATGGAGCTGCATTCCGCTCATCTATGTTGTTGGGAATTGGATCTAATTCAGCGGAGTTATGGAGTTGAACTACTGTGCGTCCCTGTGCGGCGCACGAACTACACGCTTATCAATATCAGCGAATTAGCATGTTCGCATCGCCGCGCTTACTGTTACTGGACACTCGTAATTCGCCACAATTAAAGCTTGGACTCATTCCGCTCCGTTTTATGTTTCAGGTCGACATTACACTCATGAAACTTACAATATTGGTGTACGAGTACCTATATCCACTTTTTAATTACAGTCACATTGATGAAATAATGAGATCCCCCGCGACTCGGACGGTCGCACAGCGAATAAGACACAACGTACAAATGAATGAGACTGTGACCAGAACTAAATGTACAAACACACACACATCCCTTCGAAACATTTTTCATACGCATACACACACACACACATATTCATAAGCAATTTGGGAAACGCAGGTAGAGCCTGTGGTAGACAGTTAACCGTTTAGTTGTTTTGTTTTAAGTTCGAAAATAGAAGGAGCAACGAAAGGCAGACATTAAATTAAACAGTTTTATGCCTTCGTGAACATGAACGACTCTCCGATGTTCGAGAGATGCGGACTGTGGACTGCCAGCCTTACAGCTGTTTGTCACACAACTCACAACCTATTGCATGACTCAAGTAGGCACGGGTTATTTAGACGAAATTATAATTCTGATACCGCAAAGTTCATACTTCAAACAAAATACGAGTAGCACGATGAAATCATAGTGAAGTTCAACGATATGTAGTGACAGACTCGACCCAACAAAGTTCAGTGGCTGCACAGTGCACATCTAACCTGTAGCTAATTCATTTGGATCATTCATCAGCGTCGCATCGCAGTACCGTCGCACACACAACACACAAGCACACAAGCACTTGTATCACAAGATCATGCGCCTGCGCAGCGCAACAGGTGGTCCGCACATAAAAACTAATAAGCGAGGGGGGTGAGGCGCGGGCGCGGGGTGCGGGAGGCTGAGGGATGCGGCTGCGGCGGGTGGAGGGAGGGGGAAGGACCGGCGCACTCATTAGCCGCTCCCGAAGGAATCCGTCGCGGTCGGAGGCATCCGCGCGCATCCTACAGAATGTACCGGTGACATATCGCGGATGAGGATACTGATCACATCCACACTTTTTACGATAAATATATCATCCTCGTCTGACGAGCTCATTGATGCAGTGAGTGCTGCGCCTGTGCTTGTTACACCACTACACCCAGGCGGCCAGGCGGACCAGTGTGTTATAAGCGCAATAACTTACTGATGTTCAAACAATAACAGCGGTGTTTGTACAGAGTGTACCTTCACAGCATCCAGGAACCTAACACAGCTGTAATTTGTGGATAGTAACTTTAAACTATAACTGTTTCCAATTTGCGCAGGAGCACTACTTCCCCTGTCCTGATGGGCTGGTACCTGCAATGAAACGAGATCGTAAACATGATTGATATTCTTGTTTTAATAACTTATGCTCGCTGAGATAAAATACTGCTCCGCCATAAACCGTAAACTAATAACATGCATAACATAAATCTGCGCTAAATGCATGCATTAAATTATGCGTCTGCGCACCCCCCGCACCCCTCCGCTCCACCGACACCCGCCGGCACCTCCGGCGACCTCTGACCTAAATATGTAGTTCAGGTGTGTACCTAGCTGCCGCATGGCTGGAGTCTTTCCAACACTTTTATTACCTCGTACAACTCATGCTGACCATAACGTTGTGGAGGCAAGCGAAACCATTCATGAGATTGGTTCGGATTCCTTAGAAGAGTTCGAAATTCGAATGTGTTGTTTGCCAATTAAATGCAATTGTTGCGGCTCATTGAATATTAACTCAAACTCAAAGCATTTATTTCAATTAGACCATTACAGGCACTTTTGAAAGTAAAAAAAAAGCTAAGCTACAGTCACAGTCACAAGGCGTACTAACTTGCGAAAGTACTGTAGTTGCACATTCCAAAGCGTAGATCTCTATGGAGAAGAATGGGCAAGAAACTCCATGGACACTATTTTAAATCAAAATATTGTTACAAAATCTTGGTTACATCATTCATGTTGAGATTATACATATATGTGAGTACTATGTACAAAGACGTACACATTAAGAGCGTCCAGAGTAAAAGATTAAACCAACAATTTAAAAATAAAGCAATTAAAATAAACCGTGGCAGCTAAGAGATGACCAGTCCCAACTGACAGCGCCCGTTCACGAACATGACGCATGGATCAGCGCCATTCAACTCAACCATATTGAAGGGAACTAAATGACCCGACACACCCGCCACCATCAGCGAGACATTTGAGTGAGCATGACATTCTCTCAGCCACCAGGGCACATTCAAGTCAATGAAAGGGGATCCTGCCGTTTTGCCGAAAAGATTTTGCCAAATTTTCATTACCCAAACAAATTTTAGCAACCTTTTTTTATACCAATGTAATATTATTTGGAATAATTTTAGTACGCACATTTTCATTTGGTCAAATGTTTACTTGGCAGATTATTACTAAGGATAATGTCATTAAGGCTTTTGGTGGTTTTCGCGCAGCGGGGATCCGTCGACCTGCTGACGGAAACGCTAACCTTAGACGGTCGACGTCAGGGGCACCCCGAGGTTCGGTTAGTTAGGTTCCTGTAAACCTTGCAGACAGAAATAGGAGCCCCGCACAGCGGGGATCCGTCGACCTGCTGACGGAAACGCTAACCCTAGACGGTCGACGTCAGGGGCACCCCGAGGTTCGGTTAGTTAGGTTCCTGTAAACCTTGCAGACAGAAATAGCAGCCCCGCGCAGCGGGGATCCGTCGACCTGCTGACGGAAACGCTAACCCTAGACGGTCGACGTCAGGGGCACCCCGAGGTTCGGTTAGTTAGGTGCCTGTAAACCCTGCAGACAGAAATAGGAGCCCCAACCGAATCCAAATAGGAGATTCCAACTAGTTAATAGTGCTTTTGACTGAAATGGTAAGTTTAAAATTGACGACACCAAATATTTGGCTTATTTAATTTTGGGTAAAATATGTTATACCAACTGAAATATTTGACTAGATAAAAAATGGTAAAAGTACTAGTTGGTGAACAAGTTATTGTTCAAACGTTCACTTGCCAAACATAGGTTTTCGTAACAATTATTTGTAAAGAGATTTTTTGGTAAGTAATAATTTGGCAAATGAAATTATGCGAAAATTTGTTTGGGAAGTGATAATTTGGCAATTTCTTTTCGGTAACACAAGGGAGACCCCAATGAAAGTTAACAAAATATAAATGTAACGAATACCGCCATTACCAAATTATGTTAGTTCCTTATATTAATGTACCCTATTTATTTTGTTTTTTTTTCTGACTGGTTCTGTATATAAGCGGTGCTTCGTAATAAACGACACAGATCATTATTCGCCTTCTTACAACACGCAACCCCTAAACAATAAGTTCGCGCCACTTTGTGACGAAGCTTCTCGGCTCACACTCGGTAATCTCTGGATAAAACAATGTTGTTTATTTATTTAGATCGCTAGAGTATTGATTGAGAAGTAGTTCGCGTGTTGGCTTAGCGAGTGTGTTGGTCACAGGCTCGCTTATTAGTTCAGCGCGTAACGGTCTCCGGACTCCGCCGCCGCCGCCGCTGTGCCGCCATGCCGCCGTGCAGCCGTGCACCCGTGCACCGTGCAGCCTCCTTCCTGAGCGCCTAGTAGATGGTACATAACCACACACAAGTATACACGCGACTACCGACTTTACGCGCAATTTCTAATTGAGTATCTTGGATTGCTGGCAGTGATGCTATCGTAAAGGCATGGGAATGGAATACGATTAGGTAATATTAGTATTTAATCTTCGGGCAGCTGTGTAAATCGCATGTGGGTTTTTGAAGGAATGGCAATCATCTTTCAACGGACGTGGACCGTGGTGCTCAGGACGTCCCCGCCCCACGACTCGTCGCCGGTGGTGACACCTACGTAACCGTGTCGCCAGACCGTCTGCTCACTATCATTTGTATGGAAATCTTGCTCGTAGACCGCGCACGCGCACCGTGGGACGTAGCCCACTGCTGCACACTGCTGGACGACGCTTGTTTATAGCCGTCATCGCCGCGTAACATACGCACAATATTGTTTTAGTTTTACATATTCTGTTAATGTATGGAACGTATGTATGCATATAATGCATACCTCGGAGTTAATCTGATATTTCGGATGCGCCATATTGAAGGGCTATTGACAAAATAAATAGAAACAAATACATTGGTTGGAATAATAAGGTGGTATAATACAAACTGTAAACTGCTGCGATTAATATTTAATGCAGGGAACCACAACTGTGCAGCAATAAGGACATAATAAATAAGACAATAATTTGCTTGTCTTATACATAGCTTGATGTGTTATCTTGTGTGTAAATTAGATATGTAAGTTCTGCCAACGGTATCTTTAATTACTTAATCAACATTTTAATAGTGACCATAAAAATATTAAATAGAACGTTCATATTTATGTACAAATGACTATAAATAATGACGGAAACATTGAATCTACGGCCACCACCGACCGATTCCTATGGTGAGCTCTAATGGTAGCACCCTGTGCGCCTGCGCGTCGCGCGTCCTCACCGCGTGTTTGCGCATATGCACCAGGCGTCTTACACTACGATAATGTGTGTGTAGTGGCTGCACTCATTCGCCGAGTCGTAGTCGTGCTCCGCGCATGATGACCAACATGTGAAGCAGCCACCGACCACCGCTACAACACATTCACAACCTTTATTTTAATTAGGGTAAAGTTTCAACTACTCCGCACATAAATTATAGTCATCTCCTGTTAAATCATCGCCACTGGAATACGACCCTTATCGAATTGTGATAAGATGTGCATTTGTTTAAGGATGAGCTTAGTGATCTGAACGTCTGGCTGTCAGTTCCATCCGGGATTAGTCCTGACGTGCGCGCTCCGGCTAGCCATTGATCACGACATACACACACGCATACACGTATATTTATGTAATTGTTGGTAACAGTGCTTGTTATTGATGTGTTGTGTAACGTAAGTGGATCTGATGCGCGGCTGAACGCTTCGGTGCGACGAACTATTAACATGACGTGTGATAGTACCGATAGTACTGGTAATGCTGCTTGGTACTGCCAACTCTTCTAAAACATCTTGCCCAATAATCGATGTAATGTTAATATACTCGGAACAGATCTTAGCACCACACATCGTTATTATTCATAATTCGGTAGAGAAACTTCAATACTGGATCCCTGCCGTGAGTATCATCAGCACCGCGTGGGTAACCTGTCACCATCCGACGCGTGCTCTTTATGAACTGTTATGTATGTACTAATGTAAGTGCGATGCTATCTCCGGAATCACAAACACTCGCTACTTCAGTAAGTTTACGAGTCGCTGTGAAAATAAAATGTCACTGTTTATCGAGAATCGTTATCGTCCGCATGGGATCGGCATTAGTTGCAAGTTTACATAATCCGTGCATTAGCTGCGATGCGCAGGCGCACACGCCGCGCCGGTGACGTGACAGTCGATGAAGTGCTAGCGCACGAGCACGTCGCGCGTCGGTCGGGGAGGATCGGTTACAAGCACATTACACACGTTACCAGTTTGATGATGCGTATCGCTGTGATGCGGCTGAAGAAACTTCAATGATAACATCAACCAGACGTGGCAGCAGTCAGCACTCACCAGGGAAAACTATAACTAAAGCACTGAACACTATGAGACTTTACCAGAAGCCTCCTCGTCGGACGCAGCTTGCACCCTCGTCAGATCTGATCGGATCTGCGCATGCGCAGGCAGTTACTCAAACGACGAAGTGACAGCTGTAATAACCCAGTGTATTAATGATGTTTGAACAAGTTTTTTTCACTGCTGTCAAATCAATAGTAACAATAGAAACTCAAGTCAAATATTGATATTGAATCTTGATTATAGCACTCTATCATTCAGAAAACTGTGAATTTCATGCACATAGCTTCACGATTCCATTCATCAATAGTTATAATCCTAACAGGAATGTAGTAAACACACTGAACTCTTCATTGGCTGCGCAATATAGTTGTTGACAGACAAACAGACACTTGAACTGGCGTGAACGTATGCAATGCGTAACGTGCCACTCCGGGCATTTCTTTGTACGGTCTTTAAGTTAAATCAATTTTAATTTTGATATTACACCTATATTTAAATACAGTCCACTAGTTTCGCTATAAAGTCCCAATCGAGTCTAGTCAAACGCGTTACGCACGTGTCAGGTACAGTTTGAAACTTATACGATATTTTTGTAAACAAAACAATAGGAACCTTATCGGTCACTGACCCGGGCCACAAGCAACACTATTATAACTATAGATAGTAAGGGGAACTGTCATGTATTTATGATGTGTCTCGTTACGACTGCCTCCGCGTTGGGTAAGTACAAGTTGCTCGTACAAGTGCATGCGAGCCAAACAACATGTTGTTAATTAGTGTCGATGACGGTCGCCGGCGGCGCTGCGGAGGGGCGTGGTCGCAGCGTGTCTGCTGCGCTTTTGCTGCGTGGAGCGCGCGGCGGGCGGTCGCCGTCGCGTTGGCAACCTTACGCTGATAATTAGCAGACAATTAAGGGATTCCTGTGATCCTCGGGTTAATTCATTAATTACGATCAGGTTGAGGTACGTCCGTGTCTCGTCGCTTGATGGCCGAGGTCGCTTCACGTCGATAGCGCCCTGACATGAGATAGAGTGACGTCACATTAGCATATCACGTCACTCGTGTAATCTGCACCGCACCTACTATGCGATTCTCACTCGTCTATCTAAGGAACAGCATCTCATGCGCATCTGGGAGTAGGTGCTATTTGAAAAGAGATTAAAACTCTTTTTTTAAGTTTCTGACTATCGCATGTAAACTGCGTTTCAACTGTAATGTGAAGTATTCAAGACACTCTGTGTAGCGGGGGGCGGAGCGGTTGCGGGGTGCGGGTGCGGTTGCGGGCACAGTATCGCGCGCACATCGCTCCAATAGCGCTAATTAATTTAAATCTATGCGAACGCGATAAAAAACGAATTAAACAACTAAACAGTCCCATTAACGCGTCTTAAAAGATTTAGTGAACTCCAGATATGCGATGATATCGCCCAGCAGTGGGCAACCGCTGGGAACCGCGACCCTAAAGACGATACCATCGCTTTTATTGCCATTAGAATACTATTGTTGGGAATTAATTGAATAGCTCCAAGGGCATTGTTGATGAGATAACACCGCCACTGGACCGGTACACGGGAGCACCGCCGCCGCGGCCGCCGCGCGTCACATACTTGTGATTCTTCCAAAGCTATTCTAATGAATGCACTATCAGTGATCGCATTCGTAAACAAATATTTATAGTGTCGGACTTGTCAACTACGTGTCACTTGTAGCAGTTCCTCTAGCGGCGAGTATTGATGTGCGCCCGCGCCCGTCGCGCCGGTCAGCGCCGCCTTCCCGGAATTATGTATTAATTACACAATGTGTTGATTTAATCGGTTAGTTCTCATTCCACGTTTGTGCGCAGAAACAGGTTTACGAGGTTTTGCAGACAGATCGACCGATCGCATGAACATTGTTGTAGAACGCGTTCTGATACTTGTGGAAGATGAAGTGATGCACCAACCACGCGCCAACATTGGGCGAGAGCCTCTCAACAAGTGGCTATCGCTATCAAAGTATTTCGTAACACTACAATGATTTATTAACTGGATTGACCAAATAAGCTATAAGGTGGCTTTGTCACGTCAGTCTATTCGCTGACAGGACAGTGATATGCGAAGCGTTAATGCAAAAAAACCAATAGCACCGTGCAGTAGGGGACGCGTTGATGTCTTTTACTCGACAGATCCTCTTCACACGTCACGCCCATGGACCATAAAATTATTAGTCAATTTCTAAACTAATTTCTAGTCACAGTTGGTTGTGCAAGTAATTGTTTGCAGGCGCACTCTCGCGGGTTGTCCCTCACTAGTCCCCACGGGCCCGCCACGCCGCCGCGCCGGGCCGCGCGGGAACACTGTCGCGGTTTACGATCGTCCGGCTCCCCTTACCAGTCCCGTCGTACGAGTACACACAGATATTTACGAGCTGCGCCTGCGCCGATCGCTCGCGGAATAAAACTGCGCTTAATGAAAATATGACACCTTCGCGACCGGCCGGGCCCGGAGCTCGGAGCTAGGGGGCCGTGTGAACCGCGCCGCTGCCACTCATCCAGAGATGCCAGACTTTTAAACGGATTTTTTCATGCGCACTGTGTTATTTTTTATTGTATAACTTCTGAGGTAGATTAACTCGTAATGTAATTGGGTGAGTAGTGTGAGTACCAAACAGAAGCGAAAAAATTATCCCTTTGAAGCAAAGATCAAATCTTTGACAACCTGTTTGATTGTACCCGCGTGATTGAATTTGGTTCAATGATAATTAGGTATGTTAGTTTGTAGAAAATAAATTGCTGAGCTGAGTGTTGTATGGCAACAGCGCGGAGTGTAACAGTAGTATGTCCGAACGTGTTCGTGTGTTCAGTACATGAGCGTTCAGTGCGGCTGATGTGCGACGTGAGTTGCGAGCCGGTTCCCGGTGGCGCCTTTTTGCCGAATCTGCGCCGGCGCACATAAATCCTGCAACTGTCTGTTAGGCAGTCTGGCGGGACGAGCGGGCCGGTGGAACGGGGAGGGAGGGAGACAGAGGTAAGCGGCTCATTAAAATACCTAAAACAGAATCGCGGGCGCAGTTTAATAAAGGACGATGTTAGTGCTCGTGAGAAAGCCGCGCTAATTAACTGACGGTGAAAACCCGATCCGCGAGCACTGCGCCCGCGCCGCTGAGCGAGCGAGCGGAGCGGACTGAGCGAAGCGGGCTGAGTGAGCATCGGCAGTTTTATGTAATTATCCAATACTCGCACGATGTTCCTCCAATAAGTGCGCCCATAGTCATGAGTACCTACCTACATGACGTGTTACTACTCAATGTACGAGTTGGTGCGAGTTCCCACTGCCCAGGTGACGGCTACTACTTCTGCAGGTGACATGATGCTAGGAACACGTCACTCACGAAACCTTACGTGGTAGTCGTTAACTTAGGTGTTTAATGTTTATCATTAAAACGCCGCACTTTATAATTACGACGTCATCCGTCTGAGAACCACACAAAAAACACTTGTATATAAATAATATCTATAGTATATGTAAAATGGTAAACGGACTGACTGACTGACTGGGTGATATATCAACACACAGCCCAAACCGCTGCTCCTACAGACATGAAACTTGGAGCGTGTGTTCTTTGTGAAGAGTAAATTTCTACTAAGAAAGGATTTTTTTTAATTCCACCCCTAAAATAGGGGATGGAAGTTTAAATGAAAGCCCGTTAGTTTTGAAGTTAGGATCTTAAAATTTTGTGTTAATTGTGTGTTTGTAAATTGTGTGTGCTGACGATTGAAAATTGATTTAAACGTGTCTCACAGTTTTTGAAAATTCGACCCCAGAAGAGTTAAAAGGGGGATGAAGGTATGTGACTATGTTTGTTACCGTAACCTGGATTAATGTATAGGTTACTTTTTAATCTCGGTAGTACGTTCCCATCGGAACGTACGTTTTCGCCACCCACGCGGGCGAAGCCGCGGGCACAAGCTAGTACAGTATATAACTAGACGAAATGTTTCAGTTACTTTGCTCTGCTGCCACGGTGGGTACATATTCATTGTTAGGTCATACATTTTGGTTGAGTTGGGAGCTGAATTCTATATTTAAATTTTTTGTACAGCGGAATAGTTGTGTGATGAAGTGGTTCAGTTGGATGATCCATACCACACTCTTAAATATGTCGACACTCTTTCATCACTGGTCTTCGAAGTTCTCAAATATAAAACATACCCTTGTAATTATATCATAACGAAACTCTGATAAAACATTGATAGCCAAAGAAACAAATTAACATTAATCAATGGACTTCTCATTATCGTATTTAAAAACAAAGTCTCTTACCGGTATGTGTCAGCCAGGCAGGCGCGATCACTCGAAGCGCGACGAGACAACTTCATCTCAAATAAAAAACGTAATTATGAAATAACGCGACAAGTGCTGGGGGCGGGTATTCAAATGACTGTAAAGTACCGAGCGACCACAAAAACTAACTCGCGACCGGCGACCGCGACTGCAACCGGCGACCGGTGGTAATGTCGAGCGACATGCGCGTGCGACGCACCTGCCGCACGTATTCATATCAACTTCACAAGTGGAGTGACACAGAGGGTCCGCTCCTCATCACCGGTGGGCGGTGACCATAAGTCATGTCGTGACGTCATCGTCCACGGCATATGCAGACCACACCGAACAATAAAATAGTAACGAGCTTCTGACCAGCACTCATGGTCACTTGAGCATTGAAGGCACCTATGGGGTCTAAAGAAGCCGTCAGTAGCCGATTGAAACGCATCATCTAAGGGAGTGTTTAGTAAGGACCGAACACAAATGGAGCGCTCTGCATACTGCACCTTCTGCCAGTCCCCCCACAGTGCACGGCCCGGCACTACCAACTCCGCTGCGCCTGCGCATCATGTTCGTACACACGTTTTTTTGTCGTTTTTGCGCGGTATTAATTACCGCGGCGCACGCGCGATTATCCGCCCGATTTTGCGCGAGTGCGCGCGCACCGGACCGGCTCAGCACCACGCAAATAGATCTGCATTCCTGATCACACACGACGCAGACACTCTCATGCGGTATGAGCTCGACTACACCAACGTAATTGACTCTTTATTGACAATATTGTTTTTATAATTATTCCAGTATGGTCATGACTATCTCTGTTAATTAGTGGTAGTTCCACTGGGGTCTGTGGGACAGTATCGGCTCGTATCGCGCGCTAGTAGATCCCACATCCTGCGCGCGCGCAGCACGCACGCGGAACCCGCCACTCGTTTACATGTTAATAAAGGACCGGCAGATTAGATGGTATCAGCACCCGCCGGAGATAGTGTTGCCTGAGTTGTGCACAGCACAGAACCACTGCGAAAGGCTTCCACACCAGCGCCGCCGAAGAGACTTGACTGAGGAACATTCTCATCGACTTGGACTGCTTCCAAAACAATATCGTATCTTTCAACCACACGAGTACCTTGCCTAGAGCACGATCTATTGTTGAGAGGTAGCCGACCAACGAACTGTTATACCATTTGGACTGGTTTGTACCATGCTAGTACTTAATAGACTCTCTAATAGAAAGTATTTTGATTTGCAGAGTGATGTTTATGATGACTCCAAGATATTGCAACGTTACGAGACAAATTAGAGATGAAGACAAAGCTTACGACGACGACGTCGTGCAGCGGGAACTATGGACACTCCCGCGCCGCAACATGTTGGGCTCTTACTGTTGCTGCACTTACCAGCAACATTACAGTAAGGAATATCTCGCAGGCAGCCAGCCACCACCTGCTTCACCACTGCTGCGCGGCTCCAGGGCAATAAATATAAAACATTTGAACAAATCCCGCGACTGATGGTTCGTTACGATCGCGGTCATTTACTCTGCGCCCGCGCGCCACCACGCCGTGTAAATTGCTGCCCCCCCCCCCGCACCTTGCTCTCGGGCCGCGCTCCCCGCGCCCCCGGCCGCCGTGCCCCGGGGTCACGTTCCGCTCGAAGGCTTCTATTTTTGTTCAGGTCCGGGGTAAATTGCAAGCCGGTGTGATGGCCGCCCGCTGAGACCCATTTATTATTATAACTAATCTTAATGAGAATTCTCTTATCGCGCACTAGCTACATCTGAACGACCCAAATATAAATTGTATTTTGGAATATGTTTCTAGTACTACCGTTACAGCGAGATCGGCTTTCGGCGGGATCCGTCGGGCGGCGACATCACGACTCGTACCGCTCGCCGGTGGATCCTCACTAGCATCGCCAGTCCCTGCACCAGTGTGTCGCCTGTGTCATGGGCTGCGGCCTGGGCGGAGCGCGAGGAATTTGTCTATTAGTGAATTGATGCGGTCACAATAGAAGCAGTTTTTGTGTTGTTGTCCGGCGGCGGCGGTGGCAGCCTCCGACTGCAGCCGCCGGCAGCGGGACGTGAGCGTGACATTGCGCCGACACGCTCGCGCACCGCTAATGAATTGGATTACTCGGCCACCGCGGCGGCGTGACGCACTGCTACGCGTTTTTGTCGGCCACCGCCGCACAACGCCGCCACGACGCGGGAACAAATTAAATGTCGACGTTTTACGAGCGGATCATCGACTCGATACGTTTTATATCAAGTCATGCTCCGCCATTTCCAATTTCATTTATCAAATTATAGTATAAAAAGTGTATTTAATTAGAGCTCCCTTTTGTGGTAGACGTGAGTCCAATCCGGCGGCGTGCGGAGCGAGTGACTGGCACTCCGTGAGGGCGAGGAGGGACGCACTCACCACGCCCTGTTTACTGTTGTTATACTCACCACATTCTATCATAACTATAGTCAGCTGACCCGTGACCAACATTACCATTTGATGAGCTGGTAAAATTTAACTATAACTATAACAAAAGTCCTAGTATTCAGGTCTGAATCCAAAAGTGCGCTTTGCTAACCCTGACCTGGCACATACCAGCGTTATCCTTACTTCCTTCCTTACTTATATTATACATATATGTGTGCGGGTCGCAACTTGCGTCGACCTCGACACCATTGCGTCATCCCATCTTCCTAGCACAGTGGGCTGCGCTGGGGCGGCTTCTGCAGGTGCTGAAAACCTCAAACGGCGCAAATACAATAATTTAATTGGTAGTTATGTGTTTGAGCCGTTTGGGGTTGAAACACTAAACCTCGTAGCCATGGGGTCCGAGTGCCCACCTAGTATTTCGGGAAATCACCAAGCGGTTGGTCGACTCTTCACATGTCCAGAGGGTGGGCCTATTTTTTGGCCAAAGAATTCCAAAAGTACCCAGAAGGCTGGCAGTTTTACTACGTTGTATGGCAATCCTGCCAGCCTTCTGGGCACTTTTCCTGTTGACAGCGATGCGGACGAATTTTTGAACGCCCTGTAACCCTTTTCTACTTGTACTTATTTATTACTACTCGTGTTATAGTCTTGTAGTTTGTAAATACATAATTTAATTATCTTTTAAATAAATATGTATATATTATATTTATATTATTATATTTATTTACTTATTTAGAATTTTATAAATTCGAAAGTAAGTTTGTTTGTTAGTTTGTTACCTTTTCACGCCTAAATCACTGAACCGATCATCCTGAAATTTTGCATATACGTTGTCAGGTGTACAGAAATGGACATCGGCTACCGGGTCTATGTATCTTTTACCCATGTTTGCAAAGCAATAAATGATTTGAGTTGATTTGATATTTTGGTACCTCTCATCCCGAAAAAAGCACTGTTCCCGAAGAAAACAACAATAACGTTCTTATGATAACAGATGGCACCAGTATAAACTGAATTGATTGTCAAATTCTAAATTAACGCGAGTGAAGCCGCAGGCAAACGCTAGTTGTACATACAACTATTCCCTACAAAAGTGCAATACCTGCACGGTCGAGATGTATGGAACAGCTGATTTATTTTATATATCGATTAAAGATTTATATGAAAAATTTCTACTTACTGAATACGTAGTAACCGTTTGTGCGTCGGTGTCCATTCCACCCTGTATAAGATTGCATCAGTTCTGGAGGATACATGACGTCGCGATGTCGACGGTGTGCAGGCGGCGCAGGATGCTTCTCCACTCTACATGACACGGCGCGGAGAGCGGTGCGCGGCGGCGGCGGGGCGGGGGGCTACGCCGCGGGGTCGACGGCCGCGCAGCGTGCAGGTGCCTGCGCCGCGCCGAACGATCCCGCAGCAGGACCACTCGGTACAACGATGGTTAACCTAATCATGCCCATACACGCACTAACAATACGGCTGGATTACAGGGAGTCTGGAACCGCCCTGAAACACTCATAAAGTAACGTCACACGTATCGCTATGTTGGCCAGCGCCGCAGCGAGTGTTGCACTTCTGCAGGCGCCTGCAGCGTGTAGCACCCCCCTCCCCCCTCTGACATAACACCTGACTGGTTCTGTCTGACATAACCCGCTCCCGCGCCGCACATATCTGCTCGCCGCGGGTTTTTGTCGCGGGAACCTGCGCCGGCGCAGCCTCCGAGCGGTACACTCGCATGCGACATGCGACTGATACAAACAACGTGACGCTACAAGCCCTCCACAATCACTACACACACACCACAGCTCCAACGAATACAAATCTATTTCTTAACAAGTCATTGCCAGTAGGATACACTTTATTGTATAGCAATTATTACAACGCGTCTTGAACTAAAATATTCATTTCCATTTTGGATTCTCGTGCTTACGCAAGATTGATTGATTATGCTGTAAGTTGAGGGAAGATGCAATAATTATGCGTTAAATGTAGAAAAGTGACACAGTTGTGTTAGGGTCGACCGGTAGACAATGGTCCCGGTGCACGGTGTTGTGTCACCGCCCCGTCGCCGTCGTCCTGCGCGCTGGGCGGCGCCGCCGCCCGCCCCCACTGTTGCGACACTGCGACGACAACACCACTCGGGCTGGACAGCTGTTACTGACGATTTCCAGTACGCAAAGAGATAATAATTCCCTGTAATGTTAGTAGTATTTGTGATAAATAAATAAATAAATAGATTTTATAAGAAGAAGTATTGTATTGTTTAATATAACTCAGTTGTAGTAATAATGCAGTCGAGTTAGTTTACTGCGCGCAGTACCTAACTGCAGCAGTAAGTCTCTCTTCTCTACTACTCTTCCAGATCCACTCGATAACTGCTGCTTAGTAGTATTGTGAGTTCGCACACAGTGCGGTATGCTTAAGGGAGTTTGTGTTACATCTGCATGGAGAGGCTTGCTGGCTGACGTTGTTGCACGCAGTTACCGAGTGCAACGTCATTTGTCTCGGTAAACGGTCAAGTGGACGCGGTTTATCCTATTGGAGATAGCGCATTCTGTTACATATATATGCATAGGTACCTAACTAAGTGTCCATTTTTATAAATATCTTAACTTTCCGACCTGTATGTTTGCACCCAGAACAAAATACTAGTGTCGAACGCACTGAAGGCAGTCAGGTAGTTTGTTCCTTCCGAACTGCCAGATACTTGTGAGTTTTCGAAATAGAAATGAATTGGAGCACCCGTCCGTGATCACCTCGCTGGTGTTGAATATCATCACTTATACGTACTGGGTGCGGGGCGACACGCGCCATCAGTACATTGTTTGTGATAACTGATGATCACTGTTTATACTCTGGCGCTGGTTACTTGCTACGGATGATGTCGAACTATGGCTATAACATTAAGAGCCACTGAAATAAGTGAAGCGCTTCGTAACAAACAAACTGGTTGAAGTGTCACCGAGTCACCGCACGAAATGTGGCTCAGGGTAGCGTTTTCTTGAACAACGGTGCATCCCGACGACGCGAACATGGTGCCGTCAGCTGACGGGCACAAAACTTCACTCTAAGCCCGTGCGCGGTACTGCACCTGCGCCGCGGCGCCGCCAGCGATACACTGTGCAGTCCACAAACACCGTGCGCCACTTGCGCAACTAACTTGTGATGACGTTGTGTTTTAAAGGACATTATGTTGGACACCTCTTTTGACTGGGACTGCTTATAAATGGTGACTGAAACACTACAGATGCGACAACACCAGTGTGACTCAAGGTTATGATCTACCAGTGAACAATTAATGTGTACTGTTAGGTATACATCTGCCCGAACCTTCGGAAATTACAGGCGTGATGATGTGTTATGTATGAAGTCATAATGCAGCTGGTACCGCTCTAGCAGACTTAGCTTACAGAATAAATAAAGGAGCCATGTAGTGAGTACACACACCTCTTAGGTTTAGGTTTAATATACTTTATTCTAAAAAATACAAAAGTCACATAAATGAGAGCATATGATATGATATCATAATGTAATGAACTTATTCTAGGTACCGGTCACCGATACAGTACAATAATATTATGTAGTCTTAAAGTTATTTAGTTTTTAAATTAAGGGATACACTTTCAACGGTTTCATTCTCAACTAGTAGTCTAGTAACATTATTTGTGAGTGCTTTCAATAATATAATTTGATAGTTTTGATTTAAAACCGTTGAAAGAGCCTTACATCATCACTTCACTACATAGTATAAAACCAAGTGTCTGTCCCTATGTATGCTTAGATCTTTAAAACTGCGCAACGGATTTTAATAGATAGAGTGATTTAAGAGGAAGGTTTGTATAATACATGCATAACATAGTAGAGAAACACTGATCATTTTAGAGGTTTATTTATTTATTTATTTTACTATTTATGTACACACAGTAGACAGCACAGGAAAATAATATTATAATACATGAGTACAAAGGTACTGCTTATTTCTCAAGAAAGGACAATGACCAAAGTTGGTACCAAAAAGTCTCGCGCCTCAAAACCAAAATATTATAGTAATTAGTTTCATATTTTTTTACGGCATTACGTGTCGGGGATTTGATTTTTGAACTGGAAATATACTTTTCGAGTTTAAAAGTATGAATATTGTTTTACTCCCTTTATATGACGTTCCGTTTCAACTGAATATAAATGACGTTCCGTTTCAATTGAACAAACCCTTGTCTGTCGAGCGGACTCTAAAATTAATTACAATTAAGTAAGATCAGTACACCAAATCGATTTAGTTTGGTTTATTGCTATTTGCAACAAAATAGATTTTCTCAGCCTAAAGATTTTGATTTATCGATTACATCCCTAAATCCCGACTAGTTTATAGCACTTACTATACTCTATGGTTTATAGTTATCTTATCTGTGGCATCTGACATTTGTACTGTACTGACTGACTATTGGCAATATAAAGGTCTAAAATAAAATCGAGTTTCAGTCAAGCATACTGTGGATGTTACTTTAACTCGTAATTCTTACTAATATTAGTGTATTACGCTGTTTTTAGAGCAATAATGTAATGTATGTGTGTTAAAATACGTCGTTGGTAGCGTCGAAAAAATAGACCTACTTTTTAGGTTAGTTTCGATTTTATAAAATAACTCTGAAACGCGGGTTTTTTTTTCAAAAATAGTTTTTGTAGGAGTTAATACGATCAGTGTAGTGTATAAAAAACAAGGTTTGATTTTGATGCAGCATGGTACGGGATTCCATACTTCCATGAGCATTGTCCTTTCTGCCAGCAGACCTGCAAAAGGAGAAATGAAAAAGAAATGTAGACAATAGTGTGTGAGAAAAGGAAGAGAAAAATGTGTTTATGTGCCTTATCTAACTTAGCCTAAAATATTAAGTATATGAGTAAAAATTAATATATACTTATACCTATAAATACATAATGCTAAGATATATAAACTAATAAAAATATATATGTATATAATAAATTATAATTGAGAGGAAAGGTAATGCTCTTTCACTCTGGTTTTGAACAATTTAATGGTGTTCATATCGCGAATGCTAGGCGGAAGTGAGTTCCACAACCTTACAGCATGGACGGAGAAGGAGTATGAGTAGTAGCTGGATTTATGAGGATGGGATTTAAGAAGGGATCTAGGGTGCGATCTACACGGTGCGTCAGTAGGGCGGGCATAAGAAAAGCGCTCACGCAGGTAAGAAGGATAGGACGGGTTGTGTAGGATATTGAAGAGGAGACATAGGATCCTAGTGTTCCTGCGAAGGCGGATTGGGAGCCACTTGAGTTCTTTGCGAAGGTGAGAAACGTATTCATATTTACGGAGGCCAAAAATAAAGTGAATACATAAATTTTGCAAGCGCTCAAGCTTATTTAATAGCTCCTCAGTAGCATCCAGGTAGCAGGCATCGGCATAATCTATTATCGGCTGAATAAGTGTTTGAGCCAAAGAAATTTTAGTCTTCAAAGGCAAGAGACTCTGAAGGCATTTCAGCGAATGAAGAGAGAAGTGTACCTTACGGCTAACCTCATTGACTTGAGCTCGCCACGACAGATTAGAATCAATAATTACTCCCAGATCTTTGGCGGTATCTGTAATCGAGGTTTCTAATGTTATGTCGTAAATAAACTAATTTGTTTGCGCTTACGTTGCAAACGCTGGCTGAACCCTACGAGATAGATCAAAATAATGAACTACAGTATTGTACACCTCAAAAAGGTCTACAAAAAAGTCCGCGGAAATGGTTCTACAATAACCATTTTTTATGCTTTAGTTTTTACGAGAAATAATGGCTTATTTACGAAGCGCTTTTAAGCAATACAGTATTAATCCTTATCCAATTAAGTATCTTAAAAACATTGTACCTACATTTAATATAGATCAATATCATCCTTTAAATAATTTTAATGAATTTTTTCAAAGATATTACAGATTTAAAATTCAGGGACATAGCGGTTGCGGCGGTACCGGCCGGGGGTAATAAATTTAGTACTAGCTTTTGTCCGCGGCTTCGCCCGGGTGAATGTCGAAAAATATCCGACGGGAACGTACTTCCGGGATTAAAAAGTAACCTGGGCAAAAAAAAACCGCGGGCAAAATCTAGATATTTATATGATACTAGCTGTGCCCGGCATGCGTTGCAATGCATTTTTTCCTACCTACTACTTTCACTACTCTACCCCACCTACCCTACCTACCTACTTTACCCTACCCTACCTACCTACTTTACCCTACCCTACCTACCTTACTCTACCCTATCTACCTACCTAACATACCCTACCCTAACTCCCTACCTACCTTACCCTGCCTACCTACCACCTGCCTACCACCTACCTACCACCTATCTACCACCTACCTACAACCTACCTACCACCTACCTACAACCTACCTACCACCTACCTACAACCTACCTACCTACCACTAACCTATTTTAGAACTATAGGCAACTATAGGCTGCCATGCATTCAAGGTGTTATTTTAACAGTTCTGGATCTTAGTCATAATTTACTGTAAAAAGTACCAGGCTGTCATGAATTTAAGGTGGTACTTTAACAGTTCTGGAACTTTAGCATAATTTTCCGCGCAATTTTTCTGATATTTTAATAGTTATTCTGCTATTTGGGGCGGAGACAAATCCAACGAATCAAAAACCATGAAAATTGGTCCAGCAGATCTCGAGTAATTATAAGTGTTGTAACAAACCCGTCTTTGTTTTATTTATATAGATTTATAATATTATTTTTTTAAATAAAAACGGTCCCAATATGGATCCTTGTGGGAATCCTTATGTGGTAAGCATTACTTTCGACATTATCTATCTTAACTATTTGGAATCTGTTTCTCAGGTAAAATTTGAACATTTTAAGTGCATTTCCTTTGATGCCAATGTTTTCTAGTTTTCCTTACAGTTCAGCAGTTTGTGATTTACGGTGTCAAAGGCTTTTTTAAATCAATAAATACACCCACAACAATATTTTTTTTATCTATATTATCTTCTAATTTTTGTAATTAGATCAGCAGTGGTATTATTATTAGCTATAAATGAATTCAGAGCTATTGTCGTTCCGATATAAAATTAAATAACACTTACAACATCATCAACAACAACAACAACCAACAACAACAACAACATCAACATCTTTCCTCACGCAGGTCTGCTGCAAGAAATTTCTTGTGAAATAAGTAGTACCTTTGTGCTCTTCTATGTTAATATATTGTCCTGTTAAGTATCTGTGTGTACATACATAAACAAATAAATAAAAGAGTCCAAGTAGTTTAACAGACGACTATGTATTATTTTCTCCAAGATTTTTGACTTTATTGAAAGGACAATGACCAAAGTTGGTACCAAAAAGTCTCGCGCCTCAAAACCAAAATATTATAGTAATTAGTTTCATATTTTTTTACGGCATTACGCGTCGGGGATTTGATTTTTGAACTGGAAATATACTTTTCGAGTTTAAAAGTACGAATATTGTTTTACTCCCTTTATATGACGTTCCGTTTCAACTGAATATAAATGACGTTCCGTTTCAATTGAACAAACCCTTGTCTGTCGAGCGGACTCTAAAATTAATTACAATTAAGTAAGATCAGTACACCAAATCGATTTAGTTTGGTTTATTGCTATTTGCAACAAAATAGATTTTCTCAGCCTAAAGATTTTGATTTATCGATTACATCCCTAAATCCCGACTAGTTTATAGCACTTACTATACTCTATGGTTTATAGTTATCTTATCTGTGGCATCTGACATTTGTACTGTACTGACTGACTATTGGCAATGTAAAGGTCTAAAATAAAATCGAGTTTCAGTCAAGCATACTGTGGATGTTACTTTAACTCGTAATTCTTACTAATATTAGTGTATTACGCTGTTTTTAGAGCAATAATGTAATGTATGTGTGTTAAAATACGTCGTTGGTAGCGTCGAAAAAATAGACCTACTTTTTAGGTTAGTTTCGATTTTATAAAATAACTCTGAAACGCGGGTTTTTTTTTCAAAAATAATTTTTGTAGGAGTTAATACGATCAGTGTAGTCTATAAAAAACAAGGTTTGATTTTGATGCAGCATGGTACGGGATTCCATACTTCCATGAGCATTCTCTTTTATGTTGGTAGGACAGAGATCGGGCGATAGTTTCCGGAATCGGTTTAGGTCTTGATTTATAGATCGGTGTCATTGCAATCTTTAGGGTGTCTGGAAATTCCCTATCAGTCATGAGTTAATTAAAAAAAATAACCAAGCTAAGCTTTTTGAGATTAAAGAAGACTTTTTATGACTTTTGTGCTTATTCTATACCGCTGCTTGAATTTGTCTCTCTCTGAATCTGTCTGCGAGTATGGATGCTATGGTCGAAAAATACTTGTTAAAAACATCGCAAATTTCATTTGTGTTAATAACTACGTTAGCATCAACTAAAAGCTTTGAAGGAGCATCACTTTGTTTTATTTTATTTAGCTAAATTATATATAAGTATTAGATATTAAAGTAAGTAAAGGTAAAGTTTAAGTATTAGTTATTTGTATTATATATTTTGCCTTTTTACTAGTAAATATGTAAGTATATTCTTGTATTGTATTTTATATTTACATTCATTATTTGCTTTGTTTTTATGTATTCTATTTTCTCTTCTTTACACACTATGTCTACATCTCTTTTTCTCCTTTAGCAGGTATGCTGGAAGAGATTTCTTTAGAAATAAGCATCACCTTTGTACCTATTTTTTCTGTTCCTGCCTTGTTTTCTGTATTTAGTGTGTACATAAACTGTTCAATAAATAAATAATAAGTGACCATGTTTTTTTTTGGGGTTATTGGCACTATTCGAACATAGTTTGTAGCAGTCTGAATTTTTCGATTTTGTGTTAATTCAGTAGTTCTTTCTTTCATTTCCTTATAATTCTTTTCTAATAATTTATTTTTCTGATCACACTTGTGTATCCATAGATGGCCTCTATGCTAATTCTGGTAATTATATCGTTACTAACCCAATCTTCTTTGGGTGGATTTAGTACTGAAGCGCTGTGTAGAAGAAAAAAAAGTATTGCGAACAAATTTCCAATACTTTATTGTCAGAAGAAAAAAAAACACGCTTTATCTTTGATTCTAATTCACTGTTGTGGTTTGTCATGTCTTCTATTCCCCATGATTTCGTCGAAGTATAAAGTTTCATGTAATCTATTATTTCGTAGGTAATTTAGACGTATTTTTGGAGGAGTGTAGTGGACACACACTTCGGCTCTCACAAGACTCGAGGCTATTGCTGCGGCAGTAAAGCGTTGACTTGAACAAAATCTGCGCGTAAAGACCTCGCGTCAACCATCTGTGTAGTAAGAACTGCCTGTGTGTGTACCAACCGTCCCAGGGCTTAAGTGTTTGCCAGTTTTGGTGGCTAACTATAGTAGTCTTATTGCAGAATACCTGTTTACGAGAGAGAATCAGTTACATTGACAGCGTGACGCGTATTTACGTGGCAGTGGGGACGCGGGAACACCGCGCCCGTGCTGTGGGCCGCGGCGGGTGTCGGCGCAGATTAGCGCTAGTTAGCCGCGCCGGAACCCGCTATCTGCATCCGCGCGTGTTGCCCGGCGCGGCGATAGCGCGCGCGTGCGCGCTCCCCGCTATCACGTGGTAGGCACAGCGCGCGTGCCACTGGTTACTGGCACTGATAATGATGCCTGCCCAAATTGTGTACTTCACAATGGGAACAGATTTGCGCCAATTTGAATGATCATGTCTGTTATATTGTCTTTCGAAATTCTGTGGCTAAACGAACCTCCGCTAACAGTTTGAGTCTAAACTTGACAGTTGTGTAAGGTATACCACATTAGTATTCTCAGATTTGGTCGGCCATTGGTAGTGTGCGCACTCGCCGCACTAGCCGGTACTCCACTTTGTTGATAACATCAGATTACGCGAGCGGTAATTATAACTCGCGCTCGTTAACGGCGGTTAACGTGGCGGTTAATTGCGAGCGATATGAGTCCAGCAATACTATCGCGGATGTTGGCGCTATCGCAGCTAGATCACTACTATTCGGAAGGTGTGAGAACCGACCTTTAACTTTATGTTAGCCAGTTTATTTGTCTGATTGGGATGATAATACTCGTATGATATATATCATACGAGTATTATCATCCCAATCTGACATTTATTTATTCATAATTTTATCAAAGCAAAGAACACGTCTGTTGGATACGACATTAAGACGAGCGGCTAGACACGGGTGAGACGCCCGTGTAAATCCTAGTAAGTGAAACAAATAACCTCGCGCTGTAATGACGGCGGCGAGGCTGCGCGTTGCAGCCGCAGCAGGCTGTGTATGTTGCACAATTTCAAATTATGAACGAGGACACTCAAACAGCGCATCCCCCCTGCGCTTGTGTGCCAGTGCCCTATCTACAGCGGCTGTTATGTCAGCGGCACAGATATTTATAATATTGTTATAATTGTAACAATTATGTTATCAATTCATAACTAAACCGAGCGGCAGACTAAACTTGTGAAACAGCGGAAATATCCTCAATGTGTCTCTTTCTGTTCTCTGCTTATTTCATCAAGAACAAGGTCCAGGCTCCCGGTGGTCAGGGCTCCAGAGAGAGGAATCTCCTCACTGTGCGTGCCGTGTCCAAGAGTACTGTTTTCTGAATAAAGCCCTTGACCCACCCGCGCGATGAGAGCCTCCTAAGTTGTTGGTCCAGGATCTTTGATATTAGTCTATAACCAAAACGACTATCTGTACAATGATTGCAGAGTCCACATGTCGACAACCTCGTATGCTAAATCAAGATGTTGATATTAGTCTATTAACCAAAACGACTATCGGTACAATGATTGCAGAGTCCACATGACGACAACCTCGTATGCTAAATCAAGATACTCGATTTTTTTATTCTCAGCTCTCACGAGATTCTTGTAATGAGGGCCAGTGATGTTAACAATCATTTGCACGGCACTCTCAGCGATCTATCACCACAATACCAGGCTTATTTGTTATATTAGAGCCTGTGATGATAGGTCGATCCCCATACAGTATGGTTTGACCGTTCTCGAGAACTGGGTCGGGCATATATATTTGTAGTATGGTACCTCAGAATCCACAAGGCAGCAAGACAAGTTGCTGGTGGATAATCCTAGATACGTGCGTGTGTATGTGCAAGAAGTACTCACCGTTAGCAAGACGAGGACAACAAAAAAAAAAAATGTCGGATCGACTCACCGGGACCGGGACGGTGGCGGTGGCATGACAGACAATTTATGTTTCCGATAATTAATGATTCATCATGATAACTTCATCTATAATCACACAGACAAAACCTTCGGTTTCCCCAACGATATCACCGAAACGTAGTCTGGTTACGAACGCCAAAAGGTTTACATAAGGCCCGTGAAAGGCCCGGAAAAAGCGTCCGTGTTGCTCCTTACTCTGCCACACCTCAATGTGGTAATTTTCCAATACCACGGATTTGCGCCAGTTCTTGTCAACCAAAGAAAGCGGGGTGAGTCATAAGTCATGTCATTTATTTCGGAACAATATACATTGTGTAGAAATTTGTAAAATAAAATATATAATAAAACAATACCATTAAAACATTACAATCGAAAAATATGTCGAAGATAAAACATATAGAATAACAAATTCAAAACAATAATAATCCACATTCAAATTAAAATGACTAATTATACAATAAAAAAAGGTCAAAAAAAGGAAAAACGAAACTCAAATGATTAAAATCGCTGTGAACAGGAAAGTGCCCAGAAGGCTGGCAGCTTTTTTGGGATTCTTTGGAAAAAAAATAGGCCCACCCTCTGGACACGTGAAGAGTCGACCAACCGCTTGGTGATTTCCCGAAATACTAGGTGGGCACCGGACCCCATGGCTCCGAGGTTTAGTGTTTCAACCCCAAACGGCTCAAACACATAACTACCAATTAAATTATTGTATTTGCGCCGTTTGAGGTTTTCAGCACCTGCAGCAGCCGCCCCAGCGCAGCCCACTGTGCTAGGAAGATGGGATATCGACGCAAGTTGCGTCGCACACCAAAGACCGACCCAACTTGCATGGCATTATTTATGGTCATACCATCTGGTCTCTTCCCATCGACGCGTGCCAAGCCATTGGGTTCTAAGACAGCTGGCACTCCAGCGGTGGCAAGAGCACGACGGATGAGATCATTAATGCTAGTGTGCAGCGCAATTCGACCTGCACTTTTACTGCAAGAAAGGCCATGGTGTCCGAGGCAGTCGACTGCTTCACCATATTGACAGCGATGTGGAGCCCCACAAACACGTAGCGAGCCGGAAGGTTGTATCACCTAACATAGTGCCTATATTAGGTGACGGTAGTGCCTGAAGCCAGAGGCCCGACTCCCACTCACCCACAGCCCATAGGCGGGCACGCTCAGCATTGGTAGACGTATTAATAAGTTTATTCCGTTCTTTCATGTAGCTGTAGGTTTTATTATGTTTTTATTATTTTACCATTTTCACTATTATTTAATTTTAGTCATTGAATTGCAAACCTAATTCTTAGGTACTACCTACTTTAACTTAAGCGGTGTGTTTCCTGTGTTTGTGCTCACACCATAATTTTTTACTATAAGTCTATACGTGAGGAATGTGAGGATTTGTAATTGGCTTTCTGGTGACTATGGTTCATTTTTTGTTTGTTTTTATTAGCTGTAGTAAGTCCTCCATGCACTAAAATAAATAAATAATGCGCATTAGAGTAGTGCTTACTTAGCTTAAAATTATACTTATATTCTAAAGGAGCATATTTACTACGTCATGCCCTATTAGAGAGCATAGGTATATACATTTCAGTACCGCTGGATCCACTCTGAGAGACAGACATAGTTGAATTGCTATCAATATAATGAGCAATTTTAGCTGTCAGAATGGATGTAAGAATATATCTATGGCATTTTATTATTCACGTCTACATACTAAGCATCAACATTGATTTCAGATATCAGAATTGGTTATTTTTGAATGAAGTATAAAAGGTACAAAGATGAACCCGAGAACTTAAATCCAAGTCGGTTTTTAAAAACAAATGTGCGTACGGTTATATGGTACGAATACTTGAAGTTTTTCAGATTTCTCTAAAAACGCACTTCCAATCTGTAGCCATCAAATAAGCGCATGAGTCGCGTCGAACACGTCAGCACGCGACAATGCGCGACTAACGAGCGCGCGCACCTCGCGCAACGCGCACACGTTCGGGCTGTTTATGCGACACGATCCTCCTGCAGACACGTGATTAGAGCAGCCTGCGCCTGCGCACCCCGACACCTGAGCTATCGCCGCCGCCGCCGCGCCGCCGCGCATCGCTCGCGCGATCTCAGCGCTCCGTCACCCGCCCGCGCATGGGCATACATCCGCGCCGTGACCGCTGTATAGGCGATCAATTACACCTTAACAATTTACGTAAAGCGCTAAGTGGCGCGCTGGCGGGTTTATAGGCGAGCTAGCTCGCGTCACTCCCGCGCGCTTCGCAGCACCGCATTGTACTCGCAGTTGGAGGTCACAACACGTCGTAAAGTGTCGCCATCGTGTCCGACACGACATACGCGTGACGGACTAGTGACGTAACGTGCACCCCGACACACGTGAAGTGTATGTATGCTCTCTTATGACGTAGTAGGTACGCTCCTTTAGAATATAAGTATAATTTAAGCTAAGTAAGCACTTTACTCAAATGCGCAAAATATATACCTATTTATTCAGTGATTAAAGGACATTCGATATAGTTGGTTGTCTGATTTAATAGACCCTAGGACCCCCAACATTTCTTGGCGACACTGCCTTAGGGTCTGCCAAGGGGCAGATTAAGCAAAGTTTTTCTTGCGCAGTGATTGTCAAAATGTGTAACTCCAAGATAGAAAAGGACGAAGTATTCCTAAATCAAAATACTGCTGGCGGAAACAATGACGCTCTTCTGAAGGACATCGGAGGACACATGGAGCGGCTGGGCACGATCACTATTATTCTCGCAATCATATGTCTCCTGGTAATTTACTTTTTCCTGAAATACTACCGCAGCTGTCATCGTCAATGGATACAAGAAGAAATCGACTCAACGCAATTCAGCGCATAAGGGCATGCCTACGAGGACGAGTGGAAGGTACACCTGTTAACTAATTAATCCAGCATTAAAGTCAGTTTCAAGTTAATTCTACAAATAAATCAGTGGTACGCATTCAGATTCATACCTAAGTAGGTATTTGTTTTATAACACAAAAACTTAAACGACGTAAAACAGTGCACGAAGACTCAGTGAATAATATACCTCGCGGCTAAAACTGCAACGTGTGAAATTCTCGTGTGCCATTTTGTAGTAATTATGTTAAAATGATTCTTCTTTTTATTCCATTAGGAAATAGTTGGTATGATATTTTCAAGTAATACAGACGTAACTACCACACCCTCCACGTGACCACCTCGCTCTCTACATGGCGAACGATTTAGTGTTAGGATTTAAAACAGTCCAAGTAACGTAAGAGCCGGGCCCGATCTGCATTCATGTTTATGACTAGGTAAATAAATCAGTGCAAATGGCTGACAGTAATCGCACCCGCCGCCACAGCCGCGCGCTCTAACAAGACATGTTATTATAAGTGGTGTATAATAGCGCAAGTTGTTACAATCAGTGCGCGCATTGTTCACACATCTGTGACTCCCAGTGCACTACTGTCACGAGTGTCAGACAATCACGCAGGCACTTGTGCGCCCCTTTATCATATAGTAGCGAGTAGTGTTGCGCCTGCGCAGCTGCTCGCAGAGCGCCGCTCATTGTGCACGGTGCGCGAGGGGTGCTCACGCGCACAGTACCCTTGCGCCACTCGATGCCACATGCCGATAATTCACTCTGCATGTCTGTCGTGTCAGCACCGACTGCCGTCGACGCATTTTGATCTGCTTGCCCCGGACTAATGCGAATCACATTCTGTGAGTAGAGACTTCGTTAGTGACCGCAGACAGCGCAAAGCACCGCTAGTCCTCTGATACAACTGTACTAGTGGAGCTGCACTAAGTGCAGTTGTGTCAATGGGCAGTGCATGCGGCGTGTCCCGTACTGGCGCGCACGCTAATCAGCGGCCGGGCGGTGCGACCTGTCGGTGCAACCTGTCGCATGTCGCGGCTACCCCACTCAGCGCTCACTCGCGCGGCGCCCCTCACCGGTCTCGCTTACATCGCACACTTGCGACACACGGCACAGCGCACCGCGCAAAGTTCACAGCTCACAGCACAGGACACTCATATCCCAGTGTTATGAATGAAATAATATCATAGAAATACAGTTTCACACGTGATTAACTAGCTAGGTATTACTTACTACACTCGAGAGCAATGAATCCGGGTCACTTAAAGAATCCTAAAAATCTCGGAAACTAAAAATGCTAGGTTAATGCAATAAATTGTATTTAATAGACAATGTAATACTCCTTAAATGAAGGTATTAAAACTTCTTAGTTATTGTAAAGTTATATCATAAAAAAATCAAATTTGAAAAAGGGCCACTTTCGAAGATGGAGCTACGAAATTACAGCATTTGGTTTTGCTTTTGTTTGTAATCTGTCATTTATGTGGGTACATAAACCATGTTGATAGTGCTCTATATTAATTATTCAAGCTGAAATTATGTCGTTTACGCCTGAAGAATGCACCAGAATACTTACAATGCTGGAAACCGGCCGGAGTCAGCGCGATACAGCCAGGACTGTCGGTGTGTCGCTGTCAACAGTACAAAGAGTTCTCCGACGTTACGAAGAAACTGGTTCTAACCTACGCAGACCAGGAACGGGCAGAACCAGGTGTACCACAGCACGAGAAGACCGATACTTGGTGAACACCATGCTTCGAAATCGCTTTCTCACAGGAACTGAACTCACAAATCAGTTTCGACGCCTCGGAGGAAGTAACCCAAGTGCATGGACAGTAAGACGTCGGCTTGCTGAATCTAACTTAAAACCCCTTAGACCTGCAAACGGCCCTAAACTGGAGCGTGGGCATCGTATTAAGACTAAGATATGCCCAGAGCCACGTAAATTGGAGTATTGAAAATTGGTCAAAAGTTATGTTCTCCGACGAATCAAAATTTATGCTCTACAAGCACGATGGAAGACACAGAGTGTATCGAAGACCAGGGGAAAGATTCAAGCAAGCATGCATCGAAGAAAAAGTAGCCTACGGTGGTGGGTCTGTACCTACTTGTGTGGGCCGGAATTTCTTCTGAAAGTCGCACAGAGCTGGTGATCATAGAAAACGGCTCTTTAACTAGCGTAAGATATGTGGAAGAAATCCTCAATGATCACGTAGGTCCATTTATGGTCAATTTAGGTGAGGATGCTATATTTATGCATGACAATGCCCGACCTCATACAGGTAGGATTGTGAATGACTACCTTCAAGAGATGAACATTACTCGTATGGAGTGGCCAGCGCGCAGCCCGGATATCAACCCGATCGAGCATGCTTGGGACGAGCTAGGCAGATGCGTAAAACAACGAAACCCTCCCCCAATCACGCTTCGTGAGCTCAAAATTGCTCTCACAGAGGAATGGGAGAATATTCCCCAAAATCGTATAAGAAACTTGGTGTACAGCATGCCAAACCGCGTAAACGCAGTAATGGAAGCACGAGGAGGCAATACGAAGTATTAAAATTCAAGAAAATCGTAATAAAGTTCAAAAATATCATGTTTCCTATTTTTGTTTTAAGGAGAGATCAGCAGTTTTTTTCTTTATGTAATTTTGTGTTAATAAAATGTATGGCGACTCATATTTTTTTTACTTTCATTTAAGGAGTATTACATTGTCTATTAAATACAATTTATTGCATTAACCTATCATTTTTAGTTTCCGAGATTTTTAACATTCTTTAAGTGACCCGGATTCATTGCTCTCGAGTGTATTACACAAAATCAATGAAAAGAAATGAACATTTACTGTGATTTGCCTTTAACAAATACTGATTTACGTAACTTAATCGAGTGTAGATTAGTCACTCCTTCAGGTCCACTAATTGTTGAGGGTTCACAGGAGCGTGCGCGCCGCGTGCCTGCGACGTCCCCGAGATGTGTACGTGGTACGTCCGTGAGCCCCACGGCCGCCGGCCGGCGCCCCACATACCCGTTACGTCTCATAACTCACGCTAACTACCAGACAGGCTCTACCGACATAAGACTGCTACATGTATTTCACTTGCAAAACATGTTGTTCGTACTACTTTAATGTGACATCTATATCTCTCAACTTCAGTGTTGCTCGATCTTGTCTTTTAATAAACTTCATTATACTAAATTTATTTTCTTTTCTGATCCCAATCAGAACAGGCGAGACATCCTCAGAACAGACGAGACATCGGGAACATCCACGCGACACTGCGACATGTCCCTGTGACGGCACACGTGGCGCGCGCACACTACGGCGCGGTGTCAATTACGACAACAATGGCCGGGACGCGCGTAAATGGCCTATCATCATCCAATAATATTTGGTGGCCGCCGGACAAACAGCGCAGGCGAGTGCGGGGCCGGCGCGGGCGCGGCGGGGCAGGGGGCGGCCGGCCGGGCGCACACCTGGACCGCTCTTGTTTTTCTAACAACGACCAGTTTTTTCTAACAACGAGGTTTGGGATGCGTTAATTTGAACCTCGTTTTTCTTATCCAACGAGTGCAAACATCGCGGCATCGGCGGGTCCCACACCGTCCACCTGTGCGCCCGCGCGCGCGCACTTCGCCTGCGTACTGCACACAACTCACATGACGTTTTAGTAGGTACTAGCTTTTGACCGCGGCTCCGCTCGTGTTATGGTCGGAAATTATCTCATATCTGAAATGTTTGTATGTAATATTGAAATATAGCCTATGACACTCGGGGCTAATGTGGTTTCCAATTACGCCTATTAGTGAAAGAATTAACGCAATCGGATCAGTAGTTCCGAAAATTCCCCCTACATGCAAACTTATAAACATACAAATTACCTCTATATAATATTAAGTATAGATTTCATATTTTGTAAAGGTGACGACGTGTGAGCGTGTGACATAAAGTGATCACCGTGACGCGCGGGGATTGGCGCGCATCTCACGTGTGACGTGTGTGGACGTGTCGGGGGATCATCCACTCATACCTATTTACTGGACACGTCGTCGTCGGTCACTGTCTGTGTGAGCTCGAGAGGCGCGACGTAATCCGCACTCACACGTTATGTTATTAAGGCAAACTTTTGGACAACGTCATAAATGCATAGAATTAAATCAGTTCTTAGTCCACACCACAGTCAGTGGTAATAACTTTCAAAGACGATAGAATGTTTCTTTCAGGAGCGGCCGATCCATCATCACGATGGAACCGTCCTACGTGTCTGCGCATGTCGCGAAATAAAATCCTGGTGGACGTTCAGCCCTCCTACACGCTTGCTGCAAGATTTCTGTTCAAAATTTCTACGCAAATAATTTCAAAAAGCGCTACACTTGACCCTTGTCCAGCATCTGTTGCTCAGGCAAGCGGCTGGTACCGTTCATTCTCATTGGGCATTAAGTGAGCCATTACGCGCTGAAAACATCCTCATAATGCCCTAAAAAGACATCAATCAAGCACACTCACACACCCACACACACACCCGCACACTCACACATTCACACAATCACCCATACTACACATCTACAAACATTCGTCTCGCATACTTAACCTACATTTTAAGCATAATAAATAAACTATAAATGTGGTATGATTCTTTACATTCTGTCAGCGTGCCTAGTACATAATTTATGAAATGAAAGTGTAAAGGGGTAGGATCCTGGTATCCTGAAACACACAAAGTTGATTGATTGTTTTTTATTAGCTGTAAGTCCTCCATGTACTTAAATAAAACAAATAAATAAATGACTAGCTGTTGCCCGCGATTTTTCTAAAATAAAAGTAGCCTGTGTTACCTTAACCTTGAACATCAGCTATCTGCCAGTAAAAGTCCCGTTAAAATCGGTCCAGCCGTTTCGGAGATTAGCCGGAACAAACAAACAGACCGACAAAAAATGTGTTGTTATAAGTGCCGTATATATTTTCATACGCATTCAGTAAAAAGCTGTTATTTTAATATTACAAAGACTTCAATAGAAATCTATACAAATAAATGAAATTTATTTGTGTAGATGTCTTATTCGTTGTTTATATTTTTAAATTTAGATATGTTTCAATGCGCCGACCCCAAGTAACAAGGGACAAGGGCAGGAATGTGATGATATTTTAACATGTAATTTTTATCTCTTTTACTCATAACATACCATACACCACAATAATTAAAATAAGACCCTCTATTGCCCATTGATCCCTATCATCCTCCGTTTTTAACCAATATTATCATCTTTGAAATACCTTCCCTTGATCATGCGCCGCGGTTGCGATTTAACAATAGCAAAGGCGATTTCGATTCTATAAATAACGAGATTTCAGGCACTAATTGGGAACATGAGTTCTCAATCCGATCGCTGGAAGAGTCGGTTGAGTACTTAATTAACACCTTAAAATAGTTTCAAAACAAGTATATACCACAAAAGCTATTACGTAATAAAAAATACCCGATCTGGTACAGCCTATCACTCGTCAAAACAATTAATTAAAAGTATAAATATCTAAAAAAAATCAAGATTAAATCGGCAATAAATCTGACGAGTTAACTTTTAAATACTTGCGTGACAGAGTCAAGACTATGGAAGCTTCATGAGTTATAAATGTTATCTTAATCAAACTGAAAAATCTATTATGGATAATACTAAACAGTTTTGGTCCTTTGTTACAAATCGCTATAACTCTAATACTATACCTAATACATTAAATTATAACGATGAATCATTACTCACCGGAGATTTGTGAGGATTTGTCGTCTTATTTCATGTCGACTTTTCTCAACCCCACTTCATCTAATACTCCCAGACCTCCTGTTTTCCCTTTTGATACTAACCGAACTTCATCTGACATTTATGACATAGAAGTGAGTGTTGATGTTGTGACCGGTTTACTTCGTAACTTGGATCCAGCTAAAGGTGCTGGCCCTGATAACATATCATCTAAACTTCTAATTAAATGCGCGCCTTCCATTGCCCTACCTATCTCAATCTTGTTTTCCAAGTCTTTTACTGAAGGTGTTGTCCCCAAAGTATAGAAATCTGCTTTTATTACACCCGTGCATAGAAAAGGGTCTGAAACCGAGGTTACTAATTATAGGCCTGTATCGAAGCTGTGCATTATAGCTAAAATATTTGAGAGGATTCTCTATAACCAGTTATATTCCGCCCTTGCTGGCTCGTTCAAATCCTTTCAGCACGGATTTTTAAAAGGACGGTCTACCACTTCTAACTTGATTTTATTTAACGATTTCATCACGGATGCTATGGATAATTCTTATTCTTATTCTTTATTGCACACAAAATTAAAAGATATACACACAACATAAAAATAATAATAAGCAAATAATGAGCTTGATAATGGTAAGCAGGTCGATGTGGTTTACACAGATTATAGCAAGGCGTTTGACTGGATCGACCACGATACCCTGATAAAGAAGCTAAGCTACATTTGCATCCGTGGGGACCTCTTGAGGTGGTTCTCTTCCTACATTGATAATAAGTCACAAGCAGTAGTATTTAATAAATATATGTCAGTCGGGTAAACGTGCCCAGCGGGGTGCCTCAGGGTTCGTTGCTCGGTCCTTTTTTGTTTGTAGTCTATGTGAACGACATCGATCAGTGCCTCCATTCATCCAAAATATTATGCGTTGCCGATGACATGATGAATGACAATCTTTGCCACTATTTCAACGCTCGAAGATGTACTAGCACTTCAGGCTGACTTGTATCGGCTTGAAGAGTATTGTCGGGCTAATAAACTTGATCTCAACTCATCCAAGTGTTCGGTGATCACTTACACTAGAAAACGTGCAGTCCTAGCCACTACTTATACTCTATGCGCCTCAGATATCGAATCCACGGTATCATAAATACATTGACCGCATTGAGAACATCCAAAGACGTTTTGATAAAATATCTTTACTTTCATCAAAAAATACCTCATCAGTCAACCAATTATCTTGGATTCTGTAAGAAGTATCATATGCTACCACTGGTAGATCGATGTAAAATTGCTGACTGTTTATTCTTACTCAAAATCATCAATAACAATATTGATAACCCTGAATTATTGTCAAAATTTTATTTTAATGTGCCAAGTAAAACTTTTCGTTTTAATCCACCCATACGTGTTCCTCATTCATCTTCGAATTATAGGCAGAACAGTTATATTGTGCGCGCAAGCAGAAAGGAGATTGAAAACGGTGGGCCCAAATGTAATAAGTTGAGATATGATCTAAAAAAATTGTCATATTTTTGTATCTTAGAATATGAAAAATCACCTCAATTCTCAACCTGGAAGCGGAAAAATATGAGAAAATAGTTTTCGTGAGATTATCGATTGAGTAATCGATTACACAGTTACGAAAATAAAACATTTGTAGTAAATAATTAACTCAAAGTAATTAAATGCACATGCAATATAGTGTATATAATTACAGTCATATTATTAAATCAAATTAATAACAATTAATTACTGAAAAACCAATATTAATGATTATCGATTTCATATCGATTCAAATTCTCTTATATTTTTAGTCTATGTCACTGACATAACAGCTGACTGACAGTGACACTAGACAGTTGCCGACTGTTTTTGTTTGCTCACTCGTTTCGTGTTTTCCGATGCGTTTTGAGTGCTTTCCCGATTATTCGTCATTTTTTACGGCCACTGCTTTGTATTTTACGGATGATGACCCTCCCTACCTTGTACGACCCTTGCTTTCACCTTGGACACCGAAGATCGCTCACACGTTTGACTTGGAATTGTTATTTTGGATTTTACCGCCGGCTTGTGGATTGGATATTATTGAAACTATGGATCGCTGTGTGAATTGTGGGATATCCACTGGTCACTGCATTACACTGGGCCGACGACCCTTACACGATGAAACAATTCTGTCAGTGATTCGGCAATGGCTTGCACCTCAGTCTGTAAGTCCTGGCAGGTTTAAAATACATATAATTAGAAGGCCTATGGAGATTGTTTACAGTTATGGCAAAGAATTATTTATTTATCAAACAGTGTTTTATTACCCTAATACACAACAGTTAATTATGTATTGTTTATGTAGCTGAAGATTAATAAAAATGTTCCATTTTTAGGTAAGCAGTAGTGACTGTGTTTGTCAAGCGTGCTGGGACTTGGCTCAAAGCCCACACTTCGATAACCAAAGAAGACCACTAGACCACCGTAATATTTTTCTCCGCTGCGGACGCTCTCTTGAATCGCGAACCCATCACCTACTCCATACCAACACAACCCGTGAATCAAGAATTTAGTCAGATTACAATGTGGTTTGGTTTCTAGACGACATTTTAATTACAAGAGAAGCCGAATAAAACACTATATTAAATGATTTTTTATTTTATTTTAGACATCCTTTCCCTATCTACCTACCTATCGCTTGAAGTCGTTGACGTTCATTCATATGATTTTTCAAACATTTTCTAGTAAATATAATAACTATTAGTGCAAAAGAACACATTTTGCACTTCAGGAATCAGCTGTTACTTAAAGATTGTAACATAACCTCACTTTTACATAATCTCTAATATCTCTGTTCTCAGACTGACAAAGTCCGCAGAATTTTCAGTGAAAGGTTGATAATATATAAGCTATTAATTGACACCACTTTCATCTTCTTACAACTAGGCCCAAGATTGTATGTAATCATTTCAGTCTCCTTTCAATGACATATGCAAGGAATTTGATTTTGATCCATTCACAATTATTGTGAATTCGGCCAGAAGGTGCTTAAGCCTCAACTTTTTCAAGTAACGGAAGGTTGTATTATGTTTTTATTATTTTACCATTTTCATTATTATTTTATTTTAGTCATATAATTGCAAACCAATTATTTATATTCTTCTTACTTTAATTTAAGCGGTGTGTTTTCTGTGGTTGTGCTCACACCATATTTTTTTTATTTTTTTCATCAGTCTATACGTGCGGATTTGTAATTGGCTTTCTGACGACTATGGTTCCCTTTTTGTTTGTTTTTATTAGCTGTAAGTCCTCAATTCAAATCAAATTTATTCGTACCGAACAATTGCGAAAATTCTTATATTTTCAAAAATAATTGAGAAAGTAATATATAACTGCATCTATGCCTATTATGAAAAATTCAAACTGTTCTGCAATGAACAAAAAGGATTCAGAAAGAATATCATATATATGGCTCTATTCGATTTACTATCAAGTGTCTTGACGTCAGTCGATAAAAGAAATCCGGTATGTGCTTTATACACAGATATGACGAAAGCATTTGATTTTGTAAATCATAAAATTCTACTAGAAAAATTATTTTGTTATGGTATTAGAGGCAATATCCTTAATCTCATAGAATCCTACCTAAGTAACAGATTTCAATGCACAGAAATCTGTAGAATTTGCCCAGTTACAAAATTAGAAAAAAACATATACCTCTGAAGCAAAGCAAATAAAATATGGTGTACCTCAGGGCAGCGTTCTGGGACCCCCGTTATTTTTGATATATATTAATATATATCAAAAAAATATAACATGCAATAATCCAAATAATTACCAACTTGATATTAATAATACTCTTAATAAAATAATTAATTGGCTTAATGATAACAATCTAGTGATTAATCTCCATAAAACCAAAGTTATGCACTTCCATCAGCGACTTGAAAATGCTCCAGTTGATGTCACCTATGGTAATTCTAGAATAGAAGAAGCCAAAAATGCAAAATTTTTAGGTATTACCATAGACAACAAATTGACTTGGAAACCACGCCTAGAAGAAGTTTGCAAGCGATTAAGCAAGTCAGCATTATCTTCTATTTCAACTGTCAAAAAAAGTGAATATGGAGGCACTATTAATGGCGTGTCACGGACTAGTATCATCGGTTTTGCAATATGGTGTAATTTTCTGGGGACAGTCAACAAACCGAGAACGCGTATTTAAGATGCAAAAGAGATGTATACGGTCGATGTGTGGATTAAAAAGGACAGACAGTTGCATTCCATATTTAAAAAAACTTAAGATTTTACCTCTCCCGGCTTTGTACATCTTCGAGACTTCATTATTCATAAAAAATAATTCCCATTTGTTTCAAAAACTGGCTACAGTAAAGAAAATGCCAGTACGCACTCAATACCTCTCTAAACACACTGAGCCACTGTGTATAAATAACACACACTGCTGTGTGGATCTGACTGGTATAAAGTCATCACAGTTGTATCCACGAAAGCTGCAACAAGTTGAGTCATATTGGACTACTCGGTGCTGACGCATAGTCTCACCACAGCTTACTTACGTCGTTAATATGACATAGTCGATTCAATAACTATCTCGATATATCTCTCAGATTAACATTAATTGCGAATGTCTATGTTGTGTGCAGCAGATCGCGATCATTTTATTTCTCCAGAACTGGTGTATTTGGACGTAACGTCAAAGTAGAGGCGCGATGTCGTTGCGTCGTTGCCAGAGCGTGACGTGAGGCTCTAGCGAAGTGCGTCGGCGGTGGACAGCGTGCGCCACGAAGCAGCCGCCCGCATACTGCTTTGCTGCGGCTCACAAATATATCCTTCAAGCTTCAATACCTTACGTCGGGAACAACAGATGTACGGTAGAGATGATATCGCAAGAACTGTCTTCATATAAAAATGCCAATTTCGAATCATCATGACTCGACAAGTTGTTTGTAACGAGATCCTAATATCCATCTAATATCTCCTGTCTATTTTAGGGCCGATCGGCAATGAGATCCTCGCCTGGCCAAGTTTGTGTATCAGTGGCGAGCCCTGAGGGAGCGAGCGCCACGCCGCGCCGGTATGCCGGTGCGAGCACAGTGCACAGGTGGAAACATTCGACATAACCAGTTAGTTAAAAATAAACAGGACACGTTGTGCCACAGGCCACAGCTGAGATTTTATCCCGCGCCCGATCCCGCCGCCTGGGTCCGTGCGCGGTAAACGGGGGGCGCGGCGGGGGAGATGGAAGCCGGTGGAGCCGCTCATCAAACCGGTCGTCGGGAGCGCACCCCACTGGCCGCCAGCAACCAGCACAACTTGCACAAAGCATTCAAACATTAGTGCTCATTGAAAAATTGACATTAAGAAGGATGGAAGTTAATTACCATAAATTATATAAATTGTTCACTGTAAGAACAAAGCAATATCAGAGTTTGGAGTTCTGGCGGCGGTGAGTCCTGCGCAGATCACGCAAGGTGCACAAATCTCAGGTGCGCACATACCGGTGCGGGTGCGACCGGTTCCCGCCGCCCCCGCACTGACGCGCTCATTCAGTTTGTCTAACATACCTTACGATATAAAGTTTCCCACCCATCATCACGACAAGGGACCAACGCGCGACGTCACGTGGCTCCCTTAGGGGCTGTCTCCACGAGCGAGAGAATCGCAATGATATTATTGTCCGTGCCACGTATTTCTATACATTTTCTTAGAAACCGTCTCCACGAGCGACAGAATCGCGGCGATATTATCCCATACAAATACGTAATATCGCCGCGATTCTCTCGATCGTGGAGACAGCCCCTTACGGAACAACACACTGCCTCGCTAAACGGTATACCTATGTTACTGATTAAGACCATCAAAACGATGCACCCGATTCTCAATATTTGCCTGAATACACTATCCACTGCTAGACATACGCCTCTCAAACCACACGCCTTTCAACTGCATTCTTGGCAACTCCCATCCTGCTGAAATCAGCTACCCTGCGAAGGTCGTCGCTCTACTTGCTGGAGGACGTCCCATTTCGCAATTCGATGTCTCCACTAAAGATCATGTCTATCGGTACTGCGGCTAGGCCAAAACCACTTCAGCTTGTCATGATTTCCTTCGAGCTATGTCGACAACTTTGCTCCTCCGCTGGATTGCCTCGTTTCGGATTCGATCACTCAGAGAGATTTCAAGCTAGCCCGTTCCATAGCTCGCTAAAACCATAAAAGGCAGGACCCACTCATTGCAGACCGCAGCTGAATTATTTTGTTAACCTGCTACTTTTTACCCGACTACGGCGAAGCATAAAGGAGGGTAGAAGAATAGATACACACTAGCCTTAGTTATTTTATATTGTAAATTGGTTGACCGCTAATAACCTTATCACAAACCATAATAAAACTAAATTTATGAATTCTAAACTAAGACAAAATGAAAAATCACTCATTCAAATAAATTGTAATGAAACTGAAATACTTGAAACGGTGTTACCAAAATTTCTGGGGCTTTTTATAACGATAACGACATATCATGGAGAAGGCAAATAGGCAATGTATGTGGCAAACTTGGGAAGTTTTCCTATGCTGATACATGTAGTAGCATAGATATGCTTATGGGGTACCCTCTGGTACCCTAAAAGTAATACATTCTAACAGAAGTAAGGGATCTTTAACTTTAGAGCAAAGTGGCATACGACCACTGCCATCCTCTGAACATCACTATGAATTCAAAATGTAAGTATAACCTGATAAATTAATAGTGAATGTTTTGTTTTGTGACACTAGTGTTTAAGATGTGTATGTATGATTTTACTAACAAATTGGATTGTATTGTCTGGATAATAAATGATTTGATTTGATTTTTGATTTGTAGGTACATACCAATTTGAGACGAGAAAATTTTCTTGTTTCATACTTTCTAGAGCGTAATTTTTTAGTAGTCGGGATTTTAGTTTTTCTTATGTGGATTACATAGCGCCACAAGAAGTCCACAGAACAGTAGCAAGCTTTAGCGAAAGAGCCAAAATAACTTCAGACACACGACACCCTTTGCACCATCGAAAACCAGAAACAGCTTCCTAATGTGTTACCCCACTCCCTTGCGAGCGGAGCGGTCTACGGAAAAACCAGAGCTGTGGAGAGGTAATGCATCCTTACCGAACTAGCAAAAAAGTTGTATAAATTAAAATTATACAATTAACAGACATGTAAGGGGTTTATGACAGTTTTCAGTCAGTCAGCAACTAAATAGTTGCAAAGTAGAATTCACTTCGACGCATTAATATGACTTAAATGATATTATAATTTAAGTCATATTCCCTCATATGCCCTCAAGAATTCCTCGCAGTCCTATAATGTCACTTTGCCCTCCGCAGAGAAGAACGATTCTGGGTGCAAACTCTCCCTACGCGAGGCTTTGCAGGGTGTGAACGGTTGCAGTGATCAGATCGACCGCCATTTTGACGGCTTAGGCAAATTGACACATTCGCACGAAGCGTTTCGCGACATCGTTTATTATGCGCACAGCCAAGGAGTGGAATTCCCTGCCTTCGTCAGTGTTCCCAAGTTCATAATTTTGTCCCCAATCTATTTAAGTCGCGAGTTAATAGGCTTCTTCTGGGTAAGCTCGTTCCATCGTCGACCTCATCTCTGTCCTCAGGACTAGATTGAGGTCAAGAGTAGACCAATTTAATATTAAAAAAAAAAAAAATTGAAAGCCAGTTTTTACAAGTATCTCCCAGAACATGGAGTTTCTTAGCCCTGCGTTATGTCACTGGGTGGGTGAATTAAGGTTAAACATTACCTATTTTTGTATTACCTAGTTTTATTTAGCGTAATTTGTTTTCAGTTAGTTTAATTTGTTTTAACTTAGTTTAATTTGTTTTAATTTAGTTTAATTTGTTTTAATTTAGTATAACTAATTTATTAACTTACTTTAGTGCAACTTTGATAATATAGTATTTTTATTTTATTCTTATTTTGTAAGTTACGACAACGTTTTGTGAGCATGCAGAGTTTACCTGTAAGTGATTGTTACACTCTATTCTGATTTGTTGCTTCTGTTTCATTTGTTTATACCAGTGTATACAACAATTATTGTTGGTGAACCAAATAAATAAATATTAATGTGTCTGGTAAACATCATCTCAATAATTTATAATTATGACTGTCATATAACGTTAAGTCGAGTAAACGTTTCAGTTAGAAAATAGTGATGAGTCGCCATGTTTTGTAAATTTAGAACCCTTTAATCAACACTTAAATAACAAACTGTGATGTAATGAATTTATAGTTAACCATTATAAAATCGTTATACTAGGTCGTATATTTCCGTCAGGGCTGCGGGACGGTTCGAAAGAGATACCGCGGCCCTGGAACACAAAGGGCAAAAGAAGGAACATGGATGGGTATTAGTCAGTAAAAATCTGACACTCCCTTCCGCTCTGCCCAGAGCGGGCGGAGTCATTTGATGATTTCCCATCCGAAAAAAAATCTAATATAACTTTTATAAGTCAATTGATTATTTAAACAATAATTACCATCTCTTATATTATGCAGTCGCCATACTTATCAACGCCAAAATACATCACCATGATGTCCCTGTAAAAAGTAAAGAAGTATTCCCATGACTATACACAGAGGCTTTTTCTATTTGCCAACAGAACTCTAGTTGCAACCGTCACGGTGGACGCCATAAATCGTATAAAAAACATGTACAGGACCAATAGTTATATACATGTCTTAATGCAGTCGCCCAATATCATTTCTCTGTCTTGCCTGTTTTCGAAGGAAACTAGCTGGCCCAAATAAATGTACTCATCCACGTATTGGATTTCTTGCCCATCTACTTTTTTTTTTTTTTTTTTTGGTGGGTGGGAAATCATCAAATGACCCCTCCCGCTCTGGGCGGAGCGGAAGGGAGTGTCAGACTCTTACTGACTAAAAACCACCCATGTTCCTTCTTTGGCCCTTTATGTTCCAGGGCCGCGGTATCTCTTTCGAACAGTCCCGCAGCCCTGGCAGGCATCGGCCCTTGCGGGCCCCTCCCGTTTGCTGACATCTCTTTGAGGCGCGCGTGGAACACGAACGCGCCGTCGAAACGGCCTGCCCGTCGTCATACAACGGACGGACGGCGAGCTAGCCCATTACTCACCGTCCACAGGCCCGCGAAAATGCCCATCTACCTCAACCCTACTTTTTGTGCTATTGGTCATCACTTTAGTCTTTGACCGATTCAACATTAGTCCAACTTCAAAGCTTGCTGTGCTCAGATCTTGGAGCATCTGTTGTAAAGAACTCGGCAGCAGTCGGTGCAAATATGACGATGTCATCAGCGAAACGAAGGTTGGTGAGTTTCTTGCAACCGACTGGTATACCACCAAAACCCAAGTGTGCCTGTTCACCGCCAAAAGGAGCCCGTTCAATCTGGCTCCTACTTTCCGGGGTACATCTGTACCGGTTAGCGACAGCCTCGAGCTTCTTGGTACGAAGTTGAGTGCGAATCTCAACTTCGGTGCCTACATTGAGTCGAAAGCTCAAACAGCGGCAAAAAAGCTGGGTATCCTAAATAAGGTTAAGCGGTACTTCAAGCTAGGACAGCTTAGTCCTATATAAAGCTCAAGTTCGGTCCGGCATGGAGTACTGCTGTCACCTTTGGGATGGCTCAGCCAAATACCAATTACCCACACTCGACTCTGTTGAGCGCAGAGCCAAGAGGCTCGTTGGTGACGGTAAGCTGGTGGGTACCAAGCTTCATAGCCTGGCCCACCGGCGCAAGGTTGCATGTCTGTCGGCCTTTTACAGGCTGTACTTCGGTGAGTATGCCCAAGAGCTCCACGAGATCATTCCACCATCTCCCTTCTTCTATCGGGAGTCTAGATGGACTGCGAGTTATCACCCATTCCTTGTCGATGTTCCACACATTCGCACGAAGCACTTTGCTACATCGTTTATTATGCGCACAGCCAAGGAGTGGAATTCCCTGCCTTCGTCGGTGTTCCCAAGTTCATATGACCCCAATCTATTTAAGTCGCGAGTTAATAGGCTTCTTCTGGGTAAGCTCGTTCCATCGTCGACCTCATCTCTGTCCTCAGGACTAGATTGAGGTCAAGAGTAGGCCCATTTAGTATAAACAAAAAAAATACCTTTACTGGACCATGGATCTGTTAGGTTCTTGAATACCTCCTCAAGGGTGCTAGTAAATAGTTTGAGAGAGAGCGGGTCACCCTGTTTCACGCCTTTGTTAATTTTGACCGGGAAAGTTGAGTTTAATGTTTGCTGTGCTATTGTTGTATATTACTTTAAGGATATTGATGTAGGTTTGGTCTAACTGTTGATTTTGTAAAGATGAAAATATGGCTGAATGTTTCACGCTGTCAAATGCCTTCGTATAGTCCACGAAGGCCAAATATAAAGGTTTTACAAATTCTATGTGTTTTTCCATGATTTGGTTTAATGCATAAGCTGATCTGTAGTGGAGCAACTTGGGCGGAAACCAGCTTGTTCGGGTGTTTGATGGGAATCTAATTTTGTATCATCGCTGTTATGTATAACTTTGATATAAGCCTTGTAGAGATGTGACACTAAGCTTATTGGTCTGTGGTTATTGATGTCGCTTTTATCCCCCTTTTTATGAAGTAGGATGATGTTTGAGTGGCACATCTTTGCTGGCATCTTTCCGGTTTGAAGGATGGAATTAAACAAGTTGGTGATATGAGGGAGAAGTGAGGGAGAACCAAGTTTAAGGGCTTCAGTTGTTACACCATCTTCGCCTGGACTCTTTTCGTAGTGCATGCTGGTCAGCACTTTTTTTACTTCATAACCCGTTATGAAAGGAATCTTATCAGGGTCCGGAAATAGCTTTCTTTACATTAAATTAATAAATAATAATGATTATTAAAACATTTCACTTACCTTTTTGTAAGTTTTATCACAACATAAACATAACATAAATTGTCACACAAATTGTCTAGCTTGCACCACTGACCGAACACCAGCCTAACAAAACGTCTATACGATGATACATTTCTGTAAGAGTACCTACTACTAGAAACTATTACAAACTTTACTAGTTAAACTTACAACGTTTACGTGATTCTTACTCAACGTTATTGTCGCTGACGCGGCTGCAAAACGACCCTTACACGATTTAAATGTTATGTAATCTGCGCCCAAACCCGCGTTATATTTACATATAAAAAACTATTATAAAACCATATGGCTGAAAGTTAAATAAAACACATTATTGTACCATTTACATGACATTATTTTGCTACTTGAGTACCTAACCCACTCGTTCCACCTGCTGAAAATCTCCCAACTGGACATGAGTTGCCATGGCTGACCCGGAAGTCTTTAGAAAGACTTCGGACCCAGGTTAGCCGCAGCAAGGAAAGCCTGCTCAGGTGGAGAATTCATTCATTTCAGTGGTGGTGATGGATTCATTAATGACTCTGCCCTGGAGTGTAAATGTGGTGCTGTTCCACAAACGGCATGTTGTTGGTTCGTTGGTGGTTCGTGGTTGAAACTGATGCCGACACAATTTAGATTGCTATCGACACGTTAAGAAGAAGAAGATAAAAACAAACGACAGTTATTCTTAAGTGTCACCCCATTAGAGCGCAGCGCACTACTCGGGGCGCGTCGTGCGCGCGCGCCCCGCGCCGCGGGCTGTAGGGCGCGCGCGCACCTGCGCGCACCGCGTGCGCCCCCGAGCCCCCGGGCGCTTCCCACGCCCGCGCCGGCATCGGCACCACCCTCGCTCACCACACATAGCTGCCGTGCTGCCGTGCTGCCGTGCTTCTGTAGTACAGTAGTGACGTCACGCCTCCTGCAACTACTAGGTACTACCATGTCCTATCGGCGGTCGTCCACTTCGTTGTCGAGTCAGAATCATTCCAAACCAAATCAAAGTGAAAGCATCTGTGTTAAGTATCTCGCTATTTTATTTCTTATATTGGAGAAAAGATAATTATGTGAAATTGTCGCACTAGAGCGGCGCGTGCGGTTGGAGATGATGCGTCACCAGGCGCAGACGAGGCGGAACAACTCGTGCTTCATGCCTCGCGCCTCGTGTGTCATCTATGTCGTTGTGTCAACTGCGTGTAATTTGCGTGAGAGCGCGGCGCACGCGCAGCGCACTGCTCCACTGTTCATTAATCACCGCCGACGACTACAATACGGACACCAGCGATCCCTGTCATTTGCTCAACACCATAATTATTCCACAATGTTTCTATTAAGGCACACGCAACACTATATGATTCGTTCTTTGACTTGACAAAAAAATGTCTAGTGACATTTAAAAATTAAATAAAATTATTGATTAGATTTGCTGACTATTTTTCTAGTGACTAGAATGCACATCTGCTATCGAAGTAACTTAGGTGGCGGCTCCGTAACAGAATGTAACAGAAGAATCAAACATACTAGGTACTTCCTGGTCAAGAAGTTCACATAGCAACAGACTCACGCGCGTGTGTCGGCGCGGTACGATACGGCACGACGCGGCACGATGCGGCACGACGCGGCACGATGCGGTATCGTGGGGCATGACGCGGCACAGTTTCACGCTGTCGATGCGCTATCGCCGCCCGACGGATGTGGCTCGTTCGCGACTCGCGGGATAACATCTCGCAGCTTCCGCCCATTTATCTGCCACGTCTCAGCCCTACGCACCCCCCCCCCCCCGCCCCGCCGCCCTGCACACCCACCGTCAATATGACATAATAAATTATGTATATCCATGACAAACATAAAATGAATTCCAATGAATGCCAATGAGCTTTATACACTCTTTTATCAGTAGACAACAGCTGAGAGAGGTCCTATATTCTGCATATGGAGGAGTGAGTAGGTAGTGTGCGTTAGGTGGCGGGGCAAGCAGGGGTCCGTGTGAAGAGGTCGCGTCATTCATGTCCTGACTGTTGGTGTTGACTGTGACAGACGCATTCGTGCGACTGTGCGCGCCCCGCGTCTGCCACAATGGTGCTCGTTACGAGGCGCGTCGGCTCCCACAGCTACACGCGTGCTCAATACAGTACCTACTCACATTTGTAGCCTCTCCAAACCGCGGCACTGTTCGTCTTCATTAATAAGTGCCAACAACATGTGCTAGTACTACATGCGTGGTGGACGGTGACGTCGCAGCCGCACTAATGAACAGATCGTCGCCAGTCCCCGCTCTCAGCGTATCAATGTCCTGCTAATTAGACGCGCACAGCACACAGCAGCGCGCCAATTATCCGCAATAAGACCATAACCCGGTCCCGCACTGACATCATAATAGCGCAGCGCAGAGACGCGTGTCCACACACTGTCGCACGCACTGCCTATACCAGCATCACACCTGGATACTTGTTGCTTGACAGCCTCTCATTGATTTTTAACAATAAAAGATCTGATTTGTCTTTCTCTTACAAGCCAATTGTACAATGGCCAAGTTTTGGCAGCAATGGTAATATTAAAAAATACCCCGGTTTTAACCAGTAACCTAGTCCTGTTTTTGAGTACGTGGGTTCATAGCTAGTATTTATCTCATTTGCATATGGGTATTAATTGTCCTTTATAAAAGCTAACCATCTAGCCCCGGTAGTAACCGGTAATTCGTTCCCAAACGATCAAGCCAAGGATTTGAAAATCACACAATAGCGTCCAAGTATGCGGCCAAGTTACCTATGGGGCTATGGGTCGCACTCGCATTCGATACCAAACTGCAAGAGCAGGGTTCAAGCGGCGCAGGCGCAGGCGCAGGCCGGGAGGGGGGCGCGCATAGCTGCAATAAAAGTAAATCAGTGCTGTGCCGGATTAAAAGCTCCGAGGGGCGCGCGAGGGGCGCGGGGGCGCGGCTGCGCGGGGGGCGCGCGCATGCGGGGCGCGGGGCGGCCGCCGCCGGCAGTCGAAGCCCGAGGCCCGCGGAGAGCGCACGAGTGCAGCCAGGTGCGAAGTGTCCGAAGTGTCCGCAGTGTTCCCAGTGCAGTGAGTGTAGTGAGTGCCGCGACCCTGCGCGGTGAGACAGAGCGGCGCTCAAGTGCGACGCCGCAGCCCGTGGCGGCATGCGGCAGGCGCGCGCGCCCCGGCGGCGCCCGGCGCTGCGCTGACCCGATGCGCCGCGCGCGGACCCCGCGGCGCGCGCCGCTGCTGCTCGCCCTCGCCTGCCTGCTGCGCGTACGTCCACCTCCACACCTCATACTACCCCACATTCACTACATAACAACTTTGCGAGTTTGTGCAAATCCTTTACAAGAGCTTTAGTTCGTTGATACAGAAGTTACCCACAGCACACACTCTATTGTTTTGTCAAAATAACTAGTAGAGTTTACTCAAAAATGCTTTCTCAATAAGCCGCCCCAATCACATCAATTCAAAATCACATGTTACATTATTTGGAGTCAGGATGTCTACTAGTCCGTCACAGACTCGAGGGATAATAACTGCATCTGTTGCGATGTGACGAGGCGTGTGATAGTAACATGGCGAATACCAGTGATACACGCCGGTCACAGCGCGGTATGTCCCGCGAGCGCGGCCGGCGCGTGACCCACATACTGATGGGCCAGCATGGCACACGGATCAGCACGCGGCTCACGTGGGCACGTCGCGCATCTGCGAGCTCACTGGCCAGAGCGAACACTCCACGCTCATGACTGCTACCACACGCATCAGGCTCACATTCCGTTGACAATAAAATTCTCAAAGATTCTCTGCTTGCCTTAATACTAATCCAAGAATTTCAGAAAACCGTTAAAGAAAACCTAATATGTAAGGAACTCTCTGAATGATCTGAAATCAAAATGTAAATCACTTGTTCAGTGCATAAGCGATACCTTTGCACCTGTAACAGAACAGTCCAAAGTTCTTTACAACTTGGACATATTAAAGTGGAGAACTCCAATTTACACCCTGCCACATCTTATTCATATCTAAAAACACACATAACACAAGTACACACTAAGATTGAAATATATGCAAGAAATCCCAAGAGTACAAACACCATAAACAAGCAATAAATCAAATTGGATTCCAATACAGAGAGTTGTACTAATATTATTGGGTTTGTTTACAACCCTCACCTAAGAAACAACAATAATGTTTAGTAATGCCAAGAGCTCCGACAGTCTCGTCAGCGTTCAGTGGCGCGCCGCTTGCGCTCGCCCGCGGCCGCTTCATGTCTCAAACGTCAACGATAGTCCACGTCCACATTGTCCACACCACCCGCTGTCCCGCTCAACTCCAATTCGTTTCTAACTGAAGGATGTAGAGTTCTGAAACTCGTGGTTACCAATTTCTTAAGACTTGACATATTTTTTAAAGTTTCTACGGATTTCTAGAAATTTTTAAATTGACTGCGAAAATTAAGATTTAGGGAAACATTCAAATGCAAAATACAAGTACCTATCTGTCGAATTGGTTGCCTTCGATATCTTAACTAGACAACTAATAACCTAAGGACCACCACTTAGCATGCGCGCGGGTGCAACATAGATGCATCGCATATTACAGATGAGTCGTAGACCGCTGGTTCACGATCTTGGGAATCAAGCAGGTGTAGACAGTCACGCGCATCTCGATGAGAGAATACCTAATCACGTGTCACTGCACATAATATTGTCTCGACAGCATGCATTGAGCACGACGCTGTACCGGGTCCCGGTACCGATCCGCGGTATAAGCTCATTATCTCGCTCAGATCCAGGCTGTCCCTTTGCTGACATCCTCAGCGACGGCTGTGAGCCGAGGCTCGTATCCCACAGGGGGTGCCCTTAGCGCGCTATCACTTAATTTATAAGTTTTTTGCCCCTGGCTGAAAGCCTTACACTCGAGGCACCCACAGGATAGTCCGGTTAAACAGAAGTCAGCCTCATAGGTTGACCTGGGAGATGCCATTAAAAAAAAAGGTATAAGCTCACTTCTCATAGCCCGGAGACTTCAGCTGGCAATGTATAGCTGGAACGGCGTGGTGTCTGTCTAGAAAAAATAAATTGTGGAAAATCGATCTAAACTATGTTGGTTACTAGACTGATATCTTTATCGTGGGAGGCCAATAGCTGAGACAATCCAGACAATAATCCAATAAAAAAGTATCGTTTAAATAGAGACAATCCAGTAATCCACTGCATTGGATTGTCCTCAAGCCAGGCCAGTGAAATAGAACGTTTTTAAATTTTTCGCAGCCAATAGCTTCCCCCACTGAATTGTCTTGTCCATTGGCTTCATGTGATTGCGCGTTCCAAGCCAGTTCGCCAATGTTGTGGGCTTCGAGCGAATGCACGTCGTATTTGTATTTGAAATAAATCTGGATTTTAACAATAGTTCAAACAAGATGATCTAACGAAATGACATCTAAATTTATATCACTTTACCGGGGACAAGAACGTCTCTGGAGAATTTTAACGTATCGTGAAAGAGATACTGCATTAAGAAATATAATTGCCGGTATGGAGCTTCTCGATATGTCTATTGAGGATGTAAAAAAGAAAATTAAATATTTAAGGTTTATATGACTGAAGTTAGCAAAATCGAAAAAAAGTCGGCGATCTGGAGCTGGAACTTCAACGATTTAAAAATCATTGAAAGGCATGCATTCATCAAATACGTAAATGTTAAAAAACACAAAAAGTTCAGCAGTCCATCTCTACAAGAGCGTATGAACCCGACGGTGTACACCACAAACTGACTCATTTGTAGGGACTCATAGGCCTACGTGTAAACGACGTGGCATTTTCCATTGTCCTGGCTTATTGTCTTGGCTTACTGGATTGTCTCAGCTATTGGCCTCGTGTAAAAGGCCCATATGTCTGAAATGACCTGTCAGGTGCTAAAATCTTATTAAATAACATTTATCTGTCGCAGGAAATGTGTTACTGGTCATACGTATATTTCATTCCAAAATAAAACCTAATGAAAAAGGGCTGCAACTGGTGTTCCTCAGGGTTCAGTTCTAAGGCCGCGGATACATTTTTTAAAAGTAATCACAAAAATTAAAATAAATTAATATGCTCGGGCATTCCGGAGAAAAATTACACGCCGAATACATAACTTCTTTGTTTTGTTAGAAGTCGTTTAAAAATGCCTGATTCGCATTGCTTTTATACGCATACACAATAAGCGTTAGAATGGGTAGTTGGATGAACGCTTCATATTAATTAGTTCTGACTTGATGACAATAGCACCACCTCAGGAGTACTTATAGGCTTCGAATAAAAAAGAATTTTGAAAATCGGTCAACAATTGGCGGAGAAATCGGTGAACATACATAAAAGAAGTGCGAGTCGGACTCGCTCACCGAGGGTTCCGTACAAACTTGTAGGTATTTTATATTAAACTACATATTTACGGTTTTCAGATTGTTTCCTTTACATGTGCTGTAAGACATTGCTTCTTGCTAAATTTCGTCATTCCAGGACAACGGGAAGTGCCCTTTAAATTTTGATTCCCTTGACAGTGTCGAAACATACGTTTTTTGCGCCATAAACTGCCGTATCTTTTTTTACGATAACTTAGAAGTTTGATTTTTTCACAGCTTCAAGGGAAAGTTTACAGAACTTGAGTATATGGTTTTAATTTCAACTCGATACCTGCACGCGTTCCCGAGATAAAGGGTCTTGACAGACAGACATAGACGACGGACGGGCGGACGGACAACAAAGTGATCCTATAAGGGTTCCATTTTTTCCTTTTGAGGTACGGAACTCTAAAAATATATACAGTTGAACATAGAACCTCCTCCTTTTTTTTGAAGTCGGTTAAAAATTGTCAAAGGAGTTTTGGTCAAACATTTTTTTTTTAACTGCCCCACTCTAGTAATTTCTTTTGTATCGTGGGTGCGTTCACAAACATTTAAACTCACATACACAAACAGCCAGACCCGCAACAACTATCCAGTAGGCCATACAAATATTTGTTTCGTGCGGGGATCAAATCCGCGACACGCAACGCAGCAGTCAATCGCTCAGCCACTGCACCAACCGTGCCGTCAAACATTAGTGAACCGCTAACAATAGATGTCATGGTAATAGGTATATCCCCAATGAAATGGGACTTAACATACCTAACTATCAAAATGTGGGTATACTTCAGACATCTGCGTACCCCCCTGTCGATGTTGTGTAAACAATAAACATCCAAGCGATTGCAGCAATCACGACAAATTTGCTATCTTGTATTGAAGTGTTCCATTGCTTATCGTCGAAGATCAGTATCAGATGTTCACCAAATTTTGAGCGCGACCACCGCGGAATAATATTCTTCCAAAAAAAAAAACATTGAAATCGGTTAACAATTGACGAAATATCGCTGAACATACAAAAAAAACACAAAAAAAAAACGAATTGATAACCTCCTCCTTTTGGAAGTCGGTCAAAAATACTAGTAAATGATAGCGTGACGGTTGACAGGGGAGGAGGGAAGTGCACTCCGAGTACCAGGCGACGAGAGCAGCAAAATGATGAATGTGGTAAGGTTCACTACTTTGTGTGGAGAATGTCTTTGAATGAGAATTAAGTAGTCTCGTGGATCGACTGACGGCGCATGTATGTCTCATGCAAATAAATGATTTATGTTTATGAGAAGCGGTAACCATTACCTGGAAATTGTTCTAAATAATCAAAATGTCGAACAATGTACAAACTTAAAACTTTTCACTAACAGTTTATCTAGGTATCATTACTGGTCGTAATGACTTATTTTTCAAAAACTACCCTTTGATTGGGACAACCAAACATCCCTCTACCCCCTTTAAGGGACGCCCCTCAGCACCCCTTTCAGGAGAATGAAAAAAATCGTCAACGTCTTCTTCAAGTAACTAGCACTAGCATTCATGAAGAAGCTTTAATAATCGTTAGCTAGCGACGTTGTGGGCGGGTAGCGCGGTGGGCGTGCAGGCGCAGAGGGCGGGGCGCGGGGGCGGGGCGTGCGGCGGGCGGAGCGCTGCGCCCCGCCGCCGCGCCCTGCACAAGCTAACGGCACGATGTAAACAAAGCTCCCACGCGCGCACTCCGCCCGCCCTCGCGACTCTATCCGTTTAATTCATTTCACTGTGCACAAAAAGCATGTTATACTTGTCTCATTGAAGGCGTCCATATCTTTAGAGTTGGAGTACCTCACAAGTACAAGTACAGGACTCTGCACGCCAACAATTGTGTTGTGCTCCCGTTAATAGTATTTCGAAAATAGTGTAATTAGTCTTTGGACAATGTAAAGGGCATAAAAGTGAATCTGGACACACACACCTGCTGTGACCGTGTTGTTAACAGTGTTTGATGGCTATTTCTAAACAAAAACGTAAAATACCATACATTCTATCATGCCCTCATACTGCAACCAGGATCGTCTTCTCACGAGGGAACTTCACGGCGGTTAATAGCACGGATACGAAATAAGCGATAAGATAATTATGAGTTAATTACCAGAAATAATTACGACACGACAAAAAAATTTAAAATAAAATTATTAATTTAAAAACTTTTTTATAAACATTATTTTTTTTAAATGCGCTAAAAAGATTAAAATAAACTTTTCCTTTAATACTTTTACTATCAACATAAAACGTAAATTGTGTAATGACACAATATGATATAAGTACTTAAAGCTTGTCGCGAGATTTACCTGTGTAGATAAACAAGTAAATTAAATAACTAGATCTGATTAATTTTTTTTTTGTTTTTTTTTTATTATTTAATAATGTGTGATAATAATATTAGTTTTTTATTTTCATAATTTATTACCTATAATTTTTGACGTCATATTGTAATGTATATTTATGGAATGTAATGTAAAGTATGTAAGGTGTCATTTGTTTTAGTTATTGACATTCCAATTCCCCATGATTTAATTTAATTTTGATTTTATTTAATTAAGTTTTTATTTAATTTTAATTATAATAATGAACTATTTTTGCACACCTGATAGGGTAGGATATGGTCTGAGCTATATTGTTGTGTTTCATCCTTGTATGTACCCATATTCAGCAAAATAAATGATTTGATTTGATTGATTTTAATTTTTTAAATGTTCAAACTAAGTAAATACGAGTACTTAAATCTCGCGACAAGCTTTTATAACATATTGTGTCATTGCACAATTTACGTTATAAGTTGATGGTAAATAAGTAGTAGGTATAATAGTATATTTATTTGCGTAAAACATGGTATACAAAGGTGTTCACAACAAATTTGAATGGCACAAACATGTTTAGCTAGGATTAGAGCAAGCATGCAAAATTTTAAAGACAAGGAAATACATAAGGAGGCTTCAACAATGAACAAAGAACATCAAATTTTTTTTTTTTTTTTGTAAAACGTTGCCCCACACTAGGAATTTCTCCTGCATCGTGGGTGCGTTTACAAACATTTAAACTCACATACACAAACAGCCAGACCCGAAACAACTATCTGTAGGCCATACAAATATTTGTTCCGTGCGGGGATCGAACCCGCGACACGCAACGCAGCCGTCAATCTCTCGGCCACTGCGCCAACCGTGCCGTCGAATTGTTCAAATTGTTCTATCTATAAATTCTTTTAAGCTATAAAAACTATATTCAAGTAACCATTTATAAAATTTAGTTTTAAATAATTTTGTATTAAATATTTTAAAAGGCCTCGGTATTTTATTAAAAATGCGCACACACATTGCTAGGCAGTTATTATTGTATTAAATTTAGCTAGCCTAGGTAAATCATTCAACACTAATTTATAGGGATCTCGTCTGTTCCGAGGATTTACATCATTTGCAGTCTTAAATAATTGTTTGTTTTTCATTACAAACATACATATTTCGTAAATGTAAAGTGACGGTAACGGTAACAAACCAAGCTTCTTAAATATTGGTTGACATGAGTCGTCACGTTTACTCGTAATTCACAAATTGATCTCATGCACTTTTTTTGAGCGATGAATGCTCTATGGAAGTCTGTGCTATTACCCCACTTATTATTGAAAGTTAAGTTAAGCCCGCTTGGAGATTGGTCATTGTCGCAAGGGATAAAAATGTGTTAACCAAGGTTATAAACTATCTGTGTGTGCAAAATTTCATCCAAATATCGCAAAGTTGTTTTCGGCACACGTAATGCAGGCTGCAGGCAGGTCCTGCAGTTGTCGCGGTGCTACGGCGTAGCGCTGCTACGGCCTACGGAAGGTGTAGAGGGGCTACGACGTATTTGTTAATAATTTGATGAGGGCTATCGCTGTCAGGCTCACCGGCTGGCGCGATGGCGCCACTGCTGCGCTGGCGAGGAACCGTGTCCAGTCACTACTTTTATTTGATAAAGCTGTTGCCCGCGACTTTCATTCAGGTGAAAATATTATAAAAATATATACAAATATTTGTTCCGTGCGGGGATCGAACCCGCGACACGCAACGCAGCAGTCAATCGCTCAGCCACTGCGCCAACCGTACCGTCAACCGTGTATGGGAATGGCATGGGCTGGGTTTTATGACGTCACTGTTTGGATCACCCAAAGACATTAAAGTTATCTACAGCGATTGACGGAACGTAAGTAGTGGTCTGTAGTGTCATACGCGCGTACGCCCGCAGTCGCCTTCGTGTCAAAGTCGAAAACGTTCGGGATCAGAATTTTTGTACGACAATATTCCCAATCCGTAGTTCGCCCTACAAGTATTTTAAATCTCTTTGGATCACCCGACCTTTGGTCATAGCGCACCATCTGACTCACGTAAGTCGTCGTTCTTTCAACTTTATGTGTATACGGTACAGCGGTATTTTAAACTCCTCCTTCCTTCGTCCTTAAATACTATTTACGTATTTACTAATTATTAAGATACATTTGAGACCCTTACAGCTCTGCCATTTCCTTTGACACGGTCCTGACGGTACTGACGGTACACTCTGCTAAACCGTTTTGATTTTCTAATTTCCCTCCAAAAGTGACTCCCATATTCAATATTAATTTATTAACATTACACGTATAGATTATGATTTTACTAATAAAAACTTGAAGGCGCTTTGAAATAGCAAACAGTTGTGGATTATTACTGTTAACTGATATAGTTTTAGAATTACTAACTACCAGGCCTGGGCTTCGGCCCGCAGTGACAGGTGCAATAGTTAGCGTGCTCGCGAAATGAAAAGAGTGTACAATTCAGCTGCCAGGGATTGCAAACGGGTGTTACGGAAGGCGCGTTTCGACCATGTTCGACGAATTGGGGCTAACCCGCGTGCGGCCCTTCGGGTAGCAAGGAGTTCTGGACCCTATCTAAATCGGTCGAGACAAACTTCTGCCGTCCTACGCTGCCACCTATCCTGAAGTCTGATGGAACGCTGGCTTATACGGCGCAAGAGAAGGCAAATCTATTTGCCTCCATCTTTGCCGAAAATTCACGCCTAGACACGGCCTCAAACATACCACCTAACATACCTCACTGTGGCTCCGCAATGCCGGTGATCTCAATTCACATAAAAGAGGTCCATAAGGCCCTATGCAGTCTCGACGTGAATAAAGCCAGCGGACCTGACGGAATACCCGCAAGAGTCCTGAAGAGCTGTACGTCTCCACACTGTGCAATGTGATGGAAAGGGTACTTAACAATAAGCTGTCAGCATACCTCGAAGACAATGAGTTACTCAGTGACCACCAGTATGGCTTCCGTCGTGGTCGTTCAAATGGGGATCTTCTTGTGTATGTTACGCATTGCTGGGGCCAGGCCATTGAGAAACACGGCGACGCCCTTGCTGTGTCACTTGATATCTCGAAGGCCTTTGACAGGGTCTGGAACGTTAGTCTGTTGGCTAAGCTTCCTGCATTCGGCATCTCTGCTGACTTTTGCAACTGGATTTTCGACTTCCTGAGTGGTCGATCGATCAGAGTGGTCATAGATGGCTGCTCATCGGATCATAAGGCCATTGATGCCGGAACACTCCTCAGGGGTCTGTTCTTTCTGCGACTTTATTTCTGCTGCACACCAACGACCTGCTACAGCTTGGTGCAATCGGGTACTCTGATGACAGCACAGTCGCTCAAAGATACCTGTCCAGTGCAAGAGCCAGCAGAGAGGAAATAGCTTCTCTTAGAGAAGCCAAGCGAATGGATTCGACCCTAAATCTCGTTTCCCAGTGGGGTGGCCACAATCTGGTCAAATTCAATGCTCAAAACACAGGCATGTCTTTTCACTGCTAAAAGGAGCCAGTTCCAGTTGTCTCCTGCTATCCGAGGTACAGTTGTACCAGTTACCGACCGCCTACAGCTTTTGAGCATGGAGTTGACATCGGATCTCAACTTCGACTCAACCATCGAGTCAAAAGCTCAGACCGCAGCTAAGAAGCTGAGCATCCTGAATAAGGTTTTTTTTTATATTTAATGGGCCTACTCTTGACCTCAATCTAGTCCTGAGGACAGAGATGTGGTCTACGAGGAAACGAGCTACCCCAAAAGAAGCCTATTAACTCGCGACTTAAATAGATTGGGAATTAGGTGAGGCGACACTTCACATTTGGACAACTTTTAAGTTTATATCAAGCACAGGTCCGTTCCTATATGGAGTATTGCAGTCACTTTTGGGATAACTCAGCATAATACCAGCTTGCTCTGCGTTACACTGAATCAAGGGCATGATTCTGTGAAACGCAGAGCTAAAAGGCTCATAGGCGACGAGACTTTGGTAGCTACGCTTCACAGTCTAGCTCATCGACGTAATGTCGCGTGCTTGTTGGTCTTCTACAGACTGTACTTCGGAGAGTGTGCGCAGAGGAGGTCCACGATCTGATTCCACCATCAATCACCCTTTAACCAGCGGACTAGCACACGTACTGCGGCGTACCATCCACACTTGGTTGATATCCCGACAAGTCGTACTCGGCGCTTCTCCTCCACGTGTATTATGCGCACAGCCAAAGTGTAGAACTCTCTGCCGGCATCTGTGTTCCCTCCCCGTACATATAACCCGTCTGCATTCAAAGCAAAATTGAACAGCCATCTTCTGGGCACGCTCGTTTCCTCATAGACCTCATCCATCGCTTTCCACCAGGCGTGATCGAGGTCAAGAGAAGGCCCAATGTGTAATAAAAAAATAATCAAGAAAACTGACAAATTCATAGAAGTTAAAACTACGTACTTAATCCTTCTTTATTTTTTCTTATACAATATATTTACTATGTATGTGACTATGTGTACATGAAGGTACCTTTTTTGTCCATATCGTTTTCAAAGAATGTGTATTTCTGTTGCCGCTATAACAACAAATAATAAATTAACAACAAACAATACTTACGAAGTTCTGATGCTGACCTTCGGAGACAGACACAGAAACTCTTCAATCTGTCGTGTCGAATGGCATGTACGAGTATATGTATTTTTTACAGAATTCCATAACATAATACCACATCAGTATGAAGCCGCAGTGGGGCGTTCTACCTCTTCTCTCCTTAGCGCAATATTTATAAATTATATTTCCAGTGAACTCCTTCATCCTACCACCTTTATGGTGCCGATCTGAGGTGGTTCATTTTGTGAATAAGAATTTTAACACGTTTTTCCGATTGGAGTATAGCCTTATGGTGTGAAGGTTAACCCTGTGAGGACTTAAACTCATTGTTGCCGGCAGCCCGCGGCAGCGTACAAGAAGTGGCGGTGGCAATGTGGGGATATTGCCACCGTCAGTTCAATGTGTATGATTGTTCCTCTTATAGTGACTCAGTTAAATACCTGGGTATTTATATACGATTTGTCCTGGGGTCCCCAGTTGCAAGAAGTGAGTCGCAAATTGTTTGAGCCTAAGCGGTCTTAACGTAGCTAGTGCAATTTCCTTCCAACTGCCATTGAAACTGCGCTCGGCCCATCCTTGCTACTCCAGATCCCACTGAAGCGCCGATAGATAAGCTAGCGATAGCGATTCAAGACGCACAATCGCACATACGACACTTATATAAACGTATCATTTGAAACTTAGATGACGCGCATTCTTCCAAAATTTACGATATTTTTTCTATGGTTCTTTGTGACCACTTGTGGAACGCATTGCCGGTGACATTAAGACAAGCCGAGTCATGTCTTCTATTATTTTAATTATATCTAAAGAGATCTGTCCGCCATAGTGTTAGCGATGAGTGGAGCTAGTAGCAGCCAGCTACTAGTAGTGACAGGAAGATGTGTGTTACAGTGCGCGGCGGGGGCGGGCGTGTTCGAGCTGCAGATCCTCGAGTTCTCCAACTACCGCGCGGCGCTGGCGTCGGGCGCGTGCTGCGGCGGCGGCGCGCGGCCGACCGGCGACGCCTGCGCCGCACCGTGTCGCACGCGCTTCACGCTGTGCCTCAAGGAGTACCAGTCGGCCGCCGCGCCCGGCGCCTGCTCGTTCGGGCGCGCCGCTTCGCCCGCGCTCGGCACCGATTCCTTCACGCTGGCCGAGCCGCTCTACACGCTGGCGCTGCCATTCTCCTTCCGTTGGACGGTGACTATCTCTCTGTCAACATATCGATCAGCATCTTAACTGTCTGTAACTCATTAATTGGCTAAAATTCGTATTTGTACATTCGCAGAGATCCTTCACGCTGATACTCCAAGCGTTCGACGACTTTGAATACCCAGAGCCAGGTAAGTGAGCTTGCGGTGTGAGGGTGTGGGTGTGTGAGTATGCGGAGGGCGTGTGCTGATTGCGTTGCGTGTGACAGAGGCGGGGCTGGTGGAGGAGGCGTGGTGGTCAGGCATCGTGGAGCCGAGCGCGGAGTGGCACGCGTTGCAGCACGCGGGCGCGGCGGCGGCCGTGGCGTACCGCGTGCGCGTGCTGTGCCAACCCAACTACTACAACACCACGTGCACCACGTTCTGCCGGCCGCGCGACGACAAGTTCGGGCACTACTCGTGCACGGCCGAGGGGGCCAAGCGCTGCCTGCCCGGCTGGCAGGGCGACAACTGCGAGAAGCGTGAGTCTCTGCTCTGTCCTATCCGCGCTTGTGTGCTACTTACGGGAGAAACGTCATATTCATACAATATAATTCTCTGCTTTTAGCCGTATGCAAGGAAGGTTGTCACCCGACTCACGGTCGCTGCGACCGTCCGGGCGACTGCGAGTGAGTACATATTCAGCTCTTTACGAATGACTACAGTGTACTTCATTATCTGGCGTGACTCATTAGACTGCCTCGTTGGTCCAGTGGTCGCAATCGCGACTGCTGAGCCTGGGTTCGATCCCCGGTCGGAAAAAATATTATTGGGTTTTTCCATTAGGAATTTCTCAGTATCAGCCACCGAGTCTGGATTTGTGCCTGGTTGATGCCAATTGGCTCGCCCCCTATTACATGGGACTTAAACATAGCTGCCGAAACCTGTTGCTGCTGTTGGAACTTTAATTTATTGTTTAGACCTGTAACTAACATATGCCCACAATAAAATATTATGAATTTGAATTTGAAATGTGGGTTTACTATTAGGGAAACCTCTGCCTAACCCTTCGACGATTACAGACGTAATGTTATGATGTTATATTTACTTCAATTTCGCCAAAAATAAAATGAAATAGTTTCAAACCAGTCTTCGTTGATGTTGTAACCTTGTGGTGTGTGGTTCCAGTTGTCGGCCGGGCTGGCGCGGCGAGCTGTGCTCCCAGTGCCAGCCCTACCCGGGCTGCAAGCACGGTTACTGCAACGGCTCTTCGTGGGACTGCACCTGTGACACCAACTGGGGCGGCATCCTGTGCGACCAAGGTACACTACCCGACTTGCATACAACAATCAACACTCATGTCTACTTCCATAAAAGGGACTTTTAAATGCCTGGTTGAGCTCCTTCGCTTCCTTTATCTCTCAACTAGCTGTTGCCCGGGGTACGTATCAAAATCCCGAATTTTAATAGACCGAATTTTAAAATACCGATAGACGAAATCCCGATAATTGAAACGCCGAATGGTTGTTTGGTCGAAAGTTTTAAATCCCGAAAGTTCATTTGCCCGAAAGTTTAAAATCCCGAAGTTTAAAATCCCGAAGTACAAAATCTCGAAATTGCCACCGTTTTTTTGTAAACCAGGTTAGGTCAAAACACTTAAAAGTTGCCAAAAAAGCGTAGTCGGAGCCTACTGAAGTACTAGGGCTCTATCTCTTTATCTCCTATTTCTGTCTGCAAGGTTTACAGGAACCTAACTAACCGAACCTCGGGGTGCCCCTGACGTCGACCGTCTAGGGTTAGCGTTTCCGTCAGCAGGTCGACGGATCCCCGCTGCGCGGGGCTCCTATTTCTGTCTGCAAGGTTTACAGGAACCTAACTAACCGAACCTCGGGGTGCCCCTGACGTCGACCGTCTAGGGTTAGCGTTTCCGTCAGCAGGTCGACGGATCCCCGCTGCGCGGGGCTCCTATTTCTGTCTGCAAGGTTTACAGGAACCTAACTAACCGAACCTCGGGGTGCCCCTGACGTCGACCGTCTAGGGTTAGGGTTTCTGTCAGCATCTGTTAAATTTCAATTACGTCATATTAAATCAATTTGTGTTATGTCTTCATTCCAAAAAATATTAAAACATGTTAAGCAGAATGCCCACCGTCATAACAGTGTTGCAGTGCCATCTATGAGTAATCGCGGGAACTACGTCGCTGCTCTTTGGGATTTCATCCATCGGTATTTCGTCCATTCGGGATTTCGTCCTTTCGGGCATTTGAACATCGGTATTTTGAGTTTCGATATAACGACTATCGGCATTTAAAACTTTCGGTATTTTGAATTTCGGTGTTTTGGACGTCGGTATTTCAATCATAGGTATTATGAACTTTCGGGATTTTGATACGTACCCGTTGCCCGCGACCTTTGTTCGCGTGAAATTATTATATAAAAAAAAAAATACTTCACTTTTTGAGTCGAATTTAGTTACCAATTTCCAAGGTTTTGATTTTTTTTCCACAGAACCCTAATTATTTTAGCTATCTGCCAGTCTAAGTCCCGTCAAAATCGGTTTAGCCGTTTCGGAGATTAGCCGGAACAAACAGACAGAAGCTTTTATTTTGATATTACAATCAGACACTTCAATTTTATTTATTTGTATAGATGTATAGATGCACTTACTGTCACCGTAGCCGTTTATTTCTGGTGTGCTGGCAACGACCTCTTTGTATCTTTACAATATTTGAACTGTCCAGATCTCAATTACTGTGGCACGCACGAACCGTGTCAGCACGGCGGCACATGTGAGAACACGGCCCCGGACCAGTACCTGTGCCGCTGCGCTGAGGGCTTTTCCGGCACGGACTGTGAGCGCGTGGATAACCCGTGCGCGCCGCAGCCGTGTGTGCACGGCGAGTGCGCGCTTACGGCGTCGCCGCGTGGGTTCGCATGCGCGTGCCAGCGCGGTTGGGGCGGCGCGCTGTGCGACGCCGACGTGGACGACTGCGCCAGCGCGCCGTGCCGCAACGGCGCCACGTGCCGCGACCGCCTCGACGCCTTCTCCTGCGAGTGTGCGCCCGGCTGGACCGGACCCACCTGCTCCGAAGGTAGGCCGCTGTCTGCCTAACCGTTGTCTCGAACGATTGAGTATGCATTCTCATGTAACGTCATCTGTGTGTTTTCTTCTCAGATGTGAACGAGTGTGAACAGCGAGAGGCGGAGAGCACGGGAGGCGCGGCCGAGGGCGCGCTTGGCCCGTGCGTGAACGCTGCCTCCTGCAACAACACGGCAGGCGGCTACTCCTGCACCTGCCTGGCGGGTTGGACGGGCCGCGACTGCGGGGCCAACGTGGACGACTGCACGGGCCAGTGCCTGCACGGCGCCACCTGCATCGACCTGGTGGACGACTTCCACTGCGCGTGCGCGGCCGGGTACGCGGGCCGCACGTGCGCGCGCGACATCGACGACTGCGCGCCGCGCCCCTGTCGCAACGGCGGCGAGTGCGTGGACTTGCTCAACGCCTACCGCTGCATCTGCCCCGTCGGCTTCTCCGGCACCAACTGCGAGGTACCTACCCGCCGCCCCCAACTACCCGCGCTCTCCTTTCTGGCTACTAATGAATAACTAACGATCTGTACGTCGCCCGCTCAGGTGGACCGGTCGCCCAGTCGCTCTAGCTCTAACAACAACTAACCCGTCTTCTGCTTTTTAGCTGACCTCCTGTTATGGACGCTACTGTGCGGTGAGTTTCTTCTAATTATTTATAATGTCAGGAAAATGTTGTATTTATTGTTGAATTGTGTGTATTTATTATTGAATTGTGTGGTTATATACGTAAGAGCTTTGTGTTCGCACATTCGGTGTAACGTTTGACACGTGTGTTGCAGGACGACCGCGACCACTGCGCCGGTGCGCCCTGCGGCAACGGCGCGGCGTGCTACACGGCGCAGAGTGACTACTACTGCCACTGCGCGCCCGGCTGGACCGGCAAGAACTGCACGCAGCGCGCGGCCAGAGAACGTGAGTCACTTCGCGCACTTATTATATTTACTCAGTAGCGAGGAGCATACATTTGATGATATTCTTGGGAAAATTCGAATAATGTACAGAGGTGGACGATGTATGTACAACTAACGTCGAGGTCACTGCAATAAAGAACTACAATAAAGAATTAAAAATAAAATAAACAAACAACTCCAATGAAGAACATTTCCATTGGGAAGAAGCACAAGACGCCATTGACATTTTTGCAACCTCTTTAAAGCGTTCGCTTGCGTAAACTGTGAAACATTTCTGAAACTGGAGCACTATGAGATTACAAAAATTGCTAATGATTTACTTAGACCATACCTGAAAGACAGCCAGGTTAAAGTTCAGGTCTAAAATGAAATTGAGCGTTCCTCGAGGTTTGATAATGGGTTTAGTCGACTTTTTAGTTTACATTAATGATTTGCCCAAATAACTTCAAAATCAGCCTAAAATTATGTAGTTTACAGGTTGATTTTTAAAATAGGCCGACAAGGTAGGAACATGGGAGAAGTGCAGGAAGATGATGATGATGATGGGTGTAGGCACAAAACACTCATTATAAAAATTATGGAACAAACAGACAAAATATTATGCTATAGTAAGTAAGTGTTGATTTTGTGTGGACTAAGGCAAAAGGCTAGGCATATGATGAATAATTTAGTTGAATTAATTTTATGGGGGGCAGTTTCTCGAACTCACTTACAACTGCAACAATGACGTACGAATAGTAATACGTAGTAAAATCAAAGTATTTATCATTGCAATCTTCGTAAGACTCTAAAGATTATAGTGTTTTGTGTGTTGATTAGTCGTGGAGCACATTTTGTCGGTCATCCTTTATTGTAACATATGTGTTCCGCGCGCGCAGAGAGCGACGCGTGCACGGCGGACGGCGCATGCGTGCGCGGGCGCTGCGTGCGCGCGCCGCCCGCGCCGCCGCGCTGCGCCTGCGCACCCGGCCACACCGGCGCGCTCTGCGACTCGCGTGCGTACCCACTCGTTACCCGCGCTACTGCACAGTGCGCACTGCCGCAGTTGCTACAGCTTGTGCCTTACGTTACAGAGCTGGACGAGTGCGCGACCAGCCCCTGCCGCAACAACGGCAGCTGCGTGGCCAGCGCCGCCGACTTCACCTGCATCTGCCGCGACGGCTGGACAGGTGTGTACGACTCGTACAACTGTCTCACACTTATGTTGAACTAACTATAAGCTCGAGTTTTCTCTGTGTTAACGCATTTCATGTCGTTGCAGGCAAAACGTGCTCAGTGCGGATCGAAGGGGTCGACCGTTGCCCGGAAGGTACATGTAACAACGGAGGCACATGCGTGCGTGAAGGAGGGGGCTGGCGCTGCGCTTGCGCCACCGGGTGGGCGGGCGCTGCGTGCGACACGCCTCTCGTGCCTGCGGCGCTAGCGCCCGCCGCACCCGCGTGTCCGTGCGCGGCTGGCGGCTCGTGCGTGCCCACAGCCGCGCCGCCGGGCTGGGCGTGCGCGTGCCGCGAGGGCCGCACGGGCGCGCGCTGCGAGCACGTTGCCGAGCCGTGTGCGTCCGCGCCGTGCCGCAACGGCGGGCGCTGCGTGGGCGGCGCGGGCTGGTGGGCGTGCGAGTGCGCACCGGGCTGGGCGGGCGACACGTGCAGCGCGCGGGCCGCGCCGCCGCCCGCCTCGTGCTCGCCCGCGTGCCCGCCGGCCGCCGCCTGCGTGCCCGACCCGCGCAGCCCCGAGCGCGGCGCGCGCTGCGTGTGTCCGCCGCCGCCGCAGCGCGCCGCTCGCCGCTGTCTAGAGAGTAAGTTATAGACTGACTGCTCGCGACTGAGTTTTGTCTCCTGTGGGATCAAGTTTAACATTAATCTGTTCGGCCAGTGCTCGCAGGGCTGGGCGCGGACGGCGACGAGGGCGTCGAGGGCGGGGAGGGCGGAGAGCCGGAGGGCGGCGTGGAGGGCGAGCCCGGCGTGTGCGGCGCCGACAACGGTACGTGGTGGTGGGGCTGCAACGCATGCTGGTGCGACGCCGGCGCGCCCGCCTGCACGCGCCTGTGGTGCGGCCTGCCCGACTGCCACATGCCCAACGCGCAGCCGTGCCGCACCGACGAGGTAACCACCCTCACCTGTTTCCACACGAGATACAATGCTAATCTGTCTTATTTGTTTATTTTAATTCATAGAGGACGTACAGCTAATAAAATAAATAAAAAAGGAAACAAACACGTATAGACTTATAATAATAATTTATGGTGTGAGCACAAAATCGTAATACTTACGCCTGTTACTCTCAAAGGTAAGGCAGAGGTGCACCTGCTCACATAAAAAAAAAACGACGCAACTACACGGAGTACACTAACGAAAATACACAATGACATCTTTATTCATATTACCTGAATGCCGCAGGTGTGCGTCCCCGCCGCGCCCGCGCTGTGCCTGCGAGCGCCGTGCGCGCCCATCGGCGAGTGCCGGCGCGTGTCGGGGCGGCGCGTGGAGCCGCCCGCGCTGCCCGCGCCGCCCGCGTGCTGGCCCGGCGCGCGCGACGCTCGCCTGCCCGCTGGCTGCGCGCGCGCCTCGCTGCAGCTGGCGCGCGAGCGGCTGGCTCGGGGCGCGCACGTGGAGCGCGCGTGCGTCGCGCTGCGCCGCGCACTCGCAGCCGCGCTGGCCGCACGGGCCCCGCCCGCGCCCCCACTTGCGCTTCTTTGTGACCTGGCGCCGGACGACGACGACGCGCTCGATCTTGCTCTGGTAACAATCATAATCCGATGCAACTGACCAGACTACATATACTACAACTTAAGAATATCTTTTTGCCGGTCGTCCATAATTCTTTTCCAAATGATCTTCATAATATTATTGTATCGAACAGTGGATCGGGGACGAAGTGGGCACTGACGGGGCCGAGCGCGCCGAGGCGCTGGGCGCTGCCGTGCGCGCTCTCAGCGAGCTGGTGTCACGCCGGCGCCTGGCACACCACGCGCTGCTGGGTGCCGCGCTGCGTCTGCGCGTGCCACACGCGCCCGCGCCATCACCCGCCACCGACACCGCCACGCCCACGCCTGCGCTGGCGCTCACGCTGGCGGCGCTGGCGCTGCTGGCGCTGGGCGGTGCGGGCGCGGGCGCGGTGCTGCTGCTGCGCCGACGCCGCGCCGCCGCCGCCGCCGAGCGATCGCGCCGCTGCGATGAAGAGAAGTCCAACAACCTGCAGAACGAAGAGAACCTGCGGCGCTACGCCAACCCACTACGCGATGACCCCGGCGGGGGGGCTGGTGGAGGTGGGGAGCTGCCGCGTGCGCACTCGCTGTACAAGGCGCAGAACGCGGATGCGCGCAACGACACGCCGCCGCGCGACAAGGAACTCACGAAGCGCGCGCTGCCGCCGCCCGAGCCCCCCCCCTCCCGCCACCCGCCGCCCGAGCGCCTGACCGTGCTCGTGTGACGTCATACGCGAGTCGCAGTGACGTCACTCTGTGATACTAGTGGAGTAGCGCGGTAGCGGCCCCGCGAGTCCCGCGACACTAAAACTATTTATTGTTGTACGACACAGATCGCCATCTTGTAAATATTGTATTTTATGTAAATAATGTTGAACAGTGTGAAATTTGTACGTTTTGTGAGTGGTTAAATCAAAGGGAATATTTTTGTTTGTAAAGGTTGTAAAGTGAAAATGAAAAGTTGTTGTAATAAAAAAATAAACTGAGTTAACTTGATAGTTTAATTGATCTCCCCTCTCTTTCTGAGCTGCCTCGAGCAACTCAGGTCCCAATTAACTCGGAATATAATCGAGTTAAGCTATCGCAGTCTGCGGCTGGACAACGACCCGGCTCTTCCAAGCTGCGCTGTGCCACCACACTCTCTCCTGATGTGTTAAACGAAGGTACCGCGACTAGAATGTTGATATATTGTGAATGTCTGTCACGTATTCCTAATTAATAAGCAAATTATCTTACCCTTGATTCTTATTTAAAAAATCATCATACGATAACGGCCACGTGCAATACATTAAGTGTTGTATACAAACTGTTTCGACTAAACTTTTTCAATATTTATATATATCTATACTTGTTGGTTCCATAAGTTACGAATCAGTCTAAAATACAGCTTTGCACAGACTACACGTGTTTTATTACTAAAATCAAGATCTAACTAATTTCAACCCTAACACCCAAACATAAGGTCCATAATCGAACCGGATACCAGACACAATTTTGAAGTTACGGCTACGGAGGTGGATAAAGCACTGAAGTGAACATTGTGGATGACATCGCACATAAACTGAAGAAGACTCAAATTAACCTAACGAAGTGCCCACAGTCGAGGTAAACCCGAAATTACATCGAATCTCGTCTGAAATGTGTAGAAAATTATTGGTATAAATACAAACAAGCTTACGGCGAAATGATGCGGTACCTGCTGAAAGAAAAAGGAAGTCAGATACCATATTTAGAAAAGGAAAAATATTACGAACATGAAGTCATGTACATAAGGTAACTGATTTGAAAGATTTATTGAAAACGGAACCAGTTGCTTCGGTGCCAAAGAGATTTAAAACAGGTATAGAGCGGACATTGGGAATATTGTCAATTAGAGTAAGTGTTTCATCTTGGGATAATATTTTGATTATCCATCTAATTAGCGCTAAATTGGACAGAGATACCCGAAAAGCATGGGAATTAAAAATAAGCTTATTATTTTCCGAGTGACTAATAACTTAAAAGTCGACTAAATGTTTGCAACAAATAAAATAACTTGCCAGCGATTAAATATTTTCGCGACTATTATATTATGTAAGGTTCAAAATTAAAGGTGTTATAAAAACTAAAAACTAGCAGCTGCGTTTAGGTAGCAAATAAACTATACCAGTCAAATAAAATATTAGGCGAGGAGCTATAAATAATGACTTGGCGACTAATAATGTTAGTAGGGTGGCAAAGATAATACACTCGAGAGCAATGAATCCGGGTCACTTAGAGAATCCTAAAAATCTCGGAAACTAAAAATGCTAGGTTAATGCAATAAATTGTATTTAATAGACAATGTAATACTCCTTAAATGAAGGTATTAAAACTTCTTAGTTATTGTAAAGTTATATCATAAAAAAATCAAATTTGAAAAAGGGCCACTTTCGAAGATGGAACTACGAAATTACAGCATTTGGTTTTGCTTTTGTTTGTAATCTGTCATTTATGTGGGTACATAAACCATGTTGATAGTGCTCTATATTCATTATTCAAGCTGAAATTATGTCGCTTACGCCTGAAGAATGCACCAGAATACTTACAATGCTGGAAACCGGCCGGAATCAGCGCGATACAGCCAGGACTGTCGGTGTGTCGCTGTCAACAGTACAAAGAGTTCTCCGACGTTACGAAGAAACTGGTTCTAACCTGCGCAGACCAGGAACGGGCAGAACCAGGTGTACCACAGCACGAGAAGACCGATACTTGGTGAACACCATGCTTCGAAATCGCTTTCTCACAGGAACTGAACTCACAAATCAGTTACGACGCCTCGGAGGAAGTAACCCAAGTGCATGGACAGTAAGACGTCGGCTTGCTGAATCTAACTTAAAACCCCTTAGACCTGCAAACGGCCCTAAACTGGAGCGTGGGCATCGTATTTCAAGACTAAGATATGCCCAGACCCACGTAAATTGGAGTATTGAAGATTGGTCAAAAGTTATGTTCTCCGACGAATCAAAATTTATGCTCTACAAGCACGATGGAAGACACAGAGTGTATCGAAGACCAGGGGAAAGATTCAAGCAAGCATGCATCGAAGAAAAAGTAGCCTACGGTGGTGGGTCTGTACTTGTGTGGGCCGGAATTTCTTCTGAAAGTCGCACAGAGCTGGTGATCATAGAAAACGGCTCTTTAACTAGCGTAAGATATGTGGAAGAAATCCTCAATGATCACGTTGGTCCATTTATTGTCAATTTAGGTGAGGATGCTATATTTATGCATGACAATGCCCGACCTCATACAGGTAGGATTGTGAATGACTACCTTCAAGAGATGAACATTACTCGTATGGAGTGGCCAGCGCGCAGCCCGGATATCAACCCGATCGAGCATGCTTGGGACGAGCTAGGCAGATGCGTAAAACAACGAAACCCTCCCCCAATCACACTTCGTGAGCTCAAAATTGCTCTCACAGAGGAATGGGAGAATATTCCCCAAAATCGTATAAGGAACTTGGTGTACAGCATGCCAAACCGCGTAAACGCAGTAAGGGAAGCACGAGGAGGCAATACGAAGTATTAAAATTCAAGAAAATCGTAATAAAGTTCAAAAATTTCATGTTTCCTATTTTTGTTTTAAGGAGAGATCAGCAGTTTTTTTCTTTATGTAATTTTGTATTACATTGTCTATTAAATACAATTTATTGCATTAACCTATCATTTTTAGTTTCCGAGATTTTTAACATTCTTTAAGTGACCCGGATTCATTGCTCTCGAGTGTATATTACCAACTATTTCGTGCCGTATAAAAACCCATTTTCAGGCTTCGCTTTGCGGGCAGCTCTAAATATTAAAATGAGTACAATAAAAATGAATCGGCTCGAAGGACCAAAAAGAATGTATGATCCCTTGCTAGACCATGCATTACTTTTAGATGATGAATGAATGGAATAAAAGAAAGTAAAGTACTGAAACACTACTGTATTGTTCGAAAGGTACTTAAAGTAAAATGAGCTTAATGAACTGATGGTGTGGAAATGAAGTGAGTGACGCGGCCCTTGTTGGCTGTAACGAGAACGCGTGGCTGACTTGATAGCTCAACGCGAACTGAACTAATTGTTATGAGTTGAAATGAATGTGGCGTAAACTGCTGAATTGCAGAATGTGCGGTTGCACCGTACATGCTCCCGAGCGGGAAGATGAATATGAGATGAACATGAAAAGATGAGTAACAAGGTGATGCCAATTGGTCCTTATACTAGATGATTGACAAGGTGATTCCAATTGGTCCTTATTCTATGTTTAGAGTCTTTACTTGAACTCCGTTTTACGAGACATAGGCACTGTACCCTTGTCTAACTTATGCACTTTTGGAATTTCACTGTAATCTGATACACACGGAATCTCACACTGATTACGCGCACTAACACTATATTGAACTGTGGACGATGATATAGAGGCCCCAGCCCCTGCCCGTGCTGGAGTCACGTGTTGTGTGGTCTGTAGCCTCGCCAATGCGGCCCTTGCCACCTCGAGAGATGCGGTTCGCCTGTTACGTAGCCGTCGTACCATGAAGCCTGCTCCTACCACCAACACAACTCCGATCACCACATAAAATGCTGTGTAGTGATGGATATCTTGTTTATATTGTTCTGCGAATCTCTCATCAAGTACACCGAATAAGCTGTTTGCAAGATACCCTATACCGTTGATAAGGCCTCGCTTGCGGCGGCGCAGATCTCGTGCGCGGCGCGTGCTGGTATGCTGACTCAGCAACAGGTGGTTATAATACTCTAGTTCTGAGAATTCTTGCTGCAATTGAACTTGAATGACGTCACAATGTGACGTTTCTTTAAACTTGTTGCATAACTGATCCAAGTAGCTAAGGTATTTACTGCATGCTTCTGTACCTTGCCAAAATGAATTCATGTCATAGTATGTGACTATCTTCCATTCGTCTCTGATTAATTGCATGTTTGCAATTTTGTCAAAATAAAGACCTTGATTGTCTTTTAATTGTGTTACATTGTATGAACAGTGAGCTGTGGTCAAAATGCTCATGAAAGACAAAAGTAACATTACCAGCGATGAGAAGCTGTAGTTTACTTTTTTGTTTTGATATGGCTTGCCATCTTTCACTTCCCTGGAACGCAACTCTTGTTTGTCGATTCTATCATTTACAGGGAGAATAGACAGCTTGAGAATAGGCCTCTTGATAAGCCCATTCTTTGTTTTTAATGTGACCACCCTGATGTGGCCATCGGCACCAGGATGCAGCTGGACCACGCGGCCAACTGCCCATTTTCCAGGAGGTAAGTTTGCATCGTTAATTGTAACAATGTCATTTAATTGTATATCTGGTCGAGAATGTCTCCACTTGCTTCTTGCTGACAGCTGTGTGAGATATTCTGTATGCCAACGTCTCCAAATATCTTGTACTATTTTTTGAGTTAAATGCCATCTCGTCCGCATATCTGTTTCTGTTTCTAATATAGTCATGTCTTGATTTAGATTGATAAAGTTTGACGGAGATAGGAAATCCAAGTCGTTGGGATCTTCAGTCAGAGGACACAGTGGCCTTGAGTTCAGTACTGCTTCTAACTGGGCCAGAACTGTGCTGAACTCTTCAAAGGTGAGCTTTTGCTCTCCAACTACTCTTTTTAAATGGTATTTTAAACTTTTGACCGCAGCCTCCCACAGCCCTCCTGCTGTAGGCCATGAGGGCGCATTAAAATGCCATTCGATCTCCATGCTAGTAATTTCCTTGATGAAATCTTTATCGAATGTTTGTTGTATCTGTTCCAATTCTTCTTGTAAAATTTTGTTGGCGCCGACAAAGTTTGTACCGTTGTCGCTGTACAAGTGTTTCGGCGAGCCCTTTCTTCCAGCCATTCTTCGCAACGCAGCTATGAATGCTGATGATGTGAGGTCTGAGACCAAATCTATATGAACAAGCTTGGTGACCATACAGATAAATACCACCACGTAGCCCTTTGTGGTTTTAATCCCACGGCCCTTGTTGGCCTTTATGAGCACGTGCCCGGTAAAATCCACGCCTGTATGTTCAAAAGGCTTTGCAACGTTACATCTCTGCGTAGGTAAATCACCCATTAACTGTGTCATCTTGCTTGGATTGTGTTTACGACAGGTAACGCAGGTACGTATACGTTTTTTGACCGCTCGATTACCGCCTATGATCCAGTAATTCTTGCGAATGAATGCTGACTGATGTCACCCGTGCTCCTCCATGGAAGGTAAGTTTATGTGCTTGATCTATAATTAAGTTTGTTAAGTGTCCTTCGTGAGCTATGATAATCGGATGCATCATATCTTGATTAATATTGGCCTTGCTTAGTCTTCCTCTGACTCTGAGAAGTCCCTCGTTGTCAAGGAATGGATTTAATTGCAATAACTTGTTGTTTGCTGATAGAGGCTTATTTTCTTGTAAACTATGTACTTCCTGTGCAAATTCTCTCTGCTGTACATATAAAATTATTTTGTGCTTAGCATTTACTAATTCTTGTAATGTAAAATAAGTTTGCATGCGGTTTTTCTTGTATTACTCCATGCATTGTAGATCTTCTGCGGATAAATTGGAAGATTCTGTGATGTCTTCGATCTCCCAAAATCTTTGTACTTCGTCCACTTGATTTAGGACTACGTTACAGTGAAAAGTCTTGAAATTGCCGCATAAGATCCATCCCAGTCGTGTCTGTTGCGCGACCGGTAACGATAGATCCGCCCTGATAATGCCTTCTAAAATGATATGGGAAAACACATCGGCTCCCAATAAGATGTCTATAGGACGGCTGACATTGTATTCTGGATCGGCTAATTGTATACCGGCCAGGTGTGCCCATGTTGGCTTGGTAAATGTACATCTTGGTAATTGATTAATCAGCGTGTCCATGATTACCACATCTGTATTAAATGTAAAATCATTAAAATGCGAACAACATGTTATGTTCGTAACGCCCTTGCTACTGCTCTCCTTCTCTCCTATCCCGCAGATGACGGCCCTGCAATACTTTCTTGATAAAGCTAGCTGTTGTGTCGCTCTGGCTGAGATAAGGGAGGCCTGTGAGCCTTGATCTATTAGCGCACGCATTTTGTGGTATGATCCGTCACTTGCTTGAACTTTGATCATTGCAGTTGCTAATAATGTTTCGATCACGTTGTTGCCCTGTTGCGAAACGTAATTTTTTTGTGATTCTTGATTTTGCGTTCTAGTTGCAAGTACTGCTGGAGTGTCATTCTCCGTAATTGTGTTACATGAAGACTTATTGTTAAAAGCTTCATGTAAAAGTGTATTATGTTTACCGCGGCATTCGCGGCAGCGTCTTTCCGACGTACATTCTTTATCCCCATGCGAATAAAGACAGTTTTTGCACAAATGCAATCGTGTTATAGCTTGTCGCTTTGAACTTGGTGTCATATTTAAAAACTTACTGCAATAGTATATTCCGTGTGACTCTTTACACAACGGACATGTTAATTCGATATTATTCACCGAAGTCTTGCTTGCTGAATATTTATTCTTGAAATTTGACGATGATGATTTATTTTGCTTGCTTGTTGATGGTTTAGAATTTTCGTTTTTCTTGCGCGAAGATTCCAATGCGGTGAATCTGCTCTCTAAGAAGCTTAGAAACTCCGTCAATTTTGGTAGTTCTCTGGGTTTCTTCAGAGATTCCAAATAATGATCATGCGTGTCCGCATCTAATTTTAGTAATAGTATACGCACTATCAATGGATCCCAGCTGTCTATATTAACGCCTAGGTTCCTTATTGAGTTTAAACACTCTAATGTAGTATCGTGAATTTTCTTGATCTGAGGGACGTTTGCTTGTTGAACTACTGGAAGATTTAGTACGAGATCTAGGTGAGATGTAAAAATCAACCATGTGTTGTTGTATCTATTGTTCAATATCTCCCAGCAAACAGTGTAGTTGTCAGAACTGATTTGTAAATGCTGTATCAAACGTTCTGCTTCTCCCCGCACCTTGCTTTTAAGAAACTGCATCTTGTGGGCGTTTGATAAGGAGACGTTACTGTGGATAGCTTCAACAAACAAGTCCTTAAAAGACACCCAATTTTGATAATTGCCATTGAAGAACGGGATGTCAAGTTTTGGTGTCCAATTCTCTTTGTGAACTACTGACCCGAGTTTTCTATTAATTGCATTTTTTAATTTATTGTAAACCGTTTCTTGCTTCGTATAAGATACCTCATATTCTTGATTCGTACCCTCCAATTCGCTGTCTAATTCCCAATGTAAGGAATCTATGATAGACCATCGAGACTGTAGAGTACGTAAGGCATCTTTCAACTCCCACTTTTCAGACATAAAATCCAAATTTATCCCTGCCACAGTGCGCTGCAGCGCCCTGAAGTTGCTTGCTTGTTTCTTCAACAGTTCATCAAGCTTGCTAGATGAACCTCTGGAGCATACCTCGACCGGCGGCGATTGACGTCCCACCGGATCTTCTTGCTCAGACCGTGCAGGACCTTGTTCTTCCTGTGTAGAATCTCCCTGTTGAGCTTCTTTCATCTTAATCAACAGAACTTGATGTTGTTGATTAATAAATGCCTTGGTCGAGATGTATAGCTCTTTTGTTTGTTCGTATGCACGGCCACTAAAATACGGATGTGACTTGCTTTCTTCCGTAAGAAGACGGTCGTGATTGTACTGGTAATCGGACCAATACTGATTTAAGTTTTCTAAACGTCGCTTGAAATAGTCGGCAGTCTTACGATCCGCCGAGTCCTTTTTGATATTTGTAGCCAACTTTAGGATGGCTGTGTAAAGTTCATCCTGATTTGCATGTATGGCCTCCATGACGAGGACTTAATTAAAGTAAGAAACAAATGGAAAGATCTTACTTGAATGTTCTTGATAGCTGCTTACGGATCCTTGGTGATCCCCTGAGACACCTGTTAGCCTCAGATCTTGATGATAAAATGCTCCCTGAGACACCTGATTGTCTCAAAGTCTGAAATTCCTGCACTGAACTCTTGATAGTTTACGGATCCTTGTTGACCCTGAGACACTTGTTAGTCCCAAAGTTTTGTTAGTCACTCAACACAGCACACACTTGAGTCACTGGATAGCTGCCCGCTACACTGTCCACGCGCGCGAAATGGACTATGTAGCGTAAGAATGTTTTTGTGCTCGAAGGACCAAAAAGAATGTATGATCCCTTGCTAGACCATGCATTACTTTTAGATGATGGATGAATGGAATAAAAGAAAGTAAAGTACTGAAAAACTACTGTATTGTTCGAAAGGTACTTAAAGTAAAATGAGCTTAATGAACTGATGGTGTGGAAATGAAGTGAGTGACGCGGCCCTTGTTGGCTGTAACGAGAACGCCTGGCTGACTTGATAGCTCAACGCGAACTGAACTAATTGTTATGAGTTGAAATGAATGTGGCGTAAACTGCTGAATTGCAGAATGTGCGGTTGCACCGTACAATTATTAATATTTTTTTATCATAATTTCATGAAAACGGCGGAAGGTGCGATGGTTGGATACGAGTGTAGTGCGGGGAGGCGGGGTGCGTGCGGGTGCACGGCCCGTCGACCTGCTGACGGAAACGCTAACCCTAGACGGTCGACGTCAGGGGCACCCCGAGGTTCGGTTAGTTAGGTTCCTGTAAACCCTGCAGACAGAAATAGGAGCCCCGCGCAGCGGGGCTCCGTCGACCTGCTAACGGAAACGCTAACCCTAGACGTTTGACGTCAGGGGCACCCCGAGGTTTGGTTAGTTAGGTTCCTGTAAACCCTGCAGACAGAAATATGAGCCCCGCGCAGCGGGCTCCGTCGACCTGCTGACGGAAACGCTAACCCTAGATGGTTGAATGATTTGATAATTTAAAATTATATCTAGCAACTTTTGATCAGTCGTTCATTTGATGTCACATACATTGGGATTTGAAATAAAAGTAATTACTCTTTTTATTTTTTTAATTTATTCACCTATAATTTTGAAAATAAAGGCCGCAAAATACTTTTTCTGCATGCCATTTTAGAGTTTATTTAAAGCTATTAAAAGTCACACAATATATGTATAATATAAGCTAGTTTATATTTATTCTTCATACAAACAATTTTAAATAGAATCTGATCTATATTATTTATGAATGCCTATTTTCTTTTTTATTTTCGCCATTAAGTTTCCGCTTAAATATTAATTCAGTTCCCAAAAGAAAAACTTGATGCTAGTTTAAATTAAAACGGAGCTTATTACTGATATACACTTCTCATCAAAAAAATCGAAACACCTCGCAGTTTATGATTTGATAAGGATTATCAGAAAAATGTGTATATTTAGGAATAAATGTAAAATGTCATTTAATAGTGAGTAGTATGAGGTTTTTAAATCCTAATGTTATTGTTCTAAATTCAAATTAAGTCTTCATAGGTTTCGTATTTTGTATAATGAGTAATTTTTACCCTGTATGGAATATGAAGGAAATGGGTAAAACAACACGCGTAAATGAAAAAAAAATGTAAGAAACGTTTATTTAATAACTTGTATTCCCTCCGCGAGCTCTTATTACTGCTTCCATACGGTTCTTCATCGATCGGATGAGAGTCACGATCACATGTTGTGGTATATTATCCCATTCCTCTTGGATTGCATTTTGCAGATGGCTAAGTGTTTCTGGGGCTGGATCTCTTGCTCGAATTCGTCTCTTTAATTCATCCCATAGATGTTCAATGGGATTCATGTCCGGGCTTCTTGCTGGCCATACCATAATGGAGATACCGACTTCGGTAAGATAATCTCGTACGACGCCCGCGGTGTGAGCTCTAGCATTGTCGTGCATGAATATGAAGTCGTTGCCAATAAAATGTGCATAGGGCATCACATGAGGTTCAAGACACTGTTCGATGTACCGATGAGAGTTTAGTGCAGGCAGCCGTGGCCCAGACACAAAGGCAAGTTCTGTCTTACCGTCGGCGCTGATTCCTCCCCAAACCGTCTACGAACCGCCACCATAGCTGACCTTTTCTTCAATGCAGCATTGTGCAAAGCGTTCTCCATCTCTTCTGTAGACCTTGTTCCTTCCGTCGTTACCATACAGCATAATTTTACACTCATCAGAAAACAGTACTTTGCTCCACTGAAGGTATGACCAAGTTAGGTGCTCGCGTGCAAAGTTAAGGCGCGCTCTTCGATGGTCTGCAGTTAATTTCGGCCCATTCGCTGGCTTATGCGGTGCCAATCCGCGTTCCTTCAACCTTCTTCTTACTGTAGAGTCACTTACAGCTACTCTTCGTACAACGCGAAGCTGCTGCTGCAGTTGAAAAGCGTTAAGGCGTCGATTTCGTAAAGAAGTTGTTACAATAAATCGATCATCTCGCTCAGAAGTGACCCGATTCCTGCCAGATCCTGAACGGCGCGTGAACGAACCAGTCTCCCGATAGCGTTTGTAGACTCTATGAACAGATGATAAGCTTAGATGCAATCTTGCAGCCACAACACGCTGACTAAGTCCAGAATCCAGCAATGCCACCACTTGGGCGGCTTCTGCGGGCGAAGTATCCATAATTATGTTTTAGAAAAAAAAGTTTTTTCAGACGTCCCAAAGTCACAGTAAATGAAATAAGAAACAAAAAGTTTAAAGACAAGCGCTAATTTTTAGTTTTTAAACGAGAAACGTACTCCAACCCTAAATACACATTTGTCTCAAAACAGTGATTAATTTCATTTATAGGATAAACAAATGAAATTCTAATTTCGAATTTTGATTTTTTTCTTCTTACTGTAATGACCAAACTGCCAGCTACACAATAATGTTTTTTTTTTCATGGAATTAATTCTCTTTTGTAAAAAATTAGGACAAAAACAATAAAAACGAAAGTGTTTCGATTTTTTTGATGAGAAGTGTATTAATATGCTACCTATTACTTATTACGATACTCCTTATTAGCTGCCAACCCATTATATATACCCGCTCTATTTTTTTTTAAAACCTATATTCATTTTACTTAGTTGCCGCATTAAATACATGCCTTAAAAATATCCTCAGATCCTACTGACGACTTTCCAACGTTTGGGCAATTTTCCGATTTTTAGGGTTAGAAAATTTAGATACAAAGTCTAACAAAGTAGAGAGCAAAAGTACAAAATCTTTTCACATTGTGAAAGAGAATAAAATTACGTCGTGTGCGTATTGTGCTGCAGATCATAAAATAACTGCTTGCAAAAAATTCGCCAAAGAATCTAACGACAAACGACGTGATATTGCAATGGAGAAAAATTTATGTTTTGTGTGTTTGAACAGCAACCACTCTGCCAAATTTTGTAAAAACATGGTCCGATGCCGGGTGTGTAAACGCCGCCACCATTCATTATTGCACCCTAGTGGTGATTCTGGTTCTGTAAGCGCAAAAATTGAGACGGTTCACGAGGGAGCTTCATCGACAAGGAAAAAGTTGATTGAGGAATGCTGCATCAGACAGCAATAAGTTTTTCGCGCAAATGGAGGGGTCTAGTAAGCCACTTCTTTCTTGTCTTTCGACAGGGAACTGTTGTAAAACGGTTTTATTAATTACAGCTATGGTGCAAGCTGAGTCGAAAGACCGCACTTATCTTCCGGTTAGGGCATTGTTAGACCAAGGGTCGCAAGGATCTTATATTACAGAAGCTATGGCTCAGTACTTAGGATTAAAAAAGATTGCGGCCAAACACACTATAAGTGTGACTTCGAAGTCAACGGTCAAAATAAATATAAGGTCGAGAGTACATCCCCAGTTTCAGGTTAAGGTTGATGCTTATATCTTTAAATCAGTTACGTCCCTTCTCCCAGTTACCAAAGTAACCAGGGTAGAATGGTAAATCTGACAGTTGATGATTCGGCTGATCCTGAATATCACAGACCTAATAAGATCGATATCTTATTAGGTGCTGAGGTATACAGTCAAATCATTCAAGAAGGCATTCAAAGAAATTTGGGTGGTGCTCTCTTGGCGCAGAATACTGCGTTTGGGTGGATAATATCAGGGGTCTGTGAGATAGATAATTCATCCAATATACATTCACATACATTCGTGAATGCATCACATCCATGTGATGCTTTCAAGTTTGGATGCTGACAACATGCTGAAAAAGTTCTGGGAACTGGAGGCTGAAACATCAGGAACAAAACAACTGCTCACGGAGGATGAAATTAAATGCGAAAAACTATGTAAAGCGTCCACGATGAGAAATAAGGAGGGCAGGTATATTGTGAAATTACCGCTACGTGACGCTGACCCGGTCAGCAGGCTTGGTGAGTCCAGGAACATTGCTGAAAAAAGATTAAAAGGTTTAGAGACAAGGTTAGGAAAAAATTCAAAATTAAAGGCAGATTACACAAAGGTCATGCAAGAATATTTAGAATTAAATCACATGGTCAAGGTTACCGATAAAGGTAAGGATAATAAAACAGCAATTTATTTACCTCACCATGCAGTTGTCCGAGAGTATAAGGACACGACGAAGGTCCGTTTCGTATTTGATGCTTCCTGTAAGAGAACCACTGGCAAGGGTCTTAACGATGAATTAATGGTTGGCCCGGCGTTGCAATCAGAACTCCGCCATACCATTATGCGTTAGAGATCACATACGAGTAAGATAGGTCTGGTAGCGGACATTATCAAAATGTATAGACAAGTTTTAGTAAATAGGGAAGATACTCCATTCCAAAGAATACTTTGGAGAGATTGTCCTGAAATGCGCAGCTCAAATATTACGACTTTTACGATTTTTTTACGTGGAGCTGATGTTGTTGCGACCGCGTTTGGCAGTGTACTCGGTTAGGTTAGGTTAGGTTAGGTTTTTTTTTTTTTTGTTTTGGCAGGAGTGGGAAATCCCCACGGACACCTCCACTATCTCACAGGGTGTGAGAAAGTGGAGGTAGTGTCGGACTCGAACCGACTAAAACCCACTCCTGCCCAGCCAGTGTCCCTCTAACATTATCAGAGCCCTTGTTTCCTGTCATTTTTCCTTTTTCGCTGATGGAGGCCGGAAATCCAAAGCCATGTTCAGTTCTGTAATTTTTAGTTTTAAGTTTTGAACAATAATTTAACACGCTTCTCTTTACTAAATATAATGTTGCTACTGTTTCTCTACGCTATATTATTATATCTAACTTTTCCTTTTTAAAAACTTTCTTATACTATTTAAATATCAACTACTTTTTATTATACATAATACTACTTAACTAATATTTATCTTATCTTTATGTCCTTTTTTATTACCATTACTTTTTACGATAAACTTACATTTTTGTCTTTTGTATATCCTATTTGATGCCCATTTAATAGTACTCTACTTATTTTAGTTTTTGATTGTCTATTTTACGTTTTTATTTTATTTAAATATCTTTCTAATTTTATTTCTATGATATCTAAACTATATACTCATTATATACTTAAATATCATATATTTTAATTGCTACTGTTCCTAATTGTGTACTTATTTTATAAAAAGATTTAAATTCCGGAGTTACAGCAAATTGAAGTGCAACAAGCTCGACACAGTCAGGCGATTTCGCTAGGGCTGGCTCCTGGTCCAGCATAACTGTAGCCACTTTCTCATGAAAGTGACTCCAATTTACATGTCCCATAGAGTTAACCATAGCCGCCGGACCGCTCAATGCGTCTGCTCTCGGGCTGCGTCAAAATTGTACTCCATATAATACACTCGAGAGCAATGAATCCGGGTCACTTAAAGAATCCTAAAAATCTCGGAAACTAAAAATGCTAGGTTAATGCAATAAATTGTATTTAATAGACAATGTAATACTCCTTAAATGAAGGTATTAAAACTTCTTAGTTATTGTAAAGTTATATCATTAAAAAATCAAATTTGAAAAAGGGCCACTTTCGAAGATGGAACTACGAAATTACAGCATTTGGTTTTGCTTTTGTTTGTAATCTGTCATTTATGTGGGTACATAAACCATGTTGATAGTGCTCTATATTCATTATTCAAGCTGAAATTATGTCGCTTACGCCTGACGAATGCACCAGAATACTTACAATGCTGGAAACCGGCCGGAGTCAGCGCGATACAGCCAGGACTGTCAGTGTGTCGCTGTCAACAGTACAAAGAGTTCTCCGACGTTACGAAGAAACTGGTTCTAACCTACGCAGACCAGGAACAGGCAGAACGAGGTGTACCACAGCACGAGAAGACCGATACTTGGTGAACACCATGCTTCGAAATCGCTTTCTCACAGGAACTGAACTCACAAATCAGTTTCGACGCCTCGGAGGAAGTAACCCAAGTGCATGGACAGTAAGACGTCGGCTTGCTGAATCTAACTTAAAACCCCTTAGACCTGCAAACGGCCCTAACCTGGAGCGTGGGCATCGTATTTCAAGACTAAGATATGCCCAGAGCCACGTAAATTGGAGTATTGAAGATTGGTCAAAAGTTATGTTCTCCGACGAATCAAAATTTATGCTCTACAAGCACGATGGAAGACACAGAGTGTATCGAAGACCAGGGGAAAGATTCAAGCAAGCATGCATCGAAGAAAAAGTAGCCTACGGTGGTGGGTCTGTATTTGTGTGGGCCGGAATTTCTTCTGAAAGTTGCACAGAGCTGGTGATCATAGAAAACGGCTCTTTAACTAGCGTAAGATATGTGGAAGAAATCCTCAATGATCACGTTGGTCCATTTATGGTCAATTTAGGTGAGGATGCTATATTTATGCATGACAATGCCCGACCTCATACAGGTAGGATTGTGAATGACTACCTTCAAGAGATGAACATTACTCGTATGGAGTGACCAGCGCGCAGCCCGGATATCAACCCGATCGAGCATGCTTGGGACGAGCTAGGCAGATGCGTAAAACAACGAAACTCTCCCCCAATCACGCTTCGTGAGCTCAAAATTGCTCTCACAGAGGAATGGGAGAATATTCCCCAAAATCGTATATGGAACTTGGTGTACAGCATGCCAAACCGCGTAAACGCAGTAATGGAAGCACGAGGAGGCAATACGAAGTATTAAAATTCAAGAAAATCGTAATAAAGTTCAAAAATTTCATGTTTCCTATTTTTGTTTTAAGGAGAGATCAGCAGTTTTTTTCTTTATGTAATTTTGTGTTAATAAAATGTATGGCGACTCATATTTTTTTTACTTTCATTTAAGGAGTATTACATTGTCTATTAAATACAATTTATTGCATTAACCTATCATTTTTAGTTTCCGAGATTTTTAACATTCTTTAAGTGACCCGGATTCATTGCTCTCGAGTGTATGTGTCAAAGGGGACGCCCCGACCACTTTAGCAGTATGCTATGGCCTCTCTCGCGAAGGCGTCCCACTTTTTTCTTATAGGGCATTCACTGCTAAATGCATTGTGAGAGTGTTCCCCCAGCTTGGCTCTGGTGCAGTTTACGCACGCCGCTGCTTCGCTTATGAGCTTATCTGGGCAGTCCACCCTAAGGTGCGGACCGCCGCAGTGGCTGCATAAGTCGGCCGGCTCCGTGCAAAGACGCTTGCCATGGCCGTATGCTAAACAGCGGGTGCACTGCACCAGAGGCGTCTGATCTTCGACGCGCACTCTTTGGAGGTCAATCCGGAGTTTGCCACCTTCGAGTGCCCTCCTCCAGATCGTGAGGGACACACTCAACACAATGCTATTAACATGAGGATTGCGTGTTTTTTTGCGGTATTTGATGGACATTCTTTGGTCCTCGTCGCCAAGGTCGTGAAAAACCTCCCGGTTCTGGTTCTTAAGGGCTTTTAACACTTCATCGTCACTGTGAACTGACAATACGTCCTTAAGAACCAGAAGCGGGTCTCGGTTCGTCACTTCCTCGACAACGAGGTTCTCTCCGGCCGCCCTCAGTCGTTTTTTGAGTTGAGACCTCTCTTCCCTTGTCTCGCACCCCATTATGATCTTTCTATCCTTTCCTTTCCGCACCTTTTCCACTCGCACCCAGCCCTCCTTCGCGTCCACTGCTTTCCTGACTCTTTCCAGAATCTCATCCCCCGTGTCCATCTCCTGTGTTGAGGAGACAACCACGGAATGCAGCGTGTTTCGCTCCAGGGCCTGGGCCCTAGTATGGCTCTTGGTCACGGCTGTTACATTCGCGTAGGTTGTCTCCCCCACAATTTCCCTGCTAGCCAGACTGTCTCGCAGTTTGACCAACTCGTCGGAGTTTTCCCTTATCAAGGACATGTGCTCCTTCATTGTCTTTACGAGCTCAGTCTGGCTAACAAGACTCTCAGGATCGGACTGGGGACAGCAGTCAGCAGCGGGCGCGGCTACCGGTACGGCTGCAGGTGCGAGAGGAGCCCTATCCCGCTCAGACTCCTTCACCAGCTCAAAAAGCCTGTTTATGGCCTCGAGCACCGCAGTCTTGATATCCGTTCTGAGGTTGCGAGAGTTGCCTAAATTAAGCTTAGCCTTATTTAGGCAAGCTCTCGCCTCCGCAGTGCGACTGGGGTACCCGGCTTCAGGCTTTTTGAGCGGTCTTGGGGCATCCGTAGCAGCTCGGCGCGTCCCCGGAGTGGTAGGGTTCATCTGGGAGGCAGAAGGAGTGTCGTCTCCGAAGGAGATTTTCCTCCTCGCGTTAGCAGATGAAGTCCCCGCTTTCTCCGCCGACCGCGGCGAGCCACTAGAGCCTTGGGCCCTCACGGTGCTGGATGGGGTGCGGAACATTTCTGGGAGCGATCGAGCGGACCCCTGTAAAGAGGGGGTCAGGTCAGACTTTCTGCTCGTGAGAAGAGAGGTGTGTCAGAGGTCACTGGATACTACTGTGTCCCTGTAAAGAGGGGACACAGTAAGTAAAAGAATAAATAATCGATTAAAATAAAACAATAAAACAATGTCAAATAATTATGGTCGCACATTCACAACGACTGTCAAAATAAAATTACAAATAAAATAAATTACGAATAGATTAGATAATTATGTTAAAATATCACTCTTTGTGAGGATGATCCCTACAAAACCCTTCAACAGGCCTAATACAAGCTTAAGGTGATAAAATCCAATTAATATTTTTTGCCGAAAACCCCACGTCTACCTTCCTATTACAGTAGAGGGCGGGTTGGTGGGCAAATTTTATTTGAGCTAGGCAGGCGAGCGATATGTCAGGAGACGAGCCTCGTCGCGGGCTAGCTAACTACGAAATAAAACAAGGTGGGTGCCGAACAAAATTTTGGACTTTTGGTCAAAAAACCAGTTTTTGAACCAAAAAAAAAAAAAATTAGGGTTTCAACCTCCAACCTGGGCGCCGGCGCACGGAACGCGGACCAGAACACAGGGATGAAGGGTGAGTACTATTGCAACTATAATCTAACGTAATTTTAAAACAAAACTTGGAAAAATATTAAATTTTGATGATTTTATCTAAAAAATTCGAAAATTTTCTAAGGGTTGTAGGGAAACTTTTTATACGCGCGTGTCGATGGGTGCAATATCGTCAGTACGTAGGCAGACGCCTAGTTAGGTCCAAAAATGCTGAAAACAGCTTCAAAATCGCGCGTCCAGAACCGAAAATATGAACGTTTTTGTTTTGAACTATCTCCCTAAGGCAGATTCAGGTACACGCAGCAAATTAGATCGATTTGCAGGGCACACCACATAGATGTTGGTGTGCGTAAAATCAACTGGTGTATTACTTCGCCTATTTGTTAGTGTTTGCTTCACTATAGTATATGTATAATATGAGGTAAAGAATATGAAGCATCAATTTAACTCTATGACTAACCGGTCTCGTGGCATAGGTGTATAAGCATTCGGCTGGTAAATCAAGTGTCGTAGGATCTAATCTGCGCCGCTGGCGTCAACTTTTTGCATTATTAAAAAACTTTTATTTTCATTTTGTTGAATTTTTATTTTTGTAATTTACCTGATAATAAGACCATTATTCGAAAAAAAATATGGAAGTAAAAATTAAACAATTTGTATTAAGAAATCAACAATATTTATTGACTAGGTTTTTTTTTAATTATAATTACAAATTATAAAGTTTTGTTCATGACAAATATTCTAAGTCGGACAAGAAATAACGTTACTTTTCTTATTCAAGTGGGTAATTTATTTATTAGTGAAATGAATAAACATGTTAACAAGATAGATATTAAGATACAGGTATCCTAAATTGTTATCTCACTAACAATAACATCACTCACATAAAACAAATAGAATTACCCCCTGGTAATTTTATTAACAGCCGATTGGTGCGCCTTCGCTATCTATGACTTGTTCCAATCGTCTCCTCATGCTAGCAACCATATTACAACACAAGTCAGTGCCACGAAACGATTCCCATGTCGAGGTAACGACATCATCTAAATTTGATTTAGACCTGATTTCAGATGAGTCCCAGTTTAGCACCATATGACCCCATAGGTTTTCAATGGGGTTCAGGTCAGGACTTTTTGGTGGCCATTCAATCACAGTAAAGTTTTCTTGGACGTTTAACCAACTTTGCACAAGTCGCGCGCGATGCACAGCGCAGTTATCATGCACGAAGTAAATGTGTTCTTGCGGGTATGCAACGCGCACAGTTGGTAGCATAACGTTTTGTAAAACGTCCAAGTAACCTTGACTGGTATTGCGACCCCCTACCTGCACTAATTCACCGGGACCCATTGACGACATCCATCCCCAATATCCCAAAGTAATGCGGCCACTAGACCTGCATGGAAGAATTTTTTTTTTATGATAGCGCTCACCATCTTTTCGCCACAATATTTTGCGACCGTCCTTGTCTGATTTAAAACATTTTTCATCGCTAAATATAACTATATTATTGCACCAATCAAAATCCAAATATTCTCTTGCGAAGCGTACCCGGTTTTGCCTGTGAACATCGGACATTAAAATTTTCTTGGCTGGCCTACGACATTTCACACCAGCTGCTCGCAAGTGGTTTCGTACGGTTTGTAATGTCACGTCATGTTTAGTCGCCGTGGAACGAGTAGTGAGGATGGGCTCAGCGGTATGCGCAGCAACTATATCATGGTGCCGCGCATTGGCATCTGTGAATGTAAATCCAGCCTTTGGTCCCGGTCGGCAAGGATCAATGCTTCCCGAATCTGCATAACGATGGACCCACAATTGCACAGTCCTTCTCTGTGAACAATAATAAAATATTGTTACAAAAAAACAACAATCAATAACATGTGGATTATTTAGACTTAAGATATGTGTGGGGGCGTGTGTCGGGAAACTCTCCAATGAATAAGTCCTTTTAGGTTACGAAATGTATTTCGAAGGTTCACCAATTACAGAGAAATTATAAAATTAGTTTCTTATGAATAAGGTTTACAATATCAGTGTCCGTTCCCACCGAAGTTAGGTAAAGAAAAGGCGATGACAATAGTCGGTGACGTCTGAAGCGCGGTGTCGTAATACGAACGGTCACTTTGGCGGTACGATGTGCTGAGCTTGCAGGTTGGCTTCGTAACACCTCCCCTGCCAGATAAGCAACTATTTGGTGACCTTGACGCCAAAAGTTGCGGCTCTCCTTTCATCTTCTGTCAACTCGGCATTAGCTGTTTCAGTTGTAATATTTACTTTCGCAGCTCGACGGCGGCGGCAACGAATGAAGTACCAGATGCTCAGTGCGCTTGCGCCGAATAGTATGATTGAATAAAATGGAATTGTGGTATGGTACATTCCAATCGTGTCTAATGATTCAACTGGTATTTCGTCTTGCATGGTAATTTGGTTCTGAATTTCGCGAAGACTGCTTAGATCTGTACTCTGCAAATGGAAACTGCGTGTCTTCGCCAATATCTCGTAGTGCGGTAGAGCCATGAGTTCTAATGGTTGTCCGACTAATTTGTTATCCAAATTGATTATACTGATCTCTGGGGTTTTTATCTTGCAACCTTGAGGAACGGTGACCAAAAAGCTTCCTCGTAACATCTGATGTCGTTCTTTTCCACAGGATAGTTTTACTTTTGTACTGTTGGGGAAAGCAATTATGTAATGGTAGCTGTCTAGCTCAATCAGAGCTTCCTTGGTCAGAGAGATAGGCGTGGTTTTGCACGTTACATCTAACTCCTGAGATTGTATGAGTTTTTGAATACAGTCTGTTTTTGACAAAATCTGGTGGACGATCTTCTGCTCGCATAGGTGCCAGGAGTTGACCTTCGGGCATTCAGCCTTTATATACACAAATTCCTGAGAATTGGATGCTATACCTATAGGGTGCAGGTGGTACTATAATAACGCTATTGTTATTTGGAACAGGGCACAATTCATATAACTGATACTCAGTAGCAAATGTAATAGGAAACTTTATGACTACTACAACTGTGGACTCGGTAAAAAATGAAGCTAAGTTAAGGATCTCGTAATAATTTCTAATATCTAAGTCAATGATTTCGTTGGAACTATAAATACTTTTTAGTTGGCTTATCATACTGTTAAGATCTTTGACAGAAAGTATGGAATGATGAACTGATTTATCTCGACTAAAGGCTAATATATTTTCTATTCTATTAATTTCACTCAGTAGTTCTTGTACATTTTCAGTCATAATCGCGAAAAGTTGCACAAGATGAGTGTAATGCATTATTCGCTCATTATCATTGTTAGTCATATTCATGACATAAGAAAGAGCTCTTTCCAATTTTCTCTGATTAATTGAAAGATTGCGGATTATCTGGTTTTGCTGAATTGTCATTTCTTTATATAAAGTTATATGCTTGTTAAAAGATTGTGACATAGTTTGATCGTTTTTATTTAAAATACGTAATGCATTTTCAAATCTCAGAGCGTCATCATTATCTAAATTTCCTGAAATACTTTTGATGATTGTGCCTATTGGGTTAATTAGTCCTCTCTTAACTCTGGTTGGCCTAAATGTATCTAACTGCACCGAAACTTTTTCTAACTTTGTGTATAAATGTTTAATCTGATAGTTGAAGAGAGCGCTGTCCCCATGTGATAATTTCTGTGTAGCGACAGCGAGTTGAGATTTCATAGTGTTTACTTGTGATTCAATTTCTTTGAGGTCAATGTCTTGCAAGAATGTGTGGAAGTGAGATATAATTTTGGTAGCACCGAGATTAAAAGGTAGTATACCCGGTCCATTGTCTAGGCTGTCAAAACGTATGTCTTGAGCACCAACTAGTAAAACCGGCAACAATAGTAAGTACCTGTAACAATGATATATGAAGAATGTCATTTCTTTGGTGGTCTTTTTAATCGTGATTTAGCGACCGGACCACGACTTTTTGCGGTGTAAATATGTACAGGTAAGTTCTTAAGTACTTTGTCTTGAATAAATCTAGGTGCCAATTTTTGTCTACTTTCCATTGGATTTCGTAAATGTATGACTTGATCTTGTTCACAATCTAAAACAGGTTCCCTATCAGCGTTACGCCGCGTCATTATACCTATACGATCGGATAGTGCAGAGTCATGAATAATTTTATACACCGTTTCCATTCTACTACGATGTTCTTGGATATAAGTTTGAAGATATCGGTCCGTCATATTTAAATCAATAGGATTCCGAGGATCAAAATGTCCAGAAATGACATCAAATGGTCTACACTTAGTTAAACTGTGGATAGAACTATTGTAGGCGATTAACGCGTACGGTATAAGACTTCGGGTGGGCTCGTTTTTATGCTGAATTTTAAATAATCGTAAGTGTTCCAAAAGAGTACTGTGGAAACGCTCTATGATACCATTTTCATTTGGTGCATATGCACTAGTCATATGATGTTCTATTTTATGCAAACGGAGAAATTCTGACACTACTTGATTGCTAAATTCGGTACCTTGATCCGTAGTTAAATTTAAAGGAAATCCATAATGAGCACTGTAAGTTAAAAGGGCTTTTAATATATTGGGTGCAGTACAATCGGGTAAAAGATACGCCTGAGCGTATTTAGAAAATGAGTCTATGACTGTCAAGTATTTGTCATGGTCAATAGTCAAAACGTCTGCGTGGGCTAATTCAAACGGATGAGTTGATGGAGGGACAACTCTGAACTGCGGACGTATCGGATTTCGGTCATATTTCGCACATCTGCATATATTACATTCGTTTATGAATGTAGTAATATCTGTTTTAATTTTCGGCCAAAAGTAACGTTGTGACAGTGAAAGGTAGGTTTCGTTGATTCCGCGATGATTGGTCTTGCCTTCGTGGTATTTTTTTATTATTTCAAGTTGGTTTGACTGATCATTAACGTTAAGTACCTCATATTTGACTAAAACTAAGTTCATCGATGAATTTTGGAAAGTTTTCTGTAAAATCGGTATGATACTTAGCATTTTTCCGATAGGATTTACAAGAATCGCTGTCCGGAGTTTTGGATCGACGTGAGACTTTACAACGTCAATAAGACTGCCTTCAATGCTATGTTCGTTAATGTCTACAGTAGTTTTCTGAAAAGACTGAAAAGATTGAGTTGTGGTTGGTCTACTTCTAGGGTTACCATTTATTATATTTATGACTAACTGCCTCTTAAATTTATTTAAAGGTTCGTCCGATATTGGAATTTCCAGAACAGGGTTTTCTAAACTTGTGTGTATGGTTTCAATATGTGGGGAGGCTGTACCTTCTGGATGCCACAGGCCATTTGATCCTCCATTTGATCCATCAAGAACTGAGTGAGCCGTGAGGGTTGATGAAGAATGTATCGGGCTGTTTCCTTCGGCAGTTAATGTAGAAGATGTATCCGAGTGTGCCGTTTCAGAAAGATTAACGCACAAGGACATGGTTTCATTCTGGTTTATTTGAATACGTGATAGAGCATCCGCATTAGTATTAATTTTACCTTTTTTATGGACAATATTATAATTATATTCAGCTAACTTTAGTCGCCATCTCGTGAGACGTGATCCTGGTTCTTTAAGATTCATAAGCCAAACTAAGGGTTTGTGATCCGTTATTATTTTAAATTCTCTGCCGAAAAGGTAAGGCCTGAAATATTTTGTAGCCCAGACTATTGCGAGTAGCTCTTTCTCGATCGTGGAGTAGTTAATTTCGCTATCGTTCAAAGTTCTTGACGCGTAGGCTATGGGTTTGTCAGAACCGATAGATCCCTGAGAAAGTATTGCTCCCAAGGCCACGTTTGAGGCGTCTGTGGTTAAAATAAATTCCTTACTAAAATCTGGATATGTTAGAATAGGGTCATTTGTAAGAAGAGTTTTACAGTGTTCAAAGCAGGTCAAGTACTCTGGAGTCAAATTAATTTTAGCGCCTTTTTTAAGACATGACGTAAAGGGTTTAGTGACACGTGCGAAATTCGGTATAAAACGTCTGTAGTAACCAAGTAAACCTAAGAATGCCTTAATCTGCTTAGGAGTTTTCGGAATTGGATAATTTAGAATAGCTGATATTTTATCTGGGTTTGGCTTCACGCCGTCTGTAGTAATTATATGACCAAGATAGGGTGTTTCATGTTTGAGAAATTCCGACTTATCCATCTGAATTTTTAAATTTGAATTTCTAAGACGTTCAAATATGGCGCGTAAATTAACTATATGTTCTTGCAAGGACGTTGAAAATACTAAAATATCGTCCATGTATGTGGTACAATTTGGCAATCCGCGAAGGACATTGTCCATCACACGTTGAAACGTAGCCGGAGAATTTTTTAAACCCATGGGCATTCTAACATATTCAAAATGCCCCTGCTCTACACTAAATGCTGTTTTTTGAATATCGGACGGATTTAGCTGAATTTGTAGAAAACCAGATTTTAAATCTAATGTCGAAAAGTATAAACATCTGCCTAACTTGTCTAAAATATCATTAATGTTCGGGATCGGATATTTATCATTAATCGTTTTTGCATTGAGTTGGCGGAAATCAATGACTAAGCGCCATTTGACCTTACCAGACGCGTCCCTTTTTTTTGGTACTATCCATATTGGAGCGTTCCAAGGCGATGAAGATGGTTGAATAATACCTTGGTGTAACATCGATTCTATTTGATTGTGTACTTCTTTCTTATGTACGTAAGGGTATCTGTAACTTTTACTGTATACCGGGCTATCGTCCACGGTTCTGATATGATGTTTGATTTCATTGGTAAAAGTTAATACTTCATTTTCGAGATAAAATACGTCGGAATATTCTTTGCATAGATTAACTAAATTGGCTGTCTCTTCTGCATTTAAATGTTCTATGCGCAGGTGCGATAACACTTGCTGAGTTCGCATATCGGTATTCATGGTCGTGTCTACTCGAGTTACTGGCATTGTTTGTTCGTTATAAATATGTGCAAAGATAGGTTTTGTTATGGAAATTACAATATCAGTATCCGTGGGATTTGAAATTTGTACATTAGTATGATTATTTTCGGCGGATGATAAGCATTCGCTGATGTAGCAATCAGAAATTGATTGTTCTTCAATGTAAATATCTCCTTGCGCAATATTAGTAGGCACCTTGATTAACTGAGTAGTTTGTGCAGGTATGGTGATGTGATAACAGTTTAAGCATTCAGGATTATATAAAACTATTGGAATTTTTGCAAATTTAGTTTCTAACTTATGCGTAACTAGGTCGATTTTTGCATTCCATTTTTTTAACTGTTCGCAACCTATCAATCCATCAAAGAAATTATGAAATCTATATAGGTATAATTTTATGGGCATAAAATCTTTAAATTCTTCGAAACAGGGCACAGTTAACGAGTAATAATTTTGGGTGGTCACGTGGGTATTTGTGACCAAAAAGGGGTCATAGACAAGTGAGATATGCGGGTAAAATTTTTCGTATGCTTCCGGGCTTAGAAAAGACTCATTTGCGCCTGTATCGATTAAAAGTTTTATTGGTGGATTATTTATTTGAATATAAGGTAAATGGCGTTTACCGTGCAAATTTAGCTCTATTTGAGGGCATTGTTCTCCAAGGTTGGGCAAAAATTTGAACTCTGAAGGTTCTGTCCATCTTCAAAAAGTAAATTTTCATCGTCAAGGTCGGTCAAAAAAATGTCAGGGTTAGTTGTATCTGGATTAGGAATATCTGTGTTCTGGATATTGCAATCATAATAGCAATAATTTTCATTAAACGTTTCGTTGCAGTTCGCTTCTTTAATCTGAGGAACAATATTCACATTCGGTGCCAAACTGCGACTGCCATTGTAGTTCGTGGGTGGCAGAGTACGCGCAACGGGGTAACTAATGCCACTCATAGGTTTTGGATAATTATTCTGAGGTGCTTGGCGTACTGGGATTCGAAAACCAGTTGACATGTTGGTAGGGGGTGCTCCGAACATTTGTTGAGTCTTTGTAGGTCTTGGGTAGAGTTGTCTGAACTGATCTGGTCGTGCAGGTTGTGTGTGATATTGTGGTGGATATTGAGATCCCAAAGGCTGGATTTGGGGTCTCGGGTATGTTTGAAAAGTTGGATTTTGATTTGCTGGCCTAACCGAACGAAAATTATTGTGTGACCAAGAAGTAGAAGGATTAACCTGTTCATTTTGGGGTTTATCTTTTGCTGCTACTGATTTGTTCCGTTTTTGGAGATATAATATATTTAATTCGTCTTGAGCGAATTCAAGAGCGCTTTCAAGAGTTGAAGGTCTCATACATCTTATCCTAGATCCTAGTGGTTCTTCTAAACCTTTCAAAAAGCTCTTTAAAGCTAGTTTTTTATAAAGAGTCCGCTTGGATTCTATGGTAGTTTTTATAGATTCGTGTAATTCGACGTGCGTCATAATTGTGCATAACAAGTGTTGAACTTTTTCGTAAAAAACTTGTATCGTATCGGTTCCCTGAACTAAGAGAGAAAGATCAGTATACAACGACGATTCATCTCTGTGATCTGAAAATGTATTAATTAAGGTTGATCTTATACCATTCCAATCACTTGGAATTCCGTTAGTTGCCAAAGTACGTGCAGCCTTACCAGTAATTTTGTTTAAAATTCCATTGATCAAAGATAAGTTCGAAAGCTGACGTCCTGGTTCTGGACTGATATAAGTGAGCACTAATTGATCGCACAAGTTCAGAAATCTAGTTAAAACATTTGGATTTCCGTCAAATTCTGGAACTAGTCTAAGTGATTTATAAATCTTATCTGCTAAATCTATCTGATTCATGTCGAATGTAGAACTACTACTCGATTCCGTCATGGTTTCTAAATTTTCTATTATATCTTCTAAATTACGAAAGGCGTCACTACGCGCGATGCGGAGTTGATTGCGCCTACTAAGACTAAGATCCCTATTACTACGTGGGTGAAAAATTTTGGAAAATTATAGTACCTTGCGTTAGAAATATAGCAACCAATAATAGGACTTATGTACTTACATGAGTAGCATTGCTTGCGAGCGTTGTTTCATCGATTTTTGGATGTCCCAATCTCCGTAGCAACAGCTTCCTTGACAGCCTCCAATAGGTTCTTCATCCAGACAGTTGATATGGCGTTTTCCTGATTTTTAGGTATTTCACTCACCACAGCTTAAGTCTGTAACGAGCACCGACTGCGCCAGATATGTGTGGGGGCGTGTGTCGGGAAACTCTCCAATGAATAAGTCCTTTTAGGTTACGAAATGTATTTCGAAGGTTCACCAATTACAGAGAAATTATAAAATTAGTTTCTTATGAATAAGGTTTACAATATCAGTGTCCGTTCCCACCGAAGTTAGGTAAAGAAAAGGCGATGACAATAGTCGGTGACGTCTGAAGCGCGGTGTCGTAATACGAACGGTCACTTTGGCGGTACGATGTGCTGAGCTTGCAGGTTGGCTTCGTAACACTTATTAATCTTCTAAACATAATAATAACATTTTGTTACTCACCGATATCTTCGAATGTCTCGCAATTTCACTAATTGAAACATTTTGCTCATGCAAAATAATTATTTCAGCTCTTAAAAGTGTGGTTAAATGATTCATATTGATTCACAAATAAAAGCACTTCTCAAAAAACGCAGGGTATAATGTCTAAAAACGTAACGAAAGCCCGATAGTCAATAGCATTATGACGATGAACTTAAACTACTAACTTAAACATGATTTGTCATTGTTAGAGGGTAGACAACTAATATATTCTAACCCAAATATAAAGAAACTTGCTAATAGTTAAGCAATGAATTGAACAAACAAATCTAAAATATTTTATTGAAACATACAAAAACATTAATCTGTTAGCCACTCAAACGTCCGGGCGACTACGGCCGCCTAAAAATTTTTGGCGTTGAACGTTAAGGCGACTATGGCAGCCTCGATGACTTGTACACTTGAAACGAGATTTTATCTATGACACCGTTTAAAAGCTTCCCGTGTGTTACACTAGATGGCTCTGTATTAAATAAAGCGTTGTTGGGTCGATAAAACAGAACGCTTGGTGACAGAAATATTAAAAAAAAAAATATTGTTTACAATCTTTGTGTCGTGTTTCGAAGTGTCTGTGAGCTGCGCCTTTAAAATGTAAGTATTATGGTATTTATTATCCCTTCGTATTAGTGTTATATATTGAAATAATCTCGGAGATTCATTCTTTCAGAATATCTACAAATTCTAAGCATCCACAGTCTGTTAAATACGTTTTTACATGTTTTAAAGTCGACAGGCAAAAACTTCTCCATTGTGTGCCCGGTTTTCGTCAACTTTTTTTTGTACATTTTGCATAAAGAGTTATAAAATAATTTTTACATATATTGATTCTTCATAATGTCAGCTCTATACAGGTATTTTTTTATTTGATTTATCAGGAGTAGTTTGGTAGATAATACGCATTATATCGGTAACGGCATGGGGCGCTTGACGTGGCTAAATACAGATCGCGCGCGCGGACGTTTCGAGCGTTATTAGCTGTCAAACTCGAACGTTCAAGTGGTTAGCAGTCGGATTTGATCTTACGGCGCCGGCGGAGTAAAACACTGTTTATCGCACGCTCGACTAATGCGCCACGGAGACGATAGAATCCTACGCTAAATTTATGCGTCATATTCCCTGCAACATTAGTGACAAGAAATTGTGTGTGTGTGCGTGGACAACGGGTTATTGTGAAGCAAACACTAATAAATAGGCGAAGTCAGACGGCCGTTGATTTTACGCACACTAACATTTAATGTTGGTGTGCCCTGCAAACCGATCTAATTTGCCCCGTGTACATACAGAAACTATGAGAAAAAACTGTTTTTTTTTAAATGTACAAGTTTTATTTGAGCCAGGCGGGCGAGCGTTGTCTCAAAAGAAGCGGCTCGTCGCGGGCTAGCTTACTACGAAATAAAACGTGGTGGGTGCCGAACAAAATTTAAAGGAAGGGTGTCACCCGGATGAAGGGTGAGTACTATTGCAACTATAGTCTAACGTAATTTTAAAACAAAATTTGGAAAAACACTAAATTTTGATGATTTTATCTAAAAAATTCGAAAACTTTCTAAGGGTTGTAGGGAAATTTTTTATACGCGCGTGTTGGTGGGTGCAATATCGTCAGTACGTAGGCGGACGCCTAGTTAGGTCCAAATTTTTTTTTTGTTAGGTTAGGTTAGGTTAGGTTGGGGCATGGGGTGCTAGGTGGTGGGGTGCTAGGTCAGAAAACCTCCTAGGGGGCCCAGTGGCTGCCGGTCCTTCTCGATTCGTCTGGAGGGAGCAGCAGCTGCTGTGGACGGTGCACCCTGGGCGCGGCAGTATCCGTCCCCGATGAATGGGAAGAGATTCTTATTCCTCGGGGAACGTTACTGTCGTGGCCAATATTCTGACACGGTGGGGCGACTCCACGCGGCCCTCTGGGTCGCAGAGGGCGCAGTGGAGGAGCCAGGGCGGGCTCGGTCTGCCGCCGGGCGTTGGGCGCGCTCGGTCCAGTCTTGTGGAGGGCTGGCTCGGGCGCGCCCGGCGTCCGGCGGCGCACTGGGCCCGCCGGTGGTAGGACCGGACCTCTCGTTTCCCGGCGTGGTTGAGCGCCACGCTGGGGCTCGGGTCGGCCTGGTCAGCGGTGGCCTCCTTTTGCGAGGTCAACTCGCAAAGGGAGGAGGCGGAGCGCGCGCGGGGGGGCGATCCTCTCGCTGCGCCGCTCCGCAGCGGAAGGGGGAGAGGGCGTCGTGCCCTCCCTCCTCATGGTGACGGCGGGCGGCAGGCACGGGGGTGCCTTCGCCCGCATTGCACTCGTCACCTTTGCGGTCATTCTCGACCTCCCCACATCCGTTAGGGTGTGAGGGGTGTCTTGCGGGGCAATCGTCGGCGGAGGACTGGACGTAAAGGCTTTGCCGGTTTCCCAGTCCCCCGCCACTATGACGAAGCGGGAATGCGCTGGGTCGTTTTAGTGGGTATACCGGGTCTGGTTCGCCCGGGTCCCACATACCCCTCCTGTCCCCCGACGGGAGGGTATGCGTAATGCATTTTTTCCCAGCGTCAACAAAAAAAAAAAAAAAAAAAAATGGGGTGCTAGGTGGTCGCCCAAAACCGAGTCCGGGCAGAGGAGGACCGCCTGTACGCCTCTTACCGAGAGGCTACGGCGGCCCTCAAGTCTGCAATGGGCGCTGCGCAGGACTCGGCGAGGGCCGAGATGCTGGAGGGTCTCGACAGGGACCCCTATGGGAGACCATATAAGGCGGCGCGGAATCAGCTCCGCCCCTATGGTCCCCCACTGTCGGAGACCCTCGAGCCGGCATTGTTGGATGGGGTGGTCCGGTCCCTGTTTCCACGCAGGACCGACTTCGCCCCACCAACAATGGATCCCCCGCAAGGGGCGGCTCCACCGGAGGCGGAGGTCCCCCCGGTGACGGCGGCGGAATTCTACGCGGGGGTGTTGAGCCTCCGCGCGAAGAAGACCGCCCCCGGTCCGGACGGCGTCCCTGCACGGGTGGTGGCGATTGCCGCCTCCCAAATGGAGGACAGGTTTCGGGACCTCTTCAGCGCGTGTTTTACGGCTGGGAGGTTCCCGAAACTCTGGAAGGAGGGGCAGTTGTGCCTCCTCCGGAAGGAGGGACGCCCGGTGGACTCCCCCTCGGCATACCGGCCCATCGTTCTGCTCGATGAGGTCGGTAAATTGTTCGAGGGGATTGTCGCCTCCCGGCTGGATAGCCATTTGCGGGGGATAGGCCCGGATCTGTCGGACGCCCAGTTCGGTTTCCGTCGTGGGCGTTCGACGATCGACGCGCTGGCCCTCCTCAAGGGCCAGGTGAAGGAGGCGGTGGAGGCGGGGGACGGAGTGCTGGCGGTGTCATTCGACATTGCCAACGCCTTCAACTCCGTCCCCCACTCGACGATATTGGAGGCGCTCCGGTACCACGGAGTGCCCCAATACCTGCGGAGCCTCCTGGCCAGCTACTTGGAGGGCCGAGAGGTCCTCCTAGTGGACAAGACGGCCACCGTGAGGCGGTACGGCGCAGAGTCTGGTGTTCCACAGGGGTCGGTCCTGGGGCCCCCCTTGTGGAACATCGGATTCGACTGGCTCCTGCGGGGAGTCCTCCTCCCGGGCACGAGTGTCATCTGCTACGCGGATGACACTCTGCTCACTGCCCGGGGGAGGAACTTTGCGGATGCGGCCATTCTGGCCTCGGCTGGCGGATCCTTGGTGGCAGAGAGGATCCGCCACCTGGGATTGAGGGTGGCGCTGCACAAAACGGAGGCCGTGTTCTTTCGCGGTCCCCGGCAGCGCTGCCCTGCCGACGCCCACATCGTCGTGGAGGGCGTCCGCATAGAGGTCCAGCCTCAGATGAAATATCTGGGGCTGGTGCTGGACGACAGGTGGCGCTTCGGCCCGCATTTCAGCGGGCTGTCGACGCGCCTGTTGAAGGCCGCGGACGCCCTCTCGTGGCTCCTCCCGAATCTGGGGGGGCCCAAGGCGAAATGCCGGCGCCTCTATGCCGGCATTTTGCGGAGCATGGCCCTTTACGGGGCTCCCATCTGGGCGGACTCCCTCCATAGGAGGGAGAATGCTACCGCCATCCGCAGGCCCCAGCGGGCCATTGCACAGCGGGTGGCGAGGGCTTACCGCTCAGTGGGCTTTTCGGCGGCGTGCGCTCTGGCCGGCACCCCGCCTTGGGAGTTGGAGGCATGGGTGCTCGCCAGAGTGTACGAGTGGACGGCGCGCCGAAAGGCGCTCGGGGAGTGCCCCATGGGCGAAGAGCGGGAGGCGGCGCGGCGAGAGGCGAGGGACGCCATCGTCCTCCATTGGTCGGAGGACCTCGCCAGCGCCGCCTTTGGCCGCCGGACGTTGGACGCGCTCGGTCCGGTCCTGCGGGGCTGGCTCGAGCGGTCCCACGGTTTCCTCTCTTTCCGTCTGGTGCAGGTGTTGTCCGGGCATGGTTGTTTCGGATCGTACCTGCACCGGATCGGGAGGGAGGAAACCCCGGCGTGCCACGACTGCGGCGCGGCGGAGGACACGGCGCAGCACACCCTCGAGGTGTGCCCGGCGTGGTCCGAGCTGCGCCGCGGTCTGACCGCGGTGGTCGGACCGGACCTCTCGCTTCCTGGCGTGGTGGACGCCATGCTGGGGAGCGAGGAGGCCTGGTCAGCGGTGGCCTCCTTTTGCGAGGACGTAATCTCGCAAAAGGAGGCAGCGGAGCGCGCGCGGGAGGACGATCCTCTCGCTGCGGCGCTCCGCAGACGAAGACGGGGGAGAAGGCGTCGTGCCCTCCCTCCTAATGGTGACGGGCGGGCGGCAGGCACGGGGGTGCCTTCGCCCGCATTGCACCCGTCACCTTCGTCGGTCATTCCCGACCCCCCACACCCGTGAGGGTGTGAGGGGTCTGTGCCTTTCAATCGTCGGCGGAGGACTGGAAGTAAAGGCTGTGCCGGTTTCCCAGTCCCCCGCCACTGTGACGAAGCGGGAATGCGCTGGGTCGTTTTAGTGGGTATACCGGGTCCGCCCGGGGAGTCCCACATACCCCTCCTGTCCCCCGACGGGAGGGTATGCGTAATGCATTTTTTCCCAGCGTTAACAAAAAAAAAAAAAAAAAAAGGTTAGGTTAGGTTTACCGCCGGCCTCGACACAATCGAGGCGATCCGGCCAGTACTCGACGACTGGCTCGGGAGGAAGCACGGCTCCCTGACGTTTCGGGCGACGCAGGTGCTCTCGGGGCACGGCTGCTTCGGGAAGTACTTGTGTCGCCTGAGCAGGGAGCCGGACGCCCGGTGCCATCACTGCGTCCACTGTCCGGGGGACACGGCGCGGCATACGCTGGCCGAGTGCGCCGCGTGGGATGAGCCGCGCCGTGCCCTCGTCGCAGAGGTAGGAGGAGACCTGTCGCTGCCGACCGTCGTTCGCTCTATGGTTGGCAGTGCAGAGTCCTGGGACGCAGTGATTTCCTTCTGCGAAGCCGTCATGTCGCAGAAGGAAGCTGCGGAGAGGGATAGGGAGATGACTAGCTCCCGCCCATCCCGCAGCAGACGCACCGGGCGTCGGCAGAGGGCGGATAACGCCCTCTTCCGGCCCCCCTAAATAGGTCCAGGGGCGACGGATTTGGGGACATCCGTCGCCCCCCATCGCAATGGACCCGAGACGGCGGCGCGTAGTGTTCCACGCGCGCCTCTCTTAGACGTAACGGGGGGAGTCTCACACCTCACTCCCCCCCGAGACGAGGCCCGCAGGTCGAGCGGGCCGGCACTAGTCCGGGGCAGCGGAAGTCGCATCAGATCCCGTTGCCCCCCGACGCAAGTGTGCGAGGGAACACCGGTGTGGTTTTAGTCAGTAGGAGTCTGACAGACCCCTCCGCTCTCCCCAGGGCGGAGGACATCCATCGAGGATTTCCACATCGAGACCAAAAAAAAAAAAAAAAAAAAAAAAAAAAAAAAAAAAAAAAAAAAAAAAAAAAAAGGTTAGGTTAGGTTGGTGCCATCACTGCGTCCACTGTCCGGAGGACACGGCGCGGCATACGCTGGCCGAGTGCACCGCGTGGGATGAGCCGCGCCGTGCCCTCGTCGCAGAGGTAGGAGGAGACCTGTCGCTGCCGACCGTCGTTCGTTCTATGGTTGGCAGCGCAGAGTCCTGGGACGCAGTGATTTCCTTCTGCGAAGCCGTCATGTCGCAGAAGGAAGCTGCGGAGAGGGAGAGGGAGATGACTAGCTCCCGCCCATCCCGCAGCAGACGCACCGGGCGTCGGCAGAGGGCGGATAACGCCCTCTTCCGGCCCCCCTAAATAGGTCCAGGGGCGACGGATTTGGGGACATCCGTCGCCCCCCATCGCAATGGACCCGAGACGGCGGCGCGTAGTGTTCCACGCGCGCCTCTCTTAGACGTAACGGGGGGAGTCTCACACCTCACTCCCCCCCCGAGACGAGGCCCGCAGGTCGAGCGGGCCGGCACTAGTCCGGGGCAGCGGAAGTCGCATCAGATCCCGTTGCCCCCCGACGCAAGTGTGCGAGGGAACACCGGTGTGGTTTTAGTCAGTAGGAGTCTGACAGACCCCTCCGCTCTCCCCAGGGCGGAGGACATCCATCGAGGATTTCCACATCGAGAACAAAAAAAAAAAAAAAAAAAAAAAAAAAAGGTTAGGTTAGGTTAGGTTGGGGGACCCCCCACAGAGCATACGTCCACGTCGTGTCCCCTGGAAACAGCCCAGTTCTGACCACCGTAACGGAGTGGCAGACTGGGTCTGGCTAAAGTGCTCTGTGATCTCGAAGCGAATTTTAACTCATTTTAACTGCCTTGTCTCGTCTTCTATGCCGAATACACCCTCGCGGGACGCCTGCGGGCGGTTTTTAAAAACAAAAGGCCCTTCTCAGGGCCAACCCAAAGGCCCTTCTCAGGGCCAACCCAAAGGCCCTTCTCAGGGCCAACCCAAAGGCCCTTCTCAGGGCCAACCCAAAGGCCCTTCTCAGGGCCAACCAAAAGGCCCTTCTCAGGGCCACCACGACGCTTCAGCGTCGGAAGCTAGCCGCGCGCCGTCTGCGGCTAGCTACTTCGGAGGGGCCGAGTCGTCTGACAGCGACTCGGTTGTTGGAGTGTCGGACGCGAGTGGCGCTCGGTCGCGGAAGCGCGTTAGGGGGTCCGGGAGTTCCTCGGCTTCGGGGTCCAAACCGTCGTCGAAGGCTAAAAAGCCGACGACGACGGCCGCGGACACCCATGTCGTTGGGCTCGCGGACGCCCAACGCCAGTTGGACCTGGCTCGGCGGGCGCACCTCCAGCAAGAGCTGGAGGAGCGGGTTGCCGCGAAGGAGCAACGGGCGCACATTGCCCGGGCCAAGTCCGGGTACGGTGCGTCCCGTATCCTGTACGCGGACTACTCCCTAGCCGAGCTGGAGAGAATGGCGGAGGAGGACAAGGAGGAGATAGTGGCGGTCGCCTCTAAGTCCTCCAACATTAAGGGGACCTTGCAGAAGGCCCTCAAGTGCCGGGCCGCGAGCATGCGCGGGGTCGTCGCTGAGCTGGTCCAGCGGACGGCCTCCGACGAGACGCGGCAGCTGCAGGCGAGGGTGGATCGCCTGCAGTCGGAGGTCAGCCAGCTTCATCTGAAGCTGGCTGAAGCCACGGCCCGGCCACAACAGGTCGAGGCGAGCCCTGTGGCAGAGGGCGCTGCCTCGGCCCGGCCACAACAGGCCAGGGCGAGCCCTGTGGCGGAGGGCGCTGCCTCGGCCCGGCCCCAACAGGCCAAGGCGAGGCCTGCAGCAGAGGGCCCCTCCTCCAACCTTGAGGATATCATCCGCAAGGTAGTAATGGAGGAGAGGGCCTTCACAAGAGCCTGCTTCGCAGGGATTGAGGACCGGCTCCTGCCGGAGAAGCGCCTCCGACCGCCGCTTGCGGCGGATAAGAGGCGGTCTGAGCCGGGGCCGTCCTCAACCCAGGCGGATGAGAGACGGTCTGAGCCGGGGCCGTCCTCAACCCAGGGCGAAGATGCCCTTCTCCCTTCGACCACTCCGTCCAACGAGTGGACGAAAGTGGGCCGGAAGGGGAAGGGCAAAGGGAAGGGCAAGAGGTCGGCAGCGGCCGTCCCTGCCATCCCTGCCGTCTCCACCACCCCCGCTCCTAGCCAGTCGCAGCCGACCGGCAAGGGAAAGGGTAAGGGGATCGGCAAAGCGAAGGGCGGGGGAAGTGGGCAGTTGGTCCCCCCGAAAACCGCGGCCGTCGTGGTGACGCTCACCGCGGAGGCTGCGGGGCGAGGGGAGACGTATGCGTCCGTCTTGGTGCGGGCGCGTGCCAATGCCGATCCTGCCCAACTTGGGATCGGTAGTGTGTCTTGCCGGCGGACCCAAGCCGGGGCTCGAATATTCGAGTTCCCGGGGGCCGAGGGCAGCGCCCGCGCTGACCTCTTTGCAGCCAAGCTGCAGGAGAACATCGCGGACTCTGCCCGGGTGGCCCGGCCGGTCAAGTCGGCGACCATAGAGGTGACGGAGTTAGATGACTCCATCACCAAGGAGGAGGTGGTGGCGGCGGTCGCAGCGGTGGGGGGCTGTGGCGCAGCGGCGGTCCAAGGCCGGGACATAAGGCCCGGCCGCGGCGGAATGGGCACGATCCGCCTCGAGTGCCCAATCGCAGCTGCCAAAGCCGTCCTTGCGAAAGGACGGCTTCAAGTCGGCTTTAGTTCGGGTGCAGTCAGGGCACTCGAGGCTGGTCCTCTGCGGTGTTTCCGGTGCTTCGGCATCGGACACACCCGGCCCCTGTGTCCGTCCAAAGTCGACCGGTCGGACGCGTGCTACCGCTGCGGCAAGGAGGGCCACAAAGCCGCCTCCTGCCAGGCCGCCACGCCGCACTGCGCGGTGTGTGCCGCCAGTGGCCGCCGGGCAGGCCACGTCATGAAGGGGGGGAAGTGCAATCCCCCCCCTAAGCGTGGCAAAGCGCAGGCGCCGACCGAGCCTGCACCTGCTGCTGCCGCTAACGCCGCCGTTCCTGCGGCGGCTGCGGAGGAGAGTGCGATGTCCGACTGATGGCCAGGGTCGAACATCGCATCCTTCAGGCGAACGCCAACCACTGCAGGACAGCCCAGGATCTGCTGATGCAGACCATGGCTGAGTGGTTGGTGGACTTGGCGGTGGTCGCCGAACCCTACTCGGTCCCTAGCCGTTGGCTGGGCGACCGGGACGGCTTAGTGGCGTTGGTGGCGCGGTCTTCCACGGACTCCCCTCCCCTCTCGCTCTTAGAGAGGGGACCGGGATACGTGGCCGCCGCGTGGGGAGAGATAGCGATGGTGGGGGTGTATTTCTCCCCAAACCGCCCTCTCTCGGACTTTGAGGATTTCCTCGAGATCCTCACTGCTGTCGTAGGGAGGGCGGCACCACGCCAGGTCGTGGTGCTCGGCGACCTAAACGCCAAGTCGGTGGCCTGGGGCAACCCGGCCGCAGGCTGCAACGTCCGGGGACGCGCCGTCGAGTTTTGGGCGGCCTCGTGCGGTGTGTCCCTCCTCAACAGGGGGGCGGTCCACACGTGTGTGCGGCAACAGGGCGGGTCGGTGGTGGACGTGTCGTTTGCCACCCCCGCACTGGCCGCCCGCGTCGTGAACTGGCGGGTGGAGCTGGTGGAGACCTTGTCGGACCACCGTTACGTGCGGTTCGACATCTCCACACAGCGGGGCGGGGGGACGGCCCGCGCTGGGCAATCTCCCTTCCCGCGGTGGGCACTCACCCGCCTGGACCGGGAGGCAGCCAAGGAGGCCGCCTTCCTCCAGGACTGGCTGTCGCCTCCCCCTATCGAGGAGGTCCCGGACGTTGACGCCGCAGCGGTCCGGCTACGGTGGTCTTTGACCGAGGTGTGCAACTCCAGCATGCCTCGGTCTCGCCGTCCGCCTCCCCGTCGTGCCGTTTATTGGTGGACGGAGGAGCTGGCGGGGCTCCGGGCCACCTGCGTGGCGGCCAGAAGGGCCTACGCGCGTAGCCGACGGCGCAGCGCCCAGAACCGAGTCCGGGCAGAGGAGGACCGCCTGTACGCCTCTTACCGAGAGGCTACGGCGGCCCTCAAGTCTGCAATGGGCGCTGCGCAGGACTCGGCGAGGGCCGAGATGCTGGAGGGTCTCGACAGGGACCCCTATGGGAGACCATATAAGGCGGCGCGGAATCAGCTCCGCCCCTATGGTCCCCCACTGTCGGAGACCCTCGAGCCGGCATTGTTGGATGGGGTGGTCCGGTCCCTGTTTCCGCGCAGGACCGACTTCGCCCCTCCAACAATGGACCCCCCGCAAGGGGCGACTCCACCGGAGGCGGAGGTACCCCCGGTCACGGCGGCGGAATTCTACGCGGGGGTTTTGAGCCTCCGCGCGAAGAAAACCGCCCCCGGTCCGGACGGCGTCCCTGCACGGGTGGTGGCGATCGCCGCCACCCAAATGGAGGACAGGTTTCGGGACCTCTTCAGCGCGTGTTTTACGGCTGGGAGGTTCCCGAAACTCTGGAAGGAGGGGCAGTTGTGCCTCCTCCGGAAGGAGGGACGCCCGGTGGACTCCCCCTCGGCATACCGGCCCATCGTTCTGCTCGATGAGGTCGGTAAATTGTTCGAGGGGATTGTCGCCTCCCGGCTGGATAGCCACTTGCGGGGGATAGGCCCGGATCTGTCGGACGCCCAATACGGTTTCCGCCGTGGGCGTTCGACGATCGACGCGCTGGCCCTTCTCAAGGGCCAGGTGAAGGAGGCGGTGGAGGCGGGGGACGGGGTGCTGGCGGTGTCGTTCGACATTGCCAACGCCTTCAACTCCGTCCCCCACTCGACGATATTGGAGGCGCTCCGGTATCACGGAGTGCCCCAATATCTGCGGAGCCTCCTGGCCGACTACTTGGAGGACCGCGAGGTCCTCCTCGTGGACAAATCGGCAACCGTGAGGCGGTACGGCGCAGAGTCTGGTGTTCCACAGGGGTCGGTCCTGGGGCCCCCCTTGTGGAACATCGGATTCGACTGGCTCCTGCGGGGAGTCCTCCTCCCGGGCACGAGTGTAATCTGCTACGCGGATGACACTCTGCTCACTGCCCGGGGGAGGAACTTTGCCGACGCGGCCATTCTGGCCTCGGCTGGCGGATCCTTGGTGGCAGAGAGGATCCGCCGCCTGGGATTGAGGGTGGCGCTGCACAAAACGGAGGCCGTGTTCTTTCGCGGTCCCCGGCAGCGCTGCCCTGCCGACGCCCACATCGTCGTGGAGGGCGTCCGCATAGAGGTCCAGCCTCAGATGAAATATCTGGGGCTGGTGCTGGACGACAGGTGGCGCTTCGGCCCGCATTTCAGCGGGCTGTCGACGCGCCTGTTGAAGGCCGCGGACGCCCTCTCGTGGCTCCTCCCGAATCTGGGGGGGCCCAAGTCAAAATGCCGGCGCCTCTATGCCGGCATTTTGCGGAGCATGGCCCTTTACGGGGCCCCCATTTGGGCGGACTCCCTCCACAGGAGGGAGAATGCCACCGCCATCCGCAGGCCCCAGCGGGCCATTGCACAGCGGGTGGCGAGGGCCTACCGCTCGGTGGGCTTCTCGGCGGCGTGCGCTCTGGCGGGCACCCCGCCATGGGAGTTGGAGGCTTGGGTGCTCGCCAGAGTGTACGAGTGGACGGCGCACCGGAAGGCGCTCGGGGAGCGCCCCGTCGCCGAGGAGCGGGAGGCCGTGCGGCAGGAGGCGAGGGACGCCATCGTCCTCCATTGGTCGGACGACCTCACCAACGCTGCCTTTGGCCGCCGGACGTTGGACGCGCTCGGTCCGGCCCTGCGGGGCTGGCTCGAGCGGTCCCACGGTTTCCTCTCTTTCCGTCTGGTGCAGGTGTTATCCGGCCATGGTTGTTTCGGATCGTACCTGCACCGGATCGGGAGGGAGGAAACCCCAGCGTGCCACGACTGCGGCGCAGCGGAGGACACGGCGCAGCACACCCTCGAGGTGTGCCCGGCGTGGTCCGAGCTGCGCCGCGGTCTGACCGCGGTGGTCAGACCGGACCTCTCGCTTCCCGGCGTGGTCGACGCCATGCTGGGGAGCGAGGAGGCCTGGTCAGCGGTAGCCTCCTTTTGCGAGGAAGTCATCTCGCAAAAGGAGGAGGCGGAGCGGGCGCGGGAGGACGATCCTCTCGCTGCGCCGCTCCGCAGACGAAGAAGGGGGAGAAGGCGTCGTGCCCTCCCTCCTCATGGTGACGGGCGGGCGACAGGCACGGGGGTGCCTTCGCCCGCATTGCACCCGTCACCTTCGTCGGTCATTCCCGACCCCCCACACCCGTGAGGGTGTGAGGGGTCTGTGCCTTTCAATCGTCGGCGGAGGACTGGAAGTAAAGGCTGTGCCGGTTTCCCAGTCCCCCGCCACTGTGACGAAGCGGGAATGCGCTGGGTCGTTTTAGTGGGTATACCGGGTCCGCCCGGGGAGTCCCACATACCCCTCCTGTCCCCCGACGGGAGGGTATGCGTAATGCATTTTTTCCCAGCGTCAAAAAAAAAAATTAGGTTAGGTTAGGTTGGGGTGGGGGACCCCCTCACAGAGCTTGCGTCCACGTCGCGTCCCCTGGAAACAGCCCAGTTCTGACCACCGTAACGGAGTGGCAGACTGGGACTGGCCAAAGTGCTCTGTGCTTCGTAGCGAATTTTTATTTTATTGCCTTGTGTCGCCTGCGATATGCCGAAAACATCCTCGCGGGACGCCTCCGGGCGCTTTTTAAAATCAAAAGGCCCTTCTCAGGGCCAACCCAAAGGCCCTTCTCAGGGCCAACCCAAAGGCCCTTCTCAGGGCCAACCAAAAGGCCCTTCTCAGGGCCCCCCGACGCTTCGGCGTCTGAAGCTAGCCGCGCGCCGTCTGCGGCTAGCTACTTTGGAGGGGCCGAGTCGTCTGACAGCGACTCGGTCGTTGGAGGGTCGGACGCGACTGGCTCGCGGTCGCGGAAGCGGGTCTTCCAGAGTTGTGGGTCCGCGAGTTCTTCTGCTTCGGGGTCCAAGCCGTTGTCGAAGGCTAAAAAGCCGACGACGACGGCCGCGGATACCCACGTCGTTGGGCTCGCGGACGCCCAGCGCCAGGTAGACCTGGCCCGGAAGGTGCAGCTCCAGCAAGAGCTGGAGGAGCGGGTTGCCGCCAAGGAGAAGCGTGCGTGCGTCGCCCGGGCCAAGTCCGGGTACGGTGCGTCCCGGGTGCTGTACGCGAACCACTCCTTGGCGGAACTTGAAAGGATGGCGGAGGAGGACGAGGAGGAGATCGTTGAGGTCGCCTCTAAGTCCTCCAACCTGAAGGGCACCTTCCAGAAGGCCCTGAAGTGTCGGGCCGCGAGCATGCGCGGGGTCGTCGCTGAGCTGATTCAGCGGACGGCCACCGACGAGACGCGGCAACTGCAGGCGAGGGTGGATCGCCTGCAGTCGGAGGTCAGCCAGCTTCATCTGAAGCTGGCTGAAGCCACGGCCCGGCCACAACAGGCCGGGGCGAGCCCTGTGGCAGAGAGCGCTGCCTCGGCCCGGCCACAACAGGCTAAGGCGAGGCCTGTGGCAGAGGGCACTGCCTCGGCCCGGCCACAACAGGCCAAGGCGAGGCCTGCAGCAGAGGGCCCCTCCTCCAACCTTGAGGATATCATCCGCAAGGTAATAATGGAGGAGAGGGCCTTCACCCGAGCCTGCTTCGCAGGGATTGAGGACCGGCTCCTGCCGGAGACGCGCCTCCGACCGCCGCTTGCGGCGGATAAGAGGCGGTCTGAGCCGGGGCCGTCCTCAACCCAGGCGGATGAGAGGCGGTCTGAGCCGGGGCCGTCCTCAACCCAGGCGGAAGATGCCCTTCTGCCTTCGACCACTCCGTCCAACGAGTGGACGGAAGTGGGCCGGAGGGGGAAGGGCAAGGGGAAGGGCAAGAGGTCGGCGGCGGCCGTCCCTGCCGTCCCTGCCGTCCCCGCCGCCCCCGCTCCCAGCCGGTCACAGCCGACCGGCGGGGGAAGGGGTAAGGGGAGCGGCAAAGGGAAGGGCGGGGGAAGGGGGCAGTTGGTCCCCCCTAAAACCGCAGCCGTCGTGGTGACGCTCACCGCGGAGGCTGCGGGGCGAGGGGAGACCTACGCCTCCATCCTGGTGCGGGCGCGTGCCAATGCCGATCCTGCCCAACTGGGCATCGGCAGTGTGTCTTGCCGGCGGACCCAAGCCGGGGCTCGAATATTCGAGTTCCCGGGGGCCGAGGGCGGCGCCCGCGCTGACCTCTTTGCAGCCAAGCTGCAGGAGGTCATCGCGGACTCTGCTCGGGTGGCCCGGCCGGTCAAGTTGGCGGCCATCGAGGTGACGGAGCTGGATGACTCCGTCACCAAGGAGGAGGTGGTGGTGGCGGTCGCAGCGGTGGGGGGCTGTGCCGCAGCGGCGGTCCAAGGCCGGGACATAAGGCCCGGCCGCGGCGGAATGGGCACAATCCGCCTCGAGTGCCCAATCGCAGCTGCCAAAGCCGTCCTTGCAAAAGGACGGCTTCAAGTCGGGTTCAGCTCGGGCGCAGTCCGGGCACTCGAGGACCAGCCGCTGCGGTGTTTCCGGTGCTTCGGCATCGGCCACACCCGGCCCCTGTGTCCGTCCAAGATTGACAGGACGGACACATGCTACCGCTGCGGCAAGGAGGGCCACAAAGTCGCCTCCTGCCAGGCCGCCACGCCGCACTGCGCGGTGTGTGCCGCCAGTGGCCGCCGGGCAGGCCACGTCATGAAGGGGGGGAAGTGCAATCCCCCCCGTAAGCGTGGCAAAGCGCAGGCGCCGACCGGGCCTGCGCCTGCTGCTGCCGCTAACACCGCCGTTCCTGCGGCGGCTGCGGAGGAGGGTGCGATGTCCGACTGATGGGAGTCGAGCATCGCATCCTTCAGGCGAACACCAACCACTGCAGGACAGCCCAGGATCTGCTGATGCAGACCATGGCTGAGTGGTTGGTGGACTTGGCGGTGGTCGCCGAACCCTACTCGGTCCCTGGCCGTTGGCTGGGTGACCGGGACGGCTTGGTGGCGTTGGTGGCGCGGTCTTCCACGGACTCCCCTCCCCTCTCGCTCTTAGAGAGGGGACCGGGATACGTGGCCGCCGCGTGGGGAGAGATAGGGATAGTGGGGGTGTATTTCTCCCCAAACCGCCCTCTCTCGGACTTTGAGGATTTCCTCGAGATCCTCACTGCTGTCGTAGGGAGGGCGGCACCACGCCAGGTCGTGGTGCTCGGCGACCTAAACGCCAAGTCGGTGGCCTGGGGCAACCCGGCCGTCGGGTGCAACGTCCGGGGACGCGCCGTCGAGTTTTGGGCGGCCTCGTGCGGTGTGTCCCTCCTCAACAGGGGGGCGGTCCACACGTGTGTGCGGCAACAGGGCGGGTCGGTGGTGGACGTGTCGTTTGCCACCCCCGCGCTAGCCGCCCGCGTCGTGAACTGGCGGGTGGAGCTGGTGGAGACCTTGTCGGACCACCGTTATGTGCGGTTCGACATCTCCACACAGCGGGGAGGGGGGACGGCCCGCGCTGGGCAATCTCCCTTCCCGCGGTGGGCGCTCACCCGCCTGGACCGGGAGGCAGCCAAGGAGGCCGCCTTCCTCCAGGACTGGCTGTCGCCTTCCCCTGTCGAGGAGGTCCCGGACGTTGACGCCGCAGCGGTCCGGCTACGGAGGTCCTTGACCGAGGTGTGCAACTCCAGCATGCCTCGGTCTCGCCGTCCGCCTCCCCGTCGTGCCGTTTATTGGTGGACGGAGGGGCTGGCGGGGCTCCGGGCCACCTGCGTGGCGGCCAGAAGGGCCTACGCGCGTAGCCGACGGCGCAGCGCCCAAAACCGAGTCCGGGCAGAGGAGGACCGCCTGTACGCCTCTTACCGAGAGGCTACGGTGGCCCTCAAGTCTGCAATGGGCGCTGCGCAGGACTCGGCGAGGGCCGAGATGCTGGAGGGTCTCGACAGGGACCCCTATGGGAGACCATATAAGGCGGCGCGAAACCAGCTCCGCCCCTATGGTCCCCCACTGTCGGAGACCCTCGAGCCGGCATTGTTGGATGGGGTGGTCCGGTCCCTGTTTCCACGCAGGACCGACTTCGCCCCTCCAACAATGGATCCCCCGCAAGGGGCGACTCCACCGGAGGTGGAGGTGCCCCCGGTCACGGCGGCGGAATTCTACGCGGGGGTATTGAGCCTCCGCGCGAAGAAGACCGCCCCCGGTCCGGACGGCGTCCCTGCACGGGTGGTGGCGATTGCCGCCTCCCAAATGGAGGACAGGTTTCGGGACCTCTTCAGCGCGTGTTTTACGGCTGGGAGGTTCCCGAAACTCTGGAAGGAGGGGCAATTGTGCCTCCTCCGGAAGGAGGGACGCCCGGTGGACTCCCCCTCGGCATACCGGCCCATCGTTTTGCTCGATGAGGTCGGTAAATTGTTCGAGGGGATTGTCGCCGGGAGGCTGGATAGCCATTTGCGGGGGATCGGCCCGGATCTGTCGGACGCCCAGTACGGTTTCCGTCGTGGGCGTTCGACGATCGACGCGCTGGCCCTTCTGAAGGGCCAGGTGAAGGAGGCGGTGGAGGCGGGGGACGGGGTGCTGGCGGTGTCATTCGACATTGCCAACGCCTTCAACTCCGTCCCCCACTCGACGATATTGGAGGCGCTCCGGTATCACGGAGTGCCCCAATATCTGCGGAGCCTCCTGGCCGACTACTTGGAGGACCGCGAGGTCCTCCTCGTGGACAAATCGGCCACCGTGAGGCGGTACGGCGCAGAGTCTGGTGTTCCACAGGGGTCGGTCCTGGGGCCCCCCTTGTGGAACATCGGATTCGACTGGCTCCTGCGGGGAGTCCTCCTCCCGGGCACGAGTGTAATCTGCTACGCGGATGACACTCTGCTCACTGCCCGGGGGAGGAACTTTGCGGATGCGGCCATTCTGGCCTCGGCTGGCGGATCCTTGGTGGCAGAGAGGATCCGCCACCTGGGATTGAGGGTGGCGCTGCACAAAACGGAGGCCGTGTTCTTTCGCGGTCCCCGGCAGCGCTGCCCTGCCGACGCCCACATCGTCGTGGAGGGCGTCCGCATAGAGGTCCAGCCTCAGATGAAATATCTGGGGCTGGTGCTGGACGACAGGTGGCGTTTCGGCCCGCACTTCAGCGGGCTGTCGACGCGCCTGTTGAAGGCCGCGGGCGCCCTCTCGTGGCTCCTCCCGAACCTGGGGGGGCCCAAGGCGAAATGCCGGCGCCTCTATGCCGGCATTTTGCGGAGCATGGCCCTTTACGGGGCTCCCATCTGGGCGGACTCCCTCCATAGGAGGGAGAATGCTACCGCCATCCGCAGGCCCCAGCGGGCCATTGCACAGCGGGTGGCGAGGGCTTACCGCTCAGTGGGCTTTTCGGCGGCGTGCGCTCTGGCCGGCACCCCGCCTTGGGAGTTGGAGGCATGGGTGCTCGCCAGAGTGTACGAGTGGACGGCGCGCCGAAAGGCGCTCGGGGAGCGCCCCATGGGCGAAGAGCGGGAGGCGGCGCGGCGAGAGGCGAGGGACGCCATCGTCCTCCATTGGTCGGAGGACCTCGCCAGCGCCGCCTTTGGCCGCCGGACGTTGGACGCGCTCGGTCCGGTCCTGCGGGGCTGGCTCGAGCGGTCCCACGGTTTCCTCTCTTTCCGTCTGGTGCAGGTGTTATCGGGGCATGGTTGTTTCGGATCGTACCTGCACCGGATCGGGAGGGAGGAAACCCCGGCGTGCCACGACTGCGGCGCGGCGGAGGACACGGCGCAGCACACCCTCGAGGTGTGCCCGGCGTGGTCCGAGCTGCGCCGCGGTCTGACCGCGGTGGTCGGACCGGACCTCTCGCTTCCTGGCGTGGTGGACGCCATGCTGGGGAGCGAGGAGGCCTGGTCAGCGGTGGCCTCCTTTTGCGAGGACGTAATCTCGCAAAAGGAGGCAGCGGAGCGCGCGCGGGAGGACGATCCTCTCGCTGCGGCGCTCCGCAGACGAAGACGGGGGAGAAGGCGTCGTGCCCTCCCTCCTAATGGTGACGGGCGGGCGGCAGGCACGGGGGTGCCTTCGCCCGCATTGCACCCGTCACCTTCGTCGGTCATTCCCGACCCCCCACACCCGTGAGGGTGTGAGGGGTCTGTGCCTTTCAATCGTCGGCGGAGGACTGGAAGTAAAGGCTATGCCGGTTTCCCAGTCCCCCGCCACTCTGACGAAGCGGGAATGCGCTGGGTCGTTTTAGTGGGTATACCGGGTCCGCCCGGGGAGTCCCACATACCCCTCCTGTCCCCCGACGGGAGGGTATGCGTGCAGTGCTTGCGTCCTCGTCGCGTCCCCCGGAAACAGCCCAGTTCTGACCACCGTAACGGAGTGGCAGACTGGGTTGGCCAAAGTGCACTGTGCTTTCGTAGCCTATTAAAGCCTTAAGACTACGAACCTGCGGTATGTCAAAACCAATGCGGGACGCCTGCGGGCGATTTTTAAAATCAAAAGGCCCTTCTCAGGGCCAACCCAAAGGCCCTTCTCAGGGCCAACCCAAAGGCCCTTCTAAGGGCCACCCGGACGCTCCGGCGTCAGAAGCTAGCCGCGCGCCGTCTGCGGCTAGCTACTTCGGAGGGGCCGAGTCGTCAGACAGCGACTCGGTTGCTGGAGTGTCGGACGCGAGTGGCTCGCGGTCGCGGAAGCGGGTCTTCCAGGGTCGTGGGTCCGAGAGTTCCTCGGCTTCGGGGTCCAAGCCGTTGTCGAAGGCAAAAAAGCCGACGACGACGGCCGCGGATACCCACGTCGTTGGGCTCGCGGACGCCCAGCGCCAGGTTGACCTGGCCCGCAAGGTGCAGCTCCAGCAAGAGCTGGAGGAGCGGGTTGCCGCCAAAGAGAAGCGTGCGTGCGTCGCCCGGGCCAAGTCCGGGTACGGTGCGTCCCGGGTTCTGTACGCGAACCACTCTTTGGCGGAACTGGAGAGGATGGCGGAGGAGGACGAGGAGGAGATCGTCGAGGTCGCCTCTAAGTCCTCCAACCTTAAGGGCACGTTCCAGAAGGCCCTGAAATGTCGGGCCGCGAGCATGCGCGGTGTCGTCGCTGAACTGATTCAGCGGACGGCCACCGACGAGACGCGGCAACTGCAGGCGAGGGTGGATCGCCTGCAGTCGGAGGTCAGCCAGCTTCATCTGAAGCTGGCTGAAGCCACGGCCCGGCCACAACAGGCTGGGGCGAGCCCTGTGGCAGAGAGCGCTGCCTCGGCCCGGCCACAACAGGCTAAGGCGAGCCCTGTGGCAGAGGGCGCTGCCTCGGCCCGGCCACAACAGGCCAAGGCGAGGCCTGCAGCAGAGGGCCCCTCCTCCAACCTTGAGGATATCATCCGCAAGGTAGTAATGGAGGAGAGGGCCTTCACAAGAGCCTGCTTCGCAGGGATTGAGGACCGGCTCCTGCCGGAGAAGCGCCTCCGACCGCCGCTCGCGGCGGATAAGAGGCGGTCTGAGCCGGGGCCGTCCTCAACCCAGGCGGAGGAGAGGCGGTCTGAGCCGGGGCCGTCCTCCTCAACCCAGGCGGAAGATGCCCTTCTGCCTTCGACCACTCCGTCCAACGAGTGGACGAAAGTGGGCCGGAGGGGGAAGGGCAAAGGGAAGGGCAAGAGGTCGGCAGCGGCCGTCCCTGCCGTCCCTGCCGTCTCCGCCACCCCCGCTCCCAGCCGGTCGCAGACGACCGTCAAGGGAAAGGGCAAGGGGAAAGGGAAGGGGAGAGGAAGAAGGGGGCAGTTGGTCCCCCCGAAAACCGCGGCCGTCGTGGTGACGCTCACCGCGGAGGCTGCGGGGCGAGGGGAGACTTACGCCTCCATCTTGGTGCGGGCGCGCGGCAATGCCGATCCCACTCAGCTGGGGATCGGCAGTGTGTCGTGCCGGCGGACGCAGACCGGGGCTCGAATATTCGAGTTCCCGGGGGCCGAGGGCAGCGCCCGCGCTGACCTCTTTGCAGCCAAGCTGCAGGAGGTCATCGCGGACTCTGCCAAGGTGGCCCGGCCGGTCAAGTTAGCGGCCATCGAGGTGACGGAGTTGGATGACTCCGTCACCAAGGAGGAGGTGGTGGCAGCGGTCGCAGCGGTGGGGGGCTGTGCCGCAGCAGCGGTCCAAGGCCGGGACATAAGGCCCGGCCGCGGCGGAATGGGCACAATCCGCCTCGAGTGCCCAATCGCAGCTGCCAAAGCCGTCCTTGCGAAAGGACGGCTTCAAGTCGGGTTCAGCTCGGGCGCAGTCCGGGCACTCGAGGACCAGCCGCTGCGGTGTTTCCGGTGCTTCGGCATCGGCCACACCCGGCCCCTGTGTCCGTCCAAAGTGGACCGGTCAGACACTTGTTACCGGTGCGGCAAGGAGGGCCACAAAGCCGCCTCCTGCCAGGCCGCCACGCCGCACTGCGCGGTGTGTGCCGCCAGTGGCCGCCGGGCAGGCCACGTCATGAAGGGGGGGAAGTGCAATCCCCCCCGTAAGCGTGGCAAAGCGCAGGCGCCGACCGGGCCTGCGCCTGCTGCTGCTGTTGCCGCAAATACCGCCGTTCCTGCGGCGGCTGCGGAGGAGGGTGCGATGTCCGACTGATGGGAGTCGAGCATCGCATCCTTCAGGCGAACGCCAACCACTGCAGGACAGCCCAGGATCTGCTGATGCAGACCATGGCTGAGTGGTTGGTGGACTTGGCGGTGGTCGCCGAACCCTACTCGGTCCCTGGCCGTTGGCTGGGCGACCGGGACGGCCTGGTGGCGTTGGTGGCGCGGTCTTCCACGGACTCCCCTCCCCTCTCGCTCTTAGAGAGGGGATCGGGATACGTGGCCGCCGCGTGGGGAGAGATAGGGATAGTGGGGGTGTATTTCTCCCCAAACCGCCCTCTCTCGGACTGTGAGGATTTCCTCGAGATCCTCACTGCTGTCGTAGGGAGGGCGGCACCACGCCAGGTCGTGGTGCTCGGCGACCTAAACGCCAAGTCGGTGGCCTGGGGCAACCCGGCCGCCGGTTGCAACGTCCGGGGACGCGCCGTCGAGTTTTGGGCGGCCTCGTGCGGTGTGTCCCTCCTCAACAGGGGGGCGGTCCACACGTGTGTGCGGCAACAGGGCGGGTCGGTGGTGGACGTGTCGTTTGCCACCCCCGCGCTAGCCGCCCGCGTCGTGAACTGGCGGGTGGAGCTGGTGGAGACCTTGTCGGACCACCGTTATGTGCGGTTCGACATCTCCACACAGCGGGGAGGGGGGACGGCCCGCGCTGGGCAATCTCCCTTCCCGCGGTGGGCACTCACCCGCCTGGACCGGGAGGCAGCCAAGGAGGCCGCCTTCCTCCAGGACTGGCTGTCGCCTCCCCCTGTGGAGGAGGTCCCGGACGTTGACGCCGCAGCGGTCCGGCTACGGGGGTCCTTGACCGAGGTGTGCAACTCCAGCATGCCTCGGTCTCGCCGCCCGCCTCCCCGTCGTGCCGTGTACTGGTGGACGGAGGAGCTGGCGGGGCTCCGGGCCACCTGCGTGGCGGCCAGAAGGGCCTACACGCGAAGCCGACGGCGCAGCGCCCAAAACCGAGTCCGGGCAGAGGAGGACCGCCTGTACGCCTCTTACCGAGAGGCTACGGCGGCCCTCAAGTCTGCAATGGGCGCTGCGCAGGACTCGGCGAGGGCCGAGATGCTGGAGGGTCTCGACAGGGACCCCTATGGGAGACCATATAAGGCGGCGCGGAATCAGCTCCGCCCCTATGGTCCCCCACTGTCGGAGACCCTCGAGCCGGCATTGTTGGATGGGGTGGTCCGGTCCCTGTTTCCACGCAGGACCGACTTCGCCCCACCAACAATGGATCCCCCGCAAGGGGCGGCTCCACCGGAGGCGGAGGTCCCCCCGGTGACGGCGGCGGAATTCTACGCGGGGGTGTTGAGCCTCCGCGCGAAGAAGACCGCCCCCGGTCCGGACGGCGTCCCTGCACGGGTGGTGGCGATTGCCGCCTCCCAAATGGAGGACAGGTTTCGGGACCTCTTCAGCGCGTGTTTTACGGCTGGGAGGTTCCCGAAACTCTGGAAGGAGGGGCAATTGTGCCTCCTCCGGAAGGAGGGACGCCCGGTGGACTCCCCCTCGGCATACCGGCCCATCGTTCTGCTCGATGAGGTCGGTAAATTGTTCGAGGGGATTGTCGCCTCCCGGCTGGATAGCCATTTGCGGGGGATAGGCCCGGATCTGTCGGACGCCCAGTTCGGTTTCCGTCGTGGGCGTTCGACGATCGACGCGCTGGCCCTCCTCAAGGGCCAGGTGAAGGAGGCGGTGGAGGCGGGGGACGGAGTGCTGGCGGTGTCATTCGACATTGCCAACGCCTTCAACTCCGTCCCCCACTCGACGATATTGGAGGCGCTCCGGTACCACGGAGTGCCCCAATACCTGCGGAGCCTCCTGGCCAGCTACTTGGAGGGCCGAGAGGTCCTCCTAGTGGACAAGACGGCCACCGTGAGGCGGTACGGCGCAGAGTCCGGTGTTCCACAGGGGTCGGTCCTGGGGCCCCCCTTGTGGAACATCGGATTCGACTGGCTCCTGCGGGGAGTCCTCCTCCCGGGCACGAGTGTCATCTGCTACGCGGATGACACTCTGCTCACTGCCCGGGGGAGGAACTTTGCCGACGCGGCCATTCTGGCCTCGGCTGGCGGGTCCTTGGTGGCAGAAAGGATCCGCCGCCTGGGATTGAGGGTGGCGCTGCATAAAACGGAGGCCGTGTTCTTCCGCGGTCCCCGGCAGCGCTGCCCTGCCGACGCCCACATCATCGTGGAGGGCGTCCGTATAGGGGTCCAGCCTCAGATGAAATATCTGGGGCTGGTGCTGGACGACAGGTGGCGTTTCGGCCCGCACTTCAGCGGGCTGTCGACGCGCCTGTTGAAGGCCGCGGGCGCCCTCTCGTGGCTCCTCCCGAACCTGGGGGGGCCCAAGGCGAAATGCCGGCGCCTCTATGCCGGCATTTTGCGGAGCATGGCCCTTTACGGGGCTCCCATCTGGGCGGACTCCCTCCATAGGAGGGAGAATGCTACCGCCATCCGCAGGCCCCAGCGGGCCATTGCACAGCGGGTGGCGAGGGCTTACCGCTCAGTGGGCTTTTCGGCGGCGTGCGCTCTGGCGGGCACCCCTGCATGGGAGTTGGAGGCATGGGTGCTCGCCAGAGTGTACGAGTGGACGGCGCGCCGAAAGGCGCTCGGGGAGCGCCCCATGGGCGAAGAGCGGGAGGCGGTGCGGCGAGAGGCGAGGGACGCCATCGTCCTCCATTGGTCGGAGGACCTCGCCAGCGCCGCCTTTGGCCGCCGGACGTTGGACGCGCTCGGTCCGGTCCTGCGGGGCTGGCTCGAGCGGTCCCACGGTTTCCTCTCTTTCCGTCTGGTGCAGGTGTTATCCGGCCATGGTTGCTTCGGATCGTACCTGCACCGGATCGGGAGGGAGGAAACCCCGGCGTGCCACGACTGCGGCGCGGCGGAGGACACGGCGCAGCACACCCTCGAGGTGTGCCCGGCGTGGTCCGAGCTGCGCCGTGGTCTGACCGCGGTGGTCGGACCGGACCTCTCGCTTCCCGGCGTGGTCGACGCCATGCTGGGGAGCGAGGAGGCCTGGTCAGCGGTAGCCTCCTTTTGCGAGGAGGTCATCTCGCAAAAGGAGGAGGCGGAGCGGGCGCGGGAGGACGATCCTCTCGCTGCGCCGCTCCGCAGACGAAGAAGGGGGAGAAGGCGTCGTGCCCTCCCTCCTCATGGTGACGGGCGGGCGACAGGCACGGGGGTGCCTTCGCCCGCATTGCACCCGTCACCTTCGTCGGTCATTCCCGACCCCCCGCACCCGTGAGGGTGTGAGGGGTCTGCCTTTCAATCGTCGGCGGAGGACTGGAAGTAAAGGCTTTGCCGGTTTCCCAGTCCCCCGCCACTATGACGAAGCGGGAATGCTTAAAAAAAAAAAAAAAAGGTTAGGTTACGTTGGCCAACCAAAAGGCCCTTCTCAGGGCCACCACGACGCTTCAGCGCCAGATGCTAGCCGCGCGCCGTCTGCGGCTAGCTACTTCGGAGGGGCCGAGTCGTCTGACAGCGACTCGGTTGTTGGAGTGTCGGACGCGAGTGGCGCTCGGTCGCGGAAGCGCGTTAGGGGGTCCGGGAGTTCCTCGGCTTCGGACGACCAACGCCAGCTGGATCTGGCTCGGCGGGTGCAGCTCCAGCAAGAGCTGGAGGAGCGGGTTGCCGCCAAGGAGGAACGGGCGCACATCGCCCGGGCCAAGTCCGGGTACGGTGCGTCCCGCATCCTGTACGCGGACTACTCCCTGGCCGAGCTGGAGAGAATGGCGGAGGAGGACAAAGAGGAGATAGTGCAGGTCGCCTCTAAGTCCTCCAACATTAAGGGGACCTTGCAGAAGGCCCTCAAGTGCCGGGCCGCGAGCATGCGCGGGGTCGTCGCTGAGCTGGTCCAGCGGACGGCCTGCGACGAGACGCGGCAGCTGCAGGCGAGGGTGGATCGCCTGCAGTCGGAGGTCAGCCAGCTTCATCTGAAGCTGGCTGAAGCCACGGCCCGGCCACAACAGGTCGAGGCGAGCCCTGTGGCGGGGGGCGCTGCCTCGGCCCGGCCACAACAGGCCGAGGCGAGCCCTGTGGCAGAGGGCGCTGCCTCGGCCCGGCCACAACAGGCCAAGGCGAGGCCTGCAGCAGAGGGCCCCTCCTCCAACCTTGAGGATATCATCCGCAAGGTAGTAATGGAGGAGAGGGCCTTCACAAGAGCCTGCTTTGCAGGGATTGAGGACCGGCTTCTGCCGGAGAAGCGCCTCCGACCGCCGCTTGCGGCGGATAAGAGGCAGGCCACGTCATGAAGGGGGGGAAGTGCAACCCCCCCCCTAATCGTGGCAAAGCGCAGGCGCCAACCGGGCCTGCACCTGCTGCTGCCGCTAACGCCGCCGTTCCTGCGGCGGCTGCGGAGGAGGGTGCGATGTCCGACTGATGGCCAGAGTCGAGCATCGCATCCTTCAGGCGAACGCCAACCACTGCAGGACAGCCCAGGATCTGCTAATGCAGACCATGGCTGAGTGGTTGGTGGACTTGGCGGTGGTCGCCGAACCCTACTCGGTCCCTGGCCGTTGGCTGGGCGACCGGGACGGCTTGGTGGCGTTGGTGGCGCGGTCTTCCACGGACTCCCCTCCCCTCTCGCTCTTAGAGAGGGGACCGGGATACGTGGCCGCCGCGTGGGGAGAGATAGCGATGGTGGGGGTGTATTTCTCCCCAAACCGGCCTCTCTCGGACTTTGAGGATTTCCTCGAGATCCTCACTGCTGTCGTAGGGAGGGCGGCGCCACGCCAGGTCGTGGTGCTCGGCGACCTAAACGCCAAGTCGGTGGCCTGGGGCAACCCGGCCGCAGGCTGCAACGTCCGGGGACGCGCCGTCGAGTTTTGGGCGGCCTCGAGCGGTGTGTCCCTCCTCAACAGAGGGGCGGTCCACACGTGTGTGCGGCAACAGGGCGGGTCGGTGGTGGACGTGTCGTTTGCCACCCCCGCGCTAGCCGCCCGCGTCGTGAACTGGCGGGTCGAGCTGGTGGAGACCTTGTCGGACCACCGTTATGTGCGGTTCGACATCTCCACACAGCGGGGAGGGGGGACGGCCCGCGCTGGGCAATCTCCCTTCCCGCGGTGGGCGCTCACCCGCCTGGACCGGGAGGCAGCCAAGGAGGCCGCCTTCCTCCAGGACTGGCTGTCGCCTCCCCCTGTCGAGGAGGTCCCGGACGTTGACGCCGCAGCGGTCCGGCTACGGCGGTCTTTGACCGAGGTGTGCAACTCCAGCATGCCTCGGTCTCGCCGTCCGCCTCCCCGTCGTGCCGTGTACTGGTGGACAGAGGAGCTGGCGGGGCTCCGGGCCACCTGCGTGGCGGCCAGAAGGGCCTACGCGCGTAGCCGACGGCGCAGCGCCCAGAACCGAGTCCGGGCAGAGGAGGACCGCCTGTACGCCTCTTACCGAGAGGCTACGGCGGCCCTCAAGTCTGCAATGGGCGCTGCGCAGGACTCGGCGAGGGCCGAGATGCTGGAGGGTCTCGACAAGGACCCCTATGGGAGACCATATAAGGCGGCGCGGAATCAGCTCCGCCCCTATGGTCCCCCACTGTCGGAGACCCTCGAGCCGGCATTGTTGGATGGGGTGGTCCGGTCCCTGTTTCCACGCAGGACCGACTTCGCCCCTCCAACAATGGATCCCCCGCAAGGGGCGACTCCACCGGAGGCGGAGGTACCCCCGGTCACGGCGGCGGAATTCTACGCGGGGGTTTTGAGCCTCCGCGCGAAGAAAACCGCCCCCGGTCCGGACGGCGTCCCTGCACGGGTGGTGGCGATCGCCGCCACCCAAATGGAGGACAGGTTTCGGGACCTCTTCAGCGCGTGTTTTACGGCTGGGAGGTTCCCGAAACTCTGGAAGGAGGGGCAGTTGTGCCTCCTCCGGAAGGAGGGACGCCCGGTGGACTCCCCCTCGGCATACCGGCCCATCGTTCTGCTCGATGAGGTCGGTAAATTGTTCGAGGGGATTGTCGCCTCCCGGCTGGATAGCCATTTGCGGGGGATAGGCCCGGATCTGTCGGACGCCCAGTTCGGTTTCCGTCGTGGGCGTTCGACGATCGACGCGCTGGCCCTTCTCAAGGGCCAGGTGAAGGAGGCGGTGGAGGCGGGGGACGGAGTGCTGGCGGTGTCGTTCGACATTGCCAACGCCTTCAACTCCGTCCCCCACTCGACGATATTGGAGGCGCTCCGGTATCACGGAGTGCCCCAATATCTGCGGAGCCTCCTGGCCGACTACTTGGAGGACCGCGAGGTCCTCCTCGTGGACAAATCGGCCACCGTGAGGCGGTACGGCGCAGAGTCTGGTGTTCCACAGGGGTCGGTCCTGGGGCCCCCCTTGTGGAACATCGGATTCGACTGGCTGTTGCGGGGAGTCCTCCTCCCGGGCACGAGTGTCATCTGCTACGCGGATGACACTCTGCTCACTGCACGGGAGAGGAACTTTGCCGACGCGGCCATTCTGGCCTCGGCTGGCGGATCCTTGGTGGCAGAGAGGATCCGCCGCCTGGGATTGAGGGTGGCGCTGCACAAAACGGAGGCCGTGTTCTTTCGCGGTCCCCGGCAGCGCTGCCCTGCCGACGCCCACATCGTCGTGGAGGGCGTCCGCATAGGGGTCCAGCCTCAAATGAAATATCTGGGGCTGGTGCTGGACGACAGGTGGCGCTTCGGCCCGCATTTCAGCGGGCTGTCGACGCGCCTGTTGAAGGCCGCGGACGCCCTCTCGTGGCTCCTCCCGAATCTGGGGGGGCCCAAGGCGAAATGCCGGCGCCTCTATGCCGGCATTTTGCGGAGCATGGCCCTATACGGGGCCCCCATTTGGGCGGACTCCCTCCATAGGAGGGAGAATGCTACCGCCATCCGCAGGCCCCAGCGGGCCATTGCACAGCGGGTGGCGAGGGCTTACCGCTCAGTGGGATTTTCGGCGGCGTGCGCTCTGGCCGGCACCCCACCTTGGGAATTGGAGGCATGGGTGCTCGCCAGAGTGTACGAATGGACGGCGCGCCGAAGAGCGGGAGGCGGTGCGGCGAGAGGCGAGGGACGCTATCGTCCACCATTGGTCGGAGGACCTCGCCAACGCCGCCTTTGGCCGCCGGACGTTGGACGCGCTCGGTCCGGTCCTGCGGGGCTGGCTCGAGCGGTCCCACGGTTTCCTCTCTTTCCGTCTGGTGCAGGTGTTATCCGGGCATGGTTGTTTCGGATCGTACCTGCACCGGATCGGGAGGGAGGAAACCCCGGCGTGCCACGACTGCGGCGCGGTGGAGGACACGGCGCAGCACACCCTCGAGGTGTGCCCGGCGTGGTCCGAGCTGCGCCCCGGTCTGACCGCGGTGGTCGGACCAGACCTCTCGCTTCCCGGCGTGGTCGACGCCATGCTTGGGAGCGAGGAGGCCTGGTCAGCGGTAGCCTCCTTTTGCGAGGACGTAATCTCGCAAAAGGAGGAGGCGGAGCGGGCGCGGGAGGACGATCCTCTCGCTGCACCGCTCCGCAGACGAAGAAGGGGGAGAAGGCGTCGTGCCCTCCCTCCTCATGGTGACGGGCGGGCGGCAGGCACGGGGGTGCCTTCGCCCGCATTGCACCCGTCACCTTCGTTGGTCATTCCCGACCCCCCACACCCGTGAGGGAGTGAGGGGTCTGCCTTTCAATCGTCGGCGGAGGACTGGAAGTAAAGGCTGTGCCGGTTTCCCAGTCCCCCGCCACTCTGACGAAGCGGGAATGCGCTGGGTCGTTTTAGTGGGTATACCGGGTCCGCCCGGGGAGTCCCACATACCCCTCCTGTCCCCCGATGGGAGGGTATGCGTAATGCATTTTTTCCCAGCGTCAACAAAAAAAAAAAAAAAAAAGGTTAGGTTGGGGTGCTAGGTCAGAAAACCTCCTCGTGGGCCCAGTGGCTGCCGGTCCTTCTCGATACGTCTGGAGGGAACAGCAGCTGCTGAGGACGGTGCACCCTGGGCGCGGCAGTATCCGTCCCCGATGAATGGGAAGAGATTCTTATTCCTCGGGGAACGTTACTGTCGTGGCCGATATTCTGACACGGTGGGGCGACTCCACGCGGCCCTCTGGGACGCAGAGGGCGCAGTGGAGGAGCCAGGGCGGGCTCGGTGTGCCGCCGGGCGTTGGGCGCGCTCGGTCCGGTCTTGCGGAGGGCTGGGCCGGGCGCGTCCGGCTTCTGGCGGCGCACCGAACCCGCCGGTGGGTGGACCGGGCCCTCGCTTCCCGGCGTGGTCAACGCCGTGCTGGGGGGCGGGCAGGCCTGGTCAGCGGTCGCCTCCTTTTGCGAGTTCGTCTCGCAAAGGGAGGAGGCGGAGCGCGCGCGGGGGGGGCGACCCTCTCGTTGCGCCGCTCCGCAGCGGAGGAGCCGGGGTGGGCTCGGTGTGCCGCCGGGCGTTGGGCGCGCTCGGTCCGGTCTTACGGGGCCGGGCCGGGCGCGTCCGGCTTCCGGTGGCGCACCGAGCCCGCCGGTGGTTGGACCGGGCCCTCGCTTCCCGGCGTGGTCGGCACCGTGCTGGGGGGCGGGGAGGCCTGGTCGGCGGTCGCCTCCTTTTGCGAGTTCGCTCGCAAAGGGAGGAGGCGGAGCGCGCGCGGGGGGGGCGACCCTCTCGCTGCGCCGCTCCGCAGCGGAAGGGGGAGAAGGCTTCGTGCCCTCCCTCCTCATGGTGACGGCGGGCGGCAGGCACGGGGGTGCCTTCGCCCGCATTGCACCCGTCACCTTAGCGGGTCATTCCGGCCCCCCCCACACCCGCGAGGGTGTGAGGGGTCGCCTTGCGGGGCAATCGTCGGCGGAGGACTGGTCGTTAAGGCTATGCCGGTTTCCCAGTCCCCCGCCACTATGACGAAGCGGGAATGCGCTGGGTCGTTTTAGTGGGTATACCGGGTTCGCCCGGGGAGTCCCACATACCCCTCCCGTCCCCCGGCGGGTGGGTATGCGTAATGCATTTTTTCCCAGCGTCAACAAAAAAAAAAAAAAAAAAAAAAAAAAAAAAAAAAAAAAAAAAAAAAAAAAAAAGGTTAGGTTGTCGTGGTGACGCTCACCGCGGAGGCTGCGGGGCGAGGGGAGACCTACGCCTCCATATTGTCGCGGGCGCGCGGCAATGCCGATCCCACCCAACTGGGGATCGGCAGTGTGTCGTGCCGGCGGACGCAGGCCGGGGCTCGAATATTCGAGTTCCCGGGGGCCGAGGGCAGCGCCCGCGCTGACCTCTTTGCAGCCAAGCTGCAGGAGGTCATCGCGGACTCTGCCAAGGTGGCCCGGCCGGTCAAGACGGCGGCCATCGAGGTGACGGAGTTGGATGACTCCGTCACCAAGGAGGAGGTGGTGGCGGCGGTCGCAGCGGTAGGGGGCTGTGGCGCAGCGGCGGTCCAAGGCCGGGACATAAGGCCCGGCCGCGGCGGAATGGGCACGATCCGCCTCGAGTGCCCAATCGCAGCTGCCAAAGCCGTCCTTGCGAAAGGACGGCTTCAAGTCGGCTTCAGCGCGGGTACAGTCTTTGCCGAACTTTGCCGACGCGGCCATTCTGGCCTCGGCTGGCGGATCCTTGGTGGCAGAAAGGATCCGCCGCCTGGGATTGAGGGTGGCGCTGCACAAAACGGAGGCCGTGTTCTTTCGCGGTCCCCGGCAGCGCTGCCCTGCCGACGCCCACATCGTCGTGGAGGGCGTCCGCATAGAGGTCCAGCCTCAGATGAAATATCTGGGGCTGGTGCTGGACGACAGGTGGCGCTTCGGCCCGCATTTCAGCGGGCTGTCGACGCGCCTGTTGAAGGCCGCGGACGCCCTCTCATGGCTCCTCCCAAACCTGGGGGGGCCCAAGGCAAAATGCCGGCGCCTCTATGCCGGCATTTTGCGGAGCATGGCCCTTTACGGGGCCCCCATCTGGGCGGACTCCCTCCACAGGAGGGAGAATGCTACCGCCATCCGCAGGCCCCAGCGGGCCATTGCACAGCGGGTGGCGAGGGCCTACCGCTCGGTGGGCTTCTCGGCGGCGTGCGCTCTGGCGGGCACCCCGCCATGGGAGTTGGAGGCTTGGGTGCTCGCCAGAGTGTACGAGTGGACGGCGCACCGGAAGGCGCTCGGGGAGCGCCCCGTCGCCGAGGAGCGGGAGGCCGTGCGGCAGGAGGCGAGGGACGCCATCGTCCTGCATTGGACGGAGGACCTCGCCAACGCCGCCTTTGGCCGCCGGACGTTGGACGCGCTCGGTCCGGTCCTGCGGGGCTGGCTCGAGCGGTCCCACGGTTTCCTCTCTTTCCGTCTGGTGCAGGTGTTATCCGGGCATGGTTGCTTCGGATCGTACCTGCACCGGATCGGGAGGGAGGAAACCCCGGCGTGCCACGACTGCGGCGCGGCGGAGGACACGGCGCAGCACACCCTCGAGGTGTGCCCGGCGTGGTCCGAGCTGCGCCGCGGTCTGACCGCGGTGGTCGGACCGGACCTCTCGCTTCCCGGCGTGGTCGACGCCATGCTGGGGAGCGAGGAGGCCTGGTCAGCGGTAGCCTCCTTTTGCGAGGAGGTCATCTCGCAAAAGGAGGAGGCGGAGCGGGCGCGGGAGGACGATCCTCTCGCTGCGCCGCTCCGCAGACGAAGAAGGGGGAGAAGGCGTCGTGCCCTCCCTCCTCATGGTGACGGGCAGGCGACAGGCACGGGGGTGCCTTCGCCCGCATTGCACCCGTCACCTTCGTCGGTCATTCCCGACCCCCCGCACCCGTGAGGGTGTGAGGGGTCTGCCTTTCAATCGTCGGCGGAGGACTGGAAGTAAAGGCTTTGCCGGTTTCCCAGTCCCCCGCCACTATGACGAAGCGGGAATGCGCTGGGTCGTTTTAGTGGGTATACCGGGTCCGCCCGGGGAGTCCCACATACCCCTCCTGTCCCCCGACGGGAGGGTATGCGTAATGCATTTTTTCCCAGCGTCAAAAAAAAAAAAAAAAAAAAAAAAAAAAAAAAAAAAAAAAAAAAAAAAGGTTAGGTTAGGTTCGCCGGCCTCGACACAATCGAGGCGATCCGGCCAGTACTCGACGACTGGCTCGGGAGGAAGCACGGCTCCCTGACGTTTCGGGCGACGCAGGTGCTCTCGGGGCACGGCTGCTTCGGGAAGTACTTGTGTCGCCTGAGCAGGGAGCCGGACGCCCGGTGCCATCACTGCGTCCACTGTCCGGAGGACACGGCGCGGCATACGCTGGCCGAGTGCGCTGCGTGGGATGAGCCGCGCCGTGCCCTCGTCGCAGAGGTAGGAGGAGACCTGTCGCTGCCGACCGTCGTTCGCTCTATGGTTGGCAGGGCAGAGTCCTGGGACGCAGTGATTTCCTTCTGCGAAGCCGTCATGTCGCAGAAGGAAGCTGCGGAGAGGGAGAGGGAGATGACTAGCTCCCGCCCATCCCGCAGCAGACGCACCGGGCGTCGGCAGAGGGCGGATAACGCCCTCTTCCGGCCCCCCTAAATAGGTCCAGGGGCGACGGATTTGGGGACATCCGTCGCCCCCCATCGCAATGGACCCGAGACGGCGGCGCGTAGTGTTCCACGCGCGCCTCTCTTAGACGTAACGGGGGGAGTTTCACACCTCACTCCCCCCCGAGACGAGGCCCGCAGGTCGAGCGGGCCGGCACTAGTCCGGGGCAGCGGAAGTCGCATCAGATCCCGTTGCCCCCCGACGCAAGTGTGCGAGGGAACACCGGTGTGGTTTTAGTCAGTAGGAGTCTGACAGACCCCTCCGCTCTCCCCAGGGCGGAGGACATCCATCGAGGATTTCCACATCGAGAACAAAAAAAAAAAAAAAAAAGGTTAGGTTAGGTTAGGTTAGGTTAAGCTGCAGGAGGGGTGCTAGGTCAGAAAACCTCCTAGGGGGCCCAGTGGCTGCCGGTCCTTCTCGATACGTCTGGAGGGAACAGCAGCTGCTGTGGACGGTGCACCCTGGGCGCGGCAGTATCCGTCCCCGATGAATGGGAAGAGATTCTTATTCCTCGGGGAACGTTACTGTCGTGGCCGATATTCTGACACGGTGGGGCGACTCCACGCGGCCCTCTGGGACGCAGAGGGCGCAGTGGAGGAGCCAGGGCGGGCTCGGTGTGCCGCCGGGCGTTGGGCGCGCTCGGTCCGGTCTTGCGGAGGGCTGGGCCGGGCGCATCCGGCTTCCGGCGGCGCACCGAACCCGCCGGTGGGTGGACCGGGCCCTCGCTTCCCGGCGTGGTCAACGCCGTGCTGGGGGGCGGGCAGGCCTGGTCAGCGGTCGCCTCCTTTTGCGAGTTCGTCTCGCAAAGGGAGGAGGCGGAGCGCGCGCGGGGGGGGCGACCCTCTTGTTGCGCCGCTCCGCAGCGGAGGAGCCAGGGTGGGCTCGGTGTGCCGCCGGGCGTTGGGCGCGCTCGGTCCGGTCTTGCGGGGCCGGGCCGGGCGCGTCCGGCTTCCGGTGGCGCACCGAGCCCGCCGGTGGTTGGACCGGGCCCTCGCTTCCCGGCGTGGTCGGCACCGTGCTGGGGGGCGGGGAGGCCTGGTCGGCGGTCGCCTCCTTTTGCGAGTTCGCTCGCAAAGGGAGGAGGCGGAGCGCGCGTGGGGGGGGCGACCCTCTCGCTGCGCCGCTCCGCAGCGGAGGGGGGAGAGGGCGTTGTGCCCTCCCTCCTCATGGTGACGGCGGGCGGCAGGCACGGGGGTGCCTTCACCCGCATTGCACTCGTCACCTTTGCGGTCATTCCGGCCCCCCACACTCGTAAGGGTGTGAGGGGTTGTCTTGCGGGGCAATCGTCGGCGGAGGACTGGACGTAAAGGCTTTGCCGGTTTCCCAGTCCCCCGCCACTATGACGAAGCGGGAATGCGCTGGGTCGTTTTAGTGGGTATACCGGGTTTGGTTCGCCCGGGGAGTCCCACATACCCCTTCCGTCCCCCGACGGGAGGGTATGCGTAATGCATTTTTTCCCAGCGTCAACAAAAAAAAAAAAAAAAAAAAAGGTTAAGCTGCAGGAGGTCATCGCGGACTCTGCCAAGGTGGCCCGGCCGGTCAAGTTGGCGGCCATCGAGGTGACGGAGTTAGATGACTCCGTCACCAAGGAGGAGGTGGTGGCGGCGGTCGCAGCTGTAGGGGGCTGTGGCGCAGCGGCGGTCCAAGGCCGGGACGTAAGGCCCGGCCGCGGCGGAATGGGCACGATCCGCCTTGAGTGCCCGGTCGCAGCTGCCAAAGCCGTCCTTGCGAAAGGACGGCTTCAAGTGGGCTTTAGCTCGGGTGCAGTTAGGGCACTCGAGGACCGGCCTCTGCGGTGTTTCCGGTGCTTCGGCATCGGACACACCCGGCCCCTGTGTCCGTCCAAGGTTGACAGGACGGACACATGCTGAAGTGTATGTATGCTCTCTTATAGTGCATAACGTAGTAGGTACGCTCCTTTAGAATATAAGTATAATTTTAAGCTAAGTAAGCACTTTACTCTAATGCGCATTATAAAATATATTCCCATTTATTCAGTGATTAAAGCACATTTGATCGAGCTGGTTGTCTGATTTAATAGACCCTAGGACCCCCAACATTTCATGGCGACCCTGCCTTAGGGTCTGCCAAGGGGCAGATCAAGCAAAGTTTTTATTGCGAAGTGATTGTCAAAATGTGTAACTCCAAGATAGAAAAGGACGAGGTATTCCTAAATCAAAATGCTGCTGGCGGAAACAATGACGCTCTCCTGAAGGACATCGGAGGACACATGGAGCGGCTGAGCACGATCACTATAATCATCCTCGCAGTCATAACTCTCCTGGTAATTTACTTTTTCCTGAAATACTACCGCAGCTGCCATCGTCAATGGATACAAGAAGAAATCGGACTCAACGCAATTCAGCGCATAAGGGCATCCCTACGAGGACGAGTGGAAGGTACACCTGCTAACTAATTAATCCAGCATCAAAGTCAGTTTCAAGTGAATGTAACAAATAAATCAGTGATACACATTCAGACTCATACCTAAGTATTTGTTTTATAACACAAAAAGTTAAACGACGTAAAACAGTGCACGAAGACTCAGTGAATATGATACCTCGCGGATAAAACTGCAACGTGTGAAATTCTTGTGTGGCGTTTCGTAGTAATTATGTTAACATGATTCTTTTGTTTATTCCATTAGGAAATAGTTGATATGATATTTTTAAGTAATATTTTATTATGACTGATGTTTTGTTAGAAAAATATAATGTTCTGGTAGATATTAGAAAATATTTAATTAAGAAAGGACAGACTAGATATAAAGGTCAAGTTATTGAGACGAAGTTAGGTGAGGCAACAAATATTTATGACGAATGTGGAAAAATATTGTTACTTTTAGAAAAAGGCAAGGATACGAAATTAGTTGCATCAGCATTGGATATTTTTCAGAAGATTAGGATAGCTTTTGAGGAAATAAATAGTTTATGTATTTTCCCAGAAATAATTTCTAACAAAATGGAGTTTGACCTTAAAGTGGCATGTAGTTTGCTTCCAGCAATGGACGGTGTTGAAGGGACAACTAAACGCTTGATAGATTCGGTCGAGATGTATTCAGATATGCTGGATGAGAAAGGTAAGACACTACTTATTACATTCGTTCTAAAAAGCAGATTGTCGGAAAATGCCAAGTTACGCATTACAGGGAATTATAAGACCATTCAAGACCTAATAAAGGATTTGAGATGCCATCTATTAACCCAAAAATCCTTTACGTGCCTACAGACACGTTTGCAAAATATACAACAGGGTTCAAGTAGTATCGAGGAGTTTGCCACAGAAGTTGAAAAGCTGTTTACTGAACTTACTATATCTCAGGCAGACGGTAATTCTAATGCATTTGAAGTGTTAAAACCTTTGAATGAAAAGCTTGCCATAAAACGGTTTTCAGAAGGACTACGCAGTTCTAAATTGGGCACAGTCATCTCCGCTAGGAACTACAGCAGTCTGAAAGATGCAATCCAAGCTGCCAAAGATGAAGATACAGAATTCCAGTCATCGCCAGGTAATGTCTTACATGCATCTAGATATGGACGAAGTATTAATAATTTAAGGAGACAAGGTCATCGTAATTTCAATAATAGTCGTGGTCAATATACAAATATTTACAGTCGTGGACAATATGGTAATTACAATAATCAAAGACACACATGGCGTGCTAATTACAGAGGAAATAATGGACATAGGTATAATAACGGAAATAGGCATAACTATCGTGAAACATCAAATTTTAACAGGGGTCAAAGAAGTACTAGGGGCACAAGATATTTTAGAAATAATAATCGAAATGTTTGTTTAGCAGATCAGAACGATAACAATAAGCCATGCATAAAGGACAATACAGATAAAAAGGAATCGGAAAACCAGTTTTTTCGTTCTTAAACATTGTGTTTTATCAAATTTAGGCAATGCAAAATATGTAGTTTTTTACGTTAATAACATTAAATATTTTTGGCTCGTTGATACAGGCGCTTCTTTGTCAATCATTAAAAGTGAAGCGTTACCAAGAAAAGTTACCGTTCGAAAAGATGAAACTTTGATAAATGGAATCGGAGGACAAAGGCGTTCTAGAGGTTTAGTGGATTTAAGTTTGGAGTTTAACAGTGAAATATTTCAGCATTCGTTTATTATTTTTGAGTCACTACCATTAAAAGCAGACGGAATTATAGGGTTAGATTTTTTGAAAAAGTATGAAGCAAATATTAATTTAAATACTAATATTTTAACATTGAACTATCATGGGAATGAGTATAATTTTAATCTTGAAGATGAACGTGTTATGAGAAGTAATAACCTGATTATACCAGCTCGTTCAGAGTCAATTCATTTCATATACGTAGATAAAAATGTGAATGAAGATGTTATTGTCTGTGGACGTGAATTAGCGAAGGATGTGTATCTAGCAAATACGATAGCCACAGTAAAAAATAACAGAATTCCAATAAAGATTCTTAACGTTACTGAGAAGGAAATAACGGTACCAAATTTAATTCCTAGTATGCAATCCTTGACTGATTATAATATTTGTCAATTCAGTAAAAATAGTATCGACGTTTCCAGGATACAAACACTATTATCACAGCTCAAATTAGATTATTTAAATGAAGAAGAGAGACAATCTATTGAAGCGATTTGCGCAAAATATTCTGATAATTTCTACATAGATGGAGATAAATTAACTACTACAAATATTTATGAGCAATCCATTTTCATAAAACAAAATTCAACTCCTGTATATGTTAAGCAATATAGATTACCGCAAGCGTTAAAATCAGAGATAGCTAAACAGATTAATAAAATGATAGAAGATGACATCATAGAAGAATCGAACAGTGAATGGTCAAGTCCAATTTTATTAGTACCGAAAAAGAGTAAAGAAGGCTCAGATAAAAAATGGCGATTAGTTGTAGACTACAGAAAATTAAATGAGACGGTTTGTGATGATAAGTTCCCTTTACCAAACATCAATGAAATTTTAGATTCTCTTTCTGGAGCAGTATATTTCACTCACCTTGACCTTCACCAAGGTTATTATCAAGTGACCTTAGAACCAAACAGTCGCAAATTAACTGCTTTTACTACCAATACTGGTCAGTATCAAATGAAACGGTTACCTATGGGTCTCAAGATAAGTCCGAGCGCATTTAGCCGTATGATGTCAGTAGCAATGTCTGGTTTGACTTACGAAAAATGCTTAGTATATCAGGATGATCTTATTGTATTTGGTAGAAATTTGCAAATTCACAATCAAAACTTAATAAATATAATGGAAAGATTAAGAAAAGTAAATTTAAAATTAAATCCACAAAAATGCGAATTTCTAAAGAAAGAAATTCTTTATCTAGGTCATGTTGTTACAGAGAAAGGTGTATTACCAGATCCCGAAAAAACAAACGTATTGAAAAATTATCCTATACCCAAAACAGCAGATGAAGTTAAGCGTTTCGTAGCTTTTTGTAACTACTACCGTAAATTTATAAAACATTTTTCAGATATAGCTTTGCCATTAAATAAATTATGTAGAAAAAGTGAGCCATTTATTTGGACTGATGATTGTAAACATGCCTTTGAGTATCTAAAAAATGCATTAATTTCGTCAGCTATTCTACAATATCCAGATTTTACAGAAAATAATGAATTCATATTACAAACAGATGCTTCAGACACTGCAGTTGGTGCCGTGCTGTGCAATAAAGATCTCCGACCTATAGCGTATGCAAGTAGACCTTTAAATAAAGCGGAAAAGAATTACCCTACAATACAGAAAGAGCTTTTAGCAATAGTTTGGTCCGTGAAGTATTTTAGACCGTATTTATATGGTAGAGAATTTACAATAATGACTGATCACAAACCTTTAGTTTATCTTTTTGGCATGAGAGATCCATCAAGTAGGCTTCTTAAGTTCCGTTTGATATTGGAAGAATATAAATTTAAAATTATTTATGTACGAGGAAAAGAAAATGTTGTTGCAGATGCTTTGTCTAGAATATGTATAACATCAGAAGAACTTAAGGATATGCAAGCGCAAGTGGTTGCTGTTATGACTAGGGCACAAAAGCGAAAGATTGAGGATGAGTTAAGTAAAAATAAGGATGACATTGAGACGGCGGAACTTAATAAATCTCCTGACTATTGGTCTGGCCAACCAAGGGTTGTGGATATATTGAGAAAACCGTGCGACTCAGTTGAAATGAGTTTCATTGAAAGTAGCGAATTAAATAGATTCAGAGACGATGACATGATAACTGATGTCTGTGAATGCTTTGTATTTTTAGCTAAAAGAAAGATTATTTACATCAACCTTGATTTCAAGGCACACTTTACGCGAGCCGAATTTGTGCAGAAATTAAGCTTGTTTTGTAAAAAGTTACACATTGAAGAAGTATGTATAATTAAAAGTAAAGATAATATAGATTTTATTAAAAACGTTTGTGATGAGATATCGAAGTTAGAAAATTGGTCAGGACCGCGAATATGTATACTACGAGGAGTAAAAAGAATAAGTGATGGCCAAGAAAAAACTATAATACTGAATGACTTCCATTTATTGCCATCCAGTGGTCATGCTGGAATGCGCAGAATGGTAAATACAATTAAGAAGAGATATTATTGGCCGAGTATAGAAAAGGATGTACAAACATTTGTAAAAAAGTGTACGAAGTGTCAGAAGTCAAAGTATATCCGTTACATAAAAGAACCGATGGTAATTACTACCACGGCGTCCTCGGCTTTCCAAAAAATATATTTAGATGTAGTGGGTCCTTTAGATAGAGACATAGATGGAAACTGTTATATATTGACCATTCAATGCGAATTATCTAAATTTGTACAAGCAATCCCCTTAAAAAATAAAGAAACTGTGTCCATAGCTAATGCATTTGTGAGACATTTTATTTTAATATTTGGAATTCCTGAAATAATAGCTACAGATCGAGGGACAGAGTTCATCTCCACAACTATGGAACAGGTTTGTAAACTTCTTGATATTAAAAAATTATCTTCAACTGCCTATCATCACCAAACGATAGGTGCTCTTGAAAATGCTCACAAAGGTTTGGGTGCATTTTTAAGGATCCAATGTGAAAACCATACAGATACATGGAGCTATTGGTTACCGTATTGGTGTTTCAGTTTTAACAATACAGTCCATTCAGAAACAAAATACATGCCTTACGAACTTGTTTTTGGTAAAATTTGTCGAATACCTAGTCGAATTTCAGAATCAGTCGAACCATTGTACAATAGTGATAATTATCCATTGCAGTTGAAATATCGTTTACAGTTAGCCCATGCCGACGCAAAAAATAATTTATTGTGTAACAAATACAAACGCAAGGAAAGGTACGATAAATCAGTAAACTCAATATTATATCAGGAAAATGATCTAATTTTGACAAAAAATGAAACAGGTCGTAAACTAGATGCTATTTATGAAGGTCCCTTTAAAGTAATAGAAGATTTAGGTTGTAACGTTAGGATATATAAAAACAATAAGATAGAATTAGTTCATAAAAATAGGACAAGACCGTACCACCAATAAAAATTATGTTGTATTGTTTAGGTATAGTACTCGTATAGTTAAGGCATCGTTAACTTAGGATAAAAATAAGAATAAAGATAAGGTATAATATAGTTGTAAACATTGCAATGTTATAAGTAATACATGTGTTATAATTAATGTTTAAGTTTGTTAGGAAGACAAGTATAATGTACGATAAGTAAGTAAGTGATAAGTAGAGTTGGTTTGCACCTACTTAAATAAAAAAAAAAAAAACATTTATTCGATTGTTTTTTTTTTCCTTCGCCCCCGGAGGTGAAGTGTATGTATGCTCTCTTATAGTGCATAACGTAGTAGGTACGCTCCTTTAGAATATAAGTATAATTTTAAGCTAAGTAAGCACTTTACTCTAATGCGCATTATAAAATATATTCCCATTTATTCAGTGATTAAAGCACATTTGATCGAGCTGGTTGTCTGATTTAATAGACCCTAGGACCCCCAACATTTCAATGCTACCGCTGCGGCAAGGAGGGCCACAAAGCCGCCTCCTGCCAGGCCGCCACACCGCACTGCGCGGTGTGTGCCGCCAGTGGCCGCCGGGCAGGCCACGTGATGAAGGGGGGGAAGTGCAATCCCCCCCCTAAGCGTGGCAAAGCGCAGGCGCCGACCGGGCCTGCGCCTGCTGCTGCCGCTAACACCGCCGTTCCTGCGGCGGCTGCGGAGGAGGGTGCGATGTCCGACTGATGGACAGGGTCGAACATCGCATCCTTCAGGCGAACGCCAACCACTGCAGGACAGCCCAGGATCTGCTAATGCAGACCATGGCTGAGTGGTTGGTGGACTTGGCGGTGGTCGCCGAACCCTACTCGGTCCCTGGCCGTTGGCTGGGCGACCGGGACGGCCTGGTGGCGTTGGTGGCGCGGTCTTCCACAGACTCCCCTCCCCTCTCGCTCTTAGAGAGGGGACCGGGATACGTGGCCGCCGCGTGGGGAGAGATAGGGATAGTGGGGGTGTATTTCTCCCCAAACCGCCCTCTCTCGGACTTTGAGGATTTCCTCGAGATCCTCACTGCTGTCGTAGGGAGGGCGGCACCACGCCAGGTCGTGGTGCTCGGCGACCTAAACGCCAAGTCGGTGGCCTGGGGCAACCCGGCCGTCGGGTGCAACGTCCGGGGTCGCGCCGTCGAGTTTTGGGCGGCCTCGTGCGGTGTGTCCCTCCTCAACAGGGGGGCGGTCCACACGTGTGTGCGGCAACAGGGCGGGTCGGTGGTGGACGTGTCGTTTGCCACCCCCGCGCTAGCCGCCCGCGTCGTGAACTGGCGGGTGGAGCTGGTGGAGACCTTGTCGGACCACCGTTATGTGCGGTTCGACATCTCCACACAGCGGGGAGGGGGGACGGCCCGCGCTGGGCAATCTCCCTTCCCGCGGTGGGCGCTCACCCGCCTGGACCGGGAGGCAGCCAAGGAGGCCGCCTTCCTCCAGGACTGGCTGTCGCCTCCCCCTGTCGAGGAGGTCCCGGACGTTGACGCCGCAGCGGTCCGGCTACGGAGGTCCTTGACCGAGGTGTGCAACTCCAGCATGCCTCGGTCTCGCCGTCCGCCTCCCCGTCGTGCCGTTTATTGGTGGACGGAGGAGCTGGCGGGGCTCCGGGCCACCTGCGTGGCGGCCAGAAGGGCCTACGCGCGTAGCCGACGGCGCAGCGCCCAGAACCGAGTCCGGGCAGAGGAGGACCGCCTGTACGCCTCTTACCGAGAGGCTACGGCGGCCCTCAAGTCTGCAATGGGCGCTGCGCAGGACTCGGCGAGGGCCGAGATGCTGGAGGGTCTCGACAGGGACCCCTATGGGAGACCATATAAGGCGGCGCGGAATCAGCTCCGCCCCTATGGTCCCCCACTGTCGGAGACCCTCGAGCCGGCATTGCTGGATGGGGTGGTCCGGTCCCTGTTTCCGCGCAGAACCGACTTCGCCCCACCAGTAATGGATCCCCCGCAAGGGGCGGCTCCACCGGAGGCAGAGGTCCCCCCGGTGACGGCGGCGGAATTCTACGCGGGGGTATTGAGCCTCCGCGCGAAGAAGACCGCCCCCGGTCCGGACGGCGTCCCTGCACGGGTGGTGGCGATCGCCGCCTCCCAAATGGAGGACAGGTTTCGGGACCTCTTCAGCGCGTGTTTTACGGCTGGGAGGTTCCCGAAACTCTGGAAGGAGGGGCAATTGTGCCTCCTCCGGAAGGAGGGACGCCCGGTGGACTCCCCCTCGGCATACCGGCCCATCGTTTTGCTCGATGAGGTCGGTAAATTGTTCGAGGGGATTGTCGCCGGGAGGCTGGAAAGCCATTTGCGGGGGATCGGCCCGGATCTGTCGGACGCCCAGTACGGTTTTCGTCGTGGGCGTTCGACGATCGACGCGCTGGCCCTTCTGAAGGGCCAGGTGAAGGAGGCGGTGGAGGCGGGGGACGGGGTGCTGGCGGTGTCATTCGACATTGCCAACGCCTTCAACTCCGTCCCCCACTCGACGATATTGGAGGCGCTCCGGTATCACGGAGTGCCCCAATATCTGCGGAGCCTCCTGGCCGACTACTTGGAGGACCGCGAGGTCCTCCTCGTGGACAAGTCGGCCACCGTGAGGCGGTACGGCGCAGAGTCCGGTGTTCCACAGGGGTCGGTCCTGGGGCCCCCCTTGTGGAACATCGGATTCGACTGGCTCCTGCGGGGAGTCCTCCTCCCGGGCACGAGTGTCATCTGCTACGCGGATGACACTCTGCTCACTGCCCGGGGGAGGAACTTTGCGGATGCGGCCATTCTGGCCTCGGCTGGCGGATCCTTGGTGGCAGAGAGGATCCGCCACCTGGGATTGAGGGTGGCGCTGCACAAAACGGAGGCCGTGTTCTTTCGCGGTCCCCGGCAGCGCTGCCCTGCCGACGCCCACATCGTCGTGGAGGGCGTCCGCATAGAGGTCCAGCCTCAGATGAAATATCTGGGGCTGGTGCTGGACGACAGGTGGCGTTTCGGCCCGCACTTCAGCGGGCTGTCGACGCGCCTGTTGAAGGCCGCGGGCGCCCTCTCGTGGCTCCTCCCGAACCTGGGGGGGCCCAAGGCGAAATGCCGGCGCCTCTATGCCGGCATTTTGCGGAGCATGGCCCTTTACGGGGCTCCCATCTGGGCGGACTCCCTCCATAGGAGGGAGAATGCTACCGCCATCCGCAGGCCCCAGCGGGCCATTGCACAGCGGGTGGCGAGGGCTTACTGCTCAGTGGGCTTTTCGGCGGCGTGCGCTCTGGCCGGCACCCCGCCTTGGGAGTTGGAGGCATGGGTGCTCGCCAGAGTGTACGAGTGGACGGCGCGCCGAAAGGCGCTCGGGGAGTGCCCCATGGGCGAAGAGCGGGAGGCGGCGCGGCGAGAGGCGAGGGACGCCATCGTCCTCCATTGGTCGGAGGACCTCGCCAGCGCCGCCTTTGGCCGCCGGACGTTGGACGCGCTCGGTCCGGTCCTGCGGGGCTGGCTCGAGCGGTCCCACGGTTTCCTCTCTTTCCGTCTGGTGCAGGTGTTGTCCGGGCATGGTTGTTTCGGATCGTACCTGCACCGGATCGGGAGGGAGGAAACCCCGGCGTGCCACGACTGCGGCGCGGCGGAGGACACGGCGCAGCACACCCTCGAGGTGTGCCCGGCGTGGTCCGAGCTGCGCCGCGGTCTGACCGCGGTGGTCGGACCGGACCTCTCGCTTCCTGGCGTGGTGGACGCCATGCTGGGGAGCGAGGAGGCCTGGTCAGCGGTGGCCTCCTTTTGCGAGGACGTAATCTCGCAAAAGGAGGCAGCGGAGCGCGCGCGGGAGGACGATCCTCTCGCTGCGGCGCTCCGCAGACGAAGACGGGGGAGAAGGCGTCGTGCCCTCCCTCCTAATGGTGACGGGCGGGCGGCAGGCACGGGGGTGCCTTCGCCCGCATTGCACCCGTCACCTTCGTCGGTCATTCCCGACCCCCCACACCCGTGAGGGTGTGAGGGGTCTGTGCCTTTCAATCGTCGGCGGAGGACTGGAAGTAAAGGCTGTGCCGGTTTCCCAGTCCCCCGCCACTGTGACGAAGCGGGAATGCGCTGGGTCGTTTTAGTGGGTATACCGGGTCCGCCCGGGGAGTCCCACATACCCCTCCTGTCCCCCGACGGGAGGGTATGCGTAATGCATTTTTTCCCAGCGTTAACAAAAAAAAAAAAAAAAAAAAAAAAAAGGTTAGGTTAGGTTCGCAGGCGCCGACCGGGCCTGCACCTGCTGCTGCCGCTAACGCCGCCGTTCCTGCGGCGGCTGCGGAGGAGGGTGCGATGTCCGACTAATGGCCAGGGTCGAACATCGCATCCTTCAGGCGAACGCCAACCACTGCAGGACAGCCCAGGATCTGCTGATGCAGACCATGGCTGAGTGGTTGGTGGACTTGGCGGTGGTCGCCGAACCCTACTCGGTCCCTGGCCGTTGGCTGGGCGACCGGGACGGCTTAGTGGCGTTGGTGGCGCGGTCTTCCACGGACTCCCCTCCCCTCTCGCTCTTAGAGAGGGGAACGGGATACGTGGCCGCCGCGTGGGGAGAGATAGCGATGGTGGGGGTGTATTTCTCCCCAAACCGCCCTCTCTCGGACTTTGAGGATTTCCTCGAGATCCTCACTGCTGTCGTAGGGAGGGCGGCGCCACGCCAGGTCGTGGTGCTCGGCGACCTAAACGCCAAGTCGGTGGCCTGGGGCAACCCGGCTGCAGGCTGCAACGTCCGGGGACGTGCCGTCGAGTTTTGGGCGGCCTCGAGCGGTGTGTCCCTCCTCAACAGGGGGGCGGTCCACACGTGTGTGCGGCAACAGGGCGGGTCGGTGGTGGACGTGTCGTTTGCCACCCCCGCGCTAGCCGCCCGCGTCGTGAACTGGCGGGTGGAGCTGGTGGAGACCTTGTCGGACCACCGTTATGTGCGGTTCGACATCTCCACACAGCGGGGAGGGGGGACGGCCCGCGCTGGGCAATCTCCCTTCCCGCGGTGGGCACTCACCCGCCTGGACCGGGAGGCAGCCAAGGAGGCCGCCTTCCTCCAGGACTGGCTGTCGCCTCCCCCTGTCGAGGAGGTCCCGGACGTTGACGCCGCAGCGGTCCGGCTACGGGGGTCCTTGACCGAGGTGTGCAACTCCAGCATGCCTCGGTCTCGCCGTCCGCCTCCCCGTCGTGCCGTGTACTGGTGGACGGAGGAGCTGGCGGGGCTCCGGGCCGCCTGCGTGGCGGCCAGAAGGGCCTACGCGCGTAGCCGACGGCGCAGCGCCCAAAACCGAGTCCGAGCAGAGGAGGACCGCCTGTACGCCTCTTACCGAGAGGCTACGGCGGCCCTCAAGTCTGCAATGGGCGCTGCGCAGGACTCGGCGAGGGCCGAGATGCTGGAGGGTCTCGACAGGGACCCCTATGGGAGACCATATAAGGCGGCGCGGAATCAGCTCCGCCCCTATGGTCCCCCACTGTCGGAGACCCTCGAGCCGGCATTGCTGGATGGGGTGGTCCGGTCTCTGTTTCCGCGCAGGACCGACTTTGCCCCACCAGTAATGGATCCCCCGCAAGGGGCGGCTCCACCGGAGGCGGAGGTCCCCCCGGTGACGGCGGCGGAATTCTACGCGGGGGTACTCAGCCTCCGCGCAAAGAAGACCGCCCCCGGCCCGGACGGCGTCCCTGCACGGGTGGTGGCGATCGCCGCCACCCAAATGGAGGACAGGTTTCGGGACCTCTTCAGCGCGTGTTTTACGGCTGGGAGGTTCCCGAAACTCTGGAAGGAGGGGCAGTTGTGCCTCCTCCGGAAGGAGGGACGCCCGGTGGACTCCCCCTCGGCATACCGGCCCATCGTTCTGCTCGATGAGGTCGGTAAATTGTTCGAGGGGATTGTCGCCTCCCGGCTGGATAGCCATTTGCGGGGGATAGGCCCGGATCTGTCGGACGCCCAGTTCGGTTTCCGTCGTGGGCGTTCGACGATCGACGCGCTGGCCCTTCTCAAGGGCCAGGTGAAGGAGGCGGTGGAGGCGGGGGACGGAGTGCTGGCGGTGTCGTTCGACATTGCCAACGCCTTCAACTCCGTCCCCCACTCGACGATATTGGAGGCGCTCCGGTACCACGGAGTGCCCCAATATCTGCGGAGCCTCCTGGCCGACTACTTGGAGGACCGCGAGGTCCTCCTCGTGGACAAATCGGCCACCGTGAGGCGGTACGGCGCAGAGTCTGGTGTTCCACAGGGGTCGGTCCTGGGGCCCCCCTTGTGGAACATCGGATTCGACTGGCTCCTGCGGGGAGTCCTCCTCCCGGGCACGAGTGTCATCTGCTATGCGGATGACACTCTGCTCACTGCACGGGGGAGGAACTTTGCCGACGCGGCCATTCTGGCCTCGGCTGGCGGATCCTTGGTGGCAGAAAGGATCCGCCGCCTGGGATTGAGGGTGGCGCTGCACAAAACGGAGGCCGTGTTCTTTCGCGGTCCCCGGCAGCGCTGCCCTGCCGACGCCCACATCGTCGTGGAGGGCGTCCGCATAGAGGTCCAGCCTCAGATGAAATATCTGGGGCTGGTGCTGGACGACAGGTGGCGCTTCGGCCCGCATTTCAGCGGGCTGTCGACGCGCCTGTTGAAGGCCGCGGACGCCCTCTCATGGCTCCTCCCAAACCTGGGGGGGCCCAAGGCAAAATGCCGGTGCCTCTATGCCGGCATTTTGCGGAGCATGGCCCTTTACGGGGCCCCCATCTGGGCGGACTCCCTCCACAGGAGGGAGAATGCTACCGCCATCCGCAGGCCCCAGCGGGCCATTGCACAGCGGGTGGCGAGGGCTTACCGCTCGGTGGGCTTCTCGGCGGCGTGCGCTCTGGCGGGCACCCCGCCTTGGGAGTTGGAGGCATGGGTGCTCGCCAGAGTGTACGAGTGGACGGCGCGCCGAAGGGCGCTCGGGGAGCGCCCCATGGGCGAAGAGCGGGAGGCGGTGCGGCGAGAGGCGAGGGACGCCATCGTCCTCCATTGGTCGGAGGACCTCGCCAGCGCCGCCTTTGGCCGCCGGACGTTGGACGCGCTCGGTCCGGTCCTGCGGGGCTGGCTCGAGCGGTCCCACGGTTTCCTCTCTTTCCGTCTGGTGCAGGTGTTATCCGGGCATGGCTGCTTCGGATCGTACCTGCATCGGATCGGGAGGGAGGAAACCCCGGCGTGCCACGACTGCGGCGCGGCGGAGGACACGGCGCAGCACACCCTCGAGGTGTGCCCGGCGTGGTCCGAGCTGCGCCGCGGTCTGACCGCGGTGGTCGGACCGGACCTCTCGCTTCCCGGCGTGGTGGACGCCATGTTGGGGAGCGAGGAGGCCTGGTCAGCGGTGGCCTCCTTTTGCGAGGACGTAATCTCGCAAAAGGAGGCAGCGGAGCGCGCGCGGGAGGACGATCCTCTCGCTGCGGCGCTCCGCAGACGAAGAAGGGGGAGAAGGCGTCGTGCCCTCCCTCCTCATGGTGACGGGCGGGCGACAGGCGCGGGGGCGCCTTCGCCCGCATTGCACCCGTCACCTTCGTCGGTCATTCCCGACCCCCCACACCCGTGAGGGTGTGAGGGGTCTGTGCCTTTCAATCGTCGGCGGAGGACTGGAAGTAAAGGCTGTGCCGGTTTCCCAGTCCCCCGCCACTCTGACGAAGCGGGAATGCGCTGGGTCGTTTTAGTGGGTATACCGGGTTCGCCCGGGGAGTCCCACATACCCCTCCTGTCCCCCGACGGGAGGGTATGCGTAATGCATTTTTTCCCAGCGTCAACAAAAAAAAAAAAAAAAAAAAAAAAAAAAAAAAAAAAAAAAAAAAAAGGTTAGGTTAGGTTAGGTTGGGGTGCTAGGTCAGAAAACCTCCTAGGGGGCCCAGTGGCTGCCGGTCCTTCTCGATACGTCTGGAGGGAACAGCAGCTGCTGTGGACGGTGCACCCTGGGCGCGGCAGTATCCGTCCCCGATGAATGGGAAGAGATTCTTATTCCTCGGGGAATGTTACTGTCGTGGCCAATATTCTGACACGGTGGGGCGACTCCACGCGGCCCTCTGGGTCGCAGAGGGCGCAGTGGAGGAGCCAGGGCGGGCTCGGTGTGCCGCCGGGCGTTGGGCGCGCTCGGTCCAGTCTTGTGGAGGGCTGGCTCGGGCGCGCCCGGCGTCCGGCGGCGCACTGGGCCCGCCGGTGGTAGGACCGGACCTCTCGCTTCCCGGCGTGGTTGAGCGCCATGCTGGGGTTCGGGGAGGTCTGGTCAGCGGTCGCCTCCTTTTGCGAGTTCGCTCGCAAAGGGAGGAGGCGGAGCGCGCGCGGGGGGGGCAACCCTCTCGTTGCGCCGCTCCGCAGCGGAGGAGCCGGGGCGGGCTCGGTGTGCCGCCGGGCGTTGGGCGCGCTCGGTCCGGTCTTACGGGGCCTGTCCGGGCGCGTCCGGCTTCCGGTGGCGCACCGAGCCCGCCGGTGGTCGGACCGGGCCCTCGCTTCCCGGTGTGGTCGACGCCGTGCTGGGGGGCGGGGAGGCCTAGTCAGCGGTAGCCTCCTTTTGCGAGTTCGCTCGCAAAGGGAGGAGGCGGAGCGCGCGCGGGGGGGGCGACCCTCTCGCTGCGCCGCTCCGCAGCGGAAGGGGGAGAAGGCTTCGTGCCCTCCCTCCTCATGGTGACGGCGGGCGGCAGGCACGGGGGTGCCTTCGCCCGCATTGCACACGTCACCTTTGCGGTCATTCCGGCCCCCCACACCCGCGAGGGTGTGAGGGGTCGCCTTGCGGGGCAATCGTCGGCGGAGGACTGGTCGTTAAGGCTATGCCGGTTTCCCAGTCCCCCGCCACTCTGACGAAGCGGGAATGCGCTGGGTCGTTTTAGTGGGTATACCGGGTTTGGTTTCGCCCGGGGAGTCCCACATACCCCTCCCGTCCCCCGGCGGGTGGGTATGCGTAATGCATTTTTTCCCAGCGTCAACAAAAAAAAAAAAAAAAAAAAAAAAAAAAAAAAGGTTAGGTTAGGTTAGGTTTTTTTTTTTTTTTTTTTTTTTTTTTTTTTTTTTTTTTTTTTTTGGCAGGAGTGGGAAATCCCCACGGACACCTCCACTATCTCACAGGGTGTGAGACAGTGGAGGTAGTGTCGGACTCGAACCGACTAAAAACCACTCCTGCCTTTCCAGTGCCCTCTGACATGATCAGAGCCGTTGTGAGCATGTCTAATACTTTGGCTACTGTGTGTATTTCATATTATGACTGTAGGGTAATCCGGAGAGACTACTTCCTCTCGGTAAGGACAGCTAATTATTTTATTATAAACTAATTCTACTACAACAATATGACCTATATAGTAATTGTAAATGTTTATGCCTATACGCTAACTTAGTATTTATAGATTTTTTATTTATTTAGTTCCTATTAAGTTTTATCACAATACTTATATCTATATACTTATTATATAATCAAGTATTATTATTATTACTTATTTCTACTTATCACTAAGGATGCTATATCTATACAATATTTTAAAAATGTATTCCGGCTTTTATTTCCTATCATTAGGTCTGGGAGATTTTCAGCTACAAGTTTGACACCAAGCTGTTGCTCCACTTCAAACCTGGCTTTGGCGGTGATCGGGCACTCCAGCAGTATGTGAAGCACCGTCTCTTCCTTGCCAGGCTCGCAAGCGCACGATGGGTTCTCTTTACACTTGAAGCGACTCAAGTATGCAGAGAACCCACCGTGCCCAGTTAATATCTGCGTGGTGATGCTGGTGGGGACCATTTTGCGCACAACTCTGTACGCCGCAACCGCATCTGGGAAGAAAATTTTTGTGCCCGAAGCAGTTTCACCTGATCCGTACCTCACGTTCCATTCGTCGAGCGTCTCCAACCGGATTCTACGCTTGACGAATGATACGGGGCACAGATCGTAGTCCGGCCTCTTCTTCGACTTCAGAGCGGCCTCCTTCGCCAGTTGGTCGGCTCTCTCGTTCCCCTCCAACCCTGCGTGGGCCTTTATCCAGAACAAGGAGACACTCTTGTTCTGGAGCTTACAGCGTCGGATGGTGTCCCTGGTTTCCACAGCCAAGGGATGGGGGGAGCCTACATTCGCAACCGACTGAAGGGCCGCCATGGAGTCGCTGAAGATGCCGAACGTGGTGTCACTACTTCTGAGCACTTCTCCTGCCGCCCTTTGTAGGGCCAGAAGTTCAGCCTGGTAGACGGTGCAGTAAGACGGCAAGGCAAGTTTGAGGGCCTTGGTTTCGGCGGCACCATTCCACAAGGATAGCGCCGCCCCAACCTTACCCTCAATCTTGCTGCCGTCTGTGAATATACGCACAGCGAAATCGCTGTGGTTGTTGTATTGTTCCTCGTCTACCAGGCTTCCGAACTGCAAGTTTACTTGGTCCGCGGGGTGCGGAGCCTCTATCGCTGGAGCCATCCGCTCGATCTCCCTGCCTCCTAGCACCGGCTGGGGCACACCCCTCTTGGCTCCGTACAACGCAGCCGCTTCCCGTATACGGAGGTCGAGTGGGAGTATCCCAGCCAGTACCAGTGCTGAGTTTAGAGAGACCGTGCGGTAGGCTCTACACAGCTTCTGAGCAAACCCCCTCTGGACCACGTTTAACTGCTTGATGACCCCCAATTTGTTGGCGGCAGGTGCCCATGCACTTGCGGCGTACAGAATCGTGGGCTCGACTGCAGCGGTGTATATTGCCCTTATCACCTCCGGATGCAGACCCCAACTGACCCGGGCTGCTCTGGCCAGCTGCTTGTACATAGCTATCGCCTTTTTACAGACGATAGCTACGTGTTTGTTGAAGGTGAGTTTGGCATCAATGGTCAACCCCAGTATTTTAATATCTTGGGACATACCAATGTCGATCCCCCCCATGCTCAAGCGCGGCGTGTCATATTTCAGCCTTCGCGTTAGTACCATCGCACAGGTTTTGTGCGGTGCGAAGTTCAGCCGATTTCTGACACCCCACGCTCGAACATGTTCGAGAGCGGCATTGGCCTGTCCCTCGATTTCCAGCGCTGAGTCCCCGTCAAACACCATCACCACGTCGTCAGCGAATGCCTGGCAATAATCGCCCCTGCTCTCCAGCTGCTTCAGAAGTGGGTCCAGGATCAGGTTCCATAAGATGGGCCCCCCTATCGAGCCCTGAACGCACCCTTTGCTGGTCCTTCTCCTGCTTTGTTCACCGGCGTATCTCACCGTGACCACCCTGTCGCTGAGATAGCTGCTGACTACCCGTCTCAAGTTTACAGGACACTTTTCCTCAGCCAATCGTACTTTGATAGCGGGCCACCACGCGCTGTCGAATGCTCCCTCAATATCCAGTGACACAACCGTGACTACTTTCTTTTGTGCCAGCTTTGTGCGGATATGCTGCACAAGGGTATAGAGGGAGTCTTCGGTGCTTTTTTGGGGCATAAAGCCGTATTGGCGAGTACTTATCCTGGGTAGTAAGTAAAACTTGAGACGGGCAACCAGCATCTTCTCGTACACTTTCCCCAAGACAGGCAACAGGCCAATCGGCCTGTACGATTTGGGTACGGTGTACGAGTCTCTGCCCGGCTTCCTGAGCACGACCACTGTTGCTTCCTTCCAGATCTTCGGGAAGTGGTGTAGCGCCAGGCACTTATTCAGCAATGCCAGGAAGTAATTGGGGTCACAGTGAACCGCGTGACTGCAGATGTCAGCCGTGAAGCCGTCGGCTCCCGGGGCCTTTTTTGGGTTGAATGATCCCATGGACCTATCGAGTTCGCTTAGGGTAAACGGTGGGTCATGCCGTTCATCATGGCTCCACGCGTTTACCATTTCTGCCTGTTCCCTAACTTGGCGATGGTCCATGGAATCATCTTCCTCTCGGTCCTCGGGGTAAAACGTCTCGGCCAACAGCCTCACGGAGCCCTTCGCATCGAGTGGTTCTCCTCCCAACTGGAGTGGCAGATCCTCCTCTCTCTTCCCGACCCTTCCCATGACCCTGTAGATTCCCTCCCAGACCCCCTCCCTGTCCTGCTTCCCGCAGAACTCCTTCCAGCTCTCTGTTGCGGCTTTGATCACTGCTGTCTCGTATCTAATTCTTTCTTTTTTATACAGGTCCACAACCATCGCTCTCCGGACCGGCCCAGCACTCCTGACTCTGCGTTTCCTGGTGGCGACTAGCCTTTTCATCTCAGCGAGCTCCTCTGACCACCACGGCAAGGTAAGTGTCTCTGTGTTGTTTTTTATTGGTATTGTGTGTTGGCATGTGTCTGTAATAGCGTGTGTGTATGTGTTTATTGTGTGTTCCAGGTGATCTACTTGGCTAACATTTGAGAGTTCCACCAGGGTCAGCTTCTTGTCGCACATAATTTGAGACAGTTTCTCACGAAACTGGCTCCAATTTGCTTTCCTTGTGTTGTAGACCCTGGTGGTTCTCTCAATGCTTATGCCTTTCGATTTGGTTAAATGTATGCCGAAAGTAATGCCGTTATGGTCGGAACTCGTGAGACCCTCGTCGATTCGCCAGCCATCCACCAAGTCCAGCATGTCCGCCGAACAGGCCGTCACATCTACGTGGCTGCAGTACCTGGTATCCCCCCGAACGGTGTCGAAGGTGGGAATGTCCCCAGTGTTGAGGATCTGTAGCCCCAGCTCCTCCAGCGCTCCGCACATTTGCCCCCCTCTCCGATCCTCACTGCTGCTACCCCACCAGGTACTCTTCGCATTCGCGTCTCCTCCAATAACCAACCTGCTAGAGCCCAGCTCTCGCTCTATCTGCCGGAGGTGCTCCAGGTATGGCTCCATAGGCTTGTCGGGCTCAAAGTAGAGGGACACCAGCGTGATCGTCCAGGCTCTAGTTCGGATTCCCACCACAACGATGTTGTTTGTGGTGAGTTGCGGGTACTGTAAGACGTCCAGGTCTTGGTCAAAGACGGCTATTGCCGCCTTTACAGTCCCTTCTCCTCCCTCTGAGCTCTGGAAGACCCTTACGCCCCGGTGTCCTCTCATCCTTCTCACCCCACCCACGTAGGGCTCCTGGAGCAACGCCACGGCGAGTTTGCGCTTTGTCGCCTCCAGCAAGAGCTCATGTGTGGCTAGCTGACTCCGTTGCAGGTTGGCCTGGACCATTTTGTACCTAGTGGTGGTATCGGGGACAACCTTAGCAGTACGCTATGGAAGCACGGGCTAGTGCGTCCCACCTTCTACGCACCGGGCAGTCATTACTGAACGCGTTGTGCCCAGTGTTCCCCAACTTGGATCTGGTGCAGTTGATGCACGCCGCTGCCTCACCGGTCAGTCGGTCTGGGCAATCCGCTCTGAAGTGCGGGCCGCCGCAGTGACTACATAAATCGGCTGGCTCCTTACAGAGGCGTTTGCCGTGACCGTACCCCAGGCAGCGGGTGCACTGCACCAGTGGCGTTTGGTCCTCCACGCGCACCCTCTGGAGGTCGATGCGGACTTTTCCTGCGTCGATTGCCCGCCTCCAGATCGTTGGGGACACACTGAGCACAACGTGATTCATATGAGGATTGCGCGTCTTCCTGCGGTACTTTATCGCAGTCCTCTGGTCCTCGTCGCCGAGGCCGTGAAAAATCTCCCGGTTCTGATTCCTCAGGGCTTTTACGACCTCTTCGTCGCTGTGTATTTTTAACACGTCCCTGAGAATCAGAAGCGGGTCCCTATTCTTCACTTCCTCGACAACGAGGTTTCCACCAGCCGCTTCCAACCGCTCCTTAACCTTGCGTCTCTCCTCTAGTGTTGCGCACCCCATGATTATTCTCCTGTCCTTGGCCTTCCTAACTTTTTCTATGCGCACGCAAAATTTTATTTGAGCTAGGCGGGCGAGCGAGGTCTCAAAAGAAGCGGCTCGTCGCGGGCTAGCTAATTACGAAATAAAACAGGGTGGGTGCCGAATAAAATTTTTGAGTTTTGGTCAAAAAACTAGTTTTTGAACCAAAAAATTTAGGGTTTCAACCTCCAACCTGGGCGCCGGCTCACGGAACGCGGACCAGAACACAGGGATGAAGGGTGAGTACTATTGCAACTACAATTTGAAATAAAATTTGGAAAAACACTAAATTTTGATGAGTTTTTGCAGAAAATTCGAAAAATTTCTAAGGGTGGTTAGGGAAGTTTTTTATAGGGGTTGTTCGGTGAGTGCAATATCGTCAGGACGTCGGCGGACGCCTAGTTTTGTCTAAAAATGCTGAAAACAGCTTCAAAATCGCACGTCTAGAACCGAAAATATGAACGTTCTTGTTAAAAACTATCTCCCTTAGGTGGATTTAGGTACTATACAGAAACTATGAGAAATACTGTTTTTTGAAAATGTACAAGTTTTATTTGAGCTAGGCGGGCGAGCGAGGTCTCAAAAGAAGCGGCTCGTCGCGGGCTAGCTAATTACGAAATAAAACAGGGTGGGTGCCGAATAAAATTTTTGAGTTTTGGTCAAAAAACTAGTTTTTGAACCAAAAAATTTAGGGTTTCAACCTCCAACCTGGGCGCCGGCTCACGGAACGCGGACCAGAACACAGGGATGAAGGGTGAGTACTATTGCAACTACAATTTGAAATAAAATTTGGAAAAACACTAAATTTTGATGAGTTTTTGCAGAAAATTCGAAAAATTTCTAAGGGTGGTTAGGGAAGTTTTTTATAGGGGTTGTTCGGTGAGTGCAATATCGTCAGGACGTCGGCGGACGCCTAGTTTTGTCTAAAAATGCTGAAAACAGCTTCAAAATCGCACGTCTAGAACCGAAAATATGAACGGTTAGGTTAGGTTAGGTTAGGTTAGGTTAGGTTAGGTTGGGGGACCCCCCACAGAGCATACGTCCACGTCGTGTCCCCTGGAAACAGCCCAGTTCTGACCACCGTAACGGAGTGGCAGACTGGGACTGGCCAAAGTGCTCTGTGCTTTCGAAGCGAATTTTAACTCTGCCTTGTCTCGTATTCACTATGCCGACCACGCCCTCGCGGGACGCCTGCGGGCGCTTTTTAAAATCAAAAGGCCCTTCTCAGGGCCAACCCAAAGGCCCTTCTCAGGGCCAACCCAAAGGCCCTTCTCAGGGCCAACCCAAAGGCCCTTCTCAGGGCCATCCAAAAGGCCCTTCTCAGGGCCACCCCGACGCTTCGGCGTCTGAGGCTAGCCGCGCGCCGTCTGCGGCTAGCTATTTTGGAGGGGCCGAGTCGTCTGACAGCGACTCGGTCGTTGGAGGGTCGAACGCGAGTGGCTCGCGGTCGCGGAAGCGGGTCTTCCGGAGTTGCGGGTCCGAGAGTTCCTCGGCTTCGGGGTCCAAGCCGTTGTCGAAGGCTGGAAAGCCGACGACGACGGCCGCGGATACCCACGTCGTTGGGCTCGCGGACGCCCAGCGCCAGGTAGACCTGGCCCGGAAAGTGCAGCTCCAGCAAGAGCTGGAGGAGCGGGTTGCCGCCAAGGAGAAGCGTGCGTGCATCGCCCGTGCCAAGACCGGGTACGGTGCGTCCCGGGTGTTGTACGCGAACCACTCTTTGGCGGAGCTGGAGAGGATGGCGCAGGAGGACGAGGAGGAGATCGTTGAGGTCGCCTCTAAGTCCTCCAACCTGAAGGGCACTTTTCAAAAGGCCCTGAAGTGTCGGGCCGCGAGCATGCGCGGGGTCGTCGCTGAACTGATTCAGCGGACGGCCACCGACGAGACGCGGCAACTGCAGGCGAGGGTGGATCGCCTGCAGTCGGAGGTCAGCCAACTTCACCTGAAGCTGGCTGAAGCCACGGCCCGGCCACAACAGGCTGGGGCAAGCCCTGTGGCAGAGGGTGCTGCCTCGGCCCGGCCACAACGGGCCGATGCGAGCCCTGTGGCAGAGGGCGCTGCCTCGGCCCGGCCACAACAGGCCAAGGCGCGGCCTGCAGCAGAGGGCCCCTCCTCCAACCTTGAGGATATCATCCGCAAGGTAGTAATGGAGGAGAGGGCCTTCACGAGAGCCTGCTTTGCAGGAATAGAGGACCGGCTCCTGCCGGAGACGCGCCTCCGACCGCCGCTTGCGGCGGATAAGAGGCGGTCTGAGCCAGGGCCGTCCTCAAGCCAGGCAGGTGAGAGGCGGTCTGAGCCGGGGCCGTCTTCAACCCAGGCGGAAGATGCCCTTCTCCCGTCGACCACTCCGTCCAACGAGTGGACGGAGGTGCGTAAGGGGAAGGGCAAAGGGAAGGGCAAGAGGTCGGCAGTGGCCGTCCCAGCTGTCCCTGCCGTCCCCGCTACCCCCGCTCCCAGCCAGTCGCAGCCGACCGGCAAGGGAAGGGGTAAAGGGAACGGCAAAGGGAAGGGTGGGGGAAGGGGGCAGTTGGTCCCCCCGAAAACCGCGGCCGTCGTGGTGACGCTCACCGCGGAGGCTGCGGGGCGAGGGGAGACCTACGCCTCCATTTTGGTGCGGGCGCGCGGCAATGCCGATCCCACCCAGCTAGGGATCGGCAGTGTGTCGTGCCGGCGGACGCAGGCCGGGGCTCGGATCTTCGAGTTCCCGGGGGCCGAGGGCAGCGCCCGCGCTGACCTCTTTGCAGCCAAGCTGCAGGAGGTCATCGCGGACTCTGCCAAGGTGGCCCGGCCGGTCAAGTTGGCGGCCATAGAGGTGACGGAGCTGGATGACTCCGTCACCAAGGAGGAGGTGGTGGCGGCGGTCGCAGCGGTAGGGGGCTGTGGCGCGGCGGCGGTCCAAGGCCGGGACATAAGGCCCGGCCGCGGCGGAATGGGCACAATCCGCCTCGAGTGCCCAATCGCAGCTGCCAAAGCCGTCCTTGCGAAAGGACGGCTTCAAGTCGGCTTCAGCGCGGGTACAGTCAGGGCACTCGAGGCTGGTCCTCTGCGGTGTTTCCGGTGCTTCGGCATCGGCCACACCCGGCCCCTGTGTCCGTCCAAGATTGACAGGACGGACACATGCTACCGCTGCGGCAAGGAGGGCCACAAAGCCGCCTCCTGCCAGGCCGCCACGCCGCACTGCGCGGTGTGTGCCGCCAGTGGCCGCCGGGCAGGCCACGTCATGAAGGGGGGGAAGTGCAACCCCCCCCCTAAGCGTGGCAAAGCGCAGGCGTCGACCGGGCCTGCACCTGCTGCTGCCGCTAACGCCGCCGTTCCTGCGGCGGCTGCGGAGGAGGGTGCGATGTCCGACTGATGGCCAGGGTCGAGCATCGCATCCTTCAGGCGAACGCCAACCACTGCAGGACAGCCCAGGATCTGCTAATGCAGACCATGGCTGAGTGGTTGGTGGACTTGGTGGTGGTCGCCGAACCCTACTCGGTCCCTGGCCGTTGGCTGGGCGACCGGGACGGCTTAGTGGCGTTGGTGGCGCGGTCTTCCACGGACTCCCCTCCCCTCTCGCTCTTAGAGAGGGGACCGGGATACGTGGCCGCCGCGTGGGGAGAGATAGCGATGGTGGGGGTGTATTTCTCCCCAAACCGCCCTCTCTCGGACTTTGAGGATTTCCTCGAGATCCTCACTGCTGTCGTAGGGAGGGCGGCACCACGCCAGGTCGTGGTGCTCGGCGACCTAAACGCCAAGTCGGTGGCCTGGGGCAACCCGGCCGCAGGCTGCAACGTCCGGGGACGCGCCGTCGAGTTTTGGGCGGCCTCGAGCGGTGTGTCCCTCCTCAACAGGGGGGCGGTCCACACGTGTGTGCGGCAACAGGGCGGGTCGGTGGTGGACGTGTCGTTTGCCACCCCCGCGCTAGCCGCCCGCGTCGTGAACTGGCGGGTGGAGCTGGTGGAGACCTTGTCGGACCACCGTTACGTGCGGTTCGACATCTCCACACAGCGCGGAGGGGGGACGGCCCGCGCTGGGCAATCTCCCTTCCCGCGGTGGGCACTCACCCGCCTGGACCGGGAGGCAGCCAAGGAGGCCGCCTTCCTCCAGGACTGGCTGTCGCCTCCCCCTGTCGAGGAGGTCCCGGACGTTGACGCCGCAGCGGTCCGGCTACGGCGGTCTTTGACCGAGGTGTGCAACTCCAGCATGCCTCGGTCTCGCCGTCCGCCTCCCCGTCGTGCCGTGTACTGGTGGACGGAGGAGCTGGCGGGGCTCCGGGCCACCTGCGTGGCGGCCAGAAGGGCCTACGCACGTAGCCGACGGCGCAGCGCCCAGAACCGAGTCCGGGCAGAGGAGGACCGCCTGTACGCCTCTTACCGAGAGGCTACGGCGGCCCTCAAGTCTGCAATGGGCGCTGCGCAGGACTCGGCGAGGGCCGAGATGCTGGAGGGTCTCGACAGGGACCCCTATGGGAGACCATATAAGGCGGCGCGGAATCAGCTCCGCCCCTATGGTCCCCCACTGTCGGAGACCCTCGAGCCGGCATTGTTGGATGGGGTGGTCCGGTCCCTGTTTCCACGCAGGACCGACTTCGCCCCTCCAACAATGGATCCCCCGCAAGGGGCGACTCCACCGGAGGTGGAAGTGCCCCCGGTCACGGCGGCGGAATTCTACGCGGGGGTATTGAGCCTCCGCGCGAAGAAGACCGCCCCCGGTCCGGACGGCGTCCCTGCACGGGTGGTGGCGATTGCTGCCTCCCAAATGGAGGACAGGTTTCGGGACCTCTTCAGCGCGTGTTTTACGGCTGGGAGGTTCCCGAAACTCTGGAAGGAGGGGCAATTGTGCCTCCTCCGGAAGGAGGGACGCCCGGTGGACTCCCCCTCGGCATACCGGCCCATCGTTTTGCTCGATGAGGTCGGTAAATTGTTCGAGGGGATTGTCGCCGGGAGGCTGGATAGCCATTTGCGGGGGATCGGCCCGGATCTGTCGGACGCCCAGTACGGTTTCCGTCGTGGGCGTTCGACGATCGACGCGCTGGCCCTTCTGAAGGGCCAGGTGAAGGAGGCGGTGGAGGCGGGGGACGGGGTGCTGGCGGTGTCGTTCGACATTGCCAACGCCTTCAACTCCGTCCCCCACTCGACGATATTGGAGGCGCTCCGGTATCACGGAGTGCCCCAATATCTGCGGAGCCTCCTGGCCGACTACTTGGAGGACCGCGAGGTCCTCCTCGTGGACAAGTCGGCCACCGTGAGGCGGTACGGCGCAGAGTCCGGTGTTCCACAGGGGTCGGTTTTGGGGCCCCCCTTGTGGAACATCGGATTTGACTGGCTCCTGCGGGGAGTCCTCCTCCCGGGCACGAGTGTCATCTGCTACGCGGATGACACTCTGCTCACTGCACGGGGGAGGAACTTTGCCGACGCGGCCATTCTGGCCTCGGCTGGCGGATCCTTGGTGGCAGAAAGGATCCGCCGCCTGGGATTGAGGGTGGCGCTGCACAAAACGGAGGCCGTGTTCTTTCGCGGTCCCCGGCAGCGCTGCCCTGCCGACGCCCACATCGTCGTGGAGGGCGTCCGCATAGAGGTCCAGCCTCAGATGAAATATCTGGGGCTGGTGCTGGACGACAGGTGGCGCTTCGGCCCGCATTTCAGCGGGCTGTCGACGCGCCTGTTGAAGGCCGCGGACGCCCTCTCATGGCTCCTCCCAAACCTGGGGGGGCCCAAGGCAAGATGCCGGCGCCTCTATGCCGGCATTTTGCGAAGCATGGCCCTTTACGGGGCCCCCATCTGGGCGGACTCCCTCCACAGGAGGGAGAATGCTACCGCCATCCGCAGGCCCCAGCGGGCCATTGCACAGCGGGTGGCGAGGGCTTACCGCTCGGTGGGCTTTTCGGCGGCGTGCGCTCTGGCCGGCACCCCACCTTGGGAGTTGGAGGCGTGGGTGCTCGCCAGAGTGTACGAATGGACGGCGCGCCGAAAGGCGCTCGGGGAGCGCCCCATGGGCGAAGAGCGGGAGGCGGTGCGGCGAGAGGCGAGGGACGCCATCGTCCTCCATTGGTCGGAGGACCTCGCCAGCGCCGCCTTTGGCCGCCGGACGTTGGACGCGCTCGGTCCGGTCCTGCGGGGCTGGCTCGAGCGGTCCCACGGTTTCCTCTCTTTCCGTCTGGTGCAGGTGTTATCCGGGCATGGCTGCTTCGGATCGTACCTGCACCGGATCGGGAGGGAGGAAACCCCGGCGTGCCACGACTGCGGCGCGGCAGAGGACACGGCGCAGCACACCCTCGAGGTGTGCCCGGCGTGGTCCGAGCTGCGCCGCGGTCTGACCGCGGTGGTCGGACCAGACCTCTCGCTTCCTGGCGTGGTGGACGCCATGCTGGGGAGCGAGGAGGCCTGGTCAGCGGTGGCCTCCTTTTGCGAGGACGTAATCTCGCAAAAGGAGGCAGCGGAGCGCGCGCGGGAGGACGATCCTCTCGCTGCGGCGCTCCGCAGACGAAGACGGGGGAGAAGGCGTCGTGCCCTCCCTCCTAATGGTGACGGGCGGGCGGCAGGCACGGGGGTGCCTTCGCCCGCATTGCACCCGTCACCTTCGTCGGTCATTCCCGACCCCCCACACCCGTGAGGGTGTGAGGGGTCTGTGCCTTTCAATCGTCGGCGGAGGACTGGAAGTAAAGGCTGTGCCGGTTTCCCAGTCCCCCGCCACTGTGACGAAGCGGGAATGCGCTGGGTCGTTTTAGTGGGTATACCGGGTCCGCCCGGGGAGTCCCACATACCCCTCCTGTCCCCCGACGGGAGGGTATGCGTAATGCATTTTTTCCCAGCGTTAACAAAAAAAAAAAAAAAAAAAAAGGTTAGGTTGGGGGAGGCTGAGTGGTTGGTGGACTTGGCGGTGGTCGCCGAACCCTACTCGGTCCCTGGCCGTTGGCTGGGCGACCGGGACGGCTTGGTGGCGTTGGTGGCGCGGTCTTCCACGGACTCCCCTCCCCTCTCGCTCTTAGAGAGGGGACCGGGATACGTGGCCGCCGCGTGGGGAGAGATAGGGATAGTGGGGGTATATTTCTCCCCAAACCGCCCTCTCTCGGACTTTGAGGATTTCCTCGAGATCCTCACTGCTGTCGTAGGGAGGGCGGCACCACGCCAGGTCGTGGTGCTCGGCGACCTAAACGCCAAGTCGGTGGCCTGGGGCAACCCGGCCGCAGGCTGCAACGTCCGGGGACGCGCCGTCGAGTTTTGGGCGGCCTCGTGCGGTGTGTCCCTCCTCAACAGGGGGGCGGTCCACACGTGTGTGCGGCAACAGGGCGGGTCGGTGGTGGACGTGTCGTTTGCCACCCCCGCACTGGCCGCCCGCGTCGTGAACTGGCGGGTGGAGCTGGTGGAGACCTTGTCGGACCACCGTTACGTGCGGTTCGACATCTCCACACAGCGGGGCGGGGGGACGGCCCGCGCTGGGCAATCTCCCTTCCCGCGGTGGGCACTCACCCGCCTGGACCGGGAGGCAGCCAAGGAGGCCGCCTTCCTCCAGGACTGGCTGTCGCCTCCCCCTGTCGAGGAGGTCCCGGACGTTGACGCCGCAGCGGTCCGGCTACGGCGGTCTTTGACCGAGGTGTGCAACTCCAGCATGCCTCGGTCTCGCCGTCCGCCTCCCCGTCGTGCCGTTTATTGGTGGACGGAGGAGCTGGCGGGGCTCCGGGCCACCTGCGTGGCGGCCAGAAGGGCCTACGCGCGTAGCCGACGGCGCAGCGCCCAGAACCGAGTCCGGGCAGAGGAGGACCGCCTGTACGCCTCTTACCGAGAGGCTACGGCGGCCCTCAAGTCTGCAATGGGCGCTGCGCAGGACTCGGCGAGGGCCGAGATGCTGGAGGGTCTCGACAGGGACCCCTATGGGAGACCATATAAGGCGGCGCGGAATCAGCTCCGCCCCTATGGTCCCCCACTGTCGGAGACCCTCGAGCCGGCATTGTTGGATGGGGTGGTCCGGTCCCTGTTTCCGCGCAGGACCGACTTCGCCCCTCCAACAATGGATCCCCCGCAAGGGGCGACTCCACCGGAGGCGGAGGTACCCCCGGTCACGGCGGCGGAATTCTACGCGGGGGTTTTGAGCCTCCGCGCGAAGAAAACCACCCCCGGTCCGGACGGCGTCCCTGCACGGGTGGTGGCGATCGCCGCCACCCAAATGGAGGACAGGTTTCGGGACCTCTTCAGCGCGTGTTTTACGGCTGGGAGGTTCCCGAAACTCTGGAAGGAGGGGCAGTTGTGCCTCCTCCGGAAGGAGGGACGCCCGGTGGACTCCCCCTCGGCATACCGGCCCATCGTTCTGCTCGATGAGGTCGGTAAATTGTTCGAGGGGATTGTCGCCTCCCGGCTGGATAGCCACTTGCGGGGGATAGGCCCGGATCTGTCGGACGCCCAATACGGTTTCCGCCGTGGGCGTTCGACGATCGACGCGCTGGCCCTTCTCAAGGGCCAGGTGAAGGAGGCGGTGGAGGCGGGGGACGGGGTGCTGGCGGTGTCGTTCGACATTGCCAACGCCTTCAACTCCGTCCCCCACTCGACGATATTGGAGGCGCTCCGGTATCACGGAGTGCCCCAATATCTGCGGAGCCTCCTGGCCGACTACTTGGAGGACCGCGAGGTCCTTCTCGTGGACAAATCGGCAACCGTGAGGCGGTACGGCGCAGAGTCTGGTGTTCCACAGGGGTCGGTCCTGGGGCCCCCCTTGTGGAACATCGGATTCGACTGGCTCCTGCGAGGAGTCCTCCTCCCGGGCACGAGTGTCATCTGCTACGCGGATGACACTCTGCTCACTGCCCGGGGGAGGAACTTTGCCGACGCGGCCATTCTGGCCTCGGCTGGCGGGTCCTTGGTGGCAGAAAGGATCCGCCGCCTGGGATTGAGGGTGGCGCTGCACAAAACGGAGGCCGTGTTCTTTCGCGGTCCCCGGCAGCGCTGCCCTGCCGACGCCCACATCGTCGTGGAGGGCGTCCGCATAGAGGTCCAGCCTCAGATGAAATATCTGGGGCTGGTGCTGGACGACAGGTGGCGCTTCGGCCCGCATTTCAGCGGGCTGTCGACGCGCCTGTTGAAGGCCGCGGACGCCCTCTCATGGCTCCTCCCAAACCTGGGGGGGCCCAAGGCAAAATGCCGGCGCCTCTATGCCGGCATTTTGCGGAGCATGGCCCTTTACGGGGCCCCCATCTGGGCGGACTCCCTCCACAGGAGGGAGAATGCTACCGCCATCCGCAGGCCCCAGCGGGCCATTGCACAGCGGGTGGCGAGGGCCTACCGCTCGGTGGGCTTCTCGGCGGCGTGCGCTCTGGCGGGCACCCCGCCATGGGAGTTGGAGGCTTGGGTGCTCGCCAGAGTGTACGAGTGGACGGCGCACCGGAAGGCGCTCGGGGAGCGCCCCGTCGCCGAGGAGCGGGAGGCCGTGCGGCAGGAGGCGAGGGACGCCATCGTCCTCCATTGGACGGACGACCTCACCAACGCTGCCTTTGGCCGCCGGACGTTGGACGCGCTCGGTCCGGCCCTGCGGGGCTGGCTCGAGCGGTCCCACGGTTTCCTCTCTTTCCGTCTGGTGCAGGTGTTATCCGGGCATGGTTGTTTCGGATCGTACCTGCACCGGATCGGGAGGGAGGAAACCCCGGCGTGCCACGACTGCGGCGCGGCGGAGGACACGGCGCAGCACACCCTCGAGGTGTGCCCGGCGTGGTCCGAGCTGCGCCGCGGTCTGACCGCGGTGGTCGGACAGGACCTCTCGCTTCCCGGCGTGGTCGACGCCATGCTGGGGAGCGAGGAGGCCTGGTCAGCGGTAGCCTCCTTTTGCGAGGAGGTCATCTCGCAAAAGGAGGAGGCGGAGCGGGCGCGGGAGGACGACCCTCTCGCTGCGCCGCTCCGCAGACGAAGAAGGGGGAGAAGGCGTCGCGCCCTCCCTCCTCATGGTGACGGGCGGGCGACAGGCACGGGGGTGCCTTCGCCCGCATTGCACCCGTCACCTTCGTCGGTCATTCCCGACCCCCCGCACCCGTGAGGGTGTGAGGGGTCTGCCTTTCAATCGTCGGCGGAGGACTGGAAGTAAAGGCTGTGCCGGTTTCCCAGTCCCCCGCCACTCTGACGAAGCGGGAATGCGCTGGGTCGTTTTAGTGGGTATACCGGGTCCGCCCGGGGAGTCCCACATACCCCTCCTGTCCCCCGACGGGAGGGTATGCGTAATGCATTTTTTCCCAGCGTCAACAAAAAAAAAAAAAAAAAGGTTAGGTTGGGGGAGGGGTGCTAGGTCAGAAAACCTCCTAGGGGGCCCAGTGGCTGCCGGTCCTTCTCGATACGTCTGGAGGGAACAGCAGCTGCTGTGGACGGTGCACCCTGGGCGCGGCAGTATCCGTCCCCGATGAATGGGAAGAGATTCTTATTCCTCGGGGAATGTTACTGTCGTGGCCAATATTCTGACACGGTGGGGCGACTCCACGCGGCCCTCTGGGTCGCAGAGGGCGCAGTGGAGGAGCCAGGGCGGGCTCGGTGTGCCGCCGGGCGTTGGGCGCGCTCGGTCCGGTCTTGTGGAGGGCTGGCTCGGGCGCGCCCGGCGTCCGGCGGCGCACTGGGCCCGCCGGTGGTAGGACCGGACCTCTCGCTTCCCGGCGTGGTTGAGCGCCATGCTGGGGTTCGGGGAGGTCTGGTCAGCGGTCGCCTCCTTTTGCGAGTTCGCTCGCAAAGGGAGGAGGCGGAGCGCGCGCGGGGGGGGCGACCCTCTCGTTGCGCCGCTCCGCAGCGGAGGAGCCGGGGCGGGCTCGGTGTGCCGCCGGGCGTTGGGCGCGCTCGGTCCGGTCTTACGGGGCCGGTCCGGGCGCGTCGGGCTTCCGGTGGCGCACCGAGCCCGCCGGTGGTCGGACCGGGCCCTCGCTTCCCGGTGTGGTCGACGCCGTGCTGGGGGGCGGGGAGGCCTGGTCAGCGGTAGCCTCCTTTTGCGAGTTCGCTCGCAAAGGGAGGAGGCGGAGCGCGCGCGGGGGGGGCGACCCTCTCGCTGCGCCGCTCCGCAGCGGAAGGAGGAGAAGGCTTCGTGCCCTCCCTCCTCATGGTGACGGCGGGCGGCAGGCACGGGGGTGCCTTCGCCCGCATTGCACCCGTCACCTTAGCGGGTCATTCCGGCCCCCCACACCCGCGAGGGTGTGAGGGGTCGCCTTGCGGGGCAATCGTCGGCGGAGGACTGGTCGTTAAGGCTATGCCGGTTTCCCAGTCCCCCGCCACTATGACGAAGCGGGAATGCGCTGGGTCGTTTTAGTGGGTATACCGGGTTTGGTTCGCCCGGGGAGTCCCACATACCCCTCCTGTCCCCCGATGGGAGGGTATGCGTAATTGCATTTTTTCCCAGCGTCAACAAAAAAAAAAAAAAAAAAAAAAAAGGTTAGGTTGGGGGACCCCCCACAGAGCATACGTCCACGTCGTGTCCCCTGGAAACAGCCCAGTTCTGACCACCGTAACGGAGTGGCAGACTGGGTCTGGCTAAAGTGCTCTGTGACTTCGTAGCGAATTTTTTATTTTATTGCCTTGTGTCGACTACGCCATGCCTAAAACTCCCTCGCGGGACGCCTCCGGGCGCTTTTTAAAATCAAAAGGCCCTTCTCAGGGCCAACCCAAAGGCCCTTCTCAGGGCCAACCCAAAGGCCCTTCTCAGGGCCAACCCAAAGGCCCTTCTCAGGGCCAACCAAAAGGCCCTTCTCAGGGCCACCCCGACGCTTCATTGTCGGAAGCTAGCCGCGCGCCGTCTGCGGCTAGCTACTTCGGAGGAGCCGAGTCGTCTGACAACGACTCGGTTGTTGGAGTGTCGGACGCGAGTGGCGCTCGGTCGCGGAAGCGCGTTAGGGGGTCCGGGAGTTCCTCGGCTTCGGGGTCCAAACCGTTGTCGAAGGCTAAAAAGCCGACGACGACGGCCGCGGACTCCCACGTCGTTGGGCTCGCGGACGCCCAACGCCAGCTGGATCTGGCACGGCGGGCGCAGCTCCAGCAAGAGCTGGAAGAGAGAGTTGCCGCCAAGGAGAAGCGTGCGCACATCGCCCGGGCCAAGTCCGGGTACGGTGCGTCGTCCCGGGTTCTGTACGCGAACCACTCCTTGGCGGAACTAGAAAGGATGGCGGAGGAGGACGAGGAGGAGATCGTAGAGGTCGCCTCTAAGTCCTCCAACCTGAAAGGGACCTTTCAGAAGGCCCTCAAATGCAGGGCCGCGAGTATGCGCGGTGTCGTCGCGGAGCTTGTAAAGCGGACGACCACCGACGAGACGCGGCAGCTGCAGTTGAGGGTGGATAGACTGCAGTCGGAGGTCAGCCAGCTTCACCTGAAGCTGGCTGAAGCCACGGCCCGGCCACAACAGGCCGGGGCGAGCCCTGTGGCAGAGGGCGCTGCCTCGGCCCGGCCACAACAGGCCAAGGCGAGGCCTGCAGCAGAGGGCCCCTCCTCCAACCTTGAGGATATCATCCGCAAGGTAGTAATGGAGGAGAGGGCCTTCACGAGAGCCTGCTTTGCAGGAATAGAGGACCGGCTCCTGCCGGAGAAGCGCCTCCGACCGCCGCTCGCGGCAGATAAGAGGCGGTCTGAGCCGGGGCCGTCCTCAAGCCAGGCAGATGAGAGGCGGTCTGAGCCGGGGCCGTCCTCAGCCCAAACGGAAGATGCCCTTCTCCCGTCGACCACTCCGTCCAACGAGTGGACGAAAGTGGGCCGGAAGGGGAAGGGCAAAGGGAAAGGCAAGAGGTCGGCAGCGGCCCTCCCTGCCGTCCCTGCCGTCCCCGCTGCCCCCGCTCCCAGCCGGTCGCAGCCGACCGGCGGGGGAAGGGGTAAGGAGAGCGGTAAAGGGAACGGCGGGGGAAGGGGGCAGTTGGTCCCCCCTAAAACCGCAGCCGTCGTGGTGACGCTCACCGCGGAGGCTGCGGGGCGGGGGGAGACCTACGCCTCCATATTAGTGCGGGCGCGCGGCAATGCCGATCCCACCACACTGGGGATCGGCAGTGTATCGTGCCGGCGGACGCAGGCCGGGGCTCGAATCTTCGAGTTCCCGGGGGCCGAGGGCAGCGCCCGCGCTGACCTCTTTGCAGCCAAGCTGCAGGAGGTCATCGCGGACTCTGCCAAGGTGGCCCGGCCGGTCAAGACGGCGGCCATCGAGGTGACGGAGTTGGATGACTCCGTCACCAAGGAGGAGGTGGTGGCAGCGGTCGCAGCGGTAGGGGGCTGTGGCGCAGCGGCGGTCCAAGGCCGGGACATAAGGCCCGGCCGCGGCGGAATGGGCACGATCCGCCTTGAGTGCCCGGTCGCAGCTGCCAAAGCCGTCCTTGAGAAAGGACGGCTTCAAGTCGGGTTTAGCTCGGGCGCAGTCCGGGCGCTCGAGGACCAGCCTCTGCGGTGTTTCCGGTGCTTCGGCATCGGACACACCCGGCCCCTGTGTCCGTCCAAAGTGGACAGGACGGACACATGCTACCGCTGCGGCAAGGAGGGCCACAAAGCCGCCTCCTGCCAGGCCGCCACGCCGCACTGCGCGGTGTGTGCCGCCAGTGGCCGCCGGGCAGGCCACGTGATGAAGGGGGGGAAGTGCAATCCCCCCCCTAAGCGTGGCAAAGCGCAGGCGCCGACCGGGCCTGCGCCTGCTGCTGCCGCTAACACCGCCGTTCCTGCGGCGGCTGCGGAGGAGGGTGCGATGTCCGACTGATGGCCAGAGTCGAGCATCGCATCCTTCAGGCGAACGCCAACCACTGCAGGACAGCCCAGGATCTGCTAATGCAGACCATGGCTGAGTGGTTGGTGGACTTGGCGGTGGTCGCCGAACCCTACTCGGTCCCTGGCCGTTGGCTGGGCGACCGGGACGGCTTAGTGGCGTTGGTGGCGCGGTCTTCCACGGACTCCCCTCCCCTCTCGCTCTTAGAGAGGGGACCGGGATACGTGGCCGCCGCGTGGGGAGAGATAGCGATGGTGGGGGTGTATTTCTCCCCAAACCGCCCTCTCTCGGACTTTGAGGATTTCCTCGAGATCCTCACTGCTGTCGTAGGGAGGGCGGCGCCACGCCAGGTCGTGGTGCTCGGCGACCTAAACGCCAAGTCGGTGGCCTGGGGCAACCCGGCCGCAGGCTGCAACGTCCGGGGACGCGCCGTCGAGTTTTGGGCGGCCTCGTGCGGTGTGTCCCTCCTCAACAGGGGGGCAGTCCACACGTGTGTGCGGCAACAGGGCGGGTCGGTGGTGGACGTGTCGTTTGCCACCCCCGCGCTAGCCGCCCGCGTCGTGAACTGGCGGGTGGAGCTGGTGGAGACCTTGTCGGACCACCGTTACGTGCGGTTCGACATCTCCACACAGCGGGGCGGGGGTACGGCCCGCGCTGGGCTATCTCCCTTCCCGCGGTGGGCGCTCACCCGCCTGGACCGGGAGGCAGCCAAGGAGGCCGCCTTCCTCCAGGACTGGCTGTCGCCTCCCCCTGTCGAGGAGGTCCCGGACGTTGACGCCGCAGCGGTCCGGCTACGGCGGTCTTTGACCGAGGTGTGCAACTCCAGCATGCCTCGGTCTCGCCGTCCGCCTCCCCGTCGTGCCGTTTATTGGTGGACGGAGGAGCTGGCGGGGCTCCGGGCCACCTGCGTGGCGGCCAGAAGGGCCTACGCGCGTAGCCGACGGCGCAGCGCCCAGAACCGAGTCCGGGCAGAGGAGGACCGCCTGTACGCCTCTTACCGAGAGGCTACGGCGGCCCTCAAGTCTGCAATGGGCGCTGCGCAGGACTCGGCGAGGGCCGAGATGCTGGAGGGTCTCGACAGGGACCCCTATGGGAGACCATATAAGGCGGCGCGGAATCAGCTCCGCCCCTATGGTCCCCCACTGTCGGAGACCCTCGAGCCGGCATTGTTGGATGGGGTGGTCCGGTCCCTGTTTCCGCGCAGGACCGACTTCGCCCCTCCAACAATGGATCCCCCGCAAGGGGCGACTCCACCGGAGGCGGAGGTACCTCCGGTCACGGCGGCGGAATTCTACGCGGGGGTTTTGAGCCTCCGCGCGAAGAAGACCGCCCCCGGCCCGGACGGCGTCCCTGCACGGGTGGTGGCGATCGCCGCCACCCAAATGGAGGACAGGTTTCGGGACCTCTTCAGCGCGTGTTTTACGGCTGGGAGGTTCCCGAAACTCTGGAAAGAGGGGCAATTGTGCCTCCTCCGGAAGGAGGGACGCCCGGTGGACTCCCCCTCGGCATACCGGCCCATCGTTCTGCTCGATGAGGTCGGTAAATTGTTCGAGGGGATTGTCGCCTCCCGGCTGGATAGCCACTTGCGGGGGATAGGCCCGGATCTGTCGGACGCCCAATACGGTTTCCGCCGTGGGCGTTCGACGATCGACGCGCTGGCCCTTCTCAAGGGCCAGGTGAAGGAGGCGGTGGAGGCGGGGGACGGGGTGCTGGCGGTGTCGTTCGACATTGCCAACGCCTTCAACTCCGTCCCCCACTCGACGATATTGGAGGCGCTCCGGTATCACGGAGTGCCCCAATATCTGCGGAGCCTCCTGGCCGACTACTTGGAGGACCGCGAGGTCCTCCTCGTGGACAAATCGGCCACCGTGAGGCAATACGGCGCAGAGTCTGGTGTTCCACAGGGGTCGGTCCTGGGGCCCCCCTTGTGGAACATCGGATTCGACTGGCTCCTGCGGGGAGTCCTCCTCCCGGGCACGAGTGTAATCTGCTACGCGGATGACACTCTGCTCACTGCCCGGGGGAGGAACTTTGCCGACGCGGCCATTCTGGCCTCGGCTGGCGGATCCTTGGTGGCAGAAAGGATCCGCCGCCTGGGATTGAGGGTGGCGCTGCACAAAACGGAGGCCGTGTACTTTCGCGGTCCCCGGCAGCGCTGCCCTGCCGACGCCCACATCGTCGTGGAGGGCGTCCGCATAGAGGTCCAGCCTCAGATGAAATATCTGGGGCTGGTGCTGGACGACAGGTGGCGCTTCGGCCCGCATTTCAGCGGGCTGTCGACGCGCCTGTTGAAGGCCGCGGACGCCCTCTCGTGGCTCCTCCCAAACCTGGGGGGGCCCAAGGCGAAATGCCGGCGCCTCTATGCCGGCATTTTGCGGAGCATGGCCCTATATGGGGCCCCCATTTGGGCGGACTCCCTCCACAGGAGGGAGAATGCCACCGCCATCCGCAGGCCCCAGCGGGCCATTGCACAGCGGGTGGCGAGGGCCTACCGCTCGGTGGGGTTCTCGGCGGCGTGCGCTCTGGCGGGCACCCCTCCATGGGAACTGGAGGCTTGGGTGCTCGCCAGAGTGTACGAGTGGACGGCGCGCCGAAAGGCGCTCGGGGAGCGCCCCATGGGCGAAGAGCGGGAGGCGGTGCGGCGAGAGGCGAGGGACGCCATCGTCCTCCATTGGTCGGAGGACCTCGCCAGCGCCGCCTTTGGCCGCCGGACGTTGGACGCGCTCGGTCCGGCCCTGCGGGGCTGGCTCGAGCGGTCCCACGGTTTCCTCTCTTTCCGTCTGGCGCAGGTGTTATCCGGGCATGGTTGTTTCGGATCGTACCTGCACCGGATCGGGAGGGAGGAAACCCCGGCGTGCCACGACTGCGGCGCGGCGGAGGACACGGCGCAGCACACCCTCGAGGTGTGCCCGGCGTGGTCCGAGCTGCGCCGCGGTCTGACCGCGGTGGTCGGACCGGACCTCTCGCTTCCTGGCGTGGTGGACGCCATGCTGGGGAGCGAGGAGGCCTGGTCAGCGGTGGCCTCCTTCTGCGAGGACGTAATCTCGCAAAAGGAGGCAGCGGAGCGCGCGCGGGAGGACGATCCTCTCGCTGCGGCGCTCCGCAGACGAAGACGGGGGAGAAGGCGTCGTGCCCTCCCTCCTAATGGTGACGGGCGGGCGGCAGGCACGGGGGTGCCTTCGCCCGCATTGCACCCGTCACCTTCGTCGGTCATTCCCGACCCCCCGCACCCGTGAGGGTGTGAGGGGTCTGTGCCTTTCAATCGTCGGCGGAGGACTGGAAGTAAAGGCTGTGCCGGTTTCCCAGTCCCCCGCCACTGTGACGAAGCGGGAATGCGCTGGGTCGTTTTAGTGGGTATACCGGGTCCGCCCGGGGAGTCCCACATACCCCTCCTGTCCCCCGACGGGAGGGTATGCGTAATGCATTTTTTCCCAGCGTCAAAAAAAAAAAAAAAAAAAAAAAAAAAAAAGGTTAGGTTAGGTTAGGTTAGGTTAGGTTTTTTTTTTTTTTTTTTTTTTTTTTTGTTTTGGCAGGAGTGGGAAATCCCCACGGACACCTCCACTATCTCACAGGATGTGAGAAAGTGGAGGTAGTGTCGGACTCGAACCGACTAAAACCCACTCCTGCCCCACCAGTGTCCCTCTGACATTATCAGAGACCTTTTTTAGGATTTTTCTTATTTAGGAACTGACTTTGTTAGGAGGCCGAAGAGACCACCCTGTGGTTTTGTCTCTACTTTAATTGTTTTTACTTTATAACTACATTAACATAATCTTAACTATTTCACTATTTATTATTACCCTTAAAAAATTAAACACATATTATATAAGCCACTATAATTATTATTTTAATACTAATAAACTATCTTTCTATATTTCGGACTTTTTCCCATGTTTTAATGGCCTTAGAAAGGATTTCTGCGCTTGTGTTTCGTATGATAAATGCTACATATATTCACTATATAAGTCACTATCATATCGTTTAACAGCTAGATTTGATGACATCTCTGTTCTTCATCAAACAACTCCAGAAATTTATACCAGGTTTGACACAACTTGACGATTCCACTAGAGTTGGCTTATGGTCCAGCATAAGTTTAGCCACTTTCTCAGGAAAGTGACTACAATTACCATCCTCCATTAAGCCAACCCTAGTGGTTCGCTCAATGCGCCTGCTATCTGGTTGTGCCAAACTGGTCATCTCTATGTACGTGGAAGTGGGCGCATCGACAACTTTAGCAATACGCTATGGTTGCTCGCGCGAATGCGTCCCACTTCCTACGTACCGGGCATTCCTTGCTGAACGCATTGTGCGAGTGCTCCCCGAGCTTGGCTCTGGTGCAGTTGACGCACACCGCTGCCTCGCCACTGACGGGGCAGTCCAACCTAAGATGTGGACCGCCGCAGTGGCTGCATAGGTCAACCGGCTCCGTACAGAGACGCTTGCCGTGACCGTATGCAAGGCAGCGGGTGCACTGCACCAGAGGCGTCTGGTCTTCAACGCGCACCCTCTGGAGGTCAATGCGGAGCTTGCCTCCTTCGAGTGCGCGCCTCCAGATTGCAGGGGAAACACTCAGCACAATGCTGTTCACATGGGGGTTCCGTGACTTTTTCCTAAACTTTAGAGAAACTTTTTGTTCCTCGTCGCCGAGGCCGTCAAATAACTCCCGGTTCTGATTCCTCAGGGCTCGCAGCACGTCCTCGTCACTGTGGATCAGCAACACGTCCCTGAGAATCAGAAGCGGGTCCCGGTTTTTGACTTCCTCGACGACGAGGTTCTCTCCGGCCGCCTCCAATCGCGCCTTAAGTTTACGCCTCTCCTCCTTCGTTTCGCACCCCATTATAACCTTTTGGTCTTTGGCCTTCCGGACCTTCTCCACGCGCACCCAGCCCTCCTTCGCGTCCACCGCTTTCCGCACTCTTTCGAGGATTTCCGCCCCCGTATCCATCTCCTGTGTTGAGGAGACAACCACGGAGTGCAGCGTCGTTCGCTCCGGGGCCTGCGCCCCGGTATGGCGCTTACCGACGGCTGCTACGCTCGCGTAGGTTGTCTCCCCCGCACTTTCTCTGCTAGCCAGACTGTCTCGGAGTTTCTCGAGCTTCTCGGAGTTGTCTCTTAACTCCGAGATGTGCTCCTTCATGGTCTTAAGGAGCTCAGTCTGGCCAGCAAGAACCTCGACGGATACGGGTTGGGAACTACGGTCAGCAGTGGGCGCGGGTTCTGGTACGGCGATGGGTGCGGCAGGGGCCTTGTCTTGCTCCGACTCCTTAACCAACTCAAAAAGCCTGTCAATGGACTCGAGAACCGCAGCCTTTATCTCGGCCTTGAGGTTGCGAGAGTTGCCTAAATTGAGCTTTGCCCTATTTAGGCAAGCTCTCGCCTCCACAATGCGACTGCGGCGCCCAGCCTCAGGCTTCTTGAGCGGTCTCGAAGCGTCGACAGGAGCTCGACACGTCCCCGGAGTAGCGGGACCCACCCGGGACGCGAGGGGTGAATCGTCACCAAATACAATTCTCCGCCTCGCGTCAGGGGACGAAGGCACCGCCTTCTCCGACGATCGCGGCGAGCTCCCGGAGCCTCCAGTCGGCAGTCGGGCGGCCGGGGTGCGATGCATTTTAATTTCGAGCGGCAGGTACTACGAAACGGACCCCTGTAAAGAGGGGGGCCAGGTCAATAATATCCGCTCGGGAGGAGAGACTAATTAGGACACTGGGTTCTTCTGTGTCCCTGTAAAGAGGGGTACACAGAAGGAATGAAAATATAAATCAGTTAAAATACAAATAGGTAATATAATTTTTGCGCTTATTGACAAGCGACTGTCAAAATAAAATTACAAAAATAAAATTAATTTAAAAATTTTGTCAAAATGTTTAAAAGAGAGGATTCTCCTGTGTCCCTGTAAAGGGGGGTACACAGAAGGAATAAAATATTTAAATTAAAATAGACAATAATAATATACTTAATAATTATAAATTTAAAATTTAAAACTCACTTAATATGTACTTATTAATATTTGGGCCTTCACAGACTCAGTCAAAAAGGTTAAAAAATTCTAACTTCCCTATCCGCACCTTCTACAAATGTAAAATTAAAAATATTTTCCCACCGATCAGTTTCCGTCCCCTTCCTATAGACCAGAGGGCGGGTGAGTGGGCAAAATTTTATTTGAGCTAGACGGGCGAGCGAGGTCTCAAAAGAAGCGGCTCGTCGCGGGCTAGCTAATTACGAAATAAAACAGGGTGGGTGCCGAATAAAATTTTTGAGTTTTGGTCAAAAAACCAGTTTTTGAACCAAAAAATTTAGGGTTTCAACCTCCAACCTGGGCGCCGGCGCACGGAACGCGGACCAGAACACAGGGATGAAGGGTGAGTACTATTGCAACTATAATTTGAAAGAAAATTTGGAAAAACACTAAATTTTGATGAGTTTTAGTAAAAAATTCGAAAAATTTCTAAGGGTGGTAAGGGAAGTTTTTTATAAGGGTAGTTCGGTGAGTGCAATATCGTCAGGACGTCGGCGGACGCCTAGTTTAGTCTAAAAATGCTGAAAACAGCTTCAAAATCGCACGTCTAGAACCGAATATATTCACGTTTTTGCTAAAAACTATCTCCCTTAGGTGGATTTAGGTACTATACAGAAACTATGAGAAATACTGTTTTTTGAAAATGTACAAGTTTTATTTGAGCTAGACGGGCGAGCGAGGTCTCAAAAGAAGCGGCTCGTCGCGGGCTAGCTAATTACGAAATAAAACAGGGTGGGTGCCGAATAAAATTTTTGAGTTTTGGTCAAAAAACCAGTTTTTGAACCAAAAAATTTAGGGTTTCAACCTCCAACCTGGGCGCCGGCGCACGGAACGCGGACCAGAACACAGGGATGAAGGGTGAGTACTATTGCAACTATAATTTGAAAGAAAATTTGGAAAAACACTAAATTTTGATGAGTTTTAGTAAAAAATTCGAAAAATTTCTAAGGGTGGTAAGGGAAGTTTTTTATAAGGGTAGTTCGGTGAGTGCAATATCGTCAGGACGTCGGCGGACGCCTAGTTTAGTCTAAAAATGCTGAAAACAGCTTCAAAATCGCACGTCTAGAACCGAATATATTCACTTTTTTATTAAAAACTATCTCCCTTTTTTTTTTTTTTTTTTTTTTTTTTTTTGGAGGGTGAGAAATCATCAAATGACTCCTCCCGCTCTGGGCAGAGCGGAAGGGAGTGTCAGACTCTTACTGACTAAAAAACACCCATGTTCCTTCATTGGCCCTTTATGTTCCAGGGCCGCGGTATCTCTTTCGAACAGTCCCGCAGCCCTGGCAGGCACCGGCCCTTGCGGGCCCCTCCCGTTTGCTGACAACTCTTTGAGGCGCGCGTGGAACACGAACGCGCCGTCGACACGGCCTGCCCGTCGTCATACGACGGACGGACGGCGAGCTAGCCCATTACTCGCCGTCCACAGGCCCGCGCCTACGGTGGCCGAGAGCCATCACGGCGTGGCCCCCGACGCCCGGTGCTTCTCCCGCGGCGGCTGGGACGTGAGGAGGTTCTCTCCCTCTCACGTTCCGCCGCCTCCTTCGCTAGCATGACTGCTTCGCAGAAGGAGGCGACGGCTTCCCATTCCCTCTCGCCCCGGACCATGGCTTGAACCAGGGCCGGACGCGAGAGGTCGCCGCCGCCAATCGCCGCTACGAGGACACGGCGGTGCTCCGCCCAAGCAGAGCAGACCTCCACGGTGTGCTCCACCGTGTCCTCCGGTCGATCCTCGCAATTGTAGCATCCGGGCGTTTCCTCCCGCCCGATTCGGTACAGGTACCTCCCGAAACATCCATGTCCGGTGAGGACCTGCGTCAGGCGGAAGGTGAGGGCGCCGTGGCGCCTCTCAAGCCACTCCTCAAAGAGGGGACTTATCGCCACTATCGTGGCGTGCCCTGAACGGGGTTGCGATAGTCGCTCCCTCCATGTCGCCATGAGATCACGGCGGAGGTCTGTCCGCCGCGCGACAAAATGCCGCGGCAGCGGAGTTACCCCCCGGCTCTGTACCTCCGCGCGCCACTCGTGCAGGCGCGCGAGGACTATGGCCTCCAGATCCCATGGCGGCAATCCGGCAAGGAGGCTCGCCGCCTCGCGGGAGATCGTGCGGTACCCACGGATCAGCCTTACGGCTACCACCTTTTGGGGCGCGTTCAGGTAGTGCTTTGCACGCAACCTCAACGAACGCGCCCACACCGGGGCCCCGTAAAGGGCCATGGACCGCAAGATCCCCGCATAGAGCCTCCGGCAGGAGGCGTTTGGCCCCCCCAGGTTGGGCAGGAGCCGCTTGAAAGCAGCCCCGGCCTTTTCCAGTCTGGGAGCCAAACGTCGGAAATGCTCCACGAAGTTCCATCGGCTGTCGAGGACGAGTCCGAGGTACCTCAACGTCGACTCGACGCCGACGGGAACCCCTCCTACCGTGAGTATGGATCCCGACGGTGGCGCGCTCCGAGGCCCATGAAAGCACATGGCCTCAGACTTGTGCAATGCCACCTCGAGACCCAATCGCCGGATCCTCTCAACGACTATCGCAACCCCGCGTGTCATCAATTCGGCCGCCGCCTCGTGCGACCTCCCCTGCGCCAGCACCAGCGTGTCGTCAGCGTAGCAGACTACGCTGACGCCGCTAGGGAGGTCGGCACGCAGCACATAGTCGTAGCCGATGTTCCACAAGGGCGGCCCCAGAACCGATCCCTGTGGAACACCGCACGACATCTCTCGCCGGTTCCATTCTCCGTTGTGACCGGGATATATGACATACCTGTCCGTCAGGTAGTCCCCGACCACACGACGAAGGTAGGTCGGCACCCGGTGATACCGGAGTGCCTCCCTAATGCAGCTCCAGGGCATGGAGTTGAAGGCGTTGGCGATGTCGAGAGACACCGCCAAGACCACCCCACCCCTGGACACCGCAGCCCCCGTCGTGAGGGCTCTCACGCGCATGATGGCGTCCACCGTCGAGCGCCCCTTGCGGAAACCAAACTGGTTGTCCGCAAGATCCGGCCCAATCCCCACCAGGTGCCCGGCGAGGCGGTTTGCAATTACTCTTTCGAAGAGCTTGCCCACCTCGTCGAGCAACACAATGGGCCGGTATGCGGACGGAGAGTCTGCAGGGCGCCCCGGCTTCCGGATGAGGACCAGCTTCCCTGTCTTCCAACGAAGCGGGAACTGGCCTCTCTCCAAGCATGCGCTTAGGAGCCCCTCCAGTCGGGGCCCGAGAGCCTGCAAGGCCAGGACCCAGGCTTTGCCAGGTAAGCCATCGGGTCCCGGGGCGGCATTCCTGGCCTTAAGCCGGTTTACCGCCACTCTCAGGTCTACCCCAGTCACCTCCGGAGTGTCGTCATCGTCATCGTGGTCCGCTTCCGGCACCGCAAGCGGCGGAGCCATAGGCGGGGGAGGATGTTCCCCTCGCGAAGGGAACAGAGCGCTCACCACGTCCTCCACGAGCTGCGGCCGGAGACTCTGCGTCAGCGGGGGGGCCCAGGTGCGGAGTTTGTTCCGCACCATCTGGTAAGGGCGCCCCCACGGATCTCTGTCGAGAGTCTCCAGCATCTCCTCGCGGGCCAAATCCTTGGCCCGCTGGACAGCCTCTTGGAGGGCGGTCTTCGCTGCTCTGTACCCCTCGTACAGCTCCGCCTCAATGGCTGCCGCATCCGCAGGACGGATGCGGAGCCTGCGATGCCTGGCGTACAGGTGCCGCGCGGCGACGCACGCCTCGCGCAGAGACGTCAGCTCTGGCGACCACCAGTGCACCTGACGCCGGGCGCTTCCTGGCCGAACTCGGGGCATTGCCACGTCACATATCTCGGACATGGCCTCCTGGAACCACCCCGCCTCGCTGTTGACATCGGCAGGCCTGCCCGGTGGTGTCACCCAGGCCTGCACGATCGAGGCTTCCAGGAGGAGCTCCCGGTCCAGCTGCTTCAGCGCCCATCGCGGACCACTCGGGGCCTGTTGGACCGGCGCGCTTGAGGGGGCAGAGACATCGAACCGGATATACCGGTGGTCGGAATAGGTCTCCACCTCCTCCATTACGCGCCAGTCAAGCACACGCGGTGACAGAGCGGGGCTAGCGAACGATATGTCCACCACCGACTCGCCCCGCATCCGCACACACGTGGGGACAGAACCCCGATTTAGGACGACCAGGCCTGCCTCCAGAGCCCAGTCCTCCACCATCCTTCCCCGCACGTCCGTGCAACGAGAACCCCAAGCCAAGTTCTTGGCGTTGAAGTCCCCGAGCACAAGCACGGGGAGGGAATGGCCTCCGATGACGACACTCAACTCCATGAGGGAGTTGTGGAACTCGGCGAGAGTTCGGCTCGGAGAGAAGTAGACTCCCGCTACGACAATCTCCCCGAACCGGGCTGCTACGCACCCCTGACCCTTCCTGACACTCTCAAGGGTCGGGGTACCGGCGGCGGCCGACGAAATTATGGTCACTGAGCCGCTTAGGTCCTCCACCCAGTCTTCCCTGGGTGGGACAAAGTACGGCTCAGCGACCACGGCGACATTGATCGACCACTGCGCCATGCTCTGGAGCAACAGATCCTGAGCGCAGGCGCAGTGGTTGATGTTCGCCTGGAGGAGGCGTAATGGGGCCACTATTGGCACTCCATTTCAGCCCCCTCCCGGGCCCCCTGTGAGGGCCCCGCTGCGGGAGTTGCAGCAGTGGCGGCAGCGGCGGTGGCAGCGGCGGTGGCGACGGTGGCGGCGGCTGCGGCGGTGGCGACGGTGGGGGTGGTGGTGGCAACGGCGGAGGGCCTCCGCCTTCCCCTGCCCCTGGTCCTGGTGGGTTGGGCGCAGGCCTTGCTCCCAGCCCGGTGGTCGGCGGGCTTGCCAGCCGCCGCGCATGCAGCGCAGTGCGGCGTGGCGGAGCAAGCCGCGGCCATGTGACCGGGCTGACTGCATCGGAAGCACAGGCGGCTGCGGTCCACCTCCGAGGTGCACTTCACTGACACGTGGTGCCCCACGTGGCAGCGGAAGCACCTCAGAGGTCTGGGCTCCAGCAGCTTCACCTGCGCTGAGACCCACAAAACTATCTCCCTTAGGTGGATTTAGGTACTATACAGAAACTATGAGAAAAACTGTTTTTTGAAAATTTACAAGTTTTATTTGAGCTAGACGGGCGAGCGAGGTCTCAAAAGAAGCGGCTCGTCGCGGGCTAGCTAATTACGAAATAAAACAGGGTGGGTGCCGAATAAAATTTTTGAGTTTTGGTCAAAAAACCAGTTTTTGAACCAAAAAATTTAGGGTTTCAACCTCCAACCTGGGCGCCGGCGCACGGAACGCGGACCAGAACACAGGGATGAAGGGTGAGTACTATTGCAACTATAATTTGAAAGAAAATTTGGAAAAACACTAAATTTTGATGAGTTTTAGTAAAAAATTCGAAAAATTTCTAAGGGTGGTAAGGGAAGTTTTTTATAAGGGTAGTTCGGTGAGTGCAATATCGTCAGGACGTCGGCGGACGCCTAGTTTAGTCTAAAAATGCTGAAAACAGCTTCAAAATCGCACGTCTAGAACCGAATATATTCACGGTTAGGTTAGGTTAGGTTAGGTTTTTTTTTTTTTTTTTTTTTTTTTTTTTTTTTTTTTTTTTTTTTTTTTTTTTTTTGGCAGGAGTGGGAAATCCCCACGGACACCTCCACTATCTCACAGGGTGTGAGACAGTGGAGGTAGTGTCGGACTCGAACCGACTAAAACCCACTCCTGCCCCGCCAGTGTCCCTCTGACATGATCAGAGACCTTATTATTCATGGTTTTTGGCTTGTTTAGCGACTTATTTGTAGGAGGCCGAAGAGACCACACAAAAGAATTTCGTTTCAATTTTTAATATTAATACTTTCAAAATATCCAATTATCAATACACTCTAAATTTTTAAAACCAAATAAATAAATAAAATAAAAATTGTATTAAATATACATTTAGGTTATATTTACTATTTCACTATTGTTAATATATCATTTGAACCCCTGTTGTTTTGCCCTCATAAATTGTCTTTCAATTTTGCTTAGAATGATATTTGCAGTATATATTCAATATATGAGTCAAAATCATTATAAATAGCAAAATTGTAATTTACTGCAGAAACAGCCACCAGTTTGACACAACTTGACGATTCCGCTAGAGTTGGCTTACGGTTCAGTGTAAATTGAGCCACTTTCCAAGGAAAGTGACTCCCATTCCCATCCTCCATTAAGCCAACCCTAGCGGTTCGCTTAATGCGGTTGCAATCTGGTTGTGCCAAACTGGTAATCTCCGTGTACACAGAAGTGGGCGCATCGACCACCTTAGCAATACGCTATGGTCGCTCGGGCGAATGCGTCCCACTTCTTGTGTACCGGGCATTCTTTGCTGAACGCATTGTGTGAGTGTTCCCCGAGCTTGGCTCTGGTACAGTTCACGCACACCGCTGCCTCGCCACTGACTGGGCAGTCCAACCTAAGGTGTGGACCGCCGCAGTGGCTGCATAGGTCAACCGGCTCCGCGCAGAGACGCTTGCCGTGACCATATGCTAGGCAGCGGGTGCACTGCACCAGAGGCGTCTGGTCTTCGACGCGCACTCTCTGGAGGTCAATGCGGAGCTTGCCTCCTTCGAGTGCGCGTCTCCAGATTGCTGGGGAAACACTCATCACAATGCTGTTCACGTGGGGGTTCCTCGACTTTTTCCGGAATTTAATGGAAACTCTTTGTTCCTCGTCGCCGAGGCCGTCAAATAACTCCCGGTTCTGATTCTTCAGGGCTCGCAACACGTCCTCGTCGCTGTGGATCAGCAATACGTCCCTGAGAATCAGAAGCGGGTTTCGGTTTTTGACTTCCTCGACGACGAGGTTCTCTCCGGCCGCCTCGAGTCGTGCCTTTAATTTACGCCTCTCCTCTTTTGATTCGCACCCCATGATAACCCTCTGGTCTTTTGCCTTTCGAACCCTCTCCACGCGCACCCAGCCCTCCTTCGCGTCCACCGCTTTCCGCACTCTTTCGAGAATCTCGGCACCCGTACCCATCTCCTGTGTTGAGGAGACAACCACGGAGTGCAGCGTCGTTCGCTCCGGGGCCTGTGCCCCGGTGTGGCGTTTACTGACGGCTGCTACACTCGCGTAGGTTCTCTCCCCCACACTCTCTCCGCTAGCCAGACTGTCTCGCAGTCTGTCGAGCTTCTCGGAGTTGTCTCTCAACTCCGAGATGTGCTCCTTCAGACTTTTAAGGAGCTCAGTCTGGCCAGCAAGAACCTCGGCGGACACGGGTCCGAGACTACGGTCAGCGGTGGGCGCGGGTTCCGGTACGGCGATGGGTGCGGGCGCGGGCGCGGCAGGGGCCCTGTCCTGCTCCGACTCCTTGATCAGCTCATAGAGTCTGTTAACGGCTTCGAGCACCGCAGCCTTTATCTCCGCCTTGAGGTTGCGAGAGCTGCCCAAATTGTGCTTTGCCTTGTTTAGGCAAGCTCTCGCCTCCGCAATGCGGCTGCGGTGCCTAGCCTCAGTCTTCATGAGCGACCTCGGAGCTTTTACAGGAGCAGGGCGCGTCGCCGGAGTCACCGGGCCCTCCCGGGCCGCGGGAGTATCGTCTCTGAAAACGATTTTCCTCACCGCGTCGGGGGGCTCCGAGCACTCGGGAAAGGGAGGGGTCCCCGCCGAGCCCGGCGGGTGCCAGAGGGCCTTGGTCCTCGGGCTCATGGGGCTTTGATACTTCGCGGCGCTTTCTGGGGTGCGGAACATGTCAGCCTAAGAGCAGATAATGCAAGAACGGACCCCTGTAAAGAGGAGGTCAGGACTACAATATCTGCTCGAGGAGAGGTTTTGGACACTGGTGATTGTGTTGCCCTGTAAAGGGGGGAACACAAAGCAATAAAATAATAATCAATTAAAATATCAATAAAATAAAGTATAATTATAGTCGCTCATTAACGAGCGACTGTCACAATAAATTTACAAACAATAAAATCAATTAAAAATAGTTACTAAAAATAGTTCGTTAAAATAAAATAATGTCAGATAATAAAATTAGGTAAAATAATTGTTCAATAAATTTAAAAATTTGTAAAAACTTTTGGTCAGATTGGCTTAAAGCCAATTTGCGAATAAAAATTTTTTGGTGAAATACCAGTCTACCCCTTCCTATAGACCAAAGGGCGGGTGGGTGGGCAAAATTTTATTTGAGCTAGGCGGGCGAGCGAGGTCTCAAAAGAAGCGGCTCGTCGCGGGCTAGCTAATTACGAAATAAAACAGGGTGGGTGCCGAATAAAATTTTTGAGTTTTGGTCAAAAAACCAGTTTTTGAACCAAAAAATTTAGGGTTTCAACCTCCAACCCGGGCGCCGGCTCACGGAACGCGGACCAGAACACAGGGATGAAGGGTGAGTACTATTGCAACTATAATCTAATGTTATTTTGAATAAAAATTTGGAAAAAACACTAAATTTTGATGATCGTATCTGAAAATTTCGAAAATTTCTAAGGGTTTGTAGGAAACTTTTTTATAGGGGTAGTTCGGTGAGTGCAATATCGTCAGGACGTCGGCGGACGCCTAGTTATGTCTAAAAATGCTGAAAACAGCTTCAAAATCGCACGTCTAGAACCGAAAATATTCACGTTTTTGCTAAAAGCTATGTTCCTAAGGTGGATTTGGGTACATACAGAAACTAAGAGAAAAAACTATTTTTTAAAAAATTACAAGTTTTATTTGAGCTAGGCGGGCGAGCGAGGTCTCAAAAGAAGCGGCTCGTCGCGGGCTAGCTAATTACGAAATAAAACAGGGTGGGTGCCGAATAAAATTTTTGAGTTTTGGTCAAAAAACCAGTTTTTGAACCAAAAAATTTAGGGTTTCAACCTCCAACCCGGGCGCCGGCTCACGGAACGCGGACCAGAACACAGGGATGAAGGGTGAGTACTATTGCAACTATAATCTAATGTTATTTTGAATAAAAATTTGGAAAAAACACTAAATTTTGATGATCGTATCTGAAAATTTCGAAAATTTCTAAGGGTTTGTAGGAAACTTTTTTATAGGGGTAGTTCGGTGAGTGCAATATCGTCAGGACGTCGGCGGACGCCTAGTTATGTCTAAAAATGCTGAAAACAGCTTCAAAATCGCACGTCTAGAACCGAAAATATTCACGTTTTTGCTAAAAGCTATGTTCCTAAGGTGGATTTGGGTACATACAGAAACTAAGAGAAAAAACTATTTTTTAAAAAATTACAAGTTTTATTTGAGCTAGGCGGGCGAGCGAGGTCTCAAAAGAAGCGGCTCGTCGCGGGCTAGCTAATTACGAAATAAAACAGGGTGGGTGCCGAATAAAATTTTTGAGTTTTGGTCAAAAAACCAGTTTTTGAACCAAAAAATTTAGGGTTTCAACCTCCAACCCGGGCGCCGGCTCACGGAACGCGGACCAGAACACAGGGATGAAGGGTGAGTACTATTGCAACTATAATCTAATGTTATTTTGAATAAAAATTTGGAAAAAACACTAAATTTTGATGATCGTATCTGAAAATTTCGAAAATTTCTAAGGGTTTGTAGGAAACTTTTTTATAGGGGTAGTTCGGTGAGTGCAATATCGTCAGGACGTCGGCGGACGCCTAGTTATGTCTAAAAATGCTGAAAACAGCTTCAAAATCGCACGTCTAGAACCGAAAATATTCACGTTTTTGCTAAAAGCTATGTTCCTAAGGTGGATTTGGGTACATACAGAAACTAAGAGAAAAAACTATTTTTTAAAAAATTACAAGTTTTATTTGAGCTAGGCGGGCGAGCGAGGTCTCAAAAGAAGCGGCTCGTCGCGGGCTAGCTAATTACGAAATAAAACAGGGTGGGTGCCGAATAAAATTTTTGAGTTTTGGTCAAAAAACCAGTTTTTGAACCAAAAAATTTAGGGTTTCAACCTCCAACCCGGGCGCCGGCTCACGGAACGCGGACCAGAACACAGGGATGAAGGGTGAGTACTATTGCAACTATAATCTAATGTTATTTTGAATAAAAATTTGGAAAAAACACTAAATTTTGATGATCGTATCTGAAAATTTCGAAAATTTCTAAGGGTTTGTAGGAAACTTTTTTATAGGGGTAGTTCGGTGAGTGCAATATCGTCAGGACGTCGGCGGACGCCTAGTTATGTCTAAAAATGCTGAAAACAGCTTCAAAATCGCACGTCTAGAACCGAAAATATTCACGTTTTTGCTAAAAGCTATGTTCCTAAGGTGGATTTGGGTACATACAGAAACTAAGAGAAAAAACTATTTTTTAAAAAATTACAAGTTTTATTTGAGCTAGGCGGGCGAGCGAGGTCTCAAAAGAAGCGGCTCGTCGCGGGCTAGCTAATTACGAAATAAAACAGGGTGGGTGCCGAATAAAATTTTTGAGTTTTGGTCAAAAAACCAGTTTTTGAACCAAAAAATTTAGGGTTTCAACCTCCAACCCGGGCGCCGGCTCACGGAACGCGGACCAGAACACAGGGATGAAGGGTGAGTACTATTGCAACTATAATCTAATGTTATTTTGAATAAAAATTTGGAAAAAACACTAAATTTTGATGATCGTATCTGAAAATTTCGAAAATTTCTAAGGGTTTGTAGGAAACTTTTTTATAGGGGTAGTTCGGTGAGTGCAATATCGTCAGGACGTCGGCGGACGCCTAGTTATGTCTAAAAATGCTGAAAACAGCTTCAAAATCGCACGTCTAGAACCGAAAATATTCACGTTTTTGCTAAAAGCTATGTTCCTAAGGTGGATTTGGGTACATACAGAAACTAAGAGAAAAAACTATTTTTTAAAAAATTACAAGTTTTATTTGAGCTAGGCGGGCGAGCGAGGTCTCAAAAGAAGCGGCTCGTCGCGGGCTAGCTAATTACGAAATAAAACAGGGTGGGTGCCGAATAAAATTTTTGAGTTTTGGTCAAAAAACCAGTTTTTGAACCAAAAAATTTAGGGTTTCAACCTCCAACCCGGGCGCCGGCTCACGGAACGCGGACCAGAACACAGGGATGAAGGGTGAGTACTATTGCAACTATAATCTAATGTTATTTTGAATAAAAATTTGGAAAAAACACTAAATTTTGATGATCGTATCTGAAAATTTCGAAAATTTCTAAGGGTTTGTAGGAAACTTTTTTATAGGGGTAGTTCGGTGAGTGCAATATCGTCAGGACGTCGGCGGACGCCTAGTTATGTCTAAAAATGCTGAAAACAGCTTCAAAATCGCACGTCTAGAACCGAAAATATTCACGTTTTTGCTAAAAGCTATGTTCCTAAGGTGGATTTGGGTACATACAGAAACTAAGAGAAAAAACTATTTTTTAAAAAATTACAAGTTTTATTTGAGCTAGGCGGGCGAGCGAGGTCTCAAAAGAAGCGGCTCGTCGCGGGCTAGCTAATTACGAAATAAAACAGGGTGGGTGCCGAATAAAATTTTTGAGTTTTGGTCAAAAAACCAGTTTTTGAACCAAAAAATTTAGGGTTTCAACCTCCAACCCGGGCGCCGGCTCACGGAACGCGGACCAGAACACAGGGATGAAGGGTGAGTACTATTGCAACTATAATCTAATGTTATTTTGAATAAAAATTTGGAAAAAACACTAAATTTTGATGATCGTATCTGAAAATTTCGAAAATTTCTAAGGGTTTGTAGGAAACTTTTTTATAGGGGTAGTTCGGTGAGTGCAATATCGTCAGGACGTCGGCGGACGCCTAGTTATGTCTAAAAATGCTGAAAACAGCTTCAAAATCGCACGTCTAGAACCGAAAATATTCACGTTTTTGCTAAAAGCTATGTTCCTAAGGTGGATTTGGGTACATACAGAAACTAAGAGAAAAAACTATTTTTTAAAAAATTACAAGTTTTATTTGAGCTAGGCGGGCGAGCGAGGTCTCAAAAGAAGCGGCTCGTCGCGGGCTAGCTAATTACGAAATAAAACAGGGTGGGTGCCGAATAAAATTTTTGAGTTTTGGTCAAAAAACCAGTTTTTGAACCAAAAAATTTAGGGTTTCAACCTCCAACCCGGGCGCCGGCTCACGGAACGCGGACCAGAACACAGGGATGAAGGGTGAGTACTATTGCAACTATAATCTAATGTTATTTTGAATAAAAATTTGGAAAAAACACTAAATTTTGATGATCGTATCTGAAAATTTCGAAAATTTCTAAGGGTTTGTAGGAAACTTTTTTATAGGGGTAGTTCGGTGAGTGCAATATCGTCAGGACGTCGGCGGACGCCTAGTTATGTCTAAAAATGCTGAAAACAGCTTCAAAATCGCACGTCTAGAACCGAAAATATTCACGTTTTTGCTAAAAGCTATGTTCCTAAGGTGGATTTGGGTACATACAGAAACTAAGAGAAAAAACTATTTTTTAAAAAATTACAAGTTTTATTTGAGCTAGGCGGGCGAGCGAGGTCTCAAAAGAAGCGGCTCGTCGCGGGCTAGCTAATTACGAAATAAAACAGGGTGGGTGCCGAATAAAATTTTTGAGTTTTGGTCAAAAAACCAGTTTTTGAACCAAAAAATTTAGGGTTTCAACCTCCAACCCGGGCGCCGGCTCACGGAACGCGGACCAGAACACAGGGATGAAGGGTGAGTACTATTGCAACTATAATCTAATGTTATTTTGAATAAAAATTTGGAAAAAACACTAAATTTTGATGATCGTATCTGAAAATTTCGAAAATTTCTAAGGGTTTGTAGGAAACTTTTTTATAGGGGTAGTTCGGTGAGTGCAATATCGTCAGGACGTCGGCGGACGCCTAGTTATGTCTAAAAATGCTGAAAACAGCTTCAAAATCGCACGTCTAGAACCGAAAATATTCACGTTTTTGCTAAAAGCTATGTTCCTAAGGTGGATTTGGGTACATACAGAAACTAAGAGAAAAAACTATTTTTTAAAAAATTACAAGTTTTATTTGAGCTAGGCGGGCGAGCGAGGTCTCAAAAGAAGCGGCTCGTCGCGGGCTAGCTAATTACGAAATAAAACAGGGTGGGTGCCGAATAAAATTTTTGAGTTTTGGTCAAAAAACCAGTTTTTGAACCAAAAAATTTAGGGTTTCAACCTCCAACCCGGGCGCCGGCTCACGGAACGCGGACCAGAACACAGGGATGAAGGGTGAGTACTATTGCAACTATAATCTAATGTTATTTTGAATAAAAATTTGGAAAAAACACTAAATTTTGATGATCGTATCTGAAAATTTCGAAAATTTCTAAGGGTTTGTAGGAAACTTTTTTATAGGGGTAGTTCGGTGAGTGCAATATCGTCAGGACGTCGGCGGACGCCTAGTTATGTCTAAAAATGCTGAAAACAGCTTCAAAATCGCACGTCTAGAACCGAAAATATTCACGTTTTTGCTAAAAGCTATGTTCCTAAGGTGGATTTGGGTACATACAGAAACTAAGAGAAAAAACTATTTTTTAAAAAATTACAAGTTTTATTTGAGCTAGGCGGGCGAGCGAGGTCTCAAAAGAAGCGGCTCGTCGCGGGCTAGCTAATTACGAAATAAAACAGGGTGGGTGCCGAATAAAATTTTTGAGTTTTGGTCAAAAAACCAGTTTTTGAACCAAAAAATTTAGGGTTTCAACCTCCAACCCGGGCGCCGGCTCACGGAACGCGGACCAGAACACAGGGATGAAGGGTGAGTACTATTGCAACTATAATCTAATGTTATTTTGAATAAAAATTTGGAAAAAACACTAAATTTTGATGATCGTATCTGAAAATTTCGAAAATTTCTAAGGGTTTGTAGGAAACTTTTTTATAGGGGTAGTTCGGTGAGTGCAATATCGTCAGGACGTCGGCGGACGCCTAGTTATGTCTAAAAATGCTGAAAACAGCTTCAAAATCGCACGTCTAGAACCGAAAATATTCACGTTTTTGCTAAAAGCTATGTTCCTAAGGTGGATTTGGGTACATACAGAAACTAAGAGAAAAAACTATTTTTTAAAAAATTACAAGTTTTATTTGAGCTAGGCGGGCGAGCGAGGTCTCAAAAGAAGCGGCTCGTCGCGGGCTAGCTAATTACGAAATAAAACAGGGTGGGTGCCGAATAAAATTTTTGAGTTTTGGTCAAAAAACCAGTTTTTGAACCAAAAAATTTAGGGTTTCAACCTCCAACCCGGGCGCCGGCTCACGGAACGCGGACCAGAACACAGGGATGAAGGGTGAGTACTATTGCAACTATAATCTAATGTTATTTTGAATAAAAATTTGGAAAAAACACTAAATTTTGATGATCGTATCTGAAAATTTCGAAAATTTCTAAGGGTTTGTAGGAAACTTTTTTATAGGGGTAGTTCGGTGAGTGCAATATCGTCAGGACGTCGGCGGACGCCTAGTTATGTCTAAAAATGCTGAAAACAGCTTCAAAATCGCACGTCTAGAACCGAAAATATTCACGTTTTTGCTAAAAGCTATGTTCCTAAGGTGGATTTGGGTACATACAGAAACTAAGAGAAAAAACTATTTTTTAAAAAATTACAAGTTTTATTTGAGCTAGGCGGGCGAGCGAGGTCTCAAAAGAAGCGGCTCGTCGCGGGCTAGCTAATTACGAAATAAAACAGGGTGGGTGCCGAATAAAATTTTTGAGTTTTGGTCAAAAAACCAGTTTTTGAACCAAAAATTTAGGGTTTCAACCTCCAACCCGGGCGCCGGCTCACGGAACGCGGACCAGAACACAGGGATGAAGGGTGAGTACTATTGCAACTATAATCTAATGTTATTTTGAATAAAAATTTGGAAAAAACACTAAATTTTGATGATCGTATCTGAAAATTTCGAAAATTCTAAGGGTTTGTAGGAAACTTTTTTATAGGGGTAGTTCGGTGAGTGCAATATCGTCAGGACGTCGGCGGACGCCTAGTTATGTCTAAAAATGCTGAAAACAGCTTCAAAATCGCACGTCTAGAACCGAAAATATTCACGTTTTTGCTAAAAGCTATGTTCCTAAGGTGGATTTGGGTACATACAGAAACTAAGAGAAAAAACTATTTTTTAAAAAATTACAAGTTTTATTTGAGCTAGGCGGGCGAGCGAGGTCTCAAAAGAAGCGGCTCGTCGCGGGCTAGCTAATTACGAAATAAAACAGGGTGGGTGCCGAATAAAATTTTTGAGTTTTGGTCAAAAAACCAGTTTTTGAACCAAAAAATTTAGGGTTTCAACCTCCAACCCGGGCGCCGGCTCACGGAACGCGGACCAGAACACAGGGATGAAGGGTGAGTACTATTGCAACTATAATCTAATGTTATTTTGAATAAAATTTGGAAAAAACACTAAATTTTGATGATCGTATCTGAAAATTTCGAAAATTTCTAAGGGTTTGTAGGAAACTTTTTTATAGGGTAGTTCGGTGAGTGCAATATCGTCAGGACGTCGGCGGACGCCTAGTTATGTCTAAAAATGCTGAAAACAGCTTCAAAATCGCACGTCTAGAACCGAAAATATTCACGTTTTTGCTAAAAGCTATGTTCCTAAGGTGGATTTGGGTACATACAGAAACTAAGAGAAAAAACTATTTTTTAAAAAATTACAAGTTTTATTTGAGCTAGGCGGGCGAGCGAGGTCTCAAAAGAAGCGGCTCGTCGCGGGCTAGCTAATTACGAAATAAAACAGGGTGGGTGCCGAATAAAATTTTTGAGTTTTGGTCAAAAAACCAGTTTTTGAACCAAAAAATTTAGGGTTTCAACCTCCAACCCGGGCGCCGGCTCACGGAACGCGGACCAGAACACAGGGATGAAGGGTGAGTACTATTGCAACTATAATCTAATGTTATTTTGAATAAAAATTTGGAAAAAACACTAAATTTTGATGATCGTATCTGAAAATTTCGAAAATTTCTAAGGGTTTGTAGGAAACTTTTTTATAGGGGTAGTTCGGTGAGTGCAATATCGTCAGGACGTCGGCGGACGCCTAGTTATGTCTAAAAATGCTGAAAACAGCTTCAAAATCGCACGTCTAGAACCGAAAATATTCACGTTTTTGCTAAAAGCTATGTTCCTAAGGTGGATTTGGGTACATACAGAAACTAAGAGAAAAAACTATTTTTTAAAAAATTACAAGTTTTATTTGAGCTAGGCGGGCGAGCGAGGTCTCAAAAGAAGCGGCTCGTCGCGGGCTAGCTAATTACGAAATAAAACAGGGTGGGTGCCGAATAAAATTTTTGAGTTTTGGTCAAAAAACCAGTTTTTGAACCAAAAAATTTAGGGTTTCAACCTCCAACCCGGGCGCCGGCTCACGGAACGCGGACCAGAACACAGGGATGAAGGGTGAGTACTATTGCAACTATAATCTAATGTTATTTTGAATAAAAATTTGGAAAAAACACTAAATTTTGATGATCGTATCTGAAAATTTCGAAAATTTCTAAGGGTTTGTAGGAAACTTTTTTATAGGGGTAGTTCGGTGAGTGCAATATCGTCAGGACGTCGGCGGACGCCTAGTTATGTCTAAAAATGCTGAAAACAGCTTCAAAATCGCACGTCTAGAACCGAAATATTCACGTTTTTGCTAAAAGCTATGTTCCTAAGGTGGATTTGGGTACATACAGAAACTAAGAGAAAAAACTATTTTTAAAAAATTACAAGTTTTATTTGAGCTAGGCGGGCGAGCGAGGTCTCAAAAGAAGCGGCTCGTCGCGGGCTAGCTAATTACGAAATAAAACAGGGTGGGTGCCGAATAAAATTTTTGAGTTTTGGTCAAAAAACCAGTTTTTGAACCAAAAAATTTAGGGTTTCAACCTCCAACCCGGGCGCCGGCTCACGGAACGCGGACCAGAACACAGGGATGAAGGGTGAGTACTATTGCAACTATAATCTAATGTTATTTTGAATAAAAATTTGGAAAAAACACTAAATTTTGATGATCGTATCTGAAAATTTCGAAAATTTCTAAGGGTTTGTAGGAAACTTTTTTATAGGGGTAGTTCGGTGAGTGCAATATCGTCAGGACGTCGGCGGACGCCTAGTTATGTCTAAAAATGCTGAAAACAGCTTCAAAATCGCACGTCTAGAACCGAAAATATTCACGTTTTTGCTAAAAGCTATGTTCCTAAGGTGGATTTGGGTACATACAGAAACTAAGAGAAAAAACTATTTTTTAAAAAATTACAAGTTTTATTTGAGCTAGGCGGGCGAGCGAGGTCTCAAAAGAAGCGGCTCGTCGCGGGCTAGCTAATTACGAAATAAAACAGGGTGGGTGCCGAATAAAATTTTGAGTTTTGGTCAAAAAACCAGTTTTTGAACCAAAAAATTTAGGGTTTCAACCTCCAACCCGGGCGCCGGCTCACGGAACGCGGACCAGAACACAGGGATGAAGGGTGAGTACTATTGCAACTATAATCTAATGTTATTTTGAATAAAAATTTGGAAAAAACACTAAATTTTGATGATCGTATCTGAAAATTTCGAAAATTTCTAAGGGTTTGTAGGAAACTTTTTTATAGGGGTAGTTCGGTGAGTGCAATATCGTCAGGACGTCGGCGGACGCCTAGTTATGTCTAAAAATGCTGAAAACAGCTTCAAAATCGCACGTCTAGAACCGAAAATATTCACGTTTTTGCTAAAAGCTATGTTCCTAAGGTGGATTTGGGTACATACAGAAACTAAGAGAAAAAACTATTTTTTAAAAAATTACAAGTTTTATTTGAGCTAGGCGGGCGAGCGAGGTCTCAAAAGAAGCGGCTCGTCGCGGGCTAGCTAATTACGAAATAAAACAGGGTGGGTGCCGAATAAAATTTTTGAGTTTTGGTCAAAAAACCAGTTTTTGAACCAAAAAATTTAGGGTTTCAACCTCCAACCCGGGCGCCGGCTCACGGAACGCGGACCAGAACACAGGGATGAAGGGTGAGTACTATTGCAACTATAATCTAATGTTATTTTGAATAAAAATTTGGAAAAAACACTAAATTTTGATGATCGTATCTGAAAATTTCGAAAATTTCTAAGGGTTTGTAGGAAACTTTTTTATAGGGGTAGTTCGGTGAGTGCAATATCGTCAGGACGTCGGCGGACGCCTAGTTATGTCTAAAAATGCTGAAAACAGCTTCAAAATCGCACGTCTAGAACCGAAAATATTCACGTTTTTGCTAAAAGCTATGTTCCTAAGGTGGATTTGGGTACATACAGAAACTAAGAGAAAAAACTATTTTTTAAAAAATTACAAGTTTTATTTGAGCTAGGCGGGCGAGCGAGGTCTCAAAAGAAGCGGCTCGTCGCGGGCTAGCTAATTACGAAATAAAACAGGGTGGGTGCCGAATAAAATTTTTGAGTTTTGGTCAAAAAACCAGTTTTTGAACCAAAAAATTTAGGGTTTCAACCTCCAACCCGGGCGCCGGCTCACGGAACGCGGACCAGAACACAGGGATGAAGGGTGAGTACTATTGCAACTATAATCTAATGTTATTTTGAATAAAAATTTGGAAAAAACACTAAATTTTGATGATCGTATCTGAAAATTTCGAAAATTTCTAAGGGTTTGTAGGAAACTTTTTTATAGGGGTAGTTCGGTGAGTGCAATATCGTCAGGACGTCGGCGGACGCCTAGTTATGTCTAAAAATGCTGAAAACAGCTTCAAAATCGCACGTCTAGAACCGAAAATATTCACGTTTTTGCTAAAAGCTATGTTCCTAAGGTGGATTTGGGTACATACAGAAACTAAGAGAAAAAACTATTTTTTAAAAAATTACAAGTTTTATTTGAGCTAGGCGGGCGAGCGAGGTCTCAAAAGAAGCGGCTCGTCGCGGGCTAGCTAATTACGAAATAAAACAGGGTGGGTGCCGAATAAAATTTTTGAGTTTTGGTCAAAAAACCAGTTTTTGAACCAAAAAATTTAGGGTTTCAACCTCCAACCCGGGCGCCGGCTCACGGAACGCGGACCAGAACACAGGGATGAAGGGTGAGTACTATTGCAACTATAATCTAATGTTATTTTGAATAAAAATTTGGAAAAAACACTAAATTTTGATGATCGTATCTGAAAATTTCGAAAATTTCTAAGGGTTTGTAGGAAACTTTTTTATAGGGGTAGTTCGGTGAGTGCAATATCGTCAGGACGTCGGCGGACGCCTAGTTATGTCTAAAAATGCTGAAAACAGCTTCAAAATCGCACGTCTAGAACCGAAAATATTCACGTTTTTGCTAAAAGCTATGTTCCTAAGGTGGATTTGGGTACATACAGAAACTAAGAGAAAAAACTATTTTTTAAAAAATTACAAGTTTTATTTGAGCTAGGCGGGCGAGCGAGGTCTCAAAAGAAGCGGCTCGTCGCGGGCTAGCTAATTACGAAATAAAACAGGGTGGGTGCCGAATAAAATTTTTGAGTTTTGGTCAAAAAACCAGTTTTTGAACCAAAAAATTTAGGGTTTCAACCTCCAACCCGGGCGCCGGCTCACGGAACGCGGACCAGAACACAGGGATGAAGGGTGAGTACTATTGCAACTATAATCTAATGTTATTTTGAATAAAAATTTGGAAAAAACACTAAATTTTGATGATCGTATCTGAAAATTTCGAAAATTTCTAAGGGTTTGTAGGAAACTTTTTTATAGGGGTAGTTCGGTGAGTGCAATATCGTCAGGACGTCGGCGGACGCCTAGTTATGTCTAAAAATGCTGAAAACAGCTTCAAAATCGCACGTCTAGAACCGAAAATATTCACGTTTTTGCTAAAAGCTATGTTCCTAAGGTGGATTTGGGTACATACAGAAACTAAGAGAAAAAACTATTTTTTAAAAAATTACAAGTTTTATTTGAGCTAGGCGGGCGAGCGAGGTCTCAAAAGAAGCGGCTCGTCGCGGGCTAGCTAATTACGAAATAAAACAGGGTGGGTGCCGAATAAAATTTTTGAGTTTTGGTCAAAAAACCAGTTTTTGAACCAAAAAATTTAGGGTTTCAACCTCCAACCCGGGCGCCGGCTCACGGAACGCGGACCAGAACACAGGGATGAAGGGTGAGTACTATTGCAACTATAATCTAATGTTATTTTGAATAAAAATTTGGAAAAAACACTAAATTTTGATGATCGTATCTGAAAATTTCGAAAATTTCTAAGGGTTTGTAGGAAACTTTTTTATAGGGGTAGTTCGGTGAGTGCAATATCGTCAGGACGTCGGCGGACGCCTAGTTATGTCTAAAAATGCTGAAAACAGCTTCAAAATCGCACGTCTAGAACCGAAAATATTCACGTTTTTGCTAAAAGCTATGTTCCTAAGGTGGATTTGGGTACATACAGAAACTAAGAGAAAAAACTATTTTTTAAAAAATTACAAGTTTTATTTGAGCTAGGCGGGCGAGCGAGGTCTCAAAAGAAGCGGCTCGTCGCGGGCTAGCTAATTACGAAATAAAACAGGGTGGGTGCCGAATAAAATTTTGAGTTTTGGTCAAAAAACCAGTTTTTGAACCAAAAAATTTAGGGTTTCAACCTCCAACCCGGGCGCCGGCTCACGGAACGCGGACCAGAACACAGGGATGAAGGGTGAGTACTATTGCAACTATAATCTAATGTTATTTTGAATAAAAATTTGGAAAAAACACTAAATTTTGATGATCGTATCTGAAAATTTCGAAAATTTCTAAGGGTTTGTAGGAAACTTTTTTATAGGGGTAGTTCGGTGAGTGCAATATCGTCAGGACGTCGGCGGACGCCTAGTTATGTCTAAAAATGCTGAAAACAGCTTCAAAATCGCACGTCTAGAACCGAAAATATTCACGTTTTTGCTAAAAGCTATGTTCCTAAGGTGGATTTGGGTACATACAGAAACTAAGAGAAAAAACTATTTTTTAAAAAATTACAAGTTTTATTTGAGCTAGGCGGGCGAGCGAGGTCTCAAAGAAGCGGCTCGTCGCGGGCTAGCTAATTACGAAATAAAACAGGGTGGGTGCCGAATAAAATTTTTGAGTTTTGGTCAAAAAACCAGTTTTTGAACCAAAAAATTTAGGGTTTCAACCTCCAACCCGGGCGCCGGCTCACGGAACGCGGACCAGAACACAGGGATGAAGGGTGAGTACTATTGCAACTATAATCTAATGTTATTTTGAATAAAAATTTGGAAAAAACACTAAATTTTGATGATCGTATCTGAAAATTTCGAAAATTTCTAAGGGTTTGTAGGAAACTTTTTTATAGGGGTAGTTCGGTGAGTGCAATATCGTCAGGACGTCGGCGGACGCCTAGTTATGTCTAAAAATGCTGAAAACAGCTTCAAAATCGCACGTCTAGAACCGAAAATATTCACGTTTTTG